>OY728152.1:259891380-264891380 GCA_963277665.1 Viscum album | reverse complement strand
ACGGAACTAAATGAATCGCATATTTAAATTTGAAACTCATTTTCTCTGTTCTGGTGATGTTTATGGTTGATGCATGTGAGGTGACGTGGATGGGGATAGGATCCCCTATTGTTCAATTGTTGGTTTGTGGACATATGGTCTTGTGGTGTCATATGTTGGGTTTTGGATTAGTTTCATTACATTGAGGGATCACAGAGATCCCTTTTGTCATTGTGACTTTACAAGAGAACATGGTCAGAATGGTTAAATTATTGCATAGCTATTTTCCTTTCCATGGATTGTGGCTATGCCTTTTAGTTTCACAGTAGTGAATAATTATCTAATTGGAATCACTTGAAAAGGAAATCAAGAATGGGTTCAAAGGGGTATTTTTTTGAGAATGAGTTGTGACATGATTGTGGCTATGGTTATTCTTATGAGTGAATAGTAATGAGGGTGTTTGGGTATTGGCAGGTTTAGTAACCCCTAGGTTGGGATGAGTGCTTGTAACCTATATATATAATTTATTTTTTATATTTTTTATTCGCGCCATATCCATGTTGAGCACTTCGGGCCGAACACCCCCATTTCACGGGGGAGGGTGTTTTTCCCAACACTCTTGTGAGTAGATGGTTATTAGCTCAATTCTACTCCTTTTCCAGTGTAGTCAAGGATTCATTATGTAGGCTGTGATGACCTAATGTCCCTTATAGCCCATGATTCTTCGGGGTAGGGTACACTATGGTGGTTGGCCCAATTTTGTGTGGGCAGGTGGTTTCCCAAGATCCTTCGGGATGAGGCCCATGTGTCTTCAGCGTTTTGGTAGTTGTTCTATCCCATGTGTGTGTAGGCATGGCTATGTGTGGTTATTGTGGCCCTGGTGTTTTTGGGCGGGATGTGTGGTTGTGGTAGCCCTGGTGTTTGCGGGCGGGGGATGGTTGTAGGACTACAGTGAAAATGGTGGGAGATGTTTCACACATTTGATGTCTTCAATAACCAGATAAAAAGAGGTTCAGGGTACCCAAACATTGATGTGTTTTACTATTACATTACTTGAAATGTGTTATTTTGGGAGAGTTCCTTTGTGTGGTTTGGGTGGATAGTTTCTTTTCCAGGTGATTTGATATCTCCTTTTTTCACGGGGCATTAGTATTCCTCCCCACTTGTGCATGAGAGATTTTGGTTTTACCTATAGATTATACCTATATAGTCACCCTATGTATCTAAAACTACAGTCAGGTTTCCAATAAGACTTTGATGACCATTCTGGACCCTACTAGATCGGACTTTGGGGTAGTTGTTGTTGATTTTTTTCTTTTCATTGGTAGTTTACTTTTGAGTTTTTTTGTGCTTTTGTAGCACATACATTTGGAACATGCACATGAGAATGATTTGTTTTGTATTTACCTCTTCCCCGAGTTTTGGTGTTGTTAGGGGTTTACTATCTTATCTACCGATTCTACTAAATAAAAAGGGTAATTCCTTCCATTTTGTGTGTGATTCTATACCAGTGGGGCTATTCACAACTCCAGGACCTATTGAAGGCGGGTTTCAGGGGTCATTATCTCACCTTCAACTTGAGGAAGGAAAGATTTGGAAATCTGTTGTCCCTTCCCTCATCTTGGTTAAGGAGGGTCCTGATAGAATGGTATCAGAGGAGGGTTGGGAGATAGGGTGGAGATCGGGGTTTGGAACAGTGAGGATTTCATGGGATTGTAGGGAAATGTTGTTAGACAATATTGGTGCATGAAATAGGCTAGGGATGACCTACAAGGACACATGATTTTAGCCCCCCCTCCCCCCTTGTGATCTAATGTATGGAATCCGGACCTACCAAATGAAAAAGGGGGGAAACAATGATTTTAATTTAGAGGACCTAGGAAAGGTACATGCATCATAATGACTTGTGTACTTGTGTGTTCTGGTTGTTTTGAGAATTTATATTAATAAAATGTTTAAGCTAAATTTAAATTCAGTCTTCTACACTACTTAGGATTAATAATTCCTTGTTTACCTTGATGCTATGGAAACCGGACGAAAACCATGAGTAGTGTGAGAGATCTAGGAAGGGGAGGATGATTTGGAATATCAGTATAGGAATGATCGAGAAGATGAGGATGACCAGTGGAAGGGGACACTTCATTCTTTTCAGCTATATACCCTCGGAATGTATGAGGGAAGCGTCTTATACCTGGTGGCAGAGAGAGAGCTCAAGGTGCTACTGATAGCTTTCAGCTTGATCCAAGCTCTGACATAGTACTGGGTTCCTTTGGTTGTAAGCTATATGTGGGGAGCAGCGCATCAATGGTGGAAACTATATGTTGTGGAGAAGAAGGAGGTTGATGTTTTGTGACTAACTTTGAGAGGGAATTCGGGGTGGAGTTCCTCTCTTCCACAATGAAGGCGGAGAAGAGTCATGACCTACTCTACCTTCAGTAGGGGAGAATGTCAGTGAGGGAGTTTGTAATCAAGTTCAATGACATCCTTTAATTTCCCCAGACCTTTTCCGGGATGAGGTGTCCAGAGAGAGATGTTTAGAGGAGGCACTCTGACCTTCTCTTCAGTATTTTGTTACTCCCTTCACCCTACCGACATACTTGGAGGTCTAGAAGAAGGATGAAGTTGTAGAAAGGATGCACACACTGGGAGGTGTTCCGCGAGAGGTGACCTAATTGGGCTCATCAAAGGGGAAGGTCGTCAACAGCCGGCCTCCAGTGGCAGAGCCTTATAGGTTCTGACCAGGGGGAGCATGCCCCAGCTATCCTAGTTTTGATCTCCTGGTCCTATCCCTTTCCTTTCGGGCCCAGGACCGATATGATTCATCTGTGGAATCTATGGGAACCTTTGGAATCAGTTCCCCAATTGAGTGAAATACATTGGGTGTGGAAAGTTTCAACACCCAACTCAGTAGTAGGAGGTTTTAGCCAGGCCCTTTATGCACCAGTAGTAGGGACTGGGATCTCCCACTCCTCTGAGAGAAGACGTGGGATGAGGAGGCCGACCCTAGTGTTGTCTTCAAAGACCTCATCTAGGGCATGGTTGGGGAGGTGGCCAATAGCCGAGTGGCAGAGGAGCTGGGTGTGGGGAGTTACACGACATATAGGCATCAGTTCTAGTAGGACCGGATTTTGTTCGAGGTATTATCCTATTTTTAACCATCTGTCTTGAAACATTTTTGATTTGGATGCATTTAACTACTTTTTATACCTATTATAGACCATTCCTTGGGACTAGACATAGATAGACTCTCCAGGCCCTGGGTGCTAGGTTCACCAGTTGGGGGTCATACCCGCCTGTTTGATGTTTGTCGAAGATGAAGACTAATGATGGGTCTACATAATTCTAGTGGGGATCTTCTTCTTCTAAAGAAGTTGTTGTATGATGTCATCCGAGGCATGGACTATCTTTTTTTCTATGCATGCTCTTATCGACTATTTCCAAAGAAGAGTCATGTTCACCGATGAGGATGGACAGCATGCGGCTTTTGATGGGGAATAGAGTTTTCAGGTAGGGAGATGGTAGGTGAAACTTCTTTTTTCTATGTTTGATGAACTTCAATAGAATAAGTGGATATTTAGATGATGGATGTTCTGGTAGTTGTCAGATAGTTCCAAGATTTTTTTCTTGACGAGGATGTGACTATACTCTCTCGGTGTGACATTGAGTTCAGGAAAGACTTACAACCTGGTGGACGTCCGTTTTCCATGGATCCTTATCGGATGACGCCTTCTGAGTTGCAAGAGTTGCATATTCAGATTGATGATCTGATGAAGAAGGGTTTTGTCTAACCCAGCGTGTCGCAAGGGGGTGCTCCAGTTTTGTTCGCAATGATGGAAGATGGTGGACTAAGGCTATTCATAGACTACAAGATTTTGAATTAGGTAACGGTCAAGAACTGTTATCCTCTCTCGAGGATAGAAGATCTCTTTCACAAGATAAGGGGAGCAGCTTAGTTCTCTAAGATCGATCTGTGGTCTGGGTATCACTAGTTAAGGGTAATGGACAGTGATATCACAAAGAATTCTTTCAAGGGAAGTTATGGTCACTTTGAGTTCATAGTAATATTGTTCGGTGTTATGAACAAACCTACTGTGTTTATGGGGCTCATGAAATCCTCTTTTCGAGAGTTTCTATATAGGTTCTTCATTGTGTTCATCGATGACATTTTGATCTACTCATGATCAGAGGAGGAACATACTAAGAACCTCAGGATAGTCTTGGAGGTCCATCAACATCACCGGCTCTATGGGAAGTTGTCCAAGTGCAAGTGCGTGACATGAGAAGTTCATTTTTATTGGACATGTGGTGTCTCAGTAAAGGTTAGTGTTTGTTCCATAAAATGTTGAAGTGATGTTTCTTGGGAAGCACTTATGAATGTGAAGGAGGTTCATTGTTATATAGGTATGGAATGGTATTATCGGAAGTTCGTACCTGAATTCTCTCGAGTTACAACTCCTTTGATATCTTAGACCATAAAGGACTAGGACTTTGTTTGGAGTGAGCAGTTTCGTTCAGCTTTCGGCTTTCTAAAGGAATGTTTGGTCAGCGCTCTAGTGCTCAGGTTACCATAGGAAGGGGTGTCGTATGTGGTATTTTTAATGATGATTTTGGACTTGGCCTTGAGTCTGTGCTAATGCAGCAGCAGGGAGTGATATCATATGGTTCTAGAAATTTACGTCCTCATGAGAGTAACAATGCCACTCATGACATATAGCTTGCAGTCGTATTGTTCGAGTTGAAGTTATGGTGGAATTACCTCATCGGGGAGAACTTAGTGGTATTCACAGATCACAAAAGATTGAGGCATATATTTACCCAGCAGGGCCTGAACATGCGACAACAAAGTTGGGTGGAGTTTCATCAAGACTAAAACATTGAGATTACATACACTAATGGTATGGGGAACATTGTGGCTGATGCATTGAGTAGGATGTCATGGGTGGGGGGGGAGTTTTTCATGAATCTGTGGATGCCTAGATTGAAATAGAGGAGATGGCTACCCTACAATTGGATGCATGGGTGGATGGTGGTAGAGGTTTTCTATTTCAAATGATAGTTTAGTCCTCTCTGTTGTGGAAGGTGGATGATTTTGAGTGGGGAGACATAGAGAGTGAAGTGATGTGCAATTGGGTTCACCAAGGAAATACTCTGGAAGGGTGGTTAGAGGATGGTTAGAATCAGATGCTTTTCCAAGGTATGTTGTTTGTACCAGAGATGATGTGTGAAGGAGTTCTCAGTGAGATCCATAACTCAATCATAACTCTACATCATGGAGTTTCCATGATGAACGAATGCCTGAGGTAACAGTTTTGGTGGGCCGGGGTAAAATGGGAAGTGGTGGAGTTTGGGGAAAGGTGCCGGGTGTGTCAGCAGGTGAAGGCTGAACACCGTGTCTCATGATGTTTGTTGCATCCATTAGATGTCCCTATGTCGATATGGGATGACATCTCGATAGATATTGTCATAGGACTACCTAGGGTTCAAGGAGTCTATGATGCAATATGGGTAGTGGTAGACCGGTTAATTAAATACACTCACTTCCTGGCGATCAAGGAGTCACGTGTAGTGGATGACTTTTCATGGAGATATTTGGGTAAGGTGGTGCAGTTACATTGATTTTCGAGGTCCATAGTCTCAGATAGGGTTTTACAATTTACATCGTTATTATAGTTGATATTTCAGTATGATTTGTAACCTATCTACGCCTTAACACTACTTTCCACCCCCAGACGGATGGGAAGATAGATCCAACAATCCAGACATTGGAGGATATGAAACGGGTATGTGTTTTAGAGTTTAGAGGATCATGTGAACGACAGTTTCCCTTAGTAGTGTTTTCCCAACACAATAGCTATCATTGTACTCTTCTTAGGGAACCATTTAAAGCCTTGTACGAGGGGTCGTGTCGTTTGCCCGTTTGATGGACCGAGGTGGGGAGGTAGGTGTTCTTGGCCCAGAGGTAGTGCAGAGCACAATGGAGAAGGATCATCTTGCGCATGAGAGGGTGAATGAATCCCAAGACCTGTAGAAGTCATATGCGGATCATAGGAGGAGGCCCTTGGAGTTCGAGGATGGAGACCATGTGTTTTTGAAGGTTTCCCCTCGACGAGGGAAGTGAAGGTTCGACAAGGGGAGAAATCTCTCTCCTAGGTTTATCGAGCCTTTTGAAGTGTTGGGGTGAGTCGGTGAGGTGGAATATCAGCAGGCATTGCCACCTTAGTTGGAAAGGATCCAAGACCTTTTATAAATCTCCAAGATTCATCAATATCTACATGATGACTACCATGCCATTGACTTGGGAGAGTTCGATATAGGTGACAATTCTACATTCATGGAGAGACCAGTGGGGATCGAAGATCGAAAGGAGAAAGTGCTTCATGGATGAACTAACCCATTGGTTCGTGTGTAGTAGAGGCACGGAGTCATCGAGGAGAGTAATTAGGAGCGAGAAGCTCAAATGCGAGCTCAGTACCCAGAGATGTTTCAAGTTGATGTTCTGTGCGTTCCTTGGTGTTCATGATTTTGTGACCTATTGTGATGTAATGCTAACCATTTTGGGTTTTGGATGATTTGTTTCTGTACCTTATGAATGTTTATGAAAAGGTCGGATATGTGGGGAAGGGATAACCTAGTTTATAATAAATACACATCAGTGTATTTTGATTATACCCGTGCGAGCTAGTCATTGCCACCTAATGTGGATAGTATCATGATAGGGAGGAAGGAACTCCTTGATCCATATGTTAGGACAAATTAATCCTTGGGTTTCGTATTTCTTTTTTGGGGTGGTTTTTCCCTATGTAGTATCTTTTGGAGTGGTTGATTGGGTTACATTGGTATTCTAGAGAGTGAAAATAATTTGGAGATGTATTTGATGTAATGGGCCAGACACTCATGGTATATTACTTTTCAAAATTCAATGTGCTGGGGTGTCCTAGAATCATTGATCAATTCCACCCATCTGTCTCACAAATCAGCTTCACAGATCAGATTCACTGATCAACTTCACAGATCTGCTTCACTGATCGGCATCACAGATCGGCTTCATAGATCATCTTCACTAATCAGCTTCACATATCGGCTTCACATATCCGCTTCACTGATAAGATTCACTGATCATCTTCAGTCATCAGCTCCACTAGATCAACTTCATAGATCAAATTCCCTAATAAGCTTCACAGATCAGCTTCACTGATCAGCCTTCCAGATCTGCTTCACAGATCAGCCTCACAGATCAGCCCCAGTCAGTTTCAACTAACCAGTTTCACAGATCATTTTCATCCATTCGGTTTCACAGATTGGTTTCACAAAATCGGTTTCACATATCGGTTTCACCTCATCAGTTTCACATATTGGTTTCACCCAATCGGTTTCACATATCAGTTTAACCCAATGAGTTTCACATTTCTGTTTCACCCAATGTGTTTCACATATCAGTTTCACACAATCGATTTCATATTTTAGTTTCACCTGATAGTTTTCACAGATCGGTTTCACCCAATCAGTTTCACATATCGATTTCACCCAATCGGTTTCGGAGATTAGTTTCTCTAGATCAGGATCACAAATCGGTTTCACCCGATCGGTTTCACACATTGGTTCTACCTTATCGGATTCTTCCAATCAGTTTAACCCCATCTATTTCATAGATCGGTATCACCCAATCGGTTTCACATATTGGTTCCACCTAATCAGTTTCACATATCGGGTTCAGCCAATCGGTTTAACATATCAGTTTCACCTAATTAGATTCACAGATCGGTTTCACCCAATCAGTTTCACAGATCGGTTTCACCTAATCGGTTTCAGAGATCAGTTTCACCCAATCGGTTTCACCCAATCCGTTTCACAGACCGGTTTCACTCAATCGGTTACACAGATTGGTTTCACCCAATTGGTTTCACCCAATCATTTTCACAGATCAGTTTCACCTAATCAGCTTCACATATTGGTTTCAGCCAATCGGTTAACCTATTATTTTTTCCCTTCAGTTCCACTGATCGGTTTCATGATATATGCTTTTCGGGATCCACATAATGGGATCAGCTTCACAAGATCAGCTTCATAGGACCTGCTTCCCCCAATCAGCTTTACTGGTCAGCATCATGGGATCAGCTTCACGGGATCAGCTTCACGGGATTAGCTTCACATGATCTTCTAGACTGATCGGTTACACCGATCAGTCTCACCAATCAGCCATAGAGTGGTGTTAGGGTTTCTTTCCCCATTTTTTCCATAATGCCACTTTTATGTCTTTTCACCTTTTAAATGTTGTTCTAATACATTTTAGCACCATATGATACTTTTTAAATCACCCAGGAGCGGGGAGACCCTCAACAGACCCCTTTTCCTCTCTCTAAATGAAATCATTTTGCACAGAGCTGTTATAGACACTCCTCCAATGTGAATTACTAAAAAATAATTAATCTCATCTTGTGTAACTGTCCAACCTCATGGTAAAAACATGATCCTCCTTTAATGCCGCTAATGATTTTTCATATGCCATAACTCCAGGATCTCGCGTTTTTATGTCACTAGAATTATTTCCTTCTTCGTCATGGTTGGTTTCCTTCATTCCTTGGTGTGTTTGGTGTCTACTTACTGAGGATAGTGGTGCGCATATGCTGTAGGCTTTCCTTCTCATTCTTAGAGTCCTCCGAGTTCCTCCCCTGCAAGTCGCGAATCCATATTTGTTGGCGCCAGGAGAAAAACATCGATGATTGATCATCAGAGTAGTGTTTTTCTTTCGTCTATCATTATTTTGCATCATGCGGGGGTGGGTATGATAATGTTTCCTATGGGGATGGATGAAACCAATCAATAAAAAAGATAATTAATGGATACAAATAATGAAGGCATACATTTTATGATGTTTTTGTACTCATTTATATCTTCCTATATGTTCTGAATTGAATTGGATTATGTCCACTAAAAATCATGGTCATTGGTTGTCCTTTCTTGCGCATTAATGAAACTCTATTTTTTTGGATATTTATGTAATTTAATGGCTGTAACATGGAAACTGGTTAATCACTTAAAATAATTTGATTAAATGGATTCCCAATGAATATGAATCCTTGTGTTGTAACCCCAATTAACCAGATGAAAATACATAACTAAATTAATGGATTATTTAAATATGATAACTCCCTTGATATGTTCTAGTGATGTTTATTGTTGATTCATGTGAGGTGAAATAGATTGGAATTGGATCCCCTATTGTGAAGTTGTTGGTTGGTGGACTTAATGCTGTGTGGGGCCGTATGTTGGGGCTTGTTTTGGTTCTAGTACTTTGAAGAATCTCATGGATCCCTTTGGTCATTGTGACTTTGAAAGAGAACTCGGTGTGAATGCTTAAATTGCTGCTTGGCAGTTTTCCCTTCCTTGTCTTGTGGCTATGCCTTTTAGTTACTCGGTAGTGAAGAATTGTCTAATTTGAATCACTTAAATTGGAAAATGAGAATGGGTTCAAAGGGGAATTTTTTTCTAGTAATGAGTTGTGGCATGACTGTGGATGTGGTGCTTCTAAAGAATGAATACAAATAGGGTGTTTGTATATGGGAAAGCTTTGGAACCCTTAGGCTAAATGAGTCCTTGTTACCTATATGTATAATTAAAATTTAATGTTTATTATTTGCGCCCCATCCAAGTTGTGCACTTCTTGCTGAACATACCCATTTCATGGTGGATAGTGTTTTTCCCAACACTCCTATGGGTGGCTAGTTATTAGCTCCATTCTGATCCCTTTCCTGGGAAGCCGAAATTCTTCGAGCATGCTGTGACGGCCTGAAGTCCATTATAGACCATGATTATTCAGGTAGGGTAAACTGTGGTGGTTGCCTCGGGTGTGTGCAGGCAGGTGGTTTCCCAAGTGCCTTCAGGATGAGTCCAAGGTGTCTTTGGGCGTGGTGGTTCTTGATCTATCCTAGGTGTCTATGGTTGTGGTAACATGCGTTTCTTGTGGCCCATGTGTTTGTAGGTGGGATGTGTGGTTGTATTTGCCCATGTGTGTGTGGGCCGTGGATGGAATTGGGACTGCAATGAGAAAGGTGGGAGAGGTTTGATGCGTAGGATGTCTTTAATAACCAGAGGGAAAGTGTTTCGGGGTACCCAAACATCGTTGTGTATTACTACTAATTTACTTGACATGTGTTATTTGGGGAGAGTGACTTTGTGAGGATCTGGTGGATAGTTTCCTTTCTAGTTTCTTTCATATGTCATTTTTCATGGGGAATTGGTATTCCTCCCCACTTGTGCATGAGATATTTTGGTTTTACCAACTGATTATACCTTTTGACTCCCCCAACGTACATGAAACTACATTCAGGTTTCTTGGAGGACTTCGAGGACCATTCCGGACCCTACTAGTTCAGACTTTAGAGCAGTTACGGTTGCTGTTTTTCTTTTATTTGGTAATTTTATTTGAAGTTTTCTTGTATTTCTGTAGCACTTACTTTTGGAACATGTATATGGGAGTGGTTCATTTTGGATTTACCTCTACCCCCTGTTTTGGTTTTTTTGGGATTTATAATCTTATCTCTTGATTCTACTAAATAAAAAGGGTAATGACTTCAATTTTGTGTGTGATTCTATACCCTTAGTGCTAGTTTCCACTCTAAGACCCATGAAAGGTGGGTTTTGGGGGTCCTTATCTCTCTTTCAATATGAGTAAGGAAGGGTATGGAAATCTACTATCCCTTACCTCATCTTGTGGAAGGCAGGCCGTGACAGAATAATTTTTCAATGATTGTGTAATAGATATGAACAACATCCAGATTTCTTTAGGAAAATGTTATGACTTATTTTCTTCCTTCAATTATTATATATAGGTATACCCCCACATCATGTTTTGATGCATCACAGAGCAGTTTAAATGGTTTCTCCCAATATTGGGGTTTTTTTATCGAAGGGGTAATCAATCATTGATTTAGATCATCAAATAACTTTCAGAATGATCATTAATATAAAAATAATGACTTTTGAAAAATATATAGAAATTAGAAGAGAAATATTTCATAAATCCATAATGAATATTTTATAGAATCCCACATATAAAAATAATTAAAAAGTATGTTTTACACAAATGAGATATAATAGAATATTCACCTATTCATTAAATTTATCTACCCTAATTCCTTTTTGGGAAACAATATTCCATAACAATATTTACATCACAACGAAAAAATTTAATTCTTCATAGTTTAAAAAATTATGTGTCACAGTGCATATTTTTTTAGTATTGTTCCAAATTCATTAAGAAATGATTACAAGAATTAACAAAAAAATGAAATCATCGAGAAATAGATATTGGAATTCCTCAATATGATCTGAGAGTATACTTACTATAAACCATAGAAATATACTAGCACTATTTCAGATTAAAAAAGGTTATATATTGTATGAAAATATTAAAAAAGGCATTTGCATGTAATATTTTCATGATTTCTATTGCAATGGATACATGAAATTTTCATGTAAATCCATTTATGAAATAATAATATGATTCCCTTATATCTTTATTTAATTTGATCAATAAATGTGATGAAAATGTGGTCCTTTTGTGTGACGTTATATTTCATTCTATAATATATACATCCCCCCCAATTATATTGAAATCTCAAGGGGATTAATTCATTTCAAACATTCTTGACAATGGTGAAAACAGGTTTTTAGGACTATAACGATTTTGTGAACCCACTATTAATCAGTGATTAGGTAAATGTTGCGAGCTTCAAGAAAAATCTCCATATAAATTTTTTACATCCTCTATAATAGTGGGATTCAGTATCTGGTGGGGCATCCTAATATGTATGTAATACCTCTTTAAAATAATCCTATAGGAGTATATCATGTGGTTGATTCCAATGATGTATCTTGGGCTCCAACTCGAGGATTGGATGTTTCCTCACAAAAGGATAATCATTGTATATTTTTTGGTTTTGGATATATTGTTAGCCATGATAATGGGTAATTTTTAAAATCATATGGGATAAGTTTTAATTCAAATTCAAGGATTTCTTAAGAGAATAGATTGAATTTGAATTCCCAAATTTGAAAGCTGGAATTTCATATGTAAAGGGAATCATATAATCCCCTTATGAAAATTTATAAATGAAATTTTGATGTTACTTTTTATTAACACTTTAAATTAAAATTTTCATATTTTTGGTGATAAGCTACTCCTTGGTGTTTTTAATATTAAAATGATATACTATCTCTAAAAATTCATGGAGTATACCCGAGTCTTTAATGGGTTCAGTTACATATTTATGAGTTATTGAAAATAAGGAATTATTTCTTGAATGGTTCCTCTTGGTGTCATGAATATTTATGTAGACCTTTCTACCTCAAATCGTATTGGAATGTGTCTATTTAGGCACATTTATGATCCTGTTGGAATTTTTAATGAATGATCTTCCAAAAATATTGGCTGAATTGACCGAATCTTTATCTTCCACTATAGTAACTATACAGAACAATGATAAAAACAAAATTTTCCACTCCGACAAGAATCCTTTATAAAAAATCTTATTGTGAAACTTTTGGATATGTTTACCTATTATTCAACCAAAATTAAGGGATTATATTCTCATATTTTTAGATTTTTCATTATTGAGTTATACATTACATTAATGGAAGCACCACAATTATAAAATTCATGGGTAATTTTTATGAATCGATAATGTTGGTAATAGAAAATGTTTTAATATATTGAAATTGTTAGGCAATATTGGTTAAAACATACATATGACACTAAATCATAGCTGATTATATTATTAAAATCATGTCTTTATTATTTTGAAACAAAGATTCTTGAGATCCATCTATGAAGTTTCACTTATTTGATCCTATTTCATACAGTAATAATAGAAGGGAATGGAAGGGGAATGATATTTTTTTTCTTTTTTTCCAATTGAATGGGAATTTTAGGCCATTACTCCAAATATAATATCCTCATTTTTCATCCATATTTTCATATTCTATTGGCGAGTGCTCAATTTTTCAATAGTATATTAAGAATTTTGAGACTCGATTTCATTATGTTCAGTGTGAATATCCTTTTGTATAATTTGTTGAGTCTACATTCTACTCCCTATAATGATAATAATTACACACTCCTTCTGATTTGGATGGTTAGATATTGACATTTTTTTTGGTTTTTGGATACCTTTTCCATGAGGATTTAAAATTATCATGAATGTTCATTTTTTCAGTTCCAGAATCTCGACACTTATTTTTTATTGGATGATATATCAAAACTATGGTGGTACCATAAGATGTTTAATAAAATGTGATTTTTTTAGAAGATTATTTTTGTGATTGTTTCATGTATGGATTTTGGATAGAGTTGGTTTCGAAAATCAATGTTTAATGGGGGAATAATTGGGTATTAGTTATAAATGGGGATATAGAATGGTTTTATTGACTTCCAAATCATAGTAGGGATTGTGAAATTTGATTCCATAGAAGATTTTATCAAAATTATATTGGTTTTAATAGGAATACAAAACTCTTTATACCATATATCTCTATACATTAGTGATCACTCAAACAATGATCACCTAGAAATTGAAAACAAGAGGTGCCTATTTTTTCCTAAAAGTCTACAGTAGAATAATAATAAAAAGTGGTGTTATTCTTCTACTTGATGAAAAAATATTGAAAAAATCCTATTGAACCATTCCATATACTCGTAGTGGGTTTTTCAATTTTCATATTAGATAGCAAAAATAACCATATTTTTATTTTACTCTAAGTGATTTGGAATAATTTTTGGATGAAACTTATATGGAGTTAATCTAAATTATAGAACTCTCAGGGTTTTAGGATATAAAACTACTCCTTGGTGGATACCTCATGATAATAGAGAGGTTCCTTCTAATTGACCTGATCATTTTCTACTCGTATTGGCTTATTGCATGAATATATAAGGCTGGGTTATTTAATGTTCTCGTCAAAATATTCACCTATGAGGCAATGAAATTTAGGAAGTACTGTAATGATATCGACACATAATTCAAAATAAATTTTACTGAGAAGGCATAAAGAACTGGTTTTTTGGTTGGATAATTTAGGGAACATAGATTCCATAATGTTTGTGGTGGGTTTATTTCCAATTTTTTTTTTCAGAGTGAACATTGAAAATTTCACTTGATTGGAAATGTTTTTTTTTCTTCAAATTTATTGTCAAGATTATTATTCTCAATAATTTTCTAAAAATTATGCCTATATCAAGAACAAAAGTAAATTGATTCTTATTAGAGGGCCTATCCATGAAATTTTCTTAGATAAGAACTCACTCCCTAACAGTGGAATACTATTTTATCTCAAACATTTCATGGGGTGTGAAACATGTTTTTTTATTTCTAATTAAGTGTTATTTTATTAGTATTAACACAATTTTTCTCCATGGATTATTTCCCTAATCGAGTTGTCACTGGTGAAAAATTATTATGTAGAAAAATATTAATTGGATTAACATTTATAATAAATTTATAATTCAATTTCATATCCATGTGATTAGGGATGGTTTAGGCATCCTTTTGCAATGATATCATGCTATTTTCAAAATAAATCTCGTATATTGTTTAATAGATTAAATTGAATGACCCAAAATCACTTCCGTTATTTCACCCATGTTCCTGATTGATGTTGATGAGAGTTATCCTTGAAATTTACTTATTTTTTATTATCCACCTTCCAATGTGTAAAATATAAAATGATCTATCTTTGACATACCTAGTAAATACAAAACCATGTTTTTAAATTCACATGCATCCAAAATAGATCAAATTTTCTTGTTAATGGTTTTAGTAAATAATAAAACTCTGAATAAATAAAATTTAAAACCAATTTCATAGAGAAAATATTTATTACCCAATGAAATAATTATAATTCAGAATTAAACACAAATGAAACTGTATTGAAATGAAATTTAAGAAAATATTTTTTAAAATCATTTTCAAAATTGATTAAATATAGTCAAATTCAATAAGGATCCGGAATAAAAAAATTATAATTTTATCACACCCCTTCTCTAAATCACTCAATACATATTCCACACTTTTAATGAGTAAATAATGGATGTTAGGGGGGTCTATTTCATTATGTAAGAGAAATATATAAAAAAATTTAGAAACATTTTCCAAAGTTATACCACGTGGATATCATTATTCATATATAGTTCCTCCCAAATTTTTCTCCAGGATTCATCCATTTTTATAGAATCCAAAACATTATTTTCTATATTAATATATCCCCTAGACTTCCCTATAGTATCTAAGTTCCAATTTTCCTTACCGACCGAAGATATCTAATCAAATAAATATCATTAATCTAGAGAGATATGGTCTACCTTAATTTAAGGATTTTCCGAGACTTCTTAACCATATTTTAGAATACATTTTTATCGTATTCATAACTATTCCTTGAGACTTGGGATGGATAATGAAAAAAATATAGAATATTGGGTATTAAAATGTTTTGTGGATGGGTGCATACAATTTAGGGAATTATCACGATTTACCTCCTCCTCTAAGGCGTAATGAAATTCTGTTAAAAAAGGTACATAAATCATGGTGTACTATATATTTATACAATATATCTCCCTAAAGGATAGCATCATGAAATAAATATCCACTGCCAAATCTAACACCCCTAAGGTTCATGAAGAAAAGAACAACACCATACTATTCCATCACACTTGGTCTACAAAATTACCCATGATATAAGGTATTATTACCTTTTATTTTCATCATTCCACACTTCTTCAAATTTTTTTATTCTATGGTTTATGAATTGCCACACAGTATAGAAACTAATTATACATTTCAATTATATACCATTATGGAACAATGGTGGTGTAATGGTGGAGGCTCCTCATCATCACAATTAGGCCATCATTGTGTTCATATTACCTTGAATGGATTCATTATTATTATGAATTTGATTCACAGAATTCATTCTATGGTATATAGGTAATTCCTAGAGGCCTCAAGCTTTGCTATTTCGATAAATCTAGATTGTGGTATTTCTAGTAGCGAAAATGGGGTCTTTGGATAGTCCATGTAGTGGTCAAACAATGTCAGGTACGTAGTAGATGATATAGGGAATCAAAATCGCTATCAAAGCACAGGGGGAATGGGGGTGTAGCTAATTCTCAAAATAGTGCTATTTTCATTAGAAATTAATAGTTCCAACAAATCAGTTGTCCCATAATGATGTTTTGAGTGTTATGAGTGTATCATATTATTTAACCCCTAGAAATTGATGCTGAGAATTCCTAGGAATCAAGGGATTGGAAGCCTTATAAACTCATGAAAACTTTCATGGACTGTGACTACATGAACGTGACCATGTTCCATGGAAGAAATACTATTTTTACTTCTCAATTTGTGACGAAATCCACCCCCATTCTGCTTGAGTTGGCCTTCCCCATGGGTTTAATAGTCGAGGAAACTTACCTTGTGTTGGTTAAATGTTTTTTAGCCTATGGTTTTATTGAAACCATATTCTAAATTTTTTTATCCTACCTCATAGAAAAAATTAAATATCAAACAAAAAAAATTGAAAAAACAAATTTATAAAATAACTTTTTATAAATTTTTATCCATATGATTTATTCAACAGTAATTTCCAACACATTAAATAAAAAATTTATTAAAATGGAAAAATTAATCTAGAACCAATAAATATTCATAAAAAATTTATAAATGTTTTCCTGAAAATGACTTCATCACTCCCATTTAGAATATTTTTACTGATTTATCCCTAATGGATTGATGATTTAAATGCCAAAAGATCAATGTGATTTTATAACAGAAAACATTTGAAAAACAATTTTAGCCTCTATATCATAGTCATATAACCATTAAAATCACTTTTTATTACACATGGAATGACTATTATTACTCATTATACCATTCATGCATGTCCATCTAAACCATCAATTAAATGTCTTCATCTACATATGGGTAGTATTTAAATCATTATGCATCAACAATATTAATCTATTCCATAAACTATAGAAACATACTAATCATTCATAAAAATTTTCATAGAGGATCTCATTAATACATTTATTTCCACTTTAAACATTTGGGGATTCACCCCTATAAGTACATGTCTATGAAAATTGAGTTAGAGAAGCATAAATATGAATTTATTAATTATTTTTTGAAATCTCATTAAATAAGAATATATAAATCCTTTCAATGCTTAAAACAATTCAGTAATTATAAATGAAATTTATATAATGGAATTTGGGAAAATTTAAATCTAAAATATAAATTGTAAAGGGAATGTTTGTATATTTTCTTATAATGATTATTTTAGAGGATAGTAAATAATTCAGTTTCATAATTTATTGATATAAATAACCCAATAATTATTTAATCATTTGAGCCTAAAAATCATCTTTTTTTAAAGAATCAACAAATTCAAATTTTATTATTATATTGAACAAATTTTAAAAATATACCATAAATAACACATTTAGAAAATAAATTAATAATTAAATATTAAAAATGATATGGAAAAATGAAAAAAATTGGCCACCAAAATTACCACCATTCTTAACAAAGTTATTGTCTCTGAGTAATTCACTTATATGGTTCAGTGGATGAAAAGAATTCTCAATATTTAATGGATAAAATTATATAAATAATTTCGTTTCTTTCACATTTCTCTATGGACCCTCTATTATTTTCAATGTGACTATCCCTAAAAAAGTCTAAATGGTTTTACAAAAGTCTTGGATTCTTATTTTATAAAAATGAATGACATTAAACATTTTTAGATAATTAAAAACACATCAATTTAAATACATCTAGATGTTCCAACCTTATCCTTACCTACCAGGGAATGCAAAAACATATATTATGAGATCATAATGACATAGTCACATAATTGGATGTGGTAGATTGAAAATTTATTGATAAAATAATTTACCCCTCCAATACTAATAGAATAAAAAATAATGAATAAAATTGTTCAACATAGATTAGGATTTTTATTTTGTAACCCATTTGGATAGATATAATATGAATTTAATTCAGATAAAAATTATCAATGTAAATTATAATATTATGAAATTATCAAAAAATACTACAAAAATAATTATTTTTAAAAGGAATTTAAAATAATTTCACAGTCTAAGCCATGACATAATGGATATTAACCACCTAAATGTGGAAACAAAAGTAATCAAATATTATAAAAACATTCAACCTCTAAAAATTCAACATTAATCTCAAAACCCTATCATCTAAAAATATTTTATGCATTTTATTTTTCAAAAAACAAGGAATTAAATCTAATCATTCTGAAGGATCCCTCTCCACCCATACATAAGACCAAAACTTATCCCTAATGTTGAATGCTTTGTTAAAGAATAATTAATAATAGTTTGTCAAATAGAATATACATAAATTAAATGATTTTTTGAGGTAATAATATATTTTTAAAAAATAAACCTTCCACATTTATAAAATATAATTCAAAAAATATTTCATGAAGTTAATATTTTTAATTTATAATTCCTGATTGAAATTCACAATTAATGTCATATATTATAAAGATAAATAATGATGTACATTGTATCAGAAAGTGAATCAAACTATATTTTTAGGATTTTGGAATGGATAGAATTTTGTAAATTTTTTTAAACATCCCAAATATTAGCAATATTTAATGAAACAGTATTCTATTTAAATAAAATTGGTTAAAAACAAAAAAGAGGATTCACGTACACATAATTCCAAGATAAAAATATATATCCAACAAGTTGTAATGGTTAGAAATAATATATCATAATGTAATAAAATCGAAGGACATACCTGAACATGGATATTTAAAATTTTTAATAACAAAAAAATACCTTTTTGTACTTGAAAATGGAATGCCATTTCCTCTAAACAATAAGAAATAAATATAAGATGTCATGCATTAATGTTAAAGAATAAATGGTAATAGTGGTACGTAGGGAGGGCCTTTAAAAATCATATATTTCTATCATTTTAAACATATTTGAAATTTCTCTATGTATTATTAGAAAAATACTTCAACAATCTATATAGATAACTAGTTAAGGGTTTAATGAGGTAGGTTGATCAACCCTAAGAATTAACTAACTGTTAGAAGAAAAACAAAGGTATCACACCAAGGAAATATGACCACTTATGAAACATGTTTAAGGTCAATCAAATACACATTGAACCAGGCACCCGCAAAAACATTTCAACAAAACTCAAACATAACACTTGAAGAAGTGATAATATAACATTTAAAAAAATCAGATAAATCATTTATTTGATCAACTTTTTGACAGACAATATTTTATGTGACAACCATTAAACTAACAAAAGAAGGAGAAGTTAACCTTCTGAATACAATGGAATGACATAGAAATTGATTATAAATATTCAACCAAGTATAAGAAAAACTATGGAGTATGAATGAATGTAAGGGTTTTTTGGTTAGTCAACAAACCACTCATTGAAATTTTGTACGGCATGACTGAACAAAAGAGTCTTGCTACAGGTGAGAAAACATCATGTTGAAATTGTGTCAAGAATGAAGCTTTCTATAAACTCAAGTTTCCAAGAACAAAAAAAATGATCAAACATTAGAAATAACATAGTACCATGTTTGGCCTTCCATTTACACTTTCTGGAAATTAATAATGGACTAGAGTTACCATATGAAAAAAAACGAACTAACCATTAGCGAATTTAATTAAAATTTAGAAGATATAAATTAAATTATAAAGGAAACAAGTCATCATGATAGTCAAAGTGACCTTTAGTGGAAAAAGAACACACGATGACACGGAAAATGGTAGGAATAATTATTTTTTGTTTAATCGAAAAAAGGCTCTATAGATTGACTCTTAAGAAGCACATAGTTTATTTTCATTTGTTAGACTCAGTGGAGGTTTAGCTGTCATTTAATGATATAGTTGAATTTTTCTTTATTAGTATAAATTAAATATGAAATTATATATTCATTTAAAAAATAGACAATTATCATCTCCATCATTATTTAAAAACCCATTCACATTAACTCATAGAAAGGTGAAAGGTCTAAACCACTCATTCTTGAGATTTCACTAGAAAAATCATACAATATAAATGAATGGAAAAAACTATTATCCAACCATAATTTTCTCTTTATGAATTAAATATTAATGAATGAAATTTTTGATTAATAAATCTATAAAATGTTAAGACAATATCTTCTTATATATTCACAGACACTCAATTCTACCATCCATCGTTCACCAATAGTTTGGAAATAAGTTTTTTGAAATTTCACAACATAAGATGACCTGGGATACAACACCATACATATGTAAAATGTTTTAAAAAGAGAATACTATAATTATACATCTGTATGGGGGTTTTATAAATATTATTATAGGACTAAAAATATTAATCCCATTTATATTTGCAATATTTCTTATAGTTAAAAACATTTTTATTGATTAAATATTTAGATAATATATTTAAAATTTCCAACCATCCACTATACTATTGGTGATAGGATGTTCAATTTCTATTATTACAAATATACAATCTAATTATAAATGTGAATATATAATTCTCATAATAAATGGTATTATTAGTTATAAATATCATAGATACATTAAACACGGAGTATATATGCTTCTTATTGAATTTGACAGCACTAAAAAAAGGTAATTTGGAAATTTCACAACATCTACCCACATATACACATTTTCCACAGCCACATAAGTGAAATAATTCAAATTAAATGACTTAAATTGTCTTGTAGTTTCTAAAAACAAATAATTAAATATATTAACCTCTAAAATACAATTGTTTTCAGTAATTCTTGTTTCCTAACAACATTTACCTAACTTTGAAACCATAAAAATCTTATAACAAGATTCGTAATATATATAAACACCTTTCTCCTAAATAAAATATCCTAAACACCTTATAGGATGTCCTATATCTCTCATGGTGTCCATCCCAAGGTGAATAAATGTCAAATATCAAGAATGGTAAGTATATACTCATTGGGAACACATCTAATGTGGATACCATAATAACATCTTCGAAGAAGTAGGAGATAAACACAAATGTAAAAAAAAAACATATCTAAAAAATGAATACATTTATTTGGTTTTTTGAACATCCCTTGTGTATACCTATTATAGTTGTGAATATAATGATTTATGCATATAAATTTATCGAAAAAATATTTTAATATGATAAATTTCAATTAAAAGGAATATTTAATATTTCTTGGATCATTTTCATTGTTTTATATAGTTGGGAAAATTGATTAACCACAGTATATTTAACTCAATATAGATACTTGATTTATAAATAAAACTTTTTCTTTAAAGGGATCAATAAATTTATTCTCAGTTTAGTGTTATTCTAGGGTAGAAGTAACTTTAGAGATGTATTTTTTTTTTAAATTCAATTAATTTTTATCGAATCACTTACTACAAGATAAATTAAAAAAGGGCGATTGAAAATATACACTTTTCTACTATTGTGTAATTATTTTTGAAATCATCTAATATCTTAATATAATAGTAAATCACATAAAAACAATAATCATTCATTTTCCCAAAAACTACCCCAAATTTCATTTCACTAGAATCACACATGACAACAATTTATAGCTTCTATAACTATGAATTAATGATTATTAAATCATTATGTTTCTTTATAGAAGAATTTAAATACTATAATTTTTTATCCCACTCAAAGAGTCTAGACCTAAATATTAGAGAGCAAAATTGACTTGTGATTTTTAAGAAATTCATGATGAACCTATAATAGTAATAGATATATCTTAGTAGTATATAAATTTACATATTATTCTTTAGAGGTGGTATCTTTTAGATTTCCATTATCCTAAATTTATGTACCTTTATTACCCACATTGAGACATTGTGACCTAGTTATATAACATCAGTGACCATATACTGAAATACTTCCCTATTTAACAAATGGTTTGTATCCTGGAATATTTATATAATTCTTTTTGATTCCAATGAAAACATTACATGTTCTTTCCCAAAATTAAGAAATCATCCACGAATACCTCAATGATTATCTCCATAATATCTGAAAAAATAGACTTGTTATAAAAATGAATGTTGGTTTGAGAGATAGTCAATCAAAAGTGAATTTTCTATTAGGGAAATTTTCTAAATCGGGAATGTAATGTTATATTCTTCCTAGACAATAGGGGCTATGAGAGTATTTGTTTAATTAAAACAGCCATTAATATTATAGAAAAAATGGATTTCCAATATACTCACAATAATTTTTTATATAAATTTAATTAGAAGATACTATTTCCCAGTAGTACTGTTTTGTTTTCTCCAACCAATATAGAAACTCCTCTTGTTAACTATCTTAGATTTTATTTGTGGATTCTTTTCATTTTTACCAATTATTTCACCTTTTTTCATATGGACCACCAAAACAAGACTACCCCATACAGTTTCTCTAATAAAAAATATTATTTCATCATACTAAAGTCATATAAATTCCTCTCTAAGATAATATTTCATGTTTAGGATAATTATTTTATGACCCAAAACTCTTAGTTTTGTTAAAATTTTAATAGTATTTATTTATATTTTATTTTTGGGAATGTTTTATATCTACGAAATATTATATTCATTAAATATTAGATCATAATTTCATGAAATATATTTTCTTACATCACTCTATTTTTATTATATCTCAATCTATAATTATTATAAATTTATAAATAATATTTTTTATGAAATAAAATATTTTCATCTAATAGTTTAACCAACTTTTAAGACTCTAATTTAGCCTCTATTATGTTTTCATTTTTGGTCCGAACCAAATTCCTAATTTTGGTTTTTACAATAATTTTTTTTCTTAATGATTGATTTATTTTTTATGATAATTTGAGTTATATATCAATAATATTAACGGAACATGTTTCATTAAAAAACCTACATATTTATTTATATTTTATTAATTTCTGTGAAATAAAAAAAATATATTATTAGAGCTCTAAAAATTTCCCAAATTCTCTTATATATTTCTAGAAATAATTAATTCCCAAAATTGAATATCTTATATTAGTAAGTAATAAATAAATAAGTTGAATTTTTAATCCCATTTTTTTAGTGCGATGAAAATATAGTACATTTATCTATATTTAATTAAACTCAATAATGGTATGATGTTACTTTTTATAAACTGTAAACATGTTCAATTTTCTAAAATATTTTTTGGTTATTTTTTCCTACTTTCAATTTATGTTTTTCATTAGTTTATGATGATACTCAATAATATTGATGTTATATTGAGATATTATTTTATCCATTGGAAATATTTCGATTTTATCTACATTTATGTTAACTAGAACAATTGCGTATTTATATGTTTTATGCTCCAAAATGTCACAAAATCACCAGTTTTAAACATGCTGCAAGAAAAGGGATTTTTGAAAATTCTTCATAAGTGTACATATTTCATAACACGAGTTTTCTTATATTGAGATTTTGTTAATGTGACAAAAAAGATTAATTAAACATTAAATATAAATTTTGAATCTATCATAAGACTTTATGAAGTTACTGTTTGATCAATATTATGTGAACTCAACTGTGATTCTAATCCTACCTGATGATGGCCTCTAAACCTACAAGAAAAAGAATACAAAACAAACATATTGAGGTAACCCTAAACATAATGCTTTTATTTTTCTTCCTTTGTGTGAAGTGATTATTCCAAATCTCCAATTTATATTTTAATTTCATGGAGCTATCATATGTTGTAGAATTTTTCATTGTTGATAATAAATATTGGTTTGAAAATATTCAACAAATTGATCTCTTATTACATGTTTATAAAGGTGATAAATAGTGAAAGAAGTCAGATTTTTGTGTGACCATCACTCACTCAATACAACACAAGACCAACAATGATTTTTCCAAAAACAAAAGATTCATTTTATCTTCTTGCATAAATAAAGAAATAAGAACCTGTTATGGCTCTTACAACATTTCCAAGAGTGATAAAGTGATTTTTTCCCTGAATTACACTATATTTATACCATTCAAGCACACTACAGACAACTAAAATATGTACATAAATAGTATGTTAATCATTCATGGTATTCTGGAAGATGTTTGGTGATTTATAGGGTAACAAAACTAATTGGATTTTATGTTTATTATCTAGATAATTATACCTTTTACATTATGATATTTCAACTGAATGTGTATTTCGGGTCTCTTTAAGTGACCGCATATTATATCAAGTGATCACTTGTTATAATATTCCCATATTCAGTAAAAAAATTGAATTCCTACCAATACTAGACTCATGATTTGAAAGAATAATAAGTAATATTAAATCATATTAAAATATTCTCACTGTCATTATACTGAATGATATATTACTTAGAACAAAAATCCAATTTGATTCATTTTTTTCCCATGATATAGAATTGTATTTATAATTCTCTATTTTTCATCATTTATGATAATATGATTAACTGTAATATAATATTTATTACATTAACTGTTATATTAATTTATTAAATTCTTATATATTATTTCAAATTCATTTGAGGGGTTTTAATAATATATCAATACATTTTTAATGATGATTAGATTTTCTATTTTATCATGTACATTCATTCAAAATATATCATGAATATTTATGATTTTATATTTTGAGTATATTTCATTATGTTTTTTTGTAAATTAATATTTTTTCCACCAAAATTTTTCAATATTATTTATTTTGTTAATGTTGAATATTTATATTTGTAAATATTTATGAAGAACACGAAATAAAATAGTATTTAAAAATTTAAATACTAAAATTATCATAAGATAGTAATGGAATTTTGTTGACCTATTATCAAGGAAAACATTTCAATAATTTAATGGTAAATTAAAATTTGTTTTAATTAGTCATTATGTTTTATATTCAAATGATATTTGATATAATTATTTGAAAATTATAATTTTCCCAATCCATGATAAATTTTTAATTTGAATTTGAATTTCATTACCCCATGAGATATTCACTTGTTCATTTTTATAGGTCCCATATAATGGATTTGGTATACATTCAAATGATTTATTGTTCAGATAATACAAAAATGGGGATTCAATATATATTTAATTTCAAAATTAAATTATTGTACCTATGGGATAATTTATTTCATTAGATGGAGAGTATTTCTAGTTCTAAACTAGAACATATATGACATACTCGACTGTTGAGATAAGAAGAGATGATACCTTACTCAATAACCAATACCTAATATTCTATATTTCATCTTCTACTTCATTCTAGATTATTGTGTCTTTAACACTTTATCATATCTCACACACACGATCTCTTTTATATTTATTCTTTTATATAAAAATAAATTATTTTTTCTATATTTCCTCATGTTGTGAATCCCAGATTCTAATTTTTAGAGTATTTTGGTTGTGACTCCCATAATCTAAATTCTCTATTGTCATTGAGTTATGACATTTCAATAAACATTGGTGACTATGTTTTCATTTCTCAAAAAAATTACTATATTATCAAGTTATGTGTCTACATATAAAATATTATTAGTGAAAAAAAAATCTATCAAAAAGTAGAGACCTATAAGAGTTTAATTTTTCAAATTTTAGTGAACTATTATAAAAACGATCTTGTGTTTTTATTTATTTATTTTTTTAATATAATATTAATCTCTTAATTATTATTAAATGTTATTTTATATAATTAATCTATATTTATAAGATATTTTAATCTGGTATATTCAAACCTATATACCATCTTCCATTTCACTTCAATACCAAACAATTTTTATCAAAGACTACATCTTCTATCAATTTATTATATATTATTTTATTTTTCGACACCATTTCTAAATACACAATCAAATTGAAATTTAATTAACATGTAAATAATCAATGTAAATTATATTTGGATTTCTTAGAAGAAAATTTGGGTTGATGGAAATTAGTATTTCTTATGGAAATCCATTATTGAGGAATACCCCAAACAATTAATCATTGAACACTAGTGAGTCATGAAAAATTAAAATAGTCTATACTAAGCTGACTCAAACACTCTTGTTTGAAATGAAACATCTATATTTTTTTTAAAATTTAAATGTTTTTAATATTTTATATTATTTACTAACATAAGCTTGATTTGTTATTTTTCTATATGAAACACAACTCATGATATTTCTAAGATTCAATAAGGTAATTACCTTGTGTGACAAAATTTACATGTATCAAATATAGAATGATTTGAGTGGAGTAACAAGACAACAATATCGATAAAGATGAAACGTTGAATAAAAATTTCCACTAATTCAAAAGAATTATTAATTAAATAATCACCCTTGGAGAAACAATGGAAAATAAAAAAAATTAAAATATTCTTAAAATATCTAATGAAGAAGTAGAATTCAAAGATGGTCACCATTGAAAAAAAGGAAGAACGTCAAATTGTATACTCTAAAGAAATTTAATAGGTCCCTAATCTGTATGAATTGGAATTTAAGAACATAACCTAATAGTATATATCAAAAGGAAAGGCTATAAAATTGAAATATGAAAATTTTATTTCTACTATCTATTTTTATTCATAACTATAGGTTATTAAAAATATTTATATGGATCAAATTATACTAGAGTCCACCAATGTATGAAAAATAAAGCATTCAAGAACTGAATTAAAAAAAACCCTAAAAATAATACAAATAAGGGATATAAAAAGGTTGTAAAAATAATATTACACCATATTTTACCTATTTTTAGTGAAAAATGAAATGTAATATCCTGGATAACTATCTGAAACCAAAGAAATAATATTAACCAATAGATAAGAACAAAACAATTTCCAACGACCTATAGTGGTACCGAAGAATCTGACTATACTGAACAATATATAAAAGATAAATATTCTTCAAACCTGTGATTTATGGGTTATATAGATGTGGTTAGTGATTTTATATTTTATTCTACATGTTATGATTATGACAATGATTCTGAAAATTCAAATGTTTCATAGTTAAATAATGAAATTAAAGGATGGAAGAAATATTTTTTCAATGATGGAGATTTGTATAATAGGAATAATGTTAATAATAACAGTATTATTTTTGAAAATAAATTTCATTTATTAAGTAATAAATTTTTTCAAAATAATGGTTCTCATTCTCATTCTAATTATTTTATGATTTGAAATATGCAAATGAACTGAATAAAAATTTTAATATGAATTATAAAAGTCATATGAAAGGATCATTTATAAATATTCAGGGTCCTAATATACTATCATTAAATTATTTATTAGAATTATATAAATGAAAATAAATTTTCAATTATATGTGATTGGGGATTACAAAAAACGCATCAAAATAATTTTGTGAAAATTAATTGTGTCTGTTATTTTACAGTTACATGTTCTTTACATGGCATGACATTTCACTATGAAAATTATTGATAAAATATATTTAAATAGTTTTGGGACATATGAAGTTCATGTTATAAATTATATTTTATCTATATTAGCATAAAATTCTTATTTAAAATTTATGTGGATAACTCATATTTTTTATAAATCTGATTGGACACTAAGTAGCATCAGTACCAAAATTTTCAAGAAAATTATTTTTTATGTAAAATTATTTATATTTATAAATAATTACATATGGTCTATAGAAAATGAATTATTTATGAATATGATTGAAGACCCATAAACATTTATCACATTCCATAAATTTGAAGGAAGAAATATTAAATGTGGGGTAAATTCCAATTGAAAATTAAAATATTTTCTTATTGTGGGTATTTTTAATTCTAATATTATATATAATTTTTCAATATATTAATGTAATAAATCATAATTTAATTATTATAAATAAATTATGTAATGATGTAGTGTAAATCGAAGTTAAAATCAATAAATGTTTAGTTTTTAAGGATGATACTTTATTATTCGAAACTAATCGATCGTAAAATGTTGATAATTTTGAATTTTTTGAATTAACTGCTAAAATTGTCATGGATTTGTATTTTTTGAATAATTATTGAATTATTTGGAATCAATGATTAGGGATTGTTAATTTTATAATGTTAAATAAGTACAATAAAATTTTTAATTATAGATAGTTACCTACTATGGAGAAAAAATATATTCTTATTAGTGATGCTTGAATAAATAGGAAAAAACATAATGCCTCCTTTTGAACTATCAATAAGATAAGTAAAAAATATAAATTTATGGTTAGAATATATTAATCAATTTAGTCGTACACAAATTTCCAACAGGGGTGAAAATAAATATATTTAGTTATTTTATATGATTATAGTATATTGATAGGGGTTCTTTTTCTAGAACACAAAAATGATACATTACATAGATATATTAATTTTTTCCAATATTTTTCAAAATTAAAAATGTTTTATGATTATGAATATTCCTAGTGACAATGGAAGTGAAATTTGTAATTTAGAATTTCTCTTTTTCTTTTAAAATATTCGTTCTCTTAAAATTTTTTTCTTTAATAAAATATCAAAAAAAGGGGTTGTATAAAACAAAAATACAATTCTTATTGAAATATACATAACTATGTTAAATGAATATAAAATTCCCAGAATTTTTTTGACAGAAACTTCTTTTACTTCTTGTTATATTTAAAATAGAAATCTTGAATTTGTTTTATAAAAATAGTATATGTATTTTTTAATGGCAATAGTCTAATATTTGTGATTTTAGAGTTTTTAGTTTTAGATTTTTTATTTTGAATTTGATAGCCAATATAGTTTAATTTTATGCTAAAAGTAATGAGGAAATTTTTTTAGTTAACAAAATCTAATTAATGACCATAGTGTTTATAATAAAAGATATATAGTTATTGAATAATAATTTCTTATTATGTTTGATGAAAAAAATTTGAAAGAGAACTCTAATTTTAATTATTTTTTGATGATTATAGATATTATAATTTATTGTACAAAATCCTCAGGTAAAGGATGAGTCAATTTAGGGGGAGCATAATAGTTTTCATCATTATACTATATCATGGTTGATTCATCGAATTATTCCTATTGAAAATGTTTTTGGCAATTTGGATACTTATATTGAGATTAGAAGTTTTAATTTTATTCTTTTGTTCTAATTATTCCTCTATTTCTAATTTTGTTTCTAATAATATTTATATTACTTTAGATTATTCTAATTGGGTTATTTCTATACATGATGAGAATAATCAATTTTCCAGAAATAATGTATTGTCTATAGTTTTAACACATTATGTGAATCATTTAATTGGATATAGGTGAATGTTTTTCAATAAGATGGATGAACATGGAAATTATGTTTACAATAAATCTAGACTTTTTTCTCAAGTCTATTTTCATGATGAGAGAACACATTTTTATGAATCATTCGAACTATTTCTATAAATAATTGTTTTAAATTTTTCTATATTTTTCATAATTTTAAGGATTTAAAGTATTTTAAATGAATGTGAAATATAAATTTTAAATGTTTAAATTTTTTTATTCGTTTATGTATCTCAGTGCTCTGGATTTAGAAATGATAAATCCAAAATAATTAATATGTTATTAAAATATAAATATGGTTTTAAGAAATAAACTCATTATTTTTATGATATGATTTCTTTATTTTTCTACGAAAAATTTTTTTCTTAATGTTATGTAAAATCTACATTGTATTTCAAATAATTTAAAATGATATATAAATTTTTAAAAATTATATTGCTGATATTGTTTAATTTATTATAATATTACTTTATTTGCAAAGAGTTTTCAAGTTTAATGTCATGTGAGTTTGGCAAGAGTCTTATGCAAGAATTAATATTCATTATGGGATATAAATTTTTACAACAAATGTATGAATATTTTTGAATCAATTCAAATATGATGACGATTTAGTCAAAAAATTTGGTCATGATAGTTTTGAAATTTTAAAAAACCCTATGAGAGTTAGTTTTAAGTTAAAAATTCATATTATTGGGAAATCTATTGATTATAAATTATTTAGTGTGAGTATTTGAATTTTTTTATTAAACAAATTCTATACATGATATATTTTTTATTATTTTTATTTACTAGATTTCAATATTATCTAAACGAATCTCACATAAAGGATGTTCAATTAATTATTAAATATATAAATGTAATAGTTAATTATGGATTAATTTATTCCATATACTTTTTTATTTGATTAGTTACCATGACTCAAATTTTAGAGGTCATAAAATTGGTATAAAAATTACCTCGGTCGTGTTTCAATTTCATAGAAAAATTTTATTTTCATGGATTTCAACATAACAATAATATATTTCTTTGTTAACCACTGAATGTTAGTATATCTCTACTTCATATTTTTTCTCTCAATATTTATTGATTAAACAATGTATTTTTTATTATGGTTTTACTTTGGAAAAGATTAATATTTATTATGATAATAATTATAATATTTCAATATTAAAGTAATCTTCAAGTAATTCAATAAATAAGAATATAGTATCTTTCCTTGAATTTGTTCAAAATTATGTCAATATTGTATATATTATTATTGAATATATTTCAACTAAAAATAAAAATAATGATATCATTAATAGACAATTGGTTTTTAAAAAAAATTTGAAAATGAAATTTCAGATTGCTAAGTTATAAATTTAGATTAAATATTATATATATCATAATTATATAATTTTAGGTGTTGTTATTATGATAATAAACTAATTTTTTCACATCATTTTTTTAAAATATTAGTTTTTAAATTTCTTAATAATTTTTATAAATTAAAAAATTCAGATAATTTATTAAAATCTAGTTTGGGTTTAGTGGTTTTCAAAATGAGTAGTATTATATTATTTTTTTAGATTTTTTAAATGATACATTTGTAAAAAAATATTTTATTATTTAGATGTGAAGTCATTATTATGTTAAATCAGTTTTTAGCAGCGTACTATGTTTTTATTATATCAAAATTAATAATGAATAGGTTTTTAAAAATTCCATTTCATATGAATGAAATTAATTTTATCTACTTTGTATTCCACACATCATGAGTTTTATTAAGTCTCTAATGTAATAACAATATTTTAGAACATACTACATGATTTTTGTTTCTACAAAAATAATTAAAAACTATTCCTTAGATATTATTTGTTAACATTAGTTACATATATCATACATTCAAAAAAAATTAATTTGGATATTAATTAAATTTATCAACATTTTATTATACGATGTGGTTATATATAATAATTTTTTATTGGTCTAAAATTTTCCAAAATTCACTTCTATATTTATGTTATTCTTCAATTTCTTGAACTAAATATATTTTGGATTTCATTAATAAATCCAAAACTCAGCCACAGAACCCATTGATGATTTTTCAGAATAAAATATGATAAATTTATATATATTTAATTAAACTAAATAAATAGATGAAATTTCCATTTAGATATTCTAAAAAATGTCCATATATTGGTAATATTTTAGTGATTTTTTTATGGATTTCAATTTTTGTTTGTCAGTATTTTCCATGATATCTCATGACATAGATGATTGATTGAAGTGTTCATTAATCCGTTCAAATGATTTATGGTTTCTATAAATTTTAGTTAACATGAATAATTATTAATTTAAATTGTTAATGTGCTCTATAAAATCACAAAATATTTTGTTTTTTATATATTACATGGAAAGGGTTTCCTGAACATACTACATTAATGTGACTACTACTTGAATTGAGTATACCTACCGGTATTCTTTTTTCAATTCTACGAAAAGGGTTCATTAATGTTATGGAATATGTTCTAAAGTTGAAACAAGGATTAATTAAGGGACATAAAGAATCATATTATGTTACTATAAGTGTGTTTTGAAAACATTCTCATAAAGGCTTCTAAGATTATTGGATAAAGGATTATAAATCTACTATAAAATTTAACAAAAAAACAACTTGTATTTTTTTATCACCAAGGGAAGTGAATTCGTTAAAACTCATGATTGAATTTTCATTTTAGGAATCTATCAAAAGTGATATAAATTTTCTAGGTTGATAATTAAGATTTCATGCAACATATACTAGAACCTGATATCTATTATAGGAAGATGATTACAATGAACAATGTTAAACATCAGATTACATAGAACACAATATTAAATATATTAGAAAATAATCTCACCTGGAATTTTAAACATACAAGTGTAGTAAAACCACTTCTTCTAGAAATATGGAAACATGAACCTTGGATAACAATAATAGCATGTTTTTAGGGAATATATGGTCTTTCCCAATGAATTACACTAAATTAAAAGCATTCAATCCAATCGAAATCTACCACATGCTATAGATAAAAAATTTGATGATCATTCATTGAATTTTGGAATACCAAAAATGCATCATACATTAACTCCAATAAATATATGTTATGATCTGTATAATGGAATCTATACCTACCACATTAATATATTTCAACTGACTAGGAATTCACATGTAGTATTATGACTACATGCTATTTTATGTAACAAAAAATTATAAAAATCACTGTACCAATTTACTAATCACAAGGTTACTTGAAAATAACGTATAAATTGATGTAATGGTTTGTAATTTGAACACATGTTAATGTTTTTCATATTAACTATACCGACTGAAAGATCAATCGTCACATAATTTCAGTGCATATATTATTTTTCTCAAGGTTATGGGGTTTTTTCATGCGATTTGTTTCTTCAATGAAGATAATATAAATTGATTCATTCTTATATTAGTTATTGTGAAATGTTTATTAGATTATGAAATTCCTAAATATTATATAAAATCAACACAAATTAATTATAAAATATTCTAATCAGTTTTAAATGATGATTTAATTTACACTTTATTCACCTATATTCATACAATATATATTATAAATATTTATTTTCTTATACTTACAGTCATATTTTTTGAGGCAGTCTTTTCTAAATTAATATTTAGTGACATTGAAATTATTCAAAAAGGTTTTTTGTTATTTAATGGATTATAATTAATTTTCTAAAATTTAAAAATTACATGAGATTTAAATCTATTTATATTTTAAATTGTCAAATTATCTTATGATATTTACATAATTGATTTGACCTATTATTATAGAAACTATTTCAATAATTTATTGTGTAATTTAAGTTAGAAGATATTTGTCTTTATTTGATAGCAGAAATAAATGATTGATAGGATTTTTCTTTAATGAAAATTTTTTATCTCAAGGATAATTATTTAATTGGATTTGGAATTGTTAAAACCAGTTCGAGATTGATGTATTAGTTTTCGATGATCCTATATAATGTCTCCAAGACACATGTGAACAAGACAACATAAATATAACATTATCTTTCAAGAATCAAATTATTTTTACATTGTTCTTTGATGTGGTGTAATTGTGAAATCATATTTTTGTTTGATGGATAGTCTTTGGGGTGCTAAATGTAATCATCTATGAATTATTCCAATACCTTGATGATATAAGGTAATACATTATTCAAGAACAAGTACATATGCATCCATCATTTATCTTATACTTATTCTGAAATTCTTGTGTCGATAAATCGTCTTACCATCTAACACATAATCTCACATTTTTGTTTTTTTTTCATTCAATACAATTAAGCATTAATTATTTCAATTGGTTTTGATTCTTGGATTTTAATTTTAGCACCATTCCGGTTGTGACCCCAAAAGACTAAATTAATTATTTTAATTGGGTCGTGGCTCGGCATAAAAAAATCAAATGTCTTTGTTATTGTGTCACTAGAGAAATTATATTTTAATCAGTTATAATTCCATTTTAAGAATTATATTAGATCATAATATATTTGTCTCTTAGTTAAGAGGTATAAGAGTAGACAAGATCCCCTTTGGACTGAAGTACTATAAATTAAAACGTTGTGTTCTTTTTTTCAACTACAAATTAACCCTATTAATTTTCATTAATAATTAATTTATGTAATTAATCAATTTTAATAAGAAATTTTAATTTGGTCTGTTCTCCCCCTATAGACTATCTATCATTACCCTTCTAGGCCTACTATATTTTTTAGCTCTATAAGAATCTTATGAATATACTACGAAGGAATTATTCCAGTTATGTGAGAAATTGTCTAACCAATAAAACAAATATACATCCACAAAACATTTATAAAACACTCTTCCAGGGTTAATTTTTTATTTTATGAAATAATGATAAATAAGGAAGAGGACTGACTAAAAAAGAATATTTTAAATGTCCTGGTAGAAATTTCAACTCTATCATGGAATCTTTTTTACTCAAGGGAATTCACTTAGCCCTAAGTCATCAAAGGGTTTAAATATTACCCTAAAATAATGAAATGTAAAAATAAACTAATTTATTATTTTTTTCACTAGAAATTTCTAAGGTATATTATGATTAAATTATCTGGTAAAAAAATTTTCCTAAGTCATAGTCCTTATAGAAAATTCCTTCACACTCATCTAATGTTACTTTTTCATTAATAGAGAAAATAACCATATATGTTTTATTACTATTTCATTTAATATTAATTTCATCATTAAATATAATAAATATCCCCCTCTCTCTTTAAAATGACATTTAATTTATTGAAACTAAAATTTTTAAAAACATTTACCTTAAAAGCGTTCATTATTATTATAAAAACAATAATGTTTACTTTTTTTAATTGAAATTGAAGATTACTTTAATTAAGATAAATCTATGAAATATAATATGGAATCTTAAATGGGTATAATAAGGATGATATGAACATCCTATTTTCACTCCACATATGATATAGTAAAATGTAATGTTTGGAATATGTTCCCTACACCTACAATAAATTCATTATATGTCATTATTGGATAAGAAAAAGTTATTTTAGTTAACGACAACAAAATTATAGTTGGATATGTTATTATTAATCCTATGTTCCATAATAATAAAAATTATATCAAATTAATAGTCACACCATAGTCACAATTTTTTTTTCCTAGAGCATTATTCCCTAAAGATCATGGTATTAAAAATATCATAGATCGTGTAGTTTAAGAGGTAACAAATTCTAAATAAAAAAATCATTTTTCATATTATATGTGGAAAATTTATATAATATAATTTTTGAAATAATTATCTTCAATTATTTGAATTAATATACCACTTTCAATAAGGCCTTATGAAAACATATATTGATTCGTTGTTTCTTAAGGATCTCATAGAATTTGAGAAGTTCTCATCCAAGAAACTTTTTGAATTCTCTATAGAAAACTAATAGTCAGGGAAAAATATTTACAATTTTAGGAATACTCTCAATTAATTATTACTCCTCTTCTTACCATTATTATCATTTATTTCATATCTGTATACCTTTTGGTAGTCAGTTGGAATAATTGAATTAAAATTTATTTTTGTAGTACTATCCAAATTTCCCTGTTAAAGGATTTTTATATTTTGGCTCTAAGAATTATTCATTTTTTAATATTGAGATGATTTGGAATCATTTTATAATTATTTTTTTTGTTAAATACCATTAATAGTTATGATATTAGTAGTATTCTCCCTTGAATTTTTTATAGATATTGGAAATATTTTTTTTCTATCTTCTACCTAACTCTTTATCCATTTGACTGATTTCTGTTTGTATATTCTGTATATCATTTTTCGAATTATACATTTGTGATTCTATATTATCATTGTATTTTTATTTATTTCATTCCATACTAAATATAATTTAGTGTATTTTAACCTAAAAATTTCTACATGAATTAGATGATTCATCCCTTTATTGGTTGTTATACTATTCCCTCATTTAGTTAAATAATCTAGGGGAGTATAAGGTCTAAGAACCTCATGTTTATTATATAATTGATATGGATTATTTTTATTACTATATTTTTATTAATTTGGTAATTTTATATTTACTAGGGTATATTCATGTTTTATACCCACAAATGTTAAGACATTTATGTGGTTCAGAAGACATTTCAATGATGCGGTTGTAAGAATTTCTGTGTATAGACGTACAACAATGATTTAATTTTCCCCTAATTTATTTTCAACGATTTTTATTGTATAATCCATACTCATATACCTCATATTGATGAATAAGATAGAATTACTTATTATCTATTGTTATTATTCATGAATATTTTTACTGGGAATCTGATTCCATAGATCTAATAATTTTTAATTCCTTAATATTTTTGTTTATTTAATTATACTCTTGAGAATTCATCTTCAAATTTTTTATTTAATGGTCTGATGATATTATGAAAAGATAATTTATAGAACTAGGGAGTACATAGTTGTGTTTGGAACTTCCAAATTAGTCCTCTGAATCTGTTTGACGCATCATCATTTCTCTCATCATCCTCATTAGTAAACACAGTATTTCAGGATTTTATTTTAGTATTCATTTTCATAATGTAAAATTTAATTACAAAAGAATTGAACTCCTTGTCTGAGGTATGATGGATATCCACATAAATTTCTGGGAATAAATTCAACGGAATGACATTGAAAAAAATAGAAAAGTCTAATTTTTAATTCTTCCACAGTCAATGAATTAATTGGTAGATAAAGCACTACAAAATAGATTCCCTTAATGAATTGAAGAGTATATTTGTTAGGAAATCCATTATATTTTGTAAATATATAAAAATGGGAATATTTAACCAAATAATTAGGCTAATTATAGAATTTCTCAAAACACGATGGATTATATGAAACAATAAGAACTTAAAACACCCTATTCTAGACACTCTATCTACAACGACCCATACTTCACATACATTATCATTACTTCAGAATTTATGCACACTTATTACAACATATAACAAAACCAGGAAAGGACTGTATTGGTATAGAGTATTTAGAAACTGGGAAACATAAACAACTGGTTCATAAAGCATCTACTTTTCCTCTCATTTATTTCATCATATCTAGAGTACCTTTTTGGCATATCCTACTTAATAACCTTATTCCTGACCTAGGGAAATAAAACATACAAAAGGGTGAGATCAAATGCTCAGTAAGGGTAAACAAAAGAAATATCAATCACATCATATACATAAGAACATAACTTTTGGAAATCTTAACCTGCAAAAGAAATCATAATTTCATATATGGGATAAATCATTGTAGTGAAATGTAATCCAAATAATCATAAAATAAAACATGATACTTTTTGGCATACAGACACAATCGTAAAGAATCATTTCTTGTTAGTCATGACTCATTGCCAAGACTATCTTAGTGGACAAGGTCCATTTCTGAACCAAGTTCACTCCTCGTTTCAGTCCTGTTTCACTAAACCGGTTTAACCTGCCGTTATAGGCATGTCTATATCATGAGATATAAAATCTTTACCCAATGAATTGGAGGGAGATATAGGTCCCACCCATCTCATAATGATACCATTCTAATGTGTGCCACAAAATCAAAAACCATACATCATATCATAACCCATGTAATAAAAATGGGAATCTTAAACATCGTGACATCATAAAACAATTCATATAAGATAAAGGAATTCATAAAAATATGATTCCATCACAAAATAATCAAATCAATGTAATAATAGGGATAGAAACAGAACCCTTTATTATCATATATGGAAAATAATTTTGATAAAACACTTGAACTTCATTCTTGAAGAAAATATCCTTTCTGCTTCAAAAAAACTTTTCCTTTCTTAACATGTCGTAAAAATATAAACTAAAAGAGTTTGATTAAAAATAAACATGAAAACTTGTAAATGAATCTTCTTGGAAATAATGTTTTAAAAATCCATTCATGCCATATAAGTTAAAAAAACATTCTTCATACTTTTGTCAGAAAAGTCAAAAAGTGCCTCGTACGAAAAATGACAAAAGATTCCTTACATATCCTTTAATAAAAACTCACCGAAGGGTAAAATTGGATTTAAAAAATTGTAGGTGGATGGAAATAATATTACATTTTGAGGAAACATGGATGTGGATGATAAAATATTACCCAGTAAATTCTGAAGTATAGGCAATCTCGGATAAAAATGAGATTGTGAGATTTTCCCTTACCTTAGGTGTAATTTGCCTCCTAAGTGTCCAAACCTCCTGTATAATGATTTAAATAATGTTATTGACTTATTCCAGAATCATAATTATTGGTATGATATCATATATGGTCATATTCTTAGCTTCTTAGTAGTAATATTTCATTGCTACTTGTTATTCGGGTGTTTATAAATTTTTGTTCTTATGCATGTTTTGTCGAATAAATTATTATTCTTATCTTTAGGTTATAGATACATCATTTACAGAATGGTATTAATGTACTATATATCATATTTATTCATTCAATTCATTTATATAATCATTATGCAATGAAGATCATGTAGAACGAATTGCATCACATCATGGAGACGGTATTCCGTACGTACACACGAGCGATGATATCATTCCCATGATCGTGGAATTGTATTGGAGTGTATGTATACTATTTCAGAATCAATATCACTTTAAAATAACCATATATAGTAATTATTTACACCATTATACCCATCCAAGTAAGGTGGTGGGGGAAAATAGATTACACCACGGCGTAGAGATGATATTCTGTACGTACGCACGTGCGGTGATTTCGTTTTCCATAGGATGGATAGATATTGAAATAGGGTTGTTTCATACTTATAATAACATATCAGTATATGAGTGATAATGATGTTATTAATTCATTATGAAACAACTAAATAATAATATGTTGATGAAGAAAGAATTTGTAATGGATCGGTAATGTATATTACCTCTTTTTGATGCGCCTCTTCTTAACCTCCTCTTAGGGCACTAGGGTTGGTCTTTGAAGATGACCAGAACCTCTAGGATTATTCTAGGGAAGTGGGGAAGTGAAATGGTCAGGGTTTGGCCGAGCTTGAAGGATCAAATTGGTGTGATGAGGAGAGGGGGGAGGTGCCCTTTTATAAGGGAGGAGAGGGGCACCTTTTGAAATATAAGAAATATTAGTTTATATTAAATCCCAACCCCACTTAAAAACATCCCAAATGACTCATATACGAAGATTATATGAGATAGGGTTGTAATATCATCAAACAATAAAATTTATACATGTTAGGAATTTATTTTAAACATTAAAAACATGATTTTTCCTTATTTATCAATTTAATTTTATTTGTGGTAATAATATTCTAAATTTTAAATTATTATTAATAATTACATATGTGTTGTGAATTTTCCATAATTTGACACTTAATGACATTTTAGACATTATAAATTTTAATTTATAATTTTTAAATATTTTTGTGATTTTTAAACAATTTTATAATATGTTACTTTTATAAAATAACAATACTGTCAATTTTGACACTATTCATTTATTTGAATTTAAATAAAATATATACAGAGGATATGTTCAAAATAAAATCTTAAATAGATTAATAAAATGTCATATGTATCTAGAAAATTTGTGGACCACATTAAATAGTGAATATAATAATTATTTTAATATTTTAAAACCATTTATTTGATATTTTAATTAATAAAATAATTTCAACATCACTATTGTGTCATAATTAATGATAATTATTTATTCCATAAAAGTTATAAATAAATTCCTATGATGTAGATAATTGTATTAGCTTTCTGGAGACTATTCATGTTCGAAGTTGCATTAAGTTTATCACCAATTTAAAATTATTATACTTATAAGATTTAAGAAAGTGACATGTTGTCACATTCTTTGGTTTTAATAATAATTAAATTATTTTCATAGACAAAAGTCTATTAAATAAATATAATCCGAAATTAGGTGATATGAGTCGACTTTTAGTCATCCAATAGGATTTTGTCAGGTGTTAGGGTAATTTTATAATCTTATATTTACCTTAAATTACCAGATTTACCTTTAAATATGGTAAATAAAATTTATCGTAGTTACTATTCATAATGCCAAAAAATAAAAAGTAACCTCTTAACATAATTTGGACCCACAGATTCTGAATATGAAATCCATTTTTCAAAATTAAAAACATATAAGTTGCAGTAATTCATTTAAAATAAATCCCATTGTTAAGAAAACGGGTTTTAGAAGTTAAAACATTGCCAAAAATTGAAATGTTTTTACCTATGAATTAAATGTGAAATTAATGCTAATGAAATAAATTATATTAAATGGTAAAAATATATTATATATATACTTTAAAACCATTCAATATTATAATTTAACCATATAAATTATCTCAATGAAAAAAGATGTTTTTAATTAAAAATTAGGGTATTTTTACTATTCATAAAAATATGAAAGTTATCAGAAAAATATCAAAAATTCATCCAAAGTAAATTTATATATCTTGATTCAAAATAAGAATTTTATTTTGTCAAATTAAACTTATAAATGTGTCAAAAACTAGATTTAATGTGGGTGCGCCATCAAAAGGCGGCAAAACTTCATTCTTTGATAAATACTTATTTTACCCAAAAAAAATTATTTTGTTCTCGTACCATGTTCTAGAAAATGTGTAAGATGAATAATAATGTTGTAAAATTTAAAATTCAGTTAATAATATTCATAACGTCTAGTTTATAATATTATAATAATATATCATTGTTTAGTGGAACTCGGTATTGGGTAGTACACACGCTATCGGGGAAGGTCACGATTGCGTGTAGAGAAAGATTTCTTTGATGGTTTATATAACATAAAAACAAAATATTTCTCATAAAAGTCTCAGGTGTTACATTCTACCCTCCTTAAAATGAATTTCTCCCTCGAAATTCATCACTTTGTAACAAACAAATGAGGATACCTCTCCCTCATCATATCCTCAAGCTCCCATGTAGCTTCTTTTAATTGGTGGTTCCTCCATTAATCTTTCACCAAGAGAGTGGTCTTGTTTCGTAGGACTTTTTCACTACGATCTAGAATCTCTATCAGTACTTCTTCATAAGAAATATCTTGCTTTAGTGGTACAACTTCTGAGCTGAGTACATGTGAAGGATCAGGTATGTACTTTCTCAGGAGAGATACATGGAACACATCGTGAACTTGAGAGAGATTCACTGGAAGCCCCAATTGGTAAGCTACCTTCCCAACACGATCCAGTATTTCGAAAGGACCGATATATCTATGGCTCAACTTCCCCTTCTTTCCAAATCTTATGACCCTCTTCCAGGGAGAAATTCGTAGAACACTTTATCACCCACTTCAAACTCTAGGTCTTTTTTTCGGTTGCCGGCATAACTTTTCTGTCGACTATGAGCTGCTCTTTTGTGTTGTTGAATAGATCGGACCTTTTCTACCATCTCATAAACAATATTAGGTCCTAATAACTTTCTTTCCCCAAATTCATCCCAGCAAGTTGGAGTCCTGCATTTATTTCCATAGAGAGCTTCATAAGGAGCCATCTGAATACTGGAGTGAAAGCTATTATTATAAGAAAATTACACCAAAGGTAGGTGTTGATCCCAACCACCTTTGAAATACATAGAGAAAGCTCTCAACATATCTTCTAGAGTTTTAATTGTTCTCTCAGGATGACCGTCTGTCTAAGGATGATAAGCAGTTCTGAAACTCAACTCTGTATCCAGAGTATGCGGAAGACTTCGCCAGAACATTTAGGTAAACCTCGGATCCCGATCAGATATAATAGAAAGTGGTACTCCATGAAATCTTACCACTTCCTTCACATATATCCTGGAAATCTGATCTAGAGAGAAATCCTCTCTAATAGCGATGAAGTGTGCAGACATTGTAAGATGATCAACTATGACCCAAATAGAATTATTGCCTTTGGATGTTTTAGGAAGTCCTGTGACAAAGTCCATAGTGATGTTTTCCCATTTCCATTCGGGTATAGGTAATGGTTGTAACATCCCCTTAGACTTCTGTCTCTCAGCTTTAACTTGCTGACAAACCAAGCATCGAGAGACATATTTAGCAACATCTCTTTTCATTTCATACCACCAGAAGTACACTTTCAGGTCCCTATACATCTTCGTGCTTCCAGGATGAATAGAGAATGAATAACTATGAGCCTCATCTAGAAGCTCCTTCTTTAATTCGGGGATGGGAGGAACACAAACCCGATTCCTGAACTTTATTATCCCATCATAATCAAGGTTGAATTCAGGAACACTTCTCACTTTATTATGTAACTCGACATCTTCTTTCTGTGCCTCTTTAATCTTCACATGTATAGATGGTTGAAAATTCATTTGAGAAAGATATGATTTTCCCCATTAATTATAATTCCAAGATCCATCCTTTGTAAATCCATAAATATTGGATCTTTTGTGATCCCCATCATGGATAAACTTTCATGGTCTTGTAGACTTAATGCATATGCCACCTTGTTTGCTTTCCAGGGTGGTAATGAATTGAGCAGTCGTAATCCTTAATCAGCTCCAACCATCTTCTTTGGCGTATATTCAGCTCCTTTTGTGCGAAAATATACTTTAAACTTTTATGATCTGTATAAATATCACACCTTTCACCATAATGGTAATGCCTCCAAATATTTAATGCAAAGATTACCGCAGCTAACTCCAAATCATGAGTTGGGTAATTTTGCTCATGTATTTTCAACTGTCGTGAGGCATAAGATATCACTATATTATTTTTCATAAGAACACACCCCAAACCCTTCTTGGATGCATCATTGTAGATCACAAACCTTTCTCCACTACAAGGCAGTGTGAGCATAGGTGCACCGGATAACCTTCTTTTTAACTCCTTGAAATTATCTTCACATTCCTTCATCCAAACACACTTAACTCCTTTTCGAGTCAACTTGCTGAGTGGATTAGATAATCATGAAAAATCCCTCACAAAACGTCAATAATATACAGCCAACCCAAGAAATCTTCGGATCTCAGTCATTGTTGTTGGTCTCGACCATCTTTCGATAACCTCTGTTTTTTCTGGATCCACAGATATCCCCTATTTTGAGATTATGTGACCAAAAAATGAAACTCATTGAAGCCAAAATTCACAATTGGTAAATTTGGCATAATGCTTCTCCTTTCTCAGGGTCTTCACTATAATTCTCAAGTGATCTTCATGTTGTTCCTTGCTCTTTTAATATACAAGAATATCGTCTATAAAGACTACCACAAACTGATCAAGATATTCTCTAAAGACTCTATTCATCAGATCCATGAAGATAGCAGGGGGATTAGTAAGACCAAATGGAATCACTATAAATTCATAGTGTCCATACCTTGTAAAAAAATTCGTCTTTGGTATGTCCTCCCTTTTGAGCCTTAATTGGTGATACCCTGAACGAAGATCAATCTTGGAAAAGTGTTGAGCTTCTCATAGTTTGTCAAATAAGTCATCAATGCGTGGGAGACGATATTTGTTCTTGATAGTGATCTTGTTAAGTTCTCGATAATCAATGTAGAGTCTCATTGATCCATCTTTCTTCATAACATACAGAACAGGTGCTCCTCAAGGTGACGCTCTAGGGCATATGAACCCCTTTTCAAGATTCTCTTGGAGTTTCTTCTTTAATTCCTGCAACTCAATTGGGGCCATTCTATAAGGTGTCTTTGAAATAGGCAAAGCACCTGGTACGAGTTCTATTGAAAACTTAACTTCACGATTTGGTGGGAGACACGATAATTCCTCCGGAAAGACATCATCAAACTCCCATACAATGGGAATATTATTAATCATGAGTTTATCACCAACCATTTGAGATAAATAACCTTCATTTAGTGGAATCAATACCCATAAAATTGAAGAAATTTCCACTGGAAGGTTATGTTCATCCTTGCATCGATAAACGATCATAGATTGATCTGGAATATGAAATGTGACTACCCTTCATTGGAAATTGATATGAGCTCCATGTAGAGAAATCCAATCCATTCCACGAATCACATCAAATTCCACTATAGGAAGGATCACAAGATTTGCAGGATTAACTTTCCCACAAACATCAATCAGAAAAGAATTATAAACTTTTGATGCGACTGTTGTTACATTAGGGGTTGTCACAGCTAACTCAACATCTAACTGTTGAGTTTATACGGTGATATCCTTAGAAAATTCTTCAGAAATAAAGGAGTGGGTGGATCCAGAATCAAATAAAACATTTTCTACTTTAGAGTGGATGGTAAGTGTACCTTTCACCAGACCGTTATCGTACTCCACATCGCTGATAGAAATTGCATGTGACTTTCCTTTGTCTTTAGACATAAGAGTTTGTTGACGTCGACCATCATCAACAACCCTTGGATTTGGGCATTGATTGGCATAATTCCCCATCTCCTTGCACTTGAATCATTGAAGTGTAGTAGGTTCATTCTATGTGTCCCTTACATTGTTTTCATCACATGACATTGTCTTCCCATTATTGAGGCATTCAAATGCCTGATGACCTTCCTTCCAACATTTGAAACATTTACTTGTCCATTTAAGACAACTCCCTCCACATTTCTTTCCACACTTTGAGCATAAGGGAAAGCTCATATTCTTTTCAGTGTGCTCTTTAGATTTTTCTTTGAATTCCATTTCCATCTTCTTATCAAACCCATATGACTGATGGGTTACTCCAATATCCATCTCAACTTTGAGAGCACATCTAACGATTTCCTCGTAGCTATTGAAGTCCCTTAGGGAAAATGCCCTTCAAAGACTTGGTTTGAAGACACTAAATAATAGATCAATCTTTCTCTCAGGTTGGATAATAATAACAAAAGCGTACCTTGCAAGTCTTGTAAAATTTGCTTCATAAGTACTAACAGATTCATCATCCTTTTGCTTCAGTTCAAGAAACTCTTTCTCCATCCTTTTTCGGAGAATACGAGGGAAGTAATTATTGAAAAATAAGTTCATGAACTCGTCCCATTCTGTGGACTCAATTTCATCCCATTGCCTCATACTATTAATAAGATTCCACCACTGATCAGCATCTCCTTCCAAATGATACACTGCTAGTATTACTTTATCATGTTCAGAACATTGAAGAACTGAAAATATCTTTTCAGTAGTACTAATCCATTGTTCAGCAACTAATGGATCAGTAGACCCGCTGAAAGAATGTGGAAGCTGCCTCATGAAGGATTCAAGAGAATGTTGCTCCTTTCTTTGCTCGTTTGGAAGTCCTGGATGATTCATATCTTGAGAAAGTTGTGTGAGCATGGCTACATGATTTTTCATTGCAGCTCCCATAACGTTTGGTTGCTCAGGGGGGACAATCATTTCATTGACCGTCGCATTCTGCATTAACACGGTTCCTTTGGGTTCCAGACATTGACTAAAACCAAGAAGAATAGTGTGAGAAACACTAATTATAATAGGAGAACCACATAATCAAGAATAAAATTTCACACTTAAGGTCTTATCATAGGTTATTCATGGCCATTTATGAAACACTATGATTGTGTTCTATGCTTAGACTTATCCTTAGGACTCTTGCTAAGGCTTTCACATCCTAGTTTCCAATTGTTGACTATAACTTTCCTCGGATAGCAACTATAACAACCCATACTTTACATACATTGTCATTACTTCAGAATTTATGCACACTTATTAAAAAATTTAACAAAAACAGGAAAGGACCGTATAGGTATAGAGTCTTTAGAAACTCGGAAACATAAAAAACTGGTTCATAAAGCATCTACTTTGCCTCCCATTTATTTCATCATATCTAGAGTCCCTTTTTGGCATATCCTACTTAATAACCTTCTTCCTGACCTGGGCAAATAAAACATACAAAAGGGTGAGCTCAAATTCTCATTAAGGGTAAACAAAAGAAATATCAATCACATCATATACATAAGAACATAACTTTTGGAAATCTTTACATGCAAAAGAAATCATAATTTCATAACATTGGATAAATCATAGTAGTGAAATGTTATCCCAATAATCATAACATAAAACATGAAACATTGTGGCACACACAAATAATCATAGAGAATCATTTCTTGTTAGTCAAGACTCATTGCCAAGAATATCTTAGTGGACAAAGTCCATTTCTGAACCGAGTTCACTCCTCGTTTCAGTCCTGTTTCACTAAACCGATTTAACCTGCCATTCCAGCCATGTCTATCTCATGAGATATAAAATATTTACCCAATGAATTGGAGGTAGATATAGGTCCCACCCATCTTATAATGATCCCATTCTTATGTGTTCCAAAAAATCAGAAACCATACATCATAGCATAACCCATGTAATAAAAATGGGAATCTTAATCATCGTGACACCATAAAACAATTCATATAAGATAAAGGAATTCATAAAAATATAATTCCATCACAACATAATAAAATAAATGTAATAATAGGGATATAAACATAACCCTTTATTATCTTATATGGAAAATAATTTTGATAAAACACTTGAACTCCATTCTTGAGGAAAATATCCTTTCTGCTTCAAAAACACTTTTCCTTTCTTAACATGTCGTACAATTCTTTAATAAAAAAAGTTCATTAAAAATAAACATGAAAACTTCTAAAGTATTCTTCTTGGAAATAATGTTTTAAAAATCCATTCATGCCGTATAAGTTAAAAAACATTCTTCGTACTTTTGTTGGAAAAGTCAAAAAGTACCTCGTACGAAAAACGACAAAAGATTCCTTTCATATCTTTTACTAAAAACACACCGAAGGGTAAAATTGGATTTAAAAAATTGTAGCTGGAGGGAAATAATATTAAATATTGAGGAAACATGTATGTGGATGAAAAAATATTCCCCAGTAAATTCTGAAGTATATAAAATCTCGGATAAAAATGAGATTGCGAGATTTTCCCTTACCTTAGGTCCGATTTTCCTCGTAAGTGTCCGAACCTCCTGTATAATGATTTTAATAATGTTATTGACTTATTACAGAATCATAATTATTGTTATTATATCATATATGGTCATATTATTAGCTTCTTAGTAGTAATATTTCATTGTTACTTGTTATTCGGGTGTTTATAACTTTTTGTTCTTATGCGTGTTTTTTCGAATAAATTGTTATTCTTCTCTTTAGGTTATAAATACATCATTTCCAGAATGGTATTAATGTACTATATATCATATTTATTCATTCAATTCATTTATATAATCATTATTCAATGAAGATCATGTAGAACGAATCACATCACATCGTGGAGACAGTATTCCGTACGTACGCACGAGCGATGATATCGTTCCCATGATTGTGGAATTGTATTGATGTGTATGTATACTATTTAAGAATCAATATCACTTTACAATAACCATATATAGTAATTATTTACACCATTATACCCATCCAAGTAAGGTGGTGGGGGAAAATAGATTACACCACGGCGTGAAGACGGTATTCCGTACATACGCACGTGCGGTGATTTTGTTATCCATATGATGGAGAGATGTTCAAATAGGGTTGTTTCATACTTTTAATAACATATAATTATATGAGTGATACAGATTTTATTACTTTATAATGAAACAACTAAATAAGAATATTTTGAAGAAGAATGAATTTGGAAAGGATCGGTAATGGATATCACCTCTTTTTGACGCGCCTCTTCTTAACCTCTTCTTAGGGCACTAGGGTTGGTCTTTGAAGAAGACAAGAACCTATAGGATGATTCTAGGGAAGTGGGGAAGTGAAATGGGCAGGGTGTGGCCGAGCTTTAAGTCTCAAATTGGTGTGAGGAGGAGAGGGAGGAGGTTCCCTTTTATAAGGGAGGAGAGGGGCCCCTTTGGAAATATAAGAAATATTAGTTTATATTAAATCCCAACCCCAATTAAAAACTTCCAAAATGACTCATATCCGATGTTTAGATGAGATAGGGTTTTAATATAATCAACCAATAAAATTTAGACATGTTAGTAATTTATTTTAAACATTACCAACTTGATTTATCCTTATTTATCAATTTAATTTTATTTCTGTTAATAAAATTCCAAATTATAAATTATTAATAATAATTACATATGTGTTGTGAATTTTACATAATTTTACAATTTATGACATTTTTTACCATATAAATTTTATTTTATAATTTTTAAATATTTTTTTTGATTTTTAAACAATTTTATAATATGTTACTTTTATAAAATAACATTAGTGTCAATTTTGACACTATTCATTTATTTGAATATAAATAAAATATATACAGAGGATATGTTCGAACTAAAATACTTAATAGATTAATAAAATGTCATATGTATCTAGAAAATTAGTGGATCACATTAAATAGTGCATATAATAATTATTTTAATATTTTAAAACCATTTATTTGATATTTTAATTAATAAAATAATTTCAACATCACTATTGTGTCATAATTAATGATAATTATTTAATCCCTAAAAATTATAAATAAATTACTATGATGTAGATAATTGTATTAGATTTCTGGAGACTATTAATGTTCGAAGATTCATTAAGTTTATCACCAAATTAAAATTATTATACTTAAAAGATTTAAGATAGTGACATGTTGTCATATTCTTTGGTTTTAATAATAATTAAATTATTTTCATGGAAAAAAGTCTATTAAATGAATCTAATCATACAAATAGGTGATATGGGTCTACATTTAGTCATACAATAGGATTTTGGCAGGTGTTAGGATAATTTTATAATCTTATATTTACCCTTAATTACCCGATTTACCTTATCTATGGTAAATAAAATTTACCGTAGTTACTATTCATAATGCCCAAAAATAAAAAGTATCCTATTAACATAATTTGGACCCACTGATTCTGAATATGGAATCAATTTTTAAAAATTCAAAACATATAATTTCCAGTAATTAATTTAAAATAAATCCCGTTGTTAAGAAAGCAGGTTTTAGAAGTTAAAACATTGCCAAAGAATGAAATGTTTTTACCTATGAATTCAATGTGAAATTAATGCTAATGACATAAATTATATTAAATGGTAAATATATATTCTATATATACTTTAAAACCATTAAATATTATAATTTAACCATATAAATTATCTTAATGAAAAAAGTTGTTTTTAATTAAAAAATAGCGTATTTTTACTATTCATCAAAATATGAAAGTTATCAGAAAAATATAAAAAATTTATCCAAAGTAAATTTTTATATCCTGATTCAAAATAAGAATTATATTTTGTCAAATTGAACTTATAAATGTGTAAAAAACTAGATTTAATGTGGGTGCTCCATCAAAAGGCGGCAAAACTGCATTTTTTTGATAAATACTATTTTTACCCAAAAAAATTATTTTGTTCTCTTACCATGTTCTAGAAAATTTATAAGATGAATAATAATGTTGTAAAATTTAAAATTCAGTTTATACTATTCATAATGGCTAGTTTATAATATTATAATAATATATCATTGTTTAGTGGAACTCGGTATTGCGTACTACACATGCTATCGAGGAAGGTCGTGATTGCATGCAGTGAAAGATTCCTTTGATGATTTATATAACATAAAAACAATATATTTCTCATAAAAGTCTTGGGTGTTACACTATCTATAATATTTTTTATTGGATGTGATGGATTTCCATTTCCATTCTATTAATTTATATTATCCCTACATTCATCCATTATTATTTCATCTTTAGAGGTTTTAAATGCCTCAGAATATTAGGAATGATGGGAACTATTATCTTAGTTTTTTGCCAAAAAATGTGACACATCTGCATTTAATATATTATTTTATATTTTTTTAGAAATATATGTATTTATCTATTTATAGAATTTTATAATAATTTTATAGGGCTCCTAATTCCATCAAAAATAATGTATCCACAATTTTACTAATCTTATATTTATATTTGATGAATTTATTATTTATTATTCATATTGAAAACTTATATAAGTGTTGAATAATTTTCGGTCTATAGGAAATGTCTGAAATTGTGCCTAAGATACAAAGAAATAAAAAAAACACATTAGAACAAGATAAAACTAGTGACTGTAAATGTAACACCCAGAGATTTTGTGAAGTAATTTTCATATTAATTAATTCAATATTTCATATATTTTTCATATCACATAACACTAAAAATATTGTCTTCTTTATTAATGCTCTATGTATGGATTGAGTTATACCCATAACCATGTTAATCATTCACTAAACAAAACAAAAATTTTAACCTTATCTACATAAAACATCAAGGTAATCTTTCAAATTGGAATATGTTACACGTAATAATAACTAGGCATACTAAACACAGAACACCAACTTCGCATAAGAAATATGCAATAGTGAGCCCCTTTGAAATGTATTTTCATTGTTATAATTGTTTAAATGACACAATTATAACATGGTGATGAAAAGTAGTAAAATTAATAGTGGAAAATACATTTAAAGTAATTTTTAGAAAGGGTTTATATGAATAAAATATGTTTATAATGCGGGGTATAATTTTTTCTAAAGTCCTTATATGTTTAAAAATACAATTTTCTCTTATAAACAACATTTCGTGTCATTTTGTGAAGAATAATAATTTTTTTTAAACAAATCTATAAATTTAATTATATAAAAACACACAATTTTTTAATTGATAAATTTTAAATTATCTTAGGGATATTTTTTGGTATTTTTCTGAGAAACATTATTTTTTGGATGAATAGTGAAAAATATCAAATTTTAATTCAAACAACATTTTAAAATAATTTATTTTCAAGGTAAATTATATTTTAATTAGGTTAAAATTATTATTTAGATCATATTTTAAAAAATTATTCCAATTTATGTTATTAGACTCCATTTACTTTGAAATTTAGTATAAAAACATAGCCAACATTTGGAAATTTTTACATTAAAAACCCACAGTGTTTTCCCATGAGGGAAATTAATATTAAATTTCTTTCTAAAAATTATGTAATTAAAATAAATAAAAATGGATTAAATATTTGTAAATATAAATTTATAATTTCTATTAATTTCAACTTATTCTTTGCTAAAAAATATTAGTAGGGTGATTAAAATCAATTACAACGTTTAAGAGAAAAAAGGTTAATAATGTGATAAACCTTAAAATTAAGAGAAAAAAGACCTATAAACATGTCATAAAATTTTTTATGTAAATTAATCTACCATTAACCTATAATTATTTAGTGTTTTCGGTTTTTAATGCCTTCTTTTTAGTAAAAACAATGTTACACCTAACATGTTTTAAAAAAATAGAACACTACATCTCACTCTTATTAAAACATCATAGACCACATAGGATCATATAAGGCCTCAGGAATACACATCCTGAAATCCCTAAATTCCTTTTTTAAGCCTCTTATTGGGCAGAAATAAATCCATGTAATCCTTTTGGCATAAACCAAAAGGACATACCTGATTAAGTGGTAACACCTTCTCCCAAGTTCCTATCATATATTTCTATTATACTCAACCTACACTCTCTTTATTCCCTGATTTTATAACACAAAAATTATAATAAATATACTAGGATGTTGTTATTATAATTGTTTTACCCAAAAATACACACAATTCTATCTAATGGGTAACAGTCATAATGTTATCATATACAACACACTACCGCCTCACAAAACTAAGATTGTTCTTTTTTCCCCAACCATAACTCATGGTGTAATTTATGATTGAAAAACATTATAAATATGTTATATATTATTTTTATTAAGAATTTAATATTATTTAATTATTTTACAACACATTAATCTATAATTTCAATATTATTTTTATGTGATAATTTCCTTTGAGGAAGTGCGGACTACTACCCCCTCAAAACTATGTGATTCATTTATACACTACATGTAATTTATTAAGGTTGAGTTTAATTAATATATATGATATATATGACATATATGTAATATATAATATAATAAATATACTATAATATATATATATATATATATACATATATGGATTTTAATTTCTTTCATTCAACACAACCATTAAATGGAAATAGCATTCATGCATACGTACTACATACTATCTCCAAGAATGGTGTATTCTATTTGATACTTACGTAATATATAGATAATTATAATTCAAAAATACTAAATTTATATTATATTTATATAATTATTTAACTTCTTTAAGTCATGATATAAGTAAAAAGACAAAATATCTAACAAATTAAGAGACTTGAAAAGAACAAAGAAGATATTACCCGAAATAATACCATAACATAAGATTATTAACAATAAGGTAATTTAAGTCCTTAATAAAAAATTAAATGGAATTATATATAATAATATGGTTATTTAAAATATTTATAATAAATTTATATTCATTATATAGGTGTTATAAATGAGTATGATGAGAGTCAAGACACATGGTAAGGTAATTTCATCGCACATTTTATATCCATGACATACATGTGATGTTAATGACTCTATTATTTTGTGTGGTGTATATATTTTCGAGGGTTTAATTATATGAGTATTATTATTAAATTCATGGGTATTTAAGAATCTATTCTATGATCTTTCTATATGGGGTTTTATGTTTCAAAAGTTACCAAGTTGGTTAGATTGTTTTGACACAATTTTCTTTTATTGATACCCATGTTTTTTTTCACCTACATTATTTTTTCTTGGTATGTATACATCCAATTGAAATGCTATATCATGAATATATTTATTTCAAGATATTTTAAGGATTATGTAATTTACTTTTCTTTCAAGGAGAGTATGACCCCATATTACCAATAGATAAGAGTTTATTAAAACAATATGATCTTTTTTTAGATTTTTTTTGGTTTATTATTCATTTGATGAATTATTTTGGTACATATATCTGGAACAATCATGAGTTTACTTATCCTATATTTATTCAATATATATACCATTTTACACAATTTTGTACTTAATATAGTTAATAAAATATTTTAATGAAAAATGTAATTTTATTTCTCTCTTCAGACCAAAATCTATTTTACATAAAAAAACATGATTCAAATATTTTTAATTTTTTTTAAAGGTTCCAAATTATATTTGAAGTTATTTTTTATTATGAATTATTTTTGAAAAGGTTTCATGGTTTTCATATCATATGCTATATTTCTTCTATGTTATTTTCAATGAAAAATGTTTTATGTTTGATTGGTTTTTCAAAGAGTAATATATAAGCATTAAAATTATTTTCAATGAAATGGTTTTCAAGATGTATTAATTAATTCTTTAAAATTTATCAATGGTTTTTTAAATTAAATGGGTTACAAAATGGTTACATGATTTATTTATAATTTTTAAGAGTATTTTCAATGAATTGTGTTTCAAAATGTTTTCTAGAGCTCTTTTAATTTTTTTCAAAGTGTTTTCAATGGAAAATATTTTAATTTTTTTTAATATTATTTTATATGTTTGAAATAAAAATGGTTTTAGAAAAACATCATTTCTTAATTATAAATATTAATTTTTTCTCAATGAAAATAGTATTAAAATGGTTATATGCATACAAAATTCATTTTGATTAAATAAAGGATATTATCTGCAAAAATTGTCTTTTTGAAACCTATTTCAAAATTATTTTCCATATAATATGACATCGATTTATATCACTAATTTCATTCAAGGAAATGTTCAAAATTTTCAATTCATATTCATTCTTTAATAGTTTATGTATTATGTAATGATGCTTATGAAACCCATTTCTCATCCATGGGATTTATGATTTTGAAACCTCCCTCTTTACATATGATAGGATTTGGGGAAATGATTATGAAAACTATATTTTTCCGCAAGCTAAGATATAATTACATATTTATGACACCCATTTAATTTCTTGTGATTATTATAGGGTGATTATAAATCCCATCTCATTTTATGGATCCTGATTTGATGAAAGGTTTATTATCTTGAGGCATATGTATTAATGATGTTATTATCAAATGGGTGGGACTTATATCTCTATCGAATTCATTTCATAAAAATGGATGAATCATAGGTATAATTTTTTTTGTTAACCTAATTACACATCCGCACTGTTTTTCATGGACATGGTTTCATGTTCATAAGTTTATGTGTGATCCTGATTACATGTTCACAATTATATAAGTGAAAATTAATATGGATCCATAATGCCATGAGTCTACCTAATTACATGGTAAAAATGTAATTCATTGACCTTTTTTAAAATCCCTAAGTCTATGAGAGTGAATTATTTCATGTCCTTAACATAATGTGTGAACCGGTTTCTAATTATATTTTTTTATGATGTTATACATTGATGTGTATGGGATAATTAATTGTCCTATTCATATGTTATGCTTCTATTGATTATACTATAGATTTTTTATGATCCATGTCTTATGTACTAACAATATTTATTTTATGTCTCATTATTATGAAAATGGATATTCATGTTTGGATCTTCAAATATTATTTTCACATTCTCATACCCTTATTTTCATGTTATGCTTACTTATTTCCCCAATTTAAACATACTGAGCTATTAAGTTCATATATTTCATATGTTTCCTTTCCCCATGATATGATGTATTGTTTTATGTATAAGTACTAAAGAGGATGATCTTTATTGGATACATTTAAGATATTTCAAAAAGTTATAATATTTTCTTCCAAATAGTCAGATACATTAGAAAATTATGGTCCCCATGCATGTAATTTTGTAATATATTGATTATTAATAAATAGTGAGGTAGTGTCCATATATGTTAATCATGGGTCACTATAGTAATTATATAAATGATGATAACAACTGAAATGGGGAAAATTTGTAGGTGATGAGAATGAATACTTTCTATCTAGGTGGATAGATTGAGAGGGAAAACGTTACAGAGAAAGTGTTGAATAATATTTGATGATATTGGGGAACTCTATTGGTTGTTTAGATGATATTTTACTTAAAATATGCCAAATTAATTCTCTATAACAAAAGGAAAATAATTTGACCTAATTTGTAAGATGATCCACTAGTTATTAAATAAATCCAACATTTTTCAATTGTAGAACTAACTCCTTAAAAAAATTATATATTCAACTTGGAACATAGATCAACCTTTCATATGATCCTAATGTTAGAATATCAAGGGCACATAACTTGGTATATTGATCATAAGAGAATATATCAATATAATATAATATTTTATTAATTTAAAATTTCACTTATTCATTAGTTTTACAAAAATTAAACATCCAAATTGTTTAAGATGAGACTAACATTCAGTAATAGTAGTCATAAATGATGTAATAAAAATGACTGATAAAATATTATTCACCCAACTATATTTATTAAAAGATAATATTTTATTCAAGATGATTTATATATATCATTATAGATATAAAACATAAAGTATAAATTATGAGTAAGACTCTCTAATGGAGAGTTCCAATTTCAGTTCAAAATACTTCATAATCAATAGGCTCTTTCCCAAACACTCACCATATCCTTAGCTCCTAATTCCCCTAAACATGCCTCCATATCTAGAATCATGATAAATATAATATGGATACCTAATGGATCACTCAAATCCTAGTTGTAATTAACCAAATAATCATAATTCATATGATAAAACTATCCTCTAGTTCACATTTATAACTCCACAGTTGTCACCTTAGTTTCAACATAGCACAACATTCAATGATAATCAACCCCATCACATGAATATAGAAGAATATCCAATAGAATTAACTCTACAACTTCATTGTTTCCATAACTAAGTTATATCTCCTTCATCATCATCACATATAGAAAACTCTAGAATATTCCAATGAAAATCATCATCTTCACCCATCAGATCTACCCTTTACATTATTTAGATATTTTTTTTTGGAATTTCACCCCTAAAACTCAATGAGATTGAAAATGCAGTGAGACTAGAAAATGAATAATGTCATTAAAAATTTAAATCAAGGCCACATTAGGAGATTGTGAAATGACATTAAATATTTAAAACATTCCAAAAATGATAAATACCAATATTCATGGAGATATTTTAAATTTTAATTCCAAACTCTCAATTTAAAATGAAATATTTGAAAATTGAGTTTTAATGATTATTTACCATAGAAATTAATAAATGAATTGTAGTAATTCATTTACATTATTAAACTAACAATTATGAAATAATTTAGTACAAAAAATCAACATTATTATTAAAATATTTAATGAATTACAAATCTGGTAGTATAATTGACAAATCATTAATAAATTACCATTATAATCACATTTAGATATTAAAAGAAAAATTAAAATTTCCAATTAAAATGTAGAAGTGAATAAAATTCATGACCCATTATCAGGTGTGTACTAACGACATCATACAATGTGGTTCAATCTATTGAGTGTTTCATATTGAGACACACCACATGTGGGATTAATTATAAAAAACAAAAATGTACTTCTAGTACATGTTGATTAACACTTCTAACTAAAAATAATGTTTTTGAGATAAATAAGTGAAATTTTAATGTATAATGTTGCCCATTATTGTATTAGTGTACATTGGGTCATGTTTCCTAATTGAAATAGTATGTAATCTAGAAAAATTACATTTAGTGACACTAGTATTTATTAAAACACATTCTAGTTATACATGATGTGGGGGAAATATTACATGGTCTATTAAGATCTAGGTCATATTGTGTGTTTATTCCAACACACCTACCTGTGTGTCCTTAGGTAAAACAAAGAGTGTGTCCTCTATTTTTAACGCCTATGATATTTTTTCAATATGTAAACCATATGCACCATCTAAATGTGTAAAATGGTATTTTATATCCAGAAATATTTCATTTTATATTAACCAGGTATGTAAACAATAATTCATAATAATTAATTCCAATAATACCATGATAGAAGTCCAGTATAACATTCCACCCCTCATCATTGTATTGAGAAGCTAAGATTATGTTACATTGTCTTATGAAATTTAACGTACCGGGTCCGGGTGCCACGCAACAGGTGCCCTGAACCTGGTTGGTCACGTGACCTCAAGCGCATGTACCAAAACGCAAAAGGCTGCCGACTAGCAGCGAGGGCCTAGGTGTGATAGTGGGGAAACTATGCCCTCATTTATCAATGTGTAGCGCAGTAGAATACGAAGTAAAACATACAAAAAACAGCAGAAGTAGAAAACAATGCACAACTGAAGTAAACAACTATAGTAGATATAACCAACTGTATGTAAATAATGATGCTACATGTCTCAAGTTCTACGAAAATATCCAGAACATGTTATACATCAATACAGTACAAAAAAATGAAGAGTACAACAATACAAAGAAAAACAGCTGGTAGCGGCATCGGGAGCCTAGGCTCGGTCCCATTCCTTCCTACTCCTTAGTAACAGTTGAGTACCTGTATAGAGACTCTTTCCCCTATCCACTCCTGCAGAAACGTAATTTGTTTGGGCCAATAAGCATGGCCCAAATAGGGTGTGAGAAATATATCTCAGTAGGCACCCACCAAAGCCTCGTGCCCATCTGCGTGTAATCAAGCAAAAACAATGTGCAGTAGAAAAATGAAATAAAGTAAGCATTACTCAAAAGTAACTATTTAACATTTATATTTCCATTTTATTATCCATTTAATCCATTTAATTTAAAATTCCACCATAGTGAATATTCTAAATAACCATCTAATGTCCTGGGATATGTAAATTCTTACCGTCAGGTAAAGAGTATCCAACACAAGAATCTGCCCTCAGGCATAACAGAGTTTACCCTCAAGAATAGGAAGTGTCGTTCACAGGCACAGAATCAGCTGCCCACAGGAATGAAAGAAGTTTCCCTCAGGCTGAAATAACTACTACCCACAGGCTAAATAGTGCAGTGCCCATAGGGTAATCATAACAACGCCCTTAGGCTAAAAAGGTAACTGGGTCGTGCCCAACAAGTATATAAGCTGTAAACAAGAAATTACTCTCATGGCAATTCAACATTTACTACATTAAAGGCATGCCCTCGGGTATCCTGGCCAAATGGCTAAATATTGGAACACACCCCCAGGGTGGTTCCAGATCCATGCAACGATCCCATCCATCATTCTAATCTCATATTTATTTCACCTATTCAATTCTAGGTTTTTGATATAGCAACGACATCAGCCACACGACACCCCAACATGGGTTCGTGGCACAAAAAGGCACAAAACCCACTACAGTTGGAAAAATTAACACCAATTCACCTACCTTATACGTCAACTAGTGGTATACACGATCGTAGATCCCAGAAACGCCCAATAACGGCGTAGATTTGAGGTAAGAAAACATTCAATCAACCTCAAATAACTCCTATTAGGGAATGAATTGGTATGAAATAGGCTTGGAGAAGAGATGGCTTACCCGCATGGTTCCAACGTGATCGACGGAAGTGAGATTAGATTCCCGGGGCTCGATCGGTTGATCCACGATGATTTGGCCTTCCCCCAGAGCTGCTTCCTCTGGTTCTAATCCAATCCTGTGAACATGGTTTGCTACTTCTCGTTTTAAGTGAAAAATAAACGTACACAACTTGTACTTCCAAGTACACTACATGTACTCCCTTCATTTAATTGTTCCTCTCACAGCACCACCACACTGTTCAACCTTTGACATGAGTATACGACATGTACTCTTGAGTACACGGCGTGTACTATCGCCCAGCTGGCAGCTGCTCCACCGCCTTACTGTTTTGGCCTGCCGACGGACTACACAGCGTGTAAAGGACCACTACACGGCATGTAGTCGGTTCCTACACCCATCGTCACTGACATGGCTACTTGCCCCGTGTAAACATCCCACATGGCCAAAAGTACACGTTGTGTGGAAAAGTACACATCGTGTAGTTCCAAAATTTGGTATTTTTCCCCATTTTCCATATTTTCTCAAAAACACTTATGGAAAAGAGAATAGAAGAAGCCCGTACCTCAGAACTAAGAACTGGGTTCTTACAAACTTCCCCATTTATAGCAATTCGTTCTCAAATTTCCCTTCAAAGGGTGGCGAAGATATAACCATGAACAAATCTAGCCACTGAGCATGTATGTCGGTCTCCCGCTACCAGGTTTCGTCCTGCACTCTGCCATGCTGCCATAAAACCCGTACGAGAGGAATTGACTAGCCTCGGAGAACCTTCATGCTCCTGTCAACGATAAGAATTGGATGCTCCTCGATGGACACATCCATCTGGAGCTCATCCTCCTCGGGCAGAAAGATGTGAGATGGGTCTGAATGATAGCGATGCAACTGAGACACATGGAAGATGTCGTGCATGGCTCAGTATCATTGTGGTAATTGCAACCGATAGGCAACCAGCCCGACTCTCTCCAGAATCTCAAGTGGCCCCACATACCTTGGTGAATGATTACCATGTCTCTTAATCCGTCTATGTCCCAGCCTTGGAGAAACACGCAAGAAAACATGATCCCCAACTACAAACTCTAATGGTCGTCTGTGGTGATCAACATAAAAATTCTGACGAGACTGCACTATAGCCATCCACTTCTGAATTAACTGGACCTGCTCAGAAGTCTCCTGTGCTAGACTTGGTCCCAGTAATGCTACCTCACCTGCCTCAGACAAATACAAAGGTGATCGGCATGGCCTACAATAATTCCACGTATGGTTTCATCTCAATAGTTTCCTGAAAACTATTGTTATAGGCAAACTCGACTAGGGGTGCATGCCTCTCTCAAGATCCCCCAATGTATAGGACACATGCACACAACTTTTCCTCAAGGACTTGTATCATATGATATGACTGGCCATCAGTCTGAGGGCGGTATGTTGTGCTCAGAAGCACTTGTGTACCCAGTGTCCTCTGAAATCTCTTCCCGAAATGAGACCTAAAACGGGCGTCCCTATCTGAAACGATAGAACGGGGGACCCCATGAAGACGGATGATCACTCAGATATACATCCTTGTGAGCTCATCAACACCGATGGTCTCCGTAATCGGAAAAAAGTGAGCTACCTTCATGAGTCTGTCCACAACAACCAACACGACATTATTTCCTCTAGGTGACCTCAACAAACCAGTCATGAAATCCATCGCAACATCATCCCATTTCCGCTCTGGAATGGGTAACATCTATAACATCCCAACTGGCCTCTGCTGTTCCGCCTTCACCAACTAAAAGGTGGAACACCTCGTAACAAAATCAGCTATCTCTCTCTGCATACTCGGCCACCAGTACTGACGCCTGAAGTCACGGTACATCATGGTAACCCCGGGATGAACGGCCCAAGCTGAAGCATGAAACTCCCGCATCATCTCCTCGCGTATATCCCCTGGAACCCACACTCATCCATGGAAATGCAAAACCTCAACACCGCTGATCGTCTAACCAGGAGGAGGGTCCTCACATGCCACCGACTCCCGTAGAACTACGCCTTCTGGATCAGATAGCAGTCTCACCCTCACTCTGTCTAGGATAGTATAAGTCACAGCTAAAGTTGAAAGATAAGTCTACCCTTGACTTTCGTGCACCTGCAGATGCATCTCAAAGAATGAATCCATAAGCGGCAACTCACCACTGGCCTCCTGCACTACCTGTATCTGGGTCTTTCTGCCCAGTTCATCAGCTACTGCATTAACTTTACGAGGTGTATAGGCAAGCTCAAAATCAAAGGACTGTAGGTACTCGAACCACCTCCTTTGCCACGGATTCAGGTCACGCTGAGTAAAGATATACTTGAGGCTTTTGTGGTCGGTGAAAACCAAAAAATGCTCTCCCAGTAGATATTGTCTCCAACAGTGCAACGCATGCACAACTCCAGCCAACGTGAGATCATGCGTCAGGTAATTACTCTCATGTGGCCGTAACTGCCGAGTCTCATACGCAACAACTCAATTGCCCTACATCAACACTACTCCCAGCCCAATACCAGATGCATCACAGTAAACTGTATAGCTCTTCCCCTGCTCTGGGAGTATCAGGATCTTTGTTGATGTCAACCTTCCCTTCAGGTCCTAAAAAGTTTCCTCGCAAGCTTCTATCCTAATGAACTTTACAACCTTCTTAGTTAGACTTGTCAATGACACTAATAAGAGGGAGAAGTCATGTATGAACTGTCGGTAGTAAACAGCCATCCCTAAGAAACTCTGTATCTCAAAAATGTTCATAGGCTGATCCCAGGAAACTACTTCTCTCAACTTCTCTAGGTCTACTGCAACTCCTGCCTCTGAGATAATGTGACCAACGAAGTGAATTTGGTCCATCCAAAAGTGGAACATTGAGAGCCTAGAATATAGCTGATGCTCTCTCAGTGTACTCAATACAATCTCAATAGGGGTATCATGGTCGTGTCGAGTGTGAGAGTACAACAAGATGTTGTGCACGAAGACTACCATAAAAGAATCAAGATACGTATGGAAAACACGATTCATCAGATCCATGAAATCTACTGGTGCGTTCTTGAGTCCGAACGGCATAACCATGTACTCGTAAAGACCATATCTTCTTCGAAAATCTGTAAGCGGTATATCCGATGGTCTCACGTGCAGCTGATGTTATCCTGACCTCAAGTCAATCTTCAAGAACACTCATGCTCCATGAAGCTGATCAAAAAGATCATCTATCCTCGTTAAGGGATATCGGTTCTTAGCCATCAACTGGTTCAGCTTCCGATAATCCACGCAATGTCTGAGGGTACCATCCGCCTTCTTCGCAAAAAGGACCGGCAAACCCCACAGAGAAGTACTGGGTCAGATAAAACCCTTTGACTGTAACTCCTATAACTAACTCTTGATCTCCTCCAACTCAGGCGTGGATATCTTATAAGGAGGAATGGACCCCGGTGATGCTCCTACCACAAGATCAATAGATAAATTCACCTCTTTCACTTGAGGTAGAGCCGAAAAGTCGTCCGGGAATACATCCCTGAAACGATCAGAAACTGGAGGGAAATCCGTCTGACATGTCCCCTGATCATCCAGATACAAACTCGCAATCTGGGATGTGACTCCACCTCACCCATGATGCTATGGTCCAGCTCGACTCGCCTGAACATCCCACTCACCCTTGTATAGAAACTCTCCACCCTCTGGTGATGTGAAGCGCACCCTGGGGCGATAGCAGTCTACAAAGGCTCGATAGGGAACCAACCAGTCCATCCCAAGAATTATGTCATAGCTCATCATCTGTAAGACATAGAGGTACCAAAGAAAAGGACACCCACCAACCTCAATGGGGAAATCCTTGCACTGAAGAACACATGTCGTTCTAGTCCCCAACAGAGTGTCTAGCGTCATGATATCTAATGAAGTAGAAACACAGAGCCCAAAGATCACCACATCGGGTACAGATATGAAACTATGCGTAGCACCCATATCAAAAAGTACTGAAGATAAGACAGAAACTACTATAATAGTACCTGTGACTATAGAAGGTCTGGGATCCTGCTTTTGCAGGGTCTGTTTCACTACGTATGCCTACCCAGTGCCGCGGCCCTGCGACACAGCCTGGTTACCCTGAACTGTCCAGCCCTGCTGCCTCTGAGATTATGGTGTCTGACTACCACGACCTTGACCACCATCTCTACCTGCAGACCCTGTCGTATTACAGTTCCCCAACTAGTATGAAGCCACTGGTCCTGTTCCCGCATGTGGAGTCTGCACAGAACCCCTCTCACTAGCCACCTATGGAAACATCCTACAAAAGCGTTGTAGATGTCCCATCTTGCCGCATGCTCAACACTCCACTGGATCAAATGGACACTATGTCCTCTTGTACCCCTCTCTACCACACTGGTATCACATGACCTATCCACCTGAAGAATTCTTCTAACTGGTACTTCCACCCTGAGAGAAGTCCATATGTCTCTTCCTCTTTCCAGCAGAAATAGTACCAGTAACTGGTGATGAACCGCCCTGGACCACACCACTAGATTCCCGCAGGTTCCTCTATGTAATTAGTGCCTGGTTCATAATATCATGTATGGTAGGTAACCTGAAAAGAATCACCAGCGCTCGGTTCTCATAATGTAGACCATCTTCAATACGTCTGGATCTCAACGTCTCATCACCCCCAGTAAGGGTGCAAAACGCTGATGCTTGGTGAAACGAGCAGAATTGTCCATCACAGACATAGCCACCAGCTTCATATTCATGAACTCTTGAGCTATATCTTCCCTCAGCGTCTCTGAGAAAAAGAAGTCATAGAATACTGCCTGAAAATCATTCTACACCATGTCACTATGACTCTCTGACTGGGTGGTAACATCCCACCACCTCTTTGCGGAATCACGCAATATATAAGTCGCGTGCATGACCCTCCACCCTGGATGCATCTCCAGATGCTCGAAAATAGTCTACATCAACCCCAACAAAGACTCTGCAGCTTGTGATCCGCCATCCCCTGAAAACGTAGGCAGATGCTGCTGATGGAAGATACGTGTCAGCTCGACTAGAGATGTAGCAACCCACGGTGCTCCTGAAAAGGTCGGCATGAACCGCATAAAGCCCTCACAGATCATCGCCTTCATGCCTGTTTCTGGTATAATAGTTGGCGCCGCATTTGGCTCTGCTGGAGGATCCACTGGTATCCCATGGCCCAATATTTCCGGAGTATAATGGTTTCCGCTCTCCTGGAGAACAACGCGTGGTCGTCTAGGCGGCATGACACTACAAGGTCAAAGTCATGCCTTCTATTCAAGATTTATCAAAGACTGAAAATGAAGGAACCAGAAAGGGAATAAGAGAAAGAAGGAATTTAAAAAATTTCAAAACAAGACAACACGATGTGTATACTGAGTACACGGTGTGTACGTGACTTCCCTTCGCCTACCCAGGTCCTAACACACGGATAAGCCACACAAATTCCGTTCGATAAAAACTACATGGCATGTATTATATCTACACGGTGTGTATGGTGTTATTTTCCAACTGTCCTTGTTTTCTGTGACATGGCCGACTCCTCGGCTTACAACTACATAGCGTGTTACACCCACACACAGCGTGTACACCACCCCGTTTCCCTATCCACATGGTCTGCCATCGGACAAGACTAAATGACATGTCCCACAGGTACACGGCGTGTTCAAGGAGAGGTGACACCAAACCGGGTTGTTAGTTACATGGTTGAGACCCCAGGTCAGACTACACGACATGTTCATCATTGACACGGAGTGTTCTATACTGGAGTTCACTGACCTGTGTTGTTAGTTATAGGGGAAAACTCTAGGAAAACACTACATAGTGTGTACAAAATCTACACAGAGTGTTCACCCCAAGATATTCCCTTCCCCGTGTTGCCGCCAACACGGTTTATGACATTGGAAGAGACTGCATGGAATGTACATTGGGTATATGGTTTTTATTCAAAGAGTTTAATTTTCTTCCCGAATAGAAGGCCATACACAGCGTGTATGAGGTCCTACACAGCGTGTATTCTAGGTTTTCCAGACAGTATGCCTCAGAAACTTCCTTGAAAGCCATAAAGTAATGAAACCAACACCTAAGTGTCAAATTATGACTAGTGGGGGACCATACTCCCCACGAATCAATGTTTGACATCTTATATGTGTTATAACAAAATAAGCAATCAATGATCCACCAAATTCTGGTCAATGGGGGCCCATACTCCCCAATCACCGAAGTTTGGCATCCATTTCATAAACAGGGTCACATAAAATCACCCTATCACATAATAGATATTTTTATCAAAGCTGTTATCACAACAACATGATTTTCTAGCACAACAACTATCGCAACAACATGAAATTTCTAATGCACCTACACGGCATGGAACTATGTATGAAATTTGATTTCTAGAATGTGCCTAAATGATGCATTAGACGGAATACCCTCATCTCATCAGGTTGAAACTAAATAGAACTCATTAAAAATATATAACCTCACAATCTCAAGTGTGTCACCCAACGGTGAAAACATATCAAATTTAAAATTTTCAAAATCAAAATAATTGTAAAAAAACAAGGTAGACTGGATTTTCGCTGTACATGGGTTAGCTACGCCCGATCACAGCTTATTACCAACTACCATTCTTCCTATCCCGGACTACATATCTAAATAGTAAGTCAAAGAAAAGAACCCCTCTGATACCACTTTGTAACGTCCCAGGTCCGGGTGCCACGAAACAGATTCCCTAAACCCAATTGGTCACATGAACTCAAGAGCATTTCCCCAAATTCCCGAGGCTGCCGACTAGCATCAAGGGCCTAGGTCTGATAGTTGGGAAACAATGCCCTCATTGGTCAAAGCGTAGCGCAACCGAATATGAAATAAAACATACAACAAACAGCGGAAGCAACAAACCATGCACAACTGAAATAAACAACTGCAGTAGATATAAACAACTGTATATAAATAATGATGCTACATGTCTCAAGTCCTAGGAAACAGCCAGAAGATGTTATACATCAATATAGTACAACAAAATGCAGAGTACAACAAAACAAAGAAAAACATATGGCAGGGGCATCGCGAGCCTAGGCGCGGTCCCATACCCTCGTACTTCTCACCAACAGTCATGTATCTGTATTGCGACTCTTGCCCATATCCACTCCGGTAGAAACGTAATCTGTTTGGGCCAAAAAGCATGGCCCAAACAGGGTGTGAGAAATATATCTCACTAAGTAACCACCAAAGGCCCGCGCCCAACTGCGTGTAAGCATGCAACAATAGTGTGTAGTAGTAAAATGAAATAAAGTAAGTAGTACTCAAAAGTAAGTAATTACTAGTTATATTGCCATTTTATTATAAATTTAATCCATTTAATTTAAAATACCACAATTGTGAATATTCTAAATAACCAGCTAATGACCTCGGACATGTAAACTCCTACCCTCAGGTAAAGAGTATCCAAAATAAGAATCTGCCCTCAGGCATAACAGAGTTTTCGCTCAGGTGTATATAGTATCACCCATAGGCACAGAATCAGCTGCCCACAAGCATGGAAGAAGTTTCCCTCAGGACGAAATAACTACTGCCCATAGTCTAATAGTCCAGTACCCACTGGCATATCAAAACAATGCCCTCAGGCTAAACAGGAAACCGGTCCATGCCCAACAAGTAAATAAGCTGTAAAAATGCAATTCCACTCAATGAAATTCTACAATTACTACTTTAAAGGCATACCCTCAGGTATCCTGGCCAAACGACTAAACAGTGGAACACACCCCTGGGGTGGTTCTGGATCCAAGAAATGATCCCAACCAACATTTTAATCTCATATTTATTTCACCTATTCAATTATAGGTGTTTAATATAGAAATGGCCTCAGCCACACGACACCCCAACATGGTCTCTGGGAATGAAAACGCACAAAACACATGACAGTTGGAAAAATTAACACCAATACACCTACATTATACGTCAACGAGCGGTATACAAGATCGTCGATCGCAGAAACCCCCAAGAACGGAGTAGATCTGTGGTAATAAAACATTAATTCAACCTCAAATAACTCCCGTTATGGAAATAATTGGTAAGAAACACGCTAGGAGAAGAGAGGGCATACCCGCACGGTTCCAACATGATCGACAGAAGTGAGATCGGATTCCCGGTGCTCGATCGGTTGCTCCACGAAGATCCAGCCTTCCTCCTGAGCTCTTTCCTCTAGTTCTAAGCCAATCTTGTGAAGAGGTTTGGCTACTACCCATTTTAAGAGAAAAAAACAAAGTACACGGCATGTACATCTAAGTACACGGCGTTTACTCCCTTCATATAACTATTCCTCTGGCGGCACCGCTACACTGTTCATCCGTCGACATGAGTACACGACATGTACTCCTGAGTACATGATGTGTACTGTCGCCCAACTGGCCGCTACTCCACCGCCTTACTGTTTTGGCCTACCGACAGACTACACAGCATGTAAAGGACCACTACACGGCGTGTGGTCGGTTCCTATACCCTTCATCGCCAACATGGATACACGCCCCGTGTACCCATACAACATGGCCAAAAGTACATGGAATGTGGAAAGGTAAATGGTTTGTTGTTCCAAATTTGGTATTTTCTCCCATTTTCCATATTTTCTCAAAATAACTTAAGGAAAAGAAAAAATAAGAAGCATGTACATAAAAACTAAGAACCATGTTCTTACATGAAACATCCCCATGGTGCCAAAAGCTGATAATACATTCCTAGGTCTTGATTAACAATTGGGGGATGATTTTACCTTATAAAATAAAACTAACAAGCTAAACAACCAACAAAAAATACCACTACATAATGCATGATAATAATGTAAAACAACTCAATGTAAAACCATTGATATCATAAATCAAATCAAATAATGTACAATAGATTAATACTACAATATCAAGGTATAAAACATAAGACAAAACAAATAGTACCAAAAGACTCCAATGATAAAATCAATTATCACAACATGCTACATTATCAAACTCCACAAAAATATCCTATGTATCCTAATGTAAAACTAATGATTTTTTGATAATTAACCATCTTCTATATCTTAAAAAATGATATCGATATATGAACTAAAGTTACAATGTAGTGGTGAGTAATGTAACTAAGTATGTTTTCCCAAAATGACTTCCGTACACCTTCCACTAGAATATAGCATGTTAGAGAATTTATTTAAAATAAATAATATAAGTCACAAAATATTTTATATCCAAATATAAAATTGAAGAATAGTAATTTTATTTCTCAAAACAATAACATGTTCCATAGACAGAAATAAATAATGCTCTAAAACAATTCAATAAATTACATTGTGCATATTGTATTCAAATTTAAAAATCCACTCTACGAACCATGTATGATTCACTATGATGGATCAATTTTGATGAGAAATTTCATGTCAATATACCTAGTCATCACAATATAATTAAATCCAATGTGCCATTATACAATTTTCACAGAGCACAAGGGAATATTTCAACCAGTCCTCATAATTAATTATGAACACATACCACCATGTATGTGTAAAAACCATGCTAATATAATCATGCCAAAATTATTTCAATTCCAATACCATTTCAATAAAACTACCTTTTTATTGTAAGCAATTTTCCATAAACCAAATCAAGAATATATTTTAAAATTATCATTATAAATTCATTTATCAAATCATTTTCACAACAAATCCACTATTTCATAAAGAACAACAAAGAATCAATATAGAAGGTTTTTATAATTATTTACATAATAATTTCACAATTAATTTCAATCTATTTAATTAAAATTAAACTAATCCTTCATGTTCTAAATTGATGAGTCATGAGTGATGCCGCCTACCTCAGAAATTTGTTGAAAATGATAAACGACTTGAAAAATGTCAACAAAACTGGGTGAAATATCCAAACAATCATCCTTATATCTCCTCCCATATAATCAAAAATTCCAAATCTAATTATATTTGCTAAAAAACAACAATAGATCTATCCATAGATTCCCTACATCAATGAATCCGAGATAGTGGGAGTAGTAGATTAAAGGAAAACCATAAAAAACAATAAAAGATGATTTAATATGATAATACTAATTCAATACATTATGAGAAGCATTAATATAACCTCATGATTAATTGGATAAGACTCTACGAGCTTTGGGAGGAGAAATTCTTGAGTTAGTGCTATTTTTGAAAAATAATGAGTGGATTAAACAAAAAACCAACCTAGATCAACATTTTATGGATGTAGTTTTTAACAGTGCACAGTTAGTCACATGGTTAGACCAATTATGCACTAGCCAAGAACTCGGTAATACAACCAAGGGGATCCTCAAATTTTAATCTCCAAATATTTCGAAACCGTGTGTCAACAATGCCAAATACAACAGTCTAATTTTCCACATTATATTCTAGGTGGCCACACAATTGGTATAATTTATGTGTCTATATGTGGGCCATCCCCTTATCCCTTGTCTCGTTGTGAATGGTTTTTTTGTAGGTTCTTCATGGTTTTCCAAAACCATTTACCACCCTTGTACCCTTATAAAATCTCCAGAAACATTCCATGCTACATACTAACCCTCATAAACTCCACCAAAAACATTATATACATAAAAATAATGAGTGATGGGTTACATAATTGAAACCGAGGATGCCAAATTCACCCCAACATTTTCCTTTTCATCCCTATAATTTAGAAACCCATTATAGTTCAAAAAAATTTCGGTCCATTTCGTGAACATTTATTTCCTGCATTTCCATGCCAATTCCTGAATCATACCATGTTTCCACAAAACCTATACTATACCAATTCTTTTTCTATATAAGATTTTATATTTCCTATGAACAATCCGCACAGGGATATTTAATAGTGAAGCATTTGTCTCTATTTCTATGGGATCTTATCGAATAACATAGTCATGATTCAGCTAATACATTTTCATTTGAGATAAATGAGACACATTATAAACCAAACAAAATCCTGGTGGTAATGCTGTCTGATATGTGACCTGAACATCTAGTTCAAGTATCTAATAAGGGCATATGTATTAATAACATAACGTAACCAGCATCCCAAAACATCAATTTATATGACATGGAGATATCCTCAAGGGAAAGTGATCAGAGAACAGGAATGACAATGACCATCAATGATGTTTCAGATATTATTTCTGACAAATATTTTCTATCTCCATCTATTTTTAATCAACTAAAAGTTCATCATTGTTTCCTAGACAATGCTCAAACCAACTAGTGATGTCTCACCTATTTCCAAAAATATCATAGAATGAAAAGGAACCCTATATAATGCTCCAAATAGATCCATATATATCATGTACTGATACCTATTGATATATGAGAACTCAACTATGACACATTCTCATCACCCGAGCCACTAAAATCTATTACTCAGACCTCCAACTTGTCTTCCAATGTTTGTATCATTTCCTTGGATTGTCTGATGGAATAAGTATGATTCTCTATATTCATATTCAATGGATCCCCCTAGGGTTGATATAAGTATTTTTATAAACAAGACATAAACCATGGATCACTATTTTACACTATCAAAATTGTTATTCCATTCCTCTTTACCACTTCATGGATATATATTTTTTACAATCCCTCCATAGTAGGAAATTCACATACAAGGATGAAATGATCGGAATTTCTGAGCTAATACACTATCTCGTATATTGAATCATGTTTCCAAATAATTTGTTGGCGACCTGTTACTATAACCACAACTATATTCCCTTATTTCCATACAAGAATAAGTACAGACTACAATATTCTTGTTGGTCACTAATTCCCTACCTTAATATGCTGACATGTTATTCACCTCAAAACAAACACATCCACATTAATATTTATACATTACACAAAAAATGTGCTTTCAAAGCATTATACATATTTTTTATTCAGGGATGAAAATCCCAAGTTGAATCATACTAAGCATGAAACTATTTTTCACAAGAATCCATAGGTAATACCATATTATTTCGAAACCACAACACTCTACTCTCATTCAAACTCGAGCAATCAATGGTCTCAAAAGAATTGAGTTTTGACCTCATAGCCACATAGCATGCATCAGGTTTCTTTGATTCATTATAAATATCTACCAAATAAGGAAAAACGAAACTGGAAAGGAGTTTGTAACTTCACCTTGGTATTCACATTCCATGTGCATGATGGTGAGGAATAACATCATCTACCACTCATCTAATGCTTACTTTTATAACAGATATTAGGATGTTCTTCATAATGAATCCACCACTGAATTATCATTTCCTAGTGTATACATCAATTCAATGTCAAACATTATATGATAATTCATCCATATTATTTATCTGAGTTTCAAATCCAATAGTTAGAAAATATGTTTAAAGATTTTATGACTCATAAACTTAGTAAATTTCTCACCAAAGAGATAATGATGTCATGACTTCAATGCATGGACTATGGAAGCTTACTCCAAATAATGTGATGGGTAGATTCTCTCATGAAATGTAAAATTACATTATCCATAAATAATAACATAATCTCACTTTATTCGAACTCATCCCAACATAGATTCTAAATCATCACAATAAAAATAGTTCCCAATACATAACTCTAAAGAAGTTGTGATTGAGGTTGATGTATGGAGAGCTTTAAGAACATTAAAACACTTCGGACAATCATCATTCCACTGTAATGGATAAATATTATTTTTAAAATCTATCATTGGTGAAGCTAGTCATGAAGAATAACAAACAAATAATTTTTATTAACCAACTAGAATATGGAAACTCCATATATTGAAGTCATTCTTTTACCCTGACTAAGAGATAACAACTTCTATCATTTTATAGATCCACTAAAACACCATTTTAAGAAATTACATTGCTATGGAAATGTAACTATTGCATCCATAAAACACCCTTTTATATTTTTTCTTACTGACAATGATCCCCCTGATTCCCAACACAATCTTCAGGTGTTTCACATGCATAGTCATTGTCCCTGAATACTCCGATATGAAATCCAAAAATACCCCCACAAAAGAATCAAGATATCACTAAAATATCAGATTCATCAATTCTATAATGTATTGTATTGAATTCATAATACCAAAATGCATTACAACATACTCATAATGGGCATATCTATCCGGGAATGTATATTTTGGGATATCCTCCTTCTACACCAACAATTGGTGATATCCTTATATGAGGTTAATTTTAGAGATCCATTTAGCTCACCTAATTTTATCAAATATATCATCAATGTGTGGAAGTGGATACCTATTTTTTATCATACTATGGTTGATCTTACAATAATACACACAAATTTGATGATTTTGATCCTCCTTTCTATCAAACAAGATCAGAGCTGCCTATAGAGATGTTCTTAGCTGAATAAACCCTATTCATTCTAGATTTCCCAAAATCACATTCAAATATCTTAATTCTATTGGTTCCCTCTGATAAAATTTGAAGGAAATAGGGATATTCCATAATAGCAGATCAATCTTATTGTCCACATCGATCATAGGTGGAAAGCCTCTTAAAATTTCAAGAGACACATATGAAAACTGATCAAGAACTACAGGAGAAATATTGGTCTCAATCTCATCAATCGATTCCCAAGACCATTATACCAACCGGAATGAGATCATTCAAACTCATAGTTCCAAAATTACCATTGCACCTACATTTACAACAATTTCTGCTACAAAAATATGCTCGACTCCACCCTCAATTGTAATACTAAATCATTGTGTATAATAGTTGTTGTGAGACCTATAAAAAGTAAACCATTACATACCCAGTATTATTTAATTGTTATCCATCTCAAGAAAAGTGAAATACCATATCAACTTCAAACCATCTATGAATAAAGAAAATTTTGTAGACACATAGGCTAGAAATTATCTTTTACCATTTGGATTTTTATGTTTTAATAAATAAGAAATCATATCAAATTTTAAGCATAGAAAATAATAAGCATGAGAAGAAATAAAGAAATAATAGGTACCCATCTCAAACAAAGCATTCATAAGTGTAGAATTAAAGAGAAACGAAACTCTCGCCCTAAATGGTCCTGAGTAATCATCCAAAATCACATTATCAGCTCTGAAGAGCTTATTGCTCATGATTTTTTTTTCTATTTCCAAATTGAGATTCCCACTACTGAGCAGTCAGTGTATTCATAGAATCTATATTTCTAGATATGTTGTACTGATGATATTTATTTTTCTATCCATGCCCTCTCATGGAATATGATTCTTGAGAAACCTCAAAAGTGTCTTGAACATCCATCATTAGAGCACTGTGAAAATAGCACTGAGGGTACCCCATATTGTTATAATTAGTTAATTATTATGGTGTAGTTGGAAAATAGAATTTCATGTGGTCAAAATAGACATATTGGTAACATATATAATTTCTTTGGGGTCTTGGATTAAGATTTACTGATTTAGTAGTCTATTTCAAAGTCGTCCACATACCTTGGAAATAAGTCTTCCTATTTTTCATACTTGAGGAATTAGACTTCCCACCATTTCTCATATGTTTCAATATACCTCCTCTATATTTATTTCACAATATTTCCCTCTATACTATATACTCCCTAATGACCATTTCTATGTAATCTATAATACAATGCATGATGTTATTTTAGAGAATCCCAAGCCTCAACCCTAAATAATTGATGTATTCCATCAAGGACACCCTATCCACAACATTCGGTGAGAAAACTAGAATAAATTCATTAATTTAACCTCATACTCTCTCACTATGATCCTATTCAGGTTTATGCAATCAAATAATGTTGTTCATACAATTTTTAATTTATGAGGATAGAATATTTTTCTAAAAAATTCCTCAAAATAATTTCATGCAAGGTTATTTCCCAATATAGTTTTAATAGGTAAATACCACCACTAGATTTCAAGATCATCCATCCTATACATTGATATATTGTCTTTTATCTCTAATGTTTTGACATGTTTGTTGATGATACTTTTGTTCTTATTCAGCCACATTTCTTCCCTATTTTGTTCTAAATCACCCCAAATTATTAGTGGATTATATTTTTTGGAATTGGATGGAATGATCCACTTCCATTGAATCATTACTTTTATTCATGATTTCCAAAGCCTGAATTACATATTCTATACTCGAATCTATCTGTGGGTTCACTTGTACCATAGGTGCTACCACATTCTCAGCAGATTCCTTCAGTTGGTATCCATGATGCCTATTGGGTGACATTATATAGGAACAAAAAAACCACCATGTGTCACCCTCTATTAACTGAAGGCTTGACATTTAAATTTATACCAAAACAAAATTTCAAAATAATACTTTAAAAAACTAATATTTTCCATTCTAAATAACTTCCAAAAAAATATTACTTTCGTTTGAAAATTGAAAAATTTTCAAATTACAATAACCATCATCTTTTCATTATAATCCATTTCAAAACAAGTACATATTTTTTACGAAATCAACACATTTTACTAAATAATAAATCAAAAATAAATATGAACTCATAGTGTTTAGTTATTTCTATAATACATCGCATGCTTTTCTCATTGTCCAAACCCATGAAAATGGGATTATATATCTTATAAGTGTCTCCAAAACACTTATGTACCCAAATCACTGGTAGCTTGATGTTCATAATAAAAAGGTTAAATACATCATTTTATGCTATAATATTCATGTCTTGAAAATCTTACTCATTTCTATGATCACAAATCATGAATGAAGTAAAACGAATTTCAACATTGAGACCAACAAAACTGTTGATTACTTATTCAAAAAATATTTTTGTATAGACCAAGAGAGATAACAAGTGTATCATACCTACCATACTCATTATGTTGAGAATATGTGAGGAGGTTACATGGAATTAGGATAAATTTTAAGTCACCAAATGATTGAAATAAATTCCAAGGGATTTTTTAATATATGGGGGATGGCGTTCCCTTTGAAAATATAAAAGAAAAAGTAAACATCCCATAAGAATGATGACTACATGATGCATGATAACAATATAAAATTACTGAATATAAAACCATTGGCATCATAAATAAAATATAACAATGTACCATAACAAAAGACTCAAAAATGAACATATTAAGAGAATGAAAAATTCCAAAAAAAAAACTCCAATGATAAAATCTTAGATATCAACATGCCCGATTCTCCGACTCTAAAAAAATCAAAAGTATCATGAGGTACTACTAATGATATGGGATTCTTTACCTTTTCCCATGTCTCAATAAACAATATCTTCAAAAGAACCAAATTTCAAAAGTAGGGGTGACCAATGAAACTCAATAGGTTTTACCCACATTAATTTCATACACACACCACAAGCAAATAATATGTAAGCCCAATTTTATAAAACTGTTTTTATAATGAAATTTCTAAAATATATTATATACAAATATTCATAATATATATATATAGTAAAATATATTTCTCAAAAAAATATCATGTTCCATTGAATAAAACTAAAATTTTTTCTAAAACCATTCCATATATTCAATTTGGAATATCCATTTTAATCAAAAAATCCACAAATCTAACCACCCATGATTTGTTTTGATAGATCCATGATCCTGGGTGGTTTCTCTTTGATCTACCTATTCATCACAATTTAATTAAATCTCAGGTTCCATTACAAATGTGGAACTAAGGAGGAGTTCATATTTCAACCAATCCTCTAAATAAAATTTTAACACATACAACCAAGTATTCTGAACTACCATGCCAATATAATCATACCAAAATAATTCAAATCCCAAAACGTTTTAATTTCTATAACCATTACAATAAAAATTATAATTTATTGAAAACCATTTTTCCATATACCAAATCATGAAATTATTATAAAATCAAAATTTCAAAATAATTTATCAAATCATTTTCCCCTATAATTCAAAAAATTCACACAAGTCCACAAAACACCACGAAAAAGGTTTCTACTATGTTTTTAACACCACTTTTACAATTAAGTTCAATGAAAATAAAAAATTTGAAATTAATCCTTTATGTTCTAAAAAGATTAGTTGAGAGTGAATCCACCTACCTAAATTTTTTTGTCAAAATTAAAAACGACATGAATAATTTCTTCAATATTGGGTCAAATCTCTAAAATACCTCAATATATCTCCTCCAATATCAATAAAAAGAAGAACGTAATCATATTTGGTAGTAAATACCTTATATATTTCAATAATATACACAGATCCATCAAAGTGAGAGAGGGGGGAGAAGTATGTCTAAAGAAAACCATCCAGAAAAAACATAAATGATTACTTTCCAATAGAATTCAGCTTCAATGCACCAGGAGAAGACTTCAGATCACCTACGTGTTGATTGGAGAAGCCTATAATACCTTTGTAAGTAAATAATATATAGTTAGGTTGTTTTTTGGGTATGAATGTCGGGTTAAATGATAAAACCAACCTAGATCCCCTTCTTGTGGATCTATTTTTTAATTGTTCATGGTTAGTCACATGATTAGACATACCATATGATAAATGTGCTCCAGATACTACCTCAAAGGGGATTCTCGCTCTACCGGCTGAGATGACTTCCATATTGGGATCCAACTATGCCAAATCCCACTATCTTAAGGTGCATAGTTTCTCTTAGGCAGCCTCACTGTTTGTAAAAACCATGCACCATCCTGTGCACCTTCCCCTTATCATCTTCATCATTTTACATAGTTTCTTATGGTTGTTAAATTATTTATTCTAACCATGCACCACCTTCGCATCGTTACAAATTCCCCGAAAATATCCAAGCTTCTTCCAAACCCACCAAATAATCACTCATATGTTTATATTCGTTATAAAATGACATAAGTATTACATACATGTAATGGTGTCTATTACATCCAATATCTCATGTACTCAAACTATACTCAATATCACTAGAACATATGAGATCAATATCAAACCATTGTAAAATAACATCATCGTGGGTAAGAGGAAGAAATATCCACTAATTTCTCACCATTCCAAAAAAACTCAATGAAGGATCCACCATTTGGTTATTAGGATCCTAGAATATAATAATTCATATACTAGTGACTCTAGTCATTCCACTTTCCCCCATAGATCATGTTAAAAATTAAATCTGGGAGGCCTATATCACTAAAATTAATGAAATTCATTTATAATAAAGTAAAAATCTTCCAGATTAGTTTGTGAATCCACTTTCTATAAATTATATCCTATTAAATGAAACACAATTATAGAATCTTCCCTATGAATTTGGGGTAATTCCACCACACAATTTAGTCCCAAGATAAACTGATCATTTCATGAGTGCTAAGTAGAGAGAGTGTTAGTCACTATCATGGGATCATCACAACCCTATATCTATATATGATCTAGGTTTCTGTAGTTGTAATCCTCCATTAATTAGAATATTTTTCAAGTTATTAAATAATTCATGACTAATAAATCATTTGGAATGACATAAAACATCCAAACCTATCACAATACAATGCATATACCATTTTGTACCTCAAAATAAGTCCCTTTGAGTGTAATGATTAGTAGTATATTATCAAATTATTGGTAAATGGATGAATTTGATACAATGACATTACTAATTTCTCTTATTTGTAATAAAAAAAATAATAATCTTGGACTCTGAAACCCGAAACCCCAATCCAATCTTTATAAGTCTATAAATTTTAATCTATATCCCATAAAATAGGCTACAATAATACCATTATTATATAACCCGACTCATTTTGATCCATCCTCGGCTGATATTAAGAAAGTTTTTCCAACCAATGTGGCCTCCAATGATCCACATTCTAGAAACTATCTCCAGGATTGTATAACATATATTGGTGGCATTAAAAATTATTAACCAAAAAGTGATATAGGACTATAAAAAACATGATAACTAATAATCGTCTTGGATATATATTGTAAATGAACTACATATCAATTAATTTATGAGATATAAACTATCAATAATTACAATATATATGAATGAACAATAATAAATGATATAAAAAACAACTAATATTGTAAGAAATATGAAAAGGGGAAGTAGCTACAAACTACATGAACTCTTGTGGGGAGAATAGTATCAAAAAATATCACCCATCAATGAAAACTAAGATCATCTAATCAATATCTTAGAAAAATATACACCATCTCCACAACCACAATGAACATATCGAATAAACATTTATTTCATCATAACCTAATACAATTGTGTGGAATTTCCTTTCCAGGGATAGTATAAAATACTATATAAGATGAACATTTATTATATTGGATACTGGTGATAAATAATTTATATAGAACAAAAATTTTGACAATGTATCATTTTTTATTTTTCTATGTCTAATGATAATTTCATATCCTTGAAAATAATATCACTTCTTCCTGTAATAAAATATTTATCACAAGATTATTCATAAGTTTCTACCTAGTGTAAAAACTTAAATATTTTGAAACATTATAATTCATATTAGATATATTATCTATCCATGTAAGATGACATCAAATAAATATTACACTATTTTTTAGTCATCACAATTATATTGACTAAGGATTCTTGATCTCACCAATGTAGCTATCAAAATTCACCATTATACCTAAGAAACATTATAATCTTTTGAAAAATTATTGTAGAGACATTGGGTAGACATTATTTTATTTTATCATTTTCTTTACTTAAATTATGTCTTTGTAATACTATATGGATATCTTGAGTAACTTACAAATTTACTCCATTATTTAAAATCCATGAGCATGATTTATTTTATAAATGGACTCAAAAAAATTCAAATATACTTCATAGGAATATATATTATTTATTTTCAAATAGTTATTATAAACATGAATTCTCAAAATTGATAACCATGTTTTTATGTAAATCCTTTCATCAGAATATTTTCTATGTGAACATAATGATGTCCAATATAGTTATTTCTTCCTTAATATTTCAAATCACAAAACAATTGAACAATAATATAGATAGTGTGGGAAATAGGAATGGGAAATTTTAAATAAACATAAAATGATATTAAATTTTAAAAACAAAAATTAAAAAATATTTCTAAATAAATCTTAAATAATCAAAAGTCCCTAAAAGTTATAAGTTCTTAGTTTTTTTAAAAAAATTATTGAATAAATAATTATAATAATTATGTAGAAAACATGAAAAATTCATGTTTAATAACATCTACTTTCAATATTAATGTAACTAAATCTTGATTTTTTATCTTTAGATATTATATATACATAATAAACATATATTTATTATTTTTAATATGGTATTTGGAAATAATATACATGTTCTTCATACCATGTTATATTTCCATCAATTAAATATTTTTATTTATTTAATTTTATTAGTGGTGGCCACTACGAGTAACATAAAATTTGGTGTTATATTGATTTAGTTTGAAACTAATTGTAATTTTTAAAAACATTTAATTAACCCACTTTCATTGCTTATACGAATTTTGTCATTAATATCAATATTGTATCATATTTACACATTTTTTTTCTATATTCTTGTGGAAACCATATTTATTATCTATGGAAAAATATTAAACAGAGAACAAAAATGCACTATATATTTACTTTTATTACCTCTAATGTGATGATTAGTAAACGAAATGATAAGAGTTATTGATTTCACTATAAAATCCATTAATGACTCTCTCCATTATCATTATATATAAATCATGTATGATACATATTTTCATTTATTCTTCTTAAATATTTCTTTTACTTCAATTTTGTTACACCATTATCAATGCCATATTTTAAATATAAATACAGTATTTTTTTTTGATATGATCCAAATTTTTTTCTATAATATTTCTTCTATATTTGATATATGAACCTCATGAGAAAATATAATTCATCTACCAAATAAATAATAACATAATATCAACATTTAATGTCACATTCAATGAATAAAAATATATTAAATATCATCTGTAATTATTCCCAGGAAATTTCAATTGATTTATATAATAAAAATAGAAAATATTCTCTTTAGTATATGAACAATCACAAAAATAGATGATCCTAATTCTTATATGAAATGACTATATTTTTTGATGGAATATTTTTAGAGATAAATAGATATTCAACTTTCAATTTTTTGAATAATAAAATAAACATTATAGGACATATTCATTCAATTAATGGTTTAGTTTAAAAAAAATTAATGAATTTTAGACTTTTATTTTTATTATTCATAATGTTGTTTAATAGATTTAATGAATATACATATTTTCAAACAATTTTAATTTAAAAACGAAAAGAAATTAAATTTTTTACTGTCTATAATTTAATTTTATTGTTTATAAAAACATTAATTAATTTTTTATATATATGTAAAACCAATATGGTGATGGAATAAGAATATTGTTGTTTTAGTGAGAAGTGTGGAAACAAGGAAATTATGAAGTAAAAAACTTTTATTTATATGATTATTTTGGATAAAGGTGATTCAATTGAATAATGATAAATATTTGGATGATACCATATTATTATGGATAATGATGTTTGATGTGCTTTGGAATTATGACGTAAGGCTATATTGTACATGGACACATGTTCTAGAATCTTCCCCTTTTAATAAATATTACATTCCTTTAATTGTATAAAATGTAATAACAAAGAGGATATTATGAGGTTTTGTTTCTTGGAAATTAGAAGCGTAAGGCCAGATAAACATAAATATTCCTCTAATAAACATCAAGAGATTTTTCATAGATTTATATTATGTTACAATTACTACATCTTATATTGTAGGGACATACAAAAAAATAAAGGGGACTCAACAAACCCCATTAAGGTAATAAATAATAGATATATTTATCAATTGATCATTAGGAATAAGAATATAGAATGAAAATAAGAGCATGAGTTTTAATATAATAAAATGACCCCGATAAATAACATGAAAATTTGGATATATTATAAAAATGAGACATTCACAAGAATGTCCCCATGGAATATCGGAAAGCAATAATAAAACCAAATTACCAAGGTTATTTACCTAGGTATCCTTGACAATTTCATATCTAGATATTAATTATTTATCCAATGAATTTGATTTCTATCTTGTTAGTCCATTAATATGTATAAATACATGTGTTATATGTAGATCGTAAGAAAAAATTTAAATAATAACTTATTGAAAACAATCACCATGTTTCATATAAAATACATTAAATTGATAAATACATAAACATGTGAGAATTACATCATTATTAACCCTGTAGAATGGAATTAGGGTTTTCTATTTAAAATATATCAGTAAATGATTTGTTGTTACCTCTAGGTGAATACCAATTAATAGAGAAATGATTTGAGTATTCATAGAATAATAATATTTCATGCGAATGATACAAATTCATGAAATGAATATGGAAATATTAAAGGTAAAAATGTGGATTACGTAAATGGAATATTAAAAGTGATAAAAGGCCTCACATTTCTGGAAATTATTTTTTATGTAATTCTATATTAAAGTGTTAGTGAAAATAAAGAAATTATATATTTTGAATACACTACAGAAAATTGGTAATTAAATGTAAAATAAGAATAGGGGAGTTCCCTTACCCTGGGAGGTAACATCCTAAAGTATAATACAGGAAATAATTTCACCTTCGATACACTATGGTATACATTTATTGAGGGGGAATAAGAATAATTTCTTGCTTAATAGATTTTAAAAGGAGTGTAATGGAAAGAATGGGTGGTTATTTAGAATAAAAGTGTGGAAAATGTATAATAATATCATAATATAGGTCTTGGGATTCAAGGATTTAGAAAACAAAATCCTATTATCTTATCCAAGGTCTTCTCTCAAGTTTCTATGAATTTTAGTCCTCTTTTGTAATATTTTTATCCATTAGAATAGAAATCCTTTTTTAATGTTACTTTTGAATTAGAAGATAAAATTTTCCACAAAATGAATATCTAAAATTAAAATTTCCATTTATTCCTTGCTAAAAATATTTATAGGTTTATAAATTTAGTTAAATACATTAAAATAAAAAATATTAATTAAATAATATATTAATGATTAGGTATTAATTTTATTTAATTATTAAATATTTATTACAAATATATGAAGCCCTAAAACATATTGGAAAAACATTATTTCATATAAGTCACTAAAAAATGATGTATTTTTTAAATTCTCAAAAAATAACAATAACCCAATTTTTATGTGATGATTTGAAATATAATTTTAATTTTAAAAAAATAACTCTATAATTATAAGTGTTTTATCTTTTAAAAAAATAACCATTTATATTTGTAATTGGTCGTTTTTATAACATACCCCAAATTCAGAAACTTATAAAAATTTATTAGTACAATATAAAATTATTTTATAAACTAAATTTAAATAAATATTATTTAAAAAATAATATTTTATGTTTATAAAATTTATTTATATTAATTGAGTATAAAATAAAATTTTATATATTATCATAAAATTAAATTTTATTATTCACATCCCTAAATCAAATTTTCTAATTCATATTATATTAATTTTCATGTTATTAAATAATATAATACTAAATTTTGGATTACTAAAATATATATTAAGTTTATTAAAAGAAAGTTCATCTTTTATGATATTAATGTCTTGATACATAACCACTAATAAAATCAACATGCTCTGTAAGGGTAAGGTTTTTGATGGTAATAGTTTCATGGGTGACTTAGCTAAATAATACTATGTAGTGATATCCACTAATTTTAACTCTTCCCATTGAAGATTTCATTCAATCCTAACAATATGAAGTTTTACACCGTCTTGGTCAATGGTGAACCCCATTGACACAACCTACCACCCACATTCTGACATATGGGATTCAAAAGTAATGACTCTACTAGTCGATGCATTAATATATAATTTTTGAATCAATTTTCCATCATTATTACCCTCATTAAGCACTAATTCTAATAATAACATTATTACAAACAATCATTGTTCCCTACAGTTATATTGACCAATGTCAATTCACAACAATCACTTCTCCATTTATACACTAAATATAATCCAATATTATTCAACATTTTCTACTATATTTTTAAAGTATTTGATAATTCATTTTAAAATTAAAATTATATTCCTTACACATCCTTTTATTTTAATTATTTTCATGGAGAAATTAATATTCTTGTCAGATTTTGATCATATGAATTGCACCATTGAATGGTTGTAATCATTTTGATTTTATGTCCACATTATATTCCACACTATATTAATCAGTTTAATTACATGACATGTAATATTATTTTTGTAAAACATTTTTAGAGTAATTATATTATTAAATATAGAAAAATATTCATTTTGAAAAAAAGTATTAATCAATTTATCAAAGAATTAAATTTAAGAAACATATGTTTTCCCATACTAATGAAATTTAAAAATCAAAATTTAAATCATTCTCCAAAACAAATGGGAGGATTATTTTATTAATTTCTTATTCAAGTTCCTATATAGCTTTTTAAAAAATTTATTTCTATACAAGAGTTTCAGTAGTAGTTTTTTCTTGTTCCTCAATATAAGTTTTATTCTATCAAGAATCTAGATCAGTTATTATTCATAATACATTTTAAGTTTCAATTTCACGTCATTAATATCTTGTATATATATTAGGTCATAAATATTTTTTTAAATCTAGTTATTTATTTGGCATAATCTACATTTAAAATATTTTTAGGTAGTATTAACATGTATGAAATAGATTTGATATGATCCAAAACAAAAAATTATCCATTTTACACGGTACTCAGTTTCCCCAAATTTCTATATCTCACAAATCACTTCCATAGTGATAACGTGAAAAATCATGATCCCTAAAATGAAATTTATGTCCCTAGTTTTGTTAAAAACATAACATTTATATCATCATTGTGAATCCTTTATGTGTTTCTAAATAAAATGTATCTTTTTTATAGTCTCCTTCATAATGTGTAGTCCCAAATTTTACACTTCCTTAACTTCATCTTAATATTATAGTGTTATATACCATTTTCCTTAGCTATATTTACATTTTTCCATTTGAATATAAAAGTTGAAATTATTTTTAAAGGTCAATTTAACTATTGGAAGATGTTGATCTCTACTTCCTTGAAAATATAGGGATATAGGTCTTAGACTTTCGTCAAATCGTTGAATTGTCTTCTCAAATTTCTCATCAGTTTGAGAATGAAAGTGCATTCTTAGGTTTTCATCCTTATATAAATCTTTTTCATGGATTCTCAAAAACAATTAAATAATCCTTTGATCTTATAAAAAAACAATCTATGATGGTACTCTATTGAATCTTACTACATATTGGATATAGAGTGGAGTTAAGAGATGAAAAGGGAAATAATCTCTTAAGGTGTTGAAATTGGTTGATTTTTTCAATTTATCAAGGATTATAAAGATATCATTATTTTACAAAGATTTATTAGAAATATATTGAAAATGTCCATTGTGATTTCATCACACTTCTATATAGGTTTGGGTCGTGGTTTCAATTCACATATGAGAAGTTGTCACTCTTCCTTCACATGTGGACACATCTAATAGCATGAAACATAATAAAAATCATTCTTATTATAACATCTATCTAATAATTATTATCAAGTTCCCTATAAATTTTTATTTTTTAGGGTGTATTGAGAATGTTAAGTTATGAGATTTATCTATTATCTACTTCATTATCCATGGAACTGATGGAATTCATAGCATTGTTCAAAATTTTAGTACACCTTCTTGATCAATATTGAATTAATGAAACATTAAATTTTTATAGATTAATATTATTTTTCATCCAATGATCATCAATTTTTGATTTTATGAACTTATATAGTAATGAATATTGAGAAATCATTCGGTAAAGGGTTTATGATGTATCTCCATTACAATTTCCATTACTTAAATTACTTTGACCAAAATGAGTTGATATTTGAAATCCTAATTATTGTATGAAATTCATGTTCATTCATACTCATTGCATCTAGGACAACGTTTACACTTCTAAGGTGATAATGAATTTGACTATATTAGTATTTAAGAATATAAATCCATGTCATTTTCCCAAGTTCAGTTCATTTTTTGTGAATATATACTTAAATAATTAAAGGTCTGTGTATATATCACACTTTTACCCATAAAGACAGTGTCTCTATATATTTATAGAAAAATTACTATAGAAAATTCATGATCCTAAGATAGATAATTATGCTCATGATGATTTAAAAATCAATATGTATAGTCAGTTCCCTACTAAGTTTACATGAGACCACATATAATCTCTTTTAGATATGGATCACTATAGATAATAAGTCCTCTAACAAAGTATGATGTAATAACATGTTCCCTAACCAACATATTCATTCATTCATGTAAGCCTTCTTCACACTCTGTTGTCCAAAAAATGTAACTCCTTTTCATGTTTTCATTGTATGTTTATAATAAATACATGAAACAACATTGATAGACCTTCAATAGTATACTTCTAAACTAAGGAAAATATAAATCTAAATTACTTTCATAAGATGTGTAACACCCTAACCACAATTTCCTAGATTTGGTGCATTATTTTATTAAAATTTCATGATTATAAGATAATAAAATCCTAATATACCTTATATTATCCCTGTAGGTCAAACATAATATACTTCATCATCTTCTTGGAAAAAATTTAATATTTCAAATGGGTGAGGTCATACTCTCAAAAAAGTATAAGTAACATATAATAAGTTATCATAAATATGTATAATAATTTATATCATGGTATGAAATTGAAACAAAATACTTTTAGGCAAAATATTCAACACAATATTGAAAGAATAAATCATATAAGTACACTTAAACATTCACTTGGATATTCTTGTTGTTGAATAATGACATGTAATATCTATTACTAATATTATAATGAGTAAATACGTAATGTCAGACATCATGACCATACCGTCAATGCCTTATACCAAAACACTTATTGTACCATAAAGGCCTTGTTCCAAGACACTAGTTTGTCTCATGGGACCTACCAATGCATCGATGGGCTATAGCAGGCCCCGAAAATCACTTACTATGTCCAATTCAATCCACTTATTAATAGTGTGAAACAAAACATAGAAATTCATATTAAAAGTATCATAAATTGATAATAATATAAATATAAAACAAGAATGGTATAAAAATTTTCAATTTATAGACACCTATATCTTAAACCCTTCATTAAAATAAAGAATAATGCATCAAAATAAGTAAACCTCAAATAAGTAGAAATTCCAACCAAGGATGTTGACAGAAATGTAAATAATTTAATAAATTCATTAAAATTGTTTGAGGTAAATTTCCCTTTTTTACTTTCAAATAATTTAGAAGATGCACAATTATAAAAGTTATGATTTATTTAGAAAATAACCTAATAATATTATATGTAATTTTTGAAAATGATAATTCCTCATAAATTTTGAAAATACTCGCTTGTGTTATTTTATTTAAAAAAACATTTTTTACATAATTTCGTCGAAAAGGTTAAAAAGTACCTCTTTTCGAAAATTTCGGAAATATTACCTTCTAATTTTTTTAAAAAATTAAAACATTGGTAAAAATTAATATAAATAATTTTTGATAAAATTTTTAATTACATGTTTAGAAACATTTACAACGATTATAAGGATATCCCTATATATACTTTTATATATGAAATCTCAAATAATAAATCTATTGTGAAATTTACCCTTACATAAAACCTTTAAAAGATTCATTTTTTAAAAATTATGAATGTGCTTAAAAATTGAAATAAAATTTCATATTCAATTATTTTATATAAATATAATTTTACAAGTAAAATAATATAATTAATATTGAAATTGGGAGCAGATTAATTTTTAAACATTCAATGTGTACCCCACCACTTTGAATATTTAAATAATAAACCCATTATCTTCCAATGAATCAATAAATAATAAGAAGATAAATTTATTCATGGTATTGAATAAAATAGGGGAAAAACGTACACCACATATAATAAATAAATAGTGATGATGGCTTATATCTCATAGAAATAAAATCTGAGAAGAAATTCTCTGACCTTAAGTTTGATAATCGACGTACATGTCTGAAACTCTTATATAATGGATTAAAAGATATAATTACGTTTTACTAGAATAATTATAACATTTATAATATCATATATGATTAATTTATTACTCTATATTATCATTTATTATTAATTTCTATGTTAAAGAAACATTTCAAGTAATAATTACATTCAATATTGTAGGTGTTTTGAATTATTATTCTTGATTTTATTACATAGATCATGATCCAATTACATATATAATGAATATAATTATTTATATAGGATATATATTCAGGATATATAAAAATATATAATATATATATATATATATGGAATGTAATACACTATTTATAAGGAAGGTTGACCGTACATACACAAGAACTATGTTTCCATTTTCTTGTCGTATTTAATAGAAGTAAGTGAATGAAATATAAGTAAATACATACATAAATATATATTTATATTATTAAATTATCATTAATATTTCATATATTTCATATTTGTTAATAATATATATTTTTGAAATAAATCTTGAATTGTGAATGTGGAAGATGAATCTCATCATGTCGTTGAGAAGGTAAGTTGTAAGTACGTACGAGCGATGGTATAATTTACTAAATGGTAAAATGGTTTGGAATTTGATGAAATATGAATTTTGCAGAAATAATGCCTTTTAATACTTATTATTTATATAATTAATATTTATCATTATAACCATATTTATAATTTTTACTTTAAAATTAGTTTACACTACGGCGCAGAGATGGAAAGTCGTATGCAAGCATGCATGGTGATATTATTTTTCGTAGGATGGGAAAAAGTAGGAATATAGTTGAAACATAACTAAAATAAAATCTCATCATGTAGAAGGAACTAGATTAATTATTTTATTATGGAAACCATAGAGAAAGAGGATTTAGAGGATGAAAAGAACATTGAATGATGCGATTAAACAATTACCTATTTTCTGGTTGTCCCCATTTTTTTGAAAAAAATACGTCATATAATGGATTTATGGCCAACGTGTGGCCTCTATAATGAATTAAGGGATGTTGTGAGATGAAATGGGTTGGTGTTGGCAGATAAAAATGTCATTGGAAGTGTTAATTGGAAATAAGTAGAATGTACCTTTTATAAGAGGGGTGAGGGGCACATTGTGATGAATATAAAATATTAAATTATTATAAATTTATTTTTAGTTTAAAATAGATCTAAAGTGATTTATTTTGATGATAATATGAGGATTGGTCTAAATAGACTTAGAAAATTTTTATTTGAGATATTTAGGTCATGAAATTAACCTTATTTTGGGGTTTAACACTTAGTTAAATAGTGTAACTCTGACCAAGTCTACATGTATTTTTATATTATAGGGTCAATATAGATAATATAAAATGAAAAATGAACCCTTATTGGATCATTTTTGAAATATCTACCACTATCCTATTCAGATCTCCAAAACTGATATTTTAATTAATTTTACAACATTTAATTAAATAATATTTATTTCAATGTAATGTTTCTGTCAATTTTGACACTTCTCAAAATTTTTATTTTTAAAAATAAAAAAACCTAGAAGATAACATAGATAAAATAAAAATAATAAGACACTAAAATGTCTATTTTATTTATAAATTTTTTTATATCATTAATAAAGTCAATTTATATTTATTTTTAAATTTTCAAATGTCATTTAAATAATTGTTCTTTTAATAAGTCAATTTCTGCATCATTATGATGTCACTATTTAATTTAATTACTTATTACCTAAAATTAAAAAAATAACATTACATAAAAAATCAATTTATATTTATTAATACTATATATAGTTTAATTTATCATATTTATAACCTGATATTAAAAATATATCAGTTATGAAAATTTGAATATGAAATTTTTAACTCTTCTTTAAATAAAATTTTGTAAATGTATTAATATTATACAAGTTTATTAAAAAATCATAATTTCTATATATGGTTTATTTTGGTCGAAACACACTCATCCGATGAAATTCGAACTAGAGTTAGTGTAATATTATATTATTATATTATTAATTATACTTTTAATTTCCCAATTTTCCAATAACCATTTTAAATAAAATCCAAAAGTTAAAATACACAAATAAATATTTTGTTATTACTAGACAACATATTTCATACTCATTAATACATTGTATGTCTATTTTTCAAAAGTCAATTTGCAGAAGTGAATAAATTATTTTTAATGATAATCTCTTAATGTGGCTGGAAGGTGGGTAAAAAGATGTAAAAATTGATCAATAATTTTTTATCTAAATTTATTTTTGAAAAGGATCCAATCTAGTTTTTAGGGTTAATATATGTATTATATATCAATTGTGACATTAAAAACAATAAAAATAAAAATAAAACATTTAAATGAAAAGGTGAATTTTAAACAACAATGTTGTATTTTTCTCTATTTATAAATAATTTAATGTTTTCAGAAAAATAGGAAACATTCACAAAAAAATAATCATGAAATTATAAATTCAAAAATTATGTCTATTTTTCAAATTAAATTTATATGACTATATGAAAATAATTATATTATTGTTCCAAAAGGACATAAAAAGTAGTTCCATTATGAAAATAGTATTTCTAAACATATAACTATTTACTAAAACCTATACGTTTCATTTTAAATATGTTTTACTTATTTTAAAACATTATTAATAATATTTAAAATTTATTTATTACTATTCATATTATAATATTTAATTGATATATTGTTAATATATCATTTGAATGATTACAACACTAATGTGTTGTTTCATAGAAACTCAATCTTCCACATTACACAATCTTAGCAAGTGTTGCATGAAAGACAAGTTATTGATGAAAACTTACCATGACATTTTTGGGTGTTATATCCTCCACACCTTTAATAAATTGCATTCTCGCAATTTAATCTCAGAAATAAAATCTATGGGATAGACTTTTCAAAATATATTTATTGAAAACCCACATCATAAAATTGATTAATGAGACCACCATTGAAAAATAATGAATGGAAAGAATGAAGGTCACTAGATATAAAACATAGTAGTGTTAAATTTGAGAAAACATGCATTTGAAATAAACTGATAGAGAGTGATTGAGAATATTATTAAAAGTTAACAACTAGAAAGGTGTAAATCTATAATGATCCATGGGACCATTTGATTCGTCACAAAATTAATTAATAGATTTTTTTTGGTTTTATGATCCTTTACCTAGGGTTTAAGAATTAATTTCATTCATAGAATAAGAACAAAAGAAATAATACTTAATTAACATGTGGAGATTCATCCTTTAACTAATTCATTACAAAAACTCATCATTCTATTTACAAGATAATAAAACTCAAAAATATTCTATTTATATTAATTATATATGACTCAAAATTTAATGTTATAACATTACAATAATGAAAAATATGTTATAATAACCAGGTACATACTATAGGAAAAATGTTGGTTATAAATCCTTTTTCACACATCAGTAGTGGGTTCAATTCCCGAAACCTCGTCAAACCCGATAGAGTGATTCTTGACCAATGGGTTGTCCTTTTTCCAAAACTATATTATTATAAGATTCCAGAAATAACCATAAGAAATGTTTTTAAATAAAAAAATATTATCCAATGTTCAACATAATCCATTACATCCTTTATAAATGTCACAAAATACTTCTTTCCAAAGTCAAAGTCCAATAATTTATAAATAAAGTCAATAATTTTGTCAAATCAACATAACATAATGAAGATCCATTTTTTTTTCAGATTCCCAACATTCGAATACATTCATCAGGTATTATATTAAAAAATGTTAATAACCTGAATTACCATAAAACACTATTTAAATATATATATGATTAAATATTCCTTTTTTAAAACATAGAATCTTTGAAATACTCCATAAACCTTAAAATGTAGTAAAATTAAAATAATGATGGTATAAACCAATTTAAAAAAAATTAATTAATTCCAATGATGTCAAAAATATTCAATCTACAATATCCAAATAAATTATCTCTTAATCCAAAATAATTAAATTGGTATTTGAAACATGCTAAGGGTTATATGTCCCTAAACATGTATTTTCTTAAATGATTAATTTTGAAACTGTGTCACTTTACTTGGTACCATACAAACTCAAATCCTTAATGAAATAGTATTATAATACAATCTTTATTTACCCCATAATTATTATAACCAGTACATTGATAAAATGGTATTCAAATAAAGTAATTCCTGAATAGGAATATTAGACATTCAACTTATTCAGTGGAAGTATCATAACATAATCAATATCCAATCGTATCATTAATGGTATATTCCGGTGAAAATTGGGACATTGATTCATATAGTGTATCATATTTTTGTAGATGACGCAACGTACATTGGAAACCTTTTTCTCGCCCTTGAAATCACACACTTCGTATCCTTTTTCACTCTACATATAACAAATCTCATTCACATCATTAATTTACCAGGGTGATTCATTCCACAATTATCACATGTGGTAAAATCCTACTTTTCCTTCTTTCCTTTGTCCTTATTTTTCTATACCATACTATTCTTCTCCAGCTTCCAATCAATGCTAAAGGACTCAGAGAATTCATTACATATATTATCAAAAAAGGAAATTATTTATTCACATAATGAGAATAAATTAGTGAATATTTCCGTATAGAATTTTGGGTTAAGACCATGAAATATATGATCGTTATTTCTCTTTTGATCATGTGTATTGCTGGAGTTTTCATTTCTTCTACAGGGTTCCATTTCTAAATGATGACATACACTATGTTAGAAAATATCATAATTTATAATCCATAAAATAAATAATTTCTCAACACTAATTGAATATGTACAAGTATCTAGTATCATAATCAAAAAAATTTATTATTTGGGTACATTAAATCATAAAACATTTAAAACATTGTGTATTTAAAATTTGATTTATCCTATGTATATCCCCTAAAAGTGTCAAACTAGGAAGGCAGTAAGGCCCATTTTCATGTAAGAGGTTACCCTGAGTTAATCCTAGAACACCATGTCAGAGTGATTACACCTTGGTAAATATGTTCCCAAACCACATTTACTTTTAGTATCCATAAAATGATGCATTTTCTTGGAATACAAACATAATCTCTATATTACCAAAATTATAGGATGTTCTTCTATACTTTTCCTTAAATGTAATCATAGTTCACAATTCCATAATACAGGTTATTTTCTAAATCTAGTTTGAATGGTTTTTACTAAAATTCCTTTAATACCAACTGTAACACCCCAATACTTATTTCCTAGAGGTAATGAATTTATTTATTAACTTTTCATGATAACAAGAAAATCAAATCCAGAAAGACTGATCAGTTTAGTTGCCTTGGAAATATTAGAAACAAAAATAATTTTTACGTCATAACTTGAATGGAAAAACAACATATAATTCCCTTTGAAAAAACTCATTTCCATTATACTATCCCTTTAGAAATATCATAATATATTTCATCATATCCTAGAGAAAAATTAAAAATAATAAAAGGGTGAGAATAAATTGTCATTAAGGGTTAACAATATAGCGGATGCAATCATAAATTAGCATAACAATTTATGCCAAGGTATAAAACTGAAACACACAACTTTTAAACATAATATTCATCATAATATTGAAATAATAAATCAAATAATTCCATTAAATAATTCATATGGATTTTCTACTATTCTAAAAGTCACATGCAATATAAATAACTAATATCATAATGAGGAAATGCATAATGCTATACATCATAACCATATATTCCAGGACTTGTTTGAATACAATTTCCATACAATAAAGGACTTCATCAAAGACAAAAGTTTTTCTCCTCATACGAAGCAATTCATCGAGGAGCTATAACGGGACCCACCAATCACATGCCATGTCCGAAGCATTCCTTTTATGAAAAGGGTGGAACATAAAAAAAAATTCATATTAGAACTAGCATATGAAATTTTTATAGTGTAACCATAATCCATTAATGGTATTCACATAGAATATCCATATTCAAATATATCATAAACCAATATATAAAATGTATAAGACTGTGTCAAAATATTTCAACTGAAAAATTACAATAAAATCTAACAAATGATGTTGACATAGTTGAAAATAATTTAATAAATTCATTATAAATATTTTAGAGAAATAACTATTTTTACATTTAAATAATTTAGAAGATGCACAATAATAAATGTAAACAATTATTTGGAAAAAATCCATACAATATTGAAAGAAATTATTAATATTGTTGAAGCATCATAACAGAAAAAATTGTCGCTTGAGTAGTATAATTTTAAAAAAATTATTTCTTTAAATTTTTCAAATATGATATATAGTACTTCGTCGAGAAAATGTTGGAAGGATTCATTTCAAAAAAATATGAAAAAAGAAAAACATGTTTAAAAATGACATTATATAATTTTTTAGAGTAGTTTGAATTATATTTTAATAAACATGGACATTGATGATAATGATATCCAGGTAGATAATTACATATAAGGAGTCTCATATAAATAAAAAATTGTGAAATTAACCCTTACATAAAATCATTAAAACTATACTTTTTTAAAACATTTTAATTAATGTTGACAAAGATATAAAATTTACATTATAATACTTTTATATATATATAATTTACTGTGTAATATAAAATCCCTAATATTGAAATCCAGAAAGTATCAATACTTTATACATTTAATGTGTCCCATACCACTCTGAACTTTTAAAAAATAAAACCAACATATTCAGATGAATTTGTAAATATGATGAAGTTAAATTTCTTCATGATATATAATAAAATAGGGGAATTACATACACAATACGTAATAAATATGTGGTGAACATGTCTTATATCTCATAGAAATTAAAAGTAAGATAGATTTCCATTACCTTAGTTATGAATCTCTCCATAAGTGTTTGGAACTCATATATAATGGATTTAAAAATATTAATAAATTAAAAAAGAATAATAATAATATTTATGATATCATATATGTTTCATTTATATATTTATATCACTCGTTTATTAATAATTTTTATGTTAAGGCCACATTTTATTTAAAAATTGCATTCATTATCATATGTGTTTTGACATATTATTATTGAACATATTACATATAACATGATTTAATTACATAAAACTTTCATAAAATTTACTATATATGATATAAACTATGTATATAAATATATATAATAGATATATATATTAAATTGAATACACCGTTCTGGGAGACGGTAGGTCATATGTATGAATGAACGTTTTTCCATTTTCTTATCGTATTGAATGGAAGTAAATGATTGAAATATATGAACATAAATATATATATAATTTTAGAGTCATTATTTGGTAATATATTTAATAAATTTTAGTAATATATATTTTTATAATGATAAATTAATGGTGAATGTTGAATATGAATCTCATCACATCATGGAGATGATAAGTCATATATACGCACGTGCGACGATGTCATTTATTTAATGGTTAAATAGTTTTGAATTTAAAGGAATATGATTTTTTTCAAAAATAATATTCTGTTATATGTATTATTACACCATTTATATTCGTTATTATTCACTTAGAAATAATGTGTACATGAAAATCAATTTTTTCCACGACATGGAGACGGTAAGTCATACGTACACACACATAGTGATGATATTTTTTATATGATGGGTAAATGGAGTAATTTGATTGTACCCTAATTATAATAACATCTAATCATGTATAAGTAACTAAATTTATTATTTTATTATGGAAAAAATAGATAATGAGGATGTGGATTAAGTGAAGATCATTGAAATTGGTGATAAAAAATTTACCTATTTTCATATTCCTTATTTTGTTTAGCTCAAAAGGAATCTATATGATGAATTTATAACAAAAGTGTGGACTCTAGGATTATGTGAGTAAATCTAGTATAAATGTGTTCAGGTTCTTTCTGAGTCAAATGGATTTGGATTTGTGAATTACAGAGAATGATAAGTGACTTTTTATAACAGATGTGTAGTGTACGTTTGGGTGATTTTAAAATATTAATTTATTAAAACATTATTTTCAGATATAAATAGCTTAAAATTGATTTATTTTGATGGAAATATAAGTATGGGTATAAATACATTTAAAAAATTATTTTTTTACATGTTAAGGTCATGAAATTGACCTTATCTTTTGGGTTTAACCCTTAGTTTACTAGTTTAACTCTTACCGTGTTTTTTGTATTTTTACACTATAGGGTTAATATAATTAATATAAAATTCCAAACAAGACCCAATTATATAATTTATGATATATTTAACACTATACTAGTTCATTTTAAGGACCTTAGATATTTATTCATTTGATCATAATTAATTATATATTATTTATTTTATATTATCATTTATGTCAATTTTGATACTATTCAATATTTTCATTTATAAAAATATCAAAACTTCATGATAACTTCGAAAAAATACCATTAATATGTCTATATAATGTCTATATTACCTATAAAATTATTTTATGTCACTAAATAAGTCAAATTATATTTATTTTAATATTTTCAATATCATTTAATTGGTTTTTTCTTTAATAAGTCAATTACTATATCATTTTTTTATCACCGTTTAATTTATTTACTTATACCATAAAATTATAAAAATTATATAATCATATAGATAATCATTTTTAATTTATAAAGACTAATTATATTTAGAATTATCATGTTTATTACCCTATATTAAAACTGGTTTAGTTAATAAAAATTAATATGACATTTTCAACTCTTCTTTAAATAAAATATAATAAATATATTAATTTGATCCATGTTCCCTAAAAAATATTAACTATGATCTAAAGTTTATTTTTGAATAATTATACTAATCCAATGAAATTATAACTGTTTTTAGGGTAATAATATATTATTATAATATTATTCTTACTTTTAATTACCATATTTTCCCGTAATTGTGGTCAATAAAATCCAAAGGTTTCTCTTCAATTTTTTTATCATATTAGAAACAATTTTTCATACTGATTACAACCATGTATCTACTTATTTCATAATTCTACTCATTGAAGTGGAAAAAACATGTTTATTGTTAATCTTCTAATGTGGCTAGTTGGCGGGTAAAAAGTCGAGAAAAATTGTTCAATGAATTTTTATCTAATTATATTATAAAAAAGATTAAAATGAACTAAATTGTGTTAATATATGTTTTATATATCTATTTTTACTTTGAAACGAATTTAAATTAAAATAATTATTTAAATGAAAAATTCTGTTTTTAATGAGTAATGTAGTGTCTTTCACTATTCATCCAAAAATGAAAGTTTTGAAAAACAAATCCAAAAATTTACCCTAATATAATTTTGATATTCAAAATTAAAATATGGTGTCTATTTTTTCAAAATAAATTTCAATGAGTGTCTAAAATTATTTTTAATCTTTGTTCAAAAAATGACATAAAAAGTAGTTCCTTTAATAAATAGTATTCCTAATATATACATATCTACATAAACAAATTCATTTAATTATAAATATGATTTATTTATGTGAATACATTATAAATACTAATTAAAATTTATTTATGACTATTCATATTACTATGTTTAATGGACATGTTATAAATATATTATTCAAATAATTACAACACTAAAGTGTTATTTGGCAGAAACTCAATCTTGTTTGTTGCGCAAGCCAAGTCAATGTTTTGTGCACAAAAGGTATTGAAGATAACGTCCCATGAAATATTGGGGTGTTATATGATGTGGAAGAACTATTACAACCATTTTCATGGCCAGATCAACTGAGACACCTTCACTTGATACAATTTTCATCAAGAAAGGATATTTTTGTGATCAGAACTCATATTTAAAAAATTTAAAAATAAATTAATAACTACATAGAGCTTTTAATATGATCCTTAGAATATCTAAATGATTTTTATGACATTCTTTATGATATAATCATTCATCACTATAATAAAATTATTCCATAATCAGTGTTCAATCATAGGAAATAATTGATCCACGTTAACTTGGATTAACAAATAATCACTCCTGAAGAGAGGGTATTTATTCATTATTTTGTTCCCATTAACCTTACAGTATTCAATTAATATAAAAATCAATATATATTTCATTTTAATAAAGAGAATAGTTACTATCTAGGTTTAAAAACATTGTAAAATAAAACACGTGTCCAAATGATTTTGAATTAATTTCATTAATTCCTCAAAAAACCACATATTACATTTAATATGGGGTCTTCAATATTTTCTTGGATGTATAAATTATTTTAGTTGATAATTATGCCTCTCATTTTGGGGTACTTATAGGTAAATCTTATATAAATACGTTAATTTATTCCCCTTAAATGGGTATATCTCCAATATTTATACATCCTCTTTCTTCCCCTTGTTAAATATTCATTTCTATATATAAGAAAATTGGAGCTGCTTCTTAGTGAGACTTGAGCTAGAATATACCACCATTAAATAAAACTAAAATTTTTCCCTTTATTATAATAAAAATTTCCTTGGTTTTACTGATGATCAAGGCATTATACATTGACAAAAACTCAATATCATGTATTATGTAAAATTCAATTGATGGAATTACCACTTGGTTTTTGGAGCTTTTGAAATCACAAATGTTAATAAGGGAACACATAAGTATCATTGATTCGTTAATTATTATTCCTATAATATTAACTAACAAAATTACCACTAATATTTCATGGTTTAACTTGATTATATTTAAAAAAATAAAGAAATAAAATAATGATTTGAACTGAAATAAAAATAATGTATATTTTATTTTTGATTTTATAATGAGAGCATCATCTACAAAATGATTTTCAGAATCAACACAATCCTTTTTATTGAAAAAACACCACAATTTTTTCCATTATATCAGCAACGTTTGAGGGTGGTTTCCTTATATTATCTTCCATTTTGACTTATTATTAATGAAATTTCCATTCTCCCCAATCATGATTCATTAGATGGAAGGTTTTTATTAAAATATTTCCCCATTTAAATTGGCATTAAAATGTTGAAGTTTAACAATTAGATGTCAAATTCAATAAACATGGACTTATCTTTCACACTTTTATCATTTTATACATTAGTACATACTATTCACAAAAATATTTTTTTTCACATTTGATTCACATTGGATGTTTTAATTTATTATCATTTAGATTGTTTCCCAAAATTTTCTCGATCATTTTCTTCTTGTAATTCGATCCCTAGGTAAATTTGGAATCTTTGAACCCATTTTGAATTTTCAGTTCTCATTTTACTGTCACTTCATAACTATAAAACTATGACATTGCTGTTTCATTCTATATATGATGTCTTAGTCTTCAGTGAATCAATCTATATTCCCAGTAGAATTGATATGAAATCATGAATCCTATTGAAAAATCCATGTAATGTTCACCTCATAATTACCAATCCATTCATATTCTCTTTTTCATTAACACAAGTAATTCCAACTCCATCATGTATTGGAGGGTTTGAGGAAAATATTTGATGAACAAGACTTTTTTGATGTCTTCCCATTCGATGTATTTTACCTTATCACATGGATTTTCAATCATGGTCAGTGTCCACCACTAACTAACTTCTCATTCTAAGTAATATTCTTCCAAAAAATAATTATCTTGGTTATTAAAAATTATTATTTAAATTTATTTGGATTATTATTGATCCATTTTTATTTTTTTATAGGATTATAGGTTCCACTAAAATTAGCTATTCATTGATTCATGAAGGGTTAAATTTATTATTAGTCATTCGATGGAGAATATGGATGCTCCAAATCATTTTGGATCTTATTAATGACCAGAGATTAGTGATTCATCATCAGTTTGATGTTTCTAACTCATGCTCCCCTTGTATAATGAATTCATCCATCACATTATATATTTTATCCATTTTTTACTTGAGTAAAACAATTTCATTCCATTTCCTTGTAGATGAAAAAGCATATGAGAGAAACTTGGTACTATTGGAAATATTATAACTAGTATGAAGGAAACCTTAATCCATATAATTTATAATATCAAACCTCATGGATAATAAAAATCAATCACGAAAAATTCAACCTTTTATATACAATTCATAATTTTGTGAAAAATGAATGTTATTAACTAGAGCATGTCCCTATGGAGTTATAAACCAAGATTTCAATAAGACCTCTTTTTCAAACACTAGGTGATGATTGAGTTTATAATAACTACCCAAATTTCAGTATTATTACACCTAGGTAAAAAAATTTCACATCCATATAATCATATAGTATCCTAAAAATGTTTTCATTTATTAGAGTCCTTTTTCTTACTACTTCCTCATAAATTTCATGATGGTTTACTATTTTAGGAATTATCCATAGGATTATTACTAATGTTTTGTAATTTTAATTTCCATAAAAAAACTAAACATACCATGGATACCTGCTATGTTATCCCACTTTTTAATGTCATAAAACCTTCCTTATATAGTGAAATAATTAATAACAGATGGGATATTTTGAGGTATAGTTTCTTGAACCAAAAAACATAATAAACTGAAAACATAAAAAAATTTATAATCCAATTAAAATTATTCTTCAATGAATCATCATTTTTTAAATTTATTGTATACAATTTATTGGGGATAATAATTTATAAATGGAATGAGAATATTTCCCATTAAGGGAATAAAAAAAGGAGGTATTTAGCATGTGATCAATAGGAAGAATATATTGAATGAACGTAAGAACACGATGCATTGCATAATTGAATGATCATGAAGAATAGAAAATGAAAGTGGGTACAACATAAATGATTTATTCATAATCATATCTCTTATTTTATCACTATGATGTCATAAAAAATTATTAACAATAATAATCCCCAAGGTATTGTAAAAAATGTAAATTTATAGAGATAAATTATTTTACAAATTCATTGAAGAACTATCAGGGATCACACATCATTTATTTAAATTAATGTCTTATACATTTTTTTTAATAAGAAGTTGGTAAATACATGTTTATTAAATAGAACCAACAAAACCCTTTTTTATGTTGGGGTGAGTGGGAACCTATTACACCGTCCATTAGCCCATGGTCCAAAATTAATAATAGAAACATGAACAAAAGGCTATAACATGGTATGGAAGACAAAAGGAACTTAAGACTCTGAATGAATGGCTATAAGGACCACCAGAAAATGTTTCCATTACCCCATGCATGTATTATATGTCTACGACCCCATCAGAATACCTAATATCTTAAAAGGTGACATGCGTCATCATAATCTATAGTCAAACATCTTGTCACTAGCTATGATACAATGCACTAGTGATTACATTAGATGATGATGTGTCCCCAACATACCAAAAATGTTCACCATGATGAAACAATGATATGTTGATGGAAATCCCTACATCACACACTAGATAATGTGGGAAGGACTGGATAATAGGTTCCATCATGCCTATATCTATTTCGAGCCACCCACCAAATGATGTTTGTGAGGAATGTGTTGCACCATCAATGTAATCCTACACAATATTAAATTGAAATAACTCTATAGAATGATATATGGATGGATTCATGTCTGTCCTCTAGTGAATAAAGAAAGATAACTGAAAGATGAGTGTTATCATATAAATACAACATTTGAGGCTACCCACACGACATCACCTCCAATGAATCCTTGATGAACGTTCATTGAAATGTGTCCAGACAATATTCAGACTCTTAATGAAACCTATAAACCATTGAAGAAATATACCATACACCTAAAAAAATAAAAGTAGACTCCACATGAACCATGCGAGAAACTACCGACACCTAATTTCCAATATATTTCCACCCATTTTGAATTTTTTCTCATGAACCACTCCAAACCCAATTTCCCATGTCAACTCCCTCTGTTGACCATCACGATATCACTACCTCATTCCGAACTAGGGACACCTCTGCACCACATCTTCTGTATGACCACGTTCCATCACCATTCATCAACCATCCATCTCCCCAATGCTCACAGTAATTGTATAAAGAGAAAAGGTTACTATATCTATAATGAAAATGTATCTATAGAGTAAAAGGTCACACACCACACCATCATTAACCATTTATAAACACTGCGCAACAATAGATGGTGTGGTTAACACCATCATTCAATGATTTTTTAAATGAAGATCAAGAACAATACATATTACAAGGGTATAAGGATAATCTTTATAATGATAATCGATCGAACCTAATACAAAATATGATTGTGAAGAGCCTTTAGTAAATATTTGTTGACTATAACTACCCTGAATCCTCCATCATCGATGTCTAACCCATAACAGTCAAAGCAATGAGAGGGAGAGGATAAGTCTTTAAACAGCCACATGGGGTTTAGATAGAATCCCAAGGTTAGGAGATCTTGTAACTTGAATTATGTGGTACTTTACATGTATTATATATTGATAATAAGAAATAATATTCCTAATAACCAATGGGATATAATGTACCACCTTCATATAAAATTCATTAAATTTATAAATATTTAAATTCATGATCATTTAATGTTTATTAACCATCAAGAATGAAAACATGGGATTCATATTTTAATGTCCCCAATTATTGAATCTTGGTTACATATAGGTGAGTACACATGAATAATGAAATTGGTTGAGTATTCATAACATAATAATATTTCATGAAAATTAAATAAATTAATAAAACTAATTTAGTTTCATGACGAATATACCATGTGGAATAATTAAAGGATAGAACCATAGGAAAAAAGTTCCAACATTTAAGATTATTTGTTGTAATGGGAAAATAAAAATTGCATGAAAATAATGTAATAAAATATTTTGACGATAAACCATATAAGAGGTACATAAATGGAAAAGAAGAAGGGGAGGGTTTCGTTTCCTTGGGAAGTAAAATTTTAAAGCAATGAGAGGGGCCCCTTAAGAGCTTGAAGACATATTGGAGGGACTTTAGAGAGGGAAATTGATCAGATCGTCATGCTTAACTAATTTTGAATGGAGAGTACTGCGAGAAATGGGTGGGTATTAATAGTAATAGAGGATGAATTGATTAATAATTTACAAATATAGGTTTTGATATTCTATGTTCTAGAAAATTGATACCATCAGCTTACCCAAGGTAGTTACTCTTGGATTTAGAAATTTGAATAATTTTTGGTAATATTTTAATCCCATTAATCCCAAATCTATATTTATATTAAAATTTTCCAGGAAAATTAGTTATCTAGAAAATATAGTTTTTAAACTTTTATTTTGTGTATCTCACATCAGAAACCCATTTATAGGTTTGGAAATTGATTTAAATCCATTAAAATTCATAAAATTAATTAAATATTTTTTAGCTAGTGGATTAAGTTTATTTAGTTATGATTTAATTATTAAATATATATATATGAATTCATAAAATATACCAAAAAATAGAAAACTTTATATTTTTTAATATTCAATACAAAATAAATTATTTTATAAAATTATAAAAATCATAACTTGACCTAAAATATAGGTGATGATTTCAAATATAATTTTTATTTTATCATAATAATTATATTAATATGATACTTTTAACTTTTGAAAACCTTATTTATTAAAAGAAAATATTTTATACGTCACAATCATGTTATTAACAGTTAAAAAATTTTCTAGGGCATTCTAAAATTATATTATCATTTATATTTAAATGATTATTATTTTATAAAACTATCTCATGAAATTAAATGTAATATATAAAATATGAATTTATTATAAATATATATTTTTTAAAATAAAATTATGGTTTATTTTTATCTAAATTTTATTTATCAAATTCTTATTATATTGATATGTATTTTATTAAATTAAATAGAACTGAAAATGGATATGAAAAATTGACTATTTAATTTATAAATAATATATTAAAAATTAATCAGGCAATGGTTTTGATACATATCCACTTATTATACAAAAACATTCCCTAAGGGTAAAGTATGCAATGGTGGTAGTTAAATGGGGTGACTCAACTATCATTAAATATGTGGTGGTATCCACTAATGGGATTTTTTCTAAAGGATATTTCATTAAAACATAAATTGTTGAATATATTGTTTATCTTAATAATTTTTGAAACTATAGTGATGTTACCTCCAACCATAGTTATGACTAATGGGTTTCCAAAGGATAGAATACACCATTTGAGGCTATCATTTCTCATCTCTAAATTAATTATTATTATTTCTCGACCTTTATAAAATCTAATTATAATAGTAAAATTATTAACAAAGGACATTGTTCCCAACAATATTATTTAAAAATGATCATATTGAACAATAATCATATTGAAAAATTTTTATGTAATGGAAAAATCACAAAAATCAATTTTCTATTTGAACGTTATATATACTGTACCATTAATCATTATTTTCAACATAATTCCATTATGTTTTTTAAAATTATTTTGTTAATTTTAATTATATACCAAATTATTATTTATATTTTATTTGTATTCATGAATGTTTTAGCCTTCCTAGATGTTTTTGGACATAAAGAGTATACATTTTCATGGTAACTATTATTCAATTTTTATATCCCTATGCGATTCATAGATATGATAATCAACATTATTACATGACATGTACTACTATATTTTTTATATTATTTTCAAGTTACTTCATTTTAAAATATAATAAAATTTCCATTATAAGAAATAAATGTTTTTGTATGAATAAAATTTGTAATTTTCTATCCTTTAAACTATTGGTGAATAAGGGATGGAAAAATACAAAAACATTACAGTTATTAATGATCAAATTCTAGTTTCATAAATATAATAAAATTTTAATTAAAACCATACCATAAGGGATAGGAAGGTGTTTTTTAAATTATAATGTGTGAGATATATAAAATGTAGCATGGTATTAATGTACACAATATGATTTCTTTTTTGTAAAAAACTATATTAATATTGTAGGTTACGGTTGGAATAAGGGTGTAGAATTGAGGGGTTGGGGTGTTTATAAGATTTTCATGGAGCATGATGATAGAGGTTTTGAAATTTATAGGATTTTAAATAGAACAACTATATGTTTAATATTAATTATTTTATTAATTTTTTGAAAAATAGATAATTGTGAACATATTTATTATAAATAATTAATAACATGGGTGATTGATTTGGTAATTTATTTAATATTTGATCGTGATTTTTTTTCAAGAACTCAATTATTATTTTAAAATATTATATTTAATACAAATAGTGTATAATTATTTATTGATTTTTTTCCATTTAATGTTGGGAGTAGATTAATTGTGTTTTTCCTAATCCAAGAATATGTTCACGTATTTTATGTATGACATTACAAAATTATTAAAGATTACTAAATGGGGGATTTGGTGAATTAGTGATCCATTTATTCATTAAAGCACTTTTCTATAGTTACTATCTTTCTCCCACAATGTTTGGTAAATAATATCACAAAATAACATGAATGATATCTATTGAAATGTTCATTATTCAAGAGATCACATCCCACACCTACTAATGAATACATTATACTCTCTACGAATAATTTAATTTGTATCCTAAAAATATTATAGCCACCACTGGTTGTGATTATTATACTAAGGCATTACTATACTTAAGGTGTCCTACAAAAATCCTCATTTATGTATGTCATTAAATTCTTATTCAATGGTAGAAATATGGCCTCAATTTTTTTTATGTCTGCACATACTACCATCTTGTTGTTTTCTTTTACTTCATTGCCTTACTTTATGAGGATGGGATAATATCTTACGTAATCCAAAATGGATCCTTAATATCACCTTCTTATAAAAATCAACACTGTAAGTGTGGTTTCTAAATAAAACTAATTCATCGACAAAATTTATTTATTCATAGTCATCATAATTTCAAAGTGTTATATCTATAACCCACCATTTTCTATTCCCTACAATTGGACCTCAGTTCTGTATGGGTTCATGAATGATGATAAAAGGTTGAATTTTCAATGTAGTAGAGGTCCCAATTCTTTTATCAGGTTTTGGATAGGATTTACTAAGGCTATAACCCATCCGGTGATGCAATTTAGAGATGGAATTAAGTAATCTATGGGTTTTAGTGGTATTTATTTTATTCTAGAGTGTTGAGGATTAGTGTTAGTGTATTTAGTGTTTCAGACTGTGGTGTAGGTCTAGTTCACTATTAGGTATAACAATGCACCAAAATGGTTTGTAATAAAATACATTGTAACATGGTATGAAAAGCTACATGAAATGATTCTAAAAATCGTGAAGACTCTTTTTAGACAACAGGGGATCAAAAAACGATTGGAATTCGGTATTTGAAACTATGCATCTAAACACTCTGATGTGGTTCTTCTTAGGAAGTGATGGATGAACGATTAGTGCATAATTAGTTAAATTGTATGTCAAAACCCTAAAATCTATAAAATATGGAAAAGGACACATTTCCGAATAAATTTTTAAAAGTGTTGAACACATTTCTTCACACCTTTATTTGGAAACACCTACACACATCCTCTGTTAACTCAACTATACTTTTTGGTGGATCTCCACTATTTATTGGCTAATTATCTTTAAATATGAGGATATGAAATGCCCATGGTGAGTCTAATATTCCTCTCCATTCCATTATTTTTTATTTTAGTGTCTTTTTTTCTCAAATAGTTTATGTTAGTTGTGTCCCATATTAAGGATGTTTGTTTTTTACATCATTTTTGGTTGTTTATTCTTAAACTAGTAGATGATATCAGAAAAACAATCCCATATGAGGGTAAGGTAGGATGAATTTTTTATGTAACTGTTATTCAATCATGTTTTCAATGTGTTTGGGAGGTGGGGTGTGGCCGACATCACCATTCTTTATCCTATTTAAATTTAATGTGTTCTTTTTGTTTTCCTTATATTAATTCACAATAAATTATTATTAGAAGTTAAGAGATGTTAATTGAAAATTGAATTTACTAGATATGGAATGTACCCCTTAAAAAATATATGTCTTTAAATACTAAATTTTTGTTCTAATTGATTAATAGAATATATCGTTTGAATTAATGGTTGTGAAATTCAATTTCACAACCACTAATAATTTTCAATGGTTTTGACCATTGCGTCAAAAATATTATACTTCTATATTATTATCCTAAATCATATAAAATTAAGGGGAAATAATTAAATGAAATTGTATATGGGGTAATTATGTGGTTTCTATTGAAAAAAATAATAAATGAAACCTTTATTAAATCAGAATTAATCCTATATAATGGATTTTTTCTAACATTAACAATTAATATGGTTTCTGGTAGTATAAAATGGTAAAGTGATTGATTATTTTGTTTTTTTTCAGATTATATATATATATCAATAAGAAATCATAGTTAGAATTTATGTATATGAAATGTAATAGTTTTATAAATATAAAAGAACATGTATTATTTAAAAATTATAAATAACAACTAAGAAATTAATTGATAGTGATTATTAGTGGTTTATTTGGGTCTAAAGGGAATTCAAATTAAATGAATGGTTTATTGATTAAGGGTCTAAAAGGATTCTTAATTATACGGATTTTTTTTTTGAGTTTCTTTTTTTATAAATGATTTATACTACATGAATATGTTTTTATGAGTATCCATATAACATATGATATACAATGCATGAGTCTAGAATGTGGGAGGAGTGATGTGACTTAAGGTGACACTTTATGATACTCAGAAACACTAGAAATGTGGGACGAGCACTCAGATTCCCTTGGAATATTAGGTCGATAATATAGATTATATTTTATACCAAGTTATTGGGAAATGATGGGGAATTATGGGATGAGATATTTTAATCAATTGGAGTTCAAGTTTGAGAATCTATATTCCATGAGATGATTGATTATTTGGGAAATCTATAAAGATCACTCAGATTTCATATGAATCATTCGAATATTGTGGAATAAAATTATGAACTCATTGTTTCAATCATCATATTTATACAATTAAATACCCTTCATAAATTCTATGAGACACCCATTCCCTAGGTTTTGTAGGTATGATAAAATATAATCACATTCATAGAGATCCACTATAGTACAACTGGCATCAAGTGTCTTCATGAAACTATTCTATTAGTCGTCATTTTAAATTTATATATTTGTAGTTATAAAAATATTTAAATGTTTATTTATATAAATATTTCATGAAATTCATATCAAACATGATATTTTATGGACTCCATCTATGGAAACCTACTGAGTTATACTCACACCCTTCTCGGGCTTCCAACACACTAGGCTACTTGATTATAATTATTGATCACAACGATATGTTTTAGGATGAGCCAAATGAATGTTTATTAGTATCTGTAGCCAGATATGGTTGATTACATCAATAAGGGATTATATTAAGTTCATGAAATGTTTTTAGCATCAATTTTATGTTTTTTTTCACATATTACGTATGACCCACCCATGGGGGTCCAGTATGTGTGGTACAATCATTTATTATTGAATATTCTATTTTATTTATTTATCAGATCATATGATAATTAAAATAAGTATAAATATATTATCTATTTCATTTGTTATATTATTTTTGTACTATGATAACAGGGGTATAGTCTCCCCATGGTAACTGCTTTGACCATCTCTACTAGTTGGTTTCCTCTAGATTATGAGGATGTACCACTATGATCTTCTTGTGCCCCATTCTAGTTACTTTCTATAGTGTAATATCTCTGAGGGAATTACAATGTGATATTATAGCATGAATTTTTATGTTTTACTGTCTAGGAATCTTATATATGAGAGTATGATATTTTAAGAGTTGGGTAATGATCTCAGGCTCATGTTCCTATATCCCCACTTGTGATGGAGAGTCCACGACTCTATGGTTGTGAATAAAAATTCATTATTATTTTGCTATTCTGGTGGGATTTCCACTTCTAGAGTTGTTTATGGATTTAATTATATTTATTTATGGGATTTATAATCTCTTTTTGATATATAATGTGGGCGTGTTCATTCAGGTATAACTCTATGTATATAGAATTTATATATAATTCACTTTTTTATAATTATTGATAGATGGATAGGATTCTCATGTAATAGTATTTTATTTATTTTCTATATGTTACTTCTTCTTGTCATTTATATTTATATATTCTATAAATCCAACAAGTGTTTTTTTTATTTTCTTTGGATTATCATCAATTAGTTTTTTATTAATGTGATTCAAGGATTTTTTAAAGTTGTGTTGATTACATGTATATTTTATATGGTAATACCCCATGTTATTGTGTTTTGTTTTATAAATGGTTTTGAAGAATATGATCACTCAGACAGTTGACACTATAGTTATAATTTTATAACAACTAAATAAATAGTGTTTACACTGGGTGGACAGGTCAAATTATATTGGAGCATAGTTAAGAAAATATTATCTTTAAAAAATTCTGGGTATGAGGGGTGGTCATGATTCTAGACCATAATAATAGAACATTTCACGATTTATCAATGAGGGAATCAATGATATCACATGAATGATATAACTAGAACGTTGGGAGGAATGTTTAGAGGATAAAATAGATAATTTCATAACAATTAATAACGTTTGGATGATCTGAACATGAGTTAGTTTTGTTTAATTTTCATTGGAAATCCTGTGGCATTGAGGTTTTGATGAGATAAATGAGGAAGATATATACTAGATATGCACAAAACCGTTTTTTTATTTCATTAGGTTTCATGGGAGTAAGAACACCTTCTCATAGATAGATCAAGGTAATTGGTGCAAGATATTTTGGAATAGTGTTTCACCACAGATTATGAAGATGATTTTTTTGGAATGAAATATGGACCATTGTGGGTCTTGAGTTGGGTTATAGTTGTAGTTTTGACATAAACGTTAACTCAAAACATTTTGATAGAGAGTTGTAAGGATGTGGTTAGTGTTAGTCTATAGGCCCCTCTTGAATTATATAGTTGGGTGAAAATGAGATACTTATGGGAAGAGAGGCCTAAGGAGTTTGAGTTTTGATTTTGAGATGTCATTGAAGAGGAACATGACATCATTAATGAGATACAATGTGGTGGAAGGTGATATGGTTTGATGTAAATTTTTTAATTTGAGATTAATGCGTCCATGAATTATTGCTCCAGAGATTTCCATATGTTAGTTTTACTCTATAACATTTTGTTCCTTGGCATGTAATGGAAAAAGTAAAGTAGTATAATAGGGGTACAATATTAATTATAGAAAATTGAGGTCCTCAATAAATATTCAATATCTTTGATATTCATGGGTGACATATTCAAAATCTAGTAACACAAAGTAGTTTGTGTCTCTTTTATTTCTTGAGAGTGCGAGAGATGAGAATATCTAATAATTAATTTAGGAAATTAATGGAATGAGGGATTTCGTTGTTGGGAGTTACTCAAGTGATGAAATTACAATGGAACTCCAATGGTTGGGAATCATGTATCATTCATGGTTGTATGAACCTCATGCTAACGAGTTATCATTCAAGAAGAACTATACCTAGAATGATTATAGAAACATATGGGTGATAGTGTGAAAAAATGTGATGTATAGATATAATACTCCAAGAATTAAAATATTAAATAAGATGTTTTGGTTGATATATTTAAAAATTGGATTCAGGATTGAGGGGATTTAAGAGATTTAAGGGTGCTTAGATTAGAGGTGTTTTATTGTGTGTTTTAGGCCATAGATTAAATTTTGGGATCATTAATATTATACCCACCAGATCCTAATATGACTGGATTATGGAATTGAGTGGTAATTTTTGGATAATTTTTGTATACCACTGAGAATGATGGGATCATAACCTGGATTGTTGTTAAGACAATATTAGTTGGATCCCACAGATTTCTAGATCTCTTGACCATGTACAGTTTGACCTATGATTACAAATGAAAATGAATGTGAAAAACTGAAAACTAAATCAAACATTTTATTATATATAGGGACCATTACATTCAAGTGTTTAACATGGATTTTTAGGAAATTTTATTGTGTATATATCATGTGAGAAGACTACATCTATGTGTCCACGTAGTTGGTTTTTCATAACATTGATTGGAACAGATGCTTAGAAAATGTTTTCATTTAAATTTTGGTGTAGTGAGTTAAAAACATATACTAGTTCATAATTGATGTTTTATTTTATAGATTCAATAATTTATTGAATTAGTTTATGTACCATGGAATAATAATTTATATTTAATATGAAATTTCTTATTATGAGGGAACAAAAGGCATATCAGGTGTTTCTGTAACAACACCATCATTGATTTGGGATGGATGGGTTGATTATGTTCCTTATTTGTGTTTATGTTTTCATAATGATAATATGTTTGGGATTGGGTTTTCATAGATATTTAGGTTCAATTTATCCATTTGGGGGTGTTTCATGCATTTGGGAATGGAGTGAGGTCACTTGGACTTGAGTTAATATCCATTTATGGGTGGGAGGTATTGTTGGATAAACATTGAGAGTTATTTGGGGGTGATAAGTGTTACGGTGGTGAGTTTTTAAGATTTAAATTAAATATAGGTTTTTAACATTTCAAGAAAATTTCAATTCATAAACTTGTTAATTGGATGATATAAAATCGTCTTTTGGAACAGAATTAGGAGGTTTGAAAACCCTCAATGGTATAATTAAAATAGAATGAAGTGATCTAAAAGATCATAGCTTTCAACGGTGTCATGGATCATTTAAAAATAGAATTTGGGTTTTTTATTTATTGCATGGGGAAAAATATTAGGTCGTAGTTAGTGTTATGCATGGCCCCACTATTTGGTCTAATGCCCATAGGTGAACTGTTTGTTAAACCACGTGAAATGTCACTAGAAACCCTGTGAATAACTACAAACCTATATAATTGTGTCATAGGTTGGGAACTAATTCAATAAAACAATGCACCATAATTTCAAATGTATGATTGTCATTGACAATTTTATAATCATGTTTGGTTCACATTTTATCAGACTATGATACCAAGTAGCCTGACTATTAAAAGTTGTAAAAATACACTTTTTATTTTCAATTTTTAAAATGGATTAATATTTTTCATCCCATATTTGGACACCATCTTTTATGCACCTCCTAACTTTCTTCTCATATCTATTTTGTGGGATATCATCTATTTTATGTTTGATTATTCTTCCTTATGAGGTGACCAATGTCATAGGGTGAGTATAATAATCAACCCATTTCCTTTGATTATTTTTATAACTATCTTGTGTTCTCACACCATTTATTTAGGTTATGCCATATTTTTATGGTTTTTGTATTTTATTCATTTTCACCATTTATCATGAACTAGGGGACAATATAAGTTTTGTAAACCACATTGATGATAAGGGTTTAATTTTAATTTATAATATAATTTATCTTATCTTCCAAGTGTATAGGTGGTATTTTTAAGATAACATCACCATTATTGATCAAATTATAATTAAATTTCTCAGTTTTATTTGGCCATAGATAAATTCTCAATATTTTGTCTTGGGACTTTGTAAATGATAATTAAAAAGTGGAATTATTATTGGGGGAATGAAAACATGAAATGGACTGTAGCTATTAAATACCTAATTAATGATATTTTGGTTTAAAAGAAATATTTATTCAAATCAATGTTGTGAAATATAATTTTAAAACACTGGATACGAGTGCATTGTTTTCACATTTAGTATGGATCTAATGTAATGGTTTGATATTATAAAATATAGTATAAATAGAGTTAAAATTTATAATTATATTTTATGGGGTGAAATTATATGGTTTCCATGGGAAAATATATGAGTCTTATATGTAGTTTTAATTGAGATTACATGGTTGTCTGGTTATAATAGGAAAAATTAGTGTATGTTTTAGTAATGAAAAATTTTAATGAACTTGATTAATATAGGATTTTATTCTATTACTTATAAAACTTATGTGAGATCATGGTTGGAATTTATGTTTTAGAAATGTAATGGTTTGTTAAAAATACCAAACCATTATTTTTTTAGATTTGAAATGTGGAAAAACATATAAAAGGATGACGATAGATTGTGGAATATTTTTTCACAATAAAAATTAAGTGGAAGTTATTGGTTATTTTATCAAGTGTATAAAATGATGGATAAAAATTAATAATCTCATGATGATCAACTTATTTTCAATGTTCTTGGTTAATCGTGGGAATGTGAGGATGAGATTTGGAATTCCATATTATAAATGATACATCAATTAAAAATTCACAGATAAGCCATTGGATTCTATGTGACACTTATAGATACTTGGAAAGGATATGATTTCTACGATGAATTTTCAGAATCCATGGGAATTTCTAGATTATAGTCTTTATTAAGTGCGATACTTGGTTCTTAGGAAATAATAAGGAATGATGTGTCGAAAGATAAAGTCCCATGGTAATTCCAAAATGGGTATCTTGTTCATTATGATGAGTGATTATTTCTGAATGCTAGGATGAGCAATCAGATTCTATGTGATTCTTCATGATATTGTAGAATACCAGCATAAATACCATGAATACTTGTGGATATTATGGTTGGTGAAGTGATAATTAATTTCTTAGAGTCACTGAGACACCGGTTTATACATGTATGGTTGATGATAGTCACTCTCCAAGATATTGAAAGTAGTTCCATGGATCATAAATTTCACCGTAAACAATTGGCATCGAGGGTAAGTTTAAAATTATATTTAATTTTTTAGACAATTTAGATACATTTATATATCTTCTACATAAATTGATTATAAGATTAGTTATTTTAGGAATTTCATTCGGGGATTCATTCTAAGATATACTCATATCCAAACCAGACCTATATGAATCTTGTGTAATTGACCATATCATGTTATCTTCTTAAAGTTATAGGTTTTATATATAGCCTTAATGATTATGCTATGTATTCTGAGGTCAATGTTTGATGATGATACGTGGTAGGATTTGGGACAAGGTGGGAATATTCTATTAGCATCAATTTACATTTAATAATTTTGGTCTTCTTTGGTATGATCAAACCAAGGGGGATATAGTACATTTTCCATGTTCATTTATTTTAGAATATATAATTGTGTTTATTTATTGAGAATTTTATTGATTTATATTCTTATCTATATATCATCAGTTTCATTTTATTTATTCTATGATTATACTTTTATAATGAGTGAAAAGTCTTCCCATGGTAACCTCTCAGCCCTCACAAGAAATATGTAGCCTGTTGCATATGAGGATGAACACTTCGGTATTTTCGGATAATTATTTATATTCACAGAATTTTGAATATTGTTTCGATAAAAATTCCCGAAAACACATTCCTTTTTAGATGTATAACATATCTCACATCAAGGATGAATATATTTTATAGTTATCAGTTATTACATTAAATTTTGACCTTGAAAATACCTCGGAAGATGATGGATTATGGGGAAAAAATAATTCAATAGAATCTCCCATAATCCTTTATTTTTTATGAAATCCAATTTTTTTCACTTCACAGTACTTTAAAATAGTCACAAAAATGAATCTTATATTTTCATCACAAATAAAGGATCAAGTACCCTCTATAATCTCCATGATTTTTTCAATTTAATAACTACTATGTGACTCAAGTAATTTTCAATTTCAAATTGGTCAAAGAAATTGAAAACATTTTAATTTTTATGAAATAATTTCATGCCATCCTAGAATCAAGATATTTGACACGGAACCTCCATTTTTGGAATGAAATATTCATCTATTTCACATTTTATCACCATTATATTATTTCATAAATGTCATATTGAATCTTATTCCTTTAAAATCACAATGTTTTCTGATCAACGAAGTACAACACATTATCATGGCCTAATTTAATTATCTATTAATTCACAAAATATTTTTTAATTTTCATTGTATTAATCATTAAAATTCCAATATATTATGTATAATTTTCACTAAAATTATTTAAAAAATCTAAAAAACTATAGGATTCATAGGAAGATCATTCATGTAGTGAAGATTTCTATTTAGACTGGAACCTTTCAACATCGACATAAGCATTTGTAGATGATTTTTATGAAACTCAAAATTATGTATACATTAATGCTCCACCGATTATTGATCTGGGAAAGATGATGAATACGTATTCTTTGATGTATATTTATACTAGAAATACACTTCCTTACCCAGATTCTTGATTCCTATTTATATGGATGGATGATGTTTAATAATGTCTGACTTGAACAAAATCCATTACTAGTTGATTTTTACACATGATGGGATTTTATATTTTTATATAATACGATATAGGGATGATTATCATAAAAAAGTGAATTATCATTACACACAATAGGATATTATGTTTAAGTCTGAATTAACAATATTTATCATAATTTATGGAAATATATTAAATGGATAATTAAATCTCTTACATATTTATCAAACTTTCATACAGGAGGGAATATATATAATATTCAAAATGAAAAATTTCATGTACTCCAAATATTGAAAATAAAATTTATAGATAATATTATATAAAAACATTGATCCTATTTAAAGTTTATTATTACTCACAATTGTAAAATACATATTGTATGGTTCAGTACAACTAATAAATTCTGCATCGAAATTTGTATTAATGGCATGTTGTAGATAATTATTTGAACTAATTTTTTTTCATAGTTTTGAATTACTTTTTGAAAATAACCACCTGTTAAAGTATTAATAATTAATTTTTTAAAAATTTGTTCTTCATATAAGTGCAGAATATTACATTCCCATTTATGAAGGTAGTACTTTTGACTCTTTTAAAAACATACCCAAAAAATACTGACAGCCTAATAACATCATTAAATCATATAAAATAAATTAATAAAATATATGTTCTTCATTCAACCCCATTGGGTTTGTTGAAAAAACCCTAAAACTCCTATTTCAATTTTTTTATTTTGATTATTTATTCTCCCCTTATTATCAAAAACTTCAATGGAATTATGGGGGATTCCAAATTACTAAATAAATATACACTCTTCTTGATAAAATATTATTAATTAATATATTTTCCATCTTTTTAAATATAAATTAAATCCAACTTTACCTATAAGAAAATGATGGAACCCTACTCAAATTATCAATGTGAACTTATTTTTTCTATACAAATTCTACTTGGGAATAAATATTTCATTAAAACATTTATACATGAAAAATATATAAAGACTATATAATTATTACCACACTTGTGACATAACATAAAAAATCTATATTTAGGGGTTTTTCCAAATATTTGTATCGAAATAAATTTATCATATTCTCAAAATATCAAATTAATAATAATAATTATTTCAATAAACAATATATTCACCCTTTTATACTTTTAAATAAATTAACTAATACATCACCTCTACAAACATATCAATCATATTCAAAAATGGGTGAATGTATGATTATAATATCATAATCTTTTATTTTTATATGGATGAATATAATTCATGAATAACTATAGAATCATGAATTGATATAAATATTTAAAATAATATCCACTATAATGGTGTACACACATCCATATTATCCTGTTATTAAAGCAGTATCATAGATTTCATCTTTTCATTTATACAATATTTTATTTACAATGTTATTAAATCACAGTATATATTTCTATTTTAATTTAATATATGTTAAAACAAGAAAATATATATTTATGGAATAATTAGGTGTTATTTATTTCTTCATATAAAAAAATAAGGATTAATGTTTCCTCTGAATAAAGGATTCCTTTTTCTTCCATTTGGATCTGCTGATGAGCTCTTAAGGCTTCCTCTCCTGAGTTTTATATCAGTAATCATTATAAGGAAAATAGTACTCTTCTTATTCTCAAAATATTACTTATATTGATTCTTTTCATTAATTTTCTATGTTAATTCACATTAATAATTATATTCCTAATACTTTGTAGTTATATTTTATTATTATTTTGGTTCTATTTTCATGAAATACTTTGCAACATGACCAAACACTCAACATATTCCAAATAGAGGCACTTGAACTTCTATTTTTCCTTTTTTTATTCAAACATTATTATTTCTCATTATCTATATACATTTAATGGTAATAAATTGTTTAGGTTTTAGCTTCATTCTATGATTCATATAATATTTAGTTTTTTTTATTTTCCTCATTGACTTTTCAATATCATTTCTCTAAATTTTATGATCAATTATTATTCTCAACGATGTAATTATTTAATTTCTTCTAGGGATCCCCATTTCATAATATTAGCTTCGGGGAAGGAAAATATTGATATTTTAAATATAGGATTTTCATTCGAATGCTCCAATGGAATTATAGTATCCCTGGAAGCCTATTATCATATATTTGTTATTAGTCTATTTAAATAACTTTCTTAGTTTACAAGCATCTTATGAACTTTGAATTCAAATTTCCATTAGGTTTTTAAATTTATAATCTTATCTATACATATAATTATACTATGAACATAATTTTAATAAAATTTTAGTGCCAAAAAAATACTATTTTGGGTTTCATAGGAGGTACAACTAGAAAAAAATTGATTCTATATAACGTGAAAAATTAGTAGTTTGAAACATTTTCTTGGGGATGATAAAAAAATAAAATTTAAACGAATCTATATGAATTTTATAAATTGTTTATAACATAATATCATTGAATCAAGTGTTTTTTTAGTTTAATGTTATCCATATTTTTCACTTCTAACTCAACTTATTTTGCATCTTGTATTTCCTTAATATCTCCCTAAATATTTTATTATTAATAAATTTTCACCATGGTTATTTTGATCTCTTCTATTAGATGACTCTCCATCACCCCTTTATTTATTTTCACTCTTCATATAATATTTAAATTATCCTTATTCTTCATTTATTTTTCTCAGGGTAGGATTTCAATTCATATTGCCACATATACATATTATTGGACTCCTATTATTCCTCATATTCACTACATTACTTGACTTCATTCCATATCATTCCATATATGATGGTTTCTTCAACAATAAATTAATAATCATACTCCCAAAATGATCATGTTGATTGTTAAATTTCGGTATTACTACTGAAATTCAATTTAATGTTTCATAAAGACCTTTTGATTATTCTAATATCACATTTTTTGAATTTTATAGTTCATCCAGTTAATATTAATTTGTGATCACAATCAATGTCATTTTAATAATATTTTATTATAGGGTAGTCATTAAAGTTTTCAACGTATCTAAATGAAAAACATTTTAGAGAAAGAATAGTTCTGTATTTCCCCTTTCCAATTATTATGTTGTTATATATAGAGGAAATAGATTTATTATTCCCCAAACTCCATCCATAAAAACTAATAGAACATAAATTAGAATAATTGATCGTCTCATTAGTATTTTATATCATCATGGATTTTATTTCAATCAGGTAATACAAATTCTATTTTGAAAAAAGTAATTTTCTGATTTCATATATATGTTTGAGGTTAATTATTTCAAAATGGGAGAGGTTACATATATCCTCCAGAGTGGATATCTTTATGTCTAATCAATCTTGTAAATTAATTACTAACAAATTTATAATTATTTATCCTTTGATATTGACTCGACAATAGTTAATATGGATTAAAATCTCATTACCCCATATAAATTTTTCATCTACACCCTCATTATAAGATATCTGAATGTTTTAAAAATTTACACCCTAAATCTAATGTCCCGAGTCATTAATATTAATACTACCTTCATGCCAATTTGATATATTCTATCATATGAAATTAATTGTATTAATCCCTTGAACTCAATTTAGAAATTATTAGATAGACTTGAAATAATTTAACTTCTTTATTTCCAATCCACTTCATGATTTCTCTTCTTATCCATTTTCCTGAGATAATCAATTCTATATGGAGGAAATACAACTGTTAAAACACCAATTAATTAAAAAACTTGTGAAATAATAAATCTATGAATTTGTTTTTTCTATCCCTGAAAATAATATATTACAAAATTCGAACTCCATATAAGTTAAAACGATCCAGATAATCGTTTATCTTTGGGATCTTTTATAAGAAACTGGTCTCTAATACCAATTGATGTTATCAATTCTCGTGAGATCACTGAGTGGGGTAGGGGTTAAATTAGTGATCAATATTTCCTAAATGAATTAATCATTTACATCATCCTAAATGGTTAATTAGGGAATTGATCTAATATTATTTTATCACACATATAAACATTAATAGTATAGTTATTAAAAGGAACCGAACACACACATATATCATATTTTATATTGAAATCATAATCCTTTTCATGGTTGGGTTATATTTTTAGACCTATATTTATTACTATAAAAAACACGATTGTAGTTACATTATATATCAAAAAATATGTGAGGGATAATATCTTGAAATGCCTAGTATACACTCTCCATAAATAAATAGTATTAATGTGATCTCAATACGACCTCTTGAGAGGATCATTTTACCAAACCCCACCAGTTAAAGCTATCCCCTAAAATGATATTTCCACCAACTAGTGGGATATTAATATATCCTCCAAGAGTGTCTTCATGATTCCTCCAAAAATAATTAATAAAATATTTATTTGATTACATATTCAATGGTAAATAGTGTTTCATGATTTTCTTCAAGTATATACATCCTCCCTTATTAATGATTTCTTTTCATTTCTCATTTTTCCTCAAATGGATACGATGATATCATTTGAAACAGAAAATGGTTCTTAATTCCCATTTCCTTCTTGGTTATAATATAATAATATTAATGTTTGAAGAGAAATTATTCTTGAAATGAATATATTTCTTCACAATAATAGCCATTTAGAATGTTTCTCTCATTCAAACTCCATCTTTGTTCCATAAAAATTTGACAATCACTAAATTTTCTAAATTTATTACATAAATAGTTTTCTAAAACAACTCTTTTTATGATAGTAGAAAAAAAATATTGTCCAAGAGAAATATATTTTCTATATTATAAATATTCTTTATAATAGGTCTCCTAAAAAATACATAAACATTCATAGTGTTATGTGGATATTATAATTCCATAAAATCTACCATGATATTATTTTTGGAGTGATTAAATTTTGTATCATTTATATTACATTAAATTTATAAACAAAAAATATACCCTTTTTTTAAATCAAATCATATATAATGTCCAAATTTAGTTCAATATGATTTTACCCATTTATATCCTCAAAAAATTAGATATATTTTCTTTATAAATTTTCTCGACAAAGTCCAATATATTTCATTTTTTATGTTAGTTCACGTATTTATGGATTTGTACACTATGAGAGGGTAAATAAATTTTTTCCATATAAGAATTATATTTCTAACATAGAATCAGTTTCTTTTTTATAGTTTTGTGTCATATTTAATCAAATTCATTTTAAATCACTATTAAGTTTGAACAATGAATAGAAAAACACGGGCATTGACGAATTTTATTCCGTAATTAGTTGAAATATCAATTATAAATATTAATCATATTTTTCATTTATGTTTAAACACACATATTTTTCATTAGTATATTGTAATATAAAAATTCAATAGAGTGCCTGAAACTTACACTTATAATGCCTGTGAAGATGCTGGTTTTACAGACTAGAATCTAGGTCATATATATTGATAAATTTGTAGATGATGCTAATGTTTCCCAAATATTGTATACATAGATTATGTAATGAATCTCATTCCAATAAATTATAAATTTTATAAATGATTGGATTTATAATTTTATAGTACAAACTCATCCTCACGTAGATTCCAAAATCATGTTTACATGGAGGGAATATTTTTACACAAGAATAACTTCATGCATTCAAAACAATTGATACTATTATCATAGGATGAAATTTTCCATTTTTATATAAATCTAGGTACAGATGATTATTTTCTAAACTAGGGAATCAACACCATGGAATATAAGAGTATATTTTTCCATAGATATTGTCCATACATTCCAAACATCTTGAAAATAGTTCATGTTCTATTTAAATCATCATCATCCTTCTATTCTCTTAATTAAAGAGATATAAAAAGTATGTTAAAAAATAATATTTACAATAATTATGGTTCATATAACATATAAGATAAAATCTATTCAACCTATAAACCTTATTTACACTTTGTATTGACATATGTAAAAACATTCCAGTAGGGCTCAGTCTACCCAACATCATCATAATTGAATATTTCATTAATGGTATGTTGTATGAAGATATCTAAATGTTTTCTTCCACCTTTAAGATCCTTTCATAAAAACAATAAAATTATCACATGTTTATGGATAATATAGTGATTATTTATGACAATTTTCCCAAGATTTATATAAATGTCCATTTATATTTTTGATTAAATAACCACAAACACTAATCGACACGTCCCAATGAAATGGATAGTTCAATAAAATCACATTATAATGAATGAAAAAAATATAATCAATAAATGTTATCTTTAATATACCCCTTTTTATTTTATGTATGTACAATCAATTCATTTTTTAATATTTATTCTTAAACCCATTTCCACTCCCCATTGATTCCATGCATGTAATTAGAGTAAAGGGGCCACACCTCACCCACCAACTAATTATTATAATTTAGAAATGGGGTTTGTGTAATATAATATTATACCTATTTAAATGTATATATGATCCTAATTAACCATTTATGTAAGTATGAAATCAGACCCAACCTATCAAAATTCATTTATTTCATTGAATATAATGTTCTATGTAAAAAACATGGGTATAAAACAAGAGATACATCACTAAAAATCATGAATGTGTATAAATTATCATGAATTTTATACCACGTATAAACAATTAAATTTAATTAATATTCAATATTTTTATATATAACAACATGAATCGTGCAATAATATCAAAAAATAAATCAAAAAATTTCATGTGTAAGACAATTTATTCCCCTTTTTTGCATTTAATCCCATCAACCAAAACTCCCCCACATAAATATTTCTATCATAATATAATGAATGGTGAAATGTATTATTAAAATAAATCACCAATAAATTATTATATGATTTTTAATGAATTTATAATCAGTATAAATTTATATTTTAACATCTTTTTTTGAAAATAATACCCTCGTGAAGGGTTTCCCACCCATCCTCTTCATGATGACTGTAACCTTGTACCCTGACAGAACTCCACCCCGTTATATGGTACAACATTTACAACTTCATTATGTACAAATGAATAAATTTCTTTTAGTTTCTTACATATAACTACAATAAATAGTATAATGTGAGTGATAAAGGGGTTATTTCATACATCATAGAATAAGAAAAAAGTTGGAAATGTTTCACTCTAGATCATTTGTATTCAAGTATTCTCTACTCACAAGATGTTATGGCTTTCTTTTATGAGTATTCTATCTCTAGTCTTCATGGGGGGATGTATTATTTTACTACACAAATCCATTTAGTTCGGTACTCATTGTTATGATCAATGAGTAAAATTTATTTCATAAATGATGGATTTTTTCTTCTCCTTTTTTTCATTGTTTGTTTTTTGGAAAATTTCGTTCAATAATGATGTTGTCTCTAAATTACCTATATATTTTCTCTTGAAATTATTATTTTCCTTCTTTATAAAAACATTATTGGTATTATTTATGATTTAATCCTTAAAAGGTAATATATTGGTTAAGAATCAATCTCCACTACTGATTCTTATCAGCATCAATGTCATGTTACAACCTTTTAAATCACCTTCCAATTGTATAATATTAAATTATAAGAGTATGGTTCTCATTGAATTACTCATTTTATTAGTTTTAGGGATACACATTCAATTATACTAGTCATTGGGATGCTATATGTTGAACATGAAATTAAATTCTCTATGTCTAAACTATCTTCCAAAATAAAACAATCCCTTAGATAATTTTCATATAGTACTATTATTTGTATCTTTACAAAATTCTATTTTTAATATAAATTTTTCCAGCTTTTGTTTTAAATTTTCCTTATGGTTTTTCAATTTCTCAAATCATATCCATATTTCTTTATAGTAGGTGAACATATCTATAATGATTTTCGTTCTAAATACCTCTAGTTTTTTCGGGTCTATGAATTTGAAAATATATGAAATAGTCTAAGTTGATAAATTATAAAATAATTTCAACTTTTTTGGGTGATATTATTCTAAAAAATCTTAAATTATTCAACTAGGATCTCTATATATTTAACATAATAGTCTCCCATTTTATTGGATTTGATTTAATTTTTATAATATCTATATTATTTCTATTTTAATTGTTTTTATTTTATATATAGCTTTTCCTTGATATCTAATTGTATATTTAACCATTCTATAAATTTTTTCATCAGAAATTTGGATATCATTCATGAGATCACCCTCCATCAATTCATAATTTTATTATAATTTTTTTATAAGCTTTACATTCTTCATTATCTTGTAGTTTTTCTTACTATTGATTTCTAATTTATCTCTAAATATATAATTATTATACTTTTACTCATCATCCTCCTATTGGTGACTTTATGTATCATTAAGATTTATACCTATTTCTATTAATTTGTTATAATGATTATATTAATCATCTCACTCACTAAAGGATGATGATTACTCTTCACCTTTTATTTACTCATCATTTTTCTTTTTATGTTTCTTCAATACCTTTTCCATCGAATAGAATCAACTTTTATGACTTTTTGTGAACATCCTTTAGAAATGTTATCTTACTCATCCCCACATTAAATTTTATAATATGTATTCATTGGTACGTCAATAGAAAAATCTAAAAGACTCAATTATAAAAAATAAAAATAGGAAAATACCATTATATTTTCCTTTCCCTATTATAAAATTCTGGAGAATAACGTTCATGGGTTTCTTACACTCTGTACATATTCCATTATAAATTTTAGAACCAAAACCAGATTCAACCTTGTTCTCCCTATGAAATTATTTCATCATTACATTGAAATCCATCTCCTCCATTTCATTATTTTATATAACATATGATTCTATCCTTTCATATTTTATGAGTATTTTTCATAGTTCATCAGTGGAGAGATCATATATCTCCTCCAAATATTGTAATTTTTTTAAATGTATTACAAAAAATCATTGTAAAATTAATTTATGTTTTTTAATTTTCATTAACCACTTTGGTTCATTCAGTTTCCAATGAGAATGTTTATATTAAACAAAAAACATCCAATAAAACCTTCACTTGAGATGGTTTGATGTGAACGCTATGGTGTAATGGTTTCTGAATAATGGTAGCCATTATGATGATTTTTTCAGGGATGCTTATGAATTTAGATTGGTCAAGAGGTTGTAAGGTTAGGAACTTCTAGATTTTGCTTGATTTTTTACCTAATCAGGGACACTGTAAAATATTTAACACATGCTTCATTAATCCATCCCATATTCTAGTTTAGGATATGCTTCCCACAACCAAATATATGGTCAATAACTAGAATCAATGTTAACATTAATATGTATCATTATTATATAGTCAATATAAAAATTTGTATATATTTAAGTTTCTCCATTGGTATTATCATCAATATATATTAGATCATATCCTTCTTTATTATGTTATTAAATTATGATGATGGTTTTAGAGTTATATTGTATATATATAAATAGTTGGGTGTTTGGGAATTTATCATCATTATCGTAGGCGATAGGTATATATAGTCTTATTTTCAAGGCAATGAAAATGGGATTTATATATATCCTTATAAAAATAATCAGAATCTACATTATTCAATGAAAATTATTGGGAGACATCATATCTTTTGGGGCCATTTTTCTAAGAACAATCCAGGTGTTTTATCTTTATCCAGTAAGGAAAACGTTGGAATGTATGACTATAAATAGTGGGGGAGGTAATTATAATGAATAAAAATGGGATAACCCCATGGATGCATTTTTTCCACAGGATGGGAACATACTTTTAATTAGTAATATGGAATGTAATGGTGGTAAATTGTGAATATAGACATAATAATTAATGTTGTGATCTTAGAGGTAATATGTACCACTCATTAAGGATTTATAGACTCAAGGGAATATGGAATGATGTGTAGAGATATAGAAAAATTATTTATTGAGTTATAACCATATAAAGGAATTTTATATATCCAAATTAATTTGAATAAAGGCTTATATAGTTCAATATGAATCTATTAAGGTTAGTTGATAATATAGATCCATATAGACTTACATTATATGGTAAGAACATCTCTATGAAAGGTGTGATGGATTGGAACTATGGGACTCAATCATGAGAATGCCTTTATATTGACCTCATAGGAAATATTCCAAAAAATTACGTTGGTCTCATAAGTTGGACCTATGTGTATAAACCTCCCATATAATGTGGCCAAGAGCTGGTGCTTCAGTAAGAAACAAAAATATTTTGGCTCTCTGAATTTGGAAATTATTTCTCGTGGGATAAGGCTGGATATTGGAATGTTACACATGGAATATGGTCTTGATAAAAAGAAATGATATCTCAGAAGAAATGTAATACATTGTGTAAGGTACTATATGATCATGGAAAATGGACGAGTGAGGAGATATATGTATTTTTTTGATATTGGGTTTTAACCATGAAGATATATCCTATATACTCTGTTTAATTGAAATCAAATCCACCCGGTCTTATGATTCATATTGTAAGGTCATGTGGTAGGGCTTTTCCATGTTATTTAATTTTATATTTTAATAACATTTTTAAAATGATTTAAATAATACAAATAGGACGTTGTCCACAATATTTAATGACATACTAAGAGGATATATATGTCATTATAGGTGGAACAACAAATGTTTTTATGTGGCTTACTTATATAGTTCATCCCATCTAGTGTAGAGGAAGGGCTTACAGATAAGAAGAAGTCCCATTGGAATCATAAATGATTACATAGAGAAGAATTTTATTATTTATATCAATTCCTAGACTTTTCCTAAATATGAATACCTTGTGGGAGGCATTTTAATTGAGATTATTAAATGATAACCTCTATATTCTAATCCCATAAAATTCAACATCGTTGTAAGAAACAAGAGAAAATACGAGATCAAGAACATTTTGTGGGAGTTAACAACTAGGATTTTTAGGGGATTATGAATTTTAGACTACCCAATGGGTGAAGATTCATCTCATGCACATGACACAAGATATCTCATTCCAATTTAATAGGTAATCCTATAATTGTCACATCTAGTGAAATTATAGTTTTATATCTAACAATTAGGTTATTTTCTATATAGTTTAATGTATTGTTTTGGGATAAAGGACACATAGTTTATTATCTTATTAATAGGAAATTTTTATATTGTATTATTTCATATTTCTAGGGTGTAGTCTATGTAGTTTAACATAATTCAATGGGAATGCATTTGAAGGAAATTTTGGGATTACACATTAGCTATCCATATAGAGAAAATTCAACGAGAATATATCCCTCTAATGGGTATCATTTTTTAGAATGAGAAACCACTAAGGAAATTTGAGTTAGGGTAGACCTAGTGAGTGGATTTAATAAAGGTTAAAACAAAGGGGATGTTTTTTTCAATTTTTTGATTGAATTTTTAAATAAATACAGGAGGCCCAAATTATTTATATTCTGTGATTATGGAATATATATTGACCAATACCCCTAAGAACACCATGTTCCTAAAGTGAAATATACTATTTATTGTTGTTGTTTACCATAAAGTAATATACTCGAAGTTTCTCCCTCAATCACACTTGGTGAAGTTTTCCCCACCAATTATCCTATCATAACTATGCACATGAATATTCTAAATGAAGTCCATATATGGTAGAGATACATTACCTAGAAGATATATTGATGAAAATTTGAAAAAGGGATACCTTGTGAGTTCTTCATGACTTCCCTTTATCATTAAATTTATCAACAATGGTTCACCTTTTTTATTAAAAAATAAATTCTTCCCTTTGTTTTGTTTCTCTTTTTATTTATGACTATATAGGGAATGAGTGGGGCATTTATTATAATTTTTTAGACAATAGTACTTCCATAATGAGTTTCCAAATTCTATTCTAGTAAGGCCAAAAAATCACGAATTATCATTTGTAAACATGTTCATTCCCATGAATTCAATAATAGATACATAACATTCTTCATAGATTTCATAAATAATTAGGGAATTCTGTGGAGATTTCAAATTGAAATTCCTTGAATCTATAAAAGAATAAAAGACGATTTTTGATTTTTGAAATTTTTTTATATATAACTAATGACCCACTTCAAGACATCAGGTTTCCTCACAATTGAAGATTTCATTGTGATAATCCTTCTTTTTCAGATTTTTAAATCCAAACTCATATGAGTGGGGGTCAAATAGGATAACTTTGAATAAAAAATGTTATTCACTATATGGGATGCTAATACAATTATCCTCCTCAACTTATAAATAATTATCCCCAATTATATGGATGTGGGATAATTTTCTTTATGGGAGGGAGATTACTAAATGACACATGGATACATTATGAATTGTGGGTGCTATGATGTTATGCATGATTATGTTACATTGGAACCCAGATTCAATATGGTAAACTTTACTTTTTATAATTTTAGATTCCCCTTGGATTCCCATTTCAGCGATTGGTCATCTATGGGCATTGGTGACATTTTAGGCATGAAAAAATCCTCATTGGAATAGGATCTCATAAAAATGAATATGATCCTTTTCTTGAGAAAACATTGAATCCCACTGTACACTAATTGATCCATTATGGATGGGAATACCTTATATAAATATTTAATGTCCCCATATTAGTGACATTGATAAAATATGCTTTTCAAATGTCTCAGATATGTGGTATTTTGGAATCATTGTACATTACAGTTAGGCTTTACAGCCATCACTTTCCAAAACCATATTTTCTCATTCATAAAGAGGTAATTTGGGATGAAACTCCATATGTGAGATTAATACAACCAAATATCCATGCTATCCTACTAACATAGAGTTATGTGGATCACAGATCTCTATACTGGATTTGGGACATTGTCCAAATTGTAATACATATTCCTTGATGTTTTTTTATAAATATAAACATTATTTTGTTTCTTATAGAGACAATGGATTGCGGATTAGAACACAATTCTTATTCGGTGACCTCGAATGAAAGAATGTTTTTCAATGATTAAATGTTTCAATCTAACACTCAATACCATATTATTCCTCAAAATTATACACTAATTAATATTATTTTCCTTGAAATTTTGGAATAGTCACTATCTAAAAAACATCCCATATCTGAGTATTGGATTCAAGAAAATCCTCTGATCTCAATGGTTGATCATGTCTTTCCATCCACCTTGTTTTATATTTCCCAAACTATATATTGATAAACACCTCCAATATAGGGAATCTAGTACTATAGTCTTGTAAAGGGGGTTCTATCAACCCATTTATTCCTATGTAGACTATGAATGTTCATGATATGACTAAGTATCCTATCAACTGAGATTATAAATATATGTTTTACCTTTCATTGTAAAATTTTAAGATAGATGGATCCCAATGTGGAACATAGGGACTAGTGGGATCATTTATACTCAATGTACATATGATATATATATAAATAAAAAAATTTATAATTCACTAAATTATTATGGAAGTAATTTTGTACAATGTAGTGTGGGTATATAAATTTATAGTGAAACTAAAAAATATGTTTTTTCGATCATTGAATAGTCATTAGTTCTTATGAAGATACACATTTTACATAATATATGTTTTGGTGGGGAATGGTTTTTCATATTTTCACCAATTAAGAGGTATAACACTATATTGAGATATTTAGGAGGAGTTCCTTCCGAAAAATAAAAATCAGGAAGATACCTAACAAATCCATCCTGTAGCATAATACTTTTAAACTGGTGTTGAGGGGTATTAAGAAAGGCTCTCTATCTTCATTCAAAGTTTCGATTTAGTAAATTGGTGGTTAACATCCCACAACATAATTGGATGATTCCATGTGTTAGAAATATAAGTCCCACCAAACTAAATACACCACACGGAGTAAAATTATTTAGATAGATATGGATTTATATTTTTCAATATTTGTTTTTTACATGTTCCTAAGAAAGTTTCTTTTCCTAGTCAATGATACCTATTCTGGTGTTAGGATTATCCCCTGGTGATAAAGGATTCACAAAAAAATCATAAATATTTTTTATCAAAATGTTCACCAATTTATCACATGCTATGGAATATATAAGAACTAAGATATCCAATTCATATTTGGGGGCCGATACACATTATATGTGGTTGGATTTTGGAAAATTTCATATGAAAAAGGTACAAAAATTCAATAACAATCTCACATTATTCTTCTCTCCCAAGGACACTCAAAATTTAAATTGTTTATTTGATGTTTTAAGGTGTTGTTACACATATTGATATGAAATGGAATCCTACATTATTTTTCTTATATCCAATAATTCACCCACTACAATGGATAATTACAATGTTGAAATATCCTAAGAACAAAAAAATTAAATTAATTCATTTTGTGAATGGGATTTGATTTCACAAATATATGGAGTGATTATTTTTGAACCATACATTAAATTTAGGCTTTCGTAATTGGAATGATTTAGATAACTAGTGATATCGTTACCATATACCATGGATAGGATAATTAAACACCTGACTAACCATCTTCATCATTGGTTAATATTTACACATGAGGATATATGCATGAATATTACATTTCCTTCCAATAAGACTATGAATAAATTATTTTGGAAATTTTTTTGAAACATGGGTGGAACATTATCTTGAAAAAATAGTATTCGAGGAAATATAACCCGTAAAAACACATTTGTTTCCTAGAATCCCCTTCTTGATTTCCTCTAATATTGTATTTTTTAAAGGAAGATTACTATCAATAAGAATAACAAACATTATTGAGAATCTATAATTCCCGGTTCATTGTATATTTGGAGTGGTACAAATTTTGTATTTTTGACTATGTTTTCTTGTTATATCATCGACATTGACCTTTTCATTCAAATGGAATGACCTCCATAGGTTGGTATAGATGTGTATAGATGGGTCTAATTACACGTACCTTCATGCTCTCATCCATCATGTCCTAACTTCCTGAGAGAAACCATCATACCAATAGTATGGAATTGTTTTATTCAATCAAGATAACTGTTTGGAGTAAGCCATGGAGGGTGAAATTATAGAGTTAAAAAACTTTTCAACTAAAGGAACACGATGCCAACATAGTCGTCTAGAAGCATTCTTGAGGGTTTCCTTGCACTGATTTCTCAACAAGGTATCTCCTTTGTTTCGGTCCAGGTAAAGACTCCCTCCAAAATTCTCAATTTTATTATCATTTCCTTATGAATGACATTCTATGTTAATATGGTCCTCGTATTACCTCATTGTTCATCATTTCACCATCTTCTTCCTGATGGTCACCACAGCTTCGGTGGCTCTTGGATATGATTTTGTGGACACCCTCTCTTTCAGATTTCATTTGTATATTATCTCTTCTTTTTCCAATGCTTAGTGGTGACAGTGTGGTGAGGGTGTTCATTGGGTGAGAATCATGACATTATAGTGAGGATTCTAGTCGTTCAATGCTGGGCAAGGGAATATCACAGTTGAGCATGGTTTTTTTTGTGAGATCGACGATAATAGTGGGGCTTCAGGTAGTTTAATGGGCATCCTGATCAGGTTTTTTGGATATCATTGCTTTCAGTGGATAGTGGATACAAGTTTTTGTGGCATGATAGTCTCTCATATCTGATCTCAATCAGTTCGTTAGGAGATACTTGAATCTAATTTTATGGTTCTACTTTTTGGAGACTTATGTGTGACATTCTGAGGGCGCTGACACCTCTTTTCTAATGTAGAGAACCTCTATTGATTCGGATTTTAATTTGTTGGTTTCTACAATAATTTTTTTGATTGTTTGTTTCTGAGGGTGGTGGCATTCTTGGCTAGATTTGGGTTGTGTTCTGTTGTATTAGGCATGGTACTGTTTTTTGCAGGGGCCATAGGCTGGGCATCCCTAAATAGGGGATGAGTGTTCTGGAACTCATCTTTTTTCTATCAATTCTTTTTTGGATGGATATGTACCATGTCTTCTCGTTTGTTTTATAGGAACAGTCTGATGTTGTGTTGCATCAGGTTTTGGTTGGGTGGCTCGAAAGAGAGGTAGGTGTGTTAACATCTTCTGACTGGTTATCCCTACACTTTCTTTGGGAGGGACGGATGCCCTACCATGTAGTGTCCACTTTTGAATCTATGATGCACTTCTTTTCTTCTCCATCAGGATTTGAAATCGTGATGTGCTTCTCGACTACTTCTGTTTCTATTGTGCTCAATGATGCACCTCTCAGTTGATCCATCATGACTTGGAATCATGATGTGCTTCTTGGATGCTCGAGTGTCACATAGGTCCATGATGTGCCTCCTGTTACTCTAAGTTCTTTTGGATTTGTGATGGACTTCTCAGCTACTCTTGTGTCATTTATCTATCTTATGGACTTACATGCTGATTCTATGTGACTTTTTCTCTATGAAGTGCCTTTCATCTACTTGAGTGCCTTTTGGCATCATTTAGCTTGGTGGGGGGGGGTGGCAGTTCTTGTGGACCGTTTTCTCTATTTCCACGGATGGCTGGGTGGGGCGATAGGGCATTCACAATGGCTCGTCTTTATGTTTACTTCATTTTGAGTATTTGGGACCTCTGTAGAATTTTTTTACCATTATACTTATTGTTTTCCACTTTTCATGCTTTGGATTCCCCCGCCACCCATTCCTGTTTAAGGGGGTTCATTTCTGTTCATTAAATAAAGTGGGAATGACCCTCAACCATTAAAAAACAAAAATAACATGAAATAAGTATTGGATATCTACATAGACTATAGATATATGGTATTATGAAGCTCACATATTAGAGGTGAAATCACCATTACTAAAAATTACCATGATGATCATATCTTTTAAATGATTTATCCATGTGTTGGTTGATTATATCAAAAAAAGTGCAATAATTTGCTTTGCGGAAACTAGAAATTGATAAAACCACTAGTGGTACTTTAGTTCTTCCTAAAAGGAGTTATCCATTTTGATAATCATGATTGATTGAATTATGTTTTAAATAGATTCATTTTATCACTTTAGAATGTAATAACATGGAGTGATTTGAAACTGTGGATTGCCATATATTTTTTACCAAATAATTAAATCATTTTTTTAATACATTTCTTATGGTGCTCTATGATAATTTTTTCAAAATAATCCACAAATCCTTGAATGATAGAAATAAATTATGTCTAATCCTTTTAAATGATTAGTTTAAAATAAATAATATATTTTATAGTTCCATGTAGAATGAATCAAAATGATTTCATCCTAATTGTGTCTCACATATGGGTATAATATAGATTCAATCACAATAGTAATTTATTTTTCCAATTTGGATGAATGATTTTATCTAAGGTGAGGATCAAGCATTGTTTATTTTGTTAATTCGTCATTAACATTTACAAATATTTTTATTGTGGAAACATAGAGGGTATGATATCATCATTTTTCCTAATTCTCCCCATATTTTTTAAATAAATTATGTCCTATTTTTAGTTTTTAATTATAATATTTAGATAGATTGAGCAAGGTTAATATCCATTGAGTAGAGAAATTAATTTTACATAGGATTACATTTATGGGATTTTATGCTGGGGAGTTACATATCTATTTTCGTTTTTTTAAAGGTCATGAAATTCATACCAATATAAAAGTTATTTATGGTCAAAAAACATTGACTATTTAAAAGTTGAGGTTATCTATGTAGTAGCATTGGAATGCAAAATCCAATATAAATGGGGTCATAGTTCCATCACAGATTACGACAGATACACAATGAATATGGTCTTTAGTGTTCAAACATTTGGTCAGTGGTGTTTTAAATAAAATTTATTTGAACAAGAATTGTTAAATTTAGGGTCATATAAAATTCAATAAACACCTTGGATAGCACATCTAGAAATAGAATGGTAATAACCAATGTGAATGGGGGATCTATCACAAAGAAAGACTATATTGAAAAAATGGTCATCTATTTTGTTTTCATGAAGCATAAAACACAATTTCCTTTGGTTTAGGGTTAGGTGATGAGGAGCATTAAAATATTTAAGGGAGATATATTGAATCTCTTCTCAGATGTTGAGCACGATTAACAATCATAAAACATATAAGATACTAAATACAATAGAATTTTTAGTTTATAGATTTTTTAAATAGTAAAGGATTAATATTGAATTAGAAGTGATGAGAAGGGATATGTATATTGGGGATGAACATAAACCACATTTTAATGGTTAATACTAGAGTAATAAAGTTTAGTCATATGAGGTTAAAATATCCTCCCATTAAGATGATGATTACTATAGTCAATATGTCATATTAGTGGCCCTTTTTCATATCCATATTGGGTGTTTGGTATGCACATTCATGTAGAGGAATTATTTGGTTTCTTGTACGATCCTTATTTATTTCCAAGAATATTTGATAATATTCCAAAAAATATGAAATTATTTTTGTTTTTGGAGAGAATATATATTTATATTGGATTCTAGAACCACAAATATTTGAATATATTATTTAAAAATACAATTGTTGTTAATAGTTTTGATATACCACCACTATAATGTTAAAAAGAATCAAGGTGATCCAGTGAGCATATATTGGATTTTACTAGTCCCATATTATTTTTCCAAAATGTTTTTTTCTTTTCTATGTTATTCTAAAGATTTTTATTAATGACCATGATGTGAAACCTATTATGGTCCACCAAAAAAAAGAATTTTTTAACATGGAAAATGTCTTAAAGTTTGTCTTAAGTTGTCTTCTGAGAAGATTATGCATTTGATGTTTTTTATCTGGTATAATTGAATAAAAATTCTAAAACAATAAATATAATTGATTTTATTAAAATTCAATGTTTAAAACATAGTGTTCTAACCTTAGATTAATCTCTTCTAATTCCAATGACTCACTATTCAATTTGGTTTCATTTTCATTTTCTAATAAAATGAAATCTCACTAATTATGATTTTTTGGAAATATTGGTTTTTAATAGAAAATTAAAATAACCACATTATTTTAAATCCCCAATAATAATAGTGATTAGATATAACTAATCACTATTTGTTCATCAAATTTTTTAATATACTAAATAGTTATGGTGTTCTCAAATATTTTTGTGCGCAACCAGTGAAACTGGATAGAATAATTTGCCTCATAGGGAAAATTATAATCTCATTAAAGTAATACATCTAAACATAACATCTGAATTAAAAAGTAAATAATTTATTATTGGAAAAAATAATTCATTATAGGGGTGGGAGAGTCTTTTTCAGGTCGAATACTATTTCTAGATTATTCCGTTGATAGAGAATAAACATTAGAAGGAGGATTGCTCCCCACTCCCATGAAATCTCTCTCTCTCTCTCTCTTAGTGTAACTATATCCAAGGGTTTATTGAATTCATCGTTTATGTTGATGTGATATTATATAGGCCTCATTATCCACCTTATATTAGATATTCTCTTAGGTACATTGTCGGTGTCGCCCCCTGCTAGGGTAAATAGCGTGCTTCTTCGGCGGTAATGTGGTTTTCCCCATGCCTTCTGCTCCCTCTTTACTCACTTCACCGCATATGGTATCTCTTGGTATAACACTCTGCTAGGGTTGTTGGTTCACTTATAATCTGAAGTGTTGATCTACTCTGAACATCCTACATATTTATTCCTCGGTTCTCCTACTGGGGTCTCTCATTTCCATTATTTCATTCACTAGGCTTTCGCAAGCTTCTTTCAGTCCTTAGAACACAAACTATTACTAGTCTAGTGACTAGATCAATAATGTAAGACCCCATTATTGGTACTCTTTAGAAATATTCATGTTCATTTGGGATGTTCTAGTGGTTTGTGGGAATGGATCACTAATGAGGCACTTGTGCAGTTTATCTTTTGATCTTCTACGCTCTTCCGGTTATGTTTTGGTTTTCATTATATTTAATCAAACAACCCACAAAATCTAATGGTTATAGAATTTTATATTTTTTCAATGAAATGATTTTTTCTATAGTATAATTAGTGATATATTGATTTAGTTTTGGTTAGGTACGGTCTTGCAGAACAGAGCGGATTTCTGTCGAGACCTTCATCTGTTCAACTCTACCTCGGTGCCAAGGTTTAATTCTTTAGTCTAAGTCATTCTAGAGAGATGGTTTAGAATTAGTCTTTAGGTGGTGTTCTTATAGGAGCCTAAATCATTCTAGGATTCCTTATGTAATGGGATCTTTCTCCTTCAGATATCTATAATATTTTCTATACGATGACGGACAACAACGCATCTCTAGGTTGATAATGCTATCTCACCTAATGATGGTTTGTTTGTTCTTTTCTAGGGGTTTATCCTACTTCATTTTTTTCTCAATGATGTTGTGTAAGTGTCATGAAAAGGTATATTCTACTGATTCACATCATTTTTTCTTTAATTACTACTGGATATTTTTCTTTTTATTCATCAATGAGGGTTTTTAAGTTTAGTGGAGTTCAATTTGTATTTTTTCCCACATTTATGTTGGTGTATTAACAATGAAGATGATCTATTGTAGTAGTCATTTATCATCCCTAATCTTGTGAGACTGTGAGTCATATTTTTGTCTGGGTGCATGACACAAGGTGGGACACGGAATACAGAGTTGGAGATTGTTGCAATTTGAATTATGAAATCTGAATTATGAATTCTGAATCCGGTTTTGTGGGGTATGTTTGGAAGTGAATAGTATTGTAAGGATCCCACATAACAAAAAAATAATTTTCAAAAATAAAAAAAAATATGTATTTAGGAGAATAAAAATAATAAAGAAAAAGAACATAAACAGTATGAGATATCAACAATTCCAATTGAATATGTGAATTTTTATTGCCCCTTTCTTTGGATAACTGTGGTTATTTTTATTGGAAATACTCCAAGTTCATTTTTAATATAAAAATTATTACAAAATATTCATTATCATTATTTCAAAAATTTCAAAGCTTCCTGAATAATTATAAATTATAGTACTTTTCTCAAATGAATTTCTTATATTTGGATGATCTAAACACTTCAGGAATGATGGATGAGATAGATTTCATGAGGATTTGTAATCATCCATAACTGGTTTGGGCTCTTCCAACAATCAAGATTCATAAAATTTATAGATGAATTACCTTAATACATTACAATAAAATGGTAAAAAAAAATTGAGGAAGATCATGATGGTCATTTGAGAATCTGGATTTTATGTTTTTTCCTTAGTAGGTGGGGTTATGTGAAATTACACCCCATCCCTAACATCATCTAATTTGGGCGTAGGTACAACCACATTATTTTCATGTGAATTTGTTTGTGTACCTTCTTGAATATAAAATAAGATTGATTTCAATGAATTTTTCTACATATGACACAGGTTATACTAATAAAAGCTTTATTAATGATTCAAGACATTGCCTAGGTATTTCCAATATCAGTATAGTAGGTTGAGAAGGTTATAGTGAAAGAGGCATGCGAAAATTGGAAAAACAATTTTTGGAAGTTCCCACTAAGTAGTATGTGTCAATCATAAATTGATTCAATAGAAATTGTACTGGAAAAAAGTCATGGATTCCAAAAAATTTACCACACCAAAAATAACAACCAATAATATATATCATATTTATGCATTGAGATCCATATATATTGCATCCCAACAACCATCTTGGATTATTTTTAACTGATTTGGGTTTTGAATCATGTGACTCTATTAATTTTTAGTTGTGATGAGTGGGAAAACTTTCTTCTCCATTAACACACTCGTCCATCAAAAAGTTAATATTATTGTTGATTTAGTTAATCTTTATTCTCGATATATACCTCATTATTCTTAGTTTTTTATACCTATGAAGTTGGATACATCTTTCCTGATGGTTATTTTCCTCTCATGAGCTTCAATTTAGTTTGGAACTCGATAACGGTGGATCTTTAGGTTCATTCCTTTGGGATATCGTGGTAGTATCCTCTCAAACTGAAAATAGAGTGAGTGTAGCACTTCTTATACATTGTTTTCTCTTGTGAGCTCAACTAGTTTTAAAAATTACAGAGTTAGAAGGAATTGGATTTATTGATTAGGGAGATATGTTTCAACCTACATTTTATCAAATATTATTGATTTGGATGGTTTATATGATCATATATAATTAAATAGAGGAAAAACTTCCACATATAAAAACAATAAAAAACCATTTCAGAAAATAGATAGTTTCAAAACCTATATCCCAATCCACTATTGAATCTTAGTGGGTGAGGGTGGAAGGGTGGGTGTTGTTTGAAAGAGATTCCACTTTAAAAATATTATAGGAAATTTTCCACTTGAAATAATTCCTCCTTTATAGAATTTGGGAATGTGATATACTGGAAGGTTCCCATTTCATAAATGTTATGAAGTTGGAACCGTTTGGGAGAGTGCCTTCCTCGTTTATTTAGATTTTAGATTTTTAATTTTTCTCTAATATTTGTTTATATATATAATTCCTATATTTGTATATCAATAATTTTTTTTAAATATTAAAAAAATGTATATATTCTAAATAATATAAATAAAATAAGAATAATATTTTTACTATTAAACAAAAAAATATAAATTAATTTTTTTTATTATATATATTGTTTTTTATTAAAATAAATATATTTTTCTTTTTATAGTTACATAATTACCAATTATTTTATCTTTGAATATTATTATTATTTAATAAAAAATATAAAAAAATATACATTTTTAATTACTTTATAATAATTACATTATAAATTGTTAATATTATCATTATTATTAACATTTATATTTCTTATATTACAAATATAATTAATATTGGTTTTAAATTATATTATTTATTAAATTACTATCCTTGATAGCAATTATTTTATTTATTTCTTTATTCAAAATAATGTTTATAATTATTCTAAATATTTTCAAATATTATTGTTATTTAATATAAATAAAACTCAAAATATTTACAATAACAATAAAATTAATAATTATTATTATTTTAACATTCATTATTACCAATTAATTTTTTTTGTATAGTAAATTTTTTTAATTGAATTTTAATTTATTTTATACTATATTTTTAACTTGAAAATTATTTTTAAAATAAATATTGTAATATGTAAATTGAAATTGGAGGTTTATTAATTTTTAACATTCCTTTTATTTTTAATTAATTGTAATTTTTTTATCAATGTTTTGAATTTCATATAGATTAAATTTGTACTATTTTTTATACAAATAAATGTTATAATTGCATTTTTTGGTTTTTAATCAACAAAATTATTTTCACATAAATTATTTATAGTTTGTTATATTTATGAATTTATTTTATTTTTCAACTATTTTTAAATGTTTAGTCAATGATTAGTTTTTTATTATGATTGTAATTATAGTTTCTATTTTATAGTTTCCTACTTCTTTTAGTGTACCAGTGTTTTTTTGAAACAAAATTATTTTCTATAATCTATATTAATTTATTTTGATTATTTTGGTGACTTTTTTATTATATATGTTTTTGTCTATGTTTTAAATCACATCATTATTTTGTTTATAGTTTATCATTAAATTCATTCAAAATCACCAACTTGAAAGAAAAAATATATATATTAGATTTCAATTAGGTGAATATTATCGCACACAAATCATAAACTATAAGTATTAAGTAATGAAAATTAAAACAAATATTGAACTCTAATTAATAGTTTTAAATAAAAATAATTTCATAATTATTATTATTATTACATCATTAAAATTTTATTGATTAAAAACTTAACATTTACATTTTATATAATTTATGTGCGTAAAATGTTGTATATAAAAAATCAAAATGATATTTAGATTATTTTTTTAAAAATTAATTTAATGAAAATGGAATGTAAATAAATAAAAACATTAAATTCATAATTACACAAAAAATGTTTGATATAAAAAAAATATGTAAGTAAAAATGATATATTCTCAAATAATAGTATTTTTGTTGATTTAATGTATTTTCCCTTAAAAATTTTTATATTTTTTTTTCAATTATTCTTTATATACATAATCAATGTTTCAAATTTCACATATATTTTATTTATAAATTATAATTTATTATAATTCTAAGTTTCTACTTGAAACATTATTATATTTCAATAAGGTTTCGTTGAAAGCCTATAGTATATAAACTACATGTATAATTTGAATAAAAATTGAAAAAATGATTAAACAAATAAAAAATAAGTGAAAATTAAACTAAATTCACAAATATATCAAACCTAATATAATTTACATCACCACATATTTATTGATTAAAAACATAACATTTAACCTTCAAAAAAAATTATGTGCAGAAAATATAGTTTAAATAAAATCTAAATGAAATTTAAAAAATTGACTGTACAAATAAAAATTAATGGAAATTTAAAGGAACATAAAAAAATAATAAACAAAAAAGTTATTATACTAAACAAATTGATGAAAAGATAAATTAAAGATATTATAGTTTTAAAAAATAATATATTGTTTCATTGAAATTATTTTTCCTCAATTTTTTCCGTAAATAATTTTTTTCATTTTGTTATTCCTTAAATTATTTATTAATTTTTGGAATATCACTTATATTATATTTATATTTTATAATTTCTTACCTTTCAAAATCACAAACATGAAACATTATAAAACTTCATGTACGTGACATTGGAAGCCTATAGAATATATAATATATGTACAATATAATTAAAAATGAAAATATTTTGTAATCATATATAATATATTTTAAAATAATAATAATTTCACAAATATAACAATACAAAAATAATATACACGAAACAAATGTTATTGATTAAAAATATAACATTTCACTTTAAATTTTATATTACTAAGACTCTTATTAAGAATAATATGGTAAATTGTATTATTTGGAAGTATTATATATTATGTTCTTGTTGTTCAATATTAAGATTTATATTATTAATTAATAATAATTTTATTTTAAAATATTAACACGAATTACAATAATAATTTGGAATAATTTATTAAAAAATATAATCCATAATGATACTAAATTAAAGTTAACATGAAAATTGTATAAATTAGTAATGTAGAAAATATAATCGAAATAATTATCTACTTTTAATATAATTTTTAATCATTTTTAATTATCATTATTGTAATATAATTAATATTTTATTAATAAATGAATAAATAAATAATTATTTTAAATGTTATATATAATCTAATTATTTATGTATTTAACAATACTAAAAAATAATACAATTAAAAATGTTATTAATTATAAATAATCATCAAGTCGTAAGGAATATCTAGGCTTAATTTTTATTAAAAGATAACAATTATTAATGATATTTTTATTATAATTTAACTAACAAAAAAAGAATATTTTAATTACTTAAATAAAAAAATAATCTAAAATATTTTTATATTATTAGTTTAATATTTATGTTCATTATTTAATAATAATAATATTATTAGTATTATTTTATTTCAATTAATTTAGTTACATACATTATTATTCACATATATATATATATATAATTTATAAAAATATATATACAAAAATATATTTATAAATATTATAATGAAATATATAATATTTAATAAATATTATACTTTTTGTTAATACTAGCTTCCGAATGGAGCCATAGTTTTCTAAAATATCATTGTTTAACAAATTTATATAGAAGCCTCTTTCTAAGAAATTGTATTATCAAAAAAATTAGATATAATGTGGTTTTTTAAAAATAGATTTCTTTATAATTATTTCACAAAATGGGCTTAAAGATAAAACACATTCCTTAAAGTGAGTCCTCTATGGACACATTCTTATATTGCACTTATTATTCACAAAGAATGCTTCATTGCAGGACCCAAAATATTGAATTAGTTTCCTCACATTACCATATGAATATTTTTTCCTATATATTAGAAAATTTTCCATGAATGGAGGTATTTGATAGAAGTATTATTTTATGGAAATCTTAGGATATGGTTTAGGTTTTCTCTACAATGGATTATTTAGTAATAGGCAATGGTATTTGAAAACAAGGGTGGATCAGATGGTGGGTTTCACATCACAAGGGTGCATATGAAACTCCTTATAGTAGGTTGGATTGTGATCTATTATATATGATGGTTTAGTAGGTTCCAATATGGTCACAAGGTTGGTGGATATGAAGGTGGGTCATTGTAGATATACAAGCCATGGGTATGATTTTTGGAAGCTTAATAGATGCAACATTGAGGAAGAAAATTATATATTAATATTTAGGGGCTCTTGGTTACATATATAACAGGGGATAAGGAATGATTATTTTTCGTACACTGTGTTTTGTGACCCTATAAGGAACAATCACTTGATTTTTATTTACACATTGCATTGAAATATTTTGTACCATGGTAATTGGTGTTCACAGTAGGTTATAAAAAATTTATCACGAGCACTTGGATTTAATATGCACAGTCACTTTTTGAATTCCTTTATGTGGTCACTTAAGGGACATAGTCACTGGAGTTGTCATGATTCCATCATCCTGTCATTTCAAGACACATATTTCCCACAATCATTTCTAAATGGTAATTTTATTATATAATTTCCTTCTTATTAATAACAAAAAGGATATAAACTATAAAATTATTATTTTAAAGTATCTATAACATTTAATTACAAATAATTTCTAATTCATTTAAACCAAAAAAATTAAAATTCTAATTTATAATACATCATAATTATATAATTTAAAAATAACAATTATTATTAATTTAAAAATATAAATTCATAAAAAATTTCATTTTATGTATTTTTTTCTAATTAAAAATTTATAGAATAATTAAAACTCAAAAAATTAATTTATTTAACAAATTACGTCAAGATTTCACATTTATAATTTTAAATTCTGATCCTCTAAAAAGTTTATAACTTAACTATTTTAATCTATATATGAATATACCAACTAGAAAATGTTTAATTCCAATTTCATCAAATTAATTTTTTTTAATGTATCAATAAATGAATTAATTACCTGATTTTTTAATTAATAATTATATTTTTAAATGAATAATAGACCAAAAATGTTGAAATTTTCATCTCACATCCCTCCTCCAAATTTGGACTGTTACACTCTTAAGAAATTTTATCATTAAATTCAAAAATTATTGGTTTTCATCCAAACATATATTATACAAAAAAATAAAAAAACAAAGGATTCATCCAAAAATGGTCATGAATATTACGTGTATTTAACTAAAAAATTTACTTCATTCACATTCAAATTAAATTTCATGGGTGAATGGATTCGATTTTTGTGGAATACAATAATTAAAATTTAACACTTATATATAACCCCTATTCGAGAGCATAAAAAAATAATGTTCATTTTGGGACATCATTTATAATTCTAGAATGGTATTTTTATAAGAGATTAGTTCCTTTAAAGGGTCAAATATTCCCCTCTCCTAAATAAATTAATTTTTAACGAACATGTAATTTATTTATTATTTTTTATGAACTTTTTCAACCCATTATTTTTTAGTTCACTGTGAAAAACCATTTCTTCAAATTTTTATATCGTGATACACACACCCCAGTTCTATCATCATATATATTCATTAGGGGATCAAAATTTTGAATTTTATTCCAAATTCAATGGACTCATATGAATTTATTTTATGGAGGTTCCATGAGTCGAAATTCTATTATGATTTCATTAGGACTTGAGATTAAGTAAAAAATTTATTTGCCTCCTGTTGTAATTTGGATTCCACAAATATCATTTTAGTTCTCCCTCTACATCCATATTCTTCAATCAGATTTTCAAAATTAATGATCTCATGTTCACTCAAAAATCATTCATATCCAATAATTTAGAATCAAATAACTCCTCATATATAGAATGGTACTTTAATTATACATGAAACATTGATGTTTAATGTTCCTATTTATTTTATTTATTTATTTTTGATCCATAAAATCCTAAAAAAAATCACCAGATGAGATGTACAGATTTATAATAAAATTGTGATTTTTTTGTCGCTTTTTAATACATAGACTAAGTTTATATTGTAAAATGGTATTTGAATAAGGAAAAACATTGTCCATTACAACCACTCATGGTATAAACATGTTTTCAAATTAATTACATAATTCATTTTCTAAGGAAATTGTGTACAAAATAAAGTAATGAAGTAGACCAATATGTGGGTAAGAGACAACCTAATGATGATCAATATATTAGAAATTGTTATGTGTATAGACACCTCCATACGTTTTTTCTAGAAATCCTCATGGTAATTTTTGCATTTTTTGCTAGTTTCCTTGAATGGATTCATTAAAAAATCTGCATTAATCTCAACTACACCAAAATTAAACGTAGTAGTCATTGTGCATGGCCTAGTCCACTTAAAATGAATATTTATTTGGAAGAGATTTATCCTTGAGGAAATAACAACACATTGTCTCTATCTTGGTATTCTCTAATCTAGATCAATATATCAATATTTTTTTCTACAGTCTTCCTTTTATAGTGGTGTGTTTCAATATTCATCACTTATTAGTAACTGATGATACATAATCCATATCTTTCTCTCTTATCCATCCATTAAAAACTCCATGATATCTCTTTTGACATATGAGTATTATTTTTGATACAAATAAATGGGAAATTGAAAATTTTTACCATAAATAATTCAATAGTATGACACACTTACTATGGGTTTGAAATAAGTTCTGTATGACCATAGTAAATGATAAGATTTTAAACTCTATCCATTATAGTTGAATTGCACTATTTTGTCCCAAATTCTTTTGACTTTTATTTTATAAACCACATCCAATCCAATTTTATGAGGTTTTTATAAATATTAATTATTTTAATTTGCATCATATTTATTCTTAAATAATACATATACTTTTTCTAGAAGATGGTTCCTTGGTTAATAATTATATCTGGAGGGTTTACAATCTTATTAAATAATGTTTTATTTTAGTAACACAATTAATTTTTTTTAATAATTAGTTTGAATAATTTTCACTTTAGTCCATTAATTAACATTGTGTATTACTAAAAAATGTGGTAAAATCCATGTGAAATAATAAATGAGTATAATAATTCAATTACCCATGCATTGAATATCTCAATTAATATCATCAGTTTTGGTGGAATCATGTGGCCTTTTGAAATTCAACCAATAAACTGATATTTTTGCACTTTTTATTTTAAAAAAACTAGCATGTAATAAAAAATTAGGTCCAAAAAATTAATGATTTTAAATTTTTATAGAAATTCATTCAAGTCAATAATGGTCTCCATATGAATGTCTATGAAAAAAGAAAGTAATTCATTTCATCCTTCGGGATGAACCTTATAAATAATTTTCCGTTATAATTTTCTCATAAATAACATTCCACATATATATAATATATTGATTTATATTTTAATTTGAATGATTAATGTTTGGGATTAATTTCTACATGAAACCTTTATATTAGTAACATCTTAACTCACTAGTTTAGTATTTTTATCAATTTTATTTACTGAATAACTCAATGTTCTATTATTTGAAAGACAACCCATTCTCTGTTATATAAGAAGGGTTCAAATAAGTGGTAGAGGAACCATTAAAAGCCATGATGGATGGTTCCACTCTTGAATACTGTAAAGGAATAAATTTTACCCAAAATATAGGGTTCCACTATAGTCATAGAGGATGAAATCCCAACCACGATGGTGGGTTCCACTCAGAATTCGGTAGAGGACCCATGCCCTTCCCAATTGGAGGGTTTGAATCTAGGTGTTAGTAGAGGACCCATGCCTAGTCCATCTTGATGGTTCTACTATTGGAGTTTGTAGATAAATTATGCCTTGTGCTGATCAGAGGGTTCACCTTTAGGAGTCTGTATAGGAACCATGCCCCATGCATGAAAGAGGATTCCACTCTAGCAATAGGGGACCCATGCCTGACAAAGATGGTGTGTTCCACTATAGGAGTTGATGGAAGACCCATTCCATCCCCAGTTTGAGGATTCCACTCTAATGGTAGAGGACTAGTTCCCATCCCAGTTTAAGGGTTCCACTCTATAAGTCAATGGAGGTTCCACTCCCTACCCACATTCAGTGTTCTACTATGTTGGTAGAGTACCCATTTCTAACCTACCAAGCCGGTTATACTCTATAAGGATAACCAAGAATCATGCGCAGAACACTATACATTGTTCATCAAAATACACAACTGAGGTAAACATCATATTATACATGAAAATATAATTATTTTAGGATACTAAATTACAAAAATTAGAGTCTAAATAAAGGAAATATGAAAGCTTGATGTTCCCCAAAAGGAACCAAATAGTACAAAACATGTGAGCAGAACCATAAGACATGATGTCTCACGCCTTCCCCTAGACATGTATCTAGAGTTACATATCCCAGCAACAATGTCGGGGTATATATAGTTTTGGGGATGTACCTAGCATGCCCATGCCACATGGGGTCACACCCATTTTTTGGTCTTTTCAGTGTACCCAAACCATGTCCATCTACTTTACCATATGTCTACTTACTTTTTTTTACAATGTTATAATTCACATGGTGTGCCACCAATTTTCTCTTCCAATGATAATGTACTCATGCACATGGCATGTTCCTGGACATGTGAGCCATCACATTTCTCTTCGACATGGGGAAGGTGGTACACATTGTGTAGGAGGTCTACATGACACCCCATCCTTAAAAGTTTCCAAAACTATAGCCATGCAAACTATGGGGCTACACGATAAGTGTTCAACATAGTTAATGGCATATAGTGGTGTTTTTTATAGATTTTCATATCCATGATATGTGATCCAAATATAATAATCTCTATTATATATGACTTTGACTGCACCTATGACATTTGGATATAGAATCGTTTGATTTATTATGGAACTATGGTGACCAGAAACTCATTTCTAAAATCCCCACGCATGTCGCCTAACACCACCCACACTCCAACTTCTTCCATCAATGATGATTTGGATATATATCATTGTAACAATCTACCACAACCTAGAAACATCCATGATATTTCCCTATTTCATCAGTCCATGATTTTTTGTCATTGCATCATGATTATTGTGGTCTATTTGGGCTCAATACCACCCAATAGTGTCAACACATGACCGCAGGATATACTGATGAATAACATGATAAATTTGATGGAGTAAGGCTCAATAATAGATTTTTTACCATCGTTAACCAAGATTTATTGTCCAACGATCGAGAACACAGATATATGGGTTAGAAAAATAGAAGAACCAATTAAATTTATACATGAGAACATGCTAAGGACCTGAAATTTGTGCAGATCAATAGAGGGTATTGATAAGATAATTCAATTCAATCAAAGAGTGAATAATGAAAAAACTGTTTTGTTTTACCCATATACTAGATTTATCTTCAATGAAGAACGTCCTCACTAATGATTTAATTATTTCATTGCATTAGATGTTCTCTGATCTACTCTGATCCTTTCATTATTCTTTTTAAGATGTGATTCTCTAAAGGATGGATGAATGAGAAACTCTCGGTATATCCCAATATTATGCGGCTAACCCTATGAAAATAATCATGGAAGAATACATATAGATATTTTAGTTAGTATAATATAAAATTTAATTATAGTAATTAATTAATTTATCCACTGAACATACCACCAATGGGGGAGATGTCCAAACACACATGCTTATATATTTTAGTCACACATTGGGTAAAAAATGTGTTCCAGACACAACTATGGTCTTCGATTTATGATCTAATCTTCTATTTAAGAGTTACCATTTTTTTCTTTAATAAACATGTGTGAGTAATATAAAATATATAAAATGATTTTATAAAATTAATTTGGGGCACAATGGGCCATGTAATCGCATGTCCTCTCGGCTATGTGATATTGAAATATATACAAAAATGTTTCAATTTCATATAATGTAAAAATCAGGTCTCTATATATGATACACATAGATAGAGAAAGGAGAATATATTTTACACTATATGAGACATAATCAACAACAACAACCCCCATCTTCAGTTAGTTGATTATTCAATAAAGTCTTATAAAGGAGGGTCACGATGAATGAGATTATTTAAGGAAATATGTAGAATACATTAAGGGTTTCCCAGTTTATTGGAGGACTATATAGAATTAATCATGGTGAGGGAATCATCAGGACATAGGGGAAGTAATTTTTAATAATGTAAATGAACTAATTAAAAAAAATTAAATACCCCCATTAAATATCCTCACATTTTACAATTGAAATGAATTATATCCAATATCATTAAAAAAAATTTATGATATTTAAAAACCTACACAATGTCACCCAGGCCTTCACCATGACCTATAAGATAACAATGGTGTCCTCGAAAACCTCGAGCAACACAGTCAACCCTATGGTGTTTCGCTTTATCATTGATTGTTTCCCTCAGCATGGTCTCTACCATGGGCATGGTGATGCCACTGAATATGTGTTCCACCAAAAAACCACATCCCCCCAAAATCACAATGTATAATATTTAAAAATTATTAAAATATTTGGAACATAATTTTGACAATCTAATCTTGACATACTATAGATAGTGATTTTCAATTATCTAGAACTTGTTACAAACATTAATAGTTATTCAACTGTCTTCACATTATAAGGGTTTCTATATTGATTATTTTCATGAAGATGATCAATATAGTAGTTGAATTTATTTTAATATTTATAATGTTATAACCATATTCTATTCTGAAGACATCCCTAATAATCATTTTAATCACACTCTCTTCCCAACTACAAAAAAATTTAATCAAAATATAATATATAAATTTTGTTTTATATAAACACGATTTCCATTTTATAAATGCACTTTATCCTAAAATAATTATGAATTACTAATTCAAGACTACAAAAATTATGCTTATTTAGATTTTATTACCAATATATAGATTTATTAATTAATGATATTATAATTATAATTAGTTTATTATCACATAAGGGTCTCACTCATTGATGGGAGATTATGATCTATCTTGTTGACATGTGTTAGAAATGCCTATATGATGATATATTCACATTTTCCTTCATCAATATTATCCTTAATGGCTTTTTTGAGTATGATTCCCTAGGTTTCATTAGATTTTGGATCCATAGTACTTGATGGAATCTGATCCATGGTGTCCTTGATTTATGGAACATTTTTTTCGAACTCATTTGAATATCACAAAGATCATTCATAGAGTCTTATTGATTTATCTTAGTGTCTCATAAATATTAACCTTATCATTGATGATATTTTCTTTGTGATGAATATGGAATCCATAGTTCCTTGAAAAATTGAGGCATTCCCGATTATAGTCTCTAGTTCTGCTTTTTATGGATGGCGATGGGTTATATTTTTTGTGACATTATTAGAAAACATATTTTTTGGTCTTCCACCATCTATTTTTTCCTCAGTTACTCAGGTTTATCATATCTAGATTTTAAGGTAGTCATGGTTATAGTTTGGAATTTATGTGGGTTTTCATTTCCTTATAGGTATATTTTTTTAATCAAAATTTCTCAGATAGTATCTTAAATTGATTAAGCTGATGAAATCTTAAATAATTATTCTATATTCATATCCATATATTCTAGGCTTATGGTATATATAGTAACATAATATGATGATGACCATATTTACATTGGTGGCCTCCATAGGATTCGATCTTTATTTTTTGTTATCTCCCAGAGGCATTTTTCCCTTATATAGTTTATAATTTGTCTAAAATATGGAAGTCGATCATAATTTTATGATTCTAATAGAAGAGGTGTCCATTTTGGAAGTATTTTGTCATAAATACATATGATATTTTCATTTAGTTTCTTTTGCATGATAAATTTAACAAGCATTCAAGGTAACCTATATGGGTCAATATTTGAAGTGATACATAGATGTTAATTATTTTTGAGTAACCCATGACCCATTGCCAAGATGAGTGAGTGACCTAGATAATGTTGTTAAATAAAAAAATTTGGAGACCATAGTGTGATACAATATGGTGGGTAACATAGGAGATAATTCTAAACTTGTTTCCTAAGAGACCTAGGGGATGAGTGGATTTCTATTGATTAGTGATCATGGATTCCCTCTGTCACTATTTATTGGTGACAGTCGTTTTTTGTGAGTGGGGAACTCAATATATGTTTTAGAATTTAATTATTTAATTTTTATATCTTTCACATGTTAGATCATGTTTTTTAGGGTCCAAATCATATATTTAATAGAATCATAGATACAAGGACCTACTAATGGCAGACTCATGGTATTTTTTGATTCTTTTATGGATTCATTTTATGTTTATAATATGTTGAGTTCATTCAAGGAATTCCATTTTTTTGTCCTTCTACGAAATCATAAATTGATCTAAAATTTTATATTTTCATGATCATATATTTTCTTTTCTTTAAATAATTATTATTTTATTCACATTTTTTATTCTGAAATATTTATTAATATCATTTTGATAACTTTTTGAAAAAATTATTAGACTATGAATCATGAGTTGTATGTGTGATAAAACATAAAAATGGAATTTACTAAACATTAATAATTAGTATTTGGAAGATTTTTTGAAGACTTATATACATTATTCACTATGATAAATAGCAATGCCTCATGATTTGTTAAATTTTTTGGCACTAATTATAGGGAATATATGTACACATTAAAAAATATTATATTTAATAGATTAAGAAAAATTCCCTTTTTATGTATCATGTGTGTTATATTTTTTAGTTATTTAGTCAAATTTCTTGTTTGGGGACTTAATGAATGTGATGAAGATTCAAACTATTTGATGATTGAAATTTTTCCTTTACACAAAATATAATGTGGAAAAACATTTACAACATTATATTGTAAAAAAAAGAACCAAAAACAAACTACACATTATATAATGAATATAATCAGGCAAATTAAGGGAGAGAAAATTGGGAACTTTTCAGTACAATAAATAAAATAATTTTTAACATTTACAATGTACATTACTGTAACAAACATTATCATAGAGAGTATATAGAAAAAATATTTATCAAAACTTTTAAAAAATCATTGAATTTTACAACTGAATTTACAATGTTATGAAAGTGATACATTGAAGGCGATAGTAAAAAATGCTGATAAATTTTTAGAAGAAAATAATGATTTTGTTTGGGAAACTAGATTCCACAGTAATTGAACTATTATAATAATTATTTTTTAAGATTTTTGTGTATGTGGAAAATATTAATGAAGAATAAGATTATAAACATATGAAAACAAATCACATTGAATCATTCAATTTTGTTCAATACCAAGTGATATCTAATTATAGAGATAAATTTGAGATTGAATTCTAGAATTAATATATTATTTTATATTATAAAAATTGAATAAACAAGTTATTAATAAATATTTATTTTTGAATGAAAATATTGTTGATAAAGAGTTGGAAGTAAAGGTTAATTAAATTCAGATATAAATTAAAAAATTTAAATAATAGAAAATAGATTATGTGTTTAACCAAGAGAACATCCATTATTAGTTAATCCACTAGTTACTATTTAATTATTTAATATATAAAAAACACAATTTTGAGCATAGAGATATTTCAATTTTCAATCAATTTGGTTTTTTGGAATTACTTATCTAGGTGATAAGAACATATAAATATTGTTAAATCCATTTAGTGTACCTTATATCAATTCTCATATTTTATTAAAAGGTATAACTAAGTCCTAGTTAGATGAAGTCAAATGATGAAATTATTAGAGGAAACCAACATGTTTATAATTTTTAGGAATTTCTTTTTAGAATATATTTTAAGACGTTTCAAGGATTATATTTAAATCAGCCAATATTTATTGGAAATAAAAAGAATTTTTAATTCAATTATATTTGATAAGTTACATTTTATTAAATTTTTATAATTATATTTAAATGAACAAATATTTTCTATTTTATGTGTTTTAATTTATTTATTTATATTTAATTATGATTAAAAATTTTATATTTTATTATGAGTATAGATAAGATGTGGTGGTATTGAATACATAGTGCTGATGTGTGAAATTTGGAAATATGGGACCTGATAATAAAACATTGTGTATGTATGTATTATTATAATATTGTGGTAATTGAAGTCAAAATTGTGAAAATTTGGTAAAAATTATTTTTTGGTATCTATTTCCATGTATATTTTCAAGATAGATCAAAATAATGAAATAAGGTATATCTTGTTGGGATAATAGTGATTAGAAAATGACGAATATCTGGAAACACATCATGGTTATTGATTTCAATGTCATCATTTTAAAAATATGAGTTTTTTTAAAATATATCATTACCCATAGTATATGGAATGCATCATAATATAAGTATATTTTTTATTTGAAGATAATATATATAGAAAACATGTTATTGCTAAAATGGATACGTCATGGATTTTTATTGTTTTGAAAATTATATAAATAAATATGACTTTTGAAAGAATAAAGTTGTGTATCTTGAGGGGGATTAATTTTTTAATTTTTTAAGATCATTAAAATTGTTGGTAGTTATATATAGTGTTGTACCCCAGACCAACACTCCTAGGAATAATGATAAAACTACATGCATTAAAAATATGATATTACACCAACTGAGATTATCCAAACTAATAATATCAAAATTTTATGCCATTTCCATAAGATAACATTACTTCTCATAAGAAAACATTATTTCAAAAGAAAACTATTCAGTGTATTTTTTGATCAGCTACACAACATATTTTGAAAATACTTATTAATATTTATCAATAATTTAGCCACCCTAGAATCCCTTCCACATTTCTGGTAATTTATACTCACCATTAAAATGAATATAGAATAATAAATGTAATCCATAATTGATGATAACAAGACATGCAATTAGAATTTAGAAAACATATACTATTTCATTATGGTGGGGATACATGGGATAGTAAACATGAGCCATAAATCATAAATAAATAAAAAAATAGATGAAAAGCCATGTATATGTTTCATAAAAATAAACAATATAATGATAATAAAAATAGGTAACCATTGCATATTGTATTAGGCATCACAAAACTAAGACCCATTATTTAATTAGGTTTTTGAAACCTATAGTTAATTAGTGACCAATGTTTAAAAAACTTATTATCCATTAATGGATTTTATTTCAAAAATCATAGGTCAATTAAAATTTCATCATATAAATGCCATAAATAATCCATTGCAGGGGGGATAAATGATCCCAACAATCAACATTAAAATATTTTTGTTCCATTTGAAATAAAAAATTATTCATATAAAAAGGAACTAATGTAAATGAACTTGGTTTATATCATGTCTAAATGCTATCTTATAAAATAAAAATAGGGATTCCATCGATTAATAACAATATTCACCACAAAAATAGTATTTCTTAAAGGAAGTTATAGGGTGATTCATAAAATAAAAATCCTATTGTGTTATAAAAGTTTAAGATAAAATGGAAATATAACAACAAAAATCTTCGTTTACAAAACACTTCTTAACATTTTCATAAAGAGATGAAATTTGGAATCCCTTTGAAAATTATTTTCAAAGAATTTAACATGAATTTTTTTTAAATTACTAATTTATATGAAATAATAATAATGTAGTCTTGAGACATAATTAATGGATATATTTATGAAATTTCGAGTGGATGATAAAAACATTAATTTGAAAGTTAAAACGTTTTAAAAATTTGAATATAAATTTTAAGAAGAAATATCACAAAGATAGTTATAAAACATTTATTTTTTATTTATTAATGAGAAATATGGAGATTGTAATAATTAAAAACATATTTTAATATCATGATAGGAATGGATAAAATTAGTGATAGTTGTAAATATACATATGGTAGAGAAATATTCCACTTAGAAATAATGATAATCATTTTTAAGTTAATTAAAATTTATGAACAAAAATATCTATAAATTTAATTTTCTTAAGAAGGAGGAGGTATTTAATTATAATATAATTAGTGAAACTAAGAATATAGTCTCTTGAAACCTAATTCAAAGAGGTTCAATATTGATTCAAGAAAAATATATTAGTCATGAAAGAAATCTATTATCACTTAGGAAACATTTTAATAGAAGCCCCTTGAATGAGATAGAATGATGTTTAACCAAAAATATGAAGACTAAGATATAATTCAAGATATTATATAATAATATGTAATTATAGGAACCTTTTAAAATATTTTATATCACAAATACAATGTATTTCTTAATGAACAGAATCCAAGACAAAACATCCATACAAATATAATAACCATTAAAGTAATAATACATTAGAAGGGACTTTATGAGAATGAATTATACTTCTACAGATAAAATTTTTTTATAACTTTTTAAATGATAATAAAATATAATAATTCAACTTATAAGAATTGTGTACATGAATTAACATTATACATAATGAAATGAAGTTCGGTTATAAAAAACCAATTGCAAACTTCAAATTTTGAATGAAGAATCATTTTAAGGAATTTTTTTAGAATGAAATGTAAATGAAAAGAGTAAATAGAAATTAAACCATAATAAAATCATAATTTATATACTATAAAATGTATATGAATATGATTAAAGAATAAAAATTTTAATTCAATTAAAAATTGAGTGAACAAATAACCCTTTCATCATCATTATCATTTAAATTGAAAAGTGATAAAAGTTGAAAAAATGGAATATATTTGTAAAACCAAAATATATCGTGAAAAATATAATTAAAAAAATCCATGTAAACAATATAAACCCAAAAAATTAAACAGGGCCAGGATACCCATCATATCTTAGAGAAGTAATATTTAAATCCAAATAATAAAACCCTTAATCTCGCTTTGATTAACATTATCCAGACTACCAAAAAAATTATTACATTAATCACCAATTTAAATATATTATTGTTAATCATATCCTTTTATAAATGTTATATATATTTATTTCTTATTATTATATTAGTCATTAATATTTTATTTTCATCATCATATGTTGTTAGCTTCAAATTTATTTGGTACGAGTTTCAAATTTAGAGTTTGTATTATTGTTTATATATTTAATATTTATCCTTAAAATACCATTATTGGTATTATAAAAGATTTTCTATAATTATTTATTGTTTTTAATTTTATTTAATATGTTATTTTTATGATTCATGATTATAAATATACTGATTGGATTGTTTTAAAATTTTATGAATTAGGGGTGGTATCTTACTGAAATGTTAGATGTAAACATTACCATTTTGGGAAACAAATTATTATTTACTAAATATTATCCAAAATAACCCGTATATAATTTTCCTTAATTATCCATCACAAATATTTATTGCATTGATCACACATATGGTTAAATGAACCGAAAAATAGAATCCAATAAAATGTGGGGAAGTATTGTTATGAAAGTTATTATGTTTTCATAATCTAATTTTTAATTAAGAATAATGGTATAATTTATATGGTTTTCAGTTTTTGAATATTTTTATATTATATATGGACATGTAAATAATGACTAAATTGAAAAATGAAACACACACTATTGGTGGAGGTATTCCGTACATATACATAGTCCAGACACTCCTCTCGATAGTCTAAATAGATTATAAGAGAATCATATAAAAATAAATAATAATAATATTTTAATAAAAATAATAGTAATCCTTTAAATATACTTTGATTACAATTTTAGTAAGTTGGTGATTAAAAATCCATCATGTCCTTCACATAGGGAGTAGCCCACACATATACATAATGATATCATCATTTTTCAATTTTTTTTGGACGAAGTTATAAAATATATTTATAAATGGTATCATAAAGTTTCACAATATTATTAATAATTATTTTATCATATATTCATTGATAAAATATGTTTGAATGGGTGGATGAAAAAATTAATTAATCGCTCCTGGATGAGAATATTACATATGCCTTTGATTTTTGTCTCCTTGATAACACCTAGAGGACCCTTTTCATGGTATTTTTAAAATACAAATAATTATAAGAAATATAGAGATATTTTGGGATTAAAATGTTATAGTTTATTTCTAGATAAATCATTAGAATGATTGGAGAATTGGGGTGGAGTGTAAGAACCCAGTTTTTGCTATAAAAGATACTAGATTTTTTTGATATTATTCCAAAGCTGCACCTTCAGAAGGCATGCGATTCTGAGCCCCGGTGTGGCCGTAATTAAATTATCAGTGCATTCACACTAGGCACACCAAATAAATGGGATAACTCCTAAACGGTAATTCAGATCCTAAATATGAGGTTACTTATTGGTCCGAAATGGGGTTTTTACCCCAGGAATGACATAAATCATGTCGGTGTGGGACGTTGGGACCCCTCACCTATTGACGAAACATTAAACGGATAAATAAAATAATTAATTTATTCGTTTAATGGTTTACTCAAGTATCTCCTAAATGGTTGCATGGATAGGAAAACGGAGAGAACAATGGAGTCTAGAACATTCCGTTTACCCTAGAAGGTGTGTAACTTTCGCGGGCGCGGGCCCTCTGTGGAAAATGACCCCAGGGGCGTTTTCGTAATGTAGCGGCCTCGGTCGTTAAATTTTAAAACATTTGGAAGGGGGCTCGGATTAGAATTCCATGACCTCAGTTGTGCTCGGGAGGTGGTTTTTACCATAGTGGAAGCTTAACCTTGACCCCATCGAGAGTTTCGGATGCAGGTTTATTTGGGGGTTTTAAATTAATAAAAATATTAATTAATTTTTTTTATTTAAATAAACCCACCATTCTCCGTCCGCATTTTCTTCCCCCTAGAGGAACCACCTCTCTCACTCAATCCCCCTTCCTCCTCCATCTATTCAGAAAGGCACGTCGGCTCCGACGAAACGCTCGTGAAGCGTCAGGAAATTCCCATTAATGTAGGATGGTGTGTTTTTCGTTTTAAACTTCTACACCGGCTTTGAATCTATTAATATGTGTCGATTTTCCATTGTTTTTCCGAGAGAATCCCTTAATTGTGTTTCACTTGTTCTGAGATTTCCTATGCATATTTTGGATTTGAATTCCGAGTCCCGTAGCATCCGTAGCGGTCCGCAGAAGATTAAAAGTTGTTTTGGGTGTTTTCTGGTGGATTTGGCAGGTCTGGTAGGTCTTCGGTGGTCCCGGGCGGCGTGGCTCCCCAGAAGGGCGGTCGGCGCGAGCAGGGAGCGGCATGCGGTGTCAGCGCATGTGGAGCTCCTCGGAAGGGTGGTCGGTGTGAGCGGTGTGCGGCTGGCGATGTCGGTTGAGCGGGAGCGCAGTCGAGCGGGCGTCAACGAAGAGGACCGGGCAGCAGGGTTTTTACCAGGGCGCGACGACGCGGCAGACCGGGTTCCTCGTGACCCCGGCCAGTGGAAAGGGACCCACACTTCGCGGGTCCTATTAAGGATCAGCCGGACTGGCAGAACTGGTCCGGGCGATGCCGGCCGGCCCGCGTAGTGAACCGCGGGCCGGTTCAGACAGAGGGAGGACCGACCGAACCTGTGCGGCCCACCTCTTTCCGGTTCTTAATATTAAACGCCCCTAAAATTCAAACCATTGATCAGTTTTACCTACCGTCAGTGGAGACACATTCCTTGGATCGAGAGAGACATTTTGAGTGGGACTTAGTAATTTTTAATTCCAGAGACGAGGGGGTCGGTGGCACAAAACTTACGTAAAGTAGTTTAGCGTATATCTCCCAGGTTTTTGATTTGGACGGAACGAACTCATCCGGTGTCCATTTTGACCGATGTCAGTGGAATTTGGACCCTAGTGCCGAGGCGGAGTGTTCCACAGTGGTCCCAAGTGTTGAATCTAGAGTTGAGTCATGGGCCCTACAACCCATCTTTTAAGCTATGAACAACGTTTTGTAACTTTTTCATCGGACGTTCATTCGGTGCGTACGAGCATTCGATTCTAGGTATTTTTTCTGAGGGAATTGCAATGGCGCAATCTGCCTGCTTTAATTACACACGGTGGTGTGGGCCCCACCAGGGCCTTTTAGGGAGTTGGCAGTGATTTATATCATTATCACCGGGTGCCCGTTTTGAACAAGTGGTTAGTCAATCTTGTGTAATTTTTTGAGAGGATCATAATGGTGTGATCTGTTTGTAGCGCTTCAGTACCAGGTTGCGGGTCCCACGTAGCACTTCTCATGTGTGGTATGGAAATATGCATCTTTTTTCCCAGATATCTGTTCCATGCAATTGAGCAGTCAATTTGACGTGTTTTTCGGAGGGGATCGCAATGGTGTGAGGCGCCCGATTGTTTTTGGGACCGAGGCTCGAGACCACGGGACGTCGTTCAGGCGTATAAAGGTGTTTGGTAGCTTTTCCATCGGATATCCATTTGGGGTGAGTAGAGAATCTATCCCGCATGTTTTTTCGTGAGGATTAGAATAGTACGATCAGTTTGGATGTGTGGAGTCTCATTTGAGATCTCATGTAATTTAAAGCATGAAAGGTGTACCAGTGGTGGTTCAACTTACGGTATTTGCATATAACCCTAGATATGCGATCACGTTCACTCTTGGGAGAGTGAAATGAATGCTTGAAAATATGTGGTTGGCCGTGCTAGGGTCGTGGAAGAAGCAGGTTGGTGAATTTACATTTACGCCCTTTTGCGTTGACATTGGGTGTCGTGTGCACGATAGCCCTTGGGCTGGAAATGAAGTATACTCTAGGAGTATATGGGAATGCATGGAGGTACATTTTGTATTTTTTACCTGAGAAAGTTTGTGCGCTTGGATTGGAGATGAGTTTCGGCCCCACGTTGTGCGGGCCCCATGTGTGTGCCATGTTCTACTTTACGAACCTTTGACCTCTCGAATGTAGATGGTCCTTCTGTTAATGATTATTTATTCCAGTATGGTTATTGTGGATTCTGGTGTGACCAATACTTTACGTGGGAACCGATACTATACTCAGGATGTTGTTTCCAGAAGGGATGTCCAGAACAGTTCTGAGTTTACCCTCCAGTAGAGACTGGGCAGTGGGTTGCTCATTGTCTTCTTCCAGGTCTACCCTCCAGAAGAGATATGGCAGTGGGTCACCTATCAACTTCTTACATCTCTTCCCACCAACAGAGACTGGGAAGTGGGTCACCTTCTGATTTCTTCTAGGTCTACCCTCTACCAGAGACTGGGCAGTGGGTCACCTATCGATGTATTCTAGGTCTACCCTCCAGTAGAGACTAGGAAGTGGGCCGCCTGTTGAATTTTTCTAGGTCTACCCTCTAGTAGAGTCTTGGAAGTGGGTCGCATGTCAACATATTCCAGGTCTATCCTCTAGTAGGGCTAGGAATTGGGTTTCCTGTCGACCTCTTAGGGTCTACCCTCCAGCAGAGACTGGGGAGTGGGTTACCTGACAACCTATTATGGGTCTACCCTCTAGTAGAGACTGGGCAATGGGTTTCCAGAAGACTTCTTTCAGACTTATTCCTTTTTATTAGTCTAGAAACTGACTTATCTCTGTGATTACCGGAGCGGGATCCTTGGTTGTACGGGTCAGTGATGTGATGACTTTGACCTTGAAAAGACCTCTCGATTGTGGGGCAGTGAAGAGGTGTAGTTTGACTTTCCCTAGAACTCTCAAGAATGAGGGGAACTTTCCCCACCGAGACGTGTCGTTGTGATGTGACCAAAAACCGTGCGGGCGAGTCTATTCCGTACAAAGCGGATAGTATCGAGGTGCGTTGATTTGAGCCCATTGACTTTCAGTTCGGGGAAAACGTGCAGGATGCTGGGCATCGATGGTGATTACTACTGGGACTATTGGCTACTCATTTTCTTGGGCTGAGCTATGGGATGGAGATCCCCTTAAGATCTTGTTCAGGATTCTTGATTGAGCATAAGGATATGTATATACCTTTTTCCAGTACCCACTTCTTTGGTTTTGGTTACTCTCCTTCCAATAGAGGCGAAGATGCCTGGGGTATGCCACGTTCTTTCTGTGTCTAGATTCTCGTGGTTAGACGAGTCTACTATCCTACTATAGGTAGGGAAGTCTCGACAAGAAGTTCATCTTTTCAACATTTCTAGCTCCTTGTGCTTGGACGAGTCTACTTCCTTCCACTTGTTGGGTTGAGCTGTACACTTTACTGCACTCTCTCTGTTGTACTCTTTTACTATTCCATGTTCGCTCTACTGCTCACCTCTTCAGTACCTCCTTTGTTTCTCCCACGATCCTTCGGGGCATCCTATTGAGTGTTTTTATACTCACCCCTACATGGGATTTTCTCGCACTTGGTGTGCCTTTGCAGACGACATACAGGTTGGTCGTGACATCAGTGGAGCTTTGGAGTTCGGGAGCTTAGACCACCGGCGATGGTCGTAGTCGGGTTACAGGTGTGAGAATCTCCCAACTGTTTACTTTTGTTTAAATTTTTCCGGGTAGTGGCACTTTTCTGGTTCGGTGCGTGTTATGCCCTTATTCTTTTTCAATTTAACTTTATCATTTACTTTGTACTGTTTAGAGTTCGATGCACTTTGTGGTTTATTTATATCAGTTGTTACTTTACATTCTTTTTATACTCTGCACTTCTGCATTGAGTGGGCTGCGTGTGTGTGTACAGTTACTCAGGAAAAGTTCTCCTCGGGTTTTTTAGACTTCGGCAGTTATCGCTAGCCCCTGGCCTATGGAGGCGGGTTTGGTGTAGTTGCGGCTCGAGCCCGGGGTGGGTTGGGTAATGAAAAAGTGATATCAGTGGTGGTTCGTTCCTTGGGAAGTTGTTCAGTTGTCCCTAAAAGGGAATTTGGTTGGGATCTTGGGCAATAGTATCAACGTGTCCCGAGACCGGCTCTTAGGCCATAGAGTCCAGCGATGGTGCGGCTGCTGACGTATCCATTCACCAGAACCCTGATAAGCCGCTTGGTGACTCGGCATGCTGAGTCACTCGTTGCAGGGAAATTTGGTTTGTGCATCACATAGGATCAAGTCCTTGACTGTCCTTCTTGAGTTAGCTCCCCATTGTTGTGACTATTATATATACATATATACTCATCTGATCGCGACACTCCTTGATAACATTCACGATGTCTTCGCGAAGACCGCCAGCCAGGACACTAGCTTTGGTTCGTGATGACGACCCTATGAGTGACGAGGTCTCAGTCCAGGACCCATCATGCGAGTCTCTTTCTCCAGGTGGACCGGTAGTAGCACCCCCACCTGGTGAGTAGTAAATAGCTCAAGTAGAGTAAACTGAGCTTGAGAGCAGGTTGAGCACACTCCATGAGCTCCAGTGATAGAGACTGCTGAGGTTCAGTGGTGTGCCAGACCCTCCGACAGTAGAGGTTTGGTTAGAGATAGTGGTTAGCCTCTTCAGGCTTATGCATACACCAGAATATCTTATTGTGGTTTTGGCTGCCAGCCTTTTACATGGAGTAGCTGGGCGTTGGGGTAGTCTGGTGACTCATTTTCTCAATGAGTCATCACTTTCATGGGGAGACATTCAAATTGTGTTTCATGAGGAGTTTTAACCCTCCTCCTTACACTCTGTTCGGATCCAAGATCTCCTACAGTTTTTGTAGGGAGCAATGACAGTGGCTGAGTACGCGACTAGGTTTACAAACCATGCACATTTTTACCCGAACTTGGTCCATGACGAAAACTTATATGCGCAGAAGTTTGAGCAGGGTCTCCACAGAGATATTTGTGCTATCATAGTATCCTTGGGCTTTCCCAATTATTCCAGGGAGCTAGAGTAGGCATTGATGACAGAAAGTTTCCTACCAGGCATTACAGCTGGTGGTGGATGTAGGCACGATGAAGCTGAGATGTCTGCCATAGCTAGAGGGCTTCAGCTAACAGAACCTCGACGCTGGTGGATTTCTGATAACCAGACTCAGGGGTGTGATCGTACACCACCGTGGATCCGGAGGGCACTAGTGCAGCCCGTAGAGCGTCGATGCTATGCTTGTGACAGGCAAGGTCACTTGGCACAGGACTGCCCGACCAGGAATATGGAGAATATCGGGCAGGAAACATGTGCACCACCGTGGTAGAGGTATCATCGTGATCGGAGTAGCGCCCAATGAGTTGGTGATATCCGAGTTGCAGGGGAAACTGGTAGTGGGGGATGAATTTATGAGGTCTTCCCATCACCACCAGGTGTTCCATATTATTCTCTGGCAGCTGACACATGGGACCACAGACAACCGCGAGCTTTGGATATCTACGATCATGCAGAGCATGAGGTGATATGAGGTATGCTCTACAGCTCTTCTACTTTTTGTAGTAGTATTTTTAGACTCTGTGTGTGATATTATTTTCCCCATGCTACTTGTTTGAGGTGTTACCTGGCTGACACGGGGCATCGGTGTAAACCTGTGTCGGAAAGGTAGAAGGTGTGAGACCTTTTTCTTTAGTAAATGGTGTCGACTCCTTCACTCTTCCAGAGTGTAAGAGTGTCTATGTCATGGGACATCAACCATGAAACCTTGTGTGACCAGATATCCTTGGGTGTTTCACCATATGGATATTCTGATGGAGGGATTCATCGGTCTTTATCCCAGGTCCAAATAGTGATTCCAGTTGCAGCGTGCGACGTGGGGGTTTGGTTAGGGAATTGAGCTACACTTGAGGGCCTTCGGGTCGTTTCAGACCGTGCGAAAGGATGGGGAGGTTCCCTACCGGCTTGCCCTATCCCCAAGGTCAGGAGTTGGTGCATGACGTCTCCCACCTGACTCACCTGAGAATATGTGTGCGTTCTCCTATGCATGACATCGGAGAGGTAATACCTCATGTGAATAGATCAAATCCTTTGGTCTTTGTGCGGTGGCGCAGAACTGTACAAGAGTTCTTCTGGGAACGGGAGATCCAGGTGTGGGCTTAATACCCTGAGTTGTTTCCCCAATTTTTTTTTCGATGATGGAAATATTGAAAGAGGAATTGGTGTAAGAACCCATTTATTTCTATAAATGACTTTGGAATTTTCTTAATGTTATTCTAGGGCGGCGCCTTCAGACAACATGCGATTCCGAGCCCTACTGTGGCCAAAATTAATTTATCAGTGCGTTCACACTGGGCACACCAAATAAATGGGATAACTCCTAAATGGTAATTCAGATTCTAAATATGAGGGTACGAATGGGTCCGAAACGGTGTGTTTACCCCAAGATCGACATAAAGCATGTCTGTGCGGGACATTGGGACCCCTCGCCCTTTGACAAAAAATTAAACGAATAAATAAAATAATTAATTATTTATTTTAATGGTTAACTAATGTATCTATTAAACGGTTGCTCGGATGGGAAAACTGAGGGCACCATTGAGTCCTGAATGTTCTATTTACCCTAGGTGGTGTAAATTTTACGGGTGCGGGCCCTCTGTGGAAAATAACCCCCGGGGCATTTTCGTAATTTAGCAGCCTTGGTCGGTAAATTTTATGACTTTTGGATGGGGCCTCAGATTAAAATTTTGAGACCATCGTTGTGTTCCGGAGGTGGTGTTTACCCTAGGGGAGGCTTAACCAGGACCCCGTTGAGAGTTTCAGATGTGGGATTATTTGGTGGTTTTAAATTAATAAAAATTTTAATTTATTTTTTTCTTTATTTAAACCAACCCACCCCTCTCCATCCCCCTTTTCCTCCCCCTGGAGTAACCACCTCCCTCCCTGAAGCCCTCTTCCTCCTCCATATCTCTTTCAAGGCATGATGGCTATAGTGAATCGCTCGTGAAGCGTCGGGAAACACCCATTAAGGTAGGATCGTGCGTTTTTCTTTTTAAACTACCACACCTTCTTTGAATCCATATATATGCGTTAATTTGCTGTTCTTTTGTCGAGAAAATCCCATAATCGCATAGCACTTTTTATGATATTTTTGAAGAATATTTCGGATTTGAATTCCGAGCCCCAAGGCGTCCACAGCGGTCCGACGAATATTAAAAGTTTTTTTGGGTGTTTTCCGGCGGATTTGGCCGGTCCAGCGGGTCATTGGCGGTCCATGGTGGTGGGGTTCCTCGGTAGGGTGTTCGGCACGAGCGGGGAGCAGTAGGTGGTGTCAGCATGTGCTGGGCTCCTCAGTAGGGCGGTCGACATGAGCGAGGAGCGGCATACGCCGTCGGTTGAGGGGGAGCGCGGTCGAGCGGGCGTCAGCGAAGAGGACCAGGCAGCGGGGTCGTCGCCAGGGAGCGATGACCCGGAAGACCGGGGTCGTCGCCACCCCGACCAGTGGATAGGGACCCGCGCTTCAATGGTCAAGAGGAGGATCATCCGGAAAATCTGAGCCGGTTCGGGCGATGCGGGCCGGCCCGCACAGTGAACCACGGGCTGGTTGAGACAGAGGGGGGGCCGGCGGAACTGGTCCGGCTCACCTCATTTCGTTTCTTAATATTAAACACCCCTAAAATTCTAACCGTAAATCGGTTTCACCTGCCATCAATGGAGACGTGTTACATGGATAGAGACAGGCATTCTGAGGTGGTATCGTGAATTTTTATTTCCCGAGACGAGGGTGTCGGTGGCACGACACATACGTTAAGTGGTTTAGAGTATATCTCTGAGGTTTTTGTTTGTGACGACACAGACACATCTGATGTCCATTTTGAGTGCCGTCAGTGGCGTTGGGACCCTAGTGCCGAGGAGGATGTTTCCAGGCTAGTTTTAGAAGTTGAAACTAGAGTTGAGGTGTGGGCCCCATGACCCATCTTTTATGCTGTGAACATCATTTTGTTACTTTTTCATCGGACGTCTGTTCGGGGCGTGCGATAAGTCGATTCTGGGTGTTTTTATGAGGGTATTGAAATGGCGCAATTTTCCCGCTTTAATTCTGCACGCTGGTGCAGGCCCCACGAGGGCCTTTTTGGGAGTTGATGTGGGTTTCTATATTTACACCGGTTGTCCATTTTGGACAAGTTTTTAGTCAATCTTGTGTACTTTTTTGAGAGGATCATAATGGTGAAATCCATTTGTAGCGCTTTGGGATCGGGATGTGGGTCCCACCTAGCATCGTTCATGTGTGTTAAGACAATATTCATCTTTTTCTCCAGATATTCGTTCCATGCATGTGAGCAGTCAATTTGACGTGTTATTCTGAGGGGATCACAACGATGCGATGCGACCGATTGTTTTCCGGACCAAGGATCGGGACCACGGGACGTCGTTCGGGCATATAGCGGTGTTGGGTAACTTTTCCGTCAGATATCTATTTGGGGCGAGTAAATAATATATCTCTCATGTTTTTCCGCGAGGATTACAATGGTACAATCTATTTGGATGTCCAGAGTTTCATTCGATATCTCATGTAATGTGGATGCATTAAAGGTTTACAAGTGGTGGTTCTTCCTGTGGTATTTGTGGATAACCCTTTGAGTGTGATCGCGTTCACTATAGGGGGAGTGAAATGAATGCTTAAAGAGATGTAGTCGGCCATGCTAGGTCCGTGGCGGAATTAGGTTGGAGAATTTACATTTACGCCCTTTTGTGTTTACATTGGTTATCGTGTGCACGATAGCCCATGGGTTGGAAATGAAGTATACTCTGGGAGTATTCGAGAATTCTTGGAGGTACATGTTGTAGTTTGTAACAGAGAACGTTTGTGCGCTTGTTTTGGAGATGAGTTGGGGAAAAAGTCATGTGGGCCCCATGTGTGTTCCATGATCTACTTTACATACCTTTGACCTGTCGTGATGAAGATGGTCCTTATGTAAACGATGATTTAGAGCAGGATGGTTATTGTGGATTCTGGTGTGACCAATACTTTACATGGGCACCGACCCTCTACTCAAGTTGTTTTTTCTTATGGGGATGGCTAGAGCAGTTATGATTTTACCCTCCAGAAGAGGCTAGGAAGTGGGTTGCTCATTGTCTTCTTCCAGGTCTACCCTCCATAAGAGATTGGGCAGTGGGTCGCCTATCAACATCTTCCAGGTCAACCCTTCAGTAGAGAATGGGAGGTGGGTCACCTGTCGACTTCATCGAGGTCTACCCTCCAGCAGAGGCTGGGTAGTGGGTCACCTGTCGACGTATTCCAGGTCTACCCTCCAGCAGAGACTGGGCAGTGGGTCACCTGTCAACTTCTTTTAGGTGTACCCTCCAATAGAGACTGGGCAGTGGGTCACTTGTCGACGAATTCCAGGTCTACCCTCTAGCAGGGCTGGGCAGTGGGCTTCCGGTCAACCTCTTAGGGTCTACCCTCCAGCAGAGACTGGGCAGTGGGTCACCCGACGACCAGTTAGGGTATACCCTCCAATAGAGACTGGGTAGTGGGTCTCCCGACGACTTCTTTCAGACTATGTCCTTTCTATTAGGCACTTTTGTGGCTTATCTCTATGATTACTAGAGCGGGACCCTTGGTTTTACTGGTCAATGATGTGACAACATTGACCTTGAAAAGACCTCTCAACTCTGGGGCAGTGGCAAGGTGTAGTTTGACTTTCCCCAGAACTCTCAAGAACATAGGGCTCTTTCCCCACCGAGACGCGTCCTTGTGATGTGACCAAAAACCATGCGGGCGGGATAATGCTGCCTAAAGAGGATAGTATTGAGGTGTGGTGACTTGAGCCCCTTGACCTGCAGTTCGGGGCCGACATGCAGGATACTGGGCATTGATGGTTATTACTTCTCGGACTGTTGGGTACTCGTTTTCTTAGTCTAAGCTACGGGATAGAGATCCCCTTATGTTCTTGTTCGAGTTTCTTGATTGAGCATATTGATATGTATATACCATGTTCCAGTACCCACTTCTTGGGTTTTGGTTACTCTCCTTCCAGGAGAGGTGAAGACGCGCGGGGTATGCCACGTGCTTTTTGTGTCTAGCTTCTCATGGTTGGGCGAGTCTACTCTCCTGCTATAGGTAGCAATGACTCGGTAAGAAGGTCATCTTCTCACTATTTCTAGCTCCTTGTGTTATGATGAGTCTAATTACTTCCTCTTGTTGGGTTGAGTTGTAATCTATACTGCACTCTCTCTATTTTACTCCTTTACTGTTCCATTTTTGATCTACTACTCACCTCTTCAGTACATCTTTTGTTGCTCCCTTGTGCCTTTGGGGAATCCTATTGAGTATTTTTATACTCACCCCGGCTTGGGCTTTTCCCACACTTGGTGTGCCCCTGCAGAAGAGTGAAAGGTTGGTTGTGACTTCAGTAGAGTTTAAGAGTTCGGGATCTTGGACCGCAGGTAGTGGTCGTAGTCGGGTTCGAGGTGTGGGACTCTCCAAGTTGTTTACTTTTGTTTACCTATTTCCAAGTTGTGGCAATTTTCTAGTAGGGCGCGTGTTATACCCTTTTTCTTTTTAGTTTACCTTCATCTTTTACATTGTACTATTTAGAGGTAGAAGCACATTGTGGTATATTTCTTGCATTTGGTACATTACTTTCATATTTTACTCTGCACTTCTGCATTAAATGGGCTACGTGTGTGTGTACAGGTACTCAGGAAAAGGCCTCCCCGATTTGTTTAGCCTTCGGCGCTTTTCGTCAGCCCCTGGCCTAGGGAGGTGGGCTTGGGGTAGTTGCGGCTTGAGCCCGGGAAGGTTTGGGACGTGAGATAGGTTAGATCATTTTAAAAGTTAAGGGAATTATTTTTTGTAAATATATCTTGTCAATATCAAGATAGGACAAGATTCACTTGGAAAATGGAGAAAATGGATAAAATGATGGAGTTTTGTAAAAGGTAAAGTATATACTCCCTCAAACATTCATTAGAATACATGTTTGAAAATTTTGTTTAATTATTTTTATAATTTGATTTTTATCATGGTAATTATATTCCTTAATAGTAATTTAATATCAATACCTAAAAATAAAAAGGGCAGTAATGAAATAAAAAACAATTTTATCAAAAAAAATCTAAAATAATTTTTTTCGAATATTTTTTTTTTCACACGAGAAATTAATTATTACATTTGTACATGTAATATAAAAATCTTGGTTTTCAGAAAATGTGAATTTTTGTACTAAAATTATATAGTTCGGAAAAAATAAAAAATGTTGTGGATTTTGGGGACCCTAATTTGTTTCTTAATAACTAAATGATATTTTTTTGAACATAAATGTAATCAAAAACATAATTTAATTTATTCACTAATTAATTAAAAAATAAATACTATAAATGGTTTTCATTATAAAAATATAACTTAATTTTCATAATGTTAAACAAGGGTTTTCAAAATTCATCATAATATTTTTAAATTAATAAATGATTTTTTATCATGATTTTTTCTGCTAATTATTTTTTATGCTTCTTAATATATTCATAATAACAATAATTTTAATAGAAACTATATTTTTCTAAATTCACCACAAAAACAATTATTTATAAAAAAATAATTTCCTTAATAACTTATTTATATGATAAATAACAAAGTTAATTTCATTTTGTAAAATTCATTTTATATAATTATATAATTTATTTTTATGGTATTATAAAATATAATAAAAACTATTTTTAATAAAAAATGATATTTTATATTAAAAATTACTTTTAATATGTACAATTAATTAGTGTCAATGTATCATACAAATTAAAAAGATAATTTTCCATTATTATTTGAAAATTTAAAAAAAAATTCATTTCTTATAATGAGTCATTTTTTAGAAAAATAAAATTTTAAGTATAAAATGAATTAATCCTTATTACATAACAAGTAATAACTATTAGATTAATGTTAATTTATTTCATGTAAATGATATAAATAAATTTACTTAAAATAATTATTTATTGAATAGACATAAAAAATTCAAAATATTAGTTCAGTGAAATATATTAGACTTATATCAAATAATATTCATTAAATTTCAATTATAATAATAATTTATATTCTTGAAATATAATTTTACTAGTCTATTGATGTTAAAATATTTATTTTAGTTTTACGTATACATATTTTCATACATTGATAATATTTTTATTAATAACCATACATAACACTTAAATAAGTAAATATATATTATTTAAATATTATTTTATTATATCATTATTAATTTTTCACAAATTATAATGTTTTAAATTAATTATGAACCATTAAAAAAATCAATGTTCCCATTGGATACATATATATATATATATATATATATATATCCATGAACCGTATTTCCAGTGACCTATTTTATAATGTCCAAATATCATTATTATATATACCGTTACTATGTTGATTCATTCTATTCCCTCATCATAAAAACACCTCAAATTTAAATTATTTTCATTTTAGCTCTCACAAAATGCTTTATCCATACATGATGTTCTTCCCCTTTATATTTTTTTGTTACTTACTATTGATCCTCAAGATTGGATATGACTCAATTCATCTACTATTGTTGAATATTTTATTAAAATATATTTATTATCACATTTTAATTTTTATAATTTCAATAGATGTAATAATTTATGTTGATTAATAATACATGTTGTATTATACATTGTTTCATGTGAAATGTTGTGATGTGTTACTATAAATGAATAAACTATTGATTGTTTAATTTCACTCCTGGATGACTTATTTCCAAATCTATTTTAATTCCTTCAAAACAATTTGTTTTGAACTACAAACAGATAGTATATGGAATACTATTTCTTCAAAAAAACCTATATAATTATATTCCCATCTATTTAATAAATTGAATCTTCTTAATATTAAATATTTCTTACTAATTACAATACCTTAGGGTATCTGAAACATAATCCTGAATTAGGATATTGATTCTACAAATATATAATCCACTCATTATTAGGGATGAATCGGTGACATATTATTTCCCTCATAATCAGAATATATTAATATTTTCAACATTTGATTTCAAATATCCATCATATCATTATGTATTACAAGTTTTTAATGATAAACCTTCAATAAATTCATTTTCATGATAATATTTACCTACTCATATTAAAACACAAATGGTTACTACAATAACACATATTTTTATATTAAATGTTCTTATTAATATGAAAAAAAATTAAATATGTATTCTATGATTACACAATAATTTTCACATATTATACATTCATTTAAACATTGTCTCACTTGGTTATTCTATTAGATGTATTAGTCCATAATAGGTTATTGATTGTCATATAAATATTAAGTCATTTAACCGAAATATATTAAAATCCATTACAATGGAATATAAATTTATTTTCAATTTACCACGAATATCCCTCATGAGTTATATCCATGTGTGCTGTCTTAGCCCCACTCACCAAGGACCATGTGAAAATTGACATTATAGTCAACAATACGTTTTCATCGATATTAACCCAATGTTCATCTACACCTCATCAACGTCCACATTTATGTTTCTATAAATATATTGAATTGAAATTAATAAAATTTAGATAAGTTTAAAAAAATAAAAGGATTTTATGATATAATAAGACTTCTGGATTAGGTGTTCACTAATTCTCATTTATCATAATCTCTAAAAATTATTAACCAATCAAAAAAATAACTACTTGAGTCTGATACCAACTGATGTTCCTTATATCCATACTCAGTGGTCCTATGCAAACAACACATATATTACACATTGGATTTGACCCCATGTGAGATGATCCAAGCTAAAAACATAATTTTAATACATTATTTCCACAAGATAAACATGAAATCTCACAATAACGACACAATCCCAAGAAATAATTGTGTAATTTTTTTGGTTCAATAAGATAAGAGACTCATTTTTTGATACTTGTGAGTATTTTCCTATAATTGATCCATTACAGAATCTATTACATACTTTAAATAAGTCATACTCATCTTAATAACCTTGGTAATGGATTCATAAGAAATGGGTGAACATACATTCTTATAAATGAAATACTTTTCAACATTTCATCAATGATAAGATCATAAGTATATTATAACACAAGAGTATGGGAAAATTAACATTTTAAAACGAACATGTATCACTATTATTTATGAATAATCCATTATATAAAGTCATATAATTTCATATGAGAAAACATATACCCTATCATAAGTGTTTGTAAATATGAGATATAAAACAAGAGGCTCAGAGGGTAATTATCAGATTAATGTTGTGGAAATTATTAGAAATGAAGAATAATAATAAACGCTATCACAAAAATGATAACATGGAATCAATACAGTGTTTCTATGTCATCATAAACCTATTACTAAAAATTTATGTATGTTTATCAAGTTTATGATCAATTAGTGTAAAAAGGTTCATAAACTGAAAATCAGTTAGTGACTTATTTTCTAGAAACCTATAGTTTATTATTATATAACGGGATGTAGAATCTTAACCAATGCATTGAATGGTGGTATAAGACTCTATATATCAATAACCCTATTTTTTCTTCTGTTTTATATTTTTCATTCATCATGTCTTGATGATCCTTTAGAGAAAATTGATTATACATCTCTTTAAAATGGTAACTCATAAATTAATATCATAGATTAGACAAACTGATGGAAAAATAAAATCACCTAAAAGGGGTATCTCATAGATGAATTTATAGTGTTTTCAAAAAACATAAACCTCTATGTGTAATATATTATATTGACAAAAAATGAAATATAACTATGAAGAAAAAGTTTAGAGAACACTTTTTAATATTGTCATAAAGAAAAGAAATTGTGAATCACATCAAAAATAATTTCAAAGAAGGTAACATTAATAAAATATAAAACAATATTTGAAAATAACTTTAAATAATGTTTCCTTCAAAATGATTAAATTATTTCTATTCGAAATGTTGTGTGTAATATAAAAATATGGACATCAACGTTAAATCCTTTATAAGGTTATGAAAATAATTTTTTGGGACAAAAATCATAAAGTGAGTGATAAATCATTCTTTTTAAATGAGTTAATGTGATATATTTAAATTACTAGTTACACTAGGCATTATGAATTTACGAATAGTAAAGTATATATATAAGAGTTAATATTGATATGGTAGAAAAATATATCCTTTAGAGAGAATTATAATATATCGTATCATTAATTTTTTTATTATGGTATTGATCTGTAAGTGTAATTACATGGAGAATATGGATAAGGAATTATAATATCATCACTGAGCTGATGAAATACAACTTGTAAAACCATAAATAAAGGAGGAAAATTTTGACTCAAGAAAATAATTTGGGTTTAGAAATAACCATTATGGCCTAAAAGTATTTTAACAGATAACCATCAAAGAGAGAGTTTTATATTAAACAATATATAAAATGAATAAAATATACTTCATGAAATTATTTATAAATTTTTTGTTCACAAAAAAAATTAAATGAAATTAGCTTCTTAAAAAGAACATGTCTCAAAGAATGTAAATTGAGATAAAACACCCAATTGAATATCATTGTCATTGCTGTAATAATCCATTAAAAATGATTTCATGAGAATGAATTATAAATCCATTAAAAATAAAGTTTAATTATGATTTTATAAAATCATAGGATATATTAAATCAATATATATTGATGGCATTCTTAAGTATTCATTATGGATTAATGAAAAAAATTAGTTATTAAAAAATCTTACACATATCATATTTTGATGGATGGATCAATTGTAATGGAATTAAAAAAATTGAATTATAATTCACTAAAAATATTGTAAATACATCCTATTAAGTCGTAGGTTTGAAAATAAAAAACAAATTAATATAAGTATTAGAAATAAAAAACCTAACATAATGTATGAAAATTCAGTTAAAAAACCCTTATATCATTATTGTATTTAAAATTGAGAATCCATGAATGGTAGAACCTGATTTGGATATTTAAAACATTTATATTTCAGAAAAATATGTGGTCAGAGAAATCCATGTAAAATTTGTACCCTGTAAAGAGGAAACACGTGGTGTATATGATCATATATCTTTGATGAAAAATTTAGATTCAAAACCCTTTACATGAATCATGATTATCTAAAAATTATATAACATCCTTTAGAATAAAATTAAATATACTAGTCACATATTTCATATACTTATTCGTACCTATATCTGTTTATAAACATCACTTATAATAATTTATTATATATATGTCATTTAGTTATACTTTATTTTCATCATCGAATGTAATAATCATTAATTGTTTATTTAAAAACTGTTCTATAATAGTGACGTTTATTATTTTTAAGATATATAAAATTTATCATTCTGATATCAATGTAAGTACTATTAATGATGATTTATAATTATTGATAATGTTGTAATTTCATTTAAATAGTTTGTAGTTATAGTTACTCTTGTACAATTTGGTGATGATATTATTTAGGTAATTTTCAGAAATGGGTGTTCTATCATGAAAACATGCTATATATTGACATTAAAATTTAATTAGTGTATCTTATGCATGTCACGACCCGTCCTTGGGACCCGTTCCATGTCTACCCCAAACATGCCTTCCATAGGCCAGGGGCTTGCGACTAGCAACAAAGGCGTAAATCCCTACGAAGGGAAGGAATTGCCTTTATAAACTATAACCATGCACAAATAGAGTACAATATGGAAGAAAAAAAACATGTAAAACTATGTACAAAAGATTGATGAAAAGTAAATGGGCCTGGAAATACAAACCCAACTATAAAGTACAAGGAACTAGAAAGTACAAGTACAACTAAAGAAAAGAAAAACAGTTGCTGGATCGTCCTTTAGGATTCCTACCTGAAGGGTAGGTACAGATACCCTCCACAACCCTCCAGGTCCGTCTTTCTCCTCTATGTTCCATCACTCCATGTGGTCCACCTCCGAGTACCGTCCAGTCCTGGTACACTCAGCCTCGGTATGCGCTGTCTGTCGTCTGCATCCAACACAACGAGGTGTGGGCATAGCCCGTGTAGGGGTGAGTATAATGATACATAGTAGGGACCCCGAGACCCTCAAGGACTCACAAAATCTAACAAGGATAAATCAAAAATGATGAATTCAAAAGATCACCTCACATAGGTATATTCCCATACATATACCTAACTTATCATGTAATCCATCTCAATCATGAGTAAAACACAAAAGTTACTGACATAGCTCAACCAGGATTTTATTCTAGGGGTAGAAACATTTTTAACCCTTGGCTACTGGTGAAATCGACCTCTACGGAGTATAGTGGTCCTACCGCAACACCAAGGTTCTTCCCCCTTACCTTCGACTGCTAAGGTACTCCTCCTGTCGAGTACCGTGGGTCTACTACATCACACAGAGGCGCTCCCCACCGTAGGTCTGCCGCCACAACTAGGCGCTCCCCCTCATAGATGTAGAGGTACTTCTCCTGTCATGTACCGTGAGTCTGCCACCACAACAAGGCACTCCTCTGTCATGGGTCTGCTGCCACAACAAGGCACTCCCCACTTGGCCATACGAGTCACTACGAGTCGCTCGATTAGTAGTCATCAAGTCTCAGCCAGCTACTAGGTTTCCGCAAAAATGCATTCTCATCAATGGAAGATCTGCTCCACAAGAAACTGGTCGATACTCCAACTATCATGAAGTCCCATGTAGAAGTATCTCAAAGGACCGCCTCGTCATAGGGGTCTCAACGCAATAGATAGCGCGTCAATCTGATGCCCAGTCTGTGAGTTTTTTGTTTTTTAGTCCTGGGGGATCAGTTGGATTCGTGTACGACCCAACCTGACCATAACTCAACTAAACCCCGAACTCCAGTGGGGTATACTCAAAGGGACCGTCACCCTTGAAAAATACCAGTGTCGTTGATGGTTAGTCAAACGGTCGTCCGATTCCAAAGATATGGCCAAAGAAAGTAATGGTCAGCAGTGGGGCCTGGTCCGGTCCGACCTGGGTAGACCAACCCGACCCGACCCGAATTAGTCTGGGTAGACCCGGTTTGGGTCCACTCGTGATGACCTGATGGGTCTAGCCTAGCCCGTTGGGCTCGCCGGCCCATTGGGTTTGGCCCGGCCCGCTGGCCCTAACCGAGCATGCCCCGATGGAGGTTTGGCCCTAGCTCGGTGTCGATTCGGCGTAGAGCGTCACGAGTGCGCGGCCCGGGGTGGCTCGGACCGGAGGGTGCGGTTGGGCCGCTTAGGCCAGGGTGTAGTGAGGGGGGCCGGGATACTGCCGCGACCGGGAGGCCGCAAGGGAGCCGGTTCATCGGAGGCACGCAGGGAGCCCGCGGAAACCGACATGCGGCCAGTTCGGGGCGGTGTGCACGGAGCCCGGAAGGGAGGCCGAGTAGCGGCTCGACCAGGAGGCTAAAATCTAGGCGGGGTGTGTCCAGGTGGAGCGCAGCCAGACGGGGCGTGACCAGGAAAATCACGGCCATGCGGGGCGGCCAGGTGGCCAGTACTGGCGCGGTCGGGAGGTCGGTTCTGGTGTTGCCATGTGGGCCACCGGGTAGGCCAGGGCGCGAAGGAGGCACAGTGTTTGGCAGGGGATGCCGGCATCGATGTCGGTTGGGGGAGCTCAGCTGGTTCACCGACAGACGGCGTGGCCAAGGCGGCTCTTCCAGAGGGCCCCAGTTAGTCCCGGAGCATCGGAGCGTAGTGGGGGCGGCACAGTTCACAAAATCTACGGGTAGCGCGGCCTTTGTCGTCGCCTCTTTCGTTGTTCTATCACCTCATCTACCTGCTGAAGAAACTTCACAAAGAGATCGAAGACGGGAGTCGAGCCATGTTAGATTAGCTTGCACCCTCCATGTTTAGGGGTGATAGCAATTGGTTCATCAAAGGGGTATGATGAACATCAATTACTTTAAATACATCGCATTAATAACATTCAAACGAATATGAGAAAATCAAAATGAATATTACTCAATTTAAACCCCCTGTAGTTTCTTGTCGTTCGTTGGTCGTTGACAGAGTCCTGGAAATTAGACAAAGAGAATCTTCGTTCGTCGCGTTTTCCGCACGCTTCCAAACCCAAGCTGCGTTGGCTTTGGAAGACGCTCCACGTCGGTAGGTGTCCAGGGAAGAAGTCGAAAAAGAAACGTCGACGGCATTCTTCATTGGAAGTACGCATTCTTCGTTCTTCATTGGAAGAATTATAATCCTCCCAAGCTCTCCTCTTTCCCAACTTACACCCTAATTCCAAGTGAAATAATATTAGACTGAGTTATCTAATATTTCGTTGGAACAGAAAATTCAGGAAGAAGAATTATATTAATTGGCTCCCCGCAAATAATTCACTAGATTTGGCACGATTTAATTTGGTGAGATGTGCACAGTGTAAATAAATGAAGGTCAAGAGGCTCTCCCTCATTTATGGGGAGAGTTGAGAGGTTTTACTCTCTTCCATAAATAGTGGGTTGTGCCCTCGTGTGGTCCCTACAACGTATCCTCTCGCATGAGGATATGTTCAGGTGGGCCCCACCACCAGAACCTCTAAAGGGAGGTTAAGGTGTGGTGGTCCCACCTAAATATTCCAAGAGGAGTTTTCAATGAACATTCAACCACATGGAAGAACAAATAAAATAAATTGTAGCTAATTTTTTATTTTTTTTATGAAAACCCAAAAACTAACATTTATTCTTGACCATCTTCTGTCGAGATAAATGTATTCTTAAGTGATTATTAGAACACCGAGTTCAATGGTGCCCTCAGATTTCAATTTCGAGCACTGGTTCAAAATTTATAAAATCCCGCTCATACGTTTACTGAACATACTTGTACAAAACATTAAAAATTGATTCTGGGAACACCAGGCCTTGGAATGATGCTCCATAAAAATTGGCGGACTTGGAAAATTCCCAAGTAATAAAAAATATCAACCGGATTTCTGAGGTCTTTACATTCCCCCCAACATAGGGATTTACGTCCCCATAAGCTACAACTCAAACTATGGGAACAAGTGGGGGTACTGATCACACATCTGAGCATCCCGCTCCCATGTTCTCTCTTGGAGGTTCCCGGGCTGCCAGCGTACGTGCACTAGAGGTATCGACCATCCACATAGGACCCACTCTTGTTGATCCTCAATCTCCACTGAACCCTCTGTGAAAGTTACCACATCATCGACGTCTAGCTCTCTATGATCGATGATGTGAGAAGGGTCATGCACATAGCTTCTCAGCTTAGATACGTGGAAGACGTCATGAACCCAGTGTAACTGAGTTTGAAGAGCTAAGGGGTAAGACACCTCGCCAATTCTGAAGAGGACCTAGAAAGGTCTGATGAATCTCAGAGTTAACTTGCCGCCTCAACCAACTCTCCATAGAACTCTTTGAGGTGAGACCCGTAGAAAGACGTGGTCACCATCCCTGAACTCTAGATGTATCCGTCTCTTTTTATCATACGACTTATGCATGCTCTGTGTAGTCTTAATCTTCTCATGGATGATCTACACCTTCTCCATGGTAGCTCGTACCATCTCTAGTCCCACAAGTACTAACTGCATAGGGTTAGTCTAGTACAAGGTTTATCTGGAAGGTCGTCCGTAAAACTCATTGAAAGGTGCCATCCCGGTGGTGGTGTGATAGCTGTTGTTGTAAGAAAACTCCACCAATGGTAAATGATCCTACCTACAGTGACCTAATTCATGAACAAAAGAACGCAACCTGTCCTCGAGGGTCTGAATGGACCGCTCATCTAGACTATCCGTCTGAGGGTGGAAGGCGGTGCTCAGACGAAGCTGCATCCTGAAAGCCTCTTGCAACCTCTTCCATAACAGGGAACTAAAACATACATCAACATCAGAGACAACAGAATAAGGTACTCCATTTATCCATGCAATCTCATGCAGATTGAGGCTTCCCAAGATCTCTACTAAACCATTCTCTCTAATTGGTAGGAAGTGGTCCGACTTGGTGAGTCGGTCAATGATCACCCAAATCGAGTCGTGAACCCTGGATGTACATAATAGACACATCATGAAGTCCACAGATATTCCATTCCACTTCCACTATGAAACATCCAATGGTTGTGCCAAGCCTACTGGTACCTAGTGCTCTACCTTCACATGCTGACAAGTGAGTCACTGAGAGACAAATTCTACAACTCCCTTCATCATTCCACGCCACCAGTGTTGTCGCCGGAGGTCCTGGTACATCTTCGCCACTCAATGATTTAACGCTAAAGGGGATGTGTGGAACACCCTCAAGACTTCCTCCTAAAGTGACACTGGAACCATATTACGTGCTCCAAAGAGGATGATGTGCTCCCCACCTTCATAAAATACATCAGGTACATGTCCTGTGGATATCTGAGCACGCCGTGTCTCGTAGTCAGCGTCCCCATGTTGTGCCACTCCGAATCGCTGATGATGTGGGGGAGTGACTGTAAGGGACTGAAGGAAAGCTGATCCATCACAATCCACAAAGGAAATCAGAAAAGTGGCCAGCTACTCTATTTCTTCACCTAGAAGTTGTATTCTAGTTATCCGAGTGAGTGCATCTGCCACAACATTCCCCTTCCTAGGAGTATATACTATCTCGAAGTCATTGTCCTGGTGGAACTCAGGCCAACATCACTGCCTCAGGTTCAGGTCCTTTTGAGAGAGGATATACTTTAGACTCTTGTTATCAGAGTGCATTGTAAAATTTTCACCCATCAGATAGTGTCGCAACATCATCAAGGCGAAGACCATTGTTGTTAACTCTAGGTGATGGGTAGCGTAGTTCTGCTCGTGCTGTCTCAACTGCTGAGAATCATACACGATCGTTGCTCGCTCATACATCGTGACACACCAGAGTCCAGTCCCTGATGCTTCGTAGTATACTATGTACCCTACGCCTTCCTCTAAAAACCTCAAGATGGGGGCACTAGTCTGCCTCTGCCTTAGATATCGAAAGCTCTATTGTCATCTCTACGACCACACTAAGGGTTTCCCCTTCATCATCATGGCCGATAGTGGTGCTGCAACTCCGAAGAAGTCTGGGACGAACCTCCGCTAGTAATCAACCTAACCTAGGAAACTTTGTACCTCTGTCACACACTTGGGTGGCTCCCAAGAAAGTACTAGCTCAACATTCGCTGGATCCACTGCAACTCTAGCCTCTGAGATGACACAACCTATAAAGTGAACATCTTGGATCCAAAACTGGCACTTTGAGTGCTTACCAGAAAGTTGGTTCTCTCAGAGTGTGTCCAGTTATTCCTACAATTGTTAGGATTTCTCCTCCTCAGTAGTTGAGTAGATCAGAATGTTGATGATGAAGACTACAACAAATCGAATGAGTTATGGGTAGAAAATCATGTTTATGAGTCCCATGAACACTGCTGGAGTGTTGGTTACACCGAAAGGCATAACCAAGAATTCGTAGTGGCCCAACCAACACCTGAAGGTCGTCGTTTCCACATCTTCATCTTGAAATCTGAGCTTGGGATAGAATGATGTGAGAAATATCTTTGAGAACCACTTTTCTCCCTTCAACTGATCAAAGAGGATGTAAATCCTCGATAGTGGGTACTTGTTATTCATGGTCACCCGGTTCAGGCGTTGGTAGTCGACACAAAGCCTTAAGCTACAATCTTCTTTCATGGAGAATAGAATCTGGGATTCCCAGGGAGAAACACTAGGCTGGATGAATCCTTTCTCCATTAAGTCCTATAACTATACCCACAACATGGGAAGCTCTATAGGATCCATCTGATACGCTGGTGTAGATGTCAGTTTTTTCCATGGGTACAAGTCAATGTAGATGTCCACCTCTCTACGAGGAGGTTGTCATGGAACGTCGTCAGGGAAAACATCAACGTACTAGTCCACAACTACATGATAGCTCATACTATCCACATCAAATACTTCAATGGAAAGGTAGGCTAATTGATGAGTGATCGGTTGCACCCTCCTCCGAGTAAGTCTGTCTTGTGCTGTAAAGGCTCCCTTCTCACCGGTGAAGGTTAACCTGGTCCCATCCATGTGGACACACTGCATCTGGAGCCTAATATAGTCGATCATAGAATGGACTATAGATAACTAGTTCATACCTAAGACGACATCATAAGGCTTAGACTCCTCTACGAGGAGATCCCAGCCGAAGCGCTGACCTCCTAGAGTAAGCTCACACTATCGGCACCAATGGGTTATCGTCGAGTCTGCTCCTGTAGGAGTCTCTATCCATAACGATCGATCCAACGAATCCAACAGAATCTCTGAGCTCCGAACGAGGGAAGTGTAAATGAAAGTGTGACTAGAACCTATGTCTATTAGAACTACTGCTAAGGTGGAATATACACAGATCGTACCACGAATCATCGCTGGAGCATCGTGATCATAATCCTGAGCCGCTTGGAGCTGATCTCTCCCATGTCCACTTACTCATCGCGGTCTGTGTGGACCTCCTAGTAGTGGTGGCAGTAAAACCTCGAAATGTCTCCCACTGCTAGATGAATAACCGGCTCTTCTTCCAAGTCGGTATGCTCCATACGGACCGCTTCAATCGAATCTATGTCTCTGCCTGGGCAGTCCTTCGACCGTCTGCTGATCATCCGAACGACTGGTCGGATAGTCACGAGCCATGTGACTATGCCTCCCGCATGAGTAACACTGCCCACTCCTAGTTGGTCTGTATCCACTTCAGGTTCCATTCACAACTGATCCTGATTCGTGCGGTCATCCACCTATAGGTTCGGTCCTCCTGGACCTCTACGACATTTATTACAGCCATCTGTAGAAGACTCCACTACATGTTGACTAGGAGTGTGTCTCGCTGCCGGAGACTGCTCAGCAAGGAAACCCTCTACTATGAGGGTTCTCTCTAACACCTCTTCCTGTGTCGGGATACTGAGGGAGATCATCCAAGCTCTGATCTCTCACCTGAGTCATTGCTCGAATGTATGAGCCCTGAAAAATGGGTCTCGTACCATATCAGTGGAGTAGAGTGAGATGTTTGTGAACCTTGATGAGTACTAAGCTACAATCATTCTACCCTGCTGTAGTTGATGTAGCTCTTGTATACGCACTACGAAGAGAGTGGGTGGGACAAACATCGCCCGAAATAGGCTCTCGAAGTCTGCCTAGAGTAGTGTCTACTCATCATGCACCTGGAGCATTAGCGTCCTCCATCTTCTTACTTCTGCCTGAAGGAGACTCGCACCAAGGATTACCATGAAGTCATCTAGTGTCCCTACCAGTCTGAAGACTCCCACCGCATCCTCCATCCAAACCTCAGCTACCTGCTGGTCTATCTCCCCCCCGAACCTAGGTGGCCTCTGGCCCTGGAACTCGTGCAGAATGCTCAAGTGGCATGCATTGTCTACTGCTGGGGCAGGGGGTATCAGTGGACCAACAGGAAGTGGTGCTGATGGTGCGTCTACAAGAAAAAGACCCTACACTGAGGCCTCGTCGCTCGGTGGGCTATCTTCGCAAAAAACTCTTGGGGCTCTAACTGGTCTTCTGCTGGGAGGCATCCTGAAAGAATCATATTCGGCATAGTTAAATACTATACCTAGTGATATGACCTTGTTGATTATACTTAAAGAAAACTTTTGAAAACACACATGTAATAATTGTATTCATGCACTGGGTCGGAAATCAGAAGTCAGGGTCCTTGTGTATTGATACACCGGCTGCCGCACCAACACTAGACTCCCTGAACGGAAAACCACACTCAGTACCCTTAACACTATTTCATCACAGAAAAGAAAGATCAGAGTCCTAAGTTCTATGGTAGAACCCACTCCTCTGATACATATTTTTCATGACCCGTCCATAGGACCCAAGTCTAGGCTACCCCAATCCCACCTTCCATAGGCCAGGGGATGGAAACTAGCACCAAAGGTGTAAATCCCTATACTGGGAAGGAATTACATTTATAAACTGTAAGAACGCACAAACAATGTACAAGATAGATGTAAACCACTAAGTAAAACTGTTTACACAAGAGTTCTGAAATATAAAGGGGACGGAAATACAAGCCCCATTGTAATGTATAAGGAACTGGAAAGTAAAAGTACAACAAATGAAAAGAAAAATAGTTGATGGATCATCCTCTTGGATTCCTACATGAAGGGTATGTACAGATAGCCTCCAGATCACTCCAGGTCCGTCTGTCTCCACCTTGTTCCGTCACGCCATGTGGTCCACCTCTGGGTACCATCCAGTCCTACTACACTTAGCCTCGGTTAGCATTTTCCGTCGTCTGCATCCAACACAATGAGGTGCAGGCATAGTCCATGAAGGGGTGAGTATAAATATACTCATAAGGGACCGTGAGTCCCTCAAGGTCTCACAAAATCCAATAAGGATAAAACAAAAGGTATGAATTCAACATATAACCTCACTTAGGTATATTTCCATTCATATACCTATATGATCAAGTAATCTATCTCAATCATGAGGAAAACACAAATGTTACTGACTCAGATCAACCAATATTTTATTCTAGTGGACGAAACATTTCGAACCCTCGGTTGCAGGAGAACTTATCCTTTATCGAGTAAAGTGGGTCTTCCTTGACACCAATGATCTTCCCACATACATTGGACTACTTAGGCACTCCACCTGTCGAGTATCGTCAGTCTATTGGGTCACACCGAGGCGCTCCCCACCATAGTTATGTCGCCACAACCAGACGCTTCCCCACAATGCCTGCAGAGGTACTTCTCATGTTGATTACTGTGGGTCTGCCGCCACAACAAGGCACTCCTCCGCTGTGGGTCTGCCGCCACAACCAGGCACTCCCCACTGGGCCATACAAGTCATTCAGAGTCGGTTGATCAACAGTTGCTATGCCTCATCCAGCTATAAGGTTCCCACAAAAATTCCTGCTCCTCTCTGGAAGATCCGCTCAACAAGTTACTGGTCGATACTATAAATGTCACAATGTCCCACGTAGATGTATTTCCAAGGTCGGCCTCGTTATAGGGGTCTCAACGCAATAGACAACGTGTCAATTGGATGCTCGGTCTGTGAGTTGTTATCTTTTTAGTCTCGGGGCCCCGGATGGATTCGTGTTCGACCCAACCTGACTACAAATCAACTAAACCCCAAACTCCATGGGGGTATACTCAATGGGACCGCCACGCTCGATGAAAAGTAGTGCCGCTAACGGTTCGTCAAACGGACATCCGGAGGCAATGATATGGCCAAAGAAAGTAACTGTCAGCAGTGGGAACAGGTCTGGTCTGACACGGTCAGGCCGACCTGACCCGAATTTGTCTTGGCCAACCCGGTTCGGGTCAACTCGTGATGACCAAACAGGTCTGGCATGGCACATTGGGCGGGTCGGCCCATTGGTTTTGGCCCGACCCGCTGGAGCCCACCTTGCAGGCCACAAAGGCGTTTTGGCCCGGAGTGTCCCAAGGGCGCGACCCAGCGTGGCTCGGCCAGGATGGCGCAGCTGGGACGGTTCGGTCAGGGCCTCGTGAGGGGGGCTGGGATGCCGGCTCGATTGGGAGGCCGCCAGGGAGACAGTTTGGCGGAGCCATGCAGGGTGCGCACAGACGTAGGCAGGCGGTCCTTTGGGGGTGGTGCACGCGGAAGCCAGCAGGAAGGTCGTGGAGCGGCTCGGCCAGGCGGAGAGCTGCCAGGCGGGGTGCGGATAGGCGAAGCACGAACAGACGGGGTGCGGCCAGGCAGAGCGTGTCCATGCGAGGTGTTCATGCGGCAGGTTTGGGCGCGGCCGGGCAGGGGGCCGAGGATCCGGTTCGGGCACAGCCAGGATGGAGGCCGGAAAGGACGAGGCGCATGGGAGGCGCATGGTTCGGTCGGGGAAGCCGGTGGCGGTGTGGGCCATGAAGCTCGACCAGTTCTCCAACGGATGTCGCGGAATGGGTAACTCGGCCAGAGGGCCATGGATCACGCTGGAGCACCAGAGCATCGCAGGGGTGGCGCTGTTCATGAAGGTCGTGGGTAGAGAGCCCTTTTTTTTGTGCCACCTTCGTTGTTCTGTCACCTCATCTCCATGCTAAAGAAACATCACAAAGAGATCAATAAAGGGAGTCGATCCATATTAGCGTGTTCCTTTACCCTATGCAATTAGGGGTGATTGCAATTGGTTAATCAATGGAGTATGATGAACATCAATTATTTACAATACTTTGCATCAATTCCTTAAAAACGAAGATGAGAAAAAGAAAAGTAATATTACTCAAAGTAAACCCCTACCATTGTTTGTCATTCGTCATTTGTTGATGGAGTCACAGAAAGTAGATGAAGAGAATCGTCATTTGTCATGTCTACCGCATTCTTCCAAACCTGAGCTGTGTCGGATGTGGAAGACACTCCATATCGGTAGCTGTCCGCGGAAGAAGTCGAAGAAGGATCGTCACCGGCGTTCTTCATTGGAATAACGTGTTCTTTTTTCTTATTTGGGAGAATTATAATCCTCACAAGCCCTCATCTTTCCCAACATCCACCCAAATTCCAAGTAAAATAATCTTATATTGAGTTATCTAATATTTTGTTGGCACAAAAAATATAGAAAGAAGAATTAAATTAATTGGCTCGCCCTAATTAATTCACGAGTGTTGGCATGAATTAATTAGAGGATATTGGCACAATTGAATTAAAGAAAGGTCATGAGGCTCTCCCCCAATAATGAGGGAGAGTTGAGAGGTTTTACTCTCTTCCATCAATAGGGGGTTAAGCCCTCATGTGGTCCTTATTACGAAACCTCTCAGGGGTGGTTATGTTCGAGTGGGACCCACCACCATATCCTCTCATGGGAGGTTAAGGCGTGGTTGTCCCACCTCCAAGTTCCAAAAGGAGGTTTCAACTACCAGTCACCCACATGGATACTCAAATAATGTAAAGTGCAGCTCACATTATTTTATTATTATTTTTATGAAAACCTAAAAACTAACTTTTATTCTCGACCAACTGTTGTTGAGGTGAAAGTCTCCATAAGCGAATACTGGTTCTACGACTTCAATGGTGCCCCCTTATTTCAATTCTGAGCACCTGTTCAAATGTTATAAAATCCCGATTTTACGTTTACTGAACATACCATTACAAAACATCAGAAATTGATTCTGGAGACACCGGACCTCAGAATCATGCACCGTCAAAATTCAAGGACTTGAAAAATTTCCATGTAAAAAAAAATCGACGGGATTTCCCAGTCATTACAATGCATGTATTTTATAGTGTTTTTAAATTGTTATTTATATATTTAAATGCATAATAATTCCATGTTATGAATGATTTTATTGGTTTTATGTTATTTTTATGGCTACATTGAATCTTAGAAAAATGAAGAAAAAGAGTTGGAAGAAGGAGATATTATACACATCATGCCTCTTTATTTCTCTCACTACACAACATCATATTTTTTAAGACAAATTTAAAAATTAAATGAAGGTGTAGAAGGATAAAAAACTGGATAATGACATTTACACATCTTTTATTAAATTTTAACATAGTTATTCCATTAGAAGAACTAGCTGATTCCAGTACTAGTCGAAAATAGGATACAATATTTGAAAATTTATTACACCTCGTGCGGAAAAATACATTCCATTAATGTTCATGCAATAAAATGATATATGAAATTCACTTTTAATGTGGATTACATAGTGTACCGAATTACACATCGTGATGATGTCATGAAACAGAAAAATAATGAATCAATTTCAAGGGATTGAAAGGATGCATTATTGATTAACACCCTCATTAAGTCCGTTGGTGGGTGTTGGGAATCAAAGGAGACACAAACACCTTCCAAAGACATTCACCTATTTCGGATCCGTACATCTACCACATCTCTTTAGTGGTTATTAATTTTTGTGTTCACCGTCTCATTTTTAGAATATGGGGTGACTTATTATTTTAGTGTCATGCGTGAGTAATGTGGATTGAGTGTATCAAATAATTTATTTTTTATTTCAATTCATATGATTATTTAATATTGATTCTTAATTTATATTAATTTAAGGATTCCTCTTACATTAAGAATTTGATCATGGGTGGGGAATGGTTTAATTTAAATATTTCATTGAACATGACAAGTTATTGGGTTTATCGAATACTATAATTTAGTATGTGTTCCTGGGTTTACCCTTTTATAATGACTATTGGGTTTGTCCATACCCTCTATTTTAATTAGGTTTTGGGTTACCCATCCTTTCAATCGGATGTACCTAATAGTGTGAAATGGATTGGTTTTGATGGAGAGAATTTACCATAACCATTAAAATCACTATGATTTTATTCAGATGATTTAATGATTTTTAATAAATTATTTCATTCCTTTTCCATGGATTAATCTGTATTTGTTTCTTCCAAGAACCACTTTTCTATTTTGTTCTCATTAATTATATAAATATTTTTTCCTTAATAAGATATATTTAAATTCCATGAATAATAATTATATTATATTTATTTTATTGAATTAAACATTTATCCATCCCTATCTCTATGGGTTCAACATCAAACATTTTTTTCATACACTACCAAGTAGTTTGGTGCTTTGTTTGATTCATGTTATAAATTTCTAATTTCACTATCCTTGTGGGAATTAATGATTTCTATAGGGATATCATCATTACAAATCAAAAAAGGATAATTATTTACTAATTATTTATTACTATAAATATTATTTATGAATCCTTATTTTCACACGATATAAATTTATAGCAATGTTCATATAGGGGGTAAAATCGAACAAAAAAATAATATATAATATTTGGGAATGTTTTTTATGTAACTGATAACTTTATCATTATATTATTATTTAAAAATCATAATGATACTACCTATATATTTTAATTTGGTGAATTATTATGTCATTGGTTTCTGTAAATAATAAAATACTAGAGTGAAAAACAAAAAAATGGAACTTTTTTGGGGGGTGGCAGTCATTGTGTGTGCATGAAAGAGACATTCATTTTCTATAGATCATGAGTAATATAGAGAATGATTTTTTTTAAATCAAAATAATATATAAAATATAATATAAATCCTTTTTATATACTGTCATTACATGTTGAGTAAATATTTAATTAAAAATAAAGCCCGATGTACATGGATGAAGTAGTTACACATATGCATGAGAATGTATATATTTTTCAAATGGTTTTAGTGGAAGAAGGAAACATGATATAAAAATAATTTGACATCTATTAAAATATTAGAAATATTTATGTTATTATAATTTCATTCATAGAATTGTTTGGATGTGGTAGAAAAATAAATGAATCAAAAGACCATGTTTGAGTATATTACCTCCCCATTTGGATGTTCTCCCTTATGTAACATCTTATGTTTCATTAGATTGTACTTTAAACAATACCGAGGATTATTGGATGTTGGTAGAGAGTTTGGGAGATACTAGGGAATTATTTTGGTCATGATAATATTTTATAATTGCTTCAGAATGTGGATGATGGTGAGATCCATTTATAGGTTATGTGAATAAATATTTGAAAATATAAATTATTAATATAAACATGGATCATGTTTCACAAAATAGGTATTAAAAAAGTGAAAAAAAATTTAATGAGTGATTCTAAAATTATGATAATATATCAACAATTCATTTTTATAATTTTTTTCCACATGTTTTCAATCCATTCACTCTTACATTTTCATTTGGATGGTTTTTTTTCTATGTAAGTTAATTTTTACCAGTGTAATTTTTTTAATTCCTAAAAATGAAATGATAATATTTAAAAATTTGGTACCAATTATTTAAAATAATTTTTTATGTTAAATAAAATATTGATGGGAAATATTAATTTATTTTTTTATTAGCTCATGTAATGCATGGAAACCTATTTTTAAAAAATGTAAATTTTTAAACATAAATGTACTATTTAAGAAAAAATTATATATTTTGAATATTTTAATGAAAATAATTTATTTATTATTATCCAGTAAAGATTTATGTGACATTAAAACAAATCCAAAACCAATCACCATGTGAATACCGTATGAAAATTGTAAGACTTTAATATGTTTTTATTTGGAAAAATTATCTTTATATTGAAAATAAAAAAAGTGTTTTCAGAGATAATATTTATTTTTATAAATTAATTTAACATAATAAATACATTTTTAATGAATTTTTATTTCTAATTTTTTAAGCCATAGTAAATACTTGACGAAAACATAAATGCTTTAGTTTTTGTTAAATATGGATTTTTCAGTATTCCCAAAAAAATAAAATTTTCATAAAATAAAAACTATTTACCATATAATAAAATAGAAATACTTACTAAAAAATAAATTTAATTTTTTGAAATAAATTTCCTTAATTGATGAATTTAAATTATAAATGTAAATATAAAATATAATGTAAACTTTTCTTATTGGAAAATAGAATCTTGATATTAACTTTTTATATCATTATTTCAATCTCTTAATGTTAATATATTATTAATAACAAAATATATCTTATTAAATATGTAATTATTCTCTTAAAAGAACATTACCCAGTATAAAATATTGAAAATTTTAAGATAATACGTTTTCATTATTAAAATGAATTAATCATTTTATATGCCTATTAGAAAATGTTTGGGTGGATGTTAATATAAGTCAAAAAAACAATATAAGTATATTTAATTTAAAATATTTATTATTTATGATTATTTTTAAAAAATTATAGTTAAAATAGTTCATTTAATAATATTATTTTATAAGAAATTATTTTCATCAAATTTCTTTAAAATAAAATATTTTTATACTAAAAATTAAATTCTAGTAATATAATTATTTTATTAACTTTTTTAATTTTATATATACATTATATCATAATTTAAAAATAATATAATGATTTAAAATACATAATTCAGAAATATATAGATACATATTTACATGTAATATTTTATAATTATTTCATTATTTCATTATTTATTATTAACAAATTATATTATTTTAAATTTACTTTTCTAAATATGGTAATTCAGTATTCCTATTTGATTCATGTATATCAAATGAGAATATTTCTAATGACCATATTTTCAATGACCATAATCATATCATCAATAATTTATTCTTATATATAGTAATAATAATCTCATTCATTCCTCACACACTTCTCAAGGGGCACTTCTCATTTATAATTTGTTAATAATTTTAGATCTCAAAATATTATACCACCTTCTGTAATGTTCTTCCTCAATATTTGTTTCATTTTCTATTGGTGATACTCAAGGGTTAATATGATATAAGAGATATCACTAGGTCGATGATTTTATTCTTTTCTATTTATTGTACCCTATTATTTTATAATATTTTAATGTGTGTAGTAATCATCAATGATGAAAATTTCATAGTGCTTAAAAATCAGTTTCATGTTATTATGTTAATTTTTTTATATTTTATGTGTAATGTTTTGTTAGTTTAATTTTTATATTATATGAATTATATTTTATTCATTTCATTTCCTTTGAAAAAAATGGAAAAATAGTTTCGATTTAAAAACATATATTTTATTGAAATAATATACATCCTAAAAAACAGGGAGACATTACTGGTAAGATTTAGAATAATACTCATCAATATTAATAATTAATTATTTCATGGGATATTATTAAAACTAGGATAGGTAGACATGTTTTAGGATGAAAATTATTAAGGATGATTGATTACATTGTTTTTCTATCCTATCATTTTTATTATTTTTCAAATTCCTTTATTTGAATATTCTTATTAAAAATTAATTTTAAAGTAATTTGGGTCATGAATTTTTAATAGGGGGTTCTAATTTAATATGTGAACACCATTGAAAGTGTTTTTAAATTTCTATAATATTATTTTGGTAATTTATATTTGTAAATTAATTTAATTAAAACAACCAGTAAATGAAACAATTTAATTAATCAAAAGAAAATATTTATTTTTCTATTTGAGAAGAAATACAAGATCAACATTTCATATGTTTAATTATAATAAAAATGGATTATTACATAAATATATCACAATTTTATTCAATTCATAATCCTATATGTATTCTTCCTAGCACCATATGTTATTTTGAAATAAAATAAATTAGTTTTTTAATAACTATTGAAACCATTTTTCCTAAAATTTGGATGTTATTATAATCCTATAGATATGTCCTTCTTTATGATATCATCCACAAAATTACATATTACATCAAATTTTTTTTAATTTTAGGAAGAGTTAATATAAATTTAAATAATTTTTTTACAATTAGAATTAGCATAAACTTATGGGAAGTTGATATTGAATGATATATTCCTAATATTTCGGTTATATCATATGACCTGAAATATAAATTTCACACTTCTTCCTTATCTAGTTTATTACAAACTATTGATTTCAAACTCGATGACATATATATAATTTTGTGGTATTATATAGACTTACATCCTATATTTCCATGGAATCTAAATTATAACTATTATGATTCGACAATATTTATTTTGAGATATAATTAACATATGAATTATATTTTTTTAAACACATTATAGGAAAGTTTCATTCATGCGGTAAATGATTGTTTAGTCTAAAAAGTATCACATATGTTATTAATTCATGAGTTAATGGATGAGATAATATTTGGGGCTATATAAGAAAGAAATACAGTTCATGTGGTGTTGTGCAAGTAGTAATTTCATCTTATTAATTAGTATTATCCTCAAAGATCTCTTATTCCTCCATCATCTCTATGAGAGGATCTAGCTGACCTTGGTGTAATGGAGAATCTCAATTATTCTGTGGTTTATTTACATTATCTCATGAATAAACCAAGGTGTAGGGATTCAATATTTGACCAATCATAAATATTTTTAAGGTATATTGATCATATCCTGTAGTAGTGGAGTCTATGGTGTAAGATACATTTTTTACTCATTTATATTATTAATGGTTTTAGAATTAGTGAATTGTAGATCATATTTTTTAGGATTATATTTGGTTCTAATATATTGAATAAATGAAAATTAATTATATGAAAAACTGGTATCATATAAATAGTATTTTTTAGAAGCATAAAATAATGGTACTGGAGAAAATAAATACTCTTTTTTGAATGAATATTTTTATTGAAAAGAATTATTGATTTTCTTGTGACTTGTATTGGGACATGTGATGTCATAAGATGTGATTGGTTAGTTCCATATTTTTTAAGATATTTTAGGGTGAGAATCAGTTAAAATACTTCGTTTTTTGGAATATCATATAGGATGAAATTTACTATCATCGTATACGATGGTGTCAAAATGATTATGAATAATAGAGTATTGAATCACCAAAGAGATATCGATACATATCATTAAATTATATCACCAATATTGAGTTATTCTTACATAGAGGCATTTTTTACTATGTGACTACTTATGATTAGAGTTATTCCTATGTTAATATCATCATATTTTGTGTCATATGGGTGTTAATAATTTATTCTTATCAGGGTTCATGTTTCATCTTTTATTGGCCACCACTGTTATCATAGGCTGCATTATCACTCGTATAATGTATTATAGATGTAGATAATTTTTATCAACCACTAGTTTTTAGTTTTGAATATCGTAGAATATAATTTGTAATAAAAAAGTATTTTATTTTCTATTTTCTATTATAAATGGAATATTACAATTTATAAAATTATTAAAAACTATAAAAAATGTATTTTGGGATATTTTTAATTTATATATAGATTTAACTATTAATTAGTTAATAATTTTTTGTAGTTATTTACTTACATTTTGATGAAACAATTTTTAAATTAATATTTCATTATAGTATTTTCTAATTTTAAAATATATTTTTCAAATTATATAGCATTGAATATAAATAAATACAAAAATTTTCTAAATAAATTGTAATTATGATTCATAAATTATTAACAAATTTCTATTGAATATATAAATATAAATGTGTAAATATTTAATATTATTAATATTTAATATTATTTTTATTGAATTGTTTATATTATTTCCATTTTTAGAAATTATTTAGAAAATATCAAAATATGTTTTAAGAATTGATTTGATCAATGATTGAATAGTATATATTTTTGATATAAATATTATGTAAATTTTTCATATAACCAAATTAGTATATAAAATATTAATATATCGTATAATATTTTAGATTAAAAATTTACTTCAATATAATGAATTATATAAAGATCAAATTGTAAGAAATATAAACTGTTTGTATTCATTTAATTATAGAAACTCTTTAAGGATGGTTTAAATTATTAAGTGTATATAATTATATTTAATTTATGAATAGTTTATATATTCATTATCTCAAATATATATATGTTTATTATTAATCAATTTATGAATTATTTGTTTTATATTTCATTAGTAAAATTTCAATTTTATGATTTTTTGTAGTCTTTAGTATAAATGTGTTTAATCCTCATCTAGATATTATACTACACACATCTAATGATTTACATTCTAGGTATGCTAATTGATTTAGTTTTATTCCCCCATGATTCTGTCTTATAAAATGATATGATATTAAAATTAAATTTTAAATATGGTATATAAATTGTAAGTGTTAGAATCATGATTAAATTAATATCTCACTTGAGTAATGTATCCATGTGTAGATGAACATTGGGGTATATTTCAGATTATGCTGGTGTCTTATGATTTATTAAGAAAACATGGGGTTGAGTATATGTGGCTCAAGGCTTATATATGGAGGAATTGATAATTTTATATAATTATAAAAATTTACATGAATTTGTTTTGTATAACATATGTGAATGATGGATTAGGATAATTTTAAATATATTTGGATTTAAAATATTTTTAGTAACATAAGTCTTGATTGGTTTAAATTTTTACCAAAAATAATTGGTTTAAAAATAATGGTTTTTTGAATGGAATATGTTTCATAACTAAGTAATTAAATACATATATATGGGAAAATGGATAAGAAATATATAATAATTTGTAATATAATTCCATTTTAAAAAAATAGTTGTTATATTCCTTTAAAATAAAACACTTTTATGAGGATACCTGAGCATATGTGAATATATCTAACATCATTTTACAAATATATTCAATAAATATCATATTAAATAACCCCCATGAATATATATATTTATACTATTTTGATATTAGATATGTAAAAAAATGTTTTACAATAATGTGAAAATTTATCTATTGTCTCAACACACTAAGATCCCTTTTAAACATGTCATATGATACACTCTTCCACATAACCTTTGGAACGTATAAATTAGAAGGGGTAATCTAAAATTCACAATAAGGGATAAGCTAAATTGATATCAATAAAATACTATATGTGAGAATAATATGAATGTGTGGGTGTGGGAACCTAATCAAGGAGCATGAACACAATAGAAAAAAAGTATACAAACAAAACAAAAATAATAGACCGTGATTCATGACAAGTTCATTTTAGAATAAAATAAAACCTAAATTATAGGTGTCTAGTAATACGATTCAATATTCAAGAGACATGAGAATTTACTATATAAACATTATAGAGTATAGAGTGGTTTCATAAAAATATGGTTGATACATAATACTAGAAAACTAGTTCGTTTAACAATGATTTGTTGGAAGACGATTATTACATTGTGGAATGAGTCCCATAGTGGACTGGGTTTACAACTCAATCCCAGAAATTTCATTTCATGTTATATAATTCATTACCAAATGCATTGTATGGATTTTTAATTTTAGGCACACCCGTAACATAGTAGATATAGTCCCTTTGGGGATTTAACTTGAAACATATTCCTTGTCCTCTAGTGAGATTCAAAACATCACCAAATGTAGTGGAGGGAAATATAAGCTTAGGCCCACCCACAATATAGTGAATGACTACATATATGTGTGTTTCAAGAATGTGACAACATTAATTAGTAAACCATAACATACATAACTCATGAGAAATAAACGAGGCAATGAATAATTTCCCTATGAATAAATAATATGGAATCCATATAAATAAGATATTAAATATCATAATTTCAAATCCCCAGTGAAGCATAATTTATTTTATGGATGCCTCTTTTGATGATAAAAAATTATATGGGTATTAGTATATATTTTTCAATAATAATAATAAATATTCATTATATTTTTAATAATTATATTTTTAAAGGAAATAATTTATAAAATTATGAGAATTGAAATATCTTTGAAAAAATTAGAAATTGGAAATGAAGAATCATAGAGAAAATTATGGGAAATGGTTGGAAAATGAAATAATTCAGAATGAGTTAAGAACTGTCATTTTTCACTTTTGTTTTGAAATACAAGCTCAAAAGAAAATGAATCGTACTGAAAAAGTTAACAAGAGATACATTTAAAACATTTGTTCAAATAATATCAAATACAATATAAATTGAAGTTATTTAGTCAATGAAGAATGTATAGGTACATTAGTAAAAATATTTGAAAAATATGTACATAGAAGAAAAATATTGACGATTGAAAATAAGAGGCTTGGATTTCTCTACATACAAGCATCATTTCAGTTTAATTTTCATAAAAGGGAGGTAAAATAGTAACGAGACATGTAAAAAATTAATAATATATTATATAAACAAAAATATGGTCTTTCAAATAAAAAACATTATATATGCACCAATAGAAATTTTTAAATAAATAATCATTATTATGCATGAGAATATACAAGAAATTCAAAGGGATTTGGTAATATTAGAATCAGAATCCCCTGAAAGAGTGATCATATAAAGGATTAATAAATTTATTGAATTTTATGATAAATATTTTATAAAAAAATTCTACGGTTCAATATGAACCGCATTAATGAAAACAAATGGTGAATTTCAAGTATATAGTAATAGTTGGAAATTAATATCAGAACTACTTACCATGGATAATAGAGGATTGAAATAATCTATAAACTTATTAAACAAATATAAGATATATATTCCATTATAGAATAATTATATTTAAATTTAAATTTATATTAATTTTTACAATTCATTTATAATTTTTAAATACGAATTTATTAAGAATTATATGATAAATTTTAGGCCTTGGTATCATTGCTGTAGTTTCCTCTATGCAAGATTTATTATGGTTGTTTCCCACCATATTCCTTCCTTAATTGTTCACCATGTTCATAATTTAGATGGATTTTAAATAGGTGTGTTTCAAATATCATTAAATTGAAAATGTTATTTTATTTATGTTATAACTATGGTTCTCAAAGAGAGATTGAAATACCATTCTTAGAATTTTTATTCAATAGAATTTATTAATTTTATCAATAAATATACATATATAACACCGCTCTAAATTTTTTAAAACACCTCAAATTAATCATTATCACATAATATTATCATTAAAGTTATCTTTTTTTCGTTTATGAATTAAACATTATAAAATCATCCGTGTAGGTTGTAAACCCATGCCGAACAATAATGCATTTTTTATAAGGAATCAATAATAATATTGAGTTTAATTATGATAATATTAGTTTTATAGAAGAATATTGATTTTAATAATACAACATTATATTAATGAATTATATTTTAATGGATTGAATGTGATATGAACATTGAATGTAATGAAGAAGAAATCATCACATTCATTTACATAATTAATCCTCACAACATCTTCCTTCAAAATGAAAAACATAGTAATACTTCTTGTGAAAAAAGGATACAAAACGTGGTAAAGAACATTAATTGAGGGCATTTTGTGTGGTGATCTAGATAAATATAAATTATTTACATGGTTTTTAGTGTGTGGAACAGAGATACATTTAAAGGTACAAAAGCAGGTTATTTATTTGGAATAGTATGTTTGATGAAGATTAATGTTTGGATCAAAGCAGTGTTATGTGGGTTTGGTATAAAAAGGATTTTCATTCATGTATTGTTGACACTCCTACCTAAAAAATACTTCTATAATTAGGAAATATAGTGTTCATTACACAAAAGTTCTGCCAATTTAACTAACCCCATTATCCCCCTTTCTACATTGATTAATTATTTGAACAGTTAAATATTTTTTTACTATTAATATAATATGGCCATTATTACATAATTTAAATTATATTATTCAAAATATTGATGGTATTTAATAATATTATAACATTAAATATGTTAAATTTATCTTTTAAATGGAAAAATATTATACAAGGGAAAAGTATTTTTTTAATAAAAATAACATTTTAAACATTATTCCTTCGAATTTTTATGTAATTTTATTTATCAAAAATTAAATGAGGTCTAATATCCTTTATTATACATAAAAGAAAATATTTTATTAAAATAACCACTTAACCACAACATATTTATTACTCCAAAATAAAAATTCCTAATTCATTAATAATAGTTTATAGAAAACCTATATTATTAACCATTAAAATGAATTTCATATTATTAATTTACATGTTGAAATAATTGGATGGAGAGTAAATAAATTTTTATATAATAAAAAAATTTCATTGAATTATTTTTTTAACAATTATTATTTATATATTATAATGAAAGCACACAAAATATAAAATACTCATTAAAAAATTGTCCATTTTAACATATAATGATTTTTTATATAAATAAATAATAAGTAACGAATATATATATATATATAATTAGTAAATATCAATTCATTTTGAAATACCCTAATTTTTTAAGGATAAAAGTAAGTTTGGTAGTAGATACAGTACATAACAACAAACCGGAAAAAATGATAACTATTTCATTATGAACATTTTAAACAAGGAATTAAAATTTTGATATACATAATATCAACTAAATTATGATATATATATATATACATATTTCCTTGTGAAATTAACTATATTTATAAATTCTTAGTAAATTATCACATCATATTTTCTGTAGTGTCATTTTATTCATCAAAATATGTTTTCTTCAAAAATTATTTTTATTTTTTATATATAAAATATTACAAGTTTTAATTGATAATTTTCAAAAAAAAAATTGGATAAAATTATTCCCGTGTTATATTCTAACAAATAAAAATTAATTTATCGTGATATTTTGTATTAATTTGAAGAAAAATATTTTTCTAGATTATATTTTATTAAATTAAGTAATATAAAATTAGTATCACTATTTTAGTTTTATTTCAAGTTAATTTAAGGATTATATACATACATCTAATTAAATTAAATATATTTAAATCATATTTGTAACAGATTTGAGAATATGATTATTTTTAGGCTTAAAACACATTCTTCTAAAAACTATTTTGAATTGAATAATTATTCTCTATAATAATTAATTAAAATGAAACCTAATGAGAAATGATTGAAATTCTTTTATTACATATATATACATATATATTAAATTCATGTAAGTAATATTTCTACTTATATTGTTAAAGTAGAACCATATTTCTAATAAAAATGCATTTTTTAGGAAAGCGATTGCCATCACACATATTGATTTTATATTAAATTAAATTCTTCTACCAATAAGAATAAATTTTGATAAAATTTATTACATATTTTTAATCATAATAATTTATATTATTTAGTAATTTTATCTTATTTTTTATAAAATATGAATTGTAACTGCAATAAATATCTATTACAATGTTTGAAGAAAAATATGTTAATTTAGGGTAAAAATAATTTACATAGGACTAGAAAAAAGTAACCCAATTATTATGAGTATATTTATTTTCTGTAAATATAATAATTATAAAATTTTAACTTATTTCATTATAAATTATTAAGTAATTATTTTTTAAAAAATAATTTTTTGGCATTAAAACCTAAATTGTATGGGGGATATATCATTTTAATCATGAAATTAGTTTTTTTATTAATTCAATATTTTTTTAATAAAATGGAAATGGAAATAAATATTATATTTAAATATTATATATTAAATATAAATGATAATAATTTTTTATAATGTCAAATGTAATCTTTATAGGGGTTTGAAAGCTGTTATAGTAAAAAATAGATCATTTCTCTATAGATTTTATTTAATATTTTAATAGGGAAAATAAAAATATTTTGATAACTATTTGGTAAAATGTTTATTAATTTTGGAATCATCATACTGAAACTATCTAGGAGTTATTTTTCAAAAGTTTCCATGATAATCAAATTTTCAAGTAAAAAATAAATAATGTACAAATATATGGTGAGTATTATAACATAATTATAACCCAAATGTGATGTGATAAATACCGTAAAATGTATCCAAGACCAAATATATGTTTCTCCATTTATATTATTAAATTTATATTATAATTTATTAATTTTATAAATCCTCTATGAACCCTCCAAATCATGGACTGCATTTTAATGTATTAATATCATTTCATTATGAACATGACTCTCTACCCATAATAAAGATTAATATTTTAATAATTTCGCTAATTGGCCTTATAATATAATGAAAATCATTTATCTTTGGATGTAACCATTAGAAATATCCCTCATAAGTTTTTTGGTTTTGAATATTTTGTTGTATAGAATCCAAAACCTATGTATGGGAAATAATAATGAACTCCCCTCCATTTACTTATATAATCCCACATAATATATAATTCATCTTAACTCGAAAAATATGGATCACATCCTTACTCTTCATTCACATCTGTATATTCCTCCCATGGTTCTCGGAATCTCTCAAGAACCTCCTCCCATACACCTGGAATCACCCGCTCAAGGGATGGGATCTTTACCTCTACTTTTTATTGAAGAACCTATTTTATGTTATACTTATTAATTTAAATTTTTTCATGTTTTGTTAGGTTTTTTACATACCTTATAATTATTTATTTATTTTTATTAGAGGATACAAATATTTCACTCTCATTAAACACCTATATAACCTTAATCTTTTTCCAATATCATTTTTTTCATGACCACATAAATATCCCTATATTATCAACATGATGTTCTTTGAATGGGATACAATTTATCATCTGTCATTATAGAATATTAGTAAGCCATTTCTATTCTAAAATCATCTCATTCTCCCATTTATTCAATCCTTTTCTCTATTTATTTCATTCTTATATCATTTCCTATTCATGGGGTATTCGTTTCTACATCCTCATACAATCTATATGATGTATGAATGATGAAATTCACCATAAACTCCTCTTAAACCCTATGGTGAAAATTTATGTTCACCTATTATGAAGCTGAAATTTCATATTGAACATTCAAATATAGGTATTCATTCATGAACCCTCCTTATGTTATTCTACTAAAATCCCATTTTATCAGAATCGATTGTGTTCTTACATGTCCCTGATATTTTTCTATTTTTTTTATGATATACTAATTTAACTCTCATAAAACCATTTTATGTTTTTTTATATAATTCCACTAAACGTCCAAAATTTCACTGATATTTTCTATGTCTTACCATTGTGAGGAGTATACCCTACACATTTACACTCAATGGTGTTCACTTAGTGGTAATGATACTTCATTTTTGGGGACTTCTAAGTATCTATCCCAAAATCCTTAATCATGGTATTATGTTTCATGAAATATGTTCTTATGTTATATGATTTATTTTTCAGACTAATATATTTACATAATATTATGATTATGGGTGCAAACATATAATTCCAGGTGAACCTATAATAGATTATATGATAGGTGCACCCATATAGAACTTTAATGAATTGGGTAATGTTATATTGAGAAGGTTGTTATCATTATATCATTATCTTATAATGTCTTTATCATTAATCATTATTTATGTTTATAATGTCATGTTTGAATTTTTTTCCACATTCCCATGTTACCTTTAAGTTAACATGATATATCATGCATAAATATCATTGTTCATTATTATACCCCTTTTTATGCACCTTTTAATTACATATTGAATAACATGTAATACTTTATTCGTGTTACTATTTGATAATTCCATTAAATGGATTTATAGTTCAACCATATTTATGTACATCCCCAAGTTAACTGAAACAATTTTAATAAAAATTGAATAATGTGAGAATATTAATAAAGTATTCAATAATGATGATGCAACCCTGTTTTATTTTATGTAAAGTACCAAATTACCCCAAGACACTAGAATCCTCAGTCTTCAATGTTGAATTTTGGGTATTCTTATGTAATTAATCATGAATTAATGTGTAATAAGACGTTGGTCTTCATAGTTAGTATCAGAGACATGTATAGTTATTTTTCGAATTGAGATTCGAAATATCAATTGAAATCCTTAGGGATTATAAAACATATTAAAAAGTAACCCTAAATTTTCTAAATTTATATAGAAACTCGTTTATAAGAAAATAAATAACTATCTCGATACTATAATTGGATGTATATCAGACACATATGTCCTAAGGGTAGACACATGAAAACTCCATAATCTGTTAGAATCGATAGGGAATCCGAGCATAAATGTTGGCCTTGATACACACCTAGTTTCGTATTTTCAATGTATATTATTTGGTAAATTGACAATATATTTAGAAACCATTATTTTTGGAACAAGCATTCCCAAAAAAATTAATGTTATGAAATGGATAATGGATAACATATATTGAATCCATAAAAATCATATGTTAATGAAATGAATTTCAATTATAGGTCATCTATTTAATATTATTATACTCTCATTTATGTTTTTAATATTTTGAAATTTCTTACCCCTAATTTTACCTTTATTCCACTAAATGTTTTAAAATTGGAAGAAATCAGTCAACAACTAATGTGATGGAAAATGTGATGACTAACAAAATCAGATTCCTAATAAGATGGTAACTTAAGAATTACATCTTGTGAATATACCAAAACTGCAATATAAAATCACCATTAATAATTGGAACAATGATGAATTTACAATGACATAAATTAATAGGATTACAATGTCTCGAGGAATTTAAACTATTAAAAAATATAATGACAATAATATTCAATTTCCCACATGTAATAAAAGTGGAATTTGGAACCAACAAGAATTCTAAAAAGCAACTGAAAGAAGTTTTATATGTGGAAAACATGGGCATAATGTAGTTAGTTTCCATAAAAATGAAGAATATGATATAAGTTAATAGGTTACATTCTACACCACCATTTTATTTTCAATTTCTTATGTATGGAGAATAAAAAATTTATTTTAGTCAATACTGTAATTGAAGTGTTATATCATAGATTAAGGTCCTATTCTAAATAAATAATTGAACTATTTTTATTAATATGTTTATGTATTAGTATTTGAGTGTTATGTGTAAGATGATTCAAATCATTGTCATTTTGGAAATAAGAATCATTATAAAAATCACGACTTGATCCAAGGTAGTTTTATTTTATGGATTTGAATCATATATGAATAATACTGATAAACTATAAACATGAATTATTGATAGTGATATTTTTCAAAAAATATGATTTTGTGATTTTTAAAAAATAATATTTATTTGATCTCAGTATACATCTAAAGATTATTTTTTGATATGTCTAAGTATAATCTATCAAATCATTGATATAACTTTGAAGATTTATGTGATGGATATTTAGCATTATTTGATTTTTTTGGTTAACATATTACAAGATAAAATATTTTCGATTTTGATGAGGATAATGATTCTCTTAGAGAGTTTTTAATTGGATTAAGGTATATGTGACAATTAATTTTAATATAAAGGATTAACTGAGATGATTTATCTTATATAATTTGTTTATAATTAAGGGTATGAGATAACCACTATGGTTAGAAATTCATTAATGATGATAACATTTGTGTTGTTTGGTATATATTAGTATTTATTTAAGGTGTGATCTAGGAAAAACAATAGGTGATTTTTTGAATATTATGGAAAAATGTATTAAGGTTTATTAATATTTAGTACTATCTTACTTTATGGTAATTATTTTTTATTTTTAATGTCATGAAGAATATATTTTTATTCTTTTGTGGATTATTTGATCCGTCATATACCTATTTATTTGTTTATGAATAAAAAATTTACCTTGAGTACTCATAATTTATAGAAAGGATGATATTTGATTGGAAATTGATTATGGATGAAATTATACATTTGGAAAAGGTATATTTCAGTAGTTTCATACTCTATATGTTAATGAATTTTCTAAACTCTAGGTTAACATTTTGGAAGCAAAAATATAGTCATGTTATGAATTTATTCTCGTTTCACACATCATAGATATATGGATCTATGGTCGTTTAATTTATCCTAACCATGTTTTTAATAAATATATTTTAATTATTGGTATTTAGATTTATTACATATCTACATAACTAATTCCCAATAATTTTCTTAAACATAGAAACCGAATTATCTGTTGAAATTCATATTTCTATTACGCATTGTTCATGTAGAGGTTTTATAAACTCTTTTCAAGATGCCAGTTTAAAGAAAAGATATTTTCATGTCTCAAAACAATGCATACCGAGATCCAAATCAAACTGTGAGGGAACAATTTATTAAATAGGCGATAATGTAATTTACTAACTTTTTAAAATAGAAAATTCTATATGGTACCACATGTGATACACATCACAAATCCCAAACAACTAGTTTCTATTTAAATATGACCATTTTAATATAGAAAATAAACTTTTAATATGAATAGTATTAACTAAATAGTTATATTTATATAACTAAACATAAATTTATTGATTAATTCTAAGTAAATAAAAACTCGATTTTTTTACTAGTGTCATTTTCTTTTTCTACATATGTTTTCTTTGAATATTTTTTTTATATTTTTTGTAACAAATATTTTAATTAATTAATATTATATTTAACAATATATATTTTATAAAATTAGCTCCATTTTTTTAATAATTATATCAAAAATAACTTATGTTGAATTTTATTATTTTTTTGGAGTATATTGAATTTTCTGTGAATAGTTAAAATGCCATTTTTCGTAAAATTGAAATTTTTTATATAAATTTAATATTATAAATGTATGAATATTATTTAAATTTTATTTCAGGGTAATATATTTATTATATTAATTAATTAACATTTAATAACTATTTTATCATAGTTTAGTATATGTTTTTTATACTTAAAATGAATTTTTATGAACACTAGTTTAAAATGAATAATGTTTCCACATTATATTTAATTAAAATAATCCTTAATGAGAAAATATTTAAATGAAAAATTTATATTGTGCATCTATATTTATGAATTGAAATTATATAATTATTATTATTTGTTTTAGATTTAATGTAAAATCTTATTTCTCATGAAAAATGCACGTTTCAGAATACCGCTTTCTGTCATAATTATGGATTTTATATTTAAATTATTCATAATAGGTGAATTTATTTTGACAAAAATGGATTCCATATTTTTATTCATTTGAATTTATATTAGTCAATAAGGAAAACATAATTTTTTAAAAATATGAATAGTAACCGATGTAAATATTTTTAACCCCATAAACGAAAAATAAGTTAATAATGGTTAAAATAATTTAAAAAGTACTTGAGATAATATAACCCTAATAGTGTGAATATTTATATTTTCATTTCAAGATAATAATAATAATAATATTTTCAATACTTAAAAAATGATTAAATTATGATTTTGATAAAATTACATTTTTGAAGCATTAAAACATAATCTGTATGTGGGGTAATATATTGGTTTAATAAAGAAACTAATTTTGATTAAATTAAAAAAATTACATAAGGTATTAATTATTGATAATAAATAGTACTTATTATATATAAATTATATAATAATTTTTTAGAAGTCAAATGTTCTTGTAATAAAGGTTTGAGAACTGTTATTTTCAAAAAACACCACCATTCAGAATAAAGTTCATTTATTATTTTAAAATTGATAATTAAAATATCTATAGAGTTATATTAATAAAATAAAATTTATTCTTGAAAAAATCATTAAATAATTACCCAAAGTTTATTTTTTCATAATTGTTTTAGACAGTATAGTTTTCAGGTAAAAATTAAATACGGTATAAATAAACATTATGTATTATGACATCATAATAAAATAAAAGTGAAGTAATAAATTCTGTAAACGTTATAAACGACCAAAATTATGTTATTCCTTTAAAATAATCTGGATTTTAGGTTATTTTTGTTATATTATTAGTCCCTTATGGATCATAAGAATCCTATATTATATTTTCAGGTTTTCAAATCATTTCTTAATGAACATGACTATCTTCCACATCACCATGTGTAATTTATTAATGAGTTAGGTACATGTAATTATAAAATAATTAAAAACATCTCCTTTGAATATATCATTGGAAAAAACCATGGTAATATTTGTGGTTTTGATTATTTTATCGTCTAGAGTCAAAAACCTATGTTTATGAAATAATAAAGAACTCTCATATCTTTTCCAAAATAAACGCACCCAATATCCCATTCTTCTTCAATAAAAAAACATGATTAACATCCTTACTATTAAAAAACCTCTATATATTCTCCAATAGGTTCCACAAAGATATTAATAATCTTGAACCATCTTTTAGAATCACCGACTCAAGGTATGAGATATTTTTCTCTTGTTTTTAATCTGAAACCTATTATATTTTATGCTTCATAATTTTTATTTTTATTATGTAGGAATGTTTTTTATAGAAACAACTTAATTCCATTTTTTCATGTGATAGTGGACCCATTTATATATAATTAATATATCTGATTAACCATTATGTTCACCAGTTGGGCTGTACAGATTCTCTTGTGATTTCCATACCAATAGTGATGGAACTCTACCACCTCATTTCAATTATAGAACCTTGACTATATTAAGAATTTTTAACACCCATTTTTTATGTTTTCAAGACCTCATAAATTTCCCTCTACTTTATAATTGATGTTATTGTAAGGGGTTATCATTTATACATACCCATTATCTTGTTTACCTAAGCTGTTATTACACGGAAATCCTCACCATCTCCCCTTTATTCAATCATTTAATATATGTAATGGCCTTTTTATTCAAAATATTGTTATTGGGGAATGATAATATAGAAAACTAAAACATACGATTTTATTTATAAACAATCAGAGACCCATTTCAATCCTATTAATCCCTAATATGGACACTTTTTTTCACCCATTATGTTGAAAAAATTTCACATTAAAATTTTCATGCAAAGATTAATTCCAGAACCGGACATATCTTATGCCTTTTAAATCCAATTTTTTCAAGATTATTATTTTCTAAAAAATATCTTATTCCATCAGTTTTTACTTTCATATTATGAGTGAACCATTTCTACCTCGTCAAAACATTTCATGAACCTCTATATACAACTGTTAAGCAGCCAAAATGTCACTATGATTTTCAGGTTGAACCATTGTGAGGTGAATACCCATACCCATTTACAGAAATGGGTATTCACATAGTTTTACATACAATACTTTTTATTTTTATTTTTAATGTATCTATCCCAAAACATTTAATCATAAGATTAAATGTGACACAGTATGTTCTTATGTTTTATGTTATATATTCCACAAATATGCATGTAAATGATATGATTATGATGGGTGTTCCCAGATAGCGTTGTGTGAGCCTGTTATAGAATACGTGATGGGTTCTCCAAGATAGTTCACTAATGAATTAGGTAACATTTTAGTCTAATGTGATGAAATGTCCCGTTTATGGAAGGTTATCCTAAGAACATGATATCAGGGTGCCTTAGTGGTCATCCTTGTTTTATGTGTACAATGTATTGATTACTGTTTTTTAAATAGTCCATGAATATCAACTTATCTAATTTTAATATTCGAAGATCACTTTGTGTACAAGGTAGAGAGAAATGATTGGTTGGTTTTAGATTCAATTATTGGATTCCCTTGATTAGTTTGTGGATTAAGGTGAATGTGGATGGAAGTTCCTTTGGTGTGAGAGACCCATCAAGATATGGGGTGAACATCCACACCCATAATGGTTTTTTGAAAGTATGTTTCCAAAATTATATTTGTAGGGATGCCACATATTAGGCTGAGTTGTGTACTTTGATTTGGGCTATCAAACATGTTTTCCATCATAATTGGAATCATTTATGGATTGAATCTGATTCTCACATGGTTGTTAATGATCTTCAAACATGTACATGGAATGTAAAATTATCATCGGATTGAAATTATTTAGTCCATTAACCAAAAAAATTTCAGTTTTTCAAAAGAATACAGGGAACACAACTATTTTTTGGATGCTTTGTCAAATAAGACGATTATAAATATGTACTTGATGTGGTTCATTCAGATTCTTGGATATTGATCATTATTATTTAATGCAGACATGTGGGGTTTATCTCATTACTGAATATGTAACAATTACTCATAATTTCAAATTATTTTCCCTAACTATTCAATAATTATTTAAAAACATATTCCTCGGGGTCTGTAGATTTTTTTGAATATAATAACTAATTTTTTTAAAAAAAATTTCTTTATATATACATTAAAAAAATATTTTGTAATCCATGTTGTTACATAATTATTTTTCGGAATGAACTAATTTATATTAATAATAATATAATTTATTTTATAATCACATTTAGTTTCTTTATTTCATGGAATGTAATTTTATTAACAGAAATACATTATTCAAAAAGGTCGATTTATATCAATGATATTTTCTTAAATTAATTTGTATCTTTTAATTGTATTACAAAATCATTTATTTTATATTAAATAATAAAATTATAAAGAAAATAAAAAACTTTTCAAATGTATCTTAATTTTATGTTAATCATCTACATAAAAATAATTTAAATCTAATAATAAATTTATATATATTATATCCAATTACTAAATACCTATAATATCAACCATATAAAAATAGTATATCAATAAAATCCTATAAATACATGTATTTATAATTTTGAAAGAACACTACTCTTTTTTACAGTCTTAATTTCAAATTTAAAAACACTAAATCTCATTTCATTATGTTTTACCATATTATTTTTTGTAATAATATTGATTCTCAAGGGTGGTGATGATCCAAGGGCGTTCCATGCTGTAATAATTATTATTATTTTATTTATTTTCTAATTAAAATTTAAATACATGTTAGGGATTTAATGTTTCTATGGTATATAATAATATATGGTATATAATAAATGGTTTCATATACTTTTATTATAATTCATAATTATTAGGGAATAATATGTTGTTAATTTTGTCATTACCCCACCCTCTAAAGGTTACCCTTCTAGGCCAAAATGGAAGAAAGGGGGTAATTACACCATAATCCCACATATAATAGATCATAGGTTGGAAACTATAACTTATTGAGTATCAATCAATCACATAGGAGGCATTAGACTCTATATAATTTTATAGAATATGGTTTAAGCTGAGAAACCACCAACAAACACTAGAAAAAATATAAATGCAATCCCAATACATGAAATATTATATAAAAATGTAAAGAAATGAATTTACCAAAATAAACCCTTCACATCGACCACTGAGCCCCAATATCTACTAAGTCAATTCTCAATATATTAGTACCTTACTTGATCCCAAACATAAAATAGCCTTGAAAAAAAGTTTATATTTACGTAGGGTGAGCATAAAATGTATAATATATATGATCATCCCAAAACCACTCCTGAAATTCAAGAAAAAAGCATTCTAAATCCTAGTAACTGAACAAATGAAATCGACTCACCACCTAGATATATAGAGCTATTTTCACATCCTCAACATGGCTCACTCACCATGTAACATCTGGATGTAATTCATTACCTTTCAAAAGCTATTATACAAATGAATACACAGAAATCTAAAACCCCATTAGATTGATAATCTCAATCCCCAATTAATCATTTCTTACGATAATGTCTACTATATGTAAACTTTCACCTCATTTAATAACATCATAAATATTTTACATCCAATTAATCCCATCATGAAATCATCACCATCTCATCCATAACACAATGTATTCTCAGAATCCATGATAACATGTTTAAAAAGTATTATACCTCAATATGTCACAAGACATTTGTTTAAACTAATATAAATATATATCCCTCATGGAATAAATAAACTATATGTTATATCTTAATAGTTTATATGTAATGAACCACATATTATAGCCTGAATCCGCTCTTTTAGACTCAGTAGTTAAAAATGTTGGGTAAATATTTTTATTAAAATAATCATAATAATTACACATCAGATTACACTAACGATGACCATTAACTTATCTAGGTTTGGGGGGGATTTTAGAACACCTTAAATTTATTATAGTTAAACAAAAATTAAATAGATTCTCTTACTTCTCTTCCACTTGCTAACTCTAAAGGAATTGGTGACCATGTTAGAGATTCTCTGAATCAGGTGAAAATCATTTAAAAAAACATGATTAGAATTTAAATTCCCAGTAAGGGGTTGTGAAATTATTGAAATAAATTTTATAAAATATTTCTTTGAATATAACTTTGAGAAATTATTTTGGAAATTCTTCAGATAATAACATAAAAATAATTTTTCGAATATTTTTGAAAACATTATGGAAATATCTCACATCTAAAATAGTATATCACTTTTGAATTTACTTAGGTACTAAAATATATTTACAATTATTCCAATTATTTTTCAAATAAACACTACGAAAGATTTTGAAAAAAAATCATTCTGGAAAATGGAAACATTGATGGTTGACTTTGGCCTACCCATTTTTTGATGGATTGTGTTCAATCCCCAATTCAAGACCATATTTACAATGTTCTTGTTTTGGGTTTAATGAAAACAATTTTGAGCTTCTTTTACTTATATATACATTCACTAAAGCTTTTAATTTTGAAAACATTTCACTACATTAACATTCATATTCATATTTATATTTATATATATAAGTATGTATATACATAAATATATGAAATCATATTGTTTATCACTTACGATATGGGTTATAACCGAAACCCTTTCCATATTGTCATTGAGAAAACATCTATGTACCCACAATTCTATAAAATACATGTATACATATTTTTATAACTTCACCCTTTTTAAAAAGTCAATATTGAAAACAAATTCCAAAAAAATTCCTTTTCTATTAATTTATGCGTGAAATAATGAATGCAAAAAATAATAGGAAATAGAAGACATATAAATTTTGTCCTGGTAAAAATATTATTATAAGAAATTGTTAATTATGTGTCTTGCATAATTATACATTCATATCATTCTTATATTTATATATACGTAAATAATATTTTACATCATAATATTACGAACACATATATATACATATATACATAATTAGAAGTCAATCATGATCATTGAATAAATCATTTTTATATATCGTTTTGAATAATATTTACCCATATATCATACAACCTTGTAAGATTTATGATTTAATTGATGTGTGTAAAAAAACATAACACATCAATATATACATATAAAAGTATATATCGATATATATGTCATGAATAAACATAAAAATTATATATAAAAAACAACAATTTGCATTCACACATATTCTTTTAATTAAATACATACTTAGAATTCATAATAATGGAATCATAATACTTATATAATTTGAAAATATTGAAGAATACTTTCTTCAAGTATAGAATTAATACCGATATATATATATATATTTCGAGAAATATAAGGGTTCAAAAATTAGAAAATAATCTATTCTATATAATCCCCTTATGATAAAATAATTATAATTTTGATAAACATATAATTCCTTATATGATATTAATTTAAATCATGAATTGATAAAAAAAAAATATTGAAAATCTATCCACAAGAAATAAATTATAAATCTACCATACAGAAAATATATTAAACTTAGATGAACATAAAATGCCATAAAAGTAAATTTTTATCATCAAAATCATACATGAAATAAACAATCCATTATAAAAATAAAATGTAATTGCATAGAAATTATTTGAAAAATAAAAATCCCTTTGAAAAAAGTGAAAAACTAGAGACAATAACTTGTGTTAAAAAATATGTTCCTTACTAATTTCATTACATGGACCATTATACTTCAATTGAAAAAGAATAGGGCTTTGGACCTCTACCTCACTTGTCTCTACTCATTGAGTATGATATTCTCATGGATTTCCTTTATGGTAGGATTTCATTATATAGTAGTGTCATAGGTTTTTGTGTATGCCTTATTATATGAAAATAATAATAGATGTTTTGTCCTAAATATAGAATGAAATTAGGGTAGATAGAAAATATTAATATCCTTAATATTTTGTCTATAAAGTTGTGTGTTTTGATAATAAAAATCAGGCTATATTGGATGTTACAAGAGGAAAACGATGAAGAAATATTCAGAATTAGATGCACGATTTTATTCTTTCATGAAGTGGAAACACTAAATGGATTAAATGTATTCAAATTAGTGAATTAAAAAAAACATATTCAAATTGGTGAAAAACATTGAGAAAAAGATGAGATACATTAAATGGGTCACAATGAAAATGACTAATGTCTTTACCTAAGGGATAGAGATTTTAGAAGAAGATAAACATATAATTTATTATATTGGAATCCATTAAATAAATAATATTTAGTAAGGATTTAGACCTCAAAACAAATAAAACAACACTTACTTATAGATATGAAGAATAAACGACTAGATATCCACCCTCTGTGTCATTCTCATGCAAAATCAGATCTCGAATCAGGCATCGAATAGCCTCTGACCACACCCGGAACACCTCCTCGAACTCAGATCTAGATCTAGATTAGATCTCTTCATTCGCAGTTGACTTATTTTGCTCAAATGCTTCTATGTTGGCTTTGAATCCAGTGTGATTGGTCTTTCCCAACCTCAATGAACCCTCACCGAGCTATTGGCTCAATTTCTCTATCATATTGGTCTTGATGGAGACCTACCAAAATCTCTCTATAAAAATTCCCACTCTAAAATCGAAAACCAGAAACGTGATTTCAACCACTTTTTTTCTTTTTTATTTAATTTAATATCATTTTTATATCAATAGTTATATGATTTTTTTTTATAAACTGACAAATATAGATATGTATATATATATATATTAATGCAATTCCAAAATCAGATTTAAATATTAATAATCATATTTTTAATTTTTTATTTTATTTTTAAAATTCATAAAGAAAATTAATTAAAAACAAATATATATATTGTATAATATATATAATTCAAAATATTACATTTCCATATAATTCATAATTTTTAATTAAAATAAATTTATTTAATTTATTAATTGTCTATTTTTGGTTTAAGAAATTCTATTTATATTTCTTTTTTATATATACTCGTAATTTTATTTTACAATATAGTTAATATTTATTAGCCTTTGAAATCAACTAAAAAATAAAGCATGCAGGTATAGGATTAAAATTTCCTAATATTTCCAAACACATCATTCATTTTATAAAAATAATAATTTCCTTAAAAGCATAATTTTTGATATATCATCATTTATTTAAATGGAAAAATATTATTTGAAAAATATTACGATGTAATATTATTTAAATATCAATTTTTATTATTTAATTTATCATATTTCATTTGAAAATTTAATTCAATTCTTTTAAATTTAATTTATAAATGAAAGAAATTTTTGCGATGTAGCTTTCTCCTTCATAAATTAATTACGCCCTCAAAATTCTTTTATCAATCATTCGAATTTTTTAAATTCCCATATATAGAATAAAATAATTTAAAAGGAGACTTAACAATCAAAAGAAAATGTATCACATAGATTTTTTTCCATAAAAGACAACATCTAATCTCCAAAGTATCCTAGATTATTCCTCTGATTCCAATTATGATAGCCCATGCCTTTTTTCAGACTTGGTGCATGAAAATGCTATGTATTTTTACTTGTTAAATGAAACTAAAGAATTAATCAAAAGATTTCAAAAATTAGTTCCTTTTACTATTCCAGGTTCTGAAGGGTTAGAAACCACCTTTCATTTAACAGAGTTGAAAAAAAATTAAACTAATACATCTACTATGCTTTCGCACCCTAACTCCAAAAGCATCAGTGACTATCACAGAGCTTCTATGATTCCTGTGAAAAATCATTTAAAATTAAATGTTGATCATTTAATTTCCAAGATAATGGTGTTTAAATCAATGAAGAACATTTTAGAAAATAATTATTAAATAATTCCATTGAGAAATTATTTTAATAATTCATTAGATAATAGAATAAAAATACTTTTCTAAATACCCTGTTAAATTGTTTTTAAAATTACTTTCATTGAAAGTAATATACCACTTTAAAATTACTTATGTAAATTTTTTTTTAAAATTTAATCTTCTAATTTTTTTGGAAAACAATACACAATATTTTTAGAACCAAAAATATTTTGGCAACATGAAACATTGTAGGTTATTTTAGGCCTACCCACTTGTTGAGGGATTGGGTTCTCACCCCATTTCCCTATGATATTTTCTACATCAAGTTCCATGTTTAATAAAAAATGATTGAATCTTGGATTACATATATATAAGTCACATATGATTTTAATTTTCATAACATGTCACATCATTAAAATAAACATAAACACTTATATTTATATATATAAGTATATATATACATAATTAAATAAACTTCCATTGTATATCACTTGATCATTTTATTCAATCCCAAAATCATGGCATATAATCAATGCATAAAAATCTATATTCCCAAAAATATATAAAATACATGTTTAAAAATTATTATTACTTAAAAGATATTAAAAACAAAATATTGAAATGAAATCCAAAAAAATTCTTGTTTCATATAATTTTGGAAGGAAAAATAAATGAATAAAAAAATTACAATAGATAACATAGAAATTATGTATTTTTTAAAACATAAACAAAAACAATTGTTAACTATGTGTCATAAGTAATTATACATTCATAACATCATGGTTTTATATATAAATTCATAAATATTTTAGATCATAACTGTAACGCCCCGACCCTAGTTACCCAGAGTCGGTGCATTATTACATAACATTGGCATGATCACAAGAAATATCAAATCTCGAAAGACCGATTGGTTTAGTAGCCTTGGAAACACTAGATATATTCATAAGTTTTACATTACATGATAAAATGAAAAACTACTACATCAACATAATGTCTACATAATCCACACTCATATCCCCACATAACATCCCTGCAGGTCATTCATAATTTACTTCTTCACTTCCTGGGAAAAATAAAACATAGAAAAGGGGTGAGCTCAAATGTCCAGTAAGGATAAAAATATAGCGGAAACATTCATAAATAAGAATTAACATTTAAGGCAATGTATAAATAAAACAAAAGCCTTTCAAACATGAACTTTCAACATGGTATGGAATAAATAAAATGAAATAATTCCATTTACTTATTCACATGGATATTCTACTAATCAAATAATCACATGCAAAAATCCATAACCACTTTCATAATGTTGGAATGCATAATGCCAGACTATCATAACCACATAGTCAAGGCCTCATTCCAAGACTACAAATATGATTTTGTCAAGGCCTTGTGCCAAGACACTAGTTTGTCTCATGAGACCTACCGATGCATCGAGGAGCTATAGCGGGCTCCACCCGTCACTTAATAAGTCCAATGCATTCCCATATGAAAAGGTTTAAACATAACATAAACATTCGTATTAAAACTAGCAAACGAAATGTCAATAATTTCACCATAAACTATGAATGGTATAAAAATAGCACATCCACAGTCAAAAATATCACAAAACCTTCAATACAATATAGAATTTTTGTATCATAATAAATCAACTTCAAATAATCTTAAAATCTATCAAAGGATGTTGACATAGATGAAATCAATATTCTTTTTAAAGAAATATCTTCTTTTATTTTGAAATCATTTAAGATTCATATAAAATAAAACATTTTCTTTGAAAATATTCTTATAAGCTTGTAAGGGAAGCTTTGAAGATTTTATAACGGCGGAAAATAGCCGCACCCGCCGTATAAGTTAAAAAAAACATTCTTACCATAATTCTGTCGAAAAGGTTAAAAAGGACCTTGTTTTGAAAACGACGGAATGATTCCTTTATAAACCTCTTATAAAAGGTCAAACAAGGGTATAAATGACTTTAACCCATATTCTTGTAAATAATAAATATGTTTTGAAATACATTTCGAAGAAACATATATTTGGATGATAAAGAAATCCCAGTAGATTATTACGTATAAACAACCTCGGATAATGAAGAGATTGTGAAATAACCCTTACCTTGTACTTTTCCTTGGTTGGGTAGGTTAACCTCCTGTATAATGGTGAAATAATTTTTATTAAATTATACAATAATCATATACATTAATATGATATCATATATGATCTTTTAATATTGATTTGATAATAATATCTTAGTATTATCGTTGTTTCGGGTGTTAACTTACTTGTTTTCATTTATATGTTTTGTTACGTAAGACATGTTTGTAAAGGATAAATTTTATATTATTCATATCCAGAATGATATCAAGTCCTTAGACATCATTTTTTAAATCATCAAATGATAATTATACTTGAATAGATACGATGGAAAATGAATCTCATCACGTTCGTGGAGACGGTAGTCCGTACGTACGCACGAGCGACAATATCATTCTTTTGATATTAAAATAATATATAAATGGATGGTATATCATATATACAGAATCATTAAAATGTTATATTTATTATTTACATGAGTTTCACATCATTATTATACCCATCCAAATAATATTATATTGAATAACAATTACACCACGACGTGGAGACGGTAAGCCGTACGTACGCACGTATGGTGACAGGTTATTCAAAGGGTGGATAGAATACTGAATATGGTTGTACCATATTTATAATAACATCACAGTATATATATGATACTGGATTTATTATTTTATAATGGTAACAACAAAGGAAGAATAAGTGGAAGAAGAAATGAACTTAGAAAAGGGTGGTGAAATCGTTACCTCTTTTTCGGGTTCTTCCTTTTGATTTGATCAAAAGGGATCCTTAGGTTGGCTTTCTGATCACACTAAGGCCCCTAGTTTGTAGTGAGGGAAGTTGGGAGAGTATTTGGGCAGAGTTTGGCCGAACCAAAAGGCTTTGAAGGTGTGAATAAATGAGAAGGAGGAGTGCCCTTTTATAATAGGGGTGAGGGGCACCTTTGGAAAAGCTAGAAATATTAATTTATAATAAATTCATATTCGTTTTCTAATGGATCCAAAGTTGATTATTCAAAGGTAAAGGTGGGGATGGGTCGAGAACAACTAAACCAATATAATTTAGACAGGTTTGTGTACTTATATTAACCTTATCTTTAAGTATTAACTCTAAGTTAATTAGTTTCACTTTTACAATGTCTCTTTGTATTTTTATATAATATGGTTAATAAACTTACTACAAACATCCAAGAGACCCCCAAGTGGTCAATTAATGATGAACCTATCATGATATAAGTCTCTTGGCCGAACCTTAGATTTTTAAGAATTTAATATCAATTAATAATATAATATTTGTTTTAAGAACTCTTTTATGTCAATTTTGACACTATTCAATAGTTGATTTTTGTGAAACTCATAACAGATTGATTACTTCGAAAAAAGTCCATGAAATCAATCCTAATATATCATATTATCCTATAAAATTAGTTTAATTCATTAAAAGTTTCATATTATATTTATTTGGGTATTTATAATATCAATTATTTTAATTTTTCACTATTATAGTAATTACTACATCATCATTGTGTCATAACTAAAATAAATTATATAATGTCTAAAAATTATGAATAAAATATGATTATGTAGGAAATCTTTTTATCTTTCTAATGAATATTTATAATCTAAATTCCAACATATATAACCCTATGTAAGAATTGTTTTTCTAAAAGATATATGCTTGTGTCATTTTTGTATTCATTTTAACATAATTAAAATAAAGTGCCATTATCACTTACAAGTGGATCCATGGGGTCCCAAAATCGAACCAAAGATGCCCATGGTCGACCATGTATCAACCAATTGGGTTAAGACACGTTTTAGGGTAATTTAGTATTATTATAATATAATTTTTTTAACCCTTATTTACCGGATTTACCCTTAACCATGGTAAATAAAATATTTACCGCAGTAATTATTCAAAATGTCTAAAAATAAAAGTTACCTATTTACACAATTTGAACATCCTGATTCCAAATTTGGAATCCATTTTCCTAAATTCAAAACACAGAAGTGTCAGAAATTAATTTAAAATTAATTCCCGCTGTCAAAACAAAAAGCGTGTTTTTAAGAGATAATAACTATCAAAAGATTGACACTTGTTTATGTTCGGTTTAATTGTAAAATTATGTCCAATGACCAAAAATATATTAAATGGTAAAAATATATTCTAAATATACTTTAAAACTACTAAAATCCATAATTTATCACTATTAATTATTTTGATTAAAAAATTTGTTTTTAATTAAAATTTAGTAATTTTCACTATTCATCAAAATATGAAAGTTATCCGAAAAGTACCAAAATTTCACCTTAGGCTAAATTAGATATTCCGAATCCAAAAATGAAGTCCATTTTGAAATATAAAATATATATAATTTTAAAAAGTATGTATTACTATTTATAACAGCTACTTTGATTGGTTGTTAGAACTCGGTGTTGCGTACAACACACGCTATCACATTATTCAAAGAGAAGCGTACCATATAAGCTTGGGGTGTTACATTCTCCCCTCCTTCAAATAATTTCGTCCTCGAAATTTCTAGAATACTATCGCATGAAAAGACTCGGGTGGTTCTTCATCATAAGTTCCTCGGGTTCCCACGTTGCCTCTTCTTCTCTTGCTTTGCTATAAAGTCATAAGACTTAGAGAATTCCTTTTCGGTCTTGATAGCACATGAGACAATGTCTTCGTACGATGAAAAGGATTGTGAGACTAATGCTCGATGGAGAAATGGTTTTAACCCATCAAAGAAACGATAAATCTTACTTCTTTGGTTATGTATATAATCACCAGCGTACCTCGCTAGCCTTGTAAAGTTAGCCTCATACTTTGTGACATTCTCATCCTCCTTCTGTCTCAGACTTAGAAATTGCCTTTCCATATCTGCTCGATGGTCGCGAGGAAAGTATTTTTCTAAAAACAGATCTTTGAACTCCCTCCATTCCATATTTGATACTTCATCATCTTCCTTCATGTTTGGAATCAATGACCACCATTGATCAGCATCTCCAGTGAGGCGGTAAACTGCCATGATAACTTTTTCCCTTTCACTGCTCCCCAAAGCCTGAAATATTTTCTCTAGGGAATTTATCCACTGCTCGGCAACTAAGGGATTTGTATTCCCATTGAACGTTGGTGGTTGTTGCCTCATGAATAGTTCTAACATTGATCCTCCACGCTGCGGATCAGGGTGCTCCATACGGGTAAGGTTATTATTCATAACCTGAGTAAGTTTTCCCATTATGGTGATTAGCTGATCGGCACCAGTTGCATCACCATCCCCACTATAATTATCTTGAGCAGGAGGGCAATCCCTACATGGAGTTCGTGCATTGATACAGTTTCAATTTCTTCTACTAGGTGCCATTTCTAAACAATGGCATAAACTAGATCAGTTTATGAATCAAAATACATAATCCCATACTTATAAAACACTTAACATAAATTGAACTATTTATGGATATAATCCATAATCATAAAAATGTTTTATTTGAGAAATTATATACTCATAAACCCTTCATAATGATTTTTAAATAAAATGAGAGTTATCCTAAGCATATCCCCCGGGAGTGTCGTAACCAAGAGTGCAGCAAGGACCGTTGTCGTGCACCAGTTCCCGTTCGAGTCTAGCTCAAAGCGGTGTTTTAGGGTTTTACCCCTAGGTACATCTGTTCCAGAGCCGCCTCTACCTGCTCGTATCCAGACAGGGATGTATTGCTCTGAAAACTCACAAAATCTCTACAATACCAAAATTCTAGGAAGTTCTTCTATACTAATCCTCAAAGTTCATCTTAGGTCTACGTGCTCTAATCAGAGTTTATCTAAATCTAGCTTCCAAGGTTTGTACTAAACTTTCTCTGATACCAACTGTAATGCCCCGACCCTAGTTACCCAGAGTCGGTGCATTATTACATAACATTGGCATGATCACAAGAAAGATCAAATCTCGAAAGACCGATTGGTTTAGTAGCATTGGAAACACTAGATATATTCATAAGTTTTACATTACATCATAAAATGAAAAACAACTACAACAACATAATGTCTCCATAATCCACACTCATATCCCCACATAACAACCATGCAGGTCATTCATAATTTACTTCTTCACTTCCTGGGAAAAATAAAACATAGAAAAGGGGTGAGCTCAAATTCCCAGTAAGGATAACAATATAGCAGAAACTTTCATAAATAAGAATAAACATTTAAGGCAATGTATAAATAAAACAAAAGCCTTTCAAACATGAACTTTCAACATGGTATGGAATAAATAAAATGAAATAATTCCATTTACTTATTCACATGGATATTCTACTAATCGAATAATCACATGCAAAAATCAATAACCACTTTCATAATGTTGGAATGCATAATGCTAGACTATCATAACCACATAGTCAAGGCCTCGTGCCAAGACTACAAATAAGATTTTGTCAAGGCCTTTTTCCAAGACACTAGTTTGTCTCATGAGACCTACCGTTGCATCGAGGAGCTATAGCGGGCTCCACCCGTCACTTACTAAGTCCAATGCATTCCCATATGAAAAGGTTTAAACATAACATAAACATTCGTATTAAAACTAGCATACGAAATGTCAATAATTTAACCATAAACTATGAATGGTATAAAAATAGAACATCCAAAGTCAAAAATATCACAAAACCTTCAATACAATATAGAAGTTTTGTATCATAATAAATCAACTTCAAATAATCTTAAAATCCATCAAAGGATGTTGACATAGATGAAATCAATATTCTTTTTAATGAAATATCTCCTTTTATTTTGAAATCATTTAAGATCCATATAAAATAAAACATTTTCTTTGAAAATATTCTTATAAGCTTGTAAGGGAAGCTTTGAAGATTTTATAATGGCAGAAAATAGCCGCACCCGCCGTATAAGTTAAAAAAAACATTCTTACCATAATTCTGTCGAAAAGGTTAAAAAGGACCTTGTTTTGAAAACGACGGAATGATTCCATTATAAACATCTTATAAAAAGTCAAACAAGGGTATAAATGACTTTAACCCATATTCTTGTAAATAATAAATATGTTTTGAAATACATTTCGAAAAAACATAGATGTGGATGATAAAGAAATCCCAGTAGATTATTACGTATAAACAACCTCGGATAATGAAGAGATTGTGAAATAACCCTTACCATGTACTTTTCATTGGTTGGGGTAGGTTAACCTCCTGTATAATGGTGAAATAATTGTTATTAAATTATACAATAATAATATACATTAATAGGATATCATATATGATCTTTTAATATTGATTTGATAATAATATCTTAGTATTATCGTTGTTTCGGGTGTTAACTTACTTGTTTTCTTTTATATGTTTTGTTACGTAAGACATGTTTGTAAAGGATAGGTTTTAAATTATTCATATCCAGATTGATATCAAGTCCTTAAAAATCATTTTTAAATCATCAAATGATAATTATACTTGAATAGATACGATGGAGAATGAATCTCATTGCGTTCGTGGAGACGGTAGTCCGTACGTACGCACGAGCGACAATATCATTCATTTGATATTAAAATAATATATAAATGGATGGTATGTCATATATACAGAATCATTAACATGTTATATTTATTATTTAAATGTGTTACACATCATTATTATACCCATCCAAATAATATTATATTGAATAACAATTACACCACGACGTGGAGACGGTAAGCCGTACGTACGCACGTATGGTGACATGTTAATTAAAGGGTGGATAGAATACTGAATATGGTTGTACCATATTTATTATAACATCACAGTATATATATGATACTGGAATTATTATTTTAGAATGGTAACAACAAAGGAATAAGAAGTGGAAGAAGAAATGAACTTAGAAAAGGGTGGTGAAATCATTACCTCTTCTTCGGGTTCTTCCTTTTGATTTCATCAAAAGGGATCCTTAGGTTGGCTTTCGGATCGAACTAAGGCCCCTAGGTTGTAGTGAGGGAAGTTGTGAGAGTATTTGGGCAGAGTTTGGCCGAACCAAAAGGCTTTTAAGGTGTGAAGAAATGAGAAGGAGGAGTGACCTTTTATAAGAGTGGTGAGGGGCACCTTTGGAAAAGCTAGAAATATTAATTTATAATAAATTCATATTCAGTTTATAATGGATCCAAAGTTGATTATTAAAAGTTTAAGGTGGTGATGGGTCGAAAACAACTCGACCAATATAATTTAGACAGGTTTGGGAACTTATATTAACCTTATCTTTAAGTATTAACTCTAAGTTAATTAGTTTCACTTTTACAATGTCTCTTTGTATTTTTATATAATATGGTTAATAAACATACTACATACATCCAAGAGACCCCCAAGTGGTCCATTAATGATGAACCTATCATGATATAAGTATCTTGGCCGAACCTTAGATTTTTAGGAATTTAATATCAATTAATAATATAATATTTGTTTTAAGAACTCTTTTATGTCAATTTTGACACTATTCAATAGTTGATTTTTGTGAAACTCATAACAGATTGATTACTTCAAAAAAAGTAAATTAAATTAATCCTAATATATCATATTATCCTATAAAATTAGTTTAATTCATTAAAAGTTTCATATTATATTTATTTGGGTATTTATAATATCAATTATTTTAATTTTTCACTATTACAGTAATTACTGCATCATCATTGTGTCATAAATAAAATAAATTATTTAATGTCTAAAAATTATAAATAAAATATAATTATGTAGGAAAGCCTTGTATCTTTCTAATGAATATTTATAATCTAAAATTCAACATATATAACCCTATGTAACAATTGTTTTTCTAAAAGATATATGCTTGTGTCATTTTTTTATTCATTTTAACTTAATTAAAATAAAGTGTCATTATCACTTACAAGTGGATCCATGGGGTCCCAAAATCGACCCTAAGATGCCCATGGTCGACCATGTATCATCCAATAGGGTTAAGACACGTTTTAGGGTAATTTAGTATTATTATAATATTATTTTTGAACCCTTATTTACCGGATTTACCCTTAACCATGGTAAATAAAATATTTACCGCAGTAATTATTCAAAATGTCTAAAAATAAAAGTTACCAATTTACACAATTTGAACATCCTGATTCCAAATATGGAATCCATTTTCCTAAATTCAAAACAAATAAGTGGAAGAAATTAATTTAAAATTAATTCCCGCTGTCAAAACAAAAAGCGTGTTTTTAAGAGATAATAACTATCAAAATATTGACACTTGTTTATGTTCGGTTTAATTGTAAAATTATGTCCAATGACCAAAATTATATTAAATGGTAGCAATATATTCTAAATATACTTTAAAACTACTAAAATTCATAATTTATCACTATTAATTATTTTGATTAAAAAAGTTGTTTTTAATTAAAATTTAGTAATTTTCACTATTCATCAAAATATGAAAGTTATCCGAAAAGTACCAAAATTTCACCTTAGTCTAAATTAGATATTCCGAATCCAAAAATGAAGTCCATTTTGAAATATAAAATATATATAATTTTAAAAAGTAGGTATTACTATTCATAACGGCTAGTTTGATTGGTTGTTAGAACTCGGTGTTGCGTACAACACACGCTATCGCATTATTCATAGAGAAGCGTACCGTAGAATCTTGGGGTGTTACAATAACTTTATGTACATATATATACACACACATAATTAGAAGTCAATCTTGAACATTGAATAAATCATTTTTTTGTATACGTTTGAACAAAATGTACCCATATATCATACACCCATGTAAGATGCATTATTTAATCAAAACATGTAAACAAATAACACTTCAATATATATATATATATAAATGTATATTGATAAATATGTCTGACATAAAAATAAAAACTAAATATAAAACTAAGAAAAAATTCATATTCACACTTATTCAATCCACAAAATATAGACTAGGAATTCATAAAGATGAAATTATAATACTTATATATTTAGAAAATATTAAAACAAAAATTCTTGATGATTGGAAGTAATACCCATATATATATATATATATTTAGAGATAGTTGGTTTTGAAAATTATATAATAAATGATTCAAATTATTCCCCTTATAACAGAATGAATTATAGTATTGATAAAAATATAATTCCATACACAATCATATTCTTAAACATGAATTGATAAATAAATCAACATATTTAACATATGTCCACAAGAAATAAGTTTTAAATATCCACTAGAGAGAATTTAGTAGACTTTGAAGAACTTACAATTCCATCAGAAGAAAATTTGACCATAATAATCATACATGAATGAAATATTACCTTACAAAAATATAATTGAATAGAATAGAATGTATTTGAAAAGTTATAATCCCATAAAAACCAAAAAAATAGAGATTATGAAATGAGATAAATAAATGAAGTTCCATTCTAACTTATTTGAAAAGGACCTCTCTGTTTCCATTGACAATGAATAAGGCTTCAGCCCTCTACCTCACTAGTATCCACTCTTAGAGTATGGAATTCTCATGGACTACCCCTTTGGTTGTACTACTTCATATAGGAGTGGATTAGTGTGATGTGTATTTCTTATTAAATAAAATAATATTAGTTGTTTCTTAAATCTATAATGAGAATAGAAAAGAAGAAAAATATTAATATAGTTTTGATTATTTCTAAATATTGGTGTATTAAATTAAGAAAATTTAGGGTAAATTTGAAATTAACAGAGGAAAACGAAGAAGTAATATTCAGAATTAATTGCTCCATTTTTTTCATTCATTATGTGGAAACCTTAAACATATTCAATTTATTGAAATAAGTGCAATAAATATAATATATTCAAATCGATGAAAATAATTGTGAAAAACAGGAGATACATTAAATGGGCTATAATGAAATGTATTAAAGTCATTATATTAGACCTATAGATTTAAGAAGAAGAGAAGAAAAAACTTAATATAATGAAATTTTTTCAATAGATAATATTTCGTAAGTATTTAATCCTAAAAAAATTAAAGTCACACATACTTCCAGATACAAGGAAGGTACGATCAGATCTCCACCCACATGGTCGCACTCATTTGAAATCGAAACCAAAATCATGTAATTATTCTCCCACAATAGCACTTAGAACCCTTCCTCAAACTCGTATTTAGATCTAGATTGGATCTTTTCATCTGAAGTTGATTGATGGTGCTCGAACGATTCTCCTTTGTCTTCGACTCTACTCAGATCACCCTTGATCGACCTCGACGAACCCTCCATAAGATCGTGGCTCAATATCTCTCTTGATCTAAGCTCAATAGAGACCTCACAAACTCTCCCTAAAAATGTCCCATTCTAAAATAGAAAACCCGAAACGTGATTTCTACCACTATTTTTCTTTTTTTATAGTTTAATTTAAATTTATTATATCACCAGTTATATGATTAATTTTTTTATAAATTAATATATATATATATATATATTCATCATATATATATATATATATATGAAATTCTGATTTAAATATTAATACCCATATTATTTATTTTATGTAGTATATTTAATATAAAAATAAATATTTTTATTATAATCAAATATATATATATATATACTGTAAAAATTTCATAATTCAAAATTTGGAATGAAAAAAAAATTATGTATTTTATGAATTATCTCTCTTAGGTTTATGAAATTTTATTAGCATTTCATTGTCATATATACTAAATTTTTGAAATTTTTATATATTTATTATTGATTTAAATCTACTAAATAATAAAATAATTAGATATATGTTTATAATTTTTGAATAATTTCACAAATCAAATTTTTGTTTTAGGAAAATATTATTTTCCTCATAATCCTAATGAATGAAACATCAACATCTATTATAGGGGTATAATATTCATTTAAAAATATTAAAAAGTAATCATATTTATAATATATACGTTTATTATTTATTTGGACATATTTTATCTTAACAATTAATTCAAAATTTCCTTTAATTAAATTTAAGAATGAAAAACATTTCTGGGATGTTACATTGGACCTCCTCAGTCTATTAAACTGTCAAAATAGAGTGTTTGGGGTGTTTTGGGAAGGAATGGTAGGCCATTTCCTGATTTTACAAAAAAAATATGTTCTTCCATTGGTGAATCGTCGTCGATAGGTCAGGTCGATAGGTGGTATTGGTAGCTCGCATCGGTAGCTTCGTGTCAGTAGCACTACATCAGTATCTTGTGTTACTAACTAAGCATCAGTGGATCAACCTTGGTAGGGTAGTTGATAGTAGGTCAGGGATCAGTAGGCTATGGATCAATAGGTCAGGCATTAGTAGGTCGAGTGTCAGAAGGAAAGGCGTTTCTAGGTTGGGTGTCAGTAGGTTGTGCATCCTCATTTCCTGCACGAGAAGGTCACATATCTGTAGGACAGACATTAGTGACTCAGTTAGTGAGTCAGTCGTCGATAGGTCACATTGATGAATCTTTGTTGGTGTGTCGCATTCATTACTCATTTTTTGTGAGTCACATTAGGGGCTCATGTCGGTGACTCACCTATCAGTGGGTCATTTCATTTTTTCCCATTTTTTCTAGTTTTCCGCTCATAAGATTCTTTGACATAAATCATGTTTAAAAACTTTTTTTATTGTCTCTAATAAAGTTTTAACGGATATTAACTATATTTGTAATATAATAATTCTCTTGGGACTTTTATGTAGTCATACTGCATATTCATGATCATGATCCGACTTTAATTCCCACTAAAACCATTTAATTCAATTAATATAGGATCCACATATTATAACATGAGGGGTTCTCCTCCCACTTTTTTTTTCTCTTAGTGTGGCTAGAGACTTCTTCTTCTATGGAGTCTGGAGTTGTGTTGTAGCCTTAGGATCATGTTTTCCATTGATTCCTTCCTACTTCTTGTCTGACCCCATATTTTTGGAACATGGAGGTGTTTTTGATCATCTATTATTTGAGGTATGAATTCCATCATCACTATTTTTATTGTGTATCATATAGGGTGGGTAAACACAAGCCTCTTTGAAAATATAATTGTATCCAAATATAAAATAATGGTATTGTGAATATGAATAGACCTTTTACAATAATAGGTTTGGCTACCTTAGAAATAAATAATAGATAGGGATGATAATGAGGATTATTGTATAGTTTTATCTAAAATATTTGATCGATGTTGTGATTTGTGTTGGCCATATTCCATCTAAAAATCATGATCATTGGTGGTCTTAATGTGTGCAACAGACATATGAATTCTTGATTTTAATCTTCTTTTTAACAGCTACGAACATGGAAATATATTAATCACATATATTACAGTTAATTAAATGGATTCCCAAGTATAAAACTTGTTCTTTTCTCACCCCTAAATTGTAAAATAAGAATTAGGGAATTAGGGTTGCTAAATCTGAATACACCTTTCTAGTTTTTTTGGCTATGTTCTATGTATAGTTATGTTAGACCTTCTGTTTTGTGCTGGAAATGTTTTGTTTTTTTGTCTTCAGGGGTTTGTATAGGTGGTGTAACAGAATATCTAGTTGAGAGATTAGTTTATTGTGGAATGGATGAACTTTTTGAACAATGGGTATGCATCTCAGTTGTGTTGTGGTTATTGGGATTGGTATTTTCTTGTTGTGTTACTACAATCTAGTATACTATTGTTGTATTACTATATGTGGTACTATACATGCAATGGGGCATCTAAGAATGGTTTGGGAGGCATTATTTTGAAGAAGTATGGTGTTACATTACCTAGTACTTTCGACCAAAGTCTCTAGAGACTTTTGTGATTTGTGTGTGGGTTATGATGTTACTTATGGTGTGTTGTGTTTGGGAGTTCCCTAGGTAGTAATGAAATAAATAATATTGGATTGTTAAATAATGAATGATATTTTGTTGAGTGAATCTGCTCGGGATATGAATTTTACCGATGGATGGATATGTGGTTATGAACTAGAAGAGGAAATAAGGGAATTTTTGTGTGGGATAGTTGTTTGTTTTGAAAACCAACAGGATGTGATGAGTGTTTGGTACATATATATTTTCACAAAATGTTTATTTTTATTTCTATAGGAACCCTAACCATGTTGAGCACTACCTGTCGAACACCCCCATTATTATGGTAGAGGATGACCTTTCCCAACAACTAAGTGCGAGGATGGATGGCTAGTTATTGGCTATTCTATGCTTCCTCTTCTTGGGATTGGTATCCTAAGAACCTTAATGAATTTTGAGGTACAGTTCTGAGGCCCATAAGTCTGCGGGTGAGCATCGCTTCCCAGTTGTCTTTGGGATGCGATATGTTGTACTTTCCTATCTGTCTTAATGTTGAGTTTGTGGTTTTGTAGCCCTGGTTTCTCCAAGAAGGATTTGATGTGGTTATGGCCCAAGTGTTTGTAGGTGGTATGTGGTATGTGGCCCAGGTCTGTGCAGGATGGTTGTGATAGTGTGGATTGTGGAAGATCATGGTAGCATTAAGATGTTCACAATTAGGGATGAGACTTTAACTACTAGAAAAGGGTGTGGGGTACCCTATAATATATGTGATTAAAAATTTACATTACATGTCTTTTTTTTGGGAGCATGCCTTATTGTTGTTGGGGTGGATAACATTCTATGTTAGGTTCTTTTGAGTTTCTCTTGTTTTCTTCACAGGGGAAATTAGTAATATTCTCTCACTTGTGCATGATAGAAATTGAATTTTCCTACTATGTATACTTGTATGATTACCATAGCTATATAAATCAATTTTATAGTTTTGTCGGAAATTAGGTGGACCGTGTTGGACCGTACAAGCTCCGACTTCAAGATAATTCATGTGTCACTGCTTAGCTCTGTTCTCCTAGTATTTACATTAGTGTTTTCATTTTATTTATATAATACTTACTTTATTCAATCATGTGGGATATATTTTGGATACTTTGGATTATACAAATTATATCCATATCATGGTTACTATAAAAATGGTAATTCCACCAATTTTTTGTTATTTATATACCCTTACTGTTGTTCGCCACCCCGAGTCCTACTAGGGGTGGGAATCGGGGGGGGATTATCTCCTTTTCATATTGAAGAATGAATATATGTAATTTTTCCAACCCTTCCCTCGTTTTTAATAATGGGGTACATGATATAATGGAATCATAGGATGATGGATGAGAGATAGGATGGAGTTTGGAGTTAGTCACATTGAGGATTTAAAGGGCTCGTTGGGAAATATTGTGAGGTGATATTGGTGTGTGTTATATAATCAGGAAGATAGGCTAGGATTTGAGATTTTGGGGCCCTCTATGATCTGATGCAAGGACACTATCCTTAATAAATGTCCAAGTGAGGACAAACCATTTATGGAGTAGAGATTCAAACAATGTTACATTCATCATGATGACTTGTGTTCGTGTTTGTTTTGGGATTTTTTGGGAAATTAAAATAAAAAGATACTAAAAATTCATAATAAATAAATTACATACTACTCAAGAATTTTAGTTCTCTATTTAAATTTTTAACAATGGTACTCGACCATCGTTTAGGTGTGGTTAAAGTAGTGGAGGCTTAATAGGCTGAGCCAGTAAACCAATACAGGTTTAACCTAGTGAGGGAGTATGATGAATGGAAAATGGATCTTCAGGCTTTCTAGTGTAAGACTCTGGGAATGTGCAAAGGAAGTGTTTCAGATACATATATAGTGAGTATGCTTGAAGAGATGGTAATCATTTTCATCTAGATTCGAGCTCCGATGGAGTACTGGGTTTCTCTGTGGGTGATCCGTATGTGTGGTGATGCATGACAGTGGTGGAAACTCTACCTAGGGGAGAAGAATGAGAATTATGTTTGGTGAGTTGATTTCAAGAAGGAGCTCTGGGATGAATTCCTTTCTATGAACATGATGGCTAAAAAGTGACATGAGCTACTCTCCCTCCATTAGCGGAGTCTGTTGGTATGGGAACTAGGGCTCAAGTTCATGGGTCTCCTTTATATTCATTAATAAATCTTTCTAGATTATGAGTCTTGGTTGATATGCTAAATGGAGCCACTACATCCTTTTCTCCCATATGCAGTGAATCCCTTCATGTTGCCGACATATCTGGAGGACAAAAAGAAGGATTTGGTGGTTGAGATAATTCACTCTCGAGGATTTTTGTGATGAGAGGGGAGCCATAATGTTTCTTCTGAGGGATTGAATGTTAATGGTAGGTCATATACACCAGGGCCTTCATGGTTTTTTCCAGTAGGGAGTTGACCTCAATAGTTTCAGTTTTCCCCTTCTGGTATACATGTTTTCCCCATATGCATGGTTTCAAGGTGTTTTTATTGTCGAGGTTGCGAGAACTAATAGATTCAGTTCTCATTTCAACTATATTATGGTGGAGGTGAGAATGTTAAACTTTGGCCTCTTTAATAGTTCCCAGCCATACTATTTTAGCAATAGGGATACCAAGATCCTACACCACCGAGTATTGAAAGTGTAGACAGAGGACAACGAAATGGAATTACTTAGGTACCTAAACAAGGATATAGTCGAGGTGGAAGTCAAAAACCAAGGGTAGATAAGCTTGGAAAGATCCTTAGCATATTGCAGAGCATGTAGTTTGAGCAGGGAGAGGTGTTAGTGGAGCTTTGATCAACTTGTTTAGTACTTTTTCTACACCTTGTTTGATTCAGGAGATTCACACTCCTTTGTTTCACCCATTATTTTCCATGCTCAAGGACAAGACATAGAGATAATTCTCATTACCCTAGTTTTTATTATGCCATTCGAGGCTCAGATCATCTTGATTGATGTTTTTTGAGGGTTTAGGATAATTTTGGGGCCACATCAGTTTTATGGGGATCATTTCCTATTACAGATGAAACCATAAGATGTCATCATTAGAATTTAGTGGTGGTACTCTATGAATTCTATTATTTACTTGTTCTTTATAAGGGGTTGTCTCCGATGTGGATGGACAATTTGTGGTTTTCAGTAGCGAGTTCAGTTGTCAAATGGGTGTCAGCATGTGTAGCATCATTTTTCCCATATTTCCTTACATGGGTGTGTAATTGTTTGATGATGTGATATAGGAGGATACCAACTTTTTTAGGGAGTTCATTGATGATTTTCTTGAGGAGGTTTTTATTCTAAACCCATGAATTCATGTTGAGTTCAGGACTGACTAGAAACTCGATGCTTCTCTAATTTTGATGGGTTCTTTTCGGCTAAAAGATTTTGAGCTACAGAAGATAACGATTCATATTCAAAATCTGATAAAAAAGAGATTTATCTGGCCAATTGTGAAATTGTGGGGGATCTTTGGTCCTGTTTCAAAATAATTATGATTCTAGTATGTCGATTTCTATAGACTAACTATTTTTGAATCAGGTAATGATAAATAACTATTACCATCTCCCGAGGATAGATTATTTTTGAGTCCAACAATGGGGGGAATGTTGGTTCTCTAAGATTGATATATGGTGTAGATATCACTAACTAAATGTAAAGGATGAGGATATCATAAATAATGAATTCAGGTGTAGTAATGGGTTCTTTGAGTTCATGGTTATTTCATTCAGTGTTTCAAATGCACTATATGTATTCATGGGACTTATGACCATTTAAACTCATGATTTGTTGGACTGTATTATTTTCTTATAAATCGATGACCATTTGGATCTTCATTATTTTTTAGTAGGAAAATACTATTCTTCTTAGGACTGTACATGAGGTCCTTAGGTGCACCAGCTCTATAGAAACCTATACAAGATTACATTTTGGAGTCAGGAGGTACATATCCTTAGACATGTGGTGTCTCACTATGGGGTATAAATTTACCCATCGAAGGTCGGGGCTATTTTTTATGGGTAAAACATAATATTTTGGTATAAATTCGCAGTATTCTTGGTATGATAGGATATTACCTTATACTAATACCTTATTTCTCTCAAGTATCAGCTCTATTGATGGCACTGTCCTAAATAGACCATACCATTATGTGGAGTGAGAAGTTTTATTTATATTTCATATTTATGAAGGGGATGATGGACAGTGATCCCATGCTAAGGTTTCCAGTGGAAGGGGGGATGTTTGAGGTGTTTTCAAATGCTTAGTGTATAGGCTTGGATTTTTTACTTATGCAGTAGGAGAGAGTGATCTGTTATGGGTCTTGGTAGTTACGTCCCCATGAACATATTAATTCCACTCATCATCTAGAGCTAGAAGTATTCATGTTTACACTAATTTTGTTGTATAATTACATCATTGGGGAGCACATTTGGGTATTCAAAGATTACAAAATATAGAGGTATATATTTTTCAAGCAATATCTGAACTTATAAAAACCGAGATTTATGGGGGTTCTCTAGGAGTATTACTTCGAGATCTTTTACAGCATAGGAAAGGGGAATTTTGTGGAAGATATCATTAGAAGGATATGGTAGAAGGAGGTGGTTCAAGAATATACTGATTCTTGGATGGAGATAGAGGATTTGGAAACCTTTCTCTTATATTCATGAATGGATGGAAGCAAAGGAAATCTATTTCGAATGATGGTGATGCCATCTATGAGGATGTAGGTGGAGGAGTCTTAGTGAGGAGAATGAGGGGCTTTTGAGATGTGATATCACATTAACCATAATGATTCTGTAGAGTGATTTTCTAATGTTCTTCAGATTCATTTGTTGTTCCATGAGAAGCTATTTGTTTTAGAGTTAATACATGAGGAAGTTATCTATTAGTTTCATAGCTCACACCTATTTGTACAATATGGAGTTTCGAAGATGTGTTGTGTCTTGAGGTAATATTTTTGGTGGCTAGAGATGACGTAGGATGTGGTAGAGTTTGTGGAAAGTGCCTATTGTTCAATTAGTTCAAGGCTGAGTATCGTGTTCCCACCAGTTTTTTGTAGCCCCTAGATGTCCTTGAGTTGAAGCTGGAAGACCACTCAATGGATTTCATCACAGTAATACCAAGTGCATAGTGACTATTCGATGAAGTATGGGTAACAACAAATCAGCTAACGGAATCGTCTCACTTATTACCAATTAAGTAGTTCATCCTAGTATAATCATTAGCGCATAGGTACATGGATGAGGTAGTGTGGTTTCATTGAATTCCAAGTTCCACTGTGTTTGATCGGGATATGTGTTTTACCTCACGACTCTGAAGGGGATTGTATCAAAATTTTGGCCCTCATTTAATCCTCGACACCGCATTCTACCCTCAAATAGATGGGTAGACAAAAAGAACCATCTAGATGTTGGAGGACTATCCATGATAATGCTTCATGGATTTTTGTGGGTCTTGGTACGAAAATTTCTGTTGGTAGAGTTTTCTTACAATAATAGATATCATTCTTCCATTGTTAGGGTTTTATTCAACGCCTTGTGTGGGATACCATGACATTAATATTTTTTGGATAAAAGTAGGGGTTGGTGTCTATTCCTGGTCCATACGTGGTGCATAGAATGTCTGATAATGTTCATCTTTTCTTTGAGAGGATGAAGGCATCACATGTCTAGAAGAAGTCTTATCGGGATCATAGGATAATGCCCTTGAAGTTCGAGGTTAGGGACCATCTTTTCTTGAGGGACTCCCCTCAACCTATTTAGTGGAGGTTTTTCTAAATTAGCACGACTTCTCTATAGTTTGGTGGACCATTTGAGGTGTTGGGGAAAGTTGGTGAGGTGTTATACCAGTTGGAATTACCATCGTAGTATGAGAGGAATCACAGTGTCTTTCATGTCTCCCAGCATCTTAAGTATCTTCATGATTACTTCTATATCATTGACTGGGGATGATTTGATATTGACGATGATGCAACATTTGTGGAGAGACTAGTGGATATTCAGGATCCTTGGTATCAGGTTCTTCATTGAAGTACCATTCAATTGGTTAATGTTTTTTCGAGGCATGTTGTCATGGAGGAGCGTACATGGGAGTGAGATTTGCATTTGTGTCCCCTTTACCCATAGTTAGTTTGATTTTGGCTTGTGTGATATTTATATGATATAATTACTGAACCTTGTTTGCTATGAGATGATTTGTTTACTTATACCAAAGTGTATGATGAAGTCCTGACATGAAGAAAGGGGAGGACTTGATTCCTAATTGAGATGCATTAATTGAGATGAGACATAACCCGAGTGGGTGTGTCAGTGCCACCAAGAGTAGATATTTTATTAACATGAAGGAAAGAATTACCTAATTCATGTGTCAGGAATGATGTCCCTTGTGTGGGATATCATGTAGTTACTTTTGATCGAATATGTGGGAGGGGTGTTCTTGGGTAATGAAGTATCACTCCGTCTTTCAGAAAACATAGGGTGGTTTATCCTTGAGAGGTATTATATAGGGTGGTTGTTTGGACCCCTCTATCATTTGGGGTTGGTTTTGAATTCTCGAAGGCAAGAATATATTAAGAGGTATTTTATGTAATGGACCAGACCTCCCAGGACTATTACATTATCAAAATCTAGTGTATGGAGTGTTCTGGGAGGAAATAGTAGCTCATTTCAAGAGTTTTCCAAAATTCAAATTTTTTCCATCAGTGACACGGTGTTGGTAGGTCCCATTGGTTAGTGGTATTGGAAGCTCGCATAAGTAGCTTGTCATCAGTAGTTCACGTCAGAAGCTCATAATTGGTGGATCTACCTCTGTAGGCCAGTCTTCGGTAGGTCAGGCGTTAGTAGGTCGGGTGTCAGTAGGTGGGGAATCAATATGTTGTGCATTAGTAGGTCTTGTATTAGTAGGTCATGATTTAGTAGGTCGTGCGGTGTTAGGTTAGGCGTTTGGGACTCATGTTGGTGATACATGCATCTTCGTGTCTTGTTGGTGACTCACTCTTGGTGAGATGCATCGATGACTCACAATTAGTGAGTCAAGTCATTGACTCACCCATCGATTAGTCATTTATAGCTTCTTCAAGTTTTTATAGTTTTCCCATCTTATGTTTTATTTGATGTAAATTGAGTCTATATCCCTATTTATTACATTCTAAAGGGGTTTCAAATTATATTAGTAATATATTTAATATCATAAATCTCCCATGATTTTGAAGTAGTAAGACTGCAAAATCATAAACATTTTCCATTTTCAATGGCCCTTGAAACCGTTTCCTTATGTTCATAAAGGACTTGGATCTTCCATTAAAAAGTGTTCTCTTCCCAGTGTGTTTTGGATTTTCTAGGGCAGCCAGAGCTTTCCTTCACTGTGGATTCATGTGTTGTTTTATAGACATTGGATCTAGTTTTCCTTTGACAATTTCTTATTTCCTGCGCAACCCCATATTTTTTGTGCAAGGAGTTACTAATTTTCTATTATTCGAGGTACACATTACATTGTACATCATTTAATTGTGTACCATGAGGGGTTGTTAAAATCATGTATCTTTCAGAATATGATCACATTCAAATCTAAATCAAGGGTATTGTGAATATGAAAGGACCATTTTAAATAACAGGTGTGGATACCTTAGTGACAAATTTGGGGAAGAGATGATGATGATAATGTGTGTTTTGTTTTATCTGTTATTTTTGATCTGTGATATGATTTTTCTTGGTTATGTTCCTTATGAAAATTATGACCATTGGTGGTCTATATTTTCTCACTAGATTTTTGAATTCTTATTTTTAATCATCGGTTGAATGATTATGAGTAGGAAAACATGATCAATCATGTATATCTGGATTATTACATGGATGAACCATTATCAAAATTGTTATCTGATCACCCTTTAATTATCAAATTGAATAAAATAATGAGGGTTTCTATTTCTGAATACACCTTTCTCTTTATTGTGGATGTCTGCTCTGTATTTTTTTCATCATTCAATTTTGTGCTATTAATTTGGTGTTGTGGATATGTGTATGGGGTAGTAAGGGGAGTGTAATGGAATATCAGGTTGAGAGATTAGATGATTGTGTAATGGATCAAAATATTAAATATTGGGTATGCTTTTGGGTTTTGTTATGGTTATTGGGAATGGTATATTCATGAAGAGTGATAAATAGTTGGATGAGTTTCTTTCTAGATGTGTTGTTTTTCAGGCAGTATGGCTGCCGAATATGGTTTTGGAGTGATTATATTAATGAAGGATGGTGTTACCTTTTATGGGCCTTTCTTCTAGAGTTTAAATAGAATTTGTTGAATTCTGTGGGAGTTATGATGTTACATGTGGTGTGTTGTGTTTGGTAGTCACCCAAGTGTAAATGAAATCAATAATTTTGACTTGTTGGAAAAAAATGGAAATTGGTTGAAGTAATTGGATGGAGTTATGAATTTAGTCTATTAATGGATACGTTTTTATGCATTATAGGTAGAAAAAATAAATTTTATTTGGTGAAATATTTGTTTTTTTGAAAACCCAATGGTTGGGATGAGTGTTTAGTGCACATATATATACATGTAGTTTCTTGTGATTTATGTATGAAACCCACCTCTAATGAACACTACATGTTAAAAACTCCTATTATAATGGGAGAGGGTGTCCCTTACCAACATATTATTTTATGTATTGATGGCTGATTATTGGATCTTACCTTCTCCCTATTATAGGCATTGGTAACGTAAAACCCTTGGGGCATGTTGTGGTGCAGTTGTGGGGCCCAACTATTTGTGGGCGAGGTGTTCTTCCCATTCGACTTCATGATGAGATAGATTATACTCTCCTAGGTGTATTTGGAATGAGTTTGTGATTTTCCGGCCCATGTGTCTAAGGGTGGGATGTGATGTGGTTTTGTGCTAGGTGTTTGCTGGCAAGATGTGGTATGTGGCCCAGGTGTGTGTGAGCAGGTTGTGATAGTGGGGCTTGTGGAATAGTGTGGTAGTGTTTGGATGTTCACCATTATGGATGGGCAGTTTAATAGTGGGATGTGATGTGGGGAACCCTGTCAACAATGTGATTAATACTTTACATTACTTTACTTATGCTATTTGGTGAGCGTGCCTTTGGGAGATCGAGGTGGATAATATAATTTATTAGGATCTTTTGAGTTTCTATTGTGTTCCTTATAGGGGGAATAGTATGCTTCAACCAATTGTGCACGAGAGACTTTGTATTTTTTTCTGAGTGTACATGTATGCTCACCCTATATATATTAAAATATTTTTATGTTTCATGGGGGATTACATGGAATGTGTTGGACCATAATAGCTCACGTGTCAGGATAGTTGTTGTGTCGCTTCGTAACATTGTTCTTTTGATATATACTTTCTAGTTTTGATTGTATTTATATTATTTTTACTTTAAATATGCATGTGGGATGAATTTTGGAGTTGTTTTTATATATGTCTTAAAAGATTCTTTGAGGATGACACATATTATCTCCCAATATATTTTACTATAAAATGGAAATTCCACCTATTTTGTGAGATTTTCATACCCTTTATGTTAGTTGACACCCTATGTCCAACTGGAGGTGGGTCTCTGGGGCCATTATCTATTTTTCACCATGATGATGGAAGGTAACAAAACATTTCCATCCCTTTCCTCATCTTGAAGAACAAGGGTCATGAAATTATATCCCAAACCTAAATATGCAGTAAAACCAAGATCCAAAACATCCTAGATTGGGATGTAAAATGTACTATAATTCACTATAGCTTAGGATACACCTACAAATGACTATATAAAAAATAATTCTGGGATAGAGGGAGAAATCATCAATCATATATGTTGATAAAAACACCCAAAATAATATTTGGGAATCATTTTTCCTTGAGACTTAGGTGGTAAAGTATATAAAATCAAAAAAATATAAATTTATCACAAGAAAAAATAAACAAATGGAAAGTAGCTACATGTGGACTCATATGATACTATCATAAAAAACATGGAATCCATCGCTAAGGTGAAAATGTAAAACATTCCTTGAAGAAATAAAGTTCAATATTTATTACATAGGGACTATCAATTAATCAATTTTATACCATACTTATCATAATGCCCATGGTTTTAGTATTTATTAATATTATTATTATTTTTATTGTTGACAATAATTTGAAATAACGATTATTTATTCATAAAAATGGATTGATTCATGATTATAAAATATTTTTAACAAGATATTAACCAATCCAAATAAACATTATTGAATAATAAGTGGGATAATAAAATAAAATGATATGAAACTAAGTACAACACTCAATGTATTATAACATAATATTGATTATGTAAATCCGCTAAAATTGAATAATTCAATTGAAGATATTATATTGAAATAATAAAATCCTAATGACTATGAATTATCTGGGATCATATTTATTCTTGAGAATAACCAATTAAAAAACTCCGTAATGAGGAAGATAATTTGGAAAGGTGAATGTTTTATATAAATTCTATAATATAAAATTGGAATTATTCCTTATGAAGAGAGATTTTAATAGAAAAATGATTTAGTATCTCTGTATATATTGAAACCTAATATTTCCACTATAATCATTGATCATATTAGCACTATTGGAATGTTGTTTCCAGATATGGTGTTGAAGACACATAACTTATAAAAAGTAAATTGATACAAAACTATTATTACAATATATTTCCAATGTTTATAATTAATAGACCATATATTTTAGAGTTTTATAAATTTATGACAAATAACCAATTAATAAATCTCCAATATTTTAATAAAATAGATAATTCAAATCATCATTTGAAAATATCATTTTTTGAAACTTCCATTGAAGATCAAAATCATGTAGAGATTTGAAGAATCGAGGGAAAAAAGATATCAGTCAAGAAAACAATTGTAACATTAATGTCAATTTAATCCAAACCCAAGAAGGATAATGTGATTAAAAATTTAACTCAAGTTCCAGGAATAAAATATATGTCATTATAATATATAAACTATCAATTATATTCATTACATAAAAGTAAATTGGTGCATATAGTTAATTGTGTCTCAGTGAAAAAGTTTGAGATAAAAATACCATACCTTATTTCTGAACATAGTTGATTAATATTAAACTTTATATTAAACAACAATAAATTTATTAATCATAAATTTCAAAAGCCTATTCATATCTATAACACTATTATATATTTAATTTTTAAATATTTATTAAAATATTGTGGTTTATTATAGATTTGTTTAAAATCAGGTGTTAGCCCATTTAATTTTCTTGGACAAGCATTTTAATGTGAATTTAAATTCATGATATATGATACCGTGTTCATCATTAAAATAAGAACTATAGTGTTTTAAGAGATTTAATATTATTATTTATAATGTTTCAATTTTTCCCATGGAGTGATTTAATTATGAATTATGAAGATGAATTCAATGAAAAAATTATTTAGCAATTTCTAATAGATGAAGATAATATAACATTATCTGCTTTAAAAGTTATTATTATAACTCTAGAACCATTAAAATAAATTTAATCTCATATTTTTTCATTATATTTATATATAAAACATTCCTCGATCTTTCTATATATAAGAATTTCATCATCGCTTAACTAAGTTGTCGACCAACCAATGAAAATCGTTATGTGAGGATCAAATGAGTTTAAAAGTGATATAGTGTTAATATCAAATTAAAATAATACTATAAATTTAAAATTTATTATATATCTACATAAATACCATTAAATTAGAAATTAAAATGGTTGTTTATGATAAATTAAATTTCTCATTCATGGAGGCAGTAGTCCACACAGACACACGATTAATGAACCCATTTCCCAATGTATGTATATACTGAGGATATATAATAATTTATTATTTAAAAATTATAATAATTTAATAAAAAATTTATTAATCCATTAGTTACACTTTATTTTCATCTATCGTAGGTTTTTATGTGAAATAACACACATTTTTTATCATGGCTGTAGTCCATACATACAGATGATTAAAGATATAAATACCTAATTTATTATTAAATTGAATGTAAATATAGAAGGTGGATATTAAATAATGTATTAAAGGTTATAAAAAATTATTTATTCATATAACCCATCCTTTTTACTATAGAAAATATTATGTGATAAAAAACGAACTCGACTGTGTCGTATATGTGGCAATAAGGATATAAAAACGACCGATGCTTTTGATTTCATAAAGAATACAAAATAATTAATAAATAATTTTTTCTAATTTAATATTTTACATTTTATTTTATATATGATACCATATAAATTTTCAAAACAATATTATTGAATATTAATAAGTGGAAAATTTTGAAAAATAGAGAGGTGAGTATTACTCACGTCGAGAACTTTGTTATTCATTTGTATTATCTATAGGAATGAAGGGAATAATATAAATAAAGAAGGAAAAAGTATTGAATTAGTGGGAGACTATTATATTTATAAAAATATGGGTAGACTTTCACCATCTAATTCGAATTGAAATTTTTTTAAATAAGAAGTATAATACGGTATTCTCAAATTTGATGGGTGGGATAGTTTTATAATTCCCTAAAATTATTTGATTATTTGTTCAAACTATACATGGTAAATGACCACCATAATTAAATTATATTAATTATGGGATATGATGTAGCCTAAAGTACTCTGATAAATTTTCTTTGGGGAAACATCTCACTGATATTTAGGTTTGTAATTTCTCTTTTTCAATCAATACAAAAGTCTTTTACCATGGTATATTTTTAGTAAGCCATGAAAATTAATTATAAAGATCCTTATACATAAATATATTATGTGTTAGTTTGAGTTTTATAAAAATATATATGATAATATATTTATCAATTAAAATCACATTTATTAAGGAAATACAATTTTATAACTAAATGAACATAACACTTAATTTTGTTTATGATTATCATGTTTAAAAAATAAATTACACGTGAGTTAATATTTTTGATGTCAAAATATATTCTAATTAAAATTTATTTATTATAATGAAAATGAATTTTATGTAAATTAGAAACTAGAAATTATGAAATTTTATCAAAATATTAATTAAATAAAATATAATACATAAAATAATTTTCTATTTTAAAGTAACATTTTACATAGAACAAAAAATGTCATCAATGGGTTTTGTATGTTAGAATGCTAATTTTAAATTCATAATTTTATTCTATAATTTTATATTTCATGAGATAAATGTTTTAATGAACAAATATATTATTATTTTATATAAAAAAATCACAAATGGAATAATTTTCTAAAAAATTACATTTTAAAATAAAAATAATGATTTTCATAAAATGTTTAAAATTTATAGATTGTAAATTATGATATTAAATTTTTTAAAAAATATAATTTTATATAATTTTATTTGTCAAAATTATATATAAACATTATAAAATGAAAATGGAAACTTAATGATAAATTTCATTTATTTTAATAAACAGTCCTTATCATCATTAATTTTTTTAAAAAATAATCTCATAACAATTTTATAAATTGTAAAATTGTAAAATTTTATTTCATATTTAAATATAATATATGTTATCATAATTATATTTTAAATATGTTTATTTGAATTTAATAAGGTATCATGGCATTCGTTTTAGTGCATGTGAAAAAGATATCAAAATCATTAATGTTAAAATATATACTATAGTCCTGGGATGTCATATTCATCTCCTTAAATATACTATGTCCTATAAATTTTTTACTATTTCATTAATTTTGGATTTCAAATTTTTTGGAATGAGGAATGATAAAATTCCAATTGAAATTTGTAAATTTATATATTTATTAAAACTAAAATTCTTGTCTTATAAACTAATCAAGTTAGCTAGATATTTCATTTGTTGACAGCAACCAAATGCTTTATTATTTTCATTTATGCGCATAAATCACTATGTACATTCTCTGAGACAGTCCCCACTGATTTTTCCAACTTATTTTTCAATATACGTAATTGAAATTTTTTTCATCAATTAAGCTTTTTACTTTTTATTTTTTGTGGCTATATAATTATATTATTTGGAATATTTTAGACAATGATTATATTCAAATTATAAATCATATAATTTGATAGATGATTATGAATGATAGGATGATTTCTATCCAAAGATATTTCCCCAATAGAATGATGTTCATAACAATAAGCACATTGTCCATTACTTTTATTCATATCATGGTTCTCTATTTCTCCTTCCATTAAAATAATGTTTTTGTGTTAGAAAACCTAAATTAGTATGTGTAAAAATAGAACAGTAATATAGTAGAAGAAGTAATTTATAAATGATGTGAATTCCCTATATTATGATTATTTTTCTTTAATAAAGATTATCTATGGTGATTTAAATATATGGATCTCAGATATAGTTAAATTCTATAAAAACATATGTTCAATTATTTTATAATGTAATGAATAAAAAATGTGAATTATCCGAAGAATATCACTCGAGATTACCTTGAATAGTGTTTTACATCCTTAATCACCCTGCACCGGAATGATGGAAGGGATATACTCAAACAAATCCATCAGAGGTGGTACCCTATGGATGAATATTTTCCAAAACCTCATCAACATTTGAATATGTATACAAGGATTTAACTACTAGGAAATTATATAATTTATACTTTACCAAAATATATGTAGGTTATTTTATATATAGACTTAAACATAGGGATTCAATTCATGTTCTCTTATCCTAATCCCAAAATAACCTAAATTATTGAATAATAAACACATAATGTTTTATATATACCATTGAAACATTGATCATAATTAACTAAAATAACATTTATTTCATTCCTAAAAATTCTAATCGAGATAAAAAATAATATCTTAACATGTAAAGTTATCTAATAACTTCTCTGATACCAACTATAGCATACCCAAACTTGCACTACTAAATTTGTTGTTGGGAACATATAACATAAAATTATTTCTATTGCACATATCTAATCATACAATATATGCACCACTTTTAAAATCCAAATAACATTTTTGTTATAGTTTTATAGAAATAAAAAATAACGAAAAAATAAATATCAAATATTTTCATCATATTGACACTGAATTACCCACTATCAAAGAAGATAATTAATTCATCACGAGCCTTCAACATCAGCCATAATTTCTCCAAACAATACAATATTATATTACTAGTATACATAGTAATTTATTTTGATCCTATATGATCATTAGGGGAATATTCATTTTAATCCAAAAATGATGAATAATATTATACATTTTAGTGAGGCATAAAATGGCATCAGTAAAAAAATGAATTCAACAAATTATAATGATAACAGAATTTCATCAATTAATAAAGAAGAAATTATATGATCATTATGTCATAAGAAGGTTAAACAACATAAACATGATATAATAATAATATTGAAGGGCTCACTTTCTTCTTAACATAATGTAGTTGTCTAGAATAACTACTAACCACCATAGATGGTTAGGATAAATGAAAACACACCATAGTTTTCTAGGAACATTATAATGACATAATGACATCTCATGAGATGTAAATATTAGCCAATTTATTGGATTCCAATATAATTATATTCCAACCATTCATACATTTAAAACCATGCATAAGTTTCTAAATCAGTATATCATAAAAACCAAATGGAACAAAGTAGGATTTATATTCTGTTAAAGGGGTTCTATAAGGAATATTCATTTTTTTCTCAATAAATCAGTCATGAAAAACCCATTGAAAAAATATCTGTTTTCAATGACCATAAGAATAAATCTTATCAATAATATTCATCAAATATGATTATGGATATAGTGTTTATACAATATTGGAAAGAGTTATATGGTTTGGAAAATAGTTTCTGCGATAAATTGATGTATTTTCCATTAGTGTTGACACCCATTAATCTTATAAAGGATGGTATGAAATTTATAATATAAAATAATTAGAATTAAATCATGATGACATAAGGGGAGGTTTATGTAGGGAAATTGAAGTTATGGGTCACACCATATGTTATTAAGAGAATATTATAATCTATAAAAATATTTATGGTGGATGGGGTAATTTTATTAAAACCCTTTATCAAGTATGAGATAAATTTGAATAAAAATATTAGATGAATTCAAAAATTTACGTTGAAAAAAATATTTTCCCTAATGCATTAAAAAAATAAAAAATGAAGATTTTTAAACTACAGGAAATAGAATTTATTTTAAGAAATATTGAAAGAATTTAGAAAATGTCTATTGGAATATTTAAAAGGAGTATAAAGGATACATTCTCATTGAATCATGTAAAAGAGATTCATTCTTTTGAAACTACCTCTTTTGTAAATGTTAAAAATATTTTATTTAATTTTTTCTAAATAATATCAACTAATTTGATATTTTTAAAAACCATATATGCATGATTTTAATTCCATTTATACATTGAAGGAATGAAAAAAAATCGAAAATTATCCAAATATAAAATGAAAGAAATATTTTAGAAATATTTTATGAAACCAACATCATTAAAGGATAATAAAATAATTATTTGAGACAAATTGAAGCTAATCGTAGAGGTAAATTATATGAATCATATTTAGGTATTAGTTGACACTTTTGATTGAAAACAATTTATACAGAAGTGAAATATCTATCAGATAACATATTTGTTATTCTTATCCACATATCAAATTTATTAGAAGAATCTTATCACCAAAAAGGTGGATATTATTGAATAGATTTAATATCCCTATAGGATAATAAAATCATAGATTTTAAAATTTTATTCTTCGAAAAGAGGATTAGAAGACAATAATAAATAATATATTTCATGTCTCATGGAGAAAATGACTTGAGTTGGGAAATAAATTATGACTTCACAGACATTTCCATCAAAAAAATATTGATAAATTTCTTGAAAATGATCCTAAAATAAAATAAATAAAATAAATTTCTTTATAATTTTGTTATAGTATATATACCACACATAATTAAATTAGTTCATAATGTAAAACATGTCTTCATGAAGTGAGTTTGAGTAAATAATCCATTACATTATTTCCCCAATTAGTTGAACATACTCTAAATTAATATAAAATATGTATAACTATATTAATAATCAATTTATGTGCCTTATTAATCTCTATAATCCATTTATATACTTCATTTATAATTATTGACTGTAAATATAGTGATTTATTTTTCGATTTTCTATTATTATGTGTTAATAATTTTAACTGTCCATCATATGTTTTGTAATGTTAATGTTCATCTGGGATAAATAATACTAGGTTAATAATTCCATGACAACTTACTGATTTGTAATATATATTTGATGATATTTTTTAATTATCAACTTTTACCACATTATAGTTCTAATTATGACTCATAAATATGATGTCATAGAAACAGTTGTTTTGGTTGTTTTTAATGAACATAGATGATATATTGTTAAAATGTTTTAATATTAATATTATAACTATATAAAATGTCAAAATATTTAATCCATTATTATTAAATTTCAATAATAGAATATAAAATTACATAATCATTCGTTGTGTGAACATTATAACATCATCCATGTAGGAATTAGTCCGACCAAAACAAAAGCATGTTATAATGTTTGAATGAGGAATAAATTTCAATTACATAGTGTTGGTATAAAAATTAAAAATGATTATACATATAATATATGTAAAATATACTCATAAAATCCCTTTTGATGACCATTTTTTATGGGTGGTTATGGCAAATGGAATTCATTATTCTTGGAGTTGGTAGTCTACACAAACACACAATAAATGACTTATTTATACTTGAATAGAAATGGTGACTATATATGAAAATTAATCATTTTAGAGTTTTAATAATTTTATAAAGATCATATTATTTCGTTAATGAATATTTTATTTCCTTACATGTTTGGTGGTGATGTGTTATGACCTGTCTCATGGTCCCCATACCGTGACAATCCCCAAGCCCACCTCCCACTGGCTAGGGGTTGGAGACTTGCACCCACGACATCAACCTGCAAGTGGGAGGAATTTCCCTAAGTACCTGTACATACTCACAGAAGCATGTCCCAAACTAGAAAAGTAAACATGCATGCCACTAAACAGACACTGAGTACAAGTGGAACTGAAATTCAAATGGGCCTAAATATAAACCTAAGAAGGACTAACTAATAAACAAGAAAGTACAAAAGAACTTTGGATAACCATCCAATGAACACCCCAACTGATGGATAAGTGTAGAGTAGCTGCTAGAAGCTATAGAAGTATGTCCTTACTACCTGGTCTCACTGGGCTCCACCTTGTCTTAGGCCATCATGTCCTCTAACGAAGTATCAATCGTCTGCACAAGACATAACACATGCGGGCAGAGCCTGTGCAGGGGTGAATAACAAAACACTCTTTAGGGGACCTCTAAACATAAAGGAGTCACTACAAGAGAATCCACAACCAACCACAAAACATGATCACCCAGTGTGATCATGAATCTTGACAACTAATAGATGGTATATTCTATAGTATGAAATTATAACAATTAGTCACATCGTCGAACACCATGGAATGCTGGAGATATACTACTCAATGATTACAGTGGGCATGTCGGGTCATACGGAATCTAATTCCCACCAACCAATATACTGTTTTGTTACTCATCCCTGATTAGAACCATGGGTTTGCTGAGTGACATAAAATTCACTCCAGACTATGGGAATTTCGGGTCACACCGAAGCAACTTCCCACCGATAGCCATACTAAGATACTCCTCTTGTCATGTATCATGTGTCTTATGGGTTACAAAGACGTTTCTCCCCACTATGGGCCATATGTGTCCAACATAAGCCTCTTCTAACTGGGCTATAGTATTAAACAACATATGGTTTCTCTTCAGCAGTCTTTTGGTCTCAGCCATCCATAGAGTTTTGGCATGTAGCATGCTTGATCTCGAGAGAACCGCTCCCCAATCCATTTATTGAATTATTACATCCACCAAATATCAAAGAGTATTCCAAAAGACTCTTCACCTCGGGAGGGTAACAAAATCATAAAAAATCTCTTAAATCAGATTCCTGGATTACAAGATATTGACGTTTTTTCATAAAGGGGCTGGTTGGGTCGGTGGCCGGACCGACCCTGTCAGGCCAACCCCATCAGACCAACCTGACATAACCCAGCCCATGGTCCATCATGCCAACCTGGGTCCCCTGACTGGACCTTCAATAAGGCTAGACTGGGTCTGGTCCATTGGGCAATGGGTTCAGCCAAATGGGGGGGGGGGTTCTGACCTGCTGGCCTGCTCGGTCTGTCAGGCCGGGATGGGGCTAGAAGCTGCGTATAGCTCCCAGATCGCCCTGCGGTCGACACGTGGTTGTTTCATCCGCCGCGGTCCAGAGACTGTGGCCCAGTTTTCATGCGGCCATCCAATCTGGCCATCCGGACACCTGGACGTGGTTAGAAGACTGCGTGCCCCTAAAGAGCAGGGCCTACAGTTGTGGACCTCATCTACCACATTGTCATTTCAAGCTGCCTGCCGCACGCAATGGCCACAGCAGGCCACTACCGGTGGGTCATTCTTCGGGCCACTAGGTCCACACCAGTGGTCTGTTCTTCGCACCGAATATGGCTCCAGCCTCGGTGGGTCATCGTCTTCCCTATGAAGGCCTCAAAATTTCCTTGCTATAGGGTTGAAAATTACTCCACCAAGATTGCACAAGGAGAAGGGGTTTTGAGCCTTGTCCGTGTCGGCCCACACCTTCCGTATTAGATATTTAAAACAGGGGATCATTGGGAAGGATGTACATGAAACAAAAATTCAAACTTGAAAGGAAAACCCAAGAAACATCACCCTCCATTAATAATGTTTGATCTACAGATCAACCAGTTCATGGGTTGTTCTGTATTCATTGTTTGGAATGAAGAATAGGGAAATCATAAACCAAAATAGACCCCTACCTCAATGCAATTCGATGTCGAAGAGGTCCGCCTATGAAGGATCAAGAAGTCGAAGGCATTCATCTCTACCCTTATTAAATTTTATAGGTGTGTCAAAACAATTAACCATACAGCATCATTATTCATTATTCATTGTAGAGAAAACTCATCGGTGGTTTATCATTGAGTTTTCCACCATTTAACCCACAATTTCAAACGCATTATTCTATAAAAAGTGAACAAGTCGCAGTATTTCTATTACCCTACGATGCTACATCATTACACTTACACAAAATTATCCATTAAGTAGCTTCATTTAATGTACCACATCGCCACCACATCGCTGCACCACATCACCACCGTCCGCTGCTCAACGTTGCGAAAGAAGGTGAAATAAAAATTTTATGTTATTTTCTTATTTATTGAAAATTCTGAAAGTGAATTTTTCTATCCAACCATTTTCAGTTGATGATAAGCCATTTCAATGAGAATCTTGATATTCCAAGTTCAATGGTGCCCTTGTATTTTTTATCTGCTCACCGGTTTAGATGTTAGAACAACCTACTCATACTTATACATAAGTAAACCAAAAAATTATTCCAAATATCTGTTCTGGGCTCACCAGGCCTCAGAAACACATGTAGTCAAAGCGTGTGGTCTTAATATAAATCCATATAATTATTAAAAAATATTAAATAGAAAATCTTAGACGTTACATTCTCCTTACCAAATGAATTTACATCCCTGAAATCCAAATCAAAGGATTATCCAAAAAATGGGGGTACTGAGCACGAATCCGAGCCTCCCGCTTAGTTGTTCACTCCTGGAGATTCTCATGCTTACACTAAACGTGCACCAGAGGATTCTATTGTCCATGAAATTCCATCCCATGCCATTCCTAAATCTATATTGTAAAATCCACAATCTTATCTCCATTGAAAATGTCATTATCTCCCTAGTCGATGTTGTGTGATGGATCATGCATATACCTCCTTAGCCATGACATGTGAAAAACATCATGCACATGGTGCATATTTGAGGCATTATTTGGATGGTATGCCACCTCTCCAAATATATTGATAATCTAAAATGATCAGATGATGTTTGGAGATATCTTTTTACCCTAGAAAAATATACTCATTCGCCATCAGGGAGACACCTGAACGAACACATGGTCTCCCTCCTCGACCTCCAAGGGTCTCTACCTCCATTTAGAATATGATTTATGTTTGATTTGTGAAGTTATATTCTACTCCTATATGATTTTAACCTTCTCGGTGGTAGCTCGTACCAACTCCCGACCTATGAGTGCTGACTCCCCTGGGTCTAGCCAGCTTAGGGGTGATCTACATGGAATTACATACAAGGTCTAAAATGGTGCAATGTCAATGGTTGAGTGATATCTGTTGATTTATATAAACTCCTCTAGTGGTAGGTGGTCCTACCAACTATAATCAAAATCTAGAATGCAAGCACATAGCGGGTCATCCATGGTATGTATGGTCTTCTATGTATGACAATTAGTTTGGGGGTAAAAAGCTGTGCTCAAGAGTTGTTTTTTCTGGAACACCACTTACAACCCCTTCTATAACCGAGATGTAAATTGTTAATCATAGTCTGAGATGATGATCGAAGGAACCCAATGAAGCAGTACAATCTCCTTGATGTAGAGGCATCCTAACCCTCTACTGATCCTTACTCCCAGATGGGTAGGAAGTGAGCAGACTTGGTGAGTCGAAAAATGATAACCCAAATCAAATTGTGGCCCTTGTATGTGCATGGTAACCCCGTCATGATTTCCATTGATATCTCAAATGACATACATTCCAATACCTCAAGTGGTTGTGCCAAATGTTTTGGGACCCGATTCTTGGCCTTCACTTGTTGACAAGTGAGGTATCTTGAAACTAACTCTGCGACCACTTTCTTTATCCCAAGCCACTAGTACAGATGATAGAGGTCATGTTACATCATGGACACACCGTGATGTACCACAAACGGGGATGCATGGAACTCCTTCTACACATCCTCTTGCATTGACACTGGTATTACAGTTCATCAAGAGCCTATCTTGAGGATAACATAGCATGTCGGGCCTCTAAGTCACCATCTGAATTTTGTTCATCCCAGACTCACTGTAGGAGTGGGGGAGTGAAAGTCATTGAATTAAGGTAAACTACTCCACCCTCATAAAATGAATGATATCTTCATCACATCTAGCTGCTCTGTCTCCTCACTCAAAAGTTTTAAACTAGACCACCTTTTGAGCGCATCTGCCACCATGTTTCCCTTCCCAGGAGTATATAATATATCACATTTATAGACTTAGTGGAACTCCATCCATCACCATTGTTTCATATCTAGGTCATTCAATGAGATTATATACTTGAGAATCTTGTAATCATATTAAACGGTAAACTATTCACACATCAAGTAGTGCTACCACAACATCAAGGAAAGGAACACTATTTATAACTCCGAGTCTTGTTTCTTGTAGTTTTTCTCATACTTCCACAACTATAGTGTGTCTTAAGTGGAAACCGCTCACTCCTACATCATTATCAATACATGTACGGTTTGTAATGCATCGCAAAAGGCTACATACCCAATGTCGTCTTCTAGAAGTCTCATGATGGGGGCACTCAATAGTCTTTGTATCAACTCCTAGAAATTGTACTAGAACTTCTCTATCCAAATGTAGGGATATAAATTCCTTGTCAAGCCAGATAATGGTGCTGATACTCTGGAAAATTTAGGAATGAACCTCTATTAGTACCCATTAATCCCTAAAAACTCCACACCGCAGTAACTCTCTAGGGTGGTTCCCATGAAAGCACTACCCCTATCTTCTCCAAATTAACTAAAACTACAGAATTTGAGATGACATGTCTTATAATGTTGAACTCATGATTCCAGAATAGGCACTTCGAGAGCATTCTATAAATTTGTTTCCCTCAAAGTGATTCACGGACTATCCGCATGTGTGTATCATTCTCCTCGTATGATGTTGTGCACACAATGATTTATCAATAAAGACTACCATTAGATGATCGAGGTAAGCCTAGAAGATCATATTCATGAGTCTCATGAACACCACTGGGGAATTGGTGATGCTGAAAGGGATAAGAAAACTCATAGTGTTCATACCATTATCTAATGTTGGTCTTCAACAAATCAGCATCCCGTACCCGATGTTGGTGATAACATAATCTATGGTCTATCTTCCAGAACCTCCTACTTCCTTCTGCTGATCGAAAAGGTAATCAACCCTCATTAATGGATACTTGTTCTTATCAGTCACTTGGTTCGGGACTCAGAAGTCCACACATAGCCTCATGCTCTCATCTCCCTTCTTGGAAAATAATAGTAGGGATATACATTGTGAAACATTGGGCCTTACAAAACCCTCTTCCTGTAAGTCCTATAGTTGTACCCTCAACTCATGTTGCTCCGCATGATCCATCCAATGTGTAGTTGTGGATATCAGCATCGTCCGAGGGTTCAAGTCGAGGAATATGTCTACTTACCTAGGAGGACATAGTCCCAGAACATCCCCATGAATGACATCACTATACTCATCCACCAATACAAGAATTCTCAGAATCGTCTCTTCCACTACACTGAGGGTGAGGCAATACAGTTGTGAAGTGATTAGTTTCACCCTCCTCTAATAAAGTCCACCATGTGCTAAAATGGTTCCTTTCTTTCTAGTGAGGAAAAAACTGGTCCCAGTATAGTGGATACACTACACATTGCACCTAAAACAGTCATTTTGAGCATTGATTGTAGACAACTAGTCCATACCCAATATGATGTCGTAAGGCCTCTATGATGCTACTATGAGATCTCAACCAAATAATTTGTCTCCATGAGTAAACTCACATATCCGGCACCAGTGTGTACTAATTGAATCCCCTCCCATAAGTGTCTCTAATCATAAGGGTTGAGCCAATGACTCTACTTGATTCTGTGAATCATGAACGAGGTCTGTGAAAAAAAGAGTGACTGGAACCTATGACTATAAGAACTGTAGATAAGGTGGGGAATACACATATCATACCTCAAATCATCTATGGAGTGCTATGGTCAAATGAATCCATTACCTAATGATGGCCTAACCCCTGTCAACCAGCACCCTGCTGACCTTCTCGCTTAATCTTTTTTCCTATGACTTGTGGGTCCCAAAAGTGTCTACTGATGATCTATGCGGCGAGTCGGGAAATCACGAGCCATGAGTCCTTGTCCAACACACATGTAGCACAACCTAGTTCCATGAAAACTCCCTCTTCTCTGGGAGCCCAGAACTACCAACCCAAAGTCCTGGGTTCGCCCTATGAAAGGCTTGGGCCGCTTGGGCCCCCTAATCCACTACAAGATACTCACCACTAAAGTCTCTACTACATGAGGTCTGTTGGTGGATCTAGAGATTGGTTCCTATTCCACTAGGAATATATACTCAATAAGAGCTCTTTCCATCACTCCAAACTGAGTGGGGATGCTGGGTGACACTAGAGATTCCTTGATCTCTCGTCTGAGTCCCTACTGAAAGATTGGGGGACCAAAATAAAGGGTCTTGTACCATGTCTTTGTAGTAGTGAGAGAGGCCTATAAACCTCATAGAGTACTCATCTACTATCATTCTTCCCTACTGTAGGTGACGAAGATCATGTATGTGCATAGAGTTCTAGGTCATGGGAAAAACCACTCTCGGAAAAGCCGCTTGGAGTCATTCTAGGTGAGAGTCACCTCATCATTAATCAAGATGGACAACCTCCACCATCTCCCAACCAAGACCAATAGAATGATTGTGTCCAAGATCTCTTTTTGGTGAAGTGGTGTCGTCACAAAGAGAATGACCTGCATCACTACTTCCTGGGAGTCCTTAGTGACATGAGGATCTATCTCTCCCTTGAACCTAGGACGTCTCTGTCTATGGAACATGTGCAAGGAATTGATCCTCCATGCATCCTCTACTAGTAACAATGACAATAACTATGGATCAATGGGTGGTGGCATGAATAATGCACCACTAGGTGGGGCCTTCTTTAGAACATGTCCCTAAACCAACGACTCATAGATAGGTGGGTTTTCCTCACAATGACACATCATAATTCATGTTTTCTATCTAGGTGGAGGCATACTGAAATATATCTAGGTGTACCACGATCAAAATATTTATACATGGTGAGAATACTCTTAATCATGAAGATAATAAGGAAACACTGATGAAAATATTGGATTGAAGTATAGTGCTGAAAAGAATAATTCAATGTCCTTGTGTTCAGATATGTCGGACGCCACACCAACACTGACTCCCCAAATTAGAAAGATTAACTCAAAATATTCACATTTTTGCCCAAAAAACAATAGACTCCCATTCTATGAGGTAGAATCAATCACCTTTGATACCATTTTGTCATGACCCATCCCCAAGGGCCTGTTTAATATCATACCCCATGCCTAGCTCATGAAGGCCAGGGGTTGGTAACTAACTCCAAAGTCATCACCCTACAAGTGGGAGGCATTTTCCTGAGTTCCTATATGCACACACACAAAAAAAAAATCCCATAATGGAAAACTAAACAACAATTACATCAAATAGTTATTTGGTAAAAGAAAAACCAAATGTCAAATGGGATGAAATAAAAAACCAAAAAGGACTTACTAGAAAAAAGAAAAGTAAAAAAGCACTCTAGATATGCATATATAGAAAACCCCAACTGATATGTAAGTACAGAGCACCTACTATATGGTGTAGAAGTACGCCCCACCTACTAGGTATCACTGGGCTCCACCAGATCCTGGTCCACCAAGTCCTTCGTCGAAGCGTCGATCTTCTAAACCAAACACAACACGTGTGGTTGGATCCCCTGTAGGGGTGAGTATCAAAATACACAAGAAGTGGACCCCAGAACACAAGGGAAAGACAAAAACACAATTCAAAACAAACTACATTGCATGATATCCAAGCGTGAACATGAAGCAAGACAGCTCACACCAGGGATATTCTACTGTAGGATAGTGAAACCTTTAGTGAAGTCGTCGAACACCATGGGATGCTGGAGAAACCCTCCTCCATGAGTATAGTGGGCTTGAAGGGTCACACAGAATCTTCTTTACACTAAACATAATATTGTTTTGGTACTCATCCCTGAGGAGTATTGTGGGTTTTTTGGGTTACACAGATGGCTCTCCCCACCGTGGGTATGCAGGGTCACGCATAAATCTCATTGCACCAATGTGAAAACTGAGGTACTCATACTATTGAGTACCATGGCTATTTCGGGTCTCACCGAAGTCACTTGCCACCATGGGCCTATTGAGTCCCACAAAAGAAGATTTCCATTAGGCCATAATATATAATCCACATAGGCTTGCTCATCAGTAGTCTTTAGGTCTCATCCAACCGCATGGTATTCTCACGTAGAATGATTGATATCGTGAGAACCACTCCTCAAGCCATTATATGAATACAAACATACCTTAAATACCCCCATATAGTATTACAAAAGAAAATTCTTGTGACATTGGTTAAAATGTCGAATACTAATCATCAATAAGACGTGTATTTTGCTAGATAAATACTTGTTTCAAAATGGTGACTGTAGGGTTCGGGTTCAGTCCACACCTGGCGAGCTGACCCGACCCTATCCGGTCCATGGAACACCAAACCACCCGAAACTGCCAACCCAACTTGGAAACAGACCATCCTGGGGTTAGTCTACTGGGATGCGGGTCTGGCTCTTTGCTCGCCCTATTTTCAACACGGGGTCATTTCCTCGATGATAGTCAAATGACCACGGCCCGACTATGACTCAGCCGACCAATCTGGATGACCAAAATCCCATATGCATATGGGATTCTAAGTGCCCCTAAATATAACAGACCATGGATGTGGGACAATCCACCGACACAGCAGAGGGGACACGTCTCATAATCTAGCATCAGGCCTAGCCGGCAGCTCTTCTCGGGTCACCGCTGCCCGAGCTAGCTGCAGCAGCCTCCTCTAGACCACCATCATAGGGTGCTGCTACCCACCTACGTCTAATACCTCCACCTTCCAAATGCCACTACCTAGCTCAACTATCAACTTGTCTCTTCATGGGACACCATGTCTACACAGTTGGCCGGTTCTTCGCACCGACTGGGCCTGTATCCCCTATGGGGAGTCTCGTTCCCTTCAAAGTCCTCAAACATTCCCTATGACAATTTCAAAATTTCACCACCAAGAACAAAAAAGGTGGAGGGTCATCAAGCCTTATTCATGAAGGCCCACACCATGGCAATAGATGCTTAAAATATGGTAGGAATGGTAAGATTTTCTACCAACACAAATTCAATCACAAAAAAAGCCAAGAAACGTCACCCTCCTGCAAGAACGAACAATCTTTAGAACAACCTATTTGTGGGTTGATCATTTTTCATTTTATAGAATGAAGAATGGGGAAATCATAAAGAAAAACAAACCCATACCTCAATGCAGTTTATGTTGAAGCGGTCAACCCATAGAGGTTCAAGAAGTCGAAGATGTTCATTGCTTCCTGACACCATTCATTGAGATGCATTGAAGTTGTTAATGTTCCGTAGGCATTCATCTTTCTTCATTACAGAGAAAACCCACCAAGGATACATCACAGAATTTTCCACCATTTAACCCTTATTTCTCCAACATGTTGTTTTATAAAAAGGAACACATTACATCATTTATGTTACACTGTGGCGTTGTAGCATTAGATTGTTTCATTTAAGAAATAGTGTTGCGGTTATGCTTGAATAAAACGATCCATTAATGAGCTTCCTTTAATTCACCACATCATCACCTCATAACAACACTACAGTGCTACCATCTTCAACACAATGGTGAGAAATAAAATTAAATAATTTTTTCATGTTATTTTATTTTTGTCCAAATGGCGTGAAATTAATGAATCCATCTTACCCTTGGTGGTCGAAGTTATGTCCTTTCTAGGGGAATACCGTCATTCCAAGTTGAATGATTCCCTCTAATTTTTGATTCACGCTACATTTTAAAATTTTGGAAAACTATCTCAAACATTTACTTAAGTCAACTAAATGAAAGAATTTTTTTATTCCTTTCTTACCGAGATTCAGAATCATATACCATCGAATCGTGTGGTCTTGGAATTTTTTCATAAAATTTTTATAAATAATTCACACTGAAATTTTAAGAAATTACATAATGTGAAAAAAATGTGTCATTCATTGAGGAGGTTGTCGGAAAAAACATATTATTAATTATATCATTATTTAATAAATGAATTAAATGATGTTAAATGTAAAATATTATAATATTATAATGTTATGAGAGGAAAAAATACATAATTATTACTAAAATGATCTTTTTTACCATACCTTATATGATGTTATGAACGTTGAAGCACACAATGTCATGGATGTGGAAGCCAACATATACACCAGATCGAGGCATTAATTTTTCTTAGCAGATGCTATAAAATGATTGAATAGTTGTTAATAAATTAATTTAATTAAATATTATTATAGATATGATATTAATTAATTATATTATAATAAATTTTGGGAATATTAGGAAGTGGAATATTAGGAAAAATTTATACAATAAGTGTAAAACTAACATTAGGAACATTTATTTCACATGGAATTATCCATATAAATGAATAGATTAATCTAAAAAAGGTAGTAAATATGATTAGGTTCTTGTGATAATTTTATTATATGATTTTTTTCAGAGTCTCACCATGTAAACCAAATATATTGTTGTGTATAAAAGTGTTGTATGTGTGTCCTTTTATAATTGAAGGGAGGGGTAGTTTTGGAATTACATTAACCTATTTAGTTATTTTTGTACACTATTCAAATACATTTACCCAAATAAATTGAAATTATCGATTTTGGCCATGATATGGGATTTATATATCTAATAATATCTTTTTTGTGCCACTAAAAAATGATTCAATTGTTTTTATATGGGATTTTTTTTACCCTGAAGAACTTTTAAAATATATCTTTTACATTGACCAATTTTTATTAATAAAAATGTTATTTATTAATAACTATATTAAAAATTAATTTGAATATTAAAATCATATATGTGATATAATTTTAGTCAATTTATATTTCTATGATTATGAAATGATAATTTTAAATTTTATCAATCTTAACAGTTAACAATATTTTATAAAAGAATTGGGTTATATGCATAAAATTTTTGCGTGAGTAAAAATTATTAAAGTCAAAAAATGTTCTTATTTTTAAAAAAAATGATATTTAGGTGAAATTAAAATCAATAAATAATATAATGTTAAAAAAGTTAAATAAATTAAACAAAATAAATATAACATTTTATTTTTTAAAGAACCATTTTACATAGTTCTAAAAATGTTGGAAAATATATTTATAACTTAAGATAATATTTTAAAGTATATAATTTCATATTGTTTTCCCAAAAGTTTTATTATACCATTTTAGGCTAGTCCTGGATATTGATAATTCATTAATACTAAAATTTTCATAGAACCACATTTTCATCTAAAATTTTTTAATTTTAAACAACACTAAAAAAATTAAAACTAATTGAACATTGATAATAAAAATTAAAAATTAAAATTATTTTTATATATTTATATTTATAAAAATTACATATTTAACATATAATAGAGAATATAATATAAAACTATAAAATGGTCATATATAAAAAAATATCCTTATTAAACAGTAAGCATTTCTAATATTAATTCATTCAATTTCAACATTTATGGAATTATAAAATCTTATTACATAATTATATGATATGTTATCATAATGATGTTTTAAGGATAATTATTTTAATTTAATAATGTTCCACAACCTTATTTTTAGAGTCTTTAAAGATTGATATTGATCATATTATTATTTATTGGAAAATAAGTAAACTCACATATCAAGATGTTATAGTCATCGAAAATATGTTTCTATGTAGTTATGGCCGTTTAAAATATTCTCGTTAGTTATATATACTTTAGGCATGCTAATGTCATGTATTTGTTTTGTGGTAAATTTAGAATAATAGAACTCTCAATGTAAAGAAATATGATATTAATATATTGAAAATATAAATATTTATGTGTTATTTAAATATATTAATAAAATTATAAAAATAATATATTATGTATATATACAATTAAAATAATTATTTTAAAAACAATATATTATTAAAAATATTTTTTATATTTTAATTAATGAAAATTTTCTTGCAATTCTTAAAGCATATTTATTATAAATGTAATATTTCATTATTTTTCACATAATCATTTTGTTAAGTATTTTATATTTTATATATATATAAATTATTATATTTGAGACATTATTATATATGAAATAATTTATTAATATCTTATCAATAAGAAATTGATATAAAATAATATTAAGAGTAATTAGTATTTGAAAAATATAAGTTTTTTTAAACAAATTACATATTCTGTATATTTTGAATGTTTATTTGAGAAATATATAATTAAATAATGTAGTTTTTATATTTAAAAATTAATTTATATTTATAATTTAAATGTTCAAAATGGGCTTACGATAATTTTATATATTTTTTTGAAAATCATTTATTTTTAGTTCAATATTTAAAAATACTGATATTACAAATACAATCACTTTTATGAAATTATTATAGAATAATGACATGAATTTTCTCATACCCTATATAAAATATAATATATATTTTCTATATTTGAAATAATATATATTAATCTAATGCCTAGCATTTTAAAAAAATTTGGTAATGTTTTTACAAAAAATCCTTTTTCATCTATGTATTTTAATAAAATTATCACAAGGTTACATTTTTTATTTCAATTATTTTAATTTTAATAAAATATTAATTTAATAATAATAAAGTTTTAAATATCAATATAATCAATAAAAATAATAATTTAACCGTAAACAAAAATATTTTTCTTAAATTGAAAATATTTATATAAACTAGTTTTTGTGGGTTGGATGCACTATTTTTAGAATTAATTTTTCATAAAAATTAAAATTGTATGCAATAAATTGGATATAATTATTTTAATAAGTAGTTTTATATAATTTCAAAAATTATATTTTTTCAATTAAAAATTAATTACATTGGAAAAAATTATTTAACTCTATAAAAACCTATAATAGTAATTGTAAATATATTATACTAAATGACATAAAATAATGTTTAAAACCAGTTTGGAATAGATTTATTGAGTGTTTGTTGAAAAAAATTCTACTAACAATATACTAAATTATACTATAGCTTCACATCCATCTGAAACATGTCCACGTTTCATTAAAAGAGTCGTATATTCAAATAATTCCCTTCACATCATTTATAAATGGAACCACCACACCTAATCCTCTCTTTAAACCAAATGAAACATAATGTTGACTAGAAATATATCATATTCTCCCATATTCCCTATTACAACGTCTTGTAATCTTTTTTTCATTTCAATGGACTATTATATGGTGCCTTATGCTAGTGACCAAATGAGATTATCCAATGTGAGTGACTAAATATTCATTCACACCCTCTATGTTCATTTAATCTTCTACCACCAAAAACATATTCTATCCATTAGATTATTCTTATAGATGTGTTATTAATTTTATAATAATTTTCATACTAATAAAAAGTCCATTTTATACATTACTTCAAAATAATTATGAAAAATGAAAACGTACTCATGTGTGGGTGCATACTACCACCTCCATGAACATCATCATAAATTTTACATCACCTCCTTTGATGAATGGTTAATTTTTTTTTAAAATGATAATATAATATTTATAAAATTTTAATTATTAATACATTATAATATATATATATATATTTCACCATCCTTCCATTATGAAAAATTATAGTGTTATCCGAGTGTTTATGGGGAGTTACACCTCTATGATATGATGTTTATCTTTTGTTTTACCTATAGAAAAACATGGATGGAAAAAAATATTTCTGATTTGAAGAATTAGTCTATATATCATTCCACTTTTGGAATGATTTTCAAAATTTGGAACCTAATTTATGACTTCTAGATGTTGTATAAAGATTTAGTGAATCCTCCATCTAACACACCTCTTCTTCCCTAACATTCCTCCCCTATCTCGAATCCTTCAGCTCATGGTACATAAGTTATATGGAAGACTCCTCTCCTAGGGAACAAGATGAACATAAATTGTTTGTGTTATAGGGGAACTATGTGTGGGGGAGGAGTTATCCAAGATTTCAAAGGATCAATGGTTGCTACTTTTTTAGTTATTCGGGGAATGGTGATTCTGTTCACGTAGAGACCCTTCTATGATTTTAGGACAATTTTTTGAAATAAGTGGAGAATCCCTATTAGAGTTATTGAGACAGATTCTCTATATATCAATAATGAAATTTCGGGTAGGGTTCAAATACCCTTGTCCATTAAATACTTTATCAGGTTATGAAAATGTCATATGAATGACCAAAATACTATTCTTCATACCCAGTGAGGGGGAACTGTTATGGTGGATTATAATGCATCTTAAGGTTCTCATAAATATCTACATCATATATTATATAATAATTCATCCATACCCTCATAAGTTTCAGACATTTTTTGAGTAGATTCTCGCATGATTCATTACATTAGAACATCTTAATTTTTTTTATATATGTTTTTTCCCTTTCATCATTTAATAAAAATCAAATGACTTTGTTTGATGTAATAATTTGATGAAACATGATGATAAATAGATATTGTTAAAATAAATATAGGTGGAACAGTTCATTTGGATTTATTTAATAAAAATGATATTATTAGTCAAGATGATATGTGTAGGTGATTATTATTTTCGTAAATGAGTTAACAATTTCTATCTCAATCACTCGTCACTAAGGATTACATTGATATTATGAACCAATCATCATTTATATGGCATAAATACAGTATCCATGATTTAAAATACTTGAAATTGTTTCCTAATAATTAAAATTAATTTCAAATCATAATTTTTCATGCTATGGGATATAATTGATGCCCTCCTTTTACTTTCAGTGTTCTTAAAATCATCATTTCATTTTTTGAGATGAAAAACGTTTCCTTGATATTTTACTATCATTTCCTATTTTAAACCAAATTTCTTTATTTTTAGATCACTTTTTTTTAAAATATAAATTTTTTAGTAGTCATAATACCTCTTCAAAATTAATCTATGTTATGAATAATTCTGATCCTCTTAATGAATGATTCCCTTTTCCATAATTCCCCTTCTCAAAAATGTCCTCCTTTTAAATTAGAAAACCTATTATGTTAAAATCATGTGAAATAAATTTACGAGAACTAATATTTTCAAAATATTGTATTATTAATTTTCTATAATGTTTTATTTAATAAATATATATTTCAAAACCTAAATGTATCTTCTGTATATCCATCATGACATTCCGGTTACACATTCTCTTTATTTTCACAATTTTTTACGATATTTTTTTCATGTACGTTTTATATTTTATATATTAGTTTCTTATATATAAAAATATTTAAATAATCCTTTCAATTTTTTTGGTTATAACATTTTTTAGATCCCTTTGAAATTCCCACATGTATGTATACCCTGTTTTAGAGAACATTCCAATTTATTATCTTACAATTTGAATCAACTATATAAAATGATTTGAGACTATTAATAAATATTTAAAACACTTTTTATTATATAGATAATTTTATTTATGGAATTTTGGATTTAGGAAAACTTATATGGCCTTTTCTTTTTTAAACGGTTCCTTTACATATTTTATAAATCTTCAACTAAGTGGTATGTTTGTCTGCTTTCATCTCCTAGATAATTCAAATTAGATATATATATGGGAACAGAATGTAGTTAAAATATTCCTAAATTCCACATATTAACATCCAAATGATTTGAATCAATTCTCTATTAAAAATTATTATGATTTAACATTTTATTATGCCATGAATAAGGAATATGAAACCCACATTAATATCATTGGTTTGATTATACTTACGCTTTATGTATGGTTTATTTTCATTATGTTTCACACATGTTTATGATTTAAATTTATGTGAAGTGTGGTACCCAAATAATATATATCTCTAATAAATTTGTAAAATGATTATATCTCATGAGATTTTAGGCATGGAATTCCAGATTGAACTTAATCTTCCATCGAACATCATCAACATCTTGATTATATTATTAGGTGAGACCCATTACATATGATTAAGATATCTTGTTTTTCTTCACATATTTCCCAATAAAATCCTTCCATTATTATGAAAATTCAAGTTATTAGGTCATGTCATATATCTTGGAACCCATGTAATTCATTATTTCCATGTTTACTCTCTTATATGGATTTCCATATTGGTTTGTTATTATATATTTTGAAAAAGGTATCAACTAAACCATTATGATATATATTTGACTTAAGAGAACTAGTTGACGTTTTAAATAGTCATGTTGTTTTTCTATTCATTATGATGTATTTATATCTCAAATCATCAAAAACTGGGGACCTATCGATCCTCGATGTCTATTTTCTGGTAAATATTGTCAAGAATGATTAAATATTATGCATTAATGGCATGTTAAATTATAGAAGATATTAATAGAATGTATTGTTATATTTTTGATATTATTATGATATGACCTTAGACAAACCACTATGGATGTGTTTAACGTATAATCCTATTTATATGAGAAAATCAAAAAAAAATATAATGTAGAGATTTTGTGGGTTTTCATGCAATTAAAACCTTTTGAGATACAAAAATGTGGATAAAGGATATAGGCTAATGTTTCCTAGGGGAAATAAAATTATTCATGTAATTTTTTGGTATTGACTCAATGATATCATGGTGCGTGGTAAATAGGTTAAACTGAAAAACAAGTTAAACACTCTTAGGGGTTACGCTTCGGTAAATCATATACACCTTAAGGGAAACTATAAAGGATTAAATTCACTATTACTTTTTTGAAATATGAATAGAAGTATAGTATATCCCAATATAATGTAAATTAGATTAACATATTATATATTTATGTTTATGTAATAAAATTATGGGAAAAATGATGATGTAAAATGGTAAAAGAATTTAAAGTTGGATCACTTTTTTGTTATTGATTGTAATGAAAAATATATGATGTTAAATTTTTTATCACTCATGTTTAAAAATTTGTTTTTAGTCATATATAGAAGTTATATGAATAGTGTAACCCTAAGATTCAAGGTATAATGTGATGATGAACTGAAAAACAATCCCATTATAATTGGATATGGATAGTGAAATAAGTTGATAATGCTAATGCAACTTTTGTGAAAAAATATTAAAAATATAACCATAGGTTAAATGTTGAGTGAACTAAATAAGAGATGTATAAGGTATCATGAAAATTAAAAAATGAAGTTGATGAATGAAATGATGTTGAATAACTAATATGTCAACAACTGTTGGATGAGGATCTGGGACAGTTTAACTATGTGGATTGGAATATTAAATACTTGTGTAAGAGTGGGTTATCAATCATCACACAACCATAGTAATATAATGTGGATGGTTTGCATGATTGAAGTGAAAATTGAGCATTGAAATGTACCAATAATGGAATGAAAGTGAATCATTTATTAAATAAAGGGATATCCAAGATGTGGAGTAACTGACAGTTTAGGGGGGGCCTGAAATAGTGGATCACGAGCACATCAGATCTGAAAATCATTTTACATTCATGGAGAAGAGAGCCCGTACTAGAGAAGATGGTGGAGTGGTGATCCTAGCTACCCTTGGCGGCAATCCAATAAGCCACAAATTTCATTCTTTCCATGTGGGGATAACATGAGTTTTTTCAATAAGGATCTGACATCTACGAACTAGGTTGGAGATTGTCTAGGGAGTCTATCACTTGAATTTTATCGCATTGAAGAGGATATAAGAGTGAGTTTCAATAGCATCCACCTGGATGTCAGAGAAGAGGATAATATAAATCCCATTCATCATAGCTCTATCTTCTACCATAATGGTACTACCCTTCCCATAGAAACTACTAAAGGAAAAGACCACTGATCTATTAGGATCCAGTACAACACCACCACCCTTCATGAGGTTACAGCTGTTAGAGTCGTCGTTATTGAGTTTGAGAACAATGCTCAAAGTCCTCCAATGAACCCAGTTGACCAGAAGAATCACCCTCTAGATGGGGGTGGGGGATTTAGACTCATGCATAAAACCATCCTCAAGGTGTGAGAGGAGTTCGAAATCATAATAGGAGAAATGAGTTCCACCACAAGGTTGATAAAGAGTTATGTAAACCATGGAAGGAAAACATAGTGTAGGGTTGTACTAAGGTAGTGAGGCCTATAGGGTTAGAATTCAGTTTTCCAAACTATATAGACAAAATATGAACTTCATTAAATGGGATTAATTACATTTTTTACCATATAAATGTAAATGAGGTTCTCCCGATTTTCTTTCCTTATTCCCCTAGTAGAATATTTATGATTAAATCCATTATTATTCCCTTCATTGAGCAGATCTTCATCATCTACATTCCAATTAATTCACTATTAGATTAATTGGTATTCTCATGGTTTTTATGGCTCCCATTGTATATTTTATGTGATTCTATTATGTACATTTTCATGATATTAATGAGAGATTATATTCAATTTTTTTGGGAATATATCTATCCTTTGGATTTATTTCTCTTCAGCTAGAACCATTTGATTATACTAGGGGAGTTAATACACCTAAAAATGTGGTATGTCATATACATGTTGTCCCTTACACCATATATTTTTATAAAATGACCCATTTTTCTACATGAATGGTTTATTATTTTCAACCCTAAAAATGTAACTAATTAATTTAATAATATAAAAAATATATTTACTCCTTTATAGAACAAATTTATTGTATTTTTGGTTGAAACCATAGTGAAAAACACCATTTGGGTGTTTTCGATTTATAAACCTTGAAATCCATTGAATGTATATTAAAAAAAATCCCCTAAGGGTTTGTTTAGTTTGATAGAAAAATTGAATTTAATAAATTATAATAAAATAATTAATTTAATTGAAAAATTTGAATGTATCCTTACATTTACTTTCACTGCATGGGAGTGATATGAGTAATTTGGTGGAGTTATTATATAAATGGAATAGATACTTACCTACCCTATGTTGATTCATCTTCCTATTTATTTTTAATCCGGACGGACACATATCATTAATTTTTGGAACGCATCCCTAACTAGTGGGGTGTCATGAATAATTTAAAGGGAATAAAAAAGGGTATAAATTACCACATTCTCTTTTAGAACATGAATTTGAATTTGTTAATAGTATTAATACCTCTATCAAACTATCACCTTTATTAAATGAAGTGGTAATGAATTGAACTATATAGAATTATACATAGGAATGGTTATTTTCCCATTTCCATTATTTATTTATTTAATATTATTTTTCTATAGAATTAGAAAATGCCTTTAGGGATACATGGATACATATTACAATTACTTAGACATGCGCATAAGGATATTTTTTTAATGAGTTATAAATTATTAAGTGATGTTGAAAATAGATTTAATAAATATTTTTTTTGAAATTATGGGACACAAAATTCCTCATTATTTATTTGGAAACATTAGACATGTCGTTCCAATTGATTGGACATGATGATTATCATTATTTAATTAGAATCATTTGATATGAAGTTACTGATTATTTATTGATAATATTTGGACAATTAATTCCTCATTATTTATTTGGAATCATTGGAATTTAATTTACTTATTATTTATTCGAAATCACAAGATATGATGTTAGTACAAATTATTGCAATGTTATTGGACATGATAATATTTTCTATTTATTTTGAGTGGTCATATATGGCCCTCTACAATCCCTGGGATGATAGGATTAGGATAATACAGCTAATATAAAATTAATGACCCTTTTAAATTAATGTTTCAATCATAATACCTGATGTTTACCTAGTTAAAATACAATGGATTATTGTTTATCACAAGAAAATAATAAAAGGGTTTCATCCAATGGTTTAAATTTTCACCCTCAGGGAAATAAAAATTATTAATATGAGTTCCTATAACCATTTAAGGTCATGGACGGCTTGATTTCACCTTGGGTATTCAATTATTATCATACCATATGACCTTGGATATATCCCACTTTTCGTTGAAAAAATATGAGGTACTATTTTAAGGGAAATCATCTTAGGCTGATGATGGAATAATCATCATGACATCCAAGAGGGATGCAATCCATACATGGGATGCACTGATTTATTTCATTACACTAAATTATTGTTCTTCATTCATACCGTTTCATTTTATATTTACGAACTAGATTACATTAGACAATATTGTTGGTATCATAGTTTATTTTAATCACATCCTTTTTAAGATTTTCATTGGTACATGAATAGATATATGAGTTTTTGGATTATTATACGGGATCATTCATCCTTCTTGTTGTGTCTTCTTGGCTCAAATTGGTATGGGAGTAATTATTGAGTATGTATATAGGCTACCATTAATATTTGTAGCCTCTTATTTATTTACTATTTTTAGTCTTTCCTTATCATATATATTACCTCTTATATATTGAATACCTTATATTTATATCATATGAAGTTCCTGATTATTTTTATTATTCGTGTTTTTGGGTTATATGTTTGTGCTTTCGGATGATGTAATTTCCCCACATTTTTTAACTATTTATTTATTCATAATCATCCATTTAACCTATATAATAAAGAAAATAATGTAACCAAACTATTCCACAATTATAATGCTACCTATAATCATCATCCTCAAATGTGTGAGGAATTGAAATTGAGGTCTTATGGCCAATCATGTTTGGTTACTTAAGAGTGAGCCTTCCCAAAGACATCACAAAGTGGTATTAGAGATTTTTTTCCATTCATAATGTTTTTTGATGGTAGATAAGACATAAGAAATGAATTAGAACTTTGGCTATACCTTCTATCTAGGTATTTAAAATTGATGAGTGGGGAACTTATCAAGTAACATGTGATGTGACTCTTTTTCAGGATTTCTAATATTATAGCTAATTATTAATTCTCTTTGAGTGATCTTTTTTTTCCTTCATGGGTTATTGATTTAGGTTGTTTTCTCATATAATGGAATTAAAAGATAAAAGGGCAGTTCATCCATAATTTCTGAAACATAGAATTCAAATTTATTTTGAAATCTTATCAATATAACATTCTTTTTTATTGTGTTCAATTATTATCAGTATACCATGGTTGTGAAAATATCAATAATTATTAATTTAATATAATGATTCATTGATTATTTCCATGTTAATATGTATTTATAATTATGTGATAACATTATTTGTTATTTTTATTATTATGGTGTGTTAAATAAGTTGTTTTCATCAACCTTAATGTTTTTTTCACATATATAATGATGGTTTCATTTTACATACTCAACCATAATGAATTAATGATATATAATTATTTCAAATTGTCTAAAAATTAAGATTCAACTGAATAATGAAATATAAATTAAATTGTTTACATTTTAGTCAATTATCCTGAGTAATATATTTGAAATTTGATGTAATTATTTTTTTAGAAATCAAATCATGGCCCATGGATGTCATTTAAATTATAATTCTTATTGTAACTTATGTTGTGGTTGGCTCTATATATAGTCAATGGATACCCACATAACTAAATCCTTACATGCATGATTTGATCAGTGTTGTTCGTTCTTAGTAATATATTCTTGTATTATTACATCATAAAGGGTTATTTTTAATTAAATAAGAATTTTAAAAAATTAAAATAAAAAATTATGGATGTCAGCTATTTGGTGATCCAATTTAATATTATAATGGAATGTTATTCTATAACATTGGAATTTCTTCCCTTATAAATAAATACTTGTTTTTAACTCCTGAGAAGTAGTTTAGTGTTGGAATGTTAGATGTGTGATATAAAACACTAAGGATTTGTTAAATCATGAATAAAAAAAAAATATTTGGTTTTAATTAAATGAGATAAAAACCTTAATTTTTATAATATTTAATCCATAAATATGGAATATATACCCCTATAAATAAATGCAGCTTGGCTTGAATTGAGACCCATAGGTTATATATATTTTTATATTCCTTGGTATGTATCCCCATATGGGGTTGTCTAAGTCAAGTAATGGAGGTTATCTAAATTTTCACCAACAACACATATGTTTTTTTGTATAAATGTATGGTGGAATCTTACTTGAATAATACCCTTAAATTAATATAGTTATTTTGTTTATTTTTTATCTTTATTATTCAAGGGTGTTATTTAAATAAAATTCCCAATAATAACTGAAGGTGTTTCCCCATGTCGCTTGTTATTGATATTTTCTTCAAGTGATCCCTATTGTATGAAATTAATGATAAATTGTTTTTAAAAATTATATTTTGAGGGAATTATACAAGAATTCTATTATTAATCAACTCAATAATGTTTTTTTATATACTATAATATAATTTTCATTATAACTGATAGTCTTTGATTCTTATATATCAGCCTCTAAAATTTCATATTATGTGTGAAGTGATGAAAAATATTAAATATATCCTTTATTGGTATTAATGTCATATATCCCTAGGTAATTGTTGTTATTTATGAATCATTGAGTGTTACAATGGATGGGAACATAGACGTTTCTAGTATTTTTTAGTGGAATTTTCAATTTTTTTGAACCTAATGGTTTTAAAATAGAGACCAATGGCCATTAAGAATGTATCTAGTTAGAAATTTTTTTTTTTGTTAGACAATTATGGAAGAACCCTAGAATATGGGAAGTTGGTAGAATATTGTGACATTTTTCAATAATGTTATGGTCCCCTTATTGACTATTACTTTTATGAAGGAATTAGAATTAATAAAATTACACCCTGGGGTTGATCGGTGGTCATTATGAGACTTGAATCATACGAGGGTATTACTGTATTTGGATACCTAGTGAGATTTATCACAATATTGTTTTTATTTTTTCATTGTGTCCATCCATGTGAAAATACCTTTTGAGGAATCTTTGGCAAGATCAGGGCATTGTAGGATGATTCTTTGATGGAAATGCCATTACACCTATATTAATTGTATTAACCCCTATGGATTAATTATCTTCTTACATAATTTCTATTTTACCTATTTAGAGAGAGTTTTTAGGTGTGTTGGATTTCATGTAATTGAGGAAATTATGTGGGTTATGATTCTCATGTGAGATAACATAGATCTTGGTGGATATACCAAGTGGTCTAGTTTGGAGATTTGATCTCGAGGAATATGTGTGCCTCCTAGAGGCCGTTTGTTTTGACAAGGAAAATAGTGGGAAAATGATTGATATATTTAGAGATGGAATCCTATGAGATTTTTTTGCCTGATTTCAATGGATTCGTTTTTAGGATGTGATCTTCGATATAAGCTCATTTAGAGACTGATTCACAAAATGTGTTCATGTTTTGTGATATGGGCTTGGTGATTCCTATGGATATCAAGAAATAATCTATGGTGGTTAGTTTTTGAGAATAAATTTGATGGAAATGAATTCTTGTGTTATTAGATCAATTTTTATGTTTCTGTGAAATTAATTTATTATTTCGAGAAATAATATGAGGATACATGAAGGCGTATGAAAAATCAAAGAAAATGTGGTCTTCTTGATTTCTAGAGGGCTTCTGGGTGAGCTCCTGGAAGAATAAGGAAAACATAACATGTATCAGGTTTAGGATGTTCATATTTATGGAGGACACATGAGAGTATAAATTATATCTTGAACATGGTGGTACGTGATCTTTTAATATTTGGGAATGGAATGATTGGTTTACATTGGTTGTGTGAGGTAACATGCTGATATAGAATGATGTTGAGTGTATAGGTGTGGTCCAAGGATTTATTGTATCAATAATTACAAATGTGGTCTTTATAATCTAAATATTTCTGTAAATTTGTGTATGTTCTATATGGTGTGGGATAATTTTGAAACAGGAAATGTGACATAAGATATTTGACCTAAGGATCATCCTTAACACACTGAATTTGAGAACATGGTTACATGGGGTTTCTAATGGAATGTATTGTAATGTTTGATGTGATCATGGATCGTGGATATTGATACACTCATATCAATGGAATCATAGTGTAATCCTTGTAATGAAGTGACGATGAACAATATCTTGAAATCAACATGGGTACATTGAGAGAAATTCCACTATGTGTCGATAAATCCAGACATCATGTTTGGTATTATACAAGAACTCTTAGGGTGTTGCGCTCAATGAGTGGTTTATGTTAATCCATTTTTGGGGGAGTACACCATTGTATATTGTTTGTGATGAACCTTTATGTAATATGAAACTATGAAAATTCACAATGAATGGTTCTTAGGAAGAGGTAACGTGTGATGCATGACACATGTGTTAACCATCATGGATGATCATATTTTTATCCTTGATAGTTACTATGTATGAGGATGGATGGATCAAGAATTTTGTTTTTTGGAAAATATTTTAATTGGTATGATGAAAACAATACTTCAATGGTTCAGAGGAAAATGTTGGTTGTTGATGGGTGGTTATTATATGATAATGGTCTAGTGACCTTGAGATCAGTTTTGTGATGGTCACTTGGAATATAAAATTAAATTATCTAAATGGAACAATGTAAGGTTTATTTCTCATTAAATTCTAGGTATAAGTTTTAATATTACATAGGGTGTAGTTTTTTCTGTGGGATATAGGATTGGGATGGATTATAGATATTATATAATGCTAGATCAGAAATGAATCCTTTTATAACATGGTAGCCAAATGTTCTTGGAATGGTTGTTACGGGAGATTTCAATGGAACAAAGTTAAGGGCTTTGATAAGGATGAATGTAGTGATATAGATTTGATGTATGTTGAAGTAATTTTGATCTTTTTTGGTGATGTGTCGTCTGTGGAAGGTAGGTAATTTTTAGTATAGTTTTCTGGAGGCTGTTTGATGAGTGTTCACTTGTGAAATTATTTGTAGTCCATGATAAACAACATATATCACCCCATTAATATAATACTTTGGTCGTGTAATGCTTCAATGGATCTTTTCATGGAAACTGTATCATGACCAGGTTAATTAGTGTTTATTAGAATTCAACCATTTCTATCAAATGAAGACTCATTCTGACAGCACTGTTATGATTATATGGTTGTTCCATAGTAGGAAAACCTAATATTGATAGAAATATGACCCATAGTTTTCTATTAATGGCCAGAATCTATGGTTAAGAGAATTGTAGGGTTGATAGTGAATGGTATAGTTATGTGATCACATCTTGGGTTAGAAATGGTCGAGTTAGCACTATCTTTTTGTTTAAATAGTTTATATGAGCGTTGTCTCTTGTTTTAGAAGGTAAATCGACTTATTCCTTATATAGCACTTGGGGTTATATTATGAATTAAAAAATTTAAAGTGACTATTTGAGACGAAAATTCATGAAACTAGAAGGTCAACTTTTGTTCATAATGTCCTTCGAACATTATCAGGGTGGAGAAGAATTTTGGTGTGGGGATTTTGTAAGATCCCATTAATATAATTGAGTTTAAATCATAATAGCTTTTTAATTTGTTTTTAGTGGAATGTAAAAATAACAAAATGAGATTAATAATGTAATTACCAGAGTTATAACACATGAATTTGTGTTTGTAATCATGGTGTTTAAGTCATGAGTGGTTTCATAGAATCTTAGATGATTATTGATAGCCATAATATTTGAACGATTATATGGGGGAGAGATATCCATTGTAAAAATGTTGGGGCATAGTCTGTTTTAATCATTTATACAAACGATATTGCATGTATGTTATTGGGAAATAATTAGTTTTAATATTGTGATATGGCCAAGTAAAAATTTGACATGGTTATAGAGTGAACTACAGGGATAGTGCAAGATTTTTTTTAAATTTATAATGGATCCATGTTGGAATAGTGTACTTAGGAAATTGTCATATAAGGACCAACACACAGTTATGTAAATAATTTGAGGAAACTATGTAGAATGGTGGTTCATGGGTAGTGAGGTTCAAATTATTGGTGAAAATATTTCACAACAATTTGGAAAAATCAAAAAATTCAAAAAAATGTGAAAATTACCATTTAACCATCTAAAATAAAATGGATTTAACATAATTTTATTTTCCCATTCTTTCACTAGACTATCCATGTATTCCCTCCTCCATTCACCTCATCTGTAAATTCAAATTAATAAACTGAGCTCTGATTTGAGTGTTATTAGTTTTTCGGAGGACTTTGGGTATTTATAAGTATCCATTTTCACCATTTCATAGACTATGTTATTATAGTTGATATTGTCTTCATGAAATCTAATATTGAAAATTTTTAGGGCATTTTTCTATTCATCTAATTTCTCTCATTTCATAATGTGTCAAAGGCTAACATTGGTCTTGTAAATCCACCAATGAAAAAGATAAGTGGTCTACCTATTTTTTCAAAAAACAATTACTATTTAAAAAATGTTCCAATGTGTCGTTTGATGGATTAAATATGTTCAGGTTTTAAAATGATCAACTCATTAATTTAATCATCTACAATAAATGATAGACCATTTATAGGGCCCTTGAAATTGTTTGAGGTTGATAAATAAGCATAATACACACTTTGTATGTGTCCTGTTATTTATCCTTGTTGGATGTTTCTTGAGTTTACCAAAATACGATTAGGGTGTTCTTTCTTTAAATCCTAAAAAGGGAAGAGATAAGATGATAATATATGAATTTATAAAATTATAGTGGGGTAATATATACTGATAAGTACTTTCACAACATGATAGTGAGTCAACTAATTAGGTATTATTATTATATAAGTTGGATGGTGACAAACCATCCCTATGTTGAGTCATCCGTTTATTGATATTTACCAATCAATAAACCTCCTCATGTGTGTGTGGAGCATCCCACATACTATTTGGATGCAATGAATTAATTAAATGGCTTCTAAAAGGATATGAATGTATCACATAGAACAATATCACATGTTGGGACATTGATTAATAGTATGAATACCTCTATTGACCCTATATCATTTTTTAATTATTGTATTTTCAACTGAGCAAAATGGAATTATATATTTGTCGGGATATTATCCCATTTCATATGATTAGTTATTTAATAAAATTATTCTGTTGAATTATAGTATTCCTTGAGTGATACCTGTATTCCTTATAGAATACATTAGATGGAATCATAAGGATTTTGTTTCGAATGATTAAAAAATGGTTATTTTATGTTGTACATGGACTTTCTAATCATTTATTTACTGAATTTACTGGAAATAATATTCCTCATTATTCACATGGAATCATCTGGCAACATGTTCCTCATCATAAAAAATGAAACTCAACATTATTTATTTTGAATCATAGAAAATGATGTCACTCATTATTTATCTGGAATCTGAATATTAGGTGTTACTTATTATTTATTTCTAATAACAAGAATTAATGTTCCTTTAAATTTATTGATTTTTTTCTCAATAATACTAATTTTCATTTATTAGAAATGTTTTTATATGAGGCTCCACATCCCCTTTTCATGGATTATTGGTCCAATTCGACTTTTTTAAAATATGATACCCTTATTATTTATGATTTTAATGTAATACCCTTAGTACCCTAGAGTATATGCTCAGAATTAATGGTTATTTCTAGAATAAAATTTTAATGGTTAATGAATTTGTATACATTATCACCCTTAGATCTATAATAGAATATTAATATGAGATTTACTCACATTATATGGTTTAAGATGCCTTGGATCCCCCCTTTAGTCTTACATTATTATCATACATGATAAAATTGACTATTTATCTAGATTCCCTGACTGAATTATCAGATCATATGTTTAGAGAATTATGTATTAGGATTATGTTGGTATAGTTAGCAGAGCATCCTATAGAATATCAATCTCGACATGGGTTATTTTGATTTTTTTTTCATTATTGTACCTTAATATTAGACCTACAGACTACATTATTTTATACTGGAAGACTAGACATAGTTAGAAACTCTTTTTGTTTCCCAACTATGTTTTTCAAAAATAATATTCATGTTTGTGTTTGGTATCCAAATAGAACTCTTAGTTTATATATTGGGATAGTGGATCCATTATCCTTCATGTCGTATCTTCTCAGATAATTCATTGCCCGAGACTGACATATAATAATAACCTAGGACTACATTCAGAGGTTTGAGACATATTTTTCTTACTAATTTGTAAATATAACCTTACTATATGTAATACATGTTGTATATTGTTCTTTTTGAATTTATGGCTAGTCCAGTTTATTCATGGTATGCATTTTGGTATTTCAGGGTTAACTATTTTTGACATATTATACTATTGTTTAATTACATTTCAACTAATGAATATTTTCTTATTATCTACAACTTCACCTCTTGGGAAATGATTTTAAAGTCTCACCACCATAGCATCATTAGACCGTTACTACTAGTCAGTATGATATGATGTATAGGGAGGTGGGCTTGGGGCCATGTGGCCAACCAGGATTAGTCAGAGATGAGTATGTTGCGCCTGATATGTCATAGTTCCATTTTGAATGTTATGTTTATGGGAATATAAATCATATCCAAGTTATATTATATATATTTGATCAGATTATATTAATTGTTTTAATATTTCATAATGTAACTCTTCATTACTAATTATGGTCATATTACACACATTACACTCCATATTGAATAATAGATAGGGGTAGTGATAATAACAATAATTTTTCAAGGAGAGGATATAATTTCACTATAATAACTGATGACATAAAAATATCATGTTCATCATGACTCATCAATGTACCACAACTGTTTATTTTCCCCAATATTACTAAAAACTAAAAAAGAACTATTCCATTAATGGATGTGGAATATGACCCCACACAACCACCACTAGTAAAACAAGATAATATGGTCATGTGAAAATGAGGGAGGCCACCAGGTGACCTTGAGGATGGTATATGCATAATAATTTGTTTAATTCCCCAGAACACGCTCACCAATATATAATATCTGTGAAACATTTTGGGTCTTAGAAGTACATGTGTGGTTATATAATGAACCACTATGACCTATTGTGGCAGGGCTTCCATCCCCTATCAAACATTGGTTGATAGGGATTCATATATTAGGAAATTCCAAAACTGGTGTAACAAGAGGGTGATGTTTAAAGATCCCTTCTCTAGTAGTCTAGAGCTGGCGGTTAGATAATTTCATTAGCATTTGACATAATATTTATCATCCACAAGGATCAAACAGTTTAATAGTTTAGTTAAAATTGATATAGACAAGGATTTCACATTACATAACAAATAAGATGTAAAAACAAATGTAATAGTAGAAAATATCCATCCATGAACTCACTCAAAAATTACCTCTTTATATATTTAGTAAAGTGAAAAAATAATGTGGATATTATATTCTTCGTAAAAGTTACATAAATTATAATAAATCTCTAGTAAATAAGGGCTAATCATTGTTGAAAGGTAATTTAATAAAAACACATTCCATTTAATCAATAACATGTGTATGAATATTAATATGGTAGTAAAAAATGATGATCAAATAATGACATTTAAATAATCACCTGATATTAAAACAAATATACAAATTTCATAAATAATCATATAATAACATGGACATAGAGAAATGAATTTAAAAGGATAAAAATACTAATACCAAATATCATAAAGATAATGTTACTGCCCCATTTAATTACCACTTACATAAATGGGTATTCCATCATCCGAATACTCATACTAGTTTTTATCATTAGATCTATCGATGAATCAAATGTATATATAAGGCAATTCCATTCACTCAGAAATTTCAAATCATTCATCATATTTAATTAGAGAATATAATCAACATAAACATTAATATTGAGAATCTATAATATAAAATTTTAATATTTTTCCGAATTAATAGAATTCTTATAATCCATCTGGAGTAACATAGTGGATGATAAAATAATAATATATCCACAATAGAGAATTTTTAAAATAATGGTTTATTTTCATTAATGAATATAAATACTATTAAAAGATTATTAAAAGCATTCTTGATAAAAATTAAATTTTATCATTAAAGATAAATTTTAAAAAATATGAATTCTTAAAATATTATAAATAATATTTTTGTTGAAATGAACCATTTATACATGATGAGGAAACATCAATAAATTTATTAGTTATGATTCCTGGAAATTGTTTCATGTTTGTATAAGTTAAACATCATTTATGTTTCTCTTTTACAATGAATGATAAATCTACTCAATTCAGAAAAGGAAAAGAAGATTCAATTTAACTTTTTTTATTAATTAATTGGGAAATATTTATTTAGTAAAAAATTGTAGAATAGAAAAAAAATCTCAAAAACAATTTTTGAGAATATTGATATGGAATTAAAATTATTTTTCACTGAATATATAAATAATGATTATTTTCAATTATTTTTTTAATGTTTATTGAGTACATAATGAAGATAAAATGAAAGGAATACATATCTTTTCAGAAATATCCAAAGGTGAAAAAAACATATTATATTAAATATTTAAATAAAAAACACTTTATATAGAAAATATTTAAGAATATTGATTCTGAAATAATAATGAATTTATTAAAGAAACCTTAAAACATTGATAACAACCACAACAAAATCCCCATAAAAGAATAAATTTAAACAGAACAATAAATAACAAGAATATAAAGAGATTCCTAATATCAAATTTTAATGGGATTTATATACACCAAATTAAATAAATAATTGGTGAGTATGGAATATACATCACATAAGTAAAAGTTAGATGGGAAACCCTTAGAATGATCTCATAATTGAAGTGTGAAATAATCAATTAATTTATTTTGTGTCAGAACAATTAAATTAAAAAATAATTTGAAATAAAAAAATATAATAAGAAGAAATTTCACGTGTATTCATGGAATGAAATAGTCCATAATGTAAAACTATGACCCAATTAATGGAAATTGAGTTAAGAAACCCCTTACAACATGTAAATTTTCAAATAAAATCCCCTTGAATGAAATAATATTATTTTAATGATAAAATAACATATAGTATGAAGGAATCGTGATATAACATTGTAAAGGGATGAGTATACAGCATATAAATGAAATTAGGTGCATAAAATTAAAGAATTACTCAATAAATTAAAATTGAAATAATATAACATACCTAGAGTCTCACCCATCACGAATATTATTTATATTCATAAAAAATAAACTAATATTAAATATTTAATATACTAATTTTTTTTAGGTTTATTATTCTTTTTATTTTATTTATTACCTTGTTATAAACAATTACTTACTCAAAAAATATCACATTGATTGTTTTTACAATATTGATCTCAGATGTCAAAAATGACTTCGGTAGGATGACTACGATCAATGAGATCACTATTCCATTATCACCAGAATAATAAAAATTATATAAATAACATTTCAATGAAATAGTATCATTGCAAAAACCAGCTATTAAATATGGTATGGAAAAATGTTCTATATTATAATCAAGGAGACTATTGGTTGTACCAATTCAAAAATAACTTTTCACAATATCAATTATCATTATAAAAATAATTAAATATTTATTTTATAATTACATAATGATAATTATATCATTAATATATTATTTTTTAAAAAAATTCATTTATATTTCTTTTATGATATGAGGTGATGAAAAATTAAGCTCATCACAACATATAGGTTGTAATCCATATGTATGCAGACACGACATTATCATTAGTAAATGGGTGGATTGATAATAATTATAATCATATATTATTTTTTAGAGTGATAAATATTCCATGATTATCATAGATATTCTTTATATCATTCATTATAATAATCCCAGAGTGATGTTGATGGAAAATTAATCATATCATTCTATGAGGTGGTAGTCTACCATATAAACAAAGGATAATTTGGTATTGCGGGGAATATGAGATGGGTATAAGTAATTGTTTTCCAAAATAACAACCCAGTGTATTTTAGATAATGTTATAATTATCCCATAATGTTTGGATGCAATTCTAATGATGTTGAATAAGAAAAAAAACAAAAATGTTTCGTCTAGAACTATATATCTTTTTCGAACATCTACCTTTGACTTTCACATTAATCCCTCTAAGTTAGATAGTCTACCAAAACTATTACCTATAACATTTTTAGATGTATTTTAATAAGGGACATGGTAAAGGATATGCTAATCCAAAGGGAGCTGTCGATTAGCATTTAAGGTGAGAGGGTGTGTCATTTTATAAGAGTGGGGACAAAAATTTTGGGATTTTCCTAAAGTATTAAATTAATATAAATGAATTTCAATGAAAAGTTGATCCAAAATGATGTGATTTCAATGAATTTAAATGTTTTTAGAGTTATCATAATATCAATTTTTTAACACATTATGTATAAATAATATGACAGTAAGAGGAAAAATAATGCATAAATGGACTATGGTTTATGTTTTCAACCATATCCAACACATTTTTCAATATATAACCTGTTTATATATATTTAATCATTTAATAAGATATTATTTATTATTAAATATTATTTATTATCATATATTATTAGTTATAAAATATTACTTATTAGAAAATATAATTCATGATAATTTTGACACTATTAATTCAATATGAGTTTTAATATATCCTGAAAATTTGGAATTACAATATAATTATTTGATGATTATGTAAAATATTATATATATCTTGAAAAAACATGTGACAATTGAATTTATTAAAATTATATCTCTTTTAATGTGACAAAAAAAATATTTTCATTCAATTAAATTTAATATATAATTTGTTTGTGTTTTATAATAATTTATGGTAACTTTTTCTTCAACCAAGGACATAGATTTCCAGTCTGAGACTCTATTTGGATCTTCCTCAAATTTTTCCTGAAAACAACATGCACGTGATATTAATATATTTAATTTATTTAAATACATAATTCTAGACACATTCAGACTAAGAATCTCATGCCATATTAGTGTCTGGATTCTAAAATATTCTTATAAATTTCACATAGTCTTACATGGAAAATCTAGGACCATAAAAAATTCATATATATGAATTAAACATTTAAGAGATAACTATTACATTGAATAAGAATACATTATGTTTATATAATGGTTTGATTAAACTCTATGTTGAGTATCATATGTGACATCACACATAATGTTCTTCTAAAATCATGGGATATTACATTTAGAGATGGGTTGTAATAGTTCTAGGTTGGAGATATAGGTCATGGATAACCTAGAGACATTGTTGGCCAGTGAAGTGGATCCAGCTACATGTGGAAGGTTCAGGAAGGGTTTCAATATAGATTTAAATGATCCTTTCGAGAAGGAGGATCATTATTTATCAACATCAACCTAAAAATTAGAATTTTTTATGCTAATGAATAGTGAAGTAACACCAACAGATGACATAAATGTGTTTTTGGTTTATCTACAATAAATATAGGGAATAAAATTTCATTCCATAGACCAATTTAAGATATTCTGTCATCGCAAGTATAATTATAAACTCATGAAAAAATAAAATATGTGTTAACATCAAACCTCGTAAGGTATTCAACTAAAATGGTTAAAAATTAACCCAATATAGAGATTATTCTTATTATAACCGAATAGATTTTATTTTTAACCACTTTAGGGAAAAAATTATCAAGTAACCTTCTTGAAACCCTTAGATAAATTCATTAGTAAATAATTATTTAATATTGAAAGGATATAATTTATTTAATGTGGAGAATGTTAGACCCCAATGTTGAAGAGATATTATTATTATTATTATTATCATTATCATCATTATTATTATTATTTATGTCAATATTTTTGAAAAATGTTTTTTTATTTTAGTGGATTAAATACATGATTATAAATTGTTTTTTAAATAATTTAAATAAAACAAATACATTTTATTCATTAATATGTTTTACATTACATCAAAATCATAAAAATTATTTACTTCACCCCATGGATTGTTAATCAACATATATGGAGTTCATCCATTTAAATTGAATAAATAAATTGTGAAAAATAGGTAGATATGAATAAAATCATCATTACTATTAAATGTCTCGGGTCATGTTCAACCTTGATGATCAGAAATAGCCAAAAAATTATAATATGGAATATAATTATGAAAGGAAAAAAATATGTAAAATTTATAGTATTAAATAAAAACTAATCCTTGTGACGTGAGAGTGTAATGAAAAAATGATTTAGTATTTCTATATATATTTGAACAAAATCTAGCCATTGAAAATATTATCATTGATATCATGGTTTTGGAAATTATGACCACTATAAATATGGTCATCGTAAATATGGTTTTTTGATATTTATATATCTGGTAGGTAGATTGAATTCATGTATATCTAATTTTTAAAATTAAAATAAAATATATCATAATTAATAAATATTTTTTTAAAATATTATATATATTTATATATATATGTGTGTAAGTGAATTTTTTTACGCTTCTATGTTATGTATAAATATTTTCAACATTATTAATATTAGAGAACATGTATATATAAAATTAAAATAATATTTTCAATATAATGTTGTAATAAAATAATATTTTAAAACTTAAATATATTAATTTTAATTGGTTTTTGTTATATAAAATGTTTGATAAATGTAATATCTCTTTTTTTTTTGAAGAAATTTTTTTTATCTTGTTATATTTTATATTGAACAAAATGAACAATTTTAAAATAAGATTTTTATTATTGTCCATCATATGAATGTTTAATTAAAAAAATGAAAGGTAGTTTTCTGAATACCTTTTTAAAGTAAAAAATTATTATCATGATAAAACTATATATATATATATATAACTAAGGCTTAACATTTATAAATAATTTGTAATGATTTAAAAATAAATTTTTTTTAATTTTTTTTTGATTTAATTAAATTTTCAAATTAAGGAATTAGTATTTTAATGGATTTTATTTTCAATTACATTTTATTTTAGTAATTATAAAAATTGAAATTCTATTATAAAAAATAAAATCGATAATTTCATCCTAATCATAAATATTATGTTTGAATTTACACTATTTATTAATACATGTTTTTTTCTGTTACAAGGGACGTTGTCAATTTTTTTATACATAGAAATTTCATTTGATGAGCTGGATATAAAATTTTTAATAACATGTTTCATACTATAATATATGTGTCATCTTATGGTTAGGAAATAAGAGTATACAACATAGATAATAATTTATTATATCGATAAAAACCAATAATGGTAATGAAATAATCTCTAATAAAAAGTGAATTAAAATTTTGATATAAAATTTTGATGAAAATTGTTTTTCTATATTAGTTAACCTTATCACATTCAAAAAATTTATATTTTCCACTTTCTCCTCACATTAAATGTTTAACATGTGTTATATTTTTATTAATGAATTATATGTTCCAAAATGTACTTCCATTCTATTTTAAATTGAACCACCACCCCACCACCTTCCCTAACTTCCAATTATCCATAGAATTAACCCATAAAATACCATAGTCTCTATTAATACCTCTTCTAATGTCCTATACTATTTAATATTTCAAAATGATCCAACTAATGTTCATTAAGTTGGTGATCATAAGAGAACATTTAAAGAAAGTGGTGATATTTTCTACCATACCTTTTAATTCTCCTCTAATTATATGATTAAAAACCTCTTCATTATATGATTTAATGATAAATATACTATTACTATTATTATATTATTTTATAATAATATATAATCATTTTTATACCTTCATCAAAAACCATTGATAAAAAATGGTAATATCCCTATGCTAGTGTAGAGACTATAGCCTCAATGAGAACATGTTCAACATTCCATCTTGACAGTCCATTGGTTCCTAAAAAGTTTATTTAATAATATAATGTTATATTTATTAAAAGTTTCATACTCTTAAATGAGAATAATTATTATTTTCGACCTTCCATTGGTTCTTAAAAAATGATAACACATTTTATGTCTACATAAGGACTAATGTATTCATGGGATGATATTTCAATTACATTTTATATAGTAACTATAATGGGTGATTAAAAGATGTAATTTTCATAATAATAGCAGTTACTATACCTTTAACAATATTTATTTATGACATGAATCATTATATAAGTGGTGTTAAAATTAAATGATTATTTTAAATTTTACATAAAAAATTACTTTTCATGGTACCTTTAATAATTTTATCCTATTCATGGAAATCCTATTTACCTATATAAATTAAATGATAATGGATTAATATTGTATATAATAATCTATAATTTTTGAGATTATGAAACTATGTTACCTTTGATTAACCTTGGTCAAAATACCATTAATGTTTATATAAAATTGACCAAATAAAATCAAGTTACAAAAAATAGAAATAAAATTATAAATTAGTAAAAAGGGTGATAAATAGGAGTCACAAAAATATATATCATAAAAATGAATTTTAGGAATGATTGAGAAAAAATAAATATTTTTATACATGGAGTTTAGTGTACGTGTGTATCACATTCAGACATGAGGTAAGGGTTTCCATATCAATCACTCTTGATTGCTGAATTATTGGATTTTATTCAAAAATATTTGTTTCTATGAGATAACAACACTATCCATGATTATAAATATTAAAAATAATTATTTAAAAATAAATTTTAACATTTATTCATGTTTTCCTTATTGTGGGATCTGATTCATGTACTCTATAAAATGCAAGTGTATGACATAACACCATTTTATTTCATGATTTATAATCTTTATCCTTCATTTTAATTTCTAATTTTATACAGTATAACATATTTAAAACATATTCTATCCCTTTGAAATCATGATTTTTTTGTGTTCTAATCCTTCTTAAATATGTATCTACGGAACGAATAACTACAATCCTCTTAAATGATGGTTTCACCTCCACTTCGATAATTATCCTTTCCACCAATGTTATCCTTTTTAATTAGAAACATAATTATGTGATACATCATGTGAAATTTATAATTACATTAATTTTTTTCATTTTAATCATTAATTATATTTATGAAGTAGGATTACATTTTTTATTAATCATCCAAAGGGATATTTTGTGACACCTTCGTGACATGCCCTTAAAAAAATTTCATTCTTTTTCATATATTTATCATGTATTCATTCATTATTCCCAAAATATTTTCGAATTTATGTCCCTTTCATATACACCAAGTGAAATATCTATTTAATTTCTAGTATTATACTTTTGTATGTTTCCTTTGACATTCCCCCTTTCATGTATACCTGATTTATAGGATCTATTTTTTTCTTATTTAAAATTTGAGACTAATGTGATGCTTTTAAAAATGAATTTATTTTCATAGCCATCATTATATTATAGAGATCCAAATTTAATCAATTATGTATTCATATAAAAATATATGGTATTTAGTTCTCTGAAATAATCCATTACTTATTTCTTAAAGACTCACTATATTGGTATGTTTTTTCCACTCTTCTTCTTAACCCTTCTAAATAAATTTCTATAGTAATAATAAATGATCAATAAAAATGTTTGGTTTTAAAATATAAATATAGAAATTATTTAATTCATTAATACATTAGGAATCATTATGATTTATTCTTCAGTTATACATTGAATCTAAATTATGATTCCTACTTCCATATAATGGCTTTAATCAGGCTCATCATTTTTATATTTTATATGTTCCCCATATTGTAGGAATATATAAGAATTTAATATATTTATTGTGTGTTCTAGGAAATATTAAGACCTATAATGCATTGTAAAATTATTTAAATATCATGAAATTTAATATAATGGATTATGGAGGCAACCAAAAACACTATTGGACTTTGTCCACATTGTGATGATGGACTAGTCAGTTACCCTTGATATTTGTTATTAATATAATGTTTTAATTTTATCGTCATGTTATTGATAACATTATTTTTTTACTTAGGCTATATTTTAATTCTTATGATCATTCACTTTATGATATCATGTTATCCCTCTTAACTCAAATGTTTAAAATCATTTCCAAATGTATTCCTTTACTTGGAATTCAAGATCACCCTTTTAATTATTTATTTTCCTCAGTGTATCCAGTTTATTTTTATATGATCCATGGAAATTAAGATAAATATATATACTTATAAAATAAATTGTTTTATATGTTTCTGATGGTGTTCTTATCTATCTAATATACCTAAGAAAATACCTCTAGATCCTTAGTGTTGTTTTATTGTAATATAATGTTAAGAAAATTTAAATAGTTTTTTTCATGAATGGGCTGCTATACTAATTTCTAAGATTCATATTTTAATTTTTTGACCCTTATTTCATTTTAACATTACATATGTTTCATATTAATATTCTTAAGTATGTAAAAATAATATCCAATCATCATGAACCATCAATATTCTCTTATTGATTATTTCATTATTTTATAATTAATCAAGATTGTTAGGACTAATCCTAAGAAAAAAAATCAATAACATTGATTATGTAAACATATTTAAATGATTTGAATATGTTGAAAACCCAACAAATGATAACATTTGGTCATCCATTATGCATCGATCAAAAAATATATCATTGAGAAAACAAATCTATAATATTATCCCGATCACCCTAGTGTAAGCCTAACACCGCCAAACATAATACAATCCATCAAATGTTCAACATTATGATCCATCACTATATCATTATCCTTTAATCCCATTAATCATTAAAATTCAAATCAATTCCATGTTCAAAATAAGAATCTCTCAATAATAATCTAGTTCTATAGAGTAAGAACACGAGGATAATATTTATGTTCTAACCACATATTCAGTAGTCAATTTTGTCTATAATAAAAAGGATTTATAACAAATGATAAAAAATATGGTTCCTCAAAACCCTATAAAATTATCTTAATATTTTTTATTTTAATTCCCATATTTAATTAACACGATTATTTTTCATATGTATTCTTCATCTAGTAATATATATAGAACAATTAATGATAACAATGAAAAAATATTAACATGCGTCAAAATATATTTATTGTTATTGTTATATTATTATTATCATTCTTAAAGATAATAACAGTTCACTATCAAGAGAAGATAATAATATTGTAAACATCACTCTATATAAAACTAAAAATAATAATTACATCTAAAACCTATAATGAAGTCTATATTATTTTTTTTGAACATAAATGAAATTGGATTTTATGTAAGATGGAACACATAGAATGAAAAAAACATTTTCAAACTTTTTTCAAGACTCCAATTCTATATTATTTGGATCATCTAGACTATGTTAAATGATTAAAATAATTGAGGGAGTTTAAGTCTAATTTTTTGAGTGAAAATATTTAAATACTTCGTGTATTTTAAAAAACCTGGCCATATTTAAATGTAATTCACAATTAATTAGATAATATTTAAATTCCCTTATCTTAACCCATTTAATTTCCCAAATATATAATGAATAAAATATATACCTTTTCTTCAGGAATTCAAAAATAAAATAAGCCATTCCCTTATTTTTTTAATTATTTTTTTACATAAAAGTAATATTACAATCATATTTGGAAAAAAATGAATTTTGGGAGAAAAATGACGACCAAAGTTGATGATAATATCTATGGTGATACAATATTGAGCCACTAAAAAAATAGATAATTGATAATTCAGACCAATAGCATGAGAAATAATAGTGACCACATTGATTGATGCCACGATGAATAGAGGGACTACATGAATTTATAATCATCAACTTGCACAAATAAGAGACTATAAGAAGGATCAACTTTATGAAAAAATGATTGAACTCCCAACCAAGGTATTGGGAAAACAACTGAATAGGTTTTTCGTGGTAAACAAATGTGATCAAATAAACAATATACCAACACATGTTCAGACAAGTGTACTCCCAAATATACTTTTTAATTAAGAATTTAAAAGAATATAAGAACCCTCTCAGTGGATATATGCATCATAAAAATATGATTCATGGGTTTTAAAAACCTAAAACATTATATTTGATTCCACTAAATCAATTATAATCCTAATTAATTTTAAAAAAAATAGATGATGAAAATTGGGTCTGAACAACCACCCCAAAATGTACTTTTCTTGTATACTTCTAAAATAAGAACTAATACCAACAGTAGTGGAAAAAACATTTATAACCACAAAAAATCAGTATGCAACACCAAAACACAATCCCATGGGAGATATATCTCAAAGAATTAAGTCCATAGTGATGATTAACATTTTATTAATAGATATGACCTCATAAAATAGAATAATGTCCAACACATCATCTAAAAATTAAGGAAGAAATAATATCAATAAGAAAGATCAGTACTCAAGTAACTCAAGATATTGAAAACAATTCTATGATTCCCACAACTATGATCCCTCTACCATGACACTTTCCCTCCACCTGGTATGAACAAAACAAATAATATATCTTCGTGCACCACATTTCGATAGTCATGGTCCTCATCGGGTCATTCGATAAAGGTTACACCATCCTCAACATCTAACTAAACCAACTCCAAAAAATTGGGATCATAATGAAAATATTGTTGTTGTTATGCTAAATGGAATACATTATGTAATCCATCCTTTTATATCATATTAATTCATGATATGGTAAAAATAGTATATGTTTAAAATTTATTTCCTTAGGAATAATGTATATAATAAATCAAAATGTTATTCTTTTTAATCCTCTAGAAAGGAATATTCATGGATTCATCATAATTTACATTTACTACATCTCAAAACATGGAGTCATATATTATAAGAAATGGGTGATCACGAGGCATAGTAAGGGAGAAAAATTATAGGTGATCATGAGGAATATAAATATGAATATGAATAATATCATTATGGAATGAGAAAGATAACATGATGAATATCATTCTAAAAAGAACATTAATAATAGCATAGAATAGTGGATACAATATTTAAATGATAAATTCATAAGAATATCCCCATGGTTTGTCACCAAGGTGTCATCTTGAAAATTACAAAGGTTATTCTCCAAGTAATCATCAAACATGTCATCTATAGAGATTAAATACTTCACACAATGAATACAAATTCTATGAAGGAAATACCTACATTTGTATCAATTTCATATGAGATACAAAGAATAAAATAAACTACATCATTAATAACATAGGGAGAATAATAAACTATTTTTATCAATGTACAGGTATATAAAATATTTTAAAGACCACATAATTAAGTCATTTTTAACCCATGGAAGGAAATTTTCTGTTTATATATGTTAATCTCAAACCATATATTAATTTTCAAATCATGTTAAATACCCATTGAAAAGAAAAGATATTTGGGTATTCAAATAAAAAGGAAAGTATAATCTCTCATGTAAAATAATGAAATTTGACCTGTAAATTTGGAAACATGATGGGTTTAGAACATGGTTTTAAAAAAGGGTATAATGAGATAGTATAAGGGTTTACAATTAATAATTCATAATTGGGTAGTTATTTTATGACCAATAGTGTTAATAAAATAGAGTAATCATTATATTTAGTTGAAAAATAATAAGAGGTTCTTGAATTGAGGATTATAGATAGATAATTACTTAAACATGAATATTAACTCATAAATCATGAAGAATAGATGCTTGGATGATTAAGGACACATTAGGGGAACCCCTTGGGTGGAAACAAAGACATAAATTCAAGGAGAATGGATTGAGAGTGAATAGAAATAACGAAATGGCTGGGTATTTATAGAAAAAATAGGGGATCATTTTAATAACTTAAAAAAAGACCATAGAAGGCTTGGTTATGGAAAACGAAAAACCATTGGCTTACCCATGGTTTTGGAAAATTTGGACAAATATTTTTTAATATAAATCCACCATAGATAAAAATTATTTTATATTAATTCTTATGTTATTGGAAAGTAATGTTTTCACAATGTAATGTTTTTTAGTCAAATGTTTCCATTTCAAACCTCAAGAAGTCATTTATTGGTTTAGAAATTTATTTTAAGATATTAAAATTCGATATTTTGATAATATAACATATTTTTTTTCATGTATTGTGGTTAATTAATTATTATATTACTATTAGATAATTTCAATGTTTTTAATCAACCTGAAATACCTAAATTATATTTTTAATATTCATGAAAAAATAATGTATTTTAGAAAATTCCCATATATTCACCCAAACCGACTTTTGATTTGATTATTTCAAAAATTATATTTAAATTAGCATTACTATTATCTATATACAATAATTTTAAATTTTAAATATAAAAAATCATTATTTATTAAAAAAAATACATGTTGTAAGGTACAGTCAAAATTCTAATCCTTAAAAATTTCCTAGGGCATAATAAATTTAATTTATCATTTATATTTCAATAATATTATTTTTAATATTATATTTAATTAAAATAAATATTACTCATAAAACCATTGTATATTATAAAAATTTATATGTTTTATGAATAGTACATAAAAAATAAATTTATTAAATTCAACTGAATTAGAAATATATTTAAATAAGGTAAACTAATCTAAAAAAGGAATTGAGGGAATTAAAATTTTATTTATACTTGGGAATTACACTTTTTATAAATGATACCCAAGCATGTAACCCCTTATAACACCAATGAACAACCCCAGGGTAACATGTGTTTTGGTGATGGAGTCATAGGGGGGCTCAGCTAACAACGAATGAGTGGTAATTTCCACTATCTTGAACTTTAACCATTTGATATTTCGTTCCATATTTACTTGTAAAAGCTTGGATTGGGTTTGGTCAGGTTAAAACCTTTGATATAATACATCCCTCATAATTTCTAACAAATGGGCTGCATACGACATGACACAACTGGTTAAGGTAATCTATTATCCTTTATGAACATATAATCCCTTTTCATTACTAACTATCTACACAAATTATAACATTGTAATTATTATTTAATGGGTAAATTTATCAACAGCTAAATTTTACAATGGTTATAATGACTAAGGGTCATATTTTTCCAACAATCAAATAATGTTTAGATACTAATTTTCACAATTCCCATTATACACTATGAACAACATTAATTATTTTATTAAATATTCACGATAATTATTCTATATGATGATTATTTTTTCAGTACAATCATTTTTTGTCCACTTATAATTCATGGGATTTTAACTCATATATTAGCTAACTAATGTATTTATCATTATTAAATAGAAATGGTTATGTTGTTTATAATTCATTATAAAACACATATTATCATGATCAATATATCATTTAAAAATCCCAGGATGTTACATTCTCCAACATTTATAAATATCACTCATGAAATTTCTACTCATTACCATAGTTGAGAAAAGGTGAGGGTACTTATGCTTCATTTTTTCCTCTAATTCCAGTGTAACCTCTTCAATATTATGGTTCCCATACATCAATTTTATATTGTCAGTAGTATTTTTGGGTAGAATCATTTCTCTATTTTCTAATTTATCTACTGGATTCTATATAGAATAGATGACATGTTATAGATTTACTACCTCCAGATTTAGTACATATAAGGGATTAGGTATGCCCATCCTCAAAATATATTCATGTAACAAATCAGGCACATGAGTTAGATTTGGGGAATGTTCCAGCCAATATGATACTAGTCCAATGCGATCAAGGACTTAACAAGGGATAATGTATCTTGGGCTATGTATCCATTTCATCGAAAACTGCATGACTCTCTTCCATGATGATATTCATTGTAAAATGTTCTCTCCAACATCAAACTCTTTGTCCATTCAATGATTGTCAACAATGATATTTTCCAACACTGCGAAGATTTTATATGTTGTTGGATATCATGAACTTCTTTTATAATATTTTTCAAATGATTTGGCCCAAGAATCAATCTCTCAAAAACTCCATCACAACATGTAGAAATTTTTACATCTCTTTCCATAGAGTTCTTTATAGGGATCCATTTGAATACACGATTGGAAACTATTGTTGAATGAGAAAGAAATAAAATGGTTGTATTGATCCAATACACCATTAAATTACACATACCATGTTCGTAGAATGACCTCGAGTTCCTGAATAGTCCTTTTAGATTGGATATTAGTTTGAGATTGATATTTCATGTTGAAATTCAATTAATTATCCCAAGATTATTGAATAATTCATCATAATTTAGATGTGAACCTTGGATCATGATTAGAAATTATATTAATCGGTTCCCCATGATGCCTCACCACATCCATTTTTTATAACATGGGATATTGTTCAATAGGTAAATCTTTTCCATTAGTGACAAAATTATATGTCTTGGTGATTTGTTCCACTATATCAAATATTTCATTATTTAATTTGTCACATAGCCTTCACTTGATGACATACCAAGCACGATGCAGTGTATTCGAAAATATCCCTTATAATATTATCCCAAAAATATTGATTGTGAAGGTCCCCATACATTTTCATGTGTCAATGATGTATAGGGAATGTAGATCTATGAGATTCATCCATCAGTTTTTTCATTATTTCTTAAATATATGTAACACATATCATTGTACGAAATCTTCGAAGACCTTCTTGATCAATATTGAACATAGAAAACATCCCACTATACACTTTCTCTATCTTATTTTGTAATAAATAATCATCTTATCGTGATTTTCTGATCTCCTAAAGCTATACCGGTTGAAAAAAAATTTGGGATATGATTAATAATTTTCCTTCACTCCTGATTCCCATGTAAAAAATTACAATGTATTTGATCTATGGATCTACATTAATCGTTATGACCTCATGAAAAATATGTTCTTTCTTAATTATTTCATCGACCACTTTCTTTCATCTTATTGGGTGATATTGAATTGAACAATCAATGACTTATAAATTTCCAACCATCTCCATTATCCCAGCTTCAATTTCATATGTGTCAATTTATAAATGAATTTTTTTGGTCTATTTATATATCATATTCATCCGCATGAAGATAGTTCCTCCATATAGGTAGCGAAAAAATAACCATAGCTAGTTCCAGATCATGCTACTTATAATTATTCTCTTGAATATTTACCTATTGATATGCATTATATTTTTCATTTTAATTTTTAATCAGGATGCATCGAAGCCCTTATCGACATGAATTTCTAAAAATATAAAAACTGTATCTGATATAGGGTAGAGTTATAACATTATAAGTGACCAATCTCTTCTTCAGTTCATGGAAAAATTCTTCTTACTCCTTTCCAACGATGAACATAGCTCATTTTTTAGATAACTTTGTTGGTGGATTATTGTGTCATGAAATGTTATTCCAAAATTTCATGTTAATCCAAGAAAACAACGAATCATAGTTACTAATGTATGATGAGGCCACTCCACCACAACATTTGTGTTTTCATGGTCAAATGATATTCCTTAATTCGTTACAATGTGCCACAAGTAAGGAATACATTTTAACTACATTTCAAATTTGATGAATTTACTAAATATCATATAATTCCTCAGATCTTAAAATATAACCACAAGATAATCATTTTACTCATTGTGAATTTTGGAATATATCATAACATCATCAACAAAACAACCAAAAATGTATCAAGGATGTTGTAAAAGACTATATTCATTAATTCTATAAATATAGAAGGATCACTAGTCAAGAGGAAGGGAATTAAAAGAAACTCATAATGCACAAATCTCAAATAGAAGGATGTTCTATGAATATCATCTATCTTCAACATAAATCGATGATAACCACATCAAAGATTGATATTGGAGAAGAATTGATCCCCATGATATTGGTCAAATAAATCCTCATTTATTAGGATAGGTTACTTGTTCTTCATTGGGAATACATTAATTTCCCTATAATAATCTAATATATGCATTGATACATCCCTCCTATTCATAAAGAGAACATGTGGTCCCAAAGTTTAAACAATTTATGTATAATGTTTTTCTCCAAAATATATTGATGTTTTTCTTTAATTTCTCTTGCTTTTCATTTTCCATTCTATACAGGGTCTTTGATATCAACATGGATCTAGGTATGAGTTCAACGGATAACTCTACCACTATTTCTAGTGGTGTTTTTGGTAACTCCTCAGGAAATAAATCAATATTGTCTTGAATGATAAGGATATTATCTATATATATATATACATCCATTTACTTCCCACTCTTCGCTGATTATATCCTTAATGAAGACTTTTGGAGGTACTTCTAGAGAAAACATATGTCGTAACTTCTCTCCATTGAAAATATCTACAGGTAATCCATTCACAACTACAAAGATTTCCATTCTTCTTCATTTTATCATAGAATTATACGTTGACATCTATTACATCCAAAAAAATAGTGTTAAATTCCACCATGGTAGTGACTACCAGATTAGTGATGAGGTTGTCCTCTCTAAAATACTAGAGGTTCATTACACTGTTGATTCTTAGATATTCCCCCAATAGTCATGAATGATCACTCTATGTGTATAATTTCAAATTTAGTTTATGTATTACTTTCAAAAATGGAGGAAATACTACAACACAAAGAACTAGAATTAAACAATGTAAATTTTAGCTTCCAGAGAACAATGAGAGACCTTCAAAAAAATTATTTTTGTCCTAAACTATATATATCATGATAGAAAATGAACTTAAATTCTATATTATCCTATGATGAGGTTGATGGTGAGTTTCCTATATTATATTCTGATTTGTATGGTGAATTCAAATGTGCACATGGTGTATAAACATGATACATTGAACCTCAAGTTGGGACATCATAATATACCATTTAATCTTATTGATTAAAAAATGATCCTTTAACTTACTACAATATCCCCATGCTATATGGACATCTCTTCCACACTTTTAGCATTTTAAACTCTTAGTAAATAAGTACACTGAATGTTTCAAACACATTTCTTACATGTGGGATGTTAAAATTTCATTTTTCCTCTTCCATGATCAAAGATCCTATGTTATTTTGGATCTATAGACATCATTTTCATTATAATTATAATACCAATAAGTTTCTAAAAACAAATATTAATCCTTTATATAAATTTTTACTATCTCATTATATTTTCCATATCATTGATTTCCTAATTTCCACCACAGATGTGGTATCATTCAACTAAAGAATATATCAACATTTCCTTTTAGTTCCATTACATTGATAAAAGTGTGTCGTGAATAAATTGTAATGTTCAACTTAGAGATTTCCATTTATTCATTTTTTTCATTTCAATTTTATTAATTTATTCTCTATTTTTTCACATAAAATGGGAAATATTTTTGGTTGAAAAAGACTTACCTAAACTATTCTTACTCAATACCATAAATCTACCTTCTGGGATTTGTATTTTTAATCATTGTCCACCACAGTTTATATTATCCATATATGTGATATACTACTAAGGTAGATTTACCTATGTTTGAATAGTAGAGTTTAGAAATTATTTTATCTATAGAGATTATACATTGTTCAAAAAACTAATGAGTCAGTAGATCTAATAAAATAAGTTTGTAATTGATACAAGGAGTCAATGAGATGTCGTTCCCTTCAAGATGAATATGGCTACACATCTTGATTCAAGTTATTATTAATTAATTAGGATAGCTGATTCCTTAATCTCATGTTGGTTTCCATTATGGATTTCATTATAGGTCCATTACTAAATCATCTGTTATGCTCATCAGTTATGCAGTTCCACCTATCTCCCAACATATTATAATGGAAGAAAAACATAGTGAGAAACATGTTAAATCCAAGAATCGTAAAATTCTAAAGAAATATTATGTCTCAAATGATTATTCTTAATTATGTTATTTTTTAACAATAGTACTATTTTATACAAATCCTTCATAATGGTTCATAAAAATATTTTGGATAACCAAACATATCCCCCTGAGTGTTTCAAAATATGAGTTCAACAAGGCCCATTTTTTTGAAGTAGTCTTCGATCAATTCCATCTTTATAAAATGTTTTAAAGTGATACCCCTGTAAAAAGATGTGTCGGAGTCATAATCCAACTGAAATAATTATTCATGGGTTCATTATAAATTATCATTAACTATATATCCTAACCCGAGGACATACATTAATTAGAATGGGTGAGAATGAGGATGGTTAAGGAATACAATAAAATATTAACATAAGGATTATCCATAATAATATGATGAGTATAGTTTTGGAATGATAAAGAGATCACGAAAATTATCATAAAAAATTAAATGAATGATAATATGGAATCATGGATACAACATTTAAATTACACATTCATAATCATATAACATTGTTTTGTCACCATGGTGGCATAATAGAATATTACCAATGTTATTTACAAAGGTATCATAAAACATGTCATATGTATAAATTATTTTTTTCCCAGTGCATTGGAGAACTATCACGAAACAACCATCATATGTATTGATTTATTTTTTTCAACATAGATCAAAATAAACATTTTCATTAATTACCCATGTATAACTAAGAATGAGTTTCTTATCAAAATATAAGAATTCAAAAGATCTTAAAAGACATGATCATTATTTAATTTTTAACCTATAAAAGGAAAGGTGGGATTCATATATGTGAATTCCCAAATGAAAATTTTAATTTTTAAAATACATAAATACCCAATGAGGAGAAAATGTTGTTGGAATTCAATCAAAATGGAAAAGGTAATCTCCAATTAAATAGATGGAATTTTGAAAGTTCAATTATGACAAATAAAGTGTATAAAACATGGTTTTAGAAAAGGGTATACAGAGTGGGGAAAAGAATATTGAATTGATAAAATATAATTTTATATTAACATTTTGATAAAAAGGATAATAAAATATAGTAACCATAACAATTAGAAGACACAATAAAAAAAATTCAGGTATTTAATAGAAATGAATAATAATTCACTTACCATGAAGAGTCACTCTTAAATCATGAATAATGGAACATTGGATACTAGAAGACACCTTTAGGGGAACCCTTGGGAGGAAAAACCACAATATTATCATTAAGGACTTATTGGGAATGAAAATAAATGTGGAAGTTGGGAGATATTTAAATAAAATGTGGAGGATTTGTTTAACAATTTTGAGTATAGTAATTATAAATATAGGGTGTGTAAAATGATAAACTATTTTCCTCCGCATGGTGTTTCCCAAGGTATAGAACATTTGAAAAAAAAATATTTATATCCAATAGAATTATGTATCATTTTATAAAGATTATTTTTCGAATGAAAAATATTTTTTTCAAATATAATGTTTTTAATGTTAATGATTGCATTTTAGAATTTGATAAGTAATTAATAGGATTGGAAATTATTAAAATCTATTAAAATTAAAGATATTAATAAAATAAATTATTTTAGATTTTGGATTAATGTTAATTAATTATTAATCCATTATGAAATAATTATAATGTCATTAAATATACTAAAAACCATAAACATTATTTTAAAACATCATAGAAAAGGTATGTATTTCAATAAATTCACATAAATTCACCTTACCCTAATTATGACGTCATGATTTCAAAATTGATGTTTATATTAATAGAATAATTCTATAAATTTGATATATTTTACTTTAAAATATAAAAATCCATATATATTTTTCAAAATAAGTAGTTGTTAGGCATATTATGATTTCTAATATTTAAAAATGTCATAAGACATAATAAAATAATTTTATCAGTTAAATTTAAGAAAGACTGTTTTAAACAAAATATTTATTTAAATTAAATGTTATTCATAATAGTTGTTTTATTAATAAAATTTAGAACTTTTCTAATAAGTAAAATTTGTTTTTCAAAATCAATTTCTCAAATTTCATCTCTGTAACACCCCAACCCCAGAAGCCTAGTGTCGGTGCATCATTACGTATCATTTTCATGACCACAAAAGAACATGTCTCGAATGACCGATTATTTTAGTAGCCTTGGAAGTACTAGATACATTAATAAGGTTTACATTACATCATAAATGAAAAAATACAACAATATTATTCCCATATACAACACTAAGATCCCATAGAATGTCCTTGAAGGTCAGTCATAATATACTGGTTTGCATCATGGGAAAAATAAAACACAGAAAGGGGTGAGCTCTGATGCTCAGTAAGGATAACAATATAGCAGAAACATGCATAAATAAGCATAAACATTTAAGGTAATGTATAAAACCAAAACAAAGCCTTTTAAAACTGAACATCAACATATTATAGAAAATATTAAATCAAAATAATTCCATTTACTTACTCAAGAGGATATTCTACTAGTCGAACAATAACATGAAATATCAATAGCCACATTTATAATGATGGACTGTGTAATGCTAGACTTTCATAACCACATAATCAATGCCTTATGCCAAGAATACAAATAATATTTTGTCAAGGCCTAGTCCCAAGACACTATTTTATCTCATGAGACTTACAAATGCATCGCGGAGCTATAGCGGGCTACACTTGTCACATAATAAGTCCAATGCATTCATCATATGAACAAGTTTAAACATAACATAAACATTCATATTAAAACTAGCATACAAAATGTCAATATTTTATCCATAAAACATGAATTGTATAAAAATAACACAGCCACAGTCAAACATATCACTAAACCATCAATACAATATAGAAGTTTTTTTATATTAGAAATGAACATCAAATAAGTTTAAAATCCATCAATGGATGTTGACGTATATGAAATCAAAACATTTTGAAAGAAATAATTTTTTTTTGAAATCATTTAAAAGTACCATAATTATAAAATAATAAATTTATTTTGAAAATATTCTTATAAGCTCGTAAAGGAAGAATTGATGATTTTATAATAGCAGAAAATAGCCCCACCTGCCATATAGGTTAAAAATGGACATTCTTACCTTAATATTGTCGAAAAGGTTAAAAAAGTCCTTATTTGGAAAATGACAGAAAGATTCCTTTATAAACATTTTATAAAAAGTAAAACAAGGGTATAAATGACTTTAACCCATAGTCTATAAAATGGTCAGAATGTTTTGAAATATATTTTTATGAAACATAGATGTGGATGATAAAGAGATCATAGTAGATAATTACATATAAACAACCTCGGATAATGAAGAGATTGTGAAATTAACCCTTACTTTTCAATTTTACATGGTATAGGGTAGTTTAACCTCCTATATAATGGTGAAATATTCTTATTAATTTATACAATAATCATATACATTAATATGATATCATATATGATCTTTTAACATATTTTTGATAATAATATGTTAGTATTATTGTTGTTTCAGGTGTTTACAGATTTGTTTTCCTTTATATTCCATGTTATGTGAGTCATATTAGATATGGATGGGATGTATATTATTCATATCCATAATGATATCAAGTCATTATTCATTATTTTTAATCATCTAATGAAGATTAGTCTTGAATGGATACGATGGGGATTGAATCTCATCGCGTTCGTGGACACGGTAATCATACGTACACACAAGCGACAATATCATTCGTTTGATATTAAAATAATATATAATTGGATGTTATATCATATATAAATAATCCTTATCATGATATAAATATTATTAACATCAATTACACATCATTATTATACCCATCCAAATAATAATGTATTGAATAACAATTACACTGTGACGTGGAGTGGTAAGCTGTACATATGCACGCAAGGTGACATGTAATTAAATGGATGGATAGAATAATGAATATGGTTGTACCATATTTATAATAACATCAAAATATATTGAAGATACTGGAGTTATTATTTTATAATATAAACAACACAGAAAAAGGAAGTGGAAGAACAAAAGAACTTGAAAGAGTGCGGTGAAATTATTACCTCTTATTTGGGTTCTTCCAATTAATTTGATCAAAAGGGCTCCATAGGGTGACTTTCTAATGAAAGTAATGCCTCTTAGATGAATGAAGGATAGTTGATAGGTTATTTGGGCATAGTTTGGCCGAGGAAAAAGGCTATGAATTTGTGAATATGAGGGAAGCGGTAGTTCCCTTTTATAAGAGGGGTGAGTGGAACCTTAGGAAAAGCTAGAAATATTATTTTATAATAAAATAATTTTTGGTTTATAACGGATAAAATGTGGATTATGTAAATTATATGGTGTTTATGGGGCGAAAACCACTCATCCAATAGGTTTAAGACAGGTTTGGGTCAATATATTAGCTTTATTTTCTAGATTTAACTCTTAGTTAAATAGTTTGACATTTACCATGTATATTTTTATTTTTATATTATATGGTTAATAATCATAATATATACTTCTAGTATAACCCCACGTGGTTCATTTATAATACAAATATCATTATATAAGCCTTTTGGATGATCCATAGATTTTTAAGAATAGAATATAAAATAATAATATAATATTTGTTTTAAAAGTTATTTTATGTCAATTTTGACACAATTTGGTATTTTGATTTTTTTAAATTCATAATAGCATTATTGCTTCGAAAAAAATCATATAACTATCCCTAATATGTAATATTAACCAATAAAATGAGTGGAATTCATAAAAAGTCTCAAATTACATTAATTTTTATATTTATAATATCAATTATTTTAATATTTTAATAGTTAGGTAATTACTACAGCACCAATGTGTCATAAATAAATTAAATTATATAATGTCTAAAAAATATAAATAAAATAACACTATTGAGGAAATCTTTTTATCATTCTAATGAATATTCATAGTGGAATTAATCTTATGTTTAAACCTATATTAATAATATTTTATTTATTAAACACCGATTTTTACTCTTTTAACTCTTCTTTGAATTAAATAATAATAAATGACTTAATCTAATCCAAGTCGAAGAAAAAAGTTCATATTTTATTCCTAATGTTTTTTTGTTGATTTATACTTATCCAATAGAATTTGGACATTTGTTAATGTAATAATACCATCATTTTACCCTTAATTACCCTATTTACTTTTAACTATGGTAAATGAAAGTAAAAAGTTACTATTCACCAAAAAATATTTCTATCTTATTGAATCACATTTTACTTACTGATATCAACTATGTCTCTCGGATTTTTTAAATTCCACTCATAGAAGGGTTAAAATTATGTTTTATGTAAATTTGAAAATTCTCCTAAGAGGTGGGTAGTAGATGGTGAAAAGTTTAATAAAATTTATATATATCTAGAATTACTATAAACTGACTTTATTGAGTTACATTGAACTTGTATAGTTATTAGATTTCTATTTTGACCTAAAATAAATTTAAATAAAATTAATAATAATTTAAATAAAAATTCGATATTAAACTATAACTCAAATTTTTTCACTATTCATCCAAAATTGATAGTTTTTAGAAAAATACAAAAAATTCACCCTAAGCTATTTTCGATATTCTGAATCCAAAAATTAATTCTATTATAAATGATAATATTTGTAATATTAATAAAAGTGGGTATTAAAATTCATAATGGCTACTTTTATTGTTCGCGGTATGTCAAAATCTCGAAGTATTTGTACAACACACGCTACTGTATTATTCAAAGAGAAGCGTACCGTGGAAGGTTGGGTTGTTACATTTTTCCCTACTTCAAAAAATTTCATCCAATAAATTTCTATAATATTACTACATAAAAAGGTTCGGGTGGTTCTTCATCATATGTTCAATGGGTTCCCACATTGCCTCTTCCATCTTATGGTTTCTCCATAGGACTTTTACCAAACGAGTCATCTGGTTTCTCATCAATTGTTCTATTGTATCAAGAATCATGACATGCTCCACGAAATAAATAGTTCAGGTTCCAGTTCTAATTCTTCATAGCTGAGTACAAGCATTGGTTCAGGCTTGTATTTTCTCAACAGTGATACATGGAACACATCATGGACTTTGGAGAGACTTGGTGGCACTGCCAACTGGTAAGCTACAACCCAAATTTGGTCTAGAATTTCGAAAGGTCCAGTGTTCCTGGGACTCATTTTTTCCTTCTTACCGAAATGTATGACACCCTTCCATGGAAACAACATCAAGAAAACATGATCTCCTACTTGAAATTCCAAATCCTTCCTTCGGTTTTCATCATTGCTCTTTTGCCTACTTTGAGCTACTTTGATGTGGGTTTCAATTACCTTCACCACTTCTATCATTTCCTCCACCTGTTATGGGACTATGAGTTTTTTTTTCAACAACATCATCCCAATAGGTTGGTGTGAAACATCTCTTTCCATATAAAGCTTCATATGGTGCCATATAAATACTTGAATGGATGCTATTGTTATAGGAAAATTTGACCAGAGGTAAATTTTGATCCCACATACCTTCAAAGTCAAGTGGGCATGATCTGAACATGTCTTCTAAGGTTTGAATAGACGTTCTGATCGTCCATCAGTTTGGGGGTGGTAATCAGTGCTCAAACGAAGTTTAGTATCCAGAGTTTTCTGAAGACTTTTCTAGAATCATGATTTAAAACGTGGATCACGATCAGAAACAATCGATATAGGTACTCTATGAAGTCCTAAAAATTCATTAATATATATCTTTGATAAAAGTTCAAGTGGTAAATCTTCTATCATTGCATGAAAATGTGATGACTAGGTAATACGATCAATAATGACCCATATTTCATTGTTCCTTCTAGGAGATTTTGGTAGTCTGATGACAAAGTCCATCATAATATTTTCCAATTTCCACTCAGGTATGGGTAGAGGTAGCATGACTGCAGCAGGTTGTTGCCTTCCAACATTCACTTGTTGAAAAACCATACATCGTGACACAAAATCATCAATCTCCCTCTTCATGTTGTCCCACAAAAAATTTTCCTTCAAATCTATATACATTTTGGTGCTCTCAGGGTGTATAGAGAAATTGGAACTATATGCATTGTCCAACATTTCCATTTTTAGATCAGGTATATTGGGAACACAAAGTATCTTCCCAAATTTCAAAATTCCATATTCATACACAAAGTCACTCAATATCCAATCATTCACAGCTTTAATCTTCTTTTGAAACTCTTCATCATCGGTCTGAGAACTCTTTATCCATTCTAGTTAAGATGGTTTGGAAACCATTTGAAATAAGATCGATGTTTCCCCTTCCATGGTGATTCCCATATCCATCATTACTAGATCCATGAATATAGGACCCTTTACAAATCTCATCTTGTTCAAAACTCCATGATCCTTTCTACTCAAAGCATGTTCCACCGTATTTTCCTTTCCCATGTGGTAGTGTATCATGCAATCATAATCATTGAGTAGTTCAATCCATCTCCTTTGCCTCATCTTGAGTTAATTCTATGAGAAAATATACTTAAAACTCTTGTGATCAGTATAAATATCACAATTTTCACCATTGAGATAGTGTCTCCAAATCATCAGAGCAAATCATATAGCTTCTAACTTAATATCATGAGTAGGATAGTTTTTCTCATTAATTTTTAGCTATCGTGATGCATAGGCAATAACTCTACCATTTTGTATAAGGAAAAAACCAAGTCCTTTCTTCGATGCATACATATAAATAACAATCCCATCATTCCCTGATGGTAGAGTCAAGATAGGAGCATTGACTAATCATATCCTTAGTTTATCAATACATTTTTCACAATCTTTTGTCCAATCAAATTTAACCCATTTATATGTTATCTTTGTTAAAGGGTTAGCCAATCAGGAAAAATTCTGGATGAAATGTCGATAATAACATTCTAAACCAAGTAAAATGCATACCTCAGTTGTACTCATCGGTTCCGGCAATTCTTGGACTTCTCTTGTATTAGAAGGATAAATGGAGATTCTATCCTTAGAGACAATATGGCCTTGAAATGAAATCTCATGAAGCCAAAATTCAATCTTACTAAACTTCCCGTATAATTCATGTCTTATAAGAGTTCTTATAATAATGTGCAAGTGATATTCATGATCCTCGAAGCATTTGAAGTATAATAAGATATCAATAATAAATAAAACTACAAATTCATCAAGATATTCCTTGGAAACTCTGTGCACTAGATCCATAAAAACGGAGGGTGCATTAGTTTGCCCAAAACACATTACTATAAACTCGTAATGCTTGTACCCGGTTTGAAATGCTATTTTCAGAATGTCTTCCTTCTTCACACACAACTGATGATATCCAGATCGAAGATCAATCTTTGAGAAGTATTTTTCTCCATGAAGTTGGTCGAATAAATCATCATTGCGAGGTAGGGGATAATTTATCTTTATTGTTATAGCATTGATCTCTCTATAGCCAATGCACAACCTCATAGATCCATCATTCTATTTATCAAAAAGGCAATGGGATCCCCATAGAGAAACACTAGGGTGAATAAATCCATTATTAATCAACTCCTCTAGTTGTTTCTTTAGTTCCTCTAATTCCATACTGGCCAATCTATAAGGGTTCTTTGATATGGGCCTTGAACCATGAATTTGGTCAATGGAAAACTCAATTTCTCAATCCGGATGATGTCCAGGAAATCCTATTGAAAAACATCAACATATTCTTTCACAATGAGAACATCCTATATTAAAACATTCCATTCCTCACCCATAGTTATTTCATTCTCTTCCTCCCCAATATTTGAATTTAGTTGAGCTATTGGGGGTGGATCTATATAATAATTAGGTGGTGACATTTCTTCCCTTAGGAGTTTTGAATGACAACACCCTTGTTAAATCAAATTGGAAATATCTAATTTTCATAGAAAATTGGGATGATATAAAACAATGTGATGATCCAAAATCAAATAAATCATTTGCTAAACATGAGGAAACCATTAAATTACCTGCCACCATATCTTTCAGAGCATCCACATCAGCAGTAGTGATAGCATAAGCATGGCCTTGATCCCTTGGTATTTTTTGAGGCAATTTCCTCTAACACTTAGGACATTAATTTTCATAATGTCCCATCTCCCTGCAATTATAGCATTGAACTTCGGTATCTCCTTTCTCCCCCTTACAATCAGGAGCTTGGTGGCCTTTTTCACCACACTTTTAACAGAATCCTATTCCCTTCAAGAAAGTACCGGGTTGTTTCTTCCCACATTCATTTCAGGATGGATATTAAAAATTTCCCTTATTCCCCTTATTTCCATTCCCAGAGAGATCAGTAGATATCTTCTTCTCTTTATTTACTTTAAAGTCGTAAGACTTAGAAAATCCACATGTCTTGATAGCACATTAGATAATTTCTTCATACAACGAGAAGGATTGTGAGACTAGTTATCGAAGGATAAATGGTTTTAACCCCTCAACGAAATGATTAATATTTCTTTGTGGGTTATGTATATAATCTGTAGCATGCCTCGCTAACCATGTAAAGTTTTCCACATACTTTGCGACATTCTCATCCTCATTTTTCCTTAGACTCAGAAATTGCCTTTCTGTATCAGCTCGATGTTCAAGAGGATAGTATTTTTCAACAAATATTTCTTTAAACTCACTCCATTCTATATTTGATCCTTTATCATCTTCCTTTGTGTTTTGAATTCATTAACACCATTGAACAGCTTCTCCATTGAGGCGGTAAACTGCCATGATAACCTTTTCTCTTTCACTACTCCCCAAGGCATGTAATACTTTCTCTAAAGAATTTATCCATTGCTCAGATAATAATGAATATGTACTCGCATTGAATTTTGGTGGATTTTTCCACATGAATATGTCTAACATTTATCCTCCACACTGTGGATCATGGTGCTCCATATGGGTAAGGTTATTATTCATAACCTATGTGAGTTGTCCGAGTATAATGATAAGGTGATTAACACCTGTTATATCACCAACTCCACTATAATTATCATGAGTATGAAGGAAATACCTACATTGTGTGTGTGCATTTATAGGGTTTCAATTTCTCCCACTTGGCGCCATTTCTAAACATTGACATACACTAGATTAGTTTATAAATCACAATACATAAATCGAATATTTTAAAACAATTAACATAAATTGAACAGTTTATGGATATAATCCATAATCATAAAAAAAATTCATGGAGGAAGCATATATTTATAAACCCTTCATAATGGTTTGTAATGAAAATGATAATTATCCTAAGAATATCCCCAGGGAGTGTCGTAACCAAGAGTGCATCAATGCCCGTTGTCGTGCACCAGTTCTCATTCGAGTCTAGCTCAAAGCGGTGTTTTCTGGTATTACCCCTAGGTACATCTGTTCCAGAGCCGCCTCTACCTGCTCGTATGTAGACATGGATGTATTTCATGGAAAACTCAAAAAATATCTATAATACCAAAATTCTAGGATGTCAATCTATTCTAATCGTCAAATTCTCTCTTAGGGATATCTTTTCTAATCAGTGTTTATCTAAATCTAGCTTCCAAGGTTTGTACTAAACATCCTCTAATACCAACTGTAATTCCCTGACCCTAGAAGCCTAGAGTCAGTGCACCATTACGTATCATTGGCATTATCACAAATGATCATGTCTACAATGACCGATTAGCTTAGTAGCCTCGGATGTACTAGATACATTCATATGGATTACATTACATAATAAATTGAAATCTACAACAACATTTTTTCCATAGACAACACTGAGATTTCATATAATCTCCTTGATGGTCAGTTATAATATACTTATTCACATCCCCGGAAAAATAAAACATCTAAAGGGGTGGGCTCAGATGCTCAGTAAGAATAACAATATAGAGGAAACATACATAAATAATAATAAACGTTTAATACAGTGTATAAAAATAAAACAAAACCATTCAAAATTAAACATCAGCATATTATAGAAAAGATAAAATCAAAATAATTCCATTTACATACTCACATGGATATTCTACTAGTCCAATAATCACATGAAATATCAATATCCACTTTCATTCTGATGGAATGCATAATGCTAGATTTTCATAATCACATAGTCAAGGCCTTCTGCCAAGACTACATATATGATTTTTTCAAGGCCTTGTTCCAAGACACACAGTTTGCCTCATGGGACATACCAATGCATCGAGGAGCTATAGCAGGCTCCACACATCACTTATTAAGTCCAATTCATTCCTCATATGAACAGGTTCACACATAACCTAAACATTATTATTAAAACAGTCATATGAAATAACAATAATTTATCCATAAACCATGAATCGTATAAAAATTACACATCCATAGTCAAACATATCACAAAACCTTCAATACAATATGGATGTGTTGAACCCTCTAGGAATCTAGTTGCTTTACTATATTTTGATAATCCCAATTATGCTTTATTTTATGTTGATAATCTCAATATTTCTTATTTATAGTTTGATGATTCTTATTGTGGATAAATACTTACTTTAGTATTTGTGTTCTTCAGACACATATTTATATGTTATGATAAATATATTATAATCAACGAATTTGGTTAAGAAATTATCTATTATTTTATGTTTAGTATTAGACTTTCGGTTACTGGATGTATGTATACTCTGACTTAACTCATTCTGCCAATAGAATGCTTAAACAGAATAGAGCTACCGATACAGAACAGAGCTACTGATACAGTTATGTCTACCGCTATATGAGAGTTACCGGTACAGATTAGTCACCATTACAAAAATATACCGATATATCAAAGTCTACTGATACATCAAGGAAGATACCGACAGGGACTTACCGCTACTGATACAGACAAGTCTACAGCTACTGATAAAAGAAAATTCTACAGCTACCGATACAGGAATGCCTACCGCTACCGATGCAGTAAAGAATACCACTACCAAAGTCTACTGACTGACATGAAGTCTACCGATATAAGGGTTTCCAATGGAAAGTCTACATTTACACAAAGGGCTACCATTACACAAGAAGCTATCGATACTCAGACCTACCGATACACAAGGCTACCGATATCCAAAGCTACCATTCCAGAGACATAACCCGATGCTACTTTAATTTATTTATCATTATTTAATCTAACCAACAGTCATATCAGGTATATTTTAATACACAAACATTTATTTATTGTGTTTTGTTGGATGTCAGGGATCCGTACCTCGTACCTGCAAAAAGGAAATCACTTCTGTTTCCAGAGCTCGTGTTTTAAATAAGAGATGATCCTGCTAAAAAAAGAAGAGGTTGTAAAAAAAAATAAGAGCGTGACAAAAAATAAGAAGGTGAAAAAAAGTGTTCATGAAAAGAGACGACTGATCTTACAAGAAGAGCTCAAACATTCCTACATACTAGAAAGAGCTTAGAACGAGAACGAGAACATCCACACAAGAACTTCATCGACTACAGTTTCATTGTCTCTGAACCTGGATATCAAGAGAACGACACTCTTTTTTTCAAACAAAAACCAGAAGAGGACTAAGAACCATTTCTGATCAAATTGCATGAAGTCCAGAGCTGCACTGCAATCACTAGAGCCATTCTAAACTCTACATCTTTTCATCTGTGATTTATTATTTACTTTTCGAGCAGTGTGTGTCATCTGCTGTATTTTTACACACACACACTGTCTCATTTACTTTAACTGCAGGATATGTAAATCCTTACTCAAACCCTTATATCTTTTATTTTCCCACTGGGATAGTGGTAGTGGTCATGCGTGACCTGGGAAGCTGGTTTGCTGTTGTGTTTGTTTCCCACGAATAACAGTGGTAGAGGTCTTAGACCTGGACAGTTGTATACTGCTGTAATCCACGATCAAGGGTGTGGATCACTTTTATATAAGGTTTTGAGAGGACTAAATCTCAGCTTGATACTGAACCTCTTGGTTATATCTATTGTTCTTATTTCTTTTCAAAGTTAATTTTATTCCGCTGCAAACTACTTTAAAACCAAAAACTCTTTTAAAGTTACTTTGATAATTAAACTCGCAAGTGTTTATATTAGTTGTAAATCAGTAGGTTAGTTTCAATAGTTAATAAACTCTTCTGATTTGATTAACTGGGAAATAATCAATCCCTTGAGAACCTAACAGAACCTTTACTTTTTTATAAATTCACTACAGCTAAATTCTATGTTTTATTTGGAGGAATTTGGTAAATGATTGTTAAACAGAAATTTTAATTGGAACTCAATTCATCCCCCACATGAGTGTCCACTGCGACCAACATTTGGTATAAGAGGAATTAAAAAATTTTCTGAAGTACTCTGTTTTTCAACTATGATTTTAGATTTATTTTAACGTTCTTAAAATTTATGTTATTTCTAAATTTTTATCTCTTTAAAATTTTTATTTTAACCTAGTTATCATGGATAACAGACTTGAAGGTGTTGCTATTAATAGACCACCATTTTTAAATGGAAACAACTATGCTCAGTGCAATATTAAGATAAAAATTCATTTAGAAAGCATGGGTTTTGATATTTGGACTACCATAGAATCAGAATATAAAATTCCTACCACTGTCAGATCTACTTGGAATGAAGCTACTAAGATAGCCTACAATAATAATTGCAAAGCTATGAATGCTCTGTATTATGCTTTATGAGATGAGAAATTTAATAGATTATCTTCTTGTAAGACTACACATGAAATTTGGGATACTTTAAGTGTTTCTCATGAATGAACAACTAACGTTAAAGAAATGAGATTGAACACCTATACTATTAAATATGATAATTTTAAATGAAGCCTGATGAACCCATTTATGATATGTATCTCAGGTTTAACTAAATTGTCAACACAATGATCTCACTGCGAAAAGATGTTTCATCAAAAGAGCAGATCATGAGAATTTTGAGATGCCTACCTGAAAGATAGAGGGGCACTTCTGTTTCAATTAGAGAATCTTGTGATATTGGTGAAATTCTAGTAAAGGAACTTATTGGTAAGTTGATGATGTATGAAGAAGAGCTTAAAGTAAACAAAGAAGAAGAAGATGAACCAAAAAGGAAGTCAATTTCCTTCAAGACATCTACTTCAATGAATAAAGAGACACTTCAAGCTGTAGGTGATAGCTCAAGCGGTGAAGAAAGTTAAAGTGCATCTGATAGTGATGCAGAAATGGCTCACATATCCAGAAGACTTAAGAATTTCTATAGGAAAAAGATGTTTTCAGAAAGTCAAATTACAAAGGTAAGTATGACAATAAGAAACACTAGAAAAGGACTGGAATAAATATGACAAATCTGATGAAGTTGTCTGCTATGAGTGAAAGAGAAAATGACATATAAAAGTAGATTGTCCAAAACTGAAATATAAGAAGAAATATGGGTATACTGATAATAAGTATAAGAATGCCATGAAGGCTACTTGGAGTTCTTCTGAAGATATCTCTAGTGAATCTGAAGCTTCTGAAGCTGAAATCAGAAATAAGGAAAACATGTTTTTTATGAAAAACACCTCTGAGGTAACATCTGAAACTCTTTCAAATTCTTATTATTCTGGAGATGATTCTGATTCTGAAAATATGTCAAAATCTAAACTATTTGAATACTGTGATATGTTGGAAAAAACCTGTAATGAACTGAAATACAAATACAATGGTTTAAAGAAACAATATGCTTTAACTGTTAAACATAAATCTGATCATGACATAGAAATGGAAAATAATTCTTGGTTAATTAAAGAAAACACTGAACTGAAATTGTCAAATGAGAAACTTAGGAAGGATTTATAAAAGTTCACAAACAAAAAAGATACTCTTACTAAAATTATAGGTAAGAAGATTGCACCATGATATACTACTGGCATTGGATACCAACCTGGACAAAGAAAAATTACCAAAACTAAAATTATTCCTAAATCTGGACAGAATGTAGATAGTTATAATTATGGAGGATCATATGCTTCAACTAGTTATATTCATAGTTACGGATCTAATAAAGTTTATCTTTTCAAATCTGTTGATTCTAAAAAATTTATGAGACTCATAAGTCAAATTTGGGTACCTAAAGATTTATTGGCTAACCTGTCTAGACCCAAGAAAATATGGGTACCAAAATCATTTCCTGTCAAAATCTGGTTTGTAGGGAACCTGCTTAAACAGCTCCTGAAGAAAGACCTCGTATCTGGACAGTGGATGTTCAAAACATATGTCAGGAGACTTCTCATGCTTTAAAATCTTAGTCAGAGTTGATGGAGGCTTTGTCACTTTTGGTGATAATTCGAAAGGGAAAATCATCGTCTTAGGCCAGATAGGTAACACTGACTCAGTATTAATTTCTAAAGTTCTATTTCTTGATGGATTTAAATATAATTTATTGAGTATTTCTCAGTTATGTGATGATGGTTTAGATGTTAAATTTGAAAATGATTCTTGTAATGTTTATTCTAAAAATTCTTTAGTATTTTCTGCCTTGCGAAATTAAAATGTTTATGTTGTTGATTGAAATTCTTTATCTATAAAAAATATTACTTGTTTAAATGATTTTTATAAAGAGTCTTGGCTTTGGCACAGAAGATCAGGACACTGCAATGTACATTCACTCAGAAAACATTCTAGGAAGAACTTAGTTAGAGACCTACCAAAACATGAATTCCCAGCAGATAAAGTTTGTAATCCCTGTCAAAAGGGAAAGCAACATATAGTTTCTTTCAAATAATAGAAAGAAGTATCAACTTCTCAACCTCTCGAGTTGGTTCACATGGATTTGTTTGGACCTTATAGAGTTTATAGTTTAAATGGGAAGCACTATGTCTATGTTCTAGTAGATGACAATTATAGGTATACTCGGGTATGTTTTCTAGCTCAAAAAAGTGAATATTGGTCTTACTTTGTTAAATATTAAAAGTTTGTAGAGAACCCTAGTGGACATAAGATTAATACCTTGAGATGTTATCATGGTCGTGAGTTTGAAAATCATGAGTTTGAATCCTACTACTCACACAATGGCTATAGTCACAATTTCTCTTCCCCTAGGACACCTCAACAAAATGGTGTAGCGGAAAGGAGGAATATAACACTTCAAAAAATTGCCAGAACCATGCTCAATGAGTATGACCTACCTGTTTATTTTTGGGCTGAAGCTGTCCATACAGCTTGTTATATTATCAATAGAGTCTTGATCAGACATGTTCTTAAGCATACCCCTTATGAGTTGTGGAACCATAGGAAACCTAACGTTAACTACTTTAGAGTTTTTGGTTTCAAAGTCTTTATTCTTAATACTAAAGATAATATTGATAATATTGCATCCAAGAGTGATGATGGAATTTTCCTAGGTTACTATATTTCTAGTAAAGCCTATAAAGTTTTCAATAACAGAACCAAATGTGTGGAGGAATCTGTTCACATCAAATTTGATGAAACTGATCCACAAGAACCTAAGACCTCTCTTGAAAATCTTGAAGATGACCTCTCTATTTTGAATATTAATGATAATGAAAATGGACTTACAGTTAAAACGTCCAGTTCTGGAAATTTTCCAGAACCTACTTCTATTGACACCCAACCTGTTGATGAAACTGAAATCTTAATCCCAACCTTTTCAAGACCAACTAGGATTCTAAAGAACCATCCTTTAGATTCTGTTGAAGAAAATCATGATAGAGGAACACAGACTAGAGATTCTCTAAGAAATTTGGTTGAACATCATGCTTTTCCTTCACAGTTAGAACCTAAAAATATCAATTATGCTATCAATGATGAATTTTGGGTAATAGCTATGCACGAAGAACGTAATCAATTTAAAAGAAATAAAGTCTGGGAACTAGTAGAAAGACCTAAAGACACATTGACCATAGGAAAAAAGTTGGTGTTTAGAAACAAAGTTGATGCATCTGGAAATATCATTAGAAACAAAGCTATACTAGTTGCACAAGGTTACAATCAAAAAGAAGGAATTGACTATGAGGAAAACTTTGCACCTGTAGCTAGATTAGAGGCAATTAGAATCTTACTTGCCTTTGCATCACATCTGAATTTCATGTTATATTAGATGGTCGTGAAAAGTGATTTTCTAAATGGTTTTATTTTTGAAGATGTTTTTGTATAAAAACCACCTGGTTTTTCAAATCCTCAATTTGAAAATCATGTTTTTAAACTTTCTAACGCATTATATGGTTTAAAACAACCTCCAAGAGCATGGTATGAAAGACTTAAAAATTTTCATATTTCAAAAGGAATTACAAAATGAATTGATGATCCTAATCTTTATATAAAAATAACTAGTACTCGCGCGTGCTATTGCACGGCGTATTCGATTAAGAGTTTCTCTTTTAATAATAGATTAATATTTATATAATGTCAGAAGAAACAGTAATTTTGAATAAATTTTAATATAATGTAATGGTGTATGATAATTGAATAAGAGTTCCTATAATAATAGGAAAACATTTATAAATGTAATGTGGGAACTGAAATATAAATTGAAAGATGAGTGAAAGATAATATACTGGTTTTAATAATAAAAATGAGAAATGTGAAAATAAATGAAATAATAATAAATTGAATGAGTGGGTTGTTCGGGAAAAAATAAAATGGAGTAAAACTATTCATCATTATATAGAATAATATGTAATGAGGGACGTAGATATCAGAGACAAATATGAAACATAAGATGAAATTGAATAAAATAAATTGATGAAGACAAAGTCGACATCCACTTCATTATACCTGATAACATGAAATTGAATAAAAAAATAGATAACGAAAAATTGAATTAGGTTATTTCTTCACTAAATGTCTATAGTCCTGGGTTGTATGTCTATATTTAATACCAAACCTGTGCATTTTTATAGAATGATCATTTAATTATACATTCACTTACAAAAAAATTAGTAATTTTCCAATATGAATTTCTGGGAAAAAAATACATGCAGGAAATATAATCATAAAACTGATAAAATAAATATAAAAATGTATATTGTATATGCGGCCAACGAAGTACATTTCATAGTGTAATTACAGGAATTTATAAAATGTATGCCCAAAATATACAAACTATTGGAGGAAAACAGTTAGATAATAATATGTAAATATAAAATTATTTATTTAAATATAGTTTCAATGTCAAATAGGACAAGGAAACCCTGTTGAGTCTTCTGGAAGCACTAAAAATAATCAATTTTATTTATATAATGTTTCAATTTCTAATAGGATAAGGAATCTTTGTTGAGTCTACCACAACATTGTAAAGAGGCCTCACATTTTTTCCCTCCTATAATCTAAAAACCATGACTTCCAGAAGTTATGATATTCTTGCAAAAACAAATGTAGCCACTCCAATTCGGCTGGCTACTGCATGGTATATTTCCACTCCATATATTAATTACATCACTCTTGGATCCATCAATTGAGATCAAAATAATGAATAAAGTAAAGATATATGAATAGATCTAGGATGTGACACGTGTAAATGAAATCATTCTATACAACTATAGATGTGCACAAATTTATATAAATTAAATCTATTCAATCGTACAGGTGTTAGTGGTTTGAAAGGAGTGCTAATAAATTCATCAAGACATGCTACACAAAAAAATACCAAAGATAATTATGTGCGATAATAAATATGTTTGATAGAACTATCCGAGAAAAACACATGCATAGATAATGAATTTAACCCATTGCATTTACACAGTAGTAAATGAATGGGATGTATCAATTTCAACTCCTTATTGACCCAAAACAATAAAAACTGAACAAAAAAAATCACAAAATCAAAACCTTAAAACCAACATACCCAAGGAATCTTGAATGTTTCTTTATCAAATTTTAGCTGAGACTGAGTAGACTGTTGATTGCTCCATAGGTCCAACTCCATATTTGAAGTCATTCCCCATCATACTCTTCTTCCTCAGTACGCTGCCATGTTCTCATGGCCAGCCACTTTATAGCCTATACTGTTTTCATCCAGGGGATATAAAATAACTGACTTATTTGCATTATCATTGCCATATGAATCTATCAAATCTCACAGACCTTGTAAATCTTGTCAGATGATATGGTTATACAAAGACGCATCAATTTGAATCCCATTGTCGTCTACCTAGTGTCTTCTGTGCAACGGATTGGTCTCCTCATCTATAATTATCACTGTGGAAATTCCAAAATCAGATATAGAATGAGATGGGAATGATACCCCATCAAGAACATTTCTGGGATATAAAAAATCATTAGGCAGTGGTGATAAAGAGAAGAAAAGAAGCTCTTGGAGGAGAGGAGGGCCATGTAAATTTGACATTTGAAGGAAATGGCTTGTCAGTAGCAGAATCAAGATATGTATGTCTAATACAAGCACTTTATTTCTAGACATATCTATATAGAATTAATTTATAATTAGTGTAAATTCAATGATTAGTTAATTGAAATATATCCATGTTACCGGGTAAAGTATGAGTAGTAAAATATAAAATAATTTCTCAACAGATCTATGAAGATTCAAATTAAAACAACAACAAAAATTCGTGTTCAAACAAATCCATGATAAATGAACCTTTATCTAGTAGGTATTAGAAAAAGCATTGAAATCTGGGTGACCTGAAAGGTCTTGTCCATGAGCATAAACATGTGGAAAATTATGATGCACATGGCATGACATGTATCCCAGAAATAGTACATGCAAATAGTTAAGATCCCAAGATGAAAGTGAAAAAATATATTTAGAAGCGTGCATGCTCCATCACTGTAATCATATGATAAGATAATATATAATTATAATTTCCATAGTTAAGAATCTAGTAATAAAAAATAAAAGTTGTAAAATAGAAGTTTTTAAAGTTGAAAATTTTATTAGAGGTATACTGTAATTAAATGAAGATATTTTGGTGGTATAAAACTTAAAACATAGATGCTGATATAAGTGTTGTTATATGGGAATATATACTTAGAAAAAATTTGGATGAAAATACATCTTGGATAATAGAAAACAATTAAAAACTATGCACTACTAAACTGTAATAGTATAAATAAAATTTAGTCCATATCATATTTTTATTCTCATGAAACAGGTTTATATGAATCAGAAAACAATAAAAATGCATCAACTTTCTCAATTCTGATAGACTACACAATTAATTATGAATGGTCATATCTATAGGCCTTGAGGTCAATTTCCCAGATCATGAGACATCCATGTCAAATATACCATTTTATTACCTAATGAAAATACCACATTGAAAAACTAATATAGAAAATTTGATTGTCTTGTTAAGGGGGAACACTTACAATGTATAAAAGACACCACTTCTATGCTAGATCATCCATGCAGAATCAAAACCATACCAAAAAATTCCCACGATTATCACTTAGCTGCATAACATCCCTGAAAATACAAATAAGCATCTAACACAATTTATGCCTTCTACCGATGTGAAAAGGATTTTATGTTAAACAACATAGAAAATAGTTACAGAAAGGAAAAGATAAAACTAACTAAAAAAGAAGAGTTTCAGTTTCAATAATAAAAACCTCTGGATTAAGGTGAAGGTTAGAAGAACTTAAAATCCTCACAAATTTGATTTTGCATCTTTCTCTATATATTTTTCACATCTGCAATAGCAATGAGATGTATTTTGAAAGAACAAACATGTTTTTCTGTTTTTTTATTAAAAAAATTAATACCTATTTAATTTATTTTCTAGAAACTATCCACATTTACACAATCTGGTAAGGAATCAAAAATTTAAACATATCAGATCACTAAATCAATAATAAAATTAATATTGTCATTTTTTTACAGACATAAAAATTAATAGCTATTATTTACCTAAATACATGTTTTTCAAAAATAAACAGTTTGATCCAACAATAACAACTGGATCATTAATTATTACCTAGCTTAATAAAGTTAGAAAGGCCAAAATCTATGAGCTTCATAACAGCTTCCACATTTATAGATGTGAAAAGGAATGTTTTTAAACAAAATAGACTACAGTTTCAGAAAGGAAAACATAAAAATAACTAAAAAATAAGGGTTTCGGTTTCATGAATAAAAACCTCTGGATTTAGGTGATAGTTAACAGCACTTAAAATCTTCAAAAAAATGGATTTTACGTCTTCCAAAATGGTAACATTATATGATCTCCTTATTTAATTACACAGAGAATAAAAACGTACAGTATTTTTTGTAGAAGAGGTAAAAACCATTCGTGGAAAACAATATAGAGGGAAATAGTAGACCTACATGGGGCCTCTCATTGATTCCCTTTTCCAGCTAGTAGAAGTAATGTTCACCATTCTAGATATGGAAAGGAATTTTTAAAGAGGTAAAATGATGTGAAACACATACGTGTAGAAAAGAAAAAATATTTATTGACTCTTATAATTCCTTATATACAAATCAATGTGGGAAATAGGATAATAATCATGAGTATAATTTTTGCACCTTTATGGAATAAATGTTTGACCTGTTTGAAAAAAATATGAAAAGATTAGAAATAAAATGAACATGTTAACCCTCCTAAAATAAAAATAAAAAAACACATCAAAAAAAGTGAAATAACTTAATCCATGGGAGTTGCATCCTCTCATTGAAACCCGTTTCCAGCCAACCACATTAATTTTCTACATTCAGGTCATGTAAAGGAAGTTTCAAAGATGTAAAATGATGCGAAACATGTATGCACTGAAAAGTATAAATATCCAGTGAATCGTGTAAATTCTTACAAATTCATCAAAAAGGAAAATCGGAGAGTAATCATGAAAATAATCTGCATACCTATATGTAATAAAATATGGTTCAGTTTGACATAAAAATGAAAAAATTGAGATGCACCAACTATAAGGAGAAGGTAATGTGACATTAGTTGAAATTTCCAACCGACCACAGCAGACCTAATTCAGTGATTATGTGATATGATTCCCTACAATTAAAGTGCCTTCAAGGGATGAAATGTTTAGTGTTAGTGAAATAGAAGTATTATATAAGTTTTTTAAGAAGATTAATAGTGCGTTGATTGATGATGGGACGATAAATAAGAGTTTCAAGGGGAATTATTCAATATCAACCGCATTTAGGAAAACAATACTGCGTACAATGAAATAAAAAGTGAAAGATAAATTACATTAAGAGTGCTTCTAATAATAAATATGAGATATGTGTAGAGGATTATTTGATAAGAATAAATAATCACCCTCATTTAAGATTGTTTCATTCCCAACTCTTCCCAATGAAAGAACTAATTTTATGAATACCATAGCAAACAAACTCATACAGCTGCGAAAATATAATTTATAGGGTAATATGTTGTTTAATTGCATGAATTGATGAAAATAAGGAAAGAGCTCTTAACTGTATTATTAATAGTAGTAGTGTTTCCAATATATAATCTTGTAAGAACTAAAAACACATATGAACCATAATCTAAACTGGAGATTCCACCCCTATATTTAAAATATTAAACAACCAAACATGAAACCTCATCCTGTTATGAAAATGTGAGCAAGGGGAATGAGTTACTACTAAAAAATTCCAGTTCCAAGAATAAAATATGAAATGTATCACCCGTGAATTATACACTTTCACTCTTCTTCTTAAATGTTCAACGACATGTAGAAAATGTGTATGAGTTTGTTTATTACACATTAAATTTTATATTAAATTCATTCTGTTTTTAAATTAAAACAAACACACATTTGATTATTAACAAAATAGTTCTGTAGTGGATTAATCAGGTCAAAGATCAAACATGGACATTAATTAACAGAAGAATTTTCAAAAATAATTAGAGGATACCCCTGTTGAAAATCATGAAATATCAAAATGAAATAAGAATTAATCACTGACGGATAAATCCAGTGTTATAAAAACAATATCTCTCTACTGAATTCCATCTATTGCAGCCCTCGTGACTATGTTAAGAATTAATGTTTCAATACTGACAAGGGGAGAATCAAGATGTGTGACTGCCAGTACATATTTCATAAATTTTTTAAATACAAATAAGATGGTTAATGATTCATAATTTAAAAAACAAAATCACATAACGATTAATACATATCTGTAAACATGTTTGTAGTTGTTGCCTTAGTAGTCTTCATAGAAACACCTATCAATTTATGGACAACCTTTCAGCCAAAAATTAATGGAACATCATAAAGAAGTCAATAACCTTAAAGTGAAATGTTATATTTAGAAAATATTAATAAACACATAAGGGAATAACAGTACAATGAAATTAACAAAAAAAATCAAGTAATGATTAATAAGTATCGAACAACCTATTTGTAGTTGTTGTACTGGTAGTCTCCATTGAAACTCTTCAAATCATGGTGAAAATTTGAGTGATCCTATAAAACAATTAATAAGTCAATAATGATAGTGATGTGATATATTTAGAAACAAATTACATATACATTATCAGTATAAGGAAATTAACAATTTATAGATATCGAGTGAAAATTACAATGGTAGTTGTACGATGGAATGTATGCTTCAACAGTTTATATATGACTCTCAAAAAACATCACAGACTGGTAGCCATCCAAACAAATTGGTTTAAGTGCTAGTTTATGGAAATTTGTAATAAGATCTACTGGAATTTTGGTAATAAAACCTATATCCAATTCTATATTATGTTATCACAGATAGTGAGAAAACCAATTGAAACTATTCAACTAAATCTGGAAATATTAACACAAGAATATAAGGTAAATCGTTTTCATGAAATGGGGATAGAACACCTTTTGTGTAGATCTTGATCTGTAGTGTCTCTAAATATAGGTAGTGGTATAATTACGATGGAAGACCAGACTAAGTGGATCCCCAATAATCCCCAATAACTGAAATGTGAAATTAGTAATATTGCATTACATTGTGGATGTATTGTATGAATAGGTTTTAATGGATAATTTATAGTACAAAATATCAGTCACATGAATAGGATTCTATAATATAGAACATAACAGATAACATTAAATAAATTCATTCAAAAACTGAGAAATTGAGAAGAACCCACCTTTTTCTTAGCGCTGGGTCTGTAGGGTTTCAGAAGACGTTCAATCTTATAAAAATGGTGGAAGACCAAACATCATGGCTCCCTGTTCATTTATCTATGAATGTAGATGTATTATATTTCATCATTATAATTTTTTATAAATAGAGAGAAATGGGAATCATTTAAATAAAGGAAAACGTTAGTGATTTTTTGAATGAAATATTACCATATGATGGATCCATTTGTAACATGTTGAGTCTCCAGTCAGGTAAAATCTCGACCCATCGGTTAGATCTGTGAAGAAAAAGAAAGATTTATATACCGAGGAGTTGTATAACTTGGAATCTGGTATCCGTAGTCGACATATAATTGCCTGAGAGAATGACTGCAAATATGAAGTTAGTATCAGAATAAATTGATTTAGAATGATAATATGGATGGAAGAAGACGATGTTGAAACGTTTGTTGTAAGGGCACTAGACGCAGTCTCTCCATGGTAGTCGCTGGAAGAGGGAAACCGCCAGCCTGAAGACAGGTGTTTGTAAGGCTATCGTTGTACGCGCGCTGCGGGACAAAGAAGCACGGAGGTGGATACTGTAATCGGGGACCCTCTGGATGAAGAAGCTCGGAGATGGATACTGTAATCGTGTAGCCGCGGGAGGATGAAGCTGGGAGAAGGATCAAAGGTGCGTTGCGGGATGATGAAACTCGGAGATGGACACTGTAATTTGGGAGCCACGAGATAAAGAATCTGGGAGGACGAAACCCTAATGAAGGACCCGCATGATAAATACGTTCGCTGGGGGAAACATTTTCGGGGATAACCGTGTTGGGCATCGCGGTATCCTATAGGATTGGAGAGGAATTTCGGGGAAACGTGGATGGGGAAATGGTAATTTGAGAATGGAAATGGGTGATGTGGAATGCTGGCAGAGTGACACCTAAGCCTGGTTGTACCCAGGTTTAGTAAATATAGTGGATTTCAAAAGATGTTCTAACAGTATAAATCTATGATGATGATATTATTTTTGGATCTTCGAAAAATTCTTTTTGTACTGATTTTCAAAGGTTATGCAAAATGAGTTTGAAATGAGCTTAATGGGAGAGCCTAAGTACTTTCTTGGATTACAAATCTTTCAAACTAAAGATGGTATTATTTTAAATCAGAGTAAATATACTAAGGATTTATTAAAACGTCTTGGTTTGGATAGTATTAATGGAAGTGATACACCTATGAGTACCACCTGTAAATTGGATATTGATGAAACTGGTAAACTAGTAGATCAAACTAATTATAGAGGTATGATTGGGAGTTTACTTTATCTTACTTCTAGTCGATCTAATATTATGTTTAGTGTATGTATGTGTGCTAGATTTCAAGCTAACCCTAAAGAGTCACACTTACATGCTGTTAAAAGGATTTTCAAATATCATAAATACACTGCCAATTTGGGACTGTTTTACCCAAAAGAACAATCATTTGATTTAGTATGTTATTCAGATGCTGACATTGTTGGATGAAAGTTAGACAGAAATAGCACATCTGAAACATGTCATTTACTTGGAAAGTCCCTAGTATCATGGTATAGTAAGAAACAGAACTCAGATGTGTTATCTACTGCTGAAGAAGAGTATATAGCTACTGGTAGTTACTGTGCACAGATTTTGTGGTTGAAACACACTTTATTGGACTATGGATTTGAGTTTAAACATGTTTCAATTAACTGTGACAACACTAGGGCGATCAACATCTCAAAGAACCCTGTGTATCACTCTAGAACTAAACACATTGATGTTAGACACCACTTTCTAAGAGATCATTATCAAAGTGGTGATATAACTCTTCAATTTATAGGCACTGAACTTCAATTAGCTGATATTTTCACTAAGTCTTTATGTTCAGAAAGATTAAGTTTCATTAGTCATGAATTAGGAATGATAACATACTCGTAAACCATTAGAGAAACCTCATCGTTAGAGAAACATCACTGTTAGAGAAACATCACCGTTAGAGAAGCCTCACCGTTAGGGAATCCTCACCGTTAAATAATCCTCACCATTAGAGAAACCTCACCATTAGGAGACCTCACCGTTAGAAGACCTCATCATCAGGAGACTTTGCCGGTACATCCCACGCTATTTTAAACTTATGTAAAGCCAAGACTTCGACCCGTTTTTAAAAAGATTTATTTTATTTGTGAATCCTAAATGATATTAAACCCGATATTAGACTTCACTCAATCTCACCGCGAACTCGTCTGTTCGAATCCCTCAAACATCAACCTCTCAAGCCGCAAAACCCTAAACCTCAGATCTGTAATGACCCGCGTTAAGAGACCTCAGGTTATAGATGGTATTGATGAGCCACAAGCGAAAAGATAGAAGGTGACCAATGCTGATGCTAGTGGAAGCGGTGAAAGTGTAGCTCGAAGGAATCCAGTAAAAATGCATCTTTCAAGGAGAGAGATTGTCGTTGAGAAAGAGGTGTGTGTAGAATGGCTCATGGATAGAAAGTCTGTGGTTCTTAAGATTTTAGAGGAATAAGGTTGGCTCTAGTGCTTCACAAACAACAATGGAACTTATTATCCAGGACTGGTGAAACAGTTCTATCAGTTCACTCATTTTGAGAAGTCTGAAGAAGAAAATAATATGTTTTATTATGTAAATGGTCACTAATTCTCCTTTACATCGGTTGAATGGGCTAGGAACTTAAAAGATCAACATGAAGGTGATTATTCTATTTATTTAAAACCCATACCCTCAACCAGTGACTTTTTTAAGTATGAAGATGCTTTGTTAGAGCTGACAGGGAATGTGACCCCTAGAAAAATCATAGCTGCAGAGATGGCAGGGGAAGATAAACTTCTTTTCAAGTTTATTCAACATGTAGTTAGTCCAACGAGAGGAGACTTTGCTACACTGAGATTCCAGGACATTTATTTGTTGCATCTATTGAAGCATGGAGTTAATGTAAATCTGAGTAGATTGATTTTGATTCAGATTGAGGATATGACTAGACCGAAGTCTATGTCAAATGCACTGTTCTTCTCAAATTTTTTTTCTATTATGATGAATGAAAAGGAGGTGGTTGGACCTCAGGATGAAATGATAGTAGTTAAGGATAACTTCTGCATCACCAGGACAGTCTGTAAATATATGAAAGTCAGCTGAAATCCTTGGAGAAAATCATGGGTGAATGATGAAGGAAGAATATATGATAAGTTCACACCAAAGGACCATCCCTCTAGACCAAAGAATGTGAGAGATCCTGGTCTTGGACCAAAAGAGCCATAACTGGTCTACAATGATGATGATGCTGAGGAAGAAGAGACATCAGTTGAGGAAGGAGGAGACCCTAATTTACCTCCTAGTCCTATTCCCTTAACCATTTCCTATGGAGCAGCTAGCCCTCTAAAAGAACTACCAATGAGAGAAAATATTTTAAAGGACAGTGATACTGAGACTGAGGAAGAAGAAGAAGAAGCATGTCAGTATGTTGTTAAGGACACCTCTGAAGAGGATGAGGCAACCGAATCCGATCGTGTCATTAATGGAGAAAAGGAGGCTTCTAGTGAAGCAAATGATGAGGAAAATGAAGAAGAAGAGCTCAATTTGTGCCCTCTGATAGACAGTACAGTAAAAATAGTTCCTGATCCGGAAGCAGAAGTAGAATCTGTTGTTGATAGAGTTTTTGAGCCATTAGAGAAAATGGATATTGAATCTGCTACAGTTGTAGAGAAAATTATAGAATTACATCAAGTAGAAAAGTTGGAGGAGATACCTTAAGAGAATATTCCAAGTGAGGGGGAGCATCTTGGTTCAGTATCTGTTTTGTATGACATTGAAGGTTGGACATTAGATCCAGGATATATGGTTCTTGGAATTTCCTATGGAGATTCGGATGTGGAAGACCAGCCCCAAAGAGAATATGTTATCCTACCTGCTGTGGCTGAAAATTTGGCAACCAAGGAGGACCTTGAGTCCTTTAAGGATGAAATGAATGAGACACTGAGAGAATCAGCGGCATATTTGAAGACAAGTCTGGTTCATGAAATGAGAAGTGTGGAGAAATCCCTGGAGCTATCTCTGGGATGTGTTGTTGCTAGTCCAGTGAAAGAAATGATGGATGAAGTTAAAATATTCCATACTCAAATTGAGAGTTGTACAGGAGTTGTAGTGGCTCTAAGAAAATCTATTGCTTTATTGACTACTTTGAACAGTTCTCAAACCCAAGTGCACACTGATATCAGATATATCAAAGAAGTAGCCATGAAATTTGTGGATGCTTTTGAGGCTTTTAATACTTCAGTAAAAGAACATTTGAACAATCAAGATGAACTTGTTCAGATGGTGGTTAGTAATCTAACACAATCTTTCAAGGAGAAAATAGCTTTCTTAGTTAAACCCCTCCCTCATCTAGCTCCTCTGTGAACCTTGACCAGGTCGGAACTTTTATTCAGGAAGAGTTGGCTAAGGCCAGTACCAGTGGCTCCTCAGATACTCAGATCCTTGCTACTACTAGGGAATTTAGTAGTTTTTTTCGTGACCACCTATGGGCAGCTACTGCTTCTCAAGAGGCAAATAAAAATAAAGTGGATGCTTATTTTTAGAAGGTCTATACCAAGCATCAAATGAACAACTATTTGAAGATCTTGCTGGAAAATAGGAAGTTTCCTCCAGTGACTCAGGCTTTCATAGAACAGGTTAGTAAGATCAGGGAGCTTACTCCTGCCATGGATAAATTCATTGAAAATCGAGATGATTTTGTGTCTGCAATGGAGAGAGGATGGAGTATTATTATGGATTTCAGAAACCTGTTTCTACCCTTCTTGCATGTGGATGCCATACCTATGGTTGTACCTCTTACTCTTCCTACTTATGCCTCTGGGAGTACACCTCAGTTGAATCCAGCTCATGCTATTCGCAGCTTGAAACAAATGATCCAACATAAGAGCATAGATTTCAGATCTCGAACAGTTTCAGTGGCTAACCCTCCGGTTGTTCTTTCAGCTATTCCTAGGCCTTCTACTGACTCTGACCCTGCACCATCTTCTGATCCTAAGGGAAAGACTCATGTTCAAGATGAATATTGAGTGATTCTAGATCATTTTTATAGGATTCACTTGCATTTTTGACCTTCTGATTTTATCAGTGCATCACTTGTTCATTAATGAAATACCTCTTAATTGCTCTACTGTACTATGTTTCTATTACATTCCTAGTCTTTATCTTTTCTATGATCCCTTCTTTTTGTTAATCACAAAGGGGGAGAAAAACATGAGTCCTAAGAGTTAACAAAGAGGATAAAGACACAAAATGAGTCCTAAGAGTTAACAAAGGGGAGAAAAACACAAAGGGGAGAAAACCACAAAGGGGAGAAAAACACAAAGGGGGAAAATGAGACCTAAGATAATCTTGTATTACCTTTGAAAGGGGGGAGAATATGAAGCTTTGTTTTAATAAAAGAAATCTTTTTCCTCCGATTCTAATTCTTCTTTAATTGTAATTATTTTCATTTTGGCATAAGTTGTGATTATCAAAAAGGGGGAGATTATTGAACCCTCTAGGAATCTAGTTGATTTAATATATTTTGATAATAACAATTATGCTTTATTATAAGTTGATAATCTCAATATGGGTTATTTATAGTTTGATGATTCTTATTGTGGATAAATACTTACTTTAGTATTTGTGTAGTTCAGACACATATTTATACGTTATGATAATTCTATTATAATGAAAGAATTTGGTTAAGAAATTCTATATTATTTTATGTTTATTATTAGACTTTCGGTTACTAGATGTATGTATACTCTGATTTAACTCAATCTGCCAATAGAATGCTTAAACTTAGTAGACTACCGATACAGAACAGAGCTACCAATACAGTTATGTCTACCGCTATGTGAGATCTACCGGTACAGATTAGTCACCATTACTAAATTCTACCGATACATCAAAGTCTACTGATACATCAAGGAAGATACCGACAGGGACTTACCACTACGGATACAGACAAGTGTACCGCTACTGATACAAGACAAGTCTACAGCTACCGATACAAGAAAGCCTATCGCTACTGATGCAGTAAAGCTTTCCGCTACCAAAGTCTACCAACTAACATGAAGTCAACCGATAGAAGGGATATCGATGGAAAGGCTACTGTTACTCAAAGGGATACCATTACACAAGAATCTACCGATACTCAGACCTAACGATAAACAAGGCTACCGATATCCAAATCTACCGTTCTAGAGACAGAACCTGATGCTGCTTTAATTTATTTATCATTATTTAATCTAACCAATGATCATATCAGGTATATTTTAAAACACTGACATTTATTTATTTTGTGTTGTTGGATTTCAGGGAATCGTACCTCGTACCAGCAAAAATGAAATCACTTCTGTTGCTGGAGCTCATGCTTTAAATAAGAGATGCTCCTACTGCTTAAATAAGATGTTGGAAAAACAAATAAGAGCGTGACAAAAAATAAGAAGGTGCAAAAAAGTGTGCATGAAAAGATATGACAGAACTTACACGAAGAGCTGATACATTCTTGCATACCAGAAAGAGATGAGAACGAGAACAAGAACATCCACACAAGAACTTCATTGACTACAGTTTCATTTTATCTGAACCTGGATGTCAAGCGAACGACACTCTGTTTTTCAGAAAAAAACCAGAAGAGGACTTATAACCATTTCTGATCAAATTGTAAGAATTCCAGAGCTGCACTGCAATCACTAGAGCCATTCTAAACTCTAAATCATTGCCTCTATGATTTATTATTTACTTTTCGAGCAGTGTGTGTCATCTGCTGTATTTTTACACACACAATGTCTCCTGTACTTTAACTGGAGGATCTGTAAATCCTCACTCAAACTCTTAAATCTTTTATTTTCCCACTGGGATAGTGGTAGAGGTCGTCCATGACCTGGACAGCTGGTTTGCTATTGTGTTTGTTTCCCATGAATAACAGTGGTAGAAGTCTTAGACCTGGACAGTTGTATACTGTTGTAATCCCCGATCCAGGGTGTGGATCACTTTTATATAATGTTTTGAGAGGACTAAGTCTCAGCTTGTGACTGAACCTCTTGGTTATATCTGCTGTGCTTATTTCATTTCAATGTTATCTTTATTCCGCTGCAAACTACATTAAAACCAAAAACTATTTTAAAGTCACTTTGAGAATTAAACTCGCAAGTTTTTATATTAGTTTTAAATCATTAAGTTAGTTTCAAAAGTTAATCAACTCTTCTGATTTGATTAACTGGGAAATAATCAATCCCTTGAGAACCTAACAGAACCTTTACTTTGATATAAATGCACTACAACTTAATTCTCTGTTTTATTTGGGGGAATTTGGTTAATGTTTTTTAAACAGAAATTTTTATTGGAACTCAATTCACCCCCCTATTGAGTGTCCACTCCGAGAAATAGGATGTTTTGTATCATAATAAATCAACATCATATAAGCTTAAAATCCATCAATGGATGTAGACATTGATGAAATCAAAACTATTTGAGAGAAATATCTATTTTTTGAAATAATTTAAAAGTCACATAATTATAAAAAAAACAATTACATTGAAAATATTCTTATAAGATAGTAAAGAATACTTCGAGGATTTTAAAATGGTGGAAAATAGCTACACCGACCGTATAAGTTAAAAAAAGAAAGTCTTACCTTAATTTTGTCAAAAAGTTTAAAAAGGACCTTGTTTGGAAAATGACTGAATAATTCCTTTATAAAAATCTCATAAAGAGTAAAACAAGGTTATAAATGACATTAACCTGTAGTCTATAAAATATTAGGAATTTTTTGAAATAGTTTTTTAAGAATCATCGATGTGGATGATAAAGAAATCCCAGTAGATAATTACTTATTAAAAACCTCAGATAATTATGAGATTGTAAAATTAACCCTTACCTTGCACTTTTCCTAGGTCGAGGGTAGGTTAAACTCCTTTATAATGGCTAAATAATTTTATTAAATTATAAAATAATCATATACATTAATGTGATTCATATATTATCTTTTAACATTTCTTTGATAATAATATCGTAGTATTATCATTGTTTTGGGTGTTAACAGATTCATTTTCCATTATATTATTTGTTTAGTGAGTCATATTTGTTATGTATGGGATGTATTTTATTAATATCTAGAATGATATCAAGACTTTAAACATTATTTTTAATCATCTAATGAAAATTAGTCTTGAATGGATACTATGGGGAATAAATCTCATCGTGTTCGTGGAGACGATAATCCGTACGTACGCACGAGCAACAATATCATTCTTTTGATATTAAAATAATCTATTATTTGATGGTATATAATATATACAGAATCCTTATCCTGATATATATATATTATTTACATCAATTAAACATCATTATTGTACCCATCCAAATAATAATGCATTGAATAACAATTACACCACGGCGTGGAGACGGTAGGTCGTACGTACGTACGTATGGTTACATTTAATTCAAAGGATGGGTGGAATAATGAATATGGTTGTACAATATTTATAATAACATCACATTATATTGAAGATTCTAGAGTTTTTATTTTAGAATATAACAACAATGATAAAGGAAGTGGATGGAGAAATGAACTAGAAAGAGGTTGGTGAAATTATTACCTCTTCTTCGGGTTCTTCCTTTTGATTTGATCAAATGGGCCCCATAGGTTGGCTTTATGACTAAAGGAAGGCATCTAAGATGAATTTAGGCTACTTTAGAGGGTACTTCGGTAGATTATTTCCGATCCAAAATGCTTTGAAGGTGTGAATTTGAGGGAAGGGGGAGTGCCCTTTTGTAAGAGGGGTGAGGGGCACCTTAGAAAAATCTAGAAATATTATTTTATAGTAAAGTAATTTTCGATTTATAATGGCTCAAAAGTAGATTATTTAAAGTATAAGGTGGGATTGGATTTCAAACCACTCAACCAATAAGATTTCGACAGTTTTGGGTCACTATATTGGCTTTATCTTTTAGATTTAACTCTTAGTTAAATAGTTTGAAATTTACCATGTCACTTTGTATTTTTATATTATATGGTTAATAAACATACTATATAAATCCAAGAGAACACCAACTGGTTCATTAATGATACACCAATCATTATAAAAGTGATTTGGCCAATCCTTAGATTTTTTTGAATTGAACATCAATTAATAATATAATATTTGTTTTAAAAACTCTTTAATGTCAATTTTGACACTATTTGGTATTTTGTATTTCCTAAATTCATAACTACAGTATTGCTTCAATAAAAATTCATCTATAAAACCCTAATATGTCATATTAACCTAAAATATTAGTGTAATTCATAAAAAGTCCCAAATTACATTTATTTGGATATTTATAATATCAATTATTTTTATATTTCATTAATTAGGTAATTACTGCATCAACATGGTGTCATAAATTAATTAAATTATATAATGTCTAAAAAATATAAATAAAAAACCATTATGTAGGAAATATTTTTAGCTTTCTAATTAATATTTATATTTTAATTTATCTTATGTGTAACCCTATATTAATAATGTTTTACGTATTAATCTTTGATAATAACTCTTTTAAATCCTTATTTAATTAAATAATAATAAATGTTCTAATCAAGTCCAAGTGGACCAAAGAGGTTCATATTTTATCCCAAAGGTTGTTTTTGGTCAAATAATACTTATCAAATATAATTACAGACATGTGTTAGGGTAATAATAATATCATTTTTACCCTTAATTTTCCTATTTACTTTTGACTATGGTAAATAAAACTAAAAAAGATACTATTCACCAAAAATTATTTTTATCTTATTGAATCACATTTTACTAAATAATATCAACTGTGTCTCTTGGATGTTTTACATTCCACTCACAGAAGCGGTAAAATAATGTTTTATGTGAATTTGAAAATTCTCCTCGGAGGTGGGTAAAAGACTGTGAAAAGTTCAATAAAATTTTTATATATCTAAAATTATTATAAACTGAACCCAATGAATTGAATTTAACATATATAGGTATAATGTATCTATTGTGGCCTGAAAATAAATATAAATAAAATAAATAATTATTTAAATGAAAATTCAGTTTTAAACTAAAACTCAGTGTTTTTCACTATTCATCAAAAATTGAATGTTTTCGGAAAAATACTAAAAATTAACACTTAGCTAATTTTGATATTAAGAATCCCAAAATAAAGTCCATTTTGAAAGATGAAATTTGTAAAATTTTAAAAAGTGGGTATTACTATTCATAACAGCTACTTTGATGGGTCGTGGTGTGTTAGAATCTCGAAGTTGGGTACAACACATGCTACTATATTATTCAAAGAGAAGCATATCGTGGAATCATGGGGTGTTACAATCTCAATTGAACATATATTTTATTAATAAAAACTGTTATTAAAATAAAATGGATGGAATAAAAAAATTATTTATACAATGGAATTATACATTATATAATTATTAACATGAAATGTAACCCCTTCCAGTAACCCTTTATGACCTAATGGTATGGTGTGAGATTAGGATATAATTATGGGGCCTCAAGGGATAACAACAATTTAGTGGTCATGTCATCCTCCTCTTGGAGATATTGTTCAAGCTTCACATGTTGAAGCTCGACATGGCATTGGTAATGGGAAAACCCTAGTGACAATAACTACCTCCCATGTTCTAACAATTGTCCTTCACATAGCATGACTCTGCTGGTTAAGTCCATAACTTCTTCATTTTGAATTAATTATCCTTTGTCATTACATCTTGTTAACACCAATTATAATGTTATAATTATTACAAAATTGGTATAGTTCTCAATGGTAAAATTTTCTATGGGATATTTTGGATATAGTTATATTTGACCAATTTTCCTCGAATGGTCAAATCTGAATAGACACATTTCCTATAATACTCTATATATACCACTTCGTTATTTCATTCAATAACCCCTAAAATTATTTTATGAATTATTTTTTTAGTAAATTTCTTTTCCAAATCAATAGTTTTGGGAGTGGGTGAGATGATTCTAATGGATTGGATAAATCCACATTTTCCCATTTTTTGTTTTCTAATTTATAATTTTAGTGTTTTTTTCAATTTAATTGGTTTCAAAGATAAATAATGTATTCTCAAATATAAAAGGACATTGTTTTTTGTATATATCTTAATATAACACACATTTTCATAGGAAGAAATATCATTCAAACATATTAATTCATTACAGATATTAGGAATCTAGATCATATTTGAGGTTAGAGTTAACTAAAATGGTAAAAAAACAAAACAACACCTCAATGGTTCACAAAAAGTTTGGGGAAATCTTACACCCATGATGGGAACTCCAAATCTCTCAATGAAGAGATGAATTGAAGAACATATGAAATATGGTATCTAACTCTAGATTCCTCAACCTGTGAATAAAATATAACTTTTTCTAACCTTAAACTTTATTCATTCACTCATCAATCCATGATACCTTTTCATTCTTCTTTTGAACCATTTATAGTCAATGTCACCTGACCCTCTGACTTTATTCGAACACAATAAACACCAGAAATCACATCCATACAAGGATTCGAATATCACTATACAAATTCTAAATTAAAAATATTTATTTAATGTAAACTCACCCAACTATAGGTTTCTCTATGAAAAACATTAAAAATATAGAATAAATTTGAAATACAATTCGAACAATATTTTAATAGTATTCCCTCTTTGACAATTTACATGTGGATGAATTGTGTCTTTGATGAATAAGTGGGAGCTAATGGAAATCTACATACCACTCAGTGCTTGAAGATAATCCTATATCCCAGTCATATATAATAATATTTTGAAAATCTTTATGTCTCACCACCTACACCGAATTCTTCCTCAACAAAACAACAACTGGAGTCAACTTATAAATCACTAAAAGGTGAGAAAACTTAGTGAATATGACCATGATAACCCATATATAATTTTAACCACCGTATAATATCGGTTAGATGACGATGATTTACATTGAAATTCACCACTACTAATACTAGATAATATCAATAGAATGAAAAATACCACTAGGAACATATTGCTCATCCAATTATCTTTGATGAACCATGACAAGAGAATCATTGATCCTTTATAGTCCATAATTTGATATGATACATAATCCAGGAGTAGCTAGGAAGAAGAATACAAAAATATTTTGAGTGACTAAGAAAACTCTACACATTGGTATAATTCATAAGCGCTACCCAATAATCAATCCGTTATATATTTATAGGATTGAAGACTAACACACTGTAAAATGAAAAAAGTCATATGAAATATACCTCACTAGATTTAGGAATCAGATTTTAAGGGATCCCCAATTCACTAATGAAATCATGGAACTCCCAATACATCCCATATAATCTCTATGTACTCATCCAACATCTAAGAGAAAAAAAGGTTTCATTAATAAATACCCCTACAAACCAGCCCAAAAATGCACATAATGTGGTGTTCATCAATCACATGAACATGACCATATCATTTGTAACTCCAAAAATAATTACTATATGCTTAATTTTCCCAAAATACATATGAAATTAAACATTATTATTTCATTATCCATTAAACTTATTTGATGATACATAGACCATCGACTAGTCATCAAGGACAGGATAACTCACAGTAAAATAATGAAAAATGTTTATTTCAATTGGAGGGGATAACATTTATTCACCCTTACCTATTTACAATGATAATAATATACGCACAGAAAAATATTTCAAGAATAATTTCAAGAAAATAATTTTCACAGCCCCTCCCACAAAAGAGACTACTATAAAGGAAGAAAGATAATGACCACTGATTCCCACCTACATTAGGAATCTTGTTGGAAACTAGCAGCAAGGGTGTATGAAACCCATATATAAGAGCTTAAACATCTATTATAAATCATAATCGAAATATAGGGTAAACAACCACCATAAAAATACATAGTATAATATAAATTTACACATAAAACTATCCCTCAATTATTGAGTAAAAAATAAACCAATTGAAACAAAATTTACCAATATGTATAACAAAATACGGATCCTATGATAGCTACTAAATAGTAGCTCTAACCCATTCTTGAAATTTCATGCTTAGTCCTTAATTTCTTCTAGGAAACTGAAAAAAATATTTTGTATGCATTGTGTGAGAAAACGTGTATATATATTTCGGAAATAAATAATATATTGACAAAACATGTTATATTTCCAAGTTAATGTGAAAATAAAAAACATTCAAAGACTACATTCAACTATACTAGTCAAATATCCCATTAATTCCTCACCAAGGCCCACTAGACAAATTACAACTCCAATGTTTATGGTATCATTTTCATCAGGACCAAAAAAGGTGACATGATAAAACCCCCCACCGATTTTCCCCTCTAACACCCTGACATTGACCCTCCTATAACACCATACCATCCCTCAAAATCACATCAAAACAACATAAAATCACATTATATCTCACCAAATGTATCCTAGGCTTTCCCACAACATCTCTTCCAAAGAAATATGGAATGTCAATTAAAATTTCTTTTAATGAAACAAATGCCACCTCACCAAATGTCATCACACCACCAGAGTACTTGGGTATCATGGACATGACAAAAATAAAACTTATTCCCTCCTACAATGCATGACCCCCACCATCTACCATATTGAATCACAAACCATCCATATTAGATGTGGGTAGGGATGCATCCCAACCTACCAAACCCTCCCATGGTCTGGAATCCTATACATGCATCTATTATTATTAGACCATGTATCTCTGAAAAACACCTTGGACAACACAACATATTTCCCTCAAATATTCTCCAGTGATTGTTGCTAAAGAGGGTTATGGGAAGGGGAGTTAGTCCACAATATGTATCCCCACAATCGTAAATATTAGGAAAAATCCCAGGAACCAGAACACTCTATGGATTGGTACGGTAATCCAAATCCGGTGGAGGAAAAATAAAAATAATATAAAATATAAGGTATATAAATTGAAAAACTACCTGACATATGGGTTCAAATGTAGATAAATAAATTTTTTCTTTGTAAGACATTGTAATTTTTCTATATATGTTTCAAGATCTAGGAACAACGATATATTGTGATTTGAAGGCCCAGTGTCGACAAATTTATATTTTAAAAAATATTAAATATATTTTAAATTTCATACATGTAATATTTTAAATTATATGAAAATAATATTAAATGGAAGCACAAATTAGAAGTCCAACACCACTTAAGTTTATTTAACACAATGTTTCTCCTAAGAGTGACCTATAATAATTCGGTGTGGGGTGTTCAGACATATCTCCCATTGGAGGTACGTTTAGTGGATAAATTAATTATTGAATTAAATTATTATTTTTTATTTTAACCTAAATGAACGTCATTAAGAATATCTCTATGGTGACTCATCTTGGATAATCCACATAAACCCTGGGATAATCCTAGAGATTTGTCCCCTCCTTCTATTGGAGAATCATGTTTGACAATGATGAAATAACATATCAGAATAGATTAGGGAGAATCAAATATAATGTAATAATTCAATCATTGGAGAGAACATTCACAGAAAAATAACAATCCAATTTCCAAAAAGGATTTGATTTTTTTTGTTTATTACCATTTAATTAAATCGACTGAGAAGATCAATCCCTCTATTAATATGTGCCAATTGGGGATCCTTGGAATTCTCCTACATACCATATTAATTTTATTTGTTCAAATTTTATAAACATGGAAGCCCTATTATTGATCATTGTCCATGAATTCTTCACAAATATAATTTAATCATTTGTTTTCTGGATTTTCCCTTTTGATTACTTGGATTTTGTCACCGGTTGTACCCTACGGTTCCGGTTCTCCATTTTCGGGTGGTAATGAGCTTGATGAGTCCCACATAATCATAATGGTTTCATCAATAAGTTAAAGATCAATGAAACATGCTTATAATTTATATGTTTTCATGGGTTATTTTTTGTTGATTTCTAGCTTAATATTTTCTGGTGGATGGATTCGGGTCATTAATGACGTCATAGATACCTATGATGGATTATACGGTTGGATTTCCAACCCCCATATTTCTAGAAATGATGAATATTTATTAGATAGAACAATTTTGGGTGAAACAAATACATATATTTTGGAAAAAAGGATGGATCTTCTATCTAGAGGGAAAATTTGGGATTCTGTGGAAAACCCAATTACACGATGTGTAACTTGACGAACACATGATGTGTATTCCCTAGGTATAATGGCTTGGTTTTTAGAAGATCATATATATGGCACGATATGTGTCCCCCTCCGTGTTGAGTACCTCAACCCAAGATGTAAGAGCCTTGTGATGGAGCACATAGGTGGAACCCTGTGTAGGAGTACATAACCCAGAGCCCTTCCTTTTACCGAAGTACATAGATATGAGGTGAAGAACACAAACACATCCAGAGAAACATAACCATATCTTGGATATTTTGGACAGACCATGTTGTCAATGTGAAATATAGGTACATCTACATGGATATGGATCTAGATGTCAGACAAGGAAACAAACCTGATGTGATGTGGAACAGTAGGACATGTGGGTCCAATGACACACCATTTACCCCTTAATACCATTTGACTAAAAATCAATGTTACTTATCTATTTTATAGACTCTGATATTTTCTATCTCGTAGCCCACCTGATTTATTTTTCAATATAGAACATGAAGGTTCCTATAGTTTTATATTTTGGGAGATAATTTTGAATTTAAAAGAAATATTCATTTTTAGTAAAATTCTGTCAGAGATAGTGACCATGAATGATCATAAGAGTCTTCCTATATAGTGGATCCCCTAGCACACTAAGGAGTGGGTCTTGAACTTTCGATTAAAACCCTATATCAAACAGGGTGTTGGTCCTTGATGATAAGTGTGCAACCCCACTGGCACACCAAGGTGTGATTCCTCAACATATAGATTGGAACTCGACATCATTATGGGTACTATTCATCTACTGTCTCAGAGGAACCTCACTATCATATAGGCAACATGTCCCCAATGGATAGAATGGAACCCCATTGTTCACACAAGGGAATGACTCCATGACCTATAGAGTGGAACCCTCAATTAGTACAGGATTGTGTCCTATTAATACCATGTAAAACCCCTATAAATTATAGAATGATTCCTCGTGACATTAAAGTGGGACCCCCATCATCTTGGGCATGAGTCCTCTATTAATTTTTATTTAGTGGATCACCCCATCATCTTGGGTATTGGTTCTCTATGGTACAAATAGATTGTAACCCCTATCAGCATTTTCATGGTTCCTATATAGATAAATATATATTTTAATCCCCCTAATGTAGTAGGCAATAAGTCCTCTACTTAGATTTTGTGCCCCCATGACTATGAAATATATTGATGATGCATGGTTTGACCTTGATGATTACTTTTGGGTAGAACCATGTGATCTTAGGCATTATTGATGGACTTTTGGAATTGTCTATAACACTTCATCCAATGAATATAAATGAGATATTGATCCCCCCTACTCTCTCATTTTGGAATATATTTACTGAGCATATATATATATCAGTATACCTACAATAGAGTTGGTTAGTTTCTTTCCATAGGGGAAAATGATGTGTGAAGTATGTAATGTTCATTAATTGATTATATTATCATGTGTGGATGATTTTATTCCCCTATTATGGGTGGTCAAAACATGACAGGTAGTTCATCTACCCACCATGTCGAGCCCCCCATTCCAAGACGATGTTACTCTTCCCTTTTCATGGGTTGATCTACATCCCATTTACTAACTAAAATCTTCCTGTTACTATTGTATAACTTAATTCTCTCCATTCGACTCTTTTGGAATCATATGAAGTATATATAAACTCAACCCTATATGGTAATTTCCAGCATGTGTCGTATATGAATAACATTTTTGATGACTTCATTTAAAAATGATTTTTTTCTTTAAAAAAAAATTTAAAAATATTTTTTTTCATGAATGTTACCTAGACTAACATAATGATATAATTGGAATAACAAAAATCATTTTTAGATCATCATATTCATTAACATCATATTAAGATAATTGAATCCCATATAATTAGAGGAAAATGTAATGATTCCATGAATTTATTCCATTTTCACAAAGATAGAAATAAAAAATTATTGAGCGAAGAAGCTTTGTTTTTTATGAATATTTTATAATGAAGTTTGCGATGTCAGGATATATAAAATTTTCATACTTTATTAAAAAAATTACATGATGATTGTTTGATCAATACATTCTTATAAAACATGAAATATTTGATGAAAAATGATTTTGATTAAATGGTGGAGAGGATTCAAGAAAATCAAATTTTCATATTGAATTATTCCATTGTAATGAGAAAGTACATCATAATGATTATTTTATTATAATGGGGATTCTATCAGAATTATGAAGTCCATTGAAGGTAGAATGTTTCAAAAAAATCATATCCAGAATTCAGAATGTGTGAAGGTAGTAATGTTTTAATAACTTCAAAACTGAAGTCTAGAAATTCAATAGTATTGGTATTTCCATCATATTGTTATTTCCATCAATATGGAAATTTACATCGTATTAGGATGTTCATCATAAACGGATTTCCTTCGTAAAAAGTAATCCATCATAATAAGCAGATGAAGGATACAAAATTTGATTTCAATGAGAAAGAAACAAAAATCGAAATCAATGAAAATAAATAAATAATATTGACATGATTATGAATATGTATCAAAAATAATATTCATGTTGTTTTTTGATGAGTTTAGGAGGTCAAACAAGAAATAAAAATTTTTATAAATGAAAGAGAATGTTAAGGAAGTTTGAAGAAGATAATGTTTAAGTTTAAAATTGAGATATTTTCAGAGATTTTTGATGTTTGTGGAAGTGGGGAATGTATTATGGGTTTTGGATTTTGTGTTTTGAGACTTCTATAAATAATTGATTATAAACATTGTTCATTCATAACATTCATGCAAGTAGAAAAGGTAGAGATCGTAATAAATCAAGTGCTAGTCATTTCTAGACATGGATCTTTTGAGAAGGATATGAAATTTGAATATTTTATTTCCAAATTGAGAAATTTTATATTCATAAGATTATATTACATAAATTTGAGGGAGAATATCATATTGGGTCAATTAGAAAAAGAAATATTTTATTGTTAAATTTAACATTTTTTTGTGTTTAAAGATTAAGAATGGGATCAGTGTATTTAGTCTATCTTATTGAGTAAATTGGATTAGGACTCATCGTATTGTGTGAATTAGATCGTGAATCATCATATTGAATGAATTAGATATAGTCTCATCGGAGGATCCATTCAAATAAGACTGAGGATTTAGAATGATCAATTTTGGTGCAATTTCAACAAAATATTTATTCTTTTTTTTGGATCAATTGATTAATAAGAAAAAAAAATAACAGGACTTAGTATCATCTTTAATTTATGGATATATAAAGTATCTAACAGGAGTTGGAACATGTTTTATTCACTTCTTTATAATAGTTGATTTCTATAGACACACGGTAGTTGCTATAAAAATGAGGTAGGTTCTCACACTAAGGATGGACCATATAAACCATGTGTTCTTTACTATATTTCAATATATATTTTGATTGATTATTTACTAAAATATGATAAATAATTTAATCTTAATATGTTATAGTTGTTATATTTTGAAATTTTTTTATTCATATAAAAAATTAACAACTAATTCACCCCTCCCTCCCTTATAAATTATTATTAAATACATTGGAAATTATAAAGTGATTGATTCCACACCAAAAAACCTCATTTATTTGGATGAAAACCCACGATGAAAGAAATCGAAAAAATGATAAGGAAGATATATCTTCCAACAAAAAAATTACTATAAAAAATAATTATGTTTTCTATGAATGATGAATATTAATCAACTAAAAATAATTCTTCGGAAGTTGAAGGTCTAGGAAAATTTTGATCCTTCTTTTCAAAAAAAGATAAAAATATGTTTCCTCAGAAAGTGAAGAAGGAGGTGAAGAATATTATACAATGAATCAGCTCAGAATATAACATCTATCAAATATTGATAAAAATCTCTCATGAAATAAACTATTCTCATAATGAAATATTGTGGTGAAATTACTGATATAATAAAAAATGTCCTCAAGGAGGAATAATACATCGAGTAGATTTTATGTTATAAACATAGAATTCATGAATTGGTAATAATGATTGACGATCGTAGTATGATGTTTGAATATAAGGAAAAAGAAGTTTTCACATTTTAATAATAACTTAAAGAGTACCAATTTTACATGAGGAAGATGAAAAAAATCCTCAAAATAAATTTTGACGTGAAATCATAGACTTCTAATGTTTTTGAGATGGAATAATATGAGAATCAGGTGAAATGTTCTCTTATAAAAATATTGTTTCATCTGATTCTATTAACATTTCAGGTTCTGGAAAAAGTATTGGGAAATATTGGTTGGATAAAGGATGTGAGAAACCATTACAATATGAAAAATTAGAAAGCTCACTCAAAAAAATATAGTCTATTCCCATGGAATGTTAGATCTGAAAGAGGATACCAACCTCATAAATATTACTATAAATAAAGATATTTCATGAATAGAGAATCAGAATTTATTAGACATTTTAAGGTTTCGTGTAATCTATTGGAATAGAGCTTATAATAACTGTCCCAACATACTCTACCAAAATAAGGATGCACAATGTGAAAAAAATTGAAACTAAAATGGTAATATTTCCAAATATATAGATAATTTAAAAGGTCAATACTCATTATTTTTTAAACATTCCAACAAAAATTAAATTTTAATTTTTATAAGATGTTTTTGGATGATTTGTTTAGGCTAGTCATCATACCAAACAAATTATGACACTTATACATGAATTTTTTCATTAATATAGAATGGAAATGAAATATAAAAAAAGAATATTAGGGAAATAACTTTTGTTTTTGTGACAAATTTGAAGACAAGTGAAACGAATAAAACCATGATAATTGACAATGGTTATTCATTAAATACGATATGTGATATAAAAATCATAAATAATGATTAATTTCTTGAAGGAGGAGTAATTACCTTTTATAATGATAGTTCCTTAAAATGTAGTCGAATCAGAACCACTAATATTGAATATGAAAAGATGAAATCGAAGGAAGTTTAATTTTTTTTATTGACAAAAACATAACATATATAGTGTCCGAAAATGTTTTAAAGACGTAAAATACTTTTTTTTATAAATGTTTTTATATCATGAAAAATGTGAATGATATAAATGTCATTAAAAAGGAGAGAAAACTATTGGGGATCTCTTCTAAATAATATAATTGAATAACTACTATTATATGACTATGGAGAATGAAATAAAAAATTGTGGAATCGAAGATATGGGATCCTTGTACATAATTTTATGAACCAAATTTCTAAATTTTATGTTTCTAGAAACATTCTAGAGTTTAAAATAAGGGAATAATATGTTTTTTTAAATTGTATCAAGTGGAATATGACTAAAAAATGTCATACAAAAGGTAAGATTCAATCTAACCGGCCATTTGAGCTTATTCTTTATGATTTCAATTGGCCGATGAGAAATCAATCAAGAAAAATATATTTAAATTTTATCACTATTTCTGATTATTTCTCTCGATTGACAAACATCATGATTATGAAGCCGAAGTTAGAGGCTATTTAAATGTTAAATTCGTCATAAAATTTGTATAGAATGATATGGGGGTTTCTATAATGATATTAAGAATAGGTAATTATACTGATATAAAAAATAATACTTTTGAAACTTATATAGAAATCATGGTATCAATCTTTAGTATTGTTTTCCCTATAATCCACAAAATAAATTGAGTATCAGAATGAATGAATATAATTTTGGTGGAAACAGGAAGAAGTATGTTAGAATAATACAAAATGTCGATAATCTATGAGTTATAATCTGTTACGAATTATATATGTGTTCAAACTAGATGATTCTTGAGACTAGAAATTATCATTACTCCTTATGAAATGTACTATAACAAAATTCCAACATTATAATAATTCAATGTTTTTTTGAAGTACATGATTTCTAAAAAAACTATATTTGAGAAAGATTGATAAAAAAGATGAGGAACGAACATTTATAGGTTATTGACAAAATAGAATAAGATGAAAATTAATGAAAAAACAATAATAAATTTTTATTGACTCAGATGACATGAAGGTAATTAAAAATCCTTGTTGATCAACAAAAGTTGTTAAGAATGAATATGAGGTTAAACTGGTGTATTCCATCAATAGTTAAAGTAGTTCTAAAAATCAATATCAAGATTCAGAATAATAATGTGATAATGAAATTTCAACTGGAAGGAAAAATTAAAATTTCCAACCATACATAAACATGTTAAATTCAAAAACCTTATTCAAAGTTATATGAATCCATTTCAAACAAGAAGGAAGTTAATATTGGAAAATGAAACCTCCCTTACCTCAAAATTCTAACATGAATTAGTTTCCGAGGCTATTCAACACAAATAATGGTTGGATATTATGAATGGAGAGTTGGATTATATTTATAATAATTGAACATGGGTACTTGTATCACAATCATAAAATAATAAAATATTTGGAACAAATGTGGGTTTAAAGAATACATTTAAATTAACATGTATAAGTTTCAAGGGAAAATGACTGGATTTCTTGTAATGTCTATGCATAGGTGGAAGTTGTGGATTTTTAATATATATTTCCCAAATTTATAGGATTATAAAATTTTAGAATGTTTCATCCATGGGATGCACATCAGAATTACAATGTTTATCTTATGAATGTAAAGTCATCCTTATTAAATGGTGAGATTTTAGAATAATTTTACATTGAAATCCCTTATGGGGGTCTATATAATGAAAATTAAAACAATGTTTATATATTTAATGGATCTTTTAATTGGGACAAAAAAATCTCCATGTTCTTGTTATTATAAACATGGATTTTTTGATAATTTTGATCACTTTAAAAGGAAAAGTTGATAAAAAATATATGTGAATGATTTTGAATTAAAATATCTAATTTTCATTATTTACATGGATGATATATATTTTTATTGATAGAGAAGATATTTGTAAAACATATTACACGGAAATGAATAAGAATTTTGAAATTTCACTATTTGGAGAGTTAAATTTATTCCCTGGCTTAAAAATTCAACAAAATGAAAAATAAAATAGGTGATCTCATGAAAATTATTCAATGGAATTGTTAAATAATTTTTTGATGGTAGATTCCAATGGATATTCAACACCTATTTTAGTGAGAAATAAGTTGTGTAAAGATTAATTAGGATTAACTATGAATAAAAAATACTTTCGTAAGAAAATTGGAAATCATATTTACCTCACAACCTCAAGTCCTGATATTGTTTATTTTATGGCCTAATGTTCTTAGAATAAATATAATTTGAAATAATCACATATGTTGGATACAAAGAGGAATATGAGATATGCTAAATGAAGAAGTTCCAAGGATTCGTTATACAAAAGAAATACGGAAATGAAATTTAGGGTTATTATGATGTCGATTTGGAAGGATATTGTTGTGATAGAAAATCAACCTCAGGAGGAACATTTTTCAATTGTGAATGTTGTGTGATTTTCATTGTAATAAAAAAATTTAGTAAAAATTATTATAGTCAAATCTAAATGTGTTATTGTGGATTAATCTTGTGCTCAATTGTTGTGGATGAATGTTTTGCTGAAATAGTTGAATGTAAATGTTTTTTAATAATTGATGATACATTATTATAAGATGATTGAAATTAAACTTTTTGATAATCCAATACAACATTTATAATCAAATAACATTGATATAATGTTTCAGTTTATAAATGAGAATGTTTTTTTGAGATGTTTTTCCAGAATACATTTCCATAATAGTGTCATATTGCCGATATATTAACAAAATAAATTCCAAAATAAATGATTGAGTAATTTGGGAAAAAATATGTGTTCACTCCCTCCCATGTATTCCTAAACATCATATGTAAGAACCCCCACCATTCTTTGTATTATGTATATAAAGGGGAGAGAAGGGAATGACCTTGTTATTTTTTACGAAGATTTTTCTTATCTTTCTATTAGGAATTTTAATCAGTGGTTATCATAGATGGGGGGAGAGAAATAGAATAGTGAATAAAATAAAATTGAGAGAAAAAGAAAAGTGAGAGTGGAAAATATAATAGTTAGAGAGATTTTATATTTACATGGTCACAAAAGTTTTTTAACTCTAAGTGATTGAATTTTTTCAAAAACATTTCTATATCCAGTAGTGTGGTGTATGGATACTCTCTTTTTTTAATGTATAGGTTTTGATAAAATCCAAAAACCATGAGTTGTGAAATAATTATGTGGGTTGAAAATGTTGTTAATGAGGGTTATGAGTTGATCAAAAGGTAGAGATTGAAGAACCTTTATGATGAATTGTTTTAACATTTTTTTGAGGAAAAATAAATTTTTTGTACAACCATGTTTTTGTTTTCAACCAATCAGTCCCAGTCCATCATAATGGGTTAATTGGAATGACCAACATCATATTAAGATCATTGGATTCATCTGAATCATATTTAGAAAATTTGATATTAAAAATCAGATGTAGAAATTGTTTTTCACAAAATGTTTTCCGTTTTCATAGTCATCCAAAGAAAAAATTGTTGACTGAAAAATTTGTATTGTTTTTGAAGAATTTTTAATTAATATAGTGAAGTCAAGAGTTAGAATGATTTCATTATTTATAAACAAAATTAGACTCTTGTTGGATGATCAAGAAGTTCTCAAAAATCATGAAAATGATAATGACAAATTCTTTTGATGAAATAGTGGAGGGTATTAAAGAAGGTAAATATTGAAGAGTGAAGACATCCATAATAATGATAAAATTTATTGTAATGAAAATTTCATTATAATAGGTAATCCATCATTATGAATAAATCCATTGAAGTTAGATTTATTTAGAAGATTAGATCTATAATTCACAATGTGTGAAGCTATTGAAGTATTAAAATTTTCAAATTTGATGTATTGAAACTCTATTAATATGGGACTTCCATTTTATTGATACTTCAATGGGAATGGGAATTCCATTGTAATGGAAATTCCATATTAATGTTCTGAAGAAGGATATATAATTCGTATTCAGTGAGAAATATATAGAAATCTGATTACCTTAGAAAGAAACAAAAATCATATTGAGCTGATTAAGAAGTGAAGTTAAAATGAATATTCTTTAAGATTTTTGAATTGATGAAGATTTCAAACATGAAATTCAATTTTTAATAAATATTAGGGAAATTTAAATGGTTTTAAATAAGTAAAAGTATAATTTTTGTAGTTAAATAATTTTGGAGATTGAAAAATTTGAGTAATCGAGGAATGTTTTCTTGGTTCCCTCTTATTATTTCTGAGTCACCTATAAATAATTGCTCGTATAATTCATCCATTGAAAACATTCACACAAAAAGAAAAGGTGTTGGGATGAAGAAATCAAGTTAGAGTCATTTCCAACTAGACATATATTGAAATGGACTATACAACTGAATGTCTGTTTACCATATTGAGCAATATCATATTGTGATGATTGTATTATGTCGATCGAATTATGAAGATCATATTATATAAATGAGACTGATAATGATCATGTAAACAATTTTATTAGTGATTGATTTTTTAATATTGATAATGGGAAAATTTTTTATTATATTGTATTACGAGAATCATATCTAGGCTCATCATATTAAGATGATCAAATCTAGACTCATCATATGGAAATAGTCAGATCCAGACTCGTTAGAATGAGAAAAAAGGATCCTATGAAATCAAACAAAGGATTAAGACTGAGAAATTAATGATTAGTTTCTACAATGTCATTACAATTTTAATTGGCACAAGTTTTTTATTAGAAAAATGTGTAAGGTGGTGATATTCATTATAATCAATTATATTGGGAGATAGAAGGTGTCTAATGGTAGTTGGCCAAAGTTTTATTCATTTTTTTTCATAATAGTGGATTTATATAGACTAATGAGAGTAGATAAGGTAAGGATGTAGGTTCTAACACTGAGGTTAAACCATGTAAATATTGTATTGTTTAAATGATTTCGTACTATTTCATGCATGAGTATTTAGTAAAATATTTTATGGAAATAATTATTAACAGGTTGATAAGTTTATATTTTGAAATGTTTTGAATCATATTAAAAAATTAACAAACTAACCCCCCATTATCAGTTGTTATTCGATCCATTGGAAATCACTGTCGATTGAAGATGTAGGATAGGTTGATTGTGAATTCATATGAGGTTAGGGATACCTGGTACTTTCTATTGGGTATGGTGGTTGTATCTTTGAGATTAGTAGATGGTCTCTCTTAGCAATTCACTTTTCTAGTTTTTTTTTCAGGTTGAGGAATATTTTTGGTTGGTAATATATTTTTTTACACATTACATTTCATTTTACACTATTGTACTCTTTATTCTATATTGATCTTTTTCATGCATCGTTATTTTGTTAGGTATTCTTTATTTTACTTCATTTCTGTATGAACTTCAGTATAAAGATAGATGTGTTTGTGCATATGGAGGTAGGCATTGGGTAGTTAAAACTCGAGCCCTGACTTGAGTGGAGTCATGGAAGATTAGAATCAGAGGTAGGATTGATCCATTGGATATTTTTTGGATTATTCCCCTTATGGGGATCTGGTTTGGTTTAGGGAAAAAATTCAACTTATATCGTGTGGGGATCTTGGGCTTAGGTATACGGTGTTGGAATTGGTAGTTGATGTATCCAATAACCAACAACTGACTAACCTATATTCGAATCATCCTTCCAATATAGTGGTAACAGGGATCAATGGTACATGACTCATATGTGGTTTACTCTTTGACAATCATTCTTGAGTTAGATACCCTTTGTTCTTATATATATATCTATATTCAGCATATTACATCTTCATATCTATTGAGATGCCTCTATGATGATATCCATCCAGGATACCAATTTCAGATCGTGATGATGATCTGATGAGTGATGAGGCCTCAGTTCAAGGCCTATACTGTGAGATGCTTCTTACAGGTGGACAGGTAGTAGTACCACTACCAATCATGTAGCAGATCGTCCAAGTACAATTGTATGAGGCTGCCTGAAAATAGTGGTTACACTGCGTGTTCAATATATAGAGACAATTGAGGTTCTATGGTGACCCATATCACAAATAATAAAGCTATAGGATGTATTCGGTTGTCTATATCTTTAGGCTCCTTGAAAAAATTATGGATCAATTGGTTTAACTAGAAGCTATGTATTTCAAAGGAGTAAAATGGAGTTGTTGGAGTCTTCTAACACAAATTCACGACGAGTTGACTATCTCATGAACCAAATTTTAGTAGATATTCCATGATGATTACTACCCCACCTATTTATGATATGTTCAGATATATGAGATTCTATAGTAGCATCATGGAGTGAAGATAGAGGATGAATACACAACTAGGGTTACATAACATACCAGGTAATCCATTGACATGATATGGGACAGATACTTTTGATAATAGACATTTGTGTAGGGACTACACTAAGAGATCTATGCCAACAAAGTACCAATGTAAATCCCTACCTATTTCAAGGTGTTGGAGCGGGCGTTGGTGAAAATGATATTTCTATCATAGGGATTTTTTGCAGCTAGATCTCACATTGGGTATCACATGGATGAGTTTCATATTATAGCTAGAAAATAAAATATGCTAAGATCTCACAAAGTATTCCTCCATATGATAAATCTCAGAATCTTGGTTAGGGGATGAATAGAGGTCCATGGTGGAGTGAAGAGGGGAGTATCTTGGATTGTGATGGGAATGGATACATAATTCTAGACTGCATGACTAGACATGTTGAGCATCCTAGGTATATGGATGATAGATTTCCCTAAGAAAGATATCATCATGACCTTGGATCTCCCAGGTGATAGTTGGTTGGTCCCCATGGAGTTAGAGATGGAAGATAAGGACAAGTTATGGATGGTAGAAAAATCAATGATATTTTTCTACCACCATCACCAGGTGTCCCATGTCAGGATTACAGAGATGGAAATTTGGACTACATGCAACAACACGCTTAAGAGATATATGTCAAAAAAAAAAACAAGTTGATTAGAGGTATAATAATTTTTTATTCTTCTCTTTTTTCAGTAATAGTATATATATGTTCTGGTCATTCGATCTTCTCTATATTACTAGTGAGATTGATGGAGATCCCAATTGAGTCACTATACCAACTGCTTCTTTTAGATGTTCCTAAGTGGAAAACATCCTGAGTATCTATAATTTAATGGAATTGAGTGTAAATTATAGGGGGAGAGAGGTTCACATGAGAAATTTCATAATCATGATGGATACCTATAATGTTAACAAGGGTATAGATTATTTTTCAAGGATCCCTTCCAATATTGATTATCTACATAGATGAGTTAGATTCCTTCACAGTGATGGGATAAGATTCACCCCATAGGGTGAGAGAGATACCATTATACGATGAGTGTGTTCTATGAGTAATAGGATGAATCCCATCACCCATGAGTTGGTGAGTATATACCTTGGTGTATTATGCTCTTCTAAAATCTATATTTCTTTAGTTATGGAGGATTATATGTACGTTGTCCCTAAGGATTTTCCATGAATACCTCTGAGGTGGGAGATGTAGTTTTATTCAAATTTCATTATAAAACTACTCTAATATACTCTTATGCATATAATATGACCCCTTATGAGCTCTAGGAGATTCTATTATATTTGGAGGATCTTCAGGAAAGATTTTCGTTATGTCCAATGTGTCCCTATAAGCTTCTCCAATATTGTTTGAGAAAAATATGAATTACATATTATAGGTTTTTTCGGAATATCATTTCATGAACCAAGACACGATAATGATATCTACCCATATCCATTGATTAATGACCTAATTTTCTAGTTGTGAGGCATGATATGGTTCTCGAAGATTGATATATGGCCTATCTGTCCTAACATGATGGTTTTTGTGGTGGATATTCCAAAGCTGGCATTAAAATTGCACTACAAACACTATCAGTTCCTAATGATTCCCATTGTTGTGATGATCTGCCATCTGTGTTTATGGAATTGATGAACCATGTAATCTAGTTATACATTGACTATTATTGTGTGTCTTCATCATTGACATACTCAACGACTTTACATTGGAGGTGGAGTATATAGACCACTTGAGGATGGATCAAGATTTAAATTGAGAGAACCATCCTTATGGAAAGCTATCAATGTTCCAGTTTTGGATTCATGAGGTCCAATTTTGGTGCTTGAAATTTCTCGGAATGGATTAGCCATTGACCTCAATGAGATTGATGTTGGGATTTCATAGAATCCATGAAAGATCATGTCAGAGATTCTGAGTTTTATTCTCTTGGAAAGGTACCATAGGAGGGTTGTGGATGACTTTTAAAGAATTGAACTGTAACGGCCCAAAGTTTCATTAATGGAAATCCCTCTTGATCTAATTAAATGTCTCTTTATGTTTATATAAAATTTCAACTTCATTGGTTTTATGTTTAGAATTTTCACCCTTGTTAATATAGCCTTTGAACAGTGATCACATGATTAGTATAAATATAGTACCTAAACAAATCCAATTTACTCAGACAAAAGAAGTGATGGCCTCATCCTGTAGAATTTCCCCAAACAAAGCCCATTTGTCGGAGCTTGGAAAAGAGGTGGAATCCTTGGGCTTCGCCCTTGACCAAGCCCAAGCTGAGCTTCACCATGTCGAGCGCGAACGGGACCGTCTACGGGAAAAGTGGAAGTTGATAGAGATTACCACTCGAGTGATGTTATCCGAGCCACCCCAAGAGTCTGTCACCATCTCACACCTTACCCTTAGGTCCTATGCGGCTGTTTTAAGGGGTTATGTAACAAATAAGTATTACTATGTTCATGTACATTATTTTTGTATATACTAATTAATATAATTTCCTGTCATTTTTGATACATTGTAGATAGTGTTTAAAGTACAAAGGGTGTCTTTAGTTATTATTTAATTATGAAATCTATTTTATTAAATTAAGGTATTTTTTAATCAAATAATATTTTAAAAAAATTATATTATTATTATTAAATCATTTTTTTATATATAAATGATCTTATAATTTTATGAATGCAATTTAAATTTTTATTATGGTTTGAAATCCATTTCTGTCCAAACCTTTGAATTTTCGATAAATGTCAGTTTTTATTTTAAAAGTGAAAATTTACATATTTATAAAATTATTTAGATAAAATAAATTTTATTTTTGGAATTAGGATGTCGAAATTACCCAACGGTGAATTTTTCATAATTTTATGAAACAGTCAAATTTTTGAGTAAAAATTGAATATCGTTTAAATATATAATGTGTTTTATGACATCATAATGACCCAATAGTGATGTAATAAAATAATATAATCATTATGTTCGGCCAATATATGTTTTGAAATTAAAATAATTTGATTTTGGGATTTTTTATCTTACCTTTCAAAGCATTAATGGACCCCTCAAGACTTATTCAACACCTTGCCTTTTTAAATTAATTTCCATGGGAGTGTGACTCGCCTCCACAAAAGCACCCTAATATTTTAAGAAGTTAGGACTTTGGCCTTATAAAATATTGTTTTCCTCTTCCCTTTTCCAAAAACCATGGTCAAAGACCATGGGATGGTTTGTGGTTTGGATTAATTTAATATAAGGGGTCCCAAACCTAAATAATAAAGAATTCCCTCTCCTTTCCTATATAAACACACCTAAGATCCCACTTCCTCCTCACTCAAAGCCTTTCTAGTTCGTCCTACCTCTTCTATGCTCTCTCTATAATCCTCCCAAGGTGACCCAAGCTCCCAAGAATCCACTCACAAGCCTCTCTCTAGCCTTTGGAAGCACACTTCCAAGTAAGGGTTTTTTTCTTTCTTTCTCAATTTTGTCCAATTTTCTTTATGTTGTTTTTCCCTTTTAATTTCAGTTATTAATGTTGAGGTATGGTTTATCACCTCCCTCATACTTCCCTCTTTATGTTTTAATGATGGTAGACCCCTTTATCTCTCATTAAATGCCTCCCATGTACACCTGTTACTATGCCGAAATTCCGAAAGGAACTTCTCTCTCCTATTTTACATTCAAGCAATACTTTTGTATCATGAATCTAAATTCCATTAAAATTGTTTCTACATGTATCTATATGACCTCCATACTATACATTACATGTAAATATGATTAGAAACCCCTTTCTCTCTCATCAACTATTTTTATGAATTCTTATGTCACGTAATTACGCTGCCGAAATCGCACCGATTTTCTAAGCCAATGCCATTGTGTAGTGAATACCATGCCCATTTCTCCATCATGGGTATTCATATTTATGCACATTTACTTATTGATTATAATGTTTCATGTATGAATTACACATTCCTTTATCATGGAATAAATTATTATGTACTATGAATCCATGTTTTATGATCCATGTGGCACACTTATGCATGATATGAAATGTTTAAGAATGGTGTGCCCTTATAGCGCTCCAATGCATTGGGTAACGTATAGTATCATGATATGTCATGTGCAATGAGTGTTTACTCATTCTAATTCAAGTGAAAAGAGGGTTTACTCGTGCTTTATTTGCAACGAGGATTTACTCATACTCCAGGTTCAATGAGCCTTGGCTCATTCTAATTCAATGTTAAGTGTTGTTGCCACATTTCCATGTTATGATTATCATGATTTATCATGCATTTATGTTCATGTTTCTTATATGATATATTGATATGCTTATTTTATAACATGTATTTTGCTCCTCATTTTGTTCCATGTGTACTCCCTTACCGGGCTTTATAGCTCACCCTTTTGTTATGCATGTCCTCAGGTTATCCCATGCAATGCTAAGTATGAGGGAATGTAATGGTCATGTAAAGGATGTTTTCAATAAATATGTTTTATTTCATGTTTTAAGTTTTTATGTAATAGTCCTAAGACCCAAATACACTAAACCACTCGAACTTCCTTGTTGTATCAAGTGAGGTTTTATGTAATAAATCATGTTTAAGTTTGTAATAAAAGCAGGGTTGTCATAGTTGGTATCAGAGGATGGGTTTAGTTATTTTTGGGATTAGGAAACCATTGTAAAGCCTTAGAGACAAGACTAAGTATAATAAAAACATCCCTAGTTTTTAGTATGTACTATGTAAGTGGTTTTTCAGACAAATACATCCATGTCTGGACATGAGTGGGTAGAGGCGGCTCTGGCACAGATGTATCCTAGGGGTAAAACCCGAAAACACTACTTTGAGCTAGACTCGAATGGGAACTGGTGCACGACAACAGGCCTTGCTGCACTCTTGGTTACGACACTCCCAGGGGATATGTTTTGATAAATTCACAATCTTAGTATGAACCCTTATTAAGGGAAAAATTTTCTCTAAGAATATATGTTAGAAAGTAGATCATGAAAAGCCTATATTGAAGACTATAGACTCATGCGTTAAGGAAATGAAAGTTAATTTATAAGTCAAAAACTTTTGTCTTTGGATTACTCTTTATGTGTTACCCCTAACATTCCATTTATTCCAGCCAATGGCCGGTAATAGGAGGACTCAGGCTAACAATCGATGTGAAGATCAGTGTGATGACTGTACTAATGAGATGCCCAATCCAATGGGAGTGGGAATCGTGAAATTTGCCATGCTTCTCTCTCAGCTAACTCAAGAATGGAATTGAAACAAGAGTAAAGTGGAACGTTCAACCCCCCCCCCCTAAGAAAGAACAAGTCGCTATCTATAGCTTCATGAGACAAAGGCCTCCTACTTTTAGTGGATCATCCGATCCCACGATCCCTGAACAATCGATCAACTCCATTGAAAAGATTTTATCCATCATTTAATGTTGTGAACAAGAAAAGGTTCTCCTTGATACTTATCCTATGGAGGGTGAAGCTGATCAATGGTGCACGTTGATCAAAAATACTATGCCTGAGGAGGAGATCGAGGAGTTGGAATGGAAGGATTTCCAGAAAATGTTTTTCGATAAATATTTTCCGCGCACCCTCCGGCTTAAGATGGAATGGGACTTCATTTACCTCAAGAAATAAGTTGAAGAATCTATTGGAGTGTACGAGGAAAACTTCACAATACTTCCACGATATGCTTCCGGCTTTGTCGTTACCCCCGAATGCAAGGTTGACCGCTTCTTTGGTGGGCTGAAGCCTAGCTTGCGGAAGGCATTAGCGATCCGTGACTTCGACAGCTAGGAGGAAATTGTCTGATGTGCCCTCAAGGTCGAAATGGATATCGGGGAATCACATGGGTATCATGGGGAAAATAAGCGTAAGGTTGAATTCAATGTCGTTGGTCCGATGGATGAATCCAATGGTAATAAGAAGTTACAGCACCCCACATGCCAAAAGTGCAGAAAAGATCACCCTGGAAATTGCCTTAAGGGGACGAGAAAATGCTTCAGGTGTGGAAGAGAAGGGAACCTTGCTGTTAACTGTAGGCAAGAAAGACCCACAGGTGCGATAGATGAGAGGAACGCTCCATTCGAACCTCAATGCGTTGTTCAATGCCACAAATGCAAAGAACCGGGTCATTTTGCAAATCAGTGCCCAATTCCAAGGGCTTTAGGAGGCGACCAACAACCTCCAAGGCAGCAAGGAAGAGCTTTTTCCATCACTTCTACCGAAGTGAACCCCGAAAACGAAGTGGTGACAGGTACGCTAGTTATTCATTCAAGAATAGAAAACATACTATTTGATTCAGTTTCTACGCATTCTATTATATCTCAATGGTTTAGTAGAACAATCCCAGCACTACAAAAAATCATGGAAGTAAAGATGTCGGTGAGTATGGAAAAAGGGGCAATCATTGCATCCCATGAGTATAAGTCCTCCCTTGTTATAATATGTGGATTGAATTTCCCAGAGAACCACATCATACTCCCTTTGTTAGAATTTGATGCAATTCTTGGCATGGATTGGATTTCCTTATATAGAGCCAACATAAATTGTTGGGAGAGGGAAATCACACTCCATATGGAGGATCAACCCCCGATTCATTACAAGTGTCAGGAGGAAGATGAATCTCTTTTAGCTCCATCATCTCAAGCATGGATATTACTGCCTTATGAGCATGCGTATCTGTCTCAGATGATTGAGTCCAAGGAAGAAACCATCCTTGAATAAATACCTATTGTGAGGGAATTCGCTGAAGTGTTTCCCAAGGAACTGCTTGGTCTTCCTCCAAGAAGAGATGTTTAGTTCTCAATAGAACTTATACCTAGGGCACTACCAATATCCAAGACTCCATATAGAATGGCTTTTGTAGAGCTTGAAGAGCTGAAATAAGAACTACAGGAGAATCTGGATAAATGGTTTATACGCCCATGTGCTTCACCAGTGGGTGCACCAGTCCTCTTCGTCAACAAGAAGGATGGCTCAATGCCACATTGCATAGATTATCGTGAACATAAAAAAATCACGATAAAGGAAAAGTATCCTCTCCCAATAATCTATGACTTGTTTGATTAGCTGCGTGGAGCACAATACTTCTCCAAGGTGGATTTGCGGTCGGGATATTATCAAGTAAGGTTGAAGAAGGAAGATTTCCCCAAGACTGCTTTTCGTACAAGATACGGGCACTATGAATTCATAGTAATGCCTTTAGGACTCACCAATTCTCCATCAATATTCATGGACTTAATTAATAGAGTTTTTAGAGATTACCTAGACAAATATTTGGTTGTCGTTATAGATGATATTCTAATATACTCCAAAACCAAGGAGGATCATGAGGAGCATTTAAAAACTGTACTAGAGCTTTGCGTAAAGTGAAGCTCTATGCAATGTATAGAAAGTGTGAGTTCTGGTTGAAGGATGTCTCATTCTTGGTCCATATAATCAAAATCAAAGGGATATCTATGGATCCCTGCAAAACAGATGCTATTGAGGGATGGATGAGGCCAACATCGGTAACAGATATCCATAGATTCTTGGGGTTTGCTGGATATTTTCAACGATTTGTGAGAAAATTCTCACGATTGTCCAACCCTCTGACAAAGCTAACTCGGATGGGAGTAATGTTTTATTGGAGTGATGAATGCGGAAAATGCTTCAAGGAGTTGAAAAGGAGGCCTATCACTGCGCCTGTGCTCACATTACCCACAAGTGGGGAACTTTTTGTGGTATTCAGTGATGCTTCAAAGAAGGGCTTAGGTTGTGTGCTGATACAAAATGATAAAGTGATATCCTATACCTCAAGGTAGTTGAAAATCCATGAGCGAAACTATCCAACACATGATCTGGAGTTGCAGGATGTGATCTTTCCCTTGAAAATCTGGCGTCATTATCTCTATGGAGAGAAATATGAGATATATACTGACCACAAGAGTATTAAATATATATTCATGCAGAAAGAGATTAATATGCGCCAGATAATATGGATAGAGATCATCAAGGATTATGACTGTTCAATACATTACCACCCTGGGAAAGCGATCAAGGTGGTAGATTCCCTAAGTAGAAATGATCCAGCGATTCTATCAATGATTAGAATAGAGAAGGATCCAATCTTCTTAGATTTGATGAAGATGGGCGTGTGAATCATAGAGAAGGGAACATCATCAATCCTTTCACAAATTATTTCTCAACCATCTCTTTTGGAAAGGTTAAAGGATGCTCAAAAGGATGATCTGGGAATTCTAGAAAAAGTGGAAGCTATAAAAAAGGGGATATCCATAGAGTTTAATGTTAATGAAGAAGGAATTTTGCAGTTTGGGAAAAGCCTATATGTTCCATAAAGTCTGGAGCTGAAGAAGGAACATTTGGATGATGCACATAGTTCAAATTTCTCTATTCACCCAGGGATCACAAATATGTATCGAGATCTACGAGAAAACATTTGGTGGGATAATATGAAGAAGGATATCGCTGAATATATATCAATGTGCCTGGTGTGTCAGCAAGTGAAGGCAGAGAGTCAGAAGTCTAAGGGGATAATGCAACTATTTCCCATACCATAATGGAAATGGAAGAACATCACCATGGACATTGTCACCAGACATCCAAGGACATCCAAAAGAAACAATGCAATCTGGGTTTTTGTGGATCGTATTACAAAGACTACACACTTCATTGTTATTCGGGACGATCTCTCATTGGATCAACTGGCATAGATATATATCAGGGAAGTGGTACGGTTGTACAGAGTACCACTATCTATTGTGTCTGACCGAGATCCATGATTCACCTCTAAGTTTTGGAAAAGTCATCAACATGATCTGAATACTAAACTGAACTTTTGTATGACCTATCATCCTCAAAATGATGGCCAATCCGAGCGGACTATCCAAACACTTGAGGATATGTTGAGAGCCTGCTCAATGGACTTTAAATGAGGATGAGATCAACATCTTCCTCTTGTTGAGTTCTCTTATAATAACAGCTTCCACTCGAGCATACAAATGGAACCATATGAAGCCATGTATGGGAAAAGGTGCACAACACTAACATGTTGGGATGAGGTCGGTGAACGTAAGATGCCTGGACCAAAAAATGGTCGAGAAAATGGTAGAGAAGGTGAAAACCATTCAACAGCATATCAAGGCAGCTCAGAGTCGACAAAAGAGTTATGCAGATTACCATCGACGAGACCTTGAGTTTAAATTTGGAGACATGGTTTTCATACGCATATCTCCATGGAAGAAGTTCATGAGGATTGGAAAGGAAGGGATGTTATGTCCAAGGTACATCGGCCCCTTCGAGATACTTGATCGTGTCGGGGTTGTGGTCTATCGACTAACACTTCCACCTACTATGGCCAAAGTACATGATGTATTTCATGTATCCTTGTTAAGGAAGTACATACAGGACCCTTCACATGTATTCTCTTCTGAGGTGGTACAATTGTAAGATGATCATTCTTATGAGGAGCAACCAGTGAAGATCATAGATTGTAGAGAAAAAGTTCTACGAAATAAGACAATGCCCCTTGTCATGGTGTTGTGGATAAACCACAAGTTTGAAGAAGCGACTTGGGAATCGGAGGATATGATGAAGCAGAGTTACCCACATTTGTTTTCATCTGGTTAAAGGAAAATTTCGAGGGCGAAATTTCTTGAGGGGGGAATATTGTAACGACCCAAAGTTTCATTAATGTATATCCGTCTTGATCTAATTAAATGTCTCTTTATGTTTATATAAATTTTCAACTTCATTGGTTTTATGTTAAAATTTTTGACCGTTGTTAATATAGCTGTTGAACTGTGATCACATGATTAGTACAAATATATGACCTTAACAAATCAAATTTACCCAGACAAATGAAGCGATGGCCTCATCTAGTATAATTTCCCCATAAGAAGCTCATTTGTCGGAGCTCGTAAAAGAGGTGGCATCGTTGGGCTTCGCCCTTGACCAAGCCCAAGCTGAGCTTCACCATGTCAATCTCGAACGAGACCGTCTATGGGAAAAGTGGAAGTTGATAGAGATTACCACGCGAGCGATGTTATCCAAGACACCCCAAGAGCCTATCACCATCGCACATCTTACCCATAGGTCTTATGAAGCTGTTTTAAGGGGTTATGTAACAAATAAGTAGTTCTATGTTCATGTACATAATTATTTTATATAATAATGAATATAATTTCTAGTCATTTTTGATACATTGTAAATTGTTTTTATAGTTCAAATGGAGTTTTTAGTTATTATTTAATTAAGAAATCTATTTAATTAAATTAATGGATTTTTGAATTAAATAATATTTTAATAAAATAATAATATTATTATAAAATAATTATTTTTTATTATAAATGATCTTATAATTTTATGAATGCCATTAAAATTTTTATTAATATTTGAAAACCATTTCTGTCCAAACCTGTGAATTTTTGATAAATATCGGTATTTTTTCTAAAAGTGAAAATTAACATATTTATAAAATTATTTAGAAAAAATAAATGTTATTTTTGGAATCAGGATGTCGAAATTATCCAACGGTGAATTTTTCATAATTTTTTGAGACAGTAAAATTGTTGAGTAAAAATTAAATACCGTTTAAATATATAATGTGTTTTATGACCTCATAATGACCCAATAGTGATGTAATAAAATACTATAATCTTTATGTTCGGCCAATATATGTTTTAACATTAAAATAATGTGATTTTGGGTTTGTTTATCTTACTTTTAAAAGCATTAATGGACCCCTCAAGACTTATTCAACACCTTGCCTTTTTAAATTAATTTCCATGGGAGTGTGACTCACCTCCACATAATCACCCTAACATTTTAAGAAGTTAATAATTTGGCCTTATAAAATATTTTTTTCCTCTTCCCTTTTCAAAAAACCAATGGCAAAAACCATGGGATGGTCTGTGGTTTGGATTAATTTAATATAAGGGGTCCCAAACCTAAGTAAAAAAGAATTCACTCACCTTTCCTATATAAACCCACCCAAGATCCAACTTCCTCCTCACTCAATGAATTTGGATTTCGTCCAACCTCTGCCCTACTCTCTCTATAATCCTCTCAAGGTGCCCCAAGCTCCCAAAAGTCTTCTCAGAAGCCTCTCTCTTGCCTTTGAAAGCACACTTCCAAGTAAGGGTTTTTTCATCCTTTCTCAATTTTGTCCAATTTTCTTTAACTTGTTTTTCAATTTTAATTTCAGTTATGAATGTTGAGGTATGGTTTCTCACCTCCCTCATACTTCCCTCTTTATGTTTTAATGATGGGAGACCCATTTCGATCTCATTATGTGCCTCCCATATACACCCATTACTATGCCGAAATTCCGAAAGGAACTTCTCTCTCCTCTTTTACATTCAAGCAATACTTTTGTATCATGAATCTAAATTACATTAAAATTGTTGGGACATGTATCTATATGACCTACTTACTGTCCATTACATGTAAATATGACGAGGAACCACTTTCTCTCTCATCAACCATTTTTATGAATTCTTATGTCACGTCATTACGCTGCTGAAATCACACCGATTTTCTAAGACAATGCCATTGTATAGTGAATACCATGCCCATTTCTCCATCAAGGGTATTCACCTTTATGCACATTTAATTATTGATTATAATGTTTCATGTATAAATTCCACATTCCTTTATCGTGGAATAAATGATTATGTATTATGAATCCATGTTTTATGATCCATGTGACACACTTATGCATGAAATGAAATGTTTAAGCAGGGTGCGCCCTTATAGCGATCCAATTCATTGGGTAAAGTATATTATCATGATACGTCATGTGCAATGAGTGTTTACTCATGCTAATTCAAGTGCAATGAGGGTTTACTCGTGCTTTATGTGCAATGAGGATTTACTCATGCTCCATATGCAATGAGCCTTGGCTCATGCTAATTCCATGTTAAGTGTTGTTACCACATTTCCATGTTATGATTATCATGATTTATCATGCCTTTATGTTCATGTTTCTTATATTATCTATTGATATGACTATTTTATAACATGTATTGTAGTCCTCATGTTATTTTATGTGTACTCCCTTACTGGGCTTTATAGCTCACCGTTTTCTTATGCATGTCCTCAGGTTATCCCATGCAATGCTAAGTACGAGGGAATGTAGTTGTCATGTAAAGGAAGTTTTCAATAAAGTTGTTTTATTTCATGATTTAAGTTTTTATGTAATGGTAATAATCCCCAAAGACACTAAACCTCTTGATCTTCCTTGTTGTATCAAGTGATTTTTTATGTAATAAATCATGTTTATGTTTGTAATAAAAGTAGGGTTGCCTTATGACGCCCCTTTAAATACACTGATATAGAAACAGAATCAGTTTACCTCATCCAATCACAGCTATAAGGCCTTCTAAGAGTTAACTAAGAGGCTAATCTGTGCATTGGTGTTGAAACTACCATGCGAGGGAGTTTAATACCTGCTGTATTAAGAGGCCTTAAAATATGGTCTTGAATATGTGTTGTTGTAGCGTCATGAAATTATTGTGTATGGGTTGAGGCATCTCAGACCCTATAAGTAGAACATGATACAATGACATTGGTAGTAGTTTCTAATAGAAGATTACTTGGATATTGTCTATACTCCAAGGACGGGAACATGGTTGTATATTCCCTTACTTGGAAGTCTTAGGCTTTCTTGGTTTAGGAGGATTATTTTAGGTCTCCTTACTTGTATATATTCTTTGTGGAATTGAAGGGTATAACATTTCTATAGTCGTTGGTGTTGAATCCTCAACTTTTCTAGTGTGTGAGAGAATACTAGCATAGATACATCTACTGTGAGGACATTTTTTACTAGATATCCATAGGGGACTCATCATATGGTTATTAGGAGGAAGGGGATCATGTCATCCTTTTTTATGGATAAAGTATGGTCGTAGTCTTTATGAGGGAGGAGGTAAAGAGAGCCATCAACACATCTCCTATAACGCCCCAACCCCTGTTACCTAGATTCGGTGCATTATTAGAAGAAATTGACATGAGACAAGGAATCATGTCCCGAAAGACTGACCAGTTTAGTAGCCTTAGAAGTACTAGATAAATTCAGTAGTTTTTCAATACATCATGAAATAAAAACATTAACAAAATTTTTTCCCCTTTTGAACACACTTATATCCTTATCCTAACCTTGCAGGTCAACCATAAAATACTACAACACATCCTGGGAAAAATAAAACATTGAAAGGTGTGGGATCACATGCTGAGTATGGATTACAATATAGCATAAACATTTATAAATAAGCATAAATATTTAAGGAAATGTAATATATTAAAAAAAATCCTTTTAAACAAAAACATCATCATAATATGGAAAACATAAAATCAAATATTTCCATTTAATTAATCACTTGGATATTCTATTAGTCAAATAATCACATGAAATATCAATAGAGACTTTCATAATTATGGAATGCATAATTCCATACTTCATAACCACATAGTCAAGGCCTTGTTCAAAGAATACAAATAATATTTTCTGAAGGCCTTGTGCTAAGACCCTATTTTTTCTCCTGATAGCTACCGGTGCATCAAGGGTCTATAGTGGGATCCAACCATCCCTTACTAAGTCCAATGAATTCCTTATATTATAATATTTAAAGATAACATAAACATTCATACTAAAACAAGCATACAGAATGTCAATACATTATCCATAAATCATGAATTGTTTAAAAAAAACACATCCAGAGTAAAAAATATCACAAAACCTTCAATAAAATATTGATGTTTTTATCTTAATAAATCAACTTCAAACAAGATTAAAATCCATCAAAGGATGTTGAAATTGTAGAAATCAATTCTTTTTTAGAGAAATATATCATTCAAATTTTGAAATCATTTAAAATTACTATTATTAAAAAAGAAAACAATTATTTTGAATAAATTTTTATGATCTTGTATGGGATTCTTCGATGATGATATAACATCCAAAAATAGTCACACCTTCCATATCTGATAAAAAATTACATTCTTACCTTCATTTTTTCAAACAGGTCTTATAGTACCTTGTCTGGGAAATGACTAAAAGATTCCTTCAAAAACCTATATGGTCTATTAAGGGTATAAATTTCTTTAAATATTAGAATAGTAAATTTTAAAAATGTTTTGAATTACATTTTTAAGAAAACATAGATGTGGATGATAAATAGATCCCAGTTGATACTTACGTAAAAACAACCTCGGATAATAAAGAGATTGTGAAATTAACCGTTACCTTGTAATTTACTATAGTCATTGGTAAGTTAACCTCCATTATAATAGTTAAAACATTGTCATTAAATTATAAAATAACTATGTACATAAATATTATATCATATATGATCCTCAAATATTGCATTGTTAATAATATATCAGCAGTATCATCATTTCTGTTCTGAACCGATCAATTTTACTTTATATGATCGGTTATGTAATCCATGTGTTTAATGGATAGGATGTGGTTTATTCATATCAATAATTATATTATGTTTTTAAACATTATTTTTGATCATAAAATGAAAATTATTCTGGAATGATTACGATGGAGAATGAATCTCATCGTGTTCATGGAGATGGTAATCCATACGTATGCACGAGCGACAATATCATTATATTGATGGTGAAATCATATGTAATTGGATGATATTTCATATATAAATAATCAATAACATGTTATATTTATTATTTATATCAGTTATACTCATAATTATACTCGTCCAAATAATTAAGTGTTTGAATAAAAAACTACACCATAACGTGGAGAAGGTTAGTTGTACATACACACGTATGGTGACTTTGTCATTCATATGATGGAAAGAATAAGGAACATGTTTATACCATTTTTATAATAACATCGCAGTATATAGAAGATACTGGAGTTATTATTTTATAATGGAAACAAGAAAGAAAGAGGAAGTGGAAGAATAAAAGAACTTGAAATAGGGTGGTTAAAATATTACCTCATCTTCGGGTGTTTCCTTATGAGATGATCAAAATGGCTCCATAGAATGGATTTCTGATCAAACTAAGGCCTCTAGGTTTAATTGAGTGAAATTGGGAGGATATTTAGGGAAGGATTGGCTATGAAAAATGCTTATGCAGGTTTGATTTTGAGAGAAGGGGAAGTTCCCTTTTATAAGAGAGGTGAGGGACACCTTTAAAAAACCCTGAGATATTATTTTATAATAAAATAATTTTCTGTTTCTAATGGCTATAAAATAATTTATTTCTATGATATGGTGGGTATGGTTCACAAACCTCTCAAAAAAAATTAAGATTTAGGCAGCTTTTGGTCACTATATTAACCTTATCTTTTAGATTTAACTCTTAGATAAATTGTTTAACTTTTACCTTGTATTCATGTTTTATTATAATAAATTGTTAATAAATATACAATAAGATTCCAAGAGAACCTACTGTGTTTCATTAGTTATATATTAATGATTATATAAGTTATTTTTCAGATCTATAGATTTCTATCACTATTATATAATTTAATAATATAATATTTATTTTAAAATCTTATGTATGTAAATTTTGATACTATATAGTTTTTGGTATTTGAGAAAGGCATCAAATCTTGATTACATCTAACCAAATGAATTTAATGAACCCTAACATTTCATATTCACCTATAAAATTCTTGGATGTTATAAAAACATTGAAATTATATTTATTTTAATATATATAATATCGTTTATTTGATTCATTCATTAATAAGGTAATTAGTGCATTTGTATTTTGTCATAAATAAATTTAATTATTTTATGTATAAAATTTATATATAAAATAATAATATGTAGTGAATATTATTATATTTATAATTAGTATTTATAGTCTAAAAGATAACTTCTATATCTCTATTTAAAATTGTTTTACTAAAAGACATTTGTTTATGCCATTTTTTTAAATTCAATTAATAAATATAATGTGTTATTATCACTCTCATGTGGCTTCATTGGTTCCCAAAATCGACCCAAGGATGACCATGGTCAGAAATTTATCAACCAATATGAATAGTAAATATGTTAGGGTACATTAATATTATTATAATATTATTTTTTAAACTTATTTATCAGATTTAACTTTTAACCATGGTAGAAAATATATTTACTGAAGTAATTATTAATAATTTCAAAAAATAAATGTTACTTTTTTTAATAATTTGGACCACATTATTTCAAATTTGGATTCCATTTTTCAATATTCAAATCACATAAGTGGCCGAAATTAATTTAAAATTAATTTCCATTGCCAAAAAAAAGTGTATGTTTATAAAATAATAACTATCAAAAGATTGACATTTGTTTATGTCGAGTTTAAATGTAAAATTACATACAATGACTTAAATTATATTAAATTATAAAAATATATTTTTAATGAAACTTTAAAACATCTCAAATTTATAATTTAACACTATTAATTATTTTGATTTAAAAAGTGGATGTTAATTAAAATTTATTATTTTTCAATATTCATCAAAATTGGAAATTTTTCAAAAAAGTACCCAAAATTTAATTTAAGGTAAGTTTTATATTCCAATTTCAAAAATGGAGTTCATTTTGAAAAATTATTATTATAAAAATTTAAAAAGTGGTTATTACTATTTATAACGGCGTGTTTGATTGGTCGTGGTGTGTTAAAAATCCAAGTTGCGTACAATGCAAGAAACAACATTATTCAAAGGGAAATGTACTGTGGAAACATGGGGTGTTACACTCTCTAAACCTTAAAAAAACTTCATCCTTAAAATTTCTAGAATATCACTACATAAAAATATTCAGGTGGCTCTTTATCATATGTTCCTCAAGTTCCCACGTTACCTCTTCCATCTTACGGTTTCTCCATAGAACTTTTACCAGACGAGTCGTCTGGTTTTTTCCACACTTTTTGTCTGGAATTAAGAATTTTGACGAACTATTCACAATAAGATAGATCGGGTACCAGTTCAATTTTCTCTTAGTTGAGTACATGCATTGGGTCAGGAATGCATTTTCTCAACAGCGATATGAGTAACACATCATAAACTTGGGATAGACTTAGAGGTATTGTCAAATTATAAGCTACAAGTACAATTATTTCTAGAATTTTGAATGGTCTGATGTACCTAGGACTCAATTTACCCTTAATAAAAAATGTATAACACCTTTCCATGGAGATTCCTTCAATAAAACAATATCTCCTACTTGATGTTAAAAATCGTTCCTTTTAGTTATCGGCATACCTCTTTTTACTACTTTAAGATGCATTAATGTGGGTTTGGATAATATTAACATTTTCCATTGTTTACTCAACATGTTATGGTCCTATGAGTTTTCTTTCTCAAACATCATCCCGACAAGTTGGTGTACGACATCTCTTTCCTTATAATTCTTCATATGGTGCCATATGAATACTTGAATTGAAGCTGTTGTTATAGGAAAATTCTACCAGAAGTAAATATTGATCCTGCATATCATTAAAGTCAAGTGAGAAAATATAAACATGTGTTCTATGATTTTAATATTCCGTTCTGATTGACCATCGGTTTTAGGGTTTTAGGTAGTGATGAAACGTAGTTCAGTATCTTAGGCTTTCTAAAGACTTTTCCAGAATCTTGATGTAAAAAGGGGATCATGATCAGAAACAATCAATAGTCGTACTCCATGATATATTAAAACATCATTAATATATATCATTGGCATATGTTCAAGTGGTAAATCTTCTCTTATAGGAAGAAAATGTACTGAAATTGTAAGAAAATCAGCAATGACCCATATTGAATTATTCCTTCAAAGAGTATTTGGTAGGCCCATGACATATTACATCGTAATATTATCCCATTTCCACTCAGGTGTGGGAAGTGGTTTCATGACTTACCTATGATGTTGTCTTCTAGCATTCACTAGTTGACAAACCATACATCTTGACACAAAATTAGCAATCCTCATTTTCATATTATCCCACGAAAATTGTTCTTTCAAATCTCAATACATCTTTGTGCTACTAGGGTCAATAGAGAAATTAGATCTTTGAGAATCATCCAAAAATTACCTTTTTAGATTAGGTATGTTAGGAACACAATTTATCATCCCAAATTTTAAATTTTCATCTTCATATATGAAGTCACTCAATCTCTCATCATTCACAGCATTAATTTTCTTTTGAAACTCCTCATCATCATTTTAATAAGTCTGTATCCTTTCTAGTAATGATGGTTTGGCAACCATTTGAAAATGTATTGATGTTTCACCTTCCATAGTTATTCCCATATCAATATTTACTATATCAATGAAAATATGATCCCTTTCAACAATTAACTTGCAAAAAATTCCATGATCCTTTCTACTCAAAGTATCTTCCACCTTATTGGCCTTCACCAGATGATAGTGTATAGTTAAATCACAATCCTTGAGTAGTGCATGCCTCCATCTTTGCCTCTTGTTGAGTTATTTCTATGAGAAAATATACTTCAAACTATTTTGATCAGAATAAATCTCAAATTTTTCACCATAGAGATAGTCTTTAGATCATTAGGGCCAAAATTACAGCTATTAACTCACGGACATGAGTAGGATAGTTCTTCTCTTTAATTTTTTGCTATCGTGATTCATAGGTAATAAATATATCATTCTTCATGTGGACACAACCAAGTTCTTTCTTTGAAGCATCACTATAAATAACAAATCCATCATTCCCCGATGGTAGAGTCATGATAAGAGAATTAATTAATGATCTCTTCATTTCTTCAAAACATTCTTCACACTCTTTTGTCCAAACAAATTTACCCCCATTATGAGTGATATTGTATAATGGGTTAGCCAATCGAAAAAAATTCCTTACAAAACGTCGATAATAAACTGATAAACCAATAAAACTATGTACCATCGTTAAACTCATCGGTGCAGGAAATTCTTGGATTTCCATGGTCCATGAAGGATCAACAGAGATTCCATCCTTAGAGATAATATGTCCAACAAAAGAAATCTCATGATGCAGAATTCACACTTTCTAAATTTCTCATATAATTCAATTTTTTAAGAGTCCTTAGAATAATGCGCTAGGTATTTTTCATGATCTTCATTTAATATAGAGTATACCAAAATATCATCAATAAAAACCACTACAAAGTCATCATGATATTCCTTGAAAAATCTATTCAATAGATCCATGAAGACAGAGGGTGAATTATTAAATCCAAAAGGCATTACTATAAACTCGTAATTCCCATACATGGTTTAAAATTCTATTTTTGGAATTTAATCCTTCATCACACAAAACTGATGGTATCCAGATTGAAGGTCAATCATTGAAAATTATTGAGCTTCATGAATTTGGTTGAATAAATAATCAATGCGAGGTGGGGGATACTTGTTCATTATTTTTATAGCATTGATCTCCCTGTAGAAAATACATAGCCTCATAGAGCCATCTTTTTTCTCTACAAAAATAATAGGGTCTCCCCATAGAAAAACACTATGGTGAATTAATCACTTATTATTCAAGACCTATAGTTGTTTCATTAGTTTCAATAATTCTTATGTCTCCATTCTATAATGGGGCTTCGATATGGGTCTTGAACATGGAATTAAATCAATGGAAAAATATATTTCTCACTCTAGAGGATCTCCAGGTAAATCCTATTGAAACACATCAACATATTCTTGCAAAATAGGTTTGCCCTCTATTTTAACATACTTTTCCTCACCCAAAGATATTTCATTCTATTCCTCCCAAATATCTGAATTTATTAGAGCTACTTGGGGTGGATCTAGATTAGAATCAGGTGGTGACGTTACTGATCTAAGGATAAGGTAGTCCTTATCCTCATCGAAAATTGTAACGTCCAAATTCATAAAATAAATTTTCACATCCTGGACTGAAAGCCTATCCATATCGAGGATTATATCAAATTTAATCATGGGTATGGTGATTAAATCAACAGAAAAATAACATTTATATGCCCTAATAAGAACTGATTCACAAAAAGTTGTTGTGATGATAAATCCCATAGGTGTTTTGACCGATGACTCCCTTTTTAATACAAATTCAAAATATCTAATTTCTTATGAAAAATGGGAAGATATGAAACAATGCGATGATCCAGAATCAAATGAATTATTGTATAAACTTGAGGAATCACTTAAATTAACTGCCACCATGACTTTTGGAGCTTAAACCTCATAAGTAATGATCACATAATCTTGGCCACGCTCCCTTGGCATTTTTTAATGTTACATCCCTGGGTGCTTAGGAAATTCATTCACATAATGCCCCTTTTCTCTACGATTATAGCATTCAACATTGATAGCCTCTTTCTTACCCTTTAAATCACGATCTTTGTGGCCATTTTCAACACACTTATAACAAACAACCATTCCCTCCAGACGCGTACTGGGGTGTTTTTTCCCACATTCAACACATGATGGATATTCATTTTCCCCTTATTCCCGTTATTTCTTTTCATAGAGTGTTCAGTAGATCAATTCTTCTCTTTCTTTTCTTTGACGTCATAAGATGTCGATAATTCATTTTCTATCTAGATAGTGCATGAGAAAATATCTGTACACGATGATAAAGATTTTGAGACTAATTCTCGATGGAGAAATGGAATTAACCCATCAAATAATTGAAAAATATTACTCCTTGTGTTATGTATATAATATGTTACATGGATTTCTATCATAGTAAATTTATCCTTATACATTGTGAAATTGTTATCCTTCTTTTTCCTTAGATTCAAAAATTGACTTTCTATATAAGCTCGATTGTCATAAGGAATGTAGTCTTCGAATAAAATAAATTTAGACTCTCTCCATTCCATGTTTGAAACTTCATCATCTACCTTTTTGTTTTGGATTAATGGCCACCATTGATCTATATCTCCCATGAGTCGATAAACATTCATGAAAAAAATTTCTCTTTAACTACTCTCCAAAGCCTGAAATATTTTCTCTAAGGAACATATTCATTTCTCTTCTTGTAATGGATTTTTACTCCCCATGAATTTTAGTGGTTGTTTCCTCATGAAGTGGTCTAACATTGATACTCATCATTGTGGTTCAAGGTGCTTTATATGGGTAAGGTTATTATTTATAACCAGAGTGAGTAGTCCCAATATGGTGATAAGCTGATCAACACTATTTGAATCACTATATCAACTATAATTATCTTTAGTGGGAGGGAAATATCTAAATGGATAACATGGGTTGATACGGTTTCCATTCCTTCCATTAGGTTCCATTTCTAAAAAATTGGATGCACTAGATTAGCTTATGAAGCACATTACAGAATTTCGAACATGTTAGACAATTAACTTAAACTGAACAGTTTATGGATATAATCCATAATCATAACAATGTTTTTTTGAGGATGTATATACACCTTAACCATTCGTAATGGTTATTAATGAATATGAGAATTATCCTATGCATATCCCCAGGGCGTGTTGTAACCAAGAGTGCAACAAGTCCTGTTGTTGCACATCAGTTCCTATTCAAGTCTAGCTCAAACCGGTGTTTCCAGGTGTTACCCCAAGGTACATCTGTTCAAAAGCCACCTCTAACGACTCATATCTAGACATGGATATATTTCATGGAAAACTCACCAGATCTCTACATTACCAAAATTTTATATAGTTCATCTATACTAATCCTTGATGTCTATTATAGGGTAATGTTTTCTAATCAAAGTTCATCTATACTATAATAACATGGCCCCAATTACCCAGATTCAGTGCATTCTTACATAACGTTCGCATGATTCAACGAATGATTTCACAAATGACTGATCATTTTAGTATCTTTGGAACTACAAGATACATTCATAAGTTTTATGTTACATCATGAAATAACAAAATAAACAAAAAATTTTCCCCTTTTTAACACATATATATTTTTAGCTAATCCTTGTAGGTCAACCATAAAATACTTCTTCACATCCTGGGAAAATAAATCATATAATGGGCTGAGATCAGATGCTTAGTAATGATAACAATATTGCATAAACATTCATAAATAAGCATAAAAATTTAAGGCAATGTATAAGAATAAAACAAAAGCCTTTTAATATTAAACATCACCATAATATGGAAAATATAAAATTAAATAATTTCATTTTCAAAATCACATAGATATTATACTTCTCTAATAATCACATGCAATATCTAATGCCACTTTTATAATTATGGAATGCATAATTCCAGGCTACATAGCCACATAATCAAGGCCTAATGCATAGACAACAAATAAGATTTTTTCAATGCCTTGGGGAAAGGAACTATTTTATCTCATAATACCTACTGATGCATCAAAGAGCTATAGCGGGCTCCACCAGTCCCTTACTATGTCCGATGCATTCCTCATATAAAAAGTTTTAAACATAACATAAAAATTCGTATTAAAAGTAGCATAAAAAATGTCAATACATTGTCCATAAACCTTGAATAGTGTAAAAATAACACATCCAAAACCAAATATGTCACAAAAACTTCAACATGATATGGATGTATTGTATCATAATAAATCAACATCAATCATTCTTAAAATCCATCAAAAGATGTTGACATCGATGAAATCAAAACTTTTTTAGAGAAATATCTGTTTCTATTTGGAAATCATTCTCAAGTCATATAATTATAAAAGAATGCATTTATTTTGAAAATATTATATTAATATTGTATGGGATGCTTTGACGATGATATAATGGAAAAAATAGCCACACCAGTCGTAAAATTTAAAAAAACATTCTTACGTTAATTTTGTCGAAAAGGTCATAAAGTAACCTGTTTGGAAAAGGACGGAATGATTTCTTTCAAAACTGATATGGTCAAACAAGGGTTTAAATAAATTTAACCCATAGTATAGTAAATTTTAAAAATGTTTAAAAATAAATTTTATGAAAACACAGATGTGGATGATAAAGAGCTCCTAGTAGATACTTACGTAAAAACAACCATGGATAATAAAGAGATTCTGAAAGTAACTATTACTATGAACTTTTATATAGTCGATGGTATGTTGAAGTCCTGTATAATAGTTAAAAAATTTTCATTAAATTTTACAATAACTACATACATAAATATGATATCATATATGTTCCTCTAATATATCTTTGTTAATAATATTTCAATAGTATCATCATTTCGGGTGTTAGCTGAGCTGTTTTTCTTTATATACTCGGTTATGTTATCCATTTTTGTTATGGATAGAATGTATTTTATTAATATCCTGAATGATATTATGTTCTTAAGCATTATTTATAATCATGAAATGAAAATTATTTTTGAATGATTACGATGGGAAATGAATATCATCGCGTTATTGGAGACGGTAATCTGTACGTACGCACAAATGAAAATTTCCTTATATTGATGGTGAAATTATATGTAATTGGATTTTATATCATATATAAAAAATCATTAAAATTTAATATTTATAATTTACATTGGTTATACTCATTATTATACCCATCCACGTAATGATGTGTTTGAAAAACAAACTACACCACGATGTGGAGACGGTAAGTCGTACGTACGCCCGTATGTTGAATTTGTCATTCATATGATGGATAGAATAATGAATATGGATGTAAAATTTTTATAATAACTTCACAGTATATAGAATATACTGTAGTTATTATTTTATAATGGAAACAACAAATAAAGTGGAACTGGAAGAAGAAAAGAACTAGAATGGGGTGGTAAAATTATTACCTCTTCTTTGGGAGATTCCTTTTTAGTTGATCAAAAGGGCTTCTTAGTTAGGATTTATGATCAATAATGCATCTAGGATGAAGTTATGGAAATTGAGGGGATATCTGGGCTGGGGTTGGCCGAGCCAAATGGATTTTGAGGTGTGATTTTGGCTGAAGGGGAAATTCACTTTTATAAGAGAGGTGAGAGGCACCTTAGGAAATGATTGAAATATTATTCTATAATAAAATAATTTTCATTTTATAATGGATAAAAACGATTAATTTAGAGCCTAAGGTGGGTATCGATAGAAATAATCTACAAAAATAGGGTTTAGAGAGGTTTGTCCCACCATATTAACGTTATCTTTGATATTGAACTCTTAATTAAATAGTTTAACTTTTATCATGTATTCTTCTATTATTATATTAATTGGTTAATAAACATACTATAAAATTACAAGAGAATCTAAAGTGGTAAATTAATGATATAAATATCATTATATATGTTCTTTGTACGAACCACTGATTTTGAGGAAAATTATATTATTTAATAATGTAATATTTGTTTTAAAAACTCATTTATGTCAATTTTGACACTATATAGTTTTTGGTTTTTCTGAAAGTCATAACAAATTGATTACTTCAAAAAAATAAATTGAATCAACCCTAAATGTAATCATTCACATAAAAAATTCAATCATGTAATGAAAACATTGAAATTATATTTATTTAAATATTTATAATACTGTTTATTTGATTCATTTATTAATAAGGTAATCACTGCATCACCATTGTTTCATAAATAAATTTAATTATTTAATTTCTAATAAATATAAAATAAAATAAAATAAGGTAGGAAATATTTTTAGATTTATAATTAGTTTTTTTAGTCTAAAATATAACTTATATAACCCCATTTAAAAATTGTTTTACTAAAAGATATATTTTTATGTCATTTTTGTCATTCCTTTAAATTAATTAATATAAATTGTCATTATCACTCTCAAGTGGATCCATGGGGTCCCAAAATCTACCCAAGGATTACCATGGTAGGACATGTATCAACCAAAATGAATATAACACATGTTAGGGTAATTTAATATTATTATAATTTTATTTTTACCCTTATTTGCCAGATTTAACCTTTAACCATTGTAAATAAAATATTTACCCTTTTAATTATTCATAATGTCAAAATATAAATGTTACTTATATAAACAATATATACCTCCTGATTCCAAATATGAAATTAATTTTTCAAAATTCATAACAGAAAAGTTGCATATATTAATTTAAAATTAATTCACGTTGTAAAAAAAGTGTGTTTTTAAGAAATAATAACTATCAAAATATTGACACTTGTTTATGTCCAGTTTAAATGTGAAATTACATAAAATGAACTAAATTATATTAAATGATAAAAATATAATCTAATGATAATTTAAAACCACTCAGATGTATATTTAATCACTTTAAATTATTATAATGAATATATATCTTTTTAATTAATATTTATTATTTTCCACTATTCATCAAAAATTGAATGTTTTTAGAAAAGTTCAAAAAATTCACCCATAGCTAATTTCAATATTCTAAATTCAAAAATTAAGAGCAATTTGAATAATAAAATTTATAAAATTTCAAAAAGTGGTTATTACAATTTATAATTTCTAGTTTGATTGGTTGTGGTGTGTTAAAACGCCTTGTTGCGTACAACACATGCCACTACATTATTCAAAGGGAAATGTACTGTGGAATCATTAGATGTTTCATCTTCCTGAGCTATACATATCGATGTGGAAAATATGCATTGAGACCATCAGTTTCAGATTTGGTGGTTTGACAAGAGACGAAGTGTAGCTATGTTTTTCACTCAGTGCTTAAATTAGTAGTTGGGGAAAGATGAGCACGAAGTACCAATAGGATTTTTGTATCCAATTGATATCATGGATTGGATGTGGGAATTCATATGCATGGAAATTGTGAGAGGGTTTAAACACATATTTGTGAACCATGATTCCATCTAGGTGATAGCTGACCATCTCACTAAGTCGACACATAATCATGCTATCGAAGAGAAGAGAGTGGTGAAGAGGTTTGAAACGTTGTACACAACATAAATCATTAACCTTCATTGGGTTACCATAATGACTATCATTGATCATGAAATTTGATATACTTCATGGCTGTGGATAGTATTATAGAGGTAATTTAGGACCCTAGTGAGGATAAGTACATCTCTTCAACCTCAAAAAAAAATGGTTGATCGAGCACACTATCTCGATATTGGAGGATAAGGTGTGGGCTTTCATGTTGGACATAGACCAATGGTAGGAGGACTATTAGACATTGTTAGAGTTTACTTACAAAAATGTCTTCAAATCTACCATCGACATGTTATCTTTTGAAGCCCAATGCGGGAAACCATACCGATCAAGAATTATGATGAATAGAGTTTAGTAAAACAACTATATTGGCACCCGAGAAGGGGATGGTGATGACATAGATGGTTCAGGTAATTCAATGTTATATTAGGATGCCCCATTGATGTTATAGATCATATGAAGATAATTGTTATATTCCCTTAGATTTCGAGCTGGGAGACCAGGTTTCCCTGTGAATATCCCCTTGACGAGGATTGTAGACATTTGGTGGAGGAGGCATGATATCCACAAGGTTCATCAGGGTGTTCTATGTCATGAGGATGGTTCAATGAGATTTTTTATAACCTATCCCAACCCCCAAAGCAGGATAGGGTGAAAATTTTCTTTAGTGTGTCACGATTAAGTAGATATGTGCATGACCCCACACACATCATCAAGTAGGGAGAGGGGGAGATCGAGGATATTGCCATATTTTTTGAGAACCCAAGCGTGATTGATGATCGACATGAAAGGGCATGGGGTGTATGTTCCATCCCCGTGTTTCGTTTTTGAGGAAACACAGGAACATGGAGGATAGATCCTAGGGGCGTGATAGCCAGATATTGGCTCAATATCCTATGTATTTTCTAAATTTTTTTCTTCTTTTTTTGTTAAAAAATCATAATGGAGGGAATCATGTAGAGAACAAGTATTTTACTTGAAATATTTTTAAATATTTGTATATCTATTTCTTACGTATGGTTCTTCTATGGCATGCGATTACGAAGGCTAGTGTGCCCAATTTTTTTTTATAAAAATAATAATTAAATTTTATATTTAGAACATGTAGGTTTTTAAGGAAAATGAGATAATTATTCAACCAAATATCATATCGAATATATGAGACCACAGTTGTGTTTAGAATGTGGTCTTTACCCAGGGAGTGGCCCCAAATTTTTCACTACGGGGTGTTGATAAATCTCTCATGTTGGTATTACGTTCATAGGATAAATTAATTAATATTATTTATTTATTTATTTTAACCTAAATGAATCTCTATAAGAATATCTCTATGGGGAATATTCTCGGGATAGAAGCATAAACCGTGGGAGGATTCTCAATATTTTTTCACTCCTTCTATTGAAAAACATAATGATATGATGTTGTAATGATGGATAAGAGTATATCAGAGTGAAGAAAATGCAAAATTATCTTTGAATCACTTAAAATTTCATTCTTCAATAAATAATGATAAATCTCTAGCTAATACTCATCATTTTATACTTTATGGAATTTTTTATTAAATCTATTGAGAAGATAAATCCCAACTATGTATTGGAACCAATTTTGGATCATTTGCATGCATTCATCTGACATATTAATTCGATAATGAATTTTTTTCAAACCCTAGATACCCCATTCTTTATTACTGACTGAGAAGTCATTGAAATGATCATTTAAAAGATTGTTATAGATCTTTCCCCCTTGATAGCTTCAATTTCATCACAAGATGGACCTCACAATCTTGGTGAGTCAATTCTGGGTGGTACCGAGCTCGACTGGATGATGAAATTGTAATAAATTATTGCATTAGGGATGTACCAATAAAGTAGAGGTAGATCTTGGATGTTTTCAAGTCGTGGATAATCATTTGCATGGTCTATAGCTGATTTTTTCTAAAGGTGGATGGATCTGGGGCATGTGTGAAACTCAAAAACCTCCTAATGAATGGTGGGATCAAATTTATGGCCAATTAATGGAACGAAAGGATGAACAGTGACTAGATCCATTGAATATTTGGTAAAAACATTGACAGATCTGAGGAAAAAAGATAGATCTTCCACATGGAGAATGTATTTATGATTTTGTGGAAACATTTAAAACAAATTATATACCATAATGAACACATGACTTGTATCCATTAGATATTATGACTAGGGTATCATTAAAATATATAGTTGGAATGAGGTGTAACTCTCTTACATGTTATACAACATATCCTAAAACGGATGACACATGCGGTAGAGAACACATGTTGGTCAACTTGTTGGATTGCACCATTGGGAAAATGGTTGTGTAAAATTGTACATGTACCTATGTTCAAGAACAAAAAGAAAGCTGGAAGGGCATGGCCTAGTCATAGATAATTTGGAAACAGAATATAGTCCAGTTTTGTGGCATATACTTCTACATGGAACTAGAACCATGTCCTAGATAGGGACACAAATATGTATTTTTATAAGGAAAGTAATCTATGCAGGTCCTCTCACACACTATGTACCCCTTAGTAATATTTTATGAAACTTCAAGGTTCTATATATCCTTCATTTGGACTCAGTTTTTTTCCCTTGAGTAGCCTATCCTAGGTTATTTCCACATAGACCATTATCATGCCTTCAGTTGTGGATTTTGGGATATTATATGGAAGGTTCCAGGGACAATGCTTGTTTTGGAGACTCTCGGTGATTGTAGGGATCTGGAAATATAACGACCCATACTTTACATACATTGTTATTACCTCAGAATTGAAGCACACATATTACAACATATAACAAAACTAGGAAAGGACCATATAGGTATAGAGTCTTTAGAAACTGGGAAACATAAACAACTGGTTCATAAAGCATCTACTTTGCCTCCCATTCATTTCATCACATCTAGAGTCCCTTTTGGCATATCCTACATAATAACCTTATTCTTGACCTGGGGAAAGAAAACATGAAAAAGGGTGAGCTCAAATGCTCAGTAAGGATAAACAAAATAAATATCAATCACAACATATTCATTTGAACATAACTTTTGGAAATCTTAACCTGCAAAAGAGATCATAATTTCATAACATGGGATAAATCATAGTAGTGAAATGTAATCCCAATAATCATAACTTAAAACATGAAACTTTTTGGCACACACACATAATCATAGAGAATCATTTCTTAGTAGTCAAGACTCATAGAAAAGACTATCTTAGAGGACAAAGTCCATTTCTGAATCGAGTTCACTCCTCATTTCAGTCATGTTTCACTGAACCAGATTATCCTTCCTTTACAGCCATGCCTACCTCATTAGATATAAATAATTACCCAATGCATTGGAGGGAGATATAGGTCCCACCCATCTCATAATGATACCATTCTTATGTGTTCCACAAAATCATAAACCATACATCATTGCATAACCCATGTAATAAAAAATGGGATTCCTAAACTTCGTGACATCATAAAACAATTCATATAAGATAAAGGAATTCATAAAAATAATTCCATCATAACATAATCAAATAAATTTAATATTATGGATAGAAACAGAACCCTATATTATCTTAGATGGAAAATAATTTTGATAAAACACTTGAACTCCTTTCTTGAGGAAAATATCCATTCTACATCAAAAACATTTCCCTTTCTTAACATGTCATATAATTTTAAACTAAAACAATTTGATTAAAAATAAACGTGAAAACTTGTAGAGGAAGATTCTTGAAAATAATGTTTTAAAAATCCATTCATGCCATATAAGTTAAAAAACATTCTTCTCATACTTTTGTCGGAAAAGTCAAAAAGTACCTCGTACGAAAAAAACGACAAAAGATTCTTTTCATATCTATTACTAAAAAATCAGAGAAGGGTAAATTTGGAGTTAAAAAATTTTATGTGGATGGAAATAATATTAAATATTGTGGAAACATGGATGTTGATGATAAATATTCCCCAGTAAATTCTGAAGTATAAACAATCTCAGATAAAAATGAGATTGTGAGATTTTCCCTTACCTTATGTCTGATTTTCTTCGTAAGTGTCCGAACCTCCTGTATAATGATTTAAATAATGTTATTGACTTATTCCAGAATCATACTTATTTTTAGGATATCATATATGGTCATATTCTTATCTTCTTATTAGTAATATTTCATTGTTACTTGTTATTCGGGTGTTTATTGATTTTTGTTTTTATGCGTGTTTTGTCGAATAAAATTTTATTATTCATTTTAGGTTATAGATAACTAATTTCCAGAATGGTATTATTGTAATATTTATATATTCATTCATTCAATTCATTTATATAATTATTATGTAATGAAGATCATGTAGAACGAGTCGCATCACATCGTGGAGACGGTATTCCGTACGTATGCACGAGCGATGATATCGTTCCCATGATCGTGGAATTTTATTGGAGTGTATGTATACTATTTGAGAAAAAATATCACTTTACAATAATCATATATAGTTATTATTTACACCATTATACCCATCCAAGTAAGGGGGTGGTGGAAAATAGATTACACCACGGCGTGGAGACGGTATTCTGTACGTACGCACGCGCGGTAATTTAGTTTTCCATAGGATGGATAGATGGTGAAATAGAGTTGTTTCATAGTTATAATAACATATCAGTATATGAGTGATACTGATGTTATTACTTCATAATGAAAAAACTAAAGAAGAATAATTGGAAGAAGAAATAAAGTTGAAAGAATCGGTAACGGACATTACCTCTTCTTTGAAGCGCCTCTTTGATACCTCCTCTTAGGGCACTAAAATTGGTCTTTGAAGAAGACTATGACCTATAGGATGTTTCTAGGGAAGTGGGGAAGATAATTTGGTACGGTTTGATCGAGCGTGAAGGCTCAATGTGGTGTGATGAAGGGTGGGAGGAGGTTCCCTTCTATAAGGGAGGAGAGGGGCACCTTTTGAAAAACTAAAAATATTATTTTATTATAAAGTCATATTCGGTTTCTAATAGCTCCAAATTGATTTATTTCGAAGCTAAGGCGGGGATGAGTCTAAATACTATAATATAATAGAATTTAGACAAGTTTATGTCATTATATTAACCTTATCATTTAGTTTTAAATCTTAGTTAATTAGATTGGCATTAACCATGTCACTTTGTATTTTTATATTATATACTTAATAAACATACAATATACATCCAAGTGACCCCCAAGTGGTCCATTAATGATACAACTATCATGATATAATTATCTTGGCCGAACCATAGATTTTTAGGAATATAATAACAATTATTAATTTAATATTTGTTTTAAAAACTATTTTCTGTCATTTTTGACACTATTTGGTAATTGATTTTTGTGAAAATCATAACAGAATGATTAGTTCCAAAAAAGTTAATTAACTCAACACTAACATGTCATATTAACATATAAAATTACTAGAATTTATAAAAAGTCTCAAATTTCATTTATTTGGGTATTTATAACATCAATTATGTCAATATTTCATTAATAAGATAATTACTGCATCATCATTGTGTCATAAATAAATTAAATTATTTAAAGTCTAAAAATTACAAATAAAATACCATTATGTAGGAAATATTTTTATATTTATATTTAATATTTATAGTCAAATTTATCTTATTTATTACCCTATATTAAAAATGATTTACTTATTAAACATTGATTTTAACTATTTCAACCCTTCTTTAAATGAATTAATAATAAATTTCATAATCTAATCCAAGTGGTCCTAAATGGTCATGTTTCATTCCTAAGGTTGTTTTTGTTCGAATTACACTTATCCAATATAATTTGGACATGTGTTAGGGTAATAATAATATCATTTTTACCCTTAATTACCCTATTTACTTTTAACCGTGGTAAAAAAGTAAAAAGTTACTATTCACCAAAATTTATTTTCATCTCATTGAACCAAATTTTACTTATTGACATCAACTGTGTCTCTCGGATTTTTGAAATTCCATTCACAAAAGCGGTAAAATTATTTTTTATGTAAATTTTCAAATTCTCCTAGGAGGTGGGAAAAGACGGTGAAAAGTTCAATAAAATTTGTTATATATCTAAAATTGTAATAAAATGACTCCAATGAATTGAATTGAACTTATATAGGTATTATGTATCAATTTTTACATAAATTAAATTTAAAAAAATATATATATATATATTTAAATAAAAAGTCGGTTCTTAAATAGTAACCTAGTGTTTTCACTATTCATCAAAAATTGAATGTTTTCAGAAAAATAAAAACATTTCATCCTGGGATAATATCATTATTTCGAATCCAAAAATGAAGTCCATTTTGAAAAATAAAAATTACAAAATTTCAAAAAGTGGGTATTACTATTCATTACGGCTTGTTTTAATAATATTTTAATACCATATCGTTATTTAGTGAAACTCGGTATTGCGTACGACGAAAGCTATTGAGGATGGTCACGATTGCGTGTAAAGCAAGCCAAGATAGTGATGTGTGTAGTGAAAGATTTATTTGATGATTTATATAACATAAAAACAAAATATTTTTCATAAAAGTATCGGTTGTTACATTCTACCCCCCTTAAAATGAATTTCGCCCTCGAAATTCGTCACTTTGTAACAAAAAGATGAGGATACATCTCCCGCATAATATCCTCAAGCTCCAATGTAGCTTCTTCTAATTGGTGGTTGCTCCATAAAACTTTCACTGAGCGAGTGGTCTTGTTCCATAGGACTTTTTCGCTACGATCCAGAATCTCTATCGGTTGTTCTTCATAAGAAAGATCTTTCTCCAGCGGTACAACTTCTGAGCTGAGTACATGTGAAGGATCAGGTATGTACTTTCTAAAGAGAGATACATGGAACATATCGTGAACTTGAGAGAAATTCGGTGGAAGCGCCAATCGGTAATCTACCTTTCCAACACGATCCATTATTTCGAAAGGACCGATATATCTAGGTCTCAACTTCACCTTCTTTCCAAATCTCATGACCCTCTTCCAGGGAGATATTCGTAAGAACACTTTATCACCCACTTTAAACACTAGGTCTTTTCGTCGGTTTTCGGCATAACTTTTCTATCGACTCTGAGCTGCTCTTATGTGTTGTTGAATAGATCTAACCTTTTCTGCCATCTCATCAACAAGATCAGGTGCTAATAGCTTTCTTTCCCCAGCTTCATCACAACAAGTTGGAGTCCTGCATATATTTCCATAGAGAACTTCATAAGGAGCCATCTGAATATTAGAGTGAAAGATATTTTTATAAAAAAATTACACCAAAGGTAGGTGTTGATACCAACCACCTTTGAAATCTATAGAGCAAGCTCTTAACATATATTTTTAGAGTTTGAATTGTTCTCTCAGACTGATCGTCTGTCTGAGGATGATAAGCAGTGCTGAAAGTCAAATCTGTATCCAGATTATGCTGAAGACTTCACCAGAACTTTGAGGTAAACCTCATATCCCGATCAGATATAATAGAAAGTGGTACTCCATGCAATCTTACCACTTCCTTTACATATATCATGTCAAGCTGATCTAGAGAGAAATCCTCTCTAATAACAATGAATTGTGCAGACTATCTAAGACGATCAACTATGACCCATATAGCATTATTTCCTTTGGATGTTTTAGGAAGTCCGGTGACAAAGTCCATAGTGATGTTTTCTGATTTCCATTCGGGTATCGGTAATGGTTGTAACATTACCTTAGACATCTGTCTCTCAGCATTACCTTGCTGACAAACCACGCATCAAGAGACATATTCAACAACTTCTCTTTTCATGCCATCCCAGTAGAAGTACTCTTTCAGGTCCCTATAAATATTCGTGCTTCCAGGATGAATAGAGAATGAAGAACTATGAGTCTCATCCAGAAGATCCTTCTTTAATTCTAGGATGGTAGGTACACAAACCCGATTCCTGAACTTCATTATCCCATCACAATCAAGGTTTAATTCAGGAATATTTCTCACCTTCTTCTGTAACTCTACATCTTCTTTCTGCTCCTCTTTAATCTTTACATTTATAGATGGCCGAACATTGATACGCTTTTCCCCCTTCAATTATAATTCCATGTTACATCCTTTCTAAATCCATAAATATTAGATCTTTTGTGATCTCCATTATGGATAATCTAGCATGGTCTTGTTGACTTAATGCATCTGCCACATTATTTGCTTTCCCAAGGTGGTAATGAATTGAGCAGTCGTAATCCTTAATCAGCTCCAACCATATTCTTTGGCACATATTCAGCTCCTTTTGTGTAAAAATATACTTTAAACTTTTATGATCAGTATAAATATCAGACCTTTCTCCATAATGATAATGCCTCCAAATATTTAATGAAAATATTACCGTAGCTAACTCCAAATCATGAGTTGGGTAATTTTGCTCATGGATTTTCAACTGTCATGAGACATAATCTATCACCTTATCATTTTGTCTAAGAACACATCCAATCCCCTTCATGGATGCATCACTGTAGATAACAAACCTTTCTCCACTACAAGGCAGTGTGAGTATAGGTGCACTGGATAACCTTCTTTTCAACTCCTTGAAATTCACTTCACATTCCTCCATCCAAACAAACATAAGTCCTTTCTGAGTCAACTAGGTGAGTGGATTAGATAATCGTGAAAAATCATTCACAAAACGTCGATAATAACTAGCCAAACCAAGAGAACATCAGATCATAGTTATTGTTGTTGGTCATGACCATCTTTCTATAACCTCGGTTTTTGCTGGATTCACAGATATCCCCTCTTTTGAGATTATGTGACCCAAAAATGAAACTTTTTTAAGCCAAAGTTCACACTTGGTAAATTTGTCATAAAGCTTCTCCTTTCTAAGGGTATTCAATATAATTCTCAAGTGATCTTCATGTTCTTCCTTTGTCTTTGAATAGACAAGAATATCATCTATAAAGACTACCACAAATTGATCAAGAGAGTCTCTAAATAATCTATTCATTAGATCCATGAAGATAGCAGGGGAATTAGTAAGACCAAATGGAATCACTCTAAATTCATAGTGTCCATACCTTTTACGGAATTTTGTCTTTGGTATATCCGCACTTTAGACCCTTAATTGACGATACCCTGAATGAAGATCTATCTTGGAAAAATATGGAGCTCCACGTAGTTGGTCAAATAAGTCATCAATGCGTGGGAGATGATATTTGTTCTTGATAGTGATTTTGTTAAGTTCTTGATAATAAATGCAGAGTCTCATTGATCCATATTTCCTCATAACAAACAGAACATGTTCTCCCCAAGGTGACACACTAGGGAATATGAATCCCTTATCAATATTCTCTTGGAGTTGCTTCTTCAATTCCTGCAACTCAATTGGGGCCATTCTATAAGGTTCCTTTGAAATAGGCAAAGCACCCGGTACGAGTTCTATTGAAAACTCAACTTCACTATTTGGTGGAAGACCTGACAATTCCTCCGGAAAGACATCATCAAACTCCCATAAAATGGGCATATTCATAATCCTGAGTTTATCACCAACCATTTGAGATAAATAACCTTCATTTAGTGGAATCAAGACACATATGATGGAAGAAATTTCCACTGGAAGGTTATGTTCATCCTTGCATCGATAGACGATCATAGATTGATCTGGAATATGAAATGTGACTTCCCTTATTTGGAAATTGATATGAGATCCATATAGAGAATGCCAATCCATGCCAAGAATCACATCAAATTCCACTATAGGAAGGATCAAAAGATTTTTAGGAAGCACTTTCCCACAAACTTCAATTAGAGAAGAATTATAATCTTTTGATGCGACTGTTGTTCCATTAGGGGTTGTCACATCTAACGCAACAACTAATTGTTGAGGTAATATGGCGATACCCTTAGAAAAGTCTTCAGAAATAAAAGAGTGGGTGGATCCAGAATCAAATAACACATTTGCTACTTTAGAGTGGATGGTAAGTGTACCTTTCACCACATCGTTATCGTACTCCACATCGCTGATAGAAATTGCATGTGACATTCCTTTGTCTTTAGCCTTAACAGTTTGTTGACGTTGACCATCATAATCAACCGTTGGATTTGGGCATTGATTGGAATAATGCCCCATATCCTTGCACTTGAATAATTGATGTGTAGTAGGCTCATTCTGTGTATGACTTACTTTGTTTGCATCATTGGACATCTTCTAACAATCATTGCGACATTCAAATGCCTGATGACATTCCATTCCACATTTGAAACATTTACTTGTCCCTTTATGACAACTCCCTCCATGTTTCATTCCACACTTTGAGGATAATGGGAAGCTCATATTCTATTAATTGTGCACTTTAGATTTTCTTTTGAATTCCATTTTCCTCTTCTTATCAAACCCATATGACTGATGGGTTACTCCAATCTCCATCTCAAAATTTAGAGCACATCTAATGATTTCCTCGTAACTATTGAAGTCACTTATGGATAAGGCCCTTCGAAGACTTGGTTTTAAGACACTAAAGAGTCGATCGATCTTACTCTCAGGTTGGATAATAATACCATAAGGGTACCTTGAAAGTCGTGTAAAATTTTAGTCATAGGTACCAATAGATTCATCATCCTTTTTCTTCAGTTCAAGATACTCTTTCTCCATCTATGTTCGGATAATACGAGGGATGTACTTTTTGAAAAATAAGTTCTTGATCTTGTCCCATTCCATGGGCTCAATTTCATCCCTTTGCCTCGTATTCTTAATAAGATTCCACAATTGATCTGCATCGCCTTCCAAACGATACACTGCTAAGATGACATTATCATGTTTAGAACATTGAAGAACTGAAAATATATTTTCAGTAGTTCTAATCCATAGTTCAACAACTAATGGATCAGTAGATCTGCTGAATGAAGGTGGATGCTGCCTCATAATGCATTCATCATAATGTTGCTGCTTCCTTTGGTCGTTTGGAAGTCCTACATGATTCATATCTTGAGAAGGTTGTGTGAGCAAGGCAACAAGATTTTGAATTCCACCTCCCATAACGTTTGGTTTCTCAGGGGGAAAATCATTGCATTTCCCATCGCATTCCGCATTAACACGGTTCTTTCAGGTTCCAGCCATTGACTAAAACCAAGAAGAATAGTGTGAGAAACACTAATTATAATAGGAAAACCACATAATCAAGAATAAAATTTCACATTTAAGGTCTTATAATAGGTTATTCATGGCCATTTCTAAAACACTAAGATTTTTTTCTATGCATAGACTTATCCTTAGAGTTCTTACTAAGGCTTTCACATCCTAGTTTCCAAAGGTTGACTATACTATTCCTCTAATACCAACTATAACGGTCTAGAATTACTTCCAGTGGAATATAATTGATACCTATCAGGGAACTCCATGGGAGGCTACACCCCCTGGGCGGGACACACCACCATCCCCAGTGGAATCCATTTCCTCATAAAGCCCTTGGGAGGAGATCCATGCTTGGTCCAATGCTCACATGTGAAAGTTCCCAAGGATCGGATAAATTCCTACCTCCTTTCCCACTAATACCAACTATAATGACCCATAATTTACATACATTGTTATTACTTCATAATTGAAGTACACTTATTACAACATATTACAAAACTATGAAAGGACCATATAGGTATAGAGTCTTTAGAAACTGGGAAACAAAAACAACTGGTTCATAAAGCATCTACATTGCCTCCCATTTATTTCATCATATCTAGAGTACCTTTTGGAATATACTACTTATTAACCTTCTTCCTGACATGGGGAAAGAAAACATACAAATGGGTGAGCTCAAATTCTCAGTAAGGGTAAACAAAATAAATATCAATCACATCATATTCATAAGAACATAACTTTCGGAAATCTTAACCTACAAAAGAGATCATAATTTCGTAACATGGGATAAATCATAGTAGTGAAATGTAATCCCAATAATCATAACATAAAATATGAAACTTTTTGTAATACACACATAATCATAGAGAACCATTTCTTAGTAGTCAAGACTCATATCCATGACTATCTTAGCAGACAAAGTCCATTTCTAAACCCAGTTCACTCCTCGTTTCAGTCATGTTTCACTGAACATGATTAACCTGCCAATCCAGCCATGTCTATCTCATGAGATTTAAATCTTTACCCAATTCATTGGAGAGATATATAGGTCCCACCCATCTCATAATTATACCATTATTATGTGTGCCACAAAATAATAAACCATACATCATTGCATAACCCATATAATAAAAAACGGGATTCTTAAACACCATGACATCATAAAACAATTCATATAAGATAAAGGAATTCATAAAAATAATTCCATCATAACATAATCAAATAAATGTAAAAATAGTCATAGAAATAGAACCCTATATTATCTTAGATGGAAAATAATTATGATAAAACACTTGAATTCCTTTCTTGAAGAAAATATCCTTTCTACTTCAAAAATATTTTCCTTTCTTAACATGTCATATAATTTTAAACTAAAAGAAGTTGATTAAAAATATTCTTGAAAACTTTTAAAGGAAGCATATTAGAAATAATTTTTTAAAAATCCATTCATGCCGTATAAGTTAAAAAAACATTCTTCTCGTACATTTGTCAGAAAAGTGAAAAAGTACCTCGTATGAAAAAATGACAAAAGATTCCTTTCATATAATTTACTAAAAACTCACCGAAGGGTTAAATTGGATTTAAACAAGTGTATGTGGATGGAAATAAAATTAAATATTGAGGAAACATTGATTTGGATGATAAATATTCCCCAGTAAATTCTGAAGTATAAACAATCTCGGATAAAAACAAGATTGTGATATTTTCCCTTACCATAGGTCTGATTTTCTTCATAAGTATCCGAACCTCCTGTATAATGATTTAAATGATGTTATTGACTTATTACAGAATAATAATTATTTTTATGATTTCATATGTGGTCATATTCTCATCTTTTTATTTGTAATATTTCATTGTTACTTGTTATTCGGGTGTTTATTGTTTTTTGTTCTTATGTGTGTTTTGTCGAATAAATTCGTATTATTCTTTTTTAGGTTATAGATAAATAATTTCTAGAATGGTATTAATGTAATATATATCATATTCATTCACTAAATTCATTTATATAATTATTATTCAATGAAGATCATGTAGAACAAGTCACGTCACATCGTGGAGACGGTATTACGTACATACGCACGAGCGATGATATCATTTCCATGATCGTGGAATTGTATTGGAGTGTATGTATACTATTTAAGAAACAATATGAATTTACAATAATCATATATTGTTATTCTTTAAACCATTTTACCAATCCATGTATGGTGGTGGTGGAAAGTAGATTACACCACCGCGTGGAGACGGTATTCCGTACGTACGCACGCGCGGTGATTTATTTTTCCATAGGATGAATAGATGGTGAAATATGGTTGTTTCATACTTATAATAACATATAAGTATATTAGTGATACTTATTTTATTACTTCATAATGATAAATCTAAAGAAGAATAATTGGAAGAAGATATAAAGTTGAAAGAATCGGTAACAGACATTACCTCTTCTTTGAAGCGCCTCTTTGAGACCTCCTCTTAGGGCACTAAAATTGGTCATTGAAGAATACCAAGACCTCTAGGATGTTTTTAGGGAAGTGTATAAGAGAATTTGGTAGGTTTTGGCCGAGCTTGAAGGCTCAATGTGGTGTGAGGAATAGAGGGAGGAGGTGCCCTTTTATAAGGGAGGAGAGGGGCACCTTTGGAAAAACTAAAAATATTATTTTATTATAAAGTCATATAAGATTTTTAATAGCTCAAAATTGATATATTTTTAAACTAATATGGGGATGGGTTGAAATCCTCTCATCCAATATAATTTAGACAAGTTTAGGTCATTATATTAACCTTATCGTTTAGTTTTAACTCTTAGTTAATTAGATTGACATTTACCATGTCACTTTGTATTTGTATATTATATAGTTAATAAACTTACCATATACATCCAAGAGACTCCCAAGTGGTCCATTAATGATACACCTATCATGATATATGTATCTTGGCCGAACCTTATATTTTTAGGAATAAAATAACAATTAATAATATAATATTTGTTTAAAAAACTATTTTATGTCAATTTTGTCACTATTTGGTAATTGATTTTTTTGATACTCATAAAAGAATTATTAGTTGGAAAAAATTTAATTAAATCAACACTAACATGTCATATTGACATAGAAAAGTATTGTAATTAATAAAAAGTCTAAAATTACATTTATTTGGTTATTTATAACATCCATCATGTCAATATTTCATTAATAAGATAATATCTGCATCATCAGTGTGTCATAAATAAATTAAATTATTTAAAGTATAAAATTTAAAAATAAAATACCATTATGTAGTAAATATATTTATCTTTCTATTTAATATTTATAGTCGAATTTATCTTATGTATATCCCTATATTAAAAATTATTTCCTTATTAAACTTTGGTTTTAACTATTTTAACCCTTCTTTAAATGAATTAATAATAAATGTCCTAATCTAATCCAACTGGGCCTAAATGGTCATATTTTATTCCTAAGGTTGTTTTTGGTCGAATATCACTTATCCAATAGAATTAGGACATGTGTTAGGGTAATAATAATAACATTTTTACCCTTAATTACCCTATTTACTTTTAACCGTGGGAAAAAAGGCAAAACGTTACTATTCACCAAAAATTATTTTCATCACATTAAACCACATTTTACATACTGACATCAACTGTGTCTCTCAGAATTTTTAAATTACATTCAGAAAAGCGGAAAAATTATGTTTTATGTAAATTTTCAAATTCTCGTAGGAGATGGGTAAAAGACAGTGAAAAGTTCAATAATTTTTTTTTTAATATATCTTAAATTATTTTAAAATGACTCCAATTAATTGCATTGAACTTATATAGGTATTATGTAACAATTTTGACCTAAAATAAATTTAAACAAAATAAATAGTTATTTAAATAAAAATTCGGTTTTTAAATAGTAACCCAGTGTTTTCACTATTTGTCAAAAATGGAAAGTTTTCAGAAAAATAAAAGAATTTCACCCTAAGATAATTTCATTATTCCAAATCCAAAAATCAAGTCCATTTTGAAAAATAAAATTTTAAAAATTTAAAAAAGTGGGTATTACTATTCATAATGTCTAGTTTTAATAATATTTTAATAGCATATCCCGGTTTAGTGAAACTCGGTATTACGTACGATGCAAGCTATCGAGGAATGCCGCAATTGTGTGTAAAGAAATACTAGATATTGTTGTGTGTAGTGAAAGATTCCTTTGATGATTTATATAACATAAAAACAAAATATTTCTCATAAAATTGTCGCGTGTTACAGGAAAGACCAGTAGAGACATCTTATAGTGTGGTGCATCCTATCACACATGGGAACATGTCCTTATCTTTATGAGTGGAACCCTATATTAGATAGCATGAATTTACTCAATGATTAGAGTGGAACATCCGTATCACACTAGGGAGAAAGTCCTTGAACCATAGTGTGGAACCACCTATCAGTATTGGTGAATGTCCATTAACATCTGAGTGGAACCCCACTATTAGTTAGGGCATTAGTCATGGATGTGTAGAGTAGATCCCCCTATTACACCAGGGTGTGGGTCCTCGACCTATAGAGCGGAAACCACCATTAGTAAGGGTGTGGGTCCATTACCTACTGATTGTAACCCCTATCAGTAATGGACTGGATAATATTAACACTATGGTGGAACCTGATATCATCATGGGTACAGTTCCTCTACAAATACATACATAGTGGAACCCCCCATCAGCTAAGGTGAGGGTCCTATACATATTGATACAAAATAAAATGCCACATATTCTTGGTAATGGGTCCACCAGGGTTTTATAAAGAGTGGAACCCCCTGATGTACTAGGTAGTAGGTCCTACGTTAGAATTTTCACCCTCGATATTAATTCATAGTGTTGTGGTGTGGTAAGACTTATCTACATTTGGGTAGGCGAGTGAGATGCTGGGCATCATTGATAGACTTCTGGTACTGTTTGTGAGTCTACTTCCAGGGATGGTCATTGAGATGGAGACACCCTTACTCCCTGATTTTGGATTCTTTTCACTCTGTATATATATATATATATTGTTTCATAACTATGGATTTGGTTACACTCTTACTATGATAGATGATGAAGGAAGATGTATTCCATGTGCATTATGTGATTAGATTCTTGTGGTTTGGTGAGTTCATTCTCTTTCAATGAGTGGAAAAAATATGATGTGTAGCTCATCTACTCCACATTGTGATTTTACTCATTCCCTTTCCGGGTTTGAGTTATATCCTATTTACTATCTACTATCTTAATATTACATTTTTATCTCTTAATGGTACCCCATTAATATTTTGGAGCATCCTAATTTGTATGTTTCTATTTAAATGAACCAACCCTAGAAGCCTAGATCCAGTGAATTACTTCATTACATTTTCATAGATACATGTTTGAAATCCCATGGTACAAAATAGTTTAACCATCTCGATAAACTGAATACATACATAGGACTTTTATTTAAAATGAATACATATATGAAAATATATTTTTTTCAATAACAACATTATTCCATATAGATTATCTTTTCATATCATTCTTAGCACACTTCACAGAATCCTAGGTAATAGATTCATAACAATCTGAGCTCCAAAACATAGTAAGGTTAAAGTACATCAGAATCAATAACAAATAAATGAGAATAAATCAATATTAAAATACAAATATCTGAAAATAAATTCCATTCAAACAACTTGTTAATGAATAATCAATATGGAAAAATTAGTAAATAGAACACATTCCATTCTATAAATAATATTTTAATTAAATTTATCGATAGATAATGTCAAAGTTGATATTTTGTGGCTAATAATAATAACTGAATTCTAAATATAATAATTTTTTAATTATTGTTAATAATGTTTCCAAGGTATGTGGTACCATTAACATCTATACCATTCAATATAATATGTATCATATCGAGTAGAAACCCATTTTATTTATCTAATATATTCATATATTCTGAAAATTGATGAATCTAGAGCCTTACTCAAAAAAACAATGAACATTTGTTTCACTAGTCCAATGATTCTTCATATATCGAATAAATAATTTAAAAAATATTTTAAATGAAGGGGTTGGATACTGTAACTTCCCAGTTCCAAAAGCCGCACAGAGGTGCCTCGTATGCAGTTGGTCACATGGCCTCATGTGGATATCCCAAAATTCTAGAGGCTACCGACTAGTAGTGAGGTCCTTGGGTGTGATAGTGGGTATACTAATCCCTCATTGGAAAAGTAACACAATAGAAATAAATAGATAAAAATAGCGGAAGCAATAATAACACGCAAAAATTAAACAATGACAGCCTAATGAAATAAAAAACTGAACCACATATATAAAAGATGCATGTTACATAGGTCTTGGAAAGCATCTAAACAAGTTATAATGATGGAAAACAATACAAAACCAAAGTACAATGAAAAAAAATCTCTAACAGCAACGCAAGACTCAGTTTGGTCACATGCTCTACATCTCCAGTGCAATCAAGAACCTGATATAGAAGAGCACATTCCCTTATCTATACATGCAAGAATATACTCTGTTTGGGCCCAAAAGCATGACCCAAATAGGGTTTCAGAATAATCCCAGTAGGAAACCACCCAATGTTCTATACCTAACAGTCAGTGAATATGTATGCCATGAAATACGAAAAATGAAGTAATAAACAATGTAGATCACAAAATTAAATAATAATATATTTTAAATATTATCCATTTTAATTTATTAGTTAATAAACCAACAATCATAAGTAACCCTCTGGGATATACTCACAGCCTAGCCCATCTGGTTCAAAAAAAAAACACAAGAATTCTTCTAGAATGTACTCATAGTCTAACCCCTCTAGTTCAGCTTTTGCACAGACTCTCTGAGGAAGCACTCACTGTAAATTCTACATGTGGTCCCATATAAGTAACTATTGACACTCTAAGGAAGCTCCCAACATCCATTTTCCCATGTGTTCTTTCAAATATGAACTAATTAAACTATGAGGGAGTAGAATGTCCATTCACCCTATCGTCTTGCAACCTAAAATTAAATAGATACTCTATGTAATCACTCACTGTCCATTCCCCCTATGGACTACTACACCAGGCTCCCATATAATTGTGTAATCAATTGTGCCCAAACGGTATGTGGAAGCCAAAGTAAACCTCTATAACTTCTTGGATAAGCAGTCTACAGTATCTCAGATCATGTCAGATAAATTCACTCCTTCCTAGTAATACTAGGCATGGAAAACAAGGCATCCTAACAGGCAGAGCTAGACAAAATGGTAAATATAAAGAAAACATGGGCAACACATCCATAGAAAGGTAAATAACACTATTTAGAATCATAAATATTATACTCGCACACACAAGTAATAACAGGCAATAAGAGGGATAAAACCCATAAACATGTAATACCCCAAACAAGGGTATTGGGAGGTTTTTCAATTATAACTCAAATACTAACTACATAAGGAAACATACCACCTACCATGACATTGTACCATTGACATAGTTGATTCCCAACCTTTGATTCGAACTAGAATGTTGTATATCTATAAAAAACTAAAAACTGATCCATCAAGGATAACTCATGAAAGTGGAGGGATCAGGATACATAGCACTAGAAGAAGGAAGAGATTACCAAGGTGATTACTTCTCAATCGACAGCTGTCTATTTGAAGAAAGGATGGTGAGTTGGAGGCTCGGAGAAGAATCAGTGGTCTTGTTAGCTCCTTGATGAGGCAGACATAGAAGAATATATTTTTGTGAACCAGACGCAATCCCAGTCTATATAATGGAATAAACAGATAGTGCACAACATTTTCTTTAATGGTACATGACATTTACTTTCTATAACCAGACTCTCCATTATGTAGTCTCCAGGTCACCACCACGGCCATGTACTCGACCATTAAACCGTCAATACACGATCACCCGTTGCAACCTAGAACATAGTGTGCACTCACTAAATTTTAAAAAACACCACTTTTCTAAAAACCAACAAGAAAAATATGTCATAACTGTAAATACGATATGGCTTCTTACAAACTTCACCCCTTAATGAAATTCGTCACTGAATTTCACAAAGAAGGATGCAATGAAGAATCTCCAAACAGCTCTGGCCACTGCGATCACACATCCGACTCTTTATCCGAATTCTCATATTTTACATGCCTGTGTAGCCATAGCACACATACAAGTGGAATAGATAGGCCATAGATAACCTTTGCAATGCGATCAACAATCTGGATAGGATTCTCCCTGAATGATGCAACCACCTCCAACTCAACCACCACGAGTTGAGAGATATGATATGGGTTTGAGAATTAACGTCATAGTAGAGATACATGGAAGTAGTCATCCATAGATATATACTTATGAGGTAACTAAAAATGATAGGAAACTGACCCAAATCTCTTCAAAGACACAAATGGTCCCACATATCTCGGAGAATACATGTACCTTCTCCTTACCCTCATGTTTCCCATCCTCGACGTGACATGGAGGAACACCTGATCTCCAACCTCGAACTCTATAGGGCATCTCTGTCGATCTACATAAATGTTCAGTAGTGATTTTGATGTATACATCCCCTTATGAATCAACTCTATCTACTCTATGGTCTCCTGGACAAGGCAAGGTCCTAACAAAGCTTCTTCTCCTACCTCCAGCCAACATAGGGGTGATAGGCAAGGCCTACCATACAAAGCCTCATAAGGTTACATCGAAATTGTTTCTTCAAAATTTTTATTGTAGGAAAACTCTACAATAGGTATGTGTTTCTCCCCAGAACCTCCAAAATCTAGGATTCATGCTCGAAGCATGTCCTCAATCACCTGAATCGATTACTCGGACTGGCCAAATATCTATGGATGGAAAGTTGTACTTAGAAGTACCTATGTACCCAAATCCCTCCATTGACCTTGCTATACCCGAGAAGTAAAACATGTTTCCTTGTCTGAAATGATAGAGTGAATAACACTATGTAAACATACAATATCTCAGATGTACAACATTCCAAGATCATCAACACTAAAGGTCTCCTAGATTGGTAAGAAGTGAGAATCCTTTTTCAGTCTGTCAATGAGAACCAAAACGGTATCATTCCCTTGAGGTTACCTCAGTAAGCCTGTCAAGAATCCCATAGTGACATCATTCAACATCCACTTGGGAATGGGTTACTACGGAAAAAGCCATGTTGGTCGCTAATACTCTCATTCACCTTCTGACAAGTGGAACATCTCATCACAAATCCTAAAACATCTCAATTCATACCTATCCACCAATACTGACTGTGTATATCTAGATACATCATGGTGATGTTAGGATAAACTTCCCAAACTGAGGAATGAATGTCCCACATCAGCTCCTCAAGTATGTCTGATGGAACCCATACGCGTCCATAAAAAAGAAAGATCTCATCCTCACTTATGGACCATCTATGGAATTTGGTTCATCCTAACACACTTTTCCATATGACTAGGCCTTCAGAATATGATATATTTATCATTCTCAATTGATCATGTAGAGTTGAGGTAACAACTACAGAAAAATGAAAAATCAGCCCCTTTCTGTCATGTACCTCCAAATGCATCTCACAGAACAGAGACATAAGCTTCCACACATTTTTGGCCTCCTAAACTACTTGTATATACGTCCTTCTACTCAACTGATCATCCAATACATTGCCTTTTCCTAGCATATAGTTGGAATCACTGTCGAAGGACTGAAGGTACTCAACCAACCTTTACTATATTAAATTCATATCACTTGGAGTAATGAAATAATTGAGAATTTTGTGGTCAGTGAAAACAACCATATTATCTCGTAAAAGATAATGTCTCCAACATCATAAATCATGAACAACTATAGCCAACTCAAGATTGTGAGTCAGTTAGTTTCTATCACATGGCCTCAATTTCCAAGACCTGTACGCAACAACTCATTCCTCCTGCATAAGCATTGCTCATTTCTCGATACCTGATGCATCATAGTAAACTGCATAACTCTTGTTTAGCTCTGAAAAAACTAGTATTGGTGCTAAAGTCAACATATAATTCAGCTATATAATGGATGACTGAAAAGAATTTGACAACTATTACTTTTCAACCGTCTTAGTCAAGCCCTTCAGTGGTGCTTTTAGGGGTGAAAAGTCATGTATAAAATTCATGTAGTATCTGGACAACTATATTGAACATCATACATCAAAGAAGTTCTTTAGATGCTCCTAGAAACTACTACTCTCACTTTATCTAGGTCTAATGATACTCTTATCTATGAGATAACATGACCCGTGATGTAATTTTTTCCCATCCAAAAGTGTCATTTTGAGATCTTAGTATATAAATGATTCTCTCTCATTGTACTCAAAATGATCTCAAGACATGATTCATGGTCATGTCTAGTGTGAAAGAACACCAAGATATCATCCAAGAAGACTACAATGAAAGAATCAATGATTTGATGGAACACTAAGGTCATCAGTTCTATAAAACCTATAGGTTTGTCCGTGAGGCTGAATGACATAACTACATACTTGTATAAACCATATCTTCTCCAAAAGGTTGTAGGAGGTATATCTAATGGTCTAAAACTGAGCTGATGATAAACTAATCTGAAGTGAACTTTGAGAACCCCCGGGATCCTCAAACCTGATCAAAGAGGTCATCAATTCTCGAAAAAGGATATCGGTTCTTGACTGTCAAATTGTTCAACTTCTCAAAATCCGTAAAAAGTATGAGGGTTCCATTCGCATTCTTTATAGACAGGACAGGTGAACCCTACGGAGATGAACTTGGTTGGATGAAACCCTTTTCCTGTAACTCCTCTAACTACAACATGAGCTCCAGTAACTCAAGTGTAGCCATCCTATAAGGAGGAACGACCACCGTTGCCTCTCCTTGATCAAGCTCAACAAGAATGTATAGATCTCAATCCGGAGGCAAACCTAAAAAGTACTCTTTGACAACCTCCCAAAAAGGATGCACCATAGGCGGAAAATACATATGTGAAGTCCCATGGTCATCCAAATATATACTAGTAATCATGGGGGTAACTCCTCCCAACCCATGATGCTAGGGTCTCCCTCTACCCACTTGGACATCCCATTCACCCTTGTAAAGAAGAATATCTTCCCTCTAGTGAGGTGAAACTCACTCTTTGGTGATAACAATAAACAATACCCAGGAAGGGAACTAACCAGTCCATTCTAAAAATGACATCATAACTTCTCATCTATATGATATCGAGGTCCTATAAGAAGTGACACCCAAAAACCTCAAGATGACACTCCTTGCACTAAAGTACACTAGATATTCTTATCACCAACAGAGTTTCCAATGTTAAAAAATCATCAAAAAAAAGATATAGATCCCATGGATCTCCACAATAACAACAGATGTGAAACTGAGGGATGACCCTATATCGAAAAGTGTAGATGCTAAAACAGAGGCAACTCAGATAGTACCTCAAACAGTAGAGGGGCTAGGATCCTACACCTTCTGGATCTGCTCCACTACAAATGTCTTCCCTTTACTATAGCCCTATTACCCTGCCTACCCACCATTAGATGATCTACCTTATTGTAGCTGAATGTATGCCAACTGGCTACCATTGCTGGGAACTCCACCTCAGCCCAAGAAGACAAAATAACTCCCGTTTCCAGATTGATGAGAAATAGGTGGTCCTACTCCTGAATGTGGCATCATTATAGAACTCCTATCACCACCTGCTGGTGGGAATAACTGAAAAAAAACACAAAAGATGACCCATATAATCGCATGTTCGACACTTCATTGGGACTCTCAGGAAATGTGGCCATATATTCACACTCTTCCCACATTGTTATCACACCACCTAGATACAAGAAGAAGTATCACGCCTACTGCGATCTCTGTGTGTAGACTGCCTCTGGCGCTTCCTGCTGTCAGTCTGGGGAGCACAAACTCGAGATCACGAACCACCCCATCTATCACCTCCATAATCCCTCAGATTTTGTTCTGTGACTAGCGACTGGTTGACTATAGAGGTGAAAAAATTCAACTTTATGATGTTCACTAGAGATAAGATGTCGTGTCTGAGACCATACTCAATCATCCTCCCCAGAAATAACTCAACACCTCCTAGAATTTGGTTAAAGTGTTGCAGCTTTGTAAGGTGATAAGAATACTTTATAAGCGATAGAGAACTATGCTCCATATTCCTGAAACCTCAATCTCGATCGGCCCTCAAAGTATCTTGGTTGATGTAATCATAGAAGGTATGGTGGAACTCATCCAAATCCATAACATGATGGAGTCCCGCATGTGAGATCACATCCCACCATCTCATGGAGGAATCCCAGAAAATATAATTAGCGATCTTCACCCACCAATCTGAAGGTGTCTCGAGTTGGTCAAAGATTGATATCATGGAATCTAACCAAGAATCTTTAGCCTGAATTCCTCTGTCCCCAATGAATGATGGATGTTGTTGCAGGTGTAAAACCCATGTCAGCTCTACCATAGACAGGGTGGGATGCAGTGTAACCCTGAAGGTCTACATGAGCATTGAAAATCCCTCTCAGAACTGGGCATTTACACCATTATCTAGGATAATTGTGGGTTCCATTACTGGAACTATAAGAGTATCTACTTCTAGTCCCCGATCATCCATTTCTAGAGTCTAATCACTGCCCTATAATAGGCATACAACCAGAGGACGTCTCGGTGGCATGAATCTTCAAGGTCAAGCGCACTGCACAGTTCAAGATTAGCATTGATTGATACTTAAAAGTGTATGAAGGTAACATGATAAATTAGGAATTAAATATTTTCAAAATAGGGATACACAATGTGTATAACCCCTACACGGCGTGTTCCTTTAAGCCTTCTAATGGGTGTGTACTCAGTCCAACTCTTTTCGTGTAACACCCCATACACACAGTTTGTTTTAACAAGACACAATGTGTACTTTAATCGTACCCCCTACCCAAGTTCTTCTACATGACTAACCCACATGGTTCGCCTTGAACCAGACTAAATGACTTGTTTGTGCTAGACGTGCAAGCACTAGATGAACTTCACCGACTTGTGGTGTTAGTCACACAAATGGATACACGACGGACTCTACATGGTGTGTTTTTTCTATTCACATCGTGTAAAAACTACCCAAAATCCACCCATTTCATTAGTCACACAGTTGGACACATGGTCTATACACACAACAATATGTCTGGTACATGATTTGTTCCACCAAGGATCTCCCAACCCCGAGTACCTTCCCACACAGCTAGTGAAATGGTTATAGACTACACGGTGTGTACATAATGTACAAAGATTGTGCCTAAGAAAAATAGTTTTTTCCCAAACAGAAGGATACATGTAATTTATTTATCATTAAATGTCATGTATTTGGGGTTTTTCTGAATAGTATGCCTCAGAAATTACTCTATATCCCAGAAAAACACTTAGAAAATCCACAAAGTGTCAAATTTCAATCTGTGAGGGCCCATACCCCCCCTTGAATCAAATCTTGGCATATTCTACATGTCATATAAAAACATAACAGTGCCATGGTCCACCAGATTCTAGTCCATTAGGTCCCATAACAACTCTAGGGCCAAATATTGGCATTCATTCAGTTTAAAATTTACACAACCAAATAACCTATAAAATAGAAGATATTCTATGAAGGAATTTATCAAAAAATCATGCCTATCCACCACAAAATCGATAAAAAAACATGTATTCTGTGATGTACCCTAAATTGCATGGAAATAATTCATGACATGTGATCTCTAACAAGTGCATATATGATGCATGATATGGCATAGACTCATCATATTAGGTTTCAAAAGAAATAGACCCTCAATAATATAAAAAATAATTGTACAAAACATTTGAATCACCTAATGGTGAAATCAAATCAAACATAATAATTAAAAAACCAGTTAAATCACAATATAATAGGTAAATTGGATTTTCCATGTACATGGGTTATATATTCCTAGGCATAGATTATTACTAATTACCTATTCTGTCTTATCCCTTGCTATAGGATCCATACAATAAGTAAAGAAGAAAATAATTCCTTTGATACCACTTTGTAACATCCTAATTCTGGAAGCCCCCCATAGGTGTCGTGTACCCAGTTGGTCACATGGCCTCAAGCGCATTTCCCCAACTGCGATAGGCCGCCAAACAGCAGTGAGTTCCTTAGTATTGATAGTGGGGAAACTATACCCCCATTGGTAGAGTAACGCAATAGAAATAAAGAGATAAAAATAGAGGAAGGAGTAATACCATGAAATAAGTAAATAGTAGAAGCCTGAATAAATAAACAACTTGAGATCATTTATAAATGATGCATGATTGATATGTTTTAGAAAGTAGCCAAACCGGTCACAATGATGGAATACGGTACTAAGGAAAAGTACAATGAAATCAAATAAACTCCAACAGCATAGCAAGACTCTGCTTGGTCCCATGCTCTCCAGCTCCATATCAATCATGTACCTGATGTGGAATGGTGATTTCCCTTATCTAGACTTGAAACAGTATACCCTATTTGGGTCCAAAAGCATGAACCAAACATGGCGTGAGACGAATCGTACTAGGAATCATCCCAAAGATCTGTTCCAAACATTACATTAATATATATGGATATAAATATGTAAAATGAAGCAATAAATAAAAAAATACTCAAAAGTAAACAATCTTACAGATTGAATTACATCCATATTAATTTTTTAGTTAAGAAACCAACAATCATAAGTAACCCTTTGGGAATTACTCACAACCTAACCCCTCTGGTTCAACGAATCAAACACAAGAAACCATCTTGGATGTAATCCCAATTTTACTCCTCTAGTTCAGTTTTAGCCCAAAATCTTTGAGCACTCACCATTAGTTCCCCTTGTGGTATCATATAAGTAACTATAGACACCCAAAGGAATCACTCACTATCCAATTACCTCTTTCATCTCACAACAAGGAACTAATGACACTCAGAGGGAGCTCAAAGTCCATCCCCCCATATGGTCTCACAACATAAAAGTAAACAGACACTCTGGGGAATCCCTTTCCATCCATTCCCCCTATGGTCTATTACAGCAGGTTCCCACAACCATGTGTAAGTAAATCGTGCTCAAAAGGTATATGGATCCCAAATTAAATTTCATGAACTAATTTGATAAACAGTCTAAAATATCTAACATCATGTCAGATAAATTTACATCATCCTTACAATACTAGGCATAGAAAACAAGGAAACCTAATAGGCAGAGCTAGACCAAATTTTCAATATCAAGAAAACATGGGTAACACACCCATAGCATGGTAAATAACCATATTTACAATCATAAATTCTCTACTCAAGAACACAAGTCATATTTGGAAATAATATGGCTAAAACCCATAAACACAAAATACATTAAACAAGGGTATAAAAAACTTTTCCATATATAACTCAAAGACTAACTACGGAAAGGCACAAACCACCAACCTCGGAGTTGTACTATTGATATAGTTGAATCCCATCCTTTGATTCAACTTATAATGTAGTAGATCTACAAAAACATATAAAATGTTCAAACTATGATATCCAACAAATGATGCGGGATTGGGAAATGAGGCTCTAGAAGAATGAAGAGCGTACTGTAGTGATTCAATGACAATTTATGACAGTCGATTCAAAGAACGGACGACAGTGTAGAGGCTCAGAGAAGAATTGTCAGTATCGTTTTCACCTGGATGAGGTAGACCTAGAAGAAGATATTTTTGTGAACCAGACGTGGACCTAGTCAATTCAATGAAATAAAAATAATGTACATGGTGTGTTCTTCAAAGGTACACAATGTGTACTAGCTTTAACCGGCCTCTTTATTAGGCAATCTCCAAGTCACCCAACACAGCCTTGTACATGACCAATACTTGGTCAGTACAAAGTCACCTATGGCAGCCGGGTACACTGCGTGTACTAATTAGTACACTACATGTACTTTTTAAACTTATAGAAACATGTATTTTCTAGAAAACAACTAGAAAAGAAATACATACATGAAATGATGATATTGGTTCTAACACATACCAATTTGAAATATTTGAATTCCATAAATAAAAATATGTTTATGATTTTATATATCAATGGGTATTATATATACACCACACATAAAATATTAGTGGTGAATAAGGTTTATATCTCACCAATGTAAATGTGAAATGAAAAAAATCCTTACCACTTTGTAATAATATATATATAAGGTTGGACATTTTTAAAAGAAAATATTTTCATCAAAAATATAATTCAAACCATGTAATGTATTCATAAAAACATTGTGGTTTCATGACAAAAATGAAATATGATCAAGTTATATAATTAAAAAAAATTCTTTTAGTTTTGAAATAAAATTATTATAGTACATTGTTTTAGAAAATTATAGGAATATTCCTTTCAATGAATTCATTAAAAAGTCATAAAGGGGTAATAATGAAATTAAAAAATATTTATGTAGTATTAGAAGAATTCTGGAAAACGTTTAAATAAAATAACATCATTAAAGATAATTATTCTCCAATGGGGACTTGACGAAAAATAATCCATAAGAACGATGAAATTGTTATATAAAACTTTACCACAATTATAATCAGTTGAATTGTAAAGGAAATGTATGAGAAAAAATATATGGTTATGAAAACATCATAATATTAATGATAAATAACATTTAATACATTCACGGTCTATAAATATTCCCTGTTGAATAAATTGTTGGTGAACATGGCTTGTATCCAACCAAAAATAAAAGTGAGGTGGAAATCCCTTACCTAACATTTAATTTTCAGTTGTAAATGATATAACCACATATATAATGGTTTAAAAAAATTTATTAATTTATATCACAACCTTTTTAATAATTATTATATCATATATTATCTTATTATATTATTTTACCAACCGTTTGATGATAATATTTCATTATCACCCTTGTTTCGGGGGTTAATAGCTTCATTTTAATAGGCATATTTTATTGTGTAGGGAATGTGTCTTATTTATAGGAAATATTTAATTAATATACATAATGATATTATATTAAAAGATATTATATTTACTCATTATAAAATTTTTTATAATCATTCTTAAATTCTTATCATCAAAAATGAATCACATTTCATCGTCGAGGTAGTAAGTCGTACGTACGCAAGGGCGACAATATCATTCCATCAATGGTGAATGGGTAATAAAATGGATGGTATATTAATATTAGTTAATAAACATCATGACATAATATATATATATGTATATATAAATTATTCCAATCATTATACCCATCCATGTAATGTGGTGATGAAAATATATTACACCACATTATAGTGATGGTAAGACATATTCATGCACAGAAGTTTGTTTTTGTTTTTTATAGGATGGATTAATTATGGAATGTGGTTTCTCCACAAAAACATGATATCTCATAATGAAAAGGATACTATATTAATTAAATTATTATGGAGAAAACACATGTAGAGAACTTATAAGAACAAATGAACTTGAATGTGTTATAGAGTATTATTTCAACTTCATCGGTGGACTTCCTTTATATATATTATTATGGAATATGAGATAGGTATTTTTTGAAAACCAAATATTCAAAAACATCGATAGGGATGATAGAATAAAAATTGGGTTGGGTTTGCCGACTCTCAAATGCTCAAATTGTATTGAGGAAGTGAGGGAAGAGGTTCACTTTTATAATTGACTTGAGGTAATTTTTGGAAACTCTCCAAATATTAAATTAATAAAAATTATGATATAATTGAAAATGGACCTAGAGTGAATTATATAAAAGATTATATGAGGATATATATAAATAATATTATCCAGTAATATTTATACAACTTTATGTCACATTCTGACCCTAATAATTTTCATTTAACCCTTAGTTAAGCCTTTTAACTATTATAGTGACAACATGTAATTTATAGTTGGAGAGTTATTATAATTAAAATATAATGAAAAAATTCCAATAAAAATATCATTTATGAAATTTAATGTCATATAAAAATCAGTTGGACAAAATTAAGATTCTTATAAATTTCATATCATTTAATAAAATATTTTTTATTTTAAAATAACAACAATGCTAACTTTGACACTATTAATTACATGGATTTTTTAAAATATCAAAAAATAAGATAAATTCATAAATATTCTTCTAAAAAACAATACATTTCAAATAAATATAAATAGTTCGTGTATGAAAATAATAATATCAAATTTTACTTATTTTATTATTTTTAATATCATTTATTTGAAATTTCCTTTAATGAATCAATTACGACATCATCATTGTGAAACTCCATAATTTAATTATTTATTCTCTAAAAAATAAAAATAAATTATCAAGATAATGATAAACATTTTATTTTTCAATGTAATATTTATAGTCATACATATCAACATTCTAATCCCATGTAAAAATATTTCACATGTTAAAAACAAGTGTGACAAATTTATCTTTTCTTAGATTATAATACTATAAATTTTATAAATTTTTCCAAGTGGAAAAAAATGGTTTAATTTTATTAAATGAGTATTTTGGTCACAAAAACACAATAAATTAAATTATGACAAGATTTTGGGTAATATTATATTCTTTATCATATTGTTTTTAACCACAATTAAATGATTTACGCTTATCAATGGTAATTAAAATAATACTAAATTTAATTTTAATTGGCCCAAAAAATTAACCCTATTAACATAAGTTGAACCCACTAATTAAAAATATTAAATCCATTTTAAAAAATTCATAACATTTATGTTTTAATAATTAATTTATAATTAATCTAATTGACAGAATGAGAAAACAAGTTATAAAATTGAAAATGTACTAAAGACAATACTGTTTTTATATTCTTAATCATTTTAAAGTTGATTCTAAGGACCTAAATTGTATTAAATGATATGAAATTAATTTAATTATTCATTAATACTAATTAAAAACATAATTTTTCAATATGAATTATTTAGATGAAAAAACTATTTTTCAATTAAATTGAAATGTTTTATCACTATTAATTAACACTAGATACTTACCAAGAGAATAAAAAAAGTAAACCAAAGATAAAATTTATATTATAATTTAAATGAAGTAGCTTATTTTTTAAAATTGAATAATTAAAAGTATTAAAAAATTATTTAGTATAGCTTCAAGATTAAAAGCCCCTAAAACATCGTTTAAAAATAACCTTTAATGATTAATATTTTTTTATTCTTACATAAAGACTATAAAACTTAATAGATGAATATAAATATTTTGAATATATTAAATATATATTTAACTATTATTTTTAAATAACATTGATTAACATAATTTATTACTATACAAGTCCATTATGATAATTAATTAGTATTTTGAATAAAAAAGCTAACAAATATTCAATTGATTTTTATATTCGTTTCTAAATGATTGGTAATTAATGCATATATTTTTTAAATATGTGTAACCAGTATTTTCATAATTTATCTAATCCTATTTAGAACCTACAACATAATGACTAGTGTTAATATAGTAATAATTAATAGTATATCACAGTATGTTTATGACTGGTGTTGCATAAAATATTAGATATCAAATGAATTAAATTTAAAAATATGAATACCATAGAATAATGGGTATAGAATTCTCACCACCTTAAAAAATTGAATCAAAACAACTTGAAATTGTACATTGAAAAAAATAATATCAAACATACCAATTCCTTTGTGGGAAACCGAAATAAAAAATAGGGTTAATATAACATCACCTTAATTAGAGGGAATGGGAAATGCGATGGTCCTAAAAAAATAGGACATTAGATACGAAAGAATTATTTTGAATTGAAAACAACGTCATTGATAAGAAATATAACTTTCATGTTCTTATGGGGAGTGATATAGTACAAGGTCATTAGAATGTCTTCTATCACAAAACTATAAATCTGTGATAGTTTAAAGGGGCTATTGATTTCTTGAAATGAAATTTAAACGACCCACATTTTTATTCTAAACTTATTTTCCTTGATTTAAGGAATCCATTTTCTTCCTATTGTTATAATATTTGGAAAATACATACATGAAAATTAGAGTTTCATTCTGTAATCATTTTCCAACACAAACTCATTTATTTATCCAAATGATGAGTATTTATGATTTCTTATGTATGAAGAATTTTAATAAACATATATGGATAAAAAATAAATAATGTAGATCTACCTATTACTTTGGTATTTATTCATCATCCAAAACCAAAATGGTTAGCATCGGAAAATATAATTCAGCTAAAATAAAAAACATTTATTTCTAGAAAAACAACATTAATATCTAGAATTCAATAGTAGTTCCTAAATTTCAAGATAGATCATTGCAAAAAAATGATCCCCAAAAAATATTCTAGATTTCGATTTAGACACCATAATACGGTAGATTTCATTACATAGTCTTCCGAATAACATAAATCACACTTCATTTCATATTCTAAAAATTCAACTGGCTAAATCACTTAATCTCCTAGATATGATCATAAATAAACTGAATGACAATAAGTCCATAATAAAATCAAATTTTATTCAAAATTAAAAATAAACATTAATTCTTCAAAATATATTATCTAACCTAATCTTATCTGATTAAAAAAATATAAAACAACATCTAAAATAACATTAATAACTTAATAAATAAATAATTTTCCAATCCCATAGGTATTTATTTGATACAATATTGACAAAAATATTATAATAATATCTCTACAGTAGATGTTATGACAAAAAAATGACTTGTTATCTAGGATATCACATAGTCTAGTGGTAGGCTATGCACTCTTATCACCATTATGTTGTGGGTTCAAATCCAATGGCCTTGCCGGATGTAATGAGTTGTTACACGAACTATGGGTTGTAATTTTTCTAAAACCATATTAATGAAACATTCAAAATAAATATGATGGTCTTCCTTGGAATAAGTATAATAAATAAATTGTAATTAAAATAAGGTTTTCAATACATCCAGCATACATAAGTTCTTCATCCATTTATTTCCACATTGGTCCTTCATTGGACTATAGATTATCCTATAGAATATGAAATTTATTAAGACCAAAATCCATTCATTAGGAATCAATTATCTTCTTATAAAACAAGGATAATAAATTTTATGATATCTAAATCTTGAAAAAAAAATCAAAATAATTCACCTCATGATTTAACTAGACATGGTTATTCTGAGTCATACTCAATACACTTTTTTGTAGTTGTCGCCCATATATATATCAATCCTAGAACCACACGCACTGGTAGTATCTAGACAGAAATTCATTTCTAGAATAACCACATAATTCATGATTAACAGAAACCATAATATTTTCTTATATATTTATCCTCATATTCTACTTTAGTGTTGTATTCCCTAATCTTTGTTTCCTTAATCTAGTACTAAGGCTTATATAAATATTTATCTAATAATAAAGGTAATTCTCAAACCTAGATTCCCAAAGAAGGTTTCCAAATTTATTATATCTCTTTAAGTACATTCATAAAAACCCATGGGACCAAATAGTTTCTTAGTCATGGTAATCTAGATATATACATGTATATTTTATTTTAAATGAAAACACAAATTACACAATAATTTTTTTGATAATAACTTTATTCCATCTAGAGTATCATTTCATATATATTTTGGCACACTTTGAGGAATACATAGTAAAGTAACCATAATAAATGTGAGCTCAAATAATCCGTAATGGTATAGTATAGTGGAATAAATAATGAATTTATCTGAATAAATCTACCTGAAAATGCTAATAACTGGAAAAAAAATAAATTTATATTGTTATGGAATAAGAAATATGGAATGGTAAATAAATCACACACATTCCATTTAATAAATAATCATTGAATGAAATTTATCCATAGATAATTTAGATGCATTAATTTCATGGGTAATAATAATAACTAAATTATCAATAGAATAAATTCATAATTAGTGGATTCCATGTTTTCTAGGTACATAATACCTTTACAGCAAAGACCTTCTAGAAGATGATTTAGTATATCAGGTATACAAAAATATTATTTGGATAACTGATTCATCACATGAGACTATGGATGCATTGAGGCCCTTTCTATAAACAGTCCCAACCTTTATCATTCCAGTCCAAAGAATTCATCATATATCGACTAATCGGTTTAAAAATAAATCAATGTGTCTCATACCACTTTGAAATATTTTAATAAAAACAATATAACGATATTTATTATAGTCTATATTAAATATTAGTATATATTCACAACAAACAAGAAATAATTGGTGAATAAGATTTTTATCTCACAAAAGTTATATTGATATAATAAAATCCTTACAACTTTGTAATCATTTAGTTAAAATGATTCACATTTATAAGATAAACATTTTCCTTGAAAATAGACTTTTAAAATGAGTAATGTAATATTCAAAACATTATTTTGTTATGAAATCGTGATATTCCATTCATTCTATATATGAAAATAGTAATCCTGTTACATTTCTTAAAAATAATTAATAAAGAACCTTATTTTGAAAAATTAAAGCCAAATTCCTTATAAAAAATTATGTAAAACACCAAAAGGGGATAAAATTAAATTTAAAAAATCATTGTAGTATATTATATTTTTTTTAAAATCATTTTTTAAAAAATACCATGAATGTAAAATATTCCATAGATGAGACCTAAACAAAAACAATTTTGACTAACGATGAGATTGTGAAATAAAATTTTATGAATTTATAATCATTCGAATCATATGTCCCTTAAAAGAAATTTTTTTTATGTATAGGAAAATAAAATAATATTAATTATAATAATCATTAAATACATTCATGTTAAATATATACACAACATATAAGAAATAGTTGATGACGATGGCTTGTATCTCACTGAAAATAATAGTGAGACTGAAAGCCCTTACTTGAAAATTCCATTTTAGTGATACATTATTTAAAATGATAGATAATAGTTTAAAACATGTTATTAATTTATATCATAACATTATTAATGTCTATGATATCATATATGACATTATTATTTGATATTATCACTTTTTTAGGATAATATTTCACAGTTTCACTTATTTTGGGTGTTAACAAAATTAATTTCCTATGCATGTTTTTTTGTAAGTCCTATTTCTAATTAATTTGATATATATAATCCATATAAATATATATATTATGTTTATATATACTATATTTACTAATTATTTACTTTTTTATAATAATTCTTGGATGGTTAAAATGGAAAAATGAATCACATCGCATCATAGAGATGGTAGGTCGTACGTATGCACGTGTGCCGATATCATTCCCTTAATGGTGAAATGATAAATAACTGGGGGTATATCAATTATACAAAATAAATATTATCTAATAATTAAAATATATATCAATTATTTCTATAAATATTACCATCTATGTGTTACAGAGATGAAAAACAGATTACACCCTTGTGTGGAGACAGTAGGTCGTACGTACGCATGTGTTGTGCTTTTCATTTCTCATTGGATGGATATATCATGGAATATGTTTATTGAACAATAAAAATAACATTCTATAATAAATATTACTTTGGTTTCCAAAATTTAGTTAGGAAAATAACACATGGAGAGGAAGTACTAAATGAAATGAATTTGAATGCGTTAGTAAAAATGATTACATTTTCTTTAGTGTACTTCATTTAGATATCACATAAATAGATATATGGTAAGTATTTGGGAGGATTTAAATTATAAAAAATATGGATATGGATTCTGGGAAGATATATTGGAGGATTTTTTTCATGATAAAAGGCTCAATGTTGTGTGAGGAAGTAATAGAGGAGGTTCTTTTTAATAATTGTGGAAAGTTCTTATTTTGGAAACACTCAAAATATTAAATTAATATAAAATAATTTCAAATTCAAAATGAATCCAAAGTGAATTATTTAAAATATTAGATTATTATTTTTCATAATATTCTCTACTAATAATTTTTCACGCATGTTTAGGTCACATGATTAGAGTTATCTTTTCACATTATACCAATGATAACCATTTTACCTATTACTGTGACATCTTGTAAAATAGACATTGAGGGTTAATATAATTATTATGAAACAGAAAATTAACTATAAATGATTTTTTATGAAATTTTATGTGTTATCGAAATAATTTTCCTGAAATTGATATCTGAGAAATTTTAAATCATTTATTAAAATATTTTTTATTTTATAATATCAATATTCTCAAATTTTTACACCATTCGTTACATTACATTTAAAAAATAACATAAAAAACACTTAAATTCATATAATATCATATAAAACACCAATATCAATTTAAATTAATATAAAAAATTCATATATGATATCAAAAATCTAAAATTAAATTAATTTTAATATTTTTAATATCGTTTAATTGAAATTTATTTTAATTAAACAATTACTGTATAATAATTTTCCAATCCATTAATTTAATTATTTCTTCACGAAAAACATAAAATAAATTTTCATGATAAATAATTTTTTGTAAAATTTTCAAAAAACAAAATGAATAAACAGATCCACTATATAACATATCATTTAAAATATTTCAAATGAAAAATCAAAGTGTGGTAGAATATGATTTTTTTTAAATTTAAAATATTAAATTCTATATTATCACCCTAGTTTCTTCAAAAGATTATAATGTTTTCCCGAGTATTATTTCTGGCTAACCAACCTCATATAATGAAAATAGGATAAATGTTAGTGTGTTTTTATAGGCTTTATATTATAATTTTTACCCATAAATACTTGCTTTACCACAAACCATTTTATTTAAAATATTTCTAAATATACTATTCAAATTATCAAAAAAGAACTAAATTTACATAATTTGAAACCATTGATTCTAAATATGGATTCATTTTTTCAAAATTCATAAAAAGTATGTCATAGTGTTTAATTTAAAATTAACCTCACTGATTGAATGAGAAAACATGTTATTAATGTGAAAATATACCAAGTAATGTAATGTTTTTATAATCATATTCAATTCAAAATAGATTAAAATGACATAAATTGTGTTTAATGATATAAAAATATTATAATTAAAATTTTAAACCAATTATGAAAAGTATTTTAACACTAAATTTTTTAGATGAAAAAGTTGTGTTCAATTAAAATTCAATATATTATCACTATTCATAAAAACAAGAGACCTATGTAGAAAATAAAAATGATAAAACATAGAATATTTATATTCTTTAATTAGAATATAGTGTTTAATTTTTCAAATATAATATATAATATAATCACAAGTGGGATTTAAAATAGGTTATCCATTAAGAGGTGATAGAATTGCAATTTAAAAAATATATCATTTTATTCTTAATAATAGTTTTATTTTTATCTTAATAAAATCGAACATATTATATAGATTTATAATTATGTTTATAAATATATAAAATATATATTTCACTATTTTATTTCACAAATAGTGATTAATTTATTTTTGTTAAGATAAAAATCATTTGTGGGAATAAAAATATTTTATTAATGAATAAACATCCTTTATATTCAATTAGTTTTTATTTTCATTTACAGTTAATTATTAATAAATGGATTCATTTCACAAATATGATTAAACTATATTTTCAGTTATTATTTTTTTCTATTCACAACATCCAACTTAACGACTTGTTTAAAAAAAATATTTAATAGTATATATCAGGGTTTATTTAAGCATGGTATTGCGTGCAATGTATGATATTGATGACATTAAATTTCAAAAATATACATTACGGAAAATCTTCGGGTGTTACATATAATCACTCCTAAATGGGATTTTACAATAGGTTTTATGTATTATTAATATAATATTAAGTTTGACAATGAATTTAGAGGATCTTAGGGATACATGGTACATTGGACCACATATTCTGGTGACAACATAGAGATCAAGAGATGGGATATCTCAGATGTTTTATTTTTAATTTTTTTAGTTTGGGAAATCATTCTGGTTGGGCATTAATTTTTTCCCTTTACTTTTCACATTACATTGGTGTACTCTTATACTGTCTAAAGGTTTTTTAGGAATGGTATTTCCTTAGGATTTTTACATCATTCACTTCATTTCCCTCTACACTTATACCACTAGATGAAATTGTGTGTTATTAGATGTACATAGGAAAAAGGCCTATTTGTGTTAGTTATGAGTTCAGCGCTAGTTTCTATCCTCTAGATATTTGATGTCGGTTTGGGGTTGTTGCGTCTTGAGCCCCGACCAATGTAAGGTCATGAAATAACATTAACTTCAATAGTACACACCACATAACCACCACTACACCACTCATAAATAATCACAACCACATCTACCATTATATGAAACAAAACAAAAAACCACCACACACAACCATACTTATTACCATATTAAATAATATTTTTTCCACTCAATAGATATAAAATGTTCCCCTAACATTAAATATTATGCCAGTTTATTCACATTTACACAATGTGTTCATTTTTCATTAATTAACATAATCTATTTTAATAAATGAAAATCCCACCCTATTCTGATTCCTTTACAATGACATATTTTTTCACTTCTAAACAGTAAACTAACCTAAAAACATATCACCATAATTTGATTTTGTATCCTAGAACAAACTATTTGTAATTTTATTATATGAATATTTAATGTATTTAAAAATCAATCATATTATTACATATTGTAAATTATTCTGTATGAATATAATGTAATAATTTCTTAGAGTATGTGTTGACTTATTATGGTCATAGTAGTTCCCTCTCAAGAATGAGAGATGTTCATAAAGTCCGAAGAATGACAAATCAAGATAGATCAACGTAATACATTCACTTTTCCGTTCTAGTACCAAGAGAATGATTGGTGTAGATCAGAGATCATTGTATCACATTTGGATCACGGCTAGAGGGATTCTACTTCGTATAATCTCGAGAATAATGGAAGGTTCAATCCAGATGATCAATGATAATCAAATAAGGATGTAATGAAGACCCGGGTATTTAATTTCATCAGAAATTAATAAATGAATTATAATAATGTTATGAAAGATCATCTTTCTCAGATTAAGAGAATTTATTTTCATTGTATAAATCATTAATTTTAATATGTGGATACTGGCATTCAATATTGTATTGATCCCGAAATGGTCATAGATTTTGGAAATATCAATATTGGGACCCACCCAACCACAATAATTCTATAGTGTCCAAATCCTTCAAGAGTAATTAAAGGGGGATAATAATTGTTTATAATAATATCAATGACTCGTTATTGATTTACACTTTAATAATTTAGTTTTTCTATTCATATTTAATTGTTCATTTAGTATTATTTTTTATATATGATCTCCCACTTTTCGTTTCTCATAGATATAACAAAAACAAATAGTTTTATTAATAAAATTAAATTTAGGATCATATTAGGAGGTGTCAACAAGTATTTCCACGTAACATGATATTAGTCATTGTGATAATTTGGGGAAATTCAGCAGTTACTCAAGTAATGTGAATTTATTACCTGTGGTGTAGTAAATTTTTACACTGAGTGTTTACCCAGATTGATTGGAGTATAGTCAGCCAAATTACACACTATATAGACTACTATACATGGTGTGTTGTCCCTTCAAGTCAAGGTCCAAACCTTATGTCCCATACCCAGCTAATCTTACTAGAAACCATGTAACCTGGAGACAACACAGTGTGTGGCCAACTAAACACACAATGTAATCCATGATTTATGATGTACACCTCACAAACTGAGTCTCTATGTGTGTACTTCAGAAAAGACGTTGAAGTAAGTCCACACCGTGTAGTCAGAACTACATGTCATGTACATAACTAAATTACACTGAATTAAAAAACTATTCTTTGTGTAAGGTTTCGAATTACATATCATGTGGATTTTAAGGTGTGTTTACCATGTTACCTCCAAGGTTATCGATGAGAATCTAGAAGAAATTCTGAAAATTATTAAGATAAAAGGATTGATTAATTAATGATAATATTTAATCTATTTGAGCATGATTTATCTTAATTTCAATGACTAATGAATTGAATTCTATTTTTATTAAATTCATAATATTTTTCATATATGTGGATAATCATGAGATTAGACCGGAACTTTTTATGTTATTTTTTTCTTTTTATTCATTTAAATTGTTGGCATGCATGCCATCATTCAACATTAATATATAAGGCCTACATCCCAATGTATTACATTATGTAAACCCAATTTTCCACTCACCATCATGTGAAAGAAAAGGAAAACTAAATTAATGGAGCCCCCAATAATGTGGAGGTTGTTTGAGTAAATTGTTGAGGGGAAACTAATATCAGGACATAAAATGATGGATAGGTGGAAAGCTGTAGAAATGAAAAAAAATGGTTCATGTTATTTATCCCCTAGGCTAGTGGTTATTTTATCAAATGATAGATAAACTAACCATTAGCAAAACTCATGATAATTCCCATTTATTTATTTTATTTCCATCATGTTAATGGGTTTTAATTATGAATGTATTGTCAAGACTACATAATTAATTAATTAACATGCATGAAGAATGGAACTAAAATAAAATAATAATAGGAATTAATATTATTAAGACATGGTTAATCACATAAGTAAATTCTACATAATATTAATAATCATTTGATAATGATAATATTGATATTTATACATATCTGATAAAAATCCCCATAATATGTATTAATAAAAACTAAGACTTCTATTACTTGATTAAGGGAAATCCTCAATGAAGCTATGTGTTTTAACAACCCCTATTGGGACACAAACTTTTAGACATGAAGCTATTATGAATGTTTTGGGTTGACTTAAGAATTTTAAATCAAGATGAGTATCACTTTCTTGAGTTTCTGTAAATTTTGATGGATGTTTTAAGGAAATCCATGTCAGGATATCAGGATTTGGGAGTCCACTAAACAGATCATGGTGCTTCAAGCCTTTAATTGAAAAAGAGATTCCTACGAAAATGCCTTCAAATAGCTTGTCCAACCCTTATTGGGGTTATGTGAAGTAGAATATAGATCCCTTCCACTATAATTTCCTATAATCTAGACATTTTGATTTCAACGATGAGGGTCTTTGGGACTTGGAAAAATAGTGGAAGACTTCATAAAATTAATTTATTATTTCACAAAACAACTAATGAAAACTATACTAATTATTTTATATTAATCAATTTTAGAATTAAAATTTCAATATATTCTACCAAAATATCCCTATAATCAAAACTAAAAAAATAAAACATCCTCTCTAGTAGAAACTTCCTGTAATGGTTTAAACACATTCGCGTCATTATACTCTATGAATGGATATCTTCCGTGTTGGATTCCTCATTACATATCTACCTGGACATGAGTTTAGTGATGAATATTTCTTAGTATACAATAAATATATGAACTACGTGGTCGGTATTTAATGTTATATGTTATCATCAATATCTAGTGAACTCATGAATTCTCATAGAATCATGGATTCCTATAGCATTCTTGAGATCCTCCATGGTCGTTACTATTAGAGTGAAATACACGAACAATTTGAGATCTCTATGGCACTATTTCAGAGTAATCATCGGAAGGGTGCCCCAGTAGGGCCTCACGTAGTTAAGATGATTAGATACATTGATTTCCTATAGGTTCTATGGTTCAAAATCTCCAACTAACTGGTCATCATTCCAATTATCAAATCACTCGCTCAGAGCTTCTCCAATTTTGTTTTGAATTTTAATATGAACAATACTTATAAGTCTCTACCATATATTCTTATCCTCCTTCTCCAAGTGGAAAAATAAATGAAGCACAAAAATCCTTCTATCCATATGGTGAATAAGTGGAAAGGTAAGGTGAAGATATTTATGTTCAAATATTCATCAATCCCTTCCATGAAAAGTATGATCAAGGGGTGATAAGGGAACATGAATATGTTTGTTTCACATGTGGCAGGAAGTGCGACTAGAAGAAGAACTATACCTAGCTAAAGAAGGAAGGGGAAGATTCCGATGAGTTTATTATCAAGGGAAATTTGTCTATTTCTAGAAACTTGGAATCAGATACAGATTTTGGTTCTCGCATACGTATACAGATTATGGAACCATGTAGATTCAAGAAAAAAGACTAAGGGGTAGAAGATCTACAAGAAACAAACATAGCTAGACTTACTATTTTAGCTGTCGGGGATAACCATGTCACGTTGCTAATTGAGATGTTCTTTATATTTAAATGTTATTATTATGTGCATTATATATCTAACACACCATGATTTTATAAGATATATTAATTTTAATTTCATTCATATATTCTGTTGTACGCAACACGATGATTATCTTGCACTATATGCAACACTGTATTAGCTTGCAATATACACAACACTACTCTTGGATCGTGTTACACAAAATTTCAAGTTAATTTGATAGATGTTATTCTACACAACATTGAGTGTGTATATATATAAATATTCAATGTATAAATGAAATAGGGTTGGATTCTATTATACAAAACAAAAAGGAATCTTTCACTAAACGCAACCCTTACTTGTCATTCTTTACACGCAATTACGACCTTCCATGATAGCATGTGTTGTACGCAATACCAAGTTTCACAAAACAATGATATGTTATTAAAATAGTATATAGACTAGCCGTTATGAATAGTAATACCCAATTTTTAAAATTTTATAAATTTAATCTTTTTAAATGGACTTAATTTTTGAATTTTAAATATCGAAATTAGCATAGGGTGAATTTTTGGTATTTTTCAGAAATCTTTCAATTTTTGTTGAATAGTGAAAACACTGTGTTACAATTTAAAAACCGACGTTTTACTTTAAAAATTTTAAAAAAAAATTAAATTTATTTTAGGTCAAAATTGATAAATAAAACCTATATAAGTTCAATGTAATTATTTGGAATCATTTTATAATAATTGTAGATATATAAAAATTTTATTGAACTTTTCACCGTCTTTTACCCACCTCCTTGGAGAATTTGAAAATTAAAATAAAACATAATTTTACCGCTTCTGTGAGTGGAATTTCTAAAATCTGAGAGACATGGTTAATATCAAGGAGTGAAATGTGGTTCAAAAAGATAAAAATTATTTTTGGTGAATAGTAACTTTTACTTTTATTACCACGGTTAAAAGTAAATATGGCAATTAAGGGTAAAAATGATAATATTATAACCCTAACACATGTCCTAATTCTATTGGATAAGTTTAATTCGACCAAAAACAACCTTAGGAATAAAATATGACCTTTTAGTTCCACTTGGATTATATTAGGACATTTATTATTATTTTATTTAAAGAAAAGTTAAAAGAGTTAAAATAAAAGTTTAATAACTAAAACATTTGTAATATAGGATTATACATAAGATAAATTCGACTATAAATATTCATTAGAAAGATAAAAATATTTCCTACATAACAGAATTTTATTTATAATTTTTAGACATTAAATAATTTAATTTATTATTGTCACAATGATGATGTATTAATTACCTTATTGATGAAATATTAACATAATTGAAATTATAAATACCCAAATAAATGTAATTTGAGACTTTTTATTAATTAAAATAATTTTATTGGTCAATATGACATGTTATTGTTGATTTAATTAAATATTTTTGAATTAATCATGCTGTTATGATTTTTACAGAAATCAATTACCAAATAGTGTCAAAATTGACATAAAATAGTTTTTAAAACAAATATTATATTATTAATTCTTATTCTATTACAATAAATCTAAGGTTCAGAAAAATTAATTATATAAGGTTATATATATTAAAAATGAACCACTTTGGGTTCTTATGGCTTGTTATAGTATGTTTATTAACCATATAGTGTAAGAAAACAAGAAGACACGGTAAAAGCTAAATTATTTAACTTTGAGATAAATATAAATGATAAGGATAAATAGTAACCTAAACTTGTATAAAAACAATTTTTTGAGAGGATTTCGACCCATCTCCACTTTATCTTAGAAATAAGTCACTTTGGATCCATTATTAACAGAAAATGACTTTATTATAAAATAATATTTTATGTTTTTTCTTAATGTGCCCTTCTATTCCCTTAAAAAAGGGAACCTCCTCCCTCTTCTCTTTACACAATTTTGAGCATTCTAGCTCGGCCAAACCCTGCCCATTTCTCTTCTCAACTTCTATAGAAACATTATAGATGTTCTAGTCAAATCAAAAGGCCAACACTAGTGCCTTAAGAGGAGGTTAAGAAGAGGTGCGTCAAAGAAGTGGTAATATCTTTTACCGATTCATTCCAATTTATTTCTTCTTATACTTATCATTAGTTATTTGTTTAATCATAAATTAATAACATCGGTATCACTTATATACTTATATGTTATTATAAATATGAAACAACCCTATTTTATTTTCTATCCATCCAACGGAAAATGAAATCACTATGCGTGCGTACATACGGAAAACCCTCTCCACGCCCTGGTGTAATCAATTTTCCACCACCACCTTACAGGGATGGGTATAAAGGTGTAAATAAATAGCTATATATTATTATTGTAAAGTGATATTCATTCATAAATATTATACATACACTTCAAAAAAATTCCACGATCATGGAAAAGTTATCATCGCTCGTTCGTACGTACGGACTACCGTCTCCTTGAACGCGATGAGATTCATTTTACACAATGAACCATTCATGTATGATTATAAAGTATATATAATAAATAATCATGAAATATATTACATAATAATTAGACTATATTTATTTACATATATTTTTCTTTTACTTAATTTCATTTAATTCAATAAGGAAACAAAAACAACGTTCATGTGTACGTACGGCCTACCGTCTCCATGAACGGTGTATTTCATTATATTTATCAATCTATGATATATTTTAATATGATGAATATATATTATATATAAATAATGATTTACATTCTGCAATTAAGTAAATCAATATATATGTAATAATATCAAGAACAGTATGTCGAAACACGTAGGATAAATGAAACGATTTTACCCAAAACCCTGCTTTAATATGGAATTTACAAAAGAACGGGTAATATAAAGTCATAAGTGAACCATAAATGATATCATAACAATTAATATGATTCTGTAATAAGTTAATGATATTAGTTAAATCATTATACAGGTGGTTAGGATACATACGAAGCATATAAGACATACGGTAAGGGATAACTTTTCCAATCTCGTTTTTATCCAAGATTGTTTATTCAAAAGTATTTACTGGGGTAATATTTATCATTTTGGTCTCTATTTTCTAAAAATAGTTTCATGTATGTTTAAATTCCTTTTTACCCATTTTTCACTTTTACCACATGTTATGGAAGGAATCTTTCTTTTGTTTATAATACAGGGAACTTTTTGAATTTTTCGGCCAATGTACGTGAAGAATGTTTTTTTAACTTATACGGCATGAATGGATTTTTATGATTCCATAGAACATTTTTTCCCTGAAGATTCCTTTAAAAAATTTCAAGTTTATTTTTAATTAAATTCATTTAGTTTAAATTTTTTTGACATGGTAAGAAAGGAAAAATGATTTTGAAGTAGAAAGGATATTTTCCTCAAGAATAGAGTTCAAGTGTTTTATCAAAATTATTTTCCATCTAAGATAATATATGGTTCTGTTCCTATCCCTATTATTACATTGATTTCATTATGTTATGCTAGAATTATTTTGATGAATATCTTTTATGGATTATGTTATGATGGCATGATGTTTATGAATCCCATTTTTATTACACGGGTTATGATATAATGTATGATTTATGATTTTGTGGTACACATAAGAATGGATTCATTATGAGATGGGTGGGACCTATATCTCCCTCAAATTAATTGGGTATATATTTATATCTCATGTGATAGACATGGATAGAATTGTACGTTAATATGGTTCAGTGATACATGACTGGAATGAGGAGTAACTCGATTCAGAAAGGGACTTTGTCCACTATGATGGTCTTCACAGCAATGCCTTGGGTACTATGGAAATCATATCATGTGATTAATGGATTTAAAAAAATACAAGTTTTATTCCAAGGTTATTTTATCATGTTTAATGTTCTTTTATGATCTATGCCTTATATAATGCAATGTTTTATGTAATTTCTCAAGATTTTGATGTTTATATTTTATGCTCATGTTTTTACATTCAAATTTCTATGGATCATTTTATGTTCTCTATGTTTACCCTTAATGAGAATTTGAGCTCACCATTTTTATGTTTTCATTTCCCCAGGATATAAAGAAAAATTTTAGGTAAGAAAAAAAGGGGAATATCTTTATGGGAGATGTTGAAGATCTCCCACCATGATTAGAATATTATGTTCCGAGTTTCAAAGGAACTAAACTATTACGGTCCTTGAGTGTTGGTTCTTTTTATGTATTAATTATTCCACAAAAGTAATATAATGTCTATGTATATCAAGATTTGGGTCTCTACAGTTGGTATCAGAGGAAATGTTTAGTTAAACTTTGGAAACTAGGATGCAAAAACTTTAGTGTGATCCCTAGATATATTTCTATGGTATGTCTAGGGATGACCCAAAGGTTAAGTATAAGTATTGGTTATAGTCCTAAAAATGAGGTAATAATCTTAGAATTAACCCTAAGATGTTATATATTGAAGGTAATCCCCCTTTATTATGTTGTTTTCCCTAGCATGTTTTTTTATTATCACACAATTCTTTTTGGGATTTAGACGATGGATGGAACCTGAAGGAACCGTGTTGATCATAGTAATGGACAATGCAATGATTGTCCTCCTGAAAAAACCAATGTTATGGGAGTGGAGTGAAAAATCTTATTGCTATAATTACACAATCTATTAATCATTCTGGACTTCCAAATAAGAAGAGAAGGGAACACTATTTTATTGAGTCCTTCATGAGGCAACGTCCACCCTCTTTTAGTGGGTGTTTTGATCCACTTGTTGCTGAACAATGGATTAATACCATTGAAAAGATATTTTCCATTCTTCGTTTTTCGGAACATGAAAAAGACATTTTGGATATTTACCATTTAGAAGGTGAGGCAGATCAATGTTGGACTCTAATTAATAATACGAGGCCTCCAGATGAATGGAATCCATGGAATGGGATGAGTTCGAGAACATGTTTCTTAATAAGTACTTCCCTCGTATTCTATGAACAATGGTGGAAAAGGATTTCCTTGAGCTTAATCAAAAGGATGATGAGTTTGTTGGTATATAAGAAGTGAATTTTACAAGGCTTTCAAGGTATGCATCTAGCATTATCATCCAACCTGAATGTAAAGTTGATTGATTCTTTAGTGGCTTAAAAACAAGCCTTCTAAGGGCATTAGCTATAAGAGACTTCAGTAGCTATGAAGAAATTGTGCGTTGTGCTATCAAGGTAGAAATGGAAGTTGGTGTTACATATCCATATGAGGATTTTGACAAGAAACGAAAGATGGAGTTAAAGGAGAAATCTCAGAATAATGGTGAAAAGAATATGAATGTTTCTTTATGCTCAAAGGGTGGAAAGAAGCATGGTGGAGATTGTCTTCAAGGTACTAAAAAACGTTTTAAGGGTGGAAAAGAAGGTCATCGAGCTGCTGAGTGTCAAAGTAATGGAATAAGGGTTTCTAATGATGTGAATAAAGAAAAGATTGTATAGAACACACCACGAACTCTTAAATGCTTCAAGTGCAAGGAAATGGGGCATTATGCAAATCAATGCCCTAATCCCAGGGTTAATGATGATCTACATGAGAAACCTCTTAAGGAATAGGATAAAGGTAAGTCGCATGTGATCACTATTTGTGATGTTGAGTATGACAATGATGTTGTGTAATGATTAAGTGTTTATGTAAGGGGATTTCAAAATAGTATCATGGAATCTCATTTATGGTATCATGGAATTTGGAATATCTATGTATTGGTTTTCAATAATTATATGGTACCGGTAACCATGAGAAGTGATTAAAATATTATTGTAAAGAATGTGATATGCACATAATGAATGTATAAAGAAAAAATGAAATAATATCATGATTGATATAAGGAGAAAGTTATATCATGGTTTGAGTATATAGAAATATTGGAATTTTGGTATGTGGAAAGAGTTAAATTTTGACAGCATTCATGTTTTCAATAAGGTTCAATGCATATGCATTTTTCAATAGAATACATGATGTAAGAACCCAGTTCCTATTTATGACATACACGCTTCTTCTTTTTCCTTTTCCTTAAGTGTTTTTGAGAAAATATGGAAAATGTGGAAAAATCCTGAATTTTTGTACTACACGCCATGTACTGTTTCCACACACCGTGTACTTCTAGCCGTGTGGGGATGAGTACACGAGGTGTGTAGCCATGCCGTCGACGAAGGGTGTAGGAACCGACTACATGCTGTGTAGTTGTACCTTACATTACATGAAGTCAGTCAACATGCCTAAACAGTAAGGCGGTGGAGCAGCCGATAACTTGGCGACAGTACACACCGTGTACTTTAGTGTACATGCCATGTGCTCATGTCGACGGTTGAACAGTGTGGCGGTGCCACCAAATGAACAGTTAAATGAAATAAGTATACACCGTGTACTCAGAAGTACACACCGTGTAGTTTGTTTTTTCGGCGTAAAATAGGCAGTAGACTCCCCATTTTCCAGAGGAGGCATTTGAGCTTTTTTGGAGCCATGGAGGATGGGAGAACATTTGATGATCCGTCGGGTGTTCGTCTAGAATCCGATTCGGCTTCGGATGATCTCGTTGGAACCGCACTGGTAAGCCCTCTCTTCTCCTTATACCGTTCTTACCAATTCTTTATCGAGGGGAAGTTAATTATGTTTTAATGGGTTTTGATTATCGTCATATCTACGCCATTCTTTGGTGTTTCTGGAGTCGATGTTCGGGTATAACGTTCGTTGGTGTATAGGGTAGGTGGCTTTGTGTTTATTTTCCAACTGTCGTGCGTTTTTGTGCATTTTTGTGCCACGACCCCATGATGGGGTGTCGTGTGGATGATTATGTTGCTATATTTAATGCCTATAATTCCATAGGTGATTAAATTTTGATAATAAAAAGCTGGTTGGGATCTTTTCTTGGATCCGGAACCACCCCAGGGGTGTGTTTCACTGTTTATCCATTTGGCCAGGATACCTGAGGGTATGCCTTTAAATTATTAATCGATGAATTTTCATGAGAGGAATTTCTTGTTTACTGCTTTTGACATTGTGGGCATGGCCCAGATACTTGTTTATCCTGAGGACGTTGTTGTGATTAGCATGAGGGCATGATTGTTTTAACATGAGGGTGATGCTCTATTTCGCCTGAGGGAAACCATTCATGCCCGAGGGATGGACTTCTGTGCCTGAGGGAGACAATTCGTATGCCTGAGGGATAGATTCTGATACTCCTGAGGGAAATACCTGCTGGTTCTATTCTATATGGCCTGACGGCAAGCCTGAGGGTGTTGTTTACTATTTTAGCATGAGGTCACGGTTCTGGTTAGCCTGAGGGCTTGGTGCTGTTGAGCACAAAAATGTTACTAAATTAAATAAATTAAATGAATAATAAAATGGAAATTTAATTGTTATGTTATTTACCTTTTATTACTACTTACATTATCGCATTTTACTATTGCACACTGTTGTTGCATGCTTACATGCAGTTAGGCACGGGCCTTTGGTGGGTTCCTACTGAGATATATTTCTCATACCCTATTTGGGCCATGATTTTCGGTCTAAACATATTACGTTTTTGCAGTTGTAAATAGGGGAAAGAGTCCCTATACATTTCCTTGACTGTTGTTGAGGAGTAGGAGGGCATGGGACCGAGCCTGGTCTTGCAATGCCGCTACCAGCTGTTTTTCTTGTTTTGATGTGCTTTGTATTTTGTTATACTATATTGATGTATAACATGTTATGGATGTTTTTTTTGAACATGAAACATGTAGAATCATCATTTATATACTGTTGGTTATATCCACTGCTGTAGTTTATTTCCATTGTCTATGGTTTACTGCTTCCACTGTTGTTGTTTGTTTTATTTAAATTACATTGTGCTACACATTGACAATTGAGGGAATAGTTTCCCCAGTATCAGACCTGGGCCATCGCTACTAGTCAGCAGCCTCTGGTGTTTGGGGAAATGCGCTTGAGGTCTTGTGGCGAACCTGGGTCGGGGCACCCGTTGTGTGGCACCCGGGTCCGGGATGTTACAAAGTGGTATCAAAGGAGTTTCATTTCTTTGACTTACTTTTTGGAGACGTAGTCAGGGATAGGATGGAACGGTAGTTGGTAATAAGTTGTGCCTGGGCTTAGCTAACCCGTGTAGAGGGAAAATCTATTCTACCTCGTATTTTTCATTCTTTTGATTTTTCAATTTTACAGTTGATATGTTTTCACCGTTGGGTAACACACTTTGAGATTGTGCAGTTTTTATTTTATCTATGGGTTCTATTTATTTGAAACCCGATGATATGAGGGTATGTCGCCTCATGCATCATATTGGCACAAGCTAGAAATCACATTCCATGCATAGTTTCCATGCCATGTAGGTGCATTAGAATTTTCATGTTTTTATGATAGTTGTTTTGCAAATAAAGCCTGCTGTTGTGATAGCTACTTGATAAATACCTGCCTTGTGATATGGTATTTTTGTTTGAGCTTGTTTATAGAATGGATTCCAAACATTGGTTTTTGGGGAGTACGGGCCCCCATTTTCCGTAATATGGTTGATCATTGAGTGTTTGTTGGTTATAGCACATACAATATTTCAAACATTGATTCATGGGGAGTATGGGCCCCCACAGGTTGGAACTTGAAAATGAGGTGTTTTTTTTTCTGGGTTCAGGAGAAGTTTTGGAGGCATACTGTCTGGAAACCTAGTATAAACGCCGTGTAGTATTTTTATACACGCCATGTATGCTCTTCTGTTTGGGAAGGAAAAATAATCATTTTGAGTACATGCCGTGTACCTAGAGTACACGCCCTGTAGTCTCTTCCCATGTCACAAACCGTGTGGGCGGCGACACGAGGAAGGGAAAGGCTTGGGTAAAACACGCCATGTACCGAATGGACACACCTTGTAGTGTGACCCGGAGTCTGGCCATGTAACTAACAACACAGGTCGGTGAACTCCTTGACAAAACACACCATGTCAATTATAGACATGTCGTGTAGTGTGACCTGGGGACTCGGCCGTGTAACTAACAACACGGGCCGGTGTCACCTCTCCTTGAACATGTCGTGTACCTGTGGGACACCCCGTGTAGTCTTGTCCAAGGACAGACCGTGTTGAGTTAGCCATGTGGTTGGGAAACACGGTGGTGTACACACCGTGTAGTGTCAAGCTGAGTAGTTGGTTGTGTCACAGACGACACGGGTAGTAGGAAAATAATGTCGTACACTCCGTGTAGATATTATACATGCCGTGTATTTTTGTTCTATTGATGCCATGTAGATTAGCCATGTAGAAGGACCCGGGCAGGGGAAGGGAAGTCAAGTACACGCCGTGTAGTCATTGTACACACCGTGTAGTCTTATTTTGCTATTTTTCCATTCTTTATTCCTCTTGTTTCCTTTGTGTTTCCTTCAATTTTTAGTCTTAATAATTTTAAATTTGTGGCATGATTTTCACATTGTGTTGTCATGACTCCTAGACGACCGCGAGTAGTTCGCCATTAGAGCGGTGATGATTATACTCCGGAGATGGTGGGCCATGGTCTACCAGTTGATCCACCAGCAGAGCCAGATGTGGCGCGAGCGGTTATATCAGACACAGGCACGAAGGCGCAGTTCCATGAAGGCTTTATGAGGTTCATACAAAACTTTCAGGGAGCACTGCAGGCTGCCACATCTATGGCCGAGCTAACATGTGTCTTTTAGTAGCAGCATCCACCTACGTTTTCGGGGGATGGTGGATCACAGGCTGCAGAGTCATGGCTAGGATCGATGAAGACTATTTTCGAGTATCTTGAGACGCCTCCGTGGTGGAGGGTCAAGCTCGCGACTTATATGCTGCGTGATTCCTCCAAGAGGTGGTGGGATGTTACCACCCATCCAGAGCATCACAGAGACACGGCATGGGATGATTTTCATGCAGTATTCTATGACTTCTTCTTTCCCGAGATGCTGATGGCAGATAGAGCTCGAGAGTTCATGAATCTGCAGCAGGGCGCTATATGGGTGATAGACTATTCTGCTCGTTTTACAGAGTTTCAGCGTTTTTCACCCATACTGGTGGGTGATGAGATGTTGAGAGCCAGAAGTTTTGAGGATGGTCTTCGGTATACATCCGAGCACTGGTGAATGTTTTCAGGTTTCCATCAATATACGCTATTGTAAACCAGGTGTTGATTTCTGAGAGGAACCTACGGGAATCTAGTGGTGTGGTCCAGGGCGGTTCAGCACCAGTTACTGGCACTATTTCTAGTGGAAAGTGGTAGAGACATATGGACTTCTCTCACGGTGGCAGAACCATCCATGTAGCTTCTTCAGGTGGCCCGATTAGGTGCTACCAGTGTGGCAGGGAGGGGCACAAGAGGCCGTAGTGTCCAAGAGACCCAGTGGAGGGCTGAGCTTGTGGCAAGATGGCTCATCTGCAGCGCTTTTGTAGGGCGTTTCTACTAGTGACTAGTGAGAGGGGTTCTATACAGACTCTGCGTGCAGGAGCAGGACCAGTGGCTTCTTACCAGTCGGGGAACTGGAATACGTCAGGGCGTGCATGCTGAGATGGTGGTCGTGTCCGTGGTATCCAGACACCAGGATTGCAGAGGCAGTAGGGCAGGATAGCTCAGGGTATCCAGGCTGTGTCGCAGGGTCACGGCACTGGGCATTAATATGCAGTCCAATAGACCTAGATGGAGAAAGATCCCGGATGTTCTACAGTCATAGGTACTATTCTAGTAGCTTCTGTTTTATCTTTGGTACTTTTCGATATAGGTGCTACACATAGATTAATATTATTTCCCATTGTGGAGAGCCTTGGTCTCTGTGTTTCTTCTTCTTCTGATATCATGACACTAGACACTCCGTTGGGGACTAGGATGACTGGTGTGCGTTAGTGAAAGTAGTGCCTTCTTGAGGTTGGAGGGTGTCAGTTCCTTTGGGACTTCTATGTCTTAAAGATGACGAGCTATGATGTCATTCTTGGGATGGACTGGTTGGTTCCCTTTCAAGCCTTTGCAGACTGCTATCGTCGTAGGGTGAGTTTCACGTCACCAGAGGGCGGAGTGTTTCTATACAAGGGAGAATGGGATGTTACGGCTAGTCGAGCTAGACCAGAGCATCATGGGCGAGGTGGAGTCATATCCCAGATAGAGAGCTTATATATGGATGATCAGGGGACTTGTCAGATGGATTTCCCTCCAGTTGTTGATCATTTAAGGGATGTCTTCCCGGATGACTTTTCAGGTCTACCTCTAGTGAGTGAGGTGGATTTCTCTATTGATCTCATGCCTGGTGCAGCACTGGTGTCCATTTCTCCTTATAGGATGGCCAGGGATGAGTTGCAGGAGCTCAAGAGGTAGTTAGTGGAGTTACATGCAAAGGGATTTATCCAACCCAGTACTTCTCCTTGGGGTTCTCCGGCCCTTTTTGCGAAAAAGGAGGACGGTACCCTCAGACATTGCGTGGATTATCGGAAGCTGAACCAGTTGATGGTTAACAAAAGATATCCCTTTCCGAGGATAGATGATCTGTTTGATTAGCTTCGTGGAGCACGAGTGTTCTCGAAGATTGAATTGAGATCCAGATATCATCAGCTGCGCGTGAGACTATTGGATATACCGCTTATAGCTTTTCGGAGCTGATATGGTCTGTACGAGTACATGGTTATGTCGTTCGGACTCATGAACATGCCAACAGTTTTCATGGATTTGATGAATCATGTTTTCCATCTGTATCTCAATTCCTTTATGGCGGTATTCATGGACGACATCGTGGTGTACTCTCACACTCGACACGACCATGCCACCCAACATGAGATCGTATTGAGTACACTGAGAGAGCATCGAATATATGCTAAGCTCTCAAAGTGCCACTTTTGGATGGACCAGATTCAATTCCTCGACCATATCATCTCAGAGGCAGGAGTTGCAGTAGACCTTGAGAAGGTGAGAGCAGTATTTTCTTGGGAGCAGCCTAAGAAAGTGTTTGAGATACGGAGTTTCTTAGGGATGACTGGTTACTACAAATGTTCCATACATGACTTCTCCCACTTAGCAGCACCGTTGATAGGTCTGACTAAGAAGGGTGTGAAGTTCGTTTGGTGAGAAGCTTGCGAGACAGCTTTTCAGGTCCTGAAGGGAAGGTTGACATCATCACTGATCCTAATACACCCATTGAAGGGGAAGAGCTATACAGTTGACCGTGATGCATCAGGGATTCGGCTGGGGGCCGTTTTGATGCAAGGCGACCGAGTTGTTGCGTATCGGTCTTGGCAGTTGAGGCCACATGAGAGAAATTACCCGACGCATGATTTCAAGTTGGCTGTAGTTGTGCATGCATTGCGCTGTTGGAGACATTATCTATCGGGAGAGAATTTTGTGGTTTTCACCAACCATAAAAGCCTCAGGTATATCTTTACTCAGCGTGACCTGAATCTGATGCAGCGAAGGTGGGTCGAGTACCTACATTCCTTCGATTGTGAGCTTGCCTATACACCTGGTAAAGGTAATGCAGTAGCTGATGCACTGAGCAGGAAGACTCAGATACAGGTAGTGCAGGAGGCCAGTGGTGAGTGGAAGATCATGGCTTTGTTCTCTAAGATGCATCAAGAGGTGCACGACAGTCAGGGGAAGACTTATCTTTCCTCTTTAGGTGTAACATTTACCCTCCTAGACAGAGTAAGGATGATACAGCTATCGGATTCAAAAGGCCTAGTTCTACGGGAGTCGGTGGAAAATGAGGACCCTTTTACTAGTTGGACGGTAAGCGATGATGAGGTTTTGCATTCCCCTGGATGGGTATGGGTTCCAAGGGATATACACGAGGATATGAGGTGGGTGTTTCATGCTTCATCTTGGGTAGTTCATCCCAAGGTTACTATGATGTACCGTGACTTGAGACGTCAGTACTGGTGGCTGGGTATGAAGAGGGAGATTGATGGTTTTGTTACGAGGTGTTCCACCTCTTAGCAGGTGAAGGCAAAGCACTGGAGGCCAGCTGTGCTGTTATAGTAGTTGCCCATTCCAGAGTGGAAATGAGATGATGTTGCGATGGATTTCGTGACGGGATTTCCGAGGTCACCTCGAGGAAATGACGCTGTGTGGGTTGTTGTGGACATGCTCATGAAGGTAGCTCACTTTTATCTGATCAAGGAGACTTTCATTGTTGATGATCTCAGAAGACTGTATATCTGAGAGATCATAGGTCTTCATGGGGTCCGTCATTCTATTGTTTCATATAGGGATTCTTGCTTTACGTCTTGTTTCTGGAAGAGTTTTCAGAGGGCACTGGGTACATACGTGCTTCTGAGCACAGCATACCACCCTCAACAGATGGACAGTCAGAGCGGACGATACAGGTGCTAGAGTACATGCTGCATGAATGCGTCCTAGAATTTGCGGGCTCTTGGGAGAAGTATATACCCTTAGTCGAGTTTTCATATAACAATAGTTTACAGGAAACTATTGTGATAGCACCATACGAGGTTTTATATGGTAGGTCATGTTGATAATCTTTGTGCTGGTTAGAGGAAGTTGAGGTAGTTTACTGGGGCCACGGCTCGTACATGAGACATCTGAGCAGGTCTAGTTGATTCGGAAGTGGATGGCTACCACGCAGTCTCATTATAAGTCTTCTGCTGATCTCCACAGACGACCTTTGGGGTTCGTGGCCGGGGATCATGTTTTCTTGCGTGTTTTTCCGAGGCTGGGACACAAGCGGATCAAGAGACAGGGTAATATTTCACCGAGGTATGTGGGACCATTTGAGATTTTGGAGAGAGTCGGGCTGGTTGCCTATCGGTTCTAGTCACCACAGCGATACCGAGCCATGCACGATTTCTTCCACGTGTCTCAGTTGCATCACTACCATTCAGACCCGTCTAACACCTTTCAACTAGAAGAGGTTGAGCTTCATCATGATGCATCCTTTGAGGAGCATCTGATTCATATTTTTCAAATAGCACGAAGGTTCTCCGAGGCTGGTCAGTTTCTCTCGTACGGGTGTTATGGCAGCATGGCTGAGTGCAGGACGAGACATGGGAGCGGGAGGCTGACGTACGTGCTCAGTGGCCAGAGCTGTTCTGAGCTTTATCTTCTCCACCCTTGGAAGGGAAATTCGGGGACAAATTTCTATAATGGGGGAAGTTTTTATGAACCATGTTCTTATTTTTGAGGTACGGTCTTCTTTTTTTTCCCTTACGTGTTTTTTAGAAAATATGGAAAATGCGTAAAAATCCGGAATTTTGGAACTAAAAGCCGTGTACTTTTTCCACACGATGTGTACTTATGGCCATGTGGGGATGAGTACACAGGGCGTGTAGCCATGCTGGTGATGAAGGGTGTTGGAACTGACTACATGCCATGTAGTGGTACCTTACATTCCGTGTAGTCAGTCGATAGACCTAAACAGTAAGGCGGTGGAGTAGCCGACAGCTGGGTGACAATACATGTCGTGTACTTTAGAGTACATGCCGCGTACTCATTTTGATGGTTGAACAGTATGGAGGTGCCGCCAAATGAACAGTTAAATGAAAGAAGTACACGATGTGTACTCAGAAGTAAACACCATGTACATTGTTTTTTCGTCTTAAAATAGGTAGTAGCCTCCTCATTTGGAAGAGGAGGCATTTGAGCCGTTTTGGAGCCAAGGAGGACGACTGAACCTTTGATGATCCGCCGAGTGTTCGTCTGGAATCTGATTCGGCTTCGGACGATCTCGTTGGAACCGCACGAGTAATCCCTCTTCTCTCCGGGTACCGTTCATACCAATTCCTTCTCGAGGGGAAGATATTTATGTTTGAATGGGTTTCGTTCTTTATCATATATATGCGGTTATTGGGCGATTCTAGGGTCAGAATTCGGGTATAACGTTCATTGCCGTATAAGGTAGGTGGATTTGTGATTATTTTCCAACTGTCGTGTGTTTTTGTGTGTTTTTGTGCCACGAACCCATGATGGGGTGTCCTGTGGAAGAGGCCGTTTCTATATTTAATGCCTAGAATTGCATAGGTGATTAAATTTTGATAATAAAATGCTGGTTGGGATCGTTGATTGGATTCGGAACAAACCTAGGAGTGTGTTTCACTGTTTAGCCGTTTGGCTAGGACACACGAGGGTATGTCTTTAATGAAGTAATCGTAGAATTTCCTTAAGAGGAATTTCTTTTTTACTGCTTTTGACATGTTTGGCATGGCTTGGTAACCTATTTAGCCTGAGGGCATTTTTGTTATTAGCCTGAGGGAGTGACTGATTTATCCTGAGGGCGACACTCTATTTCGCCTTAGGGTAACCTTTCGTGCCTAAGGGTTTGATTTCTGTGCCTGTGGGTGACACTTCATATACCTGAGGGCGAGATTCTGATATGCCTGAGGGAAATACCTATGGGTTGGATTCTGTATGGCCTGAGGGAAAGCCTGAGGGCGTGGTTTACTATTTTACCCGGAGGGCACGATTCTGGTTGGCATGAGGGCTTGGTGCTATTGAGCACAATAATGTTACTAAATTATATAAAATAAATGAATAATAAAATGTCAATTTAATTGATAAGTTAGTTACTTTTTATTACTTCTTACTTTATTGCATTTTACTATTGCACACTGTTGTTGCAAGATTACACATAGTTCGGCACGAGCCTTTGTTGGGTGCCTACTGAGATATATTTCTCACACCCTGTTTGGGCCATGCATTTTGGCCCAAACAGATTACATTTCGGTAGGTGTAGATAGGGGCAAGAGACCCTATATAGGTACTTGACTGTTGTTGAGGAGTTGGAGGGCATGTGACCGAGCCTGCGCTCGCGATGCCACTGCCAACTATTTTTCTTGGTTTGCTGTGCTCTGTATTTTGTTGTACTATATTGATGTATAACATGTTCTGGCTGTTTTCTTAGAACATGAAACATGTAGCATCATCATTTATATATTGTCGGTTATATCCACTGATGTAGTTAATTTCCATTGTGTATGGTTTACTTCTTCCGTTGTCGTTATATGTTTTATTTAAATTCCACTGTGCTATACATTGAAAAATGAGGGAATAGTTTCCCCACTATCAGACCTGGGCCCTCGTTGGTAGTCGGCAGCCATTGGCATTTGGGGAATTGCGCTTGAGGTCTTGTGGCGAACCGGGCTCAGGGCACCTGTTGCGTGGCACCCGGGTCCCGGACGTTACACATGATTATGGTATTCACATGATTGTAATTTGACCAACAAGTTATATCGTATGATATATAGGGGATAAATGATGGTATTCACATGCTCAGAAAATGACATTTATAGTAATTTTTTTCTTTATACTATGATCATGGAAAAAAGTATTTTGAATAAGCCTAAAGATTAGAATCAATTGTGTTGGAAATAAGTTAGTATTGTTTAAGACTAGAATTATTTTTCGATATTATTGATGGAATGTTATAATAATGTAGTTTTAGAAAAAGGACAACCTGCAGGATGGGCGAAAACCCGTCGCGTCAGACAGGGTTGTGGGAATCGAACCCACAAACAAAGTGCAACAGGCCTTTATCGCATACCACTAGCCAACATGAAGTCCCTGGTTAGTAGAAACTAGTTTTATTATATTAAGAGGTATGATAGATGAAGTATAAGTCCATTTTAGGAACCTTATACGATTAATATCAGCAATGATGGACTTATGTATATTTAATAACTTGTTATAGATGCAAATGGAATGACCTATCTTTCTATTGCATGATCTTCTAACACTTCGAGAATGAAAAAATCAACTTCTTTTCATTAAATAAGAGATGAAGTGGAAATTGTTCATAGGATGACCAAAATTGTTATTACACTGATATCAAGTAAGTATTTCTTCTTATTCAAAATTTTCAACTTTAGGGAAATGATATTGAAAACCAAAATTTTGTCCTAGTGCTCTCATATCTGATGAATCATATGGTACCTTAGATCATCACAAATTTATTTCTTTGTGACTGTTGGCTTTTTCATAGCCATGTAGTCTACCACTCTCCATTAGAACTTTATTGTTTGATTTCTCTTCCATATCCATATTTTAACCTATGTTCTTCTATGTCGAAGCCCAGTGATTAGTTAATTTGGGTAACCGTTACATTTCATACTTTAGTTTTTAAAGATAAGTTTTTGTATTCCTTTTTACGATGTTGGTTTCTATGAAATAAACTCTCATGCAATGAACTATTTATAACCCTGATGAATTTCAAGGGCGAAATTCCTTTTAAGTGGGGTAAAATGTAACACCCCAAGATTTTATAAGATATATTCTTTTTAATTTCTTTCATATCTTCAGTTGTACGCTACACCATGATTATCTTGCGCTATACGCAACACAGTATTAGCTTGCAGTATACAGAACACTATTCTTGGATCGTGTTAAACAAAATTTTATATTTGTTTGATAGATGTTTTTCTACAAAAAATTGAGTGTGTGTTTATATATATATATATATTAAATGTATAAATGAAATATGGTTCGATTCTATTATACACAACAAAAAAGGAATCTTGCACTACACACAACCCTGAATTGGCTTGCTTTACACGCAATCACGACCTTCCACAATAGCATGTGTTGTACGCAATACCGAGTTTTACAAAACAATGAAATGTTATTAAAATATTACATAAACTAGTTATTTTGAATAGTAATACCCACTTTTTGAAATTTTGTAAATTTAATTTTTTAAAATGGACATCATTTTTGGATTCAGAATATCGAAATTATCCTAGGGTGAATTTTTGATCATATTGAAATTAACATATTTACAATGAGATGGTTTTATATGAATGAATATTGATAATTAACTGTCTCTAGAATTTAAATAAGAAAAAGAATTTTGACTTATGATATAGATTTACGCACATTAATAAAAGAAATGTAATTTTACAAAAAAATCAATTTTTATACATAGAATTTATGATTCGAATTAGTCCCTAAAACATGTGATTACTAAGGTAAATTATATGTAAATAGTGATAAATTTATACAACCCTTTTGTTAATATTGAATATTAGTAATATCATGGGGTAGGTAGGATTGTTGATAATAATTTATAGTTGATTTCTTATCAAGTATTGTATTTTTATCATATATGATAGATTTTATATATTATACCATGATTTAGTATCCTTGAGTACGTATATGGATATATAAGGATGAATTATATATGTTATATCAAATTTACTTAAAATAATTACATGTAATGAATTCATTTATCAGAGACAACATAAATCAAATAATCTACATATGATGAATCAACATATTTGGAATTGATATATTTAATGTCACAAGGTTATACTTTATGATGTATACAAAGTTAAATTTATTTTTAACACATATATTTTCATGAATATCTAACAAAAAATATATTGAATTTATTTTATTTGATAATGTTACATTAATGTGGATATATAAGAAACATTTCTTCAACAATAGTAATGAATATCATGTAATTATTAGTGTTATAAAATTATGTATATTAGAAAATAAATTAATTGGACTATTTTGTGTTATTTATTTTTTAATGAGATATTGGAAATTCTATTAGAAATATATTACTAAAATTGAAGGGTGTAAGTTCAAATTAATCTTATAAAAATAAATTTCTTACAATTTTTATTATTTATATTAAATTTAACACTATGATATGTTTTTTATTTTGATGACCTATTACAATTTAATTCTACGATTAGAGGAATATTGATTGTTGTGATACATCATAGGTTTTGTTGTGAAGAATATTTTTATTTTAATAGATAGGTTAGTGTGGAATGATAAAATTAAATAAAATAGAGGGAATTTATATAATAAAATTCCATAATGGATATCATTAAAATAATAGAAATTTGTGAGAGATATTTTACTCATTAAATTATATTTTTTTGTGTATTTATGATCCAACAAGATAGATTAGTATACGTATATTGAAGAAGATCATGAAAAATTATTCTCTTAAAACCCTCATCATTTTCTCTTTCTTGATATAGTGAAATGTTTTATAGTGGAATAAATAAATGGTGATAAGTGGTTAAGGATTGGGAAAATATTATGATATATATTACATTACCATAAAATTTTGTATGTAAATAATCTATTGGGTTTTTAAATATGGAAAATTTAGAGAAATTATGTATATATATATTATATTTAAAATTTAGGATATTAATAATAATGTCTTACGGAATCCAAAAATTTTCATTATATGCTATCATTGGCTGTGAAAAATGGGAATGGGGTTAGGACACTTCTTATAATATTATCCCCAATTAATATACTTTTTCTAATCATTATAATTATGAAGTTTCATGTGTTATATGCCAAGTTACATGAAAATTATACTAGTTCATGGTGACTATGAAGTACAATATAGAAATTTTTATTAGACCCCATAATAGTGGAATAAGTCCAAACTAACTAGATAGATAACATATATAATTTAAAAAAAGGGGGTTATGACCAGTGGTGACTGAAATAAAATTTATTAATAATATCAGGGATATGGATTTTTATTTTACGATGAAATTATTTTCATTTTTATAATTTATTTAGAATTTGGGAATTCCCATTAATTTAATTGCCTCTTATATTTTTAGTAGGGTTGGAAAAGATAATAATAATTATTTTTATCATGATATTCAATTATATTTTTTACCATGAGAAATTTTCATCACCATTATTTTTTAAATACATAATATTGGAAAACTACTTTGGTAAAAATAAATCGAAGGGATTAATATTTTATTTAATAGAGTCTAATTGATATTTCTTAATTGTGTTTGAATTCTTGTAAAATGGTTTTTTATGGGAACTATTTTGGAGATTTTATGATTCATCCATGGAAAATAAAAAAAACTAGAGAGAAGATATCATGAAAAAATCATTGTAATGATCCATGGAAAATTTTTATACTTTACTCCATGTAAAAATAATTCAAGGGATTGTTATTTAAGATATGAATATTGGATTACATCATTTAAAAAATTAAAAAGTTGGATGATTATTCATGTTTGGCCATGAAATTTATGGATCATGTCTATGTGATTGAAATATATAATTGGTTTTAAATGAATGGATTATGATATTTATATTTTCTTATAATGAAATCATTTAAAAAAAATATAATTTCCAACTAAATATTAGAACATGGAGTATTTATTTTCTTAGGTGGTACCATTTTTTATAATATGTTTCTATAATATGGGTTGTTTCATTTGGATTTTTGAAAACCACGACATTTTATGAATATAAATTTCCATTGATAAAATATGGGTTGATACATTATTTATAATTAACTGATTACTATATATTATTTTCATGAAAAATTAGTCCTTGATATAAATGGGTAAATATCATATTGATATCCTTGTTTTTGAATGTTTTTTGAATAAATTGATATCATGATTAGAATTATTTCACTCTATAATTTTTATCCATTATATTATTTAGAGTATTACTTATGTATATAAATTTATTGGAGTCATTTTGGAAAACCTTTAATTATTTTTTCTCATCCTAAAAATTTGAAATTTAGGTGCCATATAGACTTCATCGGTCCTATTGTAGGAAAGGAAAATGATTCAAATTTCATTTGTGTAGTATCATATATTTATTTGGTGATATAACAGGTGGGTTCATGGATTTATAATAGAGAAACATCAATTTAATTATCATCAAAACAAAGTCAATGATGATTTTAATGAGGTTGGTCTTCCAAAATAACTATTATTTTTGGTTGTGAATTTTAATGAATTATAGTAAGAGTTTTTTAATCCACATTTATAAAAATAATTTTTTTATCATGATTGATGTAAAATATTTACACAACAGATATTCATCATAATTGGTTTGCAGCATCTGGTGATCAAGGTAGTGTGCATGAGTGCATGTGGTATTTTAATTCGAGTCTCAGAATTTGATTCCATGGGATATTATGATCAATTACAAATATTTATAATGTATAGAGACACATCTATATTATTTTTTATAGGGATATTGTGTTTTACAGAGATACACAAAAATATTATTATAAATTTATTGTTGATGAATTTTTTGAGGGGTTATTATTTTATTAATGGTATGAAATTTAATTTAATAATCATTTTCAATAATTAAATGCTATACTTTGTTACACATAAAATATATTTTAGTTATAATTACATTTTAGATCAATTTTTTTAATAATATAAGGATTGTTTGAGTTATGTTATCCAATGGTTATTGGAATTTAACATAATATATTGTTTGATATTTTGTTCATAAAATGTTTTTTATATGATGTAACCGAGTGTAAAAAACAATGAAAATAATGTGGGCCTTTAGTAAAAGAGTGAGATTATAATATATATAAACTAAATCCTATATAAATATTTTAATTTTAAAATGTATATAATATATCACATGTTATCATGTGTTACATTATTTGGTAATATATAATATATTCTTAGGTTCTATACCTTGCATTTTATTTCCATATAAGATATTATAAATCAGTCAAAAGATTCTATTAGAGATGATAAACTATTTAATAAATGTTTGATAGAAAACCATGTTATTCAAATAATGGAATGAATTTAAATGATATTAAATAGCTTTTAAATATTATATAACATGATTGAATAAAGAATTCTTGTAAGGATTTATCTTTTATAAATATTTCTATAATTATTTCATTGGCCTTTACTTATGTGTATCAAATATATGATGAAGTTTTGATTTTATAAATTCTTACATAGATTTCAATTGTTTGGATGACTAATATGGTGGAATGATTTGATTCATCACTACTTAATTATCCTCATTAGATTTTAGGAAATATCAATATACCATGAAAACACAATCTTAAAGGGGTATATCTTCCTTATACAAAATTGTTGGGTATGTCAAATGTATGAACATCATATGATATATATTTGTAAAATCAACCAAAATATTAAAATGGTTAGTTTAGAGGGAAAAACATCTACCATATTTACTTATTAACCAACAATGATTTCACATAATTTATTGATAAATGTACTATGAATTTTTTCTTCTAGATACAAGGATCCTAAATCTTGATGTTCTAAATGTTGGGGAATTTTAAGCCGGTATCAAAATATTTTAATAGATGATAATTTTGTTTATATATAGAACTATAAAAAATAGAAGGTAAACAATATTTAATCTTAATTACAAATTTTTAGCAATAATTAGGATATGAATTGTTTCAATGATTCTTTTTGTAACTGAACTCACAGAGGGTGATTTGTCCTATTTTGTTTGTATTTTGTTGTTTGATCCATGGAGGGTTATGAGAGGTCTCATGTCTCAGCCTTAATGTATTAAAATATATAAAACAAATAAAAGATCATTGAATATTTTTTCATTAAATTTTATGTTATAAAATTATATTTAAACAACTATACATTAGAGAACGTCAATTTTTAGTTATGAGGTTGAATAAGAAATATTAGGATTAGGTATGTTATTTATGAAATATATTTTCTTTTCAGAAATTTTGTGTATATACCCATGATTTTATTTCAAAAATGATTTTTTTAAATTTCCAAGGGCTGTATTGACTTATTTAAACTAGTGTTTTTTGAATTTGACTTTTTTAATACAAGTAGTTAAGAAAATTAAAATTTTATAAAACCCCATGGTGGTCGCAAAATGATGTGCTGTATAAATAAAATTATTTTAGGTATTATGTTTAATATGTGAAATGTTTTATTTTCAATGTTTTGTATTGTGTTAAAATTTTCCAATTAAAAGTAATTTCTACCCTAGTATAGATATTTAATGAGAAAAAATATTTTGACATGTTTTGAAGGCATCAGATTACTAATGAGAAAGTGTGATACAAGGTTATTTAAATAAAAAAATCAATTAGGTATTTTTAATAAAATTAAGAATTCTTAATGTGTCATATGGTTATAATGTGTTAGTCTCGTATAATATGGATACAAAAACACCATTAATTGAATATATATATTTAAATCTGATGTGTGTCAAATCAATAATCAAACATCAAGTTATTTTTAATGAATAATTTAATTTTTTTTCATGATGTGTTAACATTAAAAAAAATTATAATTGGTGTAGATAATTTGAAAATTTATAATTAGGATATGAATCTTGTAACACGTAATATATTTTTTGCAATGTAAATACAATAGTATGATTTTACTTCCATTTATGGGAAAAATATGGTGATATAAATTTGTACTATTATGTAATTTATAAATATATATATGATTTATATAAATTAATGTTATTTTTCATATTTTTCATATAAATATTCAAAAAAAGATAAATATTTATTAGTAATATTTTTGAAATATAATAATGAAATGTTGGTTGATTTAGTCATGAAAATATAAAGTATAAATTATATAAGAATCTTCAAGAAATTGCATTGATCTATGGTTAACAGTTTATTATATATAATTTATTGAAAATGAACAATAATTTATATTCATGATTATGTAAGTGTTAGTTATCTTATGATAAATTCTTATTTGGTTTAAAAAACATTTATACACATGTGTTTGACATGTTCAATGATTCATTGGTTAATATCAATGATATTGAATATATAATTATTACGGAATGAAAGGGAATGATATTAGAATTGGGGGTTTGTGATTAAAATAACTCATAATTGCATTATGTTTATTAATATATGGGTTTGAAAATTAATTAGAGTTAATTGAGTGAAAATTGATTTGGGATCCATTCTTATTATTTAGAAATATTATTGTTTTTTCTTATGAGTCCATCATATTGGATTGGTTTATAAATCAAATAAAATTAAAATTATGTATTGAATCATGATTTTTATATTCTAGAGGATTGGTTAAAAATCATTATATGGATGAAAACTCTATATTAATATTAATTTACCAATTACATATATTTTGAATTAATTTCAATAATAATTTTAGCTGGAAATGTTTGAATGAAATATGGATTTTAATATAATATTAGGAGTGAAATTATAAAAAATTATTCATATATTAAATCTAGATCTGTGTAAAACAAAATTTCAGTTCATTTATATGTTTTGGATTGCTATGATAGATTTAAAGTGATAGTTTCTAGAAATTATTAATTTGGTATTTGAAAAAGTGAAAAATAAAAATTCTGAAAATGGGTTATAATCTACGTTTTTCAAAATACACATCATGAGATAGAAAACAAAATTATTAACATTAAATAAAACCATTATTTTGATAAAAGAGATTAAATGATAAATATAATATATAACTATTTTTTAAAAAGTAATATTAAAAAAATACTCCATTTCCACATCTTCATTGTCAAAATTCCAAAAATAATAGGAGGGACCGTAGTTAATTAATAAGAGTAAAAATAGTTCCATAATGATAAATAAACATTAAATTTAAATAAATTTTTATATAACAGAATGTTTGGACTGATGTGGTAGATAATTAATTCTCACCAATAACGATTCATGTTTAGAGACATGTAAATCTTCTAAAACGTTTTTTAATGTAATATATTTTAATTAACATTATGAATTTATGTTACAACCTAGTCAAAATTTAACACCATAGGTTCCTTGTGATGAGGCATGTATTCTTGTGAATCACGTGGGAAAATTCCCAAATATTTTTCTCAAATAATCTACCATATCAAATTTTTTCCCGTGTTTAGAAAAGTAATTTCCATATACTAAACTCTTTATAATGTCATATTAGATATTTAATTCATAAAATTAACACAATGAATGAAATTAGATGTTTTTTACATTAGATATTCAAAAATGTGACATGTCCCAGGAGAATACACTTTGATGAGTTATCATTCTAAAATCACCTAAACTCACTATCCTTGAAAAATAAATTTTTGCACTATAAGAATTTCTTAAATATTATGATTGAAATATAAATATTTTAAATGGGATGAAGGTTTATAATAAATTTGGATATTATTTGCTTTATAGTAGGTTAAAAAATTCGAACAAAGTGTCATCTATTTCATATAGGTGATTATGGTTTTATATATAATGTTCAAGTGATTTCAGAGAAATTGATTTTAATAGACATTATGTTTAATTTAAAGACATATATATATAATGAAACTATTCTTTAATGTATTCTTAGCACACAATGGTTTTCTATGATGAATATCTATAATATATAAATCCTAAAACATGTTATGGTTTTAGATCCAAATACAATTATGAGTTTAAATATAGTGATTATATTTTTAAAGAACCAATATTTTAGTTCTAATGATATATATAATATTTATTTCACTGATTTACCAGGATTCAGTGAACATGGAAAAATATGGCGATGTGTGTCCACGCTAGGTTGGTTTTTATTTGTGAAAAAATTCTGGATTTCATTGAATTCAAAAATAGGAAGATATGGATCATATATGTTTTATCGTGTCAACATATATTGATATATAATTTACCAAATTGACTAATATGATCAAATATAACATGATAACATAGGAAAAAATATTTTTGAATATCAAACATTAATTAAACTGATTAGATGTTGAGATCCCCAAAATGTTATACAATGTAAGAATAATAATGGAAATAGATGATAATTTTTTTATTTTATTTTTATAAATATGAATTTTTTTAAAGGATTTTTTCAGTGATTTTTTTCCTATTGGTGAATATCTAGGTGTGGTTTATTAAGTTACAATCATTTGGTTTGGTAATTTATGGGAAAAGGCATTAGAGACTATGTGATTCCATTCTGTTGGATAATGATAAAGTCACATATATTCTGAGAATTAAATTATCTGTCAGTTCTAATGTGATACACATGTGGGTAAGATCATATTTTATTATAAAGTAACCCTTGAAGATACCAATGTGTTCTTAAAATGCATATATCTAGTTCTGTTGTAAGTATAAAAATTTTAATTCTACTATAGAGTTCCACTAATGTAATTGTCCATAGAATTTATATCATGTTGTATTTTGTGTTTTTCAATGATAAAAATAAATTATTGTATCTTTAACGATCATTAATAGTGAATTATAATAGGTTTCATGGATTAATGTTTATGTTCTAGAATCACACTGATTAATTGGGAAAGAAATGAATGTGGATGTTGAGCTGTATTGTAAATGCATTTATGAGTTGAGGTATCATGATTTAGTTAATGGGAGGGTGAATCAACGCATAGGGATGCATGTTTGGGCATACTCAACTAAACCATGTCTACAATAAATATTTATTAGATTTTGAATTGAAGGGAAAGAAATAAAACCAGATATTTTGTTTTAGATTAAATATTATGGTTTCATGGAATATACCACGATTTTCTAACAGAATGATTATGTATAGGGGTTTATTGTGTGGGTTAAGTAATCGAATCTAGTATACATTATAATTAAGAAATTATTTTTACTATCTAATTGTAATAATATATTTAGATTTTATATGATGTTTCTTAGTGTTGATAGGTGTTTAGAATCATTATAGTTGGTATTTTGATTTGAAATACATTTGATTGGTTAATAATTATAGTGGGGATTTGATTTTTGTGTCATGAAGTGTGGGGTTTTTTAAGAATTCGAGATTAAATTTTAATTCTATTTGTTACAAAATCTGTATTATTTGTTTTGGTTTTTTTCCTTTACTTAGAAGATGAATCTGTAGAGTTGGCTGGTATATGATAGGGTGGTCTTATGGACAAATGGTGTTGACATCATCAGGTACACGATGAAATTGGTAAAGGGGTAGCAGTCCCTAGAGTTAATCAATGTGTATGGTGACTCATTGGGTACTATGAAATTCTTATACTAGTAAATAATATGTTCTTGGTTTTTTTATCAGAGATATATCCATATTTTTTGGGGCCACCACCCTATCATTTTTTCTCGTTTTTGTGCTCTAGAGAGTGTATTTTAAAGAAACTCACCCTCATGATTATCCTCTTTTGATAAATTATGTATCATATTTATTAGATATCTTATTATAACATTGTTTTGAATGTAAAATATAAGTAATATCATTATACACTCCGTAATATTATTTTATTTTTTCCCGTCTAGATTTTAGGTGTTTTATGTAACGTCAATGTGGATGACTACATTAAGTTAAAATTGAAACATACCACTAGAATGAATATTTGGTATACAATAATATGAAAGAGTGTATAAGAGATAGATTCCCAAAATCCCTCAAAAATTAAATTTATATATGTTATTATATGTTGTTATTTAAATTTTTATATTAATGGGGGTAAACTGTCAAGTTTATCAGGCGTCATATATTGTTTCTTTCACTCACAGATGTTTCAAGAGCATGTCTTAGATGATCTAGATTTCTTCATTCAATTAGTTAGTAAAAAATATGGATCATTGAGTTTATATAGGTTATACAACATTTTTTAAAAAAATATTATTTTTAAAATTTTGTAAAAATTTATTTTAATATTCTCTATAAGGAAGAGGATCTTGTGCTGAATGGGTTTTGGAATGGGTTTCATGGATTTTTTCAAATTATGGAGGAAATATTAAGGAGTTTACCTCTATTATTGATGTTATTGGTAAGAATAATAATTAACAATAATATTTTAGGTGCATTATGGTACATGAAAACATGGGGGATTTTGTTCCGGTAAATGATATGTGTACCTATATTATCCAAATGGATAATTTAGGTAACTTAGTGCCACCTAGTTTTAAAAAATCTATATAAATTTACGATTTGGGTTTAGAATCACCAAATAAATTTATGACAATGGGTTTTGGATTATAATTGACGTTAAAAGAGTCCTAATTTAATACATTCCCCCTTTAACTGATTTAAATAATATATTCAATATTAATTAAGTATATTTTTCATGTCATAGTGGGATCAATATTATGGTTAATAGATGAGATTCTCATATATCTCTTATTTGGATGGGATTTACTCTATGTTGGTGGTTGGTTTGCATGCTAATTATATGATAGTGAAAATGCCTATGATTATATGTATAGAGTGATGAGGATATATTATTCTATATGGTAAAATTTTAATGTTTCATCATGTAATGGTTTTTTGGACCCATGTATTAGTTTCAGAAATTCCATGTACATCTGACCTAAAAATGGGTTCTATAGAGTGTTATAGTGTATTAGGGTTATAATTATCCATATGTATCATAAATATGAAATCTACATAAAAAATTTGGAAGGGGAGTTGGGATGTCTCATTAGGTCTTCATTCAGAGAAGTTACTCCAGCTTTAATTTCTAGGAAGGGTGACGTATGCAGGTTTATACTATCGAGGAGAGAAAAAATTATTTTGATGACCCTTGTTAATGACTTCCAGGGAATTATATCGTTGTTATTTCTATTAATTTTTCATGTACTACATGATCATTCATAACATAAGAGTATTATCATATGTGGTTAATAAAAATAAGAGGTCTATATTGAGATGTGGGACAATGCTATATGCGACATGAACCCAATTGTGATATCTATATACAATGAAAGAAATTATTCTATAGGTTATTGGATGGTATAGGATTTGTCTATGTGATCCGTGACGATCACTATATTATGAGATGTGTGGTAAGAGCCACACAATGACCATGAGGTAGCACAAACATTTGATAGTTTGGAAACTATAAATTTGGTAAAGGACCTAACTTGAGTGAGATGGTAACATTTATGATGTGGTATGACGCCTACTCTCAGGGAGAGGACAAATGTCAAGGCTTGTTATATGGCCTACCCTAAGGTAGAGGCCAGAGTCCGTAGTTTATTAAAAAACTAACCTATAAGAGAGGGATATATTTGAGGCTTGGTCTATGGGTATGCCCTTGCTAAGAGGTTAGACGAAATAGTTTTTTATTAAGAATACATTTGGTGAGAGGGAATAGGATATATTGTTACATTGGATGCTACCTTGAGATGGACGATCGAGGAGGATGATTCATCGGATGAAATTGAGATTAATTATAAAAAATTACCAAAGTGAGATTTTTTGTGTTGATATTTATATGATATCATACCCATTGTTACATATTAAGTTTTGGGGATAGTGACATGAGGAAAAATTATTTTGGGAAAATGTATTATCCTTGTATGGTTGGGTATCATAGTGTCTGGTTATCACATGTTAATAAGGAAGATATTCTTGAATTATATCTTTTTATTTTATTTATTTCCCACAACAATACACAATTAAATAATGGAATATATTAGTTTCACTTGGTAAGTATATAATAATATGTATTAGTTACACCAAAGACGTGATCTATACTTCACATGTAGTCCTCATTTATATGGTTTAGGTTTTCACGTAATACGTATAGTGGATAAAAATAGAGTGCCTAAATAGGGATTAGAGATGGATTTGATGTGAGGATTAGGTTTGATAGATGTACCACTTGTGAATTTTTGTGTCTTTTTTATTTTTAATATATTATAGGTATTTTGGGGTATTTTTTGGGATATATGATTGTACTATTTTCATTAATCATTTTTATTTAATGTGTGTGTTATTTTTTATGGTTTTTTTCAGCAATAATTCCATATTTTTGTATTCTAATTATTTACTATAGATGATTATTTTCTTTATTTTGTTACTATTATTGTTTATGATATATACATATTACTATCACCAACAATTATTATAGACACTCATCATAGTTCGGTAGACATCAGTGTATTGGGAGGCATACTTGAGGTCTTGTGGAAAACCCATTTTAGGCATTGTTTGTGTAATTCTTGATGTGGAAATAAATAAGTGGCCATAAGGATTTTAATAGTAGTTTGAAAAATATCACGATAGAGTTTTCCATTATATAATAGTAATCATCATAGTAGATAATGTGTAATAATTATTTGAGGAAATTTTTTTATGATGGATATTATGAGCATTTTGATTCTCTCTTCACATAGAAAATGAACACTAGATGTGACACCCCAGATTTTATGAGATATATTCTATTTAATTTCTTTAATTTCTTCTATTATAACCTACACAATGATTAGCTTGTACTATACACAACACCAAAAAGATCTTTCAATACACACATCCATGACTTGGCTTGCACTACAGGAAATCAAGACCTTCCTCGATAGCATGTGTTGTACGCAATACCGAGTTTCACTAAACAAGATATTATTATAATATTATTATGATCTTACTGTTATGAATTGTAATACCAACTTTTTGAAATATTATGAATTTTATCTTTCAAAATGGACTTCATTTTTAGATTTGGAATATCAAAATTAGACTAGGGTGGATTTTTGGTATTTTTCTGAAAACATTCAATTTTTGATGAATAGTGAAAACACAGGGTTACTATTTAAAAACTGAATTTCTATTTAAATAATTATTTATTTTAGGTCAAAATTGATACATTATACCTATATAAGTTCAAATTAATTAATTGGAGTAATTTTATAATAATTTTAGATATATAAATATTTTATTGAACTTTCACCCTCTTTTACCCACCTCCTAGGAAAATATGAAAATTTACATAAACCTTAATTTTACCACTTTTGTGAGTGGAATTTTGAAAATACAAGAGACACGGTTAATATGAAGGATTAAAATTTGGTTCAATAAGATATAAATAATTTTTGTTTAATAGTTACTTTTTTACTTTTAATTACCACAGTTAAAAGTAAATAGGGTAATTAAGGGTAAATATTATATTATTATCACCCTAACACATGTCCTAATTATATTGGATAAGTTTAATTAGACCAAAAAAATCCTTATGAATATCATATGACCATTTAGGTCCACTTGTATTAGATTATGACATTTATTATTATCTTATTTTAAGAATAGTTAAAATACTTAAAATCATAGTGTAATAAATAAAACATTTTTAATATAGGGTTATACATCAGATAAATTCTACTATAAATATTAATTATAAAGATAAATTTTTTTCATACATAATGGTATTTTATTCATTATTTTTAGTCATTAAAATGTTTTTATATTTATGACACAATGATGAGGAAGTAATTACCTTATTAATGAAATATTAACATAATTGATGTTATAAATACCCAAATAAATGTAATTTGAGACTTTTTATGAATTACAATAAATTTATATGTTAATAGGACATGTTATTATTGATTCTATTAAATGTTTTTGAACTAATAAGGTTGTTATGATTTTCATAAAAATCAATTACCAAATAGTTTCAAAATAGACATTAAATCGTATTTTTTAAAAATATTATATTTTTAATTTTTATTATATTCCTAAAAATATAAGGTTCAGAACATTGACTTATATAAGGTTATATATATTAATAATGAACCACTTCTGGTTATTTTTGCTTGTTATAGTAAGTTTATTAACCATAGAGTGTAAGAAAACAAGAAGACACGGTAAACGTTAAATTATTTAACTTAGAGTTAAATCTAAATGATAAGGTTAAAATATTAAACTAAACTTGTATAAAACCTATTTGTTGAGAGGATTGAGACCCATACCAACTTTAGATTCTAAATAAATCAATTTTGAGCTATTATAAACCGAATATGTGTTTATTATAAAATAATATTTTATGTTTTTCCAAAGTATCCCCTCTTCTCCCTTATAAAAAGGGTACCCCTTCCCTCTTCTCTTCACACCCTTTTGAGCCTTGAAGCTCGGCCAACCCCTGAAAATTTATCTTCTAAACATCTCTAGTTATATCATACTGGTTATGGTTATCTCAAAAGGCCATCTCTATTGCCCTAATAAGATGTTTGATGAAGGTGCGTCGAGGAAGAGGTAATCTCTTCTACCGACTCTTTCAAGTTTTTTTCTTATTCTACTTCCTCTTCATTTGTTTTATAATTATAAAAAAATAACATAGTTGTTACTTATATACTTATATGTTATTATCAATATGAATCAACCCAATTTCACCTTCTATCCATCCTACAGAAAACGAAATCACTGCGTTTGCGTACGTACGGAATTCCATCTCCACGCCGTGGTGTAATCAGCTTTCCACCACCACCTTACATTGATTGATATAATGGTGTAAAAAATAACTATATATGATTGTTATAACATCATAATAATTCTATGATGTTATATCATCCACTCAAATTCCATTCATTAAATATGGGAATGATATCATCGCTCGTGCGTACGTACATATTACCGTCTCCACGACGCGATGAGATTCATTTTACATGTTAACAATTCATGAATGATTATAAATTATATATAATAAGTAGTAATGAAATATATTAAAAAATAATTCTACTGGATTTATTTATATATATATGTATTTCATCTATTTAATTCCATTCAATTCAATAAGGAAACGTAAAATAGATTTCATCTGTATGTACGGCCTACCGTCTCCATGAACGGTGTATTTCATTCCATTTATCGATCTATCATATATATATATATATATGTATATGATGAATATATATTATATATAAACCAAGTATTACATTTTTGAATTAAGTAAATCAGGATATAGGTAATAATATCAAGAACAACGAGTCGAAACACGTACGGAAAATGAAACAATTTATCCAAAACACTTCTTTAACAAGGAATTTGAAAAAGAACGGGTAATATAAAGTCTTATGTGAACCGTATATGATATCATAACAATGAATATTATTATTTAATATGTCAATGACATTATTTAAATCATTATACAGGAGGTTCAGATACGTACGAAGCATATCAGACCTAAGGTAAGGGAAAATCACGCAATCTCAATTTTTACCCGAGATTGTTTATTCGTAAGTATTTACTGGGGGTTATATTTATCATCCATGTCCAAGTTTTATAAAAATGTTTACATGTATATTTCAATTCCCTTTTACCCATTTTTTACTTTTACTACATGGTATTTATTTAATGTTCCTTTTGTTTACCATACGAGGTACTTTTTGACTTTTCCCACAAAAGTTCGAGAAGAATGTTTTTTTAACTTATAAGACAAGAATAGATTTTTACAGTTTCATAATGCCTTATTTTCATGAAGAATACTCTAAAAGATTTCATGACTATTTTCAACAAAATCCTTCTCTTTTAAAATTTCATTTAATTTTTTGAAATGAAAATGATTTTGAAGAAAAAAGTATATTTTCCTCAAGAATTCATTTCAAGTGTTTTATCAAAACCATTTTCTATCTAAGATGACATTATTTCATATGTGTATGTTTCAAGAATAATTTATCTATGACTTACATGGTTTCAATTTTCATATGATGAAATGATATCCATTTGTTTTATATGGATTATGTTATGATGGGATGATGTTTATTAAACCCATTTTATTCTTTGGGTTACGATGAATGATTTATGTTTATTTTGTGGAACAAGTAAGAATGATTTTATTGTGAGATGGTTGGGACCTATATCTCCCAAAAATTCATTGGGTAAAGATTTATATCTAATTAGATAGACATGGCTAGAATGTAAAGTAAATTTGGTTCAGTAATAATGGAATGGAACCGCAAGTATACCCGGTTCAGTAAGGGACATTCTCCACTAAGATGGTCTTGGCAGCAATGTCTTGGCTACTTTGGAAATCATAACATGTGCTTAATGTTTTCCACCATTACATGTTTTATTCCCATGATATTTAATCATGATTAATGTTTCATTTTGATCAATGCCTTACGTACTGCCACTTTTTATGTCATTGCTCAGTATTTTGATTTTTTTATTTTAAGTTCATGTTTTTACATTCAAATGTGTATGGATTGTTTTATTTCACTCTGTTTACCCTTAATGAGCATTTGAGCTCACCCTTTATATGTTTTCTTTTCCCCATGATATATATAAAGGGTTTAGATAAGAAAAAGGGTGAAGATCCTTATTGGAGATGTTGAAGATATTTCACCATAATTAGAAGATTATATTTCGAGTTTCCAAAGACACTAAACTATTAAGGACCTTTGGTGTCTTTTTTTTGTATTATGTATTCTGAAAAAGTAATATAATGTCTATGTACGTTAAGCTTCAGGTCTCTACATTAGACCTTATTGGAAATTGTTATATTTTGTTCTTCTCTAGGAATATTAATTAAAATATTGATGGAATAACTATTTGAACTGTTTTAATATCCCCATGTTGTATTAAATTTTAGTACAAAAATTCATATTGGAAATAATAAAAAAATATTTAGATATAAAATACATTTTTTATATAGTGATCATGCTTGAAAAAACATGACTACGACATATTAAGGTATGAACACACTATACTGGTCGACGTTTTTGAAAAGAATACAATATTTAGTTTTATTTAAGTAGATGTGGGTTTCTCCTAATACTAGTGATTTAACCAAAATGATGTGTGTATTTGACCAAATACATTCATTTGTGAGACATGGGATGTGAACAATGGAATTATATATGATGTTTTTATCCCAAAAATTGATTAAATGTATTAGATAATGATATATTATTAATATTATGATACATATGTACTATAAATATTGAAGGATATGTTAAAATATATTGGTTTTCAGAGAAGAAATCCTCATTTGAAAATTTTAGAGGCTAATTGAAAATAATATAGATCATAGCATCGACAATTACTTTCGTAGAATTAATATAATATTTAGAAAGAGTTTTTTTGAATATATTGATTATCTTTCATATAATGATTCATCACTCTTCTGAAATTACTATTATTATTTATTTTGCGTAAAAGGTATATGGAATGATTTATATAAATTACACATTAAATATATAGTGTGAATAATGAAAATGAAAATGAAAATAGTTTCAAATATTAAATAAATTAGAAATTTAAGTTTATTAAATTGGGAATACTACTAAAAATCAGTATGTAGTGGAGAAAGAATTATAAGTAACCCTTGGAAGGTAATACACTATCCCTAAAAATCATGTAACATCGATGAGACGTAATATGGTGTGTTAAAATAATTCTCCATCAAAATAGTATATATATTATTGATTTTGAAAAAATGGAATCACATCAGTTATAATATCCACACAAATAACCTAATTTATGTAAAATAAATTAAATAATTGGGTCCCAATGTGCTTTAATTTATTAATATGACATTGATATTTGGATGGAATGCTATTAGGGGAGCTATAAATTGAATTTTTTTCCTTGATAACAAGATATCATGATATGTTGTTAAGTGAGGGTTCATGTTAGATAATTTAGAATTTTTTTACCCTTATTCTCCTCCAAAATCATTGAAACATAATTTATAAATTAATCTTATTATATTAATCAATGATTGAGGTGTTGAAAATTACACCAAATTATGTTATTTTTGTGTACAAGTTGTTTAATGTTTCTATCGATATTCAAATAATTTGAGGTATTAGTTTTAATATGATACATGCATTACATTGTGAGTAAGAGTATGTCAAATTATACATATATATAATTCCTATGAATCTCTAGGTTACTATTACCATCTAATTTTTTTCTCATATTTGATTTATATGTTATGATAATTATTATCTATATGGGAATGGAATTTTACACTCTAAAATTTCTTGATATTATATGGTAATAGAGTTGGATTCTATGCATATCCACCATAAACAGAGAAGTAGGGTAAGATTATTTCCCAAGACATACCATGATAGCATCATCTGATTAGTGGTTATGAAAATTAATTAATGACTAGGAAGCTATGTGGGATGCTATGAACACTCAATTTATTTCATGAATTTTGAATGGAAGGATATGAAAATCCAACATGGATAAATGGTTAGGCACGATATGCAATCCTTTGAACGATATAACATGTCTATTTTACTACACCTAGAAAGATGTGATAAATGTTATGTATAACCCACTAATATATGTGGCTATATTGGACATCATACCCTTAATGGTGGGTGATATTTATAGAATTGATCCAGTGTCATCCAAAATTGAATCTGTTGAATAGTTCAAATGATAGGAGTAGTAACTATTTTTGCCCAATATTTAGGTGATGTTAGGTGAATTACTAACATTAGGGTTTGACCAGATTGATTGAAAAGAATAATTTTTATGATAACATCATTCTTTATGATTCTTTTTTTTAGATAATTTGTATAATTTATGAAACCTCAATTTTTTATAGGTGATATATTTAGACTAAACATCAATACATTACAAATGATATATGATTCAACTATGATGTTAGAATCTCAAGAAAAAAATGGTTTGACAGGTGTATACATACTATTTTTAGTTATATATTTCATTAAAAAATTATTGCACATATATATATATATCTATTTTATTAGGGAAATATTAGGTGATATTGTTTATGTTTAATATTCAGACCTTATATATCCATCTTGTTAAATATGAGGACATTATTGTTTGCATATAGCTCTAGATGATTTTCAAGTGTAGTTCAGTAATCTAGAGGATCTCAACTAGTGAATAAAATTAGGTTTTTGGAATTAATAAGGATTATATGGTGGTTAAAATAATATTTTATTTTTCTATTTTGATACTTTATTATGTATTATTTTTCTATTCGGAAATGTTTATTTGAATATTTTATTTCTTGAACAATATGATTATCAACCCTTTTTAGTTGGATTATGTAATTAATTAAACATATAAATTATTATATAATTATATTATAATTTTATATGAAATATATTTGGTTGTTATTGTATATATAATTTCTATTATTTTGATTATACTCAGGGTATATTCTATTCCAATGGTTTATCAAACCCATTCAATTAGTCAAAAACCTATGGTATATAGGGAGGTGCGGATGGGGATTGCATAATCTTGGAATGAGATATTAGGACATGGACAATACATATTTCTTCCAAAAAAATTATTAAGAGAAATATTAAAATTTCTTTAAATCAATATTCAATACAATTAATACATCCTCCTTATGAAACAACAAAATAAATAAAATTGAGAAATTATTATTAAAATATCCATCTAATTTTATGAATTTCTACATTCCATGATTTTCAAAATAATTATACCAATTATCAAATAATGGAAAATGGAATAATTTCCTCTAAAATGTAATTATAATTGATTTACTCTAATTGTATTCTAAAATATTGTAAATATGAACAATAATCCTCAATTTATGATAGGAATCCTACCATTAAAACCAAATATTTCAATTAATTTATCATTCCTTAGGCTATATATCAATATACCTCATCTCCCCATTAACACTTCGATTATTCTATAGTGTCCATATAAAAAGGATGTTCCAATCCTCAGTCCTCCAGTAATTATATATTATTAATTACTATAATTTTCCCCTATAATTCTATCATTTCTCAAACATTATAGGAGGTGTGAAAATACATCCCTATAGTTTAATAAATATATCCTTAAAAAATAATTATTCATTTTTAATTAAAATGATATTTAAATTCTCTCAATATTTATATATCATGTGAACCATGATGCGGCATACCAAACCCTAGAATGGTTTCTTGGTCAAATGTTTGAGATTTAAAACCAATGACAAGAAATGTATGAATTTAAAATATTTTTCACATTCCATTATCAGGAAATGGATATCCATTAGAGAACATGAAATGATATAACCAATTCCAAGATGTTGTTTTTTCATCGTAGATCTACTAAATTTATTTTTCCCTCATCAATAAAACATCAAACAATATGTCCATAATCATAATTAATTTCCATTTTTTTCAATTTTTATTTCATAAAATTAGTCAGCTTTAAAAAAATTGGTTCAATAATTATTCTAGAATATTATTACAGACATGATTTGGATTAATCCTTCATGAATTGTTTTCATTATACTTAATGTATAAACATGAGAAAAAATTATCTGACACCAAACTAGAAACAATAAGATTCATTTTTTCCTTTTACATACATTAGTAGGAACTCAGAATTAATATAGAATCAATGGCATAATAAAGTGGAAAGTTATTTTATTATTCAACACATATATTCATTTGAAATAACCCTATATCAATATATATTTTAATCAAAATCCTGAAAATTGATATAAAATATAGATTGGTTCCCTTCATTTAATTAAAATAGATTCAAAACATGTACAAACTTCTCCAATCATTACCATACATTATTCACTAGCTGAACAATTAAAAATAAACATCATTAACCATTTTATATGGCCTTAAAATTTAGGTTATAAAACAATATTTTTTATTCTATATTTAGCTTCTAATTTAACTATGTTTATTTTTGAAGATAAATTACATGATCCTTTACTCATGATAATTCATATAATAATATAATATATCCCTATGTACTACTCATATTAAATACCTTATCTGCTACCTATTATTTACAATATATTTCATTAAATCTTTATTGGGTTATTTTAAATAATGTTTTCAATGTGAACACCATCAATGAATCCATATTCCCATTTAAGATCAATATTTATTTTAACATATCATGATTGTATTATCATATTACATGAGATTAATCAAAAATATATAAAATGTGGGTGAAAAATTAGTAATATATATCAATCAACAGATGAGTCCTTATAAAGCCATAACTAATCATTAATAAGTAATTGATAAAAAAATTTACATACCATTCCTTTGGTTATGATAATTTAGATAGTTTCATAATACATTGGTGGATTTCATTAGGGATGGAATGTGGTCTTAATGATAAATTTTAAATATCCAATGGGTTTTTCTAATGGTTGTTGTAATCATTTCCCAAATTAAATGCTAATTGGATAAAAATATTCTTCATTATGATTAACATATTTTCTATTTTGATTTTATATTCCTTGGAAGGGGAAAATTTCATGGAAAATAAGATTTTTTTTATGTTCTACTGCTGACCATTCCAAATATAATAATAGTAGAAACTTTATAATGAATTACATGTTGTGGTAATTGGTAACCCAATACTTATATTAGATAGTGATGTTATGATTATTTTATTAGAATAATCACATTGAAAATTTTGATCATTCATAGTCTACTATGGGATGAAGGTTGAGGACCCTAGGTGTTATAGTGAAAGGAAATGGGAAAATATCTTTAAAAATACCCATTAAAATTATATTTTAGTTTTTTCTTATTATATTGGATGAACTAATTAGTTATGTAACTACCAAACTATCAAAAAATAGGTTATACATCACTTTGAGTCATTTAATATTTACACATCTAATATAATATGACATCATATAGGAAAGCCAAAATTTAATGAAATGTCCAATTACAGTGTTTCTTTATACTTTGATATAATCTATTGAGATCACTTTTATCAATTCACATGCTTATTTTATAATTATAAAATAAATAATTGGATTTTACAAATATGATTTCATAGTTATAATTTTTTTTTATTTTTGTTGGAAAGATTCCATCACAAAATGTAATTATTATTTTTATAATACATCAGTTTAATGTATCAATTTTGGAACAAAAAATCATGTAAAATAAAATATCAATATTTTCTCATTAAGATGAAAAATCAAAAATAAATTCTGATTGGGAATCATTCAAAAATATTATTCAGAAACTAAAGGCCATCACTGATATGTAATGGATAATGATTATCCATGACAAAAAATAATGATGTTTTTTATTTATGATGGAACTATATCATAAATAATAATTATGTAAAACTATTAATTATGAATATTCATTCCATTTCAATTAAATTTATTTTTTAATATTTTTTTAAACTCTTTATATAGGATTTCTTTAGTTATTAATCTATTTAAATTAAATACTAGGAAAACTATAAATATGTTTTCAATGTTATTATAAAAAGTGTATTAAATTTATTTATAAAATAACAATAATTTGGAGGAGGATGATTACAATATCAATAGTTTTGGGAGTAGAGGAAAACACATAATCCTTATTCCAGACATTAAATATACTCAATAATTTAAATAACCTAAAACTAATAATGTGCCTACATCACATATTATTTTCATGTCAACATATAAATGAATACAACTTTACATTTCAGCCTCTCATCAAACTATGAAATAAAGGATAAAGACTATATAATACCTCTTGGTTTTAGTAGTTATATTATTTTAATCAAATCTTGTAGACTATTATCCATAAAATACTAAAAAAATGAAAATTTATCAATTTCATTATGTTAGAATAAAAAAACTGAGGTACATTATAATATAACAAAATGTTTCAAAATTAGTAAAATATTAATATAGTAAATCAATTAGTAAACAAAATAATTAAAAGGAAGAAATTATCCTTATTTTTATCTTAAATGAATATCTTTTTGTTAATAAAAAGTTTTATAAATAATACAACACATTATAAATATGATAAAGATATTAAAAATTAAATTGACGAATAGGGTAAGTAATTTTAGTTATATAGATGTATATAAGTATATGGAAATATATATGAATGTTATATGACTAATATATATATAGTTGTTTGTAATATTATAATTGGACATATGGTCATTGGATTTATGGTTATTGAATTTATTGTAATTTAATATTATTTTATCCAATAGATATATTAATTTTGTCATTTTTTATACAAAAATTTAATAAAAATACTTCTTTCTAAAAATAAATATTTATGAAATAAAATTAAATGATTATAATTATTTAATATTTTATAATATAGTAATATTGTTTTTATTCACTTCATGTTGTTATTATCAATATAAAATTTATAAATTTTTTTTACCAAATTATAAAAATGATAAAAAAATTTGGTTAATAAAATGTAATTCTTAATAGATAATTAGTGGGATTCTATTATAGTAATTTAATGTTACAGGTGTTTTTTTAATGAATTTTTTTAAGTGTTGTGTAATTTTAAAATTATTTTTATCACTTTTAATGGATTATTAAGAAACGTTTTAATATATCAACATATTAAAAAATATACTAATAACCATTTATTATGTAATATATTTGATATTATATTAATAACACTAAATGTTTATAAAAGTAACTTCTATGTATTAAAAAACGATAATATATTTTTTGTTTTTATTGAAAAGATAAATTTCTCATACTTAGAAATGGAATATTGTTAAATGGATCCTACATTTAGAATAATAACATTGAAATTTGGTGACTTGGTTAATTTCATTTTATTAGAATGTTTTAAGTTACAACGGTTATAATTTAGTAACCATGATAAAGGTAACATAAGATAGAAGTGTTTAATTGGGGGGGGGGGTAATGTTGTAAATTATTTGAATGATTATATAAATTTTTTATGTGGGAATAAATAATACATATAAATTATTTTTAATCTTTGCCTTAATCTTTGGCTTTATAATTTCATAAAAAGACACTACTCACACATTTATGAATTGGTATTCACAGAAATCCCACTACAAAACCAATAATACAAGAAAAACATTATAACCCTTCATATTCAGGAATTTAATTTTGTTATTTGTTGAATCTAACAATAAATTTTATCATATATTGATTTATTAAAATATTTATAGCCTTCAATTTAGATAATGATTCCTAATTCATTTTTTTCAAAGATACCTATTTTGAGACGGAGTGAATCCATAAAAATATGGTCCTTCTTAATCATTAATTTTTCCTGTAATTTATAATTTAAAACAATTATTAATTGAATCTTGTACACTATTTATGTTCCACTAAAAAAAATATTCTTCAATTAAAAGATATTATATTTTTATATCTCTAAACACTTACTCATTCATTACAACAACATTTTTTATTTTCAATACTGCATGTACATGCATGAGTGATTCTATGCTATTTACAACATTTAAAACAATATAACATTTGAAAAATTAATATATTTAATACATTATATTAATGTGAAATTAATTATATGATAATTTTTTTTAATTGTGTAACAAAAATGGATAATAATTATTAATTAATATATTATTATCTTCATATTTCTATAAATCTTCCCTTTATCAATTAAATATTCATAAACCATACCCATACCTTCAATGAAATGATAATGGGATTATCTAAATCATTGAAGCATATTTTTACACTACATTGACTAATATGGGATTACAGAATTTGTTATCATAGAAATATGATGGACATATACCTGATGAAACTTGAACAAAACAATAAAAATTTATAATATTCAATAATGATGATAAATAATAAATATAAAATATGTGTGTAATAAATTGCTGTCACATAAGTGTATGAAAAGTAATATATATGAATAATTTTTTAAATTGCATTATTAATATTATTATGTCTATTATACATTTTTAATAGTGATATTCATTTATTTGGGATTAAATGTATGGTTTTATCCACTCAATTTACCTTTACTGAGATATTCTCCACATTCATTATATGTTTCCATAAGTGTTATTTATATAAAAATCCATTTATTTATTTTGAGAAAATTTTAACTAAATTAATGGAATTTACAAATACACCATGAGTTCTCTCTTTCACAGGATTTTGATTCAAAATATAAAAAAAACTTATTTCCATCAAGGGAATGTGTATCATAGTAATATCTAAATCCAAAACTATTTTTACCCTATTTATTTTTGGGTTTTTATGTCATCTTACAAATTTAATTCCATTCAGTGTATAATTCAACCAAAAGGATTCTTGATTGTAGATCATATCATATCTATTATTTTTAGTAAATAAGATTATTCCTCCACACTAATGTATTTTTATTTTATTGATTTATATATTTAGTAATCGCAAATTATATCAATTCTAATGGATATTTTCAATTTACTTTTTATTTCTATTAAAAGTGTGAGAGGAATAATTTTAAATTTTTTCACTAGGTTAACTTATACTATAATTTATTATAAATTGTTTACTATGTTTAGATTCACTATTTCAAGTTTCCTCAATAAATTTTTTCTTATAACATCCAAAAAAAATATTTAATTAGAATTTTCCCCTTTAAAAATCAATTTTATAATAAAAAAAATCATAATTACTCATATTTTTCAAATAAATTTTGTAATTATCATATAATTTGATTTCAATATATTTCAATATAATTTAATGTTTCTTATTCATCATTAGCAATTTGTTCTAATGATTCTATAAAACTTCATTCTGTTGATTATTTAAGGAAATTTTTTATTGAAATTATAATGAAACCTATATCTTTCTCAATATTTAGTTTTTCCTGTATTAAACTCTAATTTTTTCATGCTTTGTGGAAAATATATGTTTTTTATCATTAGGTGAATTTGGTTTATATAGATCCCTTATATATATCGGGTTAAATATTTATTCTCATGAGATGAAATGTAAATGAATTGGTAGTGTACTGAATCGAATATTAGAATTCAGTTACTATGATTATTGGAATGGGGAGTGAACTAAATCCATGTTCGGAATCATTCCACAATATTAATGGGATTGTAGAGTGAACTAAATCTACTATATGATGCTTCAAACTATATTTATTCGGCCAAAGAGTAAATTTTATCAATTATGGGACTCTATATCATAAGTGATGATGGTCTTAGATCCTAGATTTAAAATAATATATTATTTTAGGCACACACACACAAACACACACACACATATATAATACAGTTTCATATTAATGTTTTTTATATTACACCACATTCCTATGATATATTTTACGTTTATCACTTCATGATTTTACATTCATATTCCTCATCTCACATGTTATGTTGGGTACCTTATATCATGATTCATGATTTATGATCAATTTTTTATTGGGTATGATTTTCATTTTGTTTTGATCTAGTTTCGTGATAATGTTATAATAAAAAATGACCAATTTATTACCACATATTATCTTCACATTATATCTATTTTGTTTATCCCTTAATAAGAATCTGTGATCATCATTTATTAAATCTTCAAACCCAATGAAATTAATAAGAGTAATATTTATCATATAACTAGTATGGTTCTATCTGTAACAATTATTTATGGGATATTCCGAATAATTAGTGTAAAACATGTAGTTTATAAATCTAATTTCCAATGTCAATAAAACATTATGTTCTAGTTTAAGATATTCATTGAGATATATTAAATATTTATGTAATATAATGTAATATGTATTCTTTATAACGTTGGCTCATCCAAATTGTTATCAAATTTGTATTAAATTAATTTTTTTGGGTTTCTTTATAAATAATAATTGTGTAGTAATTAAAATGAAATAGGGGTTATCAAATTAATAAAACATAAAACAAGAATGTAATTTGTTTGTGTCAATATTTTATAGGGTAAAACACAGGTTTCTTAATTTACAATATCATAGTATGGTGTTTTATTAAAACACTATTTTTTATTATGGATATTGGTGTATAATTATTTTTCTAACCATTAAGGTTTTAGTGTGGGACTGATAAAAAATATGTAAATTAATGTTCTAATACATGCATTAAATATTCATAACATCTTATTTGGGCTAGTTAAAAGAACTACAATTTATAATAAAAATATTCCAATACAATTAATTAATATATCATTTTATTAAACTGAAAATTAGGGGTCAATACTAATGGTTTTCTAATCATGGACAATCGATCATGTAACTACAATTCAATATATGTTTAAGATAATGTGATTTATAAAAATATTATTATTTCCCCTTATAAAAATTTGATGTTATTTTTTTCATGTATTTTCAATTTCTCCAAATTTCTCATATTGAATGGCTCTAATGATGTCCATTTTCACAATTATAATTATCTCCATAAGGGGATTACGTATAATATATAATTATAAATTACCAATCATGTATTTTATTTAATATAAGTAGTATGGATGAATATTAATAACTAGGATATTCCAATTTTGATTGAAAAATTTATTATTTTTCGAAGGAGATGATAGACATCCAAGAGATTAAGGTAGATTCATTTAGTGAACTAATATAGAGTTTTATTCTACTTTGAAACACTATTTATATGATTACTAGACTAATTTTTTGGGATTAAAAAATGAACTCTGCGATATTATAAATAAGGGGTTTCTATGCATATTCACTTTTCAAATGTGTTCTTAAATAATTTTTGTTATGAAGAAGGGTGTACTAATCTGTAATTTTATTATCATGAAATTAAAAATATCATGATAATGAAAATGTGTCCTCAATCACAAGATAATTACATGTTTTATCCACAAAAAGGATATATATAATTTTTAATGAAATTGCACTAGTTTATATTTCATCAATTAAAGTCATGATGATAGGATATAACAATGATAACCTTCTGTAAATGAAAAAAACACTACAGATTCATCGTTATTCAATTTAAACATTCAAAATAATTATATGTATAATTTTTTTTGATGAAAATAATCCATTTATATCACTGACATAAATTTTTTTGTAATATTTACATATTATTATCTCATATATTCCAAGAGAATGGAAATGTCAGAATATCGTATTTTGATTGTGGTGAAAACCTTACGAAAAGATAAACTATTTGAATATTTTTAAATATTTAATTATGTATAAATAATGTATCATTCTTAGGTTCTATATTCACATGTGAGGGTATATATGAAAATCCCTTAATGATAGAGGTTATTGCAGCCTGGCCTTGAAAAATTAATTTAATAGTGATATACTCGTTTTGTAGATGGGATGTACACTATCACTGCAGTGTAAGAAAATTCTCCTGAGATTTAATACTAATTAGAATGATAACTTGGGAGATAATTTTTTACAACAAATATATGAGATGGAAAATAATTTAAAGTATAATAAGAGAATTTTTTTCGTTATAACATTAAACACACTAACCTATAGTAGAGAAGGGTTTTTTGTGATGAAAAAATAAATTTGATAAGGGATTGAGATGGGTCCTCATGAAAAATGACATGGTTTTCTTATGGTTATTATTTTTTTAAGGACCATGTTTAAAATCATGTGACCCCGGATTTAGAGCTTTTAGAAATAATAATTGCTAAAAAATTATGGATGTGTTATATTTATATTGAAATGTGTGCTATATATAGTATTAAAAACAACATAAACTATATATTCAAAGGGGATGGGTCAAAAATGCACTGAATGTGGTAGTTATTATTGTTCATAGACTACGCCGGCTCAATAAAATTCCACACTGGGAAAGAGAATGTGGGGAATAATTATTTTTTTAGGGAGGATAATGATACTTTATCCATTATGAGGATTTAAGAATACCAAATATTAATGGATTATGAAATGATTTTACATGAACTCATAATAAAAGGGAATAAATCCTCTCATTCACAGGTGATAGATAAATAATCCATCCATGTGATGATAGGAGGAATAAATGAAAGATATTGAGGTACAAAATATTGTATAAAATATTCCAAAATTAAAAGATAAAAATGTGTTAAATATAAAATGTTGCGAAATTAATATGTGCACCGCCAATACTTAAATTTATGGGTTATATTCATGATGGTGTAATAATATCATCATTATATTCCAAACTTATATGAAAAAATGACTTATATAGATCTCAAGGAGTATATATATTATTAAAAAATTCAAAGGGAGATTTTCAATTATATATATTGATTATAGGTTTATATGAATGTTGAGGTTGAATGTGGAATGAACAAGGTAAAAATGAAACCATTACCCATACTATTGTAAATATTGGAAGACATCACCATTTATTTTATTTATAGTCATTGTATGATCATAAAATTCCTTAATAAATTTTGGGAAACAGTTAATCCCCCTTGAAGTCCTCACAATTCATGGACATTTGAGAATATTTTTCAAATTATTATCTTTATATTATATAAGTACTGGAATCTGTATGACATCATGAAGTTCAAATTTCAGTGGAATATGTTCAAAATAGGAACATTACCAATGTATTTACAAGAAGTCATCCACATGTACTATATACAATGTTAATCTTCTACACAAATTATAATCATTAAATCGAAGGAAAATTTTAAAGGCACATTATATTATAGTATTATATTCTTAGATTATAATCAATTGAATTCAATGGAGTATAATATCATTAAATTTAAATAGTATAGTTACAATATATAAGTATTATCTATTTTAGTTTTTTAATGAATTATAGAAGTCATTATACTATATTTTTTCAAAACTCCAAGCAGTTGGGAGGATTTCTGAGAGTGGATTTTTATATAATTGGATAATTACCATGATACGATATAAATGAGACAAACCATTTAGAAACGCATTAAAAACATTACAACTCCTATAAAATAGATATAATAAAAATAATAATTTACATGTGGTGTTTAATGTCAGGGACAATCTTTTAATTAATATGTCGCTAAGAAATTGATTCATAGCGTTTCAGAAGAAGGAAAATATGGGACACATATATATTTCCCCCTTTGAAATCATCAATCTCATGAAGATAATGTCTATAAAATTCATTAAAAATATATATATTATTATATTATGTAACATTAAAACCCAATAAACAAAACCTATGGATCTAGAGGACATGTTTATTTGGGATACTATGTTCAGAAAACATCTAAAATATTATAAAATACAATGACAATATTATAAACTTCATAATGTCCTCGTAGATTGATTTTATTTTCTAAAAGTATATAAAATAAATAGTGGAATAAAAAACAAAAGGGATGATATTTAAATCACTATAAAGGGAATATGCTTGATAACAAAGCATAACATATGACTGAAATAGAATAAAATGATATAATAAAAGGAAATGATCCTGAATAATTCTATGGATCCATGAAATATAGAGTATGGTTTGATATTATTATCTAATCATATGAATATGTAAGAAACATAAAACATGATATAACCACAATTAATGTCTAGCATCCATGACAACATAACATTGTAGAAAAAGTCTATTAGAAGATTAAGATTAAACCCAAATCAGATATATGTTATCTTATGGGATATAAAAATTAATCAATTAATTGAATAACTATTCAAGTGAACCCATAAATATTTCTACAAGAATATGGGTTCTATAAAATCAAATCAATCATATATCAAAAGAATAAAAATCCAATGAAATTGAAATGGGTTTCATAATCTGGTCTTTGATCATAACAAACTAATATATCATAATTTTTTTGTATGAAATTATGGATAAAACATTTAATTTATCTTCATATATTAATAATAAAATATAGTTAATGTGAATACATGATTTTTTGAGATGTAACATTTAAAATATACCTTACAAATGGGGTAATTGTGAAAATGGTAAAGAATAATTAACTAGGGTAAGGGAACATTAATTTATATAAAATGGAAAATTATAAATAAATGTTATTTCATAATTAAGTGATAAATTTTATAAACTAATGAGAAATTTTATGGAGTGTTAATTGATAGGTAGTAAGAAACATAGAATTTTCCTTCAATCAGGAATTTTTAATGAATGAAATTGATAAAGAAACCTCATAAATGTGTATATACCAAATAAATTATTGTTTCTAATATTAATAATTATATTTTAGTAAAATTTATATATAGAATATTCAATAAAAAGAAGATTATTTCATTTATATTTCACATTATATAATCAAATGTATTCATTATAATTATTTTTATTATTAATTCATGCCTTTATACCTCATTTGTTTCTTCGTTTTTTTGGGACACTATAAGTATTGGGAGATGATAAAAAGTAGTGGAAATAATAATGATATCAACATAAATAAAGGGTTTCCACAAGGTTATGTTATCATGGATCAGTTCCAGATATTTGAGCTGAAGAACCGAGGAAAAAAGATTCTTCTAGTGCTGAAAATTGAATTTACACATTGTGTAACTATTACACATTATGAAGCAATGCATGTAATATATATATATAATTTTTTAAGTGGAGGAAACAAACATACAGTTAGGATGACATGTTTCAAGTCATGACACAAGTGTGTCACACCATGACATACACAATGAATGCCTAGAAATCTAGTATGCTTAGAATTTAGAACACGTGGGGTAAGATTAAGATTTCGTGTACTCGTTAAATGACATATAATGTTATGGATGACCCAAAAATAAAAGATTCAAGATATTTTGAGGTTTTAAACGGTTATATGACTCGATGCCCACTTATGAAAACAATTTATCCTGTACTAAATTCCATTGATGACTAAATGATCCAATATATAATATATAAATGGAGGGTTATGGAAATACTATTAGGGACAATTGGAGACCAAAGTTTAGGGTGAGACGGTACACATGGAGGGTCCTAAAAATTTTCAAATAATCATTACATTATTATTTAATCTATTTTATTCCATCACTCATTTTCTCTCATCAGTATGTTAAAGGTTAAACCCAGCTTATGATATGGTTGTGTGGGGATAGTGTCCTTAGATTTACTACATTCAAAATATTCATTTATTTGGTTTTCTAAAATTCATTTGTTTTATCATGGATGGATTATTTTTATTTTCTAGGTTTTAAGTTTCTAATTTTAATTTGTAGTCATTATTTGAAAAATTTATAAGGCATTATTTTTTGGTATGTGATGGTAGGACTACGAGGCCCGATGACTAGAATGGATAATTTCCCCTTTTTACTAGAGGATATTTCAAAATGATTTAGATAAATTGCAATTATGGGAATTAAATACAATGATTCCCTAGAACCATATCCATGATTTGAATGTGAAACAATCAAATCTTATAGCCCACATTATACAAGGGGAATCTTGAATAATGTATGAAGGAAAATAAATTAGAGTTAATGAAACATTCAAGGATCGTATTTGTTCTAACCGTTTTCCCTTGAAATTATAGGTTCAAATGCTGAAGTGGATATTTATGTAGGAAATGAGTTGGTTGAAGAACAATTCAATTAGTATTACCATGAATAACATGGGAAAACAAACAATAATAAGATAGATCATATTTTAGGATATTTCAATTCTTCCCCACAAAACTAGAACCACAATTACAAGAATAATAATAAGTAATATAATTGAATGCTACCATGATTATATGAAAAAATTGTAGATTATATTGGAAAAAATAATCGAGAATAAGAATATCAAACTAGACCCTATGATGACTACACATTAGATCAAAAATAATCAACAACAAAAGAATAAATTGAGGAAATGTTGGGACATAACGATGTAATCCATGAAGATTTCTAATGAATGGAACAAAAAATTCAAAATTAATTATTTTATTGGTTTTTTAATTACATTGATATCCTATTAGAAACCTTCAAACTCTATTCACAACATCCATGTTCCACATGAAAATCCACAAGAGGAAAAAAAATTAATGATTTCATTTCCATGTCATGATTTAGTGGGAATTAGATGGTTCACATTATATTAGATCTCAATAACTAACATAGTTGTGGTTGAGCTAAATTATCTATAAAAATGTAATCCTTCCAAAAGGTAACCTAGGTTATTTTTTTTTGTTTTCTTATTACCTAATTTTGGAAGATTGTATGTACTATGAACAATAACATTTATAATTCCTTGATCATGGACAATAAATTCAATTGTGTGTTTTTACCCTTATATTACCAAAAATTCCAAGGCTATATGTAAGAACTAGGAAGCCCAATATGAAGATGTAATACCAATACACATTTCCAAGAAATTAATGTCAAGATTCCATGGAAATACACATTATTGAATTGGAGGAGGAAAAAACTATGAAAATAACTTCATAGAAAAATTAAAAATGGTATTAATCATTCTAATTATAAATTTTTATTCTATATTCAACAACAAATAATTTATTTACAGATTTTGAATACTAATTACATGAATTCACGTGATTCATTCATTAAAAATATAGTTATGAGATATTAATTACATAGGACAATTATCACTCCATGAATTTAAATTTATTTTTCAATAATGTTGACTAAGAGGAATAAGAATGGGGAATTGAATTATTAGAGATTAGAATGTGTATTATGATTTTACAAATCATGATTTAGAGGAGCATGTTGATTTTGGTGAATTATTGTTTTACAAGATTTTTCCATTATTTGAATTTATGATATTTACATTAATTTGTTTAATTATTTTTATTCATTACCCTGAGTAGTATTAATAACCATTAATTAAATTCTTGATACATCCTTTGAGCCCATATTTTCCAATCATTATATAATATATTTCTTAGGAAACTCAGGAAAGATATATATCAGTGGTTTCCTTACATCTTATCAAAAATATAACTAAACATAATCACATTTAATATCATTAAGGAATATATTTTTCACCCTTTTCATAAGAACCACATTATATTAATACATTTTAATTCCCATAGAATCCACGGACAGATCTGCTGGGAAGATTCATATTACAAACTCATATTTTCCTTTCTCACGTTGCTTTTAATTTTTTTCATTATTATTAAAATATAGTGTAATAAAGATTGTGACTGGTGGAAGGGATGAATACATTGTAATGATTAATATTTGGTGCAAATTTCATGATATTTAGAGCCGATAAATTTTTTGTATTAATTGCACACACATTTTCCAAAAAATAGGTTGTGTCTAGGGAAATACCAAAATTAATATTTAATGTCCAATGATATTGTTAAAAAATGTAAAAATATTGTATAGAAGAGATAATTTGGGGTTGGGTGGTGGCTGTGATTTTTTTCCTCATCACATATTAAGAAATAGAAAATAATCAAATTAAATAATTTAAGATGTTTTTTCATTTTTTTCATTTTGTCTCTTCATAGGAAGTATATGGTATAATGTGTGAAGAAGATACATTAATTGATATTTTCTTATTGTTATGAAATTTACATTGGAGATCAATCACATTTTTATTATTAATTTATATTCATAATTTACATATTTAACCTTTTCCTTAAATTTTATTGATCCAAATCTCTGAATCCATCATGATTAATAAAAAAATTTATTTAGGTATTGCTGATTCTAGATGCCATTCATTACACTGATAAGTGAAATTCTCTTTAGGTATGCCCATCACTCTATTACATCTTAACTTAACAAGATGTAGGAAAATTAAAATGAGACAAATTAAAAAGGGAACACATATTAATATTGATGTTAAAAATTTAAATTTATAAATAAAAAATGATTGTTTATTTCAAAAGAAGATAAATTATATATATGGTTGATTTAGATTATTTGAAAAGTGATAAATTGATAAATAATAAATATATATGACACTAGAACATTTAATTTTCAAATACATCATTTTTATTTGGTGAAATAAATTTTAAGGAATATTATATTATGTGTCCCTTGTTGTATGTCGAGATTCCACCCCTAAAGAAAAGTATTAATTCAAGTGTGGGTGGTTTGATTTTGGAATTTTTTATATATGATTTGATAATAAAATGTATGAAATTTTGGTGACATTTTTGTTAATGAATGCATATACACATGATGTTTTTCTCAATTTATGTATGATCTTATACATAATAAAATATTATCAAAATAAGTGAAAATGATATTTATATCAACTTACAAACATTTTTCCATAAATATGGATTCTCCTGTATGAATTCCATGGAACCAAAATAAATAATGTTGAAAAAACAAGGCTTTTGGAAGAAAAAAGTATTTTCATATCATTTAATCATTACACATAATGAACCAATAGAAGTCATGGAATAAATATTATTCTTGAAAGGGATGACATCATCTTGTAGTAAAGATGAAATGATTATTAATATGAAACATTTGATTCATAGAACAATAGATTCTATTAGTTCATATAAATCCTATAGGTCATGAATTTATTACCAATGGTGAAGCATTTGCATTCTATTTAATAATTACATGACGTGTAAATTAAGGATGTCCTATAAACATCTATATATGGAATATTTTGATGTTTTTAAAAATTGTATAACCCATCACCCACTTATGATCACATTTTTCAAAAACCTAAATTTCATTGATTATTATAAAATCCCATATAAAGTTTACACATAAAGGGACTTGTTATTTATATTAGGATATATCGATACCAAATAATGGAGTGTGATGCTTCATTATGTAAGATCCTCATTAGTATCATATCCACTTTTCATTATGATTTATTTTTTTTTGCTTTCCTTCCCACTCATTATGTCATCACTCAGCTGAGAGTGTAAAACTAACATATTATAAGATCATGTATCCAAATGTGAATAGTGGAGTTTCATACATTCTTCATTATTTATTTATTTATTGGTATTAATATAATTCATATATCAGTTTACAATACAGTTATTTTACATTTATCATGACCATTGGTATTTTATTCTGACCAGATATTTTTAATTGGGCAACTGTTTGCCCAGAATTGATGCATGTCCATTACCAAATTTTGGGTGACGATGTTTTAAAATGGTTTCACAAAAACATGATTTATATAAAACCTAAACCACTGAAGTATGGAAAATAGGAATTTCCACATCAATGAGGGGATGCCATGTCCATTGGATATCCATCATCGTATCTCAGACAACAAACAATGATTAATCATATTATATATAAAATTCCAATTTTACATGAAGCCAAAAACTAAAAAAACACTAGAAAAAGTTCAAAATTGAATCCAAAACCCAATCATATTGTGTATATTCTTCACATATTTCTTCATTTTAAATAAAATTGAATATCTTAAAAACCAATAGAAACAAATTCATCATCTCTATGTATTTGACCGAATACATTCCCGCTATTATATTTTAATGTATCATATTTTTTACTTTTATGGATTTGTATTTAGTTTAAAACTAAGGGAAGTAAATATAACCATGGGAATGTTAATTCACGAGATTATTAATGAAATGAATTGAGTTTTAGATGGATAATTCATGATTCAAAATGATGGAATGGGTTTCATATATTCACTTACATCAGGTTCGGATTCCTTACACACTTCAACACAACATCCTGAATAATATAATTAAATTAATTAAACAATTTAATGAAAATCTATTTCATCAATATTATATTAATAATTATTTTTCATGTTAGTTTATATTCACAAAATTGATATTTTGTGTATAGATTCTTTATCCCATGGTCGTTCTTTTCATAGTTACAAGGACAAATTTATTTGTTGGAAATTATGAGAGATCTTATATAATTTTTTAAGAAGCACATAACTATGGTCACATGTTTTTTAACTCATTACTAGATTATTAATTTATTTTAACGACCAAAAATTATTAAAAGACACATGGTTCATTGAGTACAAATATTATTATTTTATGAATAATTAATTAAGGGCGAGTTTTAAACCATTAATAACATATATGGATCTATCTTACAATATAACCATTTATCAAATCTATAATATGAAAAAAACAATATAGTGATTCAGATAATTTTCAGCATAAAAATTTATTAATCCTAATTTATAGGAATTTTTTTAAATAAAAGGTACAATTTTTTTATAATGGTGAACCAGAAATAATGTAAAAATGTTTCTTTAGAATTAACTAAGAATATTTTAGATTTTCTATATTAAATTTACACAAGATAATTAAAGTATATTTATTATTGGTGATTATTTATCATATTTTGAATGGATAAATTATGGCTAAGGTGAAAGATAAAAAGTATTTTAAATTGATTGATTTAGAATATTACCCCATTGAATTTCAACTCTTGAAATACTCTTTATTGAACCTTGTACTTTCATTTTATTGTGTGGTATCTATAATGACATTCTGGGAGATTATTAGGGGGATACATGTGAATTTTGTTGAAATGTAAACATAATTTATGTTTTTGGATAATGTGTTGTTATGGGTGGTGTTTATAATGGTATGAAAAGGGAGTTTGTGAATATAAAATTCATTTGTTTGTAATTTTGGCCCATGAAAACAAATAGTTATGAATGTTGTCGATATATGTGGAAATTGTTACATGTGATTTTGAGATAATGACAAATTACATAATACATGACTCATTTCATCTTGTATAAAACATATAATGTAAAATAATTTATTATTTTGTATTTCACTATTTATAAAAAAATAATCTATTTTATAAAAAAAAACATCACCCAAATATTTTTTGTTATTTTTTTATTCTCAAAATATATTTTTAATGAAATTTTTATTTTCTAATATCATAAAATTAATTATAAAATAAAATGATTATTTAATTTAAAAATATCAATATTAATATTATGATCAATTTCCCAACCCTTCGAAAATCATCTTTCAGAATTAGAAAAATATAAAATAATTATAATGAAAAATATGGATTTTTATAATTCCATTTTATGAAAATTATATTTCATAAAAAAAAAATATATACCTTAGTAATTTAAATGAGTCCTTTTTTATTGAAAACCAATATTTATTTTAAAAATTTGAAAATATTTAATTATTTTACTCCTTATATAATTTTCCAAAACTTGTTTTTCACAACTAAATATGAATTTAATATTTCATATTTGAAGTTAGTATTCTAATAGTATAGTTACTTGTCAAAATAATGACATATTTAATGGTAAAAAAATAATTCCAGTGGTTATATTTTGGGTGCTCTTATTAGATTCATTCATTCTATTAATACTTCTTCTATTATTCATTATTTTGTCAATTATATATTATTTCATGCTTATATATTTTAAATTTCATTGTGGAAATTTCATTACAAATGTTATAATTCATATCTAATGTGTTATAAATTAGTGAAATCATTATAGGAGACAAAGTATTAAAAATCTACTTTTATACTCTATTATTTTCTATAGACTACAATTTATAATGAAAATAATCTAATACAAATAATTAATATAAAATTTTGTTAAGGGGAAAAATAAGGGTCAGTAGTTATGGATTTCCAATGACAAACTCCAAATCTAATAAATCTAATTCAATATATGGTTAGGATAATGTGATTCTTAAAAATATAATTATTTCCCCTTAAACAAATTTGATGTTATTTTATTCATGTATTTTCTATGTCTATAAATTTATCATATTTAATTCCTCGAATAATATGATTTTTAAAAAATATAATTATCTCCATAAATGGATTACTTTTCTTACATAATTTTTTATTCACAATCATTAATTTTATTTTCTATAAATAGTTTGGATGAATATTAAAAACTAGGATATTTTTATTTTGATTGAAAATAATTTTATTTTCAAAGGAGATGATGGCCTTCCAAGAGCTTAAGGTAGAGTATTTTAGTGAACTAATATAAAGATTTATTCTAATATCAATGACTCTTTATATGATTACTAGACTAAATTTTCATTATTAAACAATAAACCTAACAATATTCTAGATAAGGGGTTTTTATGCTTATGTATTTTATCATGGTGTTCTTAAATCATTTTGGTTATAAAAAATGGTGTAGTAATGTGTACCATTATTATCATGAAATTAACAATATAAGGATAATGAAAATTCATTCTCTATCACATGATAAATACATGTTCGAACAACTAGATGGGTACAAATATTTCTTATTGAAATTCTGTTGGTATAGATTTCATCAATTTAATCCCTAATGGTAAAATAAAATAATGAAAACTTTCTTTAAATGGAATAGACACTATAGATTCATAGTTATTGAATTTTAACATACATGCCAATTAATTTTATATATTTTTATGATTAAAATATTCTATTTATATTACCTAAAAAAAAATTTTGTAATATTTATAGATTATTTTCTATATATTCCAAGACAAAGGAAATAAGGGAAGATAATTTTTTGATTATGGTGAAAACCTTGCGAGAAGATAAACTATAAGAAATTTATAAAAGAGACAATTATGAATAAATAATGTATCATTCTAAGGTTCTACATTCTCATGTGAGGGTATATATGAGAATCCATTAATGATAGAGGTTATTAGAGAATGGCCACGAATAATATCATTAATAGTGTTCTACTTTTTTTAGATGGGATGGAAATTACCAATGCATTGTAAGAAAATTATCATGAGATTTAATTATAATTAGAATTATAACTTAAGAGATAGTTGTTTTACTCTAGATATATGAATTTTAATATAATTTAAAGTATAATAAGTTAATTTTGTTTAATCTAATATTAATCGCAATAACTTTTAGTAGAGAAGGGTTTTTTTATGAAAAATAAATTTGAGAATGGATTGAGATGGGTCCTCATAAAAAATGACATGGTACTAGCTTATGGTTATTATATTCTTATGGATCTTGATTGAAATCATGTGACCCATGATTTAGAGCTTGTAGAATTAATAATTACCATAAATATATGGAGGTTTAATAGTTATCATGGAATGTGTGATATATATTACATTAAAAAAACATAAATTATATATTCATAGGGAATGGGTTGTAATTGTTCTGAATGTGACTGTTATAATTGATCCTGGACTATGACTGCTCAATACAATTTTACACTGGGAAAGATAATGTGGGAATAATTATTTTTTTAGGGAGGATAATGATACAATATATATGAGGAGGTTTTAAGGATACCAAATATTAATGGATTCTGAAATGATTTACCTTGAATATAATAAATCCTCTCATTCATAGATGATAGATAAATAATCAATCCACGTGATGGTAGGAGGCATAAATGGAAGATATTGAGGTACAAAATAATTTATAGAATATTCCAAAATTAAAAGTTGAAAATTATTTAAATATAAAATTTCAGAAAATAATGTGTTCCATCAATATTATAATTTATGTGTTATTTTCATGATGATGGGAAAATCTCATCGTTCAATTTATATCATAGTAGAAAAATGATTTATAGAGATCACATGGGGTACTTATAGTCAGAAACATTTACAGGGAGATGTTCAATTATATATATTGATGAATGGTATATAAGAATTTTGAGGTTGAATGTGGAATGGAAAAGGTAATTAAGAATCATTTACATGTACTTGTATCGAAATTGGAATACATATCCATGAATTTTATTTTTAGTAATTGTATGACCATAAAATGCCTTAATATTTTTTGGGTAATATTTAATCCCCATTTGAAGTCTGCACATTCCATGGACATTTGAGAATATATCTCAAATTATTATCTTTCTATGATGTAAATAAAATAATCCACAAGGATTCATGAAGATCAACATTTAGTTTCATATGGTCATGATAGGAACATTACCACAGAGTTTAAGGGAAGTCATCAACAATTACTAGATACAATGTCAATATTTTACACAACTTATAATCATTAAATCGATAGAAAATTTAAAAGGAACATTAAAATTAAATATTATGTTCTAATATAATGATCGATGGAATTCAATGGAGTCTCAAATCATTAACATTAAATAGTGGAGTTCTAATATAACAACAATATCTTTTTTAGTTTTCAAATGAAGTATAGAGGTCATTATATTATAATTGGTTTAAAACTCCAATTTTTTGGGATGATTGGTAAGAGTATATTATTATATAGTTGAATCATTATCAGGATATGATATAAAAGACAGAAACCATTTAGAAAAACAATAAAACAATAAAACACCTATAGAAGTCATATACTAAAAATAATAAGTGACATTTGGAGTTTGAAGTCCGGGACTATGTTTTACTTAATATATCGCCAAGTAAAAGATTCATGACGTATTGGAAGAAGGTAAATATAAGACGCATATTTATTTCCCCCTTTGAAATAATTAATCAAATCGATATAGTTTCTATAAAAGACATTAAAAATACAAATATTAATATATTATTTTACATAAATACCAAATAAACATAGCCTATGTATCTAGAGGCCATGAGTATTTGGGAAACTAGGTTCATAAAACATCTAAAATATTATAAAACACAAATCCTATATTTTTAACTTCATAATTTCCTCCTAGATTGATTTTATTTTCTAAAACTACATAAAATATATAGTGGAATAAAAAACCAAAGAGATGATATTTAAATCATTATATGGGAATATGCATGACAACAAAGTATAATATATGAGTGAAATGTTATGAAATGATATAATACAAGGCAAAAATAATGAATAATCCTATAGATCCATGAAATATAGAATATGGTTTTCTGTTATTATCTAACCATATGAATATGTAAGAAAAATAAAACATGATATAATAATAATTCATGTCTAGCTTCCAGGTCAACATAACATATTGGATAAAGTCCCTTAGTGTATTAAGATCACTCCAAAATCAGATACATGTCATCTCATGGCATATAAAAACTACTCAATTATATGTATAACTATTCATGTGAACCCATAATAAAATCTACTTGAATATAGGTTTTATATAATCAAATCAATCATATTTCATTAGAATAAAAAACCCATGAAATTGATATGGGTTTCATAATCATGTATTTTATCATAACCACCTTACATATCATAATTTTTTCTATGAAATTATTGATAAAACATTTAATGTATCTTCATATATTAAAAAAATATAGGTAAAGTGAATACATGAATTTGTTTGGAGAATTAATATTTAAAATATACCTTATAAATGGGGTTATAGGGAAAATGGTAAAGAATAATTAACTTGGGTAAGGGAATATTAATTTTTATAAAATAGAAAATTATTAACGAAAGTTATTTGAAAATTAAATGATTTATTTTATAAACCAATGAGAAATTTTAGGGTGTGTTACATGATATAGGGTATGAAACATAGAATTTCCCATTAATCAAGCAATTTTAATGAACAAAATTGATAAAGAAACCTCATAAATGTGTATATACCAAAAAAATATTGTTTCTTAAAATAATTTATTTGTTTTTGGGAAATTTATATATTTAATATTATATAAAAACAATATTTCTTCATTTATTATTTTCATTATATAATAAAATGTATTGATTATAATGATTTTCATTATTAATACATACCTTTATACGCCATTTTTCTTAATTTTTGTTAGGACATTATAATTATTGGGAGATGAGAAAAAGAGTAGAAATGATAATGATATAAACATAAATAAATGGTTTCCACAAAGGGGGTTATCATGGATCGCTTCCAGATATTTGAACTGAAGAACCGAGGAAAAAAGTGTCTTATAAAGCTGAAAATTGAATTCAGACACTGTGTAATAATTATGCATCATGAAGAGATGCATTTAAAAAAATATAAATGTTTTTAAGCGGAGGAAACAAACACACAAGGAGGATGACATGTGTCATGTCAGGAAACATATGTTTCAAACCATGACACACACAATGAATGCCTAGAAATCTGGTATGTCTTGAATTTAGTACACGTGATGTAACATTTAGATTTAGTGTAATCATTAAATGACATGTAATGTTCCGGACAACCCAAAAAACAAGATTTAATATATATTGAGGTTATGAATGGTTCTATAACTCGATACCCACTTATGAACAAGTTTTTACCAGTAAAAAATTCAATTGATTACTAATGGAGACCATATAGAGTCTATAAATGGAGGGTTAGGACAGTACTATTAGGAACAATTGAAGTCCAGTGTTTTCGGTCAGAAGGTACACCTGGAGTGTACTAACATGTTTCAAATCATATTTACATTATTATTTAATTTATTTAATTCCACCCCTCATTTTCTCTCATAACTAGGGTCACTAATAAAAATACGGCTTTTATCAGTGCTAAAAATGACCTTTAACAACGCTAGAAAAGTTCTGTTAATGCCGGAGAATATAAAGGGGTGGGGGTCCTCTTTATCAGCACTCCAAAAAGCGATGATAGACTCATTCTATAAGCGCTAAAAAATCTCTGATAAAAGGGGTCTTTTATCAACGCTAAAATGAAGTGCTGATAAAGGTGTCTTTTATCAGCGCTCACTTTTTAGCGTTGATAAAAAACCCTTTTATTCGGGATTTTTTTAGCGCTGATAAAAATTAAAAAAATTAAAAAAATTTAAAAAATTTAAAATAAATATTTCCAATCACGGGGGGGGGGGGGCTTTTTACAGTACTTGAGCCCCCCTTTATTAGCGCTTTTCCTCTCCTCCAGTGCCCGCACACACCGCCTACACCCTTTATCAGTGCTATCTCCTCTAAATCACCCTTGCACCTGTGCCCCTGCCTCTACCCGAATTTTATCTCGTAACCTCCCCCCTGCGCACCAAAAGCCTTTTCCACTCCCCTATATTGATTTGTTCTATTATTTATGATATATATATTTATTTATGTATATATATTTAGAAATATTAATTCGTATGGTATTATATATTTATATTAATATATAGATTTATATTAATATATATATAGTTATGTTAATATATATTTTTATAGTTATATTAATATATATATTTATAGTTATATTAATATATATATATATATATATATAGATATATTAATATATATATATAGTTATATTAATATATATATATAGTTATATTAATATATAGTTATATAAATATTCATATATTTGTATTTTAAATAAAATGTATATTAGTTATTATATTGATATTGCAAATACATTTTATATTTAAATATGTTTAATTAATTATTTAAAAAATTAATTTTTTAGGTGTGAAAATATAAAAAATATGTACATATAGTTATATATTTGATTATAAATAGAAGTTCATTATAAAAAACTATAAAATTTCAAAAACATAATATCAATATGAATTTAATACCTTGTAATTAATTCAGTCCCCACCAAAATAAGCCAATAATACCCCCTTAAACAAGGCTGAATATAAACAAAATGTTAAAAAATCGGGGTACCCCGACTAAAAACTCAGTTTCGGAGGCCTTCTGGGAGTTTTGGGCCTCAAAAAACCTTGTGATGGGCCACCTTTAGTCGAAATGACATAGAGCTCATGACAGGCTTCGATTTGATATGTGGTAGAGCTCAAACGGACACCCGGATCAAAAGTTGTGGCACTTCGAAGTTTGAGTTGCGTTTTCAACATATTTTGGATTATTTTTTAATTTTTTTAATTAATCTGTCCTAAATTTGTTATTAAATGACTATTACTCCATAATAATTAGAAAATTAATAATTAAAAATATTTATTAATTTTTATATAAGCTAGTTTCACTAAATATCATATATATTAAGAATATTAAGTGTAAATGTATATTTATACTTATATAAAATATATTTAAAAATTATATATTATATTTACATCAATATAACTATATTGATATATTTATATATTAATATATTTTTTTAATTAATTTTTTTTACATTGAAAAATTTATCAGCGCTTAAAAAAGCGCTGATAAAGGCCCCCCTTTATCAGCGCTTTTTCATTTGCGCTGATAAAGGGGTGGCACTGGCCTTGCCCAGTTTTGAGGTAGTAGGTAAGGGGTAAACCCAACCTATGATATATTTGTGTGGGGATGGTGTAATTATATTTATTTCTTTTTTAAGTATTCATTTATTTGGTTTTCTACAATTCATTTATCAATTTATAGTTCATTTCATTTACTTTTCTCATGACCATTGGTATTTTAATATGAAAGGAATTAGTTAATTTCAATCTTAGTACCAAAAATTAAAAAAGGACCATTTACACATTTAAGGAGACTAGGCTTAAAAATATTATCATGAACAATAATATTTGGAAAAAACATAATCATCAGACCATGGGATATTGGGGATTTTCACATCAATGACGCTATACCATGATATCATATCTCTCTTATCATGACTTTGACTCTAAACATGGAATAATAAATAGTGTTTCTAAAATATAATTTCACTTAATCCATGATAACAAAAAACCTTTGAATGCATTTGAATACGATTTTGAAAACTCAAATTGATCATTTCTATTATTCAACTCTTTTGTCATTTTAACTAAAATATTTAATATTAAAACCCAAATGAAACTAATTCACTATCTCTGTGGTATTGACCTAAAACATTCCCAATAATATATTTTATTGTAAAATATATTTTTTATTTATAAATTTGTATTTTAATTATATTGGAAAGAAATATTTATGCCCCATATGCCTAAAAAATCTTCTCCCTTTTTCGAGGAAGGATTCTTTTTAGTTTCTAGGTTTTTTATTTATAATTTTATATTTTATTCGTTATTTCAAATATTTTTCATAGCATTGTTTTTTTGGTAGTGATGGTAGGACTGTGAGGCCAAATGACTAAAATGGATAGGTTCTCCTTCTTAGTATATGATATTTAAAAATAATTAAATGAAATTAAAATTATATGAATTAAATCCGTAGATTTCCTAGAACCATACCAAAGATTTGAATGTAAAACATTCAAATAATATAGCCAGCATTATACAAGGGGAATCAGGAACAATAAATCATGGAAAATAAATTAGATTTGATACAACATTCAATGAAGGTATTTTTTCTAACTGTGACGCCCTTAACATTATAGGTTCATAATCTGAAGTGAATCTTGATGTAAAAAATGAGTTGGTCGAAGAAAAATTCTATTAGTATTACCAATAATAACAAGGGAAAAACAATAATAAGAGATATTATCATCTAGGATATTATTATTCTACCTCGAAAAACTAGATCCATAGTTATAGGAATAATAATAAGTAGTAGAATAGAAAGCTACAATGTTTATAACAATATTTTCAGATGATATTGGAACACTGAATGGAGAATAAGAAAAACCAACTAAACCCTGTGACGACAACACATAATATCAAAAATAAGCAACAAAAAAGAATAAATTGAGGAGATGTATGCACATAACTATGTGATCTATGAATATTTTCAATTCATCGATATAAAAGTTGATTTTTTTTTCTATTTATTTTTGGAATGACCCTAAGATCCTATTAGATACCTTCAAACACTATTCACTGCATCCCTGTTCTACATCAACTTCCTCAGGAGGACATTTTTTTTATAGATTTTATTTCCATGTCATGATTGGGTGAACATTAGACGGGTCACATTACACTAGATCCCAATAACTATCATAGTTATGGTTGAGCTAAATTATATATAATAATGTAAACCTCCCAAAAGGTAACCTAGGTTATCTATTTTTTTAATAAAATTTTTATGAAAATTGTATGTATTATCCCCAATAACATTTATAATTCATTGATCAAGGACCATAAATTCACTTTTGTATTTTAACTCTTATAGTACCATAGATTACAAGGCTATAAATAAGCACTATGAAGCCTAAGAAGAAGCTGTAATAACAATACAATTTTTTATCCACATTAATGTTGAGAATCCCTTGAAATACACATTATTAATAAGGAGGAAGAAGAAACTACGAAAATAACTTGAGAGTAACATTAAAAATGGGATTAATCATTTCATTTCTAAATTTTTATTCTTTATTCCACAAAATTATTTTTTTATAGATTTTGACTGCTAATTACATGAATGCACTTGATTCATTCATTAATCAATACAATTAGGAGATATAAATTACATAGGATAATTATCATTCCATGAATTTATATTTCTTTTTCAATAAATTTTACTAAGAGGAAGAATAAATAAATTATTAGAGATGAGTATGTGTATTATAATTTTACACATAATTATTTAGAGGAACATGTAGATTTTGGTGAATTAATTTTTTAAGATATTTTTCAATTATTTAGAATTTATGATATTTTCATTAATTTATTTAATTATTTGTACTAATTACCATGAGTAGTTTTACAAACCAATCATATCATTCCTGATACATCCTTTGAGACCATATTTTCCATTCATTAAACAATATATTTATAATAAAACATAGGCAAGATATCTTTCAGTAGTTTCATTACATCTTATTATAGATATGACTAAGAATAATCACTTTTAATATGATTAAGGAATATATTTTTCAATATTTTCATAATAACCCCCTTATATTAATCCTTTTTAATTCCCATATATTCCATGGATAGATCTTATGGGAAGAGTCGTATTACAAACCCATCATATCCTTTCTCATATTGCATTAAATTTTTTCATTATTATTAAAAAATTCTATAATGAATATGGTGACTGGATGAAGGGATGCATATTTTTTAATGATTAATTATGTCAGGAAATTTAATAATATTTAGTGGAGGTGAATTTTATTTATTAATTGCACCGTTAATTATCAAAATAGAGGTTGTGCCTAGGGAAATACCAAAATCACCATTCTGTGAAGAATGATCTTGTTAAAACATTTAAAAGTAGTGTATAGAAGAGATAATTTTGGGTTGGGTGGTTTCAGTGATATTTTACATCATCAAAAATTTCGAAAAAGAAAATGAAAAAATTAAATAAATTAAGATGGTGTTTCATTTTTTCATTTCATCTCATCATGTGGTTTCTATGAGATACTTATGGTAGAGGAGACATTCATTGACCTGTTTTATACTATTATGAAATGCACATTAGAGATCAATAACCTTTTGATTATTATTTTATTTAAATAATTTTTATATCTAACCATTTCCATATATTTACTTGATCCAAATCATTAAATCCATCATGATTAATTAAAATTATTTAATTACGTAGTGCTTATTCAAGATTCCATCAATTACCTCGATAGGGGAAATTCCCTTTAGGTATATCCATCAATCTATTACTTCGTAACTTAACAAGATGTATGAAAATTAAAATGGGAGAAATTACAAAGGGAGTGAATATTAATAATGATTTTAATATTGTAAATTAATAAATGAAAAATGATTGCATATTTCAAAAGTGGATACATAAATTACATGGTTGAGTTATTTTATTTTAAAAGCGACACATTGATAAATATTATATATATGACACTTGAACATTTAATTTTCAATTACATCAATATTTGTTGTGGTAATTGATTTTAAATAATGTTATATTAAGTGTCCCTTGTAGTATATTGGGATTTCACCCTTTGAAGTTAAGTATGAATTCATGTGTGGGGGTTTGATATTCGAATTATTTTATATGATTTGATAAAAAAATCTATTTATTTCTAGTGATTTTTTTGTTATTGAATGCATATACACATAATGTTTTCCTCATTTGATGTATTATCCTATACATTATAATAGATGATCAAAATAAGTAAAAATGATGTTCATATCCACATAAATTGTTTTCCACAAATATGGATGATCATGTATGACACCCTTGGAACCGAACTAAATAACATAGAAAAAACAAGGCTTATGGAGGAAAAACTTCTTTTTGAATATTTTAATCATTACACATAATGAAAAAACATAAGTCATGAAATAATTATTATTCATGAAATGGAGGAAATAATCTTGTAGTAAAGATGAAATGTGTATGTATATGAAACATTTGTTTCAAAGTATGAAACATTCCATGAATTCATAAAACCCCTATAGGTCATGAATTCAGTACAGGTGGTGTAACATTTTCATTCCATGTAATAATTACATGACATGTAAATTCAGGATGACCTATAAACAGCTATATTCGGCGTATGAAGATGTTTTTAAAAATATTATAACCCATCACCCACATACGACCACATTTTGAAAAATCCTAAATTTCGTTGATTTCCATATAAGACTATCTGAAGTCTATACATAAAGGGACATGTTAATATTATCATGGATATATAGATACCAAATCAAGGAGTGTGATGCTTCATTATATAGGATCCTCATTAGTATAATATACACATTCCATTATGATTTATTTAATTTCTTTCTTTCCCACTTATTATCTCATCACTAGGTTGAGAGGGTATAACTAACTTTTGAAAAGATCATGTAGCTGTGGGCGTATGGCAGAGTTTCATATATTCATTATTATTTATTCATTTATTGGGCTTACAATAATTCAAATATAAATTTCCAATACAGTTATCTTACATTTATCAAGACCATTGGTATTTGAATCTGAAAGGATATTTTTAATCTCACAACTGGTTACCCTAAATTGATGCATGACCATTGCCATATTTTGGGTGAATATGTTTTAAAATGGATTCAAGAAAACATGATTTATAAAAACCCTAAACCACTAAACTAATGAAAATATGGTATTTCAAAATCAATGATGGGATTCTATGACTGTTGGATATCCCTCGTCACCACCCGGACAACAAATAATGATTAATCATATTATATTTTAAATTCCAATTTCACATGAAGCCTATAATTAAAAAAACACTACAAAAATTTTCAAAATTGAATCCGAACCCAAACATCTGATGTCTATTCTTCACCTATTTATTCATTTTAACTAAAATTAAATCACATAAAAAACTAAAAAAAACTAATTCAACATCTCTATGTATTTGACCTAAAACATTCCCAATATTATATTTTAATGTATCATTGTTTTCATTTATATAAATTTGTAATTATATTAAAACTATGTGAAATAAATGTTACCCATGGGAATGTCAATTCATGAGATTGGTAGTGCAATGAATTGTGTTTTTCATGGAAAATTCCTGACCCAAAATGATGGAAGGGGTTTCATATATTCACTTACATCAGGTCCATATTCCATATACACATCTACACAATGTCCTGGATAATAAAATTAAATTGATTAAACAATTTATTGAGAATCTAATTTATAAATTGTTGATTAATAATTATTTGTTATTCCATTTTAGATTCCCTAAATTGAGATATTGAGTATAGATTCACTATACCATTTTCTTTCTTTTCATAAATACAAGGTCAAATTAATTTGTTAGAAATAATTAGAGATATTATATAATATTTACTCGACTACAAAACTATGATTACATGTATTTCATGTCATTTCTAGACTATTAAATTATTTTAACGACCATAAATTATTAAAAGATGAATTATTTTTTTGTTAAAAATTTATTAGTTTATGAATAATTAAATTATGATGTGTTTTAAACAATTAACAATATATATGGATCCATCTTAAAATGTAAACATTTATCTTATCTATAATATGAAAAAAACAATATAGTGATTCTGATATTTTTTTGCATAAAAATGTATTAATATGACTTTTTAGGGAGTTTTTTAATTAAAATATAAATTTTATATGTTTTTGGTGAAAAAAAATAATTTAAAAAATTTTCCTTTAGAATTAATTTAGAATATTTTAGATATTGTATATTCCATTTACACAATAAAATTAAAGTATATATATTATTTAAGATTATTTATCACATTTTGGATGGATGAAGTATGGATAACATAGAAGATTATAATTAATTTAATGTGATTTATTTATAATATTACCTCATTGAATGTTATCTCTTGAAATACACTTTATGGACCCTTGTACTTTCATTTTAGTGTGAGGTAACTATAATTACATTTTGGGAGATTATTCGAGGGGTATATGGGAAACAATTTTGAAATCTATAAATCATTTAAGTTGTGAGGTGAGAGTGTTGATATGGGTGGTGTTTATAAGGGTATGACAATGAAGTTTTTGAATATAATATTTATTAGTTTATAATTTTGGAACAAGAAAACAAATAGTTGTGAATGTTGTTGATATGTGTGTAAATTGGTACATTTTATTTTGGGAGAAGGACTAATTACATCATACAGGACTCATTTCTTCATGTATAAAACCTATAATGTAAAATAATTTCTTATTTTGTATCTCACTATTTAAAAATATTAAACTATTTTATAAATACAAAAAAAATCACACAAATCATTTTTGTTATTTTGTTATTCTAATAATATTTGTATAATGAAATTTTTATTTCTTAATATCTTAAAATTAATATTAAAATAAAATCATTATTTAATTTAAAAATATCAATATTAATATTATGATCAATTTACCAATCCTTCAAAAAAATTCTTATTGTATTAGAAAAATATAATATAATTATATTGAACACTGTGGATTTTTTATAATACAAATAAATGAAAATTATACTTCTTAAAAAAATTATATACCATAGAAATGTGAATGAAACATTTTTTTATAGAAAACCAATCATTATTTTACCATTTCGAAAAAAATTATTTATTTTAATCCTGATATAAATTTTCTAAATTTGTTTTTCATAACTAAAAATTAATTTAAAATTAAATATTTGAAGTTAGTATTCTAATAGTATGGTTACTTGTAAAAATGATTAAATATTTAATGGAATGAAAATTATTCCATTGGTTATATATTTAATGGTCATTCTTGTTTCTTTCATTATATTAATACCTCTTCAATTACTCATTATTTGTTCAATTATATTTTTTATGAAGGTTATAAATTTTCAATTTGAATGTGGAAATTTAATTACAAATATTCTACTTCATATATAATGTGTTGTAAATGAGTGAAATCATTCCATGGGAAAAAGTAGAAAAAAATTATATTATATTAATTTATTTTCTAATTTTCATCCCCACTGTATTGTTCTTACTTTTATTGGCTATATTTCTGTCTAAATGATATTTTAAATTCTATATAATTAAATATAATTGTTTTTTAGGTGGTACATTTTATTTATATTATACTACACAACTAAATATGGAAAATTAATATAATGAAAAGGGAAATGTGACGTCCTGACCCGAGAGCCATTGAAAGGTGCCCCGAGCAGGTTGGCCACATGCGCCCAAGCATGCCTCCCCGTACACTAGAGGGTTTCAACTAGTTGCGAGTGTCCGGTATGTCAGGATTGGGAAGACTATGCCGTTTTTTACACGAATAAAACACAATCAGAGGTAAATAACAATATCCTTGTACGTAAGCTTATAAATAACCAGAAAAATTCCATGAAATAAGATAGTCAAACCAGAAAATAAAATATTCAATTGAAAGGTGAAATATTCTATTCCAATGAAAAGGTCAAGTGTCTACAATGTATCTGAATGCAAAGACACAAAAACTCCCTAACAGATTCTGAACCACATCAGGTTCCCATTCCCATGCTCCAATCCCAAACTGCAACCTATCACAAGGCCTTGCCCTTATCATGTCCTTCCACAAAAAAGTCAACATGGGTTCCAATCGGTCATCACGAATAGGGTGTGAGTACAACTCACTAGGACACAACCAATGGTGTCTAAAACGAGTCTAGTCAAACGATAGTGCATGCAGTTATATGAAGCATCAAATACAATACCTAAATTAAAGAGTTATAACATTGTCATTTAATGCATAATCATCACAATATTCCATTTCAATCTATTCTTCCCAATTGAATCATCATTAATTATTACAATTCATTTGGTGTATGTCGTCATGCCTAGTACCCCATATCTCAGTTGAAAAATCATTCATTATTATCATTTATAATTTTGTGTAGGATGTCATTCCTAGAACCCCAAATCTCAGTGAATATAAGATGCCATGCCTAGCACTCCAATTCTCATTCGTTGTAGGTCATCAGGCCTAACACCCTAACATATAATAACATATATAACTATTGGGGAGGAGTTCCAGGTCCAAGTACCAACTTCTACACTAGTCTAGGATGTCGTTCCTATAGCCACAAAATCTCATCCTTTTAATCATTATTAAATTCATATGAATTTTCCACATTAATAATTTAATAATCCAATGATTAGTTAAAAATTTCAAAGACAATTAGTTAATTCAATAATTAACTATGAAAAAAATAATACTTAATTCATCAATTAATTAACCAATCAATACCTTTTTCATTCCATAATTAATTCTTTACAACTAATCATAAATTTCAAAACCCATCAAGTTATAATTTATTCTCACAGTCAATTATCTTTAAATCCAAAATTCATTTCATAATTAATTCTCCAATTAAATTTCATAATACCATCAATTAAATAACTCAAAACCAATATCATTACACATAATTAAATATCCATGATTCCAATCATATTAGAAAAACACCAATTCATTTGTTACGTGATTTAATTATCCACAAGTCACTATGGTAAACACACATCAATTAAAGATTCATAATTACCCCATTTAGGAAATATTTTATCAAGGGAATCATGAAACTTCATAAAAACATACACATATCATAAATCATGACAATGGGAGTTCAAATCAGACCACCTAACTCGGTTTATTGGTGGATTTTTCCCCAAAAAAATCCACAAAATATCAGTGGAAATCATCATTGATCATGTTCTGGATCTAACTCCCGAAAACCAAATTAAGAACAATGGCATCAGGATCTTGAAAATATAGAACAATATTCAGAATCCTATATCTAGACCTAAACTCATAGGTTTAGATCCATGTAAATGATTAAGATCCTCCAAGAAAAGAATTAAGAAAGATGGAGGAAAGAAACATGACATGCATCGGGATGAAATCCACATACCGGAAGGAGAGAAAATCTTCAATCTGAGATTCCAATATCGATGAACGGTGTTCGGAATACATTGGAATCCCTCAATAAGAATTTGTGACATCTAAAATTATTCTAGATCGAGCCAATGTAGAAAAAATTGGAGTCCTGTGGGGTTCAAGTGTTTTTAAAAGAAATTTTCCGAAATTAAAAACTGCATGCATGGTTTCCTGGGAAGAGGTGAATGGTTATGAAAACTATGCACAAATGGTGTAGATACCACTTCCCACTTCTTCACAGTTGGCATAGTTTGGTCTCATAGTTAGGAAAACTGTACAACAACTATGTGGTCTCCTCTGTCCAATTTCACACGCTTAGTAGGGTTTGGTTGCACGGTTTGTCAAACCGTGCGTAGACCGTGCACAAACCACTTTTTTTTAGTTTTTATAAAAGTTACCATAGACACACACCAAGAATATACTACAAGTTAATGGTACATAAAAGCTTCAAAAAGTACCTGAATACTCTCCGATGATGACACTAGAAAAGGACAAGATATTACAATCCCCCACCTTATAACAACTCATCATTGATCTTCACTCCAAAAATTCTCTAAGATTATGAGCCAAAAATATTGGTCCATTGAGCCCTCAAGTCTACTTCCCATTACCAAGTATCCTCTAGAACATTTCGATGTTTCCATAACACATAAAAAAATAGAACATTATTTCCCCATAACACTTTCTCACCGAGACCCAGCACACATACCAGATGCTTCCCAAAGTATGCATCTATCATGTGGTCAACATCCTCTCCTAAATCACATGATAAGGGTCGGGGTGATACTGTCGTAGTATTGACACAAGATAATCATCATGCATAGCTTTGTATTTTTCTGGAAGGGCTAATCAGTATTCCACATGCCCGATTCTCTCTAACACCTCAAACGGTCCCACAAACCATGGTGCTAACTTTCCCGGCCTCTGTATCATTTGGTTACCCAATCTAGGTGACACTTGAAGGAATACATGACCTCAATATGAAAACACTAGGGTTCAACTCTGTCTATAAGTACATGTATTCTACCTATGATGAGCCGTAGACATATGTTTTTGAATAAACCACACCTACTCTGATGTCTCTTAAATGAGGTGTGGTCCCAGAATCTCTGAATCACCCACCTCTAACCAAAATAATGGTGATCTACAAATTATTACATAAATTTAATCAAATGGTTCCATATGTAGAGTTTCTTGATTAATATTATTGTATGAAAACTCCACTAATGTCAAGTGCTTCCCCGAAGAACCACCAAAGCAATGGACAAAAGCTCGGAGCACATCTTCTAACACATGTATGTCACACTCTGACTTTCCATATGTCTAGGGGTGGAAGGTTGTACTTAAAAAAACCTATGTAACAAGTTCCTTCTGTGTAACGCCCCGACCCCAGCTACTCAGAGTTGGTGCATTACTTCGTAACATTGGCATGATCACAAAAGATCAAGTATCGAAAGACCGATTAGTTTAGTAGCCTTGGAAACACTAGATACATTCATAAATGTTACATTACATCATAAAGTTAAAAACTAATAACAAAGTCTTAATAGTACACACTCATATCCTCTTCTGACTATCCCTACAGGTCATTCATAAAATACTTTTTCACATCCTGGAAAATATTAAAACATTGAAAGGGGTGAGCTTAGATGCTCAGTAAGGATAACAATATTGCGGAAGCTTTCATAAATAAACATAAAAATTTAAGGCAATGTATAACTAAAACAAAAGCCTTTTAAACTTGAACATCAACATAATATGGAAAAAGTAAAATGAGATAATTCCATTTACTTTTTCACATGGATATTCTACTGGTCGAATAATGACATGCAATATCAATAACCACTTTCATAATGAGGGAATGTATAATGCCAGGCATTCTGAAACTTTTTGTCAAGGGCTCGACCAAGTCGTCTAAAATGATTAAGGCCTCGGCCAAAACCATAAATCAAATTGGGAAAGGGCCTCGGCCAATTCCACGTCTAGTTGTCTCATGAGACCTACCGATGCATCGAGGAGCTATAGCGGGCTCCACTCGTCACTTATTAAGTCCAATACATTCCTCATATGAATAGGTTTAAACATAACATAAATATTCGTATTAAAACTAGCATACGGAATGTCAACAGTTTATCCATAAACTATTGATGGTATAAAAATAACACATCCACAGTCAAATGTTTCTCAAAATTCTGAATGGAAGTTTTTTATCATAAATCAATTTCAAATAAACTTAAAACCCATCAAAGGATGTTGACATCGATGAAGTCAAAGCTATTTGAGAGAAATATCTCTCTTTTTTGAAATATTTTAAAAGTACCATAATTATAAAATAATACATTTACATTGAAAATATTATTATAAGATTGTAAGGGAAGCTTTGACGAAGTTATAATGGCGGAAAATAGCCGCACCCGCCGTATAAGTTAAAAAAACATTCTTACCTTAAATTTGTCAAAAGGTCAAAAAGTACATTGTTTGGAAAATGACGGTAAGATTCCTTTCAAAAACGTATAAGGGTATAAATTACTTTAATTCATTTTCCATTTAATAGTCAAAATGTTTTGAAAGACATTTTTAAGAAACATGGATGTGGATGATAACGAGGTCCCAGTAGATAATTATGTATAAAAACCCTTTGATAATGAAGAGGCTGTGAAGTAAACCCTTACCTTGTACTTTTCCTTGGTTGGGGTAGGTTAACCTCCTCTATAATGGTGAAATAATTGTTATTAAATTATACAAGAATCATATACATTAATATGATATCATATATGATCTTTTAACATTTCTTAGTTAACAATATCTTAGATTTATCGTTGTTTTGGGTGTTAACTTACTTGTTTTCTTTTATATGTTTTGTTACGTAAGTCATTTTTTTCATGGATAGGTTGTATATTATTCATATCCAGAATGATATCATGTCCTTAAACATTATTTTTAAATCATCAAATGATAATTATATTTGAATGGATACGACGGAAAATGAATCTCATCGCGTTCGTGGAGACGGTAGTCCGTACGTACGTACGAGCGACAATATCATTATTTTGATATTAAAATAATATATAATTGGATAGTATATCATATAAAAAGATTCATTATCATGTTATATTTATTATTTACATGAATTACATATCATTATTATACCCATCTAAATAATAATATATTGAATAACAATTACACCACGACGTGGAGACGGTAAGCCGTACGTACGCACGTATGGTGGCATGTCATTCAAATGATGGGTAGAATACTGAATATGGTTGTTCCGTATTTATAATAACATCACAATATATAGAAGATACTGGAGTTATAATTTTAGAATTGTAATAATAAACAAAGAGGGACTGGAAGAAGAAAGAAACTTGAAAGAGGGTGATGAAAATGTTACCTCTTCTTCGGGTTCTTCCTTTTTATTTGATCAAAAGGACTCCATAGAATGGCTTTATGACTAAAGTAAAGATTCTAGGATGAAGGGAGAGAAGTTGGGAGAGTATTTGGGCAGAGTTTGGCCGATCCAAAAGGCTTTAAAGTGTGAATAAGGATGTAGAGGTGGGGGCCTTTTATAAGAGGAGAGGAGGGTATCTTTTGGAAAGATTGAAATGTTACATTATTATACAATGGTTTTCGGATTCTATATGTCCCAAACTTATATAATTCGTGGCTAAGGTGATAAGGGTTCGATATATACCCAACCAAGAGTCTTTGGACAAGTGTAAGCCTTGGATTGTACATTATCTTTTCATTTTATTAAAATCGTTAAATAATGAAGTCATCGCTACATCATAATGATGTCATAAATAATTTAATTTATTTAATGTATAAAAATTATAAAAAAAATACTATGATGTAGGAAATCTCATTATATTTCCAATGAATATTTATCGTCAAAAATAAGACTTGTATATCCCCATGTAAAAATTGTTTTAGTAAAACATTTCATGTTTGTGTCAATTTTTACTTTAACATTAAATAAAAGGTATTTATGTCATTTTCCAACTAAAGTGGCTCCATGGGGTCCCCAAGTTGACCCATGGATTGTCTTGGTCTGAAATGACTCATCCAATAGGAGTAGTACAAGTGTCAAGCTCATCTCATATTATTAAAACATTATTTTTACCTTAAACTACACTAATTACCTCTAATCGCGATTAAGAACTTAAAAGTGACTATTCACCAAAAATTTATTTTAATCTCATTGAACCACATTTTACTTTTTAATGAAAACCATGTATGTCATATTTTTGAAATTCAAAACACAGAAGTGGTAATATTTCATTTAAACGAAAAATCAGTTATTTAACTACCACTTAGTGGTTTCACTATTCATCAAAAATTGAAGTTTTTCAGAACAATGCCAAAATTTCACCCTAAACTATAATTGATATTACGAATTCAAAAATGATGTCTATTTTTTGAAATTCCAAAAATATATGTTGCATTAATTATTTTTATAATTAATTCCTGCTGTCACAACAAATAGCGTGTTTTTAAGAAACAATATATATCAAAAGATTGGCAATTGTTTATGTCCAATTTCAAAGTGAAATTAATCAAATGAACAACATTGGATAAAATGGTAAAAATATATTCTAATTATAATTTAAAACCACTCAATATTATACTTTATCACTATAAATTATTTGTATTAAAAAAGTTGTTTTTAAGTATTTTTTCACTATTCATAAAAAAGGGAAGTTCTCAGAAAATTACAAAAAATTTAAATTAGGATAATTTTGATATTAAAAATACAAAAATGAAGTCCATTTTGAAATATAACATTTCTATAATTTTAAAAAGTGGGTATTACTATTCATAACGGCTAATTTGATTAGTTGCGGTGTGTTAGAACTCGAAGTTGCGTACAATGCAAGCTATTGCATTATTAAAGGAGAAGCGTATCGTGGAAGCTCGGGGTGTTACATTCTCCCCTCCTTCAATAAATTGCATTCTCACAAGTTGAAATTTTTCTTTGAAAATAGAAGGTTGAAAAGAGAAAATACCTTTGAGGAAAACCCACATCGGAAATAAGATTAACAAAATTTAGCCTTAATAAGAGGGAAAGGGAAATGAAAAAGTCACCAACTAATTATGATCTTGATTAGAAGATCATTGGTGGCAATTAGAGACATATAATTGGAGGGAAAACGTAAATATTTGTAGGGAGTTATTGAGGTCATCAATCACAATCAACTGTCAAATTGAGGGCCTCAAAGCCTTCAATCTATGTTGATTTAAAATATCATCAGTTCAACAAGACATAAGATATTAAGATAAAACATTTTTTTTAATATCCATTTACTAAAGATTAAGAATTAATTCATTAATTGAATAAGAGATAGGTATATATATATTTATGCTTGACAATTAGAGTTTCAACCTTCAACTCATCTTCCACTCAAAAAGATAATATAACTCAAAAATATTATACTTATCCTAATTGTATAAGGTTCCAAATGTTAACACATACCAGTTAGATGAGTAAAATTATTTTGTAATAACCTGGGACTTCCTGTAGGCTAGTGGTAGGAAATAAAGGCATGTTGCACTATGAATGTGGGTTCGATTCCTACAGCTTTGTCCGACACGACGGGTTATGCCCCACCCTACAGGTTGTCCTTTTCCTAAAACTATAGTATTATAATATTACAAAAATAATCTTCATAAATTTTTTAACCTTAAACAATACTATCCAAAGATCAACTTAATCCACTCCATCATTTATAGTTATCCAAAATACCTCTGTCCAGACATTCTCTAAAAGGTCTCTTAATTCCAAAATCAATTTATCAGAATCCTGAAACAAATTAAAGTTTCTCTTTTTGTCAAATACTAAAAATATGATTACCTTCATCATATTAAAACCTTACTGAAATCAATAAGTACTACAGTAAAATCCTTATATATATATATATATATCACATTATTCAAATATCCAGAATATAATCCATGAGTCCAAAAGCATTAATACATTAATTATTCTGCTTCAACTGTAGTAACAGCATAAGATTTTACTTGATCCCTTGGCCTTTTCTGAGTTATGATTCCCTGATTCTTAGGACATTCATTTGCATAATGCCCCATTTCCCTACAATTGTAGCATTCAACATTGATAGCCTCTTTCTTTCCCTTGCAATCACGCGCCTGGTGATCTTTTTCTCCACATTTATAACAAACTCCCATTCCTTTTAGGCAAGTACCAGGGTGATTCTTCCCACAATTATCACATAATGGAAAATCCTTCTTTCCCTTTTTCCCTTTATCTGTCTCTTGTTCTACCATTCTCTTCTTCTCTTGCTTTACTTTGTTGTCATAAGACTTAGAGAATTCCTTTTCTGTCTTGATAGCGCATGAGACAATATCTTCGTATGTTGAGAAAGATTGTGATAATAAATCTCTACGGAGAAATGGTTTTAACCCATCAAAGAAACAATCAATCTTACCTCTTGGGTTACGTATATAATCTGTAGCATACCTCGCTAACCTTGTAAAGTTGGCCTCATACTTTGCGACATTCTCATCCTCCTTTTATCTCAGACTCAGAAATTGCCTTTCCATATCTGCTCTATGGTCATGAGGAAAGTATTTTTCTAAGAAAAGATCTTTGAACTCCCTCCATTCAATATTAGATATTTCATCATCTTCCTTTGTGTTTTGAATCAATGACCACCATTGATCAGCATCTCTAGTGAGGCGGTAAACTGCCATGATAACCTTTTCCCTTTCACTACTCCCAAGGCGTGGAATATTATCTCTAAGGAGTTTATCCATTGCTCAGCTACTAATGGATTTGTACCCCCATTAAATGTTGGTGGTTGTTTCCTCATGAAGCGGTCTAACATTGACCCTCCACATTGCGGATCAGGGTGCTCCAAATGAGTAAGGTTACTATTCATAACCTGAGTGAGTTTTCCTAGTATGGTAATAAGTTGATCAGCACCAGTTGTATCTCCAGATCCACAATAATTATTTTGAGCAGGAGGGCAATCCCTACACGGAGTTCGTGCATTGATACATTTTCCATTCCTTCCACTAGGATCCATTTCTATAAAATGGCATAAACTAGATTAGTTTATGAATCAAAATACGTAATTCCATACTTATAAAATACTTAACATAAATTGAACTATTTATGGATATAATCCATAATCATAAAAAGGTTTTCTTTGAGGAAGTATATACTCATAACCGTTCATAGTGGTTTGTAAAGAAAACGAGAATTATCCTAAGCATATCCCCCGGGAGTGTCGTAACCAAGAGTGCAGCAAGGCCCGTTGTCGTGCACCAGTTCCCATTCGATTCTAGCTCAAAGTGGTGTTTTCATGTTTTACCCCTAGGTACATCTGTGCCAGAGCCGCCTCTACCTGCTCTTATCCGGACAGGGATGTATTGCTCAGAAAACTCACAAAATCTCTATAATACCAAAATTTTAGGAAGTTTTTCTATACTAATCCTCAAAGTCTATCTTTGGGCTATGTGCTCTAATCAGAGTTTATCTAAATATAGCTTTCAAGGTTAGTACTAAACTGAATCTGATACGAACTGTAACGCCCCGACCCTAGCTACCCAGAGTCGGTGCATTACTTCGTAACATTGGCATGATCACAAAAGATCAAGTCTCGAAAGACAGATTAGTTTAGTAGCCTTGGAAACACTAGATACATTCATAAATGTTACATTACATCATAAAGTGAAAAACAAATAACAAAGTCTTCATAGTCCACACTCATATCCTCTTCTGACTATCCCTACAGGTCATTCATAAAATACTTCTTCACATCCTGGAAAATATTAAAACATTGAAAGCGGTGAGCTCAGATGCTCAGTAAGGATAACAATATTGCGGAATCTTTCATAAATAAACATAAACATTTAAGGAAATGTTTAACTAAAAAAAAAGACTTTTAAACTTGAACATAAACATAATATGGCAAAAGTAAAATGAGATAATGCCATTTACTTCTTCACATGGACATTCTACTGGTCGAATAATCACATGCAATATCAATAACCACATTCATAATGAGGGAATGTATAATGCCAGACATTCTGAAACATTTTGTCAAGGCCTCAGCCAAGACGTCTAAAATGATTAAGGCCTCGGCCAAAACCATAAATCAAATTGGGAAAGGGCCTCATCCAATTCCACGTATAGTTGTCTCATGAGACCTACCGATGAATCGAGGAACTATAGCGGGCTCCACCTGTCACTTATTATGTCCAATACATTCCTCATATGAATAGGTTTAAACATAACATAAATATTCGTATTAAAACTAGCATACGAAATGTAAACAGTTTCTCCATAAACTATGGATGGTATAAAAATAACACATCCACAGTCAAATGTGTCACAAAATGCTCAATGGAAGTTTTGTATCATAAATCAATTTCGAATAAACATAAAACCCATCAAAGGATGTTGACATGGATGAAATCAAAGCTATTTGAGAGAAATATCTCTCTTTTTTGAAATCATATAAATGTACCATAATTATAAAATAATACATTTAATTTGAAAATATTATTATAAGCTTGTAAGGGAAGCTTCGATGAAGTTATAATGGCGGAAAATAGCCGCACCCGCCGTATAAGTTAAAAAAACATTCTTACCTTAAATTTGTCAAAAGGTCAAAAAGTACATTGTTTGGAAAACGACGGTAAGATTCCTTTAAAAAGATTATAAGGGTATAAATTACATTAAACCATTTTCCATTTAATAGTAAAAAAATTTTGAAAGAAATTTTTAAGAATCATGGATGTGGATGATAATGAGGTCCCAGTAGATAATTATGTATAAACAACCTTTAATAACGAAGAGGTTGTGAAGTAAACACTTACCTTGTACTTTTCCTTGTTTGGGGTAGTTTAACCTCCTGTATAATGGTGAAATAATTGTTATTAAATTATACAAGAATCATATACATTCATATGATATCATATATGATCATTTAACATTTCTTTGTTAATAATATCTTAGATTTATCGTTGTTTTGGGTGTTAACTTACTCATTTTCTTTTATATGTTTTGTTATGTAAGTCGTGTTTTTCATGGATAGGTTATATCTTATTCATATCCAGAATTATATCATGTCCTTAAACATTATTTTTAAATCATCAAATGATAATTATACTTGAATGGATACGACAGGGAATTAATCTCATCGCGTTCGTGGAGACGGTAGTCCGTACGTACATACGAGCGACAATATCATTATTTTGATATTAAAATAATATATAATTGGATAGTATATCATATATACAGAATCATTATCTTGTTATATTTATTATTTACATGAATTAAATATCATTATTATAACCATCTAAATAATAATATATTGAATAACAATTACACCACGACGTGGAGACAGTAAGCCGTACCTACGCACGTATGGTGACATGTCATTCAAATGATGGGTAGAATACTGAATATGGTTGTTACATATTTATAATAACATCACAGTATATATAATATACTGGAGTTATAATTTTTGAATTGAAATAATAAACAAAGAGGATGTGGAAGAAGAAAGAAACTTGAAAGAGGGTGATGAAAATGTTACCTCTTCTTCAGGTTCTTCCTTTTGATTTGATCAAAAGGACTCCATAGGATGGCATTATGACTAAAGTAAAGATTCTAGGATGAAGGGAGAGAAGTTGGGAGAGTATTTGGGCAGATGTTGGCCGAACCAAATGGTTTTAAAGTGTGAATAAGGTGGTAGAGGTGGGGACCTTTTATAAGAGGAGAGGAGGGGCTCTTTTGGAAATATTGAAATGTTACATTATTATACAATGCTTTTCGGATTCTAAAAGTCCCACACTTATATAATTCGTGGATAAGGTGATAAGGGTTAGAAATATACCCATCAAATTGTCTTTGGACAAGTGTAATCCTTGGATTATACATTATCTTTTCATTTTATTAAAATCGTTAAATAATGAGGTCATCGCTGCATCATAATGATGTCATAAATAATTTCATTTATTTAATGTCTAAAAATTATAAAAAAAATACTATGATGTAGTTAATCTTTTTATCTTTCCAATGACAATTTATAGTCAAAAATAAGACTTGTATAACCCCATGTAAAATTTTTTTTAGTAAAACATTTCATGTTTGTGTCATTTTTTACTTTAACATTAAATAAAAGGTATTTATGTCATTTTCCAACTAAAGTGGCTCCATGGGGTCACCAAGTTGACCAATGGATTGTCTTGGTCGGACATGACTCATCCAATAGTAGTAGGACAAGTGTCAAGCTCATCTCATATTATTAAAACATTATTTTTACCTTAAACTATAATAATTACCTCTAATCGCGATTAAGAACTTAAAAGTTACTATTCACCAAAAAAATATTTTAATCTAATTGAACCACATTTTACTTTTTAATGAAAACCATGTATGTCAGATTTTTGAAATTCAAAACACAGAAGTGATAATATTTCATTTAAACGAAAAATAAGTTATTTAACTACCACTTAGTGGTTTAACTATTCATCAAAAATTGAAGTTTTTCAGAACAATGACAAAATATCACCCTAAGCTATAATTGATATTCCTAATTCAAAAATGATGCCTATTTTATAAAATTCCAAAAATATAAGTTGCATTAATAAATTTTATAATTAATTTCCACTGTCACAACAAATAGCGTGTTTTTAAGAAACAATATATATCAAAAGAATGAAAATTGTTTATGTCCAATTTCAAAGTGAAATTAATTCTAATGAACACCATTGGACAAAATGGTAAAAATATATTCTAATTATACTTTAAAACCACTCAATATTATAATTTATCACTATAAATAATTTTGATTAAAAAAGTTGTTTTTAAGTATTTTTCACTATTCATAAAAAATGGAAGATCTCAGAAAATTACAAAAAATTTAACTTAGGATAATTTTGATATTACGAATACAAAAATGAAGTCCATTTTGAAATATAACATTTCAATAATTTTACAAAGTGGGTAATACTATTCATAACGGCTACTTTGATTAGTTGCGGTGTGTTAGAACTCGAAGTTGCGTACAATGCAAGCTATTGCATTATTAAATGAGAAGCGTATCATGGAAGCTCGGGGTGTTACATTCTCCCCTCCTTCAATAAATTGCGTCCTCACAATTTGAAATTTTTCTTTGAAAATAAAAGGTTGAAAAGAGAAAATACCTTTGAGGAAAACCCACATCGGAAATAAGATTAACAAAATTTATCCTTAATAAGAGGGAAAGGGAAATGAAAAAGTCACCACCCAATTATGATCTCAATTAGGAGAACATTGGTGGAAATTAGAGACATATAATTGGAGGAAAAACGTAAATATTTTTAAGGAGTGATTGAGGTCATCAATCACAATCAACTGTCAAATTGAGGGCCTCAAAGCCTTCAATCTATGTTGATTTAAAATATCATCAGTTCAACAAGACATACGGTATTAGGATAACACATTTTTTTATTTTAATATCCCTTTACTATTGTTTAATAATTAATTCATTCATTGAATAAGAGATAGGTATGTATATATTTTTGCTTGACAATTAGAGTTTCAACTTTCAACTCATCTTCCCCTCAAAAAGATAATATAACTCAAAAATATTATACTTATCCTAATTGTATAAGGTTCTAAATGTTAACACATACCATTTAGATTAGTAAAATTATTTTGTAATAACCAGGGACTTCCTGTAGGCTAGTTGTAGGAAATAATGGCATGTCGCACTATGATTGTGGGTTCGATTCCTGCAGCTTTGTCCGACGCGACGTGTTATGCCCCACCCTGCAGGTTGTCCTTTTCTTAAAACTATAGTATTATAATATTCCAAAAGTAATCTTCATAAATTTTTTAACCTTAAACAATACTATCCAAAGATCAACTTAATCCACTCCAACCTTTATAGTTATCCAAAATACCTCTGTCCAGACTTTCTCTAAAAGGTCTCTTAATTCCAAAATCAATTTATTAGATTCCCGAAAAAAATTAATGTTTCTCTTTTTGTCAAATACTAAAAATATGATTACCTTCATCATATTAAAACCTTACTGAAATCAACAAGTACTACAGTACAATACTTATTTATATATATCACATTATTCTAATAACCAGAATATAATCCATGAGTCCAAAAGCACCAATACATTAATTATTCTGCTTCAACTGTAGTAACAACATAAGATTTTCCTTGAACCCTTGGCCTTTTCTGAGGTATGTTTTCCTGACGCTTAGGACATTCATTTGCATAATTCCCCATTTCCCTACAATTGTAGCATTCAAAATTGATAGCCTCTTTCGTTCCCTTGCAATCACGCGCCTGGTGACCTTTTTCTCCACATTTATAGCAAACTCCCATTCCTTTTAGGAACGTACCAGGGTGATTCTTCCCATAATTATCACATAATGGAAAATCATACCTTCCATTTTTCCCTTTATCTGCCTCTTGTTCTACCGTTCTCTTCTTCTCTTTCTTTACTTTGGTGTCATAAGACTTAGAGAATTCTTTTCTGTCTTGATAGCACATGAAACAATATCTTCGTAAGTTGAGAAAGATTGTGATACAAAAGCTCTACGGAGAAATGGTTTTAACCCATCAAGGAAACGATCAATATTACCTCTTGGGTTACGTATATAATCTGTAGCATACCTCGCCAACCTTGAAAATTTGGCCTCATACTTTGCGACATTTCCATCCTCCTTTTGTCTCAGACTCAGAAATTGCCTTTCCATATCTGCTCTATGGTCATGAGGAAAGTATTTTTCTATGAAAAGATCTTTGAACTCCCTCGATTCCATATTCGATATTTCATCATCTTCCTTTGTGTTTTGAATCAATGACCACCATTGATCAGCATCTTCAGTGAGGCGGTAAACTGCCATGATAACCTTTTCCCTTTCACTACTCCCCAAGGCGTGGAATATTATCTCTAAGGAGTTTATCCATTGCTCAGCTACTAATGGATTTATACCCCCATTAAATGTTGGTGGTTGTTTCCTCATGAAGCGGTCAAACATTGATCCTCCACGTTGCGGATCAGGGTGCTCCATACGAGTAAGGTTATTATTCATAACATGAGTGAGTTTTCCCAGTATGGTAATAAGTTGATCAGCACCAGTTGTATCTCCAGATCCACAATAATTATCTTGAGCAGGAGGGAAATCCCTACATGGAGTTCGTGCATTGATACGGTTTCCATTCTTTCCACTAGGCGCCATTTCTATACAATGGCATAAACTAGATTAGTTTATGAATCAAAATACATAATTCCATACTTATAAAATACTTAACATAAATTGAACTATTTATGGATATAATCCATAATCACAAAAAGGTTTTCTTTGAGGAAGTATATACTCATAACCGTTCATAGTGGTTTGTAAAGAAAACGAGAATTATCCTAAGCATATCCCCCGGGAGTGTCGTAACCAAGAGTGCAGCAAGGCCCGTTGTCATGAACCAGTTCCCGTTCGAGTCTAGCTCAAAGCAATGTTTTTAGGTTTTACCCCTAGGTACATCTGTGCCGGAGCTGCCTCTACCTGCTCGTATCCAGACAGGGATGTATTGCTCGGAGAACTCACAAAATCTCTATAATACCAAAATTCTAGGATGTTTTTCTATACTAATCCTCAAAGTCTATCATTGGGCTATGTGCTCTAATCAGAGTTTATCTAAATCTATCTTCCAAGGTTAGTACTAAACTGCCTCTGATACCAACTGTAACGCCCCTACCCTAGCTACCTAGAGTCGGTGCATTACTTCGTAATATTGGCATGATCACAAAAGATAATGTCTCGAAAGACCGATTAGTTTAGTATCCTTGGAAACACTATATACATTCATAAATGTTACATTACATCATAAATTGAAAAACTAATAACAAAGTCTTCATAGTCCACACTCATATCCTCTTCTGACTATCCCTGCAGGTCATTCATAAAATACTTCTTCACATCCTGGAAAATATTAAAACATTGAAAGGGGTGAGCTCAGATTCTTAGTAAGGATAACAATATTGCGGAAGCTTTCATAAATAATCATATACATTTAAGGCAATGTATAACTAAAACAAAAGACTTTTAAACATGAACATCAACATAATATGGCAAAATTAAAATGAGATAATGCCATTTACTTCTTCACATGGATATTCAACTAGTCAAATAATCGCATGCAATATCAATAACCACTTTCATAATGAGGGAATGTATAATGCCAGACATTCTGAAACATTTTGTCAAGGCCTCGGCCAAGACGTCTAAAATGATTAAGGCCTCGTCCAAAACAATAAATCAAATTGGGAAAGTGCCTCGGCCAATTCCACATCTAGTTGTCTCATGAGACCTACCGATGCATCGAGGAGCTATAGAGGGCTCCACCCATCACTTATTATTTCCAATACATTCCTCATATGAATAGGTTTAAACATAACATAAATATTCGTATTAAAACTAGCATACGAAATGTCAACAGTTTCTCCATAAACTATGGATGGTATAAAAATAACACATCCACAGTCAAATGTTTCACAAAATGCTCAATGGATGTTTTGTATCATAAATCAATTTCAAATAAACTTAAAACCCATCAAAGGATGTTGACATGGATGAAATCAAAGCTATTTGAGAGAAATATCTCCTTTTTTGAAATCATTTAAAAGTACCATAATTATAAAATAATACATTTACTTTGAAAATATTATTATAAGCTTGTAAGGGAAGCTTCGACGAATTTATAATGGCAGAAAATAGCCGCACCCGCCGTATAAGTTAAAAAAACATTGTTACCTTAAATTTGTCAAAATGTCAAAAAGTACATTGTTTGGAAAACGACGGTAAGATTCCTTTCAAAAATTTATAAGGGTATAAATTACTTTAACCCATTTTCCATTTAATAGTAAAATTTTTTTGAAAGACATTTTTAAGAAACATGGATGTGGATGATAACGAGGTCCCAGTAGATAATTATGTATAAACAACCTTTGATAATGAAGAGGTTGTGAAGTAAACCCTTACCTCGTACTTTTCCATGGTTGGGGTAGGTTAACCTCCTGTATAATGGTGAAATAATTGTTATTAAATTATACAAGAATCATATACATTCATATGATATCATATATGATCTTTTAACATTACTTTGTTAACAATATCTTAGATTTATCCTTGTTTAGGGTGTTAACTTACTCGTTTTCTTTTATCTGTTTTGTTATGTAAGTTGTGTTCTTCATGGATAGGTTGTATCGTATTCATATCCAGAATGATATCATGTCCGTAAAAATTATTTTTAAATCATCAAATGATAATTATACTTGAATGGATACGACGGAGAATGAATCTCATCGCGTTCATGAAGACGGTAGTCCGTACGTACGCACGAGCGACAATATCATTATTTTGATATTAAAATAATATATAATTGGATATTATATCATATATACTGAATCATTATCATGTTATATTTATTATTTACATGAATTACATATCATTATTATACCCATCTAAATAATAATATATTGAATAACAATTACTCCACGACGTGGAGACGGTAAGCCGTACGTACGCACGTATGGTGACATGTCATTCAAATGATGGGTAGAATACTAAATATGGTTGTTCCATTTTTATTATAAAATCAATGTATATAGAATATACTGGAGTTATAATTTTATAATTGAAATAATAAAGAAAGAGGGAGTGGAAGAAGAAAGAAACTTGAAAGAGGGTGATGAAAATGTTACCTCTTCTTCGGGTTCTTCCTTTTGATTTGATCAAAAGGACTCTATAGGATGGCTTTATTACTAAAAATAAATCTTCTAGGATGAAGGGAGAGATGTTGGGAGAGTATTTGGGCATAGGTGGGCCGATCTAAAAGGCTTTAAAGTGTGAATAAGGTGGTAGAGGTGGGGGCCTTTTATAAGAGGAGAGGAGGGGCTCTTTTGGAAAGATTGAAATGTTACATTATTATACAATGCTTTTCGGATTCTAAAGGTCCCACATTTATATAATTCGTGCCTAAGGTGATAAGGGTTCGAAATATACACATCCAATAGTCGTTGAACAAGTGTAAGCCTTGGATTGTACATTATCTTTTCATTTTATTAAAATCGTTAAATAATGAGGTCATCGCAGCATCATAATGATGTCATAACTAATTTAATTTTTTTAATGTCTAAAAATTATAAAAAAATACTATGATGTAGGAAATAATTTTAGCTTTCCAATGACTATTTATAGTCAAAAATAAGACTTGTATAACCCCAAGTAAAAATTGTTTTAGTAAAACTTTCATGTTTGTGTCATTTTTTACTTTAACATTAAATAAAAGGTATTTATGTCATTTTCCAACTAAAGGGGATCCATGGGGTCCCCAAGTTGACCCATGGATTTTATTGGTCGGCCATGACTCATCCAATACGAGTAGGACAAGTGTCAAGCTCATCTCATATTATTAAAACGTTATTTTTACCTTAAACTACACTAATTACCTATAATCGCGATTAAGAACTTAAAATTTACTATTCACCAAAAAATTATTTTAATCTCATTGAACCACATTTTACTTTTTAATGAAAACCATGTATGTAGGATTTTTAAAATTCAAAACACATAAGTGGTAATATTTCATTTAAACGAAAAATCAGTTATTTAACTACCACTTAGTGGTTTCACTATTCATCACAAATTGATGTTTTTCAGAACAATGCCAAAATTTCACCCTAAGCTCTAATTGATATTCCAAATTCAAAAATGATGTCTATTTTATGAAATTACAGACATATATGTTGCATTAATTAATTTTATAATTAATTCCCGCTGTCACAACAAATAGCGTGTTTTTAAGAAACAATATATATCAAAAGATTGACAATTGTTTATGTCCAATTTCAATGTGAAATTAATTCTAATGAACACCATTGGATAAAAGGGTAAAAATATATTCTAATTATACTTTAAAACCACTCAATAGTATAATTTATCACTATAAATTATTTTGATTAAAAATGTTGTTTTCAAGTATTTTTCACTATTCATAAAAAATGGAAGTTCTCAGAAAATTACAAAAAATTTAACTTAGGATAATTTTGATATTACTAATACAAAAATGAAGTCCATTTTGAAATATAACATTTCTATAATTTTAAAAAGTGGGCATTACTATTCATAACGGCTACTTTGATTAGTTGTGGTGTGTTAGAACTCGAAGTTGCGTACAATTCAAGCTATTACATTATTAAATGAGAAGCGTATCGTGGAAGCTCGGGGTGTTACATTCTGTATGCCCTGCCAGAACCGGGATGTAATGCATGAATCTTGATATAAAACTATAGTCCATGGAACCCCATGAAAACGTACTATGTTTCTCACTTATAGTTTTCCGAGCTTCTATAAATTAAATGTTTTCTTGATAGGAATGAGGTGTGGTACCTTAGTTAATCAATCCCGTAATACCCAAATAGCATCATTCTTCTTAACAGTCTTTGAATGTCCTACCACAAAATCTATAGTCATGTCATCCCACTTCCATTCTGAAATAGGCAATGGTTGCAATAGGCCTCCAAGTCATCGATGCTATCCTTTCACCTACTGATAGGTGAAACACCTTAGTACGAACCCTACTATCTCATTTTTTATGCCTATAAACCAAAACAATCGTCGAAGGTCAAGATACAATTTTTTCATCCCAGAATGTACCTCCCACCTTGAATCATGAAATTCTCGCATGAGTTCCTCTCACATACTCATAGGCACAAAAATCCTATTTTTCACTTATATGATCTCATCCTTATCTATTTTATATTATGTTGGTGTCTCTCCAAATTCAAGGGGTTCCCTCAAGGATAATCATTCCAAATAATCATACTGTATATCCTTAATCCGACTCAAGAGTATAGACTCCACTTCTACATAAATGAGATTCATCCTCTCCTGATTCTCCAAAACTACCACATGAATTACCGCCAGAAAGGTCATCACATTCCACTCAACACTAGACTCACGTACCAACTGAGTTTGAGTTTTTCATCTCAAGGAATCAGCCACACAATTTCCCTTCCTGGGTGCATATTCCAGTTCAAAATCAAAGGAATACATATGCGATACCCATATTTGTTGTAGAAGATTCAGGTAACGCTGTGAAAAGATATACTTCAAGAGTTTGTGATCTGTAAAAACTATAAACATTTCACCCAAAAGATAGTTTCACCAACACATAAGAGCATAGACCACTACTACTATCTATAAGTCACGTGTAGGGTAATTTTATCATGTGGCTTCAACATCCAAGACCCATAAGCAATGAATTTATCCCCTTGCTTCAACACAGCTTCGAGACAAACCCCAGAAGCCTCAAAAAACACGATGTACTACTCACTTGCGTCATGTAAGATCAAAATTTGTTCCAAAGTCAAGCACTTATTCATTTCCTGTAAATCATTCCGACACTATTCTGTCCAAAAATACATTATCCCTTTCTTTGGTCAAACCAGTATGACGTTCTTCTAATTGGGAAAAGTATTGGATGAAAATCCTTTAATGACCAGATAATCCCCAATAGATTTGAATATCAAATTTTTTTTTGGGAGGCTCCAATGAAATCACCGCCTGAACATTCTCTAGTTCGAAGCCACACCTTCATCCGATATGATGTTCCCTAAAAAGTGTACCCTGTCAATCCAAAACTGACATTTAGATATATTTTAATATAGTCAATTATCTCTCAATGTACCCAAAATTATGTCTAGATGTTCGGAATTATCGTTATAAGACTTAGAGTACATTAGGATGTCTTCCACAAACACCTCCATAAACTGATCAATATACAGATGAAAGATCATGTTCATCATGTCCATTAACACTGTTGGATCATTTTTCAATCCAAACGGAATTATGATGAACTCATAAAGGACATATTTTCTTCTAAATGACCTTCATGGTATATCAGTAGTCCTAACACTCACCTGATATACCTTGATCTTAGATCGATCATTGAGAAAACACAATCCCTTCTAGAAGGTCAAACTATTCATTGATACGCAGATGGGGACATCAGTTCATCACAATCATTTTATTCAACATCCGGTTGTCGACACACAGGGGTAAACTCATTTCATCCTTATTTGAAAAAAAATTAGGTGATCCCCAAGGTGACATACTTGTATTGATAAAACCCATATCCTCTAAATCCTTGAAATGTATTTTGAGCACCTGAAGCTCAGTCTCTTCCATTCTGTATGGTTCAATTGATACCGTCTCATCTCCCACCATGATCTCAATAGTGAATTACAAAACTCTATAAAGAAAAAACCCTAAAAAGTATTCAGGAAAGATATCCTAAAATATTTATACTGTTGGTGGAAGGAAATCTTTCCTAACACTACAATCATCAAGAAAAAGACTAGTAACATGGTCTGTGGGATCTCCCAGTTGTTAAGTAATTGGCCCAACTCTACCTGCATGGATATCTCATTATCCACGAAGAACATATTGATCACCCTCAGGTGACAAAAAGGTCACTCTACTACGATAACAGTCTATGTGGGAACAATATGCAACTAGCAAGTCCATACCCATAATCAGGTCAAATCCTATTATATCAAAGTCCTACATATCCCAAAGGAATCGATTCTCTTCGATCTCTAGATAACATCCCTTTCAAAAAAAGATATCCCTTTTCCGTGATACCAATGGTGTATCGATATTCAGAAGCCCGCCTATAGACTCCTCCTCCAAGCTCAATCCCTTAACATGATTTGAGATATAAAGGAATGAGAGGCACCAGTGAAAAATAAGGAAGTAGCTAAAGTAGAAGAATCTAGAATAGTACCTCTCACTATCAACGGACTATCCTCGCTCTCGACAAGTGTAGGCAGTACTGCGTGAATCTGTCCTATCCCTCTTCCCATTGGTGTCGTCTAACTCTCTTTTGTAGCAACGGTTTGATGGTATGAGTGCTAATTCCTTAAATCACAATGCCCACATCCTCTACTGCCACTGCCAGTACAACTCCAGTAGCCAAAACTATATACTGTATAAGACCCCCATATCACACTCTATCTCTGAGTAGCCACTTCCTCAGTACCAGCCAGCTGCTAAGTCCTACAAAACCCTTGTAAATTTCCCACCCAGCCCAAACACTAGAACTCCACTAGTGGTCAAGGAAAATGTGTATGATAATTTTACTACCTACCACATTGGTGGAAAAGTACATTATAAATATCTAGAGAAATTATTCTTCCTGACTGTCCCCATTTCTTTCCACTGTCCTAACTAAGATACTCTTGGTGTCTCTTCCTACTCTCAGAATTCAGACCCCCTGATCTTCTAGATACCTCTCTAGTACAAGAAGCCACCTTCATGTTCCCCTCTGAAATGAGATCCTTGTTAACCACATATAAAATTTTTTATAGACTAAAGATATTCACCTAACCCATATTTTCACCATTAAGTCCATTCTGAAATTGTATTACTGAAGAATCCTCATATACTGCCAAAGTTAGAGAAAAACACTATAAATCTGTGAAATGTTCATCTTACACTATTATGGATATGCTTCCTTGTGGCATATGCGTAAACTATGAAGATTTATTTTGTCTCCGCCTTCTTGGATAGACGTGTTCCCTGAATCTCTCCAAAAAGTCCTTCCATAACATAATATCAGTCTGTCCTAGTCATACATGAATGTCCCACTAGAGCTTCGAGGAATCTCTCTTCATATAAGCATCCATCTTGAACATTCACTCAACCATAGTCTCCAAATGGTAATGTATCATTTATATGGAATCAATCTACAGTTCACCTCCATCAGGTCCACCATCTCTAGTAAAAGTAGGAGGGTTCTGCATCTAAAACTCCCTTGTAAACTCATACATGTTTTTCTGAACCCACCCTTGACCTCTATCCATGAATTTCTGGAAACAATCAAAACTCTCTCAGAGTTGATCCCCTTATTCCTCAGCATGCACTAATGGTGAATCAATCTCCGTGTCTGTATGATCGTTGTGGGCCATACCCCTCAGTCTCCACCTCAACAAGAGTTATGGAGGCATGCTACTACAATGCCAAATACACTTATTAGGTATCATAATGCAGACTTAAAAGATTTATGTAAGAGTATATTCTAACACAAGAAGATTCAACATATCATTTACTCCCATTTCTCGCCCCACATTAAACAATGAGGCCTTATCACTAACCATAACCATCATACTCTTTAATATAGGTTAACAAGGGTAAATTCATTTTTATTAATTAATCAAACATTAATTAATCACATTATCTCAAATTAATTAGTTCAAAATTTATTTAATTAAGTATTCCCATTTCATAAATCAATATTTTCATTGGGAACCCATTTATTTTGCATCATTATTGCACTCTCCCAAAAATGAAAAGCCATTCATGTTCAACAACTTACCCATAACCCATTTTCACATGAGTTCCTAAAATGATTCTTGTCACAACAACCCTGTGTGATTAGAATGATGCATGAAAACCCAACTAACATGCCTCTTTAGTCCAAAATTCAAAATTCAACAATTTTACAAAACAAATATCACATCACACCACAAGTGCGTCAGGAAAGGTGAAAAAATATATGACTCTAACAACAACATCAACCACAACAATCCCTCCCTGAGTACTCGGATTTCCCCTATACATGGGTTTGCAACTCCCTTGTATTAGCTCATTACCAAGACTCGACTCTTCCTAGTCTTATGTATACTTTTTCCCAAAATAGTAATACAAAATAAAAATAATGAAAAGAAAACTCCTTTCATTCTAATTTGTGATGTCCTAACCCGGGATCCACTAAACAGTTCCCTGAGCTGGGTGGCCATATGCCCTCATGGGCGCCTCCCCATATGATATAGGGTGTTGAATACGAGAAAGTGTTTGGTAATTAATTCATTGGGATATTGTACCCTCTGATATCAGAATAAAACACATGTGGAAGAAAATAATAATCTCCATGTATGAAAGAATATAAATTACTAGAACAATACCTTGACATATGATAGTCAAACCAGAGAAAACAATAATCAACTAAATGGTTAAATATATTATTCCATAGAAAATGTAACGTGTCAACAATGCAATTGAATGTAAAGACACAACTACTACCAAAAATATTTCAATCCACATCGGATTCCCTTTCCTATGCTTCATTCTCAAAGTGAATCATATCCCAAGGCCTTTCCCTTATCATCTCCTGCAATAAAAAATTCTACTCAGATGCTGATCTGGTGGCCCAAATAGGGTGTGAGTATTGCTTAGTAGGCCACCACCAATAGTGTCTAAGACGAGACCAGTAAAAATATAGTGCATAGTGTTTCATGAATCAATAAATTCAATGCTTAAATTAAATAGTTATCACATTGTCATTTAATACATAATCATCACATTAGGCCAATTAAATCCATGATTACCAATTGAATCATCATTCATTATTATCAATAATTTGTTGTAGGTCATCATTCCTAGAACCCGGAATCATAGTTGAAACATCATTCATTATTACCCCTAATAATTTGGTGTAGGACGTCATGCCTAGCACCCCAATTCTTAGTGAATGTTAGAAGTCATACCTAGCACTCCAATTCTCATTCGGTGTAGGTCATCATGCCTAACTCCCTTAAATATAAGCACTTAGATAATAATTTTTGACGACTCTATGACCATGTCCCAAATTATACATTAGTGTTCGATGTCATACATAGGTCAAAAAATCTCATCCATTTAATCATTTTTAATACACATGAATTTTCCACATTTATAATTTCTTAATATAATGATTTTTTATACTTTTTTAAGGCCATTAATTAATTCAAAAATCAACAAAGAACATAACACACTAATTAATTAACTAATAGATTCCATTTTAATTCCATAATTAATTATTTACAATTAATTATCCATTTCTGAACCCATCATGTCATAATTAATTCTCATAATTAATTATCATTAAAGACAAATTTCATTTAAAATTAATTGTCCTAATTAATTATCTTAATATAATCAATTCAATAACACAAAAACAATATCACAACCCATTATTAAATCTCAAAGATATCAATAATATTGGGAAACTCCCCATTCATTTGTTCTGTGATTTAATTATCAATTAATCACTAAGTTAAACCCACTTCAATTCCACATTCTTAATTGCCCCCACATTGGAAATCATTTATCAAGGGAATCAAGAAATTTTATAAACTCATAAACATATCAAAAATCATGACTATGGGTGTTCAATTTAGAAAAACTACCTCAGTTTATTGATGGAAGTTACCCTGACAAAAATCCCCAAAATCATAGTAGCACAATGTCGTTGATCAAACTCCAGATCTAACTCCCTAAAACGAAATTAAGATCAAAGGCATCATGATATTTCTAATATAGATATAGATTTAGAATCCTAGATATATATAGCAACCAATATGTTGAGATCCATGGAACTATGAATATACTCCATGAAAAGTATTAGGAATGATGGAAAAATGAAACGGGAGAAGCATCAGGATGAAATCCACTTACCGGGAGGAGAGCATATCTTCAATATGGGCTTCTACATGGTTGGTAGGTTATGGTTGCACTGTTAGGTAATCATTTCAACTACCATGCATAGGCTTCTATCCAATTTTTCATGGATGGCACGGTTTGGTCACATGGTTTATCAAACTGTGCAGAAACATTGCACAACACATTATCCTTTAGTTTTTATTAAATGTTCTCCAAAACACACCACAGGATTATACTCCAAGATAAAGGTACATAAAAAAATAAAAAATGTTCCTCAATATGCATCTGATATAACTCCTGATATGTCTGGGTTCTTACAAGAAATTCAATTGAAAATGTATGTTTCCATCACATTTTTCCCCTATTGATAGTTTTTTCACTCCGAATTTCATTTCAATTACTATAATGAATTTTGAGTAGGGTACTTCTATTTTTGTTTCATCTCCTAGTACCCATGTCACCTCATCGTACTTATAGTTCCCCTAATGTACATTGAAAAGTTCAGTACACTTATTGTGTTGAGATTTGTCTCTATGGACTAAGGTATTCAAAAAATTCCTCACATAAAAAATATCAATCTATAATTATAGAACCTTCGTATTCAATACATATGAGAGATATGGTATGTAATTATATAAGATAGGTATGTGGGACCTATCATATATCTATGATAGGGTTAGTGTGAGTGCATGTAGAAAGGCCATAAATCTAATGTGACCAATAATATATTAGTGTCTAATATATATATGTCCTAGTTTTATCTTTAAAAAAAATCACATAAATCTCTTTCTTGGAAATATTTGGAGAAAAAATTTATAAAAAACAACAAAATCATTTTCTCAATTATTGATATATGCATTAATCTTCTATATAATTTGTCATATATTGATATGTTATAAAATAGACATGAATATCAATGAAATTTGATCCTTATATTTGGGTCTAAATATCTTTTCTCAACTAAAATAACTCAAAACTGATATAGATTTATATATAAACCCAAGATGGATTCATAAGGAGCCACTTTAAATCTCGTGTGAATGCCATTATAATGTTAGAACTCAACCAATGGATGATATTGACCCGAACCAACATTGATGTATATTGATAATGATCTCAATATTTCATTAAGTGTATATATTTTGAACCTATATTTTACAACATTAAAAATAGGATAGTTTGTATTAATTAAACTATATGTTAACATCACTATGGATGCATTAATATAATTTTTAGTTTTATTATTGATCACAGTCAGCTATAGTTAATTATGATATTCCATAAATCTTTAGGAATTATCAAATATATATCATTTCATGTTGATTGATCAATATGTGCCCCCTAGTCAAAATGAACCGGTTATTTTTCTATGATGTTCAACTATAACTCATAGGCCATTATTTCATCTGGATGTCTTCTAAAGACCTATGAAAAAATTGATAGTGATTTTTTCCGTATTTAATATTGTAATGGGTAGTTGTTGCAGTATCGCCTTAAAATTTTCCTCTATTCTTGGAATTAATAATAGAATAGGAAATTTATTGTAAATTTGATGATATAATTCTTCATATTTCACCACTAATTGTTCTCTCAGAGATCTCATCCATTCTATTTACTCATTGGGAAGTTGGAGAATGTAAAGAGATGTGAATCATTTAATTTACCCTTCATTATCTAATTATTTTATGGAATAAAATGTTTTAAACAAAATCATACAACTAATTCATTATAAACATATAATTTTGAGTATTTCATTTTTCTTATAGCTTAACTTCTATAATATTTCAACATTATCCCTTTGATCTTCCATTTTTTTGTAGAATAGACTATCGAGAAATCATTTTTATCTTGGTAGGATATTTTTTCTTAGTTTATGACATCCAATCCAATACTTTGATAATATAAATAACTGGATCTTTAAAAATCAAAATAAATGATAATGTTATAATATAATTTATTCATAGATCATTCCCCACCTTATATACACACCTTTGATGGTAATGGATTGAGTAGTCATTGTAGTCAATCATATTTGATCATCTTCATAAGAACATGTTTATCTCCTTCAGCATGTATATATTTTAGGATCTTATTATTAGTGTAAATACCCTGAAACCTGTATCCCATATCTATTAGTTTCATTACTAATGTTCCCTAACATATAATTTATCTCATCAAAAAGGTCTGAATAGTTTATTTCCTTTAGAAAAAATTATAAGAACATAATCGTATTATTACATTTGAATAAAAAAATTATAACATATTTTTTAGAATATCATTATTCCCTCAAGAATATCCTTTCTTATGATTCATTGTATACCTCCAAGATTAATTGGAATGGAAACAAAAAACATGTGCGGTCAGATTCTCAAAATGATATATGAAAAGAATAAGTAATATTAAATAAATAAATAATATTAAATAAGTAATAATAAATAAGTAAGGATTAATATAAGAACACACATTACATTTAATCAATAAAATCATTATCATGTTTATATACGTAATAATTAATATGGAAAGGTAAATAAATTAAATGAAATTCCATTAAATACATTAAATGAAAATAAAATAAATCAATAGATAATATCAATGATAAAAAATCATGTATAACAATGACAACTGAATTATAAATGAATAAAATTATTAATTATTAGATTTTATTTTCACAAGAATCATGATACATTTACTATCAAGACATTATTGGAGTACATTTTTACTAATTGATAGCTACAACCTAGAAAACCAATAAAATAATTCCATCTAAATGATTCATCTCATACGGATACTGATGAATGATTATATATATATATTACTAGGAACCAGTCATAACTTCATATCCAATGAATTCCTCGAATTTGAATGTATTAATTTTATTAATATGTTATATTCTTTAATAACAAATTTCTGTATTGAATAATTAAAATGTATTTTCAATAATTTCCGCAATCAATCATACATCCTTCAATGTAAATTACCATTAGTAAAAGTTGTATAAATTTAAGTAAATAATCACATCCATGTTAGAAAAAGTGTGTATATTTAATTTAAATTTTGTTTTTAATAAAAAATGATAATAATAAAATAAAATTTTAAAGTTAATTTTAAAAATCAAAATATTTAGTGAGAATGTATAATAATTATCACCTATTTGGTAACATTTAAATTATCAAACCTTGGATAATAAACATCAAAAATAAATATGAATCATAATGAATAATTTTTTATTAATTCTAAATACATTATTTTTTACGTACATATACAACATGAATTTTAATACAAGTATTTCACATATATGTCTCTAGGGAGTGGAAATTAATATAAAATCCTTTAAGGTTATCAGAATAATGTAGTGGGGATTAATCAATTTATTTATTATATGTTTAAAATTAAAATCAACATTAATATGTGTAAATAAAAAATAAAGTAACTAAAATTGCATACACACATTTTCAAAGAATATCATAGATCGTGGAGAAGTAATATAACCCATAGAAAATAAATTGAAATATGAAATTCCAACAAATTAAAAACATTCAATTCAAATACTCATCAATGAAAAAATAAAAATTGAAATATAAATTTCTATAAATATTATGTATTCATTATATTACCTATAAAAGGGGTCCTTTATACACCATATATTGATATTATATGCACAACATTATAGTATTCCATAATCAAAGGAAATGGATACGAATTCCCTTACCTCACACTTCCATTTTGTTGAATAAACCATAATATAATGTATATTATTTTTAATCATACTGTTTACTTGTTATTGAACCATATTAATATTTATAAAATCATATATTATATTTTTATAACATCTTATCACACATTACTTAATAAAATTTTATTGTCATTTTTGTTTTGGTTATTAATTGCATCATTTTCTTATGCGTGTTTTATTATGAATGTTATGGTTTTTGTGTAAGGGCCATAATTTAATAATCACCATAATTATATTAATATTTTAGATATATTATTTACTTATTTAATTCCTTTTTAAAACCATGGATGAATGTTTTTCATGGATAATTAATCGCATCCCATCTCGAATATGGTAAGTAGTATGTACACAAAAGTCATGATAATATTTACTAAGGGTGGTTGGGTAATTAAGTGGGTAATATATTAATTTTAAAATATGAATTTAATTTCATATATATCACATATATGCAATATATGTATCCTTATTTTATTCCTTGTAATAAATAAATGAAAAATCAATCACATCGCTTTATGAGGAGGTAGTTTGTTGTATACATGAAATAAATTATCATTATTTAAATTGAATAAAATGTGAGAATATATATGTGATATTAAAAATGAAAAATTATAATCATATAATTAATATTAGATAAGAAATATATTCTTCCTTATTTTTAACCACAATAGAGGATTATAGGAAATGTCTTACATTTGTTCATGAAGAATTAGTCTTCCGTAATCACAATAAATGATTTTGTATAACAATTCATGAAATTGGAGATGGAATAATGTTATAAAATATAAATAATAACATCATATTTTATGTGATATGCTAATGTAATTATTTTTTAAATTTTAAGACCATGTTTAATATTGTTAAATTTATTGGAAAAAATAATAATTTAAGATGATTAACTTCTACTAGTGAAAACCCCACTCGATCTCTTCTTAATAACACAAGGGTTAGCCATTTGGAAATAAAATGACCTATATAAAGTGGATAATGGTTTTTTGTGGTATATAATTTCAGTTTATGGTTGCAAAAAATGACTTGTGGTGAATGATAAATGAGGGGATGGATTTCCCATTAATAATTGAGGAGGAGTGGCATTTTTTTCAAATATCCAAAACTATTAAATTATAGGAATTTAGTCTCATACTGTGTACGTAAAAATTTTAAAAATAATGGAACATATGTATTTTAATGTATTTTAAAAACTCCCCCAAAAAAGGAAAAAAATATGCATGTTTTTTCTTAGCATTTAAGTTATACTTACTTTTACCATTTTAGTTTTCACAGGTGTTACTAGGTTCTTAACATAAGTAGTTAACCCTATAAGAATAAAGTATAAATTAAATTATTATAAAATTTTTATCATTTTATTATTAATATTATAAATAATATGTCAAATAAATCCCATATATAATGGAAAATTAATTTTAACCCAAGCACAAGTATGTCACAGAATCTTGTTTTAACCTCAACCTGCATAATTAATTTTTAATATCACAACTAATCACTAGGGGAAAGAATATATATTAAGTTATTATAAATTATTTTTTTATTGTCATTATAATTTTAGAACATATTTTATTATATTCAATTCCCATAACTTGTAGAATTTAATTTAAAATAATTATTGTAGTGATGTCGAAAAACATGTTTTCAGGAAATAAATTTTTCTATTATAAGATGATTTATAATATATATTTATATATGTAACTATTAATCATAATTTAATGAATATAAGTTTATATTTATACAAATTAAATATATATAATTCCTATGTATGTGTTATTTTATTTTGTTATGTTATGGAAACATTATGTACATTAAAAGTGTTTGTAATTTTTTTGAACCAAAAAATAAAGTTATATTAAAAAGTAGAATAAATATGATTTAAATGAAATTAATTTAATTATGTAAATATAAATAATATTTATTTTATTATAAATAATATTGTAATAATATTTATATTTTTAAATTTATTAAATGTATTGGAAGTTTTATAAAAAATTGGCATTTATTAATTTTCACGGAAAAATCATTATTTTCACAAATATAACAAAATTTAACCAAAATTTAATATTAATATTTGGATATAAAATATTATTTTAATATTATATAATTCAATATCTAAAATATCAAAAAATTAAATTTAATATTTTTTCAAAAAGACAATTTTTTTTTGAAGAAAACATACCTTTTGTAGAATAAAAACAATTATCAAATCTTGAGAACCTAATAATTATTAATTTATATATAAAATTATATTTTAATGGCCCTTTATATATAAAATAAATTATTTTTCCTATTAAAGCACATTAATTAAATGAAATTTTTATAACTATCATATTTCAATTATATATTTCATTAGTGTTTTATGCTCGGTGTTGCATGTTGTATACTCTAGTGAACATAATGTTATTCTTTTAGAATATTTTTATTTCAAATTATGCAATATATCAAAGATAATGAATTTATCTAAAATACATAAAATTATAAATTTCATGGAGTAACATTCTCTTGACCTTCAAAAAATTACTCCCTCACATTTTGAACATGCGCTTAGAAAACAATGGTTTGATATTTGAAAATTGCTTTCTGAACATAACCATAATTTTAATAGTTGATAGAAATTAACCTTAAGGAGGGAATGGTTATTTTGATATTTATCTATAACTGCACATAAATATGTTTTCTTATTAGAGAATATTTTTTGGGAATTAAATTTTATATTTTGAATGTTGTTCCATTTATGTGAAAATGTTATAAAATATATTATTAGAGAAATGACAATAAATTAAATTAATTGAAATAAATTGATTATTTCAATATCCTTAAACTATATTTCAGGGTTATAATTAACATCCATAATAATACCATAAAAAAATACAATTACATGATATGTATAATTTTATCCATTAACAATTATCTCCAACATTCTGATCTTTTACTACAAATAATGAATATTTTAGATGAATTTTTATGCATTAATCACTAAATTAAATTTCTATTGGATCAATTGATTCCAAAATAAAAAGGAATATTAATTTATATAAAATTAATGTTCATATTAAACCAAATGGTTATCAGTACCATTAAAAATACATATAAATAATTTAATGTCATTATTCCTCTAATCACTTTTTACTAAAACATTATATTAAATCAAAGGTCTATATTCCCAAAAATGTTTTCAAAAATTCCCCAATATCATATTAAACACCCATATCATAAACCTTGAACCTAGTTATTTATTCTATTTCAAATATGAATAATGATACAAATTTAAACCTTAGATACATTAGGTTTAACCATGGCGCCAACGAGCCCATACCCAAGTGGTAAGGGCTCCTACTGGGCATCCAAGAGACCCATGTTCAAAACTAGGTGATGGTGAATTTCCTATTTACTGTAGTAGTATTGTATTAGTTACTATAGCAGGCAGTATTTGGTACTGTAGAATCCGGAATTTATAACCATATTTGGGGTTTTGGGCTAGCTCTTTGGACCTACGGGTTTCAAGGGCCTTCAGGTCATCAAGGCGGTCAGGCCACATAGACCATAGAGAAGCCCAATTCACTCAGAGAAGGCCCCAGGAGAGTATCATAGCAACTTGAGTAGATGTAACCAGAAGCAGAGCTACCCGGATTGGAAGAATGTGAGGGTATGTCAACTGCCATCAGGACCAGGCACTATGAAACTTTGTATATGTAAATTCAATCCAATCCTCAATGCAAGGTAGGGAGCTATGCGATAAATGATGCAGAAGCTAGGGAATGGCAGTTCTAGTGGGTTGAGATTATGGGTCATGTAATGGGGATATATTCCTATGGGCCTTCGAGTCTTATATTGAGGGTTCTGTTGGGTTTGTTCCAAGGGATTATGGGTCATGTAATGGCTCCCCTTCAACCATTAAATGGGGGATTATCCATAACAAAAAAGAAGGCCTTCAGGCCATTCGGGTGGTAAAATTAGGTTTAACCATGGTCATTCATGATGACTATCTATTGAAATTATTGATAATGATATATAAAAAAATTGCGAATTATCCTATGAATATCCTCTAATAGTGTCTAACCATTTGTGGTTTAAAGATCGTTTCCATATACTTGGTCATGATTGAGTCAAATAAAAATGAGTGATTTTCTTAGTTATATCCCTTAGGTACAACAATTTCAAAACCACATCCACTCGTAGTATATAGAATTGGATGTATTTCATGGAAAAATAACATAATCTATTCCAAATCCAAATTAAATATGTTATTATGTACATGTCCTCAAAGACTATCATAGGGTTACATTACATAGTCTATATTTCCATAAATATTGTTCTTAGGATTTATATTGATCTTTATCTAATATTAATTATAATTACCCCTACTATAGTAGCTTATAGTCCGTTGTTAATTAACTAATTTGGAATATGATACAATCTATTTCATCCTAATAGACCAAATAATTTTTTAGTCCTGATAAAAAAGGTATATACAAGAAATCTCATATTACATTTGAGTAAAAAAATTGTTCTCAAATTATCATTATTACCTCTAACATATCCTTTCAGGTTATTCATAGTACACATCCTAGATTACTCGGGAAAGAAGAAAAATAACGGTGATTTCGAATTCGTATTTGGATTTACATAAACCGGAAGCTACCATGAATAAATAAATCATTATAAATAAGGAATAACCAATATGGCAGGGTAATTATATAAAAACACCTATTATTAAATCAATTACGATACAATCATGATTATATAAGACATAACCAATAAGTAGAAGTAAATATTTGAAAACAAATATCAGTTAATCAACATACAGAAAAATAAATGAATCTAGAGATATAATTAATGAAGCAATATCATGTATAATTATAGTAATAGAATGATAAAAGAAGAAAATTATTCACTATTAGGAATCAATATATCTAACATCATGATACCATTACCATCTAGACGTTGTGGTATGATAATTTAAATTAAGGGTACATTTAAACTAGTAACCCAATTACGAAAATATTTTTAATTGATTTTTCTAGCAATAATACTATATAATCAAGGGGATATCAATATTTAAGAAAAACTATGAAATTCATATCCAATTAATTCTTTATATATTGAATTATAATTTTAATTCATGAAAAATATGTGTTTTCAAAAACATTTCATGTCAAATAACGAATAAATATTAAAAACAATTTCTCCAGTGAATCATACAACATTCAATGAAAAGTACCATATGATCAATACATTTTTTAGAAATAATCATATCCAAGATAAAATAATAATGGATATTAATTATAAATTCAATTTAAAATTAAAAATTCCCATAGGGTAGTTATTTTTTTATGAAAAGTTAACTATCAAAAAAGAATTTGAGATTATATAATAATTGTTACCTCTTATGTATCTTCTATATTATCACTACATGATGAATAAATAGGAAATGAATAAATTAATTGACATTAATAAATAGTTATTATTGTTAGATAACTTTAATGGGAATCATAGACACCATATAAATTTAAATATGTTCATTTTAACATATATTTCTCAATAGAATAAAAATTGAGACTAAATCCTTCATAATGTCTACACCATTATATTTATGAATAATAAAAGGATTGCGCATATGAATCAAAACTATATAAACATAAAAATGAATAAATAAAACATAAAATAAAATAAAATAAATAAATAAAAAATATAATATCGTTATATTGAAGCGAATGGATATGTAATATAGCCCGATAAAAAGAAATTTAGTTATAAAATTATTTACTATATTGTAACATTATACTGAAATACACATCGATTAAATAATAGAAATTGAAATATTTTTTACCATAGAATATGAATTAATAATTATATTAAAATTAAAATAGGATGTATAGGCTCCATATATATTAATTTCAAGCATAACATTACAATATTTCTAAATTAAAGGAAATTGACGTGAAGTCCCTTACCTCACAAATCATTTTTTATGAACATGGTTTAACTTCTTATATAGTGGTTATAAAAATGTTATTATCTTTTAAAATGTCCTTTATTATAATTATAATATCATACATTATACACATTAATATCTTATCACACATTCATTAATAATATATTCTTATTATTGTTATTGTTTCGGAGTTAATTTCCTTGTTTCTAAAAGCATGATTTTCAACGAAAAATATAGTTCCTATGTGTAGAAAAAGTGTTAAAATCTCCTGAATATTATTAATCTTTACAATATAATATTAACATATTTTATTAATATTTAGTTCCATTATTTATTATTGGCCTTGGATAATGAATTACATCGCTTCATGGAGACTATAAGCCTTTCATATGCATGAGTGATGATATCATTTATTATTCTGTGGAAGAGTAAGTAAGTGGGTGATATATTAATTATATTGAATTTATATCATGTAATATATATCACATATATTTATTAGTTCCTTCATTACTAATTTCCATGTAATGTTTATATTATTAATGAATCACATCGCTTAGAAAGGCGGTAGCCTATCATACAGAAGAGTGACATTATAAAATTTAATTAAAAATGGAATATAAATAGGTATAGTATATATTAAAATTCTATATGTATAACAGTATCATTAATATTAATTCTATGTTAAATACATCATTTTGTCATAACCTGAAACATGTTGATTGAAAATGAGTTTCGCCGGTCTGTGAGTGAGGAGTGTCCCGTACAGAAGTTCTATGATTTGCTTACCCATTTTATGGAAGAGGAGATGGATATAATATATTAAATTATAATAATAAAATATATGTATATGACTGATACATTTTTATTATATAATAATTTTTACTACATAATTAATGGTTTTAAAAGAAGAATGAAAAATAAATTGCTACATTTAGATGATTACCATGTCATAGTGAATCATCATTTAGATATAATATTAAGAATACTAGGGTCTATTATTAGAAAATAAAAAATTATATAGGATGTGTCTGAGGGTATTTTAGATTGGTTTTGGTAGTTTTGGTCATCAAAAAATTCTTTATAGGTTTGAATATGTGAGTGGTTAGATTTTCCTATTATAATTTAGGATCAGTAACATTTTTATATATAATTAGAAATATTCAATAATGGAATGTCAATATCACACAAACAGAATTAAAAATTATCAATTAATGAATTGGAGGGAACATAAGTTTGATATAATTATCCACCATGTAAAAAAGTACCAAGTTATTCCATAGAATTAATGTTTACATACTTTTACTATTTTAGTTTTCACCATGGTATCTATTTTTTTAACCTATGTAGTCAATCCTTTAAGAATAAAACAAAAATTACCTTATTAGATATATTTAACCACTTATAATTAACCTGAAATCCAATTTATCATATAAATAATTTATGTGTGAAAATTTAATTTTACCTGAAGTGCATGAAATTCACAAAACCTCATTTTAACCTTATTTAGAATAAATAACATTTAATGTATTTTCTAATAAATATTGAAAAAATTACTTTTACCTTATCATAAAATGTAGATTATTATGATTCCAAAAAAATGGATCCCATTTTATGAAATTCAATTCCAAGAAATTTTGATTTAAAACCTAATTATATTCTTATATTAAAATCTAGTCTATATATTATTTAAATTTTATTAATTTTATTAAATATAAATAAACAATACATATCTTAAATTTAAATAATATTAAAAATAAAATTTTACTTTCAAATTTATTAAAAAAGATATAGTTTTACAAAAAAACTGATATGTTTCAACATTCACTGAGAAATCTACATTTCCAGAATAATATTAAAATATAATCCTAATATAATAAAAATATTTTGACGTCAAATTTGTTATTCATTTTATAAAATAACATATATAAAAGAATGAAATAACTAATAATATTAATTTTCATAAATATGAATAAAAATCATTTTTTAGTAAATTTATTTTTTGTAGAATAATATATCATTATTTAAAGATGAGTACTTATTTATAAAAATATATCAATACATTTATATTGGATAGTTCCATTATATACTTAATGTAGTAGATAATACTATTAATACCCAACAATTCAATTTATAGGTTATTAAATTCATTTAGAAGATATTTATTCCAGGGGTAATTTAAGCGCGAGGTTGCATTTTGTATATGCTATTGATCACAATGTGATTCATCTAGAATATGTTGGATTATGGTACTGATAGATATCAATGATATTAAATATCCTTAAATTAAATATACATTAAAATATAAATGTGTTATTATTGGAATATATTTCATGCTTATCCCCACAGTGATAATTCCACTAAAACATTTAATGTGAAAATAACTACTGCCAACACTATATCAAGAATTATATAGTTCTACTTATGGGATATAAAAATAAAATATTCATAGGCTGTAACTTTATATTTTTTTCATTTCATAATATCTAAATAACATCATTTTACTAAAATTATATACCATGATAATATTTCACCTTTAGCGTATTGTGAAATCTGGTGCAATTATAATCCTCCTTTTCCATTCCATGAACCCCTATAGACCTTATTTAGTCTAAAAACATATTGAATACCATAATATTTGGTATAATAAATGTATTTTATAATCATTATAATAACCTATAAAATCATTGATATTACCTAGCTAGTTCAATGAATCTGGTGATATCTGATACAGATGATGGTCTAGGCTACTCCGCAATCATCATTCAATTAGATGGATTTAAAAATATTCTCTTACTAGGGATAAAATTCACACAGTATGATACTACATTTTTTCAAAACACATATTTAATATATTTTTTTCATTTATTCTAATTATAAATGTATTTATCACAATACTTGAACTTGACGCATGCTCCCCATTAATTTTCATTTATATATGAATACACTCTATAAATATGATTATAAAATTTTCAAGATTGTATCTAAATAATATATTCAACAATTCAATGAATATTATTAGGGAATTAATGAGTTTAAAAGTCATCACAATAAATCCATATTGACAATACATTGTTTAATATCCTTATTTGGAATTTATATCTTTTTCACCTTTAATCAGTGATATCCTAACCAAATAACCACCATATGTATTATATCTAAGACATAGAACACATCGTATTGTTAAAACCATTGGATGTTTACAATATAAATAATAATAGAAATATACTCTTTTTGTATCCAATATAAGTATCTTCCTTTCTATTTTAAGATGAAAAATTGATGGAAAGTATTTATAAAAAACTATAATCATGAATCTATACCACTCCCTAATTTCGATTTCCTGCATGGGATTAATTTTCATGTTCAGTTTCCTCTAATTAATGATTTTTCCTTCTATGGGATAAATATATGGTATAAATTTACCTTATATAGTGTCTTTTGAGATATAGAATATATTCCAAAAGGATTACATTATCTAATAAAAGTAGGAGGATTTTTTCACATAAAGGATTTGAGCATAAAATTCAAATATTTAGAATAATAAAATTACAAAAAATTTATGTTATTATTCTCATGTTGATCCACTTGAGAAAATACATTCATTATTTTATCGGTATCCATTCTCAATAGGTTAGGTATATTATTTGTGAAATTATTTCATTTCCTATTACATATTATTTTTTCAGGATCCCTCCCATTTCCAATGTTTAAATAAAATAATGTAAAATTGGGTTTGAGAACACTCAATATAAAAGTTATTTAAAAGGGAAAATATTCTTATAGAAGGAGAATCTCACAATTAAATGTATATTATAACATATGAGTCATCAGGTATTAGTGTCGGTTATCCATGGAAATTTTCATGTTATGTTTTATGTCCTAACAATCTCTCTTTGTCATTTAAAAGGTTTCATAAATTTTTTTTGAATTTTACATAACATATCCTCTAAAAGATTCAAAAAATGTGTCTAGTAAGGATTATTTGTTGTGTAAAAGTAATAAGTCATGTTAAAACCTGATCATCCATTTTAAAATTATAACCCATTTTCTGTATCAGTATGAGATACTTATCCACTTGTAGTATCCAAAAAAGGGTTTAATTTCATGGAAAACACTCCCTTGTAATTTAACAAAGTTTCATTATGTTTTACTATTATTAGACTTATCCATATGGTTATTTAAAACATGTTATTTAAATTAATAAAAAAATTCAACAGATTTATCTAATATTAAATATTGTTACCCAATCATTAAAACAATTTTATTACCTAATTTATAATCAATATTTATTAATCATAACTAAATATCTAGTGTCCTAGAGTGTTTGTGAGACTAAGTTCATAACATGTCAAAATAGAGATAAAATAAAACACATTTACTTGAAACCCATTATGTTTTATTTAATAATTTTTATTTTATAAAAATTTAATGGATAACCTAGAGAATACATTAAAAAAATTTGTTGAGCTATAAAGCATATTTAATGAATAAAATTAATTAAGAATAATTACATATGGTTAAAATGTCATAACAAGATTCCATAAAATGAGATAACAATGAATAATAATTTCGATGAATGAACATTGGTAGATGTAATAATTGAATCATATAATTAAATGAATGTGGTAGAAATATATGACATTACATAGAAATAAGTCAATGTAACCACCAATATTTAATAAAATTCATGGTAAAGACACATAGAGTATTAGGATTAATCACAAACCCCAAATATCTCATATAATGCCATATAGACATTAATTAATGAAATAAAAAACTATATAGATGAAAAAATCACAAAACATTCAGAAATATGTGTGTAATATATGTATATTAAATATGAGGTATAATCATAAATAATACCAATGAAAAAGAATTATGAAAAAAAATCATGTATAATAAAATAACTAAATAGAAAAAATTCATTTACTTAATTATAGGTATCGATGAATTATTATACATTCATAGATTAAAAATTATCCTAATTTTTGAAAATTTATTTTTATATTATTTAATGAAATAAAATATAGAGGATAATTATTTTTTGAAATATAAATCTTAATAGGGGTTCTTGGAAATGTGAAAATAATCATTAAGGACAGTAACAAGAAAAATAATGTCAATGATACTAGAAATGATCTAATTTTTTTACACAATTAAGTCAATATATTTATAAACCAAATATATTGTAAAACATTTTATGTAATGGTACATGAAATGGGTTGTGAAAAAGATAATTTTTCTTAAATCAAGTTTTCTTTTTTAATGAAATTGTGAATGATACCTTAAGAACATAATATTAAAAGAATATTATTGTAATAATAAAAATATATGTATATATGGGGAATATAAATATATAATTATAAAGAAATAAATTATAATAATGGTGTTATTATGTTGTTTTTACAATGAAAACGTGTGACCCAAAATAATGGAGGGTGGTTTGATGGTTTTGGTAACTCTATTATGGATTCATTCATCACTTTCACATAAAATATAAAATAATCAATTTAGATTTCTGAAAAACATGTTTGAGAACTTAATTATATTTTATAGGAATTAATATTAATAATTTTGGTTATTTAATAATTATTTTACTGATATATTAGGAATATATTCATTGTCACATGGTCATTTTATTCATTGTTTTAAGGTCATATTAATAATCTAATAGTCGTGAGGGTTCTTATAAATTGATTAAATAATATGAGAAGTATGATGAAATTATTATCAAATCATTCCTTGAGTTTTAAATGGTCATAAATTTCTAATATTATTAAAATGTTCATGGTTTTTAGTGTAAAAATATTAATGTTTTATGGTTAATTCATATATGAAGATTTTCTGATCACAATGAACATACATTGTTCTATTTAAATATATATCCATTTATTATTTCCATATTCTGAAGAAATATATAGAATATTGATTTATAAATTTTCACCATAATAAATGTTTTAAAAATAGCAACGAAGGTTGTGGTAAAAAAAATGAAGTGCTTTTTATTATTATTGTGGGTAGTCAACCATAGTGTAGATAATGTTTTCAATATAAAATAAAATGAGAAAAGGTTGGATTATGGATATTACATTAACACAATAACATTTATGTATGTTTATTATATCAAAATAATTTATTCATTATGGATTGTGAAAGTAAGGAGTAACGATAATAGGAAAGGAAATTAAATAATAATGATTTAGAATAATACCTCTTTGAAAGATTTCACTTAAATTACACCATGAGGAACATTTTTTTTCTTTTTGGACAGAAAAACCCAAATTATTTGGGGGATATTATTTTGAATAGAATTCATAAAATCATTTTAAAAAATTATGTCATATAATGTGTGATGTGAATGGGTGGTCATGGTTTGTATTTATATTTTTAGAAGATGGGTAGTATTGAATATAAAATTATTTATATTATTACTCTATCCAAACTACCATCACATATGAATCATATTACTATGTACATTTAATTTTACATTTGAGTTCATTATAATGGATTGTCACATCAACCATAATGTGAATATTCATATATTTAACTTATAGCACAAAATATAATACATTTTTCATATACAACTATAGGAAATAAAACCAAGATTAATTTATAAATTTAAAAAATATTAACCCTATCCATTATTCAATGTGTAGATTAAAATAATTATTTAATTTTAATCAATATAATTTTCTAAATATGAAAAAATTATATTTTAATTTAAAATCATATTTATTGAGAAAATATCAATGTCAATATGATAATAAATTTTATAACCATTTAGAAATTTAATCATGGCCTCAAAATATTATATTATCATTAAAAAGATGTATAATATAGTTTTATAGCCTCATTTTTTAATAATAGTTTTTGAAATTTATATTTTTATGAAAAAAATTCAATTAAATAATATGGTTTTTATAAAAATCTATTTTTTTTTGTAAATTTGATGATTTTATTTATTTTTATCACAACATATAATTATTATAATTTCATTTGATGACTTACGATTAGTATACATATAAAAAATACATGTCTATATTCTAATGATATGGTTACCATTATCGATGATAATATTTTAAATTTATGGATAACTATTTGAATTATCAAATTTTCCAAGGCCATGTGGGTTTCTAGCCTTCTATAAACTCCTCATATTTCATAAATTAGTTATTTACTGTTATTATCTCTTAAGGTATTATATTTTCATTTCCAAAAGGTTTTTTTATTTATAATATTATCTTTTATTTCCCATAATTTTTCTAATGTGTGATCATTCAAGGTGATGAAGTGGAGAAAATATTTTTATATTATTTTTATATTAATTTAATATTATTTTTATAATTTTTAGAATTTTTTTTATCACATTGTAATTTATAATATTCTATTTAGTATATTTATTTTCAAAATTAAAAGTTAAATTCAACATAAAATATATTCATCATTCAATAATTTTTGGGTATGTGATTTATATAAAACTACTTAACTAAATATTATTAATTTTTATAATCATAATAGAAATATCATTCATAAAATTACATGTTCTAATAGTATCTAATCATACTTCACATATAATGACACACTACCAAGTTCTTGATGTGTTCTATCTATCAGTTTTTAGTAAGTCAATACTTAATCCATCACATGTACTAAACTCTTAGGTTTTATAGTGATGTGATACTATCATGGGGTCTGTAAATGTTTTATTTATAAAATCTCTCAGTATAGCATTTTAGAGATCGTTAGGGGAACCATAAAAAATATTCTTTTCATCACATTAAAACATGTAAAATAGTTTCCAGTTGTTTATTAAGTTTTAAATTTATAAAAATGTATTCAAAGAATTTTATGAAGATATTTAAAAAACATGGAAAAAAATGACGCAAGAAAAACATGTTACTGAGAAACAATACATATCCTAGATTTTTCCTGTTTTTTGACTTCCTATCATAGATAAATATATGTTTTAAATTATAAATTATTTAGGTCCATCAATGAATGATAATTTTGTTGAATAAAATACTACTCTTGTTTATAATAATGAATATTTATGGAAGGAATATATCTGATCACATGACATAATCTTCCTGATTAAAATTATAGTTAATGAATATATTTAGTAAAGAAATGATCCAAAAAATGATAAAATAATCCAACCATGAAATAAATGTCACACCACCACACATATGACACTGTTTAGAGAAAAAAAAGGAATAAGGAGAAAATTATTAAATTGAATAGTTTTCCAAACATATCATGAAAATTATTAGGTTGGTACATCTCCCCACGTCACCATTAATGTTGTCTTAAATAAAAAAAGAGGTATAAAATCTTGATTTTGGAATAAATTTATATTTTAAATGAATTACATCATAGAAATCACTAAAACATTATACCTCCATTTATTAATGTTGAATAACATAACATTGGAATAAGAACATAAAAAAATCATTTACAAAAAAGGAGTTAAAAAAGAAATTATATGTTTTAGTGGGAGAGTGGAATCCTAATTTTCACACAATATGTCGTATCCTATATTAAGATAAAGAAGAAAAATAACAACATAATATCAATTAGGATGTTCCATCTATTTTGGATTTTTCAGTATAATCAGAAACATTTCTTGGTATAATACTACTGATCATGGAGAAATCCCAATCTAAAGATGTATCCTTATAGTCATTTTTCATAAGCATCACATTCTAATACTCCATGTGATATATATATCATCTCTTCAATGTATCATAATTTTATCTATATTAAATTATTGAATTTTGTTTATACCACATGTTTTCAATATTTATCATGAATAAGCATGAATCTATACATGTCTATAGGATATTTTTGAACATTTAATGGCTTCCCCCCACACTGAGTTTGTTTTTAGTACCTCATATCACATCATGCGAGTTTTAAAATTTCCTATTTCCCCTAACATTATCATTTATATTCTACTATAATTAATACAATAAAAAATTTCAAAATGATAGATTCCCAACAAGATCTAAATTTCTATCTTTCAGTGATGAACACATCTCATCCAATAATTTATTTCAAGGTCATCTAATTATTCGAAAAATGATTAAAACTATTTAATAAAAACTCAGATATACTTTTGTCACTATATATATATAATCACTGCTTAAATTTAAATTACCTGTAACGATCTAGGATTTAATTTCCATTAGTGTTTCAATCGTTAATTCAATTAATTAGACTTATGACATCAAAATCTTATCAATTGATACTTACTAAACATGTCGTTTCTACTATAGTTTCCATATCACTCAATAATTTTCATTCATTGATAGAGTTTGGGAATCCTAGTTTCAAATATAGAACATAAATTCATAATATTATAACAATCACAATTTCCACCTCTATCGCAGTCCATATTCGTCATACATCAAATCTATACAGGGAAAATTGTGAATCTTACTGAGCTCTATCTCAACCATTTTTCTTCTATTAACCCAAAATCCATTTTTGTGTTATACAGAATAAATTTACTTATCCAACCCCTCATTATAAATTAAAAACTATAATGGAGGATTTTAGCACCATCCTTGGATTCAAATTGACATGAATGTAAAAAAAAGTAAATAGTAATAATATATATATTTTTTTACATATTCCCCTCATCGATCAAGAGTTGTGTTCGTCATGGAATCTTGATTAGTTCTCCTAAATTATTATATGGTTCATTTATATCACCCCATAAACCAATATCAAAATTTCACATTTATAGTATGACAAAATCATAGACACCAAATATCAATTATCTAAGAAAATTCGTGATGAGAATTAGTCAGCACCCCTTTCAACATCATTAGGAATTCTCCATTGTGTAGGTTCTCTAAATATACCTCGGTTGACATAAAACTCTGTTTTGTTTTTTTATGGTAGATTTTTTATAACTATATTCAATATATATTTTAATCAGTCCATATTGATTTTCCTTAGATGAATCATGTAATATATTTATACAACTTCTTCTATATATGAAAAACCATCTTCTTTGGTTATGTTGGGAATAAAATAATTAGTATTATTAAGTATATCATAGTAAATTGTCATGATCTCAAGTCTTCATCCAATACTGGGATTCATTTTATGAAAGGGAAGATTTTGTAGAGTTTATTGAATCATATATATTTTTCAATAAATTTGTGTATTTTTATCTTTACTGAACAGAAAACATAAAATTTCATACATAAAAAAAGTATACACAACTAATGGATGAGTTATTTAAATTATTAAAACAAAAACATAATTAAATAATAAAATAGTTTTGAAATAAAAATTAAAAACCCACACAATATTTGTAGTTTATATTGATATTTTAAAATGCAGAAAACATAAATGACTCAATTCATATAAATGGTTAGAAAAATATCCCCCCATTTATGATGTATAATGACATCCTATATGAAGTAGAATAGAAAAATAAATATTTATGAAATTAAAGTTATAGAAAGAATACACGAGATGATAAATAGAAAATATTTCCAACATTTTATAGAGCAGGGGATCTCCTATTTAAAGAAAAATATTCAAAAATTCACAAACTATCTGACATAATGTATCATGGATGGGGAATAATATTCATATGATCTTTAGATTCACCTAGTGTAGCTCAAGTGTTCCGGAAAATTATGAATCTAAAATAGCATGTTCAGAGTTGGTTCCCATCAAAATACCATTATTTGAATCTTTATGGTAGTATTTATAGATTAATGACCTCATATAGGTTGAATTTAGTTAAAAATATGCAAAAAAGTGTTTCAAAACATTTATGTAGAAATTATATAGAAACCCTAACATTTTACACATAATGTTAAATGATTTCAAACATAATCATCTAGTGAACAAGGACCAAAGATCGTGAGGCCTAGTATATTTAAAATAATTGGGTCATAATAAATTAAAAATAACAAAAACAATATTTATTTATATATTCTCAATACAATGATACTAAATACATTAAATTGCCTATTTTTTATAGGATAACATATGGAATTAATTAAAAGAAGATTTGAGCTAAAAGTCACAATAATAGAAAAAATGTGATAATGAGGAAGAAGTTGTGAGTCAAAGGGAATAACATGACATCTGAAAATTGAAGGTTCGTGAATAATAAAAATGGAAAATAACATACAGAACATGAAATCATACAATCATGGTAGAAAACTATCATGGATGAAACATGAAACAAGGTATAAACCATAGTAAATGATAATTTAAAATACAACATCACCTAGTGTATAGAGTCGCACTATGTGTTAGGATTACCCCTAATACCAACTAATAATGGATGTAGATGAAAAATACCTAATGAAATAGAGTCAATATAAATTCACTAATCATAAAATTTCATTCTATTGTCTTGCAAAAAATGATATCAACCATATGGAATAAACATGAAAAGTATACTGCGAATAAATGGTGTTTCATAATCAATCATTATATCATAATGAATGTCTATTTCATAAATATCCCAAATAAAATATGTAATCAAATATTTTGGATTGTTATTATATGAGTAAATAATCATAAGTATCAAAATATGGTATTCCTTTGTAAAGAGACCTCATGGATAAGGGTATAGAAATTACTTTGTAGATTTGTGTTGATTTTTTAAGGATTAAGTTAAAGTCTTTTTCAGAAAGAATATGAAACTAATTTTATTTGAAAAAAATTTAAAAAATGAATTGTTAAAACTAAAATATACATTTATTTGAAAAATTCATAAATGATAATAATGTTTTTAAATGACCATTACAATATTTTATTATGGTATAGAATAGTTCCCATTAATAGTGTTTAATATTAAATAAGGTGTTTGAGAAATGATCATAAGTAATGTGTTGAACCATTTAAGTAAGGGAGGATAATGTGTCTATATATGTAAGAGACACACATAATTTTTTTTAAGAATTAAAAAAACATCAAAAAGAGACTTAATGTGAGTTAAAGGTACAATGGAACCCAAATTAATATAGTGGATAATAGAGATCCCGTGCATGATATTCCATAATCATTCCACATATATAGTTAATGTATTGAGTAATGAAATTAAATTCATTGATTACATAATTAATTTTTTTCCATATATATATATATACACATTATATTGAAATTTTATTATTTTCATTAATAACCACATAAATGTGATAAAACATTTAATTATTATTTCTGATGGTGTTTATTTACTATTTCCATGCTCCAATAAGTTATGCATAATTTTTTATGATTTTATCAATTTTAAATGAAAATAATTAAATGAAATGAAAATATTTTAATGTTCATATAGATATATAAGTTTTCTAAAATATAATGTTTTCAAAAATATGGATGATTCACTTAGTAAAAGCATTAATGTTATACAATTAGTTCATTTAGATGATTTTACTAAATCTCTTGAACTAGTTTTTTTTGTTTTATATTATATATATATGTTCATTATAGAACGAAAATTGTGACATAATATACTTATTATTAAATAGGGTAACCATAACAATATTTATATGACATTAATTGATAGTGGTAATCGAAAACAAAAAATCGTCTTCCATAGAAGTGGTGAACCATCGAAATGTGAAACATGTTGCCCTTTTTTCAACAAGAGGGGAACATTAAATTTGGATGGTTTATATTCCATTATAACTATAAAATTAAATTACAATTATGATAATAGATTTACTAACTTTTTTTATGATGGATTTTATGATTTGGAAGAATTATGATAGGATTTATATGTGGTACTTTGAGAATATAACCTCCTAGATATTGTCTATATAAAAAACATCTTATGGAACTTGGAATTGGTTTCCTTGTGAGACTCTAAAAAGTAAGGCATAGGGGAGAGGATTGTGAGTTGATTTCAGCCAAAAAAATTTCAATCTCAAAGGATTAAAATATTTTATGAGAAGGGGTGGTATGTTTTTGTATTTATAAAAAATGATAGGGGTTTTTGTAAAATTATAGTAATTAGTCTATTAATTTGGCTATCTAATACAGATAAGGTCGATTTCTATAACTATAAATTATAAATTATGCAAGAACATATTTAATAATTAATTATTACAAAAATAATGACTTGAAACCATGTTTTTATCATATAATGTAAAATACCTTATTTTACCATATTTCATTATTCACCGAAAATTAAACTATTTAAAAAAATTTGCATAAAAATACCTTTAACCATTTTTAACCATATTAGTTCCAAAAAAATTTAATTTTATGAAAATAGTCAATATTTTATAAATTTAATTTTAAATTTAATTTCTCATGATTTAAAAAATTAAAATTTTAAAATTATGACCAGCATTGCAAGGATTTGAAAAAATATATAACATTTAATGAAATTATATTATCATTCCATCACAAAAAAGAATAATTTATAAACTAATTTTATGAAAAGATATTATTTTAAATAATTATAATAGTAATAAAAATGAAAATAAAACATATACATTTTATTGAAATAAACAATAAGTTTATAATTTTATAAACGTTTATTTACTTATAACATTATATATATATTTTAATATTTTTTTATAAGATACATAAATATTGGTTCGTAATACCAAATTCAATTATATTATTCTAAGAGTTAGGTTTCTATTATTAACAACCAGATTAGTATTCTGATGGCTATATTACTATTTTAATGGTTATATTACTATTGTGATTGTCAGAATACTATTCCAATAGTCAAATATGCCATGGTTATATGGGTTTCCGACATTATGTTGATACCAAATATTTTATTCCCTATTTATTTACTTTTATTCTATATACAAGCCATATTTATTTTCATTTGAAAAATTTTATATTGCATTACTAACATTATGCATCATTTCAATAGGGGGTTTCAAGAGTTTCATTATTCATGGGGATCCAGTAGATCCAAAATTTTCATATTATTATAATCATTTTTTCTATTTGTATCCCATTATAACACATTCAATAGTTATTTCCTTTTTCCCCAAATGTAAAATTTAGTTAAATATAATAATATTTTTCATATTTTATCATATTGTGTGTGTGCATTATACAATATTATATTACTAAATATAATAAATATATATTTAGTAGGAAAATTCCAAAGATAAAATTATTGTTAATTAAATATTGTGTCAAATAAAGATGACTTTTAATATTTATATATAGATTTAGAATATCAAGTTGATTCTCCATCACATTATCGTAGTTTTCACCACCTAAGGCCGCTACGTGTGACTAGGGAAATTTCACACTTCATCCACATATTATATTTAATATATACCTCTAACCCAAACATGATCTTTATTTAATGTCATATTCAGTCAATAAAATCTTTTCATGAACTATCAATTATAAAACAAGCATGACCCACCGATAACAATCACAAAAAAATCTATGTAATGGTGTTCCACAAAAAATGCTTCTAGATAAACTCGATTAGTTTTATCTCCAATAATTATCTATGACTATAATATTATTTATAATATTTATAATATTTTTTTACAATTAATATCCCCTATTCAAATCAAAATTAGTATTTCTACATCATCATAACTGTAATTATGATATAGCTTTATCATCATAATCAATTCGAACATATTACTCATTCTAGTGCCATCTTTGTTTCAGTCTCACCCTTGAATCACAGTTCATCAATCTTGTACTGAAATCCTATTATCAAAAAGTGGGTATGGTATTATCCTTGGGTATCATAGGAACTCCCCCCCTATGTTGGGATGAGAATTCATCTGTCAAGAGATCCATACTTGGTAACTCATATATTAGTCCTAGATCAATCTTTGTACTAATCTGTCTACAAACATATAATCCTTTTGTGCATTATACCAAAATCCAAATATTATCATATAAAAAATATATAATGGAAAATTTTAATCGGTATCTAGGCCTTGAAATTCATTATAACCATCCAAAATAAAAAATAAACTAAACCACACAATCATTATTTTTAATAGATTTTATTCATTCAGATTTTGACATATTCAATGCTGATAGTTTTTATATTTATCGGTTCAAAAATATTCTTATTTTCTATATCCATTATTATCTATTGATTTTTAATCCCTATCCATTTAAAAAAAATCAAATACACTGATTTTTGATTAGTTGAGGAAAAACCCATAGAGATTCAGTAAGAACTCATTCCTTCATTTGTAAGTTTTATTAGTTTCATAGGATTCCCCAATAGAACATGGTCAGTCTTCCCCAAAACGTTTTGTATTCACCTTAATCATCTTTTGATGTGTATAATTAAAAAATAATGTCCATTTTATAAAAAATATTTTTCTAAATATTCTTAATTTAATTTTTAATTATAATCATATTTTACATTGATTTAAATATATTAATATTAAAACTAATTTTATAGAACATTTAAAAATTAATTATGTTCTCATAAAATTATATAATATTTATAAGGCATAAAAATAATTTACAAATATATTTTATGAAAATAAATTTTCATTAAAATTATTAAATTATTCAAACAATTGAAATTATATACTTCTGATTTATTAAAAAATGAAAATGTAGTTAATAAATTTTAATATATATATATATATATATTTATAACATAAAATAATTATATCATATTGCCACCAATAAGAGATATACATATTATTCAAAATTTCATTAGTGGTTTTACTATTCAGTTGACTAGTTTACTATCTAGAAGGGCCACATTATTATTCTTAAGGACATTTTTTTATTTATCAGTATAAGTTCCTTAACTTCAAGAAGGGATTCGTATTTTATTTATTAATCATTTATAAAGCTTTTATTGGGTTACCTATATGTTTATACCATATGCAAAAAATCATAAGAAGGGAATATAGAAAAAAACATTGGGTTGTTACATTAGGGGTATCATTATTTTCAAACCCTTCATAATGGTTTTTAACAAATATGTGAATTATCCTAAGAATAACTTCAGGTAGTGTCAAACCTATTGTATATTAAGGCCCATTTTCTTGAACAATGTGATGATTGGTTCAATACCAATGTTATCGTTTTATATTTATTACCCGTAGGAATATTTTTTCCACAACCACATCCACCTGTAGTGTCTAGAAGGGGATGTATTTCTTTAAAAACCACATATTCTCAACCAAACCAAAACATTAAGAGGTCATTATATAATTATCCTAAAATTATGTTAATTTTTTTATGATCCTTAATCTATTGTTTCATAAATATAATCCCAAAAGTTTATACTAAAATTTATTTGATACCAACTGTAGTGACTCTGAACAAAGTAGATCAGAGCCCATGTCTACTTTATTATATTGACATATGATACAAGAAATCACATAATAAATAATGAAATATATTTATATTCATGGTGAAGTGGATATATAAATGATTCATTCAATACATGACAACAAAATTTAAAAGATAATGTTTTTCAATATTATCATTAATCCGACTAGAATATACATTCATATCCAACAATGAATGCTTCATGTATTCCAAAGAGGGGAAATATAAGGTTGAGATCAAATTCTAGGTAAGTGTTAAGTTCAATGGAAGCTATCATAAATCCATAAATAATTATAGAAATATAAATGTAAATAACAGGATACTATTCCATTTAAATAACATGACTATATTAATGGATAAGGCATAATCAATTTAGTGAGGTGAATAAATGAAAACACATACCTTTTAATCAATATACTTAGAATTAAATGCATACATTAGTAATATCATTTTGAAAATCACATAGACAAAAATAACAAAATTATTAATGAAGGAAATGATTAAGTATTGTATTCAATTATCTCAAGCATCATGATACCTATATTTTCAAGACATTTTACAATATTGTTTATATATTACACATAAAAACTCATGTATGATGAGTCAATAAGGTTTATTTATTACTTTTCCATTCCACTATGTTTTGAAAATCACAAACACTCTATCTTAAGGAAAATAGGTTTTCGACTTAGAATTTCCTTAAATAAGGAAAATTTCACATCCCTAAGGAAATTTATCCTCACCTGTTTTTAATAGTTCATATTTAATTTTCTCTAAATCAAACTCTTTTTATTTCTATGTGAAAAATTCAGTTTCACATCCAAAATCTCAGAATTATATGCATACATAGATATAGAGTATATTGTTTTCAGTATCAGAATTCAAACATCGAATTCCTTGGAATTCAGGTTCAGAATTCTCTAATCATTTCATTCCGAATTCTATAAAATTTAAATTCTGAAATCACTGAAATTCATGTTACAAATTCTATGAAATTCAGAATCAGAATTCTATGACATTCCGGTACCAAATTGTTCGAAATTCATACTTAGAATTCCTTATAATTCAGGTTCCAAATTCTTTATAATCATGACTCTGATTTATTTATAATTAAGACTCTGAATTCCTTATAATTTAGACTCCGAATTCATTAGAATTCTGAGTCAAAATTCCTTCGATTTCAGACTCTAAATTCCTTTGAATTCAGGTTCTGAATTCAATAGAATTCAGACTCCAAATTCCTTATAATTCAGACTCTGAATTCCTTTGAATTAAATCTCTGAATTCCTTAGAATTCAAACCCCAAATTTCATAGAATTAAGACTTTTAATTACTTATAATTAATACTATAAATTCATAGAATTAAAACTCTAAATTCATTATAATTCAGGATCCGAATTCCATAGAATTCATACTCTGAAATCTACATAATTTAGATTCCGAATTCATTGATAAACTGAATCCAAATATCTATGTAATATAGCCTCTGAATGTTTACTTTCTTAGTATGCGAATTTCCTTTTTTCATTAGACTCCAAAAAATCTATTCGGTTGAGCAACCATATTTTACATAGTTCTGTTATAGTTATAAAACGATGTTGTTTATTCTATTTCTAACTACCTGATGTTAGAGTGACATGTGTATTGGTCCCTCCAAAATTCATGAAAAATATGACATTTGGAGGAGGGAGCCAACCGTTGGAAATGTGCCTATAAATAAGATTCTCTTTGAACAAGCTCAATAGACTATTCTACAACTCTAGATATTACATTCTGAAGTGATGTATAGAGAGAGAGAATCACATGCTTTGTGCACACAAAAAATCTTGATCAGATTTCTTTTTGCGACTCTGATTGTTACTATGTTCAATCGGGGGCTTCTAGGGATAGAAAGACAGTAGTGCTGACTACCTTAAATTTCGAGGACTTCATAGATATGGAAGACATAGGTTCCCAATACCTTGATGTTTGAGGGCTTGCGGAGATAGCAAGACAGACACTGATATACCAATCGAGGGCTTACCCTGGTGTGGGTAAGACAAACATTTTTTAAAGTATAAATCAAGGGACCCCTATTCAAGGTTGTTGGATACCCTAATATTTGGGTTAAAAGATTTCATACTTGTTACATGTATTGTTTCAAGTTTATTTTCCATGGTATTTTTATTAATAAGGAATGTATAACTATCTTATACTTTCTAGTACTTGTAAACACTAATTAGTAAGATTCTATAAAATTTAAGGATGAATCTTTTTCCTTGTAAACTTTTCTAAGGTTTCATTTTTGGAACCATATTTCTAGAATCTTGAATGTATTGAGAACTAAGAGGTATTATGAATTTACCTAGCATAACATTGTTAAAAAATAGAATGTTTTAACCAAATTTAAAGGTTCCAAAGTAATTTTTAAAGTATACAATTCACCCCTATTGTATATTCATCATCTACATCATTTTTTCGATCGTACAATTGGTATCATAACAGGTGTCTGAAATAATTATATTCACATATAAATTTCTTGATTAGTTTTCATTGATAAATATGTTTTCCTAGAATATGATATATACCATTTTTTACAAAGATTTATTACTAACATGATTCTTTAGAAAGATATTTTCATCAAGATCACAGGAAGGAATGTTGGTTCGATTGACAATATTAATCCAACTAGACCACCTATATTTGATGGGAATGTTTATGAATATGGGAGAGATCGTATGAATAATTTTTTCATTAACACTATTGTGGACAACTTTTTAATTATTATTGAAGATTACATGTTTCTTGATAAGGATGTCAGAACTTTTACTAATCAAGAAAAGTCAGAATATCAACTTAACTATAAGGTACACAATATTTTGTTGTGTTCCTTGACAAGGAATATATATAACCAGATTTCTTCTTGTGAAGATATAAATTGTATTTGGAAGAAAATAAAGGTTACACATTTTGGGAGTTCCAATGTTATCGAAAATATAAGATCTATCCCTATATCAGAATATCACATATTTCTATTTCCTTATTGAGAACTAGTTTGTAATGTACAAAAAATGATAATTACCATTGTTAATAGTTTACAATCCATGGGTGAAAAAGGTTTAGATGATGAGGCACTTGTGGAAAACATTATAGACATCATGCTAAATGAGTGAGAGTCAACGAGAATAGCTATTGATGAGAATAGGAATGTCTTAGAAATTACTCTCGATGAGATTTTTGGAACTCTTCTTCAACACGAGACAAGAATGAAAAGAGATGTGGATCTAAATAAAATGATTATTGGGAATGGAAGTGTTGCTTTTACAGCTACTTCAAATAATATGAAACAAAAGACTCCTAAGAGAGTTATAAGATCTAAATAAAAGAATTTCAATGTTTTATCAAAAGAAATTGAAAGCGAACATTCTGAAAACGAGTTAGAAAATATTTCCTGAATGATGAACAAGATTGTTGGACAGAAGAACATTCAATAAAGATTCAAGAATAAATAAATACAGTACAAGAAAGACTCAGAAGTCACTTGCTATGAATGAAATAGATTAGGGAATATAAGTCCAGGTTTTCATATTCATAAGAGAAATGATAGAAAATAAAAGAATTTTGAGACGAATAGAATGAAGTACTACAAGGATAAATCTATGAATGTTTTGGATGTGAATGACACCTGGAGTGCCAGTGGTGGTGAAACTTCAGAAAAATACTCAGAGTACGAATCTTCTAGACAGAAGAATCTTGGTCTATTAGCCAAGATACCTATTGCAAATCATTATCTAATGGATAAGGTAAACAATGCTCGATCCATCACCTATGAATCCATGAATGCAAATTATAGAGATAGTAAATATTATGAGTACTCGGATGAATAATCTTCTTCTAATGATGATAATACATAATCTATATATTTTTATGTTTCTATTTTTACTATTCTCCTTGAAAATGAAAATTATAAAGTCAAGAAAAAGAATGATAAAGAAAATTCTTGGATTTCTATTTTTACAAAATAAATATTATATATTTCTAAAAATCATGATAAGAAAACCCTTGATATTGAATGTATTTCAATAACCCTTGAGGAATTTAATTCTGAAAAGGATAAAAATTCTAAGGATCTAGAAAAATTTATTTCAAAGAAAAATGTTTTAGAGACTAACTATAGTGTTAAAACTAATGATTTTGAGGATAAAAACATAGTTACTAGAATGAAGTCTGAAATATTTACCTTGAGGAATTTTTTTCCAAACATTAAATTAGGTAAGGAAAACATTGATACGATGTATTACCAAATTTTACCTCAAAGGAATAATTTGGGATTTGGCTATACTCATTCAAAACCAATTTTTAGTAACAATTATATGGTACCTCAAAATGTTCCATTCTTCCCTAAGTGTTAGTGTGGTGAGAATTGGGAAAAAATTGTTCCATAAACAAAACACAATATTTAGGTTTTTATAATTCATACATCTCAAAGAAAATATGGATTCCTAAAATTTTACCTTCTGATGTTTTCAGATCCAAGAAAGTTGGGGATCCGAAACTATAACACTCTTATTTTCAGTAAAATAAAGATATAACCAACAAGAATACATGGTACAAGGATTGTGGATATTCCCACAACATGATTGGGTAAAAAAATATTTTAAAGGATTATCATGACGGATGAAAGAAAAAGTAACTTTAATATATAATGTAGATGGTGAAATTATTGTTATATATAACATTTTTCATCATGGAAAAACATGGATTTCAAATGTTTTATTTGTTATGTATATTAAGCACAATTGTATTAGCATAAGTCAATTATGTGATGAAGGTTACATTATGGTTTTTTGGAATGAAATGTCCTTAGTACCCAATTCCATGGAATAGTTAATTCATTCTACCCATAGCCAAAAGATTTTTTACTCACTAAATAATGAACTCATTAGGATCCAAGATATACCTTGACTTAGTGTAATGAAAGATCATTCTTGCTTATGGAATAGAATGTTAGGACACTGTAACCTTAGAAACCTTTGAAAACTCTCTATGAAAATACTAGTTAAGGATTTAATGGATATTATATTTGATTCCTCATATGTTTGTGATCCTTGCCAATTAGGAAAGAAACATAAATCAAGTTTCAAATCAAATGGTGTTTACTCAATAATTGGTGCATTACAGTTAGTGCATATAGATATATTTGGACTAATTCAAAATGGTTGCATTTGAGGAAAATATTACGCATTTTCTTAGTTTATGATTATACAAGATTTAAATAGGTCTTTTTTCTAGTAATGAAATCTGAAGATTTTTCTTATTTCAAAATTTTTAGAGCCCATGATAAAAATGAGAAAAAAATTAAATTGATATCTATTTATAGAGATCATGGAGGAGAATTTAAAATTTATGATTTTGAAACATTTTTTTGTAGAAAATTCATTACACAAAACATCTATGGACCATTAACTCCTCAATAAAATGATGTTTTTGAAGGATGAAATAAAATTCTTCCAGAGATAACAAGAACCATGTTGGGTGAATATTCGGTAGACAAACTTTTTTGGTCTAAAGCTTTAAGTACTACTTTCTATACTATAAATCTTGTTTTGATTATACCTTATCATAATAAAACTCATTATGAGTTGTGGAATGGTAGAAATCCTAGACTTTCCTACTTCATGGTTTTTGGTTGCAAGGTATTAATTCTGAATACTAAAGATAATATACAATAATACACACCAAAATCTAATGAATGAATATTCTTCAACTACTCTACATCTTCTAAGGCTTCTAGAGTTTTCAATACGAATACTTGTACTGTTGAAGAAATAGAACATGTTAAATTCGATGAAACATATCATTTTGTTTTTAAACATCCTAAAACAAAATCTTTAGGTGTGTTTTCAAAAAATGATTATCAACACTTGATTGAAGATCCTTCTATTAATGAAAATGTTAAAGAAAATGATTCTGAAGCATTTACCCCAGAATACTTCTTACCGTAATTGGATGAACATGTTTTACAATACATAAATCAATTGTTTCTTAAGTATCATCCCAGTGATAATATCATTGGTGATGTAAATCAACTTGTAAGTACTAAAATTTCCTTAATAAATAAAGTATAACATCAAGAATTCCATTATCAATTAGAACAAAAAATCACTTATGAAGACTTAGGTGATGATGAATGGATAAAATCTATCAATGATGAGCTAAATTAATTTTAAAGGATTAATTTCTGGACCTTGGTTGAAAGACCTACGGAATCTTCTATTATTGGAGTAAAACGTGTCTTCTGAAATAAGTTTGATGAAAATGGAATCATAGTATACAATAAATATAGATTAGTTGCTAGTGGATATAATCAACCAGAAGGAATAGACTATGAAGAAACCTATGCTCCAGTATCCCATCATGAATATTTTCATATTTTACAGTCCTTTGCAGCATTCATTAATTTCACACATTTTAAAATGGATTTTAAATTTGCTTTCCTTAATGGTTATGTTCATGAGGAAGTTTTTGTTGAAAACCCCCTTTTTTGATGATACAAAACATCCTGAACATGTTTTTAAACATACCAAAGCATTATATGGACTTAAACAAGCCTCTAGAGCTTAGTATGATATACTTACATGTTTTCTTCTTCAGAAAAATTATGTTAAGGTAAATGCTGATCCAAACCTTTTAATAAATAATGATATGAAAACTGTTTTGATTGTTTTTATTTATGTTGATGACATTATATTTTTTTCATCTCACCAATCATATACTAATTACTATGCGGATATAATGAAATATAATTTATAAATGAGTGTGATGGGTGAGTTACCATTTTTCCTTGGTTTTTAAATTTCTCAAAAACTAGAAATAATCTATATATCCGATAATAATTATATTAAAGTTATTCTTAAAAAGTATAGATATTGAAATAATATTTCTATAAGTACTCCCATTGGTTCCGCAAATTCACTTGATCTTGATGATGCTGGGAAACTAGTTGATCAAACTTCTTTTATAGGTCTGATAGGAAGTCTACCTTAGATAATATCTAGTTGTCCATACATAATGTTTTTGGTATGATTTTGTGCAAGATATCAATCGAATCCCATGGAATGTCAATTAAAGGTAGTGAAATGGATGTTTTTTACATTAATGGGAACTATGGATAAAGGGATTTTTTATACTTTGGGAAATGATTTGGATTTAAAAAGTTCTTCGGAAGCAGAATTTCGTGGATATAGAATGGATAGGAAAAGTTCATATGGAACTTGTCATTTTATAGGAGATTTATTAGTTTCTTGGTCATGAAAAATGAAATACTCAGTAGCACTTTTCAATACTGAAGCTGAATATATAGCAACCGGAAGTTGTTGTGATCACATATTTTGGATGTAGCACACACTTACATACTATGGTATGAGTTTTACCAAAACATCAATTTTGTGTGATAATACTAGTGTCATTGTCTTAAGCAAAAATACAGCACATCACTCTAATGAAAAACACAGAGATATTAGGCATCACATTCATAGTTATCACACACAAAAAGGAGATATCATTCATCAATTTATCGGAACGCAAAATCAACATGCTGATATTTTCACAAAATCATTACCATCCGATAGTTTAGAATGCATTAAATAGAAGTTAGTAATGATAACTATAAAGTAATCTTACTTATTAGTCTTCTATTAAAACCCTTATTTTTATAGAAAAAACTCTTTTTCATAGGGGTAGTACATTTTCTTATTAGTCAATTTGTTTTTGTAAAAAAATTTCACAATCAAACATTTCATAGTCAAAATGTTCGTAGTCTATTTTTTCTGTAGTTAAAATATTTTTGTATTCTAAAAAGTTCGTAGTCAAAATTTGTGTAATCTAATTATTTTTCATAATCAAAATTGAGGAATATAATGTTATTGAAAATTAATTTTTTTATATGAATAATCTTCTTAACAATCCAAATTTAATGTTTCCTTTTATAAAATTTCATAATCTTTTTTTACTTCCATTTGTTTTGTTTTTTTTTAATTTTTTGGATTCACTTTTCCATAAATCCAAAGGTTTTATCTTAAAACCCTAAAAAGATCAGAATCTTTAAAAATCATTCTTCAGCTATTATCTCAAATGTCAGATCAACTCTAGATGCATTCAACAGTTGGATCTATCCGGGATGCAGAATTGTCACATCAACTACTTATATAATGGACACACAATGGTCGTCCAACATCGAACCCAAATCTCTTGAATTTTGAAGCACTTCCCTTCCTACTTAAGACCATTCATAATTTCTCAGGTTATCCATAGTTAGGAATGTCTAATGAATCCTATCCTCAGAAATAAATTTCAACCATAAAGGAAATATTTGAATGACAGATTTATTGTGAAAGGTTTGTTGGCACATACTTCTTTAGTATGTAGGATTCAATCATCTCCAAGAAAATCATGTTAAATGGCTGAGAGAGTATAGCTATTTCGAAACCCAAGGCTGAGGATTCGGTAACTATGGATTTTCTAGTAGAGATATATTAATCATTATTTTCTTCAATCAAGGAGGAAAAGACAAATTTTCTTTTAAGGGTTATAGTAAGAATTATTCTCTTTCATAATCTAAAGCATCTAGTTTAATTGTAATAGCTTAATTATGAGAAGCTTAATTTTTTTCTCATAAGATTCTTGATGATATTAGAAACTTTGACAAGGAAAAGGCTCTATATTTTCTTAGTCATTCAGAGGTAAAGACTCTAAAGATTCATCATCTATCTACAAATTAGTATATTCTAGAACATTGAGATTATGGTTATATATTTCTATGGAAAGGAGATAAAAATACTCTAATGAAAGGTAATATGTATGTATTGGATTTCATATTTAACATCCGGATGCTGAATCAGGATATGTATTTATTTGGTTAAAATTGAGAATATCAAGAATGGGAATCTGATGTCTGAGATTATCATGTATCTTGAAATCCTATTAAATATCATTGATTCGTGTTTAGAATCAATGATAATTTCCTTCAAATCGATGGAAAGAAATTTCAGGGTAATGTTTCCAATCGATGACAGTCTAAGGAGAATGAAAATTATATTTTCTTGTGAATATGGAGTGTTTTATGATTTTCCAAATGATGAAGATGAGTCTTTAACAAAGAAATAAGTTGTAGTTGAAACCTCTAAGAAATGTGGATGGAAGAAGAAAGTGAAATAAATTCAAGAGATTGAAAATTTTCTGTTGCGATGGAAATTTATTATACACCTCTAATGCTGAAAATGCAAAAATATTATCCTATTGATGTTGTGGATATGTGGATAGAACACAAAAATTTCTACAATGAAGGGGAGCATATGTTTGGTTTGGATCCGGATGTGGAAAAACCATGGAAGATTAATGCCTATGAAGATCATGAGAAACAAAATAATGAGAAGAAGTAGAAAAGAAATTTTCTGAAGTTGAAATCATTCAATCTCTTCATAAGGCTAATAAAAAAAGCCTCCGATAATATTTAGGTTCCCGAATAGTTTTTCAACTTAATTACTTTAGAAACTCTAGGAATTAAGTTGGTGATTCCAAATCAACATCAAGAATAAAAATAAGAAATATGTTGTGTCATTGATGAAATTATATGACATGTGGATGTTTATCATGATAAGGAAAGTCATTCCGAGAAGTTTTCCATCTGAACTTCTAATGTCGAAAAATCTAATCTTTCTACACCTAAAAATGATGACATGGATCAGAAAGAAGTCAATAAGAGATTATAGGAAGATTTTAGTAATCGTGATATTATTCAGTAAGGAGAACCTCATGTAGAAGTTGAGAAGAAAAATTCTGATGAAGATAAAAATGATGAGCTATCAGAAAGTGAGCATGAATCACCAAAAGATGATAAGATAATTTCAAAAAAGATAAGGGTAAGCAGGTGATGGATGATACTCCTACCAAGTCTTTTTTTAGTCATAAACATGTTGGTGCTTCATAAAATAGGAAATATGATGTTCTTGAGAATTAATCCCCATCATCAAAGCATTCGAATTCGGAATATTCTTCTCTTTTCCATGACTTTTTTGTTCAGTCTTTGAAGAATTTGGTTGGTTCTATTCTAATATTTAAAACTACAGATTCATGATTCCAAATGCTTCATCAATCCTTAAATTAGAAAACAGATTCAGTATCCAAGGTGATGGATAAGTGTGTCATACTTGAGGATGATTTTAACACTTCATTCATTAATTATGTATCCGATAAAAGATCTTACAAGAAGATGACTAGTTAGTCAAGGAAAACTATTGAAGAGATGAGAATCCACGATAAGTTTCAAGATAATGGCTAGGAAGCTTTTGAAACCTAAGATACTAAGTTTAAAGTTCTCACTATGTCTTTTACTGAAAATTTATCCCTTGAAGAAACTACTCAGAAGGAATTAGTGAATGAACGGAATGAGAAACTGTATTCAGTTGCTCAGAGTAGGGAGAGGGAAAGGGATCTTCGAATCGAACTTGAGGAAAAAATTTCTAAACAAGAAGATTCCTTGATGGCTTAGACTTATATTCTTATGGCTCAGGAAGGAAAAATTGAATCCTTATAAAGGAAAAGTTAAGATCAAGAACAACTACTCATGTGCATGGAAGATGATCAAAAGGATCTATGGATGCTCAAGACTGTTGTGAAGAAGCTGATGCTGAAAGAGAAAGAGGGGTAGTTTCATTCAAATATAATATTTTGATGTATTTTCTTGTTGTAAAATTATTTAAAACTTAGTGATATTTTCATTTCACTTCATATATTTGGTTGTTTAGTACTAATATTTCAGGTACCCTATTTTCATTTCCAATCCCTTTATTCCTTTTTGTAAATCATAAAGGGGGACAAAGGAAGGTCAAAAAGAATACTATGTAACGATTAAACTTCCCTATGTAAGGGGGAGTTCTTCCAAGGGGGAGTATTTATCATGAATATTTTTGTATGCAAGAAAATTTAAAATTTTATTATGGAAATCAAGAGCACAATCCTTAGGTATTTCAAAGACATAGGGGGAGTTAGTCGTATTCACTATGATCTATAAGTAAAGGGAGATTAGTTTTTTTTAATCATAAAAATTTCAATGTTCTTATATTCTTTTTAGTAAGGATGTTTTTGGTTTCCATAAAGGTGGAGATTGTTGAGTCAATGAGGATTCCTTTTGACTTTTCCATTCATCTATGTTTTTAAAATCACAAACAGTAAATCTCAATGAAAATTTTTCTACTCAGATTTTCCTTAAATAAGGAAAATTTTCCATTCCTAAGGAAATTTATCCTTACTTTTTTTTCATTGTTCATATTTTAGTTTCTTTAAATCTAACGTTTTTAATTTCAAAGTGAAAAATTAGATTTCACATCTAAAATCTAAAATATCTAGAAATATTTAGATATAGAGTATTCTGTTTTCATGATCAGAAATCAAACTACAAATTCTTGTCAATCCAGATTCTAAATTCACTGAATTTTAGGTTCTGAATTCTCAAAAATTGAGAATCTGAATTCTCTAAAAATAAGGTTTCAAATTCTATTAAATTAAAACACTGAAATCCTTAGAATTCATGTTCCAAATTCAATGGAATTCAGACACCGAATTCCTTATAATTCATACTCTGAATTCCTTATAATTTAGATTCTGAATTACTTAGATTTCAAACTCAAAATTCCTTAGAATTTATGTTCTGAATTCCTTATAATTCCGACTTTGAAATCTGTAGAATTCCGGCTCTGAATTCCGTAGAATTCAGACTCTTAATTCCTTAGAATTCAGACTCCAAATTCCTTAGAATTGAGACTCTGAATTCTTTATAATTCAAATATCAAATTCCAGATAATTCAAACTCTGAATTGCTCAGAATTCAGACTACGATGTCTATAGAATTCTAATTCAAAATTCCTTGAAAAATAGAGTCCAAATAACCTTGGAATATAGACTCCAAATGTTTTTTTCCTCAAACTCTAAATTTAAGTTTTTCCGTATTATCTAAAAAATAGATTTTGTTGAGAAACCAAATTTTACTCACTCATATTATAGTTATAAAATGATGTCATTCATTTTGTTTCTAACTAATCCTTGTTTAAGGGACATATGTATATTTCCCTCTATACATCAAGGAAAAATATTACCATTGGAGGAAGGAGATGACTGTTGTAAATGTTCCTATAAACAAGAGCTCATATGAATGAGATCAATAGATTGTTCTAAAACATTAGATATTATATGCTGAAGTAATTGCTAGTGAGAAAGACTCTCATGATTTGTGTGTACAGAACATCTTTTTTATATTTCATTGTATGACTCCGATTATTGAAGAGTACAATAGAGGTCTTCCAGGTATAGGAAGACAATGGTTCAAATTACCCTAATGTTCTAGTACTTACTTGATAAAGAAGACAAAGGTGCTGACTACCTTGAAGTTCAAGGGATTTTGGGGATAGCAAGATAGACTCTGATAATCCTATCGAGGTCTTACCCTATTGTGGATTAGATAGATTTTCTTGAAAGTATAACTCAAGGGACCTTTCTCCCAGGTTTTTTAGATACCATACTCTTTGGTTTAAATGATTTCATACTTGTTACTTGTATTGTTTCACGTTTTTTTTTTCTAATGCATTTTGATTAATATGGAAGGTATAAATATCTTATACTTTCTGGTAATTGTATACTCTGATGAGTAAAAATTTGATACGCTTTAAGGTAGAATCTTTTTCCTAGTATAATTTTCTTAAGATTCATTTTCAGAACTATATTTCTATAATCTATCAGGATTGAAGAACAAAAGGGTCTTGGTAATTTACATTATTTTACGTTTCTAAACAATAGAATGTTTTAACTAAATTTAAAGGTTCCAAATAAATTATTAAAGTATACAATTCACCCCCTTCTTGTATATTGTGCATCTACATCATTATTTCGATCCTACTATGTAATTTTGCCAAATTAATTTTTATTATAAGGTGTAATGATATATCATTGGGAAATATTATACTTGGTCCCAGAAATCACTATATATCCAATTAGTTTTTATGATATTATATAATCTATAAAATTCGTGTATCAATGAAACATAATATAAAATATCCATAGGGAGTAAATTATAATTTTTTATCAATATTTCCCAACTAAATCATTTAACAATAAAAATAAAAACTATTTGTAAAAATGTTATATGTTTTGGGAAATAATAATATCCATTATGATAAAATATTCATATTTATGGGAAATTAAATTTTATTTTGGAGTTTTTTAAAACAAATGTGTTTTTAGGAGAATGTTAAAAATAACAAAATATTTTGACACTATAAAAAAATTTACTTGTTGATAATTCTCAAGTTTAATCCACCTAGATGAAATGATTTAATATGAAGAATTATAATATAGTATTTTTTAATGAATCATGATATTACATTTCAATAGGGTGTTATATACACTATAAAAAAGTAAATTGGTGCATTATAACCAATAAATCTCAATGGAATGTAAATTGAGGTGAAATCGCTTACCCCAAAATTTATTCTAAATGAACATAATTTGACCCCATGTATAGTGGTTTAAAACATGTAATTAATGTATATCAGAACCATATTAATACTTATAATATCATATCCAATCCTTTTATAAAATATTACCACAAGTTTATACATAATGTTCTATTATTTTCGTTGTTACATGTGCTAATTTCCTTGTATTGTAATGAGGGTTTCGTCATTAAATATTTGGTTATTGGATATATTATATTGTTATATCAGTTCTATAATAATAATATAATAATTTTCAAATAATTACAACAATTTGAATTTTGGAACCAATCATGAATGATTTTTATGAAAAATCATGTATTTTATGATCATAGAGATGATATTCCATATATATGCACGAGTAATATTATCATTTCTCAATGATAATTTTGGAATGATGGTATATAATATATTATCACTTAATAATGAAAAAAATATCTAATATACAATATTATATAAATATATATAATAATTGTGTGGTGGTGGTGAAAAAAGAGTAACATCTATTTGTTAAGGTAGTAGTCCACACGCACACGAACGATGTTATCATCATCATGCGTGTGAAAAGGAATTAAATTAAATGTTATATAATCAATGAATAATTAAAAATATTTTATTAATATCATAATTATGTAATTTATGTCAATAATAAACCTAATATGTATTCTTATCACTATCTATGTGATGTGTTAGTAAAAGATGAATCAAATATCTTCGCGATACTATAGTCAGATGTACACCTGAGTGACATTATCATATCTCTAATGGAATGAAATGTAACAAAGGATTATTTGATATAATTAATATTGAAATATAATTTTATATGTAATTTATTATTTATATATTATCTCTATCTTCATATTTGTCTATCATATGTGGTAATGGATGAATAAATGACATCGTTTCGTGGGGTGGTTTTTTACCTTACACACGAATAATGATTTCATAACCCATTTGATGGATGTAGAGGTGGTTTTCTAATATTAAATATAAATTAAAACATATAAGTAGATTTAATATACTTTTTCTGTAATATCTTATTGTTTTAACATGAATCTATGGGGATGAGGAAGAAATGATATAAAAACCCTCATTGAAGAATGATACATTTTCATTTGGTATACTACTTTAGATTATAGTAAAACATTCCAACAATGGTTTTCTTCCCAAACAAAGGAATCTTGGTTGGGGATAGGTCTGTAGAAATGAATTTTTTTATGTTACGATCTCAAAAAATTGTTTCATTATGTTATTAATATATAATAGTTTGTGTCCTTTTTTATGTGAGGTGTGTGGAACACTTATATATTTTTTAAACGATTCAATATTACTTACATTTTTATCATCTAAAATATATCTTGAATGGGCCCACACAGATCCTAAAAGATATTTGGTGAAAATAGGTCCATAAAATGTGTGTTTTTCAATTTGTTAGGTCATTTTTAACACTTATGTTCTTTGGATAACACATAATTAATCAATTTTCAATTTACACATGATAAATAATATTTTCATTTTTCACTATTCATTTTGTTAAAAAATTATATTGAAATTATGGGAAATGAGAAATTATTATGATTAAAATTATGTAATCTATTTTAAAATTTTTAATTCATATACTTGAAAAAATTTAAATTTTAAATTAATATCATAGATGTTATGAGAAAGAGGGTCTTCAATGAGAGCACCATAATAAATTACAATGTTTTTATAACAAAATATAACAATAAAATGATTCTATTTACTAAATTGGATTAATTTATATTAAAAAAAATTACATTATAAGGAATTAAATATGTAATTTATCATTATAAATTATTTCATCTAATAAGCACATTTCAATTAAAATTTCTTTTTTTCACTATTCATGGAAAAATGAAACTTTTTTGAAAAAAAAAATTATCCTCAGTTGATTTTGATATATTATTTTCATAAATTAATTTAATTTAATTTTTTTAGGATTGTAATATATTAATTTAAAATCACATGGACATATAATGACGAATTAATTTTAGATAATAATAGTTTTTTCAGAATAATTACTTTTTATTTTAAACGATTATAGTCTATTTTCTAATAAATAAATTACATGGATTGTGTTTAAATTATTTATTATAATAAATTATTTTATTATATTCAAACCTGAAATTATAAATTCTAGTTTATAACATAAAAATTTTATATTAACAATTTAATAATATGTATCATTTCATTTTTTCTCGATATTTTAGGTGACATAAGATAAACATAGAGTTGCATGTAACATATATTTAAATTAGTGTTTAATATAATGATTAATAAATTTAGTGTTCCATGTTACAATAGGAATATTATGTTTTTCATGTAATTCATGATATTGAAGAGTATGAATTTATTTAAAAATAAATATATCATAATGACTTAGGGTGTAATATTTTCATCTATACTTGGTATTGCATGTTGTATATTTTATTATATACAATGGTCTTATTTTTATGTGTTCTTGTTTTATATAAATGATCATAGGTAATGAAAGATACCAAATTCAACTATAATGTCTTTTTCCTATGTAATGTTTAAGTCCAGGTCCTTACAGTTTCCACAATATAGCGGTTTTTATAACTTTATGCAATATGATAATGATAATAGAGTATCTTTTAAAGACATTCATTATTAGATTGGTTGATATTGAATTTGAATTTTTTTAGGATCATTTAACTAAACATAGTTTTTTAATAGTGTTTTTGTAAAAAATAAATAAGGATGTTGTACTAGGATCATTCATTAGAGATGATATCCTCCTATATATATGATTTATAATGGTTGGAATTCGATTATAGTTGATTGTTGCAGTCATAGTTTAGTTTAAAAAAGAAATAAGATTCCATTGAATCTGTTCTAGAGAGTAGTTAGTTCTTCCAAAAAGGTGCATGATGATAATAGAAAATTTTTTAAGGAAACATCCTTAATTATTGAACTGGAATTCTAATCCAATGGTTGTGAAAGGTTTGATAAATCACTTTGAGATGATATTTGATATCAAGGGACGTTTTAATGAAAAAAATGGTCCCTTTTTATTATTATTTTGAAAGAGAATATGATTTGGGTGGTATAAAGTAAATAATACCAAATATAAATATTATTATGATTCTGTGGAATGGGAGAATAATAATATTTTTTTTAGATAGATAATATTTCCCTATAGTAGTATGATATATAATGGTGAAAACACACCTAGAACCAAGGAAGAAAAATGATGATTTTCTTGTTCTGATTGAAGAAAATTTTAATATAATGGTCTGATACATATTTTATTTTGTTTATTTAATTGATAATGAAATTAAAATATTTATCCGTACATTGAATTTTTTTATGAATATCATTTGTATAACAAGAATTTTAAACTTATTAAAATGTTATTCATTGTGAACAGAAAGTTGAGATATAGTTTCACGAGCACAATGTTCCTAGCGATGAAATGTGAATGAAATGGTTAAGGATCTATGAAATTAATGAGATATATATGATGAATTATTGAGTAAGACCCCCCAAATGATCAATGAATCATAATATAAATTTCAAGGAATGATTGATTGGTTATAAAATGTGTTACCATTGTGGTAAATTGGGGTATGTGACACAAGAAATCATGGAATAGAGTACCAAAAGATCCGTGAATACGTTAATAGTTATCAAGAAAGAGGTGGGAGAATTTTAATTTTAATTAATAAATAAATAAAGACAATATTTCTAGATAATTAGTTATAAAGGTGGGAAATCATCAATATCATAAAAAGAAGGGTTTAGAAAAATCTTTTTATACTATAACATTTAATGTTGGATTTTAAATTGAAGTGGAGATAAGAATGTTTATTGTTTATTTTAATTATTAAAATATTCTATATGAAATTAGTCATTGAATTCCTTCATTTCTGAGAAATTTTTTTGTGAATTGCGAATGTCCCCTGTAAAGTTATCCAAAAATATTTTATAAAACCTCTTTTATAAATATAATATAAATCAATTTTTTTACTAATATTCCAATTTTTATTAGTTGGATGGCCTTTCCTAAAAATCATATTTAACAATCAACAATAGAGTTTGGTTTTAATTTGAGTATGGATTTGATTTGATTTTATCTTTATAAGTTATATTTATTATCCATTATTGTTTTTATCACTAATTACATGTCATTGATATGAAACTAAGAATCTATGAAAATGATGATAGTTGGATGTTTATGTTACCTTGATAATGATATTAAAAAAACTGTTTAAATATGTGATGTGGTAGTAGTTAGTGAATATATTGATTTTTTTAATGATGAATTTTTAGTTTTATTCATGATCAATATGTTGATTTTATTGTTGACTTAGTTTGTGATGTTAAGCCATTTTCAATACCCCCTTTTCTATGGAACAACTATAAATTTTACAACTAAAATAGAACTAGAAGAAATTTCTAGGTTAATGGTTTATTCATCAATGTACTTCACCAATGGGAGAACCTTTTTAGTTTAAAAGAAATGTGGTTCCATGATGATTTTAATTCATTATAGTGTTTTTAATAAAATCACTATTTAGAATATGTACCATTTCCTTATATCTTGGATTTGTTTGATCCACTCTATGAATAATAGTTTTTTAAATACTATTCTTGGGTTTAGGTTCCATCAATTACAATTAAAGGAGGTATATGTTTTGATGATATAAGAACAGAATATATTTTAGGATTGTGAGTTTGTAGTAATTCAAATTGGGTTTTATAATTCAACTACTATAGTTGCTGATATAATGAATAGAGTTTTCATGAGTTCATGGATATTTCATTTATAGTATTAATTTATGATATACTGATATATTGTAAAATATAAAAGGAACATGAAAGAAAAATATGGATTTTTTCAAAACCGTAATGAAAAGAAACTATGTGGAAAATTTAGAAAATTTGAATTTTGGTTACCAAATATTTATCTCTATGAAAATATTTTTACAAAATTTGTAATTAGTTTGGACCCTAAAAAAATACTATCCGAGAATTAACACATTAATAAATTTCACATATATTAATAGATTTCTTAAAATATTGAAATACTACAGTAATTTTTTTGAAATCATTATTGGGTAGTGTATCCCACTAAATAAGTTATCTAAAAATGGAATTAAAGTCATCCTAAAAACGAATGTGATATTGTTATCGGGAACTAGATAGGATGTTAGAAATTCTCCGGTTTGGCCATTCCCTCCATGAATGATGACTTATTTAACTACATTAATTCATATTTTAATGGTTTTGGTTTTGTTCTAATGAAGAATGTATATGTAAATTATTATGATTCAATTCAATAATAACTTGAAGGAAAAAAATATCCCTTATATGATTGGGAATTTGTAGCAGTGGTTTTTGTATGTTTAATTTGGAGGAAACATTTATAAGTAGAAAATAGTGAAATATATTATATTCATAAAATATTTATGTATAATTTAATAATAAATACTAGAACATGTGGAATATAAGATGGATGGAACTGATCATGTATTATGGCTCCATGATTTATTATTGTCATGGGAATGAAAAAAAAGTAGTTAATTTTTTTATTCAATAACTTAATGCATCATTAACCATGTTATGATTGGAATATATACCCTTGGGTAATGATATGATGAATTAAAAAAAATTGTTGACGCAAGAACATCATTTTTTTCCTATGATAGTACAGTCATCTTCATTACAAATAATTATGAAACATCATAAGGAGGATTGTATTTTACCAAAAATTCTAGAGTTCGTTAAGATGAGTATGTAACCAGATCTTAATATTGAAAAAGAATGTGTTTTGAGTTATTGAAAGCGATTATCTAATCCTTTTGATTCCAAGTTATAGAGTTAATTTTTGTGTGATTCTAATGATTCTACCTTTTCCATTCACCCTTTTAGAAGTATGTTGTATATATACCATCATGAGTATTACTAATTGGATTTAATGAAAATACATATTATTGACTTTAGTGTGAAATGCCTGAATTTTCAACTAGTTAGATAAGAATGAAAATTTATAATAGGGATTCTTTTATATGTTATAGTTCTAGTGTTTAAATGATAGAATATATCCATGTATTTTTTGTTATATTTATTATGAATTATCATGTTCATAATGTGAATTGGGTAATTGTTGATGGTTTAACAAAATCTATGTATTTTATTCCAATTAGAGGGATTATGTATTTATATCAACATTCATAACTATATATAATGTTTATATTAATGTTTCACGGAGTTACACTATCAATTGAATTTGATCTTGATCCTTGGTTAACATATAATTTTTTGAGGATTTTTTATGTTGTTGGGACCTTAATTAAAATTAAAAATAACTTTTCATACACAGTATGACAAACAATTTGAATCAGAAATTCCAACTATTTAAGACATGTTATGTTATTATTCCATTGATTTCATGGGAAATTGGGATCATCCTATTATAATAGTTTAGTATTATTATCATAATATTTTTCATTCCATAATATAAATGGAACCTTTTGAGTCATTATATGGAAATAAATTACCGATAGTAATTTTTTAGGATGATATTAGACAAATGAAGTTGATGGGAAAGAAATTGGTAGAGAAATTGGATGATCAAGTGAAAATGTTTTAGATTCCTAAGAGGATAGTTCACATATGGAATAATATCTTTTCATATAATAGGAGGATGTAACTTTCATTCAATGTATGTAATAATTTTTTTCATGAATTATCTCAATGGAAATGTTTTATGTGTTTTTGTAAAAAGGGGAAGTAAAATTAGTTATTTGATAGAATTTATAAAATACTATATAATGTTTGACTATTTTATTATAGGGAATACTTCACTCTTATTTTATCCTATTTACAAAATGTATTTCAAATTCCATTGTTATGGAAATATATGTGTAATTCATCACATGCCTTGAGCCCTGAAATAGTTTAGTTGGATGATAATATATCTTATGTGGAACAACCAATTTAGATTATTTATTGTAGGGTTAAATTATTTAATAATAAGATAGTTCAAAATATTAAGGATTTTCAGTGAAAAAACATGGATGAAGATGGATCATGGGAATATGAAAATGATTTGAGGGAAAGATAGCCCCACTTATATGATAAGTGAAAAAACAAGTGGGGATGTAAAAAATTAGGTAATGAAAAATATTTTTAAATTAATTAAAATAAGTATTAAAATTTCATTAATTTTTTTATTAAAATAATAAAAAATATTGTATCTTTAATGTATTTTACACATGAATTTAGAAATATTTCATTTTCCTTTTAAAAATAATTTTTCCTGAAAAACTTTTTTTCACCAAATTATTCTATTTTATTTCTAATTATATTCTACAAAATATGTGTTCTGAAAATGGAATAATGGATTTCATATTTGGAATTACTATGGCCAAATTCATAAAATTAACACCATTTGTAAATTTTTCGAAATGAATAGTAACCCTACTAATTTTTTTACCATGATAATGATTAATTCTGGTACATAATGTTTTGAAACAAAATGATGTGGAAAATAAAGTAACCCTATCACATGCCAAAACATTATTTGATCTTCACATATCATCCATAGTCTTCTAATGGTCTAATATTTTACTTTTTTTATTTTTTTTATGAGATTATGATCTTTGCAATATTTTCCATCAAGAAAATTAAAAAATTTACCAAATTTTTTAATACCTACAACATATTTAATATAAGGATACCATGAGTACATGTTCCATTATAATTATAATTTTCAAATACAGAATATTTATCTTTATCATGGATAATTATTTTTAATTTTAATTGAATATATAATTAATTAAAATTTGTACAATACATTAACATTTTAATTTTTAAATTAATTGAAAAATAAAATAAATTATTTTAAAAATATTTTAAGAAATATAATTTTAAATATAATTCGATATATAAATTTTCAATATGAAATGAAAATTTGATGGACATATTAATCTATTAGGTTCAAAATTTTATAGTTCTCGTGATGTCATTAGAATCCAATAACTGAGTATTTATAAAAATAGAAATTTATAATATATTATAATATAAATATGAAATTAAATTATAAATAAATCTCAAAAATATTAGGTTTAAAAATGTGACTGTGATATGATTTATAATATCCACCATGGACTGTTTTTTGTGCATTATTTCAATTTATAGTAATTATATTTACCATTAATATATAAAAAAAATTGTTTTGTTGGTATTTATAAAAAGAGTTAATGAAGACTTAATACCAAAATATTAATAAGAAATTAATAAAAAAATTGTAATATATAATTAATGATGTAATTGAAACATATCCTTACACTATCTTAGAAAAAAGTCCTTTTGAGTCATTTTTAATTTAATATTATTTTTATACTTTAATTAAATTTCAAGAGTTCCCCTCCCCTCTCTTATAAACAAGAACCTAACATTGTAATTTATTCAAATATGAAACCCCAATTTTGGGAATTACCTACCCAAATAACTTCTTAGAATCCATATCATTAAATTAGTGTTACTGCTATATCAGGAATTGATGTAATTTTCATTAATCTGCACAAATCTTGATAGTTTATAAATAAATAATTAAATTAAAATATAATATTAATCAAATATTTATAATTATAAAAATATAAAATATTATTTAATTTATTACAAATCCATTCACTAGAAATCGATAATGTCATTCATGCATACATGTGGACTACAACTATATAAAGATATGTTATTTGTTTTTTCATCACTAAATAACATGGATGAAATATATAAGTTAATTAAAATGAATAAATAAAATATCCATTATTTTATAACAATTTTATAAATTCAAAATTATACATACATTATTTTCATAATGATTGTTGAAATTTGGAACTATTACTCATGTGAATGTACGACTTACTGTATCCATGGATTTAACATAGTTTATTTTTTATATACTTGATTAATGGATTGATTAAAATAATTAATTTCTATATAAATGTGATACTTATTAAATAATTATTACTCAAAAGATTATTTAATTTTAGATTCTGTGGTTGTTTTCATCCTACCAAATCCATTTATAACATATTAGGAGAATACTATCATATCTTCATATGTTAGCTAAAATGATTTATTAATTGAATAGGAAATGATAATAAGTGATATAAAATTAATAACAAAGATGTAAATTATTACTATTAAATTAAATACATAACCAATGGTTATAATTCTATAATACAAGGAAGATATATGATGATCTAGATTCATGGTAAGGGACTTTCTATTAAAAATAATCATTGAATGATTCCCTTAAAACACCCATATTCTTATATATACATTCACTATAAAAAATTCTGAAATGACTATTTACGTATAATATACTTCATATGAATGTTTTCCCCCAATAATTAATAATATTTTTATGGAATTTACCCTTATATTTTTATTACGATCATATCTAAAAAACATCATTTAAAATTATCATGTTTTTGAATAAAATTTTTTTCAAAATAGAATGGATGTTTTCCTCAAGAAATGTTTCATGTGGTCTTTCAAGATCAATTTCCATATAATATGGAATATACATATTTTTCTTTATGTGAAAATTTAATTTTTCTCAGTAATTTTTTACAACGATCTTCTCATCAATGAAAACTACCTTTCCCTTTTTCTCAGTAATTTCGATTTAAAATGGGTTTTTAAATTGAAATTTTATTTTGATAAAAAAATGATTAATTCATATGTGTTTAAAAGTGATTTTTAACGGTTTTATTATGATAAAGTGGAATAATAAATTTTGTACTGTTGTAATTGAGATTTATTAATGAATTTGGTGAGCCTAATATATCTTATATAAGTATTTTGGACACATTATAGATCCTAGGTGAGACTAATATAGATTATACATTCGGGGTTCCCATATAGTGTGGGGTGACTATAATAAAACATATATTATGGGGGCATCTAGATAGATCTCCAATTATCTGGTCAATATTCATTGTCATCATAGACAATAGGGATGTATTTACCAAGGAGTTCCATCTTAAGGATTAAACTGAGACCCAGTTATTTATGATACTGGTGATAAAAATAATTCAATATATTTCCAAATGGGGGTTTATATTCCATCTATGAGATTTAATATTTTTAAAAAAAAAATTATTTTTGACATACATAGGGAAATTGATTATTTCATCTTTTCAAATATCATTTAGTTAAAGATAATATTTTCATGGGTTTTAATTCTTTTCAATAGATCAATAGTCATATTCTTTTTATGTTGCTTAGTATGTTTTTATAATCATTGCACATTTTCCAATTTATTTCGTTATTATATATGATCACTAGGAACATGGATGTTAACAGGATGATAATTTAGAATATTTATCCTGAAAAATAATATTTATCCTGAAAAATAATATTTATTTTATTTTAATTTTTTTATGGGAATAGTGAGTACTAAAAAGATGTGTCCACTCATAGTGTATGTGTTTACTAAATAACAATTTCTCTTAATTCTCATAGAAAATAGTCATAAATTATAAATGAGGATAATAGAAAGGAATTATATTCTTAATATAAAATATTATGTTTTTAAGGTCCGGTCCTTACAAGAAAAATATTACCAATATAAATGAAATATATTATAATCCATTCTTATAAGATCTCCATTTAGAAATAACATTAATGAAAAAATATTATAAATAATTATATCATTTACTAAATATTTCTTAATCAATTAATAATCCATTGTGATACTCAAACATTTTATTGAGTTTCAAAGAGATTTCCTTTATAGCTGATCAATATTATTGTGAACTAGGATTTTTACACATAGATATATAAACATTATTATGAAAATTCATTAAATTACCCAAATACATGGTTGGTAATCCTAAAGGTATAGTGCCTTTGGAATCATATATGCCTGATCAAATGGTTCCGTTGTGATCTAGATTATCTCCCACTATGGTATTTGTAATTATAACTTCTCTAAGACATACCATACATAAAATATTCATTGATAAACATGTGAAATGATTCATAGTGAATGATGATCTAATATTATCAGTAATTGTAAACTAGGGATATATATATTCATAACATGGGAATTCTAGTATGAGAACATGATAATAAAAACTAAAAAAAAACCATATATATAATGTAACAAAATATTGATTCTTTTAATAGGGATTAGAATTTCATAATACAATAATCCAAAATAAATAAATGAAAATTAGGCAATAGATAATTACATTGGCCTAATACCTAGAATTTTTCAATAAAAATAATAATTGAAAATCATTTCCTTTTTAGCCATGTCTCATTTCTAAAACTATCATACTGGAACATGTTCAAACACCAACCCATCATAGTAGTCAAGGTTCACTCGAATGACTGTCTAATTAGACAATGTCCCTTATTGAACTCAGTTCAAACACAATACTAGTCATGTTTATCTCATGGGATATCAATCTTTACCCGATTAATTGGTGGGTGGTATAGGTTCCACCCATCCTTAGTTATTACCTAACCACCATATCAGGATATAATATATCCACTATCCTTTGTTATAATATGCCCACCTTCACCTAACTTAAAACATACATATGTCTTACATAAGATCATAAAACATTCTTCATGTGTAGAAAATGAAAAATGGGCATCATAACAACATTATCATAAACAAACCCATGAAAATAAATGGTTTTGAAAAACAATTCATAATAGAATAACACAATGTAAAAATGGGTTTCATATTAATATTTTCATAAATACATAAATATTCCAATGAAATAATAAAGGGGAAACACTAGATCATATCCCCATTAAATTATATATATAATAAAATTATTTCATCTTTGTTAGAAAATGAATTTGAAAAATAACTTGATTCATTTCCAAATAAAAATATCCATTTTTTTAAAAAACATTTTAAAAATAAAATTCATAAAAGATTTTGGAAATAATTTTTTTTGAAATTAAAATTAGAAACATGTAAACAATTATTCAATGGTAATTTAAAACATTTCATGAGTAAAATATAATTTCAAATTTGAAAATTAACATTTCAAATGATAAGAATATTCAAAATTAGTTTTAATGAAATTAACAATGGAAACAAATAAAAGAATAATTAAAGTCCATTTAAAAAATTTCTTATGAAAATTATCCTTTCATCATTGAAAATAGTATTTTTTAGAAATAAAAATTCTAAAATATTAAATTATTATTATCCTAATAAATAAAAATTGAAACATATACAGGAAGAATTAAATCATTAATTTTTCATGACTATGTGAAGTTGTATTCGTGTCATACATGTTATAAAAATATTTATTTCAAATTTTCTGTAAAATCCAAAGATTACCAATTATATAAAATTACATGAATATTCATTTTTTTAACACTAAAACATGGGTAAAAATAAAGATATAAAATCATTAAATAATATTAGAAAAAAATTAAAACATTTTTAGTAAACATAGTCATGATAGAAAAAGAGTTTGAGGATAAAGGGAGAAATAAAGATTGTTTTCATAAAAAATCATTTGGAATATTGAGTTCATAAGGAGTGGAAAATGAAAATAACACATTTATTTACATGAAATTATCATGGGATATAAAAACTCATCTCTTTATTGAGAGGTAGATCATAATATTTCAATTTTATTAGAATAAACATAAAAAATCACGATATGACAAACATATCTAGCCACAAGTAGAAGTGCCTAACCAAATATTAAGAAATAAAATAATTGTAAAAAAAGTAATGGATGAAATATAAAATAGTACATATACTCAACCAAAATATATATATAATTAAATGTCATAATATGATTGATAATTTTCATACTCATCATCAAAATCATAAATACTTTCCACTCTAGCAGTGAACATTTTTGGCTAAAGATCTTAAAAAAATTTACATTTGTTCTTTCCTTCATAATATAATTATTAAATTTTGACACATTTGAGTATTATTAAGCACATAACTTCCTCATAATGTTACAGTAGCCCTTATTTGGGATTATATTTTAAGGAACAATAATGAATCCCTTACAATCAACAACATTTGGAAATCCATCTTCCATAACATCATTTTAGGGGGCATGGCCACCACTTCCCAAATCCCTGAAGGGATTCCATTGGTTTATTTCATTTTCTATTTTAGGGATGTATCCTCACATTCCAAAAATTCAGGGATCATTGAAAACATTCTGAATACCTAGAAATTGTTTTTATTACACTAAAAAATAAGTTTCATTTATTCACCATTGGGTGTATTAAGTTCTTAAAATTAGATTCCTCTAGATAAAAAATTCAACTTTTCCCTAAAGTATCATACAATGTTAGAATACCCAATGAATCCATACACTTTACTTAGTCACGAGTAGTCCTTAAAAAGGATTTTCACTCATCACTATGTTGTGTACTCTCCACACTCTCTTGATGATTGGAGCATTAATTTGTAACCAAAAGATAGATAAAATCCATGATGGTACCCAGAGATGCATCTCTTATGTTAGACTTATCATCTATCACATTCCCTTTAGATTCAAATTGACTAAATAATGATGTACCATAATGATAAAAAGCATTATTTAAATTTTCTAAATCTTTTTTTATTGAATTGTTCTTCATTCAGAATGTCTCCCTTACCTCATTTTCAATAATTATCAGAAATATTTCCTCCTAGGGAGCATAAAAAATAGATCAAATCCTTATGAAAAATATGTTTAAGGTTCACAATAAATTTATATCTATCATTAAAATCATCAATCTGAACATATATGACATTGAGATCATGATCATCACTTAGATTCAAAATAAATAATTTTTTAGTGATTGTATAGGAAATATACACCTCAATAAGGATCCATGAAAAATATAAAATTTGTGCCTCTTCGGTAGTATTTTTCATCCTTATTAGTATGATAATCCTGAATGAAAAATTCATCACGATCATTGGTTTCAAGATAATCTAGATAAAACTAAATACACAACCCCACAGTTATTCTCTACTATTTCTCATGGAATACGTATGAAACATTGAACCTCCATCTTCAATAGAAACCTACATAGTAATATAAGAATCACCCCAAACAACCATTATCTCAATTAGTCATTTTCTAATGAGAAGAGAATATAAAAATTACCAAATATTATATGAATGATTCTCCATTCATCAATTCCCAAAAAATTAACAAGTATATAGAAAATACAATCAACCTTCCATGGGTTCTATCTCATGGGAATGGAAACATGAACGATTATAGAACACATACTAATATTCATATTGTAAGAAATTGGTTCCAAATTCGAATGAATTTGATCCATTGAGTCCATAATGATTATCTAATCTAAAACACCTTCCTTTACAGTTGAATTTTTTTTTGATTTCTACTATCTGTACTCTTATACTATTTCAAGGACAATACAGAGCTAGCCTTTGATCCCATTGATAAACCCACCATTATATTGGGCCAATGATATTTCCCTTACCGAAATCCTGATATATTTGTCTCATGGTAATTCCATGGCATCTTTAGACCCTATCACCTTGGAGTTCCACGAGATATATTATAAATATCATCCCCCTCTACCATCAGAAAAAATCAAGTTAAATAATGAGAGTGTATCCTTAAACCCTAAACCTATTGTCAAATATTTAGTCATAAGTCTTATAAAAGAATGAAATTAAATAAAATGTAAAATGTCATGTGAATTAATATATTCATGATATTATCTGTCAATGTGGATTTATATATTGATCATAAATTAATTTAGGATGATATCATAACGTATGTACAAAAAACACACATTGAGAAAACAATCCAATAATGATTTTGTAACAATGAAATTATATACCCACTGAAATAGAGAAACTAAAATAAATATTTAAATACCCAAAATTTTCAGTATAATATTTATAAAATTCATTCTTCATAATTATATACACCAGATAAAGAAATTATAAACTAAATATGACATGTGTCTCATAGAAAACAAAAGTGAAATGAAAATACCTTACCATAAGTCTCAACGTACATGTTCAAAAATAATGTATAAAAATTACATATCAATTATACATCTATTCTTGGGTCGTTCCAATATATTTAATATCATATATGATTTAATTATGTCATTTCACAACCTATTTTATTATCAATTATTTGAAAAAATCACATTTCATATAATAACTATATTGTTTTTCAAGAATTATTGGATTTGGTATTTTCAATAATTTTTCTTTTTTCATGATTACATTAAACCAATAATTTTATCCTTTATATAAATTTATATTAAAATTTATTTTATAGTAATATATTGTATCCATAATATATATATATATATATATATATATATTATGTTAAGACACCATTCATGGAGACGGTAGGTGGTACATATAAGTGGACATTGTTTCAATTTTATAACGGATGGAACCGAAGAATGGTAAATAATATTTAACAATTAAATAATATTATTATTATCATATATATCACATATATTTATTATAATTATCCATATTATCTTCCATCCAAATATTAGTATAAAACCAATCACATTGCTTCATGAGATGATAGACATCCATACACATGAGGGACATTATCATATTCCCCACAGAGTGAAAATTAAGAAGGTATATGTAATATGATAATTAAATAAGAATATTTATTTTAGAATATTCATATGCAATATTTTAATATATCCATATTACCTTCAAGTAAAAATAAAAAATAATAACACATCAAATCAGTTTTCGAGGAGGTAATCCACCATACAAACAGGCTACATAAATTTTCCCAATATAATTGAAGGTATGATTTTTGGTATGATATTATAATAATAAAAGTATAATAATATCATAAATATATTATTTTATCATTAAATAAATATTTAAATTGGGGCGTGAGAGGTGGTCGTGGAATGAAAATAAAATCGTTCATGAGGTGGTAATTCCCCATAACCATGTTCGACAAATACCTTTCCCACTTGATGGATGATTAAATAGATATAGGTTATTAAATTAACAAAAAAATATATATTTATAATTGATATACATGTTTTATTATATCGACATAGTTGAATAATTTTTATAAAAGTTAGAAGAAAAAAAATTTCACACTAGTTAATAGACTCTAATTTTTCATCGGGAAACCTATTTATGTTTATATAACTAACAAAATATTAGGAGGTATTACTAAAAAAGTCCAATTGGAAGTTTGAATGGGAATATAGAATATATTTGTGTATCATACCAAGTAAATAATGAAAAATACCTTTTCATAATTATTAATATTTGGGAAATAAATATTAATTTTTCTTAAAAGGGGTTTCTATTCTCTATGGCATACTCTAAACGCAACAACGCGTTTCTTTGAAATTTACGATTCACAAAAGGATGAGTAATACTAAAAATAATAATAATATAATATTATTATTTTAAATGGTAGTTAACACAGAGATGTTTTAATGTTGGGAATTAACATAACACTCTACAATATGATTATACATGTTTGTTAAATGTTTTTAAATTTATCCACTAAAAGTTAGAGGCATAAAATGTAAATTAATCTAATTTTATGATTAAGTACTCTATTTTTAATTAAAAGGTTGATTTACCATATTTTAATTGTGAACCCTCATTAAATATAATTTTGGTAACTTTTATATGTTATATTTGGAGAAGTAAAATTCTTATTTATAATTGGGACATCAATATTTACTTTGGGTAAATTTTTTTTATTTTTCTTATAAAATTCATTTTTAACGAATAGTGAAAAATATTGTATTTTAATACAAAATAGCCTTTTAATCTAATTTATTTGTATTGTTAGATTATTTTTTAAGTTTCTTTTAATGTGTAATTATAATATATTTTTACCACATCATCCAATGTTGGTCATTAAAGTAATTTCACTTTTAAATTGGACTTAAACAAATGTCAATATTTTGATAGTTATTATTTCATAAAAAACACTTTATTGTTTTGACAATGGAAATTACTTTTAAATTAATTAATGCAACTTCAATGTATATAATTTGGTAAAATAGAAATAATTTTTGAATTTGTAATCTCAAATATATCTTAGACCCAATTTCTGGTATTTTTGTGACAAAATTCAATTTATAATGAATAGTGAAAAAACTAAGTAGTAGTTGTAAAACTGAATTTTTCCATTAAATGAAATTTTATCGCTTTTGTGAATTGAATTTCAAAAATCCATCATATATGGTTTTTATTAGTTTGTAAAATTTTCTTCAATAACATTAAAATAATTTTTGGAGAATAGTAACTTTTGACTTTATTTTACAGTGGTTAAATTTAAATAGCGTAAATCAAGGAAAAAACAATATTATAATAATATAAAATTACCTTAACAATTTTCCTAACCTTATTGGATGAGTAATTTCTATGAAAAAAATGTTTGGATGAAAATTTTGGCCTTTGGAAGCCCGTTTTGTAAGATAATGATATTGATAACTTTTTATTTAAAGTAAAAATAAAAATATCATAAACATAAAATTTTTAGCTAAAAAAATTAATGTGGGGATATACTTTATATATTTAACTATATATATTCATTATAAATCTAATAAACTTTCATACATTATGTTATTTTTTTTATAATTTTTAGACTTCAAATAAATTAAATTATTTGTGACAAAATAATGATGCAGTGTTTATCTCATTAAAAAATGATTTAAATAAATAATATTACAACGATTAAAATAATATCTATAACCTATACAATAGTTATGGTTTGATATTATTTCGACCACGATTCATCTCATCTTCTTCTTTAAAACGTTTTTGACATTTAAAAACCGAAATTCATTATATAATAAAATAATATTATTACACATTCCTAAATATCCCCTCCTCCAACTTATAAAAAGCCCTCACCTCTAACCCATTACTCACAACACTCAAGCCCCTTGGCTCGTCCAACCTCTACACAAATAATCTCTAAAGATCTCTCTCTTCATCCTAGAAGACTTACCATAGGTAGAAGGCACTTGATGAATCTCTTTTGGTTCCAACCAAAGGGATATACTCGATTTAAAGGTAATGTATTCTCTTAAGATATTTTGTTTTATTTTACTTCTCCAACCCCGTAATCTCATTTTATTCATTACTTTTATAAAAAAAATAGTATAATCAATATACTAGGTTGTTTTTATGAGATTGATTCTAACTACACATATATACACCTCCATCTAATGGGTAAAGAACATAATGTTTCCGTGGATGACAAACTGACTCCTAACAAAACGATGATTGTTCAATATTCTCCTACTACCTCTTATAGTGTCCAATATGATGGAATTATATTTTTATATGATATATATTACATTTATATTTTTATAAGATTCTGTATTTTTCATTTATAGAAACCTTTATGGATTCTATAGTAGGTAAATACGATAATCTCATTTGAGGAAAGGCGGACTACCTCCCCATCAATGTGATACGACTCGTTCATGCTCTACGTGGATTGTATAAAGGATAAAGTTACTGAGATTATATATATGATATTATACTGGATTTATAATATTCTTATGTATTTTTTATGTTTTCATTTCATTAAATATGAAATAGATGTGAATGTAGCGTTTAGGCGTATGTACAACTTACTTTCTCCATGAACGGTGCATTTCATTTCATACCTCTAAATGTTTTTTAATATAACAAATACAAGTATATACTGGACATATATGATATATATGATATATAAATCATGAATATCATTCTGGATATAATGATACTTTGACCACATGAATAACTTGTAATTCTAAGTAGTCCATTTTTTTCACAAGTTCTATATATCGAAAAAATGTCCATTATAAACATAAATGATTACATAATGTTTATAAAATGGTGATAAGTGATATAAAATAGAATGATAAACTTTAAAAGGTTCTTAATAAAGTAATAATTAAATATTGTTTATTATTCAGGAGATTAAATAACGAACGGGTCATGTCTGACCAAAGGTAAGGGACTTCATCTTAATCTCCTTTCCTTGAGGCATATTATGTTTTATACATGAAATTCATTTATTCGGTGTACAAACACCTTTGACATTCCATTTCATTCCAAGGGAATATTTTCTCTATGAGGTGTTTTACTAAACTATAGAAATAATTTTATTTTAACATATGCGGTGACAATAGTCAATTCCACCACCACGAGTGTTATATGATATTAGGCTTCCTTAACAATCCATAATGTTTTTATAATGAAAATAAATACCATTTAATATTTTTACATATTTTGGAAATTAAAATGGTATTGATAATGGATTGATTATGTCAATATATTTAAATGATAAATTGTGATTGAAATGTGTAAGTGTTAACTTTCATCTATGTTTGTTTTATGTTTTATGAATATGTTATGGTTCTTGTGCATTGTTTACATATACAAGTGGTTCCATGATAAACCTAGGGTGGGTGAGCCCGAGATATATCTCTAATGCATTGGGTAACACGAAAGCGGTAAATGTGAATGATTCTCTTATGAGATTTAGGGAATATACTCTGATATTTTTTCCAAATGTAACTCCCTATGTAGCTGTGAAAGCTAGAATGTAAGTATGTTATGTATGACATTAGATAACTTTATGATTTATGATTTCTATCTATATATCATAAATCCAATGATTTAATGTGGTATGATAAAGAGATTATGATATGTATGTATTGATTAAATATTGTTTTATTTATTTTTTTTATAACCATTTCTGATCATTTTATACTTGTCCCATGTTTTGAAAAAACATTCATAGGACATAATGTTGTATAGGGTCAAGGATGGGATCAAGGAAAAGTAACGCTGTCAAAAACATGGGACTAGACATGACTATTTTTTCAATAGTTTTTATCCTATGAAAAAATGGAAACTGAGTAGAAGTGTCTAGCTTGTAATTTTTGAGATGTAATGTATTCATTATGACATAATTATATAAAAATCTAAACCTAAAAATATTCTAAATGTTAATTTTTCATTTAATTATAGATTATGTAATGTTTAAGGCTGGGTCCTTATAGTTAGTATCATAGGTTGGTTTATATGACTTTATATGTTATTGTTTTGTTTAATTAATGTCCATAAATTAATTTATGGTAATATTGAAGTGATATAACACTTACAGATTACCATGTTACTCTGCCTAAGATATTTCTATGTTCCGAACGGTTTTATGGAGAGGAAATAGGGAAGCTATGAAGGGGTCACATCATAAGGAAGACAACCTTCCAAAATTAGAAACATGAGATGGTCAGAATCGGAACTGAATAGTTTGTTATAGTGATGACACAGTTGATTCGGGCTATAATTGGTGGCGGTATCCATGCATGAGATCAATGAGATCATCTATTGAGGAACTTGTCAGAAGTGGAGCATTTCATGAGAAAACATCTCCTATATTTTAGAGGATCATATGACCATGTGCTTTCTGAAGGTTGGATTAATGCACTAGAAGAATATTTCTGATGTCATGGGGTGTTCATAACATCAAAAGGATAATCTTGTTGTTTACCATTTTGAAGGTGAAGATGATCAGTGGTGGTCGATGGTGAAAAATATCAGGGATAATGAGGAGATTTATGCTCTTGATTAGGATGAATTCAATTGTATGTTTTGGAATAAATATTTTACAATGATGGTTCATCTTTATATGGAAAAACAATTCTTCGAATTGAGGTAGGATGATGACTCAGTGGCTGCTTATGAAGAGAAATTCACTCTATTGGAAAGGTATGCTCCAAATATCATACAAGATCTTGATAGTAAAATCAACCATTTATACTCAGGATTGAAGACAATGTGTAGAAGGTTTTTATCTTCATGTGAGATAAAAATATATGAAAAAAATATTCGATGTGCAGATAAGGTGGAAATGAAGATTTTCGATGATCAAGTATTCATGGAAATACAATAAAATAAGAGGTTGAGGTGGTAGAAGAAAGGGAAGAATTATTTAAAAAATTATGATGGTAGGAATATTAAGCTTACAGTTTGTGAAAATTTTAGTAAAAATAATGCTAGGGAATGTGTTTTTGATTATATTAAGTTCTACCGATGTGGTAAAATGTGACATAAATCTTGAAATTGCTTTAAAAAAGAATAGGATAATGGTAACGCAAATTCTGATTTACAATTAATAAAATGTTTTAAGTGCTATGAAATGGGTAATTATTCAATTGAACGTCCAATGAAGAACTAACCTGAGGTAATGAAAGTAGACTACATGCAAAAGGGGTGGTGAAGTCTTTTACAACTACTTCAACATATGTTGGGCCATCAAAGGAAGTAGTATTAGGTACACTATTTGTTTTATCAGATTATGCCAATGTGTTGTTTGATTCGGGGTCTACCCATTCATTCATTTGTGAGATGTTTTCACGTAAATTGTGAATTCCTTCTCATGATGTGAATCCTGAACATATGGTAAGGCCACTTGGGGGAATTTTTACACAAAAAAGAATTATAATAACCTTCTTATCCTTATGTGCGGGAAGAATCTACCTGCAAAATTTATTGTTTTTCATCTATTAGATTTTGATGTTATTCTGGATTTGGATTGGATTTTTCTTTATCATAATAATATTGACTGTAGAGATAGAGTGCTTTATTTTTAGAAATATTTTCAGTTTTTGTAAAATAATGAACCTTACTTTTGATAAATATCAGGAAACTGAGGAACTAGTAAATGATGGAAATGAATGTCACCTTGAACATATTGTTCAAAACAAAGGAACCATTCATATTAATTATGTGTCAGTGGTAAATGAGTATCATTATGCTTTTCTTGATGTGTTGCCTTGAATTATACATGATCAGGAAGGTGAATTTACTACTGGTATAGTTCTTAATGCTAGTCTTATTTCAATACTCCCTTATATAATGGATCAAATTGATCATTTAGAGATAAAGAAGCAATTGAAGGAGTTATTATATAATGGTTTCATTCTACCAGGAATAGAACCATGGGGTGCTCCTATCTTATTTTTTAAAAAGAAAGATGGTTCAATGAGTCTTTTCATTGATTATAGAGCTTTGAATAAGATCACTATTAAGAATAAGTACCATTTTCATCATATCGATGATTTGTTTGATCAGTTCGAGGGAGCTCAATATTTTTTGAAGATTGATTTGTGGTTGGGGTACTATTAGTCTAATGTAAAGGAAGAAAACATTCCAAGGACTGCACTTCATATTAGATATGGCCATTATGAATTGTAGTTATCCCTTTTGGGTTAAATAATTCACCTTTTGTATTAATTTATCTTTTGAAATGAATTTTTCGTGAGTTCTTTCATAAGTTTGTGGTTGTGATCATTAAGGATATTTTGTATTATTCTATAATTAAAGAGGAGCATGAATGTCATTTCACAGTTTTCTTGCAAACATTAGAAAAAAATATTTGTTTGGTAAATTGAGTAAGTGTGAGTTTTTGTTAGAAAAAATTTCATTCCTTGGTCACATTATTTCAAAACATTGATTTACTATTGATCCAACTAAAACACAAGTTGTTGAAAAATGTCCAACACCCTCAAATATTACATATATCTATATTTTTCATGGTGGGTATGGTTATTACTGGAGGTTTGGTGAAATTTTGCATGGATATCTAGTCCGACATCGACGTTAACATGAAAATTTGTTAAATTCCTCTAGAAAAAAGAATGTGATGATTGTTTTCAGGAATTGAAATGAAGATTGTAGAATTTTCTAGTTTTTTCACTACCTTTGACAAATGGTGAGTTTTTTATCTATAGTTATGATTGATTGAATGGACACGGAAATGTCCTTATGAAGAATAATCAAGTAATTTCTTATGCTTCACGCCAGTTGAAACCTCATGAGTTTAATTACACTACACATGATTTGGAATTAGCTACTGTTGTTTTTTGCATTTAAAATTTGAAGGTATTAATTGTATTGAGTAAAATTCAAAATATATACTGACCAAAAATGTTTTAATTAAATATTCACTCAGACATAATGGAACATGAGACTAGGAGATGGTTTGAATTAATTAAGGATTATGATTGCACTATCCATTGCCATCTTGGAAAAGAAAATAAAATGGTCGATTATTTGAGTTAAAAAATGTAATGCTTCAAAAACAGTACTACATTTGGAACAACATCCTTTGGTTTTCAATTTGATGAACATTGGCATAGAGGTTTTTGGTGTAGGAAATTCATCTATTTTTTCAGGTGTCACTAAGAACATCTCTATCCAACAGAATTAAGAAAGTACAGAAGGAAGACAGTGAGTTGTAGAAAAATGTAGAGTTGGTTAAGAAGGGTATGATTACAAATATTAAAATTGATAATGATCATATTTTTGAGATTTGGGAAGAGATTACGCATGCCTTTTGATTCACAGTTGATGAATGAGTTGTTATGTGAAGCTCTTAGTTCTCTATTTTCAATTAATCAGGGTAATACTAAGACGTACTGAGATCTTCGGGAGTATTACTGGGGGGATGGAATGAAAAGGTATATTGTTGACATTACTATGACATGTTTGACAATTCACTAGGTTAATGAAGAGTTGTAGTTACTGAAAGGGATTCCTTAGTCTTTACCGGTTCCAGAGTGGTAATGTGAAAATATATCCATGGACATCATTGTGAAATTACTGAAGACATCTCGAGTTAATAATTCAATATGGGTTATTGTTGATCGATTGATTAAATATACTCATTTCCTTCCTATTCGAGATTATTTTTATTTAAATCAAATTATTCAATTGTTTGTTAAAGAGTCAGTCCGGTTGCATGGAGTTTCCCTCTCCATTGTATCTGATCATGATCCCAGGTTCACTTCTAACTTTAGGAATTGCCTTCAGAAGTCAATGGGTACTAAAATAAATTTTAGTATAGCTTTTCATCCTCAATTATATAGGCAGTCAAAACAATCAATTCAGACCTTGGAGAATATTCTACGTAATGGTTCACTTGATTACCAGGGATAATGGGACAAACATCATTCTTTGGTTGAAATTTCATATAATAATAGTTCTCGTTAAAGAATAAAAATGGCTCCATTTGAGGAATTATATGGGAAGCAGTGTCGAACTCCATCATTTTCAGATGAAGTAGTTGAAAGGAAGTTTATGGGACTAGATATGAAAAAGATATGGTAGAAAAATATTCGTTGATTTAGAAGCACATGATAACAACATAGAGTAGGAAGAAAATATATGCGGATAACCAAAGGAAGGATCTTTCTTTTCTTGGTAGGTGATAATGTATTTCTCAAAGCATCTCCATGTAAAAGTTTTATGTGTTTTGGTATGAAACAAAAGTTGAGTCTGGGGTGCATTAGACTTATAAAATCCTGTAGAAAGTTGGATATATTTCTTACCAATTGGCTTTACTTCCATGTATATCCCACATACACAATGTTTTTCATGTTTCAATGATGATAATTTATATCCTAGATCAATCTCTTGTTTTTATCCCAAAGATAGGTTAGTTGGAAGAAAATATCTGTTATGAGGAACAACCATCCAGATTCATGACCGAAGAGAGAAAGTATTGAGGAATAAGGTAATTCACCAGGCAAAGGTTTGGTAAAAAAACCATATGGCTGAAAGGAAACATAGGAATCTAAAAATTCTATGTGGGATAAATACGCCAACTTATTTGATAAGGGAATAAAAATTATGAGGTCTCAATTTTCAAAAGTGGGGAAGAATGTAACATCACAAATAAATAAATAATAATGCATTTTTGTAATTATTAATATTTTTTTAATTAAATATTAATTTTAAATTAAATGGAATCCTATGTTTGACGGTGTACCCGATAGACAAAAACGAGTTTCTTTGAAATCTTATGTTGCACACAAGGCTAAGTCGTACTAAAAAATAATAATATAATATTATTATTTTAAATGGAAGTTAATGCCTAGTTTTTGAAATGGAGGGAATGAATAGAACTAACTAAAATATTGTTACCGAAGTTTTGTAATTTTTTATACAATTATCCAATAAAATTTAGAGTCTTAAAATGTGAATTGATCTAATTTCAAGCATAAATACTCTAATATTCTTTAAAAGGTCAATTTACTGCCTTTATGTGGAGAACCCTATTTATATATTTTTATGGTCACTTTTATATGATCTATTTTAGAAAATAAAATTATTATTTAGAATCGGGACATCATAAATTACATTTGGTAAATTTTTGGTATTTTTATGATAAAATTCATTATTAATGAATAGTGAAAAATACTAAATTTTAATTCAAAATTACCTTTTTATATAATTTATTTAGATAAATATATTACATTTTTAATTGGTTTTAATGAGTAAAAACATTATATATTTACCATTTCATCCAATTATGGTCATTGGGAGTAATTTCAATTTGAAAATGGATGTAAAAAAGTGTCAATCATTTGATAGTTACTAGTTATTAAAAACAGATTTTTTTGGTAATATGAATTAATTTTAAAATAAATAATTCAAATTATATGTATATAATTTGGTAAAATATTCATAATTTTTTAATATGGAGTATCAAATATATCTTAGGAAATATTTTTTGTATTTTTATGAATAACATCATTTTTTGATGAATTGTGAAAACACTGAGTAGTAGTTGAAAAGATGTCTGCTTAATTTAGATGAAATATTACCACTTATGTGAATTTAATTTCAAAAATCCAATATACATGATTTTTATTAGTAAGTAAAATTATCTTCAATAAGATTAAAATAATTTTCTGTGAATTGTATCATTGGACTTTTATTTTCCACGGTTAAAGGTAAATAGGGTAATTCAAGGTAAAAACAGTATTCTAATAATATAAAATTATCTTAACACTTTTACAAAAAATATTTTATGAGTAATTGTAGACCAATTTAATCCTTGGGTGAGAATTTTGGCCAATGAATTCCACATTGATAAGATAATGATGTTAATAACTTTTTATTTAAAGTAAAAATAAAAATTTCATTAACATGTATTGTTTTTATAAATCAATTTTAATGCGGGGTTATATAATTGATATATATTAATATAAAAATTAATTAGAAAGATAAAAATATCTCCTAAATTATGTGATTTTTTTAATAATTTTTAGACATCACATAAATTAAATTATTTATGACACAATAATGATGTAGTCTTTACGTCATTAATAAATGGTTTAAGTAAATATGATTATAAATATTAATATAATATCCCAAACCTGTCCAAATAATATTGGATGATTTTATTTTGACCATGAGTAAACTTATATTCAAATTTAATATGTTTTGGAAATTTAGAAAACAAAAATCATTATATAATAAAATAATATTTTCACACTTTCATAAAGAGCCCCTTCCCACTTATAAATTTCCCTCACCACTAACTCATTACTCACACCTCTCAAGCCCCTTTTATTATCCAAAATCTAACCAAATAATCCCTCATGATCCCTCTATTACTCTTAGAATAAATAAATTTGTATGAACGCACTTCATGAAACACTTTTGTTTCAAACCAATGGGAGTTACACAATTTAAAGGCAACCTCTTCTCCTATGTTCTTTTGTTTAATTTTACTTCTCCTACCTCATAAACTATTTTTTTTGGTTTATTTTATAAAAATACCATTATCCTCAATATTCTTGGTTTTATTATGAGAAATATTAGAACTACAATTACACAAAACCCCATTTAATAGGTAAATAACATACTCTTTATGAGGATGGAAAACTAACGCCTCACAAACGATGATTGTTCAATCTTATCCTACCACCTATTATGGTGGATATTATGTTGGTACTGTATTTATATACCATATATATTATATTTATATATTTTTTATATAATTTTGTATTCTTCATTTATATAATTAATTTATGGATTCCATAGAAGGTAAATACGATAATCTCATTTCAGGAAGTGTGGACTACCGCCCCCGCAAGGTGATATGACTGTTCATGCTATATGTAGAACGTATAAAGGATGGAGTTACTAAGATTATATATATGAAAATATATTTGAATTTTAATATAACTATGTATCATTATGTTTTCATTTCATTAAATATGAAATAGAAATGAATGTAGCGTTCTGGAATACGTACGACTTACTATCTCCATGAAAGGTGAATTTATTTTTATACATATAAATGCTATGAACTATTATAAATACATGTATATAGTGGATATATATTATATATATGATATCTAAATCATTAATATCATTCTGGATATATTGAACATTTGACCAAATGAACTACTTGTAATTATAAGATGTCAATTATTGACTCAAGTACCAGATATCGAAAAAACCACCATTATTTACTTAAATGTTTACATAATGTTTATAACATGGTAATAAGTGATTTAAATGGAGTTATAAACTTGGAAAAGGTTCTTAATAATGTATAAATTAACAATATTTTATTATTCAGGACATTAAATAATGATCCGATCATGTCGGACATGAGGTTAGGGACTTTGTCTCAATCTCCATTCATTGAGGCATATTTTTTTTATAGACGACATTATTTTATATGGTATACAAACAAATTTGACATTTAATTTCATTCAAATGGAATATTTTCTCTAGGAAATGTTTTTCTAAACAACAAAAATAATGTTTTTTTAACGTAAACGGTGGAATCAAGCATTTTTTATGCTGCATGTGTTATTTGATATTTTTCATCCTTAACAAGCCACAATGTTTAAAAACATTCCATTTACACATTTTACATTTTTTGGTATTGAAAATAGTTTTGATAATAAATAGTGTTGATAATGGATTGATTTTATCTTTCCATTATGTTTTTATTATGTGTTATGAATTTGTTACAGTTCTTGTGCATTGTTTACGTATACAGGTGGTTCATTGATAATCCAATGGCGTTTGAGCCCAAGATATCTCTCCAATGTATTGGGTAATTTGATGGAGGTAAACCTGAATGATTCTCCAAAGATATTTAAGGAATATATTTGGATGGGTATTCCAAATGTAACTCTCTACGTAGCTGTGAAAGAAACAATGTAATTATGTTATGTATCCCACATGTTACCTTTATGATTAATGATTTATAGGTATATTTCATAAATATTTTGATATCATGATGTATTATAAAGATCATATGTTATGTATATATTGATGAACTATTGTTTTCTTTCTTTTTTTTATAACCCATTCTGAGATTTTTATGTTGATCCCATTTTTTGAAATGTTTTTTCTCATGACATAAAGATGAATAGGGTCAAGGATGGTATCCAGGAAAAGTCATTTAGTCAAACTCATGGGAATATACATGACTCTTTTTTTCTAGAATTTGTATTTTATGAACAAAATGAAAACTAATTAGAAGTGACTACCTTATAATTATTGAGATGTAATGTAATAGTTATGGAATAATTCTCTAAAACTATAAATCTAAAAAGATCCTCAAAGGGTATTATTCATTTAGATCAAGATTTTTTAATGTGTAAGGTTGGGTTCTTATAATTTTGATAGGAAATGTCGTAGAAATATGGTTTTGGAAGTGTGGACAGAAGAGGAGAGGGGGTGTCCTTTTATATTTTTGTGAGAGGACACAGATAATTTTTTTTAAAATAATAATGTTTAACCATGTTTTCAATTGGAATATGTCTCCAAAATTAGTCATTAGAAAAAATTACTTATTATAATTTTGATATATATTTAGATAATGAGTTTTTGAAAACATTCTAGGTTATTTTCACCTTTATATTTGTATTTTAACTATTGATAAACCAAATTTATCATTTATAGTTATAATTATTATTTTCTGTTTTACTATTCATTTTGGATAAAATATATATTGAGAATGTTTTATAGTGGAAATTAATGAAATTTAAAATATGGAATTAATTTTTACAAATTCCATTCACCGCATTTAAATAAAATAATTTATAATTGAACTCAAGATGTGATGAGAATGTTATTTTCCCAAGAGAAAATTTTCAAGAGTTTAAAAATATTTTATATAAAAAATAATTATGAAATTTATTCTAATGAACTAAATTAGATTCAAAGAAATAAAATTTAAACAAATTTTTTTCATTAAACATTAAAACAAAATATAGCTTGAAAATAATTTGAATTAAAAATAAGTTACTATTAAAAATCATTATTTTTCATTATTCAATGAAAAAATTAATATTCTCATAAAATTATCAAATATTCACTCTATTATAATTTTAATATTCCGATTTTAATAAAAAAAATTATTTTATAAAATACCATTTATAAAAGTAGAAAAAATTAATAGTTAAATATGTGTTCTAAATGAGAGAAAACTACTTTTTATAAATATTAATTTTATGCATACAAATGTATTCTATCATATCTAATTTATAAAATACACATAAATGATATTAAAAATTTAATAGAATATATTACATATAAATTTGTATAAAAATCATGCACCAAAAAAGGATAATTTTAATTTATTAAGAAAAATAATATATTGTACATATAAACATATATTTTCAATAAAACAATTACTTTATCTTCAAGTGGTTTACTTTGATTTCATTTGTAATTATATGTGTCACTAAAAAATCATTTTTCATGCATGTGTATTCCCAATAATTTCACAATTTATTTAATTATGTTAATTACTTCCATTCTAATAGTTTGGAAATATGTTGATGTTATATTATAATTATTTTCAATGTATGTCTTTTTTTTGGAACTTGGTACTGTATGTAACAAAAGGAATCAATGAAATTAAATTTATTTGAAAAATATATTTCAAAAAATATCAAGCTGTTTCATTAAACCCCTATTAAAATTAAATTTCCCTTTAAATTCCATAACATTTTTTAAAAACAATTGAGGATACTTCTATGTCATTACATCCCATGGTTCCCACATAGGTTCCTCAAGAAGTAAATTTTTTAAAAAAAATATTAACTATGTGATTGGTATTATTTCCTATAAATTTATATATACGATATTGAATCTCAACAAGTTATTCATCTTAAGAATTTTCATGATGTAGAGGTTCAACTGATGAGCTCATTATATGCATAAGGTTACTTATATACATCGTCAGGGTTGATACACAATAATTTTTGGAATTTGGGAGTGTTTTGGTGTACATTCCAATATATATGATACAATCTCTATAACATCAATGATTTAGAATAGACTGACATTCCTTGGGATTAAAATTGAATTATATCTTTAAAAAAATCTCATAACTGTGTTGTTCATTGATAATTATCCACATTATCACTTAGTCAATGAAATAATGATGAATGTTTTATACCTAATGGTTAAAATGATCAAAAGATCAACAATATATTGATAAGTCATTCATTTTATATCTAGTTTTAATATAAACAAAATGTTTATCACTAGTTATCCAATATTCATAAGGTGATGTAATACATTAATATCTAAAACCTCATCCAATGTTCAAATTCCACCATTCCATAAATTAAAAACCATATAATCCTTCCAAAATTTTAAATTTTAATAGAGGACCCCAAATTTCCCGAAATAAACTTCATATTAGTCCCCAAAAAATTATTTAGTATGTCTTAATGGTCATATAAAAAATATGTGAATATCATGGTCACATATAAACTTATGATTCATGATAATTACCATAATTACCATAAAAACCTCAATGTTGAATATATTCTTCTTTGTTCAATAATTAAATACTTAGATGATTTAATATATTTATTATGTCCAAAAAAATTTGTAAACTAATTTAATGATAACATTTACAACTTTTTATAAAATAATTAATGAGATCCTAGGTCATAAATTGTATCCAATTTTATTCAGGAATATTACTTATATCCTAACACCACATCATTATCTCAACAAAAATAATATATTAATGGTTATCCATCGAATAGTCAATTGTTTTAAATTCTATATAACCATTAAATTAAATAACTTTTATATCTCATCAATACCAATAAATAATTTCTTGAAAAAACCTAATGAAAAGAATATATAATAATTTAATATATTTTTCATGATTATAGTATTGTAATAAATAAAAACCTCCATATATATAATTTATTCTTAATGAAGTTACTTGAATCCACTATATTATTTCTTAACCCCTCCTTCCAATCATACTTCATTATTTGTATCATCACCATTAACATCAAAACCATTACATGTACCTCTTTGATAATCATATAATTGAGATTTCTTTATATGTTATAAATATAAATGATTCCCATTTGTCTCATTTATAACATTCAATAATTGATTATGACTAAGGGATACCATTTTTCTCTTCCATTTCACTAACTGAATATTTCATTTTCCCTAATAATAACATAATTTTCTCCCTTTATCAACAAACATAATGAATATTCTAATTCCATTAACACAATCCCCTGAGATCTTTTTCCAACATTATCAAATTATTATAAACTTATTACTACTTATTCTGTGGAATCCACCAACTAAACACTCAAGGGACACCATACTTATCTTCTTTTGGGGTCATTGTGTATGTCAAGGTGAATATTATAAATCATATAACCTGATAAATAATTAATCACATTCACAATATACTATACTGCAATTATCATCCCATTATATTTCACATCAACAAATTTTATATAACTTATAACATTTCCCGGTTCATTATGGTTCCCACCATTTACTACAACAAAAAAGAATAGTTTGAGTAAGAACATTGATTTGAGGAACTACATAATCATCAAAAATAACTTATATGATCTCTAAACAGAGACACCTTATTTTCAATATATGGTAGCTCATGATTAACCTAGGAGGTTCATGTTCATTATTCAAATACATCATGATGGGTTCTTTATGATAATGTGATCTCCCCCCAAAGAATATCCCCAAAGACAGTCAACACATTTCCACAGTAAGGGTCATTTTTGTTGACCACAAAATGATCATGTCATTAATGACATGCCTTTATAAGTTTTATTACCCTGAGGTACATATGTTACATAACCATATCCACATTTAGTATCAAAACATGGTTTTACTTCTAGGTATTCCAAACATTCTCTTCCTTACTGAAATAATTACACATTATCCTATGCATAGGGTCATCCTTAGGGTTATCAATAATTTTTGTTCCTCTGATTTTTTAATCGATAACTAAACCAATCATTTTTTACCAACTATAGTGACCCATGATATTCATAAATAGATATTGTATATTTATTTAAACATTAAATACATTACAAAAAATGGGCCCATGGATCATAAGATTATAGTGAATTTGGAGACATGGAATCCTAAACAAACTGTTCATTAGTGAACTCAATCAACTCCCACTATGATCATCATAATTATAAATGTTATTAAACATATCATACGTACTATATTTCTTCACAATCAAGGGTATAAAAACATAATATAGAGTGATCTTAGTTTCTAATTAAGGATAAACCAGGGAGATATGTAAGCATTATTTGAGGATATGTGTATGAGAACATGATCATATAATTTCAAAAGCACTCCCAATATGTTCTGGATCATATTCTCGAGTAACGGAAAAAACTATTGGACATTCATAAGACATTCTTAATAAGTAAATCAACTGACATGAACCATGTGATCATTACATTGGTATGATATATAGAATATTGGCATAAAAATATTCATATTAAATAATTTCCATAGTATTTCGGGCTCATTTCCAAATCTATCCTAGTAGAATGGGATCACTCCTCATGCCATCACAGTAGTCAAGGATCACACCAAAAAATAAAATGGTTGACAAAGTACCCTACTAATCTGTGTTCACTCCCCATTAGAGTCATATTTACCTCATGAGATTGAAATTAAAACCTAATGAATTTGGGTGAATTAAATTTACCACCATCCATGGTTATAACATGACCACCATCCTTGGTTATAATATACCCTCCATCATTTGTTATATTTTAACAACTATTACATAATAGAAACTATATATAATTATTCCAAAAAATAAAAAAACATTCATCACATTAATATCCATGAATATATATATACTTTATAAATCATTTTTTATATCATAAAACATGAAAATAAAATCATTTCATAATCACTTCCTGATAAATAACCCATATCAAGGAAATGGATTTCATAAACATATTTTCATAACTGACATACACAATCGAATGATTGAAAAAATATGGAATCTTTGGATCATATCCCCAATAAATATTATGTTTCATAAAAAATTTTCAACATATAAGGAAAATGATTTAGAAAAATCACTCACAACATTTCGAATAGAAAATAACATTTCATTGGAAATAAAATTTTAAAACTAATCATTCATTAAATATTTATAAATAAATTTATTTTAAAATAATGAATGAATTTTATAAAATATTCAATAATGAAAAATTAAAATATTTATAGGGGAAAATATTATTAAAACATTAAAATAACAATTTAAAACATAAAAAATTTTCAAACTCAATTTCATTTAAAATATCCATGGAAAATAATATTGGAATCACAAATAATCATTTAAAAATATCCTGAGAAAAGTCTCCTTAGAACATTAAAAATAAAATTTTCATGTCTAAAATTTAATAAAATATATTCAAAAATTTTGTAGTTGAATATATTCTTGGAAATAAATTGGATGATTTAAAAAATTAGTTTTCCGAACAGTAAGAAATGAAAATCTTTTCATAACACATAAAACAACGATTACTTTCAAAATTTTTATTAAAACCTAATGGGTTTTATTTTTAACAAAAACCTAAATTTAAATTTAATTTTCATTAAATTTGTATTTTTTATAATTTATATTAAAAAAATTAATGAAATTTAAAAAAATTTCATTATTAGTTTTTAGAAAACAATGATGTGGATGCAAAATTTATTCTGGCCAATGAAAGAGAGACATAATATTGGCTTTCTTGAGAATGTATTTTAGATTCATGAGTGATTAAAGAGATTAATATTTATGGAACAAATTTATTTTATTGATATAATCAGAATATAAAAAAATTTGTGATTCTCTTCATAAGTAGATAGTAATATTTCATGATTGGAATCATATTGATCGATAATCCAAATAATCTATGAGATTATATTATAAAAAATTACCACAATGGTAACTAATGAATTAGAAGACTCATTGAATAATAATAATAAATTAATTATAGAATATCATGCTTATAATTAAATTTATCAAATTAAGTTTCAATGGGTCTGTATATACCCCTCAGAAAATACTATTGTTGTATAATATAATATATGTCAAAAAGAAGAAAAATTTAAACAAAAATACCTTATGACCTTATTAACTTCTGAAACCTAAAACTCTTGAATGAGAGGACCCAAAAATGATATAAAATAAATAACCATGGGAATCCTACAAAAATAAATTCATTTGAAATATATATATATCATATAATAGAAACACATGTTCAATATAGAACATGGCTCTGAGAAAATAAAACAGAGATATAAATCCATTACCTTATGTCTATACTTATAATTTTAATAATAATACCTATAATATAGTAATTATAGTTTACTATAAATATATATATATACCTTTATATCTTATCTTATCTGATTTACTTAGTAAATTTTATTAACAAATTTATTAAAAAATCCTAATAAAAACCATATTTTGTGTAATAAATGAATTTTTTTCATATATATTCATATTTTGTATTTTCAATCAATTTTGTACTGCTCGTGGTTAAATAATATACAATGTTTTAAACCTTATATATATATATATATCATTTATATATCATTTATATGTATTTAGAGTAACACATCTATGTTATAGATATAAAAGGAAATACAATGTTCATGGTGACAGTAGGCCATATATATGGAAGAATGTATTTTCATTTCATAACAGATGGAACAAGATAATGGTTAAAATGAATAAAATTATATTATTAATTATGAAATCATATATATCACATATATTATGTAATCATATCCTTACTACCTTCCATGTAAAGTGTTAGTAAAAACGAATCACGAGACATCGTGATTTGTTAGTCCTCTATAAACAAGACTGATGTTATCACATCCCTCATAGAATAGAATGTAATAAGATATTTGTAATATAATAATTAATTATGTATAGTTATTTTATAAAATTATTATATTTTCATTTAATAAAAACAAATAATTATCCATGTATGAAATAAATGAACGAAAACCTCAAATCTGTTCCTGAGGGAGTAGTATTTCTCATACCCGAGAGATGTTATTGTTTTTAGAATGATTTTGTGTTAAGTTGTTAGGTGTGATATTATAATTATAAAAAATAAAAAAATATAATAAATATCATATATACAAGTTAAATCCATCATTATATACATTCCTATGTAATGGGTTTAGAAAAAAATAAAACAGGATCTCGAGGCGGTAGTCTGTCATAAACATGATTGAAAATTTTATTTTCCATCTATTGAAAATGCAGATGTATATATGTTATTCCATTATAACAATAAAATTTAATTACATTATAGATAATGATTTTAATCTATATGATTATTAGATGCGTATTAGAAGGAGTTAGAGGAAGAAATAAAATGAAGATGCAAGTTTATGGACTAGACCCCATCTCCGGTGATCCTTTTTGTTTTTTCATATAATGAAATATTATAAGAGATGAGTAATAAAATAAAGAATAAAGGATGATGAAATGCTATTAATGAAGATATTTTGGTATGTATTGGCTTATCCAAATGGGTTAGGATGTTTGAATAGGAGATGAGAGGGAGTGGCCTATAATAGGTGGGTGAGAGGACACACATTTAATTTCTGAAAAAAACAAAGGGTACCATAATTTATCACATAAAATAAGTCAATTTTTTTTAATATTATATAATTATATTATTTAAGAACAAAATATTTCTATACAAATAACTTTAAATGTTTTTCTATCATTTTGTCCCGAATCATTTTAGTTTAACCATTAGTAAGCTCATTTTACCCTTAAATGCATTAATTAACTTTTACTAATTTTCCAATTACTTTTATAAAAAAAAATTTTGGAATTTATATAACATATATTATTCGGTTTCAAAATATTTAATAAATTTTTATACATTCAATTCATATAACATGTAGAATTTAATTCAAAATTAACCCCACAAGCTCGATAAAAAAACCATTTCTAATTTTTTTTAAACATTAAAAAACATTTATACCAGAATTCATTATGAAATTGATTTAAATTTACTAAACATAATTAATAATACATTATTTTACTTATATTAATTTCCAAACCATATAAAAAATAAATTTTAGTTTATAATTGATTGGAATGAAAATAATCTTTTTAATAAAATACTAATATTTTTTACTACTCACTACAACAAACCAATTTTCATAAATTTCATAAAATTCACTACAATATAATATTAATAAAGTTTCTATTTTTTTTATTTTTTACAATAAATTTTATTAAATTTATAGAAAAATATTTTAATTTTTTTTAGAAAAATGTAAAAAAAATCCTTTTCGGAAAAAAATGCTTTTTATGCATGAAATTGGATTCCATCGCATATCCAATCTAGGAAACATATGAGATCAATGTTGAAAAGATGATTGGACATATAATATATAAATTTCATTTTAATAACTAATGAAAATAAATATTTAAAATTTTTTATGATGTGACATGTATCTGTGCATACAAATTGTTTTTCAAAAAGGTTTAACTTCATCTTCAAATTGTTTCTATTAATTTTTTATAATCAAATAGGTCATAAAATAATTAAATTTATATAGATTTTTCAACAATATATGATAATGATATATTCAATCCAATTAAACCCCACCATCATTATGGATGGGGGATAAATACTATGTTAATTATTTACAGCTTAATAGTATATCATGTTTTCTTAAAACATATTGTTGTGTGTAGCCCAAACAATCACAAAATTATCCTCATTTGAAATAAAATATTTCATAAAATTAAATGGTGTTATAGATATTATTGGTACAACAATTGATACATATTTCATCCAAATTATTTAGTGGATGAATTATTTTATCTTCAAGTTAGAGAATTAGTGTATATATAGTTTCATGACTTCATTCCATTCAATATGACAAGTTTCACCATTATGTTTTGTTTTTAATAGATTTCCACCTTTATATAATCACATTTTATAAAAGATAAATAATAATGAAGTAATTTTGAATAATTACACACAAAAATTCACTTTCAATATATCAGAAGTTCCAAAAATGTGATGAAAATTTAAACTATCTAAAATTTTACATTTAGTAAAAAAATTTATCCTAAGTAAAGATAATACCTAAAAATTCTATAATATATTAACTTTCATTTTCTTCAAAATAAAACTACTTCAAATTATATTATTTTAATTTTTTATATCTTAATTCCATTCCACCAAAAATTATGTTTATCAATGGAATTCTAAATATTAATACTACATAATAATTATAAATTTTGATCCCAAACTAATACTTAACACCATATGCTTCAAAAATAATTAAATTATTCTTATTTAAAAACATCATATCCTATAAATTTATCTATTTTTTGAAATATACCAATACTAATTTCACATAATGCAATCAACCCACTAATATAGGATTTAATGAAAACTCTATTAGTGTCACACATTTTAGTATCATTTGTTAGATCCATATTTTAGAATATATAAATCTATTAAATAAAAAGTGAAAATTGTAATATAATGTACTTTTTCACAGAAGTATGTTCTTTTACAACAATAATTTTCCATTCCTGGTTATTTTTCTCTTTTTACAACATTTCACAACTGACCTTTTAAAAATTATTACACTTCCTTTGGCCAAAAAAATATATTTCAATATAGGAGTTGAGAAAAATAAACATTAGTAAGGGATATAATGAAAAAAACAAATTACATTTTTTAAATTCATAAAATCTAATGAAAGGTTTTTTATGTTAAATGTAGAACATTGATCAGGTATAATAATTAACATAATATATGAATATAATATAATTTCATCAAATAAATTCATAATAATTATCATAATAAAGAATAAATTATGAATGTGTCCTAGAAACCCAATATAATTAAAACTCATAATGCAATATCTTGACAAAAAAATTCTTCTATAAACTCATAATATAATAATGTATCCAAATAATTATAAATTAAAATCAAAATTAGATAACCTAGAATTTTAATTTCATCAATGTCTTATAGGAAACATATATCAAGATAATACTATCATCACTACGAATTTCATTAGATAGATATATCCATCTCAATAATAAGATGAGATATATCATAATCACATTTCATAATATAAAATTTCCATGAATAATATCAATAGATACAATTTATTAAATCACTATTTTATAGTATAAAAAATCCATTTTAGCCTAAACGAAATGTACTTTTAGTTGTTTCCTAAAATGATAGGAAATATCGCATTGTATTGAAAATATTTTATAATTACTAAAACAATGGTAAATAAAAAATCAATGAAATAATATAGAATCTTCTTAATATTCCTTCAAACAAAAAACTCTTATGATCGAAGTAAAATATGTATATAAAATATGCATTAAAAGAAGGTAAATTGAGATAAGAAATCACTTAACCCATGGGTGATGGTGGAATAATAAGGACATTGGAGAAGATAAAAAGAAAATTATTTATAAAACATTTTAATTTGTGGGATCTCATTATAAAATTAAACCATGTAGCATATTATAAAGTGGAAAAAATAAAAAACTTATTGAATATCACATAAGATATAATGATAGTAAATTGTGATAAGAAATCCCCTACCATGAGTCCCAACTATTTTTATGAATTCTCTAACCCCTAATAATAAAATTATATTAATAATAAAATTAATTAGTTAGAATTATCATGTTTTTAATTATAATTATTATTTTAATACTTTAATATAATGTTATATTTTTATTCTACAATGTATATTTTCTTATTGGATGTTTTGGGGTTGTACGATTTATAATCTAAAAATAGAATTGGTTCATTGACACTAGTAAAATGGATCATTGTTCAAACATATACAGGATCCTAAAAATGTATTAAATAGAATTTTATACATAAAATTAACTTTTAAAACCATCCATCTTGGGCATTCATGAATAAATTAAGGACATATTTTCTTGGCATTGATATTCATTACATGCGACTGAATGATCAATTTATTTTTATAAATCATAACAAAGTACTAAATTAGAATAATTTTACCCTTATTGAATCATAAAAATAATTTTAAAATCATAATATTTAAATAAATAAATAAATTTTACCTTACATGTTAGGAAAAAATTAATATTGGATTACAACACTCCGTAGAGGTGGTAGTCTACACATACACATGAAGAACAATTCCATGTATCATTGGATGTGAGGATAACATTATATATATTATATTATTTTTATATATGACTAATAATTTGATAAATTATATATATATATATATATATATTAAGTAGTTAAATATCTATTAACTTCCATGTGAGGTGGGGATGAATAACTCAACACATTTTTTTGTGGATGTGTTATTCTACGCATATGCTAGAGTTAGCTTTTCATTTTCCATATGACAAAAAATTGCTCAAAACAGATATTTTGTGATAATAATAGAACATAAATATTTTATATATATGGATTTAATTATGTTTGGATGTTTTTAATAATTTTTAATTAAGTATAAAATTATATAAACATGAAAGATCTCAGTTAAGAATTATACATCTTCTATGATTATCTTCCTTTGAATTACACCATAATACATATAAGATTGATATTTTTGTGAGAAAACTTAATGTAGAATTTGTAGAGGAGATTTGGTAAGGTGTTTTAATTGAAATGTTTTGATAAAATATTTTTCAATTTGTGTGTATAAGTGTGTGGGTGAGGATATATTATTTATTTTAGAGGAGTTATACTCTTGAAAATATAATTATCATTACAGAAGGTATCTCATTAAAAAGGGATATGGAAACTACATCGATAATTGATAATAAAAATATTAGGTGAGGTTGTTATTCAATTTTATACCCATTTAATGGCATAGTATTATTATATTTGAATTATTTACCACATTGTTTACGCATTGTAACCCCATTTTACCTTCAACACAATACCTCCATTTATAAATCAGTAATTTATTTTTATGACCAGAATTGAAATTATCAAAATAAATAAATTCTAAATATATGATTAAAAATATACATTTGATTTATTAAGATTAAATTTAATTATTAAACATAAATTAATTAAATTAATACATACAAATTTCTTAAAAAAATTACAAAAAAATACAAATAATTATATTTAAAAATGTATTTATTCTTATTTAGTTGAATAAATATTTATTTTTGGGGTTTCCAATGAATTTTCATGCCTTTTTATTAAAATAATGTTGTTTCGTATACATTATAACAATAGTGAACATAAATATAACCTTCAAACCATCATATTAAGTGGAATGAATCAAAAAAAATTAATTAGATTAAAATATAAATTATGATAAAACAGTCATGAATGGGTTTCCAAAATGGTCATTAATGTTTTCTATGATTTATTTTACTCCATAAAAAATATTTGATGAATCAGAATATTTCATATATTTTTAGTTCATGCTTACCTCATACGGATGTTATAAAATTTACAACCTTTGTAAAATTAATATTTTTCACTAATCCTAAAAAATTGAACTATTTCAAAAAAACTTCAAAAATATTCCTATGATAAATATTATATTTTCATAATAAAATAAATTTCATTTTTTAAATAAAATTTTTAGAAATGGAATAAAATATTTATAATGATTATTTAAATTTAAATTTATTAAAATAAATTTCACACTTAAACACCATTTTTGGAAAAATATTTATTTTATCAACAATTGAAATAATTTTAATTTTTATAAAATTATTAATAAATTAATGTATGAATATTTTTTCAATTACATGTATATAAAAAATAATTCTCTATAAATTTAATAATGTTAAAATGAGAAATATATCTTTTAAATTAATCATATAAAATATAAAGAAAACAAGTTTTCTATAAAATTAATCCTTTTGAAGATTAATTATTCTAACCCTTATATGATTTAATTATTATCATTCAAAATATATCACAAATTTCCTTAGAAATAATAAATATATTTTATTAGGAAAAATATTCTGATTAAATCATATAATAATGTTACTCTTACTCATACATCCCAATCCAACACATAAGATGTAATGGTAATATTTAAATTGTAATATATTACGGTATATGGTACTACTTTAAATATTTTTGTTTTTCACAGTACACACATTCAAAATTCATATTCATATAATTTAAAATATACTAAAATCATGTGGTGTTTTAGAACTAGACCTTGGATGGTTGATATAGATCTTGGATATTGTTGTGCGGATGAATCAAATTCAATATCTATCCTAGATAAAAACAATATTTAATGGTTTGTTGAAGTATTAGAAGGAAAACATGATTTGTAGTTTGGATGAGGACGAGTTTTATTTGATTATAGGGTGTCTTAGATTGAGGTTGTTCCAGTTTATTCACTAAGAGAGTGTTAAAAAGTGATGATGACTAGTCATCCAACTTTGGAAATATTATAAGGCCATTGGTCAACCATCAGTGTGTTTGTTTTCCTAACCCCCAGATTCCTTCATGAGTTATGTAATCATGATTAGGTGATATGATAGAGCATTAGTAGGTATGGCCAAGAATTGTTTTTTATTGTTCAAAAAATAATTTCCATTAGGGTTTTTTATTTGACATTGGGAGTGGTGGCTTGGAATCTATATAGGGTTTGATATATATAGTTCAAAAATTTTTTCTTTCAGGATCTAATAGGTTTTTTGAAGTCATATTGGAATGCATGAACCTCTTTGTTTGATAGAAGTGGCTCATAAGATTTTGTTGGGATTCAGATATTAGGAGTGTTATTAAGATTCCACATGTTATTTGGAATATTATTGGTTGGAGTAAAGTGTAAAATGGATCTACCATGATGTTGGATAGTTTGGAATTCATTTCAGTAGCTGATTCCAATTATGGTCATCACTATATAATGTGATGGGAGCTTATGAATCAAGACCTATTGTACAGATCACCATGAGAATCATGGTAAATCATTTGATGGCATCATAGTTTCTATTAATTGAATTTTTTGATTACAGACCATCACAGTGTTTTAGTAATAGTAGTGGGGGTTTTCATAGGTTTTGATAATTTGTGACCCTTAATCTTGTAGTTGCACAGTGTAATCTCATTTGGTATTCTATGATAGAATATGGTTAAATGATCATAAATTGGAAACCATGTTATTTTGTGATTAATGTTCTATTTCCATCAAACCCATCAATAAGACGATAAGTGATATATATTTGAGGATATAAATGTTTCTTAATTATGGGTTTTGGATCATAGAATGAATTTGAATTTTTTTGTACAGTTCATTGTGACATTCATGCTTCAATGTTCACTTTAATGAGTTAGTGTGTCCATTGATGATGTATTAGGATGTACATTGTGCATCTAGAATTTTTAGGAGTTATTAGGTGGGTCTCTTTGGTTCAGGATGAAATTTTGAAATTTTTTTGGGGATTTTCTTAGTTTATGGTTTGGTTTGATTTTCTTTCTGCAAAAATCACATTGCACCCTACACATGTGGATGTTTCGATATTATTTATTTTCATTCATTGTCGGCTTTAGTGATTAGAACATGTTTAATGGTTGGAAATGTGACTTAGAAGAGAATATTATGAGGTGATATTTTTGGGGTGTTGTGGATGATTTGAAGAATATTGATGGAATACACTAAAAATATTCAATTTTTAGAGGATTTTTTCATGATAAGAGATTAGTATAGTAAACTATGTGACAAACCAATGTTTTTTGGTATGGATTTGATAGTGTTAGACAGACAATTGGTGATTAGTTTTATCCAACCATTCTTCTACACCATGAATTGTGCGTGGACTTGGACATTGAAGGTTTAATAGTTGTATGCTGATTTGAAAAACTATATTTCTGAGATCGGTATGAGATCACTAAGAGGGGAAATGGTGAATAAGTGATCGCTTTATTTTATGAATTCTTTACATAACCCAGCCTCAATAACATGATAGATTATTTATCCACTTAAATATACCTCTAAACATCACTGATAAATTAGTAAATATAAAGAATGTGATCATCAAAAAATATTTATAATGTTCAATAAAAAACACTCCTTGATATATGGGTAATAACCATGTACACATATTATTTACTAACATCCTCTCGGATTAGAAACCCATAGTAGAAAATGAGTTCTACACCCCAGTAATCGTTCCTCTTATTAACCTAGGTTGTTCCCCTGGTAATAAAGTCTTCTACAAGAGGTCATCATGCCCCAAAAAATTCATTTATATATCCTATTTATTCATTACTAGTTATACTCTACAATCATAATCATTTTCTATAGCTGGTTATTACAATGATAAAAAAGTACCCCACTCTCCTTTTTTGATCCACTATATTGTGATATTGTTATATAAATTTCATTCCTCTAGAAGTAATATAGATAAATATTTATTGTGTAGAAATTGTTTAATAACATCAATAACACTTTGAAGATTCTACTTGTCTCAATACATTATCATGATATTAAAAGTACCTCAACATTTTCAATATTTCATTTCAAGAAAATTTTATAAAAGAACATCCATTAGAAAATTATATACTATAATGATCCATCAAGAATTATGTAAACAATTCTCATTAGTATGGTTTTCTTTTTCCAAAGATCCTTGTCAATCACTCCTTATTTTTTTCATTTGTTAGTGAAATAAATCCATTTACCTTGGGTTAATGCTCCTCTATCCAATGAAATTTGGTATATTGCTCCTCCTACATAACCAAATAGAATCCATATAAGAAAAAATCACAATTCCCTATAAAAAACAATAACACTTACACACATAATCATAACATGTAACAACTATAGATCAAAATGATATCCCTTACATTTATTGGGAAAATTAAACTATTTCAAAGAAGAGGCATTGGATCTAATTTTAATTTCATAAATAACTAAAAAATCATTTGGATGCCATTAAATCCACTAAAATTTTGTGATTTCATTATTTATATGAACATCCTTAAATACCAGGGTCAATGATCTCTTCAAAACAACCTTAAATGTTGGGAACATTTCTGTACGGTGATTTATCAACAATGAATCATCATGGATATTTACATTACATTGATTTTTAAAGTTCTTACAAACTCTATCTAGTGTACAAATAAAAAGGAAACTCGGACTATTAAGACCTTATAGTAAAAAATTTATCTAATGAACATATTTAGATATATTTCCAAATTTAATGGAAAAAATAAATCTCTCTATATCTAACATTACTTCATCATGTTCAACTTTGGTAGGAACAATAATTCTGATTGGCTCATAGACATTCCTCTGGATTTACCTTTCCATTCAGCTAGAATATCTCACCATCTAATATGTCATCATACATTATTTGGTCTAATAATATCTAAAACATTGTCCTGTGTACTTCACAAATGGCGGTAAATTCACCATCATGGATATTTTTTCACTGTACATCAATTTTCCAAATTTGGTTCTCAAATTTCTGTTAAACTTATCAGGATTCTATAGAATAAAATTTAATAGTTCATTATCTCTTTATTTCTGTAATTATTCAGAATACTTTATCTCATAAAAAATTATTCATGTTGGTCTAGTATACTTTATATGGTTTCTTGTGGAATTGTTCTAGTTTCCAACTTTGTAACATTATTTTGATAAAACAGGTCTAAATAATCACCCCTTTAAAAAAATTTGATAAAATCATTAAATTCCTCCTAAAATGCGGCACTTCGATGATCTAAAAAAATATATCTAACTTTGTAATGTTTCATTAATATTTGTAAGAAATAGCATCCCTTATATTCCAATTAATATATTCTACAGTCAAATATAAATCTATTAGTGAATAATGAAACATGAAAAAATTGGAATAAAAATCTCCCATGTTTTATTTGTTTTATATATCCCCACACATCTTCACATATCTTCGAAACCAATTCATGTGATTATTATTTTTACATCTATAGAAGTTTTCATTTTAATTATACCCTTAATAAAAATCAAATGGAAGGGGCAGAATCAGGGCCATGTCAACCCATATCCTTAAAAAAATTTCCTAATATATGAATAATATCACATGAATCATATAAGATGTCCCTTATTCCCTTGTGAATGTGATTCCAATCCTCATGAATTTTAGATAAGGTACACTATTCCACCAATATTTTCCACACAGGGATTCTTATGTGGACCTTTTACGTCACCACTCCACCAAGAAATTACAACCTGGCATTTCTAAATCAATCTGCCACTGAAGCATTAAGGAGCGATGGTTATATAACTCTATGGGGCGAGGAGTGAGTTCCCCAAATCTATGGAGCATGAAATAAAACATCCTAGAACCAATGTCTTAAACACATGATGTTAATATCTGATATCACCTTGTTAAAAAAATATAGGGTGTCCACGTGTATGAGTATCATTGAATGAGGTCCTCCTCATATAGAATTAAATACTCTACTTAAGAAATCACTTCCTAATAATCATAATTTAGTAAGTGTTATCCTAGAGTTTCTTTTAGGACGTAGTACCTTTTTTCATTTACACCTTCCCTGGGTATGAGGCTCATAGAGGTAATGGGCACCAGGAACTAGTCAACATCCCACAGTCTCAACACCCCATCCCTCTCGCATTAGGATTTTGTATCCATTAATGATTCCATGCATATTACCAACTCACATAGAAAGAGATCCCCTCACATGGAATGATATCCTCTATTGGATACATCCATGTGTAAGGCTTACACCATATATAGTTTGAACATATCCCACAACATGATATTCTAGTCTATTACACCCTCTTCTTTCTCACACAGAGCATGAATAACATGATGAAAGAGGTTAGTAGAGACCATGACACATATTTCCATCAATGGTTTAATTCTATGAGTGTTCCCAACCCATACAATAATCCCTCCAAGAGTAAGCCCAAACCACATTCTCCATTTCCATGGGCCCAAAACTTTAGTTTAATCCATGAAAACCATTTCAAAACTATGTGGTCATTTATTCCAAATAAATTTGGAACCATAGGAATCAAATTTGAGGTCTAAAAACAATAATCTAAAAATCCATCATCTTCACCCACTACATCAAATCCATTCAAAATTCATATTGATTTTACCTAGGCCTCCACATCTTGGTGAAATCATGTCATCTATTTGGACCGTTCCTACAGGTATGCCTCATCCACCTAATTTCTAGGGTTAAAACACCTAGTAACTTCTCATTCATAAACCCCACACCCTCCACCAAACTACATGTCTTTTGATCCCTATCTCTTCAATACAGAACATAGGACTCCTCTTTGATGTTCAAACCCAACAAATGGTAAACCTTGGTTTCCCCATCATAGGAGTGAACCACCATTATCCACCACAAAATACATTCATATCAACCTACATATTATAAAATGTTAACATTATGGGAGACCCCTCCTTGTATCTACCTTTTTGGAGAATTATGATCCATCCTTCTGTAAACATTGATGATTCTCCCTCCTCGGGATGTATCATTCCGATCTAACCTAATGGGTTATTTTGATCTATTTCACTACATCTCTACAAGACGATAAACTTGTGATTTGTCACAGGCATACCTCATGTTAAATATTTTATTTTTTATGGAAACATTAGAAGTTATTACTTTGGAATTAGAAACCCAAATATCTATATGGGATTCCTTTGGTACGATGATATAGATTTTCCCATGAGATACCCTCCTTTGATGAAGAATACATGTGGACCATTATCTAGCATTGATACATGAGAATGATGCACAATATGACAACTCCCCTTACTGAATTTTCTACATTACCAACAAAGCATGGATTTTTCATGGAGATGAAACATAATTAACTTGGTTCCATTAATATATGACATGAGGAATGAGTTTCATTGGCACATATTAATCAATGATGGACACCAATATAATTTGGTGAGATACATGTATAAATTCATTAAAGGATAAACTGAAATCCCATAAACAAATTTGTATCAAGGAGAATCCATCACCGATTAATGTGCTAAAAGTAACCATTATTTTAAAATAAGTAATGTCAGTATTAATGAACACTAGAATCATTCTATAATGCGTGTGGTGAGATCCCCAATGAATTCGGGAAAAATAAAAATTGGGAACCTAATTTGGAAATCATTTAATATACATGAGAACTAGTAGAATTCATGACATCAATACATTAGAATGACACTATATCGAGATATCTAGTAGAAGGAACCACAAAAAATTCCCCCGGCATGGAACTCACTATAAATTGGGGTAGTTAATTGTAGTACATTCTGGTCTGTGACATAGTCGATATGGATCTCCCTCTCCAACTATGGAAGATTGGAAGATGTCGAGGCATTGGAAATTTGTACTTTGATTTCAAACATTCAACTTAATCTGACTTCTTTACAGGACCCAAGGTACATGGAACAACTACCCCCACCCACAGATAGAGGGACATGAGAAATTCCAACAGAACAATCTCGCACAACTCCATCTCTGAAACGACTCCATCCATGATCATGGAAACCAGGTGACCATTCCCCGTCATACAATAAAAAAACAAATTTAGGAGGGTGATTTACTCCCTTCAAATGAAAATATTACTTGGTGAGTGGAATTATCATGAGGAATGTGGCCCAATTGGATCTCTAGAATTACTTTCCTTTAAAACACTACCACCCCCAACAGAGACAAAGGATGACGCTACTCCCCACTTCAATAATGAATCACATCATGATCATCTCCCTAGAGTGATACTATGACTCTTTTCCTAATAACGAGGAGGTATGAGATTATTGGGTTATCCCAAATGTGAATACCACCCAGGATCAGCCATGGATGGCTCGCACTAGCCCCCCTCAATGCCACCAACAACGGGACTATCAGTATAAGTAATATGTGAGCTGCATTACTGGTTCCCTAACCCTAATCATGAGGACTCGATTATATAATCAGTACAGTGATCAATATGATTTCTGTTATGAGGCATTGTCTTCCACATATTTAGTGGCTCGAGCCACCCTTGGTGCATCACATCAGATCATTAAGCCTAAAGAGTAGGGATACATCAACAACTTTTTGGGATTAGAACCCTATTTACCTTATAGGTTAGTTGGATTGACTTTGTCCAACATTTTCACAACCAACCACTGTAACTATCCAACCCATGTTGATGAGATTCTGTACGAAGTTCGTGCCTGCAACATCACCACTCCGAGTGTAGGTTATCCACCCTCTGACACTCAACATATAGGACCTTCCCAAGTTCCGAGAATCAATCATTGTGGAGTTCCTCTTCATTTTTTTGACATCCATCGCAGAGGTCCTCCCCATGACAAAAGGATCATGATATTGAGGTCTTTACCATATCAAGGACCTTAAACATGATAGTCCTCCTCACACCATTCCCATATCCATCAGAGGCACTCCCTACTCCATCATTGATCCATGAAAATGTTCTATCCAATTCATTGACAATCAGTGTGAGGTCCCTCATCGCACAACAATGGTCCCACATGGAGTTCCTCTCGTTATAATAGACAACATGCATGGAGACCATCTCTATGTTTATACCAAATCAGCTAAGGTCCTTCCCACCCCATCACTAATCAATGTATAGGTCCCCACCAATCCATTGATAATCAACATGGAGGCTCTCACTCTGTCTAGTTAGTTTAATGTGAAGGTCCTCCTTATGCTTTTATCCACAAATATGAAGGTCCTCCCTATATTGTTGTCACCTATCATCGTGGTTGTTTTTCCCCTATTCCCATAGACCAAATTATAGGTTCTTTTTATTATGTTTGAATCAAATATGGTGGATCTCCTAACATTTATATAATTACATGTCAATGTCTACCTCTTCTAAAAGAAACAGATATAGAGGTCCTACCCGTATTTGAGTCAACCAATGTATAGATACCCCCATTCCACTAGAAATCATTATGGAGGACCTCCCCATGATGAATAACTTACTAGCCCTAAGGAACCATCCTTTCGAAAAAGTGAGAACCACCACCACTGATAGTGAATCTGAAGGAAGCAACAAGTTGATTTAGATCACATTATCATATCATATTTTGATGATGAATGTGACTCAATGATTGATCCCTCACCCCATTCATCAGCACCAAAGTATCAGTAAGGGGACCAATAAGTGAGATTAATCATACCAAAAGGTGATATGAACTAGATCCATAAATCCCGTCATAGGTACATGTAGGTAGAGGATGATTTGGATCCCTTCCAAGGACTCACAGTGTCGTCGTATCTTTCATCACCTGTTTAATTCTCCAACAATATACAAGATCATGGAGATTTATTATGGGATTTGATAGACAACGGGCATCTGGTAGACCCTATTGTGTAAACTTCTAACCTAGAAAATATTTGGTTGTAGATATCCATTCTAGGAGGGTTGTGATGATGCTATTGGAAATGATTCAAATGGATGAACCAGTGTATAGTCACCAGCCAGTTCATGCAGTGGATCATTCGTTATCTAGTTCACCACTACATTGATATGAATTGGTGGTTTCTCCTGTTTCTTGTCCCGCAGCGACTGAAGTATGGGCCAACCAATATCCATATCCCGTTTCCATGTAGTGAAGAATCTGGGACACTATAACTACCAATCAGTTTTCAGGCATCTATTTCCCAAATTCAACTCCCAACATCAACATTTTGGAGTCACTCACCTAGGACATGGTCACATTCTTCCACCAGACCATCTAGGAGGCACATTTTCTATTCAAGGACCATCATTTGGACTACCCAATTCGATGGGTGCATATCAATTTCACTAATCAGTAGTGTGGCATGGTCTATTTGGTAGCACTACTAGTGTACCAGCACCCTACATGACCTAGATACCACTAGAACCTCAAAAACAATTCTTCCAAGGATTCATGATGCTTCCCCAAATTATTCAAGATACATACACATGTGTGTGGATATAGGGCTGGATTAATATACTACCTTCAACATCAATCCCATCGTATACAATCCTGGAATTCCGAGTAATGTTGAGGATATGATTCAAAGTAAAATGATAATGAATATGGATGACCTAGGTTTACTCAATGAAAAGGACATAGGAATATGGTCTAAAAAAGAGGAACAATCCCTTGGGAAGTGAAATATCATGTTCACCCTTATATGGGTGTCCTCACATTTTTTTAAAGGATGACACATAGCGTTGGAGGTCCATCAGCATATTTTCTCACTGGTCATGACACCCATATGGGTCAGGAAATTATTTAAACTTCTAAATCCCTTGATCTTCCTAAGAGAAAGTACAACATAGAGGATAATCCCGAAATCTACTCCCTAAAAAGTAGATTATAGATCAGAAATAGTTCATCAATGTAATCATTGCTGAGTGGATCCCCGATTATTGATCTCCCCATAGGATCAGGTATCTCTTCCTCTAGGGCAGTAGGGGTATCTTCAAATACTTTTCAGCAAGATTCCTCTGATCAATCATGGGAATTCACATTCACCTTCATAGCTTAGTGGCTGATTTTTTTTGTTGAGAACCAATATTTATATAACCTTATCATCCTAATAAATGAGATATCTTTCCCCATAACCCATATCAAGCCACTCCTCTGGTCGTTAATTAAGCCTTTCCACGCATCATTCTATATGATGCTCTATGGGCCACCGAGCCTACATATCACAATGAAACTATTTTCAATACAATGGTATCTAGAAATCAAATCATGAATGGAACCCCCTCTAGGATTATTTATTAGCTGCTCTCACCGCCTTCCTCGAGGAACCTGAGACATGAAAGGTGGTAACCCAACCTGATGGAATGTTGTATCTAGCATGTGAGGATAATATGTATGCACCCCAGGTCTTTTGAAATCCTTCCATCATCCCCTTCAATGGGATGGGTGACCCGTCACAACATTTGGATCACTTCATCTCAAGTTGTTGACCCATGTTGGGAACTATGGAGTAGCAAAATACTTCCAAGAGCTAATGATATTTTCAGACAGTGGAAGGTAATATGTTTATCAATAATAGATTTACATCCATTGGGACCATCAGTATCTCAGAATAACCACACATTTTATTTCATTAGAAAATATCCTCCACCAAACAGAAACTATTTTTTCCATCCACTTCTTGTGAAGGATATTGCTTGATGAACATGTATATGATTTTTTCACCCGTTGGAAGGGACTCATGATTTCAATTGACATGCTGCTAACGCTAGTGCATATTCTAATGATATTTGTGTAGAAATTTAATGCTGATCGGGTCACTCACATTACCATTCAGAATGTCCTCAGTGGATTTTTGGATTTTTCAAATAAGGCCCAACACCCGAATGAATCCTTGTAAATGGGAAAGAAGCCTGGTCCATTTCCACTATCATCTCTTATAATAATAACAAAATAGGTAAATAATTCCTCTATAATATAGGTATATGTTCCAGTGGAGCTCAGGCTATTACTAGTATAGGCTCACCTAGTGCAGCCTCAACAAGTACAGCCTCACTATGTGCAATAACAGCAGTCTCAGCCTCACCAAACATAGATTCATCTACTGTTTCCCCACCATGAACCTCCACCAAGATGAGACATTTTGGATCCATCATTTCATTAGGTACCAGATCCTCATCAGGGACAACCTCATAGAGAACCACTCCCATGATGGAGAAACTGAACCAACTCCTTCAATGATGTAGAAGTCCCTATTTTTTTCTATGATTCCCTTGAATAAGGAGTCCTAAAATTTATAGAATTCAAGAATAGAAAAGAGTTCGAGTTGACCGATATCCCTTTAATTTTACCTTACCAAATAATCCTTGGGCATACCACTAAAAATGAAATGTTTTCAAGGAAAAGCTCCAATAGCATTTGTAAAATGGAGTAGTTAGTTTATTCCATATCCCACGGAATGTGACACGCATCTTTACTAAGCTCAACAGTTATAATGATTCCTATACTGAATGGAAGTAAGTCTCCAAACATTGGGCTTAGAAATATGATTACTGGTTGGACCATAGAGTGGTTTTTCACACTCATAGTGTTATCTGTACCTTCGTTGGGTGGCGCATGCCTCCTACCATTGTCACAAATTCTCATGAAGATGAATCTTCTTTCAAGTTGTGACCATCCATGTCACAGATATGTTTTCATGTACGACACAAGGGAAATAAATGTCACTCATTAGAACCCAATTCATTCTAAACTTTTGTCTATTTAATGGATCCATAGATATTATTATCCAACAATTACATCCAACATCATAAGTGTCCTCTAAAAATCTTCAGGAGTATGCATCTGTGATAACCATCTTGTTTATAGACCACTATATGGTCCCTCATGCTGAAGAGTGTAAAGAATTATTCTAAATTTTCTATAGTCAATATCATCCAGGAAGTATATGAGGAAATGTGAATAGTTTGAATGAACATGAAAATTTCATCAGCCATGTTGTTCATGGTATAAAGACACGAAATTAGGGTTTTTGAAGACCTCATCCGTAAGAGTCCTCTAATCATATGTCTCTATATTCACTAATTCCACTTATTGTGGTACTCTACGAGGAAGAATATATCAGACAACATCATTATTTTCTACATTTAGAGATGGAAAATCTGCAAACAGCTGTCATTCGTCTCATATTGATTCTATGAAGGATGTGAAATGAGAAGAACGACATCACCGACACTAGCTATAATACACTGATTTCAACTACAATACCCACCAAACATTATCCCAAAGAGAAACACTCTCTAATCATAAATGTGTTTTTAGCACAAAATAATGTCATATTACAAATCCTATACATCATTCAAACCAATCTGTCGACCTTAGATGAGATCATCATATATTAAAATATGTTCAAGTCCCTCATTGAAGCATTGAAACCACCCCCCTCTAGTTTGAAATAGAGGTTTCATCTCTAGAGACCTTTTAAATAAAAGAGTTATAAAAAGTACAGTGCCTATCCATCAGTTCATTCTACAGAGAATATGTTAGATCTATCTTGAAGGGGAATATTCTCCCACTGTACATCACTAGTCAGTTCAAAATCATTGATTTCCATCGATGTTTAGTTCACTTATCATCCATGATCAATTTCATCCCAACCAGGACACTTGAAAAGTTGAGATTGACTAAATACGATCTGATCACCTATATCATAATGATTATGGGTTATGAAAGGACCAAGTGGAGGTTGTGTTGTTGATTTTGTTTGAACACCTAGTTCAGGTTCTTGGTAGAAAACATAGAATTCATATTTGTCTCAAAGGAAACCACATAAAATGCACTGTAGGGTATGATGTGGCTCCATCTTTATGTGAGAAGTTCTTCACTCTGTCACCAATTCCTCATGTACACCCTCAAAAGTCGATTATGAATGTTCCAAAGAGATTCCTCGCACATAGACTCTTGTGAATCCCACTATATTGATTTGGGATATTACTATATCAAACCCATGAACGTTCAAACTAATGAGGTCGAACACCAGGCAACTAAAGTCAAACTATGGACATACCTAGAAAACCCTTTCATCCTCATAATTCACTGGTTTGAGGTTGTAATGAAAAAAAATGGAACACTACTTTAGGATTTCTGAAATGAATGGTGTATGTGTCCCCAGGTATGAGTAAAATTAAAATATTACATTGTACTCTTACACACAGTAGTATCAGGTGATCCCCAAAACCCCTACCCCTATGAACTATCAATATGTTTTACCAATTAACACCATTCCATGGAACCTTTCCCTATTACACTGAGTCGGGTTGAGATGATATAAACTGACAAACCACAATTGAATTGACATGATGCATAAACACCGAGGATGAAGGATGGATGGAATCGGGTTGATATCTACTGTCTCCATGCTTTATATAGAGGATAAATTCACTGTTAAGGATTCCTTGTATACCTAAACAAGTACCAGTTCTGACTACCAAATCATAAGGATTGGATGGGCGATCTCCTCCCACGGATTCCACTACATCAAATGATGAAGAGTAAATGGAAAAAACTCATTATGTATTCTAAGGGAGAATATCGACCACCATTAATGAGTTGGTGTAGGGGAATCTCATCACCGATATAGATATAATGACATAGCTTGTATGTGTAGTTATTCTAGGAAAAGAAAAATATCGCTACATGGAATCCCTAATGAAATGTCATGATGTGTTTTCATGATGTTATGTAATGATTCCAAGACTAGATCCTTAGGTTTTTGACCAATATCTTGTTCATCTGATGAGCTATTGAGGATTCAAACTACCTCATAGAAAATTGCTTCCAACTCATGTAACCATGTTCGTTGAAAGAGATTATAATATCATCAATGAAAACATTGTCGCATAAATTTTGAACCCCATATGGATGGTCAACATCATTTAAATCATGATGAAGTACTTACAAATCATATTTTTTATCGACTTCATGGACCACAACAGCCATCCTCTAACAAATGATATCCCCTTACTATGCTTTTTCTATTTATAAATGTAATATATGGGTTCTAGGATACCTATTTTGTGAATTGATATTCCGTATATAATCATATCTGAATCGATCCTTAATAATAAGAATCTACCACATTTAGAGTGCGACAAAAACCTCATGATATTATGTAATTTCTATCAATTTGTTGAATGTAGGGACCAATTATCAATGATCCATGAACCTCATCTTCAATAATATACTCATAATGATAGTGGAATGCAGTATGGATGACTTGGTGGTGAAATAAAACTAGAATCATGACCATATAAGACATATTTTAAATGTTTTTAGCCTTCTAGGATCCTGGAATATCTTGATGAATCCATTGAAGTGTTGATTCGGGGATACGTATGGGATGTTTCCCAGTTTCTTCATCAGATATAGAGGCATTGAAAATGACCTAGAGATGATTAAGGCCATCGCGTATATGCCTCCTCAAAGAAACCACGATTTCTTCAATACCTTAAATGAAATGTGGAATATATATGATGGTTCATTTTGAACATGGATGGCATGTGTAATCCCTTTAATGGTCTCTCAATGAATGTTTTTTATATCAATGGGATGAATAATTCCATACAAATTTGGAGAGATGAAGCACTACCTACTAAAACCTCCATTTCTAATGTCACATGTCTCAAAGAAGATATTAGTCCCTTATGAGAAAACTATGAAATGCTCCCTTGATTCCATGATCACTCAGATGAACAAGAAAGGCAAAGGGAAAAGTTTACAATATTTTAGTCACATGATCCTCTACACAGAGTCTACATAAATTTATATCATGAAGTGATACCTCAACCTTGTTTTCAAAGTTATAAATTTGTGGCTCTACTTGTAGTACCACGAGAAACAGTTGGTATCCCATGTTGATACACTAAACAATTTATTTAACCAAAACATTTTGACATGAAGACTAGCACACTAGGCAGTGATCCTAGAGTTATTCAACATCAGGATCATTCTGCAAAAATATGTTAACGGTCAATCATTAGCAGAATTCATGGCTGCCAATATGGCCCCATTATAGTAGTTCCAAGATCATGGATTCCCATATCCGGACATCCTTTTAGTGGTCCATGATATACCATGCAGGAAAATTTGAAGAAGCATCCTAGAGTACAATCAATAGAAGGATCAGTGATCCCATTATAAAAAGAGTATGCCTGGTGATTTTCTGCATCACCTAGACAAATTCATTCCTTCCATATTCATTTCTTCTATCAAAGGGCTTGACCAACAATTTTATGGAGTATCAAGCTATCATTACTAGTATCATGGGTGATATAGAGATTGATGTCACCAACATCATGTGAATAGAGGCTCAAAGATACTCATAAATAAGATCAACATCAACTACATCATTAGAAATATAGATCTTGTATTCTAACTGAAAAACATTATCCAATTGATCGCATAATTGCCTTCATAAATAGAAGGGAATCATATTACATGATCATAGAATGGACATGCTGATTACCTAGTGGCCATGTTAGAAATGTTACAGAGCCAGGCAGGATGATCTGTTCATTCATGTGGTGCATCACAGGGTTAGCACTTTCATCCTTCACGATAATGATGATGACCTGCGAGTAAACTACATAAGTGTTGGTAAAACCATGTTGGGACCACCAGATTTTTTCACAGAAAAATATGACATTTTAATAGAAAACTATATTCATTGATTATATTCAAAAAATATACCTCAAAATAGAGACGAATGTTAGTGAATCCATCAGCATGTCGTACAATTTACCCTATAAAGTGTGACCACCGTGAGAAGACTCTCTACAGATGAAGGTTATATGTAATTCTCATCAATTGTTCTCATGGATAAAAGATTCATATGGAAATGAATTAATTTCATGCCAGATCGTATTTTTGTCAAGAAGAAAGGTTTATAACCTCTCTAGATTTGAAGGCTATGATACTTCAAGCCCACCATGGTCCATTACTCTATCCTGTTCTCCAAGGGGTTTCATACATTTCATATCTATACCAACTTCTTACATCGCCCTCTAGAGCCCCTCCATACTACTATTTAAAAAAATATATATGTAGTGTGGTAGTTCGATGTCATGGGATCCTATTTTCTAGTAATAGGTCCTCAATGGAGGTTTATTCTTATTGATTCAGATTCATTCTCCTCTAACTGTCGAGAAGTGATTCCTCTCAATTAATTCATCTACCATTTAGTGGTCTAATTCATGATATCCAATATCATTTATCAATTTACTGGCCCTCACACTATGGTCACGAAAAATGGAACTATCTTATCGGCTGCTTAGCAAAACAATGTTTACATCCAGTACAACATCTAGTCCAACTATACATCTCAGTACCTCATACAATAAAATGAACAGATCAAGGTGTCCATGAAACCCCTCTTAAAATTGTTTTTGAATATGGTGGTCTAGAACATATAATGATGGAAAGACATGATCCCCAACATCCTTTGGGCTTGTCAGGTGATAACTCATAAATCCACATAGGTGACTCTGCATTTCATGGTATATGGAATAGATGTAATAATTCCCATTTAGATTAAGTTACCATCAATTCTAACTACCATCAATGATAAAAATATTCATGAAAAGATAATTGAGGTTCTTATGGAGGAATAGGAAAACCTCTAAGAGAAATTTCTATGAGAGTTTCAAAATCATTAGAGTCCAAGAAACATGATATTCAGAAAATTAAAAAATAAGTCTCACCAATTCTATTTCTTCTAAGGTTATACAATACTAGCTCTCTGAACTCCAACGATATCGTGTTGGAAACCACCAATTTTTTACGCTAAGATGTAAAGATCATACATAATTCACAAGGGCTATACTAACATTGCATACTATTTTGTAACCATGAATTGGTAGTGAATAACTCCTCCAACCAATTTCAATATACAAGATAAATACATCATATAAGAAGTCCAATATCCCATTAACATGTTGTACAAATGGTTTCCCTTTTCCAAACAGAATGATGTTAAATTGTGTATGGTTTTCCATTGGAAATGGCTCTGTTGAGTGAGCCTCGTATTGGACCACATTCATATCATGTTGTTATTGATTCAATAAAAATGTCCCCTCTATTGGATACCCTCCGCATATAATCCATGTTTCATGACATTAAACTGAAAATCATAAAAATCTAAGGAACACAATGTTCAACTGGTTGTCTAAGTATAATAACCATGACTATAAAATGAGTAAAGGACTTCTCTAGGAATAATGATGATCCTTGTGCTTCATTGGGTCCATTCACATTTTATAATTGAATATATATCATACACACTCCACTTGAAATACTTATCCCCCATCATCGTAGTTTCATGACGAAAAACATCATGGTAATTTGCATCCTTACCACATGCCATTAAATTTCAAGGAACATTAATTTCATGAAACCATAAACTGTGGAATCATCATTCTAGCCAAAAAATGAAAACTACATAGAATCCACATACATAGTCAAACATTAGTAGTCTGTTTAAAAAATATCATCATGGATGCATGATGAAATATGGAATAGGAGCATGATTCCCTCACCAAATATGACGTCGCTTCTGGAATCAGTCATCGACCATGCCATATTTCAATAAATATATATTGCTGGATTCCATTCAAGAAATTATATGTAAGAAAACCATTATTTCCCATCCTATTTCATTAATCAAAAAACCCCATCCTTATGTATGGTTTAGACCAATGCACAGACATATCCTTGGAGAACTATTTGTGGATTGATTCCTATAATCATGGGATATGTAGCGACAATCATACTATATTCATTTAGGAATTTCAAAAAATTGAACATTTTTTTTCAACCCGAGCTCCCATTTATTGAATCTGATCCTCCTTTTCCAATAATGTAAGGTATTTCTTCAATTCGTTCAATAAAGAGGTATACAGGGCCAATCTCATACACTTCCTTGAAAAATGGGTTCCATCATCGGGCCTCCTAATCAATCATTCTCAAAATATTTTATTCTCCACCTTGATACACATACCTAGTCTATTGTGCCCCGATCCCTAGGTCTGGACACCATTATCTTAATCTGGGTGTCTAATTGTCCAAGAACCACAACATTAATATGTCTACAAGGAACTTTTGGGATTCTCATGTGGTGTTGAGCCACCTTGTCCTCATTCACATTGAGTTTGACATAAAACCGCATTACTGATGTCCAATTGAGATACCATCCACCATGGTCCAAAATATATGACCATAATTAATGAGACAATGTCCACAATAAATGATGGTAAATTATAACTATACCTGGAAAAGGTTTTATATTCCAAATGCTAATCAAGGGATTCCTCTATTTCTTTACCATATATTATTTCCCCCCTCAATATTTTTATCTTACCATAATGTGTTTTAGAACTATTTTTTCTTTGATTTCCCTAATTATAAGATATGTAGTGATTCCACAAAATTTAATCTTTAGTCCCAGTCGTAAATTCACCAATGCATTATCCCCTTTCTCTTGTTTATGGTATTGGAATGTGAACTAAAACAGTATATAATCTATTTTAGTGTATGTAGGTTATACAAGGCCTACTTTAACTTCCTTCATGATGGGATATTCCATTCATGTGTCCTAAAATGCAAGAACCTTGATCTTATTTTCAGTTATGACTTTCATTTTTATGGAGTTTTTGAGAAAAATGGAGTTTTTGGAAATTTTTGAAGTACGATCCATGTACTTTATGAGTACACACCGTTTTCTCATTTCCCACTCAAAGCAGTGTTCTTGTCGTGTCCAGGACACACACACGGTGTGTAGTGATGATGTGGAGGCCGATTTTAGTAGATTATGAAAAAAACCTGGTACACGCCATGTACTCTGAAAGTAAACACAGTGAACTTTCTTTTTTTTCATTAAACGGACTGGGGTCACACCAGATGGAAAGAAAGACATTCCTCTAGGTTTCGTTCATCCGAGAGTGTCGGGAATCTGCGGATCTTTGATGAGCCCCTGGTCCTCTGTCGGTTGTCTGAATCGATCACTATCAATTGCATTGGAATCTGAACGTTGATTTCTCCCTTCTCCTTGAGCCTTGTTTTCCAATTCATCCTTTTTCTCATGTTATTGTGGGTTGAGAGTTTTTGACGTTTTCTCAGATCGTCATTGTTCTAAGGAGAATCTGTCATCATGGTTTACATATATCGATCTCTACGATCGAGGTAGGTGGTTTGTGCCTTTCTGTCAAAATTCTTTGAATATTTTGTGCAAATTCCACCAATACCCTTGAACGGGGTAGTGCATGTTCCCTTTTTACCCTTGTTGTTTTCCTGATTTTCTTTATTGCTTGAGTATATGTAATTACTTGTGAATAGGGTAGTTTTTCCTGTACCCTGGATGTTTTTCCATGCTTGTTATGCTTGTTTGGTGTTTTTCTAGTTTTCATGCATAGCAGTAGGATAGTGGAATTGTTTTACTGTTATGATGTTGAGCCTTATAATGATAGCCAAGTAGTTCTTGAGGTTTACATGGATGATACACACGCTCTAGGAACATTTATTTTACACAGGAATGCGAGAACCAAGTGTGGTGGACCATAGCGAGAATGTACATAAGGGATTCTCCAGAGTGTCTTTAATTACAATGTGAGACCGTAGGGGGAATTGACATTGAGTGATTCCTCAGAGAGTATGTAGTTCCTCGACATGGGCCACATGGGAATTGATGTTGAGTGCTTCCCCAGAGTGCCTTTAGTACGATACGAGACTGTAGGGGGAATTGACAGTGAGTGCTTCCCCAGAGAGACTATTCATTAGGTTAACCAGAGGGGTGAGACTGTGTGTGCCTCCCAGAGGGTTTGTAGTACTTGTAGGTTGAACCTTAGTGGTTATACTGTGAGAACTGCCCAGAGGTTACCTTTTTGTTCTACTTTCTTGAGTTGCGGTTTCTTGGTTGTAGAATGTATGCTAGAATATGTGGATTGTTACAACTATGTATTAACTTGTTTACTACTTAATTTTCACTTCTTACTGTACTTTACCTGCCATATATTTACTAACCGTTAGGTACAGACTTTGGGTGGTTTCCTACTGGGACACTGTCTCACAACCCTGTTTGGGTCATGCTTTTGGGCCCAAAAAGATTATATTGTTTCAGGTATAGACAAGGGAAAGCGCCCTTCTACTTCAGAATCATGATTTCACTAGTGCTGGAGAGCATGGGACCGATTTAAGGATTGCGATGCTAAGGAGTTGCTCATCTATTTTTCTTTTTCACTTTGGTTTAGTATTGTATTCAGCATTTTGACTTGTTTGGATGTTTTCCTTGACACATATGTATCATGAATCATTTACTTATATTTAATCTCCAGTTGTTTATTTATCAGTCTTCTGTTGTTTACTCTTTTATGGATCTCTACTATTTCTATTGTTGTTATTTTTTTTCTCTTCCTCTGTGTACTCTGCCAATGACGGTATTGTTTCCCCACTATCACACCCAACACCCTCTCTACTAGTCGGCAGCCTCTGGCATTTGGGGAAATGCGCTTGAGGCCATGTGGCCAACCATGTACGGGGCGCCTCTGGGTGGCTTTCGGAACTGGGACGTTACAAAGTGATATCAGAGGAATTATTTTCTCTTGCTTTACGGTTTGGAGGCTTTATCAAGGGATAAGACATATTCAGTACTTGGTAATAAGCTGTGCATGGGAGTAGCTAATCCATGTACAGGGAAACTCCATACTACCTCGTTTATGGCATTTTTCTGGTTTTTAGTTTTTACGGTTGATATGATTTCACCTAGAGTGACTCACATGCTTGTGCTGTTGTTGTTTTGATATTACGGTTCTATTTCTGTCACAACCCGATGAGATGAGGGTATTCCATCTCATGCATCATATATTCACTCATTATAAATCACATGCCATGCATTCCTGCCATGCCATCAAGGGTAAATTAGCGATTTCATGCTGTTGTGATGGGCCTTGTGTAGATCATGCATGCTGTTGTGATAGATGCTTGATAAAATCTCTGCTGCTTCGTTAGAGGATAGTTTGGGTTGTACATTCCTTAAATGAATTCCAAATTTTTATTTTTGAAGTTATATGGTCCCTCTTGAATCGGATGTTGGTGGATCATGATCCTATTTCTTCTTTTACATGACTATAGGAGATGCCATGATTTGATTCGTGGGGAGTATGGGCCCTCACAGATCAGAATTTGGAACCTCTTTGCCTAGATTTTCAGTGTTTCTGGGGTTCTTTGCAATTTATGAGCTATTGCCCAGAAAAACCTAGAATACACGGCATGTACTTTCTAGTTACACGTCGTGTAGTTTTTAGGCCGCGTTACTGACTCTGTGTGTAGGAACACTGTCTTGTAGAATTAACTTCAGGAACACGTCGTGTATGGTAGGTGCACGCCATGTAGTTTAGAGACATGTACCCGGCCGTGTCACTAACAACACGGGTCGGGGAAGCTCGAGTAGAACACAACATGTTAAAAAGGAACACACCATGTAGTCCGGTCCAGGTACCCGACCGTGTCACAAAAAACATGGGTTGGCGTTACCTTATCTTAGACACACCATGTTGTTTTAAAAACACACCACGTAGTCTTGTTCTGATACCCGGCCGTGTCACGAATAACGCGGGATGGTGTCAGCTTCTCCTATACACACCGTGTTTTTTCGGAACACGTCGTGTATGTGGAAACCTTGTATACGGCTGTGTAACAAACAACACGGGCCATCTAGGCCGTGTCTAGTACACCCCATGTCCCTAGGGAACACGCCGTGTAGTCTCGGTTTGATTCAGACTGTGTGGGTTAGTCATGTAAAGAGACTCGGTTAGGGGAATAGTTTTCAAGTACACGCATTGTGTGGATCAACAAACCATGTAGTTTGAGGTATTACACGACCTATAGGGTAGGGGTACACACCCATGTTAGTGGCTTAAGAAGACACGTCCTGTAGTTTTTATACACATCTTGTAGTCGTGTTTTGTATACTTGTATGTTTTCCTTCCCCTGTTCTTGTTTTGTAATATTGTGTTCTCTATCTTTGTTGATTCTGATCTAAGGTGTGCTTTTGATATTTCAGAGCTATGCTTCTGATACGTCCTCCGGTTGTACGTCAGTCTTCAGGTAGTGATTAGATGCCAGATATTTCTGATCAGGGACTTCCTATGGATCCTCCAGTCGGGCCAGCCTTGGAACCGGCTGTCAAACTAGTTGCAAGTACTAATGCATAGTTCAAGGAATGTATTATTAGGATGATTCAGAACTTTTAGGGAGAACCGCCTCCTACCATGACTATGGCAGACTTGACGTGGGTTTTCCAGCCGAAACATCCTCTTACTTTCTCTGGGCAAGGAGGACCACATGCTGTAGAGTCATGGATGAAATCCATGCTGACTATCATCATGAATCCTGAGAAACCTCCATAGAGGCGGGTCATTCTTGCTACATACATGCTCTGAGACTCTGCCAAGTGCTGGTGGGACGTGATCTCATAGGTGGATCATCATTAGGTTATGGCTTGGGAGGAGTTCTAGTTTGTGTTCTATGACTACATCTACCCAAATACCCTGAGGGCCGTTCGAGACTGAGTTTTCATGAGTCTAGAGTAGGGTACTCTTTCTGTCATGGAGTATTCCTCTCGTTTCACCGAGCTGCAACATTTCACACCCTCCGGGATGGGAGTGGGGTGTTCTTAGCAAGAAATATTAAGGATGTTCTCAGGTGGGAGATCCACTGGAAGGTGAATATGATCCAATTGACTTCCATACCTTCCATCGTCAACCGGGCACTGATTGCAGAGTGCAATCTGAGAGACTCTGGAGCTGGAGCCAGGGCGGTTCTACTTCCAGAGCTAGTGTTCCTCCAATTGACAGCAGAAAGCACCGTAGGGAGCCTTCGCGCGGTGATCCGAGGAGGTGAGATACATCTTCAGGTAGTCAAGTCATATGCTACCACTGTGGAATGGCAGGGCACACGAGGATGTAGTGCCAGAGAGACCCAGTGGAGTGCTGATCATGGGGAATGATGGGACACCTTCAGCATTTCTTCTAGGTTTTCTCACTAGTGGCAGGTGATAGAGGTTCTTCCATTACTCCTTGTTCAGGAGCAGCACCACCAGTTTCACACAAGTCGGGGAACTGGAGTTCTTCCGGCTGTTCGAGCCGAGGTGGAGGTCGAGGTCGTCGAAGTCAGTCCCCAGTCCCTCAGTTCCAATAGGGAGGCTCACCTCGGAGTGGTCATGTAGGGTCATAGGACCGCGGGGTAGGCTAGAATTTTGCAGTAGAGAAGACCAATTAGGAGAAAGATCCCAGACCTTCTATAGTTCGAGGTATGATTTTAGTAGCATCAATTTTATATTCAACTCTTTTTGATATTGGTTCTACAAATATATTTATCTCTGTTGCTGTTATGGAGAGCCTTGGGCTCTATAACCTTTCATTTTCCAGCTCATCGACACTAGACACACTTTTGGGTATGAGTAAATCTTTTGTATGCTAGTGTAGATAGTGCCCTCTCGAGGTTATAGGGTATCGTTTCTTATGGTATCTCTATGTCTAATAGATGACATTATATGATATCATCCTTGGGATGGATAGGTTGGTTCCCTTCTAGGCAGTCGTCGACTGTTATCACCCCAGAGTGAGTTTCGTTTCATTAGAGGGTAAATCTTTTCTTCATAGAGGCGAATGTGATGTTAAGGAGAGTCGAGAAGGACTCGAGCATCATGGTCTAGGAAGGGTGATAGCCTAGATTTCTAGTCCTTAGGTGGATGATCAAGGAACTTCGCAGGTATACTTTCCTCCAGTGGTGGATGGTTTCAAGGACGTCCTTCCTGTGGACTTTTCGGGTTTGCCTCTAGAGTGATAGGTAGACTTTTCTATTGAGCTCATGATAGGAGTAGCACCGGTGTCCATTACTCCTTATAGGATGGCTAGAACTAAGTTGCTGGAGCTCAAGAAGCAGTTGGATAAGTTGCATGCAAAGGGTTTTATCCAACCTAGTACTTATCCTAGGGGTTCTCCTATCCCGTTTTCAAAGAAGGCATATGGTACCCTTCGTATTTGTGTGGATTATCGGAAGATAAACCAGTTGATGGTTAAGAACCGATATCCGTTTCCGGGAATCGATGACCTCTTTTATCAGCTTCGAGGGGCTCGGGTGTTCTCGATGATCGACGTGAGGTCCGGTTATCATCAGTTTCACGTTAGACCATTAGATATACATCTGACAGCCTTCAGGAGAAGGTATGGTCTATACAAGTATACATTCATGCTGTTTAGTCTCATGAACATGCCTGCAGTTTTCATGGATCTGATGAACCGAGTGTTCCATATTTACTTGGACTCCTACGTCGTGGTCTTCGTGGATGATATCTTGGTGTGCTATCACACTCGACACGACCATGCCACACATCTTGATATTGTTCTGAGTACACTGAGAGATCATCATCTCTATGCTAAACTATCGAAGTGCAACTTTTGGATGGAACAAATTCACTTCTTGGGTCATGTCATCTCAGAGGCAGGACTATTTGTGTACCCAGAGAAAGTGAGGGATGTAGTCTCCTGGGAGTAGCTGAAGAACATTTTTGAGGTACGGTGTTTCCTAGGGCTGGCTGGATACTAGAGACGCTTCATTCAGGACTTTTCACGCCTGGAAGCACCTTTGACAGGTCTGACCAAGAAGGGGGAAAAGTTCTTATGGTCAAATTATTGTGAGTCAGCCTTTCAGGAGATGAAGCGAAGGTTGACATCGGCACTGATACTAGTCTTTCTAGAGCCATGCCATAGCTATATAGTCTGTTGTTATGATTCAGGTACCAGGTTGGGTGTTGTGCTTATGCCGAGAGATGGAGTCGTTGCGTACAGGTCTCGACAGTTGAGGACAAATGAGAGGAACTGCCCGACACATGATCTGGAGTTGGCTGTTATTGGTCATGCCTTACGCTATTAGAGACATTATATTTTGGGAGAGAACTTTGTGGTTTTCAGAGACCACAAGAGTCTCAAGTACATCTTCACTCAGCGTGATCTGAATCTGAGACAACATAGGTGGGTCGAGTATCTTCAGTCATTTGTTCTCGAGCTTACCTATACGCCGGGAAAGGGCAATGTAGTGTCAGATGCGTTGAGCAGGAGAACGCAGATTCAGGAAGTTCAGGAGGCCAGTAGTGAGTGGAGGTTATGGATCTATTCTTTGAGATGTATTTGGAGGTGCACGACAGACAAGTACAGATATTCTTATCTTCTGTAGCTGTTACCTCTACGCTTCATGATCAGGTACGGATGAGGCAACTATCATACTCAGAAGGCTTAGTCCTGCAAGAGAGTGTGTTAGGATATGACCCTCTTCTTGGATGGACAGCGGGAGAGGATGAGATCTTGAATTTATAGGGTTGCATATAGGTGCCGACAGACATACGCGAGGACCTGATGCATGATTTTCATTCCTCAGTCTGGGGAGTTCATCCTGGTTTCACCAAGATGTATCAGGATCTTTATCTCCCGTACTAGTGGCCAGGTATGAAGAGAGATGTTGTTGGTTTTGTCTTGTGGTGATCTACTTATCAGCAGGTGAAGGAAGTGAATCGGCGACCAACATGCCTTTTACCGCAGTTACCCATTCCCGAATGTAAGTGGAACGATGTCGCGATGGACTTCGTGATAGGATTTTCGAGGTCACCTTGAGGGAAGGATTCTACTAGGGTTTTCGTCGACAGACCTACGAATGTTTCTTATTTTTTGTCGATCAAGGAGACCTTCAGTGTCAATGATCTGGGGCGACTTTACATTCCAGAGATTGTGCGTCTGCATGGGTTTCCACACTCCTTTGATTCAGACAGAGATGCACACATTACTTCTCGGTTCTGTTTGGGGATTCAGAATGCTCTGGGTACACATGTACTTCTTAGTAAAACATACCATCCCCAGAAAGATGGCCATTCCGATCACACGACTAGGTTCTTGAGGATATGCTCCTATCTTGTATTATAGACATAGTTAGTTCTTGGGAGAATCATATTCCTCTTATGGAGTCCTCCTACAACAAGATTTTTCAGGCAACCATTCAGATGGAACTATACGAGGCTCTGTACGGTAGGCCATTCTGATCACCCTTATGCTGGCTGGTGGCAGGAGAGGCAGCTTTGCTGGGACATCGTCTTGTATAGGAGACAACTGAGTAGTTAGGGTTGATTCAGAAGTGGATGGCTACAGCACAGTTTCGACAAACGTCTTATGAGGATCATCAGAGACGACCTCTAGAGTTCGAGGTCAGGGATCATGTTTTCCTGTGTGTCGCACCATGATTGGGACACAAGAGGAATCAGAGTCTGGGTAAGCTTTCACTACGGTACGTCGGGCTGTTTGAGGTATTTAAGGGAGATGGTTTGGTTGCATATCGATTGAAGTTACCTCAGAGGTATCGTGCCATGCACGATGTCTTCCACATCTCTCATCTCTGACGTTAGTTTTCAAACCCGTTTCATATATTTCAGCTTAAGGAAGTTGAGCTCTAAGTGGATGCATTGTTTGAGGAGCATCCCATCCAGATTGTCGATCACAGTACGAATGTTCTCGGTGGGTGGTCTGTTCCTCTCGTACGGGTGCTATGGAAGCACGTGCGAGTATAGGACACGACCTGGGAGAGGGAGGCCGATGTACGATCGCAGTGGCCGGAGATGTTCGGGGTTTCTCCATCTACTCCTCGCTAGGGAAATTTATGGATGAATTTCTTTAAGTGGGAAGTTTGTAAGAACCCATATATTCTTTTCAGGTATGCCTTTCATTTTTATGGAGTTTTTGAGAAAAAAGTAGTTTCTGGAAATTTTCAAATTACACACCGTGTACTTTTTGAGTACATGTCGTGTACTCGTTTCCTACTCAAAGCCGTGTGCTGGCCGTGTGCTGGCCGTGTCTGGGCCACGCACACGGTGTGTAGGGATGTTGTGGTGGCCGATTTTAGTGGAGTACAGAAAAACCTAGTACACGCCGTGTACTCTAAATGTTCACACCGTGTACTTATTTTTTCACTAAACAGACCGGGGTCGTGCCTGACACACAGAAAGGTATTATTCTACAATCCGTTCATCTGAGAGAGCTAGGAATCTATGGATCTTCAACAATCCCCCACCCATGACCTTTCTCTGAATCGATCATCGTCGATTGCATTGGAATCATAGCTGTGAGTTCTCCCTTCTTCTTGAGCCTTGTTTTTCAATTCCTCCTTTTTTCACAAGTTATCGTGGGTTGTGTGTTTTTTATGTTTTCTCAGATCATCGTCGTCTTAAGGAGAATCTCTCATCGTGGTTCACATATATCGATCTCCTAGGATCGAGGTAGGTGGTTTGTGCCTTTATGTAGAAATTCTATGAATATTTTGTTCAAATTCCACCAATACCCTTGAACGGTCTATTGTTTGTTCCCGTTTTCCCTTATTGTTTACCTTCATTGCTTGATTGGTTGAGTAGAGGTAATTACTTGTGAATAGGGTAGTTTTTTCTGTACTCTAGATGTATTTCCATGATTTTTTGCTATTTTGGTGTTTTTCCAATTTCCATGCCAAGTAGTAGGATAGTGGAACTGTTGTACTGTTATGGTTTTGAGCCTTAGAATGATAGCCATGTAGTTCTTGAGGTTTACTTGGACGATTCCCACGTGCCATGCATGTTTATTTTACAAAGGTCTACGAGAACCTAGTGTAGTGGACCTTATGGCGAATGGACGTAAGGGCTTCTCTAGAGTGTCTTTAATTATGATGCGAGACCACATGGGGAATTGTCGTTGAGTGCTTCCTCAGAGAGTTTGTAGTTCCTCGATGTGGGCCACAGGGGGAATTGATGTTGAGTGCTTCCCCAGAGAGCCTTTAGTACGATACGATAGTATTGGGGGAATTGACAGTGATTGTTTCCCTAGAGAGTCTATTCATTAGCTTAACCAGAGGGGTGAGATTGGGTGTTCCTCCTAGAGGGTTTCTCCTACTTGTAGGTTGAACCTTATGGGTTAGACTATGAGAACTACCCATAGGTTACCTTTTTGTTCTACTTTCTTGAGTAGTTGTTTCATGGTTGTAGAACATATTCTAGAATCTATGGACTGTTACTGCTGTGTATTACCTTGTTTACTGCTTACTGTTAACTACTTACTGTAGTTTACCTTCCATATATTCACTGACCGTTAGGCACAGATCTTTGTGTGTTTTTCTACTGGGACTTTGTCTCACACCCTGTTAGGGTCATGCTTTTGGGACCAAAAATATTATACTGGTGCAGGTATATATATGGTAATGCGCCCTTATACATCAGGATTATTCAAATTATAACTTTAACTTCAAAACAATGTGAAAATATTTTAGAAAAATATTTATTCATGTTCCAAAACATATGACCATAAAATATTTGTATAACCAATAGTGCAAGAAAAATGAATTTAAAATGTTTCCTATAGTCATAGAATAATGAAATTAAACTACATTCCATAGTCCAGGAAACACAACTTTAAACTATGTTAAATTTTCAAAGAAACACAACATTAAACATATTTCTATAGTCTGATAGTCAAGAATTTAAATGGGTTGTGCTATCTGTGTTTGTATTCTACCTTTTGATATACTCCATTCGACACATCATGTCTTTATTGACTCATATACCCAATATGATTCAAATCCATATGGACCCACTGTTAGTGATGGTCTCATCCGATTGTGGCTCACCACAAATTTGAAGCCAAGTCCCTAATGGATCTCTAGTATCACACAATTAATCATGTGGTGAAAACTTATTCAATTGTTGAATACTCCTTTTCTCAACCCATACCTGACTAGTGTGTTTTTGGTACCCATGTTCCAAACATGGTTAGCAAAAAATCCTAACTAAATAGTTTCGAATTTTCCATTCCATAGATGTATAGACATACCCACTTTCCACTCCCCTGGATCGTGTAGTAATTACACATATTGCATCACCTCTAATGAGTTCACCCACATTTTATGTTGACCCTCTGTAAAATTTATTGTTTCCCACACTAAGAGTAAATCATGTGGGCATGTGAATTTTGGAGGGGTGCATTCAAATGTGATCGATCCACACAAGAGCTCTTCATGGTCCAAAATCCATGAATTTAACTCTGAGACACACTATTAATGTGTGGTTAAGAATGGTAACCATGGTCCACATTCCCATCAAAATCAATTAGATTCCTAAATCTTGTGTAGTATTCAATTAATTGTTTTCTCATTTAAAATGTGATTATTTACTCCATACCTCACAAATTTATTTGGAATAACCATTCATATTTTCCTTGAAACTTGACATTAAAATTTTCTCAGCAGTCAAGGTGGTGTGAACTTAAATAGTGTGCAATTTAATGATCACATGACATTAAAATGTGGGACATTTCTTGATCAAATGATGTTAAAAATCACCGTTCAATATCTTCACCGTATAAGGTAAAACTATATGTTCAATGTCATCAGTTGTGAGATTTATAATTACATATCATATGAGACCCCTACATGGTAGGTCCCCTACTTGGTGTTGGATTTCTACCACATTTTGTCATCTTTAGCTATCGCATGGACTCTGAGATGGTGATCCCCTATAATACGGATTTAGTGATTTTCGAGAAAATTATTCTCGTACCCAAGTGTTATAAGATATGGGGGAATAATTATAAGAGTTTTGGAATAAAATATAACATTACAACACTCTGTTTTCACAAATCATGAACCCCTTATTTGGAACCTCGTCATAATCCATGTCTAATTCCCCCCCCCCCCCAATGTTTGGGTTAATGCCACTTTGGCTCACCTACCATCCAACAATAATGTTTCTAAAGACATTCAAATACATTCCTATACATGTTTTGTGCTTATAACATGGTCTACCATTGACCCACATTTTTTTGTAACCATTTCAGGCTAACAGTAAGAATTGTATATTTTGAACATGGTGACCAGTCATCCTATTCCTCGATAAAACACTCATAGTGTTTCAAATGTTGAGAATTATAATTCAAATTTCATATTCACCTTTATTCAGGTAGCTTCAAACACCCTTGGTGTTATCCAATTTGTTCACCTGCACACATCAGGGAAGCATGTTGGCCAATATGAAAGCCCTATTCTCCAGCCAAAACCTCTCTTAGACTAAATTATCATGGTGTTCTATCTATAATATTAAATCTCGAGTCTTTTATGCTTACCAAAAATCATCTAAAAAGGTGATAAATCTTGTGGTCATCCCATGTTCCTCGCACCAGGAATGGCCCACATGATCATAGTGATAGGTCATCAGTAGTATCACAAAAATGATTGAATTATACAAATTTTCGAAGAAAAATAAATGTATCCATTCATGAAATTTTCTAAAAGAAATAAAATTATTTGAGGCATTGAAAGGGTCATCCACATATTGACCCTGTCATGATTTCTGGTAAACTTTCTGCGATATATTTACTCTAGTGAATAAGCACATAAACTCTACCAACCTGTGGAAAGTATCTTCTAGGATTACAAACCCATAAAATATATTTTTTTTGTTTTAAAAAAATATAATGGAAAATTATGAACCCTCACAGCTATCCAATTCAAACTCCAAAATAGACTATATACTTGTTATAAAAACATTAAGCTAATTGGAATCAATCTGCCTATAATATTTCATGGGATAAGAATTTATATGACTGTCAAGACAATCCATAAAGATGTATTCATAAAGATACACCATATAGTATGAATATTTCATGTATTCCCCTTATTATTATTCCCTGTGTTGAAGCCTCTAACCAATATGCGGTATTTCTTATCAGTCCACATAAATTTCCCTTTTGTAGTGTCCACTCGGTGAAATATTCCCATAATTGGATCAACCACTCATTGCATCACATTAATCTTAAGAAAACCTCCACCATTTCATCACTATATGGCATGAGTAGTTCTATATTTTCAAGAACTATTGCTTCCTATCACTGATACCATATGGAAGATTCATCCTCATACTATTTTCTAGGAGGATGTAAATCCTCCTTGATCCCTACCCTCTAAAATTTGGAGAAGCCTCTCTTAATGATGATCCTCCGTCGTCTCTTCTACATACCCTTAATGATTATACTAATCATTCAAGGAAGCCTCAGCCTATGAATCATCTTTGATATTTAAGGGGTCCCCGTATATCATATTTTTTTTATCCTTGTTGTCACATTCAACAATCTGGGGCTCCAATTCCTTTGATTTACTACATTTTATGGCAGAACGTGTCTCTATTTAACTAAGTAGATATGAGCTATCCATTTATCCCTTCTATTTCTACATCTCAAAGACAATACTGCTCCTAGGGTCCCTATTTTATTTTTATCCCACCTTCCTACTTATTATGTGAAATCCTTTACTATATCATCCTAGATCTCCAACAAAACCTTCTTCTGAGTGAAATTTATTATTTTCATCCACTACATCATTACTCAGGATCTCAGATAGGTTGTTCAGATTGAGATAGGATAGTGTTAGTATCATATTCAAAAAACTATTGGAACCATGCCATGGCTCCTCCTTCTCCTGAACATCCTTATAAATTCTCTCACCAGTTAGTTGAAGCACTCATTCCGAGGTTTTACTATTTACTACACATAGAAACATAGAATAGCTGAATGATTTTGAGATTACAACATCATTAAGATTTAAAATGTCATCACCAAATGAATGCACAAAAACGTGTTTATTGGATAAGGGGACTTCTAGATCCTCTCTCAGGTGATTAAAACATCAGCCACCATCATTTTACTCTATTTACTCTTTTCAGGTACCATCTCTTGATTGGATAGCTCCCTGAAAATTATCAGAGATGATTGCTCCATCCTGCCTTCACCAGAGCCAATATGCAGGTTTTTCCCACTATGTTCAGAGCTTGTATCCATCTACCTAAAATTCCTATAGATTTAAAGTTGATGACCCAATTTATTTATTGATTAATATAAATCAATCCTCGACTCAATGATAAAAGGTTTATTTTAAAGAAAGTACTCCCCAATAGTATGACAAATGAGATCAACAGACCTTCTAGAGCAGTCTACCACCATGAAAATTCAAGGGTATGTAGGATGAAACATATACCTAGTTTTACAATGATATCATAGGTATATTCCTACAATATTTATTATAATATGTAAAATTGAAGTATTTTTGAATAAAAATAAAAGTACAGAGAGACTAGCCCAAAATTCAATTTTTGTGGTGTATCAATTCTGGTTAAAGTTGATGGACCACCTGATAAGGGAGACCTGAAATATTTTGTAGGAGCCAAGGGAACTAGTACATGCCTTAATATGTTGAATATCTATTGAAAATAAAATCATTATGTTATTTTCTCAATTAAACCCACTATAGTGTGATATTGTAAGCCCAAAAAATAGAAACAATGCTTGTAAAATATGTATACTAAAGGACGATACAGATTAAACCGAATAGTGAGTGGATGTTATAGGTGCAATGATTCTTCAAAAAACCTTACATGAGAGAAAAAAATGTTAGGGTAACTTATGAAATGTTTTGGGACATTCAGGCTGAAAGAGATATGGGAAAAGAAGGGTTAAAATTAGGGTTTTATAATGGAGTAATGGTGTCTGCTACACCTTGAGGAAATGGAAAAGATACCTCCACCATTGAGGGAGGAGGGACCAGTCTGAAGACCATCAATTCAGTTGGACATTAGAACCCTATCTCTTAACAATATGGGATGTGCTCTAGTCTTTTTTGGTAGGATCCCTTGTGACCCCACATACGTTCCGAGGATTTATTGACTTCTCCCAATCTATGATTCCTCATCATTTTCCACTAGATGAGTCACATCTAGTCTTGGAAGCAATCAACCCCTCTAATCCCAGAGATTGGTAATTTTATAAGCCGACTAATTCATGTGGTTCTCATCCTCTTCCAGCTGATCCCTCTGTTATCTGATGACACTCGATTATGTTCTGTGAAAGGAATGAAACTCTCCCACTTTCCCTCCAACTATTAGATCACTTGGTATAATTCTCCATGAATTCACAATATGTTTGAATATAATTGGATATAGGAATGTTTTAGATGATGGAATACCTCCTAGAACCTTTTATTGATAAAATCGTGGGACAATGCATGGTGTCCATGAGGATACTCTCCTTTAATGGCCAAATATCACAACCAACAGTGAAGGGACCACATCTATCTAAATATTTGGGACTTTATATACTTATTGATGAAGCATTTAAAGAACCTCCATGCAAGGTTCTGAATGATACAAATATCTATAGCCGCCTAAGGATCATAGTCATCTAGCTTATTAGGATCAGCAGGTTCATACTCATGGAAGGAATCCTTGAGTTTAACAGTAGGGTATTCCTCTAGTATCCTCCCCAAGGGACTAGACTCAATATCATTGGGGTGACCATATTTACTTGATTATTCTTAATCAGCCTAACCAATTGTAGCTTTGAGTTATTCCCCACTAGTGGCATCACTCACTATTGCAACCAAATGTTCGTCCGTAATCATGATAGACAGATCAATATGAATGAACGAATACTCATGAATAGAAATTGTCATCAGAATATGTTCCATGGATTTTTAACCCCATCCACTCACTAGGCTCATATTTTTCCATCTACTGTATGAAAAAATCCTCTAAAGTTAATCTAATTTGAAAATAAAAGGTTTTACCACATTAAAGTAAACACTTACAAATGATAAGTTCCACATGTTCGAGTTCTTGAGTCACATCTCAGACATCAACCACATGAGATCATTAAACACTTTTTATTTCAATAATTATAACTTAATATTTTTTCTTCATTTGGTTATAAGCTACATGGATAATGTAATTGGTTGATTCAAAGGCTCTACAAATGTTTTATTTAGATGAATGATTAAAAATATTCCAATAACACAAGGAAAAAAATCAATGATAAGATATGAACCGACTCTCTAAAAATGGTTTCTACTATAGGGATACTACGGTTCATCCCCCATTGATGACATGATGAAACTGAGGTTCTACAGTTATCAACCCAACCTCTCTTGTTGGCCCACAACATTCCATATCTACCACAACTGGCTCACCACCAACCCCAACTCTAGGTGAAATCCCTAAATCATATTCCTATGCACCGATTGGAACATCTTTACCCCATGTAAAGGGATCCCCATTCTGAACACTTATTTTCTCTTCTTCATGATGATTTTTGGTTTCAATCTATTTTTGGTGAAAATGAGAGATCATGGAAATGCATGAGTATGTTAATATTAACATGATATTTTTTTGAACTCTTATTTAGAGCATGCGACCTAACTGATATCATAGTGACTTCCTTCACCACCATCTAACACATGGGAGACCCCATATTCATACACATTATTTATTATTCAATGTGCCTGTATTCCTTTGGTGATATCTCTTATATGTCTGACGCTTGTACATGAAATACCATTACCACGGTGGCAGGATCCTCGTACTTCCCCCTCTGGCATGTGTAGATGTACATGCTTATTAGGTATGCATGCCTCTAACGAATGGTCACCTTCCCACAACCTGAATTCCCCTTTCATGAATTTCAATATCATCCCACTTCAGCATATTCCAATAGTTATCATGTGACATCAAGTGTCACAATTTTATCAGGTCATACCGTAGGGGTGGTAAGGCAATGTCAAAAAATGGTGTTAAGAGAGACATAAAATTCATTACCACATCATCTTTTGTTAGCCAAGTGGTCTCTTATAGGGCCATTATCCTTTAGGATGTTGGGTTGGGTCAGTTTTAAGTGATTTCCTCACCACAATATTTCTTGATTATGCCACCACAGTTGCATAGAATTCCTCTTTACAGGAATCCCATCTTCCTTACCACAATTATTCTTCCACAATCTATAATTAAAATTAATTTTTAAAATAATACCTTCATATATGGTACTAACCAATTTTGGTATAGTCTTTTTATAGGCCAGAATCAATGTCCATGGGCAGAAGCATAATAGTTTTTATAAAACCCACATTCATTAGAATGCACCATAGTTGGTGGAGGATACTGGGGTTCCTCTCTCCAAAAAATCCATGTATAATTTCTCCCCAATTACAGAATGTATCCAAACTTCTTGGTGAAACAACATGACATCTACCACTCACAAATAACCTTACCATCGATGTTTTTCATCGATACACCACCCAAAAAACAATAAAAGTAATATCTCTACTCCAACGAACCCCATTAGTTGTACACCTTAAGAATGAATGGAGTGAAAATGGGGTGGAAGTAGATATTTTTGTATTTACTCATATTAAGTAATACCCCTTCATCACAAAGGGTTATTTTACAAACCCCATAAATGTTATATAGCGTTGGTAATATACTGGTTCCCAGGGGAGGATGGACTTAGGGAATTAGTACCCACCAATATGGGCTTCAATACAAACATGTTGGAACAAGAATGGACTACAAATTATCCAGGGTATGTTTCCCCTTGAGACACATCCTAAGATACTGTATTGCCTAGCCCACTTAGGGACTCCTAGGTCAAACCTAGTGTGATCTTATAGGATCACAATTATCACCAGGGTCCTCAAGAGTTTCCCCATTATTTTTTATCTATTGGAATGTTCCACTCTGTCAAAAAAGTGGTTGGAAAAGAAATTTAGTGAACCGGTTGGTCCTAATCTCTAACTATATTTTACCACCACATCTAGTATTCTCTTGTCTCCAGGATCACCCAATATAACCATTCCTTTCCCCTTTATGATGATATAAGACACTAATTCCCATGACCCATAATATTTACCTTCTCTTACTTATTCAAGAAGATGTATAACCATGATTTAAATTAGATGTCCATTTTCAATAATTTTATCTTCAGCTTCTCTTTTTTCACCTCTAAAAGATATCAGTCAAGGATAGGGGTTCATTCCCAATATTTCAAAGTAGTCCACAATGGAAGGAACACAAAATATTGGAATAACTACAGAGGAATGCCTCTAATATAGTGAATACATTACATGGTGATCTTGGAATCCCTATGCTGGAGTTGAAAGATGTTCATATCTACATTCCACCCGCTGAATAGATATGACACTATATCATGTTGATCATTGATATATAATTGAAATTTCTATACATACACATACATCCCTATTTGGTTCATATCTTCTCCAAACACCAAACAAGTCAACCATTACCACTATTCCAATTCACATTCACTTGTGATGATACCCCCAAACCTCATATGACAATCATTTTTCCGTCCCACACAGTCCTTCCTCATTCTATTTGGAAGGTACTTGAGTTGTGTTAAGGGTACTCCATAACCATCAAATCATATCCTATCACGTTTAAAGTCATTTCAATAATTAAAAAAATGTCAATTTGTTGATAATAACAAGAGGAGTGTCCTTGAACATTGAATTTGTATCACGTGTGGTTTTCATCACATGTGAACCATTAATTTGGTGAATCAACTATGAACCATGGGATGACCACCTCAAATGGTAGCATGAAGTAACACAATATGAGGATTTCCCATAAAATATAATCCTTATGTAACTGTGTTGGCATGCCAAGAAGCAATTTATTGTCTAATATGACCCTCTTACTGTGAATTATATGAGGGTTCCTTATCATATCATCTCTTCATGAAGTAATGGAGATTTTGATCTCAATATTGTTATGTTGTACAAATATACTGAATGAATATAAAAATCACAAGGTTGATGTGTGAAAGAAAATGGGAATTCTGCATAAAATATGTGTTTTCCTACAATATCGAATGTCAGTCATGGAAAATGGAATAATTATCATAATGTAGGAATTATGGAAGAATCCATTCTTCCAAAAATAGTGGCCAAAACTCATAGTTCGACACTGAAAATTTAACTTAATGCAACCAATAGAGATTTTATATCACATAGAATGTTATGGTACCATAAATATCCCCCAACATATATATAGTATTAGACCCAATTTCCACACACACTTAAGGGAGCATGCACCTTTAAAGATATTTTTTATCACACATCCTTGGGAACCAACACTTCACATAATTTTTTACCTCAATACCCAACCTTATATTCACCATATAGCTTAGATTTCGGCGGTGGGGGGATTTTCTTGGAACCACTTTCTCCAAGAAACCATAACATTCCATCACGGGCAAACTAATTGAAACATCTGACTCACCGGACCATCCCATGATTACAAATAATGGTTCTCAAAAGTTTATCAGAGTGAAGTTCTGATTGAAATCCATGTTCAAAGCCCGCATGCACCCCATGAGATGTGTGGAATGAAATTTCAACCCCAACCACTCAAAATATCCATTAAAAGTGCTTTGATGTTTTTCCTTATTTTTGTAAGAAACTCAATTGTATGACAGACCCTTACACATCCAATGTGATATCATACTTCCCTTTGAGAACCTGCATGTGGCTGTTAAAGGCATAGATCCCAGAAAAAATATCTTCCATAACGTAAATCTTACATGATGTCTTTAATGGATTCATCTATATATTGATGTGTACCCACCTTCATTAGGGAGATACTTTAGATTTCCATGTGTATCACTACAGCTCGTAAGACTTTTGTTCCATGAAATCCTAGAATAATGGAAACACAAAGGTATAATATATTTAACTATAAGTTTTCTGTAGGTCCTCCATTGAGTGGGACCATATTTACATAACCCTTGACCAACATTGTTTATCTTATAGAAGGTGTATGAAAAATACCCCCTAGAATGCACCCCAGTTATTGCGTATAACTCAATCATGCGCTCCACCCTTTCTCCTGGGTAAACCTATTAATTAATTCATGAAGCCCCTCTTTTATTATCTATTGACTATTTAATTTTAAAACCACCATGTTTGTGCCCTTATTTCATATACCCATTTTCTCTTTCACGAAACCTGTATGCATATCCATCTAGGATTCTGCACAACAACTCCTTTCCCCCGAGAGATGTACCATATTCCACATATTCATAAACATTCATACCTAATTATTTTTATCATAGGTATGATAATCTACCATTATTTTCAACATATGGTTGGTAATGTTGGCCTCATGAGTGACTGGTACCCCACACTATTGCAATCTGGTATTGGTGAACCCATTCAACTACCAAGGGTAGGTTAGAAAAGAATATGTAAGCCGATGAAGTGAGGATTTAGTCCCACCCATCTGAGATGCATGATGTAATACATCATAGAACCAACATCCTCAACACACGAGGTTAAACTGTGATCTCAACTTGTATGGAAATGAAGGATGCCCTAGTGTATTGGTGACATATAATAAGATCCTCCTGAAATGGAGTGAAAATCTATACCAAAGGAATGAAATCCTCTTTGGAATCCATCATAGAGTAATCTCATAACATTTCGCGTAGGAGGAAGAACCTTTGCTCCTCTATACCTTCCATGGGTAGGAGGATCAGATAGGGGATGGTCCCTAGGAATCTTTCCACTTCTCATACTCTCAAAACCCCATTCCTCTCTCTATGATATTTCTCACCATTGGGATCTTCCATGCATAAGAACCAATAACATGGAATTAGATCATCCTGGAAATAAATGGGATCCTTCACAGGCTACATGAATGGATAAGCCCTGCACTATCCCCCTTTAATGATATTTTGTTACAATTGTGTCCAGTCAATGGTTCCTCTTATTTCTGACACTGATCATGACTCACATGGTCTTGGATGATAGTAGAGAAAATGAGACATATAAATCTTCAATGGTCCACTTCCATGCATAATCCCCAACCTAATGAGTTACCATACTCATGTAATCCCAAACTATATTCTCCATTTCCATGGGCATCCTCCTTAGTTGTAAGCCCCGATGCCCCATTCCAAACTTTGTGGGATTTGATTACAAATCACCATGGATATGTAGGAAGACTACATGATGTCAAAATCCAACAATCCAATAATCCATCCACTTTCCCACCCCATCCCATCCTTATAATTCATCCATAAATCATCTCTAATTTAAAATAGAATCCATATCTCGGTAGAATCATTTTACACATCTAGGATGTTCCAATGCATATTCCACATCAATATACTTGTTGTTCCTAGTATCACCCTGGTAGGAGTTAGGAATAATTCCCACACTATCCACCATACTACGTGGGGTTTGATCACTATATTTTAAACATGGTATGTAGGATTCATCATTAAGGTTAAATCCTATCAAAGGTAATCCTTCCTGTACCCATCACAGAGGCGAACCTCCCTGATCCACCTCATATGGGGTTTGGATGAACAATCATGGTGTGGAATAATCCGTTTGTGGGAAAAAACTCCCCAGATTCGCCTCTATGGGTCAGTTGATCCATCCATCAGTAAACCATCCAGATGATCTCTCCTAGGAAACTATCTCACTGTTCTAGCCCCATGGGGAATTGTTATTAGTTTCACTCAATCCAACCGAGATGTCCAAACCTTGACATGTCACACTCCTACCTCATGTTAAATATAGGATTCCTGAGTAATACCTAAATAATAATTCCTTTATAATCACATGAATCATGATCAACATCAGATACCTTGGGTTGCGAACACAAGATGCCACCCTGATATACCATCATATGTGTAAGAATATAGGTGACTGATGTTCCATGGTCTAGAATTTCTTATGATTTCTAACTTTTCTACTACCCTGAGCAATGTATGTTTCTCTATCATAATGCCCAGTAATATCTAGAAAAAATCGGTTTAATTAATTGGAAACCACAATGAGATGAAATCTGGATTGAGTTTCAGGAACACATTTTAATATATGAGAAAAGCTCAGACTATGTGACATGTTCAAAGGAGAAACACATGGAAGGTTGAACATACATCCCATCATTATACATCAATCAAAGAGCATAAATTAATGATGAATTTCTTGAAATTAACCCGCCTATGGAAGGAGGTATTGTGGGGTAACAATGCAGACGATCAGTACAACACAAAAAATATTGGACACCCTAGAGAAAGCATCAGAAACAATATTCCCTCATTGTAGAATTCCTCACTATTATTTACCTGACATTTGATTTGATGTGATTTATCCCTTATGATGACAATTTATTTATAATACAATTATTTTCAATTTTTCAGTCTTCTGATGAAGTTCTCTTCCTACCTTATGTTTTGGAAGTATCTACATTCCCTTGAGTTAGTATAATCATTTCCATACATTCCTATTAGGCTGGTCAGATATTCATGAAATCATATATTCCATTCATAACATTATCACACCATTCCTATTTCGATTGGATCTTAAAAGCACCACCTTATGATCACTTATAGATATCTTTATTTTAATTATGTAAAGTATGTATCTTTTATTATTCATTAGAATGATTTGGTGCCTCCTATATCTCTTTAACCATTGATATTTTATCTGTCTAAATAAATTGTAACAAATTATTTCCGTTATAGAAATTATTAATATTCCTAAAAGATTCACCTAAAACAATTAATTATATCACCATATTAAAATTCATTTATTCCTCATCGAACATTCATGATTTTTTTCTTATCTATTTATCAAAACTCCCCCTTAATTATTACCTATTTCATAGAAAAGTCATGTTGTACCAACAAGATTATAATATCTACATTAAAAATGGACAACACTAAAAATGACCTTTAATATTTGATCAGTCATAATAAATGTTTTACTTAAGTGAAGTTTTTTATCTTTTTATAAATCAATGAAATATTTCTATAGAGTAAACCTTCATAATATATTCCACTCATTCGTTATAGAATGTGATTTATCATATGGTACACTTGTCCTTTCTGATTATATATTTTCTTCTGAACCTAATTTTTTAGTAAATGAGCTATAAAATGAAGTTCTTTGTAGAAATAATTACTATGAAAATGTGGTCCCTTCTTCAAAAAATATTGAGATGATTCCACATTTACCTAAACTGATTTAGAATGAGTTTTATCTAATATTCCTAAACTGAAATTATTATGCAAGAAAAATTTAAAATATTTCTGAAAACACTTCTACCATATTATCCATTTGTTATTCTTGATGTCTTACCTTCAATACAAACATTTCCTACCACAACATGATTCTATTACATTCCCCAACAAGAGTTTTTTATGGACTTATCCAATCTATATAGCTTATTTTGATGAAACATCTACTCTTTTCAATCAAATACACTATCACATTATATGTTATAATATAATTAATTATTATATTCTCATTTTTGAGTATCTCAAAATTTGGTTTTTTTCAAGAGCTTATTTAGTCAATATTTTCACATCCTTCTTTGGTCATGTGATTTGATAAAGAGTTTCTTCAATGAATTAATTTAGAATCCATTAAATTTATTTTCACTTATCCTCATCATCAACTCTCCTTGAAGTTGTACATAACCTCTGATGTTAATCCAATAAGTTGACATAACCATAATACTCATTGTTGTATGGTTATTAATCTTTATATCCACTTATTAGGAAAGTCTTCTTCTTCATACAGAACATTTTATTATATTAAATTTCAGTTATATTTAAATTAATTCATATCTTCTTATTCTAAATCAAAATCATATATCTATTTCTTTAGATATCTTCCCACAAAAGGGCACTACCACTACGAATCAATTACATAAGTGATTTATTTCCTTTACCCTTCTAATGGGATATTTTATCTCTATGAATGATGAACAATGATTTTTATGTAGTCCTCTTCATGTTACTCAACATATAAATCAAATTAGTCATTTATTATTTGTTTATCCCTAAATTTCCCTTTAAACAAATATTTGTATTCTATTTTGTCATTTCTCTTCTTATTATAGTCTATTTATATCCTCACTTCATATAATATGTATTTACTTTGAGGTTTACCTAGATATATATTCCCCAGATCTACTTGGCCTATAACTATCTCATCAAACCTATTTGTAATATTTCTACATAGTTTATTAACATTAACATAGTCTTATAGATTCTCACTATAACCGAAGTAATTAATGAATATTTCATTGAATTTGTAAATGTATTCATCAATGAATTCATGATCAACCATTATGATATCATTAAATATAATTTTTGAGTTTATTTTAGAATTGCACTCTTGGACATAAGATTACATTCATAGATAATTATAATCTTATCTCGTGTATCATTCACTATTGGTGACGCCATAATCATTTTATACACTATGTAGAGGAGAGATATCAAAATAGTATTTTTAACTTTTTCACTAATTTTCAAATAACTCATATAATTAGATTTAAAGGAAACATCACTAATTGGGGGACATACCACAAATGTATAATCTATAACATCTATGCCAAGAGATAGGAGGTACAATAATATCCAATTCCTAAAAATATGATAGATATTGATGTAAATATATTAAAATTTAACAGTTATTTATGATTTTTATATTGTTTTTCGCATTATGTTGTTGGATATTTTAGAGAACAAAATTTCTCAGATACTAATTGTACTTACAATATATGTTAGACATAAGTTATAGGGACAGGGGGTGAATAACTAATTTATTTATTTTATAAATTATTCATAAAATCTCATCTTTGAAAATTGGTTAGAGTTTCAATGCTGAGAGAGTTATCTTTTAACAACACCCTATTTACAGTAAAAATAAAAGGATTCATCAGTACATGATATTCATGAGACACCATAGAAAGGCCTACATCATTCCATGTTGGTTATCCAATATTACAAGGATTCATTACAAATTTTTTTATGATTAAAAATGTATAATCATGAAATAGGTATACAAACCTGTTATTGTTCCTCCAATCAACACATGTCTGATCCCCAAAAATGATGTATTGTACCTTAGTTGGTTATAAACTATACAATACTTCTTTTATTTTATTTTATTGATAAATATTTATATATGTAGGGTAAAAGTGTATATCCAACTCGATTTTAATTTATTTTTACTCTCACTAATTTACACATCTGATTTATAATTTTTTTTACATTTACTGAATTTCTCTTTAATATTTAATTAAACAATTAACATTACCTTGATAATATAGAATCAATTTTTAAATATTGATTTTAATATAATTTAAATAATAATATTTTACTATGATTTATGTATTTTTTATAGAAATATTGATTCCCTTTATGGAATGTATTATTGCAATATTACGTTGGATTCCAAACCCATGTTTCAGGTAAATGTTATTTTTTGGAACATTACATTTTTTATTTAAACCCACATAAGATATCCTAAAATTTAATCTATAACTAAAATAAGTAAACTGAAATTTATAATCTAACACACATTGAGATCCAAACACTGGTAGTATCTCCGAATTTTAGGACTCTATGTTCTGAATCAACCAAACATTGGAAGGTGTACTTTTGGAATGATATACAAATAGAACAATCACCATGATAACACTCTGATCTATGGTATTTAAATGTAAAAAATATATAATTTTTATGTTATTAATTATCTGTAATAAATCGTTACTTAAAATTATTCAAAATAAATTTTTGAAGATCTATACATACTGATTTACTAGATACGATTTCTCAGGGAATGTTATGATTTTTCATATACGTTAATATTCAAATTCCAAATAAAATTTTAATATTTAAAATTGGAAACAATGAGGGTGGTTTTCTAAATAAAAATTACTTTTTTAGAATATTATTCTTATTTATTATCAGTCGATCGATCTAGTCTAAAAAATAATAATTATAAAAATTTCATTCTACTTGAGTATCTAAATCCATGTTATCTGAATATTTTTATATAAAAATCACCCATTTGTTTATTATTTTCAAGGAAATTGTTATATTTTTTTAAAAATTAAAATAAAAAATATATGTAATATATTCCATAGTTTGATGTAGTTTTTCTTGAATACACATCATATAAAGACTTGTTTTTTAATCTACTATTGTGTGTTCATCCTTCTGTAGGAATTTTTTTATGCTATATGTGCTTATCAGAAGATTCTTTACAAAAATATTGGATATTATTCTCGATTAAGACACTTTAGAGAAAAAAAATTTATTTATAAAATTATTTCATCAGATTTCAACTAAAATATATCTATATGAAATATTATATATATTTTATTAAAATCTAGTATCATAGGATTATAGATTCTTGAGATTTGGTTGTTCGATGAACTGTTGTTAATCCTATTTATATTTCGTTTAATTGTTTTCTAAAAATTTCAATTTTCATTCACTAAAATATTTATTTACATAGGAAAATGATATAATATGGAAAATAACCATGCTCATGGATAGAGTGTGAGTGGAGGGAAATATGGGATCATAATTCCCCAAAACACTATAGAAATCATTATTCCATTTTCATTTAATTTTTGACATATATACTTTATTCAATGGAAATTTTGCATGTTTCCATCTCACTATCATAGGGTATTAGAGTTTATGTTTTCATTTATTTGTAAAATTATACATTTAACACCCCAAATATTATGTCATCATCACCATAATTTCCTATAAAATATTGTTTAAAAATAGATCCCTATTGTATGTTTGATTTACCTCAAATATGAATGAGTTAAATATTCAAGAAACAAACGTTTTCCACAACTAATATAAACAAATATATGTCTATGATTGGGGAACTATATTATAATTGTGAAATTTATAAATTGTAAATTTTTTTAAGGTAATACATTTTTAATATATTTGTTTGAATGTTAGTATGAAGGATTTTAAGACACATGATGTCTATAAAGAGAATAAAAAAACATGGGATGATAAAATATAATTTTAATATAATATTAATTCAATGTAAATCAAAGAAATTACATATGGACTTGGACCAGATGAGTTCAATTACATTTACCAATGTCTTAATTTTTAATATATTTGGACAACTACCACTATTTCATATAAAGTATTGCATAATTTCATAATGATGAGATACTATAATTCAAATTTAATGTTTGATACATTTTCAATGTACAAAGTTGAGTGTATCACTTAGGTTAGTATATGATTAATTGGTATAATCAATGGGGTTTCTATTCATGGTACACTGTAACCTAAAGTTGATTAGTGTTTTAATGTTCTAATTGTTTTTCCTATAATATGGAATCATATTTCAGCTAAAACTAGATAGTCAAAAATGATAATTATTTTTAAAATAAAGGAATTGATTAGTACACAGAGGATTTATGAAGATGAAATGAATGTGTAATATGAGGATAATATAATTACTATGAAATAAAATATCACTCTAAATTCTAATTTTTCAAAATGGTGAAAAAGTGTAAAAATATGATGTTATATTGTCTAACGATTAAATTATTTTATATTTAAGAGAGGTATTTTCTTTATATATTGAAGATTAAATGAGTTATATATGAGAAAAAATATTTTATGAAACCCTGAAATGACTAAAGTAAAAGTAGTTTTGGAAAAAATAATAACATGCTTTTTCAATGAAAATGTCATAGACATGTCAATCCAGATCATCTAGGAATTATTGAAATAAGAAAAATTCAAAAGAAGGTTCATAATATCTACATGATTGATAATTATAAATGATAAGTTTCTAATGAAACAAATATTATATTGAGAATATCTAAAGATTCATGTCATGAATCTGAGTAATATCAATCAAATTAATAATTAAAAATGTTCTTTAGGGATTGAAAACCTAAGGATTAATCATAAAATTATTCTAATTCTGATTCGAAAAATGAAAACAGATAAAATGATAAATATTTGAATATTTTTCCATGTTAGAGGATAAATATGAATCTAAAATGAAGTAGTCAAAATATATTAAAAATGATCACAATGTTACCTGAAGAGGGAAATAGGTTTTTAAAAAACAACCCTTGGAAATGAATGAAAAATTCAATAACTATTATTTATGTTTCTTTGAGAATGATAGTACCATAGAAAATTTATTTATAGATGTAGAATCCATAAAATGTGGGTATAGTGTTTTTACAAAAAGAGGATGAGAATTTAGATAAAATTATTTTAAATAATATGCATATATGAAAATATATGGTATTAGAAAAAATAGTGAAAAACTAAAAAAATGTGGAATTTATATTCTTCCTCAACATTGAAAATCAAGACATCTAACTACTAAACATAGATTTAAATGAATCCATAGATAATATCATTATGAATATATTGTGGATTATAATTTCTAAATTATTAGTGATGTAAATTATTATTTTTTATATTCCTTTATATTGTAAATCATGATTCCATTACTTTCAATTTGTTTCATATGACAGCATAAATATTATAGGTAGATCAAGGATAAACATGGAAAACTTATTTGGTCCCATGATACATACCAATGCATCTAGGTGTTATATTATGTTGTAACCCACCCATAATTATAGGCCCAAATAATTACCCATATTTAAAATTGTATATTAAATTCATGAATCAATATACCTTATCATCAAATATCCATATTGATTAGATAATTAAAATTTATAATTTCCATCATGTTAATTAAAATACATTCATTATAAAATAATAAGTAAAAATGTAAACGAGTTGGGAAATAATCATATTCAAAAATATAAAATATTATTATTTTTGTGAAATTTAATTTCTAAAGAAAAATATTACATGAAAATGAATTTTCTCAACATAAAGATAAATTTCTCCAATAAATGTGATATAGCACAGTCACATTACCAAATTAATTTTTAAGTAACAAATCATTATATTAAATGATTAAATATGATAAAACACCATGAATTATGAAAGAATCATTTTATTAAATTTAAATCGGCTATTATATACACCACGTAAATGATTGTTAGTGAATAATAATAATAGAGTCTCGATGAAATGTAAATTGAGATGAAATCACTTACCTCACTCTTCCATTTGGTTTTACATTCTTTAACAACCAGTATAGTGGGGTTTTACATGTTATTAACATAATTAATTTCCATATTATTGTCTATAATATGATATATAATAATTTTATAACATATTATTTCACATCAATCAATAATTGTTTAGTTTTACAGTTATATCGTATGTTAATTATAATGATTTTTACTTCATGTTTTGTCATTAATGATCCAATTATTTCACATATTACACAGTTTTATCACCAATAGAATAATTATAACTTATATATGGTATGATTTTTATAGTAATTATTATTTTATTAGTAATCAGGAGTTATGGTAATGTCAAATGCAGAACGTTAGGTTCATGGAGATAGTAAGTCATCCTTACACATGACTAATATTTCTGATTTCCTATGGTAATTATAGAAAGAATTTAAGTAATATATTATCATTAAATAAGGGTCATAATATCATATATATAATATTATGTCCATTTATATATATCAACCATTTGGTGTGGTGATGAAAAGAGATCCATTGCGCAAAATGATGGTGATAGTCCACACTAATTGAAATGTCGTTCCCATCTTTATGGGAGTGAAATTTAAAAAAAGTAAATGTTATGTATTTTAATTAAATAATGACAAAAATGTCATTAATATCTTATATATTTCATTTATATCATATAAAATATATAAATTTACACTTATAACCTTCGATGTAAACTGTTAACAAAGGATGAATCACATCGCTTCATGGGGCGGTAGTCTATCTTACACAGGAGTGATGTGAATATATCTCCTAAAGAATAGAAATTAAAAAATATATATGTTATATAACGATTCCATATGTATAAAAATATCATAATTATAATATATGTAGTTTATATCCATCATCACACCAAACCATGAAATGAGGTAATGGAATGACGACCAACATCAGTTCACGGGGCGATTTTCCACCAAACACATGAACAATGATTTCATAACCTAGTTAATGGATGTGGAGGTGGGGGAATGTCATTCCATTATTATCAAAATATCATATTATAAGGAATATACATATGATAAAATGTCATCACAATTTAAAAAAATTAATTGGGTGGATAATGAAATAATACAAAGACGTTCATTGAACACCAATACCTATTCTAAAGGTATCCTGTTTGGGTTTGAACTAAATAGATTAATGGTTGGATTTCTTCCAAAAAGGATTCCAGATTTTGTGAGGTAATTTAGAAGGTTATTTTTGTAGGAGGTTTATGTTCTAATGTGGTTTAATGGTGAGAATATGTTATGTAAATGAGTACCATTTTTTAGTTGAGGAGGAGTGACATTTTTGTAACAACCCAAAATTGTTCACCTTTGGGAGATAAATATCAACTCAAGTGGATCCATAATTGATAATTAAAGGGGTGATTAATTATGTTTTCAAAAACTCCCCTATCACACACTAAATGAAATTGTTTGGGCATTTTGACAATTACATATATGTTTCCCTACTATTACCATTATGTTTTTTCTATATGGTCACTATACATCTAAGCTAGGTAACTTTTCCATTAAGATAGAATTAAAGTGAGTATTATTAAAAAATTTCAGACCATTTATTTTAAATATAATATTTGGTTTAATAAAATATAAATATAGTGTTTCTTATAAATTAATATTAATAAATGCATGTATCTTGAAAAACACCACTTTCTTTAACAACAATAAAATGGTTTTGACTATTTAATGTTCAATAATTCATTATGAAAGAAAAAATAGTTCCATTAATGGAAGATATATTAAATTTATTATAATTTAAAAATAAATTTTTAGAATATAGGATTTTTATTATTTTTAAATCATTTAATAATATATAATTTATCAAAAAAATTTATTCATATCATTTTTGAGATTATTCATTAAACTTTTATTTAATAACAACATGAAATATATGGAATTATAATATATTTATATAAAATTTTATTAAAAGGATATATCCATATTAAAATATAATTTAACACAATAATTGATTCCATTTATTTGACTTCTAATATTTTCAACATTATTTATTTTATATTATTTTTAAGTAAATAATTACTTTGTTGTTGTTTCATAATCATTTAATGAAATTTTATCATTTCAAATAAATTAAAATAAATAATGATAATATGGAGAAAGCTATATTTTAGAATGATATTTATTAGCTAATATATGCAGTTTCTTCCATATCCTATGTATTTATAGATATAAAAAGGGTGAAAGGTTACTTATTGTAATTTTCTTTACATGACATAATATATGGGTAAATTTCATGTAACTTATACCCAAAACTCATAATCATATAGAATAAGTTAATAAGGGTTTAAATATGGCCCTATAATGGGTCTTGTTGAAATATTTTGGTCATTTATAACCCTAATATTAATTTTTTAACCCATGGAATAACCATTGTAATCTTATCTAAGGTAATTGGTTTTTACTATTTTTAATACTTATTTTGGAAAAAAAATTAGTTGGAAATATGATACATTTTAACTTATTTTGATTCAAAATATTGAATCATTTTTGAAAATTTCAATTCATTAATTTCTAAAAATATACATTAAAAATAAACCTGTATATGTAAATAGATAACATGTTTATAAATAGAAAATGTTCAAAAGTTTTCAAAGTTTTTATATCAAATATTATTTCAAAATATATCCTAATTATATAAATTGGATAAATTAATTTAAAATTAAAACAATTTGACTTTAATACAAAATAAATATTTAATAGAACATTACAAATTGTTTTAATGAAAATGTATTTTTGAATTAAAATAAAATAATATTTTATATTTATTAAAAATTGAAACATTTTCAAAAATTTTAAAAAATTCACAGTAATTTAATTTTGATCTAATAATTTTTTAAAAAACATTTTCTCTAATAATGCTTCTTAAAGTATTGAAATTAAATTTTAAATAAAGTTTTTAATTCATGACTAAAAGATTCTTTACATAAACCAGGTGTTGTGTGCAATACAATCTATCAATAAAATTATATTTAAAGTTGAAGAAATATATTGGAAATCATTCGGGCATAAAATTATAGTACAATTAAGATATTATAACCTTTTAATTAAAACATGATCTCGGTAATCAAGGGATTGTTATATTGAAATTCCATTATTGAAAATTCACATCATAAAAAGGATTATAAAACAACCTATTAATAAGATAGAATTGGGAAGTATGAAGGTCATATTGAGTAATCAATGAAAATGGTTTCCACATAGGAGAAGGTAGGTGAGAAATTAAAATATTTATATGGAAGACAATTAATAGTGCCTAAAAATTAATATAGTGTAAAAGATCTCATTGATAAAAAAAAGTGGGTGATCAAGAGAAGGATAAAAACCAAAAAACTATAAACCAAATAGGTTTGAAATGGGAAATTAATGTCATTAGATATGATGTAAAAGGATAAAACATAAATTAAAGATCCTCTTCCTAATTTCGATGAACATTCATGGTATAATTACTTTAATATAGTATATTTCAGAGAAAAAATTCATCGATTGCATAATCCTTTTACAATTTTAAATTCATCCCTTACACCAAGAAATGAATATCCAGAAATGATTTCTTATTCACAATGGAAATTTTTTTATTTTAATGGATCATAAGAACTGTTAAATAGTCAAAATCCTCTCCTTATACCTAAAACAATTTTAAAAAACCAAATTGGTTCACACATGTTATCCAATATGAATAAATATTCATATGGTAATGTATTAAATTAATATTTGAAATCTCACAAAGTTTTCAACATAAACTGTAACATAAATGTTTGTCCTTATTACCGTTCCAAAAGATCATGATCCACTAATTTATATTTATTTTCACTAAATTACAAAAATGATCAAACTAATAATAAATAAAAAAACATCTATTATCTATTATTCATTACATAAAAAACAATTTAATACTTATCAGATCGAATTGTATATGTACATACTCAATTACAAAATGGGTGTGAATATAAATTTTAATAATATTTATTTTTAACCTTATGGAAACATTGTTTTACCAGGTTAAAAGAATTAGATTCAATTAAACCCTCCTCTGTATGTTTAAGGGAAAATATTAATGTTTAATAAATATGTCCAATGAAAAATGTACATGGGTATATGTAAACAACATTATACCTTAATGCCTATAGAATCTTTAATCACATTAAAAAAAAGAATGTATATAAAACACATTTTTAATGTTACATATTGTAGTAGGAATTAAAATTACATATAAAAGTGTACAAATATTTTAACCCAAAGAGTAGAGTATCCCAACCATCTTGGATAAAGGACCCTTAATTTATAATTTCAAAGAAGTCTATCTTACCCACACCACAATAATCCCTTGATATGATGACCAGTATCTGTCATCCTATCCCCCCAAGCAATCAATATGAAATGTGATCGACACCACTATCATTCTTATACTTGGAAATACTCGATTATTAAGGTAATGAGAACCTTTGTCATCCTTTAACAAGGATTCCCTAAAATTTATACAACAACAATCGGAAAAGCACAAAAAAACAAATCTTGTTGAACATTTAAGTATGTCGAAAAAGTTGTTCACAATGTAAACAGTTTCATGATTTCCCATCAAGAAATGTTAGAAAATCTCTCAAAGAGTATAAATTCTCCCAAAAGATCACACCTCAAAAAAATATCAAATTATTGAGAATTTCTAGGTGAGATATTTAATTATCAAATTTTTCTAAAACGGTATATTATTTCCGAATTCATAGAGGGATCGATATAGTTGGAACATACAACGATAGTATAATAACTGATTAGATGAAAATGTATAGCATAAAAATTATCATTAAAAATATTATTTATAAATGAATTAGTATATATAAAACCATATTTTATGAAAAATATTTCAACTTAACGATTGTTATAAAAAATGTATATTATAAAATTATAGTAATAAACAAGTTATCCAAACAATACATTAAGGAAATGAAGTGAATTTAAGAAATATATACAAACATTGTATTAAGGTATTTTAGTAACATTGAGATAGACATAAAATCAATACATTAATGAAATTAAATTACATTTAGAATGTTAAAAAATCATTAAATTAATGATAATGTTGTTTCTATAAGAAAGACATAAAAAGTATCTACAATTCTAGATGATTTGGAATTTATGAAACATAAATAAGATTTAATACTTTGGAGGATTGAAAATTTCAGGAAGTGAATTTTATTCACAAAATTTAGAGAATTAGAATTATAATTTTACATTATTTGGATTTAAGGATGTTAAATCAGAATAATTTTTCTGCATGAATTGAAATTGAGATATAGGAATCAAAATTGATATTTTTATATAATCAGATTAATGATTCTAATGGAATCAAAATTGATAAAAATAAAATCTGAATCAAAATTCTAAGATAATTAGATTTGATAATTTAAAGAATTATGTTTTTTATTAAGAATTCAAATTATTCTAGAAGTTATAATTTATTGAGGAAAATAAAGACAGACTTGTCAATAAAATATTTAATGATCATGTATATAAATTACAATATATATCAATAAAATTATCATAGAAATTCATATAAATATTCTTTATATAGAAAAATCATTATTATTAAAATATGTTCGTGATTTACAAAACATAAAATAATGATAAAAAGTTAATGAGAATATTTTTAATTAATAATATCCTTATTTTTTAGAAGCACAAATATTTTATTTAGTAAAATAATATTAATATCATAAGACATCATTTTTTAACATAAAAGAAAAAACTATATTCCCCTTTTTTATGGATTATGATTAATATGACCAACTCTACTATGGTTAAGAAGCCCCCCTGAGGATTGTATTCTTACATTATATATTACTCATTTGTACTTGAGAAAAAAAATCCCCCATAAATTAAATATTTTCTCATTAATCATTCTCTGGCTTAAATTTTCCTCCTTATTCTGATATTCTATTTTAGAATATTCTTTTGCCCTATTTTTGTTTTTCAACAAGTAGTTGGAATGAATATAATATACATGAGTATCAAAAAAACATAAGAAACTAATAATATAATAGTTGATTATGAATTTAACTAGTTTTTTAAAAAAGATGATCATAAATAAAATAATTAATCAATCTCTATTTGTTATTGAGGGCTTGATCAAAGATTTCAACTTCATGAGAACTTTTTGATCATCTTGAAATTCGGATAAAAGAAATTCTTGATCATTAAAGTTTTAATTATGAATATGAATATTTTAATCATAAGCCTTAATCATTTCTTCCTATGATATACGATTCTCATCTGCCGCATCTTTATAAGTATTCAATATTTTATCTTATTTTTCAAGAGAATTCATTTTTCCACATAAATCCCTATCCTCGTTAAATGAGTATCTTGTAAATCATTTAAAATTTTAGAGATGTTGTTTTAAATATTTTTTGAATTTGGATTCAGATTAATTGAAGGCAACCTTTAGTATAATAAAAATATAATCAAAAGTTTAAACATCCTTTTTAATGTTTTTTTACAATAACATTATATCACTATAAGGCATCTTGTGAGAGTAAAAATTATGAACACCAAATTCTAAATTAGCTTAATGTTTTATGAGATTCTCCATGAAAAGAGTTATTGATTGTGATTTCTAACTTATGGAATCTTGAATAAGCTAACACCATGACCACTGGTTTGGGAAATAAGGATTGCAGTTCACCAGCATCAATAATGATTGAAATAAAAAACCATATCCTATAGAGGAGGAAGACCATTCGATTCGGAATTATCTTTCATAGATGTTCCAACATATTCATACTCCCCATTATCTTTATTAGGTTTCATTTTTTCTAACCTATGAATTTCATTACAATAATAAATAACATGAATGATTTTATCATAATTTTCATCATCACAATCATCTTATTGATTTTCATTATTTCCGCAATCAACATTATCATCTTCCTCATCTTCATCATCAAAGAGAATTTTTTTAACTTCACTTTCAACAACATAGTCCGTTAATGTTGTATTTATTATGGAATAAAGTTTACATGATGAAGTTGGATATGTTCTTGTTGATAACATATCCTAATAACTCTTCCGTTTAGTTTAATCAATTTGTTAAATCCCATCACATATTCCTTTTTTCTAACAGCCAACTTGTTGTTATTCATATTCTTGAATTGGTTTATGAACAATTGGAAATATAGTTGGAAAAACCCTATTTACTCTTTTTTGATTGGATATCCTCTACTTCTACTATTTTATGTTGATGAAGATGTTTTGTTTCTTGAATTAATGATTTAGGAACATAATTGTTTTCTATATATATTTCTATATCTTCTAAAAAATCATAAACAATCTCAGATTTAGACTACTTGTTCTTAAGATTCTTCTATTTTTATTATTTCTCAAGTTAATTAGTTTCTCTGATATTCAAATATATAGCTTCTACAAGATCTTATCCAAACACTATTTCTCATTAATTCCATTGTTCATTTTCATGTCTCCGCATTGCTACAACTTCAACTGTGTAAGATTGTTTTTCCATGAATTTGGATGTGCCGAAGCTTGAGTTGTTTTCTGTGGTTCCGAGACTGGTGCCTTTATTTTCTGAGGCTCAACAGATTGTTTATCTAAGAATCCTCCAAATACCATTGAATTTATAGATATGTTAACAAACTCGTTTTTCATATCACTAAAATAACATTTTATTCTTTTTATTGTTTCATCACATAAAATAAGAAAATTGATTTTTTTTTCTTATAATGCAGGTAATGTTGATGGAATTCATAAAATTTTCCATAATAATGTACATGAATTATAAAAACATCATGATATGAGAACTAATTAAATCAGTCATAATCATAATAATAGTAAGAAATACATACTTTCAATAGTTTATCATCCTTATAATAAAATATAAAATTCATTATGAAGATATAAGTTATTTTAAAGGTATCGTTGTATCATTTTCATGGTATTAAATGACTATTCATCAATAATGAAATATTTATGAAGATATAAGAAATATTGGAATTTTTGTTCTTTATTATTCCTTTGAGAATTAAGCTATCAATGGAATTAACTCTGTCAAATGAACCTTCTGGATCAAGAAACTTATCAGAGTAGTACTAAGCTTCACCGTCAAGTGTTATACTAATAACAATTACAAATTTTTTATAAGAAAGAGAATAGTATTTCCATTAACTCTTAAATTGAATCTTATTATATCCTCTTTTATTAAAAAAAAGTTGACAAATAGAATTCAAAAAAACACAAAAGAAACAGGTTACTATTCCCCCTTCATTTTTTCAATGAAAATTTTATCGAATCCATGAATCATTATGACCATTATTATCCACGAATCATTCCTATGAAATAAGTCCTTATAAAATATCATTTATATAGTTATTTGTTGATATTTATGTTCATAATTCATGGTCATCAAATTCTATGGGGATTTGAGCAATGATATTCTGAACATAAGAAATAAATCTAGAAAATGGAAAGAGAACTTTGAATGGCTGTAGAAACATAAGAAAACACTCTATAGAATTAGATGGGAGACATAGGGATCCCCTCCTTTTTATAGGTGTTGAGATGATGGATCATCTTTCGAGATAGATCAAATGGTTGACATGGATCTAAATTGAACTAACTATTGTTATTAATTCTAATAATGTTTATAGATTCTGATTTTTTGAGGTATTAAGGAAATAAACCGAATTTAAGGAAATACGAATCTATTGATGTTATTCATAAAAGAATATTGAAATATCATCAAATAAAAATGAAACTAAGATGTAAAAAGTATTATGGTATACCATTTTGAGTTCTCAAGAGATTTTTGAATTATTTTATATGAATCTTTATAGGTATCTTAGATTTTGAAATTTTTTATTAGAGTTTAAAAACTTTTTGTTAGTTTTTGAAATACCTTATATGATCTGAATAAACATTGTAAGGTTTTGAAAATTTATGTTCCGGAAATAAAATGTAATCTCCCATTGAAAAATCATTATCTTAATATAATGAGATAGTTTTATCAAAAATTAAATATGAATTATTACCATATATTTATCCCTCATAACATTTTTTAACTTGGGTTCAATCTATCGAGAGGTAATGATGTTGAAAGAATATTTGAAAGTTGTTTATGAGTTCGGATGAATTGTAAATTAAAATTTCGATTAAGTGTGTGATCCCTAAGAAAGTGATTATTAATATCTATTTTTGCATGAGTGTGATATACATTGTATTTATTTTTGGCCTTGGGACTAGTGTTATCACATAGTATTAGTGTTTTAGTAAAACTCATTCCGTAATAATAGAGTGTGTTTTTCATCCAAAACCCATGAGAACAATGAAATCCTACTAATAAATATTCTACATTATTAATGGAAATTTATAATGACTGTTGTTTCAAACATGACCAAGAAACTATTGACTATCCTATGAAATGAAAAGTTTTGTATATACATTTACTATTGTTTTTATAACTGCTAATTTCAGCATCTGAAAACTGTTTAAAAAAATTGATTTCTAGAAGAATTGGAATGTCCTTAATCCATAGTTACCTTTATATAGAAAAATTTATTTTCACATCATTAAAATAGGATTATTTTGGAATGTACTGATTTCTTGAACATAAGAATAATAAAAAAATCAAATCTGGATGACTAGTTTTTATGTATAGTAATCATTTTTTCATACCTCTAAAAGTTGTTTGATCTACTAGTTCCCCAACTTCATCAAGATCAAGGGCATTGAAGGTACCGAAGGGAGTACTTATATATTTAGTGTTGTCATATACATTATTTTTAAGATGATATTTACTATAATTATTTTGAGATATATAGGTTGGTTATGGTTTATGAGAAATTTTAAAACCAAAGAAAAATGTAAACTCATCCATAATACTCATTGAAAACTCTGATTTCATAAGATTCGTAAATTAATCAGTTAATGATTACTGAGATGGTCTGAATATAATTTAATCAACAAAAATTTGAATAATTAATTGATTTCTTCATCATTAATAAAAAGACATGGATCAAAAGTTTCCTTAACATAATTGGATTGTAAAATAAATCATGTACTTCTATCATACTAGTCTCTAAGGGATTGTTTAACACCATATAATGCTTTGGTATGTTTAAAAACATGGTCAGGATATTTTCTATCTTCATAACCCAGATGTTGTTCAACATAAAATTCCTCATGGACATATCCATTAAGGATTGAAAACATTACATCAATTTGAAAAAATTTTAAGTTAATGAATGATATAAAGGCTTTGAAATTTTGAATAAACTCAATTCTAGTTACTGGATAATATGTTTCTTCATAGTTTATTCTGTCTTGATTATTATAGCTTTTAGAATATAATGTTTTCTTATTTAATACTATTATTCCATTTTCATTACATTTATTTTCAAATACCCACTGTAATATAATTATATAAGTTACATTATGAATTTCAACAATGGTCTAAACATTATTTATTTAAAATTCATTTACTTCATCTTTTATATATTTAATCATATAATCATCACATCAAGCTTCATCATTACTTTTAGGTACAAATTGGTAAATAAATGATTAATGATCTACATCAATTCTTAATGAAATTTTATTCTATATAGGTTGAGGTACATTACCAATGATAAAATCACTAGGATGATTCCATACAATCCCATGAATTGTTTTCTGTAAAACATGTTCATCATCATAGGATAGAAAATCATTTATATTGAATACTTAAGAAACATTTTCTCTCATGTTCTCTTGAATAGATAAATCTTATTTAAAAGGTTTATTATCAGTTTTATTCCAAACACATCTGAAGATGTAGGTTGGGGTTGTTTAAAAACAATAGTATCATTTTTATGAAATTTAACACCAATACATTCCACAATAGTTCATCAACTATTATTAATGACTCTTTAAGCCATATCGGTAGTTGAATAGAATAAAAATATTCTTTCATTTGATTTGGGTGTGAATTTTGCTAAGTTATATTTTGTATTCAAAATGAATACATTGAATCCAAATTCTCTTAAGTAATGTACGTTAGTTTTTTGACTAATTTACAATACATATGGTGTTTTCTTAAGAAATGGTCTGATTAAAATTAAACTTGTAGAGTAAGAATATGTATTTATTGTTTCATCACAAAAATGATTCTTAATTGTGTATTTAGTCAACATCGTTCTTATTATCTCTTTAATAATTCAATATATATTTTACCAAAACAAAATTTTGTTTAAGAGTTCGAGGAGGTGATATGTTATGAGTAATGAATTAATTACTAAAAAAAGATTCAAAATATGAGTTTTCAAATTCTCCAACATTTTCACTATAAATAGTTATCAATTGATGGTTTTTTCTCAGTTATTACTTTGGCAGAAAATATTTAATAAAATATATTTTTTCAGATTTATTTACTACAAAATGGACCCATGTAAATCTAGTTCAAAAATCAACTAAAACAAATACATATTATTTTTGTAAAATAATTATATTTTTTATAGCAATAAATATTACCATGTGCTCTAGATGTAATGAATTTTAAGTTGAGACTTCACTAATAGACATAAATCTTGAAATATGTTTCTTGACATATTGACAAGGATAATAAACTTTTATAGAATCTAATATAAGAACCGATATATCCTGAAAATGTATTTTTCATCGATGTTTTACATATGTTCTTTATGGTAAAGTGTCCTAGTATTCTATTCAAAAAAAATGATTGGTCTCCCATTACACTAGGGTAAGGAATGAATTGTCTTTTAAGGCCTTTTATGTTATGTGAATAAACATTCTCATGTCAATGGGAAAGAAAAAATGAACTCATTCTTGGAATTATGTAATAATCATTTATCTATCCTAAAATTCACTAGGTAACACTCATCACAAAATTTAATTGTTCTTATACGGTTATTCTTAAGACCAGTAAAACATAATTCATTTGAAATTATATCTTTTACAAGAAGAATAATGTTACCTATAAAATAAATTTCTCCTCAGGCATTATCTCTGAAATATTATCCTCTACATTTGATTTTAATTATGATTACAATGTTGGTTTTATTAGCATTCATGTTCGGTGAACAACCTCTATCCATTTACCATGTATTTTTTTGGTACATTCTTTATTTCCTGAAAACAAAACAATTTTATTTTTATAATCCAATCCTTTTTTGGTTCTAGAATTATTATAATGTAAAATATTAGGAATCCAAATTTTCATAGAAAAGTGCGATTTATGAAAAAATATGGATTATATTTTATTTGAAAATTTTTTCTCCCAATTTTCACTACATTGAATCTTAGTGAAAAAATGGAACTTTGAGGAACATAATATTTGTGACTAAAAACTAGTTTTGACTTATAATTCCTAAATTCAAAACAATTCCATAGTGGATGATTTTTTGAATAAATTTTATCAATTTTTTTACCAGATATAAATTTTTATAGGTGTTTTTATGGATAATAGTATATATTTTAGTCTAACTATAAAATTATTATCCTCGTAGTCATTAGTCTTATGATGGGTGTCCTTCTTTAATTATTTTTCATATAAGTAAAATTTTATAAATACATAGAATTTTTATCCACCTTGGAGTAGACTTCCTGAAGAATTTTTGAAATAGATATAATTTCAAAAGATTTTTATAAATATATTTATAAATATTTGATACATATTTTGTTAAAATATTGATTTAATAATTTCCCTTGTCATGATTATTTTTGATCTTACTATTTTAATTTTCAAGAAACTTGGAAAACGAAGATACTTCATCAAATGTGGGTAATATATCTTATCCTAGTAAATATTCTTCATCTAAGGATGTATAATGTAAAAAATCAATATAATTATAAATTATTGATATATGGTGAAATATTTTATAGTGTGTACCTTTTCCATGAAAAACTCGTTTTCATCATTCATTATTGCAATAAAACCAATATTCTTTTATCTTAAAGATTCATTATCTGATGAATCATTATCTGAGTCTCCACTACATGAAATCTAAGGATCATTTTATTTCAATACATTCTCTCATCTAGTCTTCTAATATTCTTTATTATTCCTCTCAAAATGTCTATCTTTCAAGTCCATTGTTTTATACCTTGGACAATCAGGTCTAATATGTCACAATAACTTTCATTCCTAACACGTGACTTTAAAATAATTCTTATCTTGACATTCCTTATTATGATATCAATATTATAAATCCTTCATTCCAATAATCTTGTTTATCCTTCAAGAATGGTTGTCTAGATCATTCACTGACTCTTCAAATTCAACTGATTCTGATTGGATAAAAACATTCATAGACTATGGTGGTTTAATAACATTTTTAATATTGTTGTCGTATATATGAATCAATATAGAATAAATAGAAAAATTCCAGTTTATCATTTTTATATTATCATCATCTCACTTCAATATAATATATTTTTGTTATATATTTCCAAATAACAAATCAACGGTAAAAAAATTTATATTCTATGACAAATCAATATGAGTTATCATCAATTACCATTCATTAGGTATGATGTCTATAATCTTATCCACAATAATTTCATCATCTAGTATCTTTTATCCCATTGACATTAAATTGATTACACTGGTCATAAATCTCTATTGAAATTTAACTATAGGTTCTCCATAGGGAAAAACCATAATAATATTCAATAAGTATGCTTGTTCTTGTTTCAATAACATTGGGTGTTCAAAAATGTGCGACATACCATTTCATTCAAATGATATTAGAAACATCACAAGAAGATATCTCGATATATATATTCCATTTCATAGAATTGAACAATGTATTGGCTACCATCCAGTTATGGTTATATTCTATATTTTCGATGTTAGAAAAAGTTATGAAATCTTTATCAGGAATCTTGTAATCACCAATAATATTAACAAAATTGTCAACACTAATGTTAACAACAAAAGACAATATTCTGCCTCTCCAATATTCAAAATCATTCCAATAAAAACTATGTTGTCTTGGTGGATTTAGACTATCTTAGGATCTAACATTGTTTCCTGTCATATTTCAAAACAAATATTTTCATCACAATCTGTTAGTGTAGTGTGTATTTATATAAAAATAGTTTTTCAAAGGAATAAACATAATTTAAAAAAACAGGCTAGATAAACACAATGGGAACCTATTATAATATTAATTTTTTTACTAGAATTTTAGAGACCTAACCTGATACAAATTAAAGGATTGAAATGTATATAGAGATACTCAGTTACAAGTGTGTTGGATTTAAATTTTAAATACCTTCATTTTTAACAATAATAAAGCATTTTTTACAATGTTAAAACATTATATTCACTTAAATCATTTTTTGTATGATGAAGGAAAAACATATTGTTTTATAATTATGTGAAATGAAATAAGTGCATTGGTATAATTAAACATGATAGTACATGAATGATTATATATTCATTAATCATAGATACAGAAAATATGAATGTATAAGAAATACTTTATTATTATTTCAAATTATAGGAAAAATTAAATTTACATATAAAAGAGAAAAAATATTATAATCCAAATAGTAGGTTTTCCAAAACATCTTTTATAAAGTACAATTGATTTATACTTTCAAGAAATTCTATCATACCCACACCATGGTAAACCCTCGATATCATGATTGGTATATATCTTGCTTTCCCCATATGTCCTCGACATATAAGGTTATCAATACCTCTAACTTCCTTTAAAATGGAACTCCTCAATTAATAAGGTAATTAGAAGCTTTTTTATCCTTCAACATGGAAGCCCTCAATCATAATAAACAATAATAGGAATGACATGCATCAAAACAGTTCTTGATGAAGATTTATGTATTTTTAACAAGTTATTGACAACATAATACCTTCAAAGACAAAACTCTAATAAATTTTTTTAGAGCTCTCAGAGATTAATAATTCTACAAAAAAATTGTCAGCTTTGAAAATTTTCAAACAATTGGGTATTTATTGGTGAGAACTCCCATGGTCAATTTCTCCTCCTACAATCATATTTTTCTTAAAATATTAGAGGGACCTATATATATCACACATACAATAATAATATTATTACTTAATATAAAACATCATTCAACATAAAAAATCATGAAAAAATTATGTATATATGAATATGTTTATAAAAATATTATGCCATGGAAAATATAAAAACATTAAGATGGTTTTGAAAACATTACTTTAAGAAAATATATTATCATTAATAATGTTAGGATAAAATTACATAATGGAAATGTAGTGACATTATGAATGATATTAAAACATTACATAAATAAATATAGTCACATTAAGAATTATATAAAATATTTAAATAAAGGAAATATTATAAATTTTTCATAGATATTACATGTTTACATTAAAGAAATCTAGTAATGTTAAGAAATATATAAAATCCAATTAGAAAATTTGGATGATTTGGGATTTATGAATCATAAATCGGATTCTATTTTCTGGGTGATTTTGTATTAATGGATGTGAATCAGATTAAAAAAATTAAGAAAATCAGAATCCCAATTCGGTCTAATTTTGAATTAAGGAATATAGATCATATTCAATTTTTTTTGTGATTCATAAATGAGATACAGGTATAGAATTGATATTTTTATAGAATTGGGTTCATAATTCAGAATGAATCATAATTGAGAAAGATAAAATCGAAATCAAAATTCCGAGACAATCCGAATTGGGAAAGTAAGGAATTTTGGGGGTGATTAATATCTTACTCATTCCCAAAGATGGTCATTCATAAGGAAAATAATGGCATAATTAGTTGTAAACATAAAAAGAACTTGAATATAATTTTACTTATTTATAGAATGAATTAGTACAGAAATGAATAAAAATATTGTTATAGATAAAATTTATTATTATGAAAATGTTTTTGTAATTTACAAATCATAATAGAATGAGAAAAGTCATAATGAAACTTTTGACTCAAAATACCTTCTCCATGTATTCTCTTGGAACATTGTATGAACCTAAATTTCCAAAAATACATATTAGAAGCATTAATGCTTCAATAATCCTAAAACAAAACAAATTATATTAGATATATTACATAATTATTTTTTTTGTAAATACTATAAATGAATGAATAAACAACATTATTAATGAATCCTTAATATATTATAAGGTAGATAGAGTAATCCAGCTTACATTACCCATATCCATAATCTCTTTAACCCAACATCATTATCTCAACATCGTGATGAAATTAAGAGTTATCTTTTTATCAATCCTGTGTTTTCTAATAACATCAGCATTACACTGAATCACATTCCATTGTATCATTTAAGACATGGTTTCAAATCCTTTATGAAATATTATACTAGAAAAATAATTATACATTTAATGATTCCTATAACAAAAATATAATCTTTAAAATAAAATTATAATATATTCAAAGAATCCAATTTCTCGGTCACATTAATCATTTAAATTTTCTTTTACCAATATCATATGTTTGAACTTGTTCACTTATCTTTTTTGGAGGTGTATTTTTCCTTGAATAATTTGGAACTCATCTTTATAGTTCCCCATATCCTAATAGGCGTAACACTAAATAATAGTTTTTCTTTTTCCCTTTCTTATATTATTCTTAGTGATCATTTTATCAACACTTATAAAATACTCACAATCAGTCATACATTTCATAGGGTTATTTTTTCATAGATCCCACTTGTCGGTAAATACAGCTTCCCTTAAAACCTTTTCCATTTTTTATATGCCCCATCTTCTTCAAATAAATCACATTGAATATATAAGAATTTTAAAATTATTTATTTTTCTTAATAATGAGTAAAAATATTTTATAGTATGAATATATTGATCACAAGATTAGGTTCATTAAATGATATTAATTAATCCCATTAAAGAAATGACCTTTCTTACTATTTTGTATTACAATAATTAATGTGGATCAAATTATTTATCAAACAATTATTTTTGAATAATGGAATACACTAGAATATATTATGCCACTATGAAACATAATGTATAATACCAAAATTATTGAAATATTTTCTTTTATATCTAATCTATAAAACATAAACATGTATTTTTTGTGGTATCACAAACACAAATACTTCACAGTGGATTGTAATGAAAATATAAATTATACTAATCATATCACATAGGATTTTCAATCCAGGTGTGTAGCAAGGATCATTTTTATTCACCAGGTGTTGATTAGGTCTACCGTAATTCACCCATTCAGATTAAATACACTTAGGTACCTCTGTGGTAGAATCCCATCCACATATAGTATCATGAGAATGAATAAGTTTTTTGAAAAATAAATTATATATTCATCACCATTATTGTATGATATTATTTTATACATATATGAAATGTTTTAAATAGGGATATGTTTCCTAATCTATTTATTCCTAAATCTAGTAATCATGGGTTCTAAAAAAAATTATCAAATACTAATTGAACAACCTCGACAACAGAAGCCTCTTGTCGGTGCCTTGATTTATTACATTGTCATAGATATAAAATGTCTAATAATGAAGGACTTACCAGTTTTGTGATTTTTGAGAAATAAAAAAATACATGATACCCATTTTAAACATGGAAAAGAGAATTAAATAGAATACATAACAATAGAAAATATTATCAATCCACAAAAAATCATTCAATGATTTCATCTTCATATAATGGGGAATGAGAAAAAAATAAGTTCGGGAAAAAATGGGGAGTAATTTTTATGTACATTATAATATATAGTTAATATGTAATGAATAATTATTATGGAAAGGTAAATAACGAAGAAGAAATACATTGTCATCTCATACCAACATGAATAGAAAAGGCATAACAAATATGGGATGGAAAATTAATAAAAATAAATCCATCATATCAATAAATTTATATTTAAAAAAATCTATATATAATATCATAGAAAAAATATAAAAGATACTAATATACTAATTATTAAAGAAAAAAACTCTAAATTATTGGATTCCATGATCTCAGACATCATAATTTATCTACTATTAAGGCCTTTCTGAAGCCATATTAAATACTATAGGTAGAAACCCATTAAGTTTGGCTAACTTTTTTTCTCACGAAACCTTCTATTTCATTGAGTGGATATATTATACCTGTCCACACCCATCCTTGTAGGTTTAAATAACTCCTCATATATAAAATAATTTGTATATTTCTTTAATTTAAATTTCATAACATCAAATATCCATACCGTGTAAAAGATATGAATTTATCAATAATTCCCAAGTGAATAATATTATTTTTATAGAAAAAACCATATGTAAACATTAACTATAGTTTATGAAATTATAATATCCAACATTAAAGAATAAGAATATTTAAGAGAAATTTAATTTATGTTGCAATTGATTAATAGAATATTATTGTATCATGATGAATCATATAGAACTAAGTTCCACACACCAGTGCCTTAAGCATGTTTTCTACATAAATTGAGACATGAATCATCATATTTCCAAGGCTTCTAACTAGTACTGATTGTCTAATAACATTTATGTGGACACTATACTATCATTATCAAACTAGCACAACCTTTGAATAAAGAAATGATATCCAGGAGATAAAACCATAAATATAAAATTTAACAGTGTCACATGATGATATAAATTGGATATAAAATATCCAAAACTAAAAATTATATACTTCATGAAAATAAGTTACAAGTGTCAATATGAAAAAGAAATGGTAAATAATTACATTTACAACCCCGGGCGGGTTATGAACCATGCCATGTTCCCTCATTCGTGCTTTATCCTCACTCATCCATCATACATGGGGCCCATTACCATATCATTGCTTGCATCCATGAAATATATTTTGGTAATGATCATGTAGCTCAGGTGGGGTCTGATTAGAACTTACTAGTCCACCACCAATGGTGTCTAAAATAATACTGATTCAGAAATAATGTATAAATTTCTATAGAGAATAATTAAAACCAATAAATTAAAATGTTTATATTCAATCAATTACTCATTATTTTACCATATATACCCTCTATTTCCAAAGACATCCAAACTATCAATATCAGCATTAGCCCATTCTAGGGAATGGACCGTAAAAATATTCATTTCAAAATAATAATTATATCACATGTTCATAAATTAACCATTTAAAATCAATTCATATAACATCCAACTAGAACCATAGACCAACTACAATTCATGGCCATAAAACAACATTTCCATCACCCTATGGGTATTTGGAGTTGTAGTTCATATCCCATATCCCATGGGTATTTGGATAATTGGTCTGAATCCCATACAATAATATTGTAAAACATGTGTCTAAGTATAGAAGGTCTTGTCTAATACCCTCATTGGTATTTAGCGCATGAGTCCTTATCCCACATCCCATTTATCATTCAAACACATGTACCACCTATATCACACAAATTCAGGATAACAAACATTTACCATCTCATTAAATTTTTAAATCAAAATATTAGTTAATTAATTCGATAATTAATTAACCCAATCGACTACAAAATCTCAACATCCTACTTATTAATGAATTAATTAATTAATTAAATCAATTTCACAATCACTATATTCCAAATAATTAAATCAAAAATATATTATTCTAAATCAAGTAGTCACAATTTCACGTCAATTCCCCATTGAAACAACTATTTATTAATACAAGAATTAATTAATCCCAATTCATGTTTACATAAACTAATTAATCTATTAATTTATTCAATTAATGATTGATTTTCCAACCATTATTTTAAAATTATAATATTGAATACAAGCAATGTCGAATCAATAATATTTGAAATATAATTAGTCCACCTACCTTAATTCATTGAAAAACAATTTCCCATTAGAAATCCATAATTTCAAATGGTTTGGTCAAACTATAATGAACGAAGGATCATGAATCAAATCCTAAGGAGGATTAGATCTTCAATCCACTCAATGATTCTCCATGAATTGAGGTTGTAAGGTCATGGAATCCATTAGGGGGCCTAATAATGAGATATTTTTATTAATTTTGAGTTAGGTACGATTTAGGTGTGTTTTAGGGATTAAATAATTTTAAATACTAATTTTTTTGTTAATTAAAACATTGCGAATTGTTACCTATTTCGGGTGAATGGTTTCCCATTTCTGTGTCCCTCACCTTGATGTATCACATGGTTTCTCCAAAGAGAGAGTAGAGTTTATCATATCCTACACGGACCATTAAAACCCCACTATCACAGGGGTCAACAGTAAGTTGGGTTGGGTTCATGGTTTGGGAAAACAGTGCACCAACATTGCACTATATCATTATCCTCCACATAGAATAGTTCTTCACCCAAAAATTCAAAATATAAAACAAAAAAATAATATCTTGAAAATAAGGAAAACGAATACCTAAAATCAAGAATTATTTTCCTCTAGAATAGTTCAGGATCATAAAATCTCCTATAACTTATAAGATCTCTTCCATGAGTTGTACCCCCAAGCATCTCTTCGATTACAAGGAAGATCGATTAGGCCATTGAGTCTGCATATATTCTTCTCATAGAAATGATTCCACCGGAAACTAAACATGCTTCCATAATACATGAAATATTGGCATTGTTATTCCCCACAACACTTTATTGTATTTATCCAACACACGTAAAAAATTGTCCTCATAGGACACATATATCTGAAGACCGACATCATCCCCCAAAGTCAAATGAGAATGTTCGGGGTGATTTTTTTGAAGTTATGAGTTATTAAAAATATCATTCAAAGAATTGTACTTTTGTTGACGATCAAATAGCTAATCAAATGGCACAATTTCCTCCACAACCTCAAACAATAAATAAAGATTGGTTACTAGCATTTCCATACTCTATAACCTGCAATTACCCAATATATGAGACATCCTATGGAATTAAACATTACTCTATGTAAACTCCATGGGTTATCAATAACAAGTAGGATATAATTTTTTTATACTCTAAGCCATATAAAAATGATTTCAAATTAGTTTAACCCTATCAATCGTCTCTTTGATGAGACTCGGTCCCCCCTGCTCAAACTCACATGGATCCATTCAGCATAGAGGTTTTCAACATAGACTACCATAAAGAGCCTCATTAGGTTCCATATGTATTTAGACCTGGTAACTATTATTATAAAAAAACAACAACAATTATAGGTGCTTCACCCAACTACCACTGATGTATATGACAAACTATAGCATATCATCTTTCACTTATATCATATATTCTAACTCCACAAAGATATAGGGGTTGAAATCCATTCTATAGAGACCTATAAACCAAACTCATTTTGTACGACCTTCCTAAAGAACAATGTAAAATAGTATTCGTGGTCAGAAACATTAGTCCATGGAACCCCTTGAAGACAGAATATCTCTTGAATATTCATTTCATTCGACTGGTCTACTGAGAAAGTCTCCTGAATTGGAATTAAATATGATACTTTTGTCATTAGGTCTACAACCCAAAAATTAGTGACATTCTTATGGGTAATCCTCGGTAGACCAACAAAAAAATCTATGCTAACATCATACCACTTAAATTCAGGAATGCTAAATAGTTTTAATAAACTATGTGGTCGTTGATGCTTGGAGTTCACCTTTTGAAAGACAAAGAATCATGTCTTGAACACTACTATCTCTTTTTTCATGGCCCACCACCAAAATATTCATTGAAGGTCATGATATATTTTTGCCACATATAGATGTATTTCCCACTTAGAGACATGAGATCCCTACATCAAATCCTCCTGAATTCTTATGGGTGAAAATACATGACTCTCCCCATATATTATATATTCATAATCTATGTTCCAATCTTTAGTTGACCCCCACCTTCTATTCTTTCCATCATGGATAAGCATGTGAGATACTAAAACTACCTATCAGAGATCTATCTCAAAATCTTACAATTTACTATTTCTATCTTGATATTCATCTTCTTCTGAATCTCAAAAACACAACATGCATCTTATCCAATAAAGCTATCATCTTCCACACATCACTACAATCCTAAATGACATAATTATCAGTTTTGCAACATCAATAATCTTGAACAATGTTTCCCTTCCACAATATATATACTAGAAAATAGTTTATTGAATCCATATTCTAAAACCATTTCAACAGACATAGATTCAAATATTTTTTTTGAATAGATATTGTTAAATCTCTAATTATTAGTATACTTATTAAACATATCACCCAATAGATAATTCCACAAAAATGTCAAATAATATAGCAGTTTAGATAATTTTAGTACCTGAGTTGTGTAGTATCATTTAATTAGACTCACTTGTTGAGGCCCATACACCACAACCCGATCTCTCTATATCAATATTTTCCATGCCTGATCCCAAAAGCATCAAAAAAATATATACTCCTCAAATTTATTCAGATAGGATCATGATTGGTTATATTTTCAAACACTTTTTCTACTCTTACAAAGAGTATTCACAAGATCATGACCATTGAAACATTTTCCCCATATTTTACAATCACGAATGTGGTGATGCAAATTGTTATATGTACTTGAATCAACTAAAATAATATCATACAATCATAAAAAAGTATGGTTACTAAATTTTTTCTTGGACTTGACTAATGAATTCACTACCTACACATCATTTGGGTCAACCAAAACCCTTCCACTGAGATTAAGTGACCCATGAATTATAACTGATTGATCAATAATGTAAAATTTGAAAAATTGAAATAAAGATAAATCTCCTAGTGTATCTAGTATGATTTCAAGATGTTGGGCATGATCTTCATGTGTTTGGTAGAACCCGATGATGTCATCCACAAAACTACTAAACACAAATCTTGGTATGTGTGGAAATGTGTATACATCATGGTCATAAACCCTACTACAATGTTGTTCCACCTAAATAGAATTAAAACGAAATCTTAAATGTCATAACATCTCCTTAAATTAATCCTTGGAATATGAGATGGTTAAAATCTCAACCGATGATACCCATGTCTCAAGTCAATATTTGATAAAACAAATCTCTCCTTAATTGTTGAAAATAATCATAGATGTTTGGATGATGATACCCTTTCTTCACATTCATCTTGTTCAATTTCAGGTAATCCACACACAAGACCAATTCCCTATCATCTATCATTGAAAATTAGACTGGAGAAGTCTTAGGTGAAATACTCATACAAACAAACCGCTTATCCATCATCTTCTCTTATTGAGTTATGAACTCTTGAATCTATGTATGTTCTATTTTGTATAGAAAAATAGAATCTAACCCATCCCCAGACATGATATCAGTGTCAAAATAAAATTATCTACCTAGAGTAATGCCTAATATGTATTTAGAAAACACATCGTAAAATCTATCCAATATGGTTGGAAAGACATAATTCTTTATTCCTCTACCAACCATCAATCGACCTACATCTTGGGTGGTAAGCGCTACCAGTTTCTTATTAATTTCCCATTCATGGACAGTATTGATATCCCTCTATCCACAGTGAATGTATTTGGAATTGTTAGGAAATGCAAAATATAACGTCCTCCCATAAAAAATCAATGGGGCCTTTGTACACTACCAACCTCCCCATACCCATAATTATTTTGATTCCTTATAGATCATGGATGTGTAGATCCTAATGGAAACAATACACCCAAACCTTGAGAGAGCACCCTTTTCACAAATAGTTTTCTCTTGATCGTACTACCAAGGGTGTATCTTTCATTAATACCCCAATTATGAAATCCACCTCCATATTAAAACCATTTACATGTTTTGTAGAAATTATTTAATGAGTGGAACCATTATAAAATATGGAACTAGAAAGACTATATGTTACAAGAACAATAATCCTTACTATTGATTTTCCAGCCTCACTAAACAAAAGTGTATGATGAATTGATTGTAACTATCCTACCCAACTTCCTTGTGTTGTTTTTGGAGATCCCTAATATGCACCAATAAAATGGTATGGGTGATGTTCACTAGAATAACCACACCTACTACCTCTACATCGATGTCCAATAGATCTATAATTGCTCGACTGATAAGGTGTAGATGATCATATGCCTATACATCCTTGGAACTATAATGATGTTTGGGGACAACGGTTACAGTAATGACCTGGCCAACTGAACTGGTGGAAAAGAACTTAGGTAATATCCAATGTAAAAAATCCTACCCCTAGACCCTCTTCGTATCACTGCACTATTCAACATTCCAAAATCAATTCTTATTATCCTTTGATTTCATACCTTATTGTCAACCAATAGAAACCACATGTCTGTAAATGTAAAAATCCTTCAGGTTCTCTTAAAAAAATTAGATATTGATTCACCTACTCAAAAAACATCTTTAGACTACGGATATTCACCTAGATCATAAATTCACATTTATTCCAATATTGAAATTTTTTTACTGATGAATAATTATATCTTCCCAATAATAAAAAATACTTATAGGTCTGTAAATCATCCTTCATGGTCTAGTACAGAAATACTCCCCTATTTCATCCACATGAACTCAGATTCCTTCTCCTCCTTGAGTATCTCATGGTAAAATTTCCCCAAGAACATATCATGAATGTACTTCCACAGTAAAAACTCAATATGGTCATCTTGAGTCTAGATGTCCCATTATCACTTCACTTGAACTTATAAAATTGAAGCTGCAAATTTGACTCTTTTTTCATTTGGAGTCTTTAAGTGGGCATTCATAGTATATATAGAGTAAATCCAGAACACAGTAGCCTCATGTCCACCATCTCTTGTAATGTTTTTTGGGTTCGAGATATAAAAATACCTCATCAGTCCAAACCATCTTCTCACAACCATCCTTTGGAATGTATCCATAAAATTCTAGAACTACGAAAATTTCTCCTCAAAAAGCTCTCCAACATCCTCAGTAGGAAGTACCAGTTCTATAGGTTCTATTACTAGATGAGTATATCCATCAACTTCCCACTTTTAACCTCTCAAAAATCATCATCATTGTGGAATATCTCTACAATCCTGAAAAAAAATCTCAGGACACAGAAAACAACAATATAATAGCTAATAGCATGGGTCCACATAATTCATATTAATGTATCCCCTTTTTCACACAGCACGGTCAATGATGAGGCATTAGAACTACCCTTACCCATACTGAATCTAGGTCATAGTTAACAAAGGTAAACACATTTTCATTATGATATTTTCAATAGACGCCCATTTATTCACATATTTCATCATTTAACAAATTTCATGTTCGCATTGGGAAACTTTTTTAGTTTAATTTTAAAAGCATGGAATTTTTTTTTTGATGTTCCACAACTTAACAAAACCTATTTCCCCAGGAATTCAATGATGATGCATTTCATGAAATATACCTGAGTGCCAATAATTTTGTGTACATAATCACTATCATGACTAATTGGTCCACAAGTAAAATCTATAAATAAATCATATAATCAATATCACATTACGCACCTTGTGCATCACTTGAGTGGAAATTACATAATCTAAAACAAAACACCTCGATAACAATAATCCAACCCTAGGGAAATGGATTTTACCCTCATACATGGGGTAAATAATCACATTCCTAATCTTATAACAATGGAATGAATCATCATATTATAATGTCTGCATTTACAAAATAGTAAGTCAAAATAAAAGGAAAAGAAATACCATTTAATCCGACTTTGTTTTGACCCAGCTCAGCATCCACATATCGATAACACAAAATGATTCACGACATGTCCTCAGGGATGCCTCCCCGTATACTAGAGGCTACTAACAAGAAATTATTTTTTTATATCTATCATTGAGATATTATAACCTCTATATCAACATAACAAAATAGTGTAATAAATAATGAATATTGGATTGAAATAACCATAAAAATTACAAGACAATTATTACATTATGACTAAAACCATAAATATAATATCAAAAACTAAATAATAGATATGCATTCCAATATCTGTCAAGTATTACTATGAAATAACATAGAGAAATAAAGAAGCCGAAAATCCTTTGAGGGTCCTGAACCACATTTGGTTCCCTCATCTATGCTTCATCCCGAATTTTCCACCTTACATGGGTCTATTTCCCTAATTATGTACTAAGACATGTTAATATATGTTTGGGAAAAAATCATAAAACTCAAATAGGGTGTGAGTTAAAATCATTAGACTACCACCATTGATGTCTATAATAAAATCCAGTCACATTAGTGTGTGGATTTTAATAAATAATACATAAAATCAAGAAAGAAAAATGTTTTCAATTATTCAATTACACATTATTTTAAAACATAAACTCTTGGTTCTGAAGGACACATGGACTCTCAATAAATAGTTTTGATTATTCTAGATCATAGACTATAATATATATTCAATTAAAAAATAATTTTATGACATGGGATTTACATCTCCATTTATATCTATTTATTCAACGATCGGTTGGAACCATAGTCTAATGAATATATGTGATCCTTGAAATTCACGTCTAGAACCCCATGGTTATTTGGATAATTATTCTATTTCCTACACCCCTTGGGTATTTTGAGAATTAGTCTCTATCCCATACAATAATATTTTCCTTCATGCATTGGGTCTAAAAAACCATATACAGGGCCCCTGTGAGAATTTGGAGTAGTAGTCTAGGTCTTAGACCACATTTCTCAATCAAAAACATATATAAAATATCTCACATCATTAAATGTTTACTAAAAATGACCATGTCATCAAATTTTATAATAAAAAACTCTTTTAAATAATTTAATAATTAATTTTCCAAATAATTTACACAATTTCAACATTTCATGAATTAATTCAATAATTAATCAATCAAATAAATTTTGAAATAGAAATATTACAAACAACTAATTAAACAACTAATATTCCAATTAAAAAATAACTTCACATAATTTTATAATTCAAACAATCTATAAATTAATCCATCAATTAATGAATCTCAAATCATGTTTCCATAAATTGAATAATCAAATAATTTATTCTATTCAAGATTTAATTTCTAACCATGCCAATCGAATTATAATAATGAATACATGAAATTTGGTATCAATACTATGTGAATTTGAATTAGACCTCCTACAATAATTCATTGAAAAATTATTTTCTTATTGAATCCACAATTTCAAATATATATGTCCAACTAATAATATATAATGATATCATGGATCAAATCTTAGGGTTGTACAGATCTTCAATTTTCCCTTTGATTAGGAGAGTATGGAAGTATATAGGGATTTAAATTCATTACATAGCCTCAAAAAATTACAAAATAATATTATGTTTGAGTTAAAGTTAATTTAAATGAGTTTTAGGGTTTTAATAAATTTGAAAAATCAATTTTGGTTAATTAAAACTTTGTTGACAACTTTGAGTACCGAGAAAAAAGTTTCCCATAACCATGTACCATAAATATGTGCCTAAACTCTGGGGTTTGTAATATTTACACTAATAGGTCACATGATTTATGTAACCATGAACCATCTATATAAATATTACTATATGAAGGGTTCATGGTTAGATGGGTTTGAAGCACAGTTTGGGAAAACCATGTCTTAATCCTGCATATCGCCATTACTCTCCAAATTCCAATTTTTTTCACCAAAACTGTCCCACGATAAGATAAGTAAATATTAAAAGAAAAAAGTAAATTAATAAATGAAATCAATCTTTAATCATCTCTATAAATGTCCAGGATCATACAGAATAGAAAGTTAACATTAAAAACAACAGGTGATTTTGCACAATTACTATACCACTTGGTAATTTTCTAATAAAATACCATTGGATGAAAGGATTCATATTGAAACATAAAATAACATAAATACTGAATGGATAATTATATAAAACATTTATCGGTATAAAATACACCACATTAAATTTAATTGGTTCATAATAGTAACTAATTATTAGAATAATAAAATTTTAAAAAACAAATTAACTCATACTTCCTTTTTGTTAGAAAATATTTAAACACATGTATAGTGATTAAAAAAATTATTAACGTATAAAATTAATATTAATATTTAAAATATAATATATGGTCCTTTTATAACATCTTATCAATCACCAATTAATATTCATTCATTATTTACTTTGATTAGGGTGATACTTTCCTAGTTTTCTTAAAGATTGTTTTGTCATTATTGATTCAAATAATTCAAATAATACATATTTTAATCATATTTATAAAAATAATAATGAAATAATTATAATATTTATAAATAAATTTTACTTTTAAAACCAATCATTAAATATTATTTTTATAAATGGGGTATGTTATCATCATGAAGACAGCGAACCATACATATACATGAGTAACATATCCATTTTCAAATGATCATTATGTGAAGAAGGTATGTAATATATTACCTCTTAATAGTGATCATAATATAATATATACCTTATTATATACATTTATATATCATAAATGTGTTTTGGTTATGAAAAGAGACTCATATTTATTTGTGAAGTTGGTAGTCCACACATTCATAAACATTTTTATAATCATTAAGTGGGTGAAAAGAAAGAAATAAAACGATATATTAAATTATTAAATAATGATAAATATTAATTGTTGAAGATAATTAATTTTTTAGTATCACAGATATTCAATAAAATTATCCAGATCGCATCCCATGTCAAGCATTAGTTAATGGTGAATCATATCTCTTTGTGTGGTGGTAGTCAGCTGTACACATGGGCGACGTTATCCTACCACCTGTGGAATATAAATTAGAAATGAAAAAAATGATATAATGATATAGTAGCTATATATATTTGATAAATAACTTATATATGTATATATATATTAATTATCTACAAGCATACACAATCTTGAATGTTGGCTATAGAAGAACATAAAATATTAGTTCGTGAGGCGGTAGTCCTCCAAACATAGAAATGATGATTTCATAAACTATTAAATTTAAGTGTATATTGTTTAAGGTTATTCGATTATTATAATAAAAATCCCAGTATATACTCTATACAGATGTAACTATATCATAATTGATCAAAATGAATTGAACTATTTAATAATTAATGAATTTATAAATTTTCTCATTGAATAGTGTTGCAAGTTATTTGGCTATCCTATTTTTTGCATTAAACAACTAATGGGTTTAATTTTAGAGAAAAATAATGATTAAAGGATGATGTGAGGGATGTTAGGACGTTATTTTTATTTTTATTGGGTGATCCATATTGTTTTATGTGTGATGAAAATAGGGGAGTGATTTTCCAGTTATAGGAGGAGTGGATTTTTTTACCAAATGTTTTCACTATTTGATTGTTAATCATTCCTTGAGTGGAATATGTTTTATTATTAATGGTATTTTAGGGATGATATGGCCAATAAAAACCATTAAAACACATTAAATCAAAAGAATATCTAATTTTGTTCCTTAACATCAGTGTTTCATAACATTTTTATTTTTTTCCCTATGATAATTAGTCCTCAAAACTATGTAATTTATCTTATAAGAATAAATAAATGTTAAAATTATTTGATAAATTTCACCCGAACATTATAAATATAATTACTAATTTTAAAAAATATTAATCTACTGTTTGTTAGAAATTAATTTTTACACATGCGCAAGAAACATGAAAAACATCACTTCATCCTTTACCGTGTTTATATTTTTTTACTATTTAGGGGTCAACATATTCAACAGAAAAGAAAAATTTTCATATTAATGGATCACATTTTATATTTATTATCATTTAAAATCACTAATATGAATAACAATTTTTTTTAATTTTGAATCATTTAATAAAAACAACTTATCATAAAATTACATTATTTTTAAATTGTACATTATTAAATTTAAATGAATTTTAAAATTTCAATATAATTATTGAATTAAAATAAATTTTATTAAAGAAATTTACATGATATATTCAGATAAATAAATTACACATTAGTTAATTCAATATACTTCACTTTTATATTTTTAGTATATTTAATTTTTTTAATTATTAACATCATTATTATTATATTGGTGTTTCTGAAGAATTTAATGTAATTATTTCTCCATAAATTTTTAAAATAAATTAAAATGATAAAATAAAATAATTCATATTTCAAAAAAAAATTTAGAACTGAACACATATTTTTCCATATCCCACAGATTTATAGTTATCAAAATGAAAAAATATTTTTTAAATTTTTTTCCTTTGTCCAACTTACTATACATGTCAATTTCATAGAAAAGTAAATAAAAAACACATAAAATATATCTTATGCTAATAAATTTTTATATATGTTCAGAATAAGGGTGTTGGAAAAATTGGTAGGTCATTTTAACCATAATATTCTTTATTAACCGCATCATAAAAACCATTTTTACCTTTACAATGAATATTAAATTTTATATATTTCACCATTAATTTTGGTAAAATATTATAGTGAACATGATATAAATTTAGAAATATATTGATTCAAAAAAATGGAAATTTTTTTTCAAAATTATATACATAGAATGTTAAAATTTTAATTTAAAAGTTATATCATTGACCTGATGAGAAAATGGAATTTTAAAGAGAAAATGATTATCCATTTACAATGTTTTTAATTAAAATTCAATATGAAGATTTTTATAAGGAAAGAAATTCATATAATTGATATAAAATTGAACATATCTTACATTATAAATAATTGAAAATTCAATTTATCATTATAAATTATTCTAATTAAAATGAAATTTTTAATTAAACATCAATATTTTTCAATATTAAAAAAATAGTTTCTTCAAAAAAATCAAAAATATTAAACCTAATATAATTTTGAGATTATTTGTTAAAATAATTAACTTTTTTCAACTAATTTACATAAAATATATTAAATTAAAATTTTAATATTGTATACACGATTAACTAAATATTGCTTTGCTTAAAACTGGTGTTCTGTACATTAAATGCTCTCAATGAAAGTAAATTTTTTTTAAATAAATATAAGAAAATTTATTTCAGTTTCAACATATTATTTAAATTTTAAATATTAATATAAATTAAGACATGATATTGATCAATCTAGATCAGATGAAATTTGAAATTTGGTACCAAAAGGTTCCAACATTGAAAACCAAGAACATTGAAGAACCATTATTTAGAGAAATTTTTAGGAGACCTTGGTAAACTGGTTACCACAAGGAGTAATTTTTAAAACAAATTTTAGTTCACCAACTTTTAATCCCAAATATATACTTAATATATAAAACCATCTATAGTTCATGATATTTTAGTATGATCAATACAAGAGTTATTCGATTAGTTTAGAACAAATAAAGTATTAGAATTAGTTGATAGGAACATTAAACATCCAATAATATGAACTAAATTGGTCATTATATATAATAATGATGATCAAGAGATAATTTTATTGAATAAATATGAGTAATATTCTAGGGGTTAAAATTAATAGGAAGGTATAAATTATGGGGAGAAGGTTTTACATGTTACTGTTGATCAATCTATTAAGATATTCTTAGCCAATAAATCATTTACTAATTATATATTATTCCAGTTGTATTTTATATCTAAATTTCAAAAATAATATTTAATGGAATACATTTTTCTTAAAAAAACCTATGTTTTAAAATTCATCATTATAAAAATACTATATTTAATCATAAAAATTCATTTTATGGGTTTAAATAAACAAAAAATTAATTTTAATTAGGGGTTGAGTTATTTATTTTTATATAATGGTTTTCCAATAAATCAGTTCAAAAATTCACTTTTTTAGAAAATTAATTTGATAAAATTTATTTAGTACTAATTAATTGATATCATGTTATTTATATTTCAACAAACAATTTTTTTAATGTATTTTTAAAAAATATGATAAAACAATTTGACAATTCTTTGGTGGAAGAATAATTTTTTTTTATATTTATTATATTAAAATATGAATGTGGAAATTTTCATTATCAAATTAAATATATTTTTGATATTATCAAAAATTATGGGAATTGAATCAAGTAAGTCTCAAAAAACTAAAATGTATACTAATATATAATATGATTTTGATGATGCTCTTAACCAATTTAACAACATTTTCTATACAGTTATTTTTGGTTGATAGTTATGTTGTACTACTAGTTGGACATATATAATTTTATTTGTTCTTTAACATTAAATATATTAGTGAAATCAAAAAGTGACTCATTTAATTACTTTTAAAATAATTATAATTTATTTAAAAGAAATTTTTTCATTAACATTATTTTATCCAAAAAAATTATCAACCATTTATTTAATAAACAATTAAAATGGTTATTTTGGATGTTCTATAGTTTATAGTATTAGTGCCTCAAGTACCTGTATCATTTTTATAAAGTCCATAGTTTCATGGTTATGTAATGTTAAACATTTAGTTAATTTGATTACTATTGAGGTAGAATATATATATATATCCATTGTAGTAGTTATTGTAATCTAGTGTTTTTTATACACACTCTTCTATTATTTTAACATAATTTTATTTATTTTTTAATTAACGTGACAATACTAGTGCTATAAATATTTATTATAATTTGTGATTCATTTTAGAACACATATTTTTAATATTGGATATAATTTTCATTGAGATCATTTAAAAATGAGGATATTATTGATAATTTTTTAATAATTATTATCATCTTGAAGATGTATTTACTAATCTAAATCTCACTACTAGATCAGATTTTGTTAAGGGGTTGTTAGTTTTATTTAATTTTATGTGAAATATATCTTCTAATTTATTCTTTTTTACTACTTTTATTAATTTTTTATTTATGTTTATTGTTTTATAGGTTTTTAATTGTTTTAATAATATTTTATCTATATATTATAATGTTCTATTCCATTTTTCATTATAAAAATCACTAATTATTATAATGAATTTTGTTCTTGAGGAATTCAATCATCTCCTATATTGTCTAAATACCTTTCTTTATCTTCTTCATTTTGACCCTAATTCTTCATATCTCTGAAATAAAATATCACTAAATTCCTCAAACCGTATTAATTCTAATCCTAAAATGTCTATTTCTATCCGGACTAGATAAGATGATCATACATAATGAGGTTAGAACATGATATTAGAAATGGAATAATATTTTGAGTGTACATAATTTTTTGATTCAATAAATGGTGGTTGATTTTAAATAGTTATTTATGGAAATTCCCTTGCTACATAAATCCCTTAGTTTGGAAGGATTGTAATTTATATTTTATATAATAAATTTTGAGAATGTATTTAAATTAGATTTCTTATTGTTTTATAAAAATTACATGCTCTAATTTATTAAAATTGAGGATGTATTTTCTTCCAAGGTTAAGGATAAGGACTTTTCCATTTCATAAACATATATGGATAAGGATTTTATGATTCCCTCAATAAATTCATATAAATGTTACATTATGTTTTATTAAAGATGGAGGCCATAAATCTAATGATATTTTGTCTTTACCCTTTGGAAACTCTCATGTTTGAAATGTGATAGTGAAGGTCTTATATTTTGATCAATGGTTCCTTATTTAGATTTTTCCATTTACTTTTACATTGTAATATATATTCGAAGAAGAAAATTTTTCCTTACTTGAAAATAATGGTTTATATTTGGGTGATATTATTGTAAATTAGTTTTAATACCTACATAGGTATATGAATCCCACAAGTTTTATGGATGTGAGTTTTCCTTTATATATAAATGATTAGTTTGAATATCATGTTCTATATGAGGGAATTCTGAATACTAATATATCAACGAAGTTGATATTTAAACACAAAAATATTATTTTAGCTAGGATAGTGATGAAATTCATCTTTTTATGATGTAATACAAGAGGGATTTTTATTCCAGTTGTAGAAGATGAAAAATAACCCTCTTGTGTTCATGCTAAGGTGGAGTATTGATGTCTGAAGTTATCAAGATATTCTAGGATTAGCATGAAATATGATGGTCTATTAAGAGTAAATGGTGAATCTACTGATCCATAAGTGGAGTGTGGTGAAGTTTATGATGATGTGTCAAATGAATATATTGTTTTTTATGATAATACTCCCTGAAGTATAAGAATAAATAAAAATTTGGTTGAAATTTTTTCAACTTAAATGGATTTCACCATTCATTTATCAAGGGATTATCAAACACCAGTAGTCATTCTAGAAACATGTTCATTATTAGTTTAATGTCCTTGTTAAGGGGAACACACGTTACTAGTTTCATATACAATTGACACTACTGTAAGGGTACTATGGAGAATAATTTAATTGGTCTATTTATGTTAAAAAGGGAATAGTTTATCTGGTTCCATTTATGGAATATAAAATTAGATATCATTACATACTCTGATTTCAATGATATGCATAATTTTTTGTATAAGTTTGAATCAATGAAGGATTTCCATTTTTATTGGAGTAAAAGATTCAATGTAATCAACAACAGGCTCTGATGAATTTTTTACGGATGGAAATGTAACTAGATGATCCATATGATGTGGATGAAGGAGTTCAGAATCTATAATCTGGTTGTGTTTGTTTACATATTTTTTTTTGAAAAACAAAATAATTATCAAATAAGATTCCATATGAAATTGTTTTATAAATTCATTCAACTTCATAAAAATTATGATTGATGTGTACATTCAATATATTCACAACATGCTAATATTCATTAACGATATTCTTATTGAAGCTTTTATGTTTTTTCCATAGTTTATAGATTAGCTCCTGGAGTGGGATACTCCTCAGAACTATAATTTCTCCTATTTGATGGAGAAGCGTTTGGAAGGTCACAATTCACATCATTATTTTACAAAATTTGAATATTTTTTAGAAGAATCTAAATCATTATATTATCATTCCCCAAACCACAAAACTTAACATTTTTTATTTATTTGAAATTATTATTTTAATCAAAAATTATTTATATAATTGATACCCTTTAATTTTATTCAATTATATGTTTTTCTATTTTATTCATTTATATATATTACAATTTATTTTGTAATATACTTATATTAAGATTATATTTCATTCAAATTAAATTTTATAAAAATTAATTATGTCTTAATCATACTAATTATTTTTTTCTCAAAATTCGATAAAAATCCATAAAAATAAAATATTTGCAAAAAAACATTAAATAATTCAGGTTTATATTTGAAATTTTTTAATGACAATCCTTTTATTGAAATTTAAATTCAATTGGTATTTTTGACTGTATCTATTTTATTATCACCAAAAGGGGTTATTTTATGAATAATTATGTATACTGAACATGTTTTTTAATATTTCCTATGATAAAAAACAATCATTTATTTAATTTATATAATTAATTTGAGGGTATTTTTTTATTTAATTGAATAATTTCTTCCCATAAAATTTTGGAATAATTTTGCTAATTATTGACATTCATATGTTCAATGTAATACTTTTGTTCTGTATTTTTGATTTTTAAAAAAATTTATGAATCACTATACACAAATAGTTCTTTTAACCTAACAATGGTGTCGAACCCCACATTTAAGTCTAATGGTGTGTTAGAGAACCTATATTTTGATGAGGAGCCTTATTTTTTTTGTATAAAATGTCTAATATATAAATAATTTATGTTATCTCCCATTTTTAATGTAAATCACTTTGAGAAGAAAACATTTGTATTATACTCAAAATTCTAGAACTCTATGTTTATAATCAATTATACGAATCAAAAATATTGTTTAAATAAACCTCATGTAGAACCATCCTCAGGTGGATCTAGTCGTATGTGGGTTTTAAATTAAAATTTTTTATAACTTTTATACTATGTTTTCTCTATATTCAATTTCATTGTAAATTTTTTTCAAGTCATTTTCAAATAACATCATGATGGTGTTATTTTGATTAGATTTTACAGGGATGGTTTATATTTTTTATTGAAATTAAAAATTTAATTTAAAATACACATTGTCTTTTGAATATTACAATTTATGAGGTGGAATTTCTAGATCTATTTTTTCTAGATTATATCTATCTTCTTATTTATTACAAGCAGTTATATGTAGTCCAAAAATTACATTCATCCTTTGATCTAATGGTCAGAGAATCTAATGCTCTATGACATGAATATGTATATTTTTAAAAAGTCTAGATATTTCCATTTTCTAAGATATTATTCTATATATTGAATGTACCCTTATTTATATATGTGATATTCATTGGATTATTTAATGGAGTTTTTATGGTTAATGTTTGGAGACGTAATTTTTTCATTATTTTTCTATTATTTTCATCTTCCTAATTAAAAGTTTGGTTAAACAATTGATGTTTTTCTCTCTGGATATCCTCTTAAACATTTTTTAATATTCTTCATGAGGAATACACTTGAGATACAAAAATATATTCCTCATAAAATCTCATCATCTTTCAGCTACAACACATTTATGAGAATTCATTTAATGAGATTTTCTCCAACAAAACCAAATGATTTCATTTTCTAAATAGTCATGTGTTTATGGTTTTGAGGATTTATATTATACCATTAAATGGATTTTAAATTTTGTTATAAAAATTTATAGGGGATTAAAATATACATTTCAGATCATTTTTAAAAGAATATTATAGTAAAAATTTCCAAGATCATGAAGAGAGAGTAGGTGGAGTGGTAATGAGGATCATTGTGCCCTGGACCAATGTAAAATATATTGTGCGATATTATTTTCATTTTATGATACAAACTATGTTTACAAAAAAATAGGAATAATTTTGTTTCCAAGCACAATAGGGATCTATTTTAAAATAATCAAGTGCTTTTAAAAGGATAAAATTCACCCCTCTTTTGATATTTCATCAACATTCCTAAAAATAGCACACCAAAACACATTCATTTTTAGTAACTGGTTGTATCCCTATTTACATGATATTAAATAATCATTTCTATTCCATTACATGAAAATATTATTTGTTTTATATTATTCCATTTCAAGAAATATGATTCTCTAATGAATGTGTTCATGTTTTTCAAATTCGTCAATAGCACATTAAAGTTATTTCAAGGATGAAAACGTCATCTTGATCTAGGAAATAACTATATATGTTCAAAATTTTCATTATTGAAAATTTTACATAATTATTCCTTAACAAAATTATAACATATAATGATCTATTTGTAATTCACTATTCAATTCATCTCAGTCTACTGTTTTTTTATTGATAAACTTCATCTGGTATTCCTCGATCAGTTGCATTCTATCTGATGTACTATATCTAGTGCACATTGGTATTTCGATCTTCCATTCAATTCAACATGGTATTTTGTTCTTCCCCTTAAACCAAGAATAATATTGTATAGAAACTCAAATTTTATCTATCAAATAAACATCATAACTTCCACTCCTTTTTATAATTTGTAATAAATCTAGATCTGAATGACCCCCCTTCTACTATATAATAACATAATATATAAAATAAATATGAATTTAATGCTCTAATTTTAATTTAAACTTAACTCAACCATTTTTTGACATCCACAAAATACCATAATTGTTTTTAGTCATCATTATTTATATGAACATCCATAAATATAGACTTTATATACGTCTAGAAAAATTCCTTAAATCATGGATGTATTTATGTTAATTAATTGAATATATCCTCATTATCAAATTTATTATCTTTTCAATGTTTTTTAAAGATCGTCCAAACTTTTTCTAATGTACCAATATCATGGTATGGGTAGTTTATATCAAAATTTTAAAATAAATCGTATTTGAGGAATTAAATTCAGAAAACCTTCATCATTTTTCTATATTATATACTATAAATATCTATTATACTTCCAAAATATATTCATTCAGTTCTACATTGGTTAGTACCATATATCCTATAAACTCAAATAAGTTTTTATAGATTTATTTTTTGGTTCAACTAGGATATCTATATCAGATACATCTTCCATAATCATTCTTCAATATGAACAGACATTAAATATTCAAAATACGTACTGTGTAAATGATCATCCGGTCACCTTCATGAATCCTAATCCAATGGTGATGAATTTTTCAAGCTACTTATCATCTGTTTGATGAACATGTAGGGTGTGTGTGTGAGTCTATTCGAACCTCCGTGATCATCATCCACAATTTTCTACTATTCATTAATCAAAATTTTCTATTTTATCTTTTTTCAAGTATATCTTATGGAAATAATTCAATGTCTAGTGAACTAGATAATATTTCCAATATAGAATCATCTATATAGAAATATCCAGATTTTATAGTATTACCTTATTAACAAAATCAATTAAAATCATAAAAATATTCCTGATATTTGGTAAATTTAATATATGTATATTGTTGTATAAGAATATAACATTAATAAAAAAAATATAAAAAACAATCCTCACCAGTATCCCCTAAAATTTATTCATCCAAAACATAATGATATATTGAATGAAATTCCACCAACCCAACATGGGCACAAAAAAACCACAGGCACTAATGATTTTCATTAAACGAGGGTAAATAACCTATTTCCTAACCAATTATTTTACGTATTTCCCTTTTCTCTATCTCCTCACATGAATTTAAACCATGAATATCCATGATCCCTTGTTGACACTGATTCAACTATGAATGGAGGGTTTTCATTGTGTTTCCTCATTAATTTATCTTATTTATTTCTCTCATCCTCATTCTTGTTATTCCAAATTGTGTACATTATGATATGGGTAGCCTATATATGGTTTCTATACATTATTCCTCATGATCTAGGTGGATTCAGCCTGTTATGATATGGATTTCATATGGAATTTCTTATTTACATATCGAGAAAATATTTCCTTATAATTTTTTCCATTTTGGTGGAATTACATCACTGTATGAATTTTCATTGATATTTTATTTAACATAGATGAAATTTGAAATTCCCTAACCACAGAACACTAGAGATACTACATTATATTAGTACATATGAATATTATAATGATGTCTCTTCCAAGAGAAAAGAATAATTTTGTTGTTTTGGAAAACTATATTACATACATTATACTCATTGTACATTATTAATGATATAAATACAACATGATACATAAAAATTAAAATAAAAAACATCCTTGAAACACATTCTAAGGATTCATATATATAAAATTTAGAAATGAAATATAATAATGGTGATCTAAAATTTCTATTAAGGGTTACAATAAGAAATAAAAAATAAAATAAAATTAGGCATTGAAATTATGGAAAACCAAATATTTTGAAAAACTCATCCCATCAATATCGATGAATAAAAATGATCCATAGATTTCATTTGAGTTAAAATATCATGTAATTTAATAAATGAGTACTGAATGTAGAATATTAATATTTAGTGGAATTTGTATATTGGGAACATTAAAAATTAAACCATCAAGATGGTTTATGTCTGTGGGTAGAAAATCATCTGATTCTAATTTGGAAATAAACACGTAGGGTTTGTAGCCAACTGGTTTGTCTAGTGAGACCTGTTGATGTATCAAGGGGCAATAATTGTCCATTCCCATCACATGAATCCCAAATAATAATTCATAGAAATATTTAATTCATGAAAAATATATCCCATAAATATCTATTTTGAGAAGAGGATATGAATTCAAAAATATTTCCCTAGTTAAACCAACATTCAATATAAATATCTTATGTAAAATAGAATATGTCTAAGATAATTCACATATCTCAGAAAAAAAATTCAGATATTTAATCAAATTGTAAAATAAAATTAAATATAATCTCATATGGGTTAGTATATAACCCACATAAAAATTATTGGGGGGACAATAAAATGTAAATCTCAATGAAATAGAAATTGAGACGAAATCCTTTACCTTAATTCATACTAAAAGGATTCATGATTGTTCCTCCTGAAAAACTAACATATAATTATTAAAAGGCTGATATTGAATTTATTTATATTATATAATATAAACATTCATCAATTATAATAATACAATTATATTTAATAATTTATATTTATTATATTTGAATCATTTGATATCTTATTTTACTAAAAAATTTCCACATTTTCAATCCTTTTACTATTATATGTAAATTTTAAATATAAAACAATAGAAATATTCAAATAAATATATAAGGAATATAATTATATGTATATATGTGATATATATTTTATAACATCCACCCTTGAAGATGTTTTTATGAGATGACATGTAAATTTCACCATAGGTGGTTGACCGACCTATAGCGGGATGGTTAAAATAGTGTGGGAAGAAGATGTTATAAAATATTAGTGATAAATTTATATTTTTTAAAAATAATTAATATTTAGTTAAATTACTACCTATTTATTTCTTTTAATTATTGGTAACAAATTTGTTTTTGTAAATATAATATGGAAGCGTCAATCACAGGCAAAATGGTGGTTTATGAGCGTTCATCTCCTTTGTTTTATTGGTCGATTCACATATTTATATGTAATTTAGTTCAGGTGAAATGAATATAATTATAAAGAAATATAATTATTAAAGGAAATATTGTAATTTAAATAGTTATATACCATTTAGATGAATTTTATTAGGATGAATCATTGGATAATTTTTTTTTGATAATTCCATAGTAAATTTTCGGTGTTTTTTCGATCATTACATAATAGTTTTTTATATTAAACTAATATTATGTATATATAATGATTAAAAAAAATATTTGTTTTTAATACATATTTCATAATATTTTTCAACCATGAAAATGTTTTCATTACCTAACATGAACGATAAAGTGAGAAATGATTATTTATCATCGATGAAGGTTGTAAATCTGCACCTTAGGGACAATGATTTCAATTTAACAAAAAGAGGTAGAGAGAAAGGAGTTTCATCATCGGTATTAAATGAACATGAAATAATTTCAATATATATATTAAATTGTATTTATCATGATTATTTACATATAAGAGGCGAGGAGAGTATAACAAAAGGAAAAAAATGAAATGAAAATAAAAGGAAAAGGAGGATAATTTTAGCACTTGAATACACCACCTTGAGAACCTCCTTAAGGAAAATGGTGTTGGTCTTTTGGTTGGACCAAGAGTTATTGGATGTTATGAGATACTGGGGAAGAGGATTGGATAAGAAAACTGACACGATTCAAGGATCAGAAAACATAGTAGAAGAGGCGGTTAGGGGTAGTTTTTATAGTGGGGGAGAGAGGTGATTTCACAATATTTATTTAATTATTTTATTTTTTTTGTCTCTAAATAAGAAATATTTTTAATTCTTATGACTGAATATAGTAATTAGGTCAAGTGAGTTTTATCGAATGGTTCATACCTCATTAAGGACCCAATTATTAGTGTATTAACCTTATAAAGTATATATAATGTAAATCACATAATTATAAAATTCACCACAATTTCATGAATTTATAAAAAAATTACCTAATATATTTATCAATATATAGAACAAAAAATTAAAATATATTTTTTGAGGATAAATATATATATATTAGAAATTTATTTTTAAGATAAAATTATCGTTTACCCAGAATACAATAATTTTAAATTTATAAATTATTTTTTAACACTCTGAAAACATAACTAAGGAATCAAAAAAATATCCTAGAACCATAAGATAGAAAATACTAATTTATGAATAAAATTTTTGGAAATACATTTTGTTTTGATTAATTATTTTTATTATAATATTGTAAATAAATTTATAAATATTATAAAAACACAAATACATAATTAATTATTTATAAGACATTTATTTAATATAAATATATCATACATTCAAATATTAGGTAACAAAATTTTATTTATAGATTAATGGGTGAGGTTACTATTATGTTTTTCTGATATAAATTTTTAAGGGCCATTCTACTATAAATTATGGAAACATTGCAATTCCAAATGTTTAAGTTACTATTCAAAGAAAAATTATATTTATCCTATTATATTCTAAATATTTTTTTGATTATAACTGTTTATATCTATATTTTGATATTGGATTCACAAATATGGGAAAATTATGTTTAATTTTTATGTTATTACTATCTTTATTAAATAGTTATTATAAAATATTGTTATTTTGCATTGACATAGTGTATTATTCAATATAATCTTTCTAATGAATTGAAATTATTTATGATTGAACATACTATAAATATTTTCAGTATTATAATCTTAGATCCTTTGGGAATTAATCCTAGAAACTTTTCATGTATATTTCCCTATAAAATGATGTGGGTTATTCTTCTTCATTATATCCTAAGGTACCCATGTTTCTTCCTCCATTTTATGGTTTCTATAATGTATATTTACCAGTCGAGTTGTCATATTTATAAATACATGATCTCTACTGTCATGAATATCGATTGGATCCTTATAGTATTATATTTAAGGCTTTATTTTTGTTTCCTCATAGGCGAGTAATTGTGTTGTGTTTGGGGTGCACTTCTATAACAGAGACATTTGTATCACATCATGAATTTTGTAGAGACATGTTGTCAATACTAAATAGTAACTACATAACCAATTTTTTCTAGAATTTCAATTGGTCTAATATACTTGGGGCATTGTTTTCATATCTTACTAAACTTAATGACTCCATTACATGGGGATATTTTTAGAAATACATGATATCCTACTTGTAATTTGAAATCTTATCTCCAGTGGTTATCCTACCTATTTTTCACTTTTAGAATACTATATTATGGGTCTAAATTTTCTTTACGTTTTTCATTGAATCTTAAATAAGTTTTGCGCAAATATGTTACTTTCACCAACATCATCCCAACAATTTGGAATTTTACATATCATTCTATATAATTCATCTTAGAGTTCTATTCAAATACTATAATGTAGACTAATGTTGTATATATTTTTTACCAAAGGAAAGTACTCATCATACATAACATGAAAGTCAATTGAGAGTGATATCAACAAGTCTTCATATGATGAATAGTCCTTATGGATAGTCCGTCATTTTCAAGGTGATTAGTAGTACTCATATAAAGAAAAGATTCCAACATCATTAGAATACACCTCTAGAATTATTATATAAATTGAGGGTCTTTATCATATTTAATCGATATAGTTTCACCATGAAGCCTTATAACATAAAAAATGTAGATTTTTGCGTGATTATCTAGAGGAAAATATTCCCATATAGAACGGAAATTTGGGGATTTTTTATGACAATCAACAATTACCCATGTTTCATCATTCCTTCTTGATGCCCTTGGTAGTCCTAAAAAAAATTCCATTATAATTTCAACTAACTTCCACATAGTAAAAGGTATGTGTTGCATAACTCTTTTGGCATTTTGACTCTCATCCTTCCCTAATTGACAAACTGGATACCATGACACATAGTCATAAAATTCACACATCATGTTATCCCACTAAATATGTCCATTCATATCTCTACACATCTTGGTGATAAGATGGTGTACAATGAATTCTGTGTTTTGATAATCATCTAATAATTACACTTTCAGATTAGGTATTGATGAAACACATAAACACATTCAATATTTTAGAACTACATCACCATTCCCAATGTATTCCACTCATCCACCCATAATGGAATTAATTTTCTATTGAAGTTTATCATCATTATATTGATACCTTTTTATCTTATCCATCATAGATAGTTTAGGAATCATTATATAGATTAATTTTTTTCCTCTTCCTTAGAAATTCCAATATCCATCATTATTAGATCCACGAATATGTGGTCTATTTCTCATTATTTGGACCAAAATCCCATGATCTTTCCAACGTAATTTATATACTACCTTATTTTCCTTTTATAGGTGGTATTTTATTAAACAATCATAATACCTTAATATCTTGACCCATCTCCTTTGGCTCATGTTGAGTTATCTCTTAATAAAAATGTGTTTAAAACTCCTATGATACATATATATCTCACATATTTCACCATATATATAGTGTCTCTATATTTTTAGAGCAACGAATACGGATAAAAACTCATGATCATGATTTGGATAATTTTTTTCATATGTCTTCAACTGACTTAATACATAAGAAATAACATTATCATTTGGAATAAAGACACGCTGAGTAAATTCTTTGATTGATAAATATATATCAAAAATCCATCATTGCCAGTTGAAAGAGTCAAAATTCGAGCATTGAAAAATATTCTCCTGAATTATTCAAAACATTTTATACATTAATATTTTCCTATGATCATAACCACTTTATGTGTGATCTTGGAAAACAGGTTGGACGGTTTGGAAAAATTATATACGATACTCCGCAAGTAACCTACTATGCAATTAAAACTACATACCTTGGTTTTGTTCATTAGCTTACTCCTTTCTTGGATTTATATTTTCTTCATTGGATCTACTGAGATTCATTCCGTAGATAAAATATTACCATGAAATGAAAGTATTTTATGCAATAATTCACTCATAATAAACATCCTATACAGCCCATTTCCCTTATGAGTCTCCAGAACAACACAGAAGTGGTTCCCATAGTCCACATAGTTTTTGGACTATATCATTATATCATCAATATATACCATAAAAAATCACCAAAATATTATTTGAAACCCCTATTAATTAGATCCATGAAAATAGATAGTTCATTAGTCAGTTCAAATGGAATTACTATAAATTCATAATGTCTATGCCTAGTTCAAAATAGTCTCTATGGAATATCATTGCACCCCACATAAAAAATCATCATATCAATATCTATGTTAAATATTATAAAAATATTTTACCCCATGAAGTATATCAAATAAACCATCAACTCAATGATGACGATACATGTTTTTTATTGTAAGAGCATTGAATTATCTATAGTCAATGCACAACAACATGGATCCATCTTTCTTAATGACAAATAAAATATTGATATCTATTGAGAAACAATGGGTAGAATAAATACCTTATCACTCAATTCCTCTAAATTTTTATTCTGTTACACTAATTCCACATTGGCCATTCTCTCTAGAATATAGAATAATGGTTTTTCGCTGGGAATTAAATTAATAGATAACTCAACACCCCACTACAAAGGATATCCAGTTAAATCCTCTAGAAACACGTCAACAAATTCTTTCAAAATTAGTACATCCTCAATTCGATGATTATAATACTCATCAATAGACGCTGTTTTCACTTCCACCCTATGAATTTCAATTATTAGTTCTACTGGAGTTGCATCTCAACAATAATTAAATGATGTTATTACTTCTCTGAATATAATTGATTATACTAATTTATCACATATTATAACTACCTTATTATTCCAATATATTTCTCTATAATACATATAAATCTAGTTCTTATTGATGATTATATCAATTTCAATAATTGGTATGATGATAAGGTCAGAAACTAAAATTTGATTATGTGGCATTAAGGGGATTGACTATCACATCTTTTCTTTTCAATGATTCTTCACTTAAGAGTTTTGAATGACAACTATTTATTAAATATTAAGGTAAATGTATAATTTTCATAGAAAATTGGGAAGATATAATTGAGTGTGGTGATCCATAATAAAATAAAGCATTTTCTATGTTTTATGAAGCATTTAAATTCCCTTCAAAACATCATTTGGATCTTCCACCTCAGCAGTTGTGATAAAAAAATCTTATCATTGCCCATCTAGCCTTTTCTGAGGCAATTTTACTTGATGATTAGGATAATATTTTTCATAGATACCTATATACCTACTGAAGTAGAATTCAAAATCCTTGATTTTTCACTTCCCTTTACATTCATTAGCTCGGCAATGCTTTTATCCACTATTATTATAATTTCCCATGATTTCATGAATTTTACAGGATGATTCTTTTCATTGTCCTTACATAATGGGAATTTCTTCATTACCCTATTCATTATTGGTGTTTGATCATAACAATGGTTATCAGAATATATCTTCTTATCGTGATTTCCATTAATCCAATTAGTTCTTGAAAATTTATTCTCTATTTTAGTTTCACATAACTCTATTTCATCAAATAACGAAATTTTTTGAGAAGCCAATGACCTTCAGAGACATGGATCATGACCATCAATGAAATGATCAATCCTGTCTTATGAAGAAAATATATAATCCATAATATACGTAGATAGTATTGTGGATGTATTTTAACACTCAAAAACTCTATATTCTTCTAATTGATTTAATCTATGGAAGTTTCTCTTCACTGCAGTATGTTTCTCATGATGGAAGTATTTTTCGAGGAATATTTCTTTAAATGTCATCCCTCTCTTTTCATCTATTTCATCTTTTTCCTTTATTTTTTAGATCAATGACCAGCATTATTATACATATCCCTTGTGATAATATTTTTACAGTACTCCCTTTTATTTTTCAAGATATCCAAATAATAAAAATATATTTTCATGGGACATGATCCATTTTTCATCTACCACTCGATTAGTAGTCTCGCTAATAATTGTTGGATTCTACCACAATAAACAATACAACATAGTTTTAGTATGGTTATTCACCAAAACCACTGTAAGTTGTCCAAATATGGTCATGATCTACTCAGCTCCAACACTATATATGTTGAATTTCTCAATGTGTAAATCCCATCATTATCAACCAGTATTGATTCCCTTTCTTCCATTATGCCCCATAACTAAACAATTGAATACACTAAATAATTTTATGAATCATACATAATAAATTTGATATATAAAAACACCTATCATATATTGAAAGATTATGCATAGCTAATATCATATCCATAAACATGGTTTCATTGAAGACATATTTACTTTTAAACCCTTATATTGGGTTGTAATTAATATGTGAATTATCCAAAGAATATCTCGTGAAAGTGTCAGAATAGTTTTGTACTAAGGCACATTTTTGTATACCATGTTACCCAAAGATAGGATCAGAATATATTGTCATATTCAAAACTCTTACGTAAATTTGTTTCATAATCACATCCACATGTAGTATCTAGACATGGATGTATTTCTAGGAAGACCCTCTTAATCTCTAACTTACCAAAATTCGCAGATGATAATAAAAAATTATCCTAAAAGTAAATATTAGGGTTATTATCTCTAAACAATGTTTTCTAAATTGAGTTTACATGGTTGTTGATAAACATTCATTGATAACAACCATAATGCCCCGACCCCATAAATTGGAGCTTATGCATTATTTTTTTACATTTTAATGTTTAGTAGTACGTCACATTCCTTAAGGTTGAATAATTTATTAGTTTTTGAAAACCAAATTACATACATGATAGTCAAGGGATATAAGGAAATATAGAAAATACAACCTAATACATAAAAAATTAAATTAATAGCATCATTGAATCCCATTCAATGGATTCATCATCATAACCTGGGGAGAGAATACATAATAAAGGTGAGATAAAGAGATTATTAAGGGTTAACTGAAGAAATTGAAAATGTAATGTAATGTAAATAAAGAATAAACATTATAAAAAATTAAATAATCTTAAAAACGCATTTCATCAATAATCTAGGAATGAAAATTCATTCAGAGATTCTTTCATATAGAAATTTTAATAGAAGGTAATAAATGATTAACAAATGAACAAAATTATTATTAATTTGATGTCATGTATTTCGAACATGAACCATTATACCGTGGTGAAAATTTATGTTTGTGGGTAGGCACCCGTATAATTCTATTTTGAAAAGAAATATGAAGAGTTTGTCATCGACTATTTTATCTCATAAGAAATGTTGATGCATCAATGAGCTATAGTTGGACCCACCAATCAGTAAAAGGCTAAATAATTAATCATACATAGATTTAGTTCTAGAAAATTATGTCTTGTAAATATCCTTATTGAGTGGATGATATGTATTCATCAATATTTCCTCTTTTAAAATCTCATTCAAAATGAACAATATATGTGAAATGGTATACAACTAAGACAATAATCATATAAATGAATCTAGAATTTGGATATTTAATATTAGTGAAAATTAAAAATAAAAATTATATCAAATGTGGTATTTTATACACCACATAACAATTATTAGGTTCACAATATTATTTATGTTTCAATGTTATATAAATTGATATGAAATACCCTACCTTAATTCTGGTTTAAATTTGGAAAGTTTTTACATCCTGAAACATAAAAGTATTTCACTAAAATTCTAATCCAGAAGTAAATAATAGTAATTTATATAATTAAATATTTTTTATAATTATTGGATATTATTTTGAAATTTTAGTTTATTAAAATAGAATCATTTGATATCATGTTTTTCATAATAAAATTCTAAATATGAAAATTTATATCTATTTTATATAAATTTAAAATTTAAATCAAATTTACATATTATAGAAGTGTATAATGGATATAATTATTTTTCTATATATTTAATATTGTTTATAACCTTTCTTGTGGGTATGGTTTTCTGATTTTTCATAGAAATGTCACTATAGGTGTTTTACTAACAATTGACAAGATAATTTGAAGAAGATTATTTAAAATTGTGGAATTTCACTTACAATAGCTTAACATCATTAATATATAGTAAAATTTTAGCCTTATTTATTTATTTAATGATTGGTTGAACAAAATGAGGATGTTTAACCCGATGAAAAAATAGGGGTTCAAGAGCATTTGTTTCCTTAGTTTGAATGATATGATCACTTATTTATAAGTACTCATGTTCATGCAAAATTTGTATCATTCAACAAAATTATAATTATTAATGAAAATGAATAATTTAAAATTGGTTATATATATAATTTTTTCAAATGGTATTAGGATAAATCATTAGATAACCATTTGGTGAAAATGGTCTGGATTATTTGGGATATTGTTTCTATCATTAAACACTAGTTTTGATTATTAAATTAATATTATTTATAAATAATAGTTCCAAAAAGTAAAATATGACGTAATAAATATTTTTTCATATTAATAAACCATAAAAATGTTCTTAACAATCATATAATATGAATTTTATGAAAAAAAATCCATCCATGAATGTTGTCTGTCGGTACCTCACTTACATCGAATTCATTTTATAAATATAAGAGAGATATAAATGAGATTCATAATGGGTATTAAATTTATAGGATATAATTATAGTATATAGATGATACCTGAGTTATCATCATAATTTTGGTATAGTAGGTTAGAAAATTATAATAAAATAACGAACCTGAAAAGAAAATAAAATTGAAAGGAAGTGGATTTTACATCCCAAATACCCCACATTGATAACCTGTTTTAGGAAAGGTTTTTTGTTTTTTGTAAGACCAAGAGATTCTTTATGAGGGTATTAGAAGAGGAATATTATTTTAGCAGACCTGCCATAAGATTAATTCCTTATAAATGTGAATAGAAGAGGGGGTGAGGTGTGGTTTTGTAAGGGAGGAGAGGGGTGATTTCTCTTTATTTAATTGAGGATTCTATTATTTTTCTCATGAAAAGAAAAAGTGTTGATAATTTTGAATAAATATAGAAATTTATTTCTAGTAATTAGAACATATTTTTCTTACCTCATTCATAAAATAATGAACACTATATTGAAATTATAATTTATATATACATTAAATTACATAATATTACTATTCTACAAAAAATCATGTATTAATAAATTCACAAAAAGTAATCCTATCAAATTTTATAACTGTAGAATAAAAAATTGAACTATATTTTAGTAAAATAATTTTATAAATATCAAAAATTTAATTTCTAATTATGATCATCAATTGCTCAAAAAATATAGATTTTTAATTTTTAAACTCATTTTATAACACTCTGAAAAATTAACCATGGTCTGAAAAAATATCCAAAAGTAAAATGATTAAAATATATTTATATTTGAAAAATTTTATAAAACAGAAATTTTCTTTTCACTAATTATATTAATTCTCATATTTTAAATAAACATTTACCATTTATAAAAAAACTAAAACATAATTATTAATTTCTAAAACAATTATTTACTATAGTGATATCATACTTTCAAATATAACATGTTGGAATTTAAATTATACATTAATGGTTGATGTTACATATCATTTGGAAAATTTAATATTAATAAGGTAATTTTTTAATTCTTAAGGGAAACATTTCTATTCAAAAGGGTAATGTTAATTTTCACTAAAAAATTACGTTAATCTAATCCGACTCTAAATATCAAACTGATCACACCATTTCATGTCAATGTTTTGAAATTTTGAATTAGAGAAGAGGGAAAATAATGTTTAATGTATATGTTATAACAATATTTTTTACATAACAAATATAATAGAGTGTTGTTTCTTACTAACAATGTTTTATGTGCAATATAAGCTACCTAATGAATTGAAAATCATAATGAAGAAAAATACAATAAATTTATGGGGTGTTATAAAATTGATGATTAAACAAGTTTTTAATGATATGGAATTATCATAAAATAGAATCAAAATTACACCATATACCTTCAAGGGTTGGTCGTTCATAGATTCATATTGAGTAGATGGCATGGATTGTTTAATGAAATTATAATTTTTTGATCTAGATTATAAATTATTCATAAATTCCTAATATATTATGGAATAAAAAATTATAAAAATTTTAATTTATTGATTTGATGTTGTGGTTTGAGATAGGTCCTTTGGAGGTTGCATCATATTTTTTGGTATTGTATGATATTTGAAGAGAGTTTCTGGCATTTGATCAAGGAAAATAACTCCATGTATGAGGTTTGTGATCCCTAACAATTCCCATTTATATTATTATATTGATATAAAATATTTCATATATGGTTTATACACCTCAAGGAATTATTTTATTAAATTTAAATAATCTTGTTTTAATTAAATTAAATTATCTTAGATGAAACGATTGGACAAGAGAAATGGCAGACCCTTGGACACACATTAATCAACCAGTCATCAATGATTTTGAAAACTATTATGGATGTAATATTTGATATGTGTGGATTTAGATTTTTGTAAATTAAATTATATGAGAGGAGAATTAATATAGTAGACCAAAAAATGGGTTATATTGGTACCTCATCATTGTGGTGAGTATTTTTTTAAGTGGGGTTTTTCTATGTAATCCATGAAATTGACTTGGTATGCATTAGAGAAATCAGAATATCTGAGATGATGATGGGGTCGGTGATCCTTCCTCATTGAGATGAGACATCATGGGATAGTATGTCCAGGTTATATGTATTTTATTTTTGGTAAGTAGACCAACCGGTTATTATATAGATATTGAGATATGCACTATTCTGTCTCTCCAGAGAGGTGCTTATATAAATCTTGAAAGGAGGAAAATGAGGCTTTATGATGAAGAAGATGATAATGGGGGGTGAATTTTCCTCGGTGTAATGGGTGCATCCATAAGAGATTAGAATGGGATAATGGATCCCATGTGGGGTTTCCTTATTTAATGTGAACTATGAGAAACTAGTAGAGGCCTAAATGTTTTATTGACCAAGAGAGGGTGCATGTGACAATGGGTAATGATGGTTCTTGGTATAAAAATAGAAACTAAATCAATGGTGAGATGAGATTTCACTAGATAGGACTCACCATCTAAGATATTTATTTGAATAAATATATATGAGATTCCTAGTATCAAACTGGAAGGAACGAAGTTATATATAATTACCTAGATTACCTATATTGATTACACTTATGATAGGTGACTGTAATGCATGGTTAATAACTAAGGATTCAACTAGTGCCTTGGATATACCCAAATCTAGTAACTATTACAACACAGTTTTTCATATGATATGACTTGGGAATCAATAGTCTCTAATTGTTTTAAAAACACACATAACATCTAACTATATATTCGATCAATTTTCCAGGTATTTCTAGTATTCTTATGTTTCATCATAGGATCAAGAAGATACACATAATACTATTGGATTTATTAATATTACCTCCTTCAAAATATTCCAAACCAATTCTTCTTTATGAAATGAAATGGAATCTGATGTGGTTTTTATTTTATGACATTATGGATGTATATCTGTGAGATTTTGGGTGGGGTATATATTCTATCAGTGATCATTATATGCTTATATACAATTTGGTACTAGATAAAGTAGCTTTAATTGATCTTATGTGCCATGTTAGACTTTTAGGGTTGAAAATGGTTAATCTATTTATTCATTTTCATTGTATTAAATTATTTATTCACTATATTATATCATATTTTCATTCACTTCACGACTTTTTATGTTTGTGAACCCTTTTGTGGGTGACCATTGATTCATATTTATATCCTTATTAGGCATCCATGGAACCTTTGTACCTAAGCATACATTAATAATCACATGTAAAGGTAGGTATTACACCTAGTTCTGCATTATTTAGATTGAAATATTGGATGGTATATAGATATTTAGATATTGTATGGACAATGGATGGTAGTAGAGCCTTACTGTAGTTCATTCATTATTTTATTTAATATTTATTCAATGCTATGTGGGAAATCAATACTTGTATTATAGAATGACCGTGTGCCTGCATAATTTTATTGTATCATATTAATTTTTGATGGATTCTTATTTGATTATTATATGTACTTATATGGATGGAATTGATGATGTTTTGTTATTTTCCCTTTTATCACCCATCACTATAAGGGTATTGTATCCCAAGAATTACACCATTGGCAGAAGATTTTTGTTTTCATCCAATAGATGATAGGGAGGAATTATTATAGTCATTTGATGACCATCAGTCCATGCACAAGATGAGTGGTTTGAAAAGGGTAGGTTATACATTTCATAAAATAAAAATGGGTTTTCAGGAGGAATATAAATAGATTTCATAAGTGGTTGAAGAAAAAGGTATTTATGTAAAAATGAACCTAAAATGTATGGTATGATTATTTTAGATCTAGATATATAATTTTTTATATATAAAATTATTCTAAAATTACATTTATTGGTGATAAACTTATTACATTATGAGAGTCCATCAAAATACTTTAATTTGACCAATGGTTGGAAGATATAAAATCTAAGATAGTTTCCATGCAATCTAACCATTTTTGGGACTTGTGGGATGGTAATGATATTTTGAGATAGGTAGTGTATAACTAAATTATGAACAATAATGTGGAATTGATATTGAGTGTTTTGAAAAATAAATTCCGTAAACGAAATTTTTCTTGTATGCTTAGTATTTCGAATGAAGTTTACCATTTCTCAGTTTTAATGATAAGACCCATTCAAATTTTTCATCCATAATACCCTATAATAATTAATAGATTTATCAAATTAATGAAAAATTTACATTGAATTATAGGAATTTTGTTAAGGATGTAGATATGATACTTGTAATCAACCAAACCGAGACCCAAATCAATAGGAATGAAAATTGAATTCCATATAGACTAAATGATGTTCTTAAATAACAAGAGATTTTGAACTAGTGTTTTGGAAAAAAATTTAATCCATGAGAAAATATTTTTAAATAATGAAAATGATTAAATAAATAAAATAAAAATTTAATTTCCATTCAAACCAAATAAGAATGAAGTAATTTTTTAAAAAATTACCAATAACGTAGTATAAACATGAAAAAAAGCTACTACAAAAAATAATTAAATTGTGTTATTGAAATATCTCTATTCTGGATAACCAAAATCCCCTAATAATACAATTTAGTTTTCCATTACATATATCCATGAATGATACTCAAATAGAATTTTTTTAATGAAAACAGTAGTCCCTCATTTTATCAAAATCATAACAAATAACATACAAAAATAGAAAACAAACTGAAATATGAAATTAAGGGTGAAAATAAATTAATTATTAGTATTAAATAATATTATGTCCACTATATTATATTTTATTATTTATTCCAAATACTATAAAGAATGGTACATGGAAATGACTATTTTCAGAATAACCACTCTTAAAAACACATATCATTTAAATAAATTTAAACCAAACATTAACTAAATGAGAAACAATTGTAATATTATTTTGGGAATATGTAAAAATAGAACAATTTATGAAAATATGTGACAATAAATAATTCATAAAACTAAATATCAATGCGCCTCCATATTGAATCATTTTACTCAAAAATATATCCTGGAGGGTCTGAAAAAACGAATAAAGATTTTTTATCACTACGCGAGATGGTTATTTGACCATGTCTCTCTCTATGTATATATTTATTAAATATAAAATAGTTTTCTCAATAAATGTTACCCCCAATGATCAGGTAATTAGTGTAATTTTATTCTCAAATTACATCATATAAAAAAATCCAAAAATTAAATATATCATAAATTAAAATTTAATGTATGATAAAAATATAATTTTTATAAAAGATTTTATAAAATCAAATACCTTAAATTTGAAATCCCAATTTTATATTATTTCATTAAAAACTAAATTTTACATTTTACCACAACTAAAAAATATATTTACTGAATTTATTTTTTAGAATATATTGATAAAATATATCATAAATCATGGTGTATAAGGGAAAATAAATCAAAAAATTCATAATAATTGAGAAAATTTATAGTAGAAACCTATCGTTGATGGAACTACCCATCAAATATTATCATCTTGATCTCTACCTAAACTATATATCACTACCAAAATGGAATAGTATCCACTTAAAATAAATTGCAATAACACATCATTATTCAGTATGGAAACTATGTTCTAATGACATGTTTGGTGTTAAAATGGTATAATACTTGTTTAACACTCACGTAAAGATTACAGACTCCATTTAGTGGAATATTACTCATAAAACCTTTAAATACATCATTATAACTCACTATCATATATTTAATAGGTGTATTTTTCAATTGATATCATTCTAGTAATATCTATAACCCTAGTTCCATCAATAATGAACTCTTTCAAAGAGTACCAATTCTAAAATTATTGAATATTGATGAGGGAAATTAGAAGATGTTATTTTTAGGGAATAAAAATGGTTTGTATCTCAAATTTATGAGATCTTATATCAATGTGACATGGTTTTAGGACATCCAATGATAATATATCATGTTTTCGGCTCTTTAATAAACACACTAGAAATCATCCAGAACCACAGTAAATAAAATACTGTATAATAGATTTAAAAAGTGATTAATGATATGATTCGTTCATTATATTCACAACCCATAACCTAATACCTTTCTTAAAACTCTAAAATTAATCTCCCAAAATAAATGAGTAAAATATGTCCCTTTATCCTAAATCCATCTTGATTTCTTTTTAATCTATAAATTCATTATCAATTTTATATTAAATTCTCACTAATATTACCCATAGTACGAACAATTACCTAAATAATAAAATTAATCTTAATAAATTTTAATTTAACCCTCCCAATTCGAAAATCCTCAAATATTCAAACCATTATAAATATTAAACATATATCAAATACATATAAAAATATCCCATAATGATAAAATGAAATATTTTGACTGATACATTCACTATCACATGAAAAAAACATGATATATGATCTAAAGAATATTTACACAATAAATATATAATATCCAAAAATAGAGATGCTTCAATTATCCACACAAAAAAAATCATCCATTAAAAATTTATTAGATCAAGTATATTATAGTGATGTTATTGGGTATTGTTCTAACATGTGTGATTCACTATCCCAAGATTAGTATCGAGGATATCAATGGTTCTAAAAACCTAATTGATATGTAATATATTTTCCCCTAAATACCAAATATTTATATATAATTAAAAAAATACATTTAGAAATTGTCAATGATGGTTTCAAATGAATAGATTCTCACTAAATAACATTACAATATTCTTGTTGGTATGTACTTAATTTCAAATCATGATATGCATTATAAACTACAAAATATATTTTAGAAATATCCATAATATTCTCTATGTATCTTGTTCACATTGTGATTTCAAATGGATCCATACACCAATGTGACAGTATTCCAGGTTTCTTGAATTTTTTTGGCCATGTGATGGTGAAACATTAAAATGACTGTATCTATAATAATTAAAAATGGGGGTCCATTGATTTAAAATATAATATTTATTGGGAGTCAGGTCTTTCATCAATTTCTTCAGCATTAGATTAATACAACCCTCCATTTCATGGAAAATTATATCTCATAAAAGATGATATTATCTCACATTATTATAACAAAATGGAGATTCAAACTTTCTTTGTTATATATTTTCAAAAGAATCAATCTAAATTGACCCCTAATTATTGTTAATATATGTAAATTACAACAAATGAATATGATAATACAATTATCTAAAAAATATATATGTCAAAATATCAATTCATTTCCTCTAAATCCAATATAATCTATTCTGATTTTATATTTATCTAGGTATGATATGATATACTCAAATTAAATAGGATATACATCACATTATATAATCCACTCTAAAACAAATTTAAATTGTGGATTTATATTTAATTTTTTTAATGGTACTCATTAAAGTATGAATGAATAATTTTTAAATAAATCCCAATTATTCAAATTAAAATTTCACTAGTATGGATAGAAAGTTATCAAACATTTAATGTCATTCCACACCAGTATTGACAATCCCATTCAATAAAAATTAAATTTGTAAACTAATATTAGAATAAATATTAATTTTATCCTATTTCAATTTCATCATATGAAATTTATGGATTAGTTCTATTGATTTTCAATACCCATCCATTACCTACTAACAAGTAAAACTATGTGGAATAAAATGTTTATTCCCAATTTTTCTAAATTCCCACTAAAATATAAATTTTACATCCTGATAGATATTTTTAACTCATGCATAAACTACTGAACTAGTATATTGAAATATTTTCATCAATTATTATTTTAATCTCAATGGAAACACTATATTCTATTTTTATTTTTTGTTTTACACATTATAGGTACCAACCATTATTGAACTCAACAATATTGTGATTAAAATTCATCAATATATATTTGAAAGAAAATATTAATCCCTCATTATACTAGTATACAAGTAAAATGGGGATTTAAATTTAATCTGATATCAAACATTATCAATCATCATGAGCCCCTAGAATAATATTTTCCATCAAACTCATTAGTTGGAAATGAAATTTTTATTCCATTTCAATTTGAGTCATCTAATTTTATAATATATTATAACATTACTCTTAACTAGTATATATGTTACCTCAATTTTATATGTATGAATATTCTATAATTATATTATTTTCATCACATTTAGATCTAAATAAATTCACAATTTTTTAATCTAAATAAAAACAAAACCACTTACTATGAACGTAATTCTTCAATATATTAAATTTTCTAACTATTTATTTTATATCGATGTAATTATTAATATTATTTCTATTGTTCACTAAACCCATATTGATTTCTCTTAATCTAGAAACACATATATAACACATATTGTTTGATATCAATTTTTCCGACATAATTTAAACATGTCTTGTGTTTAAATCAATATCATAAATTTGACATTATATATGCTAATTATCATAGAATCCATAAAATAGACTGTTCAATTTATTTATGTGTATGTTAAATAAATGAATCATTTTATTATAGTTGTGAGAATTTCTCCATAAATATTTCACACTAGAGTAACATGTATATTAATCCTTTGTTATATTCCCATTCATAACCTAGGGAATAGAAATATAATAAAGAGGTAATATAAAATTCTATGCAGGGGAACCCTTATCAGTATTTCACCAATGGAAGGATCATAAGAATATGATAAATCATGATTAGGGGTGAAATATATTTCTCAAAATTACATAGAATAGTATAATTTTTCATGATTTCATTATATAAGAACTTTTAATATATATTGAATGAAAACGTACCATGGAAAGTCATTGTGATATAATAAAAATTAATTATAGGGAATAATCATATGAATATGAAAAAGGTATTTAAAATTTAACAAGAACATAAAATAACAAGGAATTATGATAAATCAATATAAGAATATATAAAATTATCATACTCTGAGAACATCTATGAATGTACACCCATTATGTTATGAGGGTATCTAAGATGGGTCACAAATTATGTAGTGATAAAAACCCAAGAAGGATAACCATTTATATTGTGATCATATCCAGGAAGACTAATCCTTTATGTTATTATAATATTCTAGAAGGTTCGTCCTCAATATTGAGAGCGTAATATAATAAGTAACACCCATAATATGGTGAACATAATATAAAAAGGTTAAACATCTATAGTGACAGTTTTATCAAAGATGGATAACCCATTATGTGGAAATCATATTCATGTTCTTCAACTCCTAATTATCTCAAAATATATAAAACCATAAAAATTTCGTGGGAGGACATTAATGGACCCAACCAATCTCATTGATTTAACATAACCAATGAATCTCATAATGGAAAACATATAGTATTACGGAATATTATCATAATATATTCATTATTTAATTAACGATTTAATAATTCATGGGAATGAATCAGGATATAGTTAATAATATTTAAATGAAAATCATTATAAGCAATCCAATGAATAGTGATAGATGGTATCATACGAATCTATCCCATGTATAATAAAAGGATGATAAAATGATATTGACATTGAGAAAAATATTACTAAGATATTATTGGATAAATGACATTGAATTAAAAGATGAAAATTCACTTTTTGAAAATCTAGTAAAAAATATTTAAAAATAAATGCAATGATCTATTTTTTTTTTAAAAAACTTCTACTTAGAAACAAAAAATGTTTCCTAGAAGGAAAACATTATCACATAAATATTTTTCCAAAAACAAATTTTGAAAAGAAATAAAAAACTCAATTATTCAAATTAAAAAACACATAAATTCAAAATTCCTTCAAAAAAATATTAATTATTAAATGTCACATGATATTCCCTTATTGGGTATTGTAAAATCGCTATGATACAAAATGTTAATCATTGGTGAACAACGTTTAATGAATAATTTTAACTTAATTATTTTCTTTTATTATGTTTATTGATTCTTTATCACTAATCATTACACATGGATGTTACATTTGTTCCCTAAAAACATGTATCTTATGATATATAGATAATGTATTGTAATTACTAATCATGGATTTTTAAATGGTTCATTCGAAATATGAGAACCTAATTCTTTGTGTTTGCTATATCATTGAGTCATGAATTATATATTATTAATCATTTCCACAGTTAAATGTAGAGTTAGATGTTAATATCCTTATCCAATATTATACTATAATTCTTTAAATTGAGATATATCTTTAACATATTATTCAATATGTTGGTTGGAATGTCAGATTTTTTATAGTAGAGACACGACTATTTAAAACCTCTTCCCAAACATCCATTTACATATAACATCAAAAATAATTTTATCTATTATTATGCTTTTTATGAACATTAAAATATACTTCATCTGATCGAATTAACATTATGTGCTCACAATACATTAAAATATGATGTACATAACATCCAAAAGTTAGGATTAACATCAGCCTAGTTTTCATCATTATAAAAATACAGATTTAGAGAAATCACATAGTACATTGTAAAATCCAATTATATTCTTCTAAAAATTCTACTCATATGATATTTTTGTAGAATTTCTATAAAAACTACTTCCTCTATTTGATAATCAAGATATCTTTCAATTTTTTCTCTCTCTTTTTAATAATACATGTTTTCCCAAATTTATATCTCATTGATTCAATTGATAGTTATGGGAAATGTATAATACACTATCTAAAATTCCTACAATCAACAATCCCAAATTGTCTTTCTTCAATATATTTAAATGATATTCTAATTTTAATCCATAAAATCTTCAATAAAACATAGAACCAAAATTTTTATTTCATCTAAAAATATTACATTGAATCATCAGATTCCATTTTAAAAAAATTATACATTAAACATTTATCTCAACATGAACATAATTATTATCATGACCACAATGTAATATATTTTTTGCATCTTAATGAAAATTTTATTCTTCTAGAATAAATATGCTCAACTTAGGTTTATCTTTTCCTCAACTCAATATTCCGAATCTTTTGGTACTTAAAATATTCTCCATCATCGTACATGTTCTTTTTATGGACTCCATATGACGCACCATAGTATAGTTCAATATTAGATTATAGCTTCTTCTTCAAATAAAGTCTAATTCAGCTTCTTGATTCCCTTTTTTGAACATCCACATATAAATAATAAACACATCTTCTAATTATCCTTGATTTTGGTTAACATAGCCTTTATAAAAAAATAATTTACGGTTTTATACATATCTTATAAAACCCTAGTATTTTATTTTATGTTATATCTTCAAATCAATTCAATAGCTTGTGCCACATGCAACACCGAGTTCGAGCACATCACAACTTACCAAACTAGACCTTTAAAAAGAAGATATGAATATTATTAACTGTATTTTAATTTTATATACTCCATATAATTTTAACATCCATATTATTTCATTCATAGACATAATATTTGAAAAAATTCATTTTTTCGTAAAAAAAGAAGTATATTTCAAAAAATTAAATTTTATTGTCTTTTAGTGGAGAACGCTTTTTTAAATCCTATATTTCACACTTTTATATATTCAATTTGACAAAATTAACATATTCATTATATTATGGACATAAAAATTTAGTTTGGACAATTTTTTGTGTTTTTATGATAACATTCATATTTTGATGAATAGTTAAAAATAAATAAAATTATTTGAAAACAACATTTTTAATAAAAATATTTTATATTGTTAAATGATACATTTTAATGGATTTTAATAATATTTAGATTATATTTTTATAATTTAATCCAATGATTTTCATTTAATGTAATTTTACATTTAAATAGGACACAAATACATATCAATCATTAGATAGTTTTTACTTCTGAAAAAACAAGCTTTCTGGTTTAGACTTTGGGAATTAATTTTAAATTAATTTATTGAAATTATATGTTTTAAATTTGGTAAAACAGATGTCATTTTTTCGGAATATTAATATTATCTTCATTTGAATTTTGTGTATTTTTCTGAAAACATTCTTTTTTTTATGAACACTGAAAAAAACTGCATAGTACATAAAAACCGACATTTTATTTAAAAAATTATTATTTTTATTTATATTTATTTTAAGTCAAAATAGACACAAAATACCTATATATGTCCAATGTAATTAATAGGAGTAATTTTATGATAATATTAGATATATTATATTTTATTGAACTATTTATTGCCTTTTACCCACATGTATAAAACGTAATTTTACTCCGTCAGTGAATTGAATATATATATTGAAAGAGACACGGTTAAAATCAGTATGTAATATTTTGATCAATATAATGAAATTATTTTTTTGGTGAATGGTAACTTTTTCAAATTATTTACCATCGTTTAAAGTAAAGAGGGTAATTAAAGGTACAAATGATATTATATTGACCCTAAAAATGTCCTTATTCATTGGACAACTATTTTTCGACAAAAATCAAGCTTATTAATAAAATATGATCCTCTTTGATCAACCTGGATAAGATTAGGACATTTATTATTATTTCATTTAAAGAATAGTTAAAAGTGTTAAATTTAAATTTTAATAACTAATAATTTTTTAATATAAGGTTATACAAAACATTAATTTGAATATAAATATCCATTATAAAGAAAAAAATTATTTCACATATCATGGTATTTTATTTATACATTTTAGACATTAAATATTTAAGGTTATTTTTTACACAATAATTAATAAAAAATTACCATAATAATGATAAATTAAAATAACTGATATTATTAATATACAATTAAATGTAAATTGAGACTTTTGATGCCATCCATGAATTTATTGGGTAATATGACATGTTAGGGATTTTTTAATGTATTTTTATCAATGTAATCAACTTGTTATGACTTTCCAAAACAAACCAAATTCTAAATACTTTCAAAATTGACAGAAATGAGTTTTTAAAACAAATATTATATTACTAAAAGATATAATATTCCTAAAAATTCAAGGATTATCCAAAGGACTTATATAATTATAGATATGTCGTTATTGATCCACATTAGGTTCTCTTGGAATTTTAATGTATGTTTATTAACCATTTATTGTAATAATTCAGGAAGACATTTTAAATGATAAACAATTTAACTAAGAGTTAAATCTAAAAGGAAAGGTTAATACGGTGAAATAATCTTATCTAAAACATATTTGTTGAGAGGTTTTCAAACCATCCCCGCATCATCCTCAAAATGAATCCATTTTTATCCATTAAAAACTGAAAATGTTTTTATAATAAATATCATTTTAAACTTTTCCTTAAGTGACACTCTCCTCTATTAAAAAAGGGTACTTCACCTTATCTTAATTTCACATCTCAAAAGCCATTTGGCTTAGCCAAAACCTTATAAAATATCTTCTAAACAACCCTAAAATTACCCTATAGGCCTTACTTTTATCATAATTCTAGACGAAGGAGCCATTTTGTTCAATTCACAAGGAAGAAACCGAAGAAGAGGTAATTATTTGATAACGTCTTCCAAAGTTCTTTTATTCTTTCACTTTGTCATTATTTATTGTTTACATACAAAAAAATAACTCAAGTACCTTATACAAACTATGATTTTATATTAAATATGTTACAACAATAATCATTATTCTACCCATCCTATGAATGGAAAAGTCACTATTTGTGCGTACGTATGACTTACCGTCTCCAGGTCATGATGTAGTTTATTATTCAACACATCAATAGTTGGATGGGAAAAATAATGATGTATAATTGATTTAAATAATAAATATAACATGTTAATTATTATATTTATATAATATACCATACAATTAAATATGATTTCACAATCAATATAATGATATCATCGCTCGTGCGTACGTACAACATACCGTCTTCAAAACACGATAAGATTCATTTCCACGTTCACCATTCAACAATGATTATAAATATATATATTATGAATAAGTGTGTAATATATTACATAATAATGATACTATAAATATATATAGGTGTGTCTATGTGTGTTTACATATATATCATTCATTTTCTATCGTTCAATATGATATGAAAATAGAAATAATGTTTATGCTCACGCATGGGCTACCATCACCATAAAAAGTGTCTTCCATTTCATATATATATATATATATATATATATATATATTATACTTACGTATATTCTGAATATATATGATACATAAATAATTCGTTATATCTTGTAATCAATTAAATCATTATATAATTTATACAATTGGGAATAAAAAGTTAAAAAAATTATAAAAAAAGTGATTATTACCCAAAATGTTATTTTAACATAGCAATAATTATTAAATGGGTAGAATAAAGCCATAAATTAATCGGCTATGAATTAATAAATATGATATTGTTTTTTTATAATTTAATAACATATTATGGTCATTATACAAGAGGTTAATCATACTATCAAAAAATGAAATGTAGAAGTTAAGGGATAGTTCCTCAATCTCATTATTATCCGAGATTGTTTATGTGTAAATATTTAATAGGGAATTTATATCATCCATGTTCATGGATCATGAAAATGATTTCAAAATTAATATCTTATGGGTTTTTGGAAGGTAATCTTTATCAATATTAGTATTTAAATTTTTTTTATGATTTATTTTTATAAATCATTTTAATAAATGTCCATGTTTAAAAAATTATTTTAAGGTTCTAATTATAATTACATGATTGTTTTAAAATGTAAATTACTTTCAAAATATTCAAATTGGAATGGGAAAATTTTATTCAAAAATTACTTTTAAATTAATTCCGTTATAAATGCATGACTTTTAAATGATTTCACACAAATGAAAATTTCTATAAAAGTGTTTTACTGATCAATTTGAACTATGTCAACATCCTTTGTTGGATTTGACACTTGTTTGAAGTTGATTTATTTTGATACAATCTTCTGTATTGTATTGATGGTTTTGTGATATTTTTAAATGTGGATTTTGTTTTATACAATTCATGTATTATGGGTAAATTATTAACATTTCTTATGCTAGTTTTAATACGAAAGTTTATGTTATGTTTTGACCTTTTCTTATGAAGAATGCATTGCACTTAGTGTATGACGGGAGGAGCACACTATATCTCCTCGATGCATAGATAGGTATCATGATACAAACTATTATCTTGTCCCATTGCCTTGACAAAAACATCACTGTAGTCTTGGAACACAACCTTGATTATGTGGTTATGATGTCTTGCATTATGAATTCCATCATTATGAAATTAGCTGTTGATATAACATTTGATTTTTAAACTAGTAGAATATCCATCTTAATAAGAAAATTGAATTATTTGATTTATATTTTCCTTATTATGATATAATTTATTTTTAATGTGATTTTGTTTCAATTTTATACCTTTTTTAAATGTTTATGATTATTTATGATAGCTTTCTCTATATTGTTTATCCTTACTGAGCATCTGAGATCATCACTTTCTTATGTTTTATTTTCCCCTGATGACAAGAAGCGTATTATGATTTATATATAGGATTATTCTAAGGTTATAATGTCATTATAAAATTATTATTTATTTAGGGTTTTTTGTTATAAATTCTAATGTAATGTTCATGTATGTTATATATTTTCCCTGACTGCTAAACTGATTGGTCCGTCATGACTTAATCCCTTGTGATCATGCCAATGTTATGAAATAATTCACAGACTCTTGGTAAATGGGTTCAGGGAATTACAATTGGTATCATAGGATGTTTAGTACAACCCTTGAAAACTAGTTTTAGAAGAAAACCAAATAGAGAACATTGGTCTAAAATAAACATTGAGGATTAGTATAGAATAACTTCATTGAACTTTGGTAATTTTGAGATTATTTGAATTTTAAAAGAAATATATCCATGTCTGGATACGAGTAGGTGGAGGCGGCTCTCGATCATATTTACCTAGGAGTGAGAGCTCGGAAAAGGTGTATTGGGCTGACCAAGGGTATCCTGGTATACGACCAGGGGCTTTGCATCACTCTAGGATACGACACTCTAGAGAGATATGCTTAAGATAATGAAAATATTCATTATAAACCATTATGAAGGATTGATTAGTAAATACATCTCAAAGATAACATTTTTTAAGATTATGGATCATATGCATAAACTGTTCAATTTTTTTCATGTACATTATCATTTTTGAATTGTGTATTGTTATTAATAAACTAACCTATTGTATTTCATTGAATATAAATGGTAACTATAAGAATGAATTTTAACTTTTGAAATACACATGATCCAATGAGTAGTAAGGTTAATATCATTCGTGTTCTCAAAGCCATGATTTAGAAGGGAAATTGTCTCCCATATATTTTCATCATATTAATAAATAGTATCATGTGTTAATAATATAACTATTGAATTTTGTGAGTTGTATGGATTTGAAGGGATTCCAGATAAGAAGATTATTGTCGAGAAAAATATATATAAGGGGAATAATGGTATGAAGGATTTTCCTATATTTGGTAACTGTGAAAATAATCACCCTGGTAAGAGATCGAAATGAATGGGAGTTTTTGTAATTGTGGAGAAGAAGGACACCATGTTTTTGATATCAAGGGAATGAATAAGGTTTCAAATGTATAATGATTCTTCTACAAGGAGTCGGGAAAATATGCAAATCAATGTCCCAATAATCAGAGTATATGCCAAATGATGCTATTGGATAATAAGCATGTTATGATACTTCCACATTGATGAGGAACAATTATTGTTATAAAGTTATTATTAAATAATTGGGTTATCTGAGTTCATGTTATATGAATTATAAAGTTTGTACGGATTTTACTGCAGTACATTTTCATTATGGATTTGAGATTTTATAGTACAATGTAAAGGGACACAGTTTCAGGTTACAAATTATGGAAAATGTATGGTTGGGGGAAATATAGCCCATAATATTTTTCTGAAACTGATATGATTATTTTAGAAAAAGACTTAATTATGTTGGATAATGTATATAGGATATTATTGAATACATTGGTACTAATTAACAGTTTATTTATTCCATCATTGTTGGAGATTTTAATATTTTTGTTTTTAAGGAGTATATCTTATAGTCTATAAAGAGAAAGGGAGCATGAACATATTCAATAAGACTTTATGGTAATTTAGGGTGTTACCATGTATTATGAGAATACATGATGAATTTATTCACACGTGTTTACGTGGAATAAGATATCTTCAATATATTGACCTTAGTTATAAATTTTGGACTCTGAGTTTGGGAAAAAGTAATTTGGATAAGTCTAATGGTTGGAATGAATAATGTTGGACATTTGATACCATAGTTTACTATTGAAACATTCCTTAAGATTATTTTTAGATGGTTATAAAATGGACAACCTGGAGATTGGGTGACAACCTGTCACGTCAGGAAAAACCATGAGACATGAACTCGTAGCCGAAGGGAGACAAGGTTCAATCACCTACCACGAGCGTACGTGATATCCATGTTTGTATAATGTATTTTTTTTAAAATTTTCTTATATATTATTTATAAATTCATTTTTTTTAAATCTTATACGGTTAGATATGATGAATATTTTTGAGTAATATTTTTTTTGAGTGAAAGATGTGTTTGTTGTAGAAATTATGTAAAAGAGGGAACTATACTTGTCAGGTATTTTTTATTATTCTATGAAGAAATTAATTCATAAACATTATAGAAATGAACTAAAGACCAAAAATGTGTTATCCTAATACCTTATGTTTGGTTGAATCGATGATATTTTAAATCATCATAGATTTATGGGTTTGAGGCCATCAATTTTCCATTTATTGTTCACTTCGTTGTGATTGATGACCTCAATCACCCCTATAAATATTTATGCTTTCCCTCAAATTATGTGTCAATAATTTCCACCAATTTTATCCTATTTGAAACCCTAATTTGTTTTTTACTCTTTCATTTCTCTTTCCCTCTTATTAAAACTATCTTTTAGTAACACTATTTTTGATGTGGCTTTTCCTCAAACGTATTTTATATTATCAACCTTTTATTATTTATGAATTATTTATAAAATCGAGGATGCAATTTTTTAAGTAGGGGAGAATGTAACACCCCATGATTTCATAGTACATTATCTCTTTAAAATAATTCAATAGCTTGGACCATACGCAATACCGAGATCGAGCATACCACAACTTACCAAACTTGTTGTTCAAAAAGCAGTAATAAATAGTATTTACATCATTTTGAATTTTGTATAATCCATATAATTTTAACATCCATATTATGTGGGTATAATACATAATATAAGAATAAATACAATTTTTTAGATAAATGAAATATTTCTCAAAAAATTCAATTTTACCACCTTTTAATAGGGAACCGTTTTCAAAATCCATTGTTTCCAACTTTTATATATTCAATTTTACAAAATATTCTAATTCTATAGAAGCAAGACATAAAAATTTAGTTTCGATAAATTTTTGGTGTTTTTATGATAACTTTTATGTATTGATGAATAGTGAAGAATACTAAATTTTAATTCAAAATTACATTTTTAATCAAAAATAACATATAGAGTAAAGTTATATATTTCAATGTTTTTCCAGTATAATTAGATTGTATTTTTATCATTTAATCCAATTTTGGATGTTGATTGTAATTTTACATTCATATTGTAAATATTCACTTATCAATCTTTTGATATTTATTACTTCTCAAAAAACCAGCTTTATGGTTTTAAAAGTGGGAATTAATTTTAAATTAACTAATTAAACATCTATGTTTTGAATTTAGTAAAATAGACAGCATTTTTTTATAATATCAAAAATATCTTATGGTAGTTTTTTGTACTTTTATAAAAATATTCAATTTTTAATGAATTGTCAAAATACCGCATAGTACATAATAACCGAATTTTTTTTAAATAATTATTTATTTTATTTATATTTATTTAATGTAAAAATATATAAAAAATAACTATATATGGTCTATTTAATTAATTGGAGTTATTTTTTTGTAAGACTAAATATATAAAATTTTATTGAGCTATTGAATTCCTTTTACCCACCTTTTAGGCACATTTTCAAATTTCTATAATATGTAATTTTACGACTTCTATGAATTGAATTTCAATAATAATAGAGACACGGTTGAAATTAGTATGTGAAAAGTGGTTCAATAGGATAAAAATAATTTTTTGTGAATAGTAACTTTTGAATTTTATTTACCATGATTAAAATTTAAGAGGGAAATTAAAGGTAAAATTGATATTATAATTACCTTAAAAATAACCTAATTCTATTGGATAGTGGCTTTTCGACCCAAATCAACCATAGGAATAAAAAATGATCCTCTTTGATCCAATTGGATTTTATTTGGACATTCATTATGATATTATTTATAGAACAGTTAAAAGTGTTAAATTAAAATTTTAACAACTAAATAATTTTTTATATATTGATATACATAAGACAAATTTAAAAAATAAATATTCATTAGAAATAAAAATTATTTCATATATTATGGTATTTTATTTATATTTTTTAAACATTTTATAATTAATGTTATTTATGACAAAATGATGAAGTAGTGATTAACATAATAATGAATGATTAAAATAATTGATATTATAAATATCAAAATAAACTTATATTGAAACTTTTTATAACATGCACAAATTTTATTGATGAATATGACATTCTAGTTTTGATTTAATGTTTTTGTATCAATGTAATAAACTTTTAATGACTTTTACAAAAACCAAATACTAAATAGTGTCAAAATTGACATAAATGAGTATTTAATTAAAATAATATATTATTAATTGATATAATATTCATAAAAATATATGGTTCAGCCAATGGACTAATATAATGATAGATATTTCATTAATGAACCACTTTAGTTTATCTCGGTATTTTATTGTATGTTTATTCACCATGTATTTTAATAATACAAGAACATATGGTAGAAGTTAAACTACTTAACTAAGAGTTGAATAAAAAAGATAATGTTAATATGGTGAAATAAATTTGTCTAAATCCAATTGTTTGAGAGTTTTCCAACCCATCCCCAAATCATTGTCAAAATTTATCTTTTTCGATCCATTAGAAACTGAAAATTATTTTATAATAAAATAATATTTCAATATTTTTCTAAAGTGACCCTCACATCTCATATAAAAAAACATTTCCCCTTCTCTTAATTTCACACCTCCAATTCCATTTGTATCGGACAATACCTACTCAAATATCCTCCCAAATACCCGAAAATCATTTTAGAGGCCTGGATTTTATCATAAATCCATCCTATGGAGCTATTTTATTCAAATCAAACGGATGAACCCGAAGAAGAGGTAATTATTTAATCACCTCTTCCAAAGTTCATTTATTCTTTCACTTATTCATTCTTTGTTGTTTCCATACCCAAATAAAATACCAATTAACTTCTACATTCTATGATGTAATTATATATATGGTACAACAATAACCATTATTCTACCCCTCCTTGTAATGAAAAAGTCACCCTACATGTGTACGTATGACTTACCATCTCCACGTCATTGTGTAGTTTATTATTCATCACATCAATAGTTGGATGGGTTTAAAAATGATGTATAATTATTGTAAATAATAAATAAACCATATTAATGATTCATTATAAATAATATAACATTCAATTTAATACGATTTCACCATCAATAAATGATATAATCGCTTGTGCATACGTTTAACTTACCGTCCCCACGAAGCATTCATATTCATTTCCGCATTCACCATTCAATGATTATTATAAATATATATATTATTAATAAGTATGTAATATATGACAAAATAATGAAATTGGATATATATATATATATATCGTTGTGTGTTTACTTATATCTCATTCATTAATTTCCATTCAGTATGATATGAAAACTGAAACAATGTTTATGTGTATGTATGGCCTACCATCTCCATAAACGATGTTTTCAATATCGTATTTCTATCTATTAAAGATAATTGTATTCTAAATATATATGATATGTAAATAAGTCTCTATATCCTAAAATCAATTAAATCCTGATAAAAGTTATACAATCAAGAATAACAAGTTATAACTCATATAATAAAGAAAGAAATTATTACCCGAAATGTTATTTTAACATATAAATTATTATTAAATGGGTAGTATAAATCCATAAATGAATCATTTATGATATCATATATATGAATTTGGGTTTTTTATAATTTAATAACAAACTATGGTCATTATACAGGTGGTTAAATATACCCTCAACCTAAGGAAAGTACAAGGTAAGGGTTAATTCCTCAATCTCATTTTTATCCAAGATTTTTTATGTTTAAATATTGATTGGGAAATTTTATCGTCCATGTCCAGGGTTCATGAATATGATTTCAAAATGAATATTTTATGGGTTTTTAGGAAGGTACTATTTATCAATATCAGCTTTTTTAATGATTTAAATATTTATTTTTTTAAACCTTTTTAATAAATAACAATTTTTAAAAAATGATTTTATGGTTTTATTTATATTAAAATTATTGTTTTAAAATGTAAATTCCATTCAAAATTATCAATGTGGTATGGGAAAATTTGAATCAAGAACCTATTTTAAATTACTACCTTTATAAATGCACGAATTTTTAATGATTTCAAAAAAAGGAACACTTCTCTCAAAGAGTTTTACTGATCATTTTCAACTATGTCAACATACTTTATTGTCTTGTATAGTTATTGGAAGTTATTTTATTATGATAAAATATTCCATTTTTTATTTAAGGTTTTTGATATGTTTGACTATGGATATGTAATTTTTATACCATTCATGGTTTATGGTTGAAATATTATCATTTTGTATTCTAGTTTTAATACGAATGTTTATGTTATGATTCATCCTCTTCATATGAGGAATTCATTGGACATAGTATGTGATGGGTGGAGACCACTATTCCTCATATATTTTCCAATAGGTCTCATGGAAAAAACTAGTGTCTTGGAACTAGGCCTAGAGAAAATCTTATTTTTAGTCTTGGAACGAGCCCCTGACTATGTAGTTATTATGTCCAGCTTTATGCATTCCATCATTTTATAATTAGCTATTGATTTTACAAGTTATTATTAGACTTGTAGAATATCCATGTCAATAATTAAATCAAATTATTTGGTTAATCTATTCCTTATTATGTTGTAGGTTATGTTTAAACAGATTTTCTTTCAATTTTATACCTTTCCATAAAAGTTAATTATTATTTTTCATAGCTTCCGCTATTTCTTTTATCCTTACTGAGCATCTGATCTCCCCACTTTCTTGTTTATTATTTTCCCAGGATACCAAGAAGTATATTATGATTTATATGCAGGTTTACAAAAAGGGAATAATGATGTTCTAAAAGTATTATTTATGTATTGTTTTATGTTTGAAATTTTAATGCACAATTCAGGTATGTAGTCTATTTTCCATGATGGTTAAACTGATCAGTCCTTAGGGACATGGTCCCTTGTGATGAGGCCAATGTTATGTAATAGTGCACCGACTATGGGTAAATGGGGTCAGGGAATTATTGTTAGTATCATTGAAATATTTGTACAAGTATTTGAAAGAACATTTAGAAAAACTCTGATTATATAACATTAAACTAAGACAAACATTGATGATTAATATAAAATAACTTCATTGAATTTTGGTAATGTAGGGATTTTTTGAACTTTCCAAACAATATATCATTGTCTGGACACGAGTAGGTAGTGGAGTCTCTGGAAAAAAGTACCTAGGAGTGAATAGTATAACAATGAGTTTTGGGTTTGACCTAGTGTATCCTGGTACACAACAACATGACTTGATGTAATCATGGTTACGATACTCCTGAGGAATATGCCTAGGACAATTCAAATTTTCATTACAACCCATTATGAAGGATTTATGAGTAAATAATTATCAATGAAAACATTTTCTATGATTGTGGATTATATGAATAAACTGTTCAATTTATGTTTGGTATTTTATAGGTTTGGAATTTTTTATTGTGATTCAGAAACTATCCTAGTGTATGAAATTGTTTAGATATTGTTCTTAGTAGAAGGAATGAGAACTCTAGTAACATGCATGATCTAGTGAGTAATAAGGGTAAAATCGTTCATGGTATTAATCCAACATTTAAAAGTGAAATAATATTCCATGTATTCTCATTATTTGATGATATGGTTTTTGTTTTAATAAGATAAGTAAATAATTCTATGAATCATATGGATTTGAAAGGAATCCAGACAAGAAGATGTTGGTAGAGAAAAATATGGATGAAGGGAAGAAGTTAAATAAGGATTTTCAAATATGTGATAACTATGGAAATCATCACCCAGTGATGGTATTGAAAAGTATGTGTGTTTTTTATATGTGTAGAGATAAAGGAAACCATGTGCGTTATTTCAAGGGTAAGAAAAATGATTCAACTGTACAATACTTCATCAACAAGGAGTTGGGACATTGCGCATATCAATGTACCAATCCTCAGAGTATACCCGAAAGGTGATTTTGGATAATAATCAAGCAATTATAGTACCACAGATGTAGAGGAATGATTAGTGTTCATAAGTTTGTTATCAATTAATTGTGTCATTTGAGTATAAATTATAATAATTTTAAATTATATAAGGATTGTATTGTACAACATTTTCATTAAGGATTTGTGATTTTGTTGTACAAAGTATAGTGACATAGTTTCAAGTTAATTTTTTTTGTCAAATATATGGTTGGACAAAATATTTCCCATAATATGTTTTTGAAACTGTGATAAATATTTTGGAATAAGATATAATTTAATGGGATAATGTATATTAGATATTATTTAATACCTTGGAACTAATTAACTATTTTTTAATTCAATCGTGGATAGAGTTTACAGTATTTTTGGATTTAAGGAGTATATCCAGTATTATATAAGGAATAATTGAACATGAACGTATTCAATAATGTATTATGGTAGTACAGGGTGTTACTATGTTTTAAGAGAATTCATGATGAATGTATTCACATGTTATTACATGGAAGAAGAGATCTTCCTTACGTTTACATTCCGTATAAATTTTGGAATCTGAGTTTCAACAAAAGTATTTTTGATAAGTCTAAAGATTAGAATGATTTAATTTGGACATCGGATACTATTTATTAAGGGTAAAAATTTCTTAATATTAATTTTTGATAGTTATAAAAAGATCAACTTGGTGGTTGGGCGACAACTCGTCGCATCCCTCTAGGTCGTGAGACTAGAAAACGCAGCCGAAGTGTGACAAGGGTGCATCATCTTCCATTAGCGTACTTGATTTCCAAGAATTTATAATGTAGTTTTTTTAATGATATTATATATGAATTATAAATTTATTTTTGTAAACAATATATAATTAAGATGAATTGAATATTTTTTTGTTTTAATTTTTTGGAGTGAAAGATGAGTTTGTTGTAGAAATTTGATAAGGGATGGAACATTACATGTCCTATATTCTTTTATTATTATTATATGAATAAATTAATTATTAAACATTATGGAAAGTAACATAAAACCAAAAAAAATTAACCTAATACATTATATTTTTTTGAACCGACTATATTTTAAATCATCATAGATTTATGGGTATGAGGCAGTCAATTTTCCATTTATTGTTCACTTTTTTCTTATTGATGAGATCATTCAATACCTATAAATAATTACATTTTCTCTTTAATTATGTGCCTATAATTTCCACCAATGTTCTCTTATTCACAACCCAAATTTGGTGGCAACCCTTTCATTTCCCTTTCCCTCTTATTATGACAACATTTTAGTAACATTATTCCATATGTGGGTTTTCCACAAAGGTATTTTATTTTTTAAACCTTTTATTTTTGATGAACAAATTAAAATTATGTGGTCATAATTTATTAATGGAGGGGAGAATTTAACAACCAGGGATTTCATTAAAGGTGATCTCTTTAATGTAATTCAATCGCTTGCGCCACACGTAACACAGAGTTCAAGCGCATCACGAGTTACCAAACTAACCGTTCAAAAAGAGGTAATTAATACTATTATCTGCATTTTGAATTTTATATACTCTATATAATTTTAACATCCATATTATGGGATTTTATGATATAATATAATAAAAAATTCTAATTTTCAGAGAAAAGAATTTTTTTTCAAAAAAATCAATTTTACCGCCATTTAATGGTGAACCATTTTTTTAATACAATATTTCACACTTTTATAGATTCAATTTGAAAAATTAATATTATTATTTAGAAGCGGTATATAGAAATTTAGTTTGGATTTGTTTTTGGTGTTTTTCTTGTAAGTTTTATATTTTGATGAATAGTGAAAAATACTAAATTTTAATTGAAAATATCATTTTTAATAAAAACAATTTATAGTGTTAAATTATAAATTTTAATAGTTATAAGGTACAAATATATTATATTTTTATCATTTAATACAATGTTGGTAATTGGAAATAATTTTACATTTAAATTGGACATAAAAACATATCAATCTTTTGAGAAATTTTTCGTTAAAAAAACCTGCTTTCTGGTTTCGACAATGGAAATGAAATTTAAATTATTTAATAAAACATATATTTTATGAATTTGGTAAATAGGCATCATTTTTTATGGAATAAAAAACTTATCTTAGTGTGAATTTTTAGAAATTTTAAAAAAACATTAAATTTTTCAGGAATAGTGAAAAATGATGCATATTACAAAAAATGACTTTTTATTTAAATATTTATTTATTTTATTTAAATTTATTTTATGTAAAACTATCTACATAATACCTATATATGTTCAATATAATTCCATGGAGTCATTTTATGATATGATTAGATATATAAAACATAATTGAACTATTTAACGTCTTTTACCGACCTTCTAGGCACATTTTCATGTTTGCATAAAAGATAATTTTACTGCTTATGGGAATTGAATATCAAAAATACAAGAGACATGGTTGAAATCAGTAAGTAAAATTTGGTTCAATATGATGAAATTAATTTTTGGAGAATAGAATCTTTTTAATTTTATTTACCACAGTTAAAAGTAAAGAGGGTAATTAAAGGTAAAACCGATATTATAATTACCACAAAACATGTCCTAAATGTATTGGATAAATATTATTCGAGCAAAATCATCTGTATGAATAAAATATTATCCTCTTTGATCCATTTTGATTAGATTAGGACATTTATTATAATTTTATTTAAAGGAGAGTTAAATTTTTCAAATTCAAATTTTAATTACTAAAACTTTTTTAATATAGGTTTATACATAAAATAAATTATACTATAAATATTCATAATAAATATAAAAATATTTCCATCATCATGAATTTTATTTTGAAATTTTATAGATTAAATAATTATGGGTATTTATGAAACGATAATGAAATAGTAATTACATTATTAATGAGATATTAAAATAATAGATATTATTAATATCAAAATAAATGTAAATTGACACTGTTTTATTCCATCCACGAATTTTATATGTAATATGACATTTTTGGGTTGATTTAATGTATTTTTTTAAGTTATCTACTTTTTATGAATTTGAAAAAAACAAAATACTAAATACAGTAAAAATTAAAATAAATGCGTTTTTTAAAAAAATTGTATATTATTAAATGATATAATATTTCTCAAAATATAAGGTTCATCCAAAAGAATTATATATTGATAGATATGTCATTAATTAACCATTATAGGTTCTCCTGTAATTTTATCAAATTTTTATTTACAATTTATTATAATAATACAAGAAGACATGGTAAATGTTAAACTATTTAACTGTGAGTTAAATAAAAAATATATGGTTAATATGGTAACATAGACTTGTCTAAAATGTATTGGTTGATAGTTTTTTGACCCAAACCTACCTTATCATCTTAATAAACCCATTTATAGCCATTAAAAATTCAAAAATTATTTTAGAATAAAATAATATTTCATGTTATTCCTAAAGTGACCCTCACATCTCTTATAAAAGGGTACTCCACTTATCTAAATTTTACACCTCCAAAGTCATTTGGATTGACAAAAAACTACTCAAATATCCTCCCAAAATCCATTAATTCATCCTAGAGGCCTTACTGTGATTATAAAGACATCCTATGGAGCTCTTTTTTTCAAATAAAAAGGAAACACCTAAGAAGAGGTAATTATTTAATCACCTCTTAGAACGTTGATTTCTTCCTTCACTTCCTCTTTATTTGTTGTTTCCATACAAAAATTACAAATTAAGTACCACATACGTACTATTATATTGTCATAAATATGGTACAAATATTCTCATTATTCTATCCATCATATGAATGACAAATTCACCATGCATGTGTGTGTACATCTTACCGTCTCCACGTCATGATGTATCTTATTATTAGACACTTCAATAGTTGGATGTGTATGATAATGATGTATCATTGATGTAAATAATAAATATAAATGTTAATTATTCATTATATATAATATAACACCCTATTACATAAAATTTCACTATCAATGGATTGATATCATCGATCATGTATACGTACAGCTTACCATCTCCAGGAGGCGATGAGATTCATTTATACATTCACCATTAAATGATGAATATAAATATTTATATTATTTATAATAATGTAATATATTATCTAATAAATCTACTTTTAGAATAAATAAATGTGAGTTTTTCACCCATATTTCATTCAATTTATTCCATTGAATGTGATATGAATAAGGAAACGGTGTTCATGCGTACATACGACTTGGCGTATCAATAAATGGTGTTTTCCCTTTCATATATCAATCTATTATAAAAAAATATTTTCAGAATATATATGATACATATATAATGTTTTATAATCAGGAATCAGTTAAATCATGATATATGTTATATGATATGGAATAACAAGTTAAAACGATTATACTGAAGAAAAAGATTATTACTTGAAATGTAATTTTATCAAAGAAATTATTATCAAATCTGTAGTATAAATCCATAAAATATTTGGTTATGATATCATAAATTTGAATATGGTTCTATTAAAATTTAACAAAATACTATGGTCATTAAAAATGAGGATAAACATACCATCGACCAATGAAAAGTAGAAGGTAAGGGTCAATTCCTCAATCTCATTATTATTCGAAATTGTTTTTGTGTAGATATTTACAGGGACATTTTTATCATCCATGTCCTTGTTTCATGAAAATGTTTTCAAAATGAATATTTTATGGTTTTGTGGAAGGTCCACTTCATCAATATCATCATTTTAAATGTTTTAATACTTTATTTTTCAAAATCATTTAAATTAATGCCTAGGTTTTAAAAATTATTTTAAGGATTTATTTAAATGGGAATTATTGTTTTAAAATGATAATTACCATCGAATGTTTAAAACTGGTATGTGACACTTTTATTCAAAAAACTATTAAATTACTTCCTTTATAATATCCTAACTTTTAAATGATTTCACAAAAAAGGATGTTTCACTAAAAGACTTTTAATGGTAATTTTAAACTATGTCAACATCCTTGGATGGATTTTAACCTTGTTTGATATTTATTTTTTTAAGATAAAATCTTCTAAATTATATTAATGGTTTTGTGATATGGTTGACTGTTGTTGTGTTATTTTTATACCATTCATGGTTTATGGTTAAAGTGTTAACATTTTGTATTCCAGTTATAATATGAATGTTTATGTTATGTTTCAACCTTTTCTTATGATGATTTCATTGGACTTAGTATAAAGCCATAAATGAGTCCAGTATGATATCATAAATATGAATATAGTTATTTAAAATATAATAACATAATATGGTCATTGTAGAAGAGGCTAAACGTACCCTCGACTAAAAGAAAATTAATAGGTAAAGGTTAATTCCTCAACATCATTATTATCCGAGATTGATTATGTGAATAAATATTTATTGGGAAATTATTATCATCCATGTCATTGATTCCTGAAAATAGTTTTAAAATGAATATTTTATTGTTTTTTTGAAGGTATTATTTATAAATATTATCATTTTAAAGGTTTTAATGATTTATTTTTCTAAATATTTTTAATTAATGACCATGTATTAAACATGATTTTAAGGATTTATTTACATGGACAAGATTTTATTATTATTTAATTACTTTAGAATGTTTTAAAGTGGTATGGGACACGTGGATTCGAAAATATCATATAAATGTCTTCCTTTATAAAAGCGTGAATTTATAAATGATTTCACAAAACGAATCATTTATCTCAAAGAGTTTTGCTTATCATTTTCATCTATGTGAACATCCATTGATGGATATTACACTTGTTTTAAGTTGATTGATTATGTTAAAATCATACTTATTGAATTTACAGTTTTGTGATATGATTGATTGTGGATCTATTATTTTTAACCCATTATTGGTTTATGGTTAAAGTATTGACATTTTTTATGAATATTTTAATACGAATGTTTATGTTATGTTTTAACCATTTCATATAAGGATTGCATTGGACTTATAAAGTGATAGGTTTAGCATTCTATATCTTCTCGATACATCAGTAGATCTCATGAGAAAACTGGTGTCTTGGCATAAGGCCCTGAAAAAATATTCAAGTTTTTCTTGACATGATGCATTGAATATGTGGTTATGATATCTGAAATTATGGATTCTATCATTTTGAAATTAGCTATTGATATTATATGTCATTATTACACTAGTGGAATATCCATGTGAATAGGTAAATGGAATTATGTTATTTATCTTTTCCATATTATGTTCTAGATTATATTTAAAGGGATTGTGTATCAATGTTATTCCTTTCCATATCCTTTTCTGATTACTTATGATAGCTTTCACTATATTGTTAATCCTTACTATGTATCTTATCTAAATCATTACTTATGTTTTATTTTACGAGGATTCCAAAACATATATTATGATTTATATGCAGGTTTAACCTTATGGAATAATGGTGTTCTAAAAGGATTATTTATGCTGTATTTTATGTAAGAAATTGTAATGTATTGTACATGTATTTAATCAATTTTCTAAGGCTGCTAAACTGATCGGTCCTTTGGGGCAAAATACATTGTGATCAAGCCAATGTTGTGTAATAATGCACTAACTATGGGTAAATGGGGTCAGAGCATTAAAAGTTGTATCAGAGGATGTTTAGTAAAAACAATGGATAATATATTTAGAAAAACTACTATTATAGAATATTACATGATGATAAACATTGAGTATTAGTATAAAATAACTTCATATACTTTTTGAAATGTAATCATTTTTTGAATTTTCGAATAAATACATCCCTGTATGGATATGAGCAAGTAGAAGAGGCTCTAGCACATATGTCCCTAGGAGTGAAAACTCCATCCAGGTGTTTTGGGCATGACCCATGGTATCCAAGTACAAAACAATGTGGCTTGCAACACTCTTGGTAATGATACTCCTTAGGGACATGCTTAGGTTAATTCACATTTTCTTTACAAACCATTATGAAGGATTTTTATTTAAATACATCCTCAATGAATTTTTTTTGGATTATAGATTATATGGATATACAGTTAAATATATTTTAGTTATTTTATATGTTTGTAATTATTCATTGTGATTCATAAACATTCCAATTGAATGAAATTTTTTAGAAATGGGTCCTAGTAGACGGAATGGGAACTATTGAAATATGCTCGATCCAAAGAGAATGAAGGGTATTATATTTTGTGTTCTTAGGCCATCATTTGGAAGGAAATTAGTCTCCCATATATTCTCATAATATGAATAAATAGTATCGAATGTTAATAATATATGTAATGAATTATTTGAGTCACATGGATTTGAAGGGAAGCCTGATAAGAAGAAGGTGGTAGAGAAAAAAATGGATAATGGGAAAAAGGGAAAAAAGGATTTTTCCCATATGTGATAACTATAGAAATAATCACATGGGGATGTTCTCTAAAGGAATGGGAGATTGTTATAAGTATGGAGAAAAAATGACACTAACTTCGTGATTTCAAGGGTATGAAAAAAGTTTCAAATGTAGAATGATTCATCTAGAAGGAGTTGGGAGACTACATAAATCAATGTCATAATCATCAGTGTATACACCCAATGATGATATGTGATTATAGTTAAGTTATGATACTACTGCAGATGAAGTGGTATGATTAGTTTTCTTCAGATGTTATTAAATAATTGTGTCATTTGGGTAAATGTTATAAGAATTATAAAGTATATAAGGATTGTGTCGTAATATTTTTTTTATAGGGATTTCATATTTTATGGTACCGTGTAATGTGACATAGTCTCAAGTTAATAAATAAGGAAAATATATGGTTTGGGGAAATATAACCACTAATATGTTTCTGAAATTGGGATAATGATTTCTGAATAGGATATAATAGAGTTGAATAATGTATATTAGATATTATTAAATTTCTTATAACTAATTAAATAATTTTTTATTACATAATTATTGTAGTTTACAATATTGTTGGATTTAAGGAGGATATCTGGTATTCTATAAGGAATAAGGGGTCATGAACGTATTAAATATGGTTTTCTGGTAATTCAGGGTGTTACCATGTTTTAGGAGAATACATGATGAAGGTGTTGACATTTTATTACATGGTAGAAGATATATTCATTATGTTTACCTTCCTTATAAATTTTGGACTCTTTTCTTGGAAAAAACTATTTTGGATAAGTCTAATGTATGGAATGTATTAAGATGGAAATTGGACACTATTTTTTACTGTTAATATTTGTCTTAATATTATTTTGGGATTGTTACAAAAATGAAAACACAGAGGTCAGATGACAACCAGTCGCATCTACCATGACTGCAAGACTTGAATTTGTTGCCAAATAGATAAACAGTTGCATCACCTACCACTGGCCTACATGATGTCCTATATTGTGTAATGTAGTATTTTAAATGATATTCTAAACGAAAAATAAATTCATTTTTTAAAACACTTTTTGATTAGGATAAAAATAATATAATTGAATTCTAATTTTTTGGAGTGAAAGATGATTTTGTGGTAGAAATTAGTTATACGATGGAACTCTACTTGTCATTTATTATTTTATTTATTATTCTATAAAGAAATTAACTCTTTAACATTAGTTAATGGGAATTAAAAAAGGTCTTATCCTAATACCTTATTTTTTTGTTGAAGTGGTGATATTTCAAATCATCATAGATTTATGGCTTTGAGGCTCTCAATTTTCTATCTATTGTTCACATGATTTTGATTGATAACCTCAATAAATTCCAACAAATATTTACATATTCCCACCAACTATGTGTTTATAATTTCCTCCAATTTTCTCCGAATTAAAACCCTAATTTTGTGGTGACACTTTCATTTCCCTTTCCCCCATATTAAAACAAAATCTTTCTATCACAATTTCTGATGTAGGTTTTCCACAATGGTATTTTTTATTTTAAACCTTTTATTTTCAAAGAACAATTTAGAATTGCGAGGATGGAATTTATTTAAGGAGGGGATGATGTAACAACCAGGATTTCATAGAGCATTATTTCTTTAATGTAATTCAATAGATTATGCCACACACATCACCGAGTTTGAGGGAACCATGAATTACCAATCATGTCATTCATAAAGAAGTTATTAATAGTATTTACGTAATTACGAATTTTATATAATCCATATAATCTTAACATCGACATTTTGTGTTTATTTGATATAATATAAGAAAAAATTCAAAATTTTAGATAAAGGATGTATTTTTCAAAAAATGAAATTTTACCTCCTTTTAATGGAGAATAATTTTTAAATATAATATTTCACACTTTTATATATTCAATTTGACAAAATAATCTTATTATATAGAATAATGTCATAAAAATTTAGTTTGGATAACTTTTTTGGTCAATTTCGGATAATGTTCATTTTTTGATGAATATTGAAAAAATACTAAATATTAATTTAAAACAACATTTTTATTAAAAATAATTTATATTGTAAAATTATACCTTTTAATTTTTTTGAAGTATAATTAGATTATGTTTTAACAATTTAATATAGTGTTGGTAATTAGTTGTAATTTTACATTTAAATTGGACACAAACAAATATCAATCTTTTGATAGTTTTTACTTCGCAAAAACCCACTTTAAGATTTTGACAATGAGAATTAATTTTAAATTAATTAATGAAACTTCAATTTTTTTGGAATTTGGAAATACATAAATCATTTTTTTCGGAATATCAAAATTAGAATACGGTGAAATTTTGTTATTTTCTGAGAACAATCAATTTTTATGAATACTGAAAAAAGTGCATAGTAAATAAAGACATAATATTTATTTCAATAATTATTTATTTTTGTTAAATTAATTTTATATAAAAATTGATATATAATACATATATAATTTCATTTTAATTAATTGGAGTTATTTTATGATAAAATTATATATATAAAATTTTATGGAACTATTTAACGCCTTTTACCCACCATCAAGGCACATTTGAAAATTTGCATAAAATTTAATTTTACCACATCTGTTAATTGAATTTCATAAATCTGAGAGAGGAAGTTGACAAGTTTATGTAAAATTTTATTCAATGGGATTAAAATAATTTTTGGTGTATAGTATCTTTTGAAATTTATTTACCACAGTTAAAAGTAAAAACTGTAATTAAATGTAAAATTGTTATTATAATTACCCTAAAACATGTCCTAATTCTACTAGTTATGTTTTTATTGTACATAAATATACTTAAGAATAAATAATTATTATATTTGATTCACTTAAATTTGATTAGGACATTTATAATAATTTTATTTAAAGAAGATTAAAAAGTGTTAAATTCAAATTTAAATAAGTAAAACATTTTTAAGGTAGGGATATAAATAAGAGAAATTTTACAATAAATATTCATTAAAAATCTAAAAATATTTCCTAAATAATGGTATTTTATTTATAAATTTTATACATTAAATAATTAATTTTATTTGTGACACAATGATGAAGTAGTAACTTCCTTATCAATGAATGATTAAAATAATTGATATTATTGATATCAAAATAAATAAATATTGGGAATTTTTAATGCCATCCACGACTTTTATAGGTTAATATAACATGTTATGGATGATTTAATGTATTTTTTTCAATGTTATCAACATGATACGACTTTATCAAAAACCAAATACTATATAGTGTCAAAATTTTTATAAATTAGTTTTTAAAACAAATACTATATTATTAAATGATATAATCTTCCTAAAAATATATGGTTCATCCAAAGGACTTATATAATGATATATATAACATTAATGAATCAATTGAGGTTCTATTTTCATTTTATAGTAATTTTATCAACCATGTATTTTAATAAAACCAGAATACGTGGTAAAAGTAAAACAATTTAACCAATAGATAAATAAAAAATATAAGATTAATGTGGTGAAATAAACTTGTCTAAAACATATTCGTTGAGAGGGTTTTGACCCTTAACCACCATATCCCCGAAATAAATCAATTTTGTGCCATTAATAACTGAAAAGTATTTTATAATAAAATAATATTTTAAGCATTTATTAAAGTGGAATAAACTCTCTTGTAAAAATGTACATAGCCTTCTCTTAATTTCACACCTCTAATGGCATTTGGATTGGCACACCCCTGCTCAAATATCCTCTCAACTACAATAAATTCATCCTAGAGGCCTTAATTTTTTCAGAAATATAGCCTATGGATCCCTTTTGTTCATATCAAAAGGAAGAACCCATTGAAGTGATAATTATTTCATCACCACTTTCAAAGTTATTTTCTTATTTCACATCCTCTTTCTTTATTTTTTTCATTCCAAAATAATATCTAAAGTACCTTTTATTTACTGTTATGCAATTATAAATATTTTATGACAATACTCATTTTAATATCCAACATATCAATGAAACATTCACCATATGAGTTTACGTGGGGCTTACCGTCTCCATATCGTGGTGTAGTTTATTATTCAACACTTCAATAGTTTAATGGGTATAATAATGTTGTTTTATTGATTTAAATAATAAATATAAATTTTTTTTTTCTATATATAAAATATACTATCCAATAACAAACTATTTAACCATCAATAGAATGATATCATTTCTCATTCGTACGTACGACATACCATCTCCACGACACGATGAGAGTCATTTCCACATTCACCATTCAATGATGATTATAAATATATATTATTAATAACTATGTAATATATGAAAAAATAACGGAACTATAAAAATATATATATATACATATGGGATTTTGTTTACATATATCTCATTCATTTACTTCCGTTAAATATGATATAAAAACATAAATGGTGTTTATGCTTACGTACAACCTACCTTCTCCATAAATGGTGTTTTTGATTTCATATATCTATCTATAATAAATAATTATATTCAGAATATATATGATACATAAATAATGTTTTATGTTTTGGAATCAATTAAATCATGATATAAGTTATATGATCTAGAGTAACATGTTATGACACACATAGTAATGAAATTGGTAATTACCCTAAATGTTATTTTAACATAGAAATTATTATTAAATTGGTAGAATAAAGCAATAAATGAATCCAGTATGATATCCAAAATATGAATATGGTTCTTTTATAATTTGATAACAATCCAAGGTCATTATATAAGAGGATAAATGTACCCTCGACTAAAATAATGTAAAAGGAAAAGGATAATTCCTCAATATTATTATTATATGAGATTGATTATGTGTAAATATTTACTAAGACATTATTATCATCCATGTCCATGATTAATGAAAATACTTTCAAAATGAATATTTTAAAGTTTTGTGGAAGAGACTCCTTATCAATATCATCATTTTAAATGTTTAATGATTTATTTTTCTAAATATTCTTAATTAATGACCATGTTTTAAAAATGAATTTAAGGATTTATTTATATAGGCATGATTTTTTTAAATGTAAATTCATTTATAAAGATTTGAAGTGTTATGGGACACATTGATTCAAAAATATCATTTAAATTACATCCATTATTAATGCGTGACTTTTTAAATGATTTCTCAAAATGTGAATTTTATTTCAAAGAGTTTTACTGTTCATTTTCAACTATGTCAACATCCTTTGATGGATTTTACACTTGTTTGAAGATGATTGATTATGTTAAAATCTTACATATTGTATTGAAGTTTTTGTGATCTTTTTGACTGTGGTTGTTTAATTATTATACCATTCAGGATGTATGGTTAATGTATTGACATTTCATTTGCAAGTTATAATAAGAATTTTTATGTTATGTATTATCCTTTTCATAGGAGGAATGTGTTGGACTTATTAAGTGATAGGTGAATCCCTATACAGCACCTTGATTCATCATTAGGTCTCTTAAGACAAACTAGTACCTTGAAAAAAGGATTTGAAAATATCTTATTTTTAATCTTGGCACAAGACCTTGACTATGTGGTTATGATGTCCAACATTATGCATTCCATCATTATGAAAATAGCTATTAATGTTACATGTGATTATTAGAATAGTATAGTAACCAAGAGAATAAGTAAATGGAATTATTATATTTATCCTGGCCATATTATTCTGCAGTTTATGTTTAATGGTCTTGTGTTTCATTTTTAGAAAATTCCATAAATGTTTAAGATTATTTATGATAGCTTCAGCTATATTGTTTATCCTTACTGAGCATCTAAGATCACACCTTTTTTATATTTTGTTTTCCTTGGATTCCAATAAGTATATTATGATTTATAAGCAGGTTTATGGTAACTCAATAATGGAGTTCTCAAAAAATTATTTATGTTGTGTTTTATGTTAGAAACTATAATGTAATGTTCATGTATGTAATCTATTTTTCACGACAACTAAACTGATCGGTCATTCGGGACTTGATCACTTGTGATCATGTTATTGATATGCAATATTGCACAAACACAAGGTAAATGGGGCCGAGTGTTAGATATATTATTCCTCTTCTCCATACATTAGATGTGTAACTTGTACATGTATTTCTGTTGATATAATGTATTTACGTAATCGAATGTATATTAGATGGCCTGAATGTCTTGAATTTTAGGTCTATGACCTAAACATAGATTAATTAATCTACATCACTCATCTAACGTTATTCTTCATATATACATAATAAAATCAATCAACATACAAAATATCTAAAGTGGTATTTTCATAATCCAGTGTTATTATGATAAATGAAGAACATAGAACTGTCTGATAATATTATTTCATAAAAATTAGTGGCTCATGGATCCATGTATGTACTTCTGAATATTTTCATATTTATTGACACCTAATGTATCATTTCTCATTAAAAAACCCATCCGTCTATAAAATTCATTCATATATAACAAGACTTTTAAAAACATTAGTATCTCCAGTTTCACAACATAACCCGCATCATAAAATTATATAAATAATTAAATATTTTATATTCGATGTAATTTATTGGTGTTGTATACAGGATTACATTTCCATTTTTATTGAAAACCACCCTACTGAGGTGAACATCACCTTATTAGAATCGTTAATAAACATAGAAACATTATTAATTTTAGAGTGGGGTTCATATATCCATTTTTCCTAGATTCATCATCATTAATCTTTTCGTTTCGATGGTTTAACATTTCATATTGTATTTTTTAAAAACTGTTTTTAGAATATCCTTTAAAACCTTTTTATGGTATTAAATACCCTCATTAATATGGTTCTATATAATTTTCTTTGATTTTTTACATAAATATTCAATATCACCATAATAAATAATCATATTCTTTTTTATGGTGATAATATTTCTATTACAGTCATCATTTTTTTGTAATATAATTAGGATCAGTTCTGAAATAATGTGATATATATAGGAACATAAAGATATAAAAATTACCATGAATTTATACTCTATAAAAAAAGCTAAGACCATATAATTTTATTAGTTATAGATATATTTAAAAAGAGAATATTTCATGTATAGTGTTTTTACATCTAATGGTTTGTTTATCCAGTGTCTCTTCTTCTATTGTAATTATTCTAGAACATATATAATAATATTCTCCTTCAACACACTCATTATTTTTCCATTAATGTACAGTGTAATTTTAGTTTATGGTTCCTATATTGGGGGATTCTCATGTAGTGGATTTGACCCAATAAATCCTTATAAAACATTAACATTAACATACACATTTTTTCATAAAATATTGAAAATAATTACAATAAATTATTGTCATCATCTGATTGGAAATTCAATATATAACACTAGATTTGTAACCAATAACATTATTATTTTACCATATTATGACTTTTATATCATCCTTAAAAACCATAAATTTAATATCACTTTTATATTATTCATCATAGATTTTTAATTACTGTACATTTTTCATTATTTTTCTCTACCATATAATTATTTAAATCAAAATTCACCTTATAGAAATATTGGGGTCTTGGAATATTTTTCGTGACACCATTTGTTCTTATCCCATTTCCTTCTCAGGAACTAAATACAAACCTTGAATATATCAAGATATGTACATAATCACTTCATTAAATTAAATAAACCTTGATTCAACCAAATATAATTCATCTGGAACCTTTCTCAGTGTAGAAAAAAACATTGATTAACTCATGAATTAGATATATCAAATCAGAATACCATGTCGTTCCAATTTTCTAAAAATAGTTTTTTAGGTAATATCATTATATTATCATTCAATATAATTTCTATCATTTATTGAAAAATATATATCATTGATGTTCAATAATAAAACTAAGCAGTTTTCTCGCCATTTAAAAGATAAATGATAATTTTTCGTAAATGTATTAATTTGACACTTTGTATTTCTACATTAGTTTTTATATGAATAGGGGATATTTTATAGATTATACAATAAGGATGATAAAAACTTCATTTTATAAGACATTTTTTATCGTGTACATCAATAATGGCATGGGCTTGTCCTCCCGGAATATCAGACATTATTCTAAAATATTTTTTTCAATCAGTGTTGGTGTTACTTGGTTGTACAAAATATGATCTCTTTAATTCCACTAATATTTAATCTAAAGTATTTATCTTCATTTTTACTTATTTCACACGTAATTACATCACCTTCTATTTCCTGATCAATAAAATCCAATCGAGTAATTAGAAGAAATGTAGATATTTGATGTTCATTAATTATATAGACATGAATGAGGTGGAATTTAATTTTATTCTTTAACATTAATTTTTCATTATATTTTGTAATTTCTTCTAAAAATGACCCTTCATTTACTCTGATGTCATATTTAATTTCTTTTATTGGTAATATCATATTATATTATTCCTTAGAATGTCCATATATCTTATATATTCCACCCAGATTCTTTTCTTCTAGTTTGTTAGTTTTTAAGGGTAACATTCAATGGACATAAATTTCCTCATTGATGATGGTAAATACTATTTAAAAAATATTATGTATTTCACATAATTACAAATAGTGTTTCTTGTGATTTATTATATTAACAAAAAAAATTAATGTTCTGTTTTTAATTTTCTATGGAATAACATTTTCTTCCACATTAGTAGAATTGCTTCTTGAGGAAGATATCTTATATAACATTTTTCTTTAGAGAAACCTTCTATCTTATGATTGTTTTTAATTATAGTTAAACTAAAAATATATACACATTAATATTACATGACGTGTTTTGGAATCATAATATTAGTTTTTTCTTATTTGTTCTTGGTATATGTAAAGAAACCCTCCTCATATCGATGAACACTTCTACTACAAAATCGACATTAATTTAATAGCTATTTAGATATATTTGATTCCAAATTATTCTTCTTCTTCAGTGAGGGTTGGGTAAAGATAGATGATGTTATTTTACCTCATAATACCCTCCAACATAACGTTTCCTTACATTTATTACATACACTTTAATATTAATCCTACAATCAATGGTAAATTGTTAAAACATTTTACTATACCAATAATTACTATAAAAAATCATTAATTATTAAGTAGTATTGAATTTTTCCTGGCAGAGACTTCCTTGGAAACAAATTTCATCTAGATATATATATTATTCTTCCAAATATCATGGAGTGGATCCTTCTATTTCTATTTTTTCCGCCCACCATCCTAAAAGATGTGGTTTTATTACTTTTTGTCACACATTTATGTCCGTAACTACAACCAATTACATTAATATATAAAAAATAGTTTATACTATTTCATTGAAACATGGGAGAAATTTTTTTCTATAACATATCAATAGATCAAACAACCAACGATCATATATTAGTCTAGATTTCGGTTTCAGTCCTTTTATAAATAATATTGTCTTTCTGAATTTCAAATGTTTCCATTTCATTGATTTTTTTTAAAATGTCACTTGAGAAACCTCCATGATTTTCCATTTAATTTAAAACTCCACTCACTATAAATTCATTGTGAGGTATTCTATTTCAAAAAACTTCTCATTCTCATGAAATTCATATTTCTAATTATAAATTAGTTATTCATTCACCTTCGTTTTATTTTTTATATATTTTTCAAGATATTTAATTCCTCAATGCATTATTTCAAATTTAACATTATATTCTTGATTATTTTATGTCAACTAATAAAAAAAATTTAGAAAAAAATCATATTATTAATTATACATATTGTGGAAACATTATAATTTTCATTCAACTAGGAATATTCCTTCATTTTAGACCCAACATGCTGATCATTTGCTTCTATATACTCTATAATGATATTAAATTTTAAAAACAACAGCCCCAATGTATCTTTTATTTATTAATGTTATAATTAAAATTGTGATTTATATTTATGTAATTTCTTGATGAATGGATTTATAGATGTTAAAAAATCATTATGACCACTAGTCAATAATTATCTGATTTCTTATTAAATACAATCAAATCACCCAACAAATATATTCTTCCCAAAATAAAAAAAAATCCTCTAGGCCGGTGATTTTGTCATATTAACCTGAATTCCTACCACAATCCGTTATTTTATGAAGTGGCAGAACATAAATCCATTTATTTTGAGTATATAACTTTTACCACATCTGTGATTCATTCCCCTTTATATTTTAAAACATTTCATTGTCAAAAAATCAATATTTAATTCACAAAGAATATGTTTAAATAAAAAAAATATTATATATATATATATATATATATTTATTAGAAGCACTATATCATCTAGAAATAATCACGTTATATCATATCGTTAAATATACATATTAATAAACTATAAATCCAAATATTGAAAACCTACCATTGATAAAAAAAAATCTATTACCCCTTTGGTTATTATGAAATCCCATTAAGTGGTTGGTGGTGAATCATGTGGTGGGAAAATGTTTCTATTTATGGTTTATATAAGATTATCCTCATATTGAGTTGACTAATGATCAGTAATTGGTATTGATGTATGGATATTAAATATGTTCCCAAAAATGATTTCCCATATCTTATATATATAATTTCAATTAAATGTCATGAAGTGAATACATTTTAAACCATATTGGGTATCTTGGGTTACTATTTTTAATTTTTGGGAATCCACCACAAAAGTGGATGCATTTTAAACCATATTGTATTTCTCGACTTCAATTTGAGGTAGGAAATTCATGGGATATCTATTATAATTTAACTATTCAACTTCTTGTGTGACTAAATGCATTATTTTAATTATTAAATAATCTTTCATTACATAAGATTTATTTATTAAGTATTTTAATTTTATTTTTTCATATTATGAGAATAATTTATTTTCTATGTGCATATGAAATTGTTTAAGTGGATATTTAATAAATAATTTGTTGTTAAAAATTTTTATATGGAAATAAATGAAACTCTAATTTCTTCTATAGTTTAAATTGTTTTTTAATCGAGTTTAACCAATTTTCATTTTCAAAACTAACATTCTTTGTGTAACATTAAATTACCATTTGGATGTGCTAAATGGGTTTAAGTGTATATATTCAAATATATGTCAATTCCAATTATAATTCTAAAATGTGTGTGATTTCATTATAAATCAATTTATTCTAATTGTAATTTATTTTTACCCATTTTTAAATAAGTTTGAGACCATGGTTTTTAGGTTTCATTGAAATATAATTTAAAATGTGGTTGTGTAATTTTATAAAAATGTTTCTTAGCACTGTATGGATTATTTTGAAACATGTCCCTTTTTAACTTTTTTTTAATTTGATGGAGTTGGATTTGTATTTATGAATTTCAAATTGTGATTATTTATAAACATAGATCCCAAAGGATTTATTAAATTTTTATTTCAAATTATATGAAAATTACCTGGCCTCTTGAATCCCTTGGAAAAATCTTTTCTGGAAGTTTATATAAAATAATTTTATGGATGCATGAGTCCTATATTGATCTTGGTGTATTTATTTTTCTATTTTTTCTTGTGAGTTCATGGAGAAATGAATTATATTGATATGAATCATGTAATACCTATTATTGGATAAATTTTAGTATATATTTCTAGTGATCATGTTGTAGGGGAGAAATGATTTCTTTTCAAATGATATATATTTGATACTTTAGATTTTTGATTTATTGTATTCAACTCTATTTGAATTCCCTTTGTATTATGAGGAATATAGTATGTGAACTATATGAGAGTAATTCCAAAAATTTATAATTAGGCTTCATAGAGAATGTTACTGATCTATATGTCGTCAGTTATACTAAGAGGGTAGCAGGTCATGTTCTACAATACTTTTTATATCCCTTGGTAGAATGTGAGATCCCCAGGTTTTTACTCTATATTAGTATAAGGAGGCTTCCTAATATATGGATATGTTCAATAGTTCTATCCTAGAGTCCTTGTCTCCAATTCATATCTTGTATTACTAGATACTAGGGACGATTCATATGATTTTAGGCCATTTTTTGAAACATTAGGTCATTAATAATTGATTTGATTGTAAACCTCTAACTCCAATAGCAATTTAAACCATTTAATGAGTGTATTAATTAGAGTTTTTTACATGATTTATTTGATCCTGTGTGTGAATTATGTATCTCCATGAGTTTATTGATATACAATTAAATAGGTTCTTTTTATAATGTTTTAATGTTATGTCTAAAATGGAAAATTAATTTTTCTTCTTGAATGATATTTCCAAAAAATGATATTCGGTTAAGTTTTTTTTCAAAAATTATTTTCCTATTATGATATAAGTGTTAAAAATAGTGGTTTGGATTATTTTATATTTTATAAAGGTTATCATTAATTTTTTTATTTTAATATAATTTTATAAATCATCCTTGTTTTTGTTTTGTAAAAATTATTAGTTAATCTAAAATGTACTTATAACATTGTTTTATAGGGAATGTGAAACATATGATATACCTTATTTTAAAAATAGAATTTATAAAGTGTGTTACAATTTTCCCTTCATATATTAGGTGTATTTTGTTTAAAAAATGAGTTCTTCTATTCTGATTATAATTATATGACTATTTTATATTGTTGGTTCCCCTTTGAACTGTTCTTTTACCATTGATTAATCTACGGAGTTGAGGTGAGTTATTTTTTACCACAAAAAACATATGGTTCATATTACATATTTGGGTTGGATCTCCATTTATATTTTTAAAATGTATAATGTGTGTCCCTTTATATTATTTTCTTTAGATAAATATGTTTTTATTACTTTCTACTAATGGAGGATATCTATAACTATGTGAGGTGAAGAGTTGCCTCGAGGAATATATGATTTCCATTTCTATAGAGGTTGACTAGCGGTGCACATTTTTATTTTTATTTTAATTTTCAATTCCATTATATTTATTTTTTTTATATTTTGTGTGTGTGTATGGATAACATATATAATGGTCATGGTAGATTGTCATTATATTTATGTCATTTAGTTAACATAATAATTTTTTTAATGTATTTCTAATGTTTTTTAGAATTATTTCGAAGGAATTTTTTATAGAATGTTGGGATAAGAGTCACCCATTACTAAGTTATGTTTCCTTTTAGGGTGATCGTTAGAAAAATATACTGGGTTGATTCATTGAGAATGCTATCAGAGGTACTCTTTCATTCAATATGGACCTAGTCTCTTCTATGAGTATCTTTTTTTTATTTTGGGTCTCCATTTAATATGGGGTTATATTTATTGATATGACATAAGAGTTTGGTTAGGTGTGGTTTCTTGATCAACACCATTCGCAGAGGCTCATATGATACCATGGAATGTGATATTTGAAATTTAAATTTATTATTTCTTTGTAGGTGCCATTAATTATTTGTTTGTAGCAATTTTAATAGTTTTAGTCTCCTTGAGGGTCATATTGTATTTTTGGCTCAGTATGGAAGATTTATGAGTGGAATATGTTATGTATTCAATGAAATATATACATTACTGTAAAAAAATACACAATCTTGAATCAGTATAGGTATTTTTGTGTGATTGGAAAATAGTCCATCAAACCATGTGATTAATTTTAAAATTGTTCTAAATCTTATTTATCATGTAATTCATACCACCACTAATAGATCCATATTATTGAGGGACTAATCATGGTTTTTCATTAAAAATTATGTTGATGCAGATTAATTTCAATGGTTTAGTGCTTCTCCTTCAATTTTGTTTAATTATGTTGTGAAAATGGTGTTTTTTTGAAAATGATAAATTAATGGAACATGCTTTTAAAATAAATGCAATCCTTGTAGAATGGTAAAATAACAATAGGATATTTTATAAAAGAATTTGGGATTGGGATTTCAGAATTTGTTATTACTTATAAATTAATTATACTTTTATGGAATTGTTTTGAAATTATTTTATCTATTAATGGATTTTGTTTTTCAGAAATCATTTTGGCTTTAATCCCCATTTTATCATTAATTCTAATGATATTTGGAACCCCATCGGGTGATTTTAAATTATTTCTTTCTTCCAATTAATGAAAATGAAATGAAAAATATTTTTTGAAAATTATTTTATGAATGGTCTTAGTGAGTACCGAGTGAGTAATTTGTTTTACAAAGGATTTGGTTGTCTTCGAACCCATGATTATTGTTTCTTGGAAAATAGTTTGTTATTTCTTTATGAAGGCATTGGTTTTTTTATAGTATATAGTTTTTTGAATTTCAGTTTTAAGGTTTTCTTTATTTTTATTGGATTTTATTCCTTTTTTGGGGCAGGGACCACTTCGTATTATTTGGGAAATAAAACCATGTTGGGTATATGTTTCATTTTATGTATGTATTCCACCATGAAATGAACAATGAAATAGTTGTGTGTCTTCAAATAGGGGTTGTAATTTAATTATTATTATCTATTAATAAAAATTTATGTTGACTCGAAGTGTTATTTTTCCTTTTTTATGTAGTATTGTGTTAGCTACAAGTTTTCTATAGGGAACAAGGCTATGTGAGCCATGGATAGTTAGTTTTGTTATTTGATGAGGACCAATCTTCATGATATTGAGGGTCAATGTTTTCTATAGGAATGATTGATTGTATTAATGTTTCCATCATGATGAGTTTAGACTTTGGAAATGAATATGTCAATCCTCTATTGGTTTATCTTTTTTGAGTTCTCTTAAATCAAGGGTTGGTGTGTTCCAATTTTTTTGACCAGTTATGTTTCTGAAGTATTTACTATTTCTTCTATCTAGGGCTACGTGGATGATTTTGAAAGTTCAGTTTTTATAGTAATGTTCAAAAATGAGTTTTTATTTATTTGTTGTACATGAAATGGAAATGGTAGATGAATTTTGGTGGTTATGTCTGATGTGGCATGAGTTGAGGATATTAACTAGCTACTTTTATATTCTATCTTCTAGGTTAACCAAGAGTTGGGTTCCTAGGTGTGAGGTCATTTTTCCCCAATTTTCTCTTAATTTTCGATTCATTTCTTGGGCCTATTTCATTTATTTGTTTGAGGAATTTATTTTATCACTACATTAAATGTAGGTATTGGATATGCGATGTTTTTGGTGACCATGTTTCAATATATTCTGTTTTGTATCATTTTGGATAACTGATATCTATGATCATGGATATTATTTGTATTTAAATAGTATTGGGTGTTTTGGTACAATTTTTTTTTTGACTAGTTAGTTATGGATTTTGGTGGTCAGATCAATCCTATGTTTCCACTAATGGTTTTTAGGAATCATAATTATCATATTGGAAATCAATTTATGGGTGTGTTCAATCAATGCATCTGAATTTAGATAAATTATAAATGATGGGGAGACCACATGTATGTCACGATTAATTAGATATTACTTTTGGAATATTGTGTTTGATTATTATTTAGGGTTTCATTATTGGTTATAACCCATTAGAGGATGTTTTAAGGAATTTTATTTTTTTATTTTTGTGATCATATGATCTCTTCAATTTTTTATAACACAAAATAGTTATTTTAATGGTTTAAAATGACATCCACCCTTTTTTAGTTACAATTTCGAATATTAGAGATGTTATGTGTGAAGAATAAATTATGGTGGATATATTTTTGACAATTTCAAGTCATTGTGGTATTAATTTATTTATTATTTCATTCACGGTTGTTAATGTTTTTCAAATTCAATTGGATAGTGTTTAATGTATCAGTAAACTTTTGGAATTGAACAGGGGTCAACCATTTTGTTAGTTGTTCCATTTTGTAAAATTGTGTATGTGGATATATCATGAAGATAATAGTATTTTTTATAGTTGACCCATGGGTAGTCAGACCATGTTGGGAACTTGTGGAAACCGTGAATCAAGGATGTTGGCATCTAGTGTTGTATGTATAGCTTATTTATTATTTGTAAAACAAAAATAGTAAAACATATTGATTCCCATAGATTTTTTTAAATTTTTCCCACTATATAGTTTAAAAAATTAATAAAAAATTAACTCACCCTCACATATCCTCTTATCTCACATTGAACAAGGATACCAAAGGGGAGAGTCATCGTGAGCATGTTGATCAATCTTATTTTTCCATTCGGAAATCACTTCATCAAATTTTTGGAGACATATATCTACATAAGAATTTATTGAACATTTTTTCCCTCTGTCCCTATGTTTTCCCACTCTATATCAATATTCATGTTTAAAATTAATCCTTTGGAAAATTTGTTGGACTCAATTTTTTAATTCATTATTTGTTAGGTTTTTTTATGGGTCTCAAAGGTTGTTATTTTTCATGTTATTTAATCTTTTTCCAAAGTCCATGTGTTTCATATTTTTCCCCATTTTATCTTTTGATGCGAGGTAGTTGTTTACATTTAGTGACTATATAATTGATGTCATAAATTATTAGTCTGTTTAATTTTAATTCTTTGCATTATAAAATATCTTTTATGCATATATTTGGATTTTTATATAATAAAATGGAATTTCACAATTAATTGGATTAGGCCAGATTTTATGTGATTGTAAATTTTCCCAAGTGTCACTTTTAAAATGATTTCAGTGTTCCAAAATTTCTATTATTTAACTTCATGTAACTGGAATTCCTAAAACAAATTATTTATTTTTCAACCTCATTTGATGACATGGAATGTACCATGGTTTCATTCCATGTGTTGTATTAAATCATTATTATATTTTTTAATGTTATTAAAATATATAGAAAAACTATGATGATTAGGGGTCGATCTTTTTTATATGGTGTGATTTGATTTAATTTACTTTTTTATTTAAAATATATATCTAATAATCATTTGGAATGATTTCAATACTATGGTTCTTGGGAAATTTTCAAATATCCTTTAATAGCGTAATGTGTGATAATATGATAATGGTTTTGGGATCCATTTTTATTCTTCTCAATTTTTTATTTGTATTCTAAAAATTGATCTGAAATGGAAGGAGTTAGATTTACATGTTGTTTTTCATTGTGTGCTTTATTGTAAATTTGGAATTTAATGGTAGTATGACATTTTATTTTCAAACCATTTTAATTTATCTTTCCACTTGAAAATTGTTTTTATTTCATGGTTGGAAGGTTATGTAAAATGATTTTCTAAAAATATGTGTCCCTTTTTGAGAAAAATTTAGTTCTTTTTTATGTGTTTTTTTACTATAAGGGAATTAGTTTTATTTCAATTTATATTTTTTTTTCAACACTTGGATATGTGTTTGAATATTTTTATTCTCAGGGTCTCTAAGGTTTGGCCGGTATTGATTCCAAATATTATATATTTTATATTTTATATTTTTCATTGATTGTATTCATTCTCATTTAAATTTTCATGGTACACACACAAATAATGTCTGTGACATGTATGAGAGATAAACATATTGTTCAGATGTATGATATAGAGTAATTTTTTCCTAGATATTCTACATAGGTTATATTGAATGTGTAGTAGGTCATGATCTAAAATACATTTTGTAGCCCAGGGTTGTCTATTAGATAATGAAGTGTTTATTCTCAATTAGTATAAGGATGATACAATATAAATATATTGGTTCAATAGTGTCATCCTAGGATCCTTGTCTCTAGTTCAGACCATGAATTACTAGAGCCTATAAATTATTGCAATGACTCCAAGTAATTTTTAGAATACTATAGGGAATTTTGTTTTAAATTTATTTTAATTCCCCCTGATTGTATAATTATTCCAATCACTAATTTATTATATTTTTTTGGATTTTTTCCATGATGTCACTAACCCTATGTGTGACTTTTCTATCATTATTACTTCGTGATGATTTACATTCAAACATATTATTTTTATATGATTTGAAGGTTTGGTTTATATGGTAAAATTGTTTAATTTTTACGGAATTGTTTTTTATATATTAATCCCTGAATTTGTTATGATAAAATTATTTTTCATTAAATAAATATGAAATAGTGACATGTAGTGATTTTTTATTCTCCATTGTTTAATGGACTGTTTTTCACAATTTAGATGTTTACTTTTATGTGTTTAATCATCTGTGTTTTTTATTTTATAAGAGGGTAGTTGTTTGAAAATATGCATGTTTCATTATTTTTTTAAGAATGTAAATAAATTATACTATGTTAAAACTATCATTTATGAATTATTTCATTTAGGGGAATCCATAGATTATATGGGAGTTTAGGGACTAGTTAGTGTTTTTTATCAAGTATACAATATCTGAATTGTGGGTTCATCCTTATCATTTGAACATCTCCCAGAACATTGAATTATTTTATAATTTGAGTTAATTTTACATTAACATATTTTTTTAGTGGTTCATATTATCTAATCAAAGGCAAAAACATGTAATTTTTTAAAAATTTTATTATTTGAATTATCCTATGGTTTACATTTTCAAAATTTGTTTTTACTAATTTCTATTGATATATAGTATATTTTTTTGAATTATATTATGAGGTAACAATAGGTGGCAACAGTTTTATATATAGGTGATGAAAACAGTGGGTGAGGAGACAGATTATGTGTTTACATTTATTAAGCACTTTTTTCATTTCAATTTTTTCATGGACTTATGATTTAAAAAAGGGACTTTTCTATATTTCATTAGATTTATACTATTTATAAAGTAAAAATTATTCATTGTAACCATTCTCAAGTGTGTGTCTATAATTCCATGGACATATTTTCCATCTTTTGGGAATCATGAAAACACCCTATATTCTAGTGGATGGAATGTTCAATCATCAATTAAATATACGACCTGCATAATTTTATTAAAATACATATATTTACAACACCGTAAAATAATGTATAATAAATTATAATTTAATTATATAATATGACAGAATGATATTATAAATATATAGTGGAAAATTAATCATTAAGATTTAATAAATAGCTTGAGTTAAAAAAACCCCTATCACCTTATTAAATATTTTATTAAAAATATATTTTAATAAAGAGATTTAAATTGATATTTAATTACCATTAATTAAATATAATTATTTAAAATATATATAAAACTAGTTTTATACAAAATTTTTAGATAAAAAATAAATTCATAAACAAAACATGTCTCAATTATAGGAAATTGTGATAAAAAACCCTAAAATTTTAGTTCTTATTAGATAGATGACCCTTGACATGTATTTTACAAAAAAAATATTAATAAAATATTTCAAAACAAAATTAATAATTATTTTTTGATATTAATTTTTTATATTCCTTTATTACATGTATATAAGTTAGTAATATTTTATTTTCATTATCTGATATCAATAGCATCGATTGTTTGTAATGTGGATCTTTTGTAATTGTAACATTAATTCTTATTTATCGATTCTAAATTTAACACTATGAGATAATTATAGGTAATATAATATATTAATTATTTTGATTTATAATATTATAATTTTTTTCAAAAAAAATAGTTATTATTCATGATGGTGAAGTTTGTGATGATCTTGTTTTGGTAAATTTTTCAGAAAAAAACGTTTGTAAAATAATTTTAAGATAAATTGAAATATACCCCCTAAAACCATAATAAAAATATTATATGTTCATTAATTTTTAATATAACCAGTATTTAAATTTTAATATTCATCAATTATGTAAATATATTCTATTTTTCATGTAGCTGGTTAAATTTCCCAAAAAAAGAACATACTATTTTATACAGGTGAGTTTGATGAAAAAGTGATCATTTTGGAATAATATCATTATTAAATAATAATAATGATAAAAATAATATTTTTATTTTGGAGAATCATATTATAATATAGTTTTGAGAATAACAAAATACTAAATGGGAGATGATTGTCAAATTCATGCAGTTGGGAGTCTGCCCCGATACATTGGCAGTGTGTTCGTTTAAATATTGTGGGTATAATATTGGGAATGGTTCATAATATAAAAATTTAAATTATTTGTTAATATTATATTGTTAATTAAATTCCCTATATTATCAATCCAATATTGTTTTTTATAATATATTGATCTTCTTTCTTATGGTGGCAGTTTCTTTTACAAAACAAGAGAGATATTTTTTATTATTTGAATGATACGAAAGAGTGTAGAAAATGTTTATACCAAAAAAATCATTATCCTTATAAAACTAATATAACTATTTCCACATTATATTATTTTATTTATATGAGATATAATAATAATTAATGGAAAACAAAATAAAATAGAGAACTTGTGAATTTTAACATACTCTACAGAGAATCTTTTGTGGATATTTTATTAAGAACTTGATATTCAGTCTTTTGGAAATACCAAACCATATATAATGTTTCTATGAGTTTTTGGGAGACAATTTTATTGATTTTGGATCAATCTATATGGCCTCTGATATAAACATTATTGGGGGGGATATAGATCCTTTCAGAAAGGAGATGAGTTGAATTTATTCAATAGTATTAAAAGTAAATTTATAATTCAATGGTTGAGTGGATTAAATAATGGAAAATAATAGAGTTCGGTAAAATTTATAATAAATCAAGACTCAACTAAAAAATTTCCAACTGTTATTTTAACTAAATGTTAGGGAATCCATACATAGATTTTTTTTAATATTACCATTGTTGGTTTTTCTAGTAGTTACTAATTTTTAACTATAAAATGATCTTATTTTGAATAAAAATAAAATGAAACTTATTAAGAATTTTTTATACAATAATTTATACTATAAATTAATATTTTTTAAAAAAATTGTTATTGAAATTTAAAATAAATATTACCCCACATAATTTAAAAAAAATTATTAAAATTTCATTTTTATGATTATAAATTATGATTAAAATAAAATTATCTATGTAATATATGTATATGATATTATATGTTTTATTATAAAAAACAATATTAATATGAATTTAATAGAAATCCAAAATAATTTTTACCTTATGAAATAATAATTGGATTTGAATTTTAAAAATACTTTTTGATTTGAATAAAAGACATTTATGTGTCAAAATGTTTAAATTGGGGTCTATATATTTGACAAAGTATTTTTAAATAAATAATTTTCCTCTAAAAGTACATTCACTATCATGAATTTTTTTATTAAAAGTTTTAATTCATGAATATATTGTTGTAATATCAATTATGTAGTCGTTTTAATTCAAAAATCAATTTTCACTAGTATCCTACAAATCCATCTTTTTTAAAAATTGAAAATTATAATGTCAATAAAAGTGAGGAAAAAAGTATTTCAAAAACAATGTAAAATATATAAAGTGATAATTATAAATATAATGAAATTATTTTATAAATGAATATAAATTAAGATGAAAAATATTTATTTAAAAAATAATGTGTTTTTAGTGCTCTTATTTTTTTCATATCATTTACTAGAAGAATTAGTATTTATATATAACTTCATATATAATAATATTTTAAAAAGATACAATTAAAATTATTATGATAAAATATTTAAAATAAAAAATTATATTTCATTTTAGAAACAACAATACTTTTTAATAATAATTTATATTTATTATTTTTTCCAAAAATATAGTTAATTATAGTTATGTTATATATATTTGCATACTATAGAATTTTTTATTCATACTATATTCAAAAAAACATTCATGTAATATTTCATGGATCATTTTAGTTCATTGTTTTCTGTAGAAAAATGTATTAAATATTGAATTAAATTAGAGTAATAAATATCATATAATATTTGGGTGTTATAATTTCCCTTTAGATCATGTAGTCATACCAATCTATATCACATCACATTCTATCTTGTCAATGGAATGAATCCAGAAACTATATTTAATGAAATAAAATATACTAAATATTTTCTTCTTAATTGTAGAGAGTTCAAAATTTAATTAGAATCAAGAGTTTAATTTTTCTAACAAAATGAATTCAACAATTTTTCCTCAAAAACACTTAATGCCATCCTGACTTAACAACATCATTGGTTGGGCTACTATTGAGTAGTTTCATATGATGTCTTAATAATATCTATCCAAAAAATGTTAAATATATATCTAAACAAGTATATTTGGTTTCTATTAATACATCACCACATCAAGAAACTTTATGTCGATAAAAATTACTTTCTCATAGATAACAGGACATAAATATTTCACCATTTTATTTAAAACTACTATTTTAATTGTTTTATATATAATTTATTTACTATAATATATATACAAAAATACAAAAAATTCATCCATATTTATCTTCCAAGATATGTTGATAGAAAATATCATCTTCAAGATAAAAAATAGTTAAGTGAACATGTTTTTCAATTATATGATCAAGGTTATAAAAACAACACAGAATTTTTTATCCTTATAACACATTAATAAAAAATCAGAATATTATTAAAAGAAAATAAATACAATATTGGGAACATAATTACACCTCACCCACACATAATGAGATGAATTAAATAATAATATCTTAGAAATCCACAGAAATAATTTCAATTATTCCAAATGATAATCAGTATGAAGAAAATGGCAATTATTTTTTACCTTCACCAAATTCAAAATCTACTTTTTTATGTATAATCGCAAACTACAAAAAGTCTTCTTAGAAAAATATATTTGAGCATCCAATGGTGGAAGACATGTTTATATAAATACATTCACAATTATACAAATAAATTATGATTTCATCTTTTATAGGTATAAATGTTCTGTCTGATATGATATAAAGGATATTAATCATACCCTAGGTAACAAGTAAATAATTAACTACCTATCACATTCATGTGGAAGAATAGAAATTTCATTGGGAAATATGTCCAATTCAAATTCATCAACTGAAGAAATTTTAAATATATCTTATAACTCCACTGGACCATGAATAAAAAATCATATATATAATGTAAATTATTTTCTCCCACATATAAGACAACCAATCCAAATCTCATTAATATTATAATCATCCTGAATGGGTGAATATTTCCACAAAGTAATGTGACATAAATTTCATGCACTTAAATGTTGTTAGAGGCCTTAAATATCATAATATTATCTACTATAATAATTAGATATTTTATACTCATCACTAGTATTAAAATAAGAAATAATATTTCAACATTAGTAAGTATATTAGAACAAATAGAGGATTTGAATCCTCCTTATACCTTTATACTAATATTTGATTCAATCATTATTTAATATGGTCCCAACTCTATATTAAAATTTAATTAATACACATACATATGTAGATATAAATAAATGGTACACACCTATATGAAAAAAAATTGTGATCTAAGAATGATAAATTATGTACCTTATAAAATCATTAGTTAAAAATTTATTTATTCTGGAACATGCTACATATAAAATAAATCCCCCTAGTAATTTTCAATCTCTCTTTGTGGAGGAATAAAACCCATCATTACCTAGAACCCATCTCCATACTACTTCTATTTTGTTTTAATAATCAATTATCCAACTATTTTACTGTAATCTTCACTACTTAATTCATGAGATAGATAGTCGAAAAGGTTTATAATGTAACTAAAATTTCAACAATGATGACATGACATAGTTTTATTAGGATAATCCTACTTGTTATGAATCATTTGACCATACTTGTAAACTGATATTTCTTTCCTTCCATTAAATTGAATTATTCTTTTAAATTTATTATAACTACATAATTTCATAAATATTGTCTTACTAATATTTCATAAATAATATAAATGGTTTCCTCAACCTGAATAAGTAACATCAATACTCATACTCGAATATTCCTTGTTCATTATAATTAAATATTTGGTTTGGTCCAAAAAAGATAATTTTTAATATAATACTAAGTAAAAATAAATAATTTTAAATCATTCAACCATATATTTTTAATTTTTTTAGAAATTGTTGATCGAAAACCAACACTGAAATATAATCTACACACTCTTGAATAGTCTTATTCCTTTTCTATAATTCCATAAATTCCTAACCTTTCTATATCATATATGTTTATATGTAATAGTTCTTAATGAATATAATTTCAAATACCTCCCATTTAATGTCATCATATATAATTTCTTCTATAACAATAAATCATCGGTTACATACTGATGCCCAAATATATATGTAGTGAATTACACCTTTGAAATCCTTTCATTAGAAAATACTATAGAGATTTAGTTAATTATTTTCAACTAATGTTCCAATTTATAAACTCTATTATCCCAATATAATATTGGGGTATTTTACATATACAATTCATAGTATTGTTCTAATATATTATTCCCTTATTATGTGTTTCTCAAATAAAATTTTGAATATATAGGCCATGTGAATTTATAAATTTTTATAGAAATGGTAAATGTGTTAATCACACAACCCAAACCCTATCTACTCACAACAATATTGTTCGTGAAATAACATGAATTAATATATATATATATATATATATATATATATATATATATATCTGTGTGTATATATTTACCAGAGTAAGATTTATTCGTCTCAATTCAATGAAATTTTTATTTAATTTTATGTATATAAAGTCTACATGATTAAATTCATGGTTCACCATTCAAAACAATTGAAAACACAAATGGTCTGACATGGTTTCATCTAATTACATATTTCCAACTAAACATATTAAATGTTGAAAAGGATAAAGGGATTTTTATTAATTAAAATTCATGAGAATTACTCTTTGAACAAAATAAGGTTCTCTAATATTAATAAAATATAATTCATTAATGGTATAATAAATAATCATCATTGAACCAAAAAAACCTATATGTTTCTATAAAAAATGGATCATTTTTTTCCTCATATTTAATCACTAAAAAATTCAATGTCCAAGAAATTCTATTTGATAACTCAATATATTACATTAATATCATGTATTCCATATTTTCATATCAGATATTTTTCAATTAAAAAAATGAAACCCCCTAGAAAAATATATAACTCTAGGAGAAAATTCATTATTTTAATGTCAATCATCATCATCTAGTTCCATATTATTTTTACTTCAGGAAATATGTTAATGATTAAAAAATTTTATCCATCTATCATTGTGTGTATTTATCTAATTTTATAATGTAATATACAGTTATACCTCTAATAAATAAATATTTTCAAATATATCTAATATTAACAGTATCTTTGAAATATTAATTAAAATTATAAACAAATTACTATAAAAACATATTTCAACTCCAACTTCATCAAGATATACTGAATATATTCATTCCTTCATATATATTTAAATATGATATATAGAATTTTGGATACACAACGGGCAGACACATGTGGGACCCATTAGGTAACATCATCAAATGAGGTGCATACTTATTTTTACATCTAAATTTGAAGAAAAAGTGAGACATATTATTGAAAAAAATAACAAATTTCCGGAAAAATTGAGACATTTTAGTAGATTTTTATTTAAAAACTCATAATATAATCCATAAGGGAATATTTTTCATCATATAGAATGTGATACATATATAGATAAAAAAGGATGAAAACATGTTAAAGAATCTACAGAAATAGATATAGAAAAAAAACAAAAAATGCTTCACGCATTAAATGCTTCCATCATGTAATAAAAACACCGAAATAGTCATAAATATAAATAAATTGAATTATTCTTTCAACTACTGAAAGAAAATTACAATTTTATAAAATAATCGCTACCCTAGAAATATATCACCAACCAAAATTCTAATCTATCCTTAGTAATAAATGTGAATAAATGAAGAATTGTGGATGAACCTAATAAAATTATATAATAAAAACTCACATTTCCTATAAAACATTAAATTAAAAAAACAACCTTTAATATATAGAAAACTCCATCCTAGAACACATTCTAAACTAACAAATCAAAATGTATCACATAAACTCTAAACTGAACATTGATATCAGTACAATTTCCTATAAAAACCCTCCTAAATATATATTCTATATTGAATCCAAGAAATTGATACTTTTTTTGTGGTTCTTATGGGGTTGAATACTATTGTTCGTGTTATATTCCACTTCATGGAACTGTTCCCCTATATCAACATTTATGAAAAGAATCTACTAGTAATGATGTATTCCTATAAAACAGAAAATACATTATGAAAAAGGAGGGGATTTACCTTTTTTACTTTTATCACCATAATGGCATATTCAACGGAGAATACATCGATAGCGTATCAACTCATATTGCATTAATATCATCCTTTATAGGTATTACATTTTTTTTGGAAGGGCACGCTCATTATTCATTGATCACTTCATCATCCATTCCTAATGTGCATTACATCATGTCAATGTTTTTATAGAAATGATGCAACATATAGAATTATTGTAATATTTTTAAGAATATAAAATGAATTCTAGAATAAAATTGGCATAAAATTTATTATTATATCTCCTCATTAGACTCTCGATCATCATGTGTAATTAATTTTTCCTATCATCATTATTTTCATTTCTCCTTCATTTGATATATGATTTTAATGTAGTATCGATGAATCATTCCTATTAATATTCTTCTTATAGTTATTATTCCCCATGTTCTCTCCCAAAAAAAATTGATGAATTTTTATGTGAAAACTAAATGTGTTCAACTATAATATTATTTTTTTCTCAGATAATAATTTACAATTATGAAATTAGAAAATGGCTGATGTATGACCTCAGTAATCCTTATATTCAATTAATTAGGATCAATAAAACAAAAAAACATAATTCCAACAAAATATATGACTTTAGATCTTCAAATTTACCATATTATTATCTAACTATTTATGATAAAAAAGGTCCCCATTAAATATTACAAATAATGTTAGGATCTGAGTCACTATATCCCTTCTGTTATGAACTAAAACGTCATTTTAAATCACATGAAATAGAGAAAAATAATACTAGTCTATTCAGGTGATCTTTTCTAATATTTATTTTTTTCAATCATAAACATATGACTAATAATATGAGATTCAATCCATGTGTGACTATATAATTCACATAAGATAATATCTCTATCAAGGTATGACAACATTCATTTTTTAAAATTAATTTAAATCTTCTTGTATATAACCCATTATTTTTCAAATTTGGTAGAAAAATTCCTTTATAGAAAATAATTTTTTGAACACCTTTTCTATATATAAATAATTTAATGAATGGTAGCATAACAAGATTTCCAACAACATATCATGTATCTTCCATTTCATTTACCAATATTCTTACCCAATGTTGTCCATTTTCTAATAAAATGGAAAATAACATAAGCATTGAAAAACGTTATTCATACTAACTATATAGTCTAATTTTCCATAATTTTAATGGAATCACCAAATATGTTGAAAAAAAATAATTCATACCCATTTCCTTTCCAAAATTTAATTATTCAAATAGAATTAAACATCCTATGTTTAGAAAAACATATGAGATTTGAAGTGAAATAGTAAGATTCCAAAATCCACCAATGATATATCTTTTAAAAAATCCTTCTGATTAAATTAAAAACCTCACATATTTCATGGAATGCTATTTCATAAATTTGGACACTAGAGATGAGGATAATTAAGTTATTCTATACCAAAACATAATTTTTATTCTACTTATAGTCATTAATTTCCTCCAATTTTCAATAAATGTGAAGTAATAAAAATAAAAAAAAATGATATTCTTTTCCACCATTATCCTCCTTTTTATATTTTTTTCGATTACAGGACATAATAATTATTCAACAATTTCACCCTTTATCCCCCATTATGCGTAATATTCTATTTCTCCCCTACATCATTGATCTCACATCCATCCATTCTCCCTCTTAGAAAGTAAAATTTAATAGTATTTATAACATTATACGAGATCTTAATAGAGTTTCCAAATCATTTATAGACACAGAGAGTATGAAATATAACATCCATCTTGTTTTTATGAATATATAAGTAATTGTACCATTTTTGAAATTAGTTTCACTAGTTAATTAAATCATTATTGAATATATAACAGAGATCAATACTACCCTATTTTCCATAACTCCCCATTGATTGTACCAATCCCATATATCTAAGATTCGTATAATATAAGAACCGTCAATATAACGATCAAATAAGAAATTAAGAACACAAAAGAGATGTTATACTGTTATAACTCCTTAAGTGTGAGTGGATGGCCAAACACCAAGGATAATCCAGTGAATCTATAATTTTATGGTATCTAAGGTATTATTAATGATATATATTGCTCAGTGTTCTATGCGATCATAACCAGACCCAATGGGGCCTAATCATCAACTACCCCAGTCCCTCCTACAATAGGCTAGTGGAAAGAGACCAACACTATGAAGTCATATCACTCTAATGGGTGGCATTTGTTTAATGTTCATGTTTTCATGTACAAATATAAAATCACATAAAATTTTAAAATGTTAAACAAGAGAAACCAATTCATGCATACAGATATAATCCAACACTCAGAGTTCAATATGATGTACCAGAATACAAAAAAACGTTCCATATACCATCCCATAAAAAATGGGAAAATAAATTTTGACCATCATAGAAGAGGGGGTCTTATTTTAATGAAACAGTTGTTTAAACTTCCATCTATATAGACAAAACTAGAATTCACATGCTTTTAATCCACTAAAGATACTAATGAAATGTTTTTCATCTATAGAATACAAGACATGTGTGGCTAGAGCCCAAACTAGGGTTATTATAAAAATACCCAATAAGAAACGTCGAAGATACCTATCATAAAGCATCGGGATTAGATATCACATCTAACCCAGGAATGTAAAACAAGATATGACCCACAAAGATAAAAATGGATATCTAGATATAGTCATAAAAGAATATGAGTCTCAAAATTTCTCAACCACAATGGGACATAGATAAAATTCTGTTCTCAAGGTGATGCTCATCTGGGATGAACCCCACCCATACATATACATCCACTAATAAAACACATCCAATTGGTCACGGATTTCGGGTCTATACAAGAAACAATCATGAAATGCAATGAGAGGGTTTTATAATAAAATAAACGTGATCATATTACACCTCAATTGAAAGATCAGATCTCGATAAAAAGACATGGGTTCAGTTCCTAGGTTTCATTAGAGGGACACTATATGCCAATTGAAACATCCACCTTGATAGGGGATCGACACCCTATTAAATGTTGTTCAAACAATTTCAAATGAACCTAATATGGAAAACTTGAAGGATAAGAAGATCATTATAATCCTCTTAGTGGGATAAAAGCTCCAGGCCTCTTATGGATATAATAAAATTAGATTATAGCAACTCACTATATAATTAAAAACACACTCGACTAATATTGGTGTAATTAGGATATATAGAGATCAGTATCATATAATGAGGTTTTCATTCCAAAAAGAACCCTCATACGAATAGAATACGTGGTCACAATTAACTTATATCTATCCATGAATGATATCAAAATCTCATAATGAAGATGTAGTAGGGAGAAAAAGGACATTATCCTATCCTCGAATGAGTACACAATATTTCCCAATGGGAAAACGATGCGTCTCTCTATGCCTAGATATTCTTTTGTATCTTACTCAGATAGCATGAATTTAAAAAGGTTATGTGTGTAAACTTTTGGTATGCAAAGTGTATGTGTCTATCTTGCAATGTGGGTGTCCACATCCAATATTGGTGTACATTATTACATGCCTGTGTGCTTGGATATGTCCAAGTACACAGCTCTGGTCGTGTACTCCAACCATGTGTTGTAATCCTGTCTACCCCAACGCATCCTAAATACCTAACATATATCCCAATACTTATGATTTGTGGGGAAACAATATATCCTTAATGCATACTATCATTACATGTTTACATACGTACTGGGGTGTACATGGCGTGTGGCATGGCCCATATGGAATGCAACAACAACTGGACTTCGGTACATATACACTCTATAAATGTTGAGTCTTATGGTACTCTAATTGCTGAATCATGTCTGTGATGCCCGCCAGATTTCCTCCATGAACACCTCTAAATTTTTGTTGTAATGAAACAGTCCAAAAAAATTGGTCATAAAAACACATTTTTAGTTGAAAAAATAAATCACATAATCAAAACATTAATAAATTAATTTATTTAATTATTTTAACCCTTGAAGGATTTTAACCAAATAAAAAACACCAAAAAAAATTATGTGGCGCCTAAGGTAATCCATTTATTAATCAGTCATTATTGATCTATAACTTCCAATCTAACAACATTTATTGGAGTTATTACAGTATTAGCGAAAATACTTTTTTGTGATGCTAATATATTTAATATTTTAAAAACTGAATTCTGGGATAATTGGGCCTTGTGATCTCATGGCATCTCAAATCCGGGATCCAAAAATATTCCTATAAATATTCAAGCATCTTACATGAAATAACATATACATTATAAAATTCCATTCATCAATGATATGCATCTTTGAAAACCCCAAAATAATATATTTTGGGGATAATGGGCTCTCAACTGGTTCTCTAACTCTAATGATCTCCTCTGAGGGTTTTATATGTTTTCATCAAACACACACCAATGGAATAAACTATCCCATAATGGTTCAATCCATTTCGAATGTAAATCTCACCATCTCATGAAAAAGGAAACTCCAGTCCCACATTCTATCATACTCCTTTCAATATTTTTATGAAAAATCATACAAATATATTATCTGCTATGTAAGGTGGAGAACACCAAACTACCGAAACTAATTTGGTAATGAAGTTATGTGTCACATTAAATCTATAATCTAACAAAGTATTTGGGAAATTAATGGTCTTAATAACCATATAGATATCCCAAATCCCTTTAAAAACATACACTACTCTCTTGATCCAAATGCCTTAATTGTTGTGTTGAAATAACACATGAAATTTATATTATAGTCCTCATCCACCACTGGATGAAAAACACTCTAAAAACATTAAAAGAACCAAAAATATTATAGGAATCGTGAGAATTATTTTATACTGACCAATAATATCATAATATGGATATTAAATATTTTTATATGAATATTTATTTATTTACACAAGCACACACATAAATACTATAATAGTTTAGTCACATTAGAAACATGGAACATAGTCCTCTAATTTGGTTATAGATCGTCAATGTTTCACAAAAATATAATTCCATTTATATATTTTTATATACATACCCTATATAAAATTATGCCTCATATCATGGGGAAAGAAAATATAAGAAAGAGTGAGCTCTGACACCCATCAAATATAAACATTAGATATATAAAACTTTATTAATATGAATAGATAATAGAATGATATGATTATATGAAAATTATCATATAACATATGCTGCACATAACCAGGAATTCAGGTTAGTAAGGATTTTGGGCCACCATTAAGGCCTTCGGGACACCTCAAGGCCTTCAAGCCACATGATCGGTGTTGTTACCCTAGATAGACTCTACAAAAATAGAGAATCCCCATAGGAGGATTCAGATCAGGTTCACTCAATAGAGCATAACCTATGCATTCAGAAGAATGAAAGGGTATGGTTACGCCATCGATACCCACCATTGCATTCATGGGAATCGTTGTCAGATGGTCATGCGAAAGTGGAGAGCTACCATCATGATACAGATGCTGGGGATGGGTTGTTACATGTAGTTATAGTCTTATTGGATTGATTAAGATGATCATATCATTTAATGCCTCTTATGTCTATAGTCCATGTAATCTATAATCCTACGGGCATCATTTGGGTTCCCCTTCATCCCATAAGAGGTGGGTTATCAAAAATCCATAAAAATAATGGCATTTAGGCCACTTGAACATAATATATGAATCAAAATTGTGTATAATAACATGATGCATTAGAGAATAAAATTTAGATAAGAAATATATTTTTGGTATACACCTATGCATAGAAAATATTTTATTAAAGCTACCCACCAAGCGATTCATAACATGTTTGGCTTTGGATGACCAATCATGTACCTTCTTCGGGACTCGGATAACCACCGGTTTACCAGATTTTACTGGTTTGTGATAACTAAATATGTACCATCCATTTAGGATTCAGTAAAGTACATTTAAACCATACCTTTTTGCCTTAGTATAACCATTCATGCACCCTCATATCTGATAGAACCATTATTATTACCCAATTAATTAGACAGAAAAATAAATCCCAAGTATCACTTAAGGAAAATCCTACACATGTGTTCCTGATGATTATAAAACATTCATCATATCATATCCCAAGAATTGAAATGGGTTTTATAAAAAAATTCATCGAATCATAACCCATGGAAAAGAGTTGTTTTTTATAATCATTTCATCATATCACTACGAAAATAGAAATAAGTGAGTTTTATAATATTTTTTATGATGATATAACCTGTGGATTTTAAATGTGGTTCATAAAAACATTTTCATCCTAAACAATTCATATAAAGAATATGAATGGTATCCTAATTTTATATCCCTATAAAAACATATGTTACATAAAATGATATCATATTTTATAAAATATTTTTTTGAATGAAAAATAACATGGTACATTTCTTGAGGATGATAATTTATCTTCGAAAAGCACTTTTAAATAATAATTTTTTTAAAAAAATTTCTCTTTGAAAAAACCTCGAATATTTATAATGGAATGTCAAAATAAAATTGAATAATATTATGATGTAAATAACCTTTTTCCTTTGAAAATTAATTTTTAAATCCTAAAACACATTTGAAATCATGTTCACGTTGACATAATTTACATGAAATATAAAAATTAACTAAATCTTAAGGGAAACACATTATTCAAAAATAACATTGAAAACACGAATATGAATGTTGAAATCATTGAGAATTATAGAATATTGGAAATATTATTCATGTCTTGTATGTTAAAATTAATTAATCTTACAAAGATTTTGGTAAAATATAAATAATATATTTTAGAAAACATAAAAAAGATTCGATAATTTTATTTTTATAAGAAAACATGGGTAAAATTTTTGATAATAAATTCTTTTGAAAACAATTAAAAACATTTTATGAATACATTTTTAAAAAAATGTTTTTAGAAAAAAAAGGTTTTCCTACAAAAAATGGGTATGTTATTAAAAATAATATTTTAGAAATATTAAGATCATAATGAGAGTAAAATTATTGGATAAATGTATTCTAATGGAATAAATAATGTAAATAAATTTAAAGGGTTTCATTAGATAGTGACAATACGATTTTACCATTATAAAAATAATATATGCAATCTTGATAAATGTGAGATTGTAACATAAATCAATACCAATTGTGTAACATTGAAACATAATATCCATTAAGGAATAAAATTAAATGTAACATAAAATTTAAAGACACTAAATAAATTCATTATATTACTTGTAATATAGGCTTTATATACAAAAGATGAAATAAAATTGTTTAATAACATAACATACATCTCAAAGAATGAAAATTGAGAAAAAAAATCCATTATCTATTTGATAATGTTTTAACCATAATACCGAGTACGAGGGTTTAAAAAATGGTTATTTAGGGCCCAAAATTATCAATATATACATCATAAAATTCTTTAATCAATAATATATACACTAAATAACAAAATGACCTGGTGAATATGGAAAAAAATATTATAGAAATAAATGTGAGACAAGAAAACACATACCGTATGCAATGAATTATATATTACACGTAAAAACAACAAGCATAACAAATAAATTTTTCTTATATCTATATTAATTATCCAAAATTATATGTATCATACAATATAATATTTATTTAGGTATTTTTATTAATATATTTTAAAAACATTCACATTAATGTCATGTTTTAGGTAATAACTAATTTTTTTTGTATAAGCATTGATTTTTAATTTTCGTCTTCAAGCATTTATAATGGAACTATCACATATGAAGTGTTAACCATAATATAAATAATATATATTAATTATATATGAATAATATGTAATTTTTAAATTATGGGGATAGAGAATGAAATACACCATTCCTGAAGAAGATATGATGTACGTATGTATGAAATATGGTTCCCTTTTCATGAAGTATTGTTAGAAAGAATGTTTAATTATATAATATCACTCCAAAATAATTCTTATGTCATATATATGAAATATTTTCACTAAACCCATCATTCTTACATTCCATATAAATAATTAAAGAATAAAATCTCTTCTCGAGGTGGTAGTTTTCCATTTACCCTTGGGATTTTATCGTATTCCACAAAAATGGGAAGCATGAAGTAATTTGTGATAAAAAATTATTGAATAATAACAATATCTTAAATTCTAGATATAAATAACAATTAATTTATTATTTCAATCCATGATATGTGGTATGGGAAAATTTTTTGCATCAGTTAGCAAGGTAATAGTCTTCTGATCACATGAACAACGATTTCATTACTAATTGAGGGAACTGTGGATAATTGTTTTCCATTATTTTAAATTAAAACATATCAATATATGATATTTACTTATGTTATTATATCATCATATATGAATTATAATTTTCATAGTCGGATGATGAAATAAAACAAGAATTCTCATTGATGAACATTAAATCTTCTTTTGGTATCATCATTAGATTTTCCCCAAAATTCATAATATTATGGATTTATATCCATAATAAGTATTATAAGATTATATTTTTGAATATTTTAATTTATTTGTGTATTTAATGTTTTAACAAAATGTATTTAAGGTATAAAAATTGATGATAATCAGGGGCCTTTTATAAGTGAGGTGAGTGGGACAACTTCAACTTTGGAAAGAATGAATTCCACCCCCATTTTATTATTTCATATCTAGTAAAGATTTATTATTTTAGAATAATTGGGGTTAAATTATATATATTTTCATAGAAATTGTGTTTGACGTGTTTTTTGTTATTTATGGAACATATCCATTTAGTTTAACCCTGTATAAAACCAGTTTGACATTTTCCATGGTTAATAATATTTCCAATATTTACTACAAATTTTTGTCACACATTATATATGACATTATTATATATTATAAATTAGTATTATTAAAAATATTTAATCAAATTTTCCTAATTCAATTCACATAGGTAGGAAAATGAATTTATAATTAATCACATATATGAAATGAGAATGCGAGTTTTAAGGGAATAGGATAAAAAAATATTATTTTTAAATAAAAATTCTATATTATTTTTATCCAAATGAATAAAATTAAATTATTTTATATATTAATGAAATAATTTTAATTATATGAAAATTTAAAATATTATTTACCCTTATAATTGAATCAAACAAAAATGTTATTTTAAAAAAAATTCAGAATATTTCACTATTGATAAAAAATTAGTCTTTTCAAAAAAAAACCTTAAAATTTATTCCTAAGATGATTTTTAAATGATGTTAAAAAAATCAAATTCTTTTTTATATTTGTTAGCAGTTGATTTTATAATTTTTCATTAAAATAAATAATAAACTTTTTTGATAATATAATATTTTTGGAGCAAATAAATTATTTTCAAAAAATTATATATATATATATATATGATTTATTAAAATAAAATAATTTTTATTAATATTCCAAAAAAATTACAATTTAAATTTCAATATTCAATAGCTATATTATAATATTCTCATTTAAATAGATATATTAATAGATTTCAAGGTTTTATATACACTCGATTTCATGCGTAATAAAATAAAAAATTGTGTTACATGTGGTGAAAACAAAAATTGTAATAAAATGTATCTCATTATATCAATGAAACTTAATATATTAAAAAATCATTAAAACTCGTGGTGTTTCATTCTAACCCCTTAAGATGAATTTGTCCATCGAAATTCATCCCTTTAGTACTGAAAAATGATGATAATTTTTCATCATTTCACCCTTAGGTTCCCACATAGATTCCTCATGATGGTTGTTTTACACGAAAACACACTCCATGTAAGTAGTCCGGTTTCATAGATGTAATGACATAAATTTTTTTGAATGTAATTTGATATTTAATAATTATTTTATATATTATAAAATACATAGAACACATATTAGTCCCGATGAAAACATTACTGTCATAAATAATGACTGAAATAAGTGATATATATATATATTAAGGAAACTATACTGATGAAATATTATCCAGGCCATTTGAATAGCAATATGATCATTTGGAATAGTAACCTGACTAATAGAATAATAACCTCACCTAAGAAAGAAAAAATACAATTTATGCATCTTAAAAATGAAAATTTTATATAGATATATCATGGTGTATGTAAATAAATTTTATAAATATAATAAATTAAGGAATTGTATTTTTGTATGGCGTAAATATTTATTTACAATTTTATTATTAATGTTTTTATTTAAAATTTAATAAATTTTCATATAGAATATTGTTAAATTTTAAAAAATTCGTCAAATTTTATGAATCTTTTGTGAGAACATTTTTAATTTTTAAAAGTGTCATAAATTCAATTATAATATTAAAATATGATTTTTTTTGACTAAATGATGTCTTTAACAAAATATATATATCATATTTAAAAAATTATTTTCATAAAATTGAATCAATTTTTATAATCTAAATGTGGAAAATTGTTAGTGAAAATTTATGGTTGTTTTAAAAAATAGTTGAATGTTTTGTGAATAGAATAATAAAATAATTTATGGAATTTAACAAATACAAGAATTGTTGAGTCATGACTACTGTATGGATGAGGTAATAACTCCTTGGTCATAAATAACTTTAATAATTTTCTATATTTAGTTACTTTAATCAACGATATTTATTTCATTGAGCCAAAATCATAATCAAATGAATAATAAAACAATAAATAACCCTCCCCTCCAACTATAAATATCATCCATCACAACCCCTTCCCCTAAAAAAATCAAAGACATGAATCAAGTCTAAATTATGTCCAATTACCTTCCCAATAATATAATAACCATTTAAGAGCTCTTGCTCTCATCAATATCCCAAACCCATGTGCCTTAAAGAGGCTTTTATGGACACAATATTCAAGAGGAAAACTCACCCACATTTCTCATTTAAATTATTTATTTCCTCTAACTCATTCTTTCCCCCACTATCCAAATATATAGGATACCTCTAGAATAAATATATAAACATTAATTTTATTGTTTTAATGTAATTTAAATCATCAATTATCTTCTATTCTCTTTTTATTCAAAAATTTAGAACATCATCATTGGGGTGTTGATTCATGACCTTCTTGGATGATGATTTTTCGTTTCCCGTTACAACCGTCAAGAAATGTCATACAAAATTTATTAGATTTAAGTAATATTAAAATATTTCTATTATTTCTTGGTTCATTTTATATAAATAAAACATATGTGTGTAAATAATATTAAATAACAATAAAAATTTCGGATGATCAGAAAACCCCCAAATAATCTAAACATTTATCATTATGGTTCAATATAATGAATCATCCTCATTCTAAAATGGAAATGATATATTGGAACAATTTTTTTAGTGCTTCATAAATAAGATATAATATCACGAATGTATTTTTTATTATATTTTATAGGGTCTCCCATAATAAAACTCTAGGAATCCTGTCAAAAATCTTCAAATGAATGCCCTTGGAATGAAAATATTATACATTATAACTCATCAAAATGACTATAAATAAACTTAATAAAATTTTAAGAAATAATTTTTTTTATAATTACTAATAAAATAATTATCTAAATAATTCAATTGGAATATGTATGATAATAAGATCATGTTCATGAAACATTCATACCTAAGGCCATGTATCTCTTCTAACCTCCATTTTTTTCAATCGGGGTACACATTCAATCTATTCAGATCATTTTATTTTCCCATTATCCTTACATAAAAATTCTTAAATCTATTTATATTTTCAAAAATTATGTATCCGGATGAAATGATAATTCTATGATGGAAAAATAAATTTTATAAAAGGTATCATATTAACATTTTTCATTATTCAAGCCCGATTATGGGGAAAATCTAGATTTATTACACATTCTCAAATATAATACAAAATATCTTATAAGCCACCATTTTTTTCTAAAATCACTAATTTCATAAAAAAAATATCATAATTATTTTATGGGTTTTGGTAAAAAAATACATTTTCCCTCTTTAATTAATTAATAATATTTTCCCTTAAACCACACTAAAGTGGATCATCTTTTAGGTTTAATAAACCCAATTTTTATATTTTTTCACTAAATGTTGACATTATTTATCACTATCTATATCTCTTTTCAATTTTGAATGTCCATCAATGATATGAATACATTTTTTCTTGTATATAATTATGATAATCACATTATTTATGTCCTATAACATGATTTTGAAACCAATTTTGTTCCCCTATTAACCCATATGTTTATCCATTTTTCTTGATTCTTCATGTGACATATATATACATAAAAATGATATGATGTATGTTCCCAAATAAAAATCCAATTATTTGTGTATTTTCTAGTCCCATGAGATGTCATATATGGGGTTAGGGAGGAAACCAAAACCATTATGGAACATTTTTTACCCTATGATATAACCGTGGATGTTATCATAGACACATTATTATGTAATGTGGTATATTGTTGACACATTATAATGCATCCATGATAATAAGATTTAATCTTCTAATTATATTAATCAGCATGTTTATCAATGATCCATGCCTTTTAGGTTATCAAAATAGGCCTTATAACCCAAGTGTTATATGTATTTTCCAAACATATTTCCCTACTAGGATTTTTAGCTCATAATTTTAGCATTTGTATTCCATAAGCTATCATATAAAAATGAATAAACTAAAAAAAGTTAAGATCTAATTATATAAAATTAATATAAATATGTTTTATTTTATCTCCATGTTATTAATTTTATTTATCTAGACTTATAATGAAACTCGAAATTAAAATCATTGTTTTGTATATGATGGTTAATTATACTAAATATCATTTAATGATAAGTCTGAAAGGCATTGGTATATATAGTTTTTATCGGAGGATAGTCTAGTTATTTTTTCATTTTAAGACTATAAAACCATATTAAGAAACAATGTGATAATTCTTTCACCATGGATAATCTATATTGAAATATAGGTAATCAAAACATAGCATAAAATTTTCATTTTCATGATTATCATTCTATGTTAAATGTTTCATTTTAATATTTTAAATAGATATTTATTAAATCCCCCCATTTTAATTCCTATTTCATAGTTAATGGATGGAAATAGGTATAATCGTGTTAAATGTAAATGTGATAAGAAATGTGATGATTTCCATATTAACATGCCAAATATGGCTAGACTGAGAGCCGAAATCGTACTGAGAACCTTCTCAATGAAATTAAAAGGATTATGGGATAGTCATTTCACATTGGATGAGTTCTCACACAAAAAATCATCGAATAGAGTATTAATATGGTAGAACATGAAGCTATGTATGTGATGAAATTTAGAAAACGAATATATTTGGATGATGTTTGATAACAAAAGATAATTGTAACAAATCTATTTCATGATATGAATGATAAGTTTCAAGCCATCATAAAAAATATCAAATATTTTTAGTGTCACCAAAATAACTATCCTAACAGCCATCGTAGGGACATGGGGTTTGATTTAATAGAAATTTTCTTTCTATGGAATATCCCCATGGAAGAGGGTCATGTGGTTTAAAAAGAAAGAGAAGATTAGTGTTTGATATATTTGGCCCTTTGAGATCCTTGATAACATAATATAAGTGTCTGATCAACTATCACTTCCACTAAATATTGATCATCTTAAGGACATGTTTAATATATCTCTCCTAAGGATGTACATACTTGACCATAGAAATATACTGAATCTTTTTGAGGTGTAACTGGAGAATGACCTATTGAATGAAAAACAACTTATGAAGATGATAGACTATAGACACAAAGTCCTACACAACTCTATGACTTAGCTTTGAAAAGTGTTGTGGAGAAACCATAAGTATGAATAGGAAACATGGGAACCAGAAGATGATATTAATGAGAAATACCCTCAGATGTTTTCACCTTTTCATGTAAAATGAAATTTCGAGGGAAAAATTTCAAAAGGGTGAAAGAATGTAATGGACCAAAATTTTATCAATATAATTTTCCATCATATAATTATGATTCATACTATAAAACATATACATCACATAGAAAAAAATAAAAACATTATTCTAATAAATGAATAATGGATTAAAGGGATAATTATAGAATGTAGGGTACATATAGAGTTGAAATAGTATCATGACCACAAGAATATTAATATGATCATTAAGAATTGTAACCAAGACAATAGAATATAAACCTCACATTTGAAATCATAACTAACATTTATATATCATTTAAATGAGAATACTATATATATATATTGATATATGTAAAAAAATGTGTTAAAATTATAAATTAAGTGCTGGTATTTTTTAGATATATAAATATTTAATTAAAATTTTATAATTGTTATATTTTTTCCATATATAATATATCATCATAAAATATTTTCAAAAATTAATATTTTGTTGTAATATAATTATAGTATTACTTTATTAGAAATGAGTTAATTTTTCAATTTGTCATAAAATGAGTTATAATAATAAAATAATATTTTTTTACTGAATAATTTTCTAAATTTAAAATTCAATTTCTCATATTAGGAAAATAACATTCATAATATGGTGATTTTTTATGATATATACACTATGAAATATGTCAAGGAAAAAATTGTTGTATTTTAATAAAATAGTTTTTTTAATATTGAAAGACATTAATTTATGGTATTTATCAAATCAATGAATATGTGAGTTATGGATGATGTATATATGATATAATAATGCATTGATTTGAAATCCACTATAAAATTAGTTTTATTTTTTCAGAAGAATCATCCAAATTTATTTAATTAATATATTATAATAATAAAAATTAACAAAACAATCAAAAACACCCCACTCCTACCACTATACATCCCCCCGCCCCATCTCGTCACAACATCAAAACTTGATTATTGTCTATATTGTACCAAATTCCCTTCCCAAGCCTCTTCCCAAATTCTACCATCCTCTAGTCTATACAAAAGTATATAACCAATTTTCTAAAGGAGGTTCTCAACGAAACAATATTAATTATGTAAAATTTCCACCTTTGACTTTTAGATTATATATTTCTTCTACCTCATTCTTTAAATCACAATAAAATGATAAATGATAACTCCTATATCCAATATAGAATTTATGGTCATTTTTATTGGAATATCCATCATTAAATCACTCATCTTCCCCATTTATTCAAAAACTAAAAACCTCTTCTCTGAGGTGTCGATTAACCACATTCGTGGACAAAGAGTTTTCTTTTCCCATTAATGCATTAATTTATTGTCATAAAAACATTATTTTTGTAAAATTATATTTTAATATTTTTATTATAAAATGTATCATCTTCTATAACTATTAAATATGTGCCTATTATTAAATAATAAAATAAATTTGTTCGTGCGGACAAGGAAATAACCAAACAAGCTAAACATTTATCATTAACGTTCTGTATAAAAATTCATTCTCACAATTGAAAAATGATATATTGGACCATTTGAAAATATATATAGGTTAATCAATATGATAAAACTGTACTTCTAGAGTTTTTCTATCATATTACAAGATGTTCCATAATTAAACTCAAGGGAACTGGTCATTAAGTCATGACATGAATTCTCCCAGAATGACAAAATTAATCAATATAAATCAACAAAATGTCCATAAATGAACTAAAGAAAATTATAAAAAATAAAATATACTTATATTTGTTTATGAATTAATTAATCTATTCATCTAACATTGTTATATGATATCATATGTGAAAGTGAAAAACACATACAAATATAAGGTAAGAGATCTCTCTGAACCTCCATTTTCATTCGGGTTGCACATTCTCTATATTTACACTAATTTATGTAACATTTTTCCTTATGTACATCACCTATATTTTAATATATATTCTGAAATAATGTATTCTTGCCTATTCATCCTTCCTTTAAGAGAAAATAAAATTTTTAAAAGGATATCTTCTCACTTCCATTAGATAAGAAAGCCTGATAAAAGGGAACATCACAATTCCATAACCATTATCAAGTCAACTCCATTATATATTTTATTCGACAATTTTTTTTTGATATCAACCCTTTCATAAAGAAAAAATTACATAGTAAGTTTCTAATTTTGTACAAATAATTATTCATTTTCCCTCCTTATATACTCTTTCATATTTTATCTTGAACCACACAAGTGTGTCATTTCTAAAGATACCCAAAAACACTTTTTAAATGTTTTCAATTATGTTGGGCATTATTTTTCCTGATATATGGCAATTTTCCATTTTAATTTAAATTATTATTTTGATCTATTAAGTTTTTTAAACTATTTTTATAAGCTAATTGGTCATGAAATATGACCTGATTACAATACAAATTTAATTACATGGCTATCCTTTATACTTATCCATTGTGATTGATTCTTCTTGTTGAATACATACACATGAAAATTTTATGTTGGTGTATCCATATATCTTCCAACATCATCTGTTAATGTTTAATATCATGATATTTCATGTAAGAGGTTATGGAGTAATCCTAATCGATAACGGTACCATTACCAATTTGTAATATAGTATTTGAAGTTATCATTTACTCAAATTTATGTCATATTGTATGTTTCATGAAAAATAATTGGTTTCTATGATCAAATAATTCCATATTCTATATAGTATTCTTCCTCAACTGCGTCAATGATCCATGCCTTTTATTTTAGAGAGTTCTTCCTTCTAACTATTCTATTATAGTTTGTTTCATAAATTTTTCCCTTATAGGGATTTTTAGCTTATCCATTTTCCATATGAATTCATAAGGATAACCTATGTAGATTCTACTAGTCAAAATAATTTAGGAAATAATTACATAAAATAATAAAAACATTGTTTTATTCTAGTTATAGTTTTTAATAATTTTATCAATTCTACCAAAGACATTACACATTATGATCATTGTTATATATTTGATATTTGATTATTCTTAAATTCATGTAATAATATGTGTATAAGGATTTAGTCACTATTATAGAACATTATCCTTCTCGAACATTATATCACATCAAAAAAAAATCTTCAGTTCTATTAATGTCTCTTATGGATAGTCCCTTCAGAAACATTGTTTTAAGCCACTGAAGAAATGATCAACCATATATTTACTTCAGAATATAATATAATAATTTTACCTTAGATATCTTCTAAAATTTTCCTTATAGGTAACTATTATTTCATTATAATTTGGATTTAGCTCATGGAACTCCTTATCCATTTTCATTTGGTGAACATAAGGAATTTCATTAATAGAAAACAAGTTCATGAACTCATCCCAGTCCATGGTTTCACTGTTATTTATATTTATACATATTCTTGAAAATATTCCAACATTAATATTCCTCACCATACAATTTTTACACACCCTAAATGACATTATAATTACAAAAACATCATTGGAGAGAAAATATCCTTTAAGTTTTTTTCTTATGTAGATCTGAAAATAGAGGATTAGATGAAAATCCAAAAGTATCTAGAGACTTCCTCAACATAGGCTCAAAAGGATTAAATTACATAATTTGAAAATTTAGAAGTCAATAATGATTCATGGCATTTGAAATATTCAGGCTTTTTAAAATCGTTATAACATTTCATAATTAATTTTTGAAATTCAAAAACTTTTCTTCGAGGAGTTTCAAAACAATTGTACTTCTAAGATCATTTTCATTCACACTGTGGTAATCTAGTCCTATCCCATAATCGATTTTGATTTTATTAAATCATGTATCATTGGGATAAATCCACATTAACATATAGTATACATAGAGGTATTTAATTTCAGCGAATCCCTAAGATCAATCCATTAGAAAAATTCCATGAAAATTTCAAATTTATTTACTCATTAATAGACTTATCTTTAGATATATCCTAAGACATATCTTAATATGTATCCCAAGGTATGTCACTAAATATTTATCATCATGGTTTCCAAAGGATAACTAAAAATCTCCTCCGAAGGAAACTATTGATACCAATGCATATCATATATGGATATTAATTCTTTTAAGATGAATATTCATTATATTATAGAAAAGAATTCCTAATGACCAAAAATGACTAGTTTCATTGGAAACATGGAACATAATCCTATAATTTATTGAAAAATATTCACTATTTACAAAAATGACCTTATGATTTAGTACACATCATTGATAGCCCAAAAAAATCCATTAATCATAAATTGTGTCATATAAACATAAAATATTGTAAGATAAAATTCCTAGTAAGGGTCAAAAAAAGAGATTACAGTATTTGGAAAATTTTGAAATAATAACCTAATAATAAGGCTTTGTGAAACTAAACATAACTTCAAATGTTCATAAACAACCTATCAATGATCATAAGCATGAGTCACGGGGTAAATATTTTTCTTTCAACACCGGTCAAAATTTTATGAAATATAATTTAACCATGTGAAATTAGATTTGACCACGTATATTTTTCCCAACATGTAATGGGTTTTAACCACTTTTAATATGCAATTAATTTCTTTAAATTTGTTTTTGGGATTTAAGAAAATGTAACTCAATTTACCCATCATTAAAATGGAATTCATGTCCCGTAATTTTCACACACAAAAAATGAAAAACACATATCCAGATCCACATAACCCCCACCCCCCACATATTTTTCATTACTAATGACGCTCCGTGAAGCCCCCATTTTCTATGAAAAAACACCACCATGAAATTCAATCATCATCAAAAGACCTTCTGCATACCCCATTCCTTATTGTGGGTCTTTTACAATTAATTTTTTAGAGTCTTATTCAATATTTATGTGTTCTCATATCAAACCACGGATATCCAGAGATAGATTTTTAAGGTATGACCTCGGGTTATTAATAAGATTCTATATCTGTTCTAATGGATTATTGACATCTTTTTATAGGAATCTAGTTGTTGATTAGTGTCCTAAATGTAAGGATTTGGTCGCTTCTACCACTACATTCGAGGAGTCGGATATAAATCATGATCATCAATATATTCCTGATTGATTACACTCAATTTAGGAATATTATTTGGTGATCATTCTTCATCACTTATCTTGGGTAGGTAGATTATTATTAAAAACCCATAGTCATGAAATTTTTTATGTATATGAAATAGTAGATTTTCGAGTGTTTTCTAGAAATTGGATTTCCTAAGTTGAATAAATTAATGTGGTAAAATTATTAATTAGAAAATTTGAGGATATTATTGAATATTGAATTATAGGATTTGGGATATTTAATCCTAAAATTGATAATGATATTTGAGATTATATATGGGTTAAATAATTGTGAACATTAATTATAAAATATTGAATTTATGATTGAGATAATTTATTTATAAATTAATTATGAGATGATGAGTTTTGTAATTGAGATAATTAATTAATGAATAATTAATCAGTTAGTGATTAATTAATGGTCGTGTTAATTAATGAGATTGATGTGTTTAATTATTTGGGGAATTAATTAAGGGGTTTTATGTGAAGACTAATTGTTAAATTATAAATGAGAGGGATATAATTAATTAATTGTAAATTATGTTGATATTGTTGTAAGATGGTTATTATTGATTAGTAATGTTTAATGTAATGATGTTCTATATGTCATAATGCATATAGGGTTGAATAATGATGATAAATGAGACACATTTGATATATGGAAAACATTTAATGGTAAGACACTCATTCAGCTAACTATTTTTAAAAGGTTACTTGCTTATTCAATTTTGTATTATTAAATGGTGAATGGTAACTTGATCATACAATTTATTATAATTAAATGGGGAATGGACACATGCTCTTTTGGAAAACAATTATGAATAATAACATGATCATTGAAATATGTATTATTAAATTTTGAATGGTAACATGGTCATTCCTAAAACTATTAAGAATGGTAACATGGTCATTCAAATTGTGTGTTCAAATGAATAGCGAAATTGTCATTAATTTATGAAATAATAATGCGTACATGGACATTCAATGTGTTTGATTTAAATTAATTTTAATAATGTTATTCATTTTTGAAATTAAAATTTTAATACCGAAATTCAATAACATGGTTATCCCTGGGGAATAACCAGATTCTGGTATGGTCTGAGGCTGGTATTGAGGTTCGAGTATCTATAGAAACCCTGTGTTTTAATGTGATTAAATAGATTTTATAATGTGGTAAACTATATTGTAATACATTATACTTATTGTTATTACAATTTCAGACACTTTTTGTCTTTATTATTTTAGATACCAAGGGTAGTGGCCTACTAAGTCATAATCACACCCTATTTAGGATTCCTGATCGATACATCAGTATAATTTTTTTATTGTACGTCAGGTTAATGGAAAAGGCTCGAAATTTGATTTTTGATTGGGGATGATGCTTGGAATCGTGTATTATACCTCGTTCAAACTCTCTTAGGAGTCGTTAATGTCTTTACATTATGTTTCATTTAATACACATTGGAACTTACATTAGCATGGCAGGTTTCTCTTTCATTAAATATTTGTATTTTGGTTTTGGTTATCTTTTGACATTTATAATTATTATAATTATATATGATTAGGAATTTCAGTATTTATTTCCTACTTCTACTTTATTGTTATAAAATTGGATATTGTCTTCCCATGATCAATATACCATAGCCATGCTGCTACTAGAAAACCTCTAGCATATGGGGAGTCACGCTTCAGTCCAAGTTACAGATCATTCTTAGGAACCATTTTAAGGATCCCGAGTCAGGACGTCCCAAAGTGGTATCCAAGCTCTATTTTTCTTTGTTCATGTTTTATCTTTTAATATTGGAATGGTATACACGAGACTAGGATTAGTCAATTCTTGGTAATAATCATGTGTATGGGAGTTTAGGACCTATGTATAGGGGAAAACCCATGAACTTAGGGTGGTTGTTTTATTATTAATGTTTTCTATTATAGTGGAATATTATTTCACCTTGGGTTACACAGTTGTTGTGTGACGTGATAAATGTTTTAGAGATTTTTAGAGTATAATTCAAATCCAAGAAGGTCCTGAGAGTTCATTCTTCATACATCATTCTAGGCACTAAGTATTATTTTATGACTTTCAGCATTTTATGAACGCATATCAAAATAGATTATAAGAATGTTTTTGTCTATAAATTATTTCCTTTCTAGAGAAATTAAAATTAAATTAGTGTCTAACATAATGTTATGAAGTGTTAAATGATGAAATGATATGAATACATTGGTGTTTGGATAACATACATGAATATGATAATGTTTTTATCTTTGATAACCAGATCTTGGTTTTAAATTTTTAATGGTAGTAATATCACATTAGTTGTGACCGTTGGGAGAGGGTTGGGGAAAGTACTTGTTGTGGATTTTTGGATTTTACTCTAATGTAAATGTGATATATTTTTGTTTAAATTATCATATGTTTTGATGTTATTATTGTAGATATTTTCCTCCATGAATGTACTTGTAGAGAGGATGAAAAGAAGAGATGGTTTTGTATTATCCTTCAGTGATGTAACATGAGGCTCGAATTATTCCGAGGGAGGATGGAAGAGAGGTGTTTAGCGGTAACATCACTTGTTTCATAAACATAATGGAATGAGGATTATAGTGGTTTTTGATAATCCTGTCTGATTTGGGGAGGGAGTATTAATTTCATCACCCTATTCTTTTTTCTAGTGATGGTGGACCCATGTATGTTGAGTATTGGGTTGATTAAATCAAGATAATACTTGAACACTAAGAGAACCCAAGTGGAAAGAGGATCAAGATGGATGATTATATGCTATGAGGATTGGTGAAGCACTACATGGATATTCATTTGCAGTTGCAACAACATAATTTCCTTAAATGGAATGTATTTTTGGAGACAATCATAGATCACATATATCCAGATATTTTTATGTGGAAGAAGAATCATAGTTCTTGTAGCTAACTCTGGGGTTCATGTCTGTTATGAATTTTTCTGGAAGGTTCACATATCTACAATGGTTTTATCCATTGTCATTATGATATGAGGAAACTAAAATGAAATGTTTATTGGATGAGTTTAAGTGCATGATTATGTACCAATATAATATATTTATATTAAATAATTTTGAGGATGTGGTGGATTAGAATCTCATATAAAAATTGAACGTGAGGGAAGATTCTAGTATGGGATAGATAATTTCTACTAGATGATCGGGAGGTGAAACTTCTAATATAAGGAAGCGGCATTATGAACAAATTAGCCAGTGAAGTGGAAAGAATATTACATAGACTGGAGGCTTGGTTTCACATGACCTTACATGAGTATTCTATCCTCATTATGGTGGGTCAGGACACTATTTTTGGAACGTTTCCCAACCACAAGTGGAGTTCCGATCCTGAAGCAAGATGGGACATCACCATATATTCTGATGGAATCTTCAATATACTATTTCTAAAAGGTGAGATATATTAATACAAGGAGTGGGGTGGGGATCTACTCACCAAATCATTATGGATGTTGTAGTTTAGTTTTCCACGGTTAACAAGGTATCATATGTGGTACAATTGGGAAATGTTTCAAATATCTGTATAGTGGTGTTACTCAAGGGAGTCAAACAACATCACATGAAAGAGGGAAAATATAGTTTCATGTAGTGCGTCCCACACTTGTGTATAGATAGAAGGACCCATCAATTTTATGATATACTATTTTAGTAAATTCAACTTTATCTAGTACCTTATTTGATAATGGTTCCTCCCATTTTATTATATATACAAAACATGTTAGTGGTTTGGGAATGGAAGTGGTGTTTGTGAAGAGGGTTATGAAGGTAGATAATCACTTGGGAGTATGGTCTTCAGAAATTAGTATGTGAAGGGGATTTTCTATTGATATGGGGGAGTACCCATTTTATGGGATATATATTTTCTTAAAATGATAGGATTTTTCATAATTATGGGTTTGGACTAGCTACTCTCATACTATTCCAACATAGACAGTTACCATATGATAATAACATTTTCATCTCCTAATGTTTACCATTACATTAACTGGGGAGAGTTTGATATCTTTATGGGATGAACAGGGCCAATTACCCAGCAACTTGGAGAGCTCATAGTCCCTGTTGTAAGTCTATTTTTAGATGATGAGGGTGTTAGGTACGATGTACTTCCACTAGTTGTGGAGCTGTTTTAGGATTTTGTTCCTGAAGAATTCTCAAGGCTTCCACATGAGAGATATGTGGAATTCAATATTGAACTCATTTTGGGGGATGATCCTATATCTATTTCATTATACATAACAGAACTGATAGTTCTTCAAGATCTCAAGACTCATCTAGAGGTGGTGAAGGATAACAGATTTATCCATCCAATTATGTCTCCTTAGGGTTCACTTATATAGTGTGCAAAGAAGGATGACACAAGATTATGATCATGTGATGGATAAAGAATATTGATTAAGATGACTATAAAGTACGCTATCAACTTCTAGATTACTTGATCTCAAGGATCGACAGAAGATCATGGTATCATCAGTTGAGATTTCAGAATTATGATATACTAAGTGATGTTTACAAAAGAAGGTATGGCCTATATGATATTTTCTCAATGCCTTTTGGGTTAACGAATTTACCACTAGAATTTATAGATTTGATGAACATTACCTTCGATACATACTTGTATAACATTGTGGAGGTGTTTTGGTATGAAATATTGGTGTACTCCAACACTCATGATGATCATGAACAACATCATGAAATCATCCTGAGTACATTGGAGAGCACCATCTATAGGCCAAGATATCAACGTTTTAGTTTTGAATTTACCAAGTGCACTTTATGGGGACATCATCGTAGAGGAATGTCTGATTGTGGAAAAGGATAAGGTTCATGTAGTGGCTTCGTGTGAGTATCCCAATTGTTTTTAATTCTGATGATTATTGGTATTATATGTATATTACAGGAGGTTCATATAGGTCATTTCATTATTGGTAGTTCTACTTTCAGGAATAGAAAAAAAGGGGGAAATGTTTAAATGGTATAATGTGTGTGAGAAGGCCTTCCAATAATAATTTATGAATTTGATGTCAACATAACTTTTGATCCAAACCGAGTTAGTTGAGGAGTATATGGTGTATTGTGACACTCTTTGGATCAGAATCAGAGCATTGATGAAGAATAGTGAATGAGTCATGGCATAAGTGTCTTGGAATGTGAGACCACATTAATAGAACAACCCTATAAATAACCACGAGATAGAATCAGTGGTGTATGCTCTAAATTCCTAGAGACACTAACTTTTCAGAACAGTTTAAAATTTATATTAACTATAATATATTTGGTTATACCTATTCCAAATGATATGTGATTCTTAGGAAGCAGAGATGGGTTGAGATTATGAAATGTTTTGATCTTGAGCTGGCTTTTACCCCTGGGAAGGGAAATAGGGTGGTTTCACATTTTTTAGAAGAAATAAAACATAAGAAGTTCAAGAGTCTAGTGTATAGTGGATGATGATGACATCTCAATATGATATTAACATTGTGGGTCAAAGTGGTAGGAGATGATGACTATCATATCCGTTTCTATGGAGTCAACACTTTTGGGAGGATTAGGGAAAAACAATATGATGATCCATAGTGATTTGGATTACACATCGGATACACTTTTGAAAATAATTTTATTCATATCTCTTAAATATATTTTATAATTTTATAATTTTTAAGAAAAAACTTTAGTGAAATTATTTATTCATTATTTCACTATTGTGTTCACCTTTATACTATTAAAATTAGATTTACAATTACTATTGTACTATCTGGATATTCTCTAAATCATGTTCCCATATTTTTCATGAAGACTACACTTTTGATAAATAAATATATTATTATCAATATCTCAGAAAAGTTAAACTACACCATCATTATCTCAATTCATTTATAGATATTTTATTCGACCATACTAAATAATTTTGATTTATAAAGCCTCATGGGTTGAGTGTTTTAGTTATTTCTATTATAAATTCTTAATAGTATTTTCAAAACTGTTATAACAAGTAATTGTGGATTACCGTCAACTATTGATATCATTTGTAAAACTATATTGAAGTAAAAATAAATGAGATCATGAAGAGAGAGTATGTAGAGTCAGAATGGGGATCATTTTTCACTAAACGAATATAATTTTTTTTTTCTGTGTTCTATTATTTTAATCTTCCACTACATACGATGTTTAATAAAAATTTGAATCAATCACTTCCCAAGATCTGTAAGGATAAATTTTAAAATTGTAAAATATTTTCAAAATGATAAAATTCACCCCCTCTTGTGTCATTTTCATCATCATTCCTAAATAATAGTACCCCCAAACACATGCATTTTCAGTTAATTGTTGTTACCCTATATACAAGATCTGTCGTCATCATTATTAATACAATATATAATTACCTTATTCTTAATTAATTATCCCTAGAATAGAAATATGTGTCACTGATGAATGTGTTCAAATTATTCAAAATTATCAATTTCACATTGATATGTATGCATGTCTCGAAAATCCATCTTGGTCTAAAAAATAACTCTACGTTTTCAAATTTCCATTTCCATAACATTTTCCAAAAATATTTTGTATCCAAATTCTATCATGTAATAATGTATTTAGAATACATTATCCAATTATTCTTAGTATACTATTTTTTTTACTTTTTCGCCCAATTTTTTATTCCTCGTTCCATTGTGTAAGGACTAATTCACTCTATCTAGAGATAATTAGTTTAGTTCTCTTATGTTCAATTCAACTTGGTATGGTGTACCTTAATTTCGACCAACTATAATCTTCTATGAAAATATTCTTCTATTATCTCATAAAAACATCAAAACAACCACTCCATTTAACCCATGTAATATCTCTTACTCTAAATGATCTCAAATCCTTATATATATTAACTTTCACAGTTAGTTATGGTTGAATTAAAGGCTCTGATTTGAATTTCCCGATTAACTAAAAAAATTGACTTCCATAAAAGACCATTATTGATTATAATAATCAATATTTATATGAACCTCCTTAAATAATGTCTTTAAAGAAATCTTGATATCTTATATCAATCTTGGATAGATTTATGTACATTAAATGAATAACTTTGTATCATCCCAATTTTAATCTTTTCATAGTTTTTTAAAAATCGTCTTAACTAAGTCTAATTCAATAACAATAATCTATATAAATTAGATATGAAATTTCAAGAAAACCATTTTTTATGTATTTGGAATTGAAATACAACATATATCTCTCTTTTTTGGAGTCAAAAATTATATTATATGCCAATAAGTACTTTATTCCATTCTTCTTTTGTAAAAACCATATTTCTTATATATTCAAAGAATCTTCTTTTGATTGATATGTTTGTTCAAATTGGATATCTACATTGATTAAATCATCCTAAACCAATATTTATTCTGATCATATAATAAATATTAGTACAATAGACTATATAAATGATCATTCAATCACCTTCATGAATCTCAGTCCAGTGGTCATCAATTTTTCTATATATCTCTCTTTTGTTTGAAAAACATCTAAAGTGTGTGTCAGTTTGAACCTTATTGACCATCATATCCCTTTATCAAATATTATTTTAAAAAAATTATATATTAAATTTTTTTAAAACCAAATGATAAAATTCCTCTAAGTCTACTGATCTTGATGAGATTTCTAATTAGTAACATAATAATGAAAAGTCTTGATTTTATAGTGTCCCGATTTTAACAAAATATACTACGATCATAAAAATATTCCTCATATTTTGTATATTTAATATATGTATTTTGTCATATAATATTATATATTATTACTCTGAAAATTAGAAAAAACAACCCTCTCTAACATTTTTAGAAAATTTTCTTCCAAGACATACTGGTATATTGAGAAGAAATTCCACTAACACAACTTGGGAAAAAAAATATAATGGGGACTACTGGTTTTCTATAATAGAGTGTAATTAACCTATTTTCAAGACAATAATTTTATTCCTCTCGGTAGTCTCTTTCCCCTCATAATAATCCAATCTACATTGAATCCCTATCCCTTTTTCGAGATTCATTTAACTTTAAATGGAATGGTTTTCATATTGTTTCTTCAAAATTTTCGCTGATTTATTTCTTTGATGCTCATCCTTCTTCATCCCAATCTTTTATATTATTATTCTGGTAGCACAGTTATGAGTTTTTATATATTATTCCACATAACCTAGGTGAATTCATCCTATTGTTATAGTATTTTACATTGTAATAACTTAATGACATCATGAGAAAATTGTTCCTTGTTGTTTATATCCTCTTTGGTTGAGGTAAATTATTATATAAATTTTCATTGATATTTGGATTCATATAGATGAAATTTATAATGGCCCAACCCTAAAAACTGAGCCATGAATTATTTTATTATATTGGCATGTTTATAATGATCTTTAATCTAGAATGACTGAATAGATTAGTAGTTTTGGAAAACCATATTACAAATAAGATACTCATAGTACATTAGGTAAGATATAAAATACAACATGATACATAACATAGTGTATGAAATTACATCCATGAAACTCATTCTACGGATTTCTCATCATATACTAGGGAAAGGAAACATACTAAGGGTGAGAAAAAAATGCTTCATAAGGGATAATTCAAATAATAAAAATAGAAGTCATGTAAATAAGGAATATAGATTATAAAAAGGAAAATAATTTAAAAAAACTCACAAATCAATTAACCGTGAATGAACATTATTCCATATTTTTTCACTGTGAAAATATAATGAAATGTAATTAATGTGAACTGAATTAATAAAATTATTATATAGTGAATGTAATATATCTTGAACATGAACCATTATACCATTGAGACGGTTCAAGTATGTGGGTAGACACCTATCCAATTATTTATTGTAAGAAAAAATGATGTGTTTTTCACCAATGGTTTGGTCTCATGATACTTGTCGATGCATTGAGGGGATATAGCAGGCCCCACATGTCACATCATGTAAAATGTATTCTTCATACATAGATTTAATTCCAGAAAATATATTTCTCATTTATATCCATATTCATTATTGGTTCAAGAATCATAAATATTTCCACAATTAAAATAATATTAAAAATAAATACCATTCGTAAAATGGTATACGTCTTGGAAAATAATCAAATCCATGACACAATAATATGGATATTTAATAGAAATGTAATTCATAATTAAAAATTATATCAAATGGGGAATTACATGCAACCTATAAAAATGATTAGGTGAAAAATACCAAGTAAGTCTAAATTAAATCGTAATTGAGCTAAATTCACTCACATTAATTCACACATAAATTTTATGTATTCATACCTTAGAAAAAACAATGTGATATTTATTAATATACTGATCTATAAGTTGATTACTGTCATTAATATAACTATATATCTATTATAACTATTGAATCATGGACTTAATATTGATGAATATATCACCTTTAATATCTTGAAAAATGTCATCATAATGTTTTAAATTAAATTGTATTAATTTCATTTCAGAAGTTTCTAAAAAATGATTCTTTTGAGAAAATTGAAATTCCCATTTCAGTTCTTCATTTTCATCAACATAATATTTTTTAGACTTCATTACATTATATGTTATCTAGAATGAAACATTTCTTGTATATATATTCCATTGTATACACCTTAATTTAGTTTTCACTCATCTTGTCTCTTTTTCTCCTTTATATCAACTCATGTTTAACTTCTAGCTTTTGATGTTATCAAAATTCAGTTATCTTTAATTTAATCACCTTATGATTTTCATATATATTGATCATCTCTATGTCAATCATAATATATATTTATCATTTGAATACGTAGGATTCCTTATCCCCATAATTTAGATCATTAAATAGTAATTTTATTACCTAAGATACATCGTATTTACGTAAAAAAATATTTATCAGTACAACTGACATTATTTACATTATGTGATTTGATATTTAGTTGAATCAGAGATGGTCTTTTTCATCATCCTTCTTACATTCTTCATACATTTTAATAAATCATTTGATTAATATAGATGATGTAAATATTTTTATTCGTGTAATTTTATGTTACTGCAATTTATAATAAATTTAATACCCAAGTAAATTGTTATTCTAAAATAGTCACTTTTTTTAGTTTTTTATAATGTACATTTAGAGTCAATAAAACATATTTTAAACCTATTATATATTATATATTAAAAAACACATAAAAATAATTCTAGGATATTCTCTTAGAATTACCATACAGACATCCAAACTCTTTATTATTTTAGGTTTCTCTACTTACTTTATAACAAAATCCTCAAGGGATGATTTCTTATATCATTTTAAATGTATACATTAGTTGTTATATAATTCATCCAAGTTCCATATTTTGTAGAAACATTCCTTTAAATGATAAGAACACAATATATTTATTATAGATGAATTAATGGTGAAATAATAATTCTACATTAGGTTTCATCCATATGATCATAATAGTTTCATTAATTTCATTATTTTTATTCTAGTTTTTTTACATCTACATTTTGTTATTATTTTGATCTTCTTTGAGAATAACTATTTCAATCATCATTATGAACATCTATCTCACCCTCAGTAGGATTCGAAAATAAATGTATTCATTAATGTTTTTGATTGATTTTGAACATTAATATTCATAATGCCAATATTCATGAAAATTTTCTCATATATTGTTTATAATTCTCCTTCATCCTCTAGTGTTAGTCTGGAATATACTATAGATTGGTTCTTTGGATTTATGATCAATGTAGATTCTTCTAGATGTAAAATTTTTCATGTATTTCACTTACATCCAAATGAAAAACTATCACCATATTCATTTATCACTTTTGGTAATCCTTTTGAATAATATGTTGCATATATGGTTTTCCATAATCTCATTTTTCATCAATCAGGAGTATGATTCTTCATTGTATATCATCTACAACAATCATAACTAACATTTACTTCATCTTATTCATTAGTAAATATTAAATCCACATATTCCCTAATTTTCTTGTTCCTCCAAATGGAGTATGTTTATTTGGTGTACGTCATCTACAATGTCCATATAAAATATCCTTAAAACATAGTCATTGACCATTTAAAAAAAATATTTACATCAAATACAATATATCATTATCATCATATGATCAAATATTCAATATATTATCATTTGATTTTTTTTTTGAAATTTTAATTATTCATTTCAAAATAAAACAATGATCAATGGGAAAATAATTTTAATTAATATAAATGTGTATTTATAATGAATAATATTCCTAATGATGAATTTAATAAAAAATTAATTTTTTTTTAAAAAATATTTTTTAATATCCAAATATATAATGTTATTTTCCAAATTAAAAATTCATTTTTAGTAAAATAATTTAAATTATATTGAAGTATTGTAGTTTTCGAAATAATAATTAAAATAGAGTATTGAAATATAACAATGTTTTTTTCAAATGTAATGTGAAGTGTAATTTAAAATATTAAATAATGAATGAATAAAAAATTTCATTATTTTTTTTAAAATAATATTATTGAAACAAACATCCTGAACATATTGATTAATATTTAATTTTAAAAAAGGTAATTATAAATATTATGGTTACCAAAATTAAAAAATATTTGGATTTATTTATATAAATGTAGATATTTTTTTGTTAAGGATGAATATTAAAGTGGATGAAAATGATCTTTTTTTATAAAATGTGAATTATTATAAATATCATGAGAATATATGGAGTAATTAAACAATTTATTTACATGGGGTTTTATTATTCATATAATTTATATATTAATATTTATCTTATATTTCATGGATTATTTTATTTCCGTGTTGTTTTTGGATCAAATTTTCAAAAATACTATTAAATTAGGGGAAAATATTATTTAGAAATATTATTTTTTATTCCCCATTCATATAAATTCATTAGATCCTCCAAATTTTAATTATAACCAATTAATTAAAAAATAAATGGGTGTCTATAATAATGAAAAAACTCATGATAACATTTCTTAATATATTTGAACTTTATAATCATTTATAGTATATCTTTTATCCTTGATAATTGGTCAATCATGATATTGGATTTTCCTCTAATCATTGAAGCTAAAAATACCTCATTTTTAGGTATCCTAAATTCAATAAGAAAATTATTTTTTTCATTATATTTAATATTCACTCATAAAGAAAACAATTATTATAGGTTACATCAAAACATTAAAAGGTTTTTTCAAATTTCATTCATTAATATAGATTCTATGTGGAGATAACCCATTTGATTTCTAAAATCATATCCAATTCATCTAAATAAAGGATAATATGACTTTCATGAATCAAAATCCAATAATCCTTGTTTGATATTCATATTCCTTTAATACAATGAAGAAACCATCAGCTATTTTTATTTATAATTTGGTATATAATAGATTGTGAAAAAATGTGTAATATAAGAAATCTACAAATAAAAATTGAAAACAATGTTTAATAGAACCACATGATTTACACTATACTTCTAAAAGGAACTTTTTCAATGTATATTCTTTTTAACTGATGATTATTAATTATCTGTTGTTGATTTTAATCTTAATAACTTGGGTTAGTGCACTCGTTATGTATATTTCACAAATTACTCTCATCTATATCATTGAATTTATAGTGGATCCATTGGTGGGAAATTTTATTTTCCATAATGATGACATAAATTATCATTTTTATCATTTTTTGTGTGTATGGTATATTTATCTATCTTACATGAGATATATTCTCATTCCTTCAACCCAATTACCTAGGAATTTTCATGATGTTTTTCCATAAATAAAGTGGAATTTTATTTACCCTATATTATTTATAAAATAAACATACAGGATACTTCATCCCTAACTTATTTTGTTTTTTATATGTCCATATTAAAAAATTTATTTTTAATTACGTAATATAGGTTTTTTATCAAAAGAAAATATTTTCATAACCATATTATATGTCATTGGGTTGGTTATTTAGACAATAAATTCATTTTATGTTACACATATTTCCATATTATATTATCTATTTTCTGTCATTCCTTTAGTAATATTATGTTAATGACAATAAAATAAAAATTATATAAAAATTTAAATAATAATTGACATAAAATGGAAAAATAAAAAATGACAATTACACCATAATTCTTGGTTTCAATCATGATTATTAAATATTACTTAACATTTAGAATCCTTAACCATTCATTGAAATAATCATCTCAAATACTTCTTACGGTTCCACATAGATAATGACAATTTCAAAAATAATACCCCCTGAAGTGTGTCGCTAGGAGTGACGTCATAGGCCCACCCATCATGTGCTTGATACAGAACCTCCCATTTTTAGGTTGATTACCCCAAGGTTAATATGTGTCACACCATCATGCACTTTCTAGTATCACGAAATGATTCGGTTTTTAGGAGAACCGCATAAAAAATTACAAAAAATTGATGATATTTCCCTAAACATAGACCCATCATATGGTTATTCACTAAATTTATCTCTTTTACATCCCCAATACAGACTAACTAATCATAAAAACAATTAAAAACTACATTAAAGAGTATATAGGAACCCATGACATACACTCCCTACTCCAATGCTAAAAACACATACATAACACATAGACGTTGATACCATTTGGGATGCACAAAGATAAACATATCATTATGTAAAATTATTTTCATAAAATAAACTTTTCATACCATAATAATCACAAAATCAGAAGATCCAAAGCATTATTTTCATTATAAATCATTTAAATATGTAACTAATTTTTTAAAACCTGTGAACATTTCTCCCAAATAAAACAAGGCTAGAATCATTTTAGAGTTCTCATATGATCAAATCATGTTCAAAACCTTGGAAATAAAAATATAAGAAATGTTAGAGATCAAAATATCATTTTTGGAAAATAGATCAGAATATTATTAGTGTCCAGATCATTATCATTCCAGAAATGAATACAATTGGAGAAATAACATACTAAAATTATCCTGGAAGTAGAATTCTTTTTCCATATTTCCGGATAGGGGTAAATTTAATCATATGTGAATAAGCATGTACCATTGTATGAGTGTGTCAGATACTATACATGATCCATTTATCTTAATTGTAGGTACATTAAAAAAAATATTTTATAATTTAAACATATCAAAATACGGAATTAGTTTAAAAAACATATGCATTGATAGTCAATATTTTTTATCATACCAGTGAAACCCCACAGTAAATGAAGTCAATATATAACTTATGTCCATTAAATTATTTTGAATGTTCAATCCAATAAGTCCAACCCATTATGTTGTGATATGTTTTAAGATGTGTCACCATTTTTTGTAGTAAGAATATCCATGAAGTCTAACGGGTTATATTATAATGTTAATCTAGGATGTCTTGCCCTTCATGTCATGAGGGTAATATTTGAAGGACCACCATATACATAATAAACATAATCCAATAATTATCACATGTTATATTTTAAAAAAATATAGTTATGGCTTTGATTTTTTATCTCAAGATGTATAAAACCATTAAAATGTATTAATGGTATTTAATGTACTCATCTCATTATAGGGATTTATCATACCCCAACAATTGAAAAATGTAAACTATAAATAATTACACCATATATTAATAATCAATTAATCATTTTATCATATCGTATTTACCTCATTGTAAATAAATGGGGTTTTGGGAAACATCATTAAACAATCACCAACAAACTCTGTAATGAGACAAAAGAAGTATTTTATAATTGGAAATAATCCTATATGAATTGTATGTAATTTGAATGGATTTATATCTCATAGAAAAGCACTATTTTGTAATTATTGTATAAATAAACATGAAAAATGTAACAACCATTGTGTCCACAGTTTTTTCCCTTTGATTAATGCAATAATATGCATTGTACGTAACTTGGAATTTTAACGCCCTACGACCAATCAAACAAGCTGTTATGAATAGTAATATCCACCTTTTGAAGTTTTATAATTTTTATTTTTTAAAATTGACTTCATTTTTTGATTCATAATATCAGAATTTCCTTAGGGTGAATTTTTGGTATTTTTCTGGGAAAATTATATTTTTATGAACTGTGAAAACACTGCGTTATTGTTTAAAATGAACATTCTATTTAAATAATTATTCATTTTATTTAAATATATATTATGTATGAAATAGATACATAATACCTATATATGATCAATTTGATTCACTAGAGTCATTTTATAATAATTTTAGATATATAAAATTTTATTGAACTGTTAATTCTCTTTTACACACATTCTAAGAGAATTTTTAAATTTTCATAAAACGTATTTTTACTGCTTCTGTGAATTTAATTTCAAAATTCAAAGAACCACGATTGAAATCAGTAAGTAAAATCTGGTTTAATAAGATGAAAATAAATTTTGATGTATAGTAACTTTGGACATTTATTTACCATGGTTAAAAAATAGAGTAATTAAAGGTAAAAAATGATATTATAATTACATTAACTCATGTCCTAAGACTATTAGATAAATTTATTTCTGAAAAAATCATCCTTATGATTAAAATATGATCCTTTTGGTCAACTTGGATAAAATTTGGACAATTATTATTATTTTATTTAAAGAAGAGGTAAAAGTGTTAAATTCATTGTTTAATAACTAAAATATTTTTAATATAGGCTCATACATAATATAAATTCGTCTATAAATATTCATTAGAAATTTAAAAATATTTCCTATGTAATGGTATTTTTTTTAATTTTTAAACATTAAATTTTTTTAATTACTTATGACATAATGATGAGGCAGTAATTACCTTATAAATGAACGATTAAAATAATTGATATTCTAAATATACCAATAATTGAAAATTGAGACTTTGGATAAATTCCATGAATTATATATGTTAGTATGATATTTTTAGGTTGATTAAATAAATTTTTTTGAAGGGATAATTTTTTAATTATTTCACAAAAACAAAATACCAAATAGTGTCAAAATGGACAAAAATGAGTTTTTTAAAAAATAATATATTTTTAATTGATATAATATTTGTAAAAATCTAAGGATCATCCAAAGTACATAGATAAGTTTTGATATGTAAATAATTAACAACTTGGTGTTCTATTGTCTTTTTATAATATGTATATTAACCATTTATTGTAATAATACCAAAATACATGGTAAAAGTTAAACTATATAACTAAGAGTTATATCTAAAAGATAAAGTTATTATGGTGACATAATCCTATATAAAACGTATTGGTTGAGAGTTTTTAGACCCATCCCCACTATAACCATGAAATAAATATTTTTGGAGAAATTATATACCGAATTTGACTGTATAATAAATAAATATTTCATGCTTTTCCTCAAGTGACCCTCACATCTCTTATAATAGGGTTATATACCGTCTCTCAAAATCACACCCCCAATGCCATCAAGCTCAGCCAATCCCTGCTAAATATCCTCCCAACTACACTGAATTATACCAAGATGTCTTAATTTGATCAGAAAGCCAACCTATTGATAACTTTCGATTAACTCAAAAGGAAACACCTTAAAAATATCTAATAATTTCACCACCTATTTCATTATTATATTCTTCTTCCACATCATATTTATTTGTTGTTTCCATATGATAATAATTACTCCAGTACCTTATAAATTATGAGATGATATTAGAAATATGTGACAACTATATTCATTATCTTATCCATCAGATGAATGAAAAGTCACCATACATGCATATTGATAAATTACCGTCTCCACGTCGTGGTGATGTTTTTCATTCAATCACTTAATTTTTTGGATGTGAATAATAATGAGTATAACTGATGTAAATAATAAATATAAAATTTAAATGATTTTTATATATGATAAAACATCAAATTTCATATGATTTCTCAATCTATAAAATGATATTGTCACTTGTACGTACGTACAGATTACCGACTCCATGAAGGCGATAAAATTCATTCCCCATCATAACTATTCAGGAAGAATTTTCATTTTATGATTAATCATAATGTTTAATAACTTCATATCATTCTTTATATGAATCAAATACATCCTATAGATAACAATCATGGCTTCATAACAATGAAAATAATTGAAAATGAATTAGTTAACACCCGAAACAATGATACAACTGAAATATTATTAACAAAACAAAATTAGATGTTTATATATGATATAATATTTATATGTGTGGTTCATTTATAATTTAATAAATATTATTTAACAATTATACATGAGGTTAACGTACCCTCAATAATGTAAAATTACAAGTTAAGGGTTAATTCTACAATCTATTCATTATCTGAGGATGTTTATATATGAGTATCCACTGTGACCTCTTTATCATCCTCAGCTACGTTTCATAAAAATTTATTTCAAAAACGTTTTTACTATTTCATATTATATGTTTTAATTTCATTTATACACTTTATTGACTTTTTATAAATTTTTTGGACTGAAATCATTCAGTCTTTTTCAAAACAAGGTACTTTATGAAATTTTTGTAAAATTATTGAAGGAATATATTTTTACTTATAAAGTGAGTGTGGTTATTTTCTTATGTTATAACACCTTAGTAGGTTCCCTTAATATTTTAATAGAATATTTTCAAAATAAATGTTTTCTTTTATACTTATTTTTCATTTAAATGATTCTAAAATAGAAAGAGATATTTCTCCCAAATGGTTTTTGATTTCATCTATGTCCACATCCTTAGATGGATTTTCACTTGTTTGAAGTTGATTTGTTATGATACAATATTCTATATTGTATTGAATGTTTTTTGATATGTTTGACTATGGATATGTTCTTTTTACACAATTAATGATATATGGTTAATGTATTAACATTTCATATGCTAGTTTTATTATGAATGTTTATATTAGGTTTCAACCTTTTCATTTGAGGAATGCATTGGACTTAATAAGTGACGGGTGGAGCCCGCTATAGGTCCCTATTGCAACTGTAGGTATCATGAGACAATATAGTGTCTTGTAACTTGTCTTTTACAAAATAATATATGTATTCTTGGCACGAGGCCTTATTTGTGTGGTTATTATGTCTGATATTATGTATTCCATCATTATGAAATTGGATATTCATATTACATGTGATTATCGGACAAGTATAATGTCCATGTGAATAAGTAAATGGAATTATTTGATTTATCATTGATATATAATAATCATGTTTATTTTTAAAAGTCATGTGTTTTTGTCTTATACATTTCTTTAAATGTTTATCTTATTTATTAATGTTTTTTCTATATTGTTATCCTTACTGAAAACCTAAGCTCACCCCATTCTATGTTTTATTTTTTCCAGGATGCAAAGAAGTATATTATGAATGACCTATAGGGATATTCTAAGGGTGATGATTTTGTTAACATTAGACACAATGTTGATTTTTTATTTCATTATTTAAGGTTAAACATTAGTATGTTTATCGTACTTCCAATGCTACTGACCTGATCAGCCTTTTGGGATTCGATCACTTCTTTTAATGACAATGTTATGTAGTAATGCACTGACTTTGGTTAATAGGGGTCGAGGTGTTATATTTGGTATCTTAGATGTTTAGTACAAACCATGAGTGCTAGATTTAGAAATACTCTGATTAGAGAACACTACCATAGGAAACACTTTGAGGATTAATATAGAATAACATCCTAGAATTTGGGTAATATAGAGATTTTGTGAGTTTTCTGAGAAATACAACCCTATCTGGAAACGCGCAGGTAGAGGTGGATCTGGAAAAGATGTACCTAAGAGTTAAACCTCTGAAACGGTGTTTCTAGTTTGATATAGGGTATTCTGGTACACGAAAATGGTCCTTAGTGCACTCATTATTATGACACTCCCGCAGGATATGGTTAGGATAATTCTAATTTTCCTTACAAAAAGTTATGAAGTATTTCTAAATATATACCTCCAAAACAAAAACATTTTTATGATAAAGGATTATATCAATAAAATTCCAACTTATGTTATGTGTTTTACAAGTTTGAAATTATGTATAGTGATTCATAAACTAATCTACTACATTCCATTAATTAGAAATGGAACCATGTAGAGGGAAGGATACTATATCAATGGACATAATCCATTTAGGGAATTCCCTCCTACTCATGATAGTTATAGCGGAGGTGGTGATGCAACTGTTGCTGATCAGCTTATCTTCATACTGGGAAAACTCACTCTGGTTATGAATAATACCCTTACCTATATAGAGCACCCTGATCCACAACATGGAGGAAAAATGTTAGACCGCTTCATGCGGAAAAAACAACCAATATTCAATGGGACTACAAATCCATTTGTATCAAAGGAATGGATAAGTTCCTCAGAGAAAATATTTCATGATTGGTAGAGTAGGGAAATGGAAAATGTTATCATGGCAGTTTATCACCTCACGGGAGATGCAGAACAATGGTTGTCATTAATTTAAAACAAAAAGGAAGAAGAAAACGTATCAAATATATAATAGAGGGAGTTTAATGTAATTTTCATAGAAAAATACATTCCTTGTGACCATAGAGCAGATATTGAATGAAAATTTCTGAGTCTAAGGAAAAAGGATGGTGAGAATGTCACAATGTATGAGGCTAACGTTACAACGTTCGCAAGAAATGGAACCAATTATATGTACAACCCATGGAGTATGATTGATTGATAACATAAATGAGTTAAAACCATTTCATTATCATGATTTAGTCTCAAAATCCCTCAAATCATAGGAAGACATTACCCCATGTGCTATCAAGGCAGAAAATGAATTCTCTAAGTATTACAAATTTAATGAAATGTAAGTGAAGAAGATATCTATTGAACACTATGGAAATGGAAGTAAGGGGAAGAAAGAAAATTTTGAATTTCCATCTTATGGTAAATTTGGGAAGAAACACCCCATTACATGCCCAAAGGGAATGGGACTCTGTTACAACTATGGTGAAAAAGGACACCATGATAGTAACTGTAAGGGAATGAAATATTTTGTCAATGTTGAATGTTGAAATTGTAGATAAATGGGGCATTAAGAAAATTAATTTCCTAAGGGAAAGTAAACATACCTCTCAAAAGGACATGGGAGTATGTCCAATTTTATACGATCACTGTTGTTGAGTTTGAAGCTCTGAATGACATGGTTGCAGGTAATTTAACGGTATCCTAAAATTTATCAAATTCATTATTTTATTCTGGATAAATTCATTCTTACATATCGTCCCATATTTCATTGAAAGTTAGATATTTACTATTTGATTTAACATGAAAGTTATCAATAAAAACTCTTAAGGTAAGTATCATTGAAATAATTTTTTGTGAATCTGTCCACATTAGGGCATAAATATGTTATTTATCTACTAATCTCATAATCATACCCATGATTTAATTTGATATAATCCTAAGTATGGATTGGATTTTAGACCATGAAGAAAAACATTATTGTAAGAATAAGAAGGTTACAATTTTTTATGATGATAAGGTGTACCATATCTTTAGAGTATAAATGTCACCACCTGATTCATATTTATATCCACCCCTAGTAGCTCAAAAAAATTAAATTATTGGGGAAGGAAGGTAATGAAATAACTATGGCTGGGGAGTGGAATTATCAAATTTATGACGTACCTACAGTGAAAGAAAATATTGATGTGTTTCTATAAGATTTAACTGGACATCCTCAAGAACGAGAAAATGAGTTTTCTGTTGATTAAATTCTTGGTCCAAGGACTATATGGCAGACCCATTATAGAATGGCCACTATAAAATTAGTGGAACTAAAGAACACAACTAGAGGAATTGATTAATAAAGGATTGTTTTCTCTACTGTTTTCAATGGGGAGCCCATGTTCCTTTTTTATAAGAAAGACGGATCTATGTGGTTGTGTTTTGACTTCAGGGGATTCAATTATATAACAATAAATAACTAGAATCCCCTACCTTGAATTGATGATTTATTCTATAAAAATCATGAAGCTCAATATTTTTCAATGAATGATGTTTAATCTGGATATCATATGTCGAATGTTAAGAATGAAGTAATTCCTCAAACCGCATTTCGAACAAGGTACTGGCATTACGACTTTACAGTAATGCCTTTTGGACTGACTAATGCACCATCTATTTTCTTAGATCAAATTAATATAATTTTCAAGGATGTTTTTTATTAAATTGTAGTGGAATTTATTTATGATATCTTAGTTTACTCTAAATGCTATGAAGATCATATAAATCCCTTGCGCACTATTCAGAAAACCCTCATAAGAAATGAATTACATGGGAATTTTATCAAGTGTTAATTCTGACATCATAAAATTTATTTTCATGGCCATATTGTCTCTATGGATATAATCTCTATCGATCATTCTATAATAATATAATTACAAGAATGTGAAGCATCAGTGAGTATAACTCAGGTAGATAGATTTATTGGTTCAGTTGGTTAGTATCTGCGTTTCATCGATAATATTTCTCGATAGGCTAACCAATTAAACCAGATGATACTTAAAGGAGTTGAATTTATTTGGATGAAAGAGTGTGAATAATATTTTGAAGAAATATAGAGAATATTAGTAAATTCTTTTATCATGACTCTACCATCAGGGAATGATGGGTTTGCTATTTATAGTGATGGTTCATAGAAATGACATGTTTGTGTCCTTATGTATAATGATATTGTTATTGCATATGTATCACGACAACTAAAAATTAATGGAAAAAATAATCCCACTAATGATCTTAAGTTAGCAGCTATATTCTTTGCTTCAAAGATATGGAGACAATATGTCTATGGTGAAAAATGGTAAATATATATTGATCACAAGATTTTGAAGAACAGTTTTATCTAAAAAATTACTAAACATGAGGGAAAGGATACTTCTCAAACTACTCAAGGATTATGATTTCACCATACACTACCACCCGAGGATGGAAATGAGGTGGAAAATGCTTTGAGAAGAAAGGTTCTTGGAGATTTGAAGTAGATGAGAGTTGAAATGGATCCTATGTTCATGGATCTATTAAAGATTGATATGGGCATAATCATGGAACTTGAAACATCATCATGTATACAAATGGAATCCAAAACATATTTACAGGATAGGATTAAAAGATATAATATTTGTGAAGAGAGGTTTCAAGAGAAAATTAATGCTCTGATTGATGGGAGATTTATTGACAACATATGTGGAGATAGAATTTTGAAATTTTGGAAGATAAATTGTGTTCCTGACATAACTGATTTAAAAATCTAATTGTTCGATGATTCTCATAGCTATAATATCTCTATACAACATGGTAGCACTATGATTTTTAGTTTTTTGAAGGGAAATTTTTTGTGGGACAACACAAAGACAAATATTGTTGATTATGTGTCATGATGTATAGTTTATTGACAAGTGAAAGTAGGAAGACAACATCCTAGAGAAGTAATGCAACCATTTCCCATACCTGAGTGTAAATAGGATGATATTACAATGGACATTATCATGAGACTACCAATGAATCCAAGAAGGAATCATGAAATATGGGTGATTTTGTATCGTCTTACCATGTAAGCGCATTTTATTTCTATTAGAGAAGATTTATCCCGTGAACGTTTAACAATACTATATATTAAGGATGTAGTAAGACTTTGTTGGAGTACCCCTATCAATTATTTCGTATAGTGATACCAATTTTACATGAAGATTCTTAAATGTATTCTAGTGGCCCTAGATACTGAACATAGTTTGAGAACTTCATACTACCCTCAAAATGATTGAAATAAGAATTGACTATTCAAATCCTAGAATACATGTTGAGATATTTCTCACATGTCTTTAAATGTATGTGGGATCAATATTTACCTGTGGTTGAATTTTCCATTAACAATAGCTTTCATACAAGTAATCAAATGGCACTATTTGAAGGGTTATATGGAATGATGTGATGTAAACCAACTTGTTGGGATGATGTAGGTGAAAGAAAACTCAAAGGCTCAAAACTTGTTGAGGAAACAATGGAAATGGTGATGGTTATACAAACCCACATCAAAGCAGCTCAAATTAAAAGAAATAGATATACCGATAAACGATGGAGGGATTTGGAATTTCATGTAGGAGATTATTTTTTCTTAAAGGTATCTTTATGGGTGGGTGTTATAATACTTGGATAGAATGGGAAATTAAGTCCTATGTACATCAGACCTTTTGAAATTATTACACAAATTTGAGTTTTAGCTTATCGATTGGTAATGCCACCAGGTCTCTCCAAAGTTCATGATGTGTACCACGTATAATTATTGAGAAAATTCTTGCCTGACCCAACACATGTACTCACTTATGATGAAATAGAATAGAAACCTGACATTTAATATTTAGAAGAGCCTACTAGAATTATTGATACCGAAGAACAAGTGTTGAGAAATCGGATGACTCGTCTGGTGAATGTTCAATGGGGAAATCATAAGATGGATGAGGCAACGTGGGAACCCCAGGAACTTATGATGAAGAACCACCCGAATCATTTTATGTAGTAATATTCTATAAATTTCTAGGATGAAATTATTAAATTGACGTGAAAATGCAACACCTCATGCTTCCTCGATATGTTTCAATTTGATTTATGCAATGGCTTGTATTGTACGCAACATGGAGTTTTAACACGCGAGGATGAATAGCTGTTATGAATTGTAATAAAAACATTTTGAAACTTTGAAAATTTTATTTTTTATAATGGTCTTCATTTATTGATTTGGAATATCAAAATTATCTTTGGGTGAATTTTTTGTATTTTAATGAAAACTATCAATTTTTTGATGAATAGTGAAAACGCTACGTTATTATTTAAAACAGTCTTTTTATTTAAAAAATTAGTTATTTTGATTAAATTTATATTAGGTTAATATATATAAATTATTCCTATATAATTTAAATGTGATTCATTGTAGTAATTTTATAATAATATTAGATCTATAAATTCTTATAGATCTTTTTACCGTGTTTTACCCACCTTCTAGTCGTAATTTTAAATTTTCATAAAAAATAATTTTACCTTTTCTGGTGAATTGAATTACAAAAATCCAAGAGACACAGTTGACATCAGTAAGTAAAATTTGGTTCAATAAGATGAAAATAATTTTTGGTGAATAGTAACTTTTGACTATTATTTTCTACGGTTAGAAGTAAATAGGGTAATTAAAGGTAAAAAATGATATTATATTTACCCTAAAAATGTCATAAATCTGTTGGATAAGTTTATTTATACCAAAATTAACCTTTAAGAATGAAATAGTATCCTTTTTGTCCTCCTGGATTAGATTATGACGTTTATTATTATATTATTTAAATATGAGTTAAAAGTGTTAAATTCAATGTTTAATAACTAATCCATTTTTAATATAATTTTTTATAAAAGATAAATTCTCATATAAATATTAATTAAGAAGATAAAATATTTTATACACAATGTTATATTATTTTTAATTCTTATACATTAAATAATTAAATTTTTTATGACCTAATGATGATTCATTAATTAGCTTATTAATGAAATATTAAAATAATTGATGTTATAAATATCCAAATGAAATTAAATTGATACTTTTGATTAATTACAATAATTTTCTAGGTTAATATGACATGTAATAGTCGATTAAATATTTAATTTTATGTGATAATATTTTTATGACTTTCACAAAAACAAAATCCCAAATAATGTCAAAATTGACATAAATTAGTTTTTCAAAAAAATACTATATTATTAATTGATATAATATTTTTAAAAATCAATGTTTTAACTTAAATACATAGATAAAGATAGATATATCATTAATTAACCACTAGGGGTTCTCTTTCATTTTTATAGTATGATTTTTAATGATTTATTATATTAATGCAGGATTTCATGGTAAAAGTTAAACTATTTAACTAACAGTTAAATCTAAAAGATAAGGTTATTATGGTGACCTAAACCTATCTAAACCAATTTATTGAGAGGTTTTTGACCGATCCCCACTGAATCCTCTTAATAAATTCTTTTGTATCTATTGTAACCCGAATATGATTGTATAATAAAATAATATTTCAATCATTTCCTAAAGTGATCCTCAAAACTCTTATAAACGGGTACTTCCACTTCTCTCAAAATCAAACCTCTAAAGCCATTTGGATCAACCAATACCTGCTAAATATTCCTCCAAACTACCATCACATAGACCTAGAGTCCTTACATTGATCATTAATCAATCCTAATGAGCCCTTTTGATCAACTCAAAAGGAAACACCAAAAGAAGAGTTAATAATTTCACCTCCTATTTCAAAGATCTTTTCTTCTTCCACTTCCTTTTTCATTGTTGTTTCCATGAAAAAATAATAACTTCAGTTCCTTATGCATAATATGATGTTATTATAAATATGATACAACCATATTATTATTATATCCATCCTATGAATGAAAATACACCATTTGTGCGTACGTACAACATATTGTCTCCACGTCGGGGTGTAGTATTTTATTATAGAACATCATTATTTAGATAAGAATAGTAATGATTATAACTAATGTAAATAATAAATGTAATATTTTACTAATTCTGTATATATGATATACCATCCAATTACAAATTTTTTCACCATAAATAGAATGATATTGTCGTTCGTGCGTACGTACAGATTACCATCTCCACAAACACGATTAAATTAATTCCCCATCAGAAACATTAATGAATAATTTTCATTTTATTATTAAAATTAATGTTTATGAACTTAATATCATAATAGATATGATTCAAATACATTCAATCCATAACTATCATGGATTACATTACCAAGCTTATAGTGGAAAATGAAGTACTTAACAACCCAAACAATGATACTACTGAAATATTATTAACAAATCAATATAAAAAGATCATATATGATAAAATATTCATATATGTGGTTATTTTATAATTTAATAACAATAATTTGAGTATTATAAAGTAGGTTAGTATACCCTTGATCATGTAAAAGAACAAGTTACGGGTTAATTCTACAATCACTACATTATCTGAAGTTGGTTATAGATGAGTATCCACTAGGACTTCATTATAATCAACATCCGAGTTTCTTAAATATGTATTTCAATATATTTATAATATTTACTATATATGGATAATTTTAGTAATACCCTTGTTTAACTTCTTATAAAACGTTTTGAAAGGAATCTTAACAATGTTTTCCAAACAATGTACTTTATGACCTTTTCGATGAATTAAGGAACGAATGTTTTTTTAACAAATACTGTGAGTGCGGAAATTTTACACCATTATAAAACCTTTGAAGCTTCCCATAAATTCTGATAAGAATATTTTCCAAATAAATGTTTTCTTTTTTAATTATGTGACTTTTAAATGAATTCAAAATTTAAATAGACATATCACTCAAAAAGTTTTTCATTTCATCTATGTCAACATCTTTTCATATTTTTTACAATTTTTTGAAGTTAATTTATTATGCTAAATCTTCCAAATTTTATTGAAGGTTTTGGGATATTTTTTATTCTGTATGTGTTATTTATAAACCATTCATGGTTTATAGTTAATGTATTAACATTTTATATGATAGTTTTAATAATATTTTTTATGTTTTGATTCTTCCTTTACAAATGAGGAATGTATTGGTCTTAGTAAGTGACAGGTGGAGCCCACTATAGCTTTTCAATGCATCGGTAGGTATCGTGAGACAAACTAGTTTCTTGGCACAAGTCCTTGAAAAAGTCTTATTTGTAGTCTTTTTCTGAGGCATTGACTACATGGTAATGATATCTGGAATTATCCATTATGTCATTATATGATTTTATATTGATATTAAATGTGAATATTATTCTAGAAGAATATCCATGTGAATTAATAAATGAAATTATTTGATTTATCATCCCCATATTATACTAATGTTTATTTTTAGAAGGCTTATTTTTTAGTCTTATATATTTCCTTTAATGTTTATTCTTATTTATGAAGGTTTCTTCTATATTGTTATTCTTACTGAGCACCTGAGCTCATCCCATTCTATGTTTTTTTCCAAGATGTAAAGAAGTGTATTAAGACTATCCTATAGGGATAGTATAAAGGAGAAGACTATGATAAATGGAGTGAATTTTTTTTTATTTCGTGATGTAATTCAAAACATATATATGTATCTAGAACTACCAAAACTACTAAACTGATCAGTTTTTCGGGATTTCATCCCTTATTATCATGTCAATGTTATGTAATAATGCACCTACTATAGGTAACATGGGTCTGGGTGTTACAAAAAACATCAAGAAATATCTCTTTTTGAAAATTTTTAATTGTACCTAAAAATGATTTTGTTTTTATTTAAATACATTGAAAATCATAAAACACTTTAAAAATTACACCATTATAACCACAAAAAAATTAAGAAAAAGACCATTAAAGAAATATTATATCAAAAAAATTCATTGATAAGACCTTTAATAATATAAATCATGATTCGAGAAACAAAATACCTATAAAAATTTATAATCTATAATTAAATTCCAAATTTCACTTTTGAAAAAATATGAAAATATTTTCTTTTCTTTTTAAAACAATAAATTATTAAAATAAATTGAAAATTATTATAAATCATAGATGGGAGGATCCATAAAGATTACAACTAATAATGGGGAAGGAAATTATAAAATATATTTTATTTTTTAAAACAATACTACTATTTAAATAAAAAATGATCGTAGAGGTTGCATTCAAAAGCCATTTTTCAAATGAAATGTCAAAAACTTCTTAAAATATTTAATATTAAAAAACAATATTCATTAATGTATCCTTCAATAATAAATATTGTTTTCTATAAATAATTGATAATTTTTGGATAAAATATACATCCTGAAATGGGATAATCAGGTCAATTGTTTTTTTTAATATCCATTATTGAAACCAGAAACCTAAAAAGGTTATATATATTTCCTTTGAAAAGAGGTTAGGAATTTTTATACAACCAAAAATTTGTTTTTAGTATTTGAAAACAATAATCTCTAAAAATTTAAGGATATTCAGTTTAGATATGGGGAAAAAGTTCATTTAGAGAGATCAGGAAATATTATGAACCTAAATAAATTTTATTAATAAAAACATTCATGTGACACTCCTCATGCCACTATAGAATTAATTAATTTGTGAAATTTATTTCGATTAATTTAAATTTACGAGTGTACAATGTAATGTTTTAAATATTTTGAAAATTTTACTACTAAACATAGTTTATAAACAAAAAGGTGTAACATTACATGAACCATCTATTGCATCCCATCAAGGTAACTGTGTTATTTGGCATAGTTTCCACCAAGATAGTCAGACAGTATGGTGTCGTCGGGGAAACCATGTTTAATGGTATTAGGCTTTTGTAATGTGAAATATATATATTTCACATGGATTTGAAAATGTGAAGGAAAAATATATAGATGCACATAATATTTTCAAAAAAATTACCCTTTTACCACTAATAAAAATTGAATAAAAATCACTCACACTCACTTTTCACCCATCTCGAATACATATTGGGTACCCTAGTGGAGATACCCTTTTTCATGTTCCTTTCCCTCTTATCCATTTATTTTACTTCCATTTCTTTGTATTACATGTGTGATCTATGGATGTAAGATTTATTCCACCAGTATTACCCTATTGTACTTTTTCATCTCCCAATCGCCCCCGCAAATCCACAAAACCCAATGGAATGGGGATTAACCTGAGTCATCCAATTAATCATTTGTTATTGTTTGTTATGAGTCTGTTTGGATACATTATTTCATTTTTTGGTATCCACCACAAAACTAAATTCATTTTAGACCATTTTGGATTTCCCATCACCTATTTGATGTATGTGATTCTAGATAAATAAATTAAATTTTATGTTATTAACTTCTTTGGTGATTAAATTATTAATTATGATAATTAAATTATCTTTTATTCTAGTAGAATAATTTTTTATCTATTTTAATGGTATTTTTTCATAGCATGAGAATAATCTATTTTCCATTGGATAGTAAAATTTATTATGTCACTACATAATAAATAATTATTTGTATTATATTTTATTTAATGGAATAACATGTTACCATCAAGACCAATATGTTCATAATTGGGGTTAAACAAAGTTTGAATAACAGGTATTAACTATTGTTACATAATATGTGTTAGATGAATTTTATATTTTTTTTGCTAAAGGGATATATATATATATATTAATATATGTCCACTAATAATATAATTTTGAAAATGGTGTGATTTATTTTTATTTTCCTTATTTTGAAAATTAAGGATTTTCCATATTTTGAAATACGTTTGAGACCAAGGGTCTCCTGGTGATTTGAAATGACCTTTAATATGGGAATGTTTGATTTTATGAAAATGTTTCTAACATTGTATTTATTCATTTGTAATATCTAATATTAGATTATAATTTTTTTTAAATTGAAGGAGTTGTATTTCTAGTTTAGGATGTTAAATTTTCAATCTTTATAAAAATAGAACCCAAAGGATGTTTCAAATGTGGATTTTAAATGATATAAAAATGACTTGGTTCCCTAAATCGTTTGGTATAATCTTTTCTGGAACTTTTTATCAATTATTTTTATTAATGTATGTTTCCCATGTTGATCCTTGTGTAGTTATGTTGTTATTGTGTCTTTTGAACCCATGGTGAAATTAATTATATTGAAATGAAGAATTTAATAAGAATATTTTGATATGTATTAGCATATTTTTCTAGTTATAATTTGGAGGTATTGTTTTATTTGTTTTTTTACGATTTATATTTGATGCTTGAGATTTTTAATTGAGTAAACTATCCTCTATTTGAATTCTCTTTATATTGTAAGGAATATTTTTTGAGAACTATATGAGAGGAAGTCCTAGTATTTAGAAGTAGGCTACCTATAAAATGTTTCCAATCTATATGTCATCATTTATATAGAGCGGGAAGTAGGTCATGATCTATAAAACATTCTACATTCATTGGAAGAATGTGATCTCCCATGGGTTTTTAATTAATATTAGTATGAGGAGGCTGCCTAATATAGGGATAGGTTGAGTATATATAGCCCATATTCCATGTCTACAATTAATGTATTGTATTAATATATCCCAAGGATGATTCCAATGATACTAAGTAAATTTTTTATATCATTATTGGATTCTACATTTATTCGATTGTATTCATCTAACACACATATCCATTTTCACCATTAAATATTCTTAGTGATATACGTATTTAAATCATTTCATTATTAAATTGTGTGAATTATGTATCACCCTGAATTTGTTTTTACTTACACGTAACTAGGTTATTTTTATAATGTTTGAATTTGTGGTCTAAAAAGGAAAATTGTTTTTTTTTCTTGAATGATATTTCCAAAAAAAATTATCCCTTGAAATTTTTTTATTAATTTTTTTTCATGAGGTGATATGGAAAGAAGTTAAAATAGTGATTGGGATATTTTCTATTCTTTAATGTCCATAATTCATTAATTTAAATTTTTAATTAGATTTTTTAAATAATCATTGTTTTTAATTTATAAAAAAGGGCATTTAATTGAAATTTCACATGTCACATTCTTTTATAGGGAATGTGAAATCATATGATATAACTTTTGTTTAATATATAATTAAAAAAAATTATTCATGATTTTTTATATATTAGGGTTGTCTTTGTGGCACAATGACTACTCATATTCTCAATCCTATTATAATTTAGTTGTAGATTTTTTGTTCCCCTTATAAATATTCATCGACTGTTGATTAATATACATAGTTGAGGTGAGTAATATTTTACCACTTTATACCTATGTTTTATATCATATATTTTTTTTGGACCTACAAATACATTTAAAAAATTTACAATGTGTATCCCATTATATGATTTACTTTGGATAAACATGATTTTACACATTTATGTTAATGGAGGATAGCTATATCAATGAGAGTTGAGGAGGGTATAGGAGTAAGATATGGTTTTTATTCCTATCGAGGGTGATTAGGTGTGCATGAATGGATTTTATATTTACTTTTCCTTACAACTATTTTCATTTTTTTTCATTTTTTATATGGATGTCTAACATATAGAATGGTCATTGTTATTTTTTTATCAAATTTATTATATTTCAATAACTAAAAATATTTTTTGTTATTGTTCTCGGCATTATTACTATGATTTACATGGATTGTTTAAAAGATGCGGGGATTAGAGACACAATTCAGCCATTATGTTTCCTTTTAGAGCCTTCCTTATACATATATCCATGGTTAACTAATAATAAATGTTATTAGTGGTGGTCCTTCATTCAATATGGGCACAGATAGTTCATGAGTCTATTTTTATATTTAGGGTCTCATAGTAATATTGAGTAATATTATTTGTTATACATAGTAGGTTGGCCATTTGAGGCTTCTTGATGAACACCTCTAATAAAAACTCATATGATACCATGGAATGCTATATTTTAAATTTCAATTAATAATTTCTTTATATTGGACATTAATTGTTTTTGTACAAATTTTCATAGTAGGAGTATCCTTATGGGTAATTTTGGGTAATGGGGTGGGTATATAAGAATTATTAATTGAATGTGGTATGTCTTGATATAATGTTAATCCATATTGTGACCAAACTGAAAATCAAGAAATTGTAATGGTTTTTTTTGTGAAATTGGTACATAGTCCATCAAACGAAACGATTAATTCATAAATAGATAAGTTAATAGATAGGTTCAAATCAATTCAGGCAGTAAAAATGTTTATGATGTAGGTGTAGTTTCTATGGATTAGTATTTTTCCATTGTTTTGGTTTGACTATGGTGTGAAAATGGTATTTTGTAAAAATTAATAACCTAATGTCAAATTCCATTCACATGAAAGTAGTCTTTTTGGAATGGAAGTTTTTTAAATATTTCATTAATGAATTTTAGTTTTTGATTTCAATATTTGGGATTATTTATAAAATGAAATATGTTTATTGGAAATGTTGGAATGTTTTTTATCACTCAGTGAATTTGGAATTTTAGAAAACCTTTTGGTTTTAAAACCCATTTGATCATTAATTTTAATGAAATTTGAAACCCCTAGCGGTGATTTTAAAATGTTAATTTATTTTATTTAATGAAAATAAATATAAAAATGGTTTTGAATATTTTATAAGGAATTATATTACAGAATCATGAGTGAGTACATTGTTTTACTAGTGAGTTGGTTGTTTCCAAATCAAAGATTAATTTTCAATGAAATGGTTTCTTATTCCTTTAAAAATGTATCTGTTTTTAGTGAATGCATTTTGTTTGTATGCGACTTTCCATTTTTTCTAGGTGTTAATTTGATTTAATACATTTTTTCATGTTAGGAACGTATTATATAATTTTTGAAATAAAAAATTTGGGAATATGTTACATTTTATATAAGTTTAAATCCCCAAAATGGCCTCTGTAATATCTATTTGCCTTCTATTAGGGGTATTTCTTACATTATTTTTATATATTTGTTAGACTTTATATTTACTGGAATGTGATATTTTCCCTTTAATATTACATTTTTTGTGTATGCTATTTGTTATCTTTATGGATCTTGGATAGGCCAGCCTTGGAAATTTATTTGGGTGATATGATTAGGATTGGTCTGCTTGATATATGTGGTTATTTTTTCTCTATAGATGATTATTTATATCGATGGTTATTTCTTTTTGAGTTGAGATGATGGTATAATGGAGTTATATCCTATATTGTTTTCTATTTTTTTAGATGTTTTGGATTAGTTTTTGGTTCTTTATTATAAGATTTTGTTTGATAAATTGTTTTTTATGTATTTAGGAATTTTTTATTCGATATTTATGTGGAAGATTTTTGTAATTCTAGATTTATATTTAGGTCCATGAATGACGATTTCTTAATTTTTTACATGGAATGGCCATGGTTGAGAGATTCATTTAGAAACAAACAATGTGGAACTAGCTGAGGTTATGAACAAGGTAGTGTTATATTATATCATGTGGGTTCACCAATAGACGATATCCATGGAATTTGATCATTGTTTTACCCATTTTATCTTAGTTTACGATTCAATTATAGGCCCCATGTAATTTTGTTGTGGAATTTATATAACCACTTAATGATTTGGATGTATGAGAAATTTAATTTTATGGGTGACCAAGTCTTAGGACAATTTGTTATGGATCATTTTAGAGAACTGATCTGTAGGATCCTGGATTATCATTGGGTTTACATTTTTTTGGGAGTATCATGGACAATTATTCGTTTTTAGTGACAATATCTTTGTGGATGTATGTGGTAAGAACAATCCTATAGTTTCCGTTATGGTTTCTAAGAATCATAATAATCTTATTGACACTCCCTTTTTTGGTGTGGTCATTCGATCAATCAACAATTAGATTTGTTATAAACTATAGGGAGACCATAGTTAGGTCTCCATTCATTATATTTTCATTTTGGAAGCTCATGATTTATTAATATTTAACAGGTTTTTTCATATATTGAGGAACTTTATTATATATTTTATGGTTGGGCTGTGTTTCTTATTTTATTGATCATAGGATATCTTGATTTTTCTCTATAACATAAAAATTAATTTGAAGGATTAAATGGTTGTCCACCAGTTTTTTAGTTACAATTTTCTTGAGTACACACTTTATGGGGGGAAAATGTGTTAGTGTGGTAATATTTTCTACATTTGGCATGTTACTCAGGAATTAATTTAACTTAGTTGATTCCGAGTTGATAATTTTTTCAAAATTATTTTGATAGGATTATAAATTTATAGATATTTTAGAAACTTCATAGCAGTCACACGTAGATAGGAGTACCATTTTTGAAATTTTACATGCTGGTCTATCAACGATATTGTAATATTTTTTAGTTTTCCTACATGTAGTCAGACCATAATAGGTGCTGGTGGAATCCATGAATCATGGTTATTGGTATCTAGGCATTATTGTACGTCTTCTTTATTTTTTTAAACCAAGATGGTAAAACAATATTATTCCCATACTTGTTTTTCATTTTTTCGCAAATTATTTTTTATAAAAAAACATAAAAATCACTTAGCCTCACTTATCCTCATCTCTCTTGTCAAACTAATACACCCCAAGGGAGATTCTTCTGGAGCATGATGATCCCTTCTATCCTCACATTAAAAAATATTATGCATAATTTGGGTGACATATATCTATATATTATTTTACTAGAAATTGTTTCCCTCTTTTCCTTTGTTTTCCCTCTCTCTTTTAGACCTCATGGCTCAGATGAAACCTTGGGAAAGAGAATGGGAATATTTTTTAAATTATATCTTGTTGGGGTAATTTATGGGTCTCTAAGTTAGCCTTTTTTCATGTTTGGGAATCATCCTCCAAAGTCAATATGTTAAATATTATATCTTCTGGTCTTCCTTCTGTATGAGGTAGTAGTTTCCATTGAATGATCATATAATTCATTTAATATATTTTTTTGTCTTCTTAAATTTAATTTTATGAATTTTAAAATATCATGAATCCATATAATTTTCTTTTAAATAATTTAAATGGATTTCCCTGGGCAAGGGTTTAGGCCACATACCATATGATTGTAAATTTTCCCATGTGGCACTTTTAAAATTATTTAGGTGTTTCAAAATTTCAGTAATGAAATTTTATTTAAGTAGAATGTCTAAATTTAATTTAATTATTTTTCAATATCATTTCAAGACATGGAACGTACAATGATTTTTTTTCCAAATGTTGTATTAATATAAATTTTTTTATTTTCTAATGGGTTTATAATATTTAGAAAAACTATGATTATTATGAGTCAATTTTTTTTATTAAATTGTGTGAATTATTTTAAAGTCCGTTTTTATAAACAATTGAGATATAAGAATATATTGAGATGATTTCAATTATATGGGTCATTAGTTGTTTTAAAAATGACTTTAATATGGGTATGTGCGATATTATAAAAGGGGTTCTTATAACCATTTTATTTCATTTGATTGTGGTTTATTTATATTAAAAATTAATCTATAATAGAAAGAGTTATATTTAAACGTTGTCTATTATTGTCTGCATCATTGTAAATTTTGATTCTAAAGTAATTTTGAAATTATATTTTCAATGGATTTGAAATCATCTTTCATCATTATAATTTTTTTAATTCCTGGTGGGAAGATTGTGTAAATTGATTTTATATACACATTAGGCACTCAATGGGAACCATGTAGTAATGGTTTAACTATTTTTCATGTCCTCAAGTGGGAATTATTTATATATACATGTATATATTGATTTATAGACTTGGATTTGTGTTTTTAGCATTTTAATGCTAGGGTCTAAGAGGATAGGAATGAATTGTTTTCAAATTTTATATATTTGATGTTTTTTTATTATTTAATGATTTTCCACACATCTATTTTAATTGTCAGGGGTGACCCAAAAAATGTATGTGACCTATATTAATAAAATACCTGGTGTTCAGTCATATGATACATAGTAAATGATTCCCAAATATACTATGTCAGTTATATATATATGGTATTGTATCATGAGATAACATACTTTTATGGCCCATAGTAGTTTGTGAGATCCTAAGGTGTTTATTTTAATTAGTCTAAAGAGGCTGACATGTAAAAGAATAGGTTCTGTAGTGTCGAACAAAGTTCCTTGTCTACAGTTCAAACCATGATTTACTAGAGTCTATGAAAAAATCTAATGACACCTATTACTTCTTAGAATACTTTAAGTGGTTTTGTTTCAAATTTTATTTAATTACCAAATATTGTATATTTATTGGAAAAATAATTTATTTTATTCTTTTTATTTCTTTTCCATGATATCTATAAGAATATGTGATACTTTTCTATCACTATTATTTTGGAATGTTTTACCTTAAAACAACTAATTTATATGTTGTTTTAATGTAAGGTTACAATGTAATATTGTCTAATTTTCCTAAACAATTTTATTTATAAAAAAATTATTCCTTCTTTTTTATGAATAATTATTTTTCATGAAATGCATAAGAAAGAGAAATAAGTGGTGAAATTTTAATTTTCCTAGGATTAACAGACAACATTCCTTAGTTAAGATGATGAATTTCAAATGGTTAATATCCAGTGTTTTTATTTTAGAAGAGGGAAGTTGTTTGAAAATATTCTTGTTGAATATTTTTATGTTCCATGTAAAAAAATTACACTATGTTAAAACTGTCATTTATGAATTGTTTTATTTACGGTGATCCATATATTGGGGGATTTTTTTTCCTACTGAGTTGTTTTTTTCACATATATAATATATATGAATATGAGGTTATTTTTATCCTTTTAAAATCATTTTTAACATAAATTGATTTTGTGGTCTTTGGTGAGATTATTTTACAAAATTCTATAATTGGGGAATTTTTATCTATTTCAGTATGAAAAAAATTAATTTTTTATAAATAATGTTATATGAACCATCATATTATTTACATTGTCAAACATGTATTGTAATAAATTATATTCATATATAGTATCTATATATGGATTTGGATATGATGTAACTGGGTAAAAATACAATTATCATTATATGGGAGGTAGAATGGGTGTGAATGAGGGGATTACGTGTTTACATCTATTTACCACTTTATTTATTTTTTCATTTCAATTTTTTCAAACACGTCTGATATAAATATTGAATATTCCTATATTCATTGGATTTATTATATTTAAAAAAATAGTAAATATTATATGAAACCATTACTAAATGTGTACATATTATTCATAGGAACTAGTTTCTAATCTATGGGGATAATGAACACCCTTTAGGATAGTGAGGTCATGTTCAGGCATCTGTTAGATAGACAACCCAAGTAATTTAAATAAAACACATACATTTAATAACTAATAAAATAAGTAATAAAAAATTATAAAAATATTCTAGAATATAATGGTACTACCGTGTAAATACAATGAAAAAAATTAATGATTGTGTCTTAAAAAAATAGGTTGATTCAAGATAACCACATTAACCTTATACTTTTTTATATTACATATAACTTTAAAAAGTGAGAATGAAATTGATATTAAAATACCATTAATAAAATGTATTTAATTATTATATATATGAAATTTTTAGAATACATAATATTTAAATGAAAAATCTATTCATAAACATAATATTTCTCAGTTATACTAAATTTTGATGAAAACCCCTAAAATTGCATTTCCTATAATATAGAAGTTCCATGGAATTTTTATAGTAAAAAATATATATTAATAAAATATATCTTGAACACATTAATATTTATATTCTTTTATATGATTTACTTATAGTTATTTGTAATAATTATATTAGTTATAAATAATTTTTTTTTTCAATATCCTGTGTTATTTGAATCGATTGATTTGTAATTTAAATGTTTTGTAATGGTATCAAATTTAAATATTCCTTACTGTGAGATTATTTTAGGTACTATAATATATCAATTATAATGTTTCATTACATTATCATTCCACATCATAAGTAATATAGTCATGTTTAATGCTTGTGAAGTTGGTTATGGAATTATTTTAGTAAATTTTTATTAAAAAATGTTTCATCAATAATAATTAGTCGAATAATAATATAACCATAGAAAAATTATAATCGAAGAATTATTTGATTATTAATTTTTAAAACCCCTTTATTAATTTTATATTCATCAATTAATGAAATATATTAATTTTTCATGTAGGTGGTCAAACCTACCAAAACAATAACATACTATATTATAGGGGTGATTTTTTTTGAGAAAGTGATTTTTTTTTGGAATAATATTTTCATTAAATAAAAATAATGATATTATTTTTATTATAAAAGTGGTGAATACAATTATAATAGGTTTTTATGAGTAGTAAAATACTATATTTAAAAAGATAAGAGTCACATTCCTGGAGTTGGTAGTCTGCACATAAACAATGGTGATGCATTAGTTTTAATATAAAGGGTAAAATATTGAGAATAGTACATAATTTTATAATATTAATAAGTTTTAAATTTCATATTTATTAATTAAATTCCCAATATGATCCATACATGTAACATTTTTAGAAAAAAAAAAGATCATGTCACTTATGGTGGTGGTTTCAAACACCTAACAAAACATAAATTTTTCATTTTTATGATTTTAGGAATAATGTTAGAAAATGGTTATACAAAAACATATAGAATATCACTATAATTATGTAGATAATATTATTATTTCATCAAGGGTAAATTAGGTTTATATGAGGTAGAATAATAATGAATGGAAAACAAAATAAAATAGATAATTTGGGAATTTTAACGTTCTCTTTGTAGAATCTGCACTCCAAATTTGATTAAGGATATGATTTTCAGAATTTGGGGAAGAAAAAACAACATACATTGTAAATATGAGGGTGGTGGATATAATTGGATAGGTTTTTGATAAATCTAAATGGCTTGAGATATAAACAGTATTAGGGTGGATATGGATCCTTTCTAAAGGGAGAAGAGTGGTATTTGTTTAATTGTATAAAAGGTGAAATTGAAATTTAATGATTAGTTGGATAAAACAATAAAATAATAGATTTATGGAATATTTAGGATCAATCAAGATTCAACTAATAATTTTACCAGCTGTTTTTATCTATATTTTAAGTGCTATATTCTAATTTTTTTTAAATTTTTTAAATTTGTTTTTGTGGTAACTAAATTTTACCTATGTAATGTAGATATAATTAATAAAAATAAAATGAACATTATCTGGTATTTTTTATATAAAAATTATTGACAAAATACCAATTTTTTAAAAAAAAAATTTTAATAGTGTTGAAAATCAATTTTAATGTTAGCACACATAAAGTGTAAATATATTTTTTTATAAAATTCTCATTTTAATGATTATAAATAATTAATATGATAAAACTACCTTTGTTATATATTTTTTTGATATTTATTGTCATCTATTTAAAAAATAATATTAATGTGGATTTATTATAAATCTACCAAAATTTATATATTATTAAAAAATAATAAAATGTAAATTTGAAAATCAAATTATAATAAAAGTTAATTATGCTTCCAAATGATAAAATTGGGCTCTCAATATTTGGAAAATTATTTTTAAAAGAATCATTCTCATCCTGAATTACATTCACAATCATAAAATTTTTAATTCAAGAATATATTGGGGTATTATCAATTGGGATATGTCATTAATAATAAATGTGTTTTTCACTATTACCCTACGAATAAATATTTATAAGAAAATAAATATTATAATTATAATCTAATTTACACAGCATGGATTGAAAAATAATGTTATATATATAAAATTATAATTCTAAAATTACTTAGTTTAGTTTTTAAATGAATATAAATTGACAGATGAAAATTATTTTTATAAAAAATGTATTTTTAGTGTTATTATTATTATATCATATAAATTTATAATTGAATGAATTTTATTATATTAGTGCATGTATAATAATATTTTTGATATTTTTTATTTAAATTAATATAATAAAATTGAAAAAAATAAAAAAGATAGTTAATTTCATAAATAAATTTATTTTTTAATAAGTATTTATATTAATAATTTTTTGATTAAATATATGAATCTTTAGTTAAGATATATCAATTTTTACTATATAATATATTATTCTAAATATATTCATAACAACATTATTATATTATTTCATTGCTCGTTTTAGTTTAGTATGGTGTGTAGAGAGACATATTGGACATTGAATTAAATTAGATAAATAAAAATAAAATAATATGGGGGTATTATAATGTCTCTTAGGTTCTCATAATAGTGAAAATCATTATGTCAGCACATTCTATCCTTTCATGATAATGAATCCCAAATCTAAATTTTGTTAATTAAAATATACTAAATATCATCTTCCTAATTTTTGACTATTCAAAAAAGAAGTAGATGTTGTCCATTACATTTTCTATCCAAAATCATTCAAAAAATCTTACTTAAGTGTTTTATTGTTTTTTTTTGAAATAACACCGTTATTATAAATTCTTGTTGTGAGTAGTGTTTAATGTCTTCATAATACTATCTAACTAAATAATGAAAAATCTATATCTAAAAGGTATTATTTGGTTTCCTTAAATATTTCACCACTTCAACCATCTCTATATAATAAAATGACTATCTCAGAGATAGAAAAACAAAATATGTAACAATATTTATTTGAAAAAATAATTTTAATAGTAATATTCAAACCATTATGACTATAATATCTAAAAATAAATACTGAAATTCTATCAATATTTTTCATGATAATCTATGTTGTCATAAATATATTCCACCAGATACAAATATAATTATGTGAGCATATTATTGAATCATGTTATTGTGGTTACAAAAAATAATCGATAATATATTTCCCTGTAATTGATTAATAAAAACATATATTGTTCATACTGTATAAAAAATTCCATGTTTATAACATAATTTCTCTTCACCCTCAACTCATGAAAATAAGCCCTCAATAATATCATCAAAATAGACTTAAATCCATTTAATTAGCCCAATGTATCATAAACATGAGTAAAATGATACTTATTTTTCAATCACCAATATAAACTTCTGGTTTTTGATGTACAATCATAATCTACAATTTGGATTCTTTGTTAAAAAAGTTAAGCATCCAAAGGTGGAACAATTGATTAGATAAATTTATTTCTCATTAAACAATGAAATTTTGATTTAATATTTTAAAGGTACTAATATTCTATCGGATAGGAAAGAAAGGATATTAAACATATTCCATGTAACATGGAAATAAAGAACTACATGTCACATTCTTTTTCAAGTATGTAAGAGTCATTGGGAATCATGTAAAATAAAACTTAATCAACAATATAATGTTTTGATTTATATTATTCCACCACTAATCCATGAATCAATACTACTAGATATTATTTAAATGATTTTCTATCTTCAAAAAGATATCCTTTCCAACTCACATGAATTTTAATCTCATCCTGAATGGTTTTACACTTACATTAGTTGTTGTAAAAGAATCTACACAGACATAAAAGTTGTTATAAAAATTAAATATCGTAGTATAATCTTCTATAATAATGATATATTTTAAACTAATATCGAGGATTGAAAATAAAAACAATATTTCATCATTAGTAGGAATATTAAAAAAATTGGATTTCATTACTCATTAAACATTTACCCTATGATTTGATTCAATAATTATATAATATGGAATCAACTACACTTTTAAATTTATTTCATATATATACATGGGAAGCTATGAATATATGGAACATGCCTATATCAAACATTGATGTTATTCAGGCGTAAGAAATGAAGTACCTCATTATATCATTGGTCGGGAAGTGGAGTCTTCTATAACATGATCTATATCAAATAAATACCATAAGTTATTCTCAATCAATCATTGTAGAGGGTTTCCACCCCTCAAATACTATATATCATCTATATAATAATTCTATTTACATTTAATAATCAATAAATCAATAGTTTAACTAGAATAATCCATACTAAAATCATGATAATGAATGTTGAAAATTTTCACTAATTAACAAACTTTTCAAAAATTATTATATGGCCTAGTTTTATTGTGATATACATATATCAAATTCATCATTTCAAAATTCTAATAAACCCAAATTTCACTCCTTCCATTTAATGGATTTGATCATTCAAATCACATATTACTACAGAATTTTATTAAATTTTTTAACCTTATATTTTATAAACAATATAAGTGGTATATTATTCTATAATAAATAACTTCTATATCATTCATGGAGATTACTTATTCACATTCAATGTATATGTGGTTTGGTCCAAAAAATAATTTCTATTCTAATGTTAAGTACAAATATATTTTTTATATTTAAAACATATCATTTTAAAAATTTTGAATATATTCAAAGAGAACCAACAGAACAAATGAGCTAAACACTCTAAAATAGTTATGATCCATTGCATTATTTAATCTAATTCCAAAACATTCACCATATTAAATGTTCTTTTATAATAGATATAAATGAAAATATTTTCAAATACATCCAATTTATGATAATCATATATATTTTATTATATGACTATAACAAACTAGTTACATGATAACCCCCAATACATATTTTGTGATTTACACCCTTGAAATCTCAAGTGTAAAAATGAATTGATATATTTGGTGGATTATTTTCAGATAATGATATGCTTTATATAGTATATTATCCCAATTAAATATATGGGAATTTTTTATCTATAATTACAAGGATTGGTCAACATAATTTAGTCTTATTTGTGTTTTCCTCAACTATGATACTAAATCTATTGGTCAAACGTATTTCAAAAATATCAAAATAATAATAATTTGTCTTTTATACTTCCAAAACCCTATCTAATCACAATAAAATAGTTTTTGAAACTCCATGAATTAAATTATATATATATTTATATATTTTAAGTGTATCTATTTAACTTTCCATGATTTATTCCATTCAATTCAATTAAATTTTTTTATCATTATACACATCCAAAATATACATGATTGTATTCTTGGTTCACTAGTAAAAACAAAAAAACATAAAGAGTTTGGCATGGTATCAACTATTTAAATATAGTCCACTAATAATATTCAATGGTAAAAACTATGATGGTTTTCTATGAATAAAAAAATAGAATTAATATTGGTAATAATTAATGTTCTATAATATCAATAAAATATAAATATTTAATTGTATAAAAAAATAATCCATACACTAAAATCATATATGTTTATACCATAAATTAGTCAATTTGTTTCTCATATTTAATCACATAAAGTATAAAATTAAATGACAAAACACCTCTATTTGATCACCCAAAATATTCCTTTGACACCGACTCTGTATTCTTAATATGTCTGGGGAATTTTAAATTTAAAAAAATAAACCCACGAGAAAAATATATAAATAAAGTATAACTTTCACTATATTAAATACATTTATCGGCATATAATTTCAAATTATTTTTACATCGATAATTATATAAATGATGAAAAAATTAAATCAACACATAATTTGGGGGTATTTATCATATTTTATAATTTAATCCAAAATTCTACCTCAAAAACAAATATTTTAAAAAATATATCTTATTACTTATTTCATTGAATATTGAATTAAACATTCAATAAAAAAATAAAATTAGTCAAAAAATATTTATACTCACACTTTATCATGATATATTAAATATATAACTTCTTTCATATCTCATTAGATATTATTTATGGATGTTGAGGTTCACTTGGGGGGTCCCATGTGAGACCCATCAAGTCACATCATAAAATTATGTTCATTTTTAAAAAAAATACATTTCATGAAAAATTGTGACATTGTATTGTAATCAATAATATATTTTTCTTCAACAACCATAACATATATGAACAAATTATGATTACATTATAATTTAAAATGAAATTAATAATACAAGAAATTTTATTTTCTTATTTTCATTTATTTTATAAACCATCACCACATATTAAAAATGGTTGAATAATAATAGACCATTATAGATGAACCATATCACTGGTATAAAAACTATGATTTTGATATCATTATAGTTTCATTTTTACAAGAATATAAGCATGATAATACCTAGTTTTTAATCCAAAATATATAAACCCATGATAAAAATTATTATATAATTTTATTACTTATAAAATAAAGAAATTATATAAAAATATATAAAATCAATGTTCTCTATAATGAATATTTTTCTCATTGCCTTCAAAAATTATTTTTCTAAAATAAAAAAAATACTATGGTTTCCTAATTATTATGACATATTTTTTAAAAAAATATTATTAATAATTTTACATATTTTTTCACGATTACATTATTCATAGTTCACATCAATTATTATTACATGATATTTTAAAAAAACATCACCTAATCTCTAAGATGTGATTTTTCTTCATATATAATGTGAGATATATTTACATAAAAAATATGAATCCAATTAAAATAAAATTTACTAGAATATATTTATAAAAAACACTGAAGATAAACCTTTTCTCCTAAACGTTTTTCACCAAACAATTGAAACACATAAATAGTCATAATAAAAATACATTTAATTATTTTCTTAACTAGTTAACATAAATAAAAATTCTTTTAAATAATCAAAAACATTGAAATTTTTCACCACTCAAACATTATATGCTAACATGAGTAAACAGGGTGAATAAAATAAGAATTATGGATGAAAATAACAATCTTTTATATAGTCATCATGAATATTATAATTTTTATTCAAGGTACAAATACAATATACAATGAAAATATATTAGGGGGCCTAATGTCATTGACACCAGGGGAGACCCCTCAGATCAAATTCACCCCCTCATTATTAAAGAGGGAAAAGTCGGAAAAAAAAGTTATATTGGAGCCTTAGATAGCTAAAGAGGAAATATAATCTGTTACATTGTTCCCATCATGCCATGTATGGGTTACTATTTCATTGCTGTTGAAGAGGTCCTTGCACCTCCTGATGATATATGAGATTTACCACGAAGTATAGCCTAAAAAATGTAAGGAATCATGAATTTTCATTGAATCTGTTTCCACTTGGAAGAGAGATGTAACACACTACGTATTCATAGTACGTTATTTCTTCAAAGTAATTCAATAACATGCTCTACAAGCAACCCCAAGTTCGAGCTCACCATGACTTACCAATCAAGCTATTCAAAAGTGGTCATGAATACTATTATCTGAATTTTTAATATTATATATTCCATAAAAATATTAACATCCATATTATGTGTTTCTTATACATAACATGTGAATAAATTCATTTTCTTATAAAGGATGTATTTTCCAGAAATAACAATTTTATAGCCCTTTAATGGAGAATTCTATTAAATAATATATTTTACACTTTAACATATTCAATTTGAAAAAATAAACTTATTATTTATAATCATAACTTAAAATTTTACTTTATATAATTTTTTTTGTTTTTCTGATAACATTCATATTTTGGTGAATAATGAAAAATAATAAATTTTAATTGAAAAAAACTATTTTCATCAAAATAATTTATAGTGTTCAATTACACATTTGAATTGTTTGGTAGTATAATGAGATTATATTTTTATCATTTTATACAATTTAGGTCATTATAAGTAATTTCACATTTAAAATTCACTTAAACACAATTGAGTCCTTTGATAGTTTTTACCTTTTTTAAAAACCCCCACTTTTTGGTTTAGAAAAAGGGAATTATTTTTAAATTAATAAATGAAACATTTATGTTCTGAACATGGTAAAATAAGATTCATTTTTTAATTCATAATATCTAATTATCTTAGGGTAAATTTTTGGTGTTTTTATGAAAACATTCAATCTTTGATGAATTGTGAAAAACACTGCATTGTTTTTTAAAAAAGAATTTTTATTTAAATATTTATTTATTTTATTAAATTTATTTTATGCAAAAGTAAATATATAATACCTATATATGTTCAATTTAATTCATTGGAGTCATTTTATAATATAATTTGATATATTAAATTTTATTGAACTATTTGCCAATTTATACCCACCTTTAAGAGCATTTGGCGATTTGCATAAAACATTATTTTACCGCATCTTCAATTTGAATTTAAAGAATATGATAGAAATAGTTGACATTAGTATGTATAATTTGATTTAATATGATGAAAATATTTTTTGGCGAATAGTAATGTTTGACTTTTATTTACCACACTTAAAAGTAAATAGGGTAATTAAATGTAAAAATTGTATTATAATTACCCTAACACATGTCCTAATTCTATTAAATAAGTGTAATTCGACCAAAAATAACCTCATGTGTAAATTATGATCCTTTTGGTCCACTTGTTTTAGATTATGACATTTAATATTATTTTAATTAAAGAAGAGTTGCAATTGTAAAATTCAAAGTTTATTAACTAAAATATTTATAATATAGGGTTATATAAAAGATAAAATCAACTATAAATATTATTTAGAAATATAAACATATTTCCTACACAATGTTAATTTATTTATAAATTATATACATTAAATAATTCAATTTTTATGACACAATTATGATGTAGTAATTACCTTATTAATGAATGAATCAAATAAATGGTATTAAAAATACTAAAATAATTATAATTTGAAAGTTATGATTCCATACACGAATTATATAGGTAAAAATGACATGATATGGGTTATTTGATAAATTATTTCGAAGTGATAATATTTTTATGACTTTCACAACAAACAAAATAACAAAGAGAGTCAATATTGACATAAATTAATTTTTAAAACACATACCATATTATTGGATGATATAATATTCTTAAAAATATAATGTTCAGAAAAAGGGATTAAATAATATTTTATATGTCATTAATGAACCACTTTAGGTCTTCTTGTTTGTTTAGAGTGTGTTTACTATCAATATAGTGTAAGAATACAAGAAGACACAGTAAAAGTTAAACTAATTAACTAAGAGATAAATCTAAAATATAATGTTAAAATGGTAACCAAAACTTATCTAAAACAAATTGGATGAGAGTATTACCACCCATAACCACCTAAGGATATAAATAAATTTATTTGGGGCCATTATAAACAGAATATGATTTTATAATAAAGTAATCTTTTAATCATATCCTAAGATTACCCTAAACCCTCTAATAAAAGGGCACTTCCCCTTCTCTCAAAATCACACCTCCAAAGCCATTTGTCTCGGCCAATCCCGGAATAAATAACCTCCCAAAATGTCTCACATCAACCGAGAGTACATACATTGATATAAAATCCATCCTAAGGAGCCTTTTTTATCAAAAAATTGGTAACACTCAAAGAATTGATACTAATTTCACCACCCACTTTCTTGTTCTTGTCTTCTTCCACTTTCTCTTTCTATGTTGTTTCCATAACAAAATGTTGACTCTAGTACCTAAAACATACTGTGATGTCATTATAATTATGGTACAACCATATTGGTTATTCTATCCATCCTATAAATGAAAGTGTCACCATACGTGACTACGTACAACTTACTGTCTCCATGTTGTGGTGTAGATTGTTATTCAAACACTTCATTATTTGGATGGGTATAATAATGAGTATAACTAATGTAAATAATAAATATAACATGTTTATGATTATTTAAATATTATATAACATCAAATTATAATTTTTTCACCATCAATATAATGATATTGTCTCTCAAACGTACCTACGGATTACAGTCTCCACGACGCGATGAGATTCATTTCCACATTCAACATTCAATAATGATTATAAAATTATATTTTTTTAATATGTATGTAATATATGACATAATAATTCTACTGAATATATATATATATATTCATATATATATATATATATGTACTTACATATATCTTATTCCGTTAATTTCATTCAATACGATATGAAAACAGAAATAGCGTTTATGCGTACGTATGGCCTACCGTCTCCATAATCTGTGTTTTCAATTTCATTTATATATCAATTATACATGTTTATATTCTAAATATATGTAAATAATATATATATATATATCATTCATTATATTCTGATTGTATGTAAATCATGATCTAAATGATACGATTAGGAATAACAAGTTAAAACGCGTACGATAATGAAAGTGATTATTGACCGAAATTTTCATTTAACATTAAAATCATTATTAAATGTGAAGTATAAAGTCATAAATGAATGATGTTTGATATAATAAAAATGAATATTGTTCTGGTATAATTTAATAACATACTATGTTCATTATAGAACAGCTTCAACATACCCACGACCATAGAAAAGTTCAGGGTAAGGGTAAATTTCTCAATCACATTTTTATTCGAGATTGTTTATGTGTAAGTATTTACTGGGAAAAATTTATCATTTATACCCATGTTTCATACAAATAATTTCAAAAAGATTCTTTTATGGTTTTATGGGAGGGTCTACTTAACTATATCATCATATTTAATGTTTTAAACATATATGTTTCTAAATCCTAGTAAATAATGTCCATGTTTTCAAAATAAATTTAAGTATTTATTTATATGGATATGAATGATTTGAAATGATAATTATTTTCAAATGTTTCAAAGTGGAATGGGACACTTTGATTCAAAAACCTCTTTTAAATTACATCCTTCATAAATGTGTGACTTTTAAATGATTTCACCAAATTGGATAATTCTCTTTAAAATATTTACGGATCATTTTCAACTATGTCTGCATCCTTTACGAGATATTATTCGTGATTCAGGATTATTTATTATCATACAATATTTTATATTGTATTGAATTAGTTATTATATGTTTTATGGTGAATGGTCTATTTTTATACCATTCATGGTTTATGGTTAATTTTATGATATTTCGTATGCTAGTTTTAATACGAATGTTTATGTTTTGTTTCAAAATTTAAATATGTGGAATAGAGTGGACTTGGAATGTGACGGGTGTAGCCCACTATACTCTTTTAGGCATCAGTTGGTCTCATTAGACAAAACTGGTGTATTGGCCCAAGGCCTTGACAAAAAATTTATTTGTAGTCTTGGCACGTGGCCTTGACTTTGTGGTTGTGATGTCGAGCATTAGCCATTCCCTCATTATGAAATTATTTATTACATGTGATTATTCAAAAATTAGAATATCCATGTGCATATTTATATGGTGATGTTTGATTTATTTTTTCCATATTAAATTCATTATTTTGATTAAAAATGTTGTTGTTTTTATTACACATCTTTCCTTAAAATTTTATATCTTTCGATAAATTATTTACACTTACTGAGCATATGAGCTCACACCTTTCTTATGTTTTATTTTACCAAGATTCTAGGAAGTGTATAATGATTGATATGTCGGTTTATGCTAAAAGGAATATCAGAATTCTCAAAAAACTAACTATGTTGTGTTTTATGTTTGAATTGTAATGTAATGTTAATGTATGTAATCTATTTTCCAAGGTTTCTAATATGATCAGTCTTTCTGGAAATGATTCCTTCTAATCATGCCAATGTATTAAAATAATGAACCATCTCTGGTTAACAGGGATCAGGGCATTACTGTTGGTATCATATGATGTTTAGAAACAACCTTGGAAATAGATTTAGATAAATTATGATTATAAAACATTACCCTATGATATACTTTGAGTATTAGTATAGACCAACTTCCAAGAATTTTTGTAATGAATAGATGTTGTGTATTTTACAAACAATACATCGATACCTGGATACGAGAAGATAGAGCCAGGTCTGGCACAGATGTACCTAAGATTGAAAACTCCCATAAAGAGTTTCAGGCTGGACTCAAGGTATCCTAGTACACAACAATGGGCCTTTCTGCACTCTTGGTTACGACACTACCAAGAGACATACTTAAGATAGTTCAAATTATCATTACAACCTATTAAGAAAGATTTAGGAGTACATAATTCCTCAAAGTAAACATTTTCTTTATTATAGAATATATGAATAATCTTTTCAATTTATGTTAGGTATTTTACAGGTTTGGAATTTTGGATTGAGATATTAAACTAACCTACTATATGACATTGTGTAAAATGGTTCCTACTGACAGGAATTGCAATCCTAGAAACACACTTGATCAAAAGATTAATAAGAATCATATATTTCATGGTATTAAGAAATAATTTAGATGGAAAACAATCTACCACATTTTCTCATCAAATGAAGAAATAATATCATGTGTAAATAAGAGAAGTAAATAATTTTCTGAGTCTTATGACATTTAATGTATGGTAGAGAAGAAAAGGATGGAAGATTGAAAGATGTCTAAAGGGAAGAGGGGAAAAAGGATTTTCTAATATGTGATAACTGTGGAAAAGAATCACCTTGGTAATTTCTTGAATAGAATAAGAGATCTCTATAATTGTGGATAAAAACGACATGAAGTACGTGATTTCAAGGGTAATAAAAAGGATTCAAATGTACAATGCTTCATCTGCAAGGAGTTGGGACACTACATAAATCAATGTCTAGATCATCAGAGTATATCCCCAATGATGCTATTATCTAATAATCATGTTATCATAATACAGAAGATGAAGAGGATTGATTATAGATATTTTGTTTTTATTAAATAATTGTATCATTTGAGTATTTTATTAATGATGTACATGTTATAAGAATAATAGAGTATACAAGGATTGTACTGCAGTACTATTTCATTAAGGACATGAGATTGTGTGGAACCGTGAAAAGTGACTCAATAGCATGATAATTTTGTTTGGAAAATATATGTTTGAGATAAATATAAACCATAATATGGTTGTGATACTGAGGTAGCGATTTTGTAAAAATATATGATTGATTTGGATAAATTATAATAGATATTTTTTTACTATCTTGATACTGATTAATGTTTTGTATATTCCATCATTTTTGGAGTTTACAACATTTTTGAAAATACATAGTATATCTAGTATTATATAAGGAATAATGGAGAATGAATGTAATCAATAAGGATTTATGGTAATTCACATTGATACCCAATTTTAAATTAATATATGATGAATGGATTCATATGTTGTTACATGAAAAAAGTCATCATTGTGTTTACCTTCCATATAAATTTGGGGCTGTGAGTTTGGACAGAAATATTTAGATAAGTCTAAAGTGTGAAATCGATTATGTTTTAAAATTGATACTATTGTTATGGTCAAATAATTTTATCAGATTTGTTTTGGATTTCCCTAAAAAGGAAAACCTGGAGATCAGGCGACAACCTGTAACGTCCATGAATGCCGCAAGACTTTAACACGCAACAAATGGGTGACAAGGGTGGATCACCTACCACTAGAATACATGATTTCCTAGGTTTTATAATGTAGTTTTTTAAATTTTATAAAAATGTCTTATAAATATATTATTTTTAGAACACTACATGATTAGGATAAATAAAATATTTATGAATTCTATTATCTTTTAGTGTGAAAGATGAGTATGTGGTGGGAATTAGTTAAAGGATGAAACTCAACATGTCATGTATATTTTTCCCTATTATTCTACAAAAAATTTAATTCTTAAAATATAGGGAAGGAATCTTAAAACCAGAAATATCGTATTCTAATACCTTATGTTTTTTTGAATCGATGATATTTTAAATCATCATAGATTGATGGCTTTGTGGTTCTCAATTTTACACATGTTTTTGATTTATGACCTCAATCACTCTCTATAAATATTTACGTTTTCCCCCAATTATGTTTCCCAAATAGTCACCAATTTCTTCATTATCAAGATTATTATTTGGTGGTGACTTATTCATTTACCTTTCCATCTTAATTGGACTAAATATTATTATCCAAATTTTTTATGTGGGTTTTCCACAAGGGTATTTTTCTATTATTAACCTCTTATTTTATAAGAATAGTTTCAAATTACGAGGATTCAACTTATTTAAATATGGGAGAATGTAACACCCCAATATTTGATAGTACGTTATTTTGTCAAAGTAATTAAATAACATGCATAACACGCAACATCGAGTTCCAACACACTACGACTTGCCAAACTAGTTGATCAAAAGCGGTTATGAATAGTATTATATGAATTTTGAATTTTATATTTTCCATATAAATTTTAACATCCATATTATGTTTTTCATAGACATAATATAAGAACAAATTCAATTACATCAAATAAAGAAATTATTTTTTAGAAAATGAAATTTTACCTCCTTTTAATGAAGAACCCTTTTTAAAAATAATAATTTACACTTTTATATATTCAATTTGAATAAATAAACTCCTTCTTTAGAATCGGGACATAATAATTTTGTTTAAATTTTTTTGGTGTTTTTCTAATAACATTTATATTTTAGTGAATAGTGAAAAAAAATTAATTTTAATTGAAATCTTTTTTCATCAAAATAATTTATTTTGATCAATTATATATTTGAATGTTTTGGAACTATAATTGGAATAAATTTTTTTCATTTAATAAAATGTAGGTCATTATAAGTAATTACACATTAAAATTTGACATAAACACATGTCAATGTTTTGATTGTTTTTAATTCTAAGAAACTCTATTTTTGGTTTTGACATCCGGATTTAATTATAAGTTAATAAATGAAACTTCTATGATTTTAATTTGGAAAAATATACTTCAATTTTGAATTCATAATATCATAATTATATTGGGGTGAAATTTTGTTATTTTTTCGAAAACATTCAATTTTTGATGAATAGTGAAAAAAACTTCGTTGTTGATTAAAAGATACATTTTATTTAAATAATTATTTATTTTATTTAAATATATTTTAAGTCAAAATAGTTATATAAAACCTATATAAGATCAATTTAATTCATTAGATTCATTTTACTATAAAATTTGATATATAAAAGTTTATTGAACTTTTTACCATCTTTTACCCACCTTCTAGGAAAAATTTTAATTTTGCATAAAACATATGTTTACTGAATTTATGAGTTGAATTTAAAAAATATGAGGGACACGTTTTCCATCTGTAAGTTAAAACTGATTCAATAATTTGAAAATAATGTTTGGTGTATAGTAACTTTCGACTTTGATTTACCACTTTTAAAAGTAAATAGAGTAATTATAGTTAAAAATGATTTTATAATTACCCTAACACATGTACTAATTCTATTGGATATGTGTAATTATACTAAAACAACCTTGGGAATAAAATATGATCCTTTTCGTCCAGTTGAATTAGATTATGAAATTTATTATTTTTTTATATAAAGAAGAGTTAAAAGTGTAAAATTCAATGTTTATTAAATAACCCTTTTTTATATAGGGTTATAAAAAAGATAAATTAGACTATAAATATTATTTATAAATTAAAATGATTTTATAAACAATTTTATTTTATTTTTAATTTCTAGTCATTAAATAATTAAATATATTTATTATACAATGATGGAGCATTAATTACCTTATTGATGACAGAATAAAAAAAATTGTATTATAAATATTCAAATAAATATAATTTAAAAGTTTTGATGCCAGCCACGAATGTTCTAGGTTAATATAAAATGTTATGGTTGATTAGATAATTTTTTTTTGAAGTTATATGGTTTTTATTACTTAAAAAAAAAACAAAATACCAAATAGTGTCAATATTGGCAAAAATTAATATTTAAACCAAATACTATTATACTGGTTGATGTAATAGTCCTAAAAATATAAGTTTTGGGAGAAGCGCTTAAATAATAAAATATACACCATAAATTAACTACTTTAGGATCTCTTGTACGTTTATAATATGTTTATAAACCAAATAATTTAAGAATACAGGAAAACGCGGTAAAAGATAAACTATTTACTTACGAAAAAAATCAAAAATGTAAGGTTAAAATGGTATCCTAAACATGTATAAAACATATTAGTTGAGAGTATTTCAACCCATAACCACCTAAGGTTCTAAATAAATTCAATTATTGCCATTATGAACTGATTATTATAGTATAATAAATTAATATTTTAATCTTTTCCAAAAGTGACCCACACTACTCTTATAAAAGGGAACTTCCCCTTCTCTCAAAATCACACCTCCAAGGCCTTTTGGATTTGAAAAACATATCCCCAATATCCTCCCAACTTTTTTCACATAATCCTTGAGTCCATAAATTGATAAGAAATCCAATGTATGTATCCCATTTGATCATCTCAAAAGGACACTTTTGAAGAAGAGGTAATAATTTCACCACCCACTTTCAAGTTCTTTTCTTTTTCCACTTCATTTGCCATTGTTGTTTCCATACCAAAATGATAAAACTAGTAACCCCTACATATTTTGATGTTATTATAAATATGGTACAACCATATTAGTTATTCTATCCATACTATAAATGACAATGTCACCATACGTGCATACGTACGACTTACCGTCTCCACATTGTGGTGATGTTTGTTATTCAAACACTTCATTATTTGGACGGGAATAATAATGAGCATAACTGATGTAAATAATAAATATAAAATTTTTATGACTATTTAAATATGATATAACATACAATTACAAACTATTTCACCATCAATATAATGATATTGTCGCCCGTTCATATGTATGTTTTACCATCTCCATGACGCGATGAGATTCATTTCCACATTCACTATTCAAAGATGGTTATAAAAATATATATTATTAATAAGTATGTAATATATGACATAATAATTATAATGAATATATATATATATATATATATTTGTGTGTGTACTTACATAAATAGTATTCACCTACTTCGATTAAATATGATATGAAAACTAAAATAGCAGTAATGCATACGTACGGCCTACCATCTCCATAAACGGTGTTTTCCATTTCAAATATCTATCTATTATAAATTTTTTTATTCTAAATATGTATGATATATATATATATTTATATATATCATTTTTTATATTCTGGAAGTATGTAAATCATGATCTTAACGATACGATCAAGAATAAGAAGTTAGAACATGTACAATAATGAAAGTGATTAGTACACAAAATGTTAATTTAACATAGAAATAATTATGAAATGTTTCTTATAAAGTCATAAATGAATCATGTATGATATAATAAATATTTATATAGTTTTTTTATAATTTAATATCATACTATGGTCATTATATAGGAGGTTAATCATACCCACAACCAAAGGAAATAGCAAGGAAAGGGTTATTTTCAGAATCTCAATATTATTTGAGATTGTTTATGTGTATGTATTCACTAGGAGATGTTTATCATCGACACTAATAGTTCATAAAAATGTTTCCAAAATGAATCTTTTAAGGTTTTATGGGAGGTTCTATTTAACTATATCATCATTTTAAATTTCTTAAATATTTAACTTTCTAAGTACTTTTATTTAATGTCCATGTTTTCAAAATGATTTTAAGGATTTATTTATATGGAAATAAATGTTTTTAAATGATAATTGTTTTCAAAATATTCAATGTGGTATGAGAAACTATGATTCAAAAGTCTCTTTTAAATTAGTTCATTTATAAATGTAGGAATTTTACATGATTTCTCATAGGGTGATATTTCTCTCAAAAAGTTTTACTGATCATTTTAAACTATGACTGCATCCTTTACTAGATATTAATCTTGATTGAGGATGATTTATTAAAATTCAGTCTTCAATATTTTATTGAATGAGTTATGATATGTTTGACTGTGAGTGTTCTATTTATATACCATTCGTGTATTATGGTTAATGTATTTATATTTCGTCTAATTGTTCTAATATGAACGTTAATGTTATGTTCTGACAGTTTATTATGAGTAATTATATGGACATAGCATGTGATGGGTGGAGATTTCTATAGATCCTTGATGAATTGGTAGGTATCATGATGAAAACTAGTGTCTTGACACAAGGCCTGGACCAACATTTTATTGGTATTAATGTAATGAGGCATTGACTATGTGGTAATGAAGTCCAGTGTTAGGCATTCCCTCATTATGAAACTTGTTATTACATGTGATTATTCGGCAAGTTGAATATCCACGTGCATGTTTATATAGCAATTTTTTGTTTATCTTTTCCATATTATGTTCAATATTTATTTTTAAAAGGTTTTTGTTTTTATTACACATCTTACCTTAAATATTTATAGCTTCCACTAAATTATTTTCCCTTACTGGGCATCTGAGGTCACCCATTTCTAATGTTTTATTTTACTAGTATTCCAAGAAGTGTATTATGATAGATATTTAGTGTTAAGCTAAAGAGAAAAATGGATTTCTCAAAAAACTATCTTTGTTGTGTTTTATGATTTATTTGTAATGTAATGTTAATGTATGTAATCTATTTTCCAAGACTGATAAACTGATCAGTCCTTCAAGAATTGATTCCTTGTAATCATGCCAATTTATTATAATAATGAATCGGCTCTGGGTATCTAGGGACGGGGAGTTACAAGAGAAATATTTTGTTGAGCAAAGAGGGTGATTCCTACGAGGAAAAACTTTTCCACTACTAGCATGGAGGAGTCGCTGCTGTAGTGTGCAGTGAAGGTTAGCCAAACTATTCCCATGTGGTCGCGAAGAACCCCTCCACTATGAATGTCCCCCTAAATGAAGGATCCATCTATATTGATGTTGAGGCCAATTATTAGGTTAAACCATCATACATAGTGTCCCTTCCAAGGAATGTTGGACAGTGGGAGAGCTTGCACCATGCAAGGAGATTGTTCCTTATTCCAGTTACAGATCAACGACACCATGTTAACCAATAGACTCTTTTTCCTCGCAATTATGTTCCTCCATGTTGATGTAATCCCCTCATATCATGCTCTGTTTCTAGATTTCCATAGGCACTATCACCCGACACATAGAAGAACAACTCTTGATGTTATTTCCATGCCGTTTTCATCTGATCCCTTAAACCAATGGTCCATGAAAGGAGTGTCACACTTCTCCCGGGAAGAATATGCTGTAAGACCTCTTAAAGCACCCCACACCGCATGATCCAACTACCCTTCAATGAAGGTGCGAGTCTTATTTTCCTCTCATCCATTATTATAGAATTGGATTTTGAAGACAGTTTGATTCCCATCCTTTTGATGTTTTAATCTGAATTTATAGCCTTGTTCCTAATCCCCCAAATGAAAATGTTGTATTTCATTGGAATCTTAGCACACCAGACCATGTCATTACATCCACCCCATTTATCATGAGAGCTAAATAGCCTGTGATAATCATTGGAGTTGAACATCCTTGATTAGTAGGATGTGAATACACATCTATCCTGGTCTAAATTAATGATAATTGAAGTGAAAAATCTCATTGATTGTTGTACAATACTGTATTGATGAACGAATGGTGGAGACTCACTTCATTAATGGATATGTTAGGAGTTGGGCATCATGGATAGCTCATCACTTTTCATACCCAGTTGTTGTACTAGAACAATATATTCCACTCCCATATAGTCCATTGTGAATTTTGAATGAGGTTTGGTTTGATGTTGTTAATCTTGGAATAGAGTGGAGAGTAATGCATAAAGAAAGTGACAACATTATATCCCCTATTATTGAACATCAACTTTCCATATAGTGTATGTTCTTCCAAATTTTCCCACACAAGTTTTTCAAGTATACAGTCAATCATGATAGCTAGGTTCTTAACATTTATCCCCCTTCCATGAATAGGTCGTTCCATGTTATCCCATGAAACCCATTGTGTTTTTCCATCCAAGAGTGCATCCCATATAAACCCTACGAGAATTTTATCAATGGTATTTATAAATCCCTTTACCACATTAGTGGAGTCCAGAGGATGGATCAGCATGGCATAAAGGTTTCTATTAACTAAGGAAATCCTACCCCAAATGGATGAGAAATAGTTCTTCCATTTGAGGACTCAGCTCATGTTCCTTCTCACCACATGTTCTATGTCTCTAATGCACATTCTCTCTAGGGATATGGGGGTGCCAAGATACACCATGGGAATTGTTCTACAATGCATGCCCAGTCTATGACACAGATCATAAATCCTATTAGGAAAAAATATTATCCGGATATAAAAGCTGCTTTCTCCTTATTAACAACATGACTACTCCAGTGGTAGTACCCTTCCACTACCCTGATGATGCCACACATTGATTTATTTACTGCATTTTAGAAAATAACGGTGTCACCAGAAAAAATAAAATGTGAAATGGAGGTATGATTCTGACTCCTTCGGTAGGGGAGCATGTCACTATTGGATATAATATTGTTGATCATATGACTAAGAGTATCCTATATTAGAATAATGATTCTTGGGTATATGGGGTCACCCTGGTGCAACCCTCAAGTTTCCTTGAAGTATCCTAGAGTTTTCCCCATAAAGAAGACTACCATCTAGGAGGATTTGTAGTATCTGAATAGAATATCAGAGGCCCAAGAGGAGAAACCCATTCTCACAGGCACCCTATTAATGAACCCCAATTCAACTCTATCATATGAATTATTCATATCTATATATATAGATATATTTGAACCGCATGTCTTGGTATTATGATCTCTCATCATTTACATAGACAACGTTATCGCACCTTGTATAGAGCGGCCTATAACAATGTTGTGTTGCTCGCGGGTGATCCAACGGGGTAGGAGGGTAGACAACCTTGCATTAATGGTACTGGAGAGAATCTTGTAAGGGAATTTTCACATACTCATACATCAATAGTGAAATATGGAGGAGGGTTCTTTGATCATTGTAATGAGAACAAGAGTTTTTTCTCAGGAAACCCATGGTAAGATTCCTAAAAACTATAATAAATATGTACACTATATTGAAACCATATGCCTATTACTTTTTATGTGGTTGTTAATGGGGTGAATTTTGTTGTGCGCATTTTATTCCCCCACACTGAACCATTCTCTTACATTAGCATTAATGAAAAGAATCTATTAGTTATTGGGTATACATAAAATATTAGAATCTATTATCGTAAATGAGTGGATTTAATTTTTTACATATATCTCTATAATGAGATATTCAATGGAGAGTACATAAATAGTGTATCAATGAAAAATTAGGTGATATTATCCCCTATAGGTGTTACTATCTTAATTGAAGGACATAGTCTTTATTAATTGATCACTTCATCTTCCACACCCGATGTTCATTGCTACATGTCAATGTTTATCTAAAAAGAATGAAATACATTGACTTATTAATATTTTTAGATTATTTAGTGAATTTCAAAATAAAATGGGTTCCATCATTATTATTCTATCAATCCATTAGAATCTAGAGCATCTTTTGTATTCATGTTTTTTCATAATCACAATTTTCATTTATTCATTATTAGATAGATGTTTTTAAAACAAGTATTGATTATTCCTCCATCTAATTTTTCTCCTTATGATTATTATTCCTCATGTAATATCCTGAATATTACTTCAATGTATTTTTGTTTGGAATTACCATGAGGGACACATTAATATTCTTTTTTCTTCTCACATACTAATTTCACTAGTTTGAATATAGAAAATATATTATGTAATACCTCAGTAATCCTTATTTTTAATTATTCAAGATCATAAAAACTAAAAATCAAAATTTTTATAGAATATATTAATTTAATTTTTCTCAAATAAGATAAAAATTATTCATGAATTTACGATTAATAATTTCCCCATTCATGATGACACCAAATTTTAGGAATTATGTCAATACACCCCTTTCATTAAAAACACATACTACATTACAAATCACATGATATAACGGAAAATAATCCAATTCTGTTAATTTTACCATTATTTAAATTTATATTCTCAATAAGAAAAATATTATTGATAATATATGATTAAATCCACGTATAAGTATGTAACTCACATAGGAGAAGATCGAAGTCTAGGAACGACTACATTTCTTTAATGGAATAAAGTTAAAACATCATATACATCAACCATCCTATTATATATTCGATGTAAATATTTCATTCAAGAAAATCAATTTATTCACAACTTTTCCATATATTATTAATTTAAAGAAAAATAATATTACATGACCTCCCACAATATATCATGTATATTCTATGTCATTGACTAATATTATTACGCATTGTTTATATTTTATTAATATAATGGATAACACTTAACTAATTAAAAAACATCATACATATTAACTATATTTTCTAAATTTCCTTAATATTTTTAAAATACACCATAAATTTTGATAATAATATTTCATTCCCATATTTGTTCCTAAATATATATCTTTAAACAGAGCACAAAATCATTTGTGTAATGAGAAATTAATTTTTTGTTACATATAAATATTCAAAAATCCACATCAAATATATAATATAAACTAATTCGCTAGATCAATTCCATAACCTATACTAATGTTTCTGAATCTAGTTTGAAGATAAAGAGAGTGGAGATGATGAAACTAATTAAATTATATATCAATAAATAAATTCTATGCACTTAGTTTTCCTTAATGTTCTCCAATTCATAATAAAGGCCCAATAACATACAATATAGAAATAATTATATTGGCTTTCCACTATTATCCTCCATTGTATATTTTTTATTTCCACAACATGAATGTTATACCATAATTTCAAACTTTCTCCCCCACAATGTGTAATATTTCCTTTATCCACTGTATATTTAATCTCCCCCTCCAACCATTCTCCCCCTTTAAAAATCAAATCTAAAAGGCTTTCAAACTTTATATTAGATTTTAATAATTTTTCAAAAAAAAATTAATAGCGTTGGAGTGTATGAATTAGGCATTCAACCATGTTTTTAAGAATCTGTGATTAATTGAACAATTTAGGAATAGAGAATCATTAATTAAATCCCAAATTATTATACCTATAACATAGATCAATACAACACTATTATTCAAGAAATCCACATAGATAATATCTCTTCTAACTATCTTATAATCAAAGAATATATGAACCTAAAGTATTATAATGACATAAAAACATAAGAACACCAAGGAGAGGTGATACAGTTATACCTCCTTAAGTGAAAGTGGGTTGCATATCACTGAGGATCCTCCTATGTATCTAAAATTATCCTTCATACAAGGTCTTAGTAATAAAAAATTTTGATTAGTGATCTATAATATCATAAAATTACCAAATTGGTCCTAATCCTCATCTACCACAATCCCTCCTACAATTGTATATGGGAAAGAGACCAACATCAAGTTAGAATAACTCAAAAATGGGATGCATTAGAATTATATGTATGTATAAACCTACACATATAAATTCGCGTACAATGCTGAAATGTAAAATAAATTATACATATTCATTTATACAAATATAATCCCATAATAAATGTGAAATATAAAGTGCATTAAAACTTAAAAGGGGCCGCATTCAAGACCATTAAAATGTTAAAATAAATTCTGACATGCTAATAAAGAGGTTACTGCTTTCAATAAATCATTAGTCTACAATTTAATCTATATAAAAAAACTAATCTTAACCTTATCCAAATCCACCAAATACTTTATTGAAATGCTTTTAATCTATTTAATACATGAAATGTGTTTCCATAGCCCAAACTGGGGTTATTATAAAAACACCCAATTTGAAAACATGAATACAAAAATCATAAAACATCAAGAGTTGATATCAGATCAAACACAAGAAAGTTAAACATGATATGGGAAAAAATATAATTGGATATCTAGATATACTCATAAAATATACTAAGTCTCAAAAGGTCTCAACCAAGGCATGCCAGAGATCCACTTGTGATTTCAAGGTGACTCTCTTCTGAGAGGAACACCTCTGTTAGTTATGCTTCCACTATCAGAACACTTCCTAGTGGTCACAAATTTCAGTTATAGAAAAGAAAAATATTTATCTATACTGAGAGGTTAGATTGATAAAACACACTTGATCATACTATACCTCACTAGAATGATTAGATATCGAAAAATAGATTTGGGTTCAAAGCCTATGTCTCATTAGGGAGAAGTTATACCCAACTAGGAACATCCACCTTGATAGGGGATTGAAACTCGAGTAAAAACATCCACACAATATCAAATTACACTAATATGAAAAATTAAGGACACAATGATTTATATAATCCTATCAAAGGGATTCCTACTCCCGGCCAATGATGGGTAGAATCGAAGAAGAATAATGTATCTCACTATAGAACATAAAACTCCCTCAACTAATACAAGTCCAAAAAATCTCAAGAGGTGTCATTATCATATAACGAGGATGTGATTCCACACAATACAGTCATAGTAATAGGATATGGGAGAACAGTTAACCAATACTAGTCTGTGGATGCTCATAAAAGCTCTTAATAAAGCTGATCATGGGATATGGAGGGCTCTATCCTATCAATGATTAAGTAGACGGGGTTTCCCAATGGGTAAAAAAATATTCATTCCATACCTAGATAAACATTTTTATTTGACTCACACAACATGAAATTTAAAAATAAATTTTTTTGTCCATTTATGGTACCTAGAGTGTATGTGTTGATTTGGAAATCAACGTTTCATCTTCCTTTTCCCATGTATATTAGTCCCTACCCATGTAATTGGTTTTGTCCGAGTATAAGAATCTTTTCATGTACTACAACCATATATTTTAACCCAGACTATAACTATGCATCCTAATTACTAGAAATTTTTTTTGAATACACATTGATTTTGTTGAAACATGATCTCTTAAGTGAGTACACTCATTACAGGCTGAGCTACCTACTAGGATATACATGAAATGTGGTATGCCCCACATATAAGGTATCTCAATCCATCCTTGGAAAAATATATTTTGTATATATATATATCGGGTCGGCTAGCTAGTAGCCACACAGAGTGTGTTTGGGACTACAAAATATGTAATCTTGTACTCACTATTGAATCCTTAGTTATTTCTCTAATTATGATACATGGTGTGTGTTCATGATTTACACACTATGTATAATAATATTTTCTATATTCCGAAATTTCTTCAGGGGGATTCTATTGAACTTCCAAATCACCCTAATTATCATGAAATTGTGCATTTTATCTTGATTTTGGGTTGACTAAACCCTCTTGCTTTCTTTTGACATATCATTATCATATGAGATACTCATTAAACTACCATCATCACGGTTCATAGGTGTTACACCACAAAATTTCATTTATGGAATCCTGATTTTTTCGTGGATCTACTATCTTCATCCTCCCCCATGAATGTATCATTATTCCAAAACTGGATCCATGGAAAACAATTTTTTACAAAATGATCTAATGTGAAGTAATAAATATAGTATATTCATCTAACAAGCATAAAAAATAAATGATGATAATTAAAAATTTTATTATATTTAGTGATGGGGGACTAAACCGAAAAAAAGAATTGGGAAAGAACCCCATTTCAGTTTGAAATGTGCATGATCCATATGAGTTTTAATGATAATAAAAATTAAATAAAATTAAATAATAATTATCCAAAATATCCATGATACAAAAACCCACTCCAAAAATATGATTAGTTGAGGAATCAATTTTTATGTTGAATCATTAATTTTTTTTAATTTAATAAAATAGTGGTAAATATAGAAAAAACATCGTAAATTAATTTAGATCAATCCTTAGTGAATAACTACCACACGCCCTTTTCAATGATGATATTAATAATCTTCATTGCCTTCTGTAATCTTTATGAATCATTTATCGTCGATTCATGTTCTTGTTAACAAAAAAAATTCATCCACAAACTGCACTCCATTATAATTTAAATGGAACTAAAACTATGAATGGGTTATAGAAACACATTTATAGTTTAATAAATATTTCACATAATAAAAATTGACATAAATTTATTTATTTCAATATATACAGCCATGACTTTTTTTATCCAAAAACCAAATAAAAAAAGAATATTTTTTTCCTAGGTTAATCCCAAAATTCTTTTCTAAATAATGATAAAAAATATCCAATATAAAAATTTGAATTATAGTTATTCCCCATTTTATGGGAAAATACATTTGTTTGATACATCTATATTTAATATTTTTAATATATGAATTTTATGATTATTGGGCCTTGTAAACTCACACCGTCTAAGATCTTGGATAAAAAAAATATTCCTAAAAATATTCCAACTTTTTAAATGAAAAAACGAAGACATTATACAATTCTGATCCTCAATTATTTTAATATTGAAAAAGAAAAAACCAATGAAATGGTTGGGATAATGGTATCTCAATTTTCTATGTAACTCAAATTATATCCCCTGATGATTTCTTATGTTGTATATAATTAAACACCAATTGAACAAACAATCCCACAAAGGTTCATTCAATGAAAATTATAAATAATGGTGGCCCGTGGAAAAAACATCACTCTCACAATCCATCTTACCCAGGTCATCATGGTATGACCCATCATTCAAATATATTCTCTATTGTGATAGTTGGGGAACACTAAACAACCAAAATTTTATTTGTCATGATGTTTAGAGGAACACCACATCATTAACTCGATATAGTATTAGTGAATGTAAATGGTCTAATTACCCTGTTTATATCCTACAGTCATGGAAAAAACTCCGCAAAAAAATGTTACAAATAACATCATTGTGGTTTTGAAATAAACCCTAATATTTCACGTGTAGTCCTTATCCTCCTCTAGATTAATAGCACCATTACAACCATTACTATCCACAAGAGTTTTATTGAAAAGTTGAGACATAATTTTGTCTAACCAGGATCTCATATATGGATATTAAATTAATTTTAGACAAATATTCATTAATTTTCACAATCACTCACATGAAGATGTTTATACATTAATCACATATGAATCATGAAACCCAATATTTTAATCTGGTGGTAGAACATCAATGATTCCTTAAAATATATTCCCATTTAGTTCTCTTTGTACACATACCCTATATAAAACATTTTCTCATATCCAGGGGAAACAAAATTTACGAATGGTTGATCTATTACACCCAATTGGATAAACATAAGATATATCAGTCTATGATCATATGAAAGGATAAGATAATCATATGATTACATGGTAATGAACCTTTAACTAATGATGTTCATACCCAACATATCATAGATCATAATCACGAGTCATATCTTAATTAGTGGTAGTTAATTAAAAATGAGTCACATGGGAGTCAAATAACAATATCTATGGGGGAATAAAATTTAGGTAGGACATATATTTGTGGTATAGAAATATGAATATGAATATATTAAATTATGGCTACCCAACAAGACATTCATGACAAGTTTGGCTTAGGCAAACAACCCTTGTACCTACTTCGATTTTGGGAAAATAACCAATGCACCTGATATTTTTTGGATTGGGCTAACCAAATGTGTACCGTAATATTAAGGATTTGGTTCACCAGCTTTGTACCCTCAATTATGGTCTTATGAGAAAATTCATGCACCATTGGATATCAATAATCATGTATTATTTCCCAATGAGTTGGAGGTAAAAATTGGTCCCATACATCACATATGGAAATACATACACATGTCTGTCGCACAATTAAAAAACATTAATCATATCATATCAATGAAATTAAATGGGTTTTATTAAAATTTCATCATTTCATAACCCATGGAAAAGAGAAGGTTTTAATAATCATTTAATAATATCACTACCCAGGGAAAATAAGTAGGAATCATAGTATATTTAATCATGATATAACCTATTGAATTAAATGGGGTTTCATAAACACATTTTCATCATAAACCATTCATATAAATAATATGAATTGTATTCTTGGTTCACATCCTCAAAAAAGAATTTGTTAGATCAATGTTTATCATCATTGATAGAAAATTATTTTGATATAAAAATCACCGGGGACATTTCTTGAGGAAGATGATTTTTTTAAAAAATCACATTTAATGGAACATTTAAAAAAAATATTCCCGTTGAAAATAAACGAGAAAAATATAATGGATCTTTTAAAAATAATTTAAATCATTTCAGGATGAAAATATCCTTTCCTCTAAATTTTAATTTGGATAAATAAAACACTTACAAAAATCATAATCGCTTTGAAATAATTTTTTAAAAATATGAAAAAAATTAAAAATATTAAGGGACACATATTATTTGAAAATAAAATTGAAAATATTTGAATGAAACATGAAATGATTTAGAATTATGAATGGTTCTAAATATTTTGCATGTTCTGCATGTATAAAACAATGATACTTTAAATATTTTTAGTAAATGAAAAATGTGAATTGTTTGGAAAACATACCCAATATTCCATTATTATTTTTATCAAAAATAAAAAATTTGTAATATTTTATTCTATAAATTAATTTTGAATCTATTAAAAACAATCTTTGGAATCATATTTGGAAAACATGTTTTTGGAAGAATTAAGAGTTTTCTATAGAAAATGGGAAATTTCATAAAAATAGTCATTTTGAACTCTTAGGTACAAAATAATGTTAAAATTATTTTACAAAAAATTATTCTAATGGAATAATTGAGTAGAATAATTTTAATAGGATTAATGATAGGTTGTTAAGTTGAATTGATCATTTGAATCATAATCACAAACAATCTTGATAAATGATGAGATTGTAACATAATTTCATTTCTACTTTTGTATATTTGATACATAATCCCCAAGAATGACTACCATAAAATAAGATATATAATTTTATAAAATTATTTAAATTAATTATATTATGTGTAATATGGGTTTCTTATACACATCATGAAGGAATGTAGGTGAATAACATTATATATGTAACAGAAAAGGAAAAAAATTAAAAAATCACTTTTATCTATGGTAACATTTCAACCATTAAAACCATGAAATAGATGTCAAAAATTTGTTATTTAAGACCCAAAGATAATCATTATATATATCATAAAATAAATTTTTGGGTAATATATACACCACATAAAAAAATTTGATGTTAATATAAATCATACAGAATAAAAGTGAGTCTAGAAAACCAGTACCATAATTCTAGAGGATCTAAATTTATACTCGATAGACAGTTATTGAAAGTGGATCTCGATAGAACCAGGGAGACAGATGGGGATTCTCTACAGCATATTAGTCTGGTATTTGGAATTCTACTGGCTGAGGAAAAAGAGGTAGTTGACGTCGTTCTTCAAGGAAAGGTTGACCATAACAGTAGAGTGGAGTTTCATAGGGAATTCTGGATGCATTATATGGATGAGGGACATGGATGTTACATGTCGTGTAGTCAATAAATTTGGATAGAGTGTTTGGGCCATCAATAGTGAGAGGTTCTATTTTAGTATATTTTACATTATCATTTTCCTTATTTGATACAGGTGCAACTAATTCCTCTATATCTACATAACATATTAATGTTGTAAACCTCAAGGAGGAGTTTTTGAGATTGGTTATGATGATAGATACAGATTTTGGAGTATGGTTTAGATATGTCTATATGGGCAAGATTTTTCATATTTAGATTGGGTTGTACCTTTTTTATGGGATCTCCATATTATTGATATGATAGGATTTGACATAATTATGAGTATGGACTGTCTAGTCATGTACAGATCCCACATAGACTGTTACTATAGTAGAGTAACATTTAATTCTCTTATGTCTGACTATTAAAATCACCATGGCGAGTGGGAAATCCTGGTAGGCTGAGCGTGGCCAATTACTCGCCAATATGGAGAGCTCGCAACCCAAGCTCAAACGCTATTGTTAGATGATGGGGGAGTTAGGAAAGATGTCGTTCAACAAGTAGTGAAACTATTTTAGGAAGTCGTTCCTAAGGTATTCTTCGAGGTATCACGTGAGAGATATGTGGAATTCACTATTGAGAACATGATAGGGTTTAAGATAATATGTATTACACCATACATAATGGCAGCGATGGAGATTCAAGAGCTTAAGACTCATCAGACGGAGTTGGTGGATAATAGATTTACACATCCAACTATGTATCCTTAGGGATGGCCTATATTTTTTGAAAATATAGTTTAAGGGACATTGGGTTATTGTTATGATTACTGGATGTTGAATAAGATGATTTTAATGAACCTCAATCCTATTCCATGTGTCAACAATCTATTTGACTAGATAAAAAGATCGTGTATGTTCTCCAAGATTGGTTTGAGATCCAGTTATTCGTTAGTTGAGTTTTTGGACTTCTCGTATAATGAGTACTGCTTTCAAAAGCATGTACGGTCTATATTATATTATTGTAATGGCTTTTTGGCTAAATAACACACCATTAGTGTTTATGGACATAATAAATAGAATATTCCATCCATACCTGTAAATTGTTTTTGGTGTTTGTGGAAGAAATATTGTTGTAATTAATGAATCGTAATGATCATGCACAATATCCCAAAATCATCCCACGTACAGTAAGAGATCATTTTCTATATGTCAAACAATGTAAGTGTCTATTTTGGACAAACAATGCATGCTTCATACTTACATAATCTTAGTGGAAGGTCTGTTACATGGCCTAGAGATGGTTCAGACAATGGTTTCTTAGGTGCATCTAAAGAATGCTTTCAATATCTAATGATTTTTGGGATTAGATGTATATTACACGATTTTCATCAATTAAATTTCCAAATTAGTAGTGCAAGATTCTCGATTGAATAATTAGGTGATAAATTTATAATGGTAGTAAGTATGTGAGAAGGACTCCCAATAATTAATGATGTGATTGACTACGACACTAATTTGGATCCTATAAGATACAATTTAGGGCTACATGGTGTATTATGATTCTTATAGAATTAGACTAAGTGCTTTGTCAATGTAAGGACATCGAGTCCTTTTATATGGGTCTTTATAGTTGAGACCACAATAATGGATCTATAGTATGAACAACCATGAGCTAGAGGTAGTGGTTCATGCTCTGAAGTGTTGGAGAAACTATCTTATGTGGGAGAAGTTTCAAATTTAAACTGACCATAAGATCATGATTTTTTTATTTTCCAAGAGATATTTGAATCATCAGATGTAGAGATGTGATGAGTATATGATGTATTTTTATTTTGATCTGGAATTTATGTGATTGAAAGGAAAAAAGTTTTGTTGATGCTTTTTGTAAGAGAACTCAAACTCATGTAGTTCAAGTGTCTGTTGATGAGTGGATGATAATGTGGTTACTAGCTGGGTTATATGTTTTGGTTCATGTGATTTAGAAAAATATTATACACGTTTTAGTTTATGTAGAGTCAATGATTTTAAAATGTACTAGGGACATATAGTAAAAGGATCTATTGATATTATCCTTAGGGGAACTCTTTGATGGTTGGGACACCTTCTGATTGGTTAATAGATGTGGATGAGATCATTTATTGGAAAAATTGAGTAGTTGGGATTACGAGCATACGAGAAGATCTCATTCATGAATTTCATGCCTTGATGTGGGTGGTACATCTAGCCATGAACAAAATGTACATTGGCCTACAAAGAATGTTTTTTTGGGAATGAAAAAGTATATTTCTAGGTTTTTGACATGATGCTACACTTTATAATAGATGATGGCAGTGCATAAACAATCTATAAATCTACTATATATGTTTCCCATTTCAAAATGGATGTGGGATGACATGTCCATAGATATTTTCTTTGGTCTTCTAAAGAGAATAAGGACGAATGATGCATAATGGGTTGTTGTGGATCAATTTACCAAAGTATAAAATTTATATCCAATATGGAAAACCATCACATTAGAGTAGTTGGGAGAACTATATGTTCTAGAGATTTTTCATCTTCATGGGGTCGCACATATGATAGATTTAAAAAATTATTGGAGCTATAACTCATGATTCTAGAAGGTCTTATAGAAAGCACTTTTTATAAAGATATTATTGAGTATAGATTTCCACCCATATCCATATGGGAAGTCAGAACATACTATACATGTTCTTAAGGATATGATGTGGGCATGTGTCCTAGATTTTGGTGGGGAATGGGAGAAACACTTGTCTATAGTTGAGTTCCCTAATAACAATAAATATTAAGAAACATTACAGATGGAATCATACAAGGATCTTTATGACCTGTTGTGTAGATAACTGATATGCTGGATGGGGGAATGGGAGTCAGTGTTTTTTGGAAGTTATCTCAAGTAGGTTACTTATGAGCTTGATTATTTTATTTAGAAACATATGGATATGACTTAGAGTTGGAAAAAGTCATATGATGACAGGTGGAGATGATCCCTATAGTTTATATAGGGAGATCATGTTTTCTTTTAGGTGCCACCTTGAATGGGTCACTATAGGATACATAGGTAGGGAATGTTTGGAAATAGGGTTTTTGGAATTTTTGATATTATAGAGAAAATGGGGATGGTGTTGTACAGATAGGTTCTTCCACAATTTTAAGTGTTATGGATGATGTTTTACATCCATCACAACTTCGGCTGTATCAGCCCAACACTTTTCATGTGATCGATTTGGATGATATTGAGCTTGATATTAATCTGTCTATTGAGTAGCATCTGATACATGTATTAGATCACAATGAGAATGTTATGAGGGGTATGATTAGGCTGCTAGATCTTTTATTCTTGAAATATGGTAGAGTCTAACATGAATCTTGGGAAAGAGAATCATATATCTGGGCTCAGTGGCCCAATATTTATAACGTGGAATCATATTGATGTCTGAGAGTGTAGCTCAAGGATGAGTTGTTATAAAGTTTGGAGGTGTAAGATCCTGTTTTTTAGGAATTATTCGGTTTGTATATTTGATAAAAATGGGATTATTGAATTTAATTCATGGATTAAATTAATATAATAACAGGAAAATTTAAACCCCATGTAACATTATTTCACCAAATGTATTATTTCACCATGTGTAATTGAATTTCACCATATTTAATATACAGTTAATGTTTATAAAGGGTTTGATGAGATATAAATTGAAAAATGTAATGAATGATACACAAAATGAAATGGTATTTTACATTGTGTAATTCTGATGCACTGAAATTGAAAAACAGATCACCAACTACGCATTAAGCTCGAACATACTTTTCATTATGGAAACAACTCCCCAACCCCCCCCCCCCCCATCTCTAACTGAATATGTCCCCTACACCTCTTCCTTTGACCGAAACACCTCCTCACATTGTAATCATCAATTGAAGACCTTCAATGCACCTGACTCATTATTGAGTGTCTCCTTCCATTATTTTCCTAGAGTCTTCTTCGATCAATAAGTGATCTCACATCAGACCCTGGATATCATTACATAGATATATATGGTATTCCATATGGTTATTTATAATCTCCTAGATATGTTTCTATTGGATTATATGATTCTTGTTGAGAAGAATTTATTATCCAATTTCTATCATAGATGTATGGATTATGACAATGCTTCCGCCTATATGAGGGGTTGGATCTAAATCATGTTCACTGACACATTCTTGAATGATTATGCTAAATTTGGAGATATTCATTATAGAGTGTTATTCATCACTAATCATGAGTAAGGTGGTCTATGATTCAAATATAAAAGTTGTCAAATCTGTATACAAATATAGAATTTTAGGTTTTCTAGGGTTTCATTGAAATTGGATTTCCAATGTTTAATAAATTAATATAGTAAATTATTTAATTTGGAAATTGGGGGATTTGATTGAATAAAAAATTCTATGATTTGGTGTGACAAATCATGAAATTAATGATGAAATTTATGTTTATGATTGCATTATTTGTTATAGAAATTATTAATAGAATATTGAATTTTCATTGAGATATTTATTTAATGAATTAATTATAATATGTCGAGTTTTTTAATTGAGATAATTGATTTATTAAATAATTATGAGTAAATGATTAATTAATGTTTGGGATAATTAAAAAGAGTGAGGTAATTAATTATTTGTGGAATTAATTGTTTGATTTTATATGAAGTATATTTGTTGAATTATAAATATTGTAGATCAAATTATTTAATTGATATATAAATGTGATATTGGGGTAAGAGGTTTAATATTGATAACTCCTTCTTGAAGTGATGGTGTTATATATGTGTTAATATTGATAATTTTGTTTAACCATGATAAATGAGATACATGTGATATGTGTATAATTGTGAATGGTAACATGATCATCCATCAAACTATTATGAATGGTAACATGCTCATTAAATTATGTATTATTAAATAGTGAATGGTAACTATCCAATTCGGCTAACTATTATGAATGGTAACAACTCCATTCAATTATATATAAATAAATGATGAATGGTAACATGATCATTGTGTCTAATATTATGAATATTAACATTCACATTCAAGTATGTATTTTTAAATTGTGAATGGTTAGAAGATCATTAAAACTATTATAAATAATGGTAACATGGTCATTCAAATACTGTGTTTAAATGAATGGTAACATGGTCATTCATTTGATAAATAAAAATGGAGACATGGTCTTTAAAAACGTGTTATTTAAAATAAATTTAACATGGTCATTAATTTTTGGAATATGAATAGTAACCTACACATTCAAAAATAGGGTAAAACAAGGGTAAAGATAAAATTCTAGTACGGTCTTAGGTATGTATTGAGGTACGGGTATCTATTGGAACCCGAGGTTTTTATGTGATTATATAGAGAATATTTAATAATGCAATAAAATTATTAGTTAGACATTATACTTATTCTTAATACAATTTCATAAATTATTTTTATTGTATTTTTATTAAACACTATTGGTGGTGGTCTACTAAGTGATACACACACTATATTTGGGCTTCCTGATCGGTACCAAAATATACTTTATTGTTGTAGGATATGTAATGAGAAAAGCCTATAGATTTGATTTCTGATTACAGAAGGAGGTTGTATGAGGGAATTGGATGTGGTTTAAGACCCACTTGGAAGTCGTTAGTTTCTTCACATTAATTTCATTTTGGACACATTGTCACTAGCCTGGGCATGTCATTCTTCCCTTTTATTGGATTACAATATTTTCTTTATTTGGTTATCTTGTGACATTGGTGTTGTTTTATGGTTGTATATTCTTCAAAATATGATTTTTTTTAAATGGAATTTTTATCTAATAAATGAGGGTATAGTCTACCCATGATCATCTTTCCAAACCATTGCTTCTAGTTGGTAGCCTCTAGCATAGGGGAGGGGCTCTTGAGGACATTTAACCAGTCGATTTGGGGCATTGTGGCATAGAACTCGGGTTGGGATGTTACATGTGTCCTAAAATATCATAAAACACTCAACACCTAATTACACATGAAATGAAGTGGCTGTCAGAAACAATTCATCATATCATTTCTTATGGAAAAGAGACAGGTTTTATCATCAACCCATCATAACATAACCTATGGAAAATTAAGAAGGGTTAATAAAATTTATTATCATTAAATTAAATGTGGATGAGAAATAATTTTTATAAACAAATTTTCATCATATACCATTCATAGAATGAAGAGGAATTGTATCCTTGGTTTATATTGACATAATAGAGTAATTTAAACCAATCGATGTCACCTTGATAGAAATTGCTTCTAAAAGATGAATCATATTGATCATTTCATGAGGAATGTAAATTTTAATTGAAAATATCATTTTAAAATTAAAAACATTTTAAAATAAGTTTCATTTAATTTAATTATGAATAAATATTACAGTAGATTTAAAAATAATTTAAAACATTTCGTTACAAAAATACCATTTCTAGTTTGAATAATAATTTTTAAAACATAAAATAATTTAAAAATATATTTTTCATTGAAATAATTTTCTTTAATCTAATATTATACTAAATATTACGGGGAAAATAATCTTTTTAATAATATTATAAAGTATTTAATTAAATGTTTAAATCATTGAGTGGTCACGGTTGTGGGAAATACTCATCATGTTATGCATATTAAAAAACGATTTTTTCAGATTTTTTGTAAAAGTAAAAATGCCATTTTTTGGGAAATTATGTGAATATTAATTTAAAATAATTTTTTCAATGTAAAAAATGTCTAAAATAATTATGAAATAAATTATTTTTTAAAATGAAATTGAAAAATATTATTTTTCAAATTTCATAAAAAAATTTCTTTGAAGGAAAAATGTTTTTTGAACAAAATATGATATTATAGTAAAAAAATATTTTTAAATATTGAGTTTATATATAGAAGAAATTTAATGGAAAATTTATTATAACTGAATAGCTAGAGGGGATTAAAATTCATTAGATTCATGAGATATGGATCATAATATTTTTCAATCAGAAACAAAAGTCATAAACAATGCTGACAAACCGTGAGATTGTAACATAAAACTTTACCACATAGTATCTTTGATACTTATTCCAAATTATAGAATATCATTAAAAGGAACATAAAATATAATGATTATTAAAATATTCATGATATTATATTTCAATAGGGTTGTATATCTATCTCGTGAAATAATATATGTCCATAACACAGTAAAGATCTCGAAGAAGGTAAATTGAGTAAAAATATCTTACAACATTTTTTACCTATGAATCAGAAAACCCATTAATGATAGATAACAAAATCAATATTATATACATCAAAAATATTTCAATAGGATTTATATGAACCACATAACACAAATAATTGGGGAAAATGGAACAATCCTCACAAAAATCACAATGTAACGAGAAAACTCTTACTCTGAGTCATGAATTCGTTGATAAAAAATCAGTCCAAATTTATTATAAATAAAATTTTATAATAATTATATTAATGATACATAATTACATAAATCACACTGTATATGATTTACTTATGTCCTTTTACAACTTGTTAATTAAATATTACTTGTTAATATATCATTTTAGGTATTTACTGATTTGTTTTTCTAATATATGTTGATTTGATGTTTTTGGTCCACAAAATTTGTACATAGTTAAGGATGTAAATGATTTATAACCATTAATTATATAACCTATATTAATTATAAATATATTTATATCTATATATAAATTTATAAAATATATAGATAGATAAAATACATAGTTCATAGAGGTGATAGGTCGTACGTATGTGTGAATGTTGTCTCTAATTTCATGATCTATTGAGACAATGAAAGGTAAGTGATATAATATAATTAAGAAATTATTTTTATTATATATATATATATCACATATTATAACTAAAAAACATTATTTCTTTTATTGTAAATAATGAATAAATCAAATCACTTCATGTGGTGGTAATTTGTTATACACATGACAGATATTATCATATTCCAAATAAATTCATGAAGATATGTATGATATAAGAATTACTAATTCGTAATAATATCATAAATTTAATATATGGGTAATTAATCGATCGTTATATTTGTACCACCCCAATATTTCACATTATGTTTTCTCTTCAAAGTAATTCAATAAGTTGAACAACACGCAACCATGAGTTCGAATGCATGATTAATAAACAAAATAGCTGTTCAAAAAGTGGTTACGAATATTATTAACTGCAATTTGAATTTTATATAATTCCTATAATTTTAGAATCCATATAATGTGTTTCTTATACATAATATAAGAACAAATTCATTTTTTCAGATAGAGGAATTATTTCTTCAGAAAATGCAATTTCACCACCTTTTAATAGAGAACCCTTTTTAAATCTGATATTTGACTCTTTTATATATTAAATTTGACAAAATATACTAATTCGTAATAATCAGGACATGAAAAATTAGTTTTGATAAAATTTGGGTGCTTTTCTGATAACTTTCATATGAGGATGAATAATGAAAAAAACTCAATTTTAATTGAATACGACATTTTAAATTCAAATAATTTATAGTGTTAAATTATATATTTGAATTGTTCATAAGTATAATTAGATTATATTTTTATCATTTAATACAATATAGGTCATTATATGTAATTTCACATTTAATTTTGACATAAACATTTGTCAATATTTTGATAGTTTATACATTTAAAAAACCCACATTTTGGTTTTGACAAAAAAAATTAATTTCAAATTAATAAATGAAACTTATATGTTTTTAATTTGGTAAATTAGAATTAATTTTTGAATTCATAATATCCTAATTATCTTAGGGTGAATTTTTGTTATTTTTCTGAAAACTGTAAATTTTTGGTGAATAGTGAAAAACACTGAGTTATTATTTAAAACTGAATTTTTATTTAAATAATTATTTATTTTATATAATTTTATTTTAAGTCAAAATATATATATAATATCTATATAAGTTCAATTTAATTCATTTGTGTTATTTTATAATAAAAATAGATGGACAATTTTTTATTGACCTTTTTATCGTCTTTTTCCCACCTTCTAAGAGCATTTTCAAATTTTTATAAAAAATAATTTAAATGATTATACTAGTTGAATTTAAAAATTCCAAGAGACATGATTAATAATATTGTGTAAAATTTGTTCAATAAGTTGATTTTTTGTTGAATAGTAACTTTTCACTTTAATTTATTATGGTTAAAAGTAAATATGGTAATTCAGGGTAACAATGATATCATAATTACCCTAAAACTTGTCCTAATTCAATTGGATAAGTATAATTCGAACAAAAACAAACTTAAGAATGAAATTTGATCCGCTTTGGTCCACATTAATTTGATTAGGACATTTATTATTATTTTATTTAAAGAAGAGTTAAAAGATTTAAATTTGACGTTTAATAAATAATCCATTTTAAATATATGGTTATACATAAGATAAATACAACTAAAAATATTCACTATAAATATTAAAATATTTCATGTATAATTAAATTTTATTTTTAATTTTTATATATTAAATAATTTAATTTATTTATGACACAATGATGATGCAATAATTGCCTTATTAATAAAATATTAAAATAATTCATATTATAAAAATCCAAATAAAAATAAATTTAGATTTAAAATGAATTAAACTAATTTTCTAGGTAAATATGACATGTTAGGGTTGGTTAAATTAATTTTATTTGAACTGATAATTTTATTATGGCTTTCCAAAAAATCAAATACTAAATAGTGTCAAAATTGACATAATTGAGTTGTTTAAACAAATATTATGTTATTAATTGATTATTATTCCAAAAAATATATGGTTCTTCCAAAGGACTTATATAAGGTTCTATATATTAATAATGAACCACATGGGGTTCGCTATGTTTTTTATAGTATGTTTAGTAACAATATAATATAAAAATACAATGATACATGGTAAATGTCAAGCTATTTAACTAAAAGGTAAATCTAAAAAAAGGTTGATACGATGACCTAAAACTGTGTAAAACATATTGTTTGATAGATTTTCGGCCCATACCCTCCCTAGACGGTAAATAATTTAATTTTTAGCAATTATTAACAGAAAATTATTTTATTATAAAATAATATTTCAAACATTTCATAAAGTGACCCTCACATCTTTATAAAAGGGTACTTACCTTTCTCTAAATTTCACACCTCCAAATTCTTTTGGCTCGGCTAAACCCTACTCAAATATCCTCCCAAAATTACTCCCTTAATCCCAGGGGCTTTCCATTGGTCATAAAGCAAACCTATGGAGCTATTTTGACTATCTAAAAAAGAAGAAACTAAAGAAGAGGTAAACATTTCATCACCTCTTTCAAGTTCATTTCTTCTTCCACTACCTCTTTCATTGTTGTTTCCCTACAAAAAAAATAACAAATCCAGTAACTATTACAGACTGTGATGTTATTATAAATATGGTACTACCATATTCATTATTCTCTCTATCCTATAATTTAAAAAGTCACCATACGTGCGTACGTACGGCTCAATGTCTCCACGTCGTGGTGTAGTTTGTTATTCAAACACTTCATTATTTGGATGTATTTAATAATGAGTATAACTGATTCAAATAATAAATATAAAATTTTACTGATTCTGTATATATGATATAACATCCAATTACAAATGATTTCCCCATCTACATAATGATATTGTCACTTTTGCGTATGTACGGATTACTGTCTCCACGACACGATAGGATTAATTCCCATGATCACCATTCCACGATGACTATAAAAATAAATATTATTAATAAGTATGTAATATATGAAATAATAATACAACTAGATATATATATATATATATATTTATTTATTTACATACATATATCTTATTTACTTGCATCCATTCAATACGATAAGAAAACGGAAACAACGTTTATGCAGACGTACGACCTACCATCTCCATAAATGGTGCCTTAAATTTAATATATCTTTCAATTAGATATATTTATAATCTAAATATACATGATATATATCAAGTATTATATGCTAGAAGTATTTAAATCATGATCTACGCAATAAAAGTTTAAACATGTACGATAAAGAAAGTGATTATTACCCAAAATGTTAATTTAACATTGAAATCATAATTAATTGGGAATTATAAAGTCATTAATGAATCATGAATGATATATTAAATATGAATATGGTTCTGGTATAATTTAATAACATTTTGCGTTCATTATACTAGAGGATAATTATACCCTCGACTAATGGAAAGTCCAAGGTAAGGGTTAATTTAACAATCTCTTTATTATCTGAGGTTGTTTTTATGTAAGTATCTACTGGGACATATTTAAAATCTATGTCATTGATTCATAAAAGAGTTTACAATGGATTCTTTTTTAGTTATTTTTTTACTAAAACATCATTTTAAATGTTTTTAAGATTTATTATTCTATCCCTTTTTCAATAATTTCCATGTCTTCAAAATGGTTATAAGGATTTATTTATACGAACATGAATGTTTTAAAATGTTAATTCATTTCAAAAATTTCAAATTTTTATGGGGCACTTTGATTCAAAAATACCTTTTAAATGGCTTCCTTTATAAATTATGTTACTTTTAAATGATTTCATGAAAATTTGATATTTCTCTCAAAGATTTTTACTAATCAATTTCAACTATGTCAAAATCCTTTTTGAGATATTATTCATGGTCAGGGTTGATTTATTATGATACAAATAATCCATATTATATTGAATTTTTTGTGTTATATTTGACTGTGGATGTGTAATTTTATACCATTCATGGTTTAGGGTTAATATATGACATTTCATATGATAATTTTAATATGAATTTTTATGTTAGGTTTAATCAATTTCATATGAGTAATATATTGGGCTTAGTTAGGGATGGATGGAGAATCCTATAGCTCCCTAGTACATTAGTAGGTCTCATGAAACAATTATAAGTTGAATTGTTCGAGGCCTTTCCCAAATTTGATATATGGTTTTGGCTGAGGCCTTAATCACTTTTAGATGTCTTTGCCGAGGCCTTGAAAATATGATTCAGAATGTTTGGGATTATATATTCTCTTATTATGAAAATATTATTGATGGTTCATTTTTATATTCATCTCGAAGAATATCCATGACTAAATTTTATTATAGCATTATTTTCTCATCACATATGGATTCCATAAAGTGCTCTTGTATTTTATTTGTTAAGTCATGAGTTTTTAATTATTCAAATTTCCTAATGTTTATGTTATCTTTTTCTGTATTTATTACCATTACTTGTAATGACCCAAATTTTCATTAATGGATAATCACTATTGATCCAGTTAAATGATTATTTATGAAGAAAGTTTTCATAAGATGTCAACTTCTTTGGTTTTATGTTATGATTTGTCACCATTAATTTTATAGCCGTTGAATAGTGATCACAGGAGTAGTATCAATATATGGCTTTAACGAACCCAATTTTTCTCAGACAAAGGAAGTGATGGCCTCATCCAATAGAATTGCCCCATACGAAGCCCATTTTTCGGATCTCGGAAAAGAGGTGGCATCTTTGGGCTTCGTCCTTGACCAAACCCAAGCTGAGCTTCATTATGTCAAGCTCGAAAGTGATCGTCTACGGGAAAAGTGGAAGTTGAAAGAGATTACCACTCGAGCGATGTTATCTGAGCCGCCCCAAGAGTCTGTCAGCATCGCACACCTTACCCTTTGGTATTATGCGGCTATTTTAAGGGGTTCTATAACAAATAAGTAGTATTATGTTCATGTGCATTATTTTTGTATATAATAATGAATATAATTTCTAGTCATTTTTGATACATTGTAATAGTTTTTAAAGTATAAATGGTGTTTTTGGTTATTATTTAATTAAGAATTTTATTTTATTAAATTAAGGGATTTTTGAATTAAATAATATTTTAATAAAATATTATTATTAATATTAAATTGATTTTTATTAAATATAAATGATCTTATAATTTTATGAATGCATTGAAATTTTTATTAAGGTTTGAAAGCCATTTATGTCAAAACATGTGAATTTTTGATAAATATCCGTTTTTATTTTAAAAGTAAAAAATTTACATATTTAGAAAATTATTTAGATAAAATAAATATTATTTTTGGAATCAGAACATCAAAATTATCCAATGGTAAATTTTCCTAATTTTCTGAGACAGTCAAATTTTTGGGTAAAAATTAAATACCGTTTAAATATATAATGTGTTTTATGACAACATAATGACCCAATGGTGATGTAATAAAATACCATAATCCTTATGTTCGGCCAATATATGTTTTATCATTAAAATAATGAGGTTTTGGGTTTGTTTGACTTACTTTTCAAAACATTAATGAACCCCTCAAAACTTATTCAACACTTTGCCTCTTTAAATTAATTTCCATGGGAGTGTGACTCACCTCCACATAAGAAACCCTAATTTTTTAATAAGTTCGGACCTTGGCCTTGTAAAATATTTTTTTCCACTTTCCATTTCCAAAAAGCATGGTCAAATACCATGGGATGGTTTTTGGTTTGGATTATTTTAATATAAGGGGTCCCAAACCTAAATAATAAAGATTTCTCTCACCTTTCCTATATAAACCCACCCATGCTCCCACTTCCGCCTCACTAAAATCCCTTGGAGTTCGTCCAAACTCTTCCCTACTGTCTCTAGAACCCTCCCAAGGTGCCCCAAGCTCCCATGTAGCCTCTCACAAGCCTCTCTCTAGCCTTTGAAAGCACACTTCCAATTAAGGGTTTTTTCTTCCTTTCTCATTTTTGTCAATTTTAATTAAGTTGTATTGCCCTTTTAATTTCAATTATGAATGTTGGGGTATGGGTTCACACCTCAACCATACTGCCCTCTTATTGTATGAATTATGGGAGACCCCTTTACCTCTCATTAAATTCCTCTCATGTACACCCGTTACTATGCCAAAATTCCGAAAGGAACTTTTATCTCCTCTTTTATATTCAAGCAATACTTTTGTATCATGAATCTAAATTCCATTTCAATTGTTGGGACATGTATCTATTTGACCTCCTTATTGTCCATTACATGTAAATATAATGAGAAACCCCTTTATCTCTCATCAACCATTTTTATGAATTCTTTTGTCACGCCGTTACGCTGCCGAAATCAAACTGATTTTCTAATCCAATATCACTGTGTAGTGAATACCATGCCCATTTCTCCATAAAGGGTATTCACATTTAGGTACATTTACTTATTGATTATAATGTTTCATGAATGAATTCCACATTCCATTATCGTGGAATAAATTATTATGTTTTATGAATCCATGTTTTATGATCCATGTGGCACACTTATGCATGAAATGAAAAGTTTAAGAAGGGTGCGCCCTTTATAGCGCTCCAATGCATTGGGTAAAGTATAGTATCATGATACGACATGTGCAATGAGTGTTGACTCATGCTAATTCAATTGCAATGAGGGTTTACTCGTGCTTCATGTGCAATGAGGGTTTACTCATGCTCCATGTGCAATGGGCCTCGGCTCATGCTAATTCAATGTTAAGTGTTGTTGCCACCTTTCCATGTTATGATTATCATGCTTTTTCATGCCTTTATGTTCATGTTTCTCTTATGCTCTATTGATATGCCTATTGCCTAACATGTATTTTACTCCTCATGTTATTTCATGTGTACTCCCTTACTGGGCTTTATAGCTCACCCTTTTTATTCATGTCCTCAGGTTATCCCATGCAATGATAAGTACGAAGGAATGTAGTGGTCATGTAAAGGAAGTTTTCAATAAAGATGTTGTATTTTCATGTTTTATGTTTTTATGTAATGATCCTAAGCCCCAAAGACACTAAAACTCTCAATCTTTTTTGTTGTATCAAGTGAAGTTTTATGTAATAAAGCATGTTTAAGTTGTAATAAAAAGAAGGGTTGTCATATTACTGAACGTTTGAGATCAACCCATTCTTATGTTTTATTTTCCCGGGATTTCATGAAGTGTATTATATTTGATAAGTATGGTTATTCTAGGGGATTAATGGTGTTCTAAAAGGATCATTTTTTTCTATTTTTTTCTAATGTGTAATTTAATGTTCATGTATGTAATCTATTTTCCAAGAATGATAAATTGATTAGTCTTTCAGGATGTGTTTCCTTGTAATCATGCCAATGTATTAAAATAATGCACTGAATCTGGTTAACTGGGGTCGGGGCATTACAGATGGTATTAGAGAATGTTTATCAATAAATATGGAAACTAGATTTAGAAAAACACTGATTAAATAAAATTACTCTAAGATTAAATTTGAGGATTAATATAGAAGATCTTCCTAAAATTTTCATTTTGTAGGTATTTTTTGGGTTTTACAAGAAATACATCCCTATCTGGATAAGAGTGGGTAGAGGCATCTCTAGCACTGATGTAGCTAAGGGTAAAATCCCAGAAACACTGCTTTGAGCTAGACTCAGATAGGAAATGGTGCACGATAATGAGCCTTGCTGCACTCTTTGTTATGACACCCCTAGGGGATAAGCATAGGATAATTCTCATTTTCATTACAAACCATTATGAAGGTTTTAAGAGTATATAATTTCTCAAATAAAACATTTTTATGATTATGGATTATATCTATAGACGATCAAATTTAAGAAAAGTATTTTACATGTTTGGAATTACATATTGCGATCCATAAACTAATCTAGAAAATGCCATTGTTTAGAAATGGTGTCTGTTAGAATAATGAAAATTCCAGAAATACTCATGATCAAAAGATTAAAAAGGATCATATCATTCATGGTATTTAACCATCATTTAAATTGGAAATAATCTGCCACAAATTCTCATCATATGAAGAAATATTATCATGTGTTAATAAGATAAGTAAAGAATATTCTGAGTCCTATGGTTTTGAAGGGAAGCAATAGATGAAAAGGATGGAAGAGAGAAATGTGGATAAAGGGAAGAAGGGAAAGATATATTTTCTAATATGTGATAACTGTGGAAAGAATCATCATGGTAAATTATTGAATGGAATTAGTGTTTGTTAGAAGTGTCGATAAAAAGGACACCCAATACATGATTTCAAGGTTAAGAAAAAGGTTCCAATTGTACAATGCTTCATCTGCAAGGAGTTGGGACAATACGTGAATCAATGTCCAAATCATCAGAGTATACACCAAATGATTCTATTGGATAATAATCTATTTATGATACTATTGATGATGAAGAGGAATTATTAAGAGTTATTATGTTGTTATAAAATTATTATTACATTTGATTATGGTATTACTGATGCACATATTATAAGAATTATAGAGTATATAAGGATTGTATTGTAGTACTATTTCATTTGGGACCTGAGATTCTGTGGAACCATGAAAAGTGACTTAATGGTTGGTTAATTTTTTTGGAAAATATTTGGTTGAGAGAATGATAAACGTCAATATGATTCTGAAACCTAGGTAGTGATTTTGGAACAAGATGTGATTGATTTGGATAAATTATATTGGATATTATGGACTACGTTGAAACTAATTAATGATTTGTATATTCAATAATTGTTGGAGTTGAAAACAATTTTTGATATAAGGAATATATCTATTATTATATTAGGAATGAGGGATCAAGAATGTAATCAATATTGTTTTATGATAATTCAGGGTGTTACCGTGTTTTATAATAATACATGATGAAGGTATTCACATGATATTACGTGGAAAATAAGATCTTTATTGTGCTTCCCTTCCTTATAAAATTTGGACCGTGAGTATGGACAAAAGTATTTTCGATAATTATAAAGGTTGGAATCAATTATGTATTAAATTGGATAATATTGTTTTGGTTAATTAATTTCATAAGATTATTCATGGATTGTTATAAAAGGGACAACCTGGAGGTCGGGCAACAACCCGTCAGGTCAGACAAGGTCGTGAGGCGTAATCCCGCAACTGAAGGGTGACAAGGGTGTATCACCTACCAATGGCATATATGATGTCCTAGTTTGTATAATGTTGTTTTTATAGATAGTCTGACAAATTAATTATAAATTAATTATATCCGGAACACTATACGATTAAGATAAATAGAATATTTTTGAATTCCACTAGCTTTTGGAGTGAAATATGAGTTTGTGGTAGGAATTAGTTAAAGGATGAAACTCTACTGATCATGTATATTTTTCCACTTATTCTATTAAAAATTTATTTCTAAAACAATAGATAAATGATCTTAAAACCAAAAATATGTTACCCTAATACCTTATGTTTTGTTGAACCGATGATATTTTAAATCATTATAGATTGACAACTTTTAGGCTCTCAGTTATACACTTGTTTGTGATTGATGACCACAATAACTCGCTATTAATATATATGTTTTTCTTACAATTATGTGTCTCTAATTTACACCATTGTTCTCTTAATCTATTTCAAAATTTGGTGGTGACTTTTTCATTTCCATTTCCATCTTATTATGATTAAATTTTGTTAAACCAATTTTTGATGTGGGATTTCCCCAAAGGCTTGTTTTTATATTTAACCTTTTATTTTGGAAGAACAACATAAAATTGAGAGAATGAAATTTATTGAAGGAGGGGAGAATGTAACACCCCATGATTTGATGATATGTTTTCTCTTCAAAGTAATTCAATAACATACGCTACACACAACAACGAGTTAGAGCACTCCACGACTAACCAAACTAGCTGTTCAAAAAGAAGTTACGAATAGTAATAACTGAATTTTGAATTTCATATTCTCCACTGAATTTAATAATCCATATTATGTGTTTTATAGACATAATATAAGAACAAATTCATTTTCTTAGATAAAGTATTTTTTAGAAAATGAAATTTTACCACATTTTAATGGTGAACCCTTTTTCAATCCAATGTTTGACACTTTAATATATTTAATTTGAAAAAAACTTATTCTTTTGAATCAGGACCTAAAAATTATATTTGATAAATTTTAGGTATTTTTTTGATAAGTTTTATATTTGGGTGAAAAATGAAAAATACTAAATTTTAATTGAAAAAAACTTTTTAAATAAAAATTAATTATAATGTTCAATTATATATTTGAATGGATTGGAAGTATATTTAGATTATATGTTTAGAATTTTATAAAATATATGTCATTATTAGTAACTTCACATTAAAATTTGACATAAACACATGTCAATCTTTGGATAGTTTTTACTTTTAGAAAACACGCATTTTGGTTTTGAAAACGGGAATTAATTTTAAATTAATAAATTAAAATTATATGTTTTGGATTTGGAAAAATGGACTTCATATTTTAATTCATAATATCAAAATAATCATAGGGTGAATTTTTTGTATTTTTCTGAAAACATTCAATTTTTGGTGAATAGTGAAAAACAATATATTATTATTTAAAATCGACTTTTTATTTAAGTAATTATTTATTTTATTTAAATATATTTTAAGTAAAATTATATATATAATACCTATATATGTTTAATTTAATTCATTGGAGTAATTTTATAATAAAATTAGACGTATAAATTTTTATTGAACTTTTTACCGTCTTTTACCCACCTTCATGGAGTATTTTCAAATTTGCATAAAATTAATTTTACTGATCCTGTCCATTTAATTTAAAAAATCATAGAGTCACATATATAATTTTAATGTAATATTTGGTTCAATAAGATGAAAATATTTTTTGGTGAATAGTAATTTTTGACATTTATTTACCATAGTTAAAAGTAAATACGGTAATTAAGGGTAAAAATGATATCATAATTACCCTAAAACGTGTTATAATTCTATTGGATAAGTATCATTCGACCTAAAACAACCTTAGGAATAAAATATGACCCTCTTTGGTCCACTTGGATTAGATTAGGATATTTTTTTAATTTTATTTAAAGAAGAGTTAGAAAAGTTATATTCAATGAATAATAACTATGAAATTTTTAATATAGGGTTACAAAAAAGATAAATTAAACTATATATATTATTATAAAGACAAACCTATTTCCTACCTAATGGAGTTTAATTTATAATTTTTAGACATTATATAAATTGTTTTATTTATGAAAAATTGAGGATGTAGTAATTACCTTTTTAATGAAATATTAAAATAATTGATATTATAAATATCTGGATAAATTTAAATTGAGACTTTTGATAAATTACACTAATTATCATGGTTAATATGAAATGTTAGGGTTGGTTAAATAAATTTTATTCGAAGTGATAAATATTTTATGGCTATAATAAAATTCAAATACTAAATAGTATCAAAATTCACAAAATTTAGTTTTTAAAACAAATACTATATTATTAATTGATATAAGATTCCTAAAAATATAAGATTCAGAAAATGGACATAAACAAATTTATATATATCAATAAAGAACAACATTCGGTTCTCTTGTCTTGTTATAGTATTTTTATTAACCATTTAATATAAATATACAAAGAGACATGGTAAATGTCAAACAATTTAACTGGGAGTCATATCTAGAAGATATGGTTAATATGATTACCAAAACTTGCCTGAAACCTATTTTTTGATAGGTTTTAGAACAATCCCTATCATAGCCACTAAATAATTTATTTTGGTGCAATTAAAAACCAAAATTTATTTTATTATAAAATAATATTTCAAAATTTTCCAAAAGTTATCCTCATCTCTCTTATAAAGGCTACTTCACCTTCTCTCAGTTTCACCCCTCCATAGCCATTTGGCTCAGCCAACCCCTGACCATATATCCTCCCAACATTCCTCCCTTAATTCTAGAGGCATTCCATTGGTCATAAATCCATCCTATGGATCCCTTTGGATCAAATCAAAAGGATGAACCCGAAAGAAGATGTTAATATTTCATTACCTCTTTCAAGTTCTTTTCTTTTTCCACTTCCTATTTCATTTTTATTTCCAAACCAAAATAATAAATACAATACCTCCTACATAGTTATAAGTTACTATAAATATGGTACAACCATATTCATTATTCTATCCATCCTATAATTGAAGATGTCACCATATGTGCGTACGTAAGGCTTACCGTCTCCACGTCATGGTGTAGTTTGTATTTGAAACACTTCATTATTAGGCTGGGTATAATAATGAGAATAACTGATGTAAATAATAAATGTAAAATGTTAATTGTACTGTATATATGATATACCTACTAATAAAAAATGATTTCACCCTCAATATAATGATATTGTTGCTTGTGCGTACGTACAGATTATCGTCTCCATGACGCGATGAGATTTATTCCCACATTCACCATTCAAAAATTATTATAAAAATATATATTATTAATAATTATGTAATATATTACAAAATAATTCTATTTGATATATAAATATATATGTACTTAAATATATCTTATTCACTAACCTTCGTTCAATAAGATATGAAAATGAAAACAACATTTATGCCTATGTACGACCTACTGTCTCCAAAAATGTTGCCTTCCATTTCATATATCTATCTATTAAAAATATTTATACTCTAATTATTAATGATATTTAAATCTCGGATTTTTTTCTGGATGTATTTAAATCATGATCGAATCTATACATGTTAAAACATGTACGGTAAAGAAAGCAATTACTACCGAACATGTTAATTTAACATGGAAATCATCATTAAATGGGTAGTATAAAGTAATAAATGAAAAATATATGATATAAAAAATATGAATATGATTATGGTATAATTTAATAACATATTATGGTCATTGTACCAGAGGTTAAACATACCCTCGACCAAAGTAAAGTGCTGGGTAAGGGTTAATTTCACAATCTATTTATTATCTGAGGTTGTTTTTATGTAATTATCTACTCGGACATATTTATTATACATGTTCATGTTTCATAATAGAGTTTCCAAGGGATTATTTTTAAGGTTATTTTTACTAAAAATACATTTTAAATGTTTTAAATATTTATTCTTCTATACTTTTGTCGTTAATATCCATGTTTCCAAAATTGGTTTAAGGATTTAATAATAGGAACATGTATGTTTTAAAATGTCAATTATTTTAAAAAGATTTAAAGTGGTATGGGAAACTTTGAATCAAAAATATATTTTTAATGAAATCCTATATAAATAATGTGTCTTTTAAATTATTTCATGATAAATATATTTTTATCTCCAAAAAATTTACAGATCATTTTCTACTATGTCAAAATATTTTATGGGATATTATTCTTGATCGCGGTTGATTTATTATGATTCAAATCTTCTATATTGTATTGAATTATTTTTTGATATATTTAACTATTGATGTATTATTTTTATACCATTAATGGTTTAGGGTTAAATTATTGACATTTCCTATGCTAGATTTAATACAAATGTTTATGTTATGTTTCAAAATTTTCATATGGAAAATGTATTGGACATAGTAAGTGACTGGTGGAGCCCGCTATAGCTCCACGGTGCATCAGTAGGTTTCATGAGAAAATTAGACATTGAATTGGCTGAGGCCGTTCCAAAATTTGATATATGGTTTTGGCCGAGGCATTAATCATTTTTAGACGTCTTGGTTGAGGACTTGAAAAAATGTTTCCGAATATCTGACATTATACATTTCCTCATTATGAAAATATTATTCATGGTTCCTATGGTTATTCAACTAGTAGAATACCCATTACTATGTTTCATTATGGAATTATTTACTTATCTCATTTACCTTCCATAACATGTTCATGATTTTTATTTATAAATGCATGTCTTTTAAATTATTCCCCATTCCTAATTTTAATGTTATCTTTCATTGTATTACCTACCCTTACTGAGTGTTCGAGCTCAACCATTTCTAATTTTTTATATTCCCAGGATTCCTAGAAGAGTATTATGATTGAAAATCAGTGTTAATCAAGTGGATTAACGGAATTCTCAAATGATCATTTATGTTCTGTTTTATTTTTCTAATGTGTAATGTAACATTCATATACGTAATATATTTTCCAAGACATCTAAAATGATCAATCGTTCAGGACATGATTCATTGTAATCATGCCAATGTATTAAAATAATACACTGACTTGGGGTAACTGGGGTCGTAGCATTATACTGTTCAACGATGAGAGGTTCTAAAGGAATGAATGAATAACATCATTTCACAAGGCGGGTAGTCCACCCTATATAAGATCGATGATTTTGTAACCCATTTTATAGGTGTGGATATGGTTTTAGATCACGAATTTAACTTATAATATATCATTATATGATAAATAGTTAGATTATTATATCAAAATGTAATAATATGTATTTAATGAGGTGGGTGATGAAATAAAACAAAAACCCTCGATGATTAAAATTACATTCTCTTTGGGTATCCTCTTTATGTTTTCACCAAAATCCATAAATGGTGGGATTTCATTCTAATATTATGGTTATATTATTATAGGAGGGATATTGGGAAGTCGTTTCGTTTGGTATTTTAAAATCCAAAATTGTTTTATGATGTGAATAGGAGAGTATAACATGTTTTATTTTTACGATTGACGTGAGTTGCATATTAGTAATTGATTGAATAACTACTAGAAAATTGGTTTTTTCGCCCCCTAAGAATGGGCGACTGTCGTCAGAGGTCACTATTGATATTATTAGTGACCTCCAAAAACGATTGCTAATATTGAAATAAATTGGCGGGATTTTTCCCACCCCACCATCACTGCCGTTTTCAAAATCACCAATGCAACGCCGGTGATGCCTGCTATTGCCCCCCACAGCCGCCCTGCAACCCTTTGTCACCCCCATCTCCAGCTCTCATCACCTCCTGTCACCCCTCCCTCAATCATTGTTGAATCAATCCGTCAGTGAATATAAAAATGACTGCCTAAATCCTCGATGTTTCTCCCACCCCTCCCTCTTGACATCGTAGATCTACCATGGTCGACGGCTACAGCTTTCGGCCCCTCATCGCACCCACTGGTGTTCCTGCATGTCCGGCATCGCAGTCACCTTGTGTCCCACAAACATTAAACCTGGTATTTTTAAAAGGAACTTTAGAGACCTCCAATGGTGGTCACAGTTCGTATTTACAGATGTAGAAAATGAAACCTCCAATATCGGTCGCAAGGAAGCCGCTAAAGACCTTTAGCGGCCTCTTTTGGCAGTCTCTATAGGACTTTATTTTAGTAGTTAATCAAAGAATTCAACCCACATTTGATTTCATTTCATATGGATCCAAAATATTGTTTGATAAATCCATTAAATGTTAATATTCAATTATTGGCCCTCAATAGTTGTAATAAATGTTTCATGTTATTTCTATCATTATCTTTTTTTGTTAACCCCTAAGTAAATCAATTTTTACCATAACCCAAATAAATATTTTTTTCCGTGTTTACTATTAATTTTGGTCAAAAAATAAGTTAACATTATTATATATTATAAATTAATATTATTACAAATATTGAATATATTTTTAAAATTTCCATTAATATTATTGGAAAATATTATTTTAATATTAATCCTATAGATGAGACGACAATGCGGGTTTAAAATAGAAATAACTCAAAACCATGGAATGATTTATGTCAAAATTAAGTATGAAATTATTCAAAATAAAAAAAATGGATTATCGGATTTATAATTGAGAAAATTTTACTATGAAACCAACATAAAATATAATTTTTAAAAAAAAATAATAAATCAAAAATTCATTTTTCAATTAAAATCAAGAATATTTTTCATATTCATCAAAAAAAAATTATGCAAATTAATAAAAAATCACCTTAAGAAAGTTTTATATGAAAATTTAAATATGAATTTAGTTTTTTCAAATTTAATTTTATAATTCATAAATAATTTATGTTATTATTTTTTAGAAAAATAAATAATAAATAATTTGATGAAAAAATAGACTTTTTTCAACATTAACTGACTCAGTCGAATTTTTTTAAATATGTTTTATTAATATGAAACCATTATAATAAATATTTAAAATGTATTTATTATTATTTATATCTTTAAATTCAATGTCTCAGTTATAATATTACATTTTAAACAAATATATTAATAATATATTGCAGCTTTGTTAACAATCAATATTGTGTGTAACATAAGATTATCTAATGTCTTTTGAAGTGTAAGATTAACCTCATGTTTTAGGTAATAAAATCAATATATTATTTTTAACCATTAAAAAATAGTAATAATTCATAAAACTCATGGTGTTACACTCTCACCAGTATAAATTTGAATATCATGGTCCCCCATATATAACCTCAAAACGGCGTTACACTAGTTGGGGAGTAGTAACAATTATGTTTTTAAAAATCCACTCAAGGTAGATGATCATCCCAACTATAAATCATAACAAACATATGAACCAAAATAATGTTCACCAAAAACTAAATATTCCACCTTACATGGCCACCTAATTTTTGAAGAAAAATGTGCTAAATAGCAATCGAGTCACTAATGACATCGGGAATCCTATACTTAATTATTCTATGAATATGTAATCATAGCCAACTATAGTATTAAAGGTAATTCCATGAACATATTCAACCTAAAATATTCACATGTTCTCTGAAATATTAACAAAATGTAGTTATTGATATACAAGAAATCGAAGAGACAATAACAATCTATCTTGAAATATTAATTTAACTCCCTTATATGCCCAAATAATTCCAAGATATCCCAGTTAATTCTCACATACCCTAGATTAACTGTTAGGGAATGTAACCAACTAGACACCTCCATCCATTGCGTAAATGGTGTCAAAGTCCATCCATGATCAATGATGATGAGATCCGCACCATTAATAAATAACTCATGAACATATTTAGTAGATATTTCATCATTTAACATCTCATAATCAGTATAAATGAGTTATACCACCCTGGATGTCTAAAATAAAACATATGTGTAATAATTATCAGTTGGAGTTAAATGGGAAAATCCTCTGGTTTCTCAAAATCTCTAACATAAATTCTAGGCACACTTGTATTTCATTGAATAATACAACCAAAAAATGATCCTAAAAGAATTTAGGATATAGTTCAGAAGTCAAATTATTTAGTTGTGGTGTTCAACGAACTGAAGGGTATCACCACAAACTCAAAATATCTATATTCTCGTTGGGATGCCACTTCAAATATATAATACTCCAATAAAAGAGCTATTTATTTACTTATCTCATTGTCAAACCCTCTGAACCACATCTCCCCGAGCCACTAGATTATGAACTCATCAATTCCTGGGAGATAATACATTTGCTCGCACCATTTGGTAAAAGTGATGAAAATCGAAACCCAACCACAATCTCTCATTATCACCCATGTGAACAACCCTAGGATACGCAGGTGAACACACTGGGTCTTATAAAACCCCGTTATATACAAACCCCTAACTACACCTTTGACCTATGAATCTAACCATTTTCTGCCTAATGTGATATTAAAAAATCATGGGATAAACCTAATTGTATTCCATTCATAATCCTATCTATTATTGTAGAGATAAACATGGAACATCCATAGGATATTTTTTCTCATACACATCCACCACTATAGGAAACAAAAATATCATACCATCCACTACACCCTTGGTATTACAATATAACTTACAAAAAGTATGTCCTACCCTCCATCCCATGATCTATTCTTTCTTTGGCTATGATAACTCTATATAAATGTTGTACAAATTATCCCAAATAATCCCAAACCACCTACACACTCCCTAGTGGTAGAAAAATAATCATATATTATAGCGAACTAGTCCATACTGATGAAAATATTTTAGGGTCTCATTACCCATCCAATGATATTCTATGTGAGGCTCTATCATAATCCTCTTAGAGTTAGGTCACACTATTGGTAGAATCATGTTATCACTAATCCTCCAATAATAATCCACAAATATAAATTTTTATAGAACTGCCTCTAATGGAATCACTAATTCTTAAGCAAGGGATATGTTCAGGGAAAAGGGCCTCAATAATTAATGTGAAATCTATAACTACCTTATTTATAAAAAACGTCATACCTATAACCACACTTGAATCATATACAAACTCATACATCCTAGAAGTAATTATTTTATATTCTCTATTGTTTTCCATAACTAATTAATACTCTAATACCATCTAAAACAAATAGAAAAAAACAAAAAATTCATTAGAAATCATCCTCTTTTCTTTGATAGTATCTTCTTTTGAAGTAACTAAATCTCCCATGTTTTTTTATCACATATCAATAATGGGTCTCAGTGGGGGAATTATACCTCTTCCTTTCAAGTATATTTCATTCCAAAAAACACTATATCAATGTTAGTATCATGAAATACATCTCCAAAGAGAATAATTCCTAAATTGAGTAAAATAGTTTCTCATACATGCATCTAAATATAATAAAAAATGGTGTAAGGAGTACATATCATACCTCAAAACACTACTACAGTCTCTGGAAAAGAACATTCAGTTCATACATTCATATATTATTCTTACTAGTAGATTCTCATTCATTATTGGTTAACCATGGGGTGGGGGTGGTAGAATTAAAACAATGCATTATATACCTCAAACTTCTCCCCAAGCTCCCACAACATGTCTGACTCCCAAAGGACCTCAAAGCTCTAGCCTCTACCTTTTCCCAGATCATCCATCAACAATATATATTTCATTAAAATGTGGGATAATAAATTACCATGTGATATGAACATGACCACTATATGTATAGAAATATCATGCCATGACAGAATGAGCGATCCCCAAGTTCTCCGATGAAACCTCATATGTCATTATTTTCATCGCACCACAGCTACCGATGGGTATTTCATAACCTTTAACATAGGGGTTCAATGCATGAGAATCTCGTGATACGTTCTATAACCCTAAATATCATCGTACATCACCAAAAGATCCATCCATGAAAAGGTATGAGATTCAATATCCACAAGAACTATAAAATTTGGGTCTACAAACTAATCAACAGTATAAATATCCACAAACTAACCATCCTGTAGGAGGAACACATTGTGACCAAGAACATTCATTGAGATATTATAAATAATTTGGTCATACTCTCATCTATAATGTGTAAAATTCACGGAATTTCATATTGAATATATCATGAATATAGTAATGAATCACCATGTTCAAAGAGATTATCTTGTGAGTAGTCTAAAGAAGGATACAGAAAACACTTCCAAATCTTACCTGATTCAATCCAATATGTAAACTAGAACCAGTTCCTATATGCACTATGTTAGTAATAATATTACTAGTGTACCAGTTATTGGATAAACTAGATGTCTCGCCAACACTGGAGTCCCTTGTAAAAAATATTATATGGGAACATTTTAACTATGCATCCATACTACCCAAACCAAACATCAAATCATGTCAAAAGAAACTAAAAACACTTTTCCACTGAAGGAATCCAAATACGATTTCAAACATTCATATCCATACTACTGTGGATCGATCTAGAACTTCCCTAATCCTACCTTTAATTTTCTAGGGGATGTGAGAAAATATTAGTAGGCATATCACACACATAGTGGGAATTGACCAAATGTACCTATACACATGCACATATATCAACACCCAACCATTTTTTATGTGTAAAAAAACTGACCATTGTGAATGAATAAATATATATTACCACTATTAGAGTATGTAATTATCTACTAGAATTCATATGTACCTTCCAAATAAATTCACACCAAATTCTAGAAAATAATTTATGACCTACTTAGAAGAAGGTGACTGTTATCAATGTGAAACTGGTATACAGTTCGGTTTGGCTAATGAAAAATAAGATCCACTAACTTATATATATATATAATGATTAATTGAAAATTTTGATCATCTACAAAATATATTAGATGTAATGGAAGATCCCATGCAGAGTTGACTATAACAATACGAAGTGGGACACCCCAAAAAAACCGAACAAAAAGATTAAAGAGTAGTAATCTCATAAAAAAACTATTTCAAACATTATATATGAAAAAACAAAAACTAAGGATATCATATAAATACTTTAAAAACAACATGTTTTAAATGGTTTGAACTAATTTTATCTATATAATTACTCGAGGTATCTAGGTATCACTCGACTCGAAGTAACAACTCATCGATCTATACATCAAATTACAAATAATCATCCCTGAAGTAATCTCATTAATTATCTCCAAGACAATGTATGAATGATAATGTGAGGGTTAGTTAAATAAATACTATTTATCATAATAAGACTAATTAGAATGATTATAACACAATGCACAAATAGGGGGAAAATTATTAAGGGTTACTAGGGGTCAACTGGCCCTTCTGGAAACACCCTACTATATATGGGATCAAAAACCTTAAAAAAAATGGGTTAGGAAAATTAAATTGACCCAAACTAATGATAACAGGATAAACATGAGAATCACTCATGGATTTTAACTGGGATACATGATCCATGCTTATGAGGGGTATAGTAAAAGAGAATTGAGACAACTCACTCTTGGATAGAAAAACTCACACAACTGATACAGGTCCATGGAAGCTTTCGATTGTCACTATCCTATGATGAGGACATAATTCCAATCATTTCTCTCATATAAATGGTTCAAGGGAACACGCTAAACCGATATTGTTCTATGTATGATCACCTACGCTCACAATGAAAAAGAATATGTATGGAAGGGGATATCAACCTATCCATGAAGGGGTACACTATGTGTCCTTATGGGTATAGTGTTTCTCAATGATCTTATCAATTATTGTATCTTATAATCACACAAGATGTATTTTTAAAAGTACATAGTGTGTACATTAAGGGTAAATGATGTGATTGTGTTGATACTGAACTCAACATGCCCTCACCCCAAGACCGTGTAGACCAGGATATTCCCATGTACATGGGAATATCCATGTACATGACTCTGCTCATGTAATCTTTCCTAATAGTGAACATCCCTAGTGCATGATGTGCATCCCTCTACACATAGTTTCTAGTGCCACATTTTCTCTTGGATTTGTACACAATGTACACGCCAATATAACTTATAGGGTGTAAATGTTATTTGGAATGGCCCACATGGAATTTGTCAACATCTAGTCTCCTAGTCGTCTTCCCCCAATACACACAAATATTTCCATATAGGGGTTACAAAACGTATGGTTTGGTCCACAATCCCAATAATGTTTAATTACTCTTGAAAAATGTAACAACTTCTATGATGAAGACACACATCATGTGATTTAGAATTAAAAAACGAATATTTTTCATAATAATATAATTCATCATGCGACTTTCCTTGGGCCACTAACACTGCTATTTTTTATGAAAATGACACTGATCAACATGGATCTGGGGATGATATAACACCCTTTCCTTCCTTTTTGAGTCTTTTTCCATATCTTCTACTCATGAAACACTTGTTTTATCACCTCATCGGTTATTCATTCCCAAAACCACAATCACAAACTCACACTCTATATATATATCTAGTTCTATCATGATGGACTACGATCCCATGACTGATCATGAATCAAGATCCCAAAAAACAATTCATTTGTTCTAAGATCAAAAAATAAAAACATCATTAATTGGGTATTCATCAAACTATTGGACCAAAATAAATTCCAATGATTGATAGGCATATAATTGGGTAGTGAAAATACTATAAATCAAATTAAATGGGAATAAACACCCATGGTGTTAATATTGGAACTCATCCATCACTATTTCAATGATAGTTGAATATAAATAAAATAAAATAAACATTATCCCTATGAATCCTAAACAGAAAACCCCATACATTCAATATGATCTATCCTTAAATAAATTCATTATTAAATTGATTTATATTCATAATAAGATATTAAAATGTAGATAAATACAAAAAAATTATCCTACCATAAACTTCATCAATCGATGATGATTAATGAACATAGGTCGTTATCGTTGATGATATCCATTAGATTTTTTGTTTTGGTGGTCTATAAAGTAATTAGATCACAAATCCTTAACCTTCCTACCAACATTCACCTATTCCCTCATATCAATTTATAGGGATATGAATCTGAACCTGTTAATTGGTTATAACTGTGAATTTATAGAGGAATAACTATTTCACTATGTTAATGAAATAATTCAATAAATTAACAAAGTTTCATGTGTGAATGTGGGTATGAATGACCTAGTGGAATATGCTATGTTTACCAGACCTAGAGGATCATCTGTGAAGGGAGACCGACTAGATTCTTCTTGCACTGTAGTTGATTTGGTAGAAGAGCAACCTAGTGGAAATGTGGAGATAGAGATGTGGCTGGTTTTTCTTGGGGATGTGTCAGGCATTACATGTGGTTTGAAGACGGTGCATGCACCATTGAATCTAACTGTGGTGCAATTATTTGATAGATTGATGATTGATTTGGGAGTTGGGTCCTGGTATGCGGTGGAAGCTATGTGCCATATGTGCTGGTGGAGTTTTAATCTGAATTAATTTTGGAATTATGGATCATTAAGATATTATACTAGTGATGTATTGTCCCCAATTGCTTGATGGTGATGTTTTTTCAGATGAAGCCACCAATAAAGCAGGTTCTGTGGAGGAGGAAATGGATAAGGAGTCATCTGTTGGTATTGTTAAATCTCATTATGAGGAAAATTCAAAATGTTTAGCAATGATTGTTAATAATCGTCACGTTGAGAAATTTCAGGGAGTGGATGATGGTTACCAAGACATGCATATATTTTGAAATTGGGGAGACATCTCTGATTGTGAAAAGGAGAATGCTGGAAGACGGGATCTAACATCGTATAGTATCATTGTTCAGGGTGGAAAGAAGTGAATTCTAGTAAATGAGGATTCTGTGACTACTCCACTAAGAAGAAGGAAGATGAAATATTATTCATATATGTTGAATCTTATGTGTACCATGTCTTCTGTCAGTAAGGTAAGAGGTACAGTATTCTGAGTAGTTTCATTATTTGTAAAAGATTAATCTCAAAAGGAATTTTGTTAAGACTCTAAAGAATTATGATAACTTGAAGTGGGATTCTGCTACTAAAGATGAAGCTATGGATCATGGATATGGTGATTAGTATGGTTTTTAAAATTTGTAGTTTCTTTTTCCGGATGGAGTCACTATTTTGTTGAACTTTTCCATTATTTTAATAAACGGTTAGAGACTTTGTCTCTGGCATAGCGTTCCTGGTAAATAAATATACATATTTATTTCATTATTTTCTCATGTAATAGATTTTTACCAAATCTCCCAACATTGATTAATATTTATTCATTCCTAGGGTAAAAAACATATTCTATAATCAATGTTGGTTTCAAAATTTTGACCTGAAACTCATTTTTTGGGTAATTTTTCATCATTAAAAAAACTATGCATGTCTGATATTTTAAAGTTTAAATCAGAAAAAATAGAGACATTACATATCCCATTAAATTACAACTTCATAACTCTATGTTCTACTTTTTCTTTCACAAATTTATATATGGTTTTAGTGAGTTTAGTACAAGAGTGAAACACTGGATTCTTTGTGAACCCAATAACACTATTGTTTAAATAGATATTAAAATTGTTGATTCTCTATATAACATACATAATTATACAAAAATTAAAGCCACTGAATCTATTTATATGAAATATAACAAAAAATATATTTTTCCTCTTTGAAAGTAAGATATATTTTCTTTTGATTCTTTCTAATCTAGCCTAAAAACATAGTGCGAATAAAAAAATTCCCCACCTCTTACATAATTTATATCAACTACATCTGCAGACTAATCAGAATAAAAAAGTCAACTAATTCATGTTCCATATCCACTATTGAATTATATTTTTTATGAGAGTTCCTCAAAGATACCTAATTATACACTTTATTTCAATGAGGTAGTCATACTTTATTATTTTGAAACCATAAAACTATGATAGTGTCATAAGGTATGTCTTTTGAATATTCTATGAACAAAAAAACACCAATCAAATATTACATATTAGGTAAGATCCAATAAATTACCATTTTCATGATTTCTATTTTTTATCCTACTATAGTGTGAGATTAAATATGATTTTAACCATACATGTCAATTTTATTATAATGATTATTTAAATATTTAACCCTTGAGATAATGTTCTATACCAAATTTTGAGTAACATCTTATTCAATAATATATGTGAGTTCACCCATAATTTTATTATTTAAATTATATAGTCACCATATTATTTAATTCTTCAATTAATCATTTTATTATCCAAAAATGATATTTCAATCATATAAACAAACAAGATAAATTTTTCTTCATTGAATGTCATTATATAAGGTCTGTCAGCAACACTACCTATCATGAACCTAATTTTCTATGATATGATTCAAGTCAATAATACCATGCATGTAGATTATTAGTAAAACCATAAAAGGACTTTCTTGACTGGCCACTATATTTTCGTCATTTTCAATCTATAATCCACATAGTTGTTCAATGTACATCCTCCTTGGGTGAAATAGTTTAGAATGTAATTTTTTCATCCAATTAAATGATTTAAAAAAAACATGAAATTACATAGAAATAAAGAATATTATTAACTAAATTAAATATACCAGTGGCATTGTGTATTCAATATCAAAGCATTCTAAATGATTCTTACCTCAACATAAAAATGAAGACTTATTTGAAAAAAAAATACAATGTTCATAAAATTAAATTATTTGAAAGGTTTTTATAAATGATGTTTCATGGTTTGGGTCTCTCCAAATATTTCCATTATTATTTATTATGAATATGATCAAGATTCACCTTCATTGATTATACCAATAATTATCCCCATGCTGTAATCCAAAATGATGTAGTTTTTACAATGGACAATGAAGAAATGTTCTCTATTATCCCTATCCTCCATGTTTGAGTTGGTGCACCCATGGAACATATTATACTAGTTGGAAAGACAAATATCCTTTCAATTATTCTAATATATATTTACTATATTTAAAAGATACAACCTTTTCTAACATATCCTCAGAGTGATCAAATTCACACTGAATTTGTTATACATTTCTATTTAATCAAATTCAATATCTTCTTCAAAGGGTACATTAGTGTTATAACTAATATAATTTTTTCCTTTCTTTTTATATGATATAATTTACATTATTTAATTATAAAATATTTTAATCCTTTTTTATGAATATTTTTTCTGTACTATATATTGAGTTGATTAAGAAAAATCCATTATTAGTTATATCCCAATATTTTTCCTTATTTCCATCATTATTATTAATTAGTAGTATTCCCAAAAAAATTGAATGTTATATAGTAATGGATTAAGTTAATTAAACACAACATAGGGGTATTTATGTAGTCCAAGTCTTACCAAGGCTTTGTGTTGAGTGTATAAATTGACCAAAACTTTTTCCTTCAAATAATGGTGTGATACACAAATTTTAATAAGAATTATTTTAATCATTTTATTAATTGTTTTATTACTTCATTATTCCACAATATTATTCAATGGAGTTTATAATGATGATACCACTTTTTTCGTGCCCTATTTTTTTAGAGTTATCTACATTTTTTAAAAGGGTGGGGTCAAAGCCTCATTTATTATTAAATCAAAGAAAATACCTATTTTAACTCGGTAGAGGGAGACCCATTACATAGCTCGAAGGGCCAGTGAGAATTTAGCTGATTACACGGCCTATAGGCCCAAATTTTTGGTCCATGGACCATTCTGTGAATAGTCCTCCTACAGTAAATGTGCTTCTACAGTGCCACACAGTTCCCGCGACAGCAACAGTACCATGCCGCCTCTATAGTCAACTGCCGCTGCTACAGTACACGTCATTGATGAATAATTGTTTACCCCATTTATTTATCACATCACAAATCATTTATAGTTACAAAAAAATAATTTTATTACAAATACATTAAAATAAAATGTAAGAACCTTGTATTAGGTAACATGCAAGACATGCAACACCAAGCACATGATGTAATATAATATCTCAGTAAATTATAATATATTTCCAATTTAAAATATATTCTACATACTTTTATGCACAACACAGTGAGTTAGGTTCTGTTACACAATATAGTGACCTTACTCTATATCTTTAGTTACACACAAGAGAACCTTCCGCGATAGCTTGCGTAACATGCAATACTGAGTTTCACCAAATAATAATGTATTATTAAAAAATTAATATTTAATGAATTATGATATAACCATGTTTTTATGTTAGCGGTTATGAATGGTATTAACTATATAATGAAAATTATTAATTATAAAAATATAGCATGAATTAATTGGTTTGAAATTAATTATAAATAAATATCTGAACCAATTTACTATAATGTGATTATTTTTATAGAAAACTATTTCAATTCTCAAAAGGTTTCTTTACACTAACTGATTAAAATATTTACAATTAGGGAGTGAAATTAATGTAATATATATATATATATATTACTCAATCAATTTATATTAATATTCATACATTTTATATTATTTGAATAAGATAATAACATACCCTACTATACATATAAAATCCTATATTATTTTTAACACCACAAGCTTCCACGGTGTGCTTACTTTTGAATAATATAGTAGCATTGGTTGTACGCAACCTTCAGTTCTAACACACACCACAACCAATCAAACTAGCTGTTATGAATAGTAATACCCACTTTTTGAAATTTTATAAATTTTATATTTTAAAATGGTATTCATATTTGGATTTGGAATATTGAAATTATCCTAGGGTGAATTTTTTATATTTTTCTGAAAACATTCAATTTTTGATGAATAGTGAAAAACACTGAATTATTGGTTAAAACCGACTTTTTATTTAAATAATTATTTATTTTATTTAAATTTATTTTTGGTCAAAATAGATACCTAATACCTATATATGTTCAATGTAATTCATTGGATTCAGTTTATAATAATTTTAGACATATAATATTTTATTGAACTTTTAACCATCTTTTACCCATCTCCTATGAGAATTTTCAAATTCACATAAAATATAATTTTACCGCTTCAATTATTGGAATTTAAAAAATACGAGATACATAGATAATATCAAGGAGTAAAATGTGGTTGAATAAGATAAAAATAATTTTTGGTGAATAATAACTTTTTAGATTTATTTACCACGGTTAAATGTAAATATGGTAATTAAGGGTAAAAATGATATTAATATTACCCTAAAACATATCCTAATTATATTGGACAAGTGTATCTCGACCAAAAACAACCATAGGAATAAAATATTATCATTTAGGTCCACTTGTATTAGATTAGGACATTTATTATTTTTTAATTCAAAGAAGAGTTAAAATAGTTAAAATAAAATTTTAATAACTAATTTTTTTAATATCGGGTTATAAATAAGATAAATTGGATTATAAATATTCAATAGAAAGATATGAATATTTGATACACAATGTTTATTTATTTATAAATTTTAGACATTAAATAATCTATGTTATTTATGACACAATGGTGATGTAGTAATTACCTAATTAATGAAATACTAAAATAATTCATATTATAAATATCAAAATAATTGTAATTTGAGGTTTTTTTTGATTTTCAATAATTTTATAGGTTATTATGACATATTACGACTGGTTATATAAAATTTGTTCTAGGAATAATGCTATTATGAAATTATCAAAAACAAAATACCCAATAGTGTCAAAGTTGACATAAAAGAGTTTTTAAAACAAATTTTAAATTATTAATTTATATTCTATTCCTAAAAATCTAAGGATTGGCCAAAAAACTTATATTATGATAGTTTTGTCATTAGTGGACCAGTTGGTTGTAGTTTGGATGATTATAGTAAGTTTATTGACTATATAATATAAAAATACAAGGAGACATGGTAAGTGTCAAACTAATTAACTAAGACTTAAAACTAAAAGATAAGGTTAATAAAGTGACACAAACCTGTCTAAAACCTATTGGTTTAGTGTATTGCGACCTATCCCCACCATAAACTTTAAATAGTACACTTTGGAACTATTAGAAACTGACTATGAATTTATTATAAAATAATATATCTTTCTTTTCCAATGGTGCCCCTCACCCCTCTTATAAAAGGGCACCCCCCCTTCCCTCCATTTCACACCTTCAAAGCCTTTTGGCTCGGCCAAAAACTGCCCAAATATTCTCTCAACGTACCTAAATTCAATCTAGAGGCCTTAGTTTGATCATAACGTCATCCTATGGATCCTTTTCGATCAAATCAAAAGGAAGAACCCGAAGAAGAGGTAATATTTTCACCACCCTTTTTCTTGTTCTTTTCTTCTTCAACTTCTCCTTTCTTGTTATTTCAATAATAAAATAAAAAATCCTGTATATCCTATATATTTTGATTTTATTATATTTATGGTACAACAATATTCAGTATTTCAACCATCCATTGGATGACATCTCACCATACATGCGTACATACGGCTTACCGTCTCCACGTCGTGGTGTAATTGTTATTCAATACGTTATTATTTTGATTGGAATTATAATGATGTATAATTAATGTAAATAATAAATATAACATGATAATGATTATGTATATATGATATAACATCCAATTATATATTATTTTAATATCAAAAAAATGATATTGTCCCTCGTGCGTACGTACGGACTACCGTCTCCACGAACGCGGTGATATTCATTCCCCATCGTATCCATTCAAGACTAAATTTAATTTGATGATTAGAAATAATGTTCGAAGACTTAATATCATTCTGGACATGAATTAGATACATCCTCTCGATAAAAAACATGGCTTATGTAACAAAACATATATAATAAAACAAGTAACTTAACACCCAAAACGACAATAATACTATGATATTATTAACAATGAAATATAAAAAGATCATTTATGATATCATATTGATGTATATGATTCTTGAATAATTTAATAAAAATTATTTAACCATTATAAAAGAGGTTAACCTACCCTCAACCAAGGAAACGTACAAGGTAAGGGTTTGTTTCACAAACTCTTCATTATCCAAGGATGTTTATACATAATTATCTACTGGGACATTTTATCATCCACATCCATGTTTCTTAAAAATGTATTTCAAAACATTCTTACAATTTTAAAAAATATGGTTTAAATTCATTTATACCCTTGTTTGAATTTTTATAAGATGTTTATAAAGGAATATTTCCGTCTTTTTCCAAACAAGGTCATTTTTAAGCTTTTCGAAAAAATTAATGTAAGAATTCCTTTTTAACTTATACGGTGGGTGCGGCTATTTTACACCATTATAAAATCGTCGAAGCATCCCTCACAAGCTTATAATAATATTATTAAAGTAAATATTTTCTTTTATAATTATGTGACTTTTAAATGATTTCAAAAAATATATATTTCAATCAAATTGTTTTGATTTCATCTATGTCAACATCCTTTGATGGAATTTAAGTTTATTTGAAGTTGATTTATCATGATAAAAAACTTCCAAATTATATTGAAGGTTTTGTGATATGTTTGACTGTGGATGTGTTATTTTTATACCATTCATGGTTTACGGAGAAATTATTGACATTTTGTATGCTATTATTAATAAAAATGTTTATGTTATGTTTAAACTTGTTCATATGAGGAATGAATTGGACATAATAAGTGACGTGTGGAGCCCTCTATAGCACCTCGATGTATCGGTAGGTCTCATGAGACAAACTACTATCTATGAACAAGGCCTTGAAAAAATCTTATTTGTTGTCTTGGAATGAGGCCTTAACTATGTGTTCATGAGAGTCTGGAATTATGCATTCCATCATTATGAAAGTGGTTATTGATATTTCATATGATTATTCGACTAGTTGAATATCCATGTGAATATGTAAATGGAATTATTTAATTTTATCTTTGATATATTATGTGTAAGTTCAAGTTTAAAAGTATTTTGTTTTAGTTATACATTGCCTTAAATGTTTATGTTTATTTATGAATGTTTCTGCTATATTGTTATCCCTACTGATCATCTAAGATCACCCCTTTCAATGTTTTAAATTTTTTCTAGTTTGTGAAGAAGTAATTTATGAATGACTGATAGAAAATGTATGAGGGGATATGAGGTCATGTTGTTGTTGTTGTTATTTTCACTTTATGATGTAATGTAAACTATATGAATGTATCTTGTTATTTCAAGGCTACTAAACTAATCGGTCTTTTGAAACATGATCTTTTATGATCAAACAAATGTTATGTAATAATGCACTGACTCGATGTATCTGGGTTCAGGGCATTACAGTTTTTATCAGAGGAAGTTTATAACAAATATTGGAAGATATATATAGATAAACTCGTATTAGTGCACATTAAACTAAGATGGACATTGAGTATTAATATCGAAGAACTTCCTAGAATTTTGGTATTGTAGAGATTCTGTGAGTTTTTTGAGCAATACACCTCTATCTTGATATGAGCAGGTAGAGGCGCCTCTGGAACAGATGTACCTAGGGGTAAAACTCAAAAAAACAACTTTGAGCTAGACTCTAATGGGAACTGGTGCACGACAACGGGCCTTGTTGCACTCTTGGTTACGACACTCCTGGGGGATATGCTTAAGATAATTCCCATTTTCTGTACAAACCATTATGAAGGGTTTATGAATATATACTTCCTCAATGAAAACATTTTTTTATTATGGATTATATCCATAAATAGTTCAATTTATGTTAAGTGTTTTACAAGTTGGATTTATGTATTGTGATTCATAAACTGGTCCAGTTTATGTCTTTGTTTAGAAATGACTCCTAGTGTAAGGAATGGAAACTGTATCAATGCACGCACTCCATATAGGGATTTCTCTCCTAATCAAGATAATTATACTAGATATGGTGATGCAACTAGTGCTGATCAGCTAATCACCATACTAGGACAACTCACTCATGTAATGAATAATAACCTTACCCATATAGAGCACCTAGATCCGCAGCATGGAGGATCAATATTAGATCAATTAATGAGGTATCAAACACCAACATTCAATGGGATTACAAATCCATTTGTAGCTGAGGAATGGATAAGTTCCCTAGAGAAAATATTCCATGCCTTGGGGAGCAGTGAAAGGGAAAACGTTATCATGGGAGTTTACCACCTCACTGGAGATGTTGATCAATGGTGGCCATTGATTCATAACACGATGGAAGATGATGATGTATAAAATATGGAATGGATGGAGTTCAAGGGTATTTTCTTAGAAAAAATAATTTCCTCATGACCATCGAGAAGATATGGAAAGGCAATTTCTGAGTCTGAGACAAAAGGATGATGAGAATTTCGTGAAGTATGAGGCTAAATTTATAATGTTAGCAAGGTATGCTGGAGATTATACACATTACCCAAGAAATAAGATTGATCATTTCTTTTATGGGTTAAAACAATTTCTCCGTTGAGCATTAGTCTCACAATCCTTCTCGTCGTATGAAGACATTGTCTCATGAGCTATCAAGACAGAAAAGGATTTCTCTAAGTCTTATGAATTTAAAGCAAACCTGGTGAAGAAGATATCTGATGATCAATATGGAAATGGAAATAATGGGAAGAATGGAAAAGCTTAAAATCCATCCTGCAGTAAATGTGGGAAGAAACACCCCGGTACTTGCTTAAAAGGAATGGGTGTCTGTTACAAGTGTGGTGAAAAAGGCCACCAAGGTCGTGATTGCAAGGGGAAGAAGGGAACTACTAATGTTCAATGCTACAACTACAGGGAGAAGGGACATTATGAAAATTAATGACATAAGTGTGAGGGGAAATTACCTCAGAAAAGGCCAAGAGATCAAATCCAAGCTTATGTTATCACTACTGCAGAGGTAGAAGCACTGAAAGACGTGGTGGCAGATAATTTAATGGTTTCCTCAAGTTTAGGAAATGCATTATTTGATTATGGATCATCGCATTGATTCATATATTCCCAATTTTCTAATAAAATCAGATATTTCCAATTTGATTTAACAAGGGAGTTTTCAGTCAAAACTCTTAAGGGAAGTATCATTACTATAATGTTCTGTGAATCTGTTCCCATTAGAGCACATAAATGTTTTTTATCTGCTGATCTCATTGTCATACCTATGATTGAGTTTGATATAATCCTCGGTATGGATTGGATTTCATACCATGATGCAAATATTTATTGTAAGAATAAGGTGGTTGCGATTTTTGATGATGATGATAAGGAACACCTTATCTTTAGAGCTGAATCGTCACCACCTAATTCTTATCTAGATCCACCCCTAGTAGTTCTACTAAATTCAATTATTGGGGAGGAAGAGAATGAAATGACTGTGGGTGAGGGAAGGAATGTTCAACTAGAGGATGTACCTATTGTGAGAGAATATTTTGATGTGTTTCCGGACGATTTACCTAGACATCCTCCAGAATGATAAATTGAGTTTTCCATTGATTTAATTCCTAGATAAAGGACCATATCGAAGACCCCTTATAGAATGGCCACTGTGGAATTGGTGGAACTAAAGAAACAACAAGAGGATTTAAGTAATAAGGGATTTATTCTACCTAGTGTTTCTCAATGGGGATCCCCCTGTCTTTTTTGTTAAGAAGAAACATGGATCCATGAGGTTATGTATCGACTATAGGGAGATCAATGCTATAACAATAAAGAACTAGTATCCCCTACCTTGCATTGATGATTTCTTTAGCCATCTTCATGGAGAACAATACTTTTCAAAGATTGACATTCGATTTGGATACCATAGGTTGTGTGTGAAGAAGGAAAACATTCCAACGACAGTATTTCGAACCAGGTACGAGCATTACGAGTTTACAGTAATTCCTTTTAGGATGACTAATGCACCCTTTGTTTTCATGGATATAATGAACATATTTTTCAAGGAATATCTTGATGATTTTTTATTGGTATTTATTGATGATATCTTGGTATATTTCAAAATCTATGAAGACCATGAATATCCCTTTTCATTATCCTGAAGACTATTAGAAGACATGAATTATATGGGATGTTTAGCAAGTGTGAATTATGGCTTGAGGAGATTTCTATTCATGGCCATATTATCTCCAAAGATGGAATCTCTATTTATCCTTATAAGGCCAAGGAAATCCAAGAATGGCCAACACTGATGAGTATAACTGAGGTATGTAGTTTTATTGGTTTAGCAGGTTATTATCGACGTTTCGTCTAGAATTTTGTCTGATTGGCTAACCCATTAATGAAGCTCACACGTAAAGGGGTTAATTTTTTTTGGAAAAAACAGAGTAAAGAATGTTTTGAAGAACTGAAGATAAGATTATTCAATGCTCTTATATTTACTCTACCATCGGGGAATGATGGGTTCATAATTTATAGTGATGCATCGAAGAAAGGATGTGGTTGTGTCCTTATGCAGAATGATAGGGTAATTGACTATGCATCACGACAGTTGAAAATTAATGATCAAAACTATCCTACTCATGATCTCAAGTTAGCAGTTATGATCCTGGATTTGAATATATGGAGACACTACCACTATGGTGAAAAATGTGAGATTTATACTGATCACAAGAGTTTTAAGTACATTTTCTCACAAAAAGAACTCAACATGAGGCAAAGGAGATGGCCTGAATTACTCAAGGATTATGATTGCACGATACACTACCACCCGGGGAAGGAAATTAATGTAGAAAATGATTTGAGTAGAAAAGATCATGGAGTTTTGAACAAGATGAGAGTATAATGGGATCATATTTTCATGGATCTAATAAAGATGGATATGGGAATAACCATGGAAGGTGAAACATCAATTCATTTTCAAATGGATTCCAAACCATCTTTTCTATAAAGGGTAAAGACTTCTGAAACTGATGATGAATAGTTTCAAAGGATGATTAAAGCAGTGAATGATAGGAGATTGAGTGGATTTGTATATGAGGATGGAATTTGGAAATTTGGGAAGATACTTTGTGTTCCTTATATACCTGATCTAAAAAAGGAATTGTTGGATGATGCTCATAGTTCCAATATCCCTATACACCATGGGGGCACCAAAATGTATAGAGATTTGAAGGAACATTTTTGGTGGGACAACATGAAGAGGAAGATTTCGGATTTTTGTCACGATGTATTGTTTGTTAACAAGTGAAAGCAGGAAGGCAACAACCTGGAGGAGTCATGCAACCTCTTCCCATACCTGATTGGAAATGGGATAATATCATGATGGAATTTTTCATGGGACTACCAAAGACTCCTAGAAGGAATGATGCAATATGGGTCATTGTTTATCGTATTACCAAATCAGCACATTTTTTTTGCTATAAGTGAATACCTACCACTTGAACGTCTAGCAAGGCTATATATTAATGAAGTTGTGAGACTTAATGAAGTCCCCTAATCGCTTGTATCTGATCGTGATCCCTGTTTTGCTTCAAAAATTAGGAAAATTCTTCAGAAAACTCTGGATGCTGAACTTCTTTTGAGCACTGCCTACCACCCTAAAAAATATGGACAATCACAACAGACTAATAAAACTTTAGAATACATGTTGCGATCTTTCTCACTTGACTTTCAGGGTATGTGGGATCAATATTTACCTCCAACATAATTTTCCTATAACAATAGCTTCCATTCAAGTATTTGGATGTCACCATATGAAGCATTATACGAAAAGAGATGTCGCACACCAACCTGTTGGGATGACGTTGGTGAAAGAAAACTTGTTGGCCCAGAACTGGTGGAGGAAATGATGGAAAAGGTAAAGGTAATCCAAAACCATATCAAAGCAGCACAAAGTAGGCCGAAGAGCTATACCAATAACCGAAGGAAGGATTTGGAATTTCAAGTAGGAGATCATATTTTCTTGTAGGTATCTCCATGGAAGGGAGTTATACATTTTGGTGAGAACGGTAAATTGATTCCCATGTACATTGACCTTTCAAAATTCTAGAACGAATTGGGGATGTATCTTACCGGTTGGAAATGCCTCCAAGTATCTCCAAAGTATACGACGTGTTCCACGTATCACTGTTGATAAAATACATGCCTCACCCAAAACTTGTCCCAACATACGAGGAATTAGAACAGGAACTCGATCTGTCTTATTGCGAAGAGACCATCAGAATTTTTGATACAAAATAACAATTGCAGAGAACCCGGACAACTCATCTCGTAAAATTTCTATAGTGAAACCATAATATGGAAGAGGCAACGTGGGAACCCGAGGAACATATGATGATGAATCACATGAGTCTTTTCATAAGTTAGTATTCTAAAGATTTCAAGGACGAAATTATTTGATGTAGGGGAGAATGTAACACCACAAGCTTCCACGGTATGCTTCCCTTTGAAAAATATAGTAGCATGTGTTGTACGCAACTTTGAGTTCTAACACAAACCACAACCAATCAAACCTGCTGTTATGAATAGTAATAACCGCTTTGTGAAATTTTATAAATTTTATCTTCCAAAATGGACTTCATATTTGGATTCGGAATATCAAAATTATCCTAGGGTGAATTTTTGGTATTTTTCTGAAAAATTTCAATTTTTGATGAATAGTGAAAAACACTGAATTATTAGTTAAAACCGACTTTTTATTTAAATTATTATTTATTTTAGTTAAATTTATTTAATGTAAAAATAGATATGTAATACCTATATAAGTTCAATGTAATTCATTGGAGTCAGTTTAAAATAATTTTAGATATATAAAATTTTATTGAACTTTTCACAATCTTTTACCCATCTCCTAGGAGAATTTTCAAATTCACATAAAAATTAATTTTACCACTTCTGTGAGTGGAATTATAAAAATATGTGAGACATGGTAAATATGAAGGAGTAAAATGTGGTTCAATAATATAAAAATATTTTTTTTCTTAATAGTAACATTTTACTTTTATTTACCACGGTTAAAATTAAATAGGGTAATTAAGGGTAAAAATGATATTAATATTACCCTAACACATGTCCTAATTCTATTGAAAAAGTTTATCTCGACCATAAACAACCTTAGGAATAAAATATTATCTTTTGGGTCCACATGGATTAGATTAGTAAATTTATTATTATTTAATTCAAAGAAGTGTTAAAATAGTTAAAATCAATGTTTAATAACTAAAACATTTTTAATATAGAGTTATACATAATATAAATTGGATTATAAATAATAATTATAAAGATTAAACGATTTCTTACATAATGGTATTTTATTTATAATTTTTAGACATTATATAATCTATGTTATTTATGACACAATGGTGATGCAGCAAATACCTAATTAATGAAATATTAAAATAATGGATATTATAAATATCAAAATAAAGGTGATTTGAGACTTTTTATGATTTACAATAATTTTATGGGTTAATATGATATATTAGGACTGGTTATATAAATATTTTTATAGTAATCATGCTGTAATGAAATTATCAAAAACAAAATACCCAATAGTGTCAAAATTGACATAAAAGAGTTTTTAAAATAAATATTATAGGATTAATTTATATTATATTCCTAAAAATCTAATGATTGGGCAAGAAACTTATATTATGATATTTGTATCATTAATGGACCACTTTGAGGTCTCTTGGAATTTTTTATTATGTTTATTGACTATATAATATAAAAATGCAAAGAGACATGGTAAGTGTCAAACTAATTAACTAAGAGTTAAAACTAAATGATAAGGTTAATAATGTGACCGAAACCTATCTAAAACCTATTGGTTGAGTTGTTTCAAACCTATCCCCACCATAATCTTTAAATATTCCACATTGGAGCCATTAGAAACCGAGTATAAATTTATTATAAAATAATATTTCTAGATTTTCTAAAGGTTCCCCTCACCACTCTCATAAAAGCGCACTCCCCCTTCTCTCAATTTCACACCATCAATGCCTTTTGGATTGGCCAAACCCCGACCAAATATTCTATAAGCTTCCCTCACTTCAACATAGATGCCTTAGTTTGATTAAAAATCCATCTTATGGATCCCTTATGATCAAATCAAAAGCAAAAACCCGAAGAAGAGGTAATATTTTCACCACCATCTTTGAAGTTGCTTTCTACTTAAACATAATTTTTCGTATTATTTGCATTATAAAAAAATAAATCAACTTTATCCTATATAATTTAATTTTATAATAAATATGGTACAACCATATTCAGTATTCTACCCATCCTTTGAATGACATGTCACCATACGTGCGTACGTACGCCTTACCGTCTCCACGTCGGGGTGTAATTGTTAGTCAATACATTATTATTTGGATGGGTATGATAACGATGTATAATTAATTTAAATAATAAATATATAATTATAATGATTCTATATATATGATATAACATCCAATTATATATTATTTTAATATCAAAAGAATTATATTGTCGCTCGTGCGTACGTACGGACTACCGTCTCCCCAAACGCGATGAGATTCATTCCTCATTGTATCTATTCTAGACTAAATTTCATTTGATGATTACAAATAATGTTTAAATACTTAATATAATTCTGGAAGTGAATAGTATACAACCTATCTATAACAATCACTGCTTATGTAACAAAACATATAAAAGAAAACGTGTAACTTAACACACGAAACGACAATAATACTAAGATATTATTAACAATGCAATGTTAAAAAATCATATATGATATCATATTAATGTATATGATTATTGTATAATTTAATAAAAATTATTTCACCATTATACAGGTGTTTAACATACCCTCAACCAAGGAAAATTACAAGGTATGGTTTTATTTTACAATCTCTTCATTATCCGAGTTTCTTTATACGTAATTATATACTAGGACATCATTATCATTCACATCCATGTTTCTTAAAAATGTATTTCAAAACATTCATACTATTTTAAAAAATATGGGTTAATTTCATTTATACCATTGTTTTCTTTTTATAATAAGTTTATAAAGGAATTTTTCCATTTTTTCCAAAGAAGGTCCTTTTTAACCTTTTCGACAAAATTAAGGTATGAATGTCTTTTTAACTTATACGGTGGGTGGGGATATTTTCCGCCGTTATAAAATTGTCGAAACATCCCTCAAAATCTTATAAGAATATTTTTAATGTAAATTTGTTCTTTTATAATTATGTGGCTTTTAAATGATTTAAAAAATATATATTTCTCTAAAATAGTTCTAATTTCATCTATGTCAACATCCATTGATGGATTTTATGTTTATTTGAAGTTGATTTATCATGATACAAAACTTCCTAATTGTATTGAAGGTTTTGTGATATGTTTGACAGTATATGTGTTATTTTTATACCAGTCATGGTTTATAGAGAAAGTATTTTCATTTCGTATGCTAGTTATAATATGAATGTTTATGTTATTTTTAAACCTGTTCATATGAGGAAATGCATTGGACGTAATAAGTGACGGGTAGAGACCGTTATAGCTCCTCGATGCATCGGTAGTTATGTTGAGACAAACTAGTGTCTTGGCACAAGGCATTGACAAAATCTTATTTGTAGAATTGGCACGAGGCCTTGAAAATGTGGTTATGATAGTCTGGCATTATGTGTTCCGTCATTATTAAAGTGGTCATTGATATAACATTAGATTATTTGACTAGTACAATATCCATTTGAATAAGTAAATGGAATTATTTCATTTTATCTTTTCCCTATTATGTTGAAGTTCGTGTTTAAAAGGATTTTTATATATATATACTTTGCCTTAAATGTATATGTTTTTTTATGAATGTTTCTACTATATTGTTATCCTTACTGAGCATCTGAGCTTACACCATTTAAAGTTTAGAATTTTTCCCAGGATTTGAAAAAGTAATATATGAATGGCCATTATGGAATGTGTGAGGGGATATGAAGACATGATGTTGTTTAGTTCTTTTCACATTATGATGTATTCTAACCTTTATGAATATATATAGTTATTCCAAGGCTAATAAACTAATCAGTATTTTGAGAATTGATCTTTTTTTATCATGCCAATGTTATGTAATAATTCACCGACTCTAGGTAACTGGGGTCGGGGCGTTACATTATTATAAAGTAAATTTTACCACCTTTTAATGGAGAGCCCATTTTAAATCATTATTTTCACACAAAATTGGATTTAATATTTCAAAATAAACATTATATTTGAAATTGAAACACAATTATTTAGTTTTGTTAAAAAATTCTAATTTTTCTGAAACATTTAATATTGTAATGAATTATTAAAAATAATAAATTTTATTTCAAAATTTCATTTTTAAATAAATTATTAATATGTAAATATTAACATTTTAATTGATTTTATTTTTTTATTATAATTTATTTTTTTTCAATTAATAAAAAATATGCCATTGGAATCATTTTCACTTGGAAAATGATAATAAATACTTTGTAATCTTTCAGGAGTTTTTACATTAAAAATCAGTAATGTCGTCCCACTTACGTGATGAATTTTAAATTAATTTTTTTTCACATCTATGATTTGAATTTTCAAAATTTTATTCCATATTTAGAATAATAATTTCAAATTTCTAATAATAAAATCATTTTTTGGACCAAAATTATTAGTGAATGTAATTAAATTTATTCGAATTATTAAGGAAAAATTAATCATGATACATGACTTAATGTTTAACATAGGTTCCCAACTGACCAATAATATTTTACAAAACACATTTTCTATCCATATTTCATCTATTCACATTAAATTATTGTGTTTGGATAGTTTTTTATAAATTTGTTTATGTAAGAACATGCGTACACCAAATTTGATTCCAAAAATTTCAAGTGAGTCCTTTTCTTTCCAAATAAAATGCTACCACCTCTCTCCATTAGTCACATATATCAAACCTATTATGTTCATCCAAATTCTGACCATATGGATTCCAAAAATCCATAAAATTTACCTTAATTCCAACCTTTGAATAGAAATCATTCAATCTATGACTTTTAGTAAAGACCAAAAGTTGTTACCAGATTAAGAGGTAACACATTTCCTTAAGCTTTTTTAGTTTTATTTCCATTATATAAACTCTAATAATATATTAATATATTCTTATATAACAACACTAGTTTCATAAATATACTAGTATTTATTTATTATATATTTTGTACCAAATCCTATACACAATTCCATCTAATGTGTAACAGAAATATTTTTTTTGTGTACAATGAATTAATGCCTCACGAAACGATGATTGTTAAGTTTTCCCATACCACCTATTACGGAGAAAATTATGTTGGGAACTCTATTTACATATGTTATATATGATATTTATTATCTATTTACACTTATTTAATCCTTTTATTAAACCCACCTATAATACATTACATTTCAAGATAATATGGTAACATTTTTTGAGGAAGTGAGTAATACCGCCACGTTAAAGCCTTATGATTCATTCACACTCCACATAAAATGTATAATTATTGGATGTAAATAAAAATATGTGAAATAAAAACACATATATATTATTTTCATGACATAGGTATCAATTTTTAAATATAATATATATATATATATATCATTTTCATTATTACCCATTTACACAGTTAAGGTTTTATAATGTCTTTCGTGGATGTGTGGACTACCGCCTCCTCGTCATGATGTGATTATTTATCATCACATTAATTATATATAAAATTATATATTAATAAATAATTTTTTGTTTCTGATATAACAATTATTATTGAAGTATATTATGGTAAATACCTTCCTTATATAATGATCATTGAAAAATGAGAACGTTACCCATGCATATATATAACCTGTTGTGTCAACGATCATAATGATGATTAACTTTTCATAACCATTATTAATGATTTATTTTAAAAATATAATTTCAGTATAAAAATGATAATTATTTAATTTTTATTATTCTATATTTTTCATATAATGAACCCATTGAACCAAGCTGACCAATCAATGTTATTTTTGACGCATATACATAATTTTTTCAAAACACTTGATGAAAAAATAATGATATAACAAGTTGTATAAAAAAAATTAAAAGTGAAACAAAAGATATTATAAACATTAAAAATTTTCTCTGGAAATTATAAAATTTACATAGTTTTATTATAAAAGAATTTAAATGACGTTCACCCAAATGTTAACTATATTTAATCGATTCTCATCTCATATTTTACATCTATGAGGTAAATGTAATGTTCACCACATACATATTTTTTGTGGTATTTCTACTATCCATTATTATATATTATATCATGAATTCAATTATCTTCATGATATTTAAGGATTTTATTTAATATTATTCCTTTGTGAGGTTTATGATTAAAATTTTTTCGAAGTGGTATGTGGAACTTTGGAATGTTTATATATTATTTTACTAAATAATAAAATTGATAATCATTTAGTGGTACTTATATTTGAGAAAATTATATAACTGTTTTTCAATATTAACTTTCATCCCCCCCCCATTGTTATTAAATACCGTTTTCAATTACTAGAACCATTTTTCAACTCTTGGCTACTCAAAGTGTATCAATTTTTTAAGAAAACACACCTTTATTTATATCACTAGTTTTAGAACATATTTTCTTTTAAAACCCATGTTTTATTAAAATGAATTAGAAATTATTTTAGCATGATTTGGTAATGAAATTTTTACCCTTTTAATCTTTTAGTATTTTTTAAAATGAATATTCTTATCACAATCTAAACAAGGAATTTTTATATCCTTTACTATCATGAAAAAGGAATATTCTATTTACCTTGTAAGACATGAATGAATTTACTAGCCCTTATTTCTGCAAAACATCCTTTTATGTATAAATATTTTCCTTTTAACGAAAATGTTTTAAAAAAAATCAATGAAATGTTTTTTTCAAAACCAAAGGATAACTTCTTCAAGGATATTATAATTTTATTAACCATATACCATTTTATGTATGGGTTATACACTAAAATTTATTTGACTATATAAGGTATTATTGATAAATCTATATATTTTTTTCAATATAGATATTTAATAAGAAATATTTTTAAATAGTTAAATCTATTCCCCTATATGATGAATGCTTTGGATAGAAAATGATTAGTGGAGGTTGATAAATATTTATCTACTTGATTCATAGATAGGTTCTCATGAAGAAAACTTGTTTCAAAAATTAAATTGGTTTCTATATATAGTTTTAATCATTTTGGGGGATAAATCAAGACTATAGGTTTCCATTTTCCAAAGACATGACATCTATTAGGAAAGTATTGGCCTCATATTAGTCTCAATAAATACTGATCCCTGATATTTTTCATTAAAATATATATGGATACATTTAATTTTAGTTCATTGATTAAATGCAATGTGTATCTATTTCTTACTATGAGATAATGATTTTTCCTAATCTACTTATTATAATGGCATGTGTTTCCATTTATTACCTTTCCATATTTTTTATGTACTTCATTCTTAGTTCATTATTTACATGGATTATCACATCAGTTATTACCTTGTAATAATAATTATTCTCATTGATTCATTATTATTTCCACTATATATTTTACTTACTATGAATTTGAGCCCAATCTAATTTTTTTCATTACCCAAGATTCCATGAAGTGTTCAATAATAGATATTTAGGGATTTAGTAGATATTAAAATAGATTGGGTCTAGCCCTTATATTGAAGAAAATAAAAACAGAGAGCTATTTTAAATTGGATAAGAGTGGAAGCATTACACGCCAAAGGCCAAGGCACACAACCTTTAGAATGAAGGGCACACAAGACCATGAAATCAAAAGACCCAAAGTCCATAGGAAAGTATAATCCCTGAACCGAACAGAATCCCCGCAGTCAACAATGCCATCGCGCCCAGGCCAAGCGGACCACCCGCTGAAAACGTGCTGCCTGAGACGTCACCCAGAAGCATCATACCTAAGAACCGGCCTGGTTTTCCGATGCACACCCACTGGTCGTCCTTCGAAACATTGTCTCCCTTCCAGCCCCAAAGCTCGAATCCCACAGTCGTCGCCAGCAGGGAACCAACACCGGACCACGAACAAGATGCCACCATCAAGATCCCGACCAAACCGAGAAGAAAAAAGCAGATCTGAAATAGATCTGAAGACGGAGACGCCGAAGTCCATTGGGGCTGGAGACACCATCGGGGGGATCCAGAGACGCCGAAGCAGGATGAAACACCAGATCTGAGACAGATCTGAAATGCTGATGGCCACCGAAATGAATCGCCAAACCAACAGACCAGCGACCGAAGCCACGCATGAACAGAGCATCGAGAGCCCTACAGACCGAAATCCATGACCCAAATCCACCGCATCAAGGGGGACACCGGTGAAGAAGCTGCCACAAGAGATTATCCGCTAAAGAAGCCGCCATGGGAGAAGAATAATATTCTATTGTAATTAGTATATATATTTATTATAAAAGACATATTTATGTATCTAGATTACCAAGACTATTAAAATATTAGGTTATTTGGGTCTTATTTCCTTGTAATCATGAAAATATAATTGATAATAGATAATGGAAATAGGTTATCAGGTGTCAGGACTCTATAAATAGTATCAAATGATGTTTACCAAAAACATTGTGAACTAGATTTAAGAATGAATAAAATACATAACATAAAAATAAGGTATAATTTTAGGATATTTATTGAAGAACAAACTAGTGTTTCAGATAGATATAGAGTATGTATTTTTCCTAGTAATATTTCCATTATTGTATAATAAAACAGGACATGGTTCTGAAAAAGATGTTATATGGGGTAATTACTCTGACAAGGTGTTATAGGAAAGTCATGGGGTAACCCGCTACATTTAAATATTCCTTATTGTGCTCATATTTTGATAGTCTATGGGGATATGCTTTGTATAATACACATTTTGTTTACAAATCACTATAATGGATTTGGACAATGAATATCCTTGTTTAAACCAAAGGTGTTTTATTTTAAAGATAAGTTGTAATGATTTATAAATCCTATTAATGATATTATGGATAAAATTATGACATAGGAAGTACCTATATAGAAATAAATGGATGAAGTTTTTATTTATTGTGTTTGTTTGGAAAACCTTAGTTAAAAAGACTATTTAGTGACTAAACTAATTCCAAGGATGTCCCTCATATTTTTAAAATTATATCAATATTGTTTTAAAAAAGAAAAATTAGCCTGGTGAGAACCAATATCATCTAGATTGGCCACAAGAATTTAACCCCTGAGTAGAGGATGATAAGGAATTCATGATAACCACTAACTGAGGCAATATCCTGGTTAATTTGACATTGTTTTTAGTAAAAAAAATGAATAAGGAATGTTAATGATGAACTATTAGAATCCATTTTGAGGATTAGATACAAATTTATTAAACATATTGGTTTTGGAAGATATCTAAAGAGAAATTGTTATAATTATCAATCTTTTATAGGCCTTAACATCCATTAAAATATTATTTTATTGCTTTAGGCATAAAAAATCATTATTGATAATTAATTTCTACAATTAAAGGAATTTATTTGAATTTGATTGAAGCACGATAAAAATTTAGGATTGTTCATATGATATTCAAATCTATCAAGTAAGAATATTTCTTTATATTATTGTTTAGTAAAATAATTACCCAATATTATGAAAATATCATAGATTTAAAATGTTTTCCTAGTAAATTAATTTCTACTGAATATGTGGTCTTCTAAATCACTGAATATTTATACCTTCAGGGCCCTCAACATTCCATTAATCATTCACATAATTGGTTTCGATTTTCTCATTCAACCCCTATAATTATTAAAGATTTTCATCCAACTACGTATCACTAATTGAAACTAATTTTATCTTTCTTTGATACCAAGTTAAATTGTATTCCATTTTACATATGTAATTCACATTCATTCAGTTCTAGATGATGTTTTATGAACCCTTTTCCGGATTTGGGAATCCAATATAAGAAAAATAAAACAACGTATCACCAATAATGAGTTTAAATTTTGATGATGTAATTTAATTACGGGGGGAGGAATTTAATTCCATGAAAATATAATGTATGCACCTTGTATTTGATAGCATGTCTGATAAGGTAATATAAAATACAGATACATTATAATATTTTTACATAATAAAATATATTATATATAATTAAATGCATGCAACATTATCTATCTTTCATTATAGGAATGAGAGACCATACAATATAACTTATGTTACACACAAAAGTTACTCTCTTCAATAGATTGCGTTACATGAAAAACTGAGTTTCAAAAAAATAAAAATGCATTGTTAAGATATTATTACATGATATAACATGATATAAACAACTTTTTATGTTTGAGGTTATGAATAGTGTTAACTAAATTATAAAAATTATTATGTATATAATGAAATTATGAACTAATTGGTTACAAATTAATTATTAATGAATATAAAAAACAATTGAATATAAGTTGATTATTTTTAATAAAAATTGTTTTCATGATCCAATGATTTTTTCCAATACATTAAATTAATTAAAATTGGTGAGTGATATTAATTTAATATATATAATATATTAAATAAAATATTTATTATATTCATCTATTTTATTTTATATGAATAAGATAAGAAAAAACTCTATTGTACATATAGAAATTATATTTTAAAAATGAAAATTTTACCACCTTTTAGAGGAAACCCCAATATAAAAATTAATTTGGAAATAGTAATTGAATTAATATTCCAAAATAAATATTATAATTTTAATAAAAACAATTTAATTAGGTTAGGGTTAACATTTTATATTTTTCTAAAACATGTCATTTTTTACTAAATAGTTTAAAAAAGTGAATTTTTGTCCAAAACTACTTTTTCATCTAATTTCATTATATGGATAAATAATAATTTTAATTTATTTTATTTTTAAAATAGATAATATTTTTATCAAATAATTGAAATTATTTCATAGGAGTCAATTTTACAGTGATGTTGATTATAAAAACATAGTATGATTACCGATGTTTTTACATTAAAATCTCACAATGTCATCCTACTTGCAGGGTAAATTGAAAATTAATTTCTTCCAATTTTGGTATTGTAATTTAGAAAATTTCATTACATACTAGGAATAACAATATTATATAACTTCTAATAAGACCATATTTGTTTTTGACCAAAATGATTATTGAAAGAAATTAAAATTAATTACAATTATTATGGAAAAATCTGGCTTTATAATAGACTAAACCTTTATCATTGCATCCTAAATGACATATAAATATTTCGACAACCATTTTATGAACATATAAAGTACATAAAACATCCATTATTAATTTTTTTTGGGTTTTTATGCATTTTTATGTAATAGAAGGAACACACCTAACATGTTTGCAAAAATACTATTTGAATCCTCAATATTCTCTATAAAAGGCCACCAAACCTACTAATTACTCACTCCTATAAAAACCATAGTTTCTCAAAATATATACATATATAGCTTATGAAAATCTATAACCAATACATTGAAGCCTCCCTTTGGGAAGAAATCCTTCCAAGGAAGCCTTTCGGTATAAACCAAAAGTAGTTACCCAAAAAATAGGTAACATCTCTATTTAATATTTTTAGTTTTATTTACTTCATAAACCCATAATATCTTTTTATTATAATATTATATTAAAAAAAAAATTTAAATATAATTAGATGTTTTTATGATTAAATTTTAATCTTAATTTTTACACAATTCCATCTAATGGGTTATAAATGCTCTATTTTTGTGTAAGGTGAATGACTGCCTCACGAAATGATGATTCGTCCCTTTCCCCTTACAACCTCTAATGGTGGAAATTATAATGGAAAATATAATAATATTTCATATATATTATATTTATTATTTCTTGATAATTATGTAATTAATTTATTACACATACCATTAATACTTTCTATTTTAAGTTAATACGATAACACAGTTTGAGGAATTTCGGACAACCACAACCTAAAAAAGTTGATATTCATTCACACTGAACATGGATCTTATAAAAAATGTTTCTAATTAAAAAAATTATAAATAAAAAAAATTATTATATGAATTACATAATTAAATATTTTTCAATATAATATATATTTATCATTTTCATTATCACCAATTCATACACTTAAAAAGTGATAACGCCATTCGATGACATATGGCCTACCGTCTTCTTGACATGATGTGATTCCCTTTTCATAAAAATAATTATATATATAATTATATATGATTATCTAATATTTTATTTATTTTTTAAGGATCATTATTGAAAGATATTGTGTTTCTTGACTTATTTATATAAAAATCATTGAAAATTGAGAAAATTTCTCATACGTATGTACGACCTTCCATCTCCATGATCATAACGATGAATCATTTTTCATAACCATATATAATGATTGATTTTTTAGAAATAATTAATCTATAAATATTATAATTATGTGATGGTTATTATTCTGGATATGTTATATAATAAACCTTTTGACCATAGAGGACCAACTGATTTTTTTTATGCATAAAAGAAATTTTCCCCAAATACCTGACGTACATTTAATATTGTAATTCATTGTATACAACACAGAAATTGTAAAATAAATTAATTATACATGTGAAAAAGGTTATCAATAAACAATAAAATTAATATAAGTTTATTATACAGGATTTTGAAGGATTTTCACTTGAAAGGAAACTCAGGGTGTTAGATTCTCATCTCAGTTTTTACATCTATCAGATAATTTTCATTTTCACCACATAATTTTTTTCTGGCATCCCTATTAGTACTTTTTATATATTATATCATGATTTACATTATCATAATTATATTTAAATATAACATTTAAAATTATTCAATCATGAGGTTTATGATTTAAAATTTTTTAATGTGGTAAGTGACACTTTTGAATGTTTTACTATTATATTCCTCAATAACATCATTAATGATAATTCAATAGTATTTAAATTTGATGAAATTATGTTACCATTGTTCAATAAACTAATTATATTTTCTCCCATTTGGTAATTAATGACATTTTTCATGTATTATTACCATTTTACACTCATTGATTGTTAACATGTTTTAAAAATATATTTTTGAAACCCCAACATTATAAAAATATTAAGTTGGAGAAACAATTTTAATCTAAAAACAGTGGGTTACTTAAATGTTTTAAAAAATTAACTTTAACTGATTTGGTTATGAAATTTTTACATTTTTTATCATTTACCATTGGTTTTGAAAAATCTACTTTTCACATTCAAAATAAGGATATTTTCTACCATTTTTACCATGAAAACTGGATTGTTTTCATACCACATACCACATGTATGGATTTACCCACCATCATTTTTTTGAAACACAATTTCAATGATTAAAATGATTATTTTTAAAGAAAATGTTGTTGAAATTAAATTTCAATGAAAGGTTTTTTTAAACTATTAATCAATACAAAAGGATATATTCTTAAAAAATGTTTTTAAATTGTCATTTTATAATATAAACATACATAATAAACAAACACCATTTATATTACTCTACATATGAAATGCTCAACCTATTTTTGGATGGTTTATAATGTATTTTTCTAAGGACATAATACAAATTCATTTCCTAGATTCTCAAAAGCCCCCTTAAAATATTAAATTTCTTCTAACTATTTGACATTTATTTTCCAATAAATTATATATTCCATTTATCTAGGATATTAATATTTCCTAGACTATATACAATTTTTCATATAGTGTATACTTTAATAGTTGTTTGATTAATTTAGTAGTTGTTGATAAATATGTATATTTTATTCTATATGGATATTTGATAATGTATATTGTTTAGAAATTAAATTGATTACTATATTTGACGAAATAAATAGAAATGAAAAGGATGGAGGATCTTGGACATTATATAGACCCTCTATTCATTGATAGGTTCTCATGAGACAAAAACGTTTCTCATATTAAATGGGAATTTATCTGTATTTTTGAACTGTTTGAGGGATGGATTTTGAGAGTAGAGGCTTTCATGTTTCTGATACATGATGTGTATTAATTAAAAATTTTCATCATGTTAGTTTTTCTTTATTACTCATCGTTGATATTTTCTATTGACTTATCTATAGATATGTTTAATTTTAGTTCATTGATTAAATGGCATGTGCATCATTTACATACCATTCAATATTGATTGTTTCTAATCTAGTAATTTGAATGCCATATGTTTCTATTTATTACATTTCTATTTTGTTTATAAAATTCTATCTTAGTTTAATTTTATATTTAATATGAGTTAAATTATAAACATGTAATTATTATTGTTCTCATTGATTAATTATTTCTTCTGGTATATTTTTTCCTTACAAATAATTTGTTCTCACCCTTATTATGTTTCATTCCCCAAGAATCCAATAAGCTCACTAGTAAATATATTTCAGGATTTATTATATATATTAGCATTTCCATGGAATATATTAATTTAGAATTAAAAAAAATTGTAATTACATTATTAATTTGTAATAAAATACTTTTGTATGTATCCTATTTACCAATACTACTAAACAATTTTGTCCTTATGAGCTTAATTCCTTATAATGATTCCAATGTAGTTGATAGCATATATTGGCACTGTGGTATCTAGGGTCTAGTTGCTACATTTATTCTCCCATTTGATACCACTTCAAGAAATAAATTAACTCCTTATTTTCATGTGTGAACATTCAAAAAGATATTATACACCAGCCATCAAAAATAGAATTTATTACCTTTATCCACTATTTCATGATTCATTGGTTAGACCAAAAACATTTATAGGAAATGGATTATATAAAATTAATAATATATTTTTCATGTAGTGACAATGGAAATTTATCTTATTTCACCAAATTCATGTGTCACATGATCACTCTAAATCACACACAATTTAGGGATTTCCATTACAATTTTTTGGGATGTTTATCCATTAATTTCAACCGAATTTATCCATGAATTTAGTGCCTCAAATTATTCTACTTATATATATTGAGGAGACACATGTTCTCTTTACTATCCACATCAAAAAGGATTATATTTTTTCTCTAAAAATTCATGAGTTAATTCTTAGATGGCCAATTGATTGAGAAACTAGTTCAGATAAAAGTCACTTGAATCCAAGAGTTATACATCCAAATCATGATAAATATATTATTCTTCAAGGATAAATAAGGAGTACTTATTTATCTTGAGTTTATCTCATAAAATAATATTGTAAAAATTTAATTTCAATTTTGATGATACATCTTTATTGAATGGAAAAAATGTCATTGAAATCATCCTTCACATTTATAAAAAGATTTACATGGATAGTCCTGTTGAAAGAACATACACTACCTGGGATTCAGGTACTATTATTAATTTTTTTTAATTTCAATTAATCATATACTATATTTAACTTATCTCTCATTTTGTTCCTCTCCCAAGAAAGACCCAACTAGGATAAGATATGTGATTCCATGTCATTACTTCTTATACACATTCAAGATCTTCATATCCAATATCTTATTCGATGGGAGGTAATATTTTTTTGGGATTAAAAGTTAATTATTTTAAAAAAATTAATCATTTAACTTGATGGTATCCATTTAAACATATTCATTTCCCACAGTTAAAATATTTTTGTACAAAGAGAATAAATTTAAAATTATATCCATAAAAATATATTATTTTTTGTAATCTATTATATAGTATTATATATCATTATTGAATCATATATGTTTCTACCCCCAGTAATATTTATTCATTTGGATGGTACTTCAAAATATTTATATAATATCCACACATATAGATTTTATACGAGATAAAAATATTTTCACATCCACAACACCATATGTCTCAAAATTATGAATTTTATTTATATAATGAGTTGTCATTAAAAATTGTGGTATTTCACAATCCTTATAATTTACTAGAATCAAATATGATAATATTCTTCTTAAAATATACCTCTTCCTACAAAAAATTCACCTTCACATATATTATTAGGGAATTAATTACATAATAACTTGTAAAATCTATCCAATCATTGAATGAATAAAACTAATAGTTTTTTATGATAAATTTAATGGAAATATAATCATTATTGGACCTCATATAATTCTCTTGGACTCGCAATTTCTTTTCAAATTATTCACTTCATTTTTACGTTCATCGACTATTTAAAGTTTCCCTAAAATAATATTTAAAATTAATAATCATTTTATCATTTTATTCAACCTTTTTCAATATAAAATACTATAAAAATATCCTAAATACAAAGTTGATTGTCAAACTCCATTATTGGTGTATCTAAATTATCTTCATTATAATCCATATTCCAAACATATTAATTAAAAAATGAATAAATTTTCTAATTTGGTTATCCATTGAATACTATAATCTTTAGTGTCTGATTCAAATGCCATATTGAGTCCAAATATTTCCTCAGGTTGAAGGAAATTTGACTATTAGATTTTTTGTCAACATTATTTATCATTATATACTCAATATCATATGTAAATTTTGTTCTTATGCTTATATTTAATAATCTGTATCTTCCCCTTCATTTCATTCAAGGATCATTCATGTAATTTTTATCATGGAAGAGAATCATTATTTTAAATCTCTTATAGAGGGAAGCTTCTTGAATAACTTCAATATAGTTTCTACATCATCTTCATCCACAAAATGTTTCCTCATACACCTCATTAATATGTGTCCCACCATTCCACATCTAAATAGTTTTAGTGGTATCTTTCTATCAAATATGACCTAACCTATTTAGAATTTTTTTCCACCATTGATAGATAAATATTATTCATATATTCCTCCTCACATAATCAATATTTTAGATATGTTATCTTATTATTTTGAATTATGATTCATTGTTATTATGATTTGAGGATCCTTCTTGTTTGAATCTCATTTTATAGGCCATAAATTTAAAAATTAAATTCCTACAATTATTACTCAATTATGTTTCATTTTTAAAGAGAAGAGACCATTGGATTGTTAAGGAGTGGTAACCTTACCAATATTTTATTCAATGAATTTAGATTCGTCATTTATGACCCAATTAACTTTATATCTACCACCACCTCAATTATGTGATTATATAACAAATATTTTTTTCATTCATTATTTAACACATAACATATGTAAAAAATGATTTTTTATTCAATAAAAATACTATAGCCTTTATAGATATTAGAGAACCTACAAAACATAAGCCTTGTAAAAGTGGATCCAATCCTATCCATAGATATATAATTTTATTATAAACTAGACAATGAATTATGGGATTTGTAATATTTTTTAACAACATTTCTATCTCTATTGTTCATATATTGTATAGAAAAATATTGACCAAGTATTGAATGAAATGATATCGATAAAACATTACCTCTCTGAGACCACAAGTTAGATATCATTATATTATTCATGATTATGTAATTTCATTAACAGAATACATGAACTCCCATTTAATTCAATTTATTCCCCATATGGACATGATAATGAATAAAAATACCCCACAAAAGTTTAGTATCACTGATACCATTATTTTCATCCACATTACTAGTGGACCCTAATAGTGGTAATTAATGTTTATATTCATGTTTTAATTCATTTTGTTGTCTTTTTTTTCTTTGTTTTTATCATCACAATTTTAAATATCGTAGTTATAAAATATATAAATTATACTCAAATATGAATTGTTAAATGTGGGTAAAAAATATTTATATTTATTTATCCATGAGGTATCTTCCATGGATAATACATAAAATTATTAGATGAGTAAAAAGGTAATACTCTCAACTATAGGTTTTACAAATTCATAGGAATGACTCACTACTGATCCCATGATTACCTTCCCATCAAAACCACATCCACATTGCTACATGTCATGGTTTCAAAACAAAGGGTGAAACAAAAATGTACATTCTATATTTTTAGGAATAGAAAATTAAGACCAAAAATGTATTGGAATTATTATTACTATTCTATATCAAACATCAAATAATGATCTTTATGAGTATTTCTTTTATCCACTCATACAATATAATCTATTCTTCTTCAAATATTTTTTTTCAATAAATGAAAAAATATTGATTCTCTCTTATAATAATTCATTATTTTCTTTTTTAAGAACCTACCCAAAAATAAGTTTCGTATTTTTTGATATAGAAACATCACGAGACCTTCTATAATATTAATGTTTATTTTTTAATTATTTCAATAGATTTAATATTGTAACTCCTTAAATTAATGTCAATGTAGTTCTACATATTATTGCACTATTATCCTTATAACAAATATAGAGATATGTAAAAGATAAATGAGCATTCTTATTCATTATTGATTGAATTATTAACCATATATTGAAAATTTATTATATTCCCTTGAATACTGACACAAAAAAAATATCATATGTGTTGCAACAAGATTTTAGTTATTAATAGAAACAATATTTTCAATCAGTCACAAAATATCATGTATAATCATCGTATATTTTTAAGAACCATTTTAAATTTAATTATGTTATAAATAAAAATTATATTATTTATAATTTGAATTTCAATCCTTATGTATTGATAAAATTCACCTAATAGAAGATACAAGTCATGGTAAGAAACCCAATCTCTTCCAAAGGAAAAAATAATAGATCTTATGTATGAAGAATCCTCATATATACTTAATGTAATTTTTATGAACTAGCCAAAAATATTACATATCAGAAAATACATTTTTGTTACTATTTTTGAAACCCAATTTTTGAAAAAGTGGGATCCCACAAGATAAAACTACCGCCCAATCAACCATCAAAAAGGAAATTCAAATTTCAAATTTTATTTTTCAAAATTCCTACACCCCCTTGAGACACATCTTGCATGAAGTCGCGAATCTTGAACTAATCATCGTCACAGAGTTAGAGCATCATCCCATCATCATCATTCCATCATTATCATAAAATTATTCATCAACAATGTCGACCCTCGAAATCCTCCCCGCCATTGGAAAGGCATTGTTGAATGTCGTAACAGTACCAAAAAACCCCCACCGTGAATGTCCATTAACCTCGTCGTAAACAACAAAAACACAACACAAAAGACCATCTGAACCACCATCCAAGTAAACCATAGAAGTAATTGAAAAAATTTCCATCACTGAAAAAAAAGATCCATCATCGTCGTTGTCCTGACATAGTCGTCGCAGAGTCGGGGATGAATGTCAGAAAACTAGAGGGGGAGATTGAACAGAAACATACCCTGATTCACCTTGTCGTCATCCCGAACCGCACACTCTCCGGTGATGCCTAACATCCACTGAAACCCCCGACTATTTCGATAAAAGACCTTACACAAGTTGGACTCCTAATGATCTTGACACCACAACCACCAACGTCCACCAAGAAACACTAATGAACCATAAATTATTTCAGGCATCGAGCAGCATCCATGAGTTCATCACCAGTAGTCTCCCAGAGCCAACGAAGATGAAACAACCACATGTTTCCGGCCAAACATATTACATATTAAATTACATTATTTCATTTATAAATTAATATAAATACATATTTTGTGAGATCCCACATCATCAAAGATATCATAAATATCGTAGACCAATCTTATTAATATATTATTTGTGTCTGTTGAAAGTAAATGGAAACAACTTATGTATTGAATAAATTATTATGTATTATCTATATTCACTGAATACCAATAATTGTGAAGAAAAATGTAATAAATATTAAAAATATTCTTAAGTATTATCTACCATTTTCAAATATGTATTCTAAAACTCCAAAAGAAATCAAAGGAAGGAAGAAACTTATTTCATATGTAATTACTTATCCAAATTCAAAAGTCCTGCAAATATAGTACTTTTCATATTCTTCCTGAGATAAACTTAATACATCTCCAAATGAATCCAAATATTTTCCAAATTCATAGTAAACATGAATAAATATTATCAATCTTATCTCTTCAGTTTCAAAATGTCAATTATTTTAGTTTCTGTAACACCCTGAGCTTCCACGACACGCTTCTCTTTCAATAATGCAATAGATTGCATTTTACGCATGTTCGAGATTCAAACACACTGCGACCAATCAAATTAGCCATTATGAATAGTAATACCCACTTTTTGAAATTATTTAAATTTTATATTTCAAAATGGACTTCATTTTTGTATTCGGAATATCAAAATTATCCTATGTTGAATTTTTTGTAATTTTTTGAGAACATCCAATTTTTTATGAATAGTGAAAAATAATTAAAAACAACTTTTTTAATCAAATAAATTTATATTGATAAATAATACTATTTAGTGGTTTCAAAGTATAATTGTAATATATTTTTACAATTTTATCCAATGATGTTCATTAGAAATAAATTCACTTTGAAATTGGACATAAACAATTGTCAATCTTTTGATATATATTGTTTCTTAAAAACACGCTATTTGTTGTGACAGTGGGAATTAATTATAAAATTAATTAATGAAACATATATGTTTTTAATTTTTTTAAAATAGACATCATTTTTTATTTCAGAATATCAATTATAGCTTAGGGTGAAATTTTGGCATTGTTCTGAAAAACTTCGATTTTTGATGAATAGTGAATCCACTAAGTGGTAGTTAAAAAACTGATTTTTCATTTAAATGAAACATTACCACTTCTGTGATTTGATTTTCCAAAATCCGACATACATGGTTGTCATTATAAGTAAAATGTGGTTCAATGGGATTAAAATAATTTTTTGGTGAATAGTAACTTTTAAGTTTAATTAATCGCGATTAAAGGTAATTAGTGTAATTTAAGGTAAAGATAATGATATAATAATATGAAATGACATTGAAACATGTCCTAACCCTATTTTATGAGTCATGGCCGACCAAGAAAATCCATGGGTCAACTTGGGTACCTCATGGAGCCACATTGGTGAAAATGACATTAAAAACAATTTATTTAATGTTAAAATAAAAATGTCACAAACATGAGTAGTTTTACTAAAACAACTTTAAATGGGGTTATAAAAGTCATATTTTTGACTATAAATATTCAATAAAAAGCTAAAAATATTTCTTACATCATGATAGTTTTTTTATAATTTTTAGACATGAAATAAATTAAATTATTCATGACACCATGATGATGCAGCGATTACCTCATTAATTAACGATTTAAATAAAATGAAATGATAATGTAAAATCTAAGACATAAACTTGTCAAAAACCTATTGGATGAGTATATTTCGAACCATTATCACCTTATAATAGGAATATATATGTTTGATTCCTTTAAAATCTGAAACTCAATATATAATTAAGTACCATTTCATGACTTTCCAAGAGTGCCCCTCCTCTCCTCTTATAAAAGGCCCCCACCACTACCACCTTATTCACACCATCTAAGCCTTTTGGCTCGGCCAATATCTACCCAAATAATCTCTAAAATTCCCTCTCTTACTCCTACAAGCCTCACTTTGGGCAGAATTCTTCCCACAGAATCATTTGGCTCAAATCAAAAAAGAGTTACCTGATTTTAAAGAGATTAAAGAACGGTCGAGTGAAGTCAGACACGAGGTAAGGAATCTTCTTAACCCAATTTTCATTCTTTGGGTTAATCTCAAACATTCATATTATTTCATGATATTATTATGTTCTATATTTTATTTTTACTTTCTTTATGTGTACTTATAGTGAATACACATAATAGATCTATTTTATTTAGAAAATGATCTTTGTAAGGGAACTTCTTAACCCAATTTCTATTCATTGGGTTGATCCTCTCTTTCTTGTTTATGTCATTCCTTGATTATGTGAGAAATGAATATTTATGTATTTATACTTGATTTATGTGTGTTCATATTGAATACACATTATAAATAAATTTTATTTACAAAATGATCTTTGTAAGGTACTTTGTCTCAATCTCCTTTCATTGAGGAAAATTTTGTTTTATACACAACTTTCTTTTATATGGTGTTTAAACCCCTTTGACATTTACGTTTATTCCAAAGGGATTCTTTTATAATTATGTGATTCTTAAATTATTTCAATAAAGTGATATTTTTCTCAAATATATGAAAATCTTGTGCAAATGTATACGTATTTAACGCAAGCTTAAAAATGTTTTCAGAAAACCCGACTCTCGAGTGTGGTAGACAGGAAGGGATTGGGCGTGGACCCATAACCACCTTTAATTAGTCGATCAGTCTCAGAATTAGTTATTTTGTTTTCAGAAGCTTGCATAATGTTTTCATAAAAACATTGGAGTATATTTGAGCAATTTTAAACATAAGTATCTTCTAAAAAAAATTCATCGGCAGGTCTCATGAGACAAACTAGCGTCTTGGCACGAGGCCTTGACACAATCTTATTTGTAGTCTTGGCACGAGGCCTTGGATACATGGTTATGATAGTCTGGAATTATGCATTCCATCATTATGAAAGTGATTATTTATAATGCATGTGATTATTTGACTAGTAGAATAACTTTGTGAATAAGTAAATGGCATTATTTCATTTTATTTTTGCCATATTATGCTGAAGTTCATGTTTTAAAGGCTTTTTTTTAATTATAAATTGCCTTAAATGTTAATTTTTAATTATGAAAGCTTCCGCTATATTTTTATACTTACTGAGCATCTGATCGCACCCCTTTCAATGTTTTAATTTTTACAGGATGTGAGGAATTATTTTAGGAATGACCTGTAGGGATAGTCTGAAGGGAATAAGAGTGTGGAAAATGGAGACTATGTTATTGTAGTTTTTTTACTTTATGATGTAATGTAACATTTATGAATGTATCTATTGTTTCCAAGGCTACTAAACTAATCGGACTTTTGAGACATGATCTTTTGTGATCATGCAAATGTTACGCAATAATTCACCAACTCTAGGTAACTGGGGTCAGGGCGTTACAGTTGGTATCAGAGGAAGTTTAGTACTAACCTTGGAAGCTAGATTTAGAAAAACTCCGATTAGAGCACATATCCATAAGATAGACTTTGAGGATTAGTATATAAGAGCATCCTTGAATTTTGTTGTTATAGAGATTTTGTGAGTTTTCTGAGAAATACATCCCTGTCTGGATACGAGCAGGTAGTGGCAGCTCTAGCACAGATGTACCTAGGGGTAAAACCCAAAGATACCACATTGATCTAGACTCGAACGGGAACTGGTGCATGACAACGGGCCTTGCTTCACTCTTGGTTACAATACTCTCGGGGGATATGCTTAGGATAAATCTCTTTTTCTTTACAAACCATTATGAAGGGTTGAGGAGTATATACTTCCTCAAAGAAAACATTTCTTTTTATGATTATGGATTATATCCATAAACTGTTCAATTTATGTTAAGTGTTTTACAAGTAGGGAATTATGTATTTTGATTCATAAACTGATCTAGTTTATGCCATTGATTAGAAATGGTTCCTAGTGGAAGGAATGGAAAATGTATCAATGCATGCACTCCATGTAGGGATTTCCATCCTGCTCATGATAATTATAGTGGAGCTAGAGATACAACTGGTGCTGATCAACTTATCACCATACTGGGACAGCTCACTCAGGTTATGAATTGTAAACATAGTCATATGAAGCACCCTGATCCGCAGCGTGGAGGATAAATGTTAGATCGCTTCATGAGGCAACCACACCAACATATAATGGGGGTACAAATCCCATAGTAGCTGAGCAAAGGATAAATTCCTTAGATAAAATATTCCATGCCTTGGGGAGTAGTGAAAGGGAAAAGGTTATCATGGAAGTTTACCGCCTCACAAGACATGCTGATCAATGGTGGTCATTGATTCAAAACCCAAAGGAAGATGATGAAGTATAAAGTATGGAATGGGGGGAATTTAAAGAAATTTACATAGAAAAATAATTTCCACATGACCATCGAGAAGATATGGAAAGGCAATTTCTGAGTCTGAGGCAGAAGGAGGATGAGAATGTCGCAAAGTATGAGGCTAACTATACATGGTTAGCGAGGCATGCTGCATATTATATACGTAACCCAATAAGTAAGATCAATCATTTCTTTTATGGGTTAAAATCGTTTCTCTGTCAAGAATTACTATCACAATCTTTCTCAAGATACCGAGATATAGTCTCGTGTGCTATCAAGACAAAAAAGGAATTCTCTATATCTTATGACAATAATGTAAAGCAAGAGAAGAAGAGAATGGTGGAACAAGAGACAGATAAAGGGAAAAAGGGAAAGAAGGATTTTCCATTATGCAATAATTGTGGGAAGAATCACCCTAGAACTTGCCTAAAAGGAATGGTAGTTTGTTATAAATGTGGAGCAAAAGGTCACCTGTTGAGTGATTGCAAGATAAAGAAAGTGGCCATCAATGTTGAATGCTACAATTGTAGGGAAATGGGGAATTATGAAAATGAATGTCCTAAGCATCAGATAAACTTACCTCAGAAATGTCCAAGGGATCAAGGACAATCTTATGGTGTTACTACAGTTGATGTCGAATAATTATTGTATTGGGGCTTTTGGACTCAAGGATTATATTCTGGTTATAAGAATAATTTGATATATATAAGGATTTTACTAAAGTACTTGTTGTTTTCATTAAAGTTTTAATATGATTATGGTAATAATATTTTTAGTATGTGACAAAAAGATAATCTTTACTTTGTTTGGGGAATATAATGTTAAAATTGATTTTGGAATTTATTGATATTTTAGAGAAAGTCTGGACAGAGGTATTTTGGATAACTATAAAGGTTGGAATGTATTAAGTTGAAATTTGGATAGTATTGTTTAAGATTAAAATATTTCTGAATATTAATTTTGGAATATTATAATACTATATTTTTAGAAAAAGGACAAACTGCAGGTCGGGGGATAACCCGTCGCGTCGGACAAAGATGCAGGAATCGAAACCACAACCATAGTGCGACAGGCCTTTATTACCTACCACTAGCCTAAAGTAAGTCCCTAGTTATTAAAAAAAAGTTTTTCATTATCTAAATGGTATGTGGTAATATTTGTAACCTTATACAATTATGATAAATAGAATATTTTTGAGTTCTATTGACTTTTAGAGTGAAATATGGGTTTTTGGTAAAAATTTATTAAAGAATGAAAATTCTACATGACAAGTATGTATATTTATTTACATTCTTAGAAAATCTCCCAAATAAATTCCTCAACTTTATCAAATGTAACATAAAATTAAAACGTTGTTGGTTAACTTTTCCAACTGGGGAATCAATGATCGTTTAACCAATCACAAGTTTGTGATTTTCTTGTGATTAACTTTCTCCTAATCATGTTTTCTACAACTCTCCATCAGACCTTGATGGTTTTTTTTCTTCCATATCTATATTTTCATAGAATGCTTGTATGGGATATCTCGGGTGACCATTGTACTTATCTTTCATTCTATTAATGTTATATTTTTATTAACCTTATTTCTGATGTGGGTTTTCCACAAAGGTATTTTCTATTTTCAACCTTTTAATTTCATTGAAAATTTTCAAGTTGCAAGGACGCAGTTTATTGAAGGAGGGGAGAATGTAACACCCCTAGCTTCCACGATACGCTTCTCTATCAATAATGCAGTAGCTTGCATTTTACGCATGTTCGAGATTCTAACACACCGCGACCAATAAAAGTAGTCGTTATTAATAGTAATACCCACTTTTTGAAATTATATAAATTTTATATTAAAAAATGGACTTTATTTTTGTATTCGGAATATCAAAATTATCCTAAGTTTAATTTTTTGTAATTTTCTGAGAACTTCTAATTTTTTATGAATAGTGAAAAATAATTAAAAACAACTTTTTTAATGAAAATAATTTATAGTGATAAATTATACTATTGAGTGGTTTTAAAGTATAATTAGAATATATTTTTACCATTTTATCCAATGGTGTACATTATAATTTAATTCACTTTGAAATTGGACACAAACAATTGTCAATATTTTGATATATATTATTTCTTAAAAACATGTTATTTGTTTTGACATCGGGAATTAATTATAAAATTAATTAATGAAACTTATATGTTTTGAATTTTGTAAAATATACATCATTTTTGAATTCAGAGTATCAATTGTAGCTTAGGGTAAAATTTTGACATTGTTCTAAAAAACATCAATTGTTTATGAATAGTGAAACCACAAAGTGGTAGTTAAAAACTGATTGTTCGTTTAAATGAAACATTACCACTACTATGATATGATTTTCAAAAATACGACATACATGGTTGTCATTATGAAGTAAAATTTAGTTCAATGGGATTAAAATAATTTTTTGTTGAATAGTAACTTTTAAGTTTAATTAACCGTGATTAAAGGTAATTAGTTAAATTAAAGGTAAAGATAATGTTATAATAATATGAAATGACCTTGACACACGTCCTACCCCTATTGGATGAGTCTTGGCCGACAAAGAAAATACATGGTTCATCTTTGGGACCCCATGGATCCACATTGGAAGGAATATGACATTAAAAACGTTTTATTTAATGTTAAAATAAAAATGTCACGAACATGAGTTGTTTTACTAAAACAATTTTTAAATGGGGTTATACAAGTCATATTTTTGACTATAAATATTCATTACAAATATAAAAAGATTTACTACATCATGATATTTTTATTTATAATTTTTAGACATTATATAAATTAAATTATTTATGATATCATGATGATGCAGCGATTACCTCAATAATTAACGATTTAAATAAAATGAAAAGATAATGGAAAATCTAAGACATACACTTGTAAAAAACCAATTGGATGAGTATATTTCGAACCCTTATCACCTTATCCTCGAAATATATTAGTGTGGGACCTTTAAAATCCGAAACTCCTTATATAATAAAGTAACATTTCATGACTATCCAAGAGTGCCCCTCCTCTCCTCTTATAAAAGGCCCCCACCACTACAACCTTATTCACACCATCAAAGCCTTTTGTCTCAGCCAAACACTACCCAAATACTCTATAAACATTCCTATATTACTCCTAGAAGCCTCACTTTGGGCAGAATTCTTCCCATGTAAGCCTTTGGCTCAAATCAAAAAAGAGTTACCCGATTTTAAGGAGATTAATGAACGGTCGAGTGAAGTCGGACACGAGGTAAGGAAACTTTTTAACCTAATTTCCATTCTTTGGGATAATCTCCTAATTTAAAATTATTTCATGATATTATAATGTTCAATATTTTATTTTTACTTTCATTATGTGTAATTATAGTGAATAAACATAATATATCTATTTTATTTAGAAAATGATCTTTGTAAGGGAACTATTAAACCCAATTTTCGTTCTTTGGGTGGATCCTCTCTTTCTTGTTTATGTAATTCCTTGATTATGTGAGAAGTGAATTTTTATGTATTTAAACTTTCTTTATGTGTGTTTATATTAAATACACATAATAGATCTATTTTATTTACAAAATTATCTTTGTAAGATACTTCGTCTCAATCTCCTTTCATTGAGGCATATTTTGTTTTATACACAACATTCTTTTATACGGTGTATAAAACCCTTTGACTTTTACGTTTATTCAAAAGGGTTTCTTTTATAATTATGTGATTTTAAATGATTTCAATAAATAGATATTTCTCTCAAATATAGTAGAATCCAGTGCAAATGTATACGTATTTAACGTAAGCTTAAAAATGTTTTCAGAAAACCCGACTCTCGAGTGTGGTAGACAAGAAGGGATTGGGGGTGGACCCATCATGGCTTGTAATTAGTCGATCAATCTCAGAATTAGTTATTTTGTTTTCAGAAGCTTGCATAATGTTTTCAAAAAAACACTGGAGTATATTTGAGCAATTTCAAACATAACTATCTTCTAATAAATTGGATTGGCAGGTCTCATAAAACAAACTAGCATCTTGGCACGAGGCCTTGACAAAATCTTATTTGTAGTCTTGGAAATAGGCCTTGGCTACGTGGTTATGATAGTCTGGAATTATGCATTCCATAATTATGATAGTGGTTATTGATATTGCATGTTATTATTCGACTAGTATAATATCCACGTGAATAAGTAAATGGCATTATTTCATTTTATTTTTTCCATATTATGCTGATGTTCATGTTTAAAAGGCTTTTGTTTTAGTTATACATTTCCTTAAATGTTAATTTTTATTTATCAAAGCTTCTCTTATATTGTTATCCATACTGAGCATCTGAGCTCACCACCTTCAATGTTTTAATTTTTCCAGGATATGAAGAATTATTTTAGCAATGACCTGCAGAGATAGTCTGATGGGAATATTATTGTTGAAAATGGAGACTATGTTATTTTAGTTTTTCAATTTATGATTAAATGTAACATTTATGAATGTATCTAGTGTTTCCAAAGCTACTAAACTAATCATTATTTCTAGACTTGATCTTTTTTTATCATTCTAATGTTACGCAATAATGCACCGACTCTAGGTAACTGGGTTCAGGGCATTACAATTTCAACTAACATTCTCAAATTCAGAACAATATCCAATTGAACAAAAAAAAACATATAAGGGTTGAAATACCACCGTAACATGTGAACGTTTTAAATAAGTATATATATATGTATGTATATATTTAATTATTTCACATTTTTAAAAATAATAATTAAAAATAGATAATAAAATTGGCATAAAACATCTTGGACTTAAAAATGTTATGGTTGAACTATGATAATAGAACATTGTTTTTAATATTCTTATATAAGTAATAATTAGGAAAAAAATTGACCATTTCAATTTTTAAAAAATCCTTCTTCTTTAATATATTTTTACGTTTTCTTAAAAAAACGTAGAACACGATATCAACATGTTTCATTTGAGAATTATAAAATTAATTTAATCAAATAATAAAGACCATTACATTATCACATCCCACCAAAAAAGGGAAAATAACTTGTTATATGGATTCATTAGATTTTTCATTTAACTAAATAAATTGTTCTTTATTCTATAAATGATACATATTAATAATATTCTATAATTGATGTAAATGATTTTTTGTTCAAATTGTTCAAAGATACATAGATATCTTTAAATGAAAACACTAAACTAAATATGGGAATTTGGATAACCAACACTTCTAACCCAATCTATATAAAGATATACATATTATAAACTATTACATTGTTATTAGATAATTTAATGTAACTTATTATTCTCTTCAATGAACATTAATTAGAATCCTTTTAACATGTTTATATATTTAACACAATTTGTCGACATAGAAATCCTTTGATATTGAAGACATTATGTAATGATAAAGCATAATATGTTTTCTAAGAATTATTTATACAATATCAATTCCATGGTTATAATTTGTTATTTTATTCCCTACTAAAATTTGAGAATAATTAATATTCAAATAATATATTTCAAACATATTTCAAATAAATTCATGTATATGTATATTAATAGTTAGTGATGTGATATTTTTGTTGGGAAATTTTCAGCCCCATGACATAGTTAATTATTTCATGAATTCATATCCTAAAATCCTCATTCTTTTGAGTTAAAATGATTTCCAATTATTTTCTTTCCAAATTATTTTTTTATCATTAAAATAGATAACAAACATAATAATATATTCATAATTCTTTTAATATTGTCGTTTTGGGAAACTCCACATTTACATAAATTTATTGACATTAAATTTGAGTCATGATTTCAATACAATGATATCTAATTTTATCTAAATTTTTGAAATTTTTTATTCAACGAATAATTTCATGTTCCATAATATTATGATATAATTCAATTATGTTGATACAAGAACAATTGGTATTTATGTTAACCATTGAGTAAGATTAACATGATATCAATTTGGAATTTCTGTTATATTCTTTGGGAATAAAAAATAATACATTTTTGAATCATATAATTATGAGACACTAGAGAATAATTATTTTAGATTTAAATGGATTCAAATTGATATTAATCCTCATACAAAATAATATATTTTTTCCTACCACTTCCCCCTTCAAATAATTTATTTTTTTAATATATAAATTTTTGTCTTTACATTATTCTACATTTTCATAGGAACCTATATCGAAATTTTATTCTTATCCTTATGATATAATTATTCTTTATTAATATGAATATATATTTTAAGTGTATAATACTTCTCAATAATTCTTTTCATAAACATTATGAATTAATGATTTCTATGATTTCATCATCAATAACCTCTTTTTGGAATTTTTTTTCTATGGTCACTAATTGATATACGGATCTTTACATAATTTCATAACCCTAAATGTTTTTTTTCAAATAATAAACATTTAATACTTTTCTATCATTTTTTCCATGTGGACCATTATTATTAATATAAAACCCAAAATTAATTTCTACATGGCCCCAAATACATTCTTTGATTGGATGTGGTTGATAACTATAGAGGTGGTATTAAAATAAATTATTCATGAATGAATTTTTCCAAATGTAAGAACAAATTATTTCAAAATAAAATTTTATTATTATGTAAAAAATAAAATTTTAAAAATATTTTTTAAATATTTATATTCAAATAGTATATAGTAATCCACACAAAAAATCACTAATATAATATAGAAAATTATAATGAAAGACACATATCCATCCAAAATACAGACAATCCTCTTATATTGTTTCATTGATCACAAAAAACTCCCAACTAAATCATTTCAACTATAATACCCCACAAATGATTATATATTAAAATTTTAAAAATAAATTATATTATTATGCCATAGGTGTAACTATATTTCAACTAAGTCATCACATAATCAATTATTAATGATCCTATATTCATTCATCGGTCATTATTAACCCCAAAATTGAATATTTCTGTGAAATTATATCATTTCTGTTTATTATATCATAATTACATGTATAATATGATTTAAATATAAAATATAATAATTCTTTTAAATAATATACATCATAATTATACTTAATAACAAATAAAATTCAACCATAGAATAAAAATCACCAAAAAATATATGTTGTTGATTTCATATTCCTGGATAAAGGATAAAGTACTCATGAAAGTTAATTTAAACTTAATAAATCATTATAGTTAAGTCTATAATGTAAAAAAATGAACTTCAAATGATTAAATTTATAAGAATAATTTATAACAACACAATTATTTCGAAAAAAATTCAAAATGATCTACAACACCTAAATATGAAATCAAAAATACTAAATAGTTATATAATATAAATTTATATAATAATTATTAATTATGATTATAAAATTTTATGTATATTAAAATGTAAAAAATTATGTTATAAATATATTTATTCTTATTATACATGATATTATAGTGCATTCTAAGCGGGGAAACATGGTAATAGATTCTTTTTTTAGATATCGATTTCATTAAATTATATATTATTTAGAATCATTTTACCATTAATATGTGAGATTAATTCCTAGGGAATTTATTTTACCCTATTCATGGGGTTTTAAGATACATGTATTCTTATTTTTAAAATGGATATCTATTAAAATTATAACCATCTTGAATGTGATCTCAATTCCTGTGATTCACAAACCATAAAGGCAGCATTACTAATATTAGTTTTGAATAAAGATTGTTTTTGAATGATAATCCAGATTGTAAAAATGTATTATTTTTAAAAACTATTTTAATTTACCTCTTATATTAATGGGTTTTTATAGTATTAAATGATTTTTTAGTTTTCCTTGACTAATATTCTACCCAAAGTATTTATTATAAATAAGTGTGATTATATATATCCATTTCAATATGGAATATCACTTTTTCCATGTCATAATTCAGTTACATGATTTTTAAAATACCATTATGAATACATAAATAACCAATATAGTTCGTTTTCTACCACTTGATCTTATTCAATATGTACTGATGAAATTATTTACGATTTTCTTATGGGTCATTTTCCTTGATGAGTAAAAGTAATAAATTTTTTAAATTTTCCATGTGAACTACTATTTATTTCATTTTTTCTGTTTTTAGTGATACTTCCAATATATTATATAATGGTTTACTATTAAAAATTATTATTAAATTTTATTAATAAAAAAATTTTATCATACATTTTTCAAAATATATTTGGTGCCATTTATTTTCAAGTTGATTTTTCTAAATACTCCTAAAAATGGATTTGATATATATCATACAAATTTTACATACATTAGGATTGATCAAGAAAATTATTCTAATATCACCATACACATAATATATCTAAGAGACCAATTTAATATACTTCTACTATGGATAAAATGACCATTACTACCCTTGTTTATCTATATCATCCATTATGTTTGATCCTAAAATTTCAAAAATTTCATTTCTTTTATGAATACGATATATTTTTTTGAATTTATTATAAGGTTTCCACATAGATTCCAAACATTGATTGGTTTATGTTTTTATAAACATAACTGTATATCGTTAAATTAAATGGTGTAAATACCAAAATATTTATTACCTTGACTGAATGGTATTTACTTATAGTTCTAAAGAAAGTAACTAGATTCCCAATTATATTTTCTTGGTAAATCATGATATAATTATTGACTGAATTATAAATTATATCATTATGTTAATCCATATGAAAGACAATTTAAATCAATTGGTTCTTTATGATGATTTGAATGAAACCCATTTACGTTCCATTGGTTCATTATGTCATATAAGTGAATGATTTTCATTTGGAAATTTTTTTGAATACAATTTTATATCCATAGGTTCTATTTTGTGTTATATTTTGTTGATATCAAGTGGAAATTAAATGTATGGATAATTACAGGTGGGGTACTTATTTTCCCTCTAATTCAATATTTTAATGCTTAAATCACATCAGAGAACTATTCATGAATACATCTTAGTTACCCCTAAATGTCGGAATTGATGGTGTCGTTCATGAATGTAATGTTTAATATACAAATTTCTATTTTAATTTTCAAATATGTCTCACCATTTTATTCTTATTCTTTTCACTATGATATTCTTTCATAGAACATATTTATTGACTCACAGTTTGAATTTACTTACTATTTGAGGCCTAGCATTATGAAAATATTTATGACCTATGATTTAGTGAGTCTAATTTTATTATTTATCATGGTTAAACCATGATGATCATCGTATAATCACATATTACCATTTATTGTTATCTCTTATGTTTACCATTATTGAGTATCTATGATCACCCCTATATTATGATTTCACATCCTTGTTTTATGAATAAAAATTAATATCTATAATTTATCTCGAAGGGTGTATTTTGAGAATAATATGTTGGGGATATTTAAGTATTATTTTTTATAATTAATGATGTATAATAATATATAAAAAATTGTCATCAATATGAAAGAATTATTTTTGTTTGTTACTATTTTTCCTAATTCTCTATAACACAAAACTCAAAAATCCTGTGAATGTGTTGTAATGTAGTATTTAAGTTATGTCATGTAATTACAATATGATCAATTCTATGACATAACAATTGGTTTTATAAATTATATTAGTTACCTTTATAGATTGGGATGATATCTGTCTGGGATAAATTGGAAGTTAGAAATTTTTTCAAAATTTGATAATTTATTGTATACAAAAATTACAAAGGTATAGTTAAACCTTATTTTCAGTTTGGAAGTATTCAATATTGAGGGTATTATGTTAAGATAAACTTGGAGAAACCCATAGGGATACGTCAAAGGAATAATTTTAAGCATCGTATAATATCCTAATATTTTGGTTTTGTACATATTTTTTATTTTTAATATAAAATTCATCACATTATGGATACTGGCATGTGGATTCATGTTCTAGAATAGTTATTCCAATGGGTAAATCACTAAATATGGTGGTTTGGGAATTACCTCAACCATGATGTGGTGCATGAAAAAGCAGGCTTAACTACCCACATGAATAGACACTCCCACTATATATGATTTGGATTATCATATTACCTTTATAAATTATTATTATGTTTTGAAAAATTAGATACATAATTTATTTAGGATATCATGAATTAAATAACACAACTGAAAATTAAATTGTTTGATATGAATGTTTTATATGAGAAAAATTAATTCTTCGATTAGAAATCATTTCATTGGTGTTTACATATTCATATTTTGGTAATTTTCATAACCATTTGGGTTTCAATAATTGATTTAAATTAGATCATAATGATGAATATATGAACGGTATTTATCCAAATACCCAAATATTTTATAATTGAACAATGGATCATACAAAAATAGATGATAATCAAAATATATTACTATTATTATTGAAATGGTTAGTTTTCTATTATTGTATAAGTGTGGTTGATCCCATAAATATTTTCTATAATAAGGAATTTAGTAATTATTATATGGTATATATAGATGGTATTTTGTTATATTATAAATGAAATGTGGGTTTTGTTTAAAATATATGGATTATTCTTTAGAATTATGGATTTATTGGTTTTATAACATACAATAAATGGAATCAAGAAACATGGATATTTATTTTATGAAATGATTATATTTTTGAGGATATATATTGATGAAAACATGAATGAGTTATGGGAAATTCTATGGATTAGTATATTATTGATATTATGGAAATAATGTTTTGATATATTTTATGAAAATTAAGGTATATTGTAATGGAATTTATTTTTCCTTTTGAGACATCCCAAAACCAAATGCAACTTTAAAGGTTCCCCAAGCTATCACGACCTGTCCTCAGGGCTCGTGTCATGACTTCCCCAAGCCCACCTTCCATAGGCATGGGGCTGGAAACTAGCACGAAAGGAATAAATCCCGATATCTGGGAAGGAATTGTCTTTATAATACATAAACACATTCAAAAATAGTACTAGCGGATGTAATACACTAAGTACAAAAGAATGTGCTGAAAAGTAAATGGGACAGAATACAAACCCAACTGAACTGTACAGCTGAAACTGAACGAAAGTACAACAGAAAAGACAAACACCTAGAAGATAGAAACAACTCATGGGTCGTCCACCTCGGATCCAACCTGATGGGTAGGTACAGATAGCCTCCTCAATGCTCTTTCCTGCCAACCTCCTCCGAGTACCGTCTCGTCGTGAAGTCCAACTCTGGGTACTGACTCGTTGTGAGGTCTACCTCTAGGTACTGACTCGTCATGAGGTCCTCCTCCGGGTACAGTCCAGTCCTCGTACACTTAGTCACTGTCAGCGTTGTCTATCGTCTGCATCTAAAACAACGAGGTGAGGGTATAGCCCGAGTAGGGGTGAGTATAACGATACTCAGTAGGGACCCTGAGACCCTCACAGTCTCACTAAATCAAACAAGGATAGCCACAAATAAGACAATCAATAGATAACACTTACATTGGTATAAGCAATACATATACCTATGTTATCAAGTAACCCATCTCAATCATGAGGAAACAAAAAGGTTATGAAATCAACGGATAACCACTACATAGGTATATGCCCATACATATACCTAAGTTATCAAGTGTCCTATCTCAATAATGAGGTAAAAACAATGGTCATTGACTCAACTCAAACCATTATTTTCATTAAATATATCAAAACCACAACTGCTGAAGAGCTTCTCCTCTGTCGAGTACGGAGATCCCGTCATGACTCTGAGGTGCTGCTCACTATCCTTAGACTGCTGAGGTTCTCCTCCTGTCGAGTACCGAAATTATGCCACCCCAACACAGTAGTGCTCCCGGCCGTGGGTCTTCCACCCAAACACAGTATTGCTCCCCCTAATATCCTACAGAGGTACCCCTTCTGTCGAGTATGGCAGATCTGCCACCCAAACAGAGTAGTTTTCCCCACCGTGGGTCTGCCACCCCAACATAGTAGTGCTCCCCACTATTCTATACAAGTCACTCTGACCGGAATCAGACAAGGAGTCATCAGGTCTCATCCAGCTACAAAGTCTCCGTACTCCATACGCTCATCTCTAGGAGGGTCCGATCCACGAGATTCTGGTCGATAATCCAAGTATCACAATGTCCCATGAAGAAGTATCTCAATGTACTTCCTCATTGAAGAAGCCTCAACGCAATAAACAGTGCCTCTATCAGACGCCTGGTATGTGAGTTATTAGCCGTTTAGTCCCGAGGGCCCGGTTGGGTTTGTGTACAAACCAACCCATCCGTATATCAAGTGTACCCCGAACACCCATGGGATATACTCAAAGGGACCTTTTCTCAACATGATTACCAACGCCGCTGATAGTTCGTCAAATGGACATTCGGTCTGAGAGTTATTGGATTTTCTGTTCCTGGGGCCCGGTTGGATTTCAGGTACAATCCAACCCGACCATACTCCATCTACGTCAAAAACTCAGGTGAGGTATGCCAAAAGAACCGTCTCATCAATAGAAAACCAACATAGTCGACGACACGCCATTCAGATGTCCGGTCTTTATGTTATAAGCATTTCCGCTCTGAGGGCCCGATTGTCTTCAGGTTCGAACCAACCTGTCCATACCCAAACATCGCCGAATCCTTGAGTTTCATATTCCGAAACGACCTACTCCATACAACTAATCCTACGCAACTGACGGTGTGTCAATTAGAGGTCCTTAGCTCAAGGTATGTCTGTTTAACCAAAAATAGTCCGAAAGTAGACGGTTTGGGCCCGATCCGACCCGGCCCATCACCCCTGGGTCAGCCCAAACCGGGTTGACCCAACATGGGTCCAGGTCCGGCCCGGTTGGGCACGACCCAACCGGCATGGCCCGGCCCGGCCGTGGGGGCTGGCCCAGCCAGTTGGACGATCGCGTTGTGCCGAGCGGGGGGGGGGGGGGGGGTACCCCCCCCCCCCACTGATTGACACCTGCGGCGGCGCTGGTGCCGCCCCGCCTCCAGGATCCCGCGCGGCTACGGGGCATGATGAATTACTTCCAGAGCAGTTTCCGCCATGGATTTCCTCCGGCGGCGCGCTGGGGTGCTGCAGCGCCTGCGACCCGGGCCGCCGCGAGCTTCCGCGGTCCTCCGGAGTTGCTCTGGTGGTCAGTTTTAGCTTCCGTCTGTGCCGACGGTCTTCTCGGGTCCCGAACCTTACTGTGAAGGCTTCTAAACACCATTGTGGTCCTGTTTTATCATCTCCAATCAATTCGAGCACAAAAGAACAACCACCAGAGGGTTCGGGCTTGTTCGTTAGCTCGTGCCCTCCACATTAGAGTCTCAATCATTAATTCATCAAAGAAAAGGGTATAATTTATTCAAAATAAATTATAAAAACACCATTCAATTAAATACCCATGAAATAGGGTATAAGTAGCATATACACTATAAACGAAAACCCCCTACCTCGAGAAAGATTCGCGGTAGCCTAGAATCCTGGATGATGGTGTCGCGAAAGTGCGGACATTGGCTCATTGACGTCGTCGCAAGGGAAGAGATGAAGGTGACGATGGTCATTGTAATTCATTGCTTCTGTAAAGTTCCTTCGATCTCAGATCCAGCGTCGTTCGTTGGATTCGATGCAGGGAAGATGTCGAAGTCAACGTAGTTCGTCGTACTCGCAACACACTATCGATCCCAGCTTGTTCATCAGTGTCTTGTCGAAGAATACAGAACCTCAGTTATGGTTAAACAATGGAGGATGGAGAGGGAGGGGAGGAAGGGGAGGAAGTTCTCCAGCAGATCCCCCTCCCATAAAAAAGGCTCCTCCATTAATTAAATATTAGGCTTGGAAAATATTTTTATTAATACATCCATTTCAAAAAAAATCAAACAATTTAATTAATATAAGAGGATGATCTCCTTAATTAAAATGTGTTGGCACGCATTTAAGAGGGGAAGAGGGAGCTGAAGAATTCTCATTAATAGGGGAGTTGAGGAGTTAACAAGTTAATTAAAAAAGTTTTAAGGTAGATATTTGAGGAGTTTAAATAGGGGTTTGAAAAGTGTTATGGAAGGTGGAAGGATGGGGATCATGTGGGCCCCACCTCCCAAATATCCACACAAGGGTAGTTAAGTGGTTGTGGATCCCACCCTTATATCCCCTTTTTATGATTTTACAACCGTAGATATAAATAAAATTGTACACACCAATTTTTTTTAAAACTAATTCCCCAATAATTAATTCTAAACCCGGTTAAAACGCAACTATGCTAAAGGCACCCTTAAGAAATTTCTGGCACTTCAAGTTAATCGGTGCCCTCAGATTTCAATTCTGAGCACCGGTTCAAAAGATAGAAAAACCCGCTTTTTCGTTCACTGAATGTACCCAAGCTAAACTTCGGAAATTTATTCTGGGCACACTGGGCCTCAGAATCAGGTGCCTTCAGAAGCCACAGACTCGTCAAATTAAAATGAAATTAAGAAAAACTAATTCCATGAAATTTATCGGACAATACATTACTTTCACCTCATGGATTTACGTCCCCATAAATCATCAACACACACTTGGGAAAACAAAAGTGGTACTGAGCACGCATATGAGCCTTCCGCTCCCATGTGCTCTCATAGAGGTTCCTGGGCTGCCAGTGAAAGTGCACCTGAGGAATCGACCGTCCACATAGGACCCCATCCTTTTGATCCTCGATCTCCACTGGAACCACCATGAATGTCTCCCCATCATCGATGTCTAGCTTACTGTGGCCGAAGATGTTTGAATGGTCATGCACATATCTCCTCAGCTGAGATATGCGGAAGAGGTCATGAACCTAGTGCAACTGTGGTGGAATGGTCAAGAGGTAAGCCACCTCACCTACCCTGCTTAGGTCATAGAAAGGTCCGATTATCCTCGGAGTTATCTTTCCAACTCATCCACATCTCTGTAGACCTCATTGAGGTGAGACCCGTAAGAAAACGTGGTTCCCATCCTCGAACTCTAGTGGTCTCCATCTCCTATCAGCATTGGACTCATGTAGCCTTAATATGGGTGCACTGGTCTACCTATGCCTCAGCTACTGTAAAGATCTGCTAGCATCACTCTGACCACAAGAAGAGTTTCCCTTTCTTCGTCAAAGTTAAAAGCAGTGCAGTAACTCTGGAGAAGTCTAGCACAAATCTTGGTCTGGCCCACTCATGAGTGATCGATTGAACCCACTTATGTTGATTCCATCCTTTGCTGCATGGGATTTCCTTTTCACCGACCAAGGAAAAACCCATCCCAACGTTATAGGTAAACAACAACCTTTTATCCTAATATAGTAAATCTGTGTATGAGATGTAGTTTCCCAGTCCATACCCAAACTACGGTCGCATGGCCTCAACGCTGCCACCAATAGGTTCCAACCGAAACTCTCACCTCAAGAGTCAGATCACATCATCAGCGTCAGCATGATTATCGACTCTCCTCCCAAAGGTATCTCTAGATGTGAGGATCAAGTCAATAGCTTAACCCGAAACTCTAGGTCTGGGACATGATCTGTGGAAGGAAGGGATGATTCGTATCAATGTATGTTGTTACGACATCTAGTAGTAGACATAGACCATACATAAGAACATTCAACGATCCCTTGGGTCACACTCCTTGACTATATATAGCTACTCTATCCCCCTGCGCTCATAATCCCTGAGCCTGGAGGGGACTACAAAGGATGGTGGTTGTAACATGTCGAAATGTTGACCACATCATGCTGCACTCCTAGCTCTGATTCCATGTATGCTGCTCTGCAGATCCATCTGTCCTTAACACTTCTTCTTCTTGAAACATTTTACATGCCATGTTTATGAGACTGGTGCCGATGTCCTATTTCATAGTGCTTACATTCACTAGCTATTTTTGTTCATCCAAATAACATTCAACCACAAAGGTTCCCTCTATCACACTAGCATAAGTAGGATTGCATAGAGGAAGAAGTGATGGCTCAAATGTCCATTAAACACAACTTGCTTAGATGTTCGAGACCTGAAAAACTGATCTCATTGTATTCATCGATTACCAGGAAGGGTCGGTATGCCCTGATTAATACTCACCTACAGACATGGCATCCTACCGAAGCTGTATAAGCTCTAAAAAACTCTCACCCACCTTCTCAAGGCAGTATTCAGCCACCTATGAGTCGGTCTCACCTCGGAACCTGAGGGGTATCTGACGCTGAAACACATGTAAGGCACTAAGCCAACATGTGTCATCTACTGGTACCACCGGTTGAAACTGCTGACCAACATGTAGTGATATAGCTGGCACACAACCTGAAGGTACTATCTCAGGAATCGGTCTACATACCGAAACGTGATTACTATATGAACCAACCACATGGTCACTCACTGGGAAAACACTTGTAGCTAAGATCACCATATACTATACTAGTGTCTAAACTAGGTGTAGAACTCTAGCAATCGCCTCCAGCCAGTCCACTACTGCCTGGGAATCAGCCTTTCCTCGTAACCTCGGAGGCCTCTATTTCTGGAACTCATGCAATACGCTCTGTCAGCGAGCACCGTCCACTAGTACGGCTGGTGGCATCTAATGCCTAACGGGTGGTGTTGCTGGTGGTACACCACCCAAAGGTGCCGACAAAGAAAGAGTGACCTGCACCAGAGTCTCATCACTCGGTGGGCCGTCATTGAGTACTTGATCGGAACTCCAACAGACTGTCTGCGTGGAGGCATCATGAACAGATGCGACATGGTCAAACAATTTAAACCTGGTGAGATGACCTGGTTGAGCTATCTTAATGAAATTTTTTAAAACAAAAACGCAATCAGTGTTTTTGTGAACTGGGTTAGAAATTAGTAGTCAGGGTCATGGTGTATGGATATGTTGGCTGTAGCACCAGAAATGGACTCCCTGAACTGAAAACCACACTCTGTATTCTTAACACTATTATTTAACAGAAAGAAAATATCAGAGTCATATGTTCTACAGCAAAACCGACGTCCTCTGATACCAATTTTTCATGACACTCCCTCGGGTCTCATGTCGTGACTACCCCAAGCCCGCCTTCCATAGACCAGGGGTTGGCGACTAGCACCAAAGGCTTAAATCCTGATAAATGGGAAGGAATTTTCTTTTATAATAAATATACACATACAACCGGAGTACAAGCGGAAGTAATACACTAAATACAAAAGAAATTTCTGAAAATTAAATGGGCCAGAATACAAACCCAACGTAAAAGTACAGGTAAAACTGAATTAATGTACAACATAAAAAGACAAACAACTAGAAGATAGATGCAGCTCCTCGATCATCCACCTCAGATCCTATCTGAAGGTTTGGTATAGATAGACTCTTCAATGCTGCCGCCCGCCTTCCTCCTCTGAGTACCATCTCGTCATGAAGTACAACTCTGGGTACTGACTCGTCGTGAGGTCCACCTCTGGGTACTGACTCCTCGTGAGGTCCACCTTTGGGTACCGTCCAGTCCTCGTACACTCGGTCTCTTTCAATGATGTATGTCGTCTACATCCTACAAAACGATGTGTGAGCATAGCCTGTGCAGGGGTGAGTATAATGATACTCAGTGGGGACCCCGAGACCCTCATGGTCTCACTAAATACAACAAGGATAACCACAAAGAAGGATCTCAACAGATCACCCGTACTTATGTATAATCACATACTTATACTTATGTTATCATGTAACCCACCTCAATCACAAGGAAACACAATGTTTATGAAATCAACGGATAACCAAAACTTAGGTTTATGCCCATATATATACCTATGTTAACAAGTGACCCATCTCAATCATGAGGTAAACACAAAGGTCATTGACTCAGCTCAAACAAAGATTTTCATTAAAGATATCAAAACCACAACTGCTTATGGGATCCTTCTCTGTCGAGTATAGTGATTTTGTCATGAATCTGAGGCGCTGCTCACTGATCTTAGACTGTTGAGGTACTACTCCTGTCGAGTACCACGGGTCTGCCACACCAACACAGTAGTGCTCTCCGCCGTGGGTCAGGCACCCAAACACAGTAGTGCTCCCCCTAATAGCCTACATAGGTACTCCTTCTGTTGAGTACCATGTGTCTACCACCCAAACACAGTTGTGCTGCTCACCATGGGTCTGCCAACCCAACACATTAGTGCTCCCCACTGGGCTATACAAGTCACTCCGACTCAAATTGGACAACCAGTCATCAGGTCTCAGACAGCTACAAGGTCTCTATACTCCATATACTAGTCTCTGAGAGGGTCCACTCCACGATCTACGGGTCGATATTCCAAGTATCACAATTTCCCATGAAGAATTATCTCAAATAACCACCTCATAAAAGGAGTCTAAATGCAATAGACGATGCGTCTATCGGATGCCCGGTCTGTGAGTTATTTGTCTTTTAGTCCCGGGGGCCCTGTTGGTTTAGAGTATGAACCATCCCGGCCATATCTCAACTATACCCTGAACTCCCATGGGGTTTACTCAATGGATTTTTTTCTCAATGTGATTAACAACGCCGCTGACGGTTCGTCAAACGGATGTCCGGTCTGAGAGTTATTGGATTTTCTGTTCCAGGGGCCTCATTGGATTTCAGGTACAATCCAACCCGACCATACTCCAACTGCGTCAAAAACATAGGTTAATTATTCCAAAATAACTGTCTCATCAGGAAAAAACTAACATAGTTTACGTCACGTCATTTGGACGTCCGGTCCTTAAGTTATAAGCGTTTCCGCTCCGAGGGCCCGGTTGGATTCAGGTCCGAAGCAATCCTTCCGTACCCAAACATCATTAAACCCTTGAGTGTAATATACCGAAACGTCTATCTCGATCCAGGGAATCATACGCAACTAACGGTGTGTCGATCAGAGGTCTGTTGATCACGGTATGTCTGTTTATCCAAAAAAGGTCCGAAAATAGGGGGTCTGGGCATGGTCCAACCCAGCCCATCACCCCTTGGGTCGGCCCAAATCGGGTCGACCTGACTCGTTTCTGGGACCGGACCAGTTGGGTGCAGCCCGGAAAGCGTGGACTGCCCCAGAACGGCCGGGGGAGCTGGCTCGGCTAGTTAGCTGAGCGTGTTACGCCGAGCCCCCCCCCCCCCCCCCCCCGTGATTGACAACGGCGGTGCCACCTGCGCCGCCCCGCCTCCTGGATCCCACGTAGCTGTGTGGTCCGATGCTTCGTCTTTGCACCTATTACTGTGTAGGATTTCCTTCGGGGGCGCACTAGGGCGCCACAGCCTCTCGGCGGCCGGACGGCTCTTGCCGCCGCCTCCGATCACCGGTGTTGCTGCGCTAGTGGCCTGCACCGCCACGAGCTTCTCCAGGCCGCCGGAGTTGCTCCGGTGGTCCGTTTTATCTTCTGTATGTGTCGGCGGTATTCTTGGGTCCCGCACATTAATGTGATGTCTTTTAAACGCCATTTCGGTCCTGTTTCATCATCGCCCGTCAATCCGTGCACAAAAGAACAACCATCGGAGGGTCCGGGTTTTTTGGTTAGCCCGTGCCCTCCACATTAGAGACTCAATCCTTAATTCATCAATGAAAATGTTATAATTTATTCAAAAATAAATTATACAAACACCCTGCAATTAAATACCCATTCACGAGGGTATAAATCACTTATACACTATAAACGAAATCCCCCTACCTCGAGAAAGATCCGCGGTGGCTGAGCATTTTGGATGACGGTGTCGCGAAAGGGTGGACATCAGCTCGTTGACGTCTTCGCATGGTATGAGATGATGGTGACGACGGTATTTGGCATTCTTCACTTCTGTAAAGTGCCTTCAATCCCAGATCAAGTTTCGTTCATTGGATCCGACATCGGGAAGACTCTGAAGTCAATGTAGTTCGTTGTGCCTGCACCACGCTGCCAATCCATGTTCGTTCGTCGGTGTCTCGTCAGAGAAGATGGAACCTCGGTGGTGGTTCAACAATGGAGGAAGGAGTGGGATGGAAAGAAGGGGAGGAAGTTCTCCAGCGAATCCCCCTCCCATCTAAAAGGCTCCTCCATTAATTGAATGTTAGTCTTGGATAATATTTTTTTAATACATCCATTTCAAAATAAATAAATCTCTTTAATTAATTTAAGAGGTTGATCTCCATAATAATAATGTGTTGGCATGAATTTTAGAGGGGAAGAGGGAGGTGATGAATTCTCATTAATTGGGGTGTTGAGGAGTTAACAAGTTAATTAAAAAAAGGTTTAAGGGAGATATTTTGGGAGTTTAAAGAGGGGTTTGAAAAGTGATATGGAAGGTGGAAGATTGGGGCTTGTTTGGGCCACACCTCCCAAATTTGAACACAATGGTAGTTAGGTGGTTATGGGTACCACCCATAACTCCCCTTTATAGGATTTTACAACTGTAGATATAAATAAAATTTTACACACCAATTTTATTTATTTTTAAACTAATTCCCCAAAAATTTATTCTCATCCCACTTAAAACACATCTACGCTAAAGGTCCCCTTAAGCAATTATCAGTGCTGGGAGTTCAACCGTGCCCTCAGATTCCAATTCCGATAACCGGTTCAAAAGATAGGATAACTTGCTCGTTCATTCACTAAACGTACCTGATCTAAATTTCAGAAATTGATTCCGGGCACACCGGGCCTCAGAATAAAGTGCTGTCAGAAGAAACAAACTCGTAAAATTCCAATGAAATTAACAAAAAAAATTCCCTATAAATTTTCGGGTCTTTACACAAGACCAGTGGGCCACATGGCCCAAAGCGCATATTACTAACCACCAGAGTCTACTGTCTTGTAGTGAAGGCCTACAATGTGTTAGTGGGGATACTATTCCCTCATTAACAATGTGTAGTGCATGGAATAAATATAAAAAGTCGTAAATACCAGAAAAAAACAAGTAAATAGATGGCACACAATAAAATAGACCCATCATTAACTGTAACTAAAATTAGTGGAATGACAAAAATGAATTCCACAAATGATGTTGTTATGTCTTGTCACAAGAAAACTATAAAACATGTATCCCTAAAATAATTCATAACATGATCCACCAAAGTAAAATATAAATAAAAATATAAACCCAAGAATCTGGAGATCCTTCTCAGTCATCTGCTATCATGATCTATCAAAAACAGAAATCAATCAAGAGTTTTATGCTATATTATTCAATTTATCAATACATGCATTCATTTAATATTCTACGAGAAAAAAACTGCTCCAGAAAAGGTTGTGAGGTAAATCTTAGTGGGTAACCACCAGTGGTTTCTATATAATGTGGCCAGTGTAAAGAAAATGTAACAGTGTGAATGTATGCATATATAAATTAATTTGGTTCAATGTGACTAAATAACAGAGTACATGCTTTATCCCTCAGCTAGCATATAAAAATAACCATTCTATTAATTTATTTTTACTAGTTTATAAATAAGACACATGATAACAATAGTAACAATTCTGTTTTATGAAAATTCAACCTACATTGACATATAATAATGAAGTTCCATGGTAGTAACAAAATGCAACTTAGACCTCAATGGTCCACAAATCTATAATAGTTTTATCCTAGATAAGTGTAATAGTGTATTACATGGAGAATTTTCCATCGAATTTGACAATAAGATGCCTATCCAATCGAATGAGATCATCTGAGGTGAAATGGGGCTATGTAATGAAAGGACCCTATGGGCTATAATAATGGCACCTACATATATATGGTGGATCCATGGCGTGTATCCATGGAATATTTTTTTATGTGAGGGACCCTATACTGTCATATAAAGAATACAAGAATAGGCAAAAATCATAATATAGGTCGGTCTCATCCAATGCAACACATATCCCTAAATCTGAATGGGGTTCCCATGTGCTTATGGAATTCCCTGATATGAATCCAATGTGATAATTAGTCTGGAAATTCGTATTTAATTATTATGTCATGTAATATTTCATGTGGTTCATGCCTTTCAATTCAATAGTTTGATAAGGTAAATAAGCATGGATCCATTTAATCCATTCATAATTAATCAATAAGTTCATTATAAGAAAATTCAATAATAAATTTTCATGTTGCAACATTCCATTGTTGTGGTAAGTGGGGATATAATCATGAAAACTATAAATCATTCAAATTTATTCGGGGCAAGACATATACTTTGTATACATTCCAATTTCCCTTTTACATTTAATTATTATTTTGAATCACTTACCACAGGAAATTAAATTGGTAGAGACATGGTACTTTCCATACACCATTACATTATAAAAATGTATTTATGATCAGGAGGAATTCAATTATTGTTTTCAAGATTGATCACATCCAAATAATGGATCAAAAGTGTAAAAATTTTAAAGAAATATATTTTTGAATATCATCCTACCTGGGATGGATATAGTTATTGGTGTAAAAACCAAAAATCAATCCTATATATGGGAATATCATAATTATATAATAATAATGATTATAATTTTTATTAAAGGTAATGATTTGGTCAAAGACCAAAGAATATTTTATTGATAAGCAGAAACAAATTACAAAATGCGAAAGGATGGGATTTTTTTACAGTGTCTATCAAAAAGATATAAAATATCAGAAGGGACAACATCCAGCCAAGTCATTCCTTGATGAACTCCTTTGTTGGCTAGTGCATCAACAACGACATTTTCTTCGCGGTAGGCATGAGTAGCTATATAGTCGATCCCACGGAGAAAATTAATGCAGTTCATCCAACTAGCGGTGAGAGACCAGGCTAGGTGGATGTTGCCATTCCAGATGGCATGAATAATAGTGGTTGAATCACTTTCAATCCATAACTTTCTCCAACCTCTCTGAAGAGAAAAGTCAACAACAAGAATGACGCTGAGCATTTCTGCCTCCATAGATGAAGAGTGACCACAACCAACAAAGAAACATCCCTGTCATTGAACAGCTGAGTCTCTGAAGATTGAACCACAACTGGTAGGGCCAGGGTTGCCTTTGGAAGCATCATCAACATTCACATTGATCCATCCTGGCATTGGTGATTTCCAGAACATTTCGAAGGAGCGTTTAGGCTTTAGGAAAATGCCAGGAACATGAAGATGAAGAAGGATCATAAAATCTCCAACTGAGTTGTTGCCGCAGTCCTTTTAAATTGAGGCTGCTTCATGAATCACAAGATGAATTCGGGACATCCCTGCATTAAGATTGATAGAATGATTATTGTGAAAGAGGTCATTTCTAGCATACCAGAGTTCAAACAGGAGCTCTGCCACTGCCACAAGAAAGAGATTTTTGACCTGCAGGGAAGCATCATGTCTAGTTCAAATATTTAGAAACAAAGTAATTGAGACATTAATGGGATTTCTGCAATTAAAAAGTTCAAAGTTGTAATTCCAAATAGTAGAGGCCGTCACACAAGATAGAAAAATATGATTATAATCCTCCCTATGTTGGTTACACAGACAAAACATAGAACAAATAGAAATGCCAAAGATTTGAAAACTAGTTTCTAAAGGTGATCTATTGTGCGCAATGTGCCAAATAAGGGTAAGCCTGGAAGGTTTAATCCAGGGTTTGTTAAAATGAATCACCCAGGAAAAATTAGATTCATGGTCCGAGAAATTATGATTATAAAAGCTTTTAGAATCTAGAATTCCATTAGAAGAAGGTTACCAAAAAAGAAAATCACCAACAGAAGAGAAAGTATAATTCTCAATAGCTTGCGTAATAGAGACAGGGAGATCACAATCAGGAGATTGCAAGACTTCTTTTATAGATCGATTAGTACCTTCAGGAAGATTACGAGGGGGTAACAAAGAAATCAGAGGGCTACCACGCCATTTTCCACACCAAAAATTAATGGAAGAACCAGCATTGACAATTCACCTAGAATTTTGCATGATTTTGTGATAAGAGTCTCGAATGGAAGGCCATATGGAAGAGTTAATGAAATTCAGATTACCTTTAAAAAGCTTAGGAGAATACCTATGTTTAATAAAATCAGTAGCTTTTGAAGAAGAGTTAATGATGTTCCAAGTAAGGCAAGCCTGAAGAGCATCATTAAATAACTTTAAATTTTTAATGCCAATTCCACCATTAGCAATGGGTTTACAACAAGAATTCCAAGGAATTGTGACAAGATTCTTTTCAAAAATTCTTCCAGACCAAATGATGTTTTTAATTTAAGTAGTAATTTTTCGAAGAATGCCAACATGACATTTATAGACCATAAGGGAATATACCATTTTAGAAACAATGGTCGATTTTACCAAAAAAATTCTCCCAGCCATGGAGAGAGACTTCCCTTTCCAATTAGCTAGTTGATTTGTGATATGAGAGATAATATTAGATAAATAGGTAGCTTTGGGATGACCCCAATATATAGGAACCCCCAAATAAGTGAATGGTAAAAGCTCATCTTTAATATCCAGGTGATTTATAATACCATATTTTCTTCATGCAGGAAAATTCTTGCCAAAATAGATATAAGATTTCTTCCAGGAAATTGCTTGACCAGAGACATCCTCATAATGAGATATAGTTTGCTTGAGGTCTTGAAGATTTATCTGATACCCTTTTATGAATAAGATAATATCATCAGCATATAGAAGATGGGTGGGGGCATTTATGTTCCTGGCCACCTGAATAGGTTTAATCAAATTTTGATCGACCTGGTGGTTTATGAGTCTGTTAAGGTAATCTTCAGCAATAACAAAGAGTATAGCAGAAAGAGGGTCACCTTGGCATACACCTTTAGTGCATTTAAAGAAACCACAAGGGGTACCATTAATCAGGATAGAGATATGAGCAGAGTGAAAGAGAGTCATGATTCTACCAATGAAGGAGTCATTAAAACCAATGTTTCTAAGAACTTTGTAAATATAATTCCAATCCATGGTATAAAAATCCTTCCTAATATCCAATTTGATGGCCACACAACCACCTCTATATTTTTTTCTTAAAGTATTCGTACATTCAGAAGCAAGACAAATGCAGTCTTGAATGGATCTTCCTTTGATAAAACCAAATTGATTCCAAGAGAGAATTCCAAAATCAACAAACCTGATGGATGAGTTATAGACCACCCACATTATGGTTTTGTGATCCATCTCAACATATATTGGCCTCTAATTAATCATATAACCTAGTATATCTGAGAAAAAGTTAAAAATGATTACACCTTAATTACTAGGTCAAGAGAAGTAGATGAAAAGAATACCTACAAGAGACTTCAGTAATTACCATTGCACATCCGACAAGATGGACATAATATCAATCAGTTAATTGATAAAGAAGATCATTCAATGCCTACATAAGGCATTCAATGAGAAACCAAAGGAAATAAAGATATGTCAATTCTGCATATACTCAGAGTAGGAGGAAGGGGGAGACTTAACTAGATTATTAATGAAAAATGTTCATTTTACCTACAAATTATATAGTGCACAATTTTTTTAATGATGTGAACACCATGCATGGATACCTGTGAATGAAAATGAACATTCATGGTAATAATGCAAGGTTAGGGAAACCGTACACCAACCATGAAGTAAGGTTCAATCTAATAATGTCACCATCTGCCCAAATTTCCATTACTGTGTTCCCTTCCCGCACAGTTCACTCTAAACCGTATGCAATGCCTGTTTTCCTAAAAAGAAAGTTTACATTCTCTGGTTAATCCCTATTCCCCATTACCGCATTAACTAACAAATTAAGCATACATATTAGGCCCAAAATCTGTAGTTGGAAAAAATAAATAAAAGGATCCATACCTGAGAGAAAAATAGAATCTTATAGCATTATTGAAAAAGTAATCTGTGATAGTTTTTGGTGACGTTCATCTAATTTTTGTGATTATGATTTATATAAATTAGTTTGTGAACATATAAACTAGAGATTAATATATTTGAGTGTTAAAAAACTATTAATTTTTAGAGGAATATATAATCTTAGAGTGATTTAATGTCTCTGAGATTTAAATATTTCTTTATAGGTAAGTTATGGATAATAAATATTTTGTTTATATATATTATGAGGTACATGATTGTATGAATAATATATGTTTTTAAGGAAAGAGACATAACTCAGTGTATTTTAAGAATGTATTGAAGATTTTAGATGAGATGTTATATATTTATTGATGAATATTTCTAGAATATGCTCAAATACATTTATTTGATAAAATAATTTAAATTATATGACATAATTTATTTAATGGATGAGAGTGTAATGACCAAATATTTTTCCCACATAAATCAATTCTATTTGTTATTTCTTGGGTAACAAACAAAACTGAACTGCAGAAAATATTTAACAAAATGTTCCTCAATATATTATTTTTACATATATAAAATAATTATTAATTATTAAATGTATCATAATCCATTAAAATAGTAACATAATATTATTTTTCTTTAATTAATATCTCAAATGATGAATTTATTTTTGATAACTCATTTCAAATGGTGTATTGTATTTTAACTTAATAAATTAAATTTTTAATATTTAAAATATTATTATCATATATAATATATATAAATATATTAATATTCAATTATTTAGGAATTATTGTTAAATAAAATTAAAATAAATTGAGGTTTAAATAGGGTTATTTTTAAAAGAATAATTTCTTTATATAAAAAAAATATATATATATAATATAATTTAACATTGAAAAAATATCTTCATATGGTTATTAATATTTACAATATTAGTTTAGAATTAATTTTTGAGTTTTTTCTAAAACATTTTTAGGATGAATAGTTTAATGTATTGATACACTTTTTTAAGGAATTACTATTATATATGTATGAAAAATAATATTATTAATCCACATTAAAAAAAATAATTATTTTATTATTGAAATAATTTTTTCAAAATAATAATATATATGTTAAAATTATATTTTTTTTGAAACTCATGTAATTCATTTCTCCGAAATAATTTAATTAAATTTCAAATTAACTATATTAATTTTTTTTAATTGTTTAAAAATTTGAATCATAAGAAATTTATTTCTAGAATATAATTTGTGCTTCCAGTTTCTTTAATAAGTTCAACATTTTTATGCATAATGATTGAGTTGCCTTAGGTACTAAGATGATAATGTAGTAAAATCATTGACGATAAATGTAATATATAGATAGTTAAAGGGAATGGAATAGGTAAAAAATGATTTTAGTTGAGGGTGTGTAATTTTTAAAACATTATCACAAATTACACTCAATTATTGTTCATTTTTTGAGCCAGATAACATGTTTATTATATTGTCCCCTTATTTTAAGTGGAAGTATTTAATAAATAATCCATTTTCAACACATATTTGTGGTCCCTTTCACCTCACCATCAACCAAATAGTAAATAAAAGATTTACACTAGAATCGTGTCCCATTTCCCATACCCTTGAATCATATTTCCCACTATTGAGGTTATGTCACTATATATTACCTTCTTCTATCAATTTCCATGAGATCTTCTAAGGAAATATCAATGTTCTAAACATGAGTAATCATTTTCACTAAAAATTATTCTATTATGTATTTAATTTAAATTTAAAAGTTTACATTTCATATGTATGAAATTACTATTGGTTATATAATGAATTTAATTATTAAATGGAAATTATTATTAATAATATTTACCCTTTTTCGATTAGAAAAGGGAAAACAATATTTGTGTCCGCACAGACTACCACCTTCACAAAACACAATGATTTATTTTCCTAAAAACATACATGGATAGTAATAATATTGAGTTCAATATATAATTATTTTGTTTATTACAAAATATTAATTTTTAAATAATAAAACATATTATTGATTTCTACCATTCTATGTAGGATAAAATCATCAACTATGTGTATGTGTGGAATTCCTCCTCTTTAGTATGATTGATTTATGGTATTTCATCATAACATTGTATGGTTTGTTATGAGAATGGGTTAAATGTATAAATAAGAATTTAATAACATCAGAAATGTTTTGGAATAAAAAAATTAAATCATATTAATTATGATACAAAATAAACATTTATTTTCAATCCAATCATCCCAAACAAGCATACCAAGAGGAAATTCATTAATATAAATTATTTCAAATTTCAATATACTAAATTTATTCTTCTAATAAATTATTAATTGTAATACAACACACTAATTAAGAATATTTGATAGCATTATTTTATTATTTAAATAATATTTCCCCCCAAATTACCATATAATCATCCATTAAATATTGAATGTTCATATTTGGGTCAGTTTAAACAACTATATGAATATTTATATAAATTTATATGATGGTGGAATATTAAAATTTTACAGCATGAGAAATATACTATAAAATCGTAAATAATTAATTTTTTCTATTTGTGTAAAAGATACACAAATATTTAACTAGTTAATTATGAAAACTCACTTCATAGGTTCAAATAACATAAAAGATCATTTAATAAATTCATTTTCATGGGAAAAATACTAATTTAATAAAGATTGAAATTTAAGTCATAAATAATTATAATAAACATATTATGGAGAATATGGAATAAAAACAAAATTATTACGATATAGAACAAAAATACCCAGATTAACACACCCAAAATTGAAAATACCATATAACTGACTTTTATAAATATATCGATTAATTTAAAAAATATTTATATAAAAATTTATATATTAAAAATTTTTTAAATAGTTTATTGAGAATTTTTTTTGTTATACTGGTTTTAAGAGTGCATTTGACTAAATATGGAACCTATATAAGGGGTAATTTTATCAATAATTTAATTTCTTAATAAAAAGTTCATAATGTTCACATAGTTACCATTAATACTATTTTCTTATACCTAAATAATGTATTTGTCCATATTCATTGGTTTTGAGAGAAATATATTTTTTTATTTTTATAAACGTTCCTTGACTCATAAGACATTTAACATGAAAGTGGTTATGATAAAATATTTAATAAAACTTTAAGGGTGTCTTTACTAAACAAATTTTTGAATAAAAATTATTTTTTAAATTAAATCTATCAAAGTAATTTCTATTATTTATAACACCTCTCAAAATTTCCATTTTATTTCAATGAGGTTTTATATGATCGCATGATAATTAATTTCACCTTTACTCGTATATCACCCTAAATTTTTTTGGTAAGTGAATCCAACCAACCTCTTAATTTTAGTTTTAAAATTCCCTTTTCCATGTTCTAATTCATTGTAGGTTAATGAAAATAACATTATACATAGCTAAATAATTTATTATGTTCATTTAATATGGAAATATACTTTGAAATCATGTTAATGAAATTTTAATCATTTTCAGTATAGATTATTTTACACCAATTTTATAAAGACTCACTTTTTAATTTTTTCCATCTATACCCCCACTTTAAAATATTTTTTTCATATTATATGTTTATTAACATCTAGGATTTAATGGTTTTACAAATCAAAATCATATTCTATTGAACTACTGAAAATTAGGTCTCTTTTTTTTAATAAATATCATGGATGTTTTTGATTTAAATAGATGTCTTTTTTTATTCTCTTAAAAGTGGGTTTCATTGAAATTCCAATCATTTGAATTAATATATTCTTCATTGAGGACATTTTTATAATTTAATTTTATACCATATTTCTCCTGATAAGAAATTTAATTTCAATATCTATTTTTGAAATAATCTATCAATTCCTTTTACATACCGTGTCATCTAGTATGTATAAAACAAACATTTGATATAAATGAATTCCACTGTGAATACCCTATTTTGATAGAAATTTTGTTGTTGGATATTCACCTATATTCCAAACATTGATTGATTTGAGAGATTTATTGGATTAGTTATATACCCTTAAACTATAATTTATGAATGAAATGTGATTTATTCCATTTAGGAATTGTGTTTACCTAGAAAGTTACTTGATTTAATAATATACACATATATTTTCAATTGTTTTATCATGTTATGAAAATTGATAGACTATTTAATAATTTTTTGGTTAATCCATATGAAACAAATTTTATATCACATGCTTCTTTATGGTGTATTTAATGAAATATATTTTATTTACATTAGGATCTTTCATATATTTTATGTTATTGAATTCATATAGTCCTAATATGTTTGGATGATGATGCATGAGTTCTTTTATCACACTCCAATGCATTTATGCAAAGAATATATATCACTATATAAGAATTCATGTTCATTTATATTATTTAAAAATAGGGGTACTAATCATGTGGATCATGACTGGAATGTTTTCTATATTATTTTTTCTTCTATAGATTAATAAAATTCATTATTTTGGGCCTATTCTAATAAAAACAATATAATCCCATTTCTCATGTTTTTTATAAACTCTTTGGATTAATTTCAAATTATTTAGAATGTTTTAGTCCATAATTTTTATCCTATGATTTTTTGTGCATAATTTTCTTTCATATCATGGGTATACAAATATGCTAAATTTAGGATAACTTATGTTTTTTATTATTATTTCTTATTTTTACCCATAAAATTTTTCTAATCACATAACATAATTATGATTCCATTTCCCTTGGTTATGAAGAAATGTTATTTTTAATATTCTTATAGAACAATATCTTATAAAATGGATTTGTGGGATATTTAAACAATTTATTATGGATCAATTATTTTTTCATATTGTCCAAAAAACATCCCCACTAGATTAAAAAGTTATATGATTTTTAGTTATTTTTACCCTATTAATCTAAAAACCTCAACCTAAAAGGTATATATACTGTGTTTTAATGAAATATTTTTTTTGAAATGCAATTACATGAAAATTATGTCTTGATAAACATATAAAACACTTTTTCCCATTCAATTCCTATATAATTACCATTTACATTAATATAGACATTGAGATGTGTGGGTAATAATATGTATAACATTTCCTAGAAATATTTCCTTTAGTCGCAACCCTGTATTCTGATTTGTCATTTATAATATATATGATTTATTTTAGGTACCATGCTTCCATTATTTAAGCTATCATCTGAAATAATATAAAAATATATAACCGTAAAACCAAATGTAAAATCACTATAGTTAACTGATAATTAATCCTTAACCATATATATGATTCATTGTGTGTCTTTTCACATTGATTGTGGTTGTTTACAACTGATATAGATTTTTCTTTTGATGATGCATAAAAAACAATTTTTTTTAAATTACCTATATATTTTTATCTAGTTATGGAACCTCGAATGACATTTCCATTTTACGAAAAAAAATTAAAAATGTATTCAAATATTAATTCCATTAAATAAATATACCAAAATTTAAAATCCAATTAATATAGAAATATAATATTTTAATAAATAATAATTTAAAAAAAATGACATGATTATGAAATACTGATGTTCATGCTTTTTATTGTTGACTTTCTAATTTTTAAAGAAATAGATAAACCATAATTTTATCAAATAAATTCCAAAAAATATATTGGTAAAATAAATTTATAATAATATATATATATAAATGGAAAAATAAATTAAATTTCATGGAATCACAAATAACCCTTAAAGTAATAAATGAAACATTTCCTTAATAAAATTTTTAAATATCATCATGTTTATAAAATAATGATCTATATGGGGTGATTCATAATGTCCTATAATCTAAATTCAACAATAAACAATAGTCCAATGGAAAACTTCAAAAATACCTTATATCACAGTGGTTACCCTGACATATTCATATTTAGTGTAGCCACTATTATCTATCGACATATCTCATTCCAATATTGTATAACCCCTACTATGACAATTAGTAATAGACTACACATCTTTGGTTGAGGGTAATGAACACCACATAAGATTTCAGGACCATCATGCCACTCTATATCTTAATATTACAGAATAAAAGGGTGAGATAATATAAATCCAATAATAGTAATGACCTCATGGTAAATTTTATAAATAATAAATTAATGCTTTTTAAAGAGTGAGAGAGTTATGAAAACAAAATTATAGGTATTTACGGTAGATTATTTCACTAAATAATATTTTCATTGAAAATATATTTTCTTTTGGAACAAATAATGAATATCAATCCAATTTTATTATATTTTAGCACCTATATTAAATATATTAAGCACCACAAAAAACTATTGTTAAATTAAGTAATATGAAAATCAGAACGAAATATGATGAAATACCTATTTTCAAATCCCAGACCTATAATCTGTATCGTAAAACATCAATGTGAAACTACGTTAAATAGTGTGTCAAGTATCTCCCACTCCACCAAATATATTTTATTTTTTTCTCATTATAATTTAATGGAAAAAAATTCAATTAATTTCTACATAATAAAATTCTTCGGGTCAAAATATCCCAAAATCCTCTAATTTTGAAAAAATAAATTCCATTTTAATATTTTCTGTTTGAAAGTACATTAATACACATCCCATTCTAAAAAATAAAAAAAATATTAAATACATGTTTGAAAATATATATTCTTTAATAAAAAATAATTTTGATTATATTTTCACATTTACACTAGAAAATTAAAAAATAAAATAAAAAACCACTATTGATTAATTAATTAAAAGATAAAAACAAAAACATTACAATATAAAAACAAATGTTAACTGTATCTATAAAATATTTATAAGCTATGTATGTTAAAAAATTGATTTATTTGTTGATGTATTCTTCATATAATTTGAAAATTTTGTCTGGTTAAGAAATAAATAAACATTTATTTATTAAAAACATTGAGGATTCTTATACATAAATGAATGTTAGTCATACTCTACTAGTACTTTAGATGTTGTATTAGAATGACAAAATGGCTCACTGAAATTGATATCGTAGAATTTAATTATATAAAATTATGTGTAGGAAAATTATTGTCGTCCCAATAAATGGGTATTTAAATATATGTACTTCTTTATAAATATTACAAATATAGACACAAGATGTTTCCAAGATTGAGTGTGATCAAAATAATAAAAAATTTACCAAAAATATTTTTCAAAGGGAAAAAAAATTGTGTTCACCTGTATTGAATGTTGTGAGTCTAATGGAAGATTATTCTTTATAAATTTTTGATGATTACAAAATGATTGAGATTCCATATTGTTTAGTAATTATAACTATTATGCATTCCATATAGCGTACCAGACCTAATGTCTCCAATGAAATGAAAATAACTGGTATATGTCCGTCCAATTCTAGTGAGTGTGATTTAATATTAGAAAATAACATAATAAATTATAAGGTAAATGTTATGAATTTTTTCATGGGAACACAAATCCGGAATTACAAATCCTAGAGGCCCATGAGAATATAATCATAAATATTTTTAATGAACTTATTTACTAGAAATTACCCTCTCTAGTATGAAATGAAATTTTTATCTAGCTCCCCACCTATAATTCCTGATGGCCTTTTGTTAACTTATTATGATATGCACATTACATCCACTTCCTCCATTTCCCCCTTCAATCATTATTATGGTTAACTCCAAATAGTGACTAATTCTACTTTGATCCTTAAGCCAAATCGTTCGCAAGTAATATGTACCGACTCTAGTTTATGGATTTTAGTCCCTATAGAATAATTTGATATTTATTACCCTATAAAAAATACCATTTAGGGACCTTGATTGTCTATATTCCATGTATCCCAAAGGACCAGTTATATTCACTAATGATCCATTTTGGATGAATAGTTCATCTGTAAATGGTACATTATAATAGTTCAAAAATGTTGGTACAATTATGCTATTGTGACTAATAAATTATATAGCCCTGAGATTTTACCATAAGTCTTTCATATACATTTACAGGTGTTTTTACTACTATGTCAACCCCAGACATCCCAAAATTAAATCTATACATGTTTTGTAGTGCTTATTATATTGGGATAAATGGATAATTTATTTGAAAAAAATATAGTAATTTCTCTATTCATGTTATCTAAGATTTAGAAAAATATATAAAACCTCAATCAACAATGATAAAAAAATTATAATATATTGAGAGGTTTGATGTAAATACCATTATTGTAGTTAGAGAGTATAATTTAAAAGATCCAATGAACATATAATTACCATAACTAAAACACAACAACCATATGTTGTCTTTATTTATTATACATATAGTATACTAGATTTGATATTATTTATCAGTGAAAATATTCCCTTATTTTATAATTAATTAATTATTTATTAATGGAATATTTAACTGTGATTTATATTTTAGGTGAGACTAGCAAGGATCATCTATAAAGAATAAAATATATCACTGTTGTTGGAGTTAAATCTGTGTGACAAGATAAAAATTCACATCTGAAGTGCACTGTGTTGCATTTGTTGTCAATGAGGCATGAAGTTGTCTTGGAATGAATGGAAGTCAAGGAATGTCACGATGTGAATGACAAAGGTTGTGATGGTGTTGGTGATGAATGGAGAATGGCCATGGTACTAAGATGCATGTCACTTAGGAGATTCACTAAGTGGCATAGGAGATGTGGTTGAAACATTCTCTAGTAAAATCAGACGATTGTTGAGATGCTCTTTAAGTTCTAAGAACTTGTATCAACTGGATACAATGTCACAACAATGTTTGAAGACCATGCATTGTACTGACAATGCATGAGGAGATGAAGAGAGCCATCCACAACTTCTAAGTGGACGAAGTGAGCTAAAGAAGTCCATGCACTATCACCTAGTGCATGTGAATTAGAAGAAGATCCAATTGATCTCTGATTAGATCAATGAAGCACTTTGAAGAATTTAAGTGATTCAGGAGTTCGGTTAAAGAACAAGAACCTTCAAGAATTCACTCCTAAGTAATGAATATTTGTTGAGAAGGAGTGAGGAATTCAAATGAAGAAGAAGATGCGAAAAAATGAGGAAGAAGGCTTCAAGTGGCATTTGGCATATGGGGATACATTGTTTTTATACAAAGTCTTTATTCCTATACTTAGCAAAAAAAAATAAGGCCACCAAGGAGGCCAGCCGAGGGTCATCACCCAAGGCACTTGTGGGACTCAAGGTCACCACGCCCATGGGGAACCCTCAAAGGCCAGGGCAGCATCCTTGAGGCAGGGGCGCACCCGTAGGACACCACATGGGCGCCTGGGGCACGCCCGGAGGAGCGCGGCAGGGGCTGTGTATAAGCCCCCGAGGGCACGCGGTGGTGAAGCCCGCACACCCGAGGAAGCATAGTGGGCGCCAGTAGCGCGCCCACAGGGAGCAGAGAGTGGGCGCAGAGCGCGCCCGCAGAGAGAACACGGTGCGGGGTGGCACCGTGGAGGGGGAAGTTCAACTGAGCGTTGAGAGGCAGCGCTAGGTTGATAAGCCGCGGAAAAACCGCGCCCCGTTTCGATGTGGGACGCGGAAAAATCACTGGGAGAAAATCTCAGCCGTCCAGGCGATCTCACGGCAGATCTCGGCCGCCCGATGCATCACGCCGCACGTGATCTAATCTGAGCCGTCCATCTAATCGCGCGCCAGATCTTAACCGTCCGATGCATCTGCCGATCGTCCTCAACCTCCAGCCATGCGGAGGCCTCCCAGCGAGCTCCATTCGAACCAGGAGCATCCCGAGCAATGTTTTTGAGTTCCCAGCCACCATAGTTCGAGCTGAAGTATTCATGGAGTTCGTCTGGCCCAACTAAACCTAACCATGCAATAAAATAAGCATGCATGCAAGGTGATGGAGATTTCAAGATTCGGCCGAGGCAAACAAAGTTGCCGAGGGCGTGCCACGTTGCTCGAACGCTTAAACCGAAGGCTTGCATGCGTTCTAAGTCGCATGCACGAAGAGGAGAGGAAAATAAAAAGGAAAAGTACCCGCGTGTGAAACAGAGGAAGATATCAAGATTTGCAGAATCTTGAAATACCCGAAAACTTCGGGGATTCAAATTTTGTATCACGCGGATGGGCTGAGGCATTCCTCTGCCTATAAAAGGAGAGCCCGAGGCCTTGGAGTGCTTGTTGATCCTCTGAAGAGAGAAGTCCCGTGAGAAGCACTTTTTGCCTCACGAAGTCAAAGCCCCGCGCAGTACCCTGCGCGGCAGTGAAGCCCAGAGCACCCCTTACTCCGTAAGGTTCCTTTTTCGCACTCCTTGCGACAAAGAAGAAGAGTAGAAGTCCCCTGCGCGCTACCCCTTGCGCGACATGAAGGAGAGGTTGGGCAGCGCGACCTTGCGCACTCCCTCTGTGCACCACGCCCCCTGCGCGGCAGTGGTGCTTGTGCAATCCGCGGCTTCCCCTTGCAGCAAGATCCTGCGCACCTTGCACCTTGTTCTTGTGCGTTTGAAGAAGGCAGTGGGGTGTTGCATCTTGCGCGGCCCTTGCCAGTGCACCTTGTGCGGCTATGAGGAGAAGAAGGGAGTTCGGGTTGTGAAGTGTATAACACACCTTGTGTGTGTGTGTAAGGAGAACCCAAGACTTGGTCGTGTGTGTGCATAAGGAGGAAGACCACCACATTTGTGTGTGTGCAAAACAAGAGGAAGACCTGAGGCCTTGTGTGTGCACACTTTGAAGAAAAAATTAAAAGAACAAATTGTGTGTGCAAATTAAAGAAGTGGCTGAAGGCTATGTGTGTGCACAAGAAGTGTGTGCTCACTTAGAAGAAGAGGAGAAGACTCTCACACTAAAGTATAACACACATTCAAGTGTGTAAGAAAATTGAATAAAGTGTGTGAAGAAGTGAGAAGCTGGTGTGTGCTTAAGGATACTACACCCTTTGTGGGTTTATTGCACCAAGAGAAGGAAAGAGGAGAGTGCATGCATGCATGCATGAACATGCGCACGTAATCAAAGTTCAAATATGCTTGTGTGAATTTTAGTTGACCAAGACCAGAGGTTCTTGAAGAATTTGAGAAGGCCATGTAGTCAGTGCATGAGGAAGCAGAGATGCCATGCACTCAGTGCATGAAGTTGTTTTAAAGTGATACTGGACCAGACTGAAGTTAAAGATATCAGTTGTCTGAGTATTCAGTAGTTGGAGAGAAGCCAGGTCATCCTTAGAAGAAGTAGATAAATCTTGAGCAAGACGAGAAGACCTGATCAACTCAAGTGATCAGAGGTTCAGAGTAAGGCCACCAGTCTTTATCCCAGACTGCTGAAGATACTTGAAGAAGCTTAAAGTGAAGAAGAGATACTCGTGCGACTCGAGGAGCCAGGAGAAGACCCTGTGGGACTCAGGGAGAAGAAGTCTTCAGTGGGATTCTGGAGCAGGCCAGTGGGACTCTGGTAACACTGTGGGACGCAGTATAAAGACCCTCCTGTGGGACTCAAGAGAGATACGGTGGGATGCTGTATCGACCATTGTAATTATAACAAGTTATAATGGGAGAATCCATGCTGGGAGAGCATGGCAAGGATGTAGGCCTTTGGTGCCGAACCTTGTAAATCCTTGTGTCCTGTGCCTTTTCATTACTGCATTATCCGGGAAAGGTTGAGAGACATAAGAAGAGTGGATCGATGCCTTAACAAGCCATAGAGGTTTAATTGATTAAGAATCAATTAGTAAAAAGTTTTAAAGGATCACTGATTCACCCCCTCCCCCTCTCAGTGATTCACACTGATCTGGGCACTTCAATTGGTATCAGAGGAAGGTTACCTATAAAAGATCGAAGGGAGTCTTTATGAAGTGCAGATTTGAGGAAACGAGCGACCAGCCTCAAATGGAGATATCTGCCAAGACTCGGAAAAATAGAAAGAAGAAACAGGCCAAGAAGATGAAGAAAGCCTGTCCTAGCTGTGATGAAGTTGAAACAATGAATGATCTTCAGAGTGCACTCAAATATCTTCAGAAGACAGTTCCCATGGAAGTGGCAAAGTGTATAGCTACAGGCATCCATTATCTTCATGAAGAAAAATCGCAGTTAGAAGACGAAGCCAATGCAATGGAAGATCAACTGGCTAAAAGGGTTGGCATAACCAACACTCTCAGAAAGCTGGTGAAGGCTAAGAACTATTGAGGATGAGAAGAACTCCCTCAATATGAAATGCATAGAACTGGAGGTGATATTGAAAAATCAGCAATCACCCAAAGCCAAAGCCTCCCAGTCAGCTGAAAGAAGAAATGTTGCTACTCAAGTGAGCTTTGAGAAGTATGATTCTAAAAGAAAGACATCCTCTAATAAAAGGGCAACAACATCTAAAAAGAAGGTACCATCCATACCATCTTGTACTCATGCTTCTAAAAGTGTTTCTACTAAAAGTGCAGGATGGAAGAATGAATCCAAACATGTATGGATGAAGACAGTGAAGAAAGAATGCTCTCCTGAAACAACACAGCAGGTCAAGAAAAGTACCCAACAATCAGAAGGACTGAAGAGGTCAAGATTTGTGGGTTAGTGTTGGTGTTGTAATAAGTATGGGCACTGTGAAAAGGATTGTTGGTATAATCCACGGAATGTCAAAGTACAAAGGAAGCTCATGCCAAGGGGGAGCAAGCCAGAAGAAAAGAAGCAGCATCCACAGGTCCAGAGACATCTGTTTACTGCAAATAGATTTGGATTACTTGACAACATCTGGGATGGTTGCAAAAGTGGTCAACAATTTGATACATGTCAATCTTCAAATGTATCCAAAGCTGGAAAGAAGAGAAGATCACAGAACATGGCTAAGAGAGATTCCTTGGGAAGCAAGAAGAATGTAGAAAATGCTCCCAAGAAGTGTTTTAGAAATGAAGAGAAGACCTTGGAGTCTAAATCCAAGAAGGGTGATGCATCCAGAAGGACCACCAAGAAAACATGCTTCTAATGTGGAAAGAAATGACACATCATGGACCTTTGTAAAGAAGCCATGAAACTAAATAGATGCAGACTGAACTCCAAAAGACAATCAATCCAGAAGAAGAAGGGATTGATTGAAAATAAGTTTCCTAAGAGAGGTATCTTAGCAGCATCCAAAGAACCATGTGGAACTTCCAAAACTGAGGCCACTCTTCCAAATGATTTACTAGTCATATGGCCAAATCAGTTGCAACTTGCCAAAGATCTGCAAAAAGCTGAAGATAAAGTTCTGGGAATTTCTAAGGCAAAAGGGAATAAGAAGATTTCACATGAAGATGTTTTGAGAACCACACCAGCACAATCATCAATGAAGATCAAATGTGCAAGTGTGAAGACTGTTGAAAATGGGACATCTCGGTTGAGAGAATCTTATCAACCTTGTTGTTCACATTGATGAACCAAAGAGGTTCCATTTTATTCCCTTATACTCTTGGTATATATATGTGCTAACATTGCAGGGAATTGAAGATGATGATCATTCTCATCTGGAGGATGGTTTGGACAGAACGGAGTGCACCCCTTGAGGGGGAGAAAATATGAAGAAGATGATGTTCTGAGATTAATATCATCTTAAGAAAATGGATGAATGGGGGAGCTTTATCTTTGCACCTGAACATTCTAATGTGTTTTGTGACGTATGTGCAGGATTCAGCAATTCATTGAATATCTGAAAAAATTCAACCCCTAAGCATGATCTCACATGTGTAGAAAATTGTGGACAACATTGAGTATCTTGGTTACATCACTCTTGTTTTCTACACCGGGTTAGCCCAAGTAGACTTAGAGTTGATTTACTAAAGGTTCTTTTCTAAAGAAGAACATGTGGCATCATCCCTCTCTTAGTGATTTTCAAGAAGATGCTATTCAAAGGGAGGAAGATATTTTTGAAAGTGAACCACACCACACCTTGCATTTGATTGCCAATAAGGGGGAGAAAATATTGGCACACATATTGACCCATTCATATGTGCTGAAGTGGTGTATTGACAACAAATACAAAGGGGGAGATTGAAGTGCACTGTGTTGCATTTGTTGTCAATGAGGCATGAAGTTGTCTTGGAATGAATGGAAGTCAAGGAATGTCACGATGTGAATGAAAAAGGTTGTGATGGTGTTGGTGATGAATGGATAATGGCCATGGTACTAAGATGTGTGTCACTTAGGAGATTCACTAAGTGGCATAGGAGATGTGGTTGAAACATTCTATAGTAAAATCAGAAGATTGTTGAGCTGCTCTTTAAGTTATAAGAACTTGTATCAACTGGATACAATGTTACAACAATGTTTGAAGACCATGCATTGTACTGACAATGCATGAGGAGATGAAGAGAGCCATCCACAACTTCTAAGTGGATGAAGTGAGCTAAAGAAGTCTATGCACTATCACCTAGTGCATGTGAATTAGAAGAAGATCCAATTGATCTCTGATTAGATCAATGAAGCACTTTGAAGAATTTAAGTGATTCAGGAGTTCGGTTGAAGAAGAAGAACCTTCAAGAATTCACTCCTAAGTAATGAATATTTGTTGAGAAGGAGTGATGAATTCAAATGAAGAAGAAGATGAGAAAAAATGAGGAAGAAGGTTTCAAGTGGTATTTGGAATATGGGGATACTTTGTTTTTATACAAAGTCTTTATTCCTATACTTAGAAAAAAAAATAAGGCCACCAAGGAGGCCAGCCGAGGGTCATCACCCAAGGCACTTGTGGGACTCAAGGTCACCACGCCCATGGGGAACCCTCAAAGGCCAGGGCAGCATCCTTGAGGCAGGGGCGCACCCGTAGAACACTGCATGGGCGCCTGGGGCACGCCCGGAGGAGCGCGGCTGGGGCCGTGTATAAGCCCCCGAGGGCACGCGGTGGTGAAGCCCGCGCACCCGAGGAAGCATAGTTGGCGCCAGTAGTGCGCCCGCAGGGAGCAGAGAGTGGGCGCAGAGCGTGCCCGCAGAGAGAACACGGTGCGGGGCGGCACCGTGGAGGGGGAAGTTCAACTGAGCGTTGAGAGGCAGCGCTAGGTTGATAAGCCGTGGAAAAACCGCGCTCCGTTTCGATGTGGGACGCAGAAAAATCAACGGGAGCAAATCTCAGCCGTCCAGGCGATCTCGCAGCAGATCTCGGCCGCCCGATGCATCGCGCCGCATGCAATCTAATCTGAGCCGCCCATCTAATCGCGCGCCAGATCTTAACCGTCCGATGCATCTGCCGATCGTCCTCAACCTCCAGCCATGCGGAGGCCTCCCCGCGAGCTCCGTTCGAACCATGAGCATCCCGAGCAATGTTTTTGAGTTCCCAGCCACCATAGTTCGAGCTGAAGTATTCATGGAGTTCGTCTGGCCCAACTAAACCTAACCATGCAATAAAATAAGCATGCATGCAAGGCGATGGAGATTTCGAGATTCGGCAGAGGCAAACAAAGTTGCCGAGGGCATGCCACGTTGCTCGAACGCTTAAACCGAAGGCTTGCATGCGTTCTAAGTCGCATGAACGAAGAGGAGAGGAAAATAAAAAGGAAAAGTACCCGCATGTGAAACAGAGGAAGATATCAAGATTTTCAGAATCTTGAAATACCCGAAAACTTCGGGGATTCAAATATTGTATCACGCGGATGGGCTGAGGCATTCCTCTGCCTATAAAAGGAGAGTCTGAGGCCTTGGAGTGCTTGCTGATCCTCTGAAGAGAGAAGTCCCGTGAGAAGCACTTTGTTCCTCGGGAAGTCGAAGCCCCGCGCATCACCCTGTGCGGCAGTGAAGCCCTGAGCACCCCTTGCTCCGTAAGGTTCCTTTTGCGCGAAAGAAGAAGAGGAGAAGTCCCCAGTGCGCTACCCCTTGCACGACATGAAGGAGAGGTTGGGCAGCGCGACCTTGCGCTCTCCCTCTGTACACCACGCCCCATGCGCGGTAGTGGTGCTTGTGCGATCTGCGGCTGCCCCTTGCAGCGAGAAACTGTGCACCTTGCACCTTGTGCTTGTGCGTTTGAAGAAGGCAGTGGGGTGTTGCATCTTGCGCGGCCCTTGCCAGTGCACCTTGTGCGGCTGTGAGGAGAAGAATGGAGTTCGGGTTGTGAAGTGTATAACAAACCTTGTGTGTGTGCAAGGAGAACCCAAGACTTGGCCATGTGTGTGCATAAGGAGGAAGACCACCACATTTGTGTGTGTGCAAAACAAGAGGAAGACCCGAGGCCTTGTGTGTGCACACTTTGAAAAAAAAATTAAAATAACTAATTGTGTGTGCAAATTAAAGAAGTGGCCGAAGGCTATGTGTGTGCACAAGAAGTGTGTGCTCACTTAGAAGAAGAGGAGAAGACTCTCACACTAAAGTATAACACACATTCAAGTGTGTAAGAAAATTGAATAAAGTGTGTGAAGAAGTGAGAAGCTGGTGTGTGCTTAAAGATACTACACCCTTTGTGGGTTTATTGCACCAAGAGAAGGAAAGAGGAGAGTGCATGCATGCATGCATGCACATGCGCACGTAATCAAAGTTCAAATCTGCTTGTGTGCATTTGAGTTGACCAAGACCAGAGGTTCTTGAAGAATTTGAGAAGGCCATGCAGTCAGTGCATGAGGAAGCAGAGATGCCATGAACTCAGTGCATGAAGTTGTTTTAAAGTGAGACTGGACCAGACTGAAGTTAAAGATATCAGTTTTCTGAGTATTCAGTAGTTGGAGAGAAGCCAGGTCATCCTTAGAAGAAGGAGATAAATCCTGAGCAAGACGAGAAGACCTGATCAACTCAAGTGATCAGAGGTTCAGAGCAAGGCCAGCAGTCTTTATCCAAGCCTGCTGAAGATACTTGAAGAAGCTTAAAGTGAAGAAGAGCTACTCGTGCGACTCGAGGAGCCAGGAGAAGACCCTGTGGGACTCAGGGAGAAGAAGTCTTCAGTGGGATTCTGGAGCAGGCCAGTGGGACTCTGGTAACACTGTGGGACGCAGTATAAAGACCCTCCTATGGGACTCAGGAGAGATAATGTGGGAAGCTGTATCGACCATTGTAATTCTAACAAGTTATAATGGGAGAATCCATGTTGGGGGAGCATGGCAAGGATGTAGGCCTTTGGTGTCGAACCTTGTAAATCCTTGTGTCATGTGCCTTTTCATTACTGCATTATCCGGGAAAGGTTGAGAGACATAAGAAGAGTGGATCGAGGCCTTAACAAGCCATAGAGGTTTAATTGATTAAGAATAAATTAGTAAAAAGTTTTAAAGGATCATTGATTCACCCCTCCCCCTCTCAGTGATTCACACTGATCTGGGCACTTCAACATCTATTGATTCCACCACTATTTTGATACATCTTAAATCATATGATCTAAAAATGATCTATAAAAAGGTACAAAAGGGATTATAATTTTAAATAATAATCATGATTTTGAGAATTTTTATGAGGTTCAAACACTATTTTTATTTAGTGATATTACATAAATAGTGTTTATAAGTCCCAATCTCATGTCACACATATTTGGTTGGTGATATATAAAAAACTATGTCGATGAAGAGAGAAGATAATTCTAAAAAACTATTTTTATTTGAATGAAAATACAATTTAATATGATCAAAAATATTTTTCTATAATATGGAATAATCATTATTCACCATACTGATGTTCCATCAATGATTGATCACATGTGAAGCTTTATTCTCCTCTTAGAACATTTCTAAAAGGACTCTAAATTTTTCTGTAAAAGGATTACATGGATCTCCAACTCCATAATAACATTAATTGCGTGAAAAATATAAACTTCTTAATAATATAACTCATTACAAAATGTATTGAGTTATACTAAATAATTTTTTTGTTAAATTCTGTATCTGACAAATTGTAACCAATATCATTAAATAAATAGATTTTTATTGGCTATTTATATTTTGAAAATACATTCCATTTGTTAAGAACATATCATGGTTTATTCCCACCATAGCATGATGTGCCATCTCTTATTTTTAAATATTCGTTCTATGATGATTTATATTTCATAATAAATTATAATTTCACTAAATGATAATTTAATTTCAATTGTTTTGTAATCCATGAATCATTAAATGGAAAATGACCAATGCGACTCCACAATTTTGAAACAATGCTTTAGTGTTTGATACATTATGTTCAGATGACACAATATCTATAAGGAACTCCTCCATTAATTCCCTAGAAACTATTTCATCGTTAAACATGATTATTTCATCACAAATAATGATGTCATGGTATATATCAGGCTTTTTCATCCTCAGAGAAAACATTATTTACCAACCAAAATTATTAAGATATCAAAATCAATATAATGGTATTTTACATCAAATTATTGATAATAAAAATTGAATTAAATTTACCATTCAATGTTTTCATAAATTTTCTGAAAACATTATTGCATAAAATTTATTTATATATATCCACATTATCTATAAATTCTAAAATATAAAACAATGTGCATGTTCTTAATAAATACACTATGAAAACATATTATAAAATAAATATTATCTTCTTTGGAATAAAACTCATATTGTGTTCCCTATATTAGAGATATTTTATTAAATCACAATTGAATAAAATAATGTTTTTATGTGTTTTTCTAAAATACATGCAATGGTAAATATGATATAAAAAAGTTTTAATTGAAGATTCTAATCATGCAATTTCTCTATTAACTTTTTCTGTACCAATTCACATAATTCCATATAATCTAAATTCCATTATTTAGAGAATATATTTGATCAGATATATAATAAAAAGATATTTATGTTTGGTGTTCTGGAGAACTGTGAAATCTATTTCCAAAAAAGTTAATATTTCTAGATTGTGTTCTTTTTTCCACAAAACATGTCATTTATAATGTCTGTCTTTCTTAATTTAAGTTAACACCCATAACAATAACTCTAACATTACTAATGATCATACTCATCGTTAAGATCTGTGAATAAAGTTTTAAAAAAATAGGATTATAAAAAATTATAATTATGTCTTATATATGGAATATATCTCAGTAGACTAATTATATACTTCAAAAGTAAATATGATAATTTACATTGTTAATATTAAACATTTCTACTTAAATTTTCAAAATATTTTTCCATAAAAAAATTAATCATTTAATATAATTCATGAATATTTTCTTATGAGATCATAAAAGAAATAATAATAATAAGGGTTTCATATAAAATGAAAACCTATAAATACATTTCATAAAAAATAATACTCATTTAACCATTTTTTAACAAAATTATATAAAATGTTAGAAAAACAAAATCTCATTTTCATGGCTATTCAAATAAAAATATTTCCCTTAAAATTCATTATTATATTATGAAGTAGGTTTTCTGGAACATTATCCATATATTTAAACTTTCAGGATCGCACAAAATGGAATCATTTATCTTATAAATTCCCACATATTTTAGGAGTGATCTACATTGGGTGAACACCATAAATTTATACAAATAATTCAGAAAATATTATTAGATCACCCCTCAGTAAAGCTATTTAGGGATCAACCGTTAATCATATCGAATATGAAATGACTATATAATTAATTAAACTAATTTTTAATTGAATTAATCCATAAAATTAATTTAAATGGGCATTCAATACCATAATAAATATCACATTCACTTATCTAATAACAATGATAACTAAATTCCATTTACATAGAAATTATTTTTAAACTAAAAAATACAACAATATATGGAATGAAGTATGTATTATAAAACAATTTAATATTTCATAGGAATAATTATGAGAATTAAAATATATTATTGTGGTAAATGAATATCAAATTCGATTTGCTTGAAAAGAGCATTCATTCTTTTCGTTGTTAAAATATTTAAAATAAAAAATATAGAAAAATTGTTGATATTTTCTTTTTAAACCATTGAAAATAAAGTAATTAATAGTAGAATATGAATTTTTAATAACTCTATATAATAGATAACAACATTATTTTTTCATCTAGTTTAAACAGAAATTAGAGAAATATAGATGGAATAAAAAAATTAAAATAAGTTTATAAATTAATGTCCCTTACAAAGAGTCCCAAATCATTTATCTTATATGACTACCCTCATGAGTAAAAAAAATATAGTTGTTTTATACTTTCAAAAGAAAATTTTCATTTTCATTTTATTATCATTATTTATTTTTTTATCATATTTAACATGTTGTTTTTAGTTACTAAAATTATTAACTTCACATTGGACTCATTGAGGAAATTTAGTATATTAGTAAAAAATTAAATTGTATGGTGGGAATGGACATAGTGATTAGGAATATATATTTTTTAAAATATTAATTCTGACATAATTCTTATTTATATTCACTAAATAAAATTTTAAATCCATCAATGAAAAAAAGACTATACAAACAATTCACAAAACATCATGGTGGTTGTTGTCCATATGTAAGACATGAGAGAAATTATTATTATCAAATAGATAAAAGGTGAAAAATTCAGCAATCTATCATCAAGAAAAATAAATATTATTTTATAAATTTAATAACATAAAATTTATCTATTATTTTTTCATACATAAGATCTAGATATGAAATATGATATGTATAGTTTCATGGTGTTGGTAGTCCCCCTGTACACCTGAGTGACGATTCCATTTTCCATTGGATATAATATTATTGGTATATGGATATTCTATAAAAATAAATGAATTTTAGTATATATATTGTACTTTTGTTATTATTTTAGCATTATTTTATAATATTCAAAAGTTTTTCTAGAAGAAACAATCATGAAATCAATTGATTTATAGTTATAAAGCGTCTTTGAGAATCCTACAATCTCTTACACCTTAATACATCACAGACAATATTTTGGTTACAAAATATCCTCTTAGAAAAGTGGATGATAGTTGGGAATGGAATTATTTACTTATTAGTTGATATTAATTTCCCAAGTGGCATGAGTATGTGATGAGTGGATTTTTTTCATTAAATAAGTGATTTTAGTTGAAATCGTGAAAATACCCAAAATATTAATATATTTATGTCTAAAACATGTTAATATGTCTTCAATGTTCCATATCATCAAATTTAAGGATCATAATAAAAATGTTACATTATCCTAAAAAATAATGTATTTCAATTTAGAATTTTCAACCTTATCTTTTCGATTGACCCCTTATTAACCATGTTTAACTACCATTACTGTAACACTTTTTCAAAATATTAAAAAATAATTTTGTAATTTTAAAAATTACACATATCATATTAATGATAAGTTTATTTTATTCGTGAAAAAATTAATATAAATTTCATTTAATATATATTATCTTTATTTTTATTAAGATTTGAAAAAAATAAACATTAAATAAAATCTAATGTAATTTTGGAACTAACCAAAAAAATAACCATGAAGTAATAACTATAATTATTAAAAAATAAAACTCTTTGACTATAAATTTTTCATTATATTAATACAATAAATTATTATAACACTAAAATCCATCAAAATTAATAATTTTAAATTTTTTAATGCATTTTACAGGTTTTTAAGACTACCTATAAGAGAAATTTGTTTTCATTACATAATAATTCATGGTAATTATACCATAATTAAAGTATACCTTATATTCATATGAAAAAAATAATAAGTACGAATCCAAATAACCCTTTAACACCATCATTATCATTTATTAATTTTTATACAAATAAATTAGTGAAATAAAATGAAATATAATGACAAGTTGTATAAAACCGTAATTATAATAAATCCTTAATTAGATCATATGATATAACAAAGCATAATTAAAAATTTATTTTATGAAATTAATTTAAATATTACCAAAAAATATTTCTATATATTTAATATATATATTTACCCAAAAATGGATAACTTCTAAAAAAATAACTTAGTCACCAAATAAAATTTTAATCTAATGGTAATCTATAAGACAAAACATTTGATTCTATATTATAATGTTATTATATAAAAATTATCCACAATTAACTCAAATTAAATGATCATCTAAACCATAAAAATTTCAATACCATTTATATTTTAATCAATGAATATAATATCACTCATTTTCAAATAACCTTTTCACTACAACACTAACTAAAAGAAGTGTATGAAAAACCTGAATTTTTTTTAAAATATAAATAAATGTATACCAATATAATCCAATAACATAGAAAAAAAAAATTTATATCTACAAAATTTATATGTCGATAAAACATAGACTTAATAATGAATAATTTTATATAAAACAATTCCTTAATACAAATTTTATATCATCATAACATATAAAATTATATATATCTTTTCTCTCATATGAACTAAAAAATATAATAAATTTGCATGATTTTTGTCATATATTTCATCACATACATCCCAAACACATATTTTGTAATTTTTTAGGGAATTATGAATACCATTACATTAAAATATTTAAATGTCAATATAACTCCAATTTTTCATAAAAACATTTTTTTTATGGAACATATTATTAATTCAAGGTAACTCTCATAATTGGAACTTAATAATTTTTAAATTACTAACCATCCATAATACTTTTGGAAAACATTTTAAATTATTGAATTAGGAAAAAAATATCATTAATGGTTATAAAATAGAATAATATTTTTAGTCTAATTTTAAAACTAAAAAATAAATAAAAAAATTATTTTATTTTTTATAATAAAAATTTCATCTAAAATATCCATTTAAATTTTCATGAAATCAATATAATTTCTTAATAGGTTCAAGGAAAAGTATCATATGAAATCTAAATGGATGCTTTGTGTATTATTTAATGAATAATTTAAATGAAATTTTGAATCATTCCACAAAACTCATTCTATTTATACATTTTAAGAAGGTATAATGTTTCATTAATTTTTTTAAAATTACAATGAGTAATACCATTTGGTGTCATCGATATATTTATAGTGGTTTATATTGAGGCATATAATCCAACAATATACACTAATGTTTTATAAAAAAATACACTGGACTCAATAAAAATTTCATTGAGAATAATACAACATTATTTCTAGAGTAAATATTTAATAATATAAATAAATAACTTTTTCTTATCATTAAAATACTTAACATTACAAGGATTAATATTTATTCCCCTTTGATAAGAAACATAATGAATTAATATATGTTGTGTTCTTTTACATCATCAAATACATTGTTTATTTGAAGTGAGGACAAATATTGTTATAATAATTCTATATAATTATTATATATAGATTACATTTTGATATTTTATAAGACATTCAATATATATATAATTTAATGATCTAGTTGAATTTTACTTTTTTGATAAAATTTATAATAATTAATCATATGAATTTTTAGAGGCATATCATCTATCACTAGTCATTTACAATATAAATAAAAGAACACTACACCGAGGATGGGAGGATGAATCATTTTTTAAAGTACAAAAATATATATAGAAACACACAAATGTTCCTGATAAGGTATATTTAATTATAATTGACTTATATTTTGGGTGATTAGTTTTTGGAGAGTGGTGATTACCGATATTTTACGTTGATATTTTATTTATTATTCATTAAAATGAAAAAATATTCTTATATTGTAACTGTTTGATGACTTCGAACGATATTTTTTATAAGGATGATTAATTCAATTAGATGAAAAATTATCTATATTATAATGGATTAATTTACTCAAATTTTACCAATTTCCTTTACTCTCATTCACACACCCCTCCTTAATATGAAAAATTAATCTATCAGCCTGCCAACATTGATGAAGAATCCATGTTTCTCTATATCAAATGATCCTATATTTTTTCAAAAATCACAAGGCATGACTATCATATTAGAGGAAGTCAAATGAATGAAACCATGAACCAGTCCCGAAAGGTGACACAACCATTTCATACATAAATATTTCACCATTTTAGATGAATTATAAATTTAACTCACAAAAATAAACACCCTAAAACCATTATAGTTTTTTGAATTTGGAAACAGTATAAACATTAAACTTATTAAATAAAATATTGTAATCATACCAAATAAAATTAATCTCTAATGGTACATTTGAAATAAATATCCTATATAATACCATTCATAGTAAATAGGGGAAGTGGAAACATAATAAATTGTGGTCTATAATGCTAATTTTTTGTTAATATGATATATAGCAATACATGATCACTTGTTTCCATAATATAAAAATAAGGATATAAGATAATTATAATAAAATTGAATAGTGTATCCAAAAAGTATGAAACCCAAAATAATGTGTTATATTGGGAAACAATTTTATAAAAAATACATGAGTTATAAGAGATCCAAATCATCATGAATACATATTGATCCATTAAAGTATAAATTAATTAGGATATATATGGATTTTTAATAGGTATAAGAATTGAAAATCATTTTAAAAGTTAGGGAGAATTTTTTTGATTATCATATCATATTGGATAGACTCTTGTAGATGATTGGGTAATAGACCCATCCCTATATAAATGTTTGGTAGTTTCACAATGTGTATTTTGTTAAATATCAATTATAAAATATACCTTGGAAAAAGACCAATACTGTAATATGTTCACTCCATAATCCCTTACATATTATTCGATGAAATATCAAGATTTAACCAATTCATTTTAGAGGTGTATAATTTATGCAATGAAGACAATATTATGAAACACAAAAAATTTGGGACATAAAATTTTAATAAATATAAGTAATTCACCACTGCTAAATTAACCCACAAGAGAGAGATTGGATTGATGAAAAATATGCTTTAAAAATAATAATAATAATCTACCTAGAGAAATATATTGGATTATTTAATTACCTAAACTCCCTGATAGTGAAAAATATTACTCCTAGGGTTTTAATATATATGAGAGATAATTTTAAAAATGAATTGGAATTACGATTTTTATAAAAAGTGAAAAAATACTTTTATTATTATATCTTTGAAAAATTAATGATTCTATGAGTAGTGAGAAATTGATTTACTTTTTTAAAACAGTGGAAATATATAATTTAAATTAATTATTATGAAACTACAATATTGTTGGAGAATATGTTAATGTTGTATATGTTTTAGTAAATTTTTCCTTCTACACTTTTAAAAAAATTATATTATGTGGTATATATCACATTTTAAATTTTTTATATTCATAATTTTAATTTAATTTATATTTTTTCAATATATTTTGAAAATATTTTATTTTAAAAACAAACAACTATAAAATATTTTTATGCACATTTATATAGGGGAAAAATAATCCCACTAAAACTAATAAAAATAAGGGAATATTTTTATAAAAAATTTATTTTTATTTTTCTTTTAGATATGTAGGGGGATATATTCAATTAAGACATTAAAAAATCATAAATATCCATATTATTAGAATATTTATGGGGTTTAAGATATATATTAAAAAATTTCCCCTATTATAATTTTTAACAAAAAAATAAATATAAAAAGAGATGTTGTAGTATTAACCCTTACCTCAAATACAGATGTTCTTTTTACACCCTATGAACAGTAGTATAATAAATTTATATTTATTATATAGAAATAACAACCATATTTATACTTATTTTACTATATATAATTATTTAATTCTAAAAATTTCCCATCTATTATTAATTCATATTTAATGTCAATATTTTGGTGTCAACGATTCTTTTTTCCATGAATGTTTTCTTTTTTCACGTTTTAGTACTTGGATTGTAGTCACGATTTCATCATATAGAGAATGAAAATAAGTAAATAAATTACACTTCTATTCATTATCGTCACTTTGATAACGATATTAGAAAGGTGTGCTGAAAAACAAATTACATCACTTAGTGGATACTAGTCGGTCTGTAAAAATATGCGATGTAATAAATTTTCAATGGTTGTATATAAAGTAATTTATATTATAATTTATCATAGAAATATTATAATTATATCCTAAATATCACATATTATTTAAAATATATCAATATAATATTCCATTAAATATCATAATAACAAAATACGATACACTATTGGTTGACTATATAAACTCATTATCAGTGAATTCATTAAACAATACAATGAAAGGATATTGTATTTTTTTTAAATTTTTTGCAAAATAAATTTTTTTTAGAATATATTCGTATTTAACTATTTTGATATTGTTATATATGTTTTTATTTTTGTTAGTATAAGGTATACATATTAATTTTTTTAATGAATATATAACTCTTCCTTGGATAATATCGTTTGAATACACCTTAAGGATTCATGGATGGGAATTTTTGGAAATCTGAATCCATTATGTTGTAATAAGGTTTTATGGAGGGTATTTTATTGATCATGGATGCGCTATGTTAATCATTTTTTGTGATAAATTGTGGGGATTGGAACCCTTTTAAATACCCTTTTCATTAGAATAATACAATTCCATTTTTCATATAATGTCACACCAAATAGAAATAGTTTCATATATTGGGTAATTTATGGTTTAAATACACATGTACACTCATATTTATAAATTTTTTAGTTAAAATTATATCATTTTATTTTAATTAAGTGCCCTTGGTAACCTTTTTGTCCCTTACCATAGAGAAATTATTTTAAAAATTATAACACTTCATTATGGAAAAAAATTAAGTTAACCTTATTTCCTAATATTTATTATGATAATTCTGAAAGATAAAATCCATCAATAAAGATTAAATGTATAAGGTTGTAAAATTTTAATTCTATCATCCATGAAAAAAACCTCAAAAAACAATATTATGAAAAAAAATTATTTATAAGAATAGAAAGTTATTTAATTTCTATGCCTAGTAATAAAAATTATTGGAAATTTAATTTAATGTATTAGAAATATTACCAAAAAAATTAATTCAAAAAATTAATTCATCATTTCATAACATAATTTATCATCATAATAACACATTTCATGCATACACAATTTTCTTTGAAAAATATTTCTTATTACAATAAAATTATTCTACCTTCATTTATAACCATTTTACAATCAATTTATGAACAATAAATAGTTTTTCTTCATTTGTAATGAATATGTTTTCTTAATTAATAAACTAAAAATAAATTAAATTAACTATTAAATACATCATATATAATAAAAAAATTATTCATAAAAATGTATTTCCATATAGATAAAAACTATATAAATAACATTCCTAATCATTTATAAATTATTTGATTAATGTAATTACATGATTTTATTTCATCAAATTTATCAATTTATTGTAATTACCTATTGATTTATTACCTATAAAAATTTTAATATCACATTACTCATTTATTTTCATTATTATGTGAATCATATTTGATACACATATAAAACATATTTATAATATAAACATTATATATTTATGAAGATGTTGCAGTCGACAAACTTATATGAATATTAAAACATATCTATTATTAGGGTTATAGGAATTTTATGATACCTCTACATTATTTTATTTATAAGAACATACAATGATTCCTTAAATTTATGGTTTTTCAATAACACATTGACACATTAGTCATATTTTATAACACATTATATATCTTATCTAGTTTAACCATCTATTATTAATTATAAATACAATCACACCCTTGTGGTATCGTATATGTGATTTGTTTATTTAGATATTCATGTATTTATTTACTCAAAAAATACATTTCAAAAATTAGAGTATCATCTGTGAGGTTAAGTGGATGTTCCAGGATTAAATCCATAATAACTACTCTTTTAGGAATCAATATTATGTATGTAGTTCCTTGGAAAATATCTTTCAAGATTATGATTCTCATGGGAGGGGTTAAATGGAGATTTTAATGCTTCTAGGGTTCAGCTACACCTTAATTCAAAATATAGAAACATTATTCCAATAACATGTCTATATGTGTACATTCCATCAAAATTCATGTTCTACATCATTAAAATGGATATCAAATAAAATTATATACAAACATTGAGCATCACTGAAGTCTAGTTGATTATATTTATCTTTTATTGATATTTCCTCAACCGTCCAATCCCTCATTTTCTCTATTTATTTTACCACATCTTATTATATTGGATTTCTATAATTCATACCATAAGAAGGTTAATAAGGATCCATATTAATGAAATAATGAAATATATTATTTACAAAAAGTCAACTAGAGGGATGTGTTGATCATAACTACCTCTAAAATAATTTGATAATGATCTATGCATATCATCTAGGGTTTGAAATAACATATCTGACTGATCATCTATCTGAGGATGATATGCCGATCTAAAAACTGTATATGTATTCCCTAATTTCTATTTACTTATTCAAAACATGATGTTAATCTTCATATCTCAATCACATAATATTTATAGTGTTAATTAATATATCCTTACAAGCTCTTAATTGTATATCTATGAAATTTTTTAATAGATTAATATTATCTAATACTATTGATAAATATTGAATTCAAAAGGTGAATACCTATAACCCTTATTTTTTATTGACTTTAGATTTCTAGGGGATTCCAATGAACAAATACATTAGTATCTTTTCCACATTATATAAATATATGGGTATTAAATTCATCATTGTTATAGATTTTTGAGTTTTCAAATGATATCTCTATAATACTATGAATCTAAATACATAGTATGCAACATCCCACTTCATGTTTTTCTATAAACAATAAACATTGAGATCACTATATATTTTTAACTCCTTAGATGAAAAAATAATTGTGTTTCTTATTCTTAATCCTATAAACAATTCTTCAGTTACTGTATTGATATTATATATACTTATTTCTTGAAAAAAATTATTCCCTAAGTATCATATTTGAATTCAAAATCATTCTTTCCATATTTAAATTCCCTTTCCCCACCATATCCTTGATAAAATTATACATTATTTCAATTTTCCTGTCCATTACTTATTCAAAATATATTTTCTAAATATATAGCACTTGAATATTCTTAATTGATTCTGATAGGAAATTTCATTTCAACTCTCATATCTTTATACTGAATCATTATCCATAATAATTATGTGAAAATTTTAGTATCAAGAATATATTAAGCTTCTATATTTATCAATGTGATGAAATATTTTTCTTCATTATCCAAGAAATTTGTAATTATCCTTGATAAAATGAACCACATGATGTTGACTTCCTGTTATCTGCTGATCCATCCCAATCTACATATGTTTATCCCAATTACTCTTTCCAGGATTTTTCATTATTCTTCAGGTGGAAATACATCATTACGTGGATATAATAATGTATTCCATTCACGAATATCATGTTATTTTACTTGGAATTTCATAGATATATTTCTACACTTCATGTGGAAAAAACATTATCATGACTTTTCACTATAAAGTAAAATAGAATGGTAATGATTTTCATGTATTCTATGATATTGAATGTTTTTCTTTTTCATCATGGGAAGGTTTCATGTAGGATTCCACTAGTGTTTTCATCTATTTTTTATTTTCTATTGATAATATTTTCAATGCCTCCTATGAATATTTGGATTGATAAATTAATGCCCATTATTTTCATATATCACCTATAAATGAAGGAAAATGTTAACTCACCAATAATTAAAATTTTGAATTCAAATTTTAGGAATTATTTATTTTACTAACATTAAGATTCATCCAATCCACAATAGATTATTCCATAAACATATACATAAATCATCACCCTTTGATTACTAACATTGATGACATATAAATTGTTATCAACTCCACCAAGCATGAAACTATGCTTTTTCAGAAATCGATCAGGTCTATAACACCATACATTTTGTGCTTTCTTAAACCCATATAGAGCCTTATTTAGCTAAAAAAATATATTCTCATCTTAATGAATTAGAAAAGTAGAAGTATGGTCAATTTATACTTCTTCTTCCTGAACCCCTTTTATATTTGATGACATGACATCCATCAAGAAAAAAATGATCTTTGTTTACTCTAAAAGGTATAATAGTAATCTGATTGTCTCTAGCCTTGATACTGGTGAAAATGTTTCATATACATCGATACCCCCTACTTGGGTGTACCATTTTTGTAGAGGTCTGGCATTTTTTCGAATTACATTACAATATTCTTTGATTTTTATGAAAGACCCATTTCTTCACAATTTAATTTTTGTCTATTTACTCAAAAAAATATCCCATGTTTGATTATTATAAAATTTTTCAAACTCTTCATTAATAGAATGAACCAAATTCTTATCTCCATTTACTACATCAAAACAAATAGGCTCTATCTATGACAAGAATGATTCTTGTTATAGAGACATGATCGTTGTTGTCTTCATTGGTGTTTTTTATTTACCAACTATGTTTTGTTTATCAATTTTATCTCTTCTAGTTAGTCTATTTGAAGACACTGATTTATTATCATCCGTCTCATTATCTGAGTCATGTTTTGAATATGATTTTGGATCTATAACATCCCCTAATCTTCATATTTCATCACTATTATCAACCTAAGTCTGATCATGTATATGATGATGTTTTAATTCATTTTCTACTATCATTACATCAATGGTTTCAAAAAATATTCCCATACATGTATAGAAACATTTATATTCTTTAATTATCCTTGAGTGGAAATGAAATATCCCTTTATCATACTAGTTTCAAACTTGTGGTGTTTCTCATTACTGAGAATGTAACACATACTTCCGAATATATGAAATTAATTCAGTGTTGGCTTCTTTATATACAACATATCATGCATGGTCTTTTATTCCTTTGGATAAAATAGATCCCTAATTGATATGTAGATTGATTTCAAGATATCTTCCATCCAAAATTTATCTTATACGTCTTTTTCAATGAGCATTGTTCATCGCATGTTGTTGATAATGTAATTTATTCTCTCAAACACTCCATTCTGTCGAGGAGTTAATATAGTAGGTAAATGATGATTTATACAATGTATCTCAATATAATATTCATCTATATTGTTTGTTAGTTCTGTACCATCATCCGTACAAAACATTAAAATTTTCATTCTAGGAATCCTTTCAGATTCCATATGATAACTCTTTATGAAACCAAACATATCAGACTCGAGGGACAGAAAAAATACCCATTCCAGATTTATTAAATCATCAATAAAAAGAACATAATATCGTCTCCCATCAATAGATCTTTGTGTAATAGGTATACACAAAACAATATTCACCAACTCCAGAACTCTGGTTGACCATTTATCCTATTCCATATTTGTCTTTTGAATGACAGTTCATCGTTGGAAATAATCACACATATGAGTATGATCATCTGATAACATTGGTAGGTCTCAAGCAGCATCCTGATTTTCTACATCTTCCACGGATTTCAGGATCATGTGACCAGTAAATTTGTGCCATATCATTATTTCTTAAACCTTAGATAGAAATAAAATATCTTCATCTCCAATTATAAGGTAGATAGTTCCTTTTGTACACATTCCATGAAAATAACATTTATTTCTTTTTTCCTTGATGACCCATAATTTCATTGAAAATATTATGGAATGTCTTGAGACACATAGGTGACTGACATTGAAGAAATTATTACTATCATCTTCAACAAGTAATAAATTAGCATATTTCATGTCTCTTACCCCTAACCTAGCATCTCTAAAGCCAAAATAATTAGGAATTCATCATTTCCAAATCATGGGATACCTTACATACCATACATGATTCATGTCACCAGATCCTTATTTCTAATCATACAATATGTGCATCTAAAATCAATGATCTTTATTTCATTGTGATCTTCGACTTTGAATGCAATATCTACAACCAATCCTAGTTCATCTCCCTTTTTTTATCCATATTTTGGAATTTATACGTGACATGGATTGGTGATTGTAATCATTTTCTATTAATGACAAACCAAATTTTTCTTACAGAGTTGAAAATTTTTTTTACATCTATACCTCATTTTATGGAACCTTTTTTCATCTTGTGAACATATTCAGTCAGCTTCGGCACATTCCACAACGTTGCTGATGAATATTATTTTTCAATGTTCATGAATCCTCAGCACAAGAAATAGTGACCATGAAACCATGTATAGGAATTTTGATCCCTATATGGCTACCTCTATTGTTCATTGTCTATTTTATATTTGTTTTTTGTAGAAAAAATAAATTCATAATTTCACATTTTCGAAAATAACAACATCTATTGTGGGGTGCATTTCTATATGTCCATACTGCAGTACTAGTTCTCCCTTAGGATCTCTGAGTATTAATTTTCTTGATTCATACCCATATTAATCATGAACCTCAGAGTAAGATATTTTGTTCTAACTTCACCAAATACAAATTTCTTTATGTGATCATCCCCAATACTAGTTGTGTCATTATAATCAATCATTTTCCTTTTTGTAATCATTTCTTTTCCACTTTCTGGAAAATCTAATCATTTCTATAAATTATTCTATTGCATGTGTGTCCTTAATTGTTGAATTCATGAGTTTTTCCTGATCGTTCAATTTTATTTATATACTAACAAATTTGTCTTCATGCTATTAAATATATATGATTTTATCTTCTCTAGTATTAGTCATACTATTTACCAGTTTTTTTAATTCTTCAATTTTGAGTTTGTATTGATCTACCTTTTTTCAATTTTTGGCACTAGAGGCATTATCTTTACAATTTCTCCATTCAGACAAGACATATGTTCTTCATGATACTAAATATAATGTTTGTAATCAAGAACCACATTATTGTATTTCATTTCATTTTCTCTCCAAACAACTATCTATTCAAAGGAAAATTTTAATTCTATCTGATGGTCAACTCTTCCATATAATTACCCCTAATCATTATTTATTTCTTCCTTTATTTTTTAATTTCTCAAAATTTCCAGCATGGCATATGTTACATGATTTTTGTAGCCCTATAACTATTTTTCCATAGATTCATCATTACTACCAACATATCTAGAAAATAGATTCTTCTTTTTAATGAAATTTCAATTAGCACTTATCCTAACATTCACATTGGATGAATACTTATTTTTAGAAACTTCATCATTTTCTTCATCACCATCTTTAGAATTATTAGGACACTTTGTGAAAAAAATCAAATACTTCCACATCAAAAGCATGAATGTGGATGTTTACCTTTGAACTTTCCCCTTCCTATTTGTAAATTTGAGGAGTGAAATGAAATGAAATCATCTAAATTTCCTTCCTCATAACTATCTTCAATTGGGAGATTGTTTATGGCCTTCAGTGGAACTTAATTTGACTTCCCCTTTTCACCAAATTAGTTATAATCATTTCTCCTTTTAGATGCATCAACAGTATGGTGCTCGTTATCCTACGTTAGCTCCTTCAGATCATTTTCATTCAATATAGAATCCTTCAGAATAAATCACGGTGGATTTTTTATCATGATGTGATTAACCGTATTTATAACATCAATAATTTCACTAGGGTAATCCATTTATTCTTGGAAAACATTAACCCATTAAACAAATGTATCAATATTCACATTATGTTGCATTATGTGATCCTCATATTTGTTCCATAGGACATGGAGCTTGTCTGTTATGTCTTTTGAGTCACCCTCATAAATATTCATCAACATTTCCCAAAGAGTATGTGATGACTAACATAAAATCACCGTCATATAAATATAAAAAGATAAGGTTCCCCCTAATGAATTAATCCATTTAACATCATCATGAAATTCCCATATATTGGATGATGACAAACCAGCACTATCTATATTGCCTGATATTCCAAACATAGATTTAAGAAAGGCATGTATTCCTAATGATCAAAAGTTGTGTTGTATCTGATTCTTCCATAAGTGAAAGTTAATTCCATAAAATATGAGCATCCATTTGTGATTTAGAACCTCCATTTATTCTACTGGGATATAATTACTATGTAAAAATATACCCTATGATTCCAAATGTTATCCCAAATAGATTAAAAACCTTAAGATGACGGGTGAATCAGTGCATGAGAATTTAAAACAGCTGCCGCATCAGATCATGTTTCATTGTTAAAAAAATATGATTTTCTATATCTCTCCCATATATATATGTGATAAAAAATAAATCATCCATGAAAAAATATATTACTTGGTTCACCCCCACAGGTCTACATCCAAGGATCATACAACGCCAATGTGTAGAGTGTACCAAAAGAACAAATTCTCACTGCCAAGATTGGTGGTTCAGGGTATATCTCATATATACCTAGGATCACATCCTTTATATGGTCATGGGTTTACTCACTTCATTCCCCATGGTCAATCCCTATGTATCAATCTCTGGATCAATACCATTGGAATGTATCATCATCTTCTGTTTCTTTTCCCACTTCACTTGGAAGGGATTCACCAAATGTGTATGGACTTGTATGTCCCTTTGTTATCTCTTATGAATACATCCAAAGTTGTATAAGGATGATCTATAAAAGTATCACTATCATCCAATAGATGAATACCAATTGACCATAGATTTACTGGGAGATTCTTTATGACCAACTTATATGATGCTCACAACCTTCTTGAAGATCAACTAGACTTCGCAAACCTCCATCCTTTCCTAGTGCTTTCATGACCTTTGCGAGTTCGCATACTTATGTGATGCTGATAACATTTGGTTGGATTATATATCCTTCAGAAACTTATTCGGATATCAAAGTCATGAACCACCCTTCATGAACCACTGATCATGAACCACCTTCGTGATTTTAGAACATTAGGTTTTTGGTCAAGTCTCACTCCTTTTTTGAAGGGATTAGTGGCATATATATAGGACCTTCCACCAATTCTAGAACAATTCGTCCACATCATCACCATTTTATGATTCTCCATGTTTTCATCCATGATGATCCCTTCTTCAAGATTCTCCATTAGAAAATTCCCATTCACGATAGTCATCATAATCAAATAGATCATCATCAAACTTTTCATACAGCCCTGATGCTCCACTCACAATGCTCCTCACCTTCACTATTCACGATTCTCATATTACTCAATGAGATGACCATAAAAATATTCGCACCATTTCAAAATTCCCTTCAAAAATCACATTCTTCATAAAATTTTGGACTTTTCAATATTTTCATATGGAAATAATGGAATTAACATTTCATGATGCTATCAAAACTCCAAATTTTAGACCATAAAAATTTGGAAAACACTGGGAAACAGTGTCCCCTAGTGTGCACAATTTTCTACTCTACTTCTCTGGCATCCATTCCACTATCCTAGATCTTTTTCAAATGTTATGCTAAAAATATATCTAGATCTCCGAAACATACATTCGAAACCTATTTTTCAATAAAAAAAAATCAACCAAAAAAATAGAGCAACGTTCCCATGAGGGATTTCTTCCCAACATATCATTACAATTTAAATAACTAGTACTTCTGATGTTCAAATGCATGTGACTATTAAATATTCTTTCAAATAATATAAATCATACATTTATAGAAATCCATTCACACCATATATATATATATATATATATGTATTCTATTTTCTTTCAACTCACATCCACGTGAACTCTTGATGGATGTTACATAGGAGATTTAATGTTTACATTGGAATACAAATGTTAAGAAACTGGTAATAGAAACTATAGTTACATTAATGAAAGAGGGGAACATGCTTCAAAATCTATTGCATCATAAGCCTACCCCATAGAATTAGAAAGTTGTGACATTTCCCCATCATTTTATTTTCTACCTTCTTCAATCAATGTGAAGACTATTAGATTGTGGGTTTCATAACCCCACATGAATAGAGAGAAATCAAGGCTAAACGGAGCCTTTAACCACTTCAAAAGACCTAACTAAATGAAATTGAATTAAAAAATAGATAAAAAATATAATATTGATTTAGCATGGGAGTCAATATCACCTTTATATATAAACACTATGTTGTATAAAAAATAAGTGATTATAGAATATGTATACACATAAGTACGTAATGATTACAAAAACATTCATTTTTTGTTCAAAAAATAATAAATGAATAGAAGGGGATAGTATAATGATTACAATTTTTTATATAAACACCAGGCCTGATATATTTGGAAAACCATCTTGAACGTCGTTATTGAAGATGGTGTTTTTAAAAGGGAACATGCATCTCGAACATTTTTATTGAACATCTAAAACAAAATATATGTAATTAAAAAATAAATTGAGATAAAAGGTAAAGAATCTACAGCATTAGAGACTACATTGGATACTAAATTAATAATATTAAAAAATTGTTTTAGATCATCATTAAAATAAATATGTACTGTAAGAACAAAACATTGGTAAATTATATAGATCTGACGTTTCATCTATTCTTTATGTATATGGATGCCATGTCACATATTGAAACTGGATGTTTGGTTTTGAGAAATATAAGTTACGGTAGTTAATGTAATATGTAAACATGTAGTGTTGGTGATAAATTAAATTGAAAATATATCATTCCAACAAGAACATTAAATAAAATTAAAAAAATATGCATACGACTGGAAAAGAATAATACTCTTTCTAGCCTATTCTCCATGAAGCGTTCTTTATTGTTGGATGTCGTGTGTTCCATTTCTGCACTAATATAATTAGATATTCAATAAAAATAATTTAAATTAAAGAAGCTACTATTAAAAAACACTGATGATAAAATATAATATTTTAAAGTAAGACTTACTATAAGAAGAAGGATTCTTTGCAAAAACATGGGTCCAAACAGTTAAATTGTTTTCTGTTTATAGAGTACATGTATAGTGGTGTAAATAATATAGGTCCATCACATGATTTAGAACCTTAACATCAAAATTTGTAACCCTTAGAGCATTCAATGTTGGGATCCTTCTAAATAAAAAATTGTTCTTCTATTGTTCCTTTCACTTTTTTAGATGCAGAGCCGATCTTGTTAAGGTACTATAACATGAGAGAAAAGTACAATAGAGTAATTAGGATACCCAAAAATCTGTCAAAAAACATACTGATGACTCACTTCATATATAAGTAAGAGTTATTGTCTACTAATAAAAAATAGTTTTAACAGTACATGAAACTGTAGTAGTGGTCATGCATTCCACGACAATGTGTTTATCCAAATTTGACTATTTTGTTAACTATGTCACCATATATGGAGGATAGAAACCGTACTTGTATATTAATTAATATTATATTTTCATAATAAATTTGATTTGGTCATACTATTTCAATAATTGTATTCAGTCAATTCATATGCAGTATTAGTAATAAAAATATCAAATTTTAAATCATAGAATATATGGTTGTAGATGTATGATTCATTGTAAGATGGTGCAAGTGTACAAAATCATTAAAAACCTAGAAAATGATGTTTAACACATATAGTGGTAGGAAGAAATTATTATTGTTGAACACTTTTAACGCTCTAATAAATGACCGACTTCTCAATAAAAAAACATTATTCACTGCTCATATTAATTACATGTTATAAATGTCTGAAAATCTATTCACTTCTCAAAATAATATATCATCCACTACTCTGTGTGAGTATATGAAGTCTAAAAAATGATTCACAGATCATATTTAGTATAGGTAAATGAAAATATTAACTGTAAAAAATTTATAATGACCCACTTCATGAAAATATTCCCTTTCTTTTGTCATCCATGTCTTTTTATTTCTCCAAAATCGAGAGGTAGTCCAGCATGTCGCCTTGTAAGCAGGATCAAAACCATACATGAATATTTATTATAGTGAATCTATTGAAAACATAAATTTGTTGTAGAAACTATTGTAATAAAGTGTTAAAAAGATACAGATTATTTTAGTCAGTACATTTAATTATCTATGTGGGTAACTGTATAAGGAGAGAGAGAAATTCTGGATTAGGATAAGTCACTTTGAATAATTATCTTCTGTGTACATGAATTGTGTGGCATTAATAATTAGCTAATCTTATGTGTGTTACGTGGATAGACCATTTATTAATAATTAAGCACCATTCATAATTTTATAATGCCAATTATTTCATCTTCTAGTCATATTTCACAATATACACCATATATCTTACAAAACATGGTGCTCTATTTTTTATACATCATGAAATATTCGTGCAATTTCTTCATTAAAAAAAAAGATATTGTCAACCACCTAATTGACATAGTTCAGATACCGAAAAGGGGTTAAAATGACCAAAATAGACTCATCTATCTTAGAGGAAAACATTAAAATCGCAAAAAACATAATAACATTATTCATGAAACCCACAACCATGAATTATATTAAATAAAGAACCAATATGAATAAATTTCAGTGAAATTCACTTATATAGAAATCTTCATTCATATTTTTTATGAATATAGCTCCAAAAGTTCCATTGAAACTCCCTCTATATACTATATCTACGGGCCAACTTGAATAACTCACTTCTTGAGAAAAATTTCCAACATTCCACGTTAAATAGTTAAAAAAGATTCAAATTATTTTAGTACATATGTAAAAGAGAATTATTTAAGGATCTATATATTAAATTTTAAAACAAATGAACCAACTAAATTTTGTTATAATGTTACAACCTGTTTAATAAAGTAGCATGTGAATTGAATTTAGTCCATCCAAATAAGGGATGTTTTGGGGGTAATTGCGGGGAATGTCCCCATGTAAACCTATTATAATTTTAGTCATATATTTAATGATCTTTGGATCCTCACTATAACAGTCAAAGTATCGACCCCATATTCAGTGTCTTCATAACATTGTTAAAGATGGGGTGGGGAGGAACCTAATTTGTAAGTTCACTAATTAGTAATAGATTTATCTCAACTCATATGAAATTTTATGGATAATTTGATTAGGAAAATTACAGCTATACAGGAATCAATTTTGTACTGAATGGTTGTGGATTTGACAACAAGTGTTGTTGAAACTGCAATATGCTTCAATATCTTCATATCCTTATATGGAAAGGGGATGGAACACATTGTTTCAGGTGGAACACACATAAAACCTCTATTTCCCTATATTAAAATCTCACAATAAGAGAATTTAGTGTATAAGTGAAAATATATAGAATACACATATCATACCTGAAACAATATTGAGAAGTACCTGATCATGTCCTTCACTTTTGTGCATCATCATATAGTTCTAGAAGATGGGACCATGTGTTTGGAATAGAACACCTATATCTCGTGCTGGAATTGGTTTGAAACATTAACCTTCAAGAGATCTTATTAATCTTATAGAATATCCTACTCCTCTTATGAATTCACCACCTGATGTACAACACTGTAATATATAGGGAGACCCCTAACTACAATTATTCTTTTCTAATAGAGTTCCACACCCATTACTATCGTTGTGATATTTAATTATTATATTTGTTGGGAAATTGGGAACTATATATTATCTAAAAATATATGCATTTCATTCCCAACATTCCTACTATATTAACATGTATGTAGATAATATTTAAATGTCTATAATACATTCTAATATCTGTAGACGGAAATTCAACAATATCTATAACTAGATATTAATATGTACACATTCTAGACATTCAATCGTTGCACAAAGATATGGTGATGATGCCCCCTAATATAAAAGAATCAATAAAGCTTGTTTTCATGAATGTAGTATAATATTTTAAATTTTAGTTTCTTCATGTTACAGATATAAAATACACTCTAGCAGCCTTTCATTATTTAAATTCTATGAAATCAATGCATATAAAAGTGTAGAACCAATGTCATAAATGATAAGATAAAAGATTTGATTTAACAAAATGAAATAGAAAAATTAGTTATATATTTCTAATTTCTAGGAACATCTTGATCTATTCCTTGAATAGAATATCAATGTGGCTTCCTTAAAACAATGAAAATTTTAACATATAGTTTCTAACCAATTAATATAGGCATTTTATTGAAATAATATTGTTATTCAACATTTTCTTCAATGAAACATTTTATAAAAAAACCATATGAGACACAATAGTATTTTATATAAAAATGAAAAGGTACACCCATCCAAATATAAAGAAATAACATAATAAAATTAGTAACTAAATGAAATATAATGTATATATATGAATAATTTGAATAATTAAACTAGAAAATTATTCATTTCATAAATTAAATGTATTAAAAACAAATTTGGAAAAATGAAAATCGTAAATGAATCAAATATAATTTAGGAAAATTTAATGATTGAAATTGATAAAATTACAATAAATATTAACTGATAATTTATAATTGACAAATAGCAAAACAACATGCATTTTATAGAATTATACCCAATGAACCATTTTGTAAGTCACCTTGCAATACCATTGCCAATATTATTTCCAATGAGTCTTGACCTAAAAGAATAAATAAATTTAATGAAATGATAACAATACCATGTGGTTCATTAATGACAATAGTAGACATCTTAATTTGAATCTTGAAAATAAGATGATATCACAGTTTCCCACTTTTCAATGCCATTGATGATGGAAGATGAAGAAGCGTCACCTAAACCGGAAATTTCACCCATACATTGAAAGCATTAAACCAATCATGAAACTGCATCACAATATGGAAATGTGAGAATGTGGAATGATTAGATAATTCTAAAAAATTCACATCCCCAGCCTAAAATGAAACATACACCACCTATCACTTAGAATGTGGGTTCTATAATTTTTTAACCTCTATCAGAGATAAAGGTCCCTCATCAATTTAAAAATTTTAATGACTGATATTGATTAAATTACTATAAATATAAATTAAAAATTAATAAATTTTTACCTACACACCATCTATACATTTTATTCAACCCAAACCATTTATAGAAACATTGAAAAATTTATGTCAATATTATATCTAATAATGGTTGACCTTAAATAATAAATGAAATTATTGAAATGATAACAATACCACGTGGTTTATTGGTGACAAAATTAAACATATTAATTTTATTCCTAAAAATAAAAAAAATATCATAATTCCTATCATGTTTGAAGGTGAAAATTCATTAGATAAACCAATGATTCTACCCCTAGAGATAAATCATTAAACAACCAAACAAGAAACTACATCATATTCTAGAAATGTGAGCAAGGGTAATGAGTATATAATTGTAAATAAAGCACAATACATGATTTAAATGAAAAATGCATAACTTTTCACTCAGAATGTGGGTTATAAAATTTTATCCTTTATCAATGAAAATCAATTTCCCTAAACAATTTGACAGTTTAATCAAGGATATCAAGCACATGTAATAACGACATGATCTTAGCCAAGTAAAAATATAAAAACAAAAAATCCTAATAAATTATAAATATAGAAGCTATGAGATAAGAAATGGGGAAAACATTCTCTTGGTGATGGAGAAGAGAGGTGGAGTTTAAAATTCATAACATTAGAAATCATATCATTTGACTAAAATTTGAGGGAAAATGAGGTACTAAAAACAGAGGTGTAGTATGCATTGGTTGAGCAAGTAGAGGCAATGGATAACTAAACTAAAAAATATAATGAAACATTATAATGAAACAAATGAATTATAGGCATGTACATTTAAAGAACAAACAAAAAAAGTACGAATTAAAAACAACTCATATAAAAACTCAAATGTTTAATCGCATGGATAAAATGGGAATGAGTTTTTTATAACATACCAAATTTAATATTAAATTATTTCTTGCTGAAAATTAAAACAATTCTGAATTTGATTATTAAATAATCACTATCATAATGGAGTAACCATATAAATGATCATGAATTGACAATACATAAAAATTTTTAATTTCAAAACTAATAACAGGATATACCTACTGATATCCATGAAATTGAGAAATTAAAGAATAGTCCATCACCATGGGAAGAGTTCAGTATCATGAAAAAATCATCTCTCTGCTGAATTCCATCATTTCTGCCCTCATGACTATGTTATGAATTGAAGGTGTGACACTGGTAAGTGAATCTACAAGATCTATGACCACCAGAACAGATATCATCACTTCCATGAATCCTAGTAGGAAGATAAACTACACAATTTTAAAATAACTATTTTAACACATATCATATGTTTGGTCATTCCGAATAGGATATATATACTATGAATATTTTAGAAAATCATGTTCCACTACAAATAAATCATAATGGAAAGAAGGTTCAAATTTTCAATGAAATTAGAATAACATACCTATTACAGATATGTGGAGTTGTCTCATATCGATCTAGAAAGGGAGATAGTGGTTCGATGTAAATTGAAATGTGAAAGTTTGGGGTGTTGAGGAAGGTGGTGGGGAGTGAGGTGGTATCAGGAGTAGTCGAGGAGGGATTCGAGGAGGGTGATGGAGTTAATATGGGGGTTGAGGATGGACGAAGTCACAGAGGAGGATAAAAATTGAGGCCGAGGAAGAGAGAAGGAGGAGGTGGAGGCAGAGGTGTGGTTTTACGGGCTAGTCATGGAGGAAGATGAGGATATTCTAGAAGCCTTATAGGAACCGAGGAAAATCGGTAGTGGGAAGAGAATAAAAAACCAAGTTGTGGGAAACCTAAATTGGGGGATCTTAGTAAAAGGGGGTTTTAAATGAATCTGTGGGATGAATAGGTATAGGTAGACGTGAAGTGATCAGTATAGGTCACAGGAGGTCGAGGATTAATAGGCGGAGGTGGAGTAGAACTGCATTGGAACCTAATTACTGTGAAGTGAAATCCCATGCGAAGAACCGCATGGGAAATGGGTATACGAATGACAGAAGAACGGTTTTGGATGGAGGATTATTGATTTTTGGTGACATGGATGCAAACTATGTTGACACATAAGCTAGAAAAAACCCACATTTATTATAGATAATAGATTTCATTAATTGATTTTACTACTAGTTTTTATAAATTTAAACATAACTATTTGTTAACATATTTAATAATATATTTTTCATAAGTCACAAATTACATATCTTTATGTCTACACATCACAAGAAATCAATCACATTAATATTATTATAGAGAAATATAATTTTAAATATTATGGAGTTTCATCCACTTTATTTTAAAAAGGAACTTTGTGGTTGTCATTTAATAATTTTCAGAGACTTACTTCCTAGAAGGAATAAAGAGATTCATAGACTACAGGTAGACCCTTTACTAGTATCTTTAACTCGGTTTTGGGAATGTTTTATGTCTAAATATAATCATAATAGAAATAAAATTATTGATTATTGTAGTATCTATAAAATAATTCTACATGGAAGGAAAAATTTCCCTAAAATGCTTAGGATCTAGTGTGAAGGATCCTATCATATGTATAATTGCACAAGGTCACCTCATTCCAAATTCATCTCTAGTGTCATATTCTAGAGATTCGTGCACCTGTGACACACCATGCATCAATTGGAATGAACATTTATCTTTCAATATAGGAAAATGAATCTCATTAATACCCTCCTAAATCTCCAATTCAGTTATATCCCAATAAGAGGGAAATTTATATCCCTATCTACATGGTAATGTTTTACATGAACTAGGATTCATACATGTGTTATATATTCAACATGGTCTATATACTTGATTTCTTATTCACACAGGTCCCAATACATTGGTGCCAAAAAACTTGGCTTTTACACCTAGGAACCAACTCTCCTCAATATACATTATTGGGAACAAATTATATGTGGTCATTGGAAAAGGGTGTATTCCTATTAAAGACTCATCTTCAACCACCTGAGGTATATGAATAGTCAATATTCATAAGCGTACACCAGAATCATTAGTTTTTCAATTCATAATTTGTTCTTTTATAGTTTTATAACTAGATGAATATGTCCCTGATGGTAAAAAATCATTTTTTATATATATACAGACATTCTATATGTTGATGATACAAGTGAGGTCTCTCAAATAACATAATGATCATATTAGATTCCCTGCTGTCGAGTTGGCATGCATGTGCCTCTCATTGAGTCTTTCTTGTGTGGGCCTCCTTCGTTGGTATAACCTGTTACCATTTCTCTTTTTAGTATATCATCCATATAAGTAATATATTTTCCATATATATTATAACAGTCTTCTAATTTTTTATAATACTAAAAACCCAAGTCCACCAAAGTAAATGAAAAGGTTGAATGTGTATGGGAACCATAAGAATATTCCCCACACCTATCATTCTATCACATCTTGCAGGTTGCGTGCCTTATATCATTTTTAATCCCCAACACCTACTCACTGGACCATATGAGTGGAATTATTCTTACATAAGTAGTAAATATTATACAATATTTGGATATTTATTTATTGGGCTCCTTCTATATTGTTTCCCCATCTACATCCCAATTGATGAAATCATCCACAATCTACCCAATGATTCATTTCTATATATCATCTTCCAATATATGTTGACCCCAAACATCCCTTCAATAGAGTTATCCCCCATGATGAATCCAAAGGGTCCACCCATTCATAATCCCCACTCAATAACTTTCTCTATCTCCTTTAATGACACAAATATCTTTATCACATGATTATTAACATCATATGATATTCGGAACACGTGACATTAAACATTGCACATTGAAATGTTAGGAATTTTATTCATTTTTTCAAGGATATTATGGATAACTCTATATGGTTCAATACCCAACACTCTTTAACATACATAGGACTCGAAAAATGTTTAAGAAACCTAAAATCAATAAGACATGTTCCCTAAGAAAGTATACCATGTTGAACGGTATTCCCTATGGAAACCTATCAACATTAATTTTTATTCACATTGAGTCTAAGAATATCCCCTATAATACAGTAATAATTAATCATGGTTAACATGAATGGGAATTTGAATAAATTATATAATTATAACAATATTTACACATGCTTCTCTTAGTTTCCCTAGTTGGATGACTTTAGAAAATATAATATATAAATATTCTATAAGAAATTAAATTACTCATTATAGGACTTTGATGCATGAAAATAAAATTAAATTCATTTGGTTGTGGTAGTATATAATCAAAATAAATCTTATTGGTAATTTTCATGGGACCATAAAATTCATTATGTTTCCTATTCGGAGGATCCAAACATTATGTGACAATGTTAATTGATAATGATACATAGTAATTGTAAATGATTAATAAATTTTAACCTATAAGAAAACAACAATTTTCAATAACTTGTATCATATGCAATTGAAACTATGAAGACAAAACATAATATTAATAATAAATTATTAATAATTCTATATTAATCACGATGGTGATTGAGAATTAATAGTTATTACTATTAACAGATAACTAATTAGTATGAGTTAATATTGAGAATGTTATAATTGTCGAATTATTATTTATATTATACATTCAATAAAAAAAAGAATTTTTAAATTATAAAATTTAAATATTATTCAATTAAATTCATAATGTGAACTAGTATTATGAAAATTTACATTGTGTGAATTATTTTATATTTACATAAGGGATTGATTTTTAATCAAATATATGCTATGTTAAATTTTTTTATTTCTATGCTTTTTCCACAGTGTAAATTTATCATTAAATTTGAAAAAACCATTAAATAATTTATTAAAAAATTAAGGAATAAAATAACTTATTTTAATATATTTTTTGAGATTTTCAATACCATTTCTTTTATTTTTTAACCTAAAAAACTACTTTTAAAAAACTATTTTTATCATATCTTTTAATGAGGTATTTTTAAGGTGTGATTCATTTTTTGAATAATAGTAAAACAACATACATTTAAATGAAATTTCAATAATTTAGTTTACTTTTTTAAAATAATTAATATCGATTATTTTATCGTATATATAAATTTAATCCTTATGAATATTATTTTCCTCAAATAAAATTATGTGGTTATGTTTATTCATTTTAAAATTAAATATTTAGACATTTAGGAAGTTAATATTATATATGTAATTAAGATTTTATGTTATAATTTTATTTTATTTTAGTGCGGTAATTATTAATTTATGTTATTCAAAATATTTGGTAAGTTTAAATTAATTATTCTTATTTAAAATGTAAAATAAAAAATTACATTTTTATTTATGTGGATATAAAAATAACTTGTAAGAAACATATTTTAAAATTATTTCATATGAACAGTTTCGAAAATTTTATTTCCCCACACACCATATTTTTCATCTTTTCTTCCATTTATGCTTTAATAGATTCATCAAATTATTTCAAAATGATGAGTGATTCGTAAAGATCATATTTCTTCTCTAATAAATGGATTAATCTTCCAGAAATTTCATATTATATTTAACCTATGAATTAAAATTTTAAATTATCCTAATTTAATCATCATAGAATACCATCCCATGAACATAATATCCTATTCAGTCATAAATAGAGTATTCCCTTAATTTTCAATGGTAATTCGCGGGAATGTTCTTGTCCCCAATGTATGTGTTATCCCAATATAATGATTTTATTCTTAATCATATATATCCCAATGTTCTATTACTATAAAAATACAATTAATTCAGTATAATTATTATAACATTAAGTTTTTATATTAACAATACAAACATTATTTATTCACTTACATCTAATTTAAAAAACAAAGGAATGTATATTCTGCATGTTAGGAGATTTCGACTTCTATGAATATTTTTTTTTCATATAGATTTCAATTATTAATACAAACATTCTCAAATATGTTTGACCATAACATATAATTATTCTTCAATTCTGAAAATATTATTCTAAAATAAACACATATATAAACATATTCACCAATCATGTTAAGGTGTTTTCACATTTGGGATAGTTTGATCACCTACAAGAAAAATTCTTTAAATTTATGTCATAAATTAAATTAAAAAATACTTAATAATATAATATGGAAATAAAATTTAATTTAATTGTTTTTATTGTTAATGGAATAGAATGAAATAATTTAATAAACTAATTAAGAAAATAACCTTCAATCGATGATTTTTTTTTGAAATATTAACCTTCTTGATTTCATATTCTAGGATAACGATTTCAATTATATTAAAAGGAAATATAAACATAAAAAAAAATAAGTAATATATAATAATAAATTTAATAAAATTAAATTATCAATTTCACAAGTGTTATGAATACCATCATTGATCCTATAAAACAAATATAAATAGTCAAATCATTATACATTAGGTGTGGCGAAATAGGATAAAATAACTAATATACATGTAGATAATGATGATAAATGGTAATTATAAATATTTTAAGAAATTAATATTTTTTCTAAAATGTTAAATTATGATATGTATTTTTTTATAAAGAAACATAGTGTGAATCATACTAATAAGTGCATCAAGTTAAGTATTTCAAATCTCCATTCCTATATTGATACATGTTTTAAAATTATGTAATAATTTATTATTTATATGGACTACATGATAAAAAAGAAGATATTTTTTCAATCTAAATGGTTTAGTTTACTATATTTATATAATGTTATAAACTTGAATCTTCTAATAAGTATTGATTAAAAAAGTACTAATGACATAAGGGTTTCTTTATCTCAATTATAAATCCATTGATTTATGATTATGTTAAACACCATGATTGTTTTTCAATGGGGTAAATACTTATCATTAGTAATTTTATATCATTGTACTCATAAAAATAATTATATTAAACATTCTATTTACTTGTTACTCATCTAATAGAGTTTTTACTCAAATTTTATATTGGATTTTTTATGTTTTTTCTTCTCAATGATTTTCCTTGTGTCCTAATCATTTTTATTCACAAATTTTTTCAATATTTATCTATTCAAACATGTGAAGATTTTTGGATGTATCTGAGAATCATTTTTTTGGGAAATTAGGTTTCCCACTGGCTTATTAATCCATGATTATTTTAAATTTTACTTAAATTATTTTTGTTAATAACAATTACCACTAAAATTAATCAATTTTTTCCCTTGAAGATATTTTTACAACCCACTAATTTTCTCTGTTCCCAATTGGAATGAAATTATTTTTATATCTATTTATTGATTTATTAATCATATTTCATTTTAATTAATGATTTATTCATCTTTTTTAATGATGCTATTTTTCTATAAGGCCACTCTATCATGCCCAAAATGTTTCTCAATACTTTCATAATAAATTGGTTTATCTTACACTCTAAATTATAATTATATAACATTTATTTATTTTATAAAATTATATTATACATAATTATTTTAAAAAAAAATAATACTTTTTTTAATTATTTTCACTATGCATTTTGAAAAAAATATTTTTTTTTCAAATATCCATTATCAAAAATCTTTTAAAGTTAAATGATTTTATAAAAGTTTAAAATTAATTTATATAATTATAATAATTATTTATTAAATAGTTTTCAAATTTCATTATTTTTTAGAGAACATTAACATAAAATTTTTTATAAAAATTATTTCTTTTTAAGGATGTTTTATTTGAAAATATTTAAATTTTTTATTCAATTTTCTTATATTGCTATTCATTAAAATTTTTATGAATTTAATTTTATGTTCAATTATTCACATGTGTTTTGAGAAAAAGATTCTTTTTTCAAATCCATATACCCACCAAGGTTTGTCTTTCTTGATTTGATGTTTTGGTAACCCTATATTTTTTATTATTATACCATTCATTTTTATAAATGATATTTTATATATCTTATGGTTTCTTAAGTTCGTGATATGTGATGCCCATAAAGGCTTATGAGTTCCATTATTTTTTTATGTGTTCTATATACAATGATTGCAAAATATTATGAAACCCATTTTATTTATGTGTGTTATGTTATTATGGTATGATGGTTTTTATCAAGAAGAACACAAATATATATATTTTTTATTTTGTGGGAAATAAATATACCTCTAATTGATTAAGTAAATTATTGTATCCAATTACAAAGAAATTTTATGTAAACATGTTAGTAGGTATAATTGTTCACAAAGGTTGAGTTTGAAGGATTCATTATATTCTCATAAATTTTTGATTTAATCGGTTATCAAGTTGCTATTTTTAAAAACGGGTGAGCAGGAAGGAATATTTGACTACTCAAAATTTTATTGATGGATAGGTTTGTTGGATGACAGGATCATAATGATAAAAAATCATATGTTTTAGAATTTCCCACTTTATTTAAAATGTTCCATAGATCATTTATTAATCTATAGGTTTTATTTTATCATTCCATAATTAATGTTTTTTTGACTAGTTTTCAATATTTTACATATCATTTCTAATTTTATCATGTTTTTAATTAAGTAGTATTCCATATTCTTGATTTTACATAAGTTTGTATTTTAAAAATTATTAAATTTATTATGTTATACATTACTTATTGTCTGAGATCATCTATTTATATTTTTTCCCTTCCCTATACTTTAAGATGATTTTATCACTTACAAGGTCTATAAGTGGATTTTTATTATTGAAAAATATTCACAGCTCGTGAAATAATTACTTTTTTGTTTCAAGTCTCCAATACATAAAATCTATATGTCCATGGTTTGGGTGTTTTTTTGGGTATATAATATAAAAAATTGTTCATAAAATTTTATTTTATACAATTATCTTATTTTAATTAGATTTTATCAGTGTATTGTTTTATGAGTTTGATGATTAGTTTAGATTTTCTTCCATGAATAATGTACAATTGATTAATGAAATGCCAAGGTATGAGCCTATTTACAATATAAAATCTTGAAATAAAAGAAAAGTATTATGTTTATTGTTTTCCGTGTAATAAATCAATTTCTATATATTACCTGTGGGAATGATTTTCCAATATATGAATAAACATTTAATAACACTAAAAAGTGATCCCTGAGTATATCTTGTCCATAATTCTAGTGCGTGATGACAGTTATCTCAGTTTTTACAAAGTTTAACGCTCTTTAGGGCTAATAATTTGTTGATCATTTTCATCATAAAAACTATTATGAAGGATTTACTACCAATTTACCTTGAATGACTTGGTGTATAAGTATAATATATCCCAAATTAAATATTACTTAATAAAATTGATCTAAATACATTGAACTAAAGGAACTATAAGAAAATTTGATAATGTGAAATAGAATGACTTTTTAATGTTGAATTTCATTTATAATATTTATAATTAACTATTATTTTATATGTTTTATCCCACATTTCAATCTCCATAATTTTATTAAGAGTTAAAGCAACCAGAAACACATATAATAATAAATGTGACTGAAAAAAATTACAAAGAGGAAACCAAGTTGGATCAAATACAATGTGGAAATTTTTTTGTTATTTCCACACAACTCTATTAGGTTATGATTAATGAATTCATAATTTATGAACATATGAACCCACACAATAAAATAATAAAGGGGTTTAATAAAATATAATGTTATATGGATGGGAAGGAAAAATGTTCAATTACCATCATGTAACAAATGTGGGAAGGGAAACCCATGGGAATGTCTATAGGGAATTTCAATATAGTTAATTTATAGAAAATGATGATATAGAGAAAAAATCTATAGTGAAAAAGGGTTAAATTAATTTGATTGAAGAAAAACATCTTAATGATACCCAAGTAGAATAATGTTTAAGAAATGATGAGGTTTTCCACAATAAGAACAAGTTCACCAATCTTATGGCTTATGATGGAAATTGACATAGTCAACATCCTAGACTATGGGAATAATGAAAAACCAATTAAATCCCTATAAATTAAGAAGATAATGGTAATTAGGTTTCACATACAATACTCCTTTAACTTGTTGGTAAATTCAAGTCTTATAAACCCAATTGTATCAAGGATGTCTTCAAAGAACATAAAGTCACCATCCTATGTGATTTTTATTTTATGGAAAACATTTTTTGGTCTAATTATTGTTTTTGAAATAAAAAGTGTGAAAATTATAATATCATTCCCTAAAAATTGATATAGTTTTCAAAATAAAAAATCTATCTATATTTTCCCTCCACATTAATTTCTATAATAGGGAAAATAAAAATATAATATAATGGTGACTATATATTTGTTCAAATAAAATTATGAATTATCTTAAATGAAAACCACGTCCTTTACAAGGACATTAATTCCTTGTTTTCATATACATTTCCCAAAAAATGTTCTGATAACAAAAACATTTTATACCTCACTATAATATTGGGGATAATATCTTATTGGAGATAATTTATTAAGTAATTTATATCTTTTAACCACCTTTAGATATTGCTAAATGTAAATTATAAGTTGATTTTGTAGTTTCATTTTATTTTACGAAGAAGAATGTAATGTCCCAAAATGTTTGGGTCTTTAATATACATACTATGTTCTATTACATCTATCACATGCAACACACATCATATAAAAATCAAAAAATATTAAAACTACATAATTATTAAATATATAATAAATAATAATATTGGTGACTATTAATATTTTTATGTTTAACATGTATCTAACTAACATGTTTAAATATTGAAAATAGTTATTATAAAATAAATTTTCTATATAATGTACCATATATAAAAATTAAAATGTAAAATTAATAAAATTTAAATTTGATAATATTAAATTCAATATTTTAACTCCTCTCATCAAAATATACTCTGTATTAAATTTTCAATGTTTCTAAAAATAATTATTTTTTGGTAAAAATATGGGTTTTTCCAAAATCGTTTTCAGTATTCTATTTTAATGAATAATTTTCATGGTCAACATTAGTTTTGGATTTTCATTAAATCCATGTAAGATTAATTATATTTTAAATATTTCAATTTATTTTCATAAAATAAGAAATAATTATTATATAATATTATATATAAATTTAAATATGAAAAATGAAATTTCTCTAAAATACTTTTTAGTGTGATTTGGATTGGTTGTATTTTTATGAATGATTTTTATACATTTAAAAAATTTATACGATTGAATTATTTTGAAATTTTTAATTTTTCAATTGAAACTGTGTAATAGGGTAAAATAAATTTTTAATTTTCAAAATTAATTACTAATTTTATAAGATATTTACCCCTATAAAATTAAAATTGTTTACATGTCATTTACTATAGGAAAATTCCCAAAACATAATCTTTTAAAATAAATTTTTTGGATGAGTATCATTTTTAAATTTTACAACACTACAAATTTACCACATTAGATCGAATTACCCTATAATTGATTATTATCATTATTTAAGAATTAGGATTCCTTCCAGATGTTCCATTTTCTTATCATAAAATGGATTCCAATTCCACCATTTCATCGTTAGAAATAATCATTGAAATAATCATGTAAACACCATTTTTTTAATATACCATAAACCATATTATAAAAAATTATTCCCCTGGCCACTCATAGGTATCATATACACTTCAATTTTATAGGGACATCAATAGAATTAAAAAGTCTCCAATGTATGTAGTAACTCGTTATTAATATTATCTTCTTAACCTAAATCTCCAAAATATATTATTACCATTAAAAAGAGATGAAATTATTATCATTATTATTCAAATATCTCTATATATAAATATTGAAATCGTTATTTATACATTTCTAACCACCCATAAAAAAATAGGATGTGAATCATTTGTGTTCAACGACTACCGCCTCAATTAGAAATAAATTTTATATTATTTTATAGAAAATTAATCCAAAAATAATAAAATATAGCTCCCAATTATTAAAAAAATAAAAACAATACCACTATTCTTATGTTATAATAATTTTATGTAAAGATACACATCTCCTTAACCATACTCATAAACCCAGTTAATATGTGTTCATGTTTCGGTCAGTTTGACTACCAACATGAAAAATGATATGAAACATATATGAAGGATTGTTATGAAAACATTATTACTAATATAATATGTAATAAATATAAATATAATATTTATTTATTTTTTATAGAATGGATACAATATTAAACTCATTAATTAAAAAACACCATTCGAAGGTGGAAAATCATATGACAAATGTTCATTATTGAGATCATCTACATGGATAATGTTTATAGTTATAATGGATGGATATTTAAACATCTAATATAAATAAAAGTAATATGTTAAATAATAATTAATTATAATTTAATAATTTTATTTAGAATATGAATGAATAACGACTCCACTCATTAGAAACTACAACAAATGGTTAAAATTATAATCATATGATGTATGAAAATATGCATAAATAATTAATATAAAAGTAGGTAATGATTATAAATTGAAATAATATATATAATTAGTTTTTAATATTGTTATTTAATGTTATTTAAAATTAACACTATTGTTATATTGAACTATGGAGTGAATTTGACTAAGACGAGAATAAGGTAAGTTTGTTACTTATTAATTCCATTAGATTGAGATATGTTTTGATGTTATGCTAAAATGTATTATTTTTATTGTATATAAACTATAATTTAATGTATTTTGGAATAATATATTACTAAACTAATGGTAATTATACAACCATGTGGTCTTCAATCTTCCTATTATTATATCTTCAGAAACTACTAATATAGTAAGGGGTTCAAAATCCCAATATTCAACCCATTGAAAATTAGTATGTTTCACACAATGATAAATTTTTTATTTTGTAAATGATTACAAAATTCTGTTTTTTATCACTATCCTCTTATAAATTATGATATAAAATTTTCTACATGAAATTTATTCTTCTTGTGGGGTTTGAATCAAATGTTACACTATTTTATAAGGGTTTTCTCTGGCTCAAAAAATTTGCATTGATCAAAATCGAAATTAATCATCAATTTTATTTCACAATGGATATATTATTAATTATAATTATTTTATGATGTATTCCACCAAATTTTATATTGAAATAATTATTCAAATTATAAATTTCTTCCATGATTCTTTGAATATTATTTTAAAATTATTTTTCTAAAAAAAATACCATTACCTTTAATTGATTTTTTTTCATTGACCAAATATTTACATCCCATATTTGTAGTAATTACACTAGTTTAAATTTAATAAAATTATATCTAATGGTTATTTTAATTTACATATTTTATTTTTTAAAAATAATTATTTATCATTTTTAGGGATATTTGTTTTTCAATCGAATTATTCAAAATGCCCAAAAAAATTTCTATACATTAAAATAAAATGGTTTTTCATCCCCTCCAATTTTTTTTTGAAAACTTTTATATATTTTTTGATGTTACATTACTAAAAATTCTTTATAATGTTTATGATTTTTTAATTATTTTTAGTCCCCTTTACAGAATCATTATGTCTTCATCAATTTTCAATTATTAATGATTATATTAATGGTAATATATTTTAATGTAATTCCAACACATGTTTTGAAAAAAATTATTTAATTTTATATTTTGAATAAATAAATATTATTTTAAAATAATATGTTAACAATATATTTTTACTCTTAATGTTAGATATCATATTTGTTCTTAAAATTATTTTTAAATTGGATGTATTTATATTATTCTTTTAAAAAACATTCTCTATCCCTCTACAATATTTTTAATCTAATTACCACATTAATTTTTTAATTAAATATTTTGAATTTGTTTTATTATCACATCTATTTATCCTCCAGGATCTATCCTTTATGAGTTGATATTTCGAACAGTTTATATATATTACTGTGATATGATTCCATATGAAAAATGAGAATTTTGATATCTTATTATTTTTTTGTACATGATATGTCATTTTTTGGATAGGTTTAAGAAAATTATAAATTTTCCATATGTACATTATATTTTTATTTTTAGTTGTTATGAAATCCTTTTTATTAATATGTTTTATGTTCGTATATAAGGATTGATTGTCTGATGTGGAACACAAATGTACAGATTTTGATATGTGTGGTACCTATATGTCCATATAATTCAATGGGTAAAGGATTATATTTCATGGTATAGAAATGTTATGTGAATAGGTTTGTGAGAAACCGGGCTCAAAAATTACGATTTTAATAGTTTTATGATCAAATCATGATTTTTAATGTGAATAAGTCTATGATTAGATACATTAAAAAAGAGTTAGTCTGATAGGGATTATATCTACTCAAAATTTTATGTGTGAATATGTTCGTGATTATCTATGTTTTTAATGATAAGAAATACTGCCATTTTTTTCAAAATTCATTTTTGAGTTTCGGTGAATCATTTCTTTATATTCATGTATTATTTTCACATTCCAAGAAATTTTTTATTATTTGAGATTCTATATATATCTGAAATTATTTTTGGTAAAACATATTAATTTATGTTATTTTAAATTTTTTTTTCACATTTCGTGTTTTTAAATTTCTTTATGATTTAAGTATTAGGATATGTATTATGTCATACCTTTCTGAGCATTTAACCTCCCATATAATTATGTTTCTTATCCCATAAATGGAAGAGGAATATTTCTCATTAAATTACTAATACTTGTTTTATATTTTGGATAATAGTTCAATACATTTGAAATAAGTTATTTAAGGCTTCTAGTCTCCACAGAAATTATCTTTTATGTGATTGTGTTTTGGCGGTATTTTGAATGGTATAATTAAAACATCTATTCACAGTGTTTTTATAAAGACCCCAATACTAGTATCCTAGAGCCAAGGGTCACATTACTATATTGCAATAAGAAAGAAGGAATCAATTCATGAAAGATTATATATTGTATTAGACCTAGTAAACTAGATTTATAGTTTAATATCACAATATAATTCCAAACATAAAATGCCACATTGTATTTTATTTTATTCTATCAATATTTAATCTATAAAATCCCCTTATATAAATCATAATATACATCTTATCAACCTTGGAAACTAGAATATGTAAGGGGTGAGATCGAATGTTTAGTAAGGGAACATGTATAGTAAAATCTAACATGAATAGGTCATCATAATCAATATGGGAAGGTAAATAATTGAAAAAAATCATTAAATGAATTAAAAGATAGTAATGTGGCAGAAATAAATGATAATAAAATAATAACAATGAAAAAATAGCATGATCTAGAAACATAAACATGTATATTATAAAGAGTAAAATAAACACATGGAACATCAATAACTAATACAAAAATCAGGGAATGAGACATTCCAAACAAAATAACCATACTATCAAGACCTTTCAAAATATGTTTAAAAACTATGGGTAAGAACAAATTTTAATAGACCAAATTATTTTTCTTATGAGACCATCATCCCTCATTTGATACAAGAAAATCATAACAAAAATACAAGGGCTATGAATTTTAAATGTTTGTTCTGGATGTATTTTTTTGGAATAAGGGATTTTATAAGATCACATATCTCAATGAAAAATGGGATCCTCAAATTTTATGTAAGAAACCTGAAATTTGTGAGAATGGGTAATTTTGTGAGCATCATGAAGGATATGTAATATTAGTTAATTTTGTGAGGATTGTAAAATTTTCATTAATCATTATGTGTATGTACTCTTAGCGAAAGGAATGATATTATTGAATGATGATGGCTTAATTAATTGTGTGATATTTGTTATATTAATTAGATTCACAATAGTGATGATCTTAATGGATGATGGGATCATCATGAAGGTGTGATATTCACGTGATGAATAGTGTAGTTTCCTCATGTATCATGCCTCAGAGGAGGTTTCAGAGCTAGTTGTTCATCGTTTTAGTGTTTACGAATTTCAATTTTTGAGAGGTTATGTCTTCAGCCATCGAATCGGGCATGTGCTTTGACACATGAAACATTCTAGTCATTCATATATATAACGATAGAGATAATTACCATGATTTTATGCTGGGGAGGGGTGCTTCATGTTCTATGTTTGGTTTGTCTTTCTTGAATTTCATGTAATGATTTGTATTATGTCCATGATGTCTATTTGGGTTCTCCCCCATCATCCCTTAAAAGGTGGATTTCTTATAACAATAAAAAATGAATGTCATCGATCTGTTGGATGGATGGAAAGAGGGTTTACATAAAAATAAATATCATGTTAATATGAAGGGATTTCCCAATAAGTCATTAGAAAAGTTTTATTCATCATGTTAATGAAAAAAGAAATTAATTGTTCAAAAATGTTTGTTTTAACAAATATTGATTAATGGTATCAATGAAGTATCATCATAAGGAGTAGTGAGCACACTTTAGTTGAGAATTCTGTGAGGATTCATATATTTATTACATACAAACCAAGATGAGTTGTGATTCTACTCCAAATTTCATAGTAATAGTTCACATTAGTAGATTTGATACATATAGAAAGTGACCTTTTATTCCCCATGGATGTATCCCAATACGAGCTAACCGTGTAAAATTAGTTTTTTTCATGCATGATTTTATTGCTTCTCATATATTTTTATTGTAATTTTAGAGAAGAGTGTTTGTTTAACAACGGAAGTGGATATGGATTAGATGTTGTTTTAATTATCCATACCCTGACTCACCCCCCTCCCCTTCCACACACACCCACACACATATAGAATATATAACATGGTTAGGAAAAAAATTGTATTTGAGTTTGGGTTAATATCAGTTTCTCTCTCTCATTGGTTTCATTGGAGTTTTTCAATAATAAAAGGATTCTGCTCATCGATGGAAACAATTTTCAATTATGGAAGAATCATATATATAAATTCATTAGTTCATTAGGTATGGATTTCATTATAGAAGAAATGCATATTATATTATCTATGGTAGATTGTGGTTCATTGACATATGTTTATCAACTGGAATTAGATTATTTCAATATATGAATCAATGCATTTGGGGGAGTATTTTCTAATTCAATATTCAGAAGCGTGATGTCATATAAGTCAACAGATTCCATATGGGAAAATATATGAAATATATATAAGATTATTTAATAGTGAGAGACGAAAAATTATAGGTTCGGTGAAAGAAATAAAAGAAAATGAGAATTAGCCCTAATGAGTATTTAGACGCATTCATTGACAAGGTTGTTTTTTTGTTGAAGATATACATGCTTTCAAGGAAATTTATAATGTTATAAATATTTTTAAGTGTGTATTGAGATGATTTGAAAATATGTTCAATTTTAATGTCTCTTTTATTTAATATAAAAATCCAAATAAGATAAAACAAATTTTCATTCAACATAATAGTATATCATACGAATTGGGAAAAATGAAATTGTGTCTATGGAAAAAGGGGATTATAAAGAAGTTTCATTCCTATCCACAAATAAAGTATTCATTTAATATGGAAAATAAGAATAAGTAATATAAGATTTTATATGATTTAATTCCTAAAATCATTTAATATGGAAAGTAATGTATAAAGGGAAACTCTAACTGTCATAGTTTTAATGTGGAAAGGTTTGATATCTTGGTTCATGGGGCCACATTAAGTCTAAATATGATTATGATAATGAATTTTAAATATCATTAATATTTTTACATCATATGGGAAGGAAAATATAGATTCTATGAGAAATTTATTCAAAAGGAAATATACTCTTTCAAAATAAAATCGTTGTTTATAAAAATATGATATTGAAGAGATATATATGTGTGTGGATCGTGGAGAAAATTATATGGTGGTAGATGTAGGATGATAAAATATAATGAATGAAAAAAACAATGATGAATAATAATTTTAAGAAGGATTTGATTTTTGTGATGAATTAGAATCCACACATGATGAGACAGATGTTTTGAGTGCAAAAAAAACAAATAAAGTAGTGTGTTGGTGATGTTTAAATTTATATACAACTAGAGGAGTATGTTAAGTATGTAGTAAAAGAGGAAATTTTATATCCTATTTATTCAATTACATTGAACTCATAGTATTATATTGATTAAAATTTAATTGTTTATTAATAAAAAATATTAATTAATAGTTTGGATAACATAGAAAACGGTCAAGTGAAACATATAAATGAACTTAAAGGGAATGTTTTCGACCTGTAAACAAAATTTTAAGATCAGGAGAGGCTCTTGAATCCTAGTATGAAATAGGTAGTGGATTTTACTTATTATATATAAAAGGTATATGTGAACTATAATTATTCATAAAAAGTGAAAAAATAACCATATAAAAATAGTATTAAGATTATTGGATTTGATATAAAAAATATGGTTTCCACGATTGATGGAAAATGATAAGAGCCCACCCGTTGGATGAAAATTTATTTTGGGAGTAAGTAAGAATCATAATCCTTATTGGATCCATGAAATAAGTAGTCATAAAATAATGTATAGGAATAAACCTTGAATCATATGTAATTATTGTGGAATAATGGGACATTCTGAAAATTTATTTTCCATAGAAAAACCATACTTATGTGAATAATAATAATAATGGAAGCCAAATAAAAGAATCAAATATGATAAGTAAAGTATTTTAAAATTTTGACATGATTAAGGTCTGAAAATATATAAGACATGCTAAAGTATTGTTTATCGAAGGACTCAGGCACAACTTACTCCGTCTTATTCAAATGTGTGACTCAGAACATTCAATAAGGATTATCGAGAATATTTTTATCATCAAGTGATAACATAATGAATCTATTTTATAAGGAACAACAATGAAAGGTATTATTTTCGTTTTGAGGGAAAATGATGCTATGTTAATTCTATGAACATGGGAATAAAATAGGTTGTTGTGTAAATGGATTGGAAATCCTTTCCATCAATCCATAGTGAATTTGGTCAAATGTTATGCATCTCATGGTCTCCTTAAACTATCAATTGAAAATTATGACACAGGTGACTCTTGAGAACAAGGATATGTTAACAAGAATATTTTAAAGAAATATCGCCAAAAATTCAACTACAGTCCTTGAATTGGTATATGCAGATGTGTGTAGATTTATCTCAAAATATATTAATTTATTAAATAAGGTTTTTTGTTAATTGATTTGATTGTTTTAATATTATAGCATGTTTATTTATTTATTCACACATAATAGAAATATTGAGTTTCACATAAACAAATTCTATGGGAATTGGAATTGATTCTTGGAAAAATGATTCTAATTCTTTATACAAAAATTTATATGGAATTCACAAATATCCATGTATAATATTATATAATGAAACATGGGATAATGAATCAGTTATTATTAGTGATAACTCCTTAACAGAATAGAGTGTTTGAGAAAATAAATTAGAACAAAAATAACTGACCCATAACAAAATTATTGAAAAGGAACTACCAGTGAAATTATGGAAGGAAGTATTATTGACATCAATCTATAAATCCAATGGGGATTTGTTGTGTTCAATGGAAAAAATGTCTCCATACAGTATGTGGTACCGAAAGAGTTCAACATTGAAATAGTTTTGAAACTTTGGATGTATTTGGTTTTATCAATTAGGATAATCACATGAAATTTTATTCTTTAAGATATGTGTGGATATTCCATGAATATTCTGGAAAAAGAATAGAATATATGTGATTCAATATGTGTAATTAAAAATTAGTCAAATGGAATGATGTAATTATTATGGAGAATGAAAAAATTCATCAATAAAAAATTAAACAACTTCCTATTATTAGTGAATAAAATGTATGAATCTCAATTGTATTTGAAGTGTAATATTATGATTAAATAAACGATTCTCAAAATGTGAAGGGGGTTTATTCCATATTTACATGGATGCTGAAGATTTCAGCTGAAATTGATGGTAAAAATATCACTTATGATTAGGGAACAATAGTTAAAAAATATTGAATGATGTATTTACAAAATTCATCTTTCATATCATAGGTAGACAGTAAATGTCTCAACGATGTGTCCAAAGATGAGTATTGGGTTCATGATATTAATGAATAGCTTGACCAAAATTAATATAATAGAGAATGTAATAATGTTTCGATACTAGAAGGTAATTTTTTTGGTAAAAATGGCTTTTATTTAGAACAATCTAAATTAAGACGTATTTTTAATTTTGAAAAAATCATTACTAATGTGCCAGAGATACTCCCAGATCAAGGTGATCGATGATTTTGAGTCATTTTCACCTTTTGTTAGGATTAATTCTATTCACCATTTCTCAACCACAGTAGTGAAATGGAAATTAAATAATTTAAATATGGATATAATGTCAACATTTATCAATGGTATTCGAGAAAAAGATGTATAGAGAGTGTCTATGTGGTTTTGTATTTTTTGAAGATAATAATGGATATTTTCATCTAAGCAAGGAACTATTTTTGATTAATCAAGCACTGAGAGTGAGGTAATTATGTCTTGATTAGTTTTTTAAGAAACTCTATTTTCAGATAGGTTGAGTTGATTGTAATATTAATTTCAGTAGTGATAGTAATCAAAGGATGATGGCATTAGTGTATATTGAAGAATTAATAATTGGTTGATATGATAATGTGTAGTGAAAATATTTCTTATAGTTCTTAAAAACCGTGTTTAAAATGTCAATGATTATTGAGATATCCTTTTTCCTTGGGTTAAAGGCTTCAAAATGATGTAATGAATCATCTATTTCACAAAAAAAAATATCATGAAGTTATGATAATATTTGGAATGCATAATTCTAAGGATAAGTCAACTATGATGGATACCTAGATGAAACTATTATGAATGGATGACATAAAATTAGTGAAATTCATATAATATAAAATATTATTAGTTGTCATTTGTATTTAATAAGGAATTGCAATGATATTTCTATTTCCACATGCCGAGCACCAGGGTATCAAATAAATCCAAAATAGTAAAACATACTTGTATTAAAAATGAATACTTTAATACATTAAGGGAATTGTGGATTTCACTTTTCTGTAAAATAGAAAATCTTAGTAAGAGTTATAGGGAAATAAATTTTCATGTTTGGCCAGATGAACATATTTTAGAAATTAAACATTATTTGGTGCATTATATCTATTTTTATTGTGTATTTATTAAATAATAATGAATCATTATATTATTTTTTTATCACTATTATAGATGAATATATTATAGCTACTCAAGAATGCACATGGTTATTGTTGATGATGTAACAACCTGAAGATATAGGAGTTGAAATTATATTTCCAATAAAAATACTTTTTGATAATTCATGTTCGATAAATCATAGAAAAATTCTAATCTAGCACAAATGGATCCTGAAAATTGAAATCGAGTATCATTTTCTCAAGTAGTGGATGGTGTTTGGGCTACTAATGTTGGATTTCATGCCTATAAAACTACATGATGATTATATTATATTAAATAAATTACATAAATAAAAACATGAACCTCGTTTATTAGAACTAGTAGTTATGTTGGATCCCCTAATAAAAATTTTGTGTAGGTTGAACCCCTTATCCCATAGACATGGTGAGTCTTTATATTGTGTGATTATATTTTTTCCATATAAAGTTGTATCCAAAAAAGAGTGACCTTGGGGTTTAAATTCAATGGGGTAAAAACATCATGATTATTACTGGGGATAATGTGATTTTGGGGTGTTGTAGTGTTGAATAACATTTTATTAATATGATGCTAATGATACCCACACAAAGGTAATATATCACCATTGATGTGGAATTTTATGGAAGCAACTGACTAGTTTGGGAATTAAGTGATCCATTTATGAACAAATCGTAGTGCTATTCATTCTCATTATGAGAATGGATCATGTGGGTCAAGAGTGTGTGATGTTTACATATATTATTGCTATCTATAATTGAAATACACTTACTTTGGTAAAATATGGAATTATCATTAACTTGAAATCAAATGGTGATAAAAAGTCAACAAAACTATTGGAGGTGGTTGGTGGGAAAAAATCCATTATTGTAATAGTGATGTGTTCTATGGATGATTTTATTCATTAAAAAATTATTTGGAAAATGACTTCTATTGAAGGGGATAAATTTTTTATTAATAATAGGCTACTCCCTCTTTGACTCTTGAAAGTCGTAACAAAAATACAAAGGCACTGAATTTGTGAATGTGGTTCATGAAGGATTTTTTCTCATGCGAAGGTTTTTGTAAGATCATATGATTCATGGAGAAAGGTGGTTCATGAATCCAATTCATGTTTATTGATATTTGTGATATTAACAAAATTTTTGAGCATCCTGAATGCTATGTAATCTTATAAAATGTTATGAGCTTCATGAATGTTGTGAACACCATAAAGGATATGTATAATTAGATAAAGGAGTGTGAATCATGAATGTAGTGATATTCCAGAAAGGATTGGGCCTTTTGATTTTATTGAGCATAGAAAAGTTGTGATATTTGTGAATATTTTGATAATTTTGAAAGGTTTATATTCTTGTGAATAATTTTTAATTATCATGATGTTTGGAAATATAATATTCACAAAAGTAAATAACAAGACAATAAGATAGGATTGTATAGTAAAAATGGTATAATGTGGTATTCATCATGTGGAAGATCGTATAATATAATAATACATAAAATGAGGTGTAAACAATATTGATTCAAGTGATCAACATATTACTTATATAAAAGATAACTGAGAAAACATTAGTTAGGAGAGTAGTGAGATTTCAAATTTTGATTAGTTGTAATGTAAAAGGGATGGTTAGTCCTCACTAATTTTTTAATAGTACGGAGCATTATAGGACATGGTAAACTATATCATTTCCTTATTGTGAACCTTTGATGTATTTTAGTGGAGGTGAATTGTTTAAAATAGTTCTGTCTCGTGAATTCATTCATTTATTCTAATACATTACATTGTGAAAGGGAGAGAATAATATTTTTTTTAATGAAGAAACAAGATCTAAAGGGGATTTATTTTTAATCTATCATACATTGATTCACCCCTCCTTCTCAGGGTGTCTAAAATGTTTTGGATAAACCTTATAAAAATATCCATATTTGATAAAGAATGCATATTTATCCACATTTCCCTGGTTAACCATAGAAAATTAAAAGTAAACACCATATGTTAAAAATAATATATATTTTAACAAATAATATCACACATAAATAAGTAGTATATATATATAAGAGAAATATAATTTTCAATGATAAAAGAAAATATTAAATTGATTTATTGAAGATAAAGAAAACAACCACAAAGGAAATAGAGATTGTATATTAATTTTTTGTTATTTGGTAACATTTATATTATAAATCATGGAAGAATGAACCTGAAAAATATATAATAATCATGAAAAAATAGATATTCATCTTAAATTCATCTAATGGGTAGTATATAAAAAACATAAAAGTGAATGTGTGCATATTAACAAATATTTCTCAGTGGAATGGAAATTGAGGCAAAATCATATACCGTAGGTATAATTTTCATTGTACATGTATGAACAACCTATATAAATAATATAGGTTTATTATTAATAATTTATAGAACCATAATCATATATTTCATACCATATATGGGTCACTTAGTGTACATTATGACTTTTTCACTAAATATTCTATGTTAAAATATCTATTGTGGGTGATGATTGTTTCATTTTTCATGTTTGTTTTGGTTCCATAATATTTATACATTTTAATTAAACATAGATAAATCATATAAAAAATGATAATAATGATATACATATATATATATTAAAATATTTATATATGATATTATTGTGTCCATTAAAATTTACTTAATGAAAATGGATTACACCGTTCAAGGATATGGTAAGCCATATGTACCCATAAACTCAGATTCCATTGTCCATGAAAGATTGAATGAAACTATATTAAAATTAAATTAACTATTCTATTATAATTATTATTTTTAATTTATCATGAATATCAATCTAATAAATTTTTATTGCAATCCATATAAAATTAAAAACATTTGGCATCGATATGTATTGATGGTATACCAAATTAACAAATGAGTGACATTATTGTTTTCAAATTGATTAGAATATAAGAATTTGTATGTTATTTTATTTTTAAAATGTCATTTTTAGGTTCTAAATTTCTGATATATTTATGATCTGTATCCTTTCTAATCTCCATGTAATGTATTGGTAAAAAATTAATCACATCGCTTTTGGAGGAGGAAGTAAGCCATATAAACAAGAAACATTATTAAATCTATCATAGAATGGAACGTAATATTGTACAAATTATATAAACATTTATGAAATAATATATATATATATATATATATATGTTAAATCAATAATTTTATCCATCAATGAATGGTGTTGATGGAGAATGTGATATATCAATTCGTAAGGTGGTAGTCTGTCGTACACATGATTGACAGTTTCATTTTCTATTTGATTATTGTGTGGACGAATCATGGATATTAAATTAAAAAAATATAATATTAGTATTTAAGGGTTATTTTTGTTATTATATTATCAATTTTTATGATTATTTGATGGATGTGGGATAATAAATTAATTAAATATGGGTGTTTTATAATTTTATCTATTCTTTAGAGACCCTATTTAGGTTGATTCCTTAACACATCATTGCATAGATTAATATTAAAAATAAGGCCTCTATAATGTGGGTAAGAATAAAAAGTAAGATATTGTTGTATGTATTTGTCATGACTCATCCCACAGGGCCCATAGGTGACTACCCCAATCCCGCCATTCATAGGCCAATGGTTGCTGACAAGCACCTGAAGGCTTTTCCAGAACAGGGAAGGTATTACCTTATAGACCATTACACACTCAAAAAGGGAAACTAAATTAAAAAAACAACACAATTAAGTTATGAACAAGATAATAAAGTATAACCACAATTTCAACTGTAAACTGTAAACAGTGGGCCGGAATACAAGACCTAGAAACTGAACAGAATGTAAAAAACTATCACAACTGCCCTAGAGCTCTACATAAACTGTAGTAGTTGTATGTCTAATGTCAAAAAAGTGGATCTCGACTGCTCTTGTCGCACCAAGCTCCAACACATCCCAAACCTCATAATTATGACTCAGAGTATCAATAATCTACACCAGACACACACTTGTGGGAAGAGCGCTTGCATGGTTGAGTATAAAAACTCAGTAGTGGACCCCGAGACCCTTGAAGGTCTCTCAAAAATCAACAAATGAAAAAATCACAGTAAATACCACAAAGGTAATATCACAAGCATAATCTAAATCATGAATCACAATGAAAAGGTGACAACTCACTCTAACGGTATAACTTCAAGGTTACTGAGATAGGGTTGACTAGTCGTAATGCCATATTTTCCTATCAGTATTAACTCTAATGCTTACCCTTATAGGTCACTTTATGATGACCCATTTTATTCGCTAGATGCTGAAATGTATTGGTTGACGGTTCTGAAACATATTTTTTATTGTTGATTACCTATATTGGTCACTGCTGCTGACCTATATTGGTCATTGGTGTTAATCTGCATCGGCCACTGGTATAGAGGTAGTGATGATTTTTCATACAGTTAGATCATCCCACTCTAGATTTTCTAATGTTGTCCTGTATTGTTCTATCTTCTTCTTTCTGTCACCACCAACAAATAGATTCCCTCACAATGCATGCCTGGTCTCCAAAATATTCGGCTCCTCAATCCATCAGACTAATATCAATAGGTATGATGTCCAATAAAAAGAACACCCAGGGGACCACCCCGTCATAGGGTTCCCTATGTGAAAAATAGTGCGTTAATTAGACGCTCGATATGTGAGACATGTGCACTTTTGTAAACAGGTCCCTGTTGGATTCATGTCTGATCCAACCCAAGTCACATGTAATACTATTTCAAAACCCACTTATAGTACCTACAAAGGACCTCCTTGTCACGAGGGTCCTTATTCCATAGATGATGCATCCATCAGATGCCCATTCTGTTAGTTACACCCCTTTTCATGAAACGGGGGTTGATCGAACTTCAGTTCGGCCCAGCTTTTCCAGGCCCGCTGGAATATTCTGAAGTGTCTTCTTCCCAAAAGTTGTCCAAAATCCATGGAAAGCATGTAAACCAGACACTCGGTTTGTTAGTTATGGTAGTTTCTTTATTCGGGGACTGGTTGGGTCTGGGCCCAGTCTGACTCGGTCAGGCCGGCCCGACGAAATGGGTGCTTGGGTCTACCTAAACCCACCTAGGTATAGCCCTTTAAGGGTTGGAACAGTTCACTGGGTCCGGCCTATCAGGGTTGGAATGATTGTTCATGGGACCGGGCCATGGTTGGGAGGGCCCACCTGCACTGGCTCGATTGGTCGCGGGTCTCGTCCGGCCGACTGGGAGGGTCCAAAATTTTTGGTGGACCCTCGTTCATCCTGGTCCTCCTGAAGCTAGATTGTGTCTCAAGAGGGCCAAACAAATGTGGGGCCATTTCATCCAGCTGGTGGGCCGCTTCCCCCACCGCGTGAAGTAGTTGGCAAGGCGGCTGGCCAGTCTCCAACCGACGCAATAGGGCATGAGGGCACACCACCCCATTCATGACACGGCATGCTAGCCATTACTGATGTTGCAGGTGGAACATGTGGGCGTCACGCTTCTCTCGCGTGGCTGGCACGGGTCGGCCTCCTCTGGCCACCATGGTGCGTGACGGAATTCCAATATCCCACCACCTTCGGCTGTTTTCCACGTGCCTCCTCATTCCCACACATACCGCCGCCATAATGGTGTGCCGAAAGTTCATTTTGCGGGCCACCAGGCATGCTCTAGTGGTCTGTTTTTTGTTCCATATGTGCCTATGAGCCTCTTGGGTCATAGCCGCCACAGCGGGACACCTATCACTACCTTTCCGACATTTTAGTTGACTGCGCATGAGAAACACAAGAACAAAAATATCATAAGACGGTCCAGGCCTTGTTCAGATTGCCCATACCCTCTGCCTTACCATTTTAACAAGGGATGTTAGATAAAATAATGGAATTTATTAATAACTCCCATCTTTTAACCCCACATTATCCTCCCTTTTTTAAGAATGATCCAATGATCATCCCATTCATTGTTTGATCTGTGTTCTTATAAATCAAGAACAGTGAAGGGGGAAATATCACAATATCAAAAACAAAAACCCAAAACTTGAGATCCATTGGATATGTCGTGGTTACAGTGGGAGGAGTGTCCACATTGGATGACATCGTTGGCGTTCTCCGATACAAGATCATTGTCACCCAGGCTTCCATCATCTGTTATTGGATGTTCCTGCATTACTCTACCAGAGTTTCCTCGCTTGAAGAAGCCATTCCAAAACCCCACCATGAGCTTCATTTAAATAGGAGTGGGATAGGTGGGTAACACATTTCATAATTAATGAGTTTTATTAAATGAATTAATGAACAACTTTTAATTCACAATGTTGGAGTTACACAGTTGATGAGTGAAGCCATTAATTGGTTGGACATGTCACCAGCCCCACCAATTCCACTCATCTGTTTGAGAAAAATAAAATAAAATAACAATTACATGTTATTTTACATTACTTTAAAATTTCCAATACATAAATTTTTCTCCAGACCTACTTCGGTTGACGTGAAACTTCGCCTAAGTGAATCATGGCTCTACGGATTCAAAGAGGCCCTAATTTTTTTAATCTGAGCACCCTTTCAAATGATTAAAAATGTCACCCACGCATTTACTAAATGTAAAATAAAAACGTTTATAAATTCATTCCACTAGCACAGGGCCACAGAATCAATTTTTGTAAATTTCTGCAGACTCGTCAAAATCCCAAATAATTTAAAAAACATTACATGGAATTTTTGGGTCTTTACATTCTCCCCATCTATGGGATTTACGTCCCTGAAATCCAAACCAATCTACACAAATAAAGAGGGGTATTGGGCATGAATTTGAGACTCTTTCTCCCATGTTCTATCCTAAATATTCCCATGCTACCACAAATTTTTCACCACTGATATCGACCACCCATGAAGGATCTACTCATATCGATCCTTTATCTCTACTTGGTACCTCGCAAAAGATAAACTGTCATCAATCTCCAGATCACTATGGTTGATGGAGTGAGATGGTTCATGCACATATCTCATCATCTGGGATACGTGGAAGATTTCATGCACCCTCTACATATACATTGGCAGTGCCAAGTGGTATGCCACCTTTCCAATCATCCCAACTATAAGAAATGGTCCAATAAACCTTGGTGAGAGTTTGCTGCCTTAACCAAATCTATGTAGTTCTCGTCGTGGGGAGACTCGTAAGAATATGTTGACCCCATCCTGGAACTCTAGTGGTCTATGTTGCCTATCATCAGAGAACTTCTATCAGCTCGGGGAAGTGTCCATCCGCTCTCGGATGACCTGCACCTTTTCCATGGTATCTCGTACCAGATTTGGGCACACGAGTGCTGGCTCTCCAAGAACCATCCAACACCAGGGCGATCGGCACGGTCATCCATACAATGCCTAAAAATGGGCCATAAAAGTGTTATATTGATAATTTTTGTTGTATGTGAAATCGTCAAAGGGTAGTTAGTCCCCCCAACTGCAAAAAGACTCAAGGACCCATGCAAAAAACTAGTCATCCGTGGTCAACATGGTCTGATCAGTCTGGCCATCTGTATGTGTGTGAAAAGTTGTGCTCAAGAGAATATTAGTACTAAAAGCCTCCTTTAATCTATTTCACATCAAGGATGTGATGTGTGTGTCATATTATGAAACATTCATCGAAGTCACCCCCTAAATTTTCATGATCTCAAGAACGAATAGAGGTCCCGAGATCTCTACCAAACCCTTATCTCAAATATAAATAAAGTGAGATGAGGTAAAAACTCGTAAATTTAAAGGAAAATGTTTTCTTAAATACTTTTTAATTTTATGAGTCTTTGGATTCTGACGGCACATGATTCTGAGGCCCGGTGTGCTCGGAATCAATTTCTGAAGTTTAGCTCGTGTACGTTCAGTAAACGAACGAATGAGATTTTCTATCTTTTGAACCGGTGCTGAGAATTTAAATCTGAGGGCACCGATGAACTCGCAGCGCCGGTAATTTCATAATGGTACCTTTACCACAGTTGCGTTTTATGTGGGATGAGAATTATTATTTGGGATTTAATTAATCAGTAAATAAAATTGTTTGTAAAAATTAATTTTATTATCCTTTGAAGTCAAACACTTCCATGAGAAGATATTGGTGGGGCCCACAACCACCCAACTTCCCATGTGTGGTTATATGGGAGGTGGGTCCCACACAAGCCCAAACCTTAAAACTTCCCATAACCCTCTTTAAACTCCCCCATCAAACTTAACAACTCTCCCATATTTATGAGACCTCTTGCCTCCTCCACTCTCCCACATTAAATCTTTCCAACACATTAATTTAATTTATTGAACCACATCAATTAATTAATTGAAGTGGTTTAAATTTTCATTATAAATTGAATGTTATAATAACATAATAGGAGAATCCTATTATTTTATTTTGGGGAGGAATTTTGTTGTGCTATGGAAGATTGGGGAGAGCTCTTGAGATTTTAGAAGAACACCGGTCCTCCGATGAAGAACGACGTCTCCTTCGACGAAGAACGTCGGTTCCCTGAAAAACAACAATGCACCTCCATTCTCTTCTCCGTGACATGTGAGGAGATGTCGCTTCCACCTCGGACGCACTTCGACGACGTCTACAAATCCTCACCTTGCGACACTGTCTTCCATGATGCCGATGTTCGACATAATTTGTAGAGGTATGGGTTTATTCATGAAGTGTATGTTTTTATACCCCATACTTCATTGTAAATCGTTTTTTATATATAGCCAATTTCTATCGCTATATGCGGAGGGCACGGGCCGAACGAACATGTCTCGACGACCCCCATAGATCTTGTTTATTATTTTTATGATCAAAAACTAAAGGCGGAGGAGGCACGATGTCATAGGGTCGTTCCGGGAATGTGGCGAAGGAAGTCGGCACTGACGCGCTGGCTGTGCGGGAGGAACCGTGGCCCGCATCGCAGCCCACTTCAGCGCAAGAACCGGAAAGCCTGTTGGTCAGCCGGGTGAAGGGAAGCTACGGCGCGAGGAGGGAGCTGTGCTGGAAAACCGGTCAGCCCGTCGACTGGCCAGGTTGAGCCAGATGGCAGCACTAGGAGGACGCCTCACTAAAGAAATCCGCGGCCCGCAGTGCGGGTCACGTGCGCGAGAAGGCCGGCCAGCCTAGCCGGCCGGTTTGGGAAGGGTGTCCCCTCTTGGAGCCACTAGTTCGGATAGCCGGGGGCCACCCCCCCATAGATAGCTCGGCCAGTCGGCTGAGCTGTAGTGCCGTGCGCTCGGCCGGGCTGGGCCACGCCCCACCTGGCCGGGCCGCGCAACATTGGGTTGGGCCGCACCACTACGAGCTAAGCCACGTCACTTAGAGTAGGGACACACCCCTTAGAGCCAAGAAACCACTTCGGGACGAGCTTCGTTTTCCTTCGGACTAGTCAAACTGTGTTAACCTGGCCCGTCCGCCTGCTGGGATAAACGGGTAGGACCCGTTATTCACTTAAACCTGAATAACATAATGACCGCGCGTCCGATCGACGTGTCTTCTACATCACTGGGACCTTATCGATGATTCAGTGCTTTTGTGATACTCTAGGTGTATTTTGGATAATATTGATAAACGGCCGGGTTTGGAATAAGAATATTTCCAACCGGGACCCTGAAACGGAATAGCTAATATCTCTCAGAATGGGCGTCCGTTTGACGTGCCGTCTATTGCGTTGAGTTCCTTTTGATGAGACAGAACATTGGGATACAAAAAATCTGGACTTTGTGACAGTTGATGTATCGACCCCATTTTTACTCGGGGAGCATACCCTCCCCGAATCGAGTACGCTGTGTGTGGGAACCGTAGATATGGCTGCGACTGCAATGACGATGACGACTATACTTGGATCCTACGTAGGTTCGGTTGTGAGGACGACTGTACTTGTTTCCTCCATGGGTTCGGCAGTGGTGACGATTGTACATGGATCCTATGAGGGTTCAACAGCGATGGCTACTGTACTTGGATCCTACGTGGGTTCGACATCGTCGACATTTACACTTGAATCCTATGTGGGTTTGGTAGAGGAGATGATTCAGAGGATACATCTAATCATATCCACCCTTCTTCGAGAGTAGTATACCTGTGTGAGATAAGTCTTTATTTAAATCATAATCATTACTATGATATACTTCTTTCTTGTGTGGAGTGGATTGTTCTTGGGCTCAGAAGTTGGAGCCGTTCTTGAATTGATGACTTAGGTATATGTATGGGCATATATGTAAGTAGGGTTGGTTGATTCTTCATGGTGTTCCTTTCCTTTGTGGTTTATCCTTCGTGGATTCTAGGAGACCGTCGGAAGTCTTGAGTTCCCTACTGAGTATCGTATACTCACCCCTTCATGGTCATTGCTCGTACTACATTGTGTTGGTTGCAGGCGACAGAAAACACGGATCATGGTCGAGGTTTGTGGATTTGTAGAGTATCCGGAGGTGGACCACCTGGCGGGACATACACGGAGCAGACTGATAGACCTGAGGTACCGACTCGACTATATGTACCCATCCTTCATGTGGGATTCCAGGAGTAAGACAGAGAGGTTGCTACTTTACATTACAACGATTGTACTTTATTTCTCAGTTGTACTGTACTTTCAGTTGGGTTTGTATACTGGCCCATTTACTTTCCAGCACATACTATTGTACTCAGTTTACTTAGTGTTTACAACATTTTGCATACTCGGTTGTGTTTTTACCTATATAAAGGAAATTCCTTCCCTTTTACCGATATTTATGCCATTGGTTCCTGTCGCCAGCCCTTGGACTATGGAAGGCGGGTTTGGGGTAGTCACGACACGGGCCCCGAGGACAAGTCGTGACAAATTGGTATCAGAGGATTCGGTTTTACCGCAAAACTCAGGACTCTGATAATTTCTTCTCTGTGAAGAAATAGTATTAGGAGTATTGATTGTGGTTTTCAGTCTAGGGAGTCCAGTGTCGGTGTAGCGGCTGACGTATCTATACACCAGGATCCTGACTTCTGATTTCCAACTCTGTGCTCTAAAACAATGATTGCATGTATTTTTAAAGAGTTTTCTTTGTGGTTTATTGTGTTATCTCACGAGGAATACTGTATTAACTGTGGCACACCTATTTCTTTTCACGATGGCCCCACATAGGCAGCCGATAGGGGCTCTGAGCTACATGCGAGATGGCAGCCCACCGAGCGACGAGGCCTCAGTGCGGGGCCCCATTTCAGCGGAGGCACCAGCGGTTCCTCTACCCTCTGGGCCACAGATACCACCAGCCCCAGCTGCGGAGAGTGCACTCCGCCTGAGTGTTTTGCATGAGTTTCAGTGATAGAGACCGGCCTGGTTCCATGGAAATATGGATCCTCTAGAAGCCGAGGATTGTCTGGAGGATATCATCAGAGTCTTCAGATTGGTAGGGACACCAGAAGACCTTATGGTGATCCTTTCCCCGAGTCTCTTGCACGCAGCAATAGGTAGATGGTTGATCCTGATTCTCCAGGTGCACGATGAGGCATATCTACTTTGGATGGACTTTGAGAGCCTCTTCCGCTCGAATTTTTTTCCAGCCACCCTCAGTACAGTGTGCATCCAGGAGTTACTATATCTGCAGTAGGGCAGTATGACAGTAGCCCCGTACTCGGTGAGATTTACCAACCTCTCGCGCTACTCTAGGGACATGGTACGAGCCCCATTTATCTGGGACCGGACTTTCGAGTAGGGACTGAGGCATGAGATCAGGGCTTCTATGATATCCCTCATCATTCCGATGCAGATAGAAGTACTAGAGCGAGCCCTTCATGTAGAGAGCTTTCTTGCTGAGCTTGCGCCCGTAGCGATACCCTCTACAGGGCGACACATAGTGGAGTATTTTTCAGCTGGTAGTAGACAGATGTCCTAGAGGTCCAAGAGGACCAGGACATTAGGTGGGCGACCTCAGGATATTGGTTCGGATGTGTGGGTCACATGCAGTAGATCCATTCATACGATAGATAGGCAGTAATATGCATGCGGCAGGAAGGGCCACATGGCTCGAGACTGCCCGACCCGCCATGCAGAGCAGCAGCAGACAGTAGAGGGACCTTCCAGGCAGAGGCAGAGGATTTGCCATGGCAGTCCACAGGGAGAAGGCAGATGAGGCAGAGGAGCTGGCCGAGTAGTGGGTGGTGGACGAAGCTTAGAGGCTCTACCACCACCACCACGAAGAGGACCACCCAGACCACAGGAAGCTGGCCGATAGGGGCAGGCTCATCTCCAGGTAGTTGAAACCTATGACCACGGTGCACCTGAGATGATTCGAGGTACTATCTTTGTCTACTCCACCCTTGTTGTAGTTCTTATAGATACTGGAGTGATTCATTCATTAAATTCTGTTGCTCTTGTTCGGATCTCAGAGATTTCGACGGAGCCGTTGGCTCGATCCTTACAACTAGAGACTCCTACGTTAGCATAATTGATGATTACACACAGGTGTTGGTAGTGTGATATTACTTTAGGAGGCGAGAGCTTCGGATGGGATCTTCTTGTAGCGGCATAGAGGTCATACGATGTAATTTTGGGCATGGATTGGTTATCTACTGTCCATGCTCAGATCGACTATATTAGGCGCAAAGTGAAGTTTGTCCGCACAGATGGGAGCAGGTTCCCCTTTACCAGTGAGAAGGGAGCCTTTGCAGCACAGGATGGACTTATTCATAGGAGAGTGTAGCCGACCACACATCAGTTGGATAGTCTCATCCTCGGATCAGGTGATGTGCAGAGTCTGAGTTTGTTTGTTGTGGTGGATCAGTATGCGGATGTTTTTCTTGACGACGTTCTAGGGCTACCTACTCGCAGAGAGATTAATTTCTACATTGACCTGAACCCCGGGAAAACACCAATATCTACTCCAGCATATCGGATGTCTCCTGCCGAGCTTCATGAGCTGCAGGTGTAGTTGGAGGATTTACAAATAGAGGGATTCATCCGACCTAGTGTTTCACCATGGGATTCTCCGATTTTATTCACCAGGAAGGTGTAGGGGAGCTTACGACTATGTGTAGACTACCGTCGCTTGAATCAGGTGACCGTAAAGAACAAGTACCCACTCCCAAGGATTGAAGATCACTTTGATCAGCTCAAGGGAGAACTGTGGTTCTCAATGATAGAACTCAGGTCAGGCTGTCATCACCTAAGTGTTATAGACGAGGATGTGCATAAGACGGCTTTCAGGTGTCTGTATGGCCACTAAGAGTTCTTGGTTATGCCTTTCGGTGTAACCAATGCACCAGCAGTGTTCATGATTCTCATGAACAGGATCTTTCAGCCTTAACTCGATCGTTTTGTCTAGTCTTAATCAACGACATACTGATTTACTCGACTACGGAGGAGGAGCACGCCTACCCCTTGCGGGTTGTACTGGACACAATCCGAGAGCACCAGATTTATGTTAAGATCTCAATGTGGTTGTTCTGGATTCGAGAGGTTGACTTCTTGGTGCACGCCATCTCAGAGGTGGGAGTTGTTGTGGATCCGGTGATGATCGAGGCATTACTAACTTGGGAGCCACCGAGGAGCGTGATAGAGGTGTGGAGTTTCCTAGGTCTGGCTAGGTACTATTGGAGATCAGTTCCAGACTTCTCCAGAGTTACAACACTTCTTTCAGCTTTGATGAAGAATGGGAAACACTTCGTGTGGTCAGATAGATGTCAGCTGAGCTTTCAGGAGCTGAGAAAATGATTGACCAGTGCGCCCATCTTGAGGTTACCGGAGGAGGGTGTAGGGTACGTAGTTTACTACGATGCATCAAGGACCGAACACAGCTGTGTCCTGATGCTGGATTCGGTAGGGATCACCTATGGTTCACAACATTTGAGGCATAACGAGTAGAACTAAGATACCCATGACCGAGATTTAGCAGCTGTGGTCTTCATCTTGATTATCTGGCGTCACAATCTGATGGGAAAATGCTTTATATTATACTCTAACCACTAGAATCTCAGGTACATATTCTCAGAGAAGGACCTGAACATGATAAAATAGTGATGGCTCGAGTTCCTCCTGGACTATGACTTTGAAATAGTCTATACTCCTAGGAATGGGAATATTGTGGCTGATTCTCTCACTATGAGATCAGGAATTTAGCTACATGGAGAGACGACAAAGCAGCTAGCCGCTTTGCAGATATCCTTCATGGATAGAGATGGGGAATCCTTTCTATAGTCCATCATAGTCACTCCTCCACTACATCAGTAGGTCAGAGAAGCACAGTGTGGGTACGTTGACTGTGAGATGTGACGTGCTCGGATTTCCACAGGAAAGATGCCTGATGGATTTTATGAAAGAGGAGAGCACTTCATCCCCTTCAGGGGACGAACTATGGTACCAGTTGCACTACCGGAGGATGTACTGAGGGATTTTCACACTTCCCCTCTGGTGGTACACCTTGGAGTGGCGAAGATGTACCAGGACCTCAGACGACAACCCTGGTTGTCGGGTATGAACAAGTCTGTAGTAGAGTTCATTTCACGATGCCGCACTTTCTAGCAAGTGAAGGCGTAGCACCAAGTACTAGCAGTCTTGGTACATCCCTTAGAGGTTCTAGAGTGGATGTGGGACTGGTTATCCATGGAATTGGGATGAGGCTTCCACATACTTCTAGAGGATAGGACTCCATCTTGGTGATCGTAGAACAACTCACCAAGTCGGCCCAATTCCTTCCGATCAGATAGTAGGGCTCAGTAGAGAGATTGTGACGCCTCTACACTCTGGAGATCGTACGGCTTCATGGTGTGCCATTTTCTATCATCTCTGATCGAGACACTCTATTTACTTCCCGAATTTGGAAGGGGTTGTAGGAGGCATTTGGGATGTACTTACGCATGAGCACCACCTTTAATCCTCAGATGGATGTCCTGATGGAGAGGACCATTCTGACACTCGAGGACAAGCTTCGTGCATGTGTCCTTAACTTTGGTCATAGCTAGGAGGATCACATACCCTTGGTGGAGTTTGCGTAAAACAACAGATACCACTCCACCATCGGGATGGAACCTTACGAGGCACTGTACGACCAACCTATCAGATAACCTCTGTGCTAGACCGACCCTGGGGAGTTCGCACTAGTAGAACCAGAGATGGTTCAGGCTACGACGGAGAAGGTGCAGATCATCCATAAGCGGATGAGGACTACACAGATTAGATAGAAGTCCTATGCTGGTAGGAGACTGAGACCACTGGAGTTCGAGGATGGAGACCATGTTTTCGTATGGACCTCACCTCGCCCTCGATTATAGAGATTTGGCCGGGGTGGAAAATTATCTCCACACTTCATTGGAACATTATAGTTCCTTATTAGGGTAGGTGAGGAGGCTTACCACCTGTCCCTTCCACCTCAGTTGCACCGGGTGCATGACGTCTTCGAAGTATCTCATCTGAGGAGATACATGCATAACCCGACTCACGTCATTGATCATGGGGAGCTGGACATCGATGATGGAGAGACATTTGTGGTGTTCATGGTTGAGATCGAGGATCTACAGAAGCGGGTCCTACGTTGATGGTAGATTCCTCTTGTGTGAATTCGTTGGCTGCACAGGAACCTCCAGGAGAGCACATGGGAGCAGGAGGCTCAGATGCATGCATAGAACCCTAATTTGTTTTCTTACATAGTGATGTAGTTTATGGGGACCTAAACCCTAAGGTGGGAGTAATGTAAAGACCTAAAAATTTCATGGAAATTTATTTCTTAAATTATTTGGAATTTTACGAGTCTGTGGCTTTTGACGGAACTTTATTCCGAGGTCTGGTGTGCCCGGATTCAATTTCTGATCTTTCGCTCTGGGGCCCACAACCACCCAACATCCCATGTGTGGTAATATGGGAGGTGTGGTCCACACGATCCTCAACCTTACAACTTCTTATAACTCCCTTTAAACTCCCCCATTAAACTTGACAACTCCCCCATATTTATGAGACCTCTCACCTCCTCCTCTCTCCCACATTAACTCTTACCAACCCAATAATTTAATGAATTCAACCACATCAATTAATTAAATGAAGTGGTTTGAATTTGAATTTTAAATTGAATGCGATAATAAAATAATAGGATAAGCCTATTATTTTATTTTGGGGAGGAATTACATTGTGCTAAGGAAGATTCGGGAGAGCTCTTGAGATTTTGGAAGAACACCAGTCATCCGACGAAGAACGATGTATCCTTCGATGAAGAACGCCGGTTCCATGAAGAAAAACAACGCACCTCCATTATAATCACCATGATAAGTGAGGAGACGCTGATTCCACCTAGGAAACACTCTGACGGCATCTATGAATTCACACCTCATGACGCCGTCTTCCGCGATGCCGACGTTCGACATCATTTGTTGAGGTAGGGGATTATTCTTGAAGTGAATGTTTTAGTACCCCGTACTTTGTTGGAAGCCGTTATTTATATATGGAAAATTTATATCACTATACGCGGAGGGTTCGGGCCGAACGTACATGGCCCGATGAACCCCAATGATCCTATTTATTATTTTTGGGATCGGAAAACGAAGCTGGAGGAGGAATGATGTCGTCACGCTGTACAGGGAACGTGGCCAAGGAAGCCCCCGCTGACACGCCGGCTTTGCGGGAGGAACTGCGGCCCGCATCGCGAGCCCCTTCGGCAGAAGAATCGGTCGACCCATCGGTCGGCCGGGTTAAGGGAAGCCGCGACACCAGGAGGGCGCCACGCTGATGAAATCTGCAGCCCATCGTGCGGGCCATGTGCGCTCAAAGGGTAGCTGGCTTGGTTGGTCGGTTTGGGAAGGGCGCTACCATTTAGGATAGCCAGGGGCCGCCCCCACCCCCACACACCCCCCCGGACCGATTGTCTTACCGACAGAGCCTGCTGGGCCACGCACCTAGTCGGGCCGTGCCTGGCCGGGTCGGGCTGCGCCACTTCGGGCTGGGCCGCGCCACTACGGTGCGGGCCGCGTCACTTCGGGCCAGGCCATCCCCCTTCGGGCCAGGCCAACACTTCGGTCCGAGCATCATTTTTCGTTGTGACCGGTCTGACACCCATTCTAGGTAAGACCCATCAAACTGGTTTAACCCAAACCGTGGGCCCACTAGGCTAAACGGGTTGGTCCCGTTTTTCACTTAAACGCAAATAACATAAAGACCGTGAGTCCGATCGACTCACCGTCTGCCGAACTGGGACCCTATCGACGAGGCAATCCTCTTGTGATACTCTTAGTGAGTTTTAGACATCTTTGTTAAATGTTCAGGTTTGAAACGTGCATATTTCCAACCAGGACCCTCGAACGAAAAATCCAATATCTCTCAGACCGGGCATCCGTTTCACGTGTTGTCTATCGTGTTGAGTTCCATTTGACGAGAAAAAACATTGGTATACATAAACTCTGGAATTTTTGATAGTTGATGTATCGAACCCCTTTTCACTCGTGGAGCGGACCCTCTTGGAATCGAGTAAACAGTGCATGGGAGCCCTAGAGTGGGCTGTGACTATGACGATGATGACGACTGTAATTGGATCCTATGTGGGTTCGGCAGAGAGGAAAAATGTACTTGGATCCTCTGTGGGTTCGACAGTGATGAAGACTGTATTGGGATCCTACATGGGTTTGGTAGCGATGGTTATTGTATTGGATCCTACGTGGGTTTGGCAGCGACAACTTCTGCACTTGGATCCTACGTGGGTTCTGTAGAGGAGATGATTCAGAAGAAACATGTAATTATCTGCACCCCTCTTTGTGAGTAGTATACCTGTGTGAGCTGAGTCATGACATTCAAAAATTATCATTGGTATGATTGACTTCTTTCCTATGTGGACTGGATTGTACTTGGGCTCGGAAGTTGGATCCATACTAGAATTGATGACTTAGGTATATGTAGGGGAATATACATAAGTAGGGTTGGTGGATTCATTGTGTTTTTCCTTTACATTGTGGTTCATCATTCGTGGATTCTGGGAGACCATTGGGGGTCTCGAGGTACCTAATGAGTATCGTATACTTTCCCATGCAGGGAAATTTCCTGCACTACGTTGTGTTGGTTGCAGGTGAGGGAGAGCACTGATCGTGGATGAGGCTTTTGGAGCAAGACGGTATCCGGAGGTGGACCACCTGGCGGGACGTACACGGAGTGTTCGGACAGTCCTGAGGTACCAACGAGACCTGTACCCAAAATTTAGGTGGGATTCCCGAAGGATGACTCAGTGGTTTCTTCTTTAATTTACAGCAGTTGTATATTTTTTCTTAGTTGTACTGTACTTTCAGTTGGGTTTGTATACTGGCCCATTTACTTTCCAGCACTTACTTTTTAACTCATTTTACTATGTTTTTACTCCAGCTTGCGTATTTTGTTGTGTTTTCTTACTTATATATAGATAATGCCTTCCATTTTATCAGGATTTACGTCTTTGTTTATAGTCTTCAGCCCCTGGCCTATGGAAGGTGGGCTTGGGGTACTCACAACACGGGACCCGAGGATGGGTCTTGACAGCCGACATGGTGACCCAGTCAATGAAAAACTAGATGGTATCGTGCCATTTGGATGTACGTGGTATCCCCATAATGAAGTCCTTCAAAATCACTTCCCACTTCCTCTTGTATGTCGAGGGGTTGGGTCAAGTCTGCTGGTACCTGTTGCTCAACCTTCACTTTTTGGATAGTAAGGCTTCTTGAAACAAACTCCTCCACAACTTTCTTCATCCCTGTCCACCAGTACTAACACCAAATGTAACGACCCAATCTTTTTGAGTAGTATATTAACTTACTCTTATTTATTTAATAAGATGTTAATGGTTAATGCAGAAAGAGGAGTCGATGGCTTCATCCAGTAGACTCAACCCTTACGAAGCCCACTTATCAGAGCTTGGGAAGGAGGTAGCATCTGTGGGCTTCGCTTTGGACCAAGCCCAATCTGAGCTCCAGCGTGTCAAGCTTGAACGAAAACGCTTGCAGGAGAAGTTCAAGTTAGTGGAGATTGCTACTAGGGCAATGTTATCTGAGACTCCCTCAGATTCTATCACCATAGCACACCTTACACTTAGGTCTTATGCCAGTGTTATAAGGGGCTATGTGATGAGAACCTAGTTTCCTTGTGTAATCCTTTCGGATGAATAAATTGAGATTTCTTCCTTTAGTGATGTTTGTGAAATTTCAAATGTCTAGATAATTTTAGAATGTATTTTATTGATGAATTTTGAAAAAGGGATATTTTGAAATATTTATGTAAACCCTAAATAACTAATGATGTGTAATGATTTTCAAAAAATGGTCTTCTACAAAAGTGTTCATTAAGGAATTTGGAGTCTAATAAGATCAACTTAATTTTTGATGAATAGTAAATTATGAATAGTGATTTTACGCTTAGGATTAGTAATGTGACCAAATGGATTAGTAATTTTCACTTAAAGAAAGTTTTAATATAATTTAGACACCTTGGTTAAGTAATGTGATTCAATAAAATGGGTAAATAACGGTTTCATAAATTATTAATCAAGTATTAGTTTTTTCGGATGAATAGTGTTTTTTAATTAAAAATTTAATTAAAAATAATTAGAAAATTATTTTTATAAAAATGACTTTATTTTTGAACTCAGAGCATCGATATTATGTTATGGTAATTTTTGGGGATTTTTCTGAAAAAATGAATTTTCGATGAATAGTGTATTTATTTAAAAATTAAATTAAAAATATTTAGAAAATTATTTTTATAAAATGGATTTCATTTTTGAAATCAGAGCATTGATATTTGATTAAGGTGAAATTTTGGGATTATTCTGAGAAAGTTGAATTTTCAGTGAATAGTAAAAATACCGTTTTAGGGTTTCGGTATGTTTAATGACATCATAATGATGTCATGATGATGTCATTATATCTTTTGTGGGTTGCCCGGCCAAGGGTGATGAATTATTGTTTTGGGGGCCCCATGTGGCCTAACTCCATGATAAATGCCAAGGGAGAGCCCATGGGTTTGAGAAAAGCACATGTGAGGTGTCCTTTGGCCATTAATGCTTTGTCCCCTCACTTTCCCTATAAATACCCACCCTTTCCTCCCTTAGTTTTCACTCCCAACTCTCCCCCAACGAAGTTCTGGTCTTATTACCTTCCAAGGAGTCCTCCCAAGGTGCCCCCAAGCCCTAAAGGTCCAATCCTTTGAGTTTCAAGAGTCACATTTTAAGGTAAGGGATCCGACCCCTCTCTTTCTTTTCATGAAATCTCTTTTATGTCATTCCTATTATGCTCCATGTTTTTATGTGAGAGGATGTTCTTTTATATTCCTCTTACTGCCCTTTCATGTTTATATGATGAGAGATCCCCTCTTACTCTCATCATTTCGTTTTATGAAAGTTTAAGTGACGCCGTTAGGCTGCCGAATTTTTAAGGGGATTCTTTCACCCTTCTCATTTTCAAGTTCAATTTTCATGTCATGTCTTTAAAGTTCCTTTTTATTATGTTGGGGTATGATCTCTATATCAATCATACTGATCTCTTATGATCATATGATGAGGGACCCTTTTTGATCTTGTCAAATCATTTTCTTTTGAAGTTAAGTGACGCCGTAAGGCTGCCGAATTTTCATAAGAGAAATCTAATCTTTTTCCTTCCATGTTTTTCATTTCAAATGGTATGTCCCTAAAATTTCGTTACCATGTCCATATGTCCTTCTTATTCTTTCACCCTACTGTTTTATGGATCACTTATGAGTGGGTGACCCATGTCCCCTCTCATTTCAACGTTTTCTAAAACCCCGAAACTTAGCTGTTATGCTGCAGAATTTTCCCCTCAAAATGCCTCTCTCTTTTCTCAAAAATTATTTTATGTTATAAAGTGAATACTGAAAGCTCTTATTTCTACAAGGGTATTCACATATATATCAAAATGTTCCATTTTAAATTCTGGGATTTACATACATGAGACCCGCTTTCCCTTTCCGTGGGTTTAAAGTGACGTAAAGATCATGTCTTTAAAGCAGTTTTTAAAACGTTATGATTATGAAATGAAACCCATTTATTTTATGCTATGTGGGTTATTTATGAAATGTTTGATGATGATATATGTGGGTCACATGATAATAAAGGCAAATTTAAGGGTGCGCCCTGATAGCGCTCCAATGCATTGGGTAATGATGTAACCACTAGAGATTACAATTTTCATGATACCTTGGTGAATAACCTTGGTAATTTTCAAATGACACCTTGGGGATGGACCTTGGTGATATGTTCATGATTGTCTATGTTAAATGATGTAGCCACATCTTCAAGTTATGAAAAATGTTATTTTTATTATGAAATGCCTCATGATTTCTTTCTTATGCCTTAAAGTTCTTTTCATGTCCTTATTGAAGTATCTCAAGTTCACATGTAAAATGTTCCTCTTATTTCCCTTACTGGGCCTTCTGCTCACCCTTTCTTTTGATGTATGTCCCCAGGTTATGAGATGCATAATGAACATAGGATGAACTAAAGGATAAGCCTTTCAAGTGTTTAAGAAGAATGTTTTTATGTTTTTTTTATGTATTTTGTTCCTGGTTTCCAAGACACTAGACCTTAAAGATCCTCAGTTATGTGTAATGTAATGAAAGTTTATGTTATAAAATGGCGGGATGCTATAGTTGGTATCAAAGGATGGTTTAGTTATTTGTGGAAATTAGGATATAAAAACTTTAGGAAGAACCCTATAGAAAAGTTTAAATATAGGAAAACTTCCTGGTATTTTGGTAAGTATTAAGTAAGTGGTCTATCAAACAAATACATCCCTGTCTGGATACGAGCAGGTAGAGGCGGCTCTGGCACAGATGTACATAGGGGTAAAACCCGAAAACACCGCTTTGAGCTAGACTCGAACGGGAACTGGTGCACGATAACGGGCCTTGCTGCACTCTTGGTTACGACACTCCCGGGGGATATGTTTGGTTAATCACATGCTTTTTATGAATCATTATGAAGGAATTATAGAGAACTATAATTGTCTAAGCACGAAGTCTTAGTTAAAAGATTCATAAATGAAATAAGTTTCTCACTAAGGTTTTATTCTTTTAGAAAATGGCGGGCAATAGGAGAAACCGTGCCGATGGTGACCGCAATGCAACATGTGCTGACGGCCCTCCGATGGAAGCCGGAATGGAAACATTCATGCGGATGATGAACCAACTGACTCAAGTTATGAGTAATAACTTGAATCAAGATGAGAGGCCAACCTCACCACGAAGGGAACAACTTTCTGTTGAGTCCTTCATGCGTCAACGACCGCCAACATTCAGTGGATCTACTGACCCATTGGTTGCGGAACAATGGATAAGCTCCATTGAAAAGATCTTTTCTGTACTTCATTGTTCGGAACAAGAAAAAGTCACCCTTGCTGTTTACCGCCTAGAGGGAGAAGCTGATCAGTGGTGGTCACTGATCAAAAACACGAAGCCACGAGGAGAGATGGAAGCTATGGAGTGGGAAGAATTTCGGGGGATTTTCTTTAACAAGTATTTCCCTCGTTCCATGAGAACGAAAATGGAGAAAGAGTTTCTCGAGCTGAAGCAGAAGGAGAACGAATCTGTCGGAAGCTATGAGATGAACTTCACAAGGATTTCCCGTTATACCTCAAGCTTTGTCATGGACCCTAATGGGAAGGTTGATAGATTCATTGGCGGACTACGACCACATCTGCGGAAGAATCTAGCCAACAGGGACTACGATAGCTATGAAGAAATAGTTCGAAGTGCTATGAAAGTTGAACTAGAGTTTGGGGAGACACAGTGGTCTCACAAATCTAATGAGAAGAAGAGAACTCTAGAACCAAGCCTGGGAAGAAGTTTTGATCAGGAAAGAGGTGGAAAGCATATGCAACATGCCACATGCAATAAATGTGGGAAGAAGCATCCGGGGAACTGCTTGATCGGAAGTGGCAAGTGCTATAGGTGTGGAAAAGAAGGCCATATTTCTCGGAATTGTCATGGTGATGTGAAGCCTCAAATTCCCAACACTAACGACAGAGGAAAGATGGTTCTGGCCCTACCCGAAGTCACTTGCTTCAAGTGTGGACAGCTTGGGCACTTTGCTAATCAATGTCCAAATCCGAGGGCGGTGGAGGGGAATCACCATCAACCTCAGCAGAGGCCAAGGGAGCAAGGTCGTGCTTTCGCTATCACAACAACTGAAGTTGAAGTTCCGAACGATGTGGTAGCAGGTACTCTTGTTGTCCTCTCAAAACTAGCAAGTGCTTTATTTGATTCTGGTTCTACGCATTCCTTTATTTCTTCCAAGTTTGCAAAGAATATAGAATCAATCCCTGATTTGCTTGAGGTAGAGTTGTCAGTCAAGACTCCAAGTGGGATTATCCATGCATCAACAGTGTTTAGAGACTCTAGTGTTTACTTTGGTGAGCACAATCTTATCGCAAATCTAGTAGTCATTCCCATGATGGAATTTGACATTATACTAGGGATGGATCAATGCGGCTATGCATTGATTATAGAGAACTGAACGGGATCACAGTGAAGAACAAATACCCTCTTCCAAGAATTGATGATTTATTTGACCAACTTCATGGGGCTCAATTCTTCTCTAAGATTGACCTTCGATCTGGTTATCATCAACTGAGGGTGAAGAAGGAAGATATTCCAAAGACTGCCTTCCGATCAAGATATGGGCATTATGAGTTTACTGTTATGCCCTTCGGCTTGACTAATGCTCCTGCTATTTTCATGGATTTGATGAATAGAGTCTTTAAGGACTACCTTGATAACTTTGTGGTAGTTTTTATTGATGATATTTTGATATATTCAAAAAGTCGGGAGGAGCATGAAGATCATCTGAGGGTTATTTTGAAAACTCTATGGAAGGAGAGGCTCTTTGGGAAGTTCAGAAAGTGTGAGTTTTGGTTACAACAAGTGGCTTTCTTGGGGCACATCGTAACCAATGAAGGAATCTCGGTTGACCCTGCAAAGACAATGGTTGTGGAGGAGTGGCCTCAACCCACAACAGTAACTGAGATTCGTAGTTTCCTTGGTTTAGCGGGATATTATAGGAGGTTTGTGAAAAACTTTTCACGGCTTTCTAATCCACTAACTAAGTTGACTCGAAAAGGGGTTAAGTTCATCTGGACAAAGGAATGCGAGGAAAGTTTCCAAGAGCTGAAGAAGAGATTGGTTACTGCACCGGTGTTAACACTACACTCTATCGGAGAAGGATTCGTTATTTTTAGCGATGCATCTCTGAAAGGGCTTGGGTGCGTCCTCATGCAAAATGACAAAGTAATTGCTTATGCATCTCGACAGTTGAAGATTCATGAGCATAATTATCCTACGCATGATCTAGAGCTGGCGGCAGTTGTTTTTGCTCTAAAGATATGGAGGCACTATCTTTATGGGGAGAAATGTGATATATACACTGACCACAAAAGTCTAAAGTATATTTTCACTCAGAAAGAATTGAACATGAGACAAAGGAGATGGTTGGAGCTTATTAAAGACTATGATTGTTCAATTCATTATCACCCTGGAAGAGCAAACAAAGTCGCGGATGCGTTAAGCAGGAAAGATCCTGTTGTTCTGGCAACAATGAGGATCCTGGGAGATCCCTTGATTAAAGATCTAGTAAAACTGGACATGGGAATTATAAGGAAAGGGACATCATCAACCCTATCCCAAATGATTTCTCAACCTTCATTACTAGAGAAGATCAAGAAGGCTCAAAAAGAAGATCCTTTGCTACAGGAGAAGTTCGAGGCTGTAAAGGATGGGAAGTTCCCTGATTTCAATATTGATCAAGAAGGTGTATTGAAATTTCGTACAAGACTATGTGTTCCATCTATTCCGGAGATAAAGAAAGAACTGATGGATGAAGCTCATAGCTCTACTTTCTCTATACATCCGGGAAGCACTAAGATGTATAGAGACCTTCGTGATCATTATTGGTGGGATAACATGAAGAGGGAGATTGCCGATTACACTACAAGGTGCCTGGTGTGTCAGCAAGTAAAGGCAGAAAGACAACTTCCTAAGGGGGTATTACAACCGCTACCCATACCAGTATGGAAGTGGGATAATATCACCATGGACTTTGTAACTGGTCTCCCAAAAACATCCAAAGGAAACAATGCGATATGGGTTATTGTGGACCGTCTCACCAAGACAGCCCATTTTATCTCTATTCGGGAAGATTTATCTCTAGATCAGCTTGCCATGATATACGTGAAGGAAGTGGTAAGGCTGCATGGGGTACCACTATCCATCGTATCTGATCGTGACCCAAGATTCACATCAAAGTTCTAGAGAAGTCTTCAGCATGCTCTGAATACTGAATTGAATTTTAGTACGGCCTATCATCCTCAAACTGATGGCCAATCTGAAAGGACTATTCAGACACTCGAAGACATGCTGAGATTATGCTCAATGGAATTTAAAGGTGGATGGGATCAACACCTCCCATTAGTTGAGTTCTCCTATAACAATAGCTTCCATTCGAGTATTCAGATGGCACCCTATGAAGCTCTGTATGGAAAGCGGTGTAGAACTCCTACTTGTTGGGATGAAACTGGTGAGAGGAAGCTTCTTGGGCCTGATCTCGTGCAAGAGATGACGGAACAGGTTCATGCCATCCAACAACACATAAAGGCTGCTCAGAGTCGGCAGAAGAGCTATGCTGACAATCGTCGAAGGGACTTGGAGTTTGGTGTTGGTGACAAAGTCTTCCTTCGAATTTCTCCATGGAAGAGAGTCATGCGATTTGGGAAGAAAGGGAAGCTCAGCCCTAGGTACATTGGCCCCTATGAAATCCTTGATCGCATAGGAGCAGTGGCCTATCGTCTAGCACTTCCACCGAACCTAGCTCAAGTTCATGATGTCTTCCATGTATCTCTCTTGAGGAAGTACATACCCGACCCTTCGCATGTACTGAACCCAGAGGTGGTACAACTTGAACATGACCTCTCTTATGAGGAGCAGCCAGTGGAGATCTTGGACCGTAGAGACAAGGTCCTACGAAACAAGACTACCCACCTTGTGAAAGTGTTGTGGAGGAATCATAAATATGAATAAGCGACTTGGGAGCCTGAGGAAACGATGAAGCAAAAGTACCCTCACCTTTTCAACTAGGCCTCAAGTATAAATTTCGGGGACGAAATTTCTTAAGGGGGGAAGAATGTAACGACCCAATCTTTTTGAGTAGTATATTAACTTACTCTTATTTATTTAATAAGATGTTAATGGTTAATGCAGAAAGAGGAGTCGATGGCTTCATCCAGTAGACTCAACCCTTACGAAGCCCACTTATCAGAGCTTGGGAAGGAGGTAGCATCTGTGGGCTTCGCTTTGGACCAAGCCCAATCTGAGCTCCAGCGTGTCAAGCTTGAACGAAAACGCTTGCAGGAGAAGTTCAAGTTAGTGGAGATTGCTACTAGGGAAATGTTATCTGAGACTCCCTCAGATTCTATCACCATAGCACACCTTACACTTAGGTCTTATGCCAGTGTTATAAGGGGCTATGTGATGAGACCCTAGTTTCCTTGTGTAATCCTTTCGGATGAATAAATTGAGATTTCTTCCTTTAGTGATGTTTGTGAAATTTTAAATGTCTAGATAATTTTAGAATGTATTTTATTGATGAATTTTGAAAAAGGGATATTTTGAAATATTTATGTAAACCCTAAATAACTAATGATGTGTAATGATTTTCAAAAAATGGTCTTCTACAAAAGTGTTCATTAAGGAATTTGGAGTCTAATAAGATCAACTTAATTTTTGATGAATAGTAAATTATGAATAGTGATTTTACGCTTAGGATTAGTAATGTGACCAAATGGATTAGTAATTTTCACTTAAAGAAAGTTTTAATATAATTTAGACACCTTGGTTAAGTAATGTGATTCAATAAAATGGGTAAATAACGGTTTCATAAATTATTAATCAAGTATTAGTTTTTTCGGATGAATAGTGTTTTTTAATTAAAAATTTAATTAAAAATAATTAGAAAATTATTTTTATAAAAATGACTTTATTTTTGAACTCAGAGCATCGATATTATGTTATGGTAATTTTTGGGGATTTTTCTGAAAAAATGAATTTTCGATGAATAGTGTATTTATTTAAAAATTAAATTAAAAATATTTAGAAAATTATTTTTATAAAATGGATTTCATTTTTGAAATCAGAGCATTGATATTTGATTAAGGTGAAATTTTGGGATTATTCTGAGAAAGTTGAATTTTCAGTGAATAGTAAAAATACCGTTTTAGGGTTTCGGTATGTTTAATGACATCATAATGATGTCATGATGATGTCATGAGATCTTTTGAGGGTTGGCCGGCCAAGGGTGATGAATTATTGTTTTGGGGGCCCCATGTGGCCTAACTCCATGATAAATGCCAAGGGAGAGCCCATGGGTTTGAGAAAAGCACATGTGAGGTGTCCTTTGGCCATTAATGCTTTGTCCCCTCACTTTCCCTATAAATACCCACCCTTTCCTCCCTTAGTTTTCACTCCCAACTCTCCCCCAACGAAGTTCTGGTCTTCTTACCTTCCAAGGAGTCCTCCCAAGGTGCCCCCAAGCCCTCAAGGTCCAATCCTTTGAGTTTCAAGAGTCACATTTTAAGGTAAGGGATCCGACCCCTCTCTTTCTTTTCATGAAATCTCATTTATGTCATTCCTATTATGCTCCATGTTTTTATGTGAGAGGATGTTCTTTTATATTCCTCTTACTGCCCTTTCATGTTTATATGATGAGAGATCCCCTCTTACTCTCATCATTTAGTTTTATGAAAGTTTAAGTGACGCCGTTAGGCTGCCGAATTTTTAAGGGGATTCTTTCACCCTTCTCATTTTCAAGTTCAATTTTCATGTCAAGTCTTTAAAGTTCCTTTTTATTATGTTGGGGTATGATCTCTATATCAATCATACTGATCTCTTATGATCATATGATGAGGGACCCTTTTTGATCTTGTCAAATCATTTTCTTTTGAAGTTAAGTGACGCCGTAAGGCTGCCGAATTTTCATAAGAGAAATCTAATCTTTTTCCTTCCATGTTTTTCATTTCAAATGGTATGTCCCTAAAATTTCGTTACCATGTCCATATGTCCTTCTTATTCTTTCACCCTACTGTTTTATGGATCACTTATGAGTGGGTGACCCATGTCCCCTCTCATTTCAACATTTTCTAAAACCCCGAAACTTAGCCGTTATGCTGCAGAATTTTCCCCTCAAAATGCCTCTCTCTTTTCTCAAAAATTATTTTATGTTATAAAGTGAATACTCAAAGCTCTTATTTCTACAAGGGTATTCACATATATATCAAAATGTTCCATTTTAAATTCTGGGATTTACATACATGAGACCCGCTTTCCCTTTCCGTGGGTTTAAAGTGACGTAAAGATCATGTCTTTAAAGCAGTTTTTAAAACGTTATGATTATGAAATGAAACCCATTTATTTTATGCTATGTGGGTTATTTATGAAATGTTTGATGATGATATATGTGGCTCACATGATAATAAAGGTAAATTTAAGGGTGCGCCCTGATAGCGCTCCAATGCATTGGGTAATGATGTAACCACTAGAGATTACAATTTTCATGATACCTTGGTGAATAACCTTGGTAATTTTCAAATGACACCTTGGGGATGGACCTTGGTGATATGTTCATGATTGTCTATGTTAAATGATGTAGCCACATCTTCAAGTTATGAAAAATGTTATTTTTATTATGAAATGCCTCATGATTTCTTTCTTATGCCTTAAAGTTCTTTTCATGTCCTTATTGAAGTATCTCAAGTTCACATGTAAAATGTTCCTCTTATTTCCCTTACTGGGCCTTCTGCTCACCCTATCTTTTGATGTATGTCCCCAGGTTATGAGATGCATAATGAACATAGGATGAACTAAAGGATAAGCCTTTCATGTGTTTAAGAAGAATGTTTTTATGTTTTTTTTATGTATTTTGTTCCTGGTTTCCAAGACACTAGACCTTAAAGATCCTCAGTAATGTGTAATGTAATGAAAGTTTATGTTATAAAATGGCGGGATGCTATACCAAAGGTCTTGATACATCGTCATCATTCCTAGATGTGCTACCTAGGGGGATATATTTAACTCCCTAATCACATCCTCTTGTAGAAAAAATAGTACAACTATAGGTCCTATGAAATGGATAGTGTGCTCCCCACGATCAGAATATCTTCCTGGTGCAACGCCAGAGGATATTTGAGCATATGTAGTCTCACAGCTGATGTTTATGTGTTGTGGATCCCGGTCCCACTTATGGAGTAGAGGGGATATTACTATTTATTTGAGGTGGACTATCTCATATCATTCCACGTAGAATATATAAATCCTGGCTAATAGCTATGAAGCCTCATTCAGTAGCTGAAAACTCAATTTTTGGTTATGTTCATCAGTCGCTATATTCCCCATCCCAATAGTATAGACTATTTCAATTTCATAGTACTGCTTGTACTCTCTCCATCATTGTTGTCTCAGATTCAAATCTTTCTATGTGATTATATATCTAAGACTCTTGGGGACTGATTAAACAATGAACTGCTCACCCATCACGTAGTGTCTCCAAAACTTCAGTGTAAAGATTACTGCTGCCAACTCTATGTCATGAGTCACATAATTTTGATCTTGAGGCCTCCGTTATTGTGATCCACAAGAAATCATTGCATAGTCTTTCATCAGGATGCAACCATGTCTGGTCTCTGATGCTTCACTGAAAACCACATAGTCAGTTCCCACTATGGAAACCTAAGGATGAGAGTGCTGGTCAAGCTCTGCATCAGCTTTTATAAGCTATTCTAGCATGTCTTTGACCATATGTAGGGTTTATCCATCTTCATCAAGAATGTCATATGTTTTTCTACTCTGTAGAAATTGGGTACGAACCTCCGATATTCGCATGAAAATCCATGGAATCTCCACACCTCTTCAACACTATTGGGTGGCTCTAGAGCAAGTGTTCCCTCGATCTTAGCGGAATTCACTACAACTCTAACCTATGAGATGAAGTGTCCCATAAAGTGGACATTCTATATCTACAACTCACAATTAAAGATCTTATTATATAACTAGTTCTCCCAGAGGGTGTCTAGAACAATCCATAAGTGAACAACGTGGTCTTCCTCGGACACTGAGTACACCCAGGTTTCATCAACGAAGACCACCACGATGTGATCGAGGTATGGTTAGAAGATCTGGTCCATGAGACCTATTAAAACCTCTGGAGTGATTGTCATGAATAAATGAATCACTATGAAATTGTAATGGCCATGCCGACATCTAAAATTTATCTTTGGTACATCCTCATCTCGTTCCCTGAGGTGGTATATCATGATCTGATGTCTATCTTTGAATGGAAATGAGATCCCATAAGATATTCTAAGAGATCATCGATCCTTGGTAGATGATACTTGTTCGTCATGGTCACATAGTTTAGGATCCATAAGTCCATCCATATCCTCAATCATATATATGAATTCTTGGAAAACAACACCAAGTATGCCTGTGGAGAAACACTGGGCCTTGATATTCCCTTCCTCCATAAGTCCTATAATTGTTCCCTTAGCTCTCAGAGCACCGCAGCAGCCATCAAATATGCTAGTGTAGGTATCAGTCTTATTACTAGGTACAATTCAATGTGAAAGTCTACCTCTCTAGGTGGAGTTTGACTTGGGAAATATTCTAAAAAGTCATCCTCAGACTCTTCCACCACCATTCGGAATTGTGGGCATGCCTCACCCCCCTTATCGAAGGTCATGCAAACTAGCTAAAATGTGATCGGACTCACCCTCTTGAGCACATGTCTATCTCGTGAAGCTCTATTTTCCATCTCAACAACAAATGGAAAACTGGACTCCATTTCTGCACATTCATCGTCCTATACATCTCATGCAGTCAATCTGTGCGTGAGATGTTAATCGTGAGTCCATGACTAGAATGACGTCGTTGGGATTCAACGCTTATACTGAAAGATCCCATATGAAAGTCTCTCCTCTTAGAGTAAGATAACACTCTCGGCACCAGTGTGTTACTGAGGATTATCCAACCTTATGGGTGTCCAATGCAAAGGTCGACCTAAATTCGCATTCGTAATCTCAGTGTCCCGAACTAAGATCATGGCTAGGAAAGAATAACTATCACATGGGTTGATAAGCACTACTGCTAAAGTTGAGAAGATATTTTTCAATCCTCATATCATTTTAGGGAAGTAGGGATAATTAAACTTTATTGCTTGTAGTTGGACCTATCCATGTCCACATGCTCCATGAGATCGGGGTGGACCACCTAGGGGTGGTGGTGGTAGTGTATGGTTACAGTGAAAACCTCTCGTTGCACATCCTTCTCACCTGCCTTGTCTGCCTCTAGGATTATGCTCAAGATCATGATGTTGTCACCACCTTAGTGGCCCCTCCACCATCATCGGATCATCAGCACATGTAGTCAGATAGTCAAGAGCTCTATGACCATGTCCCCCACATGAAAAACATATCATGCCTTGCTGGTGGCACCGTCAGTCTCCCAAGCCTCACACCTTTGACCCTATATACCGAGGCAACCCTCCAGAAGGTCTAGCCCGCTTGTGCTTCTGCGTCATCTGTCTAATTCCATTTTCAAATGACTCTGTTAGCTATCTTCTGGTAGAGTCTTTCAGTACTAGTGCTTTATTGACAAAGATTCTCTCCATCAACAATTCTCTCTCAATCACCCTATTCCACATTGAGAAGCTCAGAGAAACTGTTCCAGCTCTAATCTCACACCGGTGCCCCTAATCAAAGTTTTGGGTCCTGAAGTAAGGGTCTCATACAATGTTGGTGGAGTATTGAGAGAGGTCAGTAAATATTTCCAAGTACTGATCCAAAGTCTGGCTTCCTTGCTACAGATGCAACAACTCCTAAATATGCACAAAATGTACTGTTTCTACCATGAAATCCTCCGTAAAACGCTCTCAAGGTCTGGCCATGTGAGGGTCATCCCCTCATGTACCTGGATAATTGACCTCCACCATCGTATCTTTGATCCTTGATGATGGATATAGGAAAAGATCTCTAACTATTATGTGGGTGCCTCAACTAAGTGAAATACCCACAAAACCCCCTCAATCTAGTCCTCTTATGTATGGGGGTCTATCTCACCATGAAACCTTAGAGACCTCTATCTTTGGAACTCATGAAACATGATCAGCCAGTGTGCATGATCCACTAGTAGTATACACAGCTCAATAGGTGCTAGTGCTGTTGGTATACCACCCGAAGTTGCCATCACTGTGAGTGGTCGATGTACCGACACCTAGTCTCTCGGTGGGCCACTATAATGATCTCTAACCTGAATCCTGGATGGTTCTCTTCATTGACACATCAACTAAAAAAAGATGTGACATTGAAAATAATATATACCCTGGGATCTGACTCATGAAGATCAATGAAACTTTTCAAAACATTTTCAACCTGGCTTATCATATAAAGAGTCAGAAAATAGAATTCAAGGTCCTTGTGTATAGATATGTCAGCTGCCACACCAAAACTAGACTCCCTGTACTGAAAACTGAACTCAAGACACTTTACACTCCTTCCTCATTAAAAGTAAAAACTTTGTTCTTTTGGTAGAACCATCCGACTTTTAATACCACATTGTAACCACACATCCCATGGGGCCCGAACATGACACCCCCAATCCTGCCTTCTAAAATTCCAAGCATTGGTGACTAACACCGGAAGGCCTTTCCTGAACAGGGAAGGCATTGACTTAGAGATCTGTACACAATAAAAAAGGGAAACTAATGTGAGCCACTAATTCAAGAAAGGTATAACCATTATAGTAAAGTAGAACCATAAGTATAATAGTAAACTGGAAACAGTGGGCCGAAATACAAGCCCTATAAACTGAAAAAATTTAAAAAACAATCGCATTTCCCCTGGAGATCTACCTGGTTGTGAGATGTTATAAGTATGAAGTTGGTGAAGTGGATCTCAACTTCTCCCATCCCACCCAAATCCACAATGTCATGAACATTCAATGTTTTCCCTAGAGTGTCTGTAGTATGCACCAAACACAATCGTGTCAGTAGGGCCTGTGCATGGGTGAGTATAACAACCCAGTAGGGGAACCTGAGACCCAAGAAGGTCTGTGAGTATTATAAAATGGAAAACATCACAGGAAATACCACAATGGTAATATCACATGAATGATCTAAATCATAAAGCACAATGAAAAAGAGAGAGCTCACTCTAATGGTATAACATCAATGTTTCTGGGATAGGGATGAATAGTTGTAAAGCTAGATCTTCATATTACTAATAACTCTATTGCTAACCCATATAAGTCATTGTACTCTAACTCGTATTGGTTGCTAGATTATGACCTGTACTGGTCGCCGGTGTAGACCCGTATTGGTCGCATGTTCAAACCCGAATTTGTCGCGGGCGCTGACCCGTATTGGTCACTAGATCCAACTAGTATTTATCGCATTTTCTAACCCATATTGGTTTCTGGTAAAGTGGTAGTGATTAATAGATGTACAGAAAGATCAGCCCACTCTGAAGTCTCTGATGCGGACCCTTATTTGTTTCTCTTTTTCATCATGCCACAGCTAGCCACTGGATTCCCAAAGGAAGCACACCTAATCGACAAAAGATTCTACCTCTCAATCCATCTTCTATATTTCATCTTATACAAAGTCCACAAAATGCATACCAAAAAAAATTCCCCACCATAGGGGTCCCAACGTGACAGATGGCGCGTCGATCGGACACCAGTCTATGAGACATTTCCACTTCGTTAAAAAGGTCCATGTTGGAATCAAGTTTGATCTGTCCCATATCGCATGTCAAACTCTTTCCAAACCCACATAGAGATCCATTAAATTACCTCCTTGTCCCTAGGGTCCATATTACATAGATGGTTCATCGATCAAATGTCGTGTCTATTAGTTAAATCTCATTTCGTGAACCGACGGTGATCACACCTCGGTCCGGCCAGACTTGGTCGGACCCGTATAAATATGCCAACGAGACCATTTTTTAGAAAGAGCTTCCAATGGAAATAATGGAGGGTCAAATGAACACTCGGTTAGTCAGTTACATACATTTATTTATTCAGGGTCTGGTTAGGTCAGGGCCTAGTCCAACTCGGCCAGGCCTGCCCAACGCAATGGGTCGTAGGGTCTACCATACATCACCCGGGTCCGACCCATTAAGGGGCTACCCGGTTCACTAGTTCCGACCTGTTGGGGAAGCTTGGTAGGTTCGTTGTCCCGGGATGTAGTTGTACCGACCCGTTGGGAGGGGATTCTCCCACCCGCACTGGGTTGCTAGTCTGGCAGGGTCCGCCTTTAGGCGGACCGTATCTCTAGCGGGCCTCACGGAGGCTGGGCCATTTCATAGGTCATGTGGGGTGCTTCACCATAATGTGTGACAGTCATCCATGTTTTTGACTGCTCTCCAACAGATGCAGTGCGGTGCGGGGCCACACTGTCCCTCCTACCGCAGCCCACTGGTTGCGGCTATTGCTACCGGTGGTACTTGCGGGCACCGCCCATCGGCCATGCGGTAGGCTCGGGCCGGCGACCACTGGCCACTGCAGTGCATGGCAGCAGGCCCCATCCATCCACCTATGACTGGTTTCCACTGACTCCAATGGCCACCGCCGGCTACCACTGGAATGGCTCGATGTCTGTTCCTTCCAAGGGCCACCAGGCGTGCTCGGTGGTCCGTTCATTGTGTTGTTTGTGCCTACAAGCCTCTCGTGTCACCGCCTCTAATTTGTGACCCTTATCTCGTCCATTCAGTCACATTTCCTGGTTGCACACAGCAAACAAAAGATCAAAATAATTGGAAGAGGGTTTGGGCCTTGTTCGGATTGGCCCACACCCTCCGCTTTAGTGTTTTAACAAGGGGTTTTAGCAAAAATCAGAGAATATAGAAATAATGAAAGACTTGTAACCACACATAAACCTTCTATGATTAATGAACGACCAATAGATCAACATGTTTGTCTTTAGATCCACATTTTTCAAATAAATCATGAATGGGGAACAAGTTAATGTCGCAACATAAAAAAACCCCTACCTTGAGATCCATTTGAGATGTCGTGGTTGCAACGGGAGAAGACTCCACATAATATGGAGTCTTCGACGTTCGACGATTCTAGATCATTGCCGCTCGAACTTACATCCATTGTTGGTGTATGTTTCCACAGAACTCCACCAAAGGTTTCTCGTTTGAAGAAGATGTGCCAAAACCCCACCCCAATCACCCTTTAAATAGGTTGGTAAAACGTGAGTGACCTGTTGATGAATTAATGAGGTTCATTAAATGAATAAATGAACCTTTTTTAATTCACAATGGTGGAGTTACGCAGTTGATGATTCAAGCCATTAATTGTCTTGACAAGTCACCGGTTCCACCACTGCTGCTCATATGTTGGAGAAAAATAAAATAAAATAACAATTACATGTAATTTTACTTTTCTTTAAAACATCCAAAAACTTACTTTTTCTCCTGACCAATTGTGGTTGATGTGAATCTTCCCCTAAAAGAATCTCAGTGCTACAGATTCCATGGTGCCCTAGAATTATTATTCTGAGAACATGTTCGAAATATATAAAACACCTCTCGTGCGCTTACTGAACGTACCTTTAAAAATGTTCAGAAATTCATTCCAGACACACCGGGCCTCAGAATCATGCGCTGTAAATTTTCACAGTCTCATTAAAATCCCAAATAATTTAAGAAACTTAAGTAGAATTTTAGGGTTTTAGCAGTATTGGTATAGAAAATAGTTTTGGAACAGTGTAGAGGAGAGGAGAGGAGGTAACATTTTATAGGTTGAAGATATGCAATATATTGGACTTTTGAAAATATAAATTGATTTTTCACATTTTTATCATACCAAAAGCCTCCAAAATAGTCCATTATTAATACTTATATGTTCTACGTTATAACTAATTCCATTAAATGGATTTTGGACTTGTATTATGTCATTTATAACCCTTTTCTTCTTATATTAACGCATTGTAAACAAATTTTTAGCTTAACCATGATAATTAATCTTTATTCATTTCATTATTTATTATGGTAAAAACATTAGTTGTACTAATTTGTATACACTATTATGAGTCTAAATATGGCATCCATTTTTTCATACTATGCAAATAAAATTAGTAAAATTCAATTTACAATTAAACCTGATGAGGTGTCAAAATAATGATTTTCCAAACTAAAAACATTCAACTCTTTAAAATGGTTTTATATCGTAATTATATATAAAATTTGTTCTAAAGAAATAAATTTAGTAAATAATGTAATAATGGAGCTAATTTTACTCTTAAATAAATTTATAGCATAATTTTACCTTGTAAATTAGTTTATGAAATTTGTATTTTTAAATAAATATAAGTGTTTTCAATATTAAATAAAAAATAATCTTTTTAAAAAAATACCTACAATTAAGTAATAAATTATTTTAATAGTGTGTTTTAAAAATTAATTTATTTTTTTAAAATACATTTATTATTATTATTAAACATTATAATTCATTTATATTTTAAAATCACAACTACACCACCATTTATAAAAATATAGCTTTCCAGAAATTTTTTCATTTTCATCCAAATGATTATTATTTTATTTATAACAAATATATAACCATTTAATAAAATTTATAGATGTTTAAAATATATATTTATTGTAATTTATTTATTCCTATTCATATATTCCAACATAACATGTATGTTATAATTATCATTTTTAAATGATAATATTTTATTAGAGTATCATATTTTTCTAAAACACAGTATTTCATGGATCATAAGCTATCATTGAGGTTTAATTTATTTTAAAATAAATTTATAAAAAATTATTAATATATAAAATAATATTATAATTTTGGGGTTCTATTTAATATATTCTATATATGATATTGTTCCTCTTTTAAAATATCAAGAAATTACATTTACTTCAACATTAATAATTTGTGTCCTCATAATTTAAACATGATATCAATAATTACGATGTAAAAGTTTGAAATACCATTGTATAAAAATACACATAAAAAATTGGTTTATATAATAGATGCCTGATTAATGTGAAATGGAATTATAAATTCCATCTAGAATTACATAAAAATATGATTCCATGTAGGAAAACATTGGTTACATGTAAAAAGATCTACATGGGAAAAAGAATAAATATTTATATAGAGACATACAGATCATTGATCAATTAATAATAATAACAAATTTAAAGGCAAGGACCTACAATCCATATTTCTATGATTATTAAAAAGAAAATTATTTCATAAAATAAGAAGTTAATATGATAATAGTTTTTCAAGATACATTATTGAACGTTGAACAATTATTTTACTCTCTAAGTATATAAGGAAATATAATTACTTGATATATTTATATTTAAAATTCATAATGGAATACTTTGGATTTGATTTGATCGATTTTAAAATCCTCACTTACACTATGAAATGAATTTTCATGAACTAATTTTTAGGCATGAAACATTACAATTAAATATTAACATATCATAAGATCTATAAAATAGTAACAAGTTGTGTCTCATTTCATTACAAAAATAAATAGTTTGCATAATTTATGCAATATGAGAATCTAATATCTAATAACTCCATATTAGATAAATAATTCAACATAACCAATTTAATAATAGGTTATACTAAAGACTCAACCAAAAAAAGTCTTTTCAAATTCAATGTCAAAAATTATAGAAGGAGTTTTATTAGATGTCAAAAATTAACATTACATTTATTTCCACAAAAACATATATCTTTTAATGAAACATAACAAATATAAGAATATTATTATAAATATAAAATAATAATGAAAAAATGACATATTTAAAAAAATAATAGGTTACAAAATATATTCCATGTGTCCAAAAATATATTAAACTCCATCAAAGTTATCATAAACCATCAAATCACTAACCAATTAAAAGGTCACCAATACTATCCAATAAAAATATATTTATCAATATTTTAAAAACATTGATCTCATATTAATTGTTTTTCCCTTCAATAATACATTTTCCTTAAACATCATATTTATAATAAAACACATTTCTTGGTACCATTGAAAAGTTTCCTACAAATACATAAAAAAACCCACTACTATACAGTCAATATACATTTTATGATTCATATAATGGGAATATAATCTGTAAAATACTTCTTCTATAAATTTATATAATATAAATACACAATAAATTTTATCTTTCAACATTGTCATTAAATTATTAACTATTCTTAATTATTTTATTCCATAACACCTCATTTATTTCATAAGTTATTTTTAGTCTCTCTATAATCATCACAATAATAATTACACATAATACATTTTTTATTCTCCTTAGATTATTTCCAACTAGGAAATAATTTATAAATATACCACTATTTACACTATTAAAACATTTAATTTTGGATGATTACATTTGGATACCTTTATTGTCATTCAATTTATTAACCTAAAATTTAATTTTTCATCAATAATTACATACTTTTTATCCTTTCCTTCCACACCAAAAACAACTTCATGTTCCTCTAATACAATAACTTGTATTTTTAATCCCATATTCAAAACCTATAGATGACTAAATATTCATTCATATATGGTCTCCACCACCCATGATCTCAAAAAACCCGACCAAATTCTTCTTTGGTGAGTCTAAGAGTTGGTTAAGGTTGATGTTTTTAATCAAATATAGTGATAAATTATTTTTCATAATCACAATATCCTTCACTACAGTCATCCTCCCATTTGGTTTCTAACTAATATTTTTTCTTTCGCATTCCTGGTTATCCTTTTTTGCTTCAGGGTCCATCCATTTATCACAGTCAACATTCATTGTATTCTTCACACTAGTAAGAGTGGTAAATCTCATAATCATGAATAATCACATATAGGATGTCTAAATCATTAAAAATTATTTTAAATCTATGAAAACTTATGTTTAATACTATATCAATTTTTCTAGTTATCAATTAAAATCCATCAAAAAGGATAGTGATGATAATTTGAATTTTTAGAATCATAACCCTTTTGAGTGTCAAACAGAATGCATAGTAAGAAATGTTGTTGTATACTTGGTAATGAATGATTCAAGAATGAAAAAAAATTCATGGTTATAACCATGATGTACATATGTTCAAAAAACATTCATATTTTATAATGAATTGTCCATTAAATACATTAACATTATATCACATTTTCAAAATACATAAATCATTAACATAATAGACTCCTAATGACCATATTAGTCTACTAAATTTTGAGATATGAAAAAAAAAACTATTATATAAGTGAGATATATCGTATTCCATTAAGTTATTTGGGACTATCACTCCTATTAGACACAAAAAACAAAGAATGTATCTTTGAAACATGGGGGATGAAACATGAGAAGTGGTTAGCTCAAATGCTCAGTAATGGTAAACAAGGCTGACATGTAAGCATAAACATGATCAGAGTACTATGTGAACATGATAAGAAATATGAATATCATAACCAATATATCAAATATAATAAATTGGAATCAATAAATAAATATTAATAGTTAATAAGGTATGAAACACAAAAAAATAATGAAATTAATCCATTAAATCGTAACAGAGGAATAAAACATGAAATTATGGAAAACACATAATCATATAATATGATTTCCATAGTATCCAAGATATCACATTGAATACAATATTAGGATTTGGGGTTTACTCCCCTGACCATATAAATAATCAGGGTTCATTGTCATTGTGATATTTTTACCCATATTTCACTCCCCATACAATCATGGTAGTCATAGTTCACTCCCATGTCCATCTTAGTAGTCATGGTACTCTCCCAATACCATCTTAGCCTATCTCATGATATATAAATCTTTATCCAAAGCATAAAGGGAGATATATTTCCCACCAACCCCATAATAAAATCATACATACTTATGCCCCAAAATCATAAACAATCATATCATAACCCAAGAAATAAAATGGGTATCATATAAATGAAATAATAACAAATGAAAAATGATATAAGTTTTATAATCATTTCATCAAATGCATAAACTGTGAATGAATAATTTAGTTCATAAACATAAAACATTTAGAAAAAATGAAGGTTTCATAAAGACAATCGAATCAATTACAAATCATTCAAATATAGAATATATTTTGGGAAAAATTCACCCAAGGTATCATTGATTCGTTTTTAGGTTGAATGTGTTTGATGAATAATTGGGATTCCATGATATGTTAGAGTGTTTCACAAGAACCCTCTCCAAATGTGAAAATTTATTTGAGTATGATGTCATTTTAGAATGAATGGAAAAAACAAGGGATTTTGAGTGGTGCTGATGTGATGCAGAGGAATGTACATCACATAGGGTGTTATTTATGTGGAATTATTGGAGACTCAAAAAATGTGTATTCCATAAACAATAGATACTGAATTTTAGAAGAAACAAATTTAAGAAAAAAAATCCCACTATTATTGAATATCTTTCAAGGGTCATGTATTTGGTTTGAAGGATTGTGAATCAAGGAATGTTATTGTACATAAACCATATAGGGAAGTGTTCTAATGTAGAACCATGATTGTCACAAGAATCAATTCAGTGATCCATCAGGAGAACTGAAAATGAAAAATTTATTTCTAGTATTGTAAGATAAATCAGGTCCATCACACACTAAGGAAAATAAATAATATTAATCAACATTGGTTATGAAAACAAAAACATGGATAAATTTTAATATTGTTGAGAAATAAGTGTTAGAAAATAATTATTTTAAATCATTATATCACAGAAGAATAAGGATTATTGAAAATGGATTCACATCTCATATAATATGAAATAATGATATGGTAACTGAAATATGGTAAAATAAGAATTAAACTGTAAGATTTGGTAATGATGAAGTCCATAACATTTTTTTCTTGGGGAAATCCATGTTTGGGGGAAAAGACATGATATTTAAAGATTTATTAGTTTTTGAAGGTCTTAATCACAACATACAATGACTTTGTCAACTATGTAACTTTGGACAAGCCATAAGATTTTAAAATTATTCATGTATAGTTGTGAAGATATATAAAGACCAGGGGATGTTCATATTAAAATGGATAATTCAGAAGAAGGCTTAGATAATGATAATTAATCGAAAAAAATCAGTATAAATGTAGAAATCAATGAGATGGGATGAAATTGATAGACTATAAAAAATTAGTGATCAAACAACAGTTGTGTAGAGAATGAGGATGAAGACTCTATAGATAGAATAGTACTTATAATAGGTAGAGCCTAAATTATTTGATGATGGAATTAGAGATGACAATTGTGATCAAGATATAGTAAAATAGCTTGAACCACTTGAAACAAAACAGATATAGGAGATTATTCTGGGACCAATAAACAAGAATGTAATTAGAAATAAACGGGTCCTTCATAACAAAATAAATAAAGATACTGTTGTGATTCAAAAAAAGCACGACTAGTCTGGAAAGGGTACTCCCAAATAGGGGTATTGATATTGATGAGCCATTTCCACATTTCTTGAGGCTAGATAAAGTAATATTATTATTTTCCATAATAGTGAAATGAATGTTCAATGTTTTCTATATGGAATTCAGATCAGCATTTCCGAATGGGGTTCTATAAGAATAAGTGTACATAGATAAACCATATGGTTTTATCATTCATGAAGATGAGAATAGAGTGTCTCAATTGAAGAAGGAACATTATTGTTTTAGTTAGTCACCAAGATTATAGTATTATATAATTTATCAATTTTTAATGTATCGTGGATTCCAGTGTGGTGGAGTTTATTATTATCTATATGTTAAAAAAGAAGGTAATCAAAGGATGATGGCGTCAAAATATGACAATGAAATAATCATGTGTGGGTAAAATGAATCACAAGGTATAATGTTTTCCAAATACATGAAATGGGTTATGTAATGGTAAATTATTGGTAAACAAACTTTCTTATTTGGATTCCATTTAACATAATAAAATGAATGGAACATCCATTTATCTATCTAGTAATTCCAAGGTTGTTTTGAGAATATTTAGATAGGGTAATTCCAAGGAGATGACAACTCTGCTGGCTTCCCAGATTAATCTATCATGTAATGATAAAGAAAAATCATTTAATTTCATTTTTATACATGAAGATGATTGGAATTACGTTGTACTTGAAATTGACATGACTGGATACGTTTTTTCTACATGTGAAGAAGAATCAAAATAATTAAATCCAAAGGAAAATAACAAGAATATATTGAAAATAATACTTCATTATATCAAGGGAAAGGTTTATATTGGTTTTATGTATTATGAAAAATATTTTTAAGAGTTATTTGTATATACAGGTGCAGATTTTGTTGGTTCAGCAGATGATATAAAATCAACATTAGTTAGTGCATTCTATCATGACAGTATATGTATTTCTTAAATAATAAAGAAACATGGTTACATTTAATTGAGAATCATATATGTAGAATATATTATTTATACTGAAGCATGAATTCAATTATTGAATATTAAGAATTAGCTTGATGATATGGGTGTTTATGTAAAGTCTCTGATCAAGAATCCATTATGATAATTCATGTGTTATAAATCATAGAAAAAATTAAATCCATAAATCAAGGGTAAATAAAATTGATATCATGTATAATTTTTTTAATGATAATGTGGATCAAGGGATCTTGATGTTGTATTATGTGTCTTCAGTGCACTAGGTTGAGGACATTCTAACAAAATCCATACCCAAAGAATCCTTTTAACAACATCGACTAGCTTTGAGAATTCAATCGACTCCCAACACATAAAAAATATGTATGTGTGAACCGCTCTCTCCTATGTGTTTTTTCCAATAATACATGGATCTATGTTGTTTACCATGTAACTGACCATAATGAAGTTACCTTATGATTTTTTGAGGATGTGACCTTTGGGGTTGTTGGTAAAGGGAAATATATTATGGCTTTAGAAAGGATAAAAATTCCTCAGTCAAGACATGGGGATAAGATAACATTTGGAGTAGAGATATAGGGGGAACCTTGATATATGAGTTTTAAATCTAACTAATCTTCATATGATTGATAAAATTATATATATCAGGACAGATTGAGTTCATGATGAAATAAGATGAGAGGTTTTTAAAAGAAGTGATTATTTTATAATAATTTCATTATACTCTTATTACTCAAATCGATCATAGATAATGTGGGATTTGAGTGTGTGTTTGGTAATTATTTTATCACAACCTAAATCACATGATGTGAATGGAGTTGTAAAATTGAACAATATTTCATGTTTTATCCCTCTGTGAAGAGTAGTTAACAAACCCAAAGGGGGAGATTATTGTGGGAGAATTAGAGATGGTAACATTTATTCATTTTTTGGTTGATTATGTTTAAAAAAACAAGTTTCCATGAACATTTATAGAATTTATAATTTATTTTTGACAAAAATATGTTACAAATGAACCATTAAAAAAGAAATGGATGCTCTGTAGGAGGTACAAAAAGGTCATACAAAATGTGTGGTCGTTTCCCAGTGTTTCCCAAATTTTTGGGTGTAAAAATTGTAGAAAGGGGAAAAGTTGTTTTGGAAAATGAAGCATAATAAAGAGTTATATAGGTGTGTAATGTTGTTCACTGGGAATTTTTAATGATTAGTACATTAAAATATGTAAATGGATAAAATGGAATCCATGTTATGGGTTTCTTGTGAAAGGTGGGTTGCAAGATAGAGATTTGCACGAATTGAATTGTGCAGTAAAGGGAAATATTTTTAAGTTACTCATAGTGTCAGTAAAATGCCAATAATTAGTTATCTACCGCCCTAATCTATAAAAACTCAACAATTTTATAGAATTTGATCTCTGTATTGCAGAAGTAGTTAGTGTCACACAAGTAAGCTGTTGTCATGCATGTAAGGAGTAGCCTGCTAGAAATAAATTGAGCGTAAGTAGTGATTTTCATGCACGTATTGAGTTACACATAATAGATGCCCTCAAGTAGAAAGTGGTTAACATGATGAATTTATATGAAAATGTATCATGTTGTAAAAAAAAGAATTAAAGAATCATGTAAGACACCCTAGAGTTGTGTAGAAGTTTTAAGTCTCCATTTGTATCTATGGTAATGTGATATTCATTAGTTGATGAATCTGGGACTAAAATAACGAATATACATAATATGTAAGATGAATTCCTTAGAGATTATTTATGGACATATAGGTCCTTAAACAGTGATTGGATCACTTCCATGAGTAGTGATCAAAGAAGAGGAAGATATTGATCCTTTCCACCAACATTGATCTAGATAAAGAGACATAGGGAGTTACCCTAAGAAATGTAGTGAAAATACCCTAAAAATTCTAATGGATATGAACCTCTACATAGAAGTAATCTAGCCTGAACCTTGTAATTAGAAATGACATATAATGTATTTTGAACATCGACACATCAGCGGTTTATGATCCTTCGTCGTATCCCATTGTGGGTGAACTAAATAAAATTATTGTGACATTTGAATGATTTAATTTTATTTAATACATTTCCATTGGAAAAATAGAGGTGTGTGTTTTTATTAATGGTGAAAAAACATCCAAAAAGATAGTATTTTTAATATTTCACACCCTAATTAATCCACCTATTAGGATATTTGACCTAGTGGACCTGAAAAATATGAATGAAACTATTATATAATTCCCTATAATGGCATTAGTAACATCTACAAATGTTATCTTAGGTGGGAAATAATGTTGATACATCATTTAAGAACATTTATTTTGGAAAATATCATTCTTGTTTGAAAAATATTTTTAAAACATAAATCTTTTGAAAGATATTTTCCATTAAAATAAACATGAAAATTTATAGTACAATCATCACATCATTGTAAAAACTGCTTTCGTTGAATCTTATAAAGACTCTCGAAAACAATTTATAAATTAATTTCCTTGATAACATATTAAAGTCATTAAAAAAGTTTGAAAAATAAAACCCTTTAAAAAATATCATATAAGTGATATGAAAATAACCATAAATTTAATAATAATAATTATAGAATGGATTCAAAATTATAATATACACATCAAAAAATAAAATTTTTGGGAACATGGCATGTAACTCAAGAATATTAAATGTTAGATGTAATTCCCTTACATTGTGTCTTTAATATCAGCATAATAATAAATTAAAACTATATAATAAATGTATCATTGGTATTCATGTATTACAGAATAATATTCTTATATATATAACCATATATTCTTTTATTATGACCATATATTACCAGTTTTCTAATAAATCTATGTTAAGGTTTCACTTCGGGTAATATCCACTTTACTTTTTTCATTTGTATTAATTTTTTATATATTTGGTCCTTATACTTATATCATGATGTCCTAAATGTAAAACATGGTTTAAGTATAATTTATATTTAGTATATGTGTAGTATGATAATCCATAAATTATATAATTATGAAACGCAATACACCATTCTTGGAGACGGTAGGTCGTACGTATGCTTTAACGTTATTTTCGTATAATTGTCACATTGACTGAATGAATGAAAAAAAACATATTTTTATATTTATGTATTTAGATAATTATTACAACATATTAATTATATTATATATATAATATATATTCACTAAAACTATCCTTAAAACAATCCATGTAGTGATTGAACTAATTACAACTCTTTGATTGGGGCGGTAGTCCACACTTCCTCAAATGAAATTATGATATTTTAACAAGATTTAACGTATAAATAAATGGGTTTTAAAATAATTACTGAATATTAAATATATTATAAATATAATAATTTAATATTTTAAATTACAGTGTCATTCATACTGATCACCATGAGAGGTGGTAATGGAAAATGAATAATCATCATTTATTGAGGTGGTTGTTCACCGTAATTTTAAAAAGTATGTTCTATACCCATTAGATAGATGTGTGTGTAAGTGTATGTAAAAAAATTATAATAAAAAATCTATTGTATTGATAATATAGGTGTTTTTGTACAAAAATTTAATAATAATATTTAAGAGAGTAGAGAATGAAAATAAAAGAATGGTGTTTTTAAGGGATAATGTTACCAGTTAATTGAGGTACACATTGTGGAATGAATAAAAGGGATTATGTGGAAGGATTTATGAAAAAATGAGGATTTAATGAGGAATTTATAGATGTTTGGGAGATATATGGGTAGTTTTTGTCTTTCCATTAGTGTTTTGAGGGTTGGGATTATGTAGTAGGATATGAGGGCTTTTATAATAGAAGATGAGTTGGACCCTAGTTATATTCTTGAAATGGGAAACCCCACCAACATTTTTTTATTGTATGGGGATCCTATAATAGTCGAAAACTGAAAAAAGGGAGGGTATGGTTGAAATATGTCCCTAAAATGGAATTTTGACAAGATTTTAGGTGGTTTTGGGCCTTAAGGTTATGGTTCAGTCCCTTGTTCAGTTTAATTTAACCTTATTCATTGTATAAAAATTTATTTATATTCACAAATATATTTGGTAAAAATATATGTTGACCTTATAATATGTAATAAATATTACTTATTACAAATAGGAAATCCATTTTTTCAAATTAATGCCACATAATTGTAAGAAAATAATTTAAATATAATCTCACAATGAGGATGACAAGGAAGATATTATGAAATAAAAAAATCAAAAGGAATATATATTATTTATTGTCAATTTTAATGTGAAATTGATTCCTATGACCTAAATTGGATTTATTCATAAAAATTTAATCTAAATAAACCTTAAAACCAAATTATTGTATAATTTAGCTATATAAATAATTTCTATAAAAAAGTCGTTTTGGGGAATGTTTTATTATATTAGACTATTCATTAAAAAAATGAAACGTGAGAGAGACCAAGAAAAATATCACCCAAAATATCATTATATATTGATTTTAAAAATGATGATAATTTTTTAATATAAAATTTATAAAACATACAAAATTTATATTTAATGTAGGTTCTTCATTAAAATACAGTATGATTACCGTAATAAAAAATAGTTGGTTTTTATGATTATGATTGGGTTTATTCTTATCTTGTGTCTTTCTAACCAATTGAATTAATATAAAAACCCTCGATTCAATATATAATATATATATTTATATTTATATTAAATTAATAACAGTAAATAATTATAGTTAATCTAATTTAGTAGGATAAAACAACGCCATAGGCATAAAAATAGTTTTTATAAAAATATTCCTTATATATTTAATTGGCTAATTATATCTATTGAATTATTTTTATATTCGTTGAGAACACATTTTTTTAAAATTTAGTTTGTATTATTATAAAAATCAAACATAATTTCTAGGTTAAGTCGTAATAAATAATATATTTTTAATGTATTATTTTTTATAGAAAACTATTTTATGAGTAATGTTCCCCAAATTGATTCCATTTGAATGGAATGTTTGACTTATATCATTTAAAAATATCCATAAAAATTAATTCATTTGAAAAAATGTCCATAAAAAATAAATGTGTTACATTCCACCTCCTTGAAAAGAATTTTACCCTCAACATTATTTATTTTGGGAGAAACAAATGAGGTCTATTCAACTTCATCACGCCCTGAAGATCCCACATAGCTACCTCTAACTAGTGGTTTCTCCACAAAACAAGAACTAGTTGTGTGGTATTTTATCATATTACATTCTCTTCATGATCCCAAATTTCATCTAGATTATCTGTGTAAGAACGATACTGCTCTAGTGGTTTGACCTCTGAGTTAAGTACATTTGAAGTGTCAGGTATGTACTTCCTTTGTAGAGTTATAAATAATACATCGTGGGATTGAGATATATATGGAAAAAGTTCCAAGCGATTGTCTATCATTACGTTATGATGGGGAATGTCAATGGGAACAATATACCTCATGATTAGTTTCCCTTTCTTTTTGAATATCATATTCTTATTCTAGGGAAATAATCATAGAAACACATTATCAATAACTATAAAATTATATACCATGCCGACAGTTATTAGTGAAACCAAAATTACAAGCTTTGAGCAACCTTTCTATACAGATGATTGGATATTACATTCTATGCCATTTAATTTGCAATTTCACATACCAATATATTTATTTATCCATCTCAATCCCAACACAATAGAGCTCTAAATTTCTTCCCACAAAGGGATTCCTAAGGTTCTATCTGAATAATTGAGTGAAATATATTGTTGCAAGAAAACACAACTAGATATATATATTGATCCCCACAACATTTTAAATCTATGAACAAGATCTCTACATATCCCCTAGTTTTTGAATAATTATTTCATATTTACAATCCTTATTAGGATAATAAGTAGTGTTGTAAATTAATTCAATATCAATTGATTGTTGAATACATCTCTATATTTTTAAGGGAAACCTCATTTTCTGATTAGATATAATGAAATGTGGATCTCATCCTTACCTCTTTCATAGTTTATATCCAATATTTCTGATCTAGAAATAAATATTATCTAATATCAATGAAGTTTGTGGGATTGTTATGGTGATTAAAATACCCTATATAGCACTAAACACTTTATAAGATGTTGTTATTACAAAAAACACAATCCATAGTGTTATTCTCCCTTTTCCATTCTGGTATGGGTAATGGATTAGACATCCCTTTAGACATTTTCCATTATTTCTTACATAGATGGTATACCAATCATCGAGATAAAGACTCTGGGATATAACTCTTCATGACATCCCATTAGAAATATTTTTTCAAATTCTTATACATATTCATACTTCCTGGATGAATAGAGTAGGATGAAATAAAATCATACTCTATTTGATGTTTCTTGAAATCAGTTATGGAAGGAACACATACACTATACCAAAACCTTCTCATTCTATCCTGATGAATTTTAATCTCATAAAAATTTAGAACATTCTTTTGCAGCTCTACATATTCCTTCTGCACCTCTATACTCATCACATTGATAGATGGTTGAACATTCATTCGAGAGAGGAAATATTTTCACCATATTTTAGGATTTATAGATCCATCATTTGCAGATCATGAAATATTGGATCTTTTTTATCCTCAACATGGATAATCTAGAATGATATTTTTTGACAAAAAACATTAGAAACATTGTTTCATCTCATAGGGTGGTAATGTATTGAGCAGTAATAATCCTCTCTCAGATACAACCATCTTCTCTTAATAATTTTCAACTTCTTATATGTGAATATATATTTGATACGTTTTTGATCAGTGTATATATCCCAATTTTCTCCATAATGATAATTCATTCACATCTTTGATGAACAAATTACTACTCCTAACTCAAAATCTAGAGTTCGATATTTTTTCTCAATAATCTTCAACTGTCATGAGACATTGGCAATAACCATGTTATTATACATAATAACGCATCCTAATAACTTCATGGAAACATTAATGTAGATTATAGACCCATAAACAGTAAAGGATTATGTATGAAGAGGTGCATTGGCCATGTATTTCTTTTGTTCCTAGAAATTTTATTCACATTCATCTATACAGAGAAAAATGACACCTTTATGAGATAACATGTTGAGTGGATTAGATAGTTATGAAAAATAGTCTAAAACCCATCAATAATATCCATCAAAACCAAGAGTGATATAGATCTCAGTCACTATAGTTGGTTAAGGACATGATTCAATAACATCTGTCATTGATGGATCTACACTTAATCCATCCATTGAAATTATGTGACCTAAAAATGAATCATTTCTCAGAAAAAAATCACACTTTTTTATTTTACTATATTTTATCCTTATTTATGGTCATTAGTAAAAATATCACGAGGTCTTCTTGCTATTCATTTCTCTTTGAATAGGTAATATTATTATCTATAATAGCAAACACACAAAAATTGAGCTATTCTCTAAATAATCTACACATTAAATCAATGAAATTAGTTAGGAAATTTGTAATGAAATTAGTAAGACCAAAAGGCATTACAATATATTCATTGTGAATATTCCATGTACGGAATGATGCCTTGTGTATATCCTCCTTGTCCCTCTATTTATTATATCTTTAATGAAGGCCAATCATAGAAATGATTTGATTCCCATGTAGTTGAACAAACAAGAAATTAATATGAGGAAGATGATACTTGTTCTTGATTCCAGTGATGTAAAAATTATGATAATCAGTGCCAAATCAAATTGGTATATCATTCATTACTAACAAAGAACATGTTCACCCCATGGTGACACACTAGGTTAAATGAATCCAATAGAATATATTTCAGAATGTTTATTTTTGATCTCCTACAACTCCTTCGAAGCCATTGAATAGGGAGTCTTTTAATTTTGTGTATAACCATGTATGAGTTCTACTGAGAAATCAAAATCACATTTTAGTGGAATTCTAGGAAACACTTCCGTAACGATATCCACAAATTTATGAATAATGGGAATATCAGTGATGTCGATTTTCTACCCAACTATTTGACATAAAAACCTTTAGGAATTGGAATTAATACCCATACACTGAATGTAATCTTCATAAGATGTTCATACTTATCATAAATTTTATAGACAAATATCAGAGGGTCTATAATATCCAACATAACTATAATTAATAGGAAATTCATGTGAACTTTTTGAAGATAAATCCAACCAATACCTAAGATGACACCAAATTCATCTATATAAGGATTGATATGATTTTTAGGAAACAAATTCCCACAAACGTCAATGTGAGAGGAATCATAGACGTGGGATGAAATCATCATACCATTAAGAGTTTTCGCTTATAATTCAATATATAATTTTTTTTGTTGAATAATAACACCCATAAAAATTCATTAGATATTTAAAAGTCACTATATCCAATATCAAATAAGACATTAGCAGTTCATTAGTGGATAGTCAAGGTATTGTTCAACACATTGTTATCAATTTTGTTATCATAAAGAGTGATTGCCTTTGATTTCCCATAGTCAGTCATCGGAAGAGGATTCTTACATTGTTCATCATCACCATCCCTTGGCTTTGGGTACATGTTATCATAATGCCCATTCTCCATACACTTGTATAATTGGAGCTTGTGTAGTTTGTTAGGGTTAACTTTCTCCCCATTATCAGAATTAGCTAACTTCTTCCCATCACTTCAAAAATTCAAATTCTCTATGTCCTTCCCTTTCACAAATAAAAAATTTATTAGACATCATAAGACAATTTACTCTATACATCATCCAACACATATAGGATAAGGGAAATATCATCTTCCCCTCTTCATTTTTTAATATTTACCAATAAACTCTATCTTTATTTTCTTGTGAGAACCACGAGATTGATTTGTGACAACAACATCCATTTCATCATTCATTACAAAAATTACATTATCATTATAGTGACTAAAGTATCTTTGGGACAATGAAATTCTGAGGCATGGCTTTATCCACTAAAGAACCTATCTACTTTACTTTTAGGTTGGATGGTAATTACTAAAGTGTACCACACATGTCTTATAAAATTAGTCTCATATGTACCAACAGACTGATCATCCATTTTATTAAACCTGAGGAACCCTTTCATTACATTGTCAAAAATAATTTATGGAATGTAATTTTTTAAAAATGTATTATTGAACACATACCCTTCCATGGATACAATTTCATCTTGATTCCTCATATTATTAACTAAATTCTACCACCATTCTATATTTTCTACTAACTGATTACCAAATAGAATGATTTTTTCATGCAATGATCACTGGATAATGTAGAAAATCATTATAGTAGTACTAATACATTTTTCAGAAACAAGTTTATTAGAAGAGCCTCAGAATGAAGGTGGACATTGCCTCATTAAAGACACAATATAAATTTTTCCCCAATTTTCTCATTTATAGGTCCATGATGATTAATATCATGAGAAAACATTGTGAGAATAACAATAAAATTTATCATTCTAGCTCCCATATAATCTAGTTTATTAGGAGGAAAATTGTTGAATTCTCCTTCACAGTCACCATTAATATGGTTCCATTGGGTTATATCCATTATGTAAAAACAAAAGCATATACTAAGAAATATTTATCATAATGCGGATCCACATAATCATGAAAATCCACTTGTAGGATGTCTATGTTATTGAAAAATCATTAATTTATGAAACATTAGGTTTATCCTGGGATATACATATCAAAATTATTTTTAAATTCATCATGATGTTTCATAAAGAGATTTGTGAATTAGAAATTCATATCCCCAATGATTGTCAAACTACATCTCTAATACGGTCTACTATCATGTACCATACTACCTTGAGTCCTTCTGGTGACATCTCGTCATATTTGTTACCCCACATATATTTGAAATCCACATATACATGTAGTATCCAGACCATGATGTAATTATAGATAACCACTCACTTTATCCTTAACCCAAATTTCTAGAAATTTTTTATTGATTTTAAATATCATTAGATTTATCATTATGCCTGTCGTTAGGGTTCTTAGTGTGGTTTTCCCATCCTAGTATCAAAATTTTAACTAAAAAATTTCTCTAAAAAAAAATCTAATGAACCTGTCGTGACATAACATAACATTACATCACATTTTTAAAATACATAAATCAATAAAATAATATCATCTCATAAACCATAGTAGTATAGTTCCATTGGAAAAATGGAATTAAAAACAATGGTACATAAGGGAGATACATAAACTCTAACTAGGCGTTTCATGAAATTAATTCTTATTAGAAACATAAAAAATAGTATGTAACTCCATAACTTTTTGAAATGAAACATGGAAATGTGTGCTCTCAGATTCTCAACCAAGGTAGACAAAGGAAACAATTAAGCATAAACATGATCATAATAGTTTGTGAACATGATCAAACCATTTTCAGATCATACCCACCATATTGAAGTTCATAAAACTGAATAATGAAATAAATAATTGACTTGTCATAAAGAAATAATCATAAGGAAATAAAGAATATAATCCATGAAATAATTATATAGTAATAAATCATGAAATAGTGGAAAACATTTACTAAAATAATATGACTTTCCTGATAGCCAATGCATCGCTTCGAAGACCATCTTAGTATTAGAGGTTCACTCCACATATCATCTTGGTAGTCATGGTTTTCTTCCGTAACAATATTAGTATCATGATTTCTATCCTTATACCATATTTTTATTCACTGTTTACTCCCATGGCCATATTAGTGGTCAAGGTTCACTCCTAATACCTTCATAGCCTATCTCCTTAGAGAAAAATCCTTACACAACGCATTAGTGGTAGATATATGTCCCACCAATCTCATAATTAAATAATACCTAATTTTTCCACAAAATACAAAAAATTCTATCATATCCCATGAAATATAATGGGAATCATAAACATGTAATAATAACCTAAGAATAAATATCATCGTTCATAATCATTTCATCAAAAGCATAACCCATGATAAAAAATGGGTTTCATAAATATATAACCCATGAAAGATAAATGGGTTTTATAAATTCCATTTAATATATCATTAACCATTTGATTAAATAATATGAATGGTACCTCTAGATGATTTCTTTGAAAGTATTTAGTAACATCTTCAAATGTTATTATAGATGAAAAATAATTTTGAATGATCTTTTGAAAATATTTCTTGAGGGAAACATCCTTCTACATTGAAAATTTATATATTAATTATAAATTATTTTGAAATATATTGTATTATTAAATAAAAATATAAACAAATAATGGAGTCTTGAAATAAAAAATTTCCTGGAAACTTATAAATAATCTTGAAAACCATTTCAAATATATTTTCCTTGAGAACTTATAAAAGTGTTTTCAAAATAATTTTCAAACACAAACACCATTAACGAAAGAGAATACGATGGATATGTAAATATTCATAAATATAATAAAAATAATCATATAATAAAATCATTATTAATATATAAATCATGAAAAATACAATATTTGTGAACATGTAATGTTCTCGTGGATATAAAAAGTGAGATGAAATTCCCATATCCTGAATCTTGAACTGATTCATACTGTTAAAATATTCATTTATAATAAAAGAATCATTAGTATACATATTTTAAAGAATAATATTTTTATATCAAAAACCATTTAAGGTTTTATTATGTTATTATATTATTCGTTTTTTAACAATTAAATATAATGTTTTACTTTGGGTAATTTGTGATTTTTTCGTATGGGTATTAATTTTTTATATCTCTGACCCTAATAATTATATCATGATTTAAAGAATATAATCTGTGATAGAAATGTAATTTATATTTAGTATATTTTTAATATAATAATAAAAAATATATATTTTTATGAAATTGTATACAACGATCACAGAGATGATATGATGTGCATTCTCATGAACACCATATTCGTCAAAATGTCTGGTTGAATGAATCAAAGTAAATAGAATTAATATATATATATATATATATATATATCATTATTATCATAAATCTATTATATTATATATATCATATATATTCAATTAAATAATCCTTCATATATTCCATGAATTTTATGATGAATCACATCTGTTTGAGTTAGAGGTAGTCCAAACACCCTCAAACGAAATTATTGTATTTTCAATAAAATTGGATATACAAAGATATGTGTGGTCAAAAAACATAAAAATATTAAATAAATATAATATAAAATATATAACATAAATAATAATTATTTCTATTATAATTCCTACCAAAAGTGGCCATAATAGAAAAATGAATAATCATCGTTTATTGAGGTGGTAAATCACCATGAATGTAAAAAGTGTGTTCATTACCCATTAGATGGTTAATTGTTTATGTTTATGTCTAAAACATATAATGAAAGAATCCTAGGATATTTTGGATACATTTTTTGTTATAAAATTATGGAATAATAATATTTTATAGAGTGTAGGAAGAAAATATAAGAAAGGAGTTTGAGGGAGTGTGTTATCTCTTAATAAAGTAACTCCTTTTGGTTTGACCAAAAGGTCATCCATGGAATGTTTTATGACCAATAGTGTCATAAATAAGGAAATGAGAGATGTTGGGGAGATATTTGTTTATATTTTTCCCGATATTAAGTGCCTTTATAGGAGTGAGTAAGTTAGAGGAGAGGAGTTATTTTATAATGGAGGATGAGTGCAACTCTTGTAATATTTTGTAAAAGGTAAACCCCACCCACGTTTTATTTTTTAATGTGGATAAAATAATGGTCCAAAGAAAATAAAATGAAATATAGGGGAATTATATAGACAAAAAATATCTCTTATAAAAGATTATATGTCATTTTCATCCTTATGATTATGATTTAGTCAATTATTAATTTTAATTTAACATTAATCATTGTAAATAACATTAATTACATTCAGAAATATTTTGGTAAAAAACAAAGTAGAAAAAATAAAAAATTGTAAATTATGATCATTAAAAATATGGAATCCATTTTTCGGAATTCAAAACATATAATGGGAGAAATATATTTAAATATATTCCCAGAGAGGAGAGACATTGCAGGGTTTTAAAGTTAAAATGTTGAAATGTTTGCTATGTTATTTATAGTCTATTTAAAAGAGAAATTGATTATAATGACTTAAATTGGATTTTATGGTAAAAATTTAATCCATTTAACATTAGTAAATAATAATATAAATTAACTAAATAAATAAATTATATTAAAAATCATTTTTCGGTTAGATTACAGTATTTTCCTGTATTCCTTAAAAATGAAACAACACAGAAACATACCAAAAAATCACCACAAACTGATTTTTTATGTTTCACAGTAAAAATTAATGTTTATCTAAGATATATATTTTATAATTTTTTTAAAATTTATAGTTAATGTAGGTTCTCCATCAAAATTTGGTTAAGGTTCCAAAATCAAAATATCATTTTTTATGTTTAAAATGGGGTCTGTTTTTATATTATGCCTATAGAATCTATTGGATAAATATAAATGTATATGATTGAAAATTATATATAATAATATATATATATTAATATAACTCATTAATTGTAATTTATTTCTTTTTTATTGACAAAACAACTTTATGAAAATAAAAATTGATTTCTATTAAAATAGTTTATTTTTTTAATTGGTTCACAGTAACTAATGAATTCCTTTAATATTTTTGTAATCTATATGATATCATATGTTACATAGTATAACTCATAACTGATTACTTAATGGCTAGGTTAAGTATTAATATAAAATATTTTTTATAATATAATGATGATTAGTAAAACTAGGGGTTGTCTGTAGTGTATTCCACATCAATGTTGTTTCAAAGGAATGTTAGACTTAGTGAATTAAAAAACAAAAAATTAAATTAAATCATTAAAAAACATTCTAAATAACTTAATGCGTTACAAACATGTAGTATCCATATAGGGATTTATTTATAGTAAATAAAAACAATATATAATTGAATAAATAGGTTATTCTTCGATATTTATAATCAATATATATTATAGGGTTATGTTACATAATCTAAATTTTCTTAAATTTTGTTCCCAAGGTTTATAATAAAATTTATGTAATTACAACATTAAATACCCAGGCCCTTTTAACCTAGAGTCTTTGGTTAATTTGTTACATTGGAAAAAGATATTTGGAATCAAATCACGAAGGATAATATAGTTTAGTAATTTTTCCAAAATAGATACATACTTGAATCTCACATTATAATTGAAAAAAATAAAATAATACATTTTATCTTCATAAGGGAATCAATATCTGGGCCATCATAACGTTGCATAGAAATCAGAATAACCATAATTGAATCCAATGAAAATAAAAATTAAAAATTTTACTTCTAAAATTCATAGTAATGGTTTAAATAAATCATATGATATTTGGAATAATTTTAATCAATATGCAATGTTAATTTACTAGAAACACATGGAATTAAATTAATTAATTGAGAATAATGTTTGAGTTATAAATATTGATCCAATAAATATATATAAATAGTTTAACAATCTTCAATAATAAATATGGGTATTTATACTATTATAATAATCATAAGGACCATAATTAAAAAAATAAAATTATGAGGTCTTTCAAAATTTTGGACTTCATAAATATAAATTCTTGACCTCGAACAAGATAGTTTAAAACTAGGGGTAAAAAAAGTTTAATTGAGAAAAATAATTTTTCTCAAGATAAAAAATGATACATCATTGGGAAATCAATATCCAGACCCCACCCATAACATAATCTCCAATGAATTAATCATATATATTATAATCAATTTTATTCATGATTCAATATTCCTTATAAAAAATGTTTGTGTTGATTAATGGGTACATATTTATCAATATTTTCCCAGTTAATAAAATAACATTCAAAGTAAAAACCCTATGTAAATATTGAATATGGTATAGGTAATAATAATATAGATAGTAATATTTTATTGATATTTAATATAAATGTAATTTCAAATGAAAATTTATCATAGTAATGTGATTGTTTAAAGAGAATTTAGTTAATCACAACGGAGAGTGAGAGTGTACACATATGTTTAACTCTTCGGTAAATTTTAAATTATATCCCTATATAAATATAATTGAAATAATAAAATAATCATCACGATGAAATATTTATACATATTAAATAAAAAATAAATTTTATACACCATGTAATCGTGAATAGGTGTGTATTAATTATAATATCTCGATGAAATGGATACTAAGATGAAATCCATTGCCATTTTTATGATTTCAATCTTAACTGTTCCAAAATCTTGTATGAAAAATATATTATTATTATATATATATATATTAAATGACAATTAAAATAAATCACACCCAATATGATAATATAATAGACTTCAAAAAATAAATATATGTTAAAATCTCTTTTTTGCGGGACAATAGCTTCGTTTTCCATTATTTTTTGGGTCTATAATACTTTTAATTTTATATGGATAATGCTTTCATGAAATAAAAAATGATAAACATGAAATAAATATCAAATATTTTAATTATATTGTTAATTATAGTGACATATAAATATAAGTGATATTAAATGGATCACACAGTATATGTAGACGGTAATTCATAGGTTCACATGAATGCTGTTTCTGTTTTACTCTAAGAATAAAATTAAAAGACTATAAATTATAATTCAACTATAAAGAATAATAACTATTTTATATATATATTTTATATTAATTAAGTCCATCATTATTATTTTTCATGTAAAAATAAAATTAATAACATTTCGCATCGCTACAATGAGGCAGTAGTCCTCACATATGCACATCTGACGTTATAGTTTTCAAATGGATTTGATGGTAATAAGAAATATGTGATAGTTTATTACAATAAGTTTTATATTTCATATATTAATCAATTTTATTTATTAAATTTATCCTGAATAATTTCTATGTAATCTGTAGGTGAAAAATGAATCACATCACCTCATGAAGTGGTAGTTCACCGCACACACGAGCGATGTTATCATATCCCCCAAGAAATTGAATGTTAGAAGGTATATGTGACATAAAATTTATAATATTATTATAATTTCATAATATAAAAGAAATGATTGAAATCCATCATAATTAAAATTCTGGAAATTTAGTTATGGAATATTAATTACATCGTTTGATGAGGAGGTTCGCTGTCAAACACACGATCAATGATTTTCTTTCCCATTTAGTGGAAGTGGATATAGATCTGTGTTATTACATTAACATAATTACAACCTAGTATATTGTGGATTATGTTTTCATTACATTAACATTGTTTAAAATTAATTTATATAGTTGGAATATCACATAACACAAATAAGAATCTTTATGAATTGTACCACTTATTCTGAGAGCCTCTTTAGAAAAATACCGAAAGTTTCTTTATGAGGGATTTCTAATAAGAATAATTATTTTTGGATTTGAGGACTTAAGTAAGGAATATATATGGATAGGTATTAGATGATCCAAATGTTTATGAAATGTAAATAGGATAGGATAGGGGGATTTCCTTTTGTACGTCTAGGAGAGGAAACATATGGAATTTTAAAATAAATAAAGACATACCTACGCTTTTCTAAATCCAAAAGACACATAAATGGTTCATTATCAAATATCAGGGGTAATAATGTGTAAATATGACCAAATAATGTGTTCTATACAAGTTATATATCATTCATAACCCTTATCATTTTAGTTAACTACTTCCCAATAAACTCAGATTTAACATAAACACATTAAATAATTTTATTCTTTTAACTATTCATTACTGTCAAAAAATAATATGACCATATCTTATAATTTGAATTATCTTGAAATAAAATTTGAAATAAAATTTTATAAGTTTTGTGCAATTAATTAGAAGAATTAAATTGAAAATTAAACACACAAACACGTCAAAATAGTGGAATTTCAAATAATCAATTCAAAAGATTAAATTTTTTAATATTAGAATTCAATTTGAAATTGATTAAAATTTCAAAAAAATTTCGTAAAATTATATAATTTCCTAGGATACTTTATAAATAATTTATATTATAATTGTGTCACTAGAGTCGTTTAAATTAAATGTTGTTTTCAATAAAAATTATTATTTTTCTCTATACATCATAAAATTAATCATTTTAGAAAAATCCCAAAAATTTACCCAAAGATAAAATTTTCATGTAGATATAAAAATTTTACTTTTTTGTATCAAAATAAATATTTTATAATTGGTAAAAAAAAATTATAAATTATTCATGAAAACAGTTATTAAAATTCCTTAAATAAATATTCATTTTTCATAAATAAAGCATTTTCCTTTTAAATGATTCTTATATTTTTTATAATCCATATATAACCATGTAATTTTTTATATATGTATAAATAATATAATATTAATTATTTTTTGTTATTATATTATGTTCGATATAACCAACTAAACATTTCTTTTTTTACCATTTACTGTATTCAATGAGATATTATTGATGTAAACTTGCCATTATTTAGTAGAAATTTATGCATACAATATTTAGTGAAATATTCAATGGATTATTTATATTTAAAAAATGATATAGCATATACCATCTATAATCATAACCTCGAGATAGAATGACGGTAATCAGAAATAGAAATTCTATTGTCTAGATACATAATACTAGCAAGACAATGTAATTGTGTTACTATAATGAGTTTAGGGATCATAATGATTGAAAAAACTCTCATGAAGTTCAATGTCAGTGATCTATGGTATGTGAGATCTTGGGGATAGACATGCCAATAGGAACACCAGATGATATGATTGGACTTTGGAGATACTATATATGGAAATTGGTATTGGTATCTAGACATTAGATCATTATCAATGTATATTATTCGATCGAATACATTGAAGAAATGAAAAACACATGACAATGATTTTTTAGTTAGGTATCTTGTGTTGGGTGTTTCATTAGGGGAGTGACCATGAATTAGTGATCAAGAGAGAATTGGTCTTTTTTAGTGGAGAAAGTAATATCTCTGTCCATGTTGATTAGGGTTGTAGTACCTTCATAAATATGTGGACATGGTAGTCGAAGGTAATTTTGTACAAAAAGTTAGAAAAATAATAATGCAATAAAGTAGACTGACACAATTTTGAATCCTAGTTTAATGGATATCTAAATACAACAAGATTATATAACACATTGAAGGTTCATTGGTTGGTTATCTCATATATGTCCACCCATTATCTCTTTAGGGGCATTAATGGGTAACTACACTCCTCCCTTTATCTATGAATAGTATTCATTGCGATTGAGATAAGTGCCTAGAGGGACATACAAAATTGATTATTCAAGAACCACCTATATTATAGTGAATATGTATTTTGGACTTGGTGGGACCCACCAATGGGGGTCAAGGTTTTTTTGAGGATTTACGATCACTAACGAATAAATAAATAAATAAAACTCATATTTAGAATAATTATAAATTGATTTATTTATTTTATATATTTACATGTGTTAAAGTAAATACATGGATAATATTTTTGATTGAATATTATTTTAATATTCATGGTTCATTACATATTTGTAGGAACAATGTGTGGAGTTAATGAACTTATTTTATCACTTAATATATAAATTATGTTATATGTATGTGATAAATATAAAAAAATATTTATAACTCAGTGAGTTTTTCATAATATTTATTATTTATTGTTTTTATAGTGTGTAAAAATATTTGAGGGTCATTGTTCCTTTTTCAGGTAATTTAATAACTCACTATGTATAAGATGAGAGTGGATCTCACATATTTACCATTTATTATGATCCCATGAGTGCTTCTACCTCCACTTCCACTTCCCCATGATAGAAGCTCATGATCCAAGTGATTGGATGAAACTGTCTTTCATAAGTCATAATAATGTCTATGTGGTGATTGTTTCGACATTGAAGGTGTTATCATATTTACGTGATAGCACTCCAAAATCATGAATCAAAAATCCTATAGATTTTTTATGTTCATGTGGGTGATATAGTTTAGTTTTACATCAGATTCATCATGAATAAATCCCTTAAAATTAACATATGATGAATTCATGACAACAAATAATGATAGATATTTTAGTGAGGTAGCACGAATTTTAATGGTGGGGCAGCAGGAATTTTAATGTCTTTAAGGGTGTATGTCGAATCAGATGAGGTAAAAATAAACTAAATATACAAATTATGGGAGAATTCTTAAAAATATTTGCATAAACATTCTTCTAGGTAGCCCAAATTTTACAATTCCTCCCTACAAAACCTGAATCCTCATCCCATGATCCCATCCCATATCGAGATTAACCTCAACTACTCATAGGATTCCCACTCCCTCCATGATTTCCCTCTCTTTCCCCACTTTCTGAATATCTTCTCCAACAAAGCCTCTACCCCAGACTCTATGTGATACAATATTGGTTATCCTCTAATGACTACTCCACCTTTTCTAGGTCTCCCTACACATGGTCAGCCTATGGCAGTTCTAGCTTCACCTTCTCCACAATAGGAAACACTGTCTTTGTCTAAACCACAATCTAGTCATCCACTTCATCTATGGATCCTAGTGAAAAATGAATCCTTCATAATTTCACCCATTCACCAATTATTATAGATTCATCTTCAACCATATACTCCAACTTCAGTTTTTTGTTACTTTTGACTCCTACTTACTCTGCCACCAACAACCCATTCATTAATGACAAACATAACCCATAGTTTCCCCTTGTCATACATTTATGAAGCACAGGGTTCCTAAATTTGGATCCATCAATGTTTATCCACTTCACTGATGACGAATCCCTCCCTAATTCCACCTTTGTAATATTCCCTTCATCCCATATATGTCATTTCTCTTTGATATTTTTTTCCACATGGTTTAAATTTTTTAACTATTTTTTATTTAATGACATGTCTCTAAGGTTTTATTTCAAATGGATAAATATATACAAAGACTGACTTTCAATTTAATTTATCTCAAATAATCTTTGTGGATTATTTTGAATGATATAGATATTTAATGATTTTCATCAAACAATACTGATCAAACCCTGATTGGGGTAAATCCTTCACCGATCAGAGCCCTGAATAATGAGGTAATTACTACAATGATCTGATACCAAAATATTTATACGTAGTTTTACTATGACGTTTTATATAAAAGTGGTGGATGTTGGATTCTCAATTATTAGGGATGGTATATAAATATTTCTTGTATAGTTGTAGTAACCAACATTAATTTTGTTTCTATAGGAGCACTTTTATATAGGGTAGGCATTTCATGATCATTTTTCAGTAATACTATTTTCTAATATTAAACTTTTTATCATGGTTTTCACATACTATTAAATTTTTTATATATTTTGACTATGATTACATCTATTTCGATGGGATTGGAATTATACAACGATGTGATGAATATGGGTGATGTGTACTGCCACATGAAGGATAATTTTATTTTATATGAATTTGATTTTCTCAAATAATGATTCTATTACAATTTTGATTTTTTAAATTTAGTTATTCAATTTTCTAATTAACTTTTTTTAAATTATTGTTTTAAATATCTTGTCCCATATTTTCTTTTATAAAAATCCCTAAGTACTTAGACATTTCATTAAACTAATATTGTTTGTTCTGTAGGGTTATTTATATCACATTGATTGCATTATATTTTTCAGTAGAAACTGACAACTCCAGCATGTTGATAAGATTATTAAAAATAAATATATTCCTAATATTATTTATATTTATCCATAGACTATTCCTCCCACATTTTTAACTATTTTTCCATTGATTTTTCATCGTGTGATCATTGAAATGGTGTCCAATGTGCTTACTAGTATTCGTTAATTTAGGATTCATTGTCACCATATCCATTTTTGACTGTGATAGTGAAAAATATTCACGTTAGTTTTTAATGTATGAAATTATATCATTTCTATTTAAATTATTATAAATTGAGGAGTCTACATTTGTTTTAGTAAGACCAAGGATACATTCTTATTTTCTCCAGTCAATTTTTATAATATTAAATACATGAAACATAAAAGGTTGTTTTCTTTTTTTCTATGTTTTGTTTCTGATTTATTTTTAAATTATTTGTATTTAAGGGAATTTGATTTCGTCGTAGGTGATTTTAACTCTTCCATGTTTGCAATTATTAAATTAGATTATATCTTACAATGTTGCAATTACATTGGTCGATTTTTGATTTATTGTTAATTTAGCTATATTTTTTATATTTAGGTACTTTTTAGTAAACACGATTATTATCTCTATAGTATATAATTTGTAAACTATAATATTTTTCAGATATATTAAACAATAAAATAAATTTACTTAATATAATCTATTTAAAAGTATAATTTTTTCCATACACCATTTTATTTATTTTGACATCCAAATCTATCATTTCTTCAGTTAATATAGTATATCTAATCTCTATACATTCATCAGAGTTATGTTACACATCTAAAAAAGTCCACAGAATTTTTAATCCTCTCTTAAGTATTTTTATACAATCATTTACTTCTAATTACATTATCCTAATTTTATTTTAAATCATAAAATTTAAAACTTTACTCTTATTATAATTTTAATATTGGATCATCATAGGAGGGACCCTTCTCAAGTATGTACCTAGATTAAACAAATAAATGTAAATTTTATTCTCATTATGTATTGATAAATATAGTAATTTATAAATAATTATGAGCAAAACCACCTTATGTTTAAAAAAATTGTTATCTTTTATTGGTTTCAAACATAGAGAAGTGTCAGATTCATCAAAAAAAGGTAATTTTAATCGGAATGTGTCAATTAAAATGATGTTGGTACGCGATGATTTTGTAGGTAATTTCACTTCATTTTATCCATTTTTTTACATTTTATTATAACAAAATTTTGAAACATGATCATATCTGACACATACGGGACATTAACATGGCTCATATTGTTTTAGCTGTGTGGATTTGTCTGATCCTGAGGTATAAGAAGAAATCTATTTTTTAGGATGAAACATATAGGATTGAAACTCCTTATAAAAACGATCTTAATACAAATTACATCATGGGTCTGTGGAAATGGGTGTACTAGATCACTTTTATTAGGATTCCTTGAAATGAAATCATAGTAAATGAATTAATGGGGAATTATTGGATGAAGGTATTTTTTTCTTCATAAATATTCTTTTTCATATGTTTTCCATGAATAAAATTATTTATTATTATAATTTTCTAAAATTCTAAGGTTCTTTTGGGAGAAAAACACATTGGTAGCTAAAACAATAAAGACTTATGGGCTATCCATTGATTCATATTGGTATTTTATGGGATCATGCTTGAATTCATCATTTTGTACATTACATATCTCACTATTTTGAAACCCTTGTCTTAATAATTTAAATTTTCAGAAAATATATTTCATGACATCTTGTTATCTAATAATGTTTATGAACTAACACGACATTTGAAAATCATCATTCTATCATTCTTGGATAAATCCTGGAATAGGGTATACTTAATTGAGGTATATACACTTATAACATGAAGTTTCTAGAAATTTTTTTGGAGCATTTACGATCAATCTTTATAACCTAATTGTCATGGAGGAATTAGTGATGAAATATGGAGCATCTCACTAGGGACATCCTCTGTACAAACTAAATCCCTCACGAAGCATTGTAATTATTTATTCTCTATTTCATTTGGTCATCACGAAATCCATCTACATCATTTTTCAATCATTTTTATTTGATAATGTTTATTAGATAGGATAAACATTAAATGAATACATAATACCATTTCTTTTCATTCAATGCATGATGGGCCTATTAAGTGAATTATTAAACAAAATTCATATAATTATAAGGTTTCAACAAAATGCAGATTGTGTCAAATTGATTGTATATGTAGTTTCAACATGCATCAAGTATTCATGATTCTAAATAATAAAAAATAAAAAATGTTATTATATTTTCTTGTATATTATCAAGTAGAATTGAAATTTTATACATCCAACTCATGTTTAATATAAATTTCCTTGAGAATTATTCAATATTTTATAATCATTATGTAATACGTATTTTCAATCTAAAGGGTTCTCTGGGAAGGAAATTTTACTATAAATGTTGTCTTTTAGAGTCCACAGGTCACATGATCATGTAATTAAAAAATCACCACTTATTTTTATTAAAATTAAACCACTATGGCACTGATTTCATATGTTATATTAATTTTTGGAATGAATTTTTAGTGGCGAAGTACTACATGACTTACTGATGTGTCAAAATTTTAATTTTTCTACACGTTTATACTAAAATATAACACTACATTGAAAACTGGTAAGACTCCCGAATTACTGATAATTTATTTTTTATAAAATACTAATATTCCTCCTCTAATTTTTTTCAATTAAAAAATAGAACTTATCTTTTATGTCAATATTTTTCTCATAAAATGGATAAATTTTCCATTTATTATTTTATGTGTAATATTATTTTAGTTCTCAAAGAATGTATATTCATTTTCATCTACTTTTAAATAAGGGTCAATACAATGGTGACATTATTTTTTCTAGATACATATAATGCTTTTATGTATTCACTTTAAATAGATTCACTTCTCATTTTGTCTTGTGTGTTTATATAGTACTTTCATTTTCTAAATATCCTTTATTCATGTTGTTCCTACATCCGTTGATTCTGTTTGTGATGTATTACATTTTTATTGTAAAGTATTGATTATTAGTTGGACATATCATTATAGTAGAGGAGTATTTATTGGTTATTGCAATTAATCATTTTTTCTATGTTCATTATTTACCCATTTTTTAAATTTGAATCAACGGAGTGAGATGTGTCTGTTGATTTTGGTTAGTCTCAATCCCGAAAAACATCTCATTTCTACATTTATCAGTTCTTATTTTTCATTCCCTATGTATTTTCTAGTTATTACATGTTTTGTATTGAATATTATGTAGTAACGTGAATCAAAAGCAAACCATAGACTTTAATCAGGTTGTAAAAAACTATTCTTGTCATTTTGAAAAAGTTCAACGCCATACCGCTAGAATTGGTCATCCATGTAATTTTTTCTTTTATGGTTAGTTGTCACATTTTATTTTATTTTCCATTCCCTATTTCGTGGATGCATTTCTACCATCAACATCTACAAAAAATATAACCTTTTTATTACATCAAATGGAATAAACAATTATAGTTAATGCTATGGAGAAAGGGATTAATTTGTGAGATAAACTTTTTATGTTGTACCAAAAGTAATACCCTGGTTGATAAATGTTGTTAGAAATCATTGGGTGAGGTTATATTTTTCTTTTGTGATTAATATTTTTTTAATAGACCATTCAGTTGCACTTTGGATTACAAAAGGTAATATAATACATGGATGATCACCATAGAAAAATTCATCTCTTCATTTTTTATTTATACATAACACAGGTATTACTAATATATTGTAACTGATAAGGTCACATTTTATTTTGTTCAAAAAATGTAAATGATAGTAATTTTTTACTATATTTACTAACTTTTAAGCCTTCAATTTATGCACTTCGACAACTCAAAGATAATACAAAAATTTGATTATGTCATTTATTTTCATATTTATTTAATGTTTAAGTATTCACATCAATAAGGGTATTAGTCTATGATGTTTATATAATAGTTATATGAATATCTTTACCATATTATATCATGGATCCTCTAACATGGAATCTATATAACATATGTTCTATGTAATCCATTTAGGTTTTGTACGAGATCTTTTCTAGTGTCATATTTACTAACACCTTTATCTAGGGAAACTATTTTGTTATCCCAAATAAATTCCATGTTTTCAGATCCATATTTATATTTTTTTCTGCTCCATGTAATGTTTAAGACTCAATTTAATATATAAAACTCTTTCAAATTGTTCTAAATAGTAACAAGCACTAACTAAACCAGAAAATTAAATGATTGTTCCTCAATAAAAGTGAACATTTCATAGAACTATTAGAACTGTAGATCATAATGTCACAACATTATCCTAGTTAGTACTACACGGCTAGCACTGTGGCTCAATAAAACTGATCATTTCATCTTCATTTTCATTCATTATATATAGGGACTACATATATTAACCTCACACACAATATCAAAACCTATACACAACTGTTGAAATCCAAATGCATTAACAATAGTATTTATTGTGTAGGTGTCTTTATTACATAAATTTGAAATGTATCATCCCTATAACTTTTCTTCATACTATAATATATGTTATGTTATTATTTACCTGTTGATGAATCCTAGATTTGATATTTAGTTTTAGGTGGAGTTCATGTGTCTCCTCCTTTTCAAGGAAAACCCATATATGGGTGTGTAGACTAGGAGATTTTGATAATCATTTTGTATATCCAATGATATTGAAATATATACAGAACACATTCATAATAGTTAAATAAATATATCTTCCCTACATAAATTAATATGTTCATATTTAATTAGTACTTTTTATAATTTTTGTACCTTATATTTCTAATTTTTTCTATTATTATGTAAAAAAATTCATGAATGGGTTGGATGATCTTGATTTTTTAGATTCAGTACAAAGGTACAATGTAATTATTATTTATGGTTTATACTGTCTTAATTATATGCATATTTGTAATCCACATTTATTTTAATAGTATGTCCCACCTATTTTTTTTCTTTTACTATATTTAATATAGTCAATATTACTACAGGGTTTCTATCTATCAAACAAGGTGATGGGGTTTAATATAAAAAGATTTTGGAGAAATATGCATCATGGAACACAGAAGATGTGGCATATTTTGGAGTAGTGGATAATTTTATTTTGTCTCAGTTATTATACATTATTTTACATGAACTAAATATTTCTTCAGAATCGTGTTCTTTTAAAATGGATTAATTACACTATTTCAGCTATGGATGATGTACATAATTTGACCAGTGGATGTTTTTCTTATCCTTGGAAAATATAAATTATTTGTGTAGTGGATCTAGTTTTTAAATTGATTACATAATTATATTTTTTCTAATTTGATAATATCACCATGAAAACACATGGGAGTGTACTAGTTTTTTTAAGGGTTGATTTTTAAATAAATAATAAAAGGCATCCTATAAAATCAATAGTGCATAGTCCCCACCTCATCTCACTCAACTGGGTTACATTCCTTCCTCGACCTAAATCTATGTGGCACCTCCTTCATAATGTCGACAATCCCCCAACTGGAACCATATCTAGAATGGACAATGAACATTTCCCCACCCCTCCCATATATCCACCCCTTTACCAGCCACTGTCACATAAAAATTCTACCCTCTTCCCAAACCATGGGATTCATACTCCAACAAGAAATATTTCGGCACATCATTGTTTCCATTGGGTTGTAGTGCCTTGCAGCTTTGCCGGAACGCATTGATTGGCATGTGCTACCTCACGCAACTATTCATCGCGATAGACCCAAATTCCATAATCTCTATTGGATAGCCCTTGTTTCAGAGACTAGATCACGACATTCCTCACCTATACACCACATGAAATACCTACCAACGACTTCCTTTCTTGTGTGTTGTATGCCTATAGTGACCAGATCTAGTCTGACCTCCTTAGATGGCAGCTGGCACCTGGTAACCCTCATCATCACCCTCTATAGATTTCCAGTCCTAGAGTCCCATTATCTGTTGATCAGTTCTGATCCCTCTATTATTTTCAACCAATGAGATACCTACCTCAAACCACCATAGTGATGGAATCCTGGGATTATCCCCATGTGTGATGTTAACAAGACAAGTAACTCCCCTTCACCAGATATTGTCTACTCAATCTGCCCAACAGTGGGTTTTGGTGAGTCTAATGAACCACGAACTAGTCTATGAGGGCGGTCATGGACCATAGTACCAAAAACGGGGGTCTACAATGCCCAAGATGGTCCTTTACATGGTTTTCCCGACCCAAAATTGGTCTAAGAGGGGATTGGGGTCCTGAATAATTTTATATATTAAATAATTATATGAATTAATTAAATTTTTTAGAATGAAATTAAAATTATTGAATATTAATATTTTTCTATGAAATTTTATTTTAATTACCCATGTGAAATTAATTTAATTTATGTAATAAAATAAATAAATAAATAAATTATTCTATTTATATTTTGTAATTAAAATTTTATCTGGAACAAAGGATGTAAATTTTTAATTTCAAAAGTTAGAGTGAATATTTAATTCAATAATATTTCAAAGTAAATTAATTTATCATATAGTAAAGTTATGTATATGCAATTATTTTTTACATAATATTATTTAATATTGACTCTTCATGAGCCACACAACAAGAAATGATTGTCAGTTATTTATTTATTTAGTTATTGCAATGTGTGTTTGTGATAATTTTTTTTATAAATGATGATATGTGGGTCAGTTTTTGATCATTATATATATAAGGTCCTACACATAAAATTTTTTTTATGTATTCGCCATTCCCGAGATCCCCTCAAATATGGCAGTGTATTGTTTTATAATTACATGGAAGAGTAGTGATGTACATTCCATTGATATTTTGTGACACACTATATAAGAATTTGATGCAATGGATAGGAGAGAACTGGAACATGGTTAACAAGTGACCTTACAGATGGAGTTATCCCCTATGGTATATGTTAATCCATTATTAACTCAATGGATCATCCAATAGTATAAACACATGATCACTTCATTAAGTTTTATTTATAAATTGTTTAGTATTTTCTATATAAGTTATTTATCTATGATCAAATAAATTGATAAGAAATAATCCATACATAATATGATCATGTGATGGGACTAATAACATATAATAATTTAATTATCAGTTGTGAGTTCGATCTCAGAGTACATGATTATGTGATAGTAATTGATTTCATTTCTTCAAGTCATATTAAGAATACACTCAGGAAAATATTAATCAGCAAATAAATAACTACATTCGAATTTGATGAAAACCATGTGTTTTGAGTGATCATCAACCAAGGTTGTGGGTTCGACCTACTAAACCATAGTTTTTAAGATATTTATTTGTTAACATAAAAAAAATCTATCAAAAAATGAATATAAAGATATTATTTTTAAAAAAATAAGATTCAATAATTGAGTAAATTGAGGATAAAGTTTTAGAAGTATGGAATTGACTCAACAAATCATTGAGTCATGATTTTTTTGGTTGGTACATCAACTGCATACATGGAACTATTAGAGTAGAAATGTATCCAAATATTTTGAACCGTTAGGTTTGGATCAATTACGCTTTCCCAAAGAATACTCAAGTAAAATTGTATTCTTATTCAACTATATGGGGTTTCTATAGATTGATTAAATATTTGGATGCATTAATTGTTAAATTAATTAATCAATAATGTTTTAATCAACAATAATGATAAATGTACAAATATGATATTATTAATTTTTATAGAAATGAGTGTGTAATACTTCATGGAATGATGTGATTGTTATTTAGAAAAGTCATTGTACCATCAAGCATGAGGTTCCAAAGAGATGTATTGGTGCTGGAACAAAATAATATGATATTAATAACACATGTTGTTGGATTCACCAATAACTATTAAGCAGCCATATGACGTAATGGTGTTTAAAAATTCTTATAAAAGGATCATTTATTAGTTTGATGATGGTTTTTTAGTAATTATTCCATAAACATCCAATGTTAGTTGTGCATACAACATTAGTATGTGGATCATTTTACCACTAGTATCATCTTCGTGACGCTTGAAAGAAGAAATAGAAGCCTATATATAAATAGAGGATGATTAATATTGATATGTGTAAATAGAATAATTTATCATGGTCTTTCAATGGATCCCATTATCATTTTATTTTTATCCAATTACACTCATTTTATATAATATTAAAAATTGAGAAGTATGGCTAAAATTATTTATTAGCTTTTGGGTAATGACTTAAAAGAAATAATAACATTAAAAGAATATTAATATTTAGAACATATGAAGAACATGATGAAAGGAAAGTTGAAAAAGTTCAATGAAAAGTGAAAATCCAATGGAATACCTGAAACATCATTTAATGAAACGTGTTATTAAAAAAGAGGTTATTTTCATCACATATCATGAAAAATAATTATTGCAGTTTTCATACAATAAAATATGTCGATGAAGAAAGTAAGTTCTTCTTATTTTGGTATATTTATAAAATTCATATAATAGTTTTGAAATACCTTTTTGATATTAAATAAAATATAAAAATCAGATATGTGTATTTGAATACTATTACTATGTATGTAAATAAACATTACTAGAAATAATGTGTGTTCACCAAGAGGTTGAGAAATGGTGGTTTCTAAGTCAATTGTGGGAACAACGTAACTACAAATTTCCATGTTTAATTATTCTAATATAACATTTAGTGAGAATTTACATAATTTTTATATCAAGGATCTAATAGACACAAGGAGATTTTATTTCTATTTCAAATGAATGATTATAGTGTCAAATATTAATATAATTTTTCCATGATAAAAGTATCATAGGAAATATGTGATGAATATAAAATGTAAAAGCTACATATGTACTTTTTAAAGATAATACTTATTCAAGACTAAATTTGTAGTTTCCAGGTATATACCATGTATGGTTTAAGAAAATCCAATTTTAAGGACCATTGGTATTCTCAAAAAATGTATATACAAAGTTTTGGACAATTTATGCATTCTAAATAATTGTAATCCAAAAATCATTTCGTGTTAGTATATCTAGAAATAATGAACTATTTCAATGAAATGATAATTGTATGTATAATTCATAATATTCATTCACATATTTAATTAACATGAATGTGATTTTTGGTGTATAAATGGTCAGAATATATATGATTATTCAATTTGGAATTGCAATGAATATATTGAACAATTATTCCTAGTTCTATATAATGTTGTAAGGAGGAATCCCAAAACACACATTACCTTATTCAAATTAGGGATATGATGCTAGTAATTATAATTGATTATTTATCATAAATTTTATCCTTTAACAATAAAATGTAGAAATTAGTAATTTGTAAACAATCATTTCCTTATAAAAATTAGATTTTTGAGGTCTGAAAAAGGAACATCATTGTCAAAACTCATTCATTACAGTCACTTCAATTTTTTGAGAAATTATTTTACTATAATAATTTTATCACAAATACATACACCAACTATAATGAGATGTTGATATCATATAAGTTATAGTATTATAGAAATCCAATATGTCATGTTTTTAAAAGAAAAGATTTTATTTAGATATATAAACAATCATTAGTCCTGAAAATAATATGTGAATCTAGAGTAAATATCCAAAAATATTGATAAGATATTTGATAAATCCTGACCATAGAATGGATGTAGTCAAGTGATAGAGTAAATTTTGATTAAATGGTTCAAATAATTAATTGATAGAGTGAGATAAGGTTTAACTTTGGTTTAGTCAATCATAAATATTAATAAGAAGTTATCATAGGAAAAATTTCCACCAAAGCTTGTGTAAAGTAATGTTCATGGTATACTTATTTCATAGGAAAGCTAAAACCATAGTTGTGGTTTTAAATTACCCAAGATTGGTGATCTATTATTCGTTGAGAATAATAATTATAATAAATAGGCCATATATGAAAATTAAATTAAATTAGAAATTTCAATTTAAATTAAAAAATGTATTCAATGTAATAATGTACATAGCGATTATTATTTTGAATATTTTAGTTGGTATTTAAGTGAGATGATACATGGATGGTACGTGTGTGCTATCAATAAGGATCGATTTTTAACACCATGTTGTAATAACCATACCAATAATAATATTACTTATCATTGATAATTTCAATGATCATATTATTGAGAATTGGATGACGAATCCACCATTCTAGGAAGCTGTCTATATGTCGTAAAAGGAATTGGAAGGTGGAATTTCCAATAACGGGTTTAAGTTACACAAATATTGCTCAGGATTAAAGTAAACAACTAGATCATAGAATATTCATTCATAATTAATAATTTACAAGTGTCTACAAGAGTTTGGTTGGAAAATATTTTTTTTCCAGTAAAATATGATTGATAGAATATGGAAAACATTTATTGGTTCTACAATTAACAACAAAAAAATGATATTAATTCCTAAGTGATTGATTTAAATTAGTGACCTAAATTCTTGTAACATGATCTACATTGGTATATTTAATGGTTTCATAGACCTATTTAATCATCTATATAAATAAAATATTATAAAAAACTTAATTTGGAACAATTCGAGGTAGAATTTTTTCTTAATGGTGCATAGCATAAATCTCTCCATGAATAATTGAATCAGAAAATTATGAGACTAATGTAGTGATTTTAATTAAATATACTTTATGGATGGATTAAACACATATTCCATGATATCTCTAAGAAGTTATATTTCCATAATATAATTTATTATAGTTAAATATTAGTTATATCTATGAGAACTACAAGGGATGTAATCAGAACAATAAAATAGTACTAGAGTAAGATCAAATGATATATACTGGGTATAGGGAGATGAAGGGATACTATTTTTAAGGTTATTTATACTAGTCATAGTTGGATAAATATGTTCTAATATCATAGTTATTCTATGTTACGTGGCGATAAAAGCTTATACAATCCAGTGTTGGCCATACATACAAATACTATGTACATTGCATCTTTTGTGGTAGCAAAGTAGTAGTTATTAAATATATCGTTTTCCTTATTCTTAGAATCTCACATAATAATTAATTTTCTACCATTATGGTAATTCAATAACTTTTACTATCCTGTAAGTCATGTTAATACAGTGTAAAAAATGAATACACTTGGGTTTTACTTATCGGGAAGGGATTTACCCAAGGAGATGATGTCACAAAAGAATAGTAGATTTATAGTTGAGATATGGTATGACCATTAAAAAATCTATAACACAGAAGAAATATTTTATTAATAATTATATAGATAAAAAATGGTTAGGAAGTTATCTCTATTGAAATTTGGAGTGCTTAATAGTTTGTTCCCTAGAGCCAACTAAACAACACCTTCCGTGTACCATTTACTGTATATAGTGAGATATGTAAGAACAATATTTATCATTATTATATATACATTTCTCCATCCACTTTTTAATGGTAATTTCCTTAGATTATTTTCATGTCGAAATGTTATAGTGTATCCTAGGCTAAATAAGGCACATGTGATACTATGATGTTAATCTTAAACACAAGTCATATATTCTAGATACATATTACTTATTAGAAATATTAGATGTATGACTATTTAGTGTTAGGGGCTCATAGTTATGGAGGATTCTTCTCATTAAGTTCACAAAAAGTGATCTCATGTAGGTGAGATCTGGAGGACATGATTTTCAATAGGAGGACCACATGATTCAAGTAACAATTGTTGTTTCTATATACGTACATTTTTATTAGTCTATTGACAAGATATCATTATGAATGTATTCCATTTGATCTCATACAATGAATCTAGAAAAAAAATTGGCCATGAAGTCATGGGGAGTTAGATTTTTTATACTATATAATTGGTTGTATGATATTGATTTAATGATCAAGATATAATTTTTTTCTTCTGAGTTGAGAAACTAGTATATCGGGCCATGTTTATTGGGATGGTAGTACATTCATAATTCCATGGAAATGGAAGTCAATGTTAAATCCATATAGATAGATATATGAAAAATAATAAAATAATGGATAATGGAATAGGTGTGTGTCTGACTTTACGAGATATCTATGGAAAAAAAAGATTATATTACGTAGAGCGAGTTCCCAGGTTGGTTCTCATCGTTATAACTACCCTTTATCCCTTTAGGTGACTTGATAGGATTTTATAATCCACTATTTGTATTTTAATATTATTCACAACAATTGAGTAAAGGTCTAAGATGGTCTCACACACTAACATGTTGATGGATATATTTTATTTAGGCGAATAGGTATTTTGGACATGTTGGGCCCACCTCTTTGGTACGAGATTTGTATGATGATGCAAGATCACAAGGGAATAAATAAATTCACATTATTCATGTTTATGATAATTATTAATGGGTTTATTTTCTAAATTTTTTACAAGTAAATAATTGAATTCATGGATAATATTATTTGAATTTATGATATATTTACATTCAATGTTAATTTAATATTTGCAGAAACAATTAGTCAAGTTAATGACTCGCTTTTATCATTTGAAATATTTTTCATATTATAGCCATGTGACAAATATATATAAATTATATTTATTAATACTTTATAATGTCATATTTATTTATGGTTTAGGGATCAATTTCCCAGTAACTTAAAAAATTAATATATAGTAGGAGAAAGGCTCTTGCGTGTTGACTATTCAGTAAAACCTCATAAGATCTACTCTCTCCTATCCCCATTTCTAGTGAGATAAGATCTCAATCTAGGTGATGAGATTGATAACTCCATTAGACATCGAAATAACATCGGTGATGGGATCATCCGTACGTTGAAGGATTTAACATATCTCTATTTTGGAACCCACATTGTGATTGTTGATGATCTGATTGATTTTTGATGTTCATGTGAATGATTTAAGGGAATAAAATTTTGGTTTCATTAATTATAAATCAATTCCTATGTATAGATAATAAATGTGTAGATTATGAAAAAACTAGGTGTTTGTGATTTGATTTTTATGCTTGAGCTTCTTCACACACCATCCTTAGGCTTAAATAGGGTAAAGTCTTTATCAGCAATGACATTGTTACATCAATCACATGTGAACAAAATTAAATCCCCAACCCCTTGACTTCCCCTTTTTACCATGATACTATCAAGATGGACTTATACATACCCTATGGCTCATCATTTGGTTTATAATTTTCATTTTTGTGAAAAATGGTTTTAAAAGTGTAACACATTTCAGTTAAACTCGGTCTTCATTGGTTGTATGATATCAAATAAATTGAATATATATAAAAATAAATACATTATAAAGTCATATTGTATTGCATTATCTACTAATCATGGTGTTTCATTACATATATTTTGTCAAAGATAGTGTTCTACTTTAAAAATATCAGGATGTTTTAATTAATTATTTATATTTATCATTGTTCATTTAATGAATCCACATTAATGGGGCTAATCAATACTTAAAAACTCTTAATGCCTCCCTAAATGGTGATAAATTATACCGTTAACACATGTGTGGATTTAAATATGATCCTAACTGACAAGTAAAAGATTGATGGAGAATTTATAATGTATAAAAATGATAACATTGAGGTATGTGTTTGAATAATCACTCACATAGTTGAAACAAGTTCTATACATGAATTAGGGTTGTATTCATTAATATATAATTAATAAATCTGTATGAAAATCCAAAAATTGGTAATAATTCCACACTAATAGTCAAACGACTGAGACCTCCCTTCATACTAATAGAGGTAAAGAATAATTTTCACTAGTAGTGTACTATTACATGAATTCATTTGGATCATATATATACTATATCCCAACATTTCTAGGTGTAGTTACAAAGAAGATATAGAATAATGAAACTGACATGAATCCATTACAAATGAATGTGATTGATCGTCCATGAATGCTTACATGAGTTTCAAAAGTTAAGGGTTTCTTATTTGTAGTCTTTCTCCCTTTCTTTGAACCCATGTCAATAAACCAATCAAATCATCCATCAATTCAAATGGAAGGATGATTTCATATATAGGATAATTTCCAATGTCCAGGTGAGTCATATAAAATGTCCATAATAATGAACATGCCCAAATAGTCCAGTTTGGAACTACCACCATATATGAGAATCTATTAACAATTTTTGATCACTGTAGTGTGGGAGTATGTTGACAATATATATATCTCAACCATGGGATTATCTCCTAAAATCCACCAGTAGATGAAAAAAATCACTCTTCAGATCAAAAATTGACCACTACAAAATATACGGAGCCAAATCATAAATGACATATCATTAAGATCATTTCCGTAAAGTATGAGAATATATAACACATTTGTATGATGGAGGAAGATGAGTACATTGATGTCATCCACATAACTAATAAGGAGTCCGTTATGATAGATACTTCTAGACATCACCATCAATGATGTCTTACTGCCCTAAACTGTATAATAAATATTGATGATCGTTTATAAGATATTATGACCCTAGTTATCAAAAAAAAGGTCACCAAGGAGTAGGTTCTATTGAGTAAATTGATTTTTGAGGATTACTTATATGTGGATATTACTATTACTCCTCCAGTAGTCCACCAATGTATCCTTGTCGTGACTACAGTATAGACTTTTTTTCTCAGCCCCACTATAAAATAACATCATAAATTATGACGTCCAAATGTGAGAATTCAAATAGATATAATAACCCCAAATGTCCTTGTTATAATATCCTAATTGAATTAGTAAGACATGTACATATTTTTAACATTATCAATGAATGTCTCAAACATATGCTCGAAACTTCTCTAGGGAATTCCAATATAATTTCTTCTTCTAAATAATTTTCATACAAGAGCTCATAAGATATCATGTAGTAGGCCCATATCCCATATCTCACACTTGAGAAATGTCAACATATACATATAGAGTCATTTGATAAAGATTTAATATTTATTCCCTTCAACATCAATGATAATGGTTAGACATTTTTTATAGAAGATAATTAGTGGAATCAACACCCTTTCCCCGTCTATGAAAATTGTCAAAATATTCGTAGAGTAACAATTGACATGGCCCATATTCATACCCTCTCCCAAATATATCATTTATATAATTAATTAACAAAGGATTGTACACATAAGAGGGATATTATTCATGAAGGTTGTATCCCACATTTCAAAACCATAATTAAAAATGTAGTTCCAACCCCAGTCACTGTATTGGGAGGATACATAATAGGGGGCTCACAGATGGAATGTTAAAACTCCGGCACTATTTTAGATCACTTTTGAAAATGATTTTATTGAGGATCATCAAAACATTGAATCAATATTCAAAGAATATTCAAACTGTTAATTAATATTATAAGTAAATTAGAGATATAATAGTCCACCATGTTGTATAATAATCAATAACTTTACTAGTCTCACCCCCACCTCCTAGAGCAATCTCAATTATTCCCTTCTTCTTAAAATGTTGAGATTAGACAAGGAAGAACAAACCATTGTTTAGGATATGTTTTTCCTTTATTCAACATCAGTAAATATTTATAGGTAGGTCCTTACAATCCAATATTATTGTTATTTGACATCCATCAACATTCACCCTATAAGAGTTGTTAAGAAAACCACAGAGGTCCCATCAAGAAATAATGTAAAAGAAATCCTCTTTGAAATGAAGAAAAAATTTGCAATACATGTCATACAAAAAAAGGAACATTGGAAATATTCCCTAAAGGACATCCCGAAAGTTCTTATTGTAATGTTCATCCTAATAATAATATATTTCCTTGAATTGAGGTACTGGTTATATTGATACTTCAAATAGGTTTCACCAATTCTAAGTGGAACTAGAGATACTATTTCCAGAGAATCAAAGAATCTCATCATTGAATTGTTACATATCATATTAACCAAATGATATTCTATAATGATGTTCATCATATATTACTCCCTAAGTCTTCTCATTATCATATGTGACTTATGATATATTGAATAGTTGAAATCATCTTAGTAAATATAATGGTAAATATCCTTTTAAGTTAAATTAGGTAAATAAACCCCTTATTGATGTTGAGTAGAACATCATGGTGATATGAAAATAACTATACCCAAAAGTGTATGATCTTCTAGAATCAGATCAAAAGGAATTATTATTATAATAAAAAACCATAGTCAAGCATTACAAAATATTTTTATATTATTTGGTATCTATTACACCACACATATCTGCATCCCCCATTAGAACACAGTTTTTGTGAGTCCTAAAAGAATAAATCATGTTAATTTTTATTAAAAATTATTTTACAGAATATATGATACTTTATTTTCCACTCTATATTCATGGGAGATTACAAAATTGAGTTGAGTGATATTGTTAATTAAAAAAATCCAATTATGTACGAATTTCCATGGAATATTCCATGTTCTTATTTTGAAATTGTTGATAGAAATTTCAGAGTCATAATTAATCCCTATGTAGTTCCACTTATGTTGGAAAGTATACCAGAATACATAAACATTAAACTATAATTTATCTTCATAAAACACTATAATTTTAGTGTATTTAATGATGCACCGATTTAAAAATCTAGGTCATGTTCGAAAGAATCCTCCATAACCTAAGGGCACATGATTTTCCATAGGCACAATGATCAATGTTGACCTTGATCCATTGGTTTATTTGGGAAATCCAGTGCATATACATGACCACCCTATGGTTCATCAGCCTTCCTATCAATCCCATGATCTTGAGAGTATTAAAATCATTTATTTTTTTAGATATAACACATGTTTTCACTATTATTTTCATATAGTTTAGACAGATAAAAATATTGATTCCACGACTACCAAAAGAATTTGATGGACCTTATCACTATATACCTAATTTTTTCCCTCTATATGAGAACAACCATAAGTACATGAGTATCACTCTCTTTCCCAAAATAATATCTTCCATAGGCCCATAGGTTGTGTAAAAAATCACATTCGAAAAAGAAGTGTTTCGCATCCTTCTCTACATTCAATCCAAGGTGACAGGATAATAGAATATGTTGTATAACCCTTTTTAGTGGATCATGTGTGGGAAGCTTATATTTCTATATACTCCAATGAAGTAGAAATTTAGAATGTTTCATGACTGTTACCTTGATTTTCATCAGTGATGATGGAGGTATGTATGATACCCTATATTATAGTTTATATTACCCTATGATATTGAATTTTCAATTCATGTTCTTAGTCCATATAATAGTTTCATAATAGTTAGAAATATAAATATGAATATATAGACTAATTTTTGTAAGGACCATATAATCATATCTGTGATGTTTTGAAACTAAATATGCAGTACACATGTGTATAAACTCAGAGGATACACTCATTGTGGACTACAGTGGACATACTAGCTGATTAATGGTCTAATAGTTTATATTATAACACCTATATACGAGCCACTGCATAAATTTAATTATTCCATTATAGGAGTTCATGAGGGATTCTAAAACGGAACATACTCTATAATATTTATATAAATTCAGAAATTTCCCTTGAATATTTTGGTTAAAAATAACTAAATGTATCATTTGAAATCAAATTCTATTTGAAATTCATGATCGTACCATCATTAAAAATCTTATGGTGTTTAATTACAAGGAATCCCATTTGAATGGGTTAAATTTACTATATTCATGAAATAGTTATCAATTTTTTTTCATTAATTGACCCATCCCATATGAAATTTTTAACCATCCCTTTATGTAAATTAATGATACCTCTAGGACACCTCTAAAGATAGAATGAGTATAAAAACGTTCATATTGTAATATTTTAAAAAAGGAACACCGTTAGAGCCATGTACATGGAAATTCCATTCAATATAGCCATTTTTTTGACAATTCCAGAGAATATTCCCTCTAAATACAATATCATCACCTTTCCCAGAAATAATGGGACAACATGGTAATTTATAGGAAGATATCCCCTATTTGGTATAATATATTTAGTAATCATATTTTTTTCCAACTAGTATCCCATCACCAATAAATGGAATATTTTTTCCAACTTATGGATTTTCCAACCACCTCTTCATAAAGTTCCAAGAGATAATTAATGTTCCATATGGACATTCCAGAACCGCTCCCATGTACTATAAATTCATTATCATAGTAATGATATTTAATAGAGTAGTCCTTTATACTGGCGTTGATTTTTATATAATCTCCAATTTAAATATGTTCACTGATACATCTTCTAAAATAATTTTCATCAATGGAAAATAGATGTCCTAAAATTGGATCACCTTATATCACACCACTTTTGCATTGAAAGAATCTTATAGGGGATTTAATAACAAGAATGGAATGAATTTTATAGATGAGAATGTATTTTATAATCAAGATAAATTATTTTTACAAATAATACCTCCTTAACACATAAAAAACCTTTTTTTCATTATATAAAGGATTTCTATATTCCATTTATGAGAGAAATTTATCTTCATTCATTATAATATCCATGATATTTATAGTTTCTGAGGTTTTAATTGAAAAATTATTAATTTTATTCCTAAGGAAAAAGTAAAAATGTTTTATAGTGATATAATTCTTAAAAATTTCTCACATTGGGTTTTGGATTATCTTTATAATGAGTTTAGGAATCATGTTCCCATGAGAAACTATCCCTAATTCTTTGATATGTATGGTATTATCTTTCTTAGGTATCAAGGATATTAAGAATGATTATCCCATTTGGAGTTGAAGAATGATTAAAGAATTCATTGATTTCATTATTTATATCATCCTAGTATATTTCCAAATAAAACATAATTTTTTTCAGTAAATCCATATCGACTTTGAATCATTTCTTATATTCTATTTATGAATTATATGAAATAATTTTTAATTATTATCTCCATAAATTATATTTTGATGTTCAAATGATTTATAATCCATTCCATTATAACTAAAATATCATGCAACATATGGTGAGCAAGTATTTTTTCACCACATCGGGAATTATGATGCTAATTATTTATTTTGATGCACGAAAGATGATACACAACAGCCTTAATTTCCAAATGAAGTTTGGAAAATTATTTTCATATCCATTCTCTGATTTACTCCATAGTATACATTAATTTCACAATATGCTTATAAAAAGGATTGTCAATGGTCCCATTTTCCAAGCCACATGAAAAGTTTCCCCACGCCAAGGAGTAAAAAATGAATCCATTATTAAAAAGAAATGGAATATGAGTTCATCCTTTCCACATATGTTGAAACTTAGACAATTTTGGGTTGTGGTCTGAGTGATGTTTGGGGACAGTGAAACATTATTCCCCTTTTTCAGCACCTCTATCATCCATTTGAACAAATTTTTTATTGATCATACATTCTATTATTCCATTCACGGTGTATCTATTCCATGTTATGTCATCTCATAAACTGTGAAATAAACAATATTATATTGATTGATGGTTAATGTTGACTTTAAAGTAGATATTTGGGTGAAGTTGCATCTATTTTTATTTATAGGAATCAAAACTGTTCAAAAATCCACAATAACCATCTATTTATGAACTGTGTTTTAAGAAGGATACCCAATTTCCTTACAAAATTCTCAACTCCCAAAACAGGATGTAGAATTATACAAAATGAAATTGATAAATCACACCCTGATATGTTGTATGAGGCAAATTTACTCTAGGTTTCATGCAACATGTAATAATATAATGTTTTTTTTGTTTTATATATTCAATAAAAGGATTTAAATACATAATAATAATCAAGTATAACAATTTTACTATATTCATTATTATACAATCAGTTTTCATTCCTTCAAAAGATAAAGACTATTAGGAATTTCCTCCCTTATTGAAATAACCAATTAAAATATTTGAAAACATCCATAAACTATATCATGTAATATTTAAATTTTAGAATTAGGTATAACTAAAACATTATGATTAAATAATACCATTTTCTATGTGAATTTAATCATTAGTGGCGTGGGATGTACTAGTATAATAACAGAGGAATCGATATCAAGAATGGTTGGACTTTACTCAAATCCAAACCAATTTTAGTAATACATCCTTTCTAATACATAGTGGATTCAAATATATATAGATTCATCTCCCAAAATTTTATCATAATTTTGAACAATTGTTGAAAAATGTTACATCTTCATCGGGTAACTTCTTTCAGTTTTCACCGAAGTAAATACATAGTTTAATTTAATCCAGTAGAATCAATCTATTATGTTATTATAAAAGTTGATATGTGATTTGGGTAGAAATTTCTAATCCTATGGGTATTTAACATCTGTTAGAGAGGAGGATTGTGGGTGTCCATCTATATGTGAGGAGAGTGGAACACTTGTAATTTTTGAATTCTACCCATATTTTTTCATGCCAAGGGGCTCCAATATTTGATAATTCTCGATAAAATAATAAATTAAGTCTACATATTTCAATAAAATATATTTCAAAATAATTTTTTGGTCAATTTAACCATTATCATTTAACTTTAACCCCAAATAAATATTTATTACCATAACCATGATAATTAATTTTTTTTCTATGTTCATTTTCAAAAAAATTATATTGACAATATTAGAAATTAAAAATTATGACTATTCAAAATAATTATTCCATTTCAGGAAATTATATTCACATAATTGGAAATAAATTCAAAACCAAACCCAAAAACGCAACGAAAATGTTGGGTTTATGGAGAGTATTTTTTATGAAAAATATGATTATATATTAACTATATGACTAATAATTATTATTATAATAAAACAAATTTATAAAAAAAATATAAAATATAAAACTTTCATTTAAAACATTACCCATTATTTATTATTTTAATTAATTAAAATGTAGTGACATTATTAATTTTAAAACAATTTTTTGAAAAACCCGTTTTAAACTAAAAATCAATCATGTACTAAATTATAATACAATGTTAACTCATAAATTATGTGATAGATTAAATATAAAAAATGATACTTATTTTACAATAAATAATATTCAAAACAGTATAGTATATTTAATTTAATAAAATTATTTACATGAAACTATTTTTTTACAAAATATCATTTCTCACTATTCAATATAAAATCATAATATTCTAAAAAATATGAAAATTTCATGATTGGTAAATTTAGATTTTGTTATTCAAAAAATAATATTCATATTTAAAAAAAATTATAATATCTTGAAATTAATCTTTTAAAAAAACATTATAATATTTTAGTTTATTTAAAAATCATTAATTTTTTGTTTAAAAAATTATTTATTATATTTAATAACATATATAACTATGTAATTAATTCTATAGAATTGGTTGGGATAAGACCCCATATAATAAAAAATAAAAATTAATTTCACTCAAATTGGAATAAGGTGATAAAAGACATAAAATTTCAAAATTCCAGAAGATAAATTCCCCAAATATCATAATCTACACCATTATAATTCTCATAAATTCTCTCTTAATCTATCTCATTTTCCAAAGAGTTGATTTATGTGTGATAAGGATTCATATCACCAAAAACATTTATTAACATGGTTACAATTATGAAATTTAGAAATGAGTAATCGGCCTTTTTCCATGACTTCATTATAGGAATAAATAAAAATCCTTTTCCATCCTTCATCTTACCTTTGACAGAAGCATTTCAGTAATATTTATTTGGTTATAGATAATCATCATCTATACATTCTCAATTTCCTCCAATAGTATCTAGGATTCATTAATTTATCGAATCCTTTATAATTTGGTTCCCCTCCTGAGCGTAGTCATGATATAATTTTCAAGTGGAGTACCAATACTCCCCTATCCATGTGGCCCTAATATCAAGGGTTCTCTATCATCATCCCATTGAGGGGATGTTCCAGTAAATACCATACTCTCTCCATGTCAATGACGTCAACATCCATTGATATGTTCCCATATCCAGAGGATAAATAACTACTCTATAAATTATTATAAATAATTAATATTAAATGGAATGTTCTTTATCAAATATTGTTTTTTATTTATTTATAAATTATATATTAATTAATTTAATTTACCACCTTACAAATATTATTATATATGAACTGATATATTAACATTGATGAAATTTTAAATTGAAATGGATTATTGTTAATAACTATTTAAATTTTAGTTTTCAATAATAATAGAATTCATTATATTTATTATTGAAATATATAATGTTAGATTAAAAATTATAGAATTTGAATTTCATAAATAAAATTTTATTTTGAATCGATCATGTCAAAATTAACTCAGAATGAATTTTTATCAATTTTGTAAATATTATATTTTTGGGAAGAGTGAAATATAAATTTTCCCCAAATTTAAAACAATTTAGGGCAATATCCTATATTTAGTGTAATATTATATTTTAGAAGTGAACAATTAAATAAATATTGACATAATAAAATGTTTAAAACAAGTGTTAAATTTTATTTCCAAAGTATTATTTTCTATACCTCATCCACCACACCATTATTTTCAAATTTAGACCCACATTGCATGTACAACATATTCACTCTTTATTTTAAAAAGTTAGAAGTACAAAAATGAAACTCATCACCTTTAAAAAAGGATCTCTTTCAACCCCACATATCTTCACACACTATTCCATTATTATTCATCCAAAATATATCCAAATAATTCAAAAATATTCCTATGGAATTCGAATATATTTTACTTATTTGAAAAAGTCATCTTCTCGAAGACATCAAAAAACATACAAAGGGTCTTTTCCTTGGTGTATGTTAGAATACATTGTTACTCCTTTCATTCATTTTCTATTCCTACTTATTTATATTATGTAAACTATGATTTAATCTTTTTGAAAAAAAAACATCATTATAATTATATTAAACTGAGGATATGTTTATGTGTTAATAATTTTCTATTTTCCTCTGAGGCATTCAAAAAAATATCTTTCATTACATGTGGACTACCACCTCAGTAAATGGAAGCATTCCATTTTATTATATTGATCTTTTTATTTTGTCCAAATCTTATAAAATTTGATTCAAGATCATAATAAACATTAGTTTTATCATTATAATTATTGTAAAATATTATTATTATTATGCAATAACATTTATAACCATAAAAACCCATAAAATATTTCATGTATTTTTAATGGTATGTTTAAACACCTATGAAAACAATGCTATAAGTTTCCTCTATGGATCATTGTTGATAATTAACTACTAGTATAATTTTAAATTAATTATCAAATCAATTTTTGATAATATTTATAGAATATTTATATTAATATTTTACATATTTTTATTTTACCCCCAATTGGATTGTAAAAAATAGAAAAACAAAGCTGTCTACAACATTAATATCATGAATCCAAAATAAAATACATATGAAATGAAAATAGAATGTAATAAATCATTTTATAACATCTATTAAAATTCAAATAATGATCATATAGGGAGTAAAAGTAACTCTATAAAGACTAATCAATAACGTCTATATAAAACTTCTACTAAACAACCTATTGAAACTAATAACATCTGATGATTAAAATAAAAAATAACTAACCATTACTTTTGAAATGAAATATTATAAATTAATATTAGAAATTTTTATATCATTGAATATGTTTCATAATGAAATTATTAAAAAAATATTTTTTATATATTAATTTAGAGAGAATTGATTCTTCTAGGATTAATGTTTTCGGTATTTTATCTCAATTTATATAAATAAATTATGTTTTATATCGTAAATTTCATTTAAATAGGTATAACTATTGTTATTATATATATAATATCATAATATATCACTTATTCATTGCATTTGGAGTTAAATTTAAATTTCACTCTTTCAAGGGGTTTGTAATAAAATATTTCATTCGTTGTATGGGTTTATGACACACTTTTTAATTGGAGAAAAATGTAATATCAACAACTTATTTATTTTTATGTGGTATATATACTTCCAATGGTTATATTTTATAAGTTTATTAATTATATTAATGTTATTTAGAAACAATAATATGTTATACATTTTATGGGTTTATGTTTTGAATGATAAAAACATTTTGAGTTAATTTATTAACATAACTTTTTTCATGGAGTCATAATGACTCCAATTTACCTATATTTTTACAATAATGTTTTATTCTATTTAATTATGATGTTATAATGATTTTATATCTTATTTTATATTGAATTAAATTGAATAATTTCAATTTTAATAAAAATTTATGATGTTTATAATAATTCTAATTCTCTTCATATGATCTCTTCTCTTATATATTAATATTAAATATTTTTTATAATGTCATACATTATTATATTAAAATCCAAATATATATTATTCCTTATAATCACTCAATTCAAATTACAGTAATTTAAAAAGTATTATTTATCACTCTATTTATGATGTGGGCTTCAATAAAATTATTTTTTAAATACTAATACAGATTCCCCGGTTATATTTTTATTTTTATTTTACACACTAAATTTTGGAAGATAATCATTACTTCATTATCAAGGATCCATTATTTTTATATTATTAAAGAAATATTTTGAAAATTTTTTAACATTACGTAATGGAAAATAATTTTATAAAATGATTTTTAAATTATTCTTTTTATTACAACACTATGAAATGTTTACTAATTCATCGTTTTCAGTGATTCATTTCCATTCATACAATTAAAAGACACCACTCCATAGAGTCATATCTTATAAATTTCTATATAAATTACACTCTGAAATACTACATATGGATGTGATAATGTTTATATCAATAATTATAATCCATAATTTTAGTTTATAAGATATAATTTGGGAATGATATGAGGTTAATTTTCATTCCTCTGTTTCTTATTAAAATGATGAATACATAATTTTAAAAGGAACGTATATGAATAGTTGTTTTTATGGGGTCCTATATATCCCTCAAATGATTTGGTTAATATTTTATATTTCAACACAGTAAATAAAATGAGGCTTCATGGATATTCTCACAAGATAAAGGATGATTCATCTTGGAGATGCTCACAACATAAAGGGTGGGCCTTCATATAAAAGATCACAACATAATGTGTGGGAAATCAGGGATACCCTGGTAACAAAATTGTTGGGACTTCATGGATATACTCACAAAATAATTCTTTATTGTTATTTTTTCATTATTTTAATACTATAGTTTGTAATGATTCAATGTATGACCACATTTCAATTTCATATGTATACGATTATGCTCCATGGCTCATGTTTATTATCCCACACACTTTTTGCATGTTATATATTTATTAATTTTATAAAATGTGTCATTTTGTCATAATATAAAGGTAACACTTATTATTATATGTTTTTTTTGTTTTATATTTATCCAAATGAGTTTTTTTCTCATATACATAGGATTTTATCATTGATTTCCTTTTGTTGTCTTTTTTCTGTAATGATCATTTAATATCACCGATTTTTTATCATTGAATTACCTGACACTTAAATATTCATATAACGTATAATATGTCTAGAATTCGGTCGAGTGTGGCTCAATTAAATATATATGTGTATGGGTTTCAAAAAATATATATTTTGATTAGTGATATTTATTTAACAAAATATATATTAGTATAAATATGTGATAAAATATTTTAATTTGGGTATGGCATATATTAAGTAGAATTCACAGTAAGAACATCCCAAAATATATATTTTTTGGTGGATGTTGTAGTTTCCTAGATTTACATAAGGTTTATCAAGATGAAAATTATTCAAATAATTTTAATTTGATCTTTACTCGGTGCATGATGAGTGGTTCTAATACTACAAACCAATATACCCAGTATTGAGGTATATGTTTTAATTGATAATATCCCTTATATGAACAATTATGATGTACATAAATGAATGATGAGAATGTGATATATAACTAGATATGTTAAAATTCATAATATGAAAATGAGATTGGACAATATATGATAAACTGAATGAGTGATAAGGTGATCCATGTATTTCACAGTTTAAATGAATGTACTATTTATTGAGGTTAATGTTTCATCAAATAATAAATATTTGGATTGATTTTTTATTATAGAATTTATTTCTAATTTATAGGATATTATAATTACCATTTTATTTCATTCTAATATGATCATGAAAATGAAGTTATGAATTTTATATCTCATGAAATTCCTGATGAAACATATCATGAAAGAAAATATTTTATTTGTCACAAAACTTCACTCGGGGCCCATGCCGTAACTACCCCAAACACACCATCCATAGTCTAGGGGTTGGAGACGTGAACCAAAAAGTCATATCCCTAAAATTTTAAGGCAGTTCCTTTTTAACCTGTACAAACACATAGTCCAAGAACACAACAAGAAGCAACCATAGTGTAAACTGCTGTAGTAAAAAGAGGGATGAATGTAAAGGGGCCAGAATACAATCTCAACTGAAAAGTACATATACAACTGAAATAGTGAAAAACGGCTCCTAGGTCATCCACCGGGGATCCTTCCTGAAGGGTAGTTACATCTCACGATCTGTATTCCCCACGTCACCTCACAGAAAATGGTCCACCACTAGGCACCGTCCAGTCCTGGCTCCCTCTGCCACGATCAAATTTTTACATCATCTGGACAAAACAAAACAATGTGTGGGCAAAGCCCATGCAGGAGTGAGTATAATGATACTTAGTAGGGACACTGATACCCTCGTAGGTCTCTTAGAGTTCCAAAAATGATAAACCACAAAGAAAGACCTCATTCTTAAAGAATGAAGTGATAGAAATCAACTCTACTTAGGAATATGCCCATACATATACCAAATTTAACAATATATTCACATCTTATACATGGGGGAAGAATACCACAAAGGTAACACCACGAAGCTAGATTCACCACATAGATAACACCACAATGATGACACAATGAAGGTAACACAACAAAGGTAGAAGTACCACAATGTTAACACCATGATGTTAAGAGTGCCACATAGTTAACACCGTGATGATATCACCACAAAGCCTACACCAACAATGTAACACCCCCATGATAGAAGTACCCCACAGGTAACACTATGAAGATAACACCAGGAAGATAAAACCACGATCTTAAAAGAATTATCTCACACTAGTATAGATTAATCACATAAGTATAGATGATTTTTCCAAAGCTAGATTCTCTTATTCTGTTAAGAGGCACTACTGCTGAACCACACAGGATTGATAAATAATAACCCCTGCTGACTCACACAAGATCTGACCCACACAGAATCGCTATGCACTAACCCACATATGATTACTGAGTGCTGACCCACATATGATCTGATAGATTCCAAACCACATAGGATCGATAGATTATAACCCACATAGGATTGATGTATTTTCCACATGTTACAAAAAGACACAGAATTCCCTACTCTTTGTGGGCTCGATCTCCGTAGAATCTACACCTCAAGATATTGGTTGTAAAGTGAGTTCCACAAAGATTCACAAAGGAGTAACCAAAAGGACCACCATGTTCTAAGGGTTCCAATGAAACATATGGTGCATCAATTAAACGTTTTGTCTGTGAGTTATAAGGGTTTCAGTTCTAGTGGACCGGTATGATTCAGGTTTGATTCAACCCGATTGTACTCCAACTTTCTCTAAAACACATGTGGGGTATACCAAAGTATTTTCTATCTCTATGGATCTTAGTTCCATATATGGTTCGTCAAACGAAGGTCATTTTCTCATGTTATGGCCAGTTAAGATAAACTGTGTCATGTTAGGTCCTGATCTGATCTGACCCGACTCAACCCCTTTCGTGTAGCCCTGGCCTAGTTTGGGCTAACCCGACCCAATTTTGGTCGACTTTATATAGATCAGGTTGACCTGACACAGTCCGCGTCCGACCCCACTAGGCTAGCCCGCTGGGCCACGGTTTGGCCCACGGAGGGGCAGGTTACTGGTCTCGCATAGCCCGTCCCACAGTGGTTTGGCCCACTGGGCTTGTGCGGCATGTCCTGTGGAGGCGCAGCCTACTGGGCTCACGCAGCCTGGCCAGCGGTGGCTTGGCCCATTGGGCTCGCCTGACACGACCCATGGTGGAGCGCTGCCCACAAGGATCGCATTTCCCACCATAGTATGTCCTACTCGAGCTGGCATGGGGGGGGGGATTCCCCCGTTAGGAAGGTCGAGCGACAATGCACTTTGGAGCAGCCAGGTTACCCGCGAGACCAATTTTGGGTCTCGCTGAGGCAGTGTCAGAGCCACCACTACACTCGCGGAGCACTATAGCGCGCTGCTACCTCCTCTTGCGGGCGGCCGATATCATCCTCCCTGTTCGAGCCCACCGCGACTGAGAAGATGTGGCCCTTCCCCGCCAGTGGGGCGCGACAAAGAGCCACATCACCACCATTGTGTGGTGGTGTCGGCCACTCTGCTAACCCAGCGACATTGTGTCATAGCCACCTCCAAAAACATGTGAATGCATTCCACCTCTATCACAGTCGGCCGGTACCGGCCACAGCCATAATATTTCATCCCAGGTCAAGTCCAACCCGAAGTTTATTCATGCAAAGAATACACCAATATTCTAACAAGGTAGGAGGGTCTTGGCCTTGTTTTTTTCCCTTCCCATCTACGTTATCATTATATCAAGAGGGTAACAACAACGATTCATCAAATCTTGGAAACAAAACAACATTAAATTCCTACCTCGATATTGTTTGAGAATGCCCACGATTGGGGAAGATTCGGTATTAGTCTAGTCCAAAACAAGCCTCCAACCATGCCTCAAAATCATAGTTCTTCAATTTGAGGTTTTCTGTCGCTCGTCACCACTCGTCGGAACCCATCCCATCCTCTATGTGGTTGGAATTGTGGAACATTATCAGAACACTGTCGCTCGATGAAGTTGTGCTAATACCCCTACCCAAGCTCCAAATAAATAGTAGAGGGGGAGGGCATGTACAACTTGTAGAATTTATGGAGGTTAATTTAATAAGAACCTTCCTAATTTTGATCAATGATTTTACAAAGGATTTTGAGGGTCAATCCATTTAATTCCTTGCAACATTGTTGGTCCGCCACTGCTGCTTGTCCATTAGTGGAAAATATATGTGATAAAATAAAATAACTATGTTATTTTATTATTCGTTTAAAATTCCCAAAATCTATCTTTTTCTCCTGTCATATTGAGGTTGATGCGAAGCATCTCTTATGCGAATCCGAGAACTAAAGATTCAATAGTGCCCTAAAATTTATAATCCAAGCACCATTTCAAATGTTATAAAACACTGATCGTGCAATTACTGAATGTACCTAAAAATTGTTCAGAAGTTTATTCTCCGCACACCGGGCCTTAGATTCATTTTTTTTAATTTTTCCAGACTTGTAATAATTCAATATAATTAAAAAAATATAAGGAAAATCTGGGTCATTGCATTCTACTCGCCTTTGGGACTTTTGTCCCTGAAATCCACAACATAGACTAGGAAACAAATGGGGGTACTGAACACGAATCCGAGTCTCCCTCTCCCATGTGCTCTCTTGGAGGTTCCCGCAGAAAATGTGCACGAGAGGTATGGATTGTTCACAAAATAATATCTCATGTCGATCTTCAATCTCCACTGGATCATCCATAAACGTCACTCCATAATCAAATTCCAACTCTCAGTGGTCAATGACTTGAGATGGGTCATGCACGTATCTCCACAACTGGGATACGTGGAAGACTTCATGACCCCTCTCTTACTACGGTGGATGTTCCAAGCAGTATTCCACCTCTCATATCCTTCGAGCTATCACAAATGGTCCGATAAACCTCGGTGATAATTTTTCATCTGATCCAAATATTTATTAACCATGTCGAAGTGAGACCCGTAGGAAGACAGGTTCTCCCACCTCAAACTCCAAATGTCTCTGCCTCCAATCGGCATAAGACTTCTGTCCGCTTTGTGAAGTCTTCATCTTCTCCTAGATGATATGAACCTTCTCAGTGGTAGCCCATACCCACTCTGGACCCATAAATGCTAACTCCCCTGTGTCTGTCCTGTATAGAGGTGATCTTCAAGGTCGACCACATATGTCCTAGAATGGTGGCATACCGATGGAGGAGTGATAGTTGGTGTTGAATGAAAACTCCACAAAAGGAATGTGATCCTTCCAAATACATCCAAAATCTTGGATGCAAGCACATATCATGTCCTCTAGCGGATGAATTGTCCACTCCATCTCATGATTCGTTTGTGGATGAAAGGCGGTGCTCAAATGCAGATGAGTCCCAAATGCCTCATGTAATCCCTTCCACAATAGGGATATAAAACGTGTGTCACGGTCAGAGATGATTGTCGATGTCACCACATGAATTCACACAATATCATGTATGTAGAGGTGTCTCAATCCCTCTACTATTCCATTCTATCATATAGGTAGGAGTTGGTCCAACATGGTGAGTAAGTCAATGATCACCCAGATTAAATCTTCTCCCCTAGACGTACATGGAAGCCATGTCACAAAGCCCATGGAAATTCTATTCCAGTTTGACTCCTGTACCTCTAATGTTTGCGCCATGCCTACTACGACCTAATTCTCAGCCTTCACTTGATGACAACTGAGGCATCGAGATAAAAACTTTTCCACTTCTTCCTTCATCCCTGGCCACCAGTGCTGATGTTAGAGTTCTCGGTACATCTTCGCCACACAAGGATGTACCACAAGAGGGGACCTATGGAACACCATCAACACCTACTCTAGTAGCTCCATAATTACCATGGTATGTCCTTTGAAGAGGATTAAGTGATCGCCACCTTCAAAAAATCCTTCAGGTTCCTGTCCTGAGCATATTTGTGCATGTCGAGCCACGCAGTCAATGTCCTCATGTTGTGCCTCCCAAACTCGCTGAAGAAGTGGGTAAGCGAGAGTCATATAATGTATGATTGTTGTTCAACCTATATCCCTGAAGGATATCTATAATGCAGATAGCTTCTCTATCGCTTCACTCATCAACCGCATACCAGACCTCTAAGTGAGTGCATCTGCTAGCACATTCCCTTTCCCATGAATATAGACTATCTCAAAGTCATAGTCTTGGAGTACCTCTAGCCATCTCTAATGGATTAGGTTTAGTTACTTCTTAGAAAAGATATATGTATGACTCTGGTGATTGGAGTAGTCTGTAAAAAAATTTCCCATCAAGTAATGTCTCTGCATCTTAAGGGAGAAGACAACAACTGCTAACTACAGGTCGTGGGTAGCATAGTTCTTCTCATGTAGCCTCAGCTATTCATATACATAAGCAATAACTCTTCAATCTTACATCAGGACACACCCAAGTCTATTCTGTGATTAATCATAGTATTCTACATACCCAACACCCTCTTCTGGTAGCCTCAAGACGGGGGCACTCATCAGTCTATGCCTCAGCTCGTGAAAACACTGCTAACATCTCTCAATCCATACAAAGAGATATCCCATCTTTGTCAAATCTGACATGAGTACCGCAACATTGGAAAAGACAGGTATGAATCTCTGGTAGTATCCAGCCAACCTGGGAAACTATGCACAAAAATCAGACAACTGGGTGGCTTCCAAAAAAGCATGACCTCTATCGTCACCTGAACCACTATAACTCTAGCCTCCGAGATAACTTGTCTAAGAAATTGGACCACTTGTATCTAGAACAGGAATGTCAAGAGTTTACCATAATGCTTGTGATCTCGGAGTGAATCCAGAACTATTTGGATATGATCTACATGGTATTCCTCCTCCAACAAGTATACCAAGATGTCATCGATGAAGACCACAACAAAGCGATCTAGGTATGGCTGAAAAACATGTTCCTGAATCCCATGAATATTTCTGGGAATTGGCCATGTCAATTGGAATAACCAAGAAATCATATTGGCCATACTGACATCTAACAGTCATCTTCTGCACATCCTCATCTCATTCCCTGAGCTGATGATATCCTGATCTGAGGTCTATCATCAAATACCAACGAGCTCCCTTCAGCTAATCAAAAAGAAAATAAATCCACAGAATGGGATACTTGTTCATCACGGCCACCTGGTTAGGTGCCAGTAGTCCACATAGAGTCTCAAACTCCCATATTCCTTCTTAGCGAACAAAAAAGAGGTTTCCCATGGAGAAACACTCATCCTTATGAACTCCTCCCTCTATAATTCCGCATACTGTACCTGTAACTCACAAAGCTCCATGAGAGCCATCTGATATGCTGGTGTAGATATCGGTGTCATCCCGAGGTATAGGTCAATGGAAAAGTCCACCTCTCTCTGAGGAGTCTGTCCCAGAACATCATTAGGAATGACATCAGTATACTGGTGCAGCACTATAGGGTTGATGGGACTCTCAATATCAAATGCTCTGAGGGTAAAGTTATCCAACTGATGTGTGATAAGTTGTATCCTCCTCTAGGTATGCCCATTCAGTGTTAGAAAGCTTTCCTTCTTTCCGTTGAAGTAAAACCTAGTTCCATCATCGTGGACACACCATAATTTATTCCTATAATAGTCAATCTAAGCATTGACTGTGGATAACTAGTCCATATCCAAGATGAGATCGTAAGGCCTCGACACCACTACTAGAGGATCCCAGTTGATGTTATCACCATTTAGATTAAGATCACACTATCGGAACAAGTGTCTAATTGTTGAATCCCCTATCATACGAGTATCTATCCATAAGGATAGTGAAAACGGCTCCACCGGAATCTCCGAGCACCAAACAAGTACTGTTGAAATAAAACAGTGAACTGAACCTATAACGACCCGAAATTTTGATGAAATATTATTTCATAATTTTATGTGTTATTTTATTTTATTTTTATACTCAACAATAATGTTTCATTTGATAACATGAGTATAACTAAAATGAGACCGTTGGGTTTTTGACTATTATATGACCATTGGTCAATATGACCGCTGGAACTAAACGTTTTGATTATTGTCTCTAAATTCAAGTAATCTTGGTTAATTAATATAGAAAGAAGATTCGATGGCCTTACCCAGTAGTCTTGGACCGATCAAAGCCCATATAACATAACATGGGAAGGAGGTAGTACCACTGGGCTTTGCTCTAGACCAAACCCAAGCTAAACTCCATCGTGTGAAGATATAATGGGATCGCCTTCGTGAGATGTTCAAACTGATAGAAATTACTACTCGTGAGATGTTGGCTGAGCCTCCCTCAGATTCTCTCACCTTAACACACCTTACACTTAGGTCCTATGCTGGTGTGATAAGGGGCTATGTAAGGAGACTATAACTGCCTCGTGTAATCCTTTGTTTTAAATAAAAATTTGGATTTATTCTTATAATGAAGTTTATGAATTTTCAAATGTCCGGATAAATATAATATGCATATTTTTTATGAATTTTAGAGAAAGTATATTTTAAAAATGTTTATTTAAACCTTAAATATATAAAAATGTGTAATGATTTTCAAAAAATGGTCTTCTACAATTATGTTCAGTACGAAATTTCGAGTCTAATAAGATCAACTTGATTTTTGATTAATAGTAAATTATGAATAGTGATTTTATGCTTAGGATTTGTAATTTGACAAAATGGAATAGCAATTTCACTCAAAGAAAGTTTTAATAAAATTTAGACACCTAGATTAAGTAATGAGTTTCAATAAAATGGGTAAAGAACTGTTTCATAAATTATTATTCAAGTATTAGTTTTTTTGGGTGAATAGTATTTTTTCATTAAAAATTAAATTAAAAATATTTAGAAAATTATTTTTATAAAATTGATTTAATTTTTGAACTCAGAGCATCGATATTATGTTATGGTAATTTTTGGGGATTTTTCTGAAAAAAATGAATTTTTGGTGAATAGTGTGTTTATATAAAAAATGATTAAAAATATTTAGAAAATTATTTTTATAAAATAGAGTTCATTTTTTAAATCAGAGCATCAATATTTGGTTAATGTGAAATTTTGGGATTTTTCTGAGAAAGTTGAATTTCAAATGAATAGTAACAATACAGTTTTAGGGTTTCGGTATGTTTAATGACATCATAACTGTGTCATGATGATGTCATGAGATATTTTAAGGGATGGTCGACTAAAGAGGATTAAGTATTGTGTTGGGGTACCCATGTGGTCTAATTCTATGGGATGTACCATGGGAGGGCCCATGCTTTTGAGAAAACCACTTTTGAGGTGTCCCTTGGCCATTAATGCCTTGTCCCCTCACTTTCCCTATAAATACCAAGCCCTCCTCTCATCTTTTCGACTCCAAAAACATCCCCAAAGATGTTCCGGTATCCTTACCTCTCAATGAGTCCTCCAAAGGTGCCCCCAATCCCTCAAGGTCCCAACCATTGAGTTTTAAGAGTTACGTTTTAAGGTAAGGGATCTGACCTCTCTCTTTCTTTTCAAGTGATCTCTTTTATGTCATTTCCTTTATGATCCATGTTCTTATGTTAGAGGATGTTCTTTTATATTAATTAAACATTCCTTTTTATGTTCACATTATGAGAGACCCCCTCTTACTCTCATCATTTCATTTTATGAATGTTTAAGTGGCGCCGTTATGCTGCCGGAATTTTTGTAACGGATTCTTTCACCCTTCTCATTTTCAAGTTCTATTTTCTTGTCAAGTCATTCAAGTTCATTTTTATTATGTTTGGGTATGACATATATATCTATCATACTGAACTCTTATGTTCATATGATGAGAGACCCTATTTTATCTTGTCAATTCATATTTTGAAGCTTAAGTGACGCCGTTAGGCTGCCGAATTTTTAAGCGATTCTTTCACCCTTCTCATTTTCAAGTTCGATTTTCATGTCAAGTCATTCAAGTTCCTTTTTATTATGTTGGGGTATTATATCTATATCTATAATACTGATCTCTTATTATCATATGATTATAGACCCTTTTTGATCTTTTCAAATAATTTTTGTTGAAGTTTAAGTGACACCGTTAGGCTGCCAAATATTCATAAGAGAAATCTAATTTTTGTCATCCTTACATGTTTTTCATTTCAAATGATATGTCCTTAAAATTTCATTGCCATGTTCATATATCCTTATTAGTTTTCCCCACTACTGTTTTATGGGTCATTTATAAATGTTGGACCCATGTCCCCTCTCTTTTCAATGTTTTCTAAAACCCCGAAACATAGCCGTTATGCTGCAGAATTTTCGTCTCAAAATGCCTCTCTCTTTTCTCAAAATAATTTTATGTTATAAAGTGAATACTCAAAGCTCTTATTTCTACAGGGGTATTCACATATATATCAATATGTTCTATTTTAAATTCTGTGATTTACATACATGATACCCGCTCTCCCCTTCTGTTGGTTAAAAGTGACGTAAAGATCATGTCTTTAAAGCAGTTTTTAAAAAGTTATGATTATGAAATGAATCACATTTATTTATGCTATATGGGTTATTTATGAAATGTCTGATGATGATATATGTGGCTAACTAGATAATAAAGTCAAATTTAAGGGTGCGCCCTGATAGCACTCCAATTCATTGGGTAATGATGTAACCACTAGAGATTACAATTTTCACGATATCTTGGTGAATATCCTTGGTAATTTTCAAATGACACCTTGGGGATGGACCTTGGTGATATGTTCAAAATTTTCTATGTTAAATGATTTAGCCACATCTTAATGTTATGAAAAATGTAATTTTTATTATGATATATCTCATGATTTATTTCTCATGCCTTAAAGTTCTTTTCATGAACTTATTGAAGTATCTCAAGTTCACATGTTAAATGATTCTCTTGTTTACCTTACTGGGCCTTCTCATAACCCTTTCTTTTGATTATATGTCCCCAGGTTATGATATGTAGTAATGAACCTAGGATGAACATGATGAGAATCCTTTCATTTGTTTAAGAAGAATGTTTTATGTTTTCATGTTTTATGTTCCTGGTTTCCAAGACACTAAATCTTAAAGATCCTCCGTTTTGTGTAATGAATTGAAAGTTTATGTTATAAAAAGGTGGGATGCTATAGTTGGTATCAAAGGATTGTTTAGTTATTTGTAGAAATTAGGATATGAAAACTTTAGTAAGAACCCTATAGAAATGATTAAATATAGGAAATCTTCCTGGTATTTTGGTGAGTATTTAGTAAGGGGTTTCCAAGAAAATACATCCATCTCTGGATACGAGTAGGTAGAGGTGGCTCTGGCACAGATGTACATAGGGGTAAAACCTGAAAACACCTCTTTGATCTAGACTCAAACGGGAACTGGTACAAGAAAACGGGCCTTGATGCACTCTTGGATACGACACTCCGGGGGGATATGCTTTGGTAAATTCATAAGCTTAGTATGAACCATTATTAAAGGAACAAAGATAAAATAAAATAAAGATTCACATAAGAATATATGATCATCGATAACCTAGATTGGAACCTAGGGGATCACAAGTTAGGATATACATTTATTCAACAAGTTTATCCTTTTATGCTTAAATTTTCCTTTTCATGATTATTGGAGAAGTATTTAAGCCCCTAATTATACTTTATCTTCTTAGTTAATGGTGGGAAATGGAAGAACATGTCCCAACAACCAATGTGATAGGAAATGCGATGATTGCCATATTAATATGACAGAGATGATTAGGGGATTAAAAGATGATTATTATTTTGGAAGTTGTTCACTATTTTGGGGACCCTATATGATCGAGGTAAATAGATTACTATGGAATTTTAATTGAGAAGTAAGTTTGAATTATCTTTTGAAGAATCGATGAATTTAAGGCAGACTTATAGTAATTTAGGTTACCTATGGAAATGATTAACCTATCTTGGGGTAAATATGTTTAGGTTAGTTACTTTTGTTATAAGATGTTAGGAGTAGTTGATGTTGTTTGGAGATGAATGATAAAGTTTACCTTGGAAGACAATGCTATCAAATCATTCTTGTATTTGGGTTTCAATCTTAGTTCGGTTTATTTTGAGGATTTTTAAGGACAGTTATTTACGGAATGGTCTATGATGAAATCTGGGTAGTACCATGGAACATTGAAGATTTAAAAGTAGTTTCCATTCCTATGAGATTATTTCTTTTTGAAGAGTTTTTTTACCTTACCCTTTCTGTTTTTTGGATAATGTTTAAAGATAGATGAAATAGATGGTTAATATTTTGTGGATTATGTGATTCTCTAGAAGATGATTCTTTTGTTTTGATGAGACCAAGTGTTTTTGAATGCTCATCATTTGGAGAAAAGATTATTTTTGGGTAGAAACTTATTAAAGGATGAAACTCTACATGAAGGTAGGTATATTTTCTTATGTTTTTGTTCTATGTAGTAAATGAATTCCTCAAAATTATGAAAAGGAACGTAAAACAAAAACAGTGTTGGTTTATGTATCCTACTAGGTAATCAAAGACCGTTTACACACATCATAAGTTTGGGATTTTCTTATGGTTAACTTTCTCCTAATCATATTCTCTATCACTCTCCCTCAGAACTTAACCCCTTGTTTTTCTTCCATTTCCATTTTTTCCTACATGGAATCCAAGTGTGGGTTAACTCAGGTGAACTTTGCACATCCCATTCTTTCTTTTAAAGTAATATTTTTACTGACTCCTATTCCGATGTGGGACTTTCAATGGAATTTCAAACCCCAATTTTAAAAATTGCGAGGACGCAATTTCTTAAGGGGGGAAGATTGTAACGACCCGAAATTTTGAATAAATCTTGTTTCCTAATTTTACGTGTTATTTTATTTTATTTTTATACTCAAAAAAATGTTTCATTTGATTAAATGAGTATAATTAAAATGAGACCGTTGGGTTTTTGACCGTTATATGACCATTGGTCAATATGTCCACTGGAATTAAAAGTTTTGATTATTGTCTCTAAACACAAGTAATCTTGGTTAATTAATATAGAAAGATGACTCGATTGCCTCACCTAGTAGTCTTGGACCGATCGAAGCCCATCTAACAGAACATGGGAAGGAGGTAGCACCACTTGTCTTTGATCTGGACCAAACCCAAGCTGAACTTCATCGTGTGAATCTAAAATGGGATCGTCTTCACGGGAAGTTCAAACTGATAGAAATTACTACTCGTGCGATGTTGGCCGAGCCTCCCTCAGATTCTCTCACCTTCACACACCTTACACTTAGGTCCTATGCTGTTGTGATAAGGGGCTATGTAAGGAGACCGTAACTGCCTTGTGTAATCCTTTGTTTTAAATAAAAATTGGGATTTCTTCTTATGATGATGTTTATGAATTTTCAAATGTCTGGATAAATATAGTATGCATATTTTTGATGAATTTTAGAGAAAGGATGTTTTAAAAATGTTTATGTAAACCTTAAATATATAAAAATGCGTAATGATTTTCAAAAAATGGTCTTCTAAAATTATGTTCAGTACGAAATTTCAAGTCTAATATGATCAACTTGATTTTTGATGAATAGTAAATTATAAATAGTGATTTTACGCTTAGGATTAGTAATTTGACCAAATGGATTAGTAATTTCACTCAAGGAAAGTTTTAATATAATTTAGCCACCTAGATTAAGTAATGAGATTCAATATAATGGGTAAAGAACTGTTTCATAAATTATTATTCAAGTATTTGTATTTTTCTGGTGAATAGTGTTTTTAATTAAAAATAAAATTAAAAATATTTAGAAAATTATTTTTATAAAATGGATATCATTTTTGAACTCAGAGCATCGTTATTATTTTAAGGTAATTTTTGGGGATTTTTCTGAAAAAAATGAATTTTCGGTGAATAGTGTGTTTATATAAAAAATGAATTGAAAATATTCAGAAAATTATTTTTATAAAATAGAGTTCATTTTTTAAATCAGAGCATTGATATTTGGTTAATGTGAAATATTGGGATTTTTCGGAGAAAGTTGAATTTTCAGTGAATAGTAAAAATACAGTTTTAGGGTTTCTGTATATTTAATAACATCATAATTGTGTCATGATGATGTCATGATATATTTTAAGGGATGGTCGATTAAAGAGGATGAATTATTGTGTGGGGGTCCCCATGTGTCCTAACTCTATGGGAAGTACCATGGGAGGGCCCATGCTTTTGAGAAAACAACTTTTGAGGTGTCCCTTGGCCATTAATGCTTTGTCCCCTCACTTTCCCTATAAATACCAAGCCCTCCTCTCATCTTTTCGACTCCAAAAACATCCTCAACGAAGTTATGGTCTCCTTACCTCCCAAGGTGTCCTCCCAAGGTTCCCCCAAGCCCTCAAGGTCCCAACCTTTGAGTTTTAAGAGTTACGTTTTAAGGTATGGGATCTTACCTCTCTCTTTCTTTTCATGTGATCTCTTTTATGTCATATCTTTTATACTCCATGTTCATATGTTGGAGGATTTTCTTTTATATTCATTATACTTTCCATTTTATGTTCACATGATGAGAGACCCCTTCTTACTCTCATCATTTCATTTTAGGAATGTTTAAGTGGCGTCGTTAGGCTGTCGAAATTTTTGTAACGGATTCTTTCACCCTTCTCATTTTCAAGTTCTATTTTCTTTTCAAGTATTTCAAGTTCATTTTTATTATGTTGGGGGTATTATCTCTAAATCTATCATACTGAACTCTTATTTTCATATGATGAGAGACCCTATTTGATCTTGTTAATCCATTTTTTGATGATTAAGTGAGGCCGTTAGGCTGCCGAATTTTTAAGGGATTCTTTCACCCTTCACATTATTCAAGTTCGATTTTCATGTCAAGTCTTTCAAGTTCCTTTTTATTATGTTGGGGTATGATATCTATATCTATAATAATAATCTCTTATGATCATATGATGAGAGACCCTATTTGATCTTTTCAAATCATATGTGTTGATGTTTAAGTGACGCCTTTAGGCTGCCAAATTTTCATAAGAGAAATCTAATTTTTGTCTTCCTTCAATTTTTTTCATTTAAAATGGTATGTCCTTCAAATTTCATTACCATGTTTATATATCCTTCATATTGTTCCCCTCTACTATTTTATGGGTCATTTATGAATTTTGGACCCATTTCTCCTCTCTTTTCAATGTTTTCTAAAACCCTGAAACATAGTCGTTATGCTGCAGAAGTTTCGTCTCAAAATGCCTCTCTCTTTTCTCAAAATAATTTTATGTCATAAAGTGAATACTCAAAGCTCTTATTTCTACAGGGGTATTCACATATATATCAAAATTTTCTATTTTAAATTCTGGGATTTACATACATGATACCCGCTCTCCCATTCCATTGGTTTAAAGTGACGTAAAGGTCATGTCTTTAAAGCAGTTTTTCAAATGATACGATTATTTAATGAAACCCATTTATTTTATGCTATATGGGTTATTTATGAAATGTTTGATGATGATATATGTGGATCACATGATAATAAAGTCAAATTTAATGGTTCTCCCTGATAGCGCTCCAATGCATTGGGTAATGATGTAACCACTAGAGATTACAATTTTCACGATATCTTGGTGAATAACCTTGGTAATTTTCAAATGACACCTTGGGGATGGACCTTGGTGATATGTTCATGATTGTCTATGTTAAATGATGTAGACACATCTTAAAGTTATGAAAAATGTTATTTTTATTATGATATATCTCATGAGTTATTTCTCATGCCTTAAAGTTCTTTTCATGAACTTATTGAAGTATCTCAAGTTCACTTGTAAAATGTTTCTCTTGTTTCCCTTACTGGGCCATCTGCTCACCCTTTCTTTTGATTGTATGTCCCCAGGTTATGAGATGTAGTAATGAACCTAGGATGAACATGATGAGAAGCCTTTCTAGTGTTTAAGAAGAATGTTTTATGTTTTCATGTTTTATGTTCCTGGTTTCCAAAACACTAAACCTTAAAGGTCCGCAGTTTTGTGTAATGAAATAAAAGATTATGTTATAAAAAGGTGGGATGATATAGAACCTATGTCTATAAGTACTGCTATTAAGGTGGAGTAGATACATTTCAACCCTCTAATAATCTCTAGAGTACCATGGTCAATGACATCAGTTTCCTAGAGCTGAGCTCATCCTTTTCCACCATCTCCTAGTGGTCAGTGTGGACCAGCTGGAGGTCGCATCAGTAGAACCTCGAATTGCCTCCAAATGCCTAATGCATGACTAGCACTTTTACCACGTACACATGCTGCATGCGGACCTCTTGATCTAATCTCTTCCACTGCCTCAGTGGTCCTTCAACATTCTTCTAGTTTTCTATATGGTTGGTCGGGAAATCGTGGGCCATGTGACCCTGTCCACCACCTGAGTACCACTTCCTTCTCATAATCTTCCATCCGGTGTCCCGTGAGCCCCGCACCACCGACCATGTATCATGAGGTAATCCAAAAAAATCTATGTCCCACTTGGTCCCTTGCATCACCCATATACTAGCTACAATAGATGACTCTATTACCTGACGTCTTATGGTGGATCTCATTGTAGGTGCCTACATAGCTAAGAATCTCTCAACTATAATTTCCCTCTCTAGTACCCCAGATTGTATCAAAATGATGAGCAATATTATCTATGCTATGATATTCTACCGGAGACCCTACTCAAATGTCTGAGCCTTGTAGAAATGGTCATGTACCATGTCGGTGGAGTATCATGCAAGATTAGTGAACCTCCCATGTACTGGGACACAATCACGTTGCCTTTCATTAAGTGTAGTATCTCATGTATACGCACAGAGCGTAATGTCACTTGGAGGAACATTTCCCAGAAAAGACCCTTTATTTCTGCCAAGGAGAGGGTCGCCTCATCATGTATATGGACTTTCAGACTCCACCATCTCCCAGATACTCCCTAGAAGAGACTGGTACATAGGACAACCATCTGATCAGCTGGTGTCCCAACTAAATGAAAAACCCTGGCCACAACCTCTAGCTAGTCCTCAGATGCCTGTGGATCTGTCTAGCCTCAGAAACTCAGAGGCATTTGCTGCTGGGAATCATGAAACATGATTATATAGAATGAAACATCTTTTGGTGGGGATGGTGGAAACGTTTTCCCAACAGGATATGGTGTTACTGGTACACCACCTGAAGGTGAAAACATCGTAAGAGGGCCATGAACCGATGCCTCAACTCTCGATGGACTGTCACCGCGTAATCTCTTAGGAATCTTGGATGGATATCCATGTGGAGGCATCCTAAATGAAATCTGGTGTGCCACGGTCAATAAGTTATACCTATTGAGCTGACTCAAAGAGATCACAACAAAAACATTCCAAAAACAAACATAATTAGTGACTCCGTGTACTATGTCGGAAATCAGTATTTAGGGTCACGGTGTATGGATACGTCATTTACCACACAAATATAGGATTCCCTAAACTGAAAACCACACTCATAAAACATAACACTATTTCCACATCGAAAATATCATAGCCCTAGTTCTTCGGTAGAACCGACTCCATTGACACAACTTTATCACGGCCTGTCCCTTGGGTCTCGTGCCCTGACGACCTCACACTCTCCTTACATATTCCAGGGGATGGTGACTAGCACCGAAAAGTAATATCCCTAAAACGAGAATCCATTTCCTTTTTAAACACTACATACACATGGTCCAAAAACACAACCAGAAGGAACCACGAAGTAACTACTGTAGTAAAAATATTGTTGAACGTAAAGGAGCCAGAATAAAATCCCAACTGAAAAGCACAAGTACAAATGAAAATTAAAAATACAATGGAAAAAGTGAAAAAAAGGAAATTGGATAGTCCACCATGGATCCTAACTGAAGGGTAGGTATAGCTCATGATCAGTAGTCCCCGTGTCACGTAATGTAAAATGGTCCACCTCTAGGAACTATCTTATCCTGGATCTGTCAGACTGGATCAACATTGTACTTCAACTGCACAAAACAAAACAAGGTGTAGTCGTAGCCCATGCAAGGGTGAATATAATAGTACTCATAAGGGACCCCGAGACCTCCGTAGGTCTCCCAGAGTTTCACAATGGATAAAACACAAAGCCATACCTCATACTCAATGCACGAAGTGACATACATCGTCTTTACATAGGTACATTCAGATAAATATACCTATTTTATCAAGATATACTCATCATATACATGAGATAATAACACCATGAAGGTAACACCACTAAAGTTGAAGTACCACATAGGTAACCCCACAAAGATAGAAGAACGACATATGTAAAACTACGAAGATAACACCATGAAGTAAACACCACACAGGTAACACCATTATGGTAACACCACGACGCTAACACCACGAAGGTATTTGTGTCAAACAGGTAAAACTACGAAGATAACACCATGATGATAACGCCACGAAGGTAAAAGACTTATTTTAGACCAGTATATAAAAAGTACAGAATTAAATATGATTATTCGTAAGATATATTATCTTATTATGTTAAGAGGCACTACTATTGACCCACACAAGATTGATTGGTAACAACCCCCGCTGACCCACACAGGATCTAACCCACATCGGATCGGTATATGCTGACCAACCTAGGATTTCTGAGAACTGACCCACACAAGATATGATAGAAGCAGACCCACACATGATTGATAGATACTGACCCACATAGTATCAATGTTCTGTAATCACATTATAGCCATACATAGGATTTTTCTCACTCGGTGCGCTCGAGCTCCGTAGAATCTACCCCTTGAGATATCATTCATACCTTAACCTCCAATAATATACACAATTGAGTAACCCAAATTACTTTCATTTCATAAGGGTTCCGATGTGATAGACGATGCGTCAATCGGACACTCGATTTGTGAGTTATGAGCCTTTTATTTATAAGGGCCTTGTTATATTCAGGTTCGATCCAACCCAGCCATACTCCAACTATCCCCAAAACTCTAGTGGAGTATACCAAAATGACTATCTAGCTCCCAGGGTCTAGGCACTGCAGACAGTTCGTCAAACAGAAATATGTTTCTATAGAAATGGGCGTTTAAGTGAAACTAGTCCGAGTTGGGTCCGAGTCTAGTCCGAAAAGATCTATTCCAACCCAACCCGGTTCGAGTCCACTGAAGTGGTCCAGTTCCAACTCGGGTGGGTCTGGCCGTAGTAACCTCGGCCCACTAGGCCGTGGTCTGGCCCAACCCGAAAGGTGGCACGACTCATCCCCCAAAGGCACAACCATCAAGCCTCACGTGGCCTGTTCTGTGGAGGTGTTTACCACTGGGCTCGCACGGCCTGGCCCAGGGCGGCACGACCCGATAGGCTCATGCGGCCTGGCCCATGGCAGCCCAACTCAATAGGCTCACACGACCCCACCCATGGTGGAGCGCGGCCCGTTGGACATGTGTGGTCCATCCCATGGTGGCGAGACCCACTAGAATCACATGACCCAACCTGTGGTGGAGCATGGCCCGCTTGCAAAGTGTTCCCCGGCCCTTGTTGGAGAACGCCCCGCTTTGCACGCACAGCCCGCTGGAGTAGGTCCCACTCGAGCTAGCACCAGGTGAGGTGTCCCCCATTCGGAAGGTGGAGTTACAATGCCATTTTTTGTTTCTAGGTCACCCATGGGACCCACTACGTTTAACGCCTCTACAATGTCAGAGAAGCGGCACCTCCGACGACACCCCATTGCACGTGACTACCTCCTCCAGTGGCGCGCAGTTGAATGCAACGACCTCATCTTGTGGTGCACCGTTGAACATCGTTGACTCTACCTGCGGTCGGACGATGTCGGCCACCCAGTTCGACCCTACAGTGGCTGAGAAGCCGTGACACTTCTATGATGGCAGCGTGCGACGGCGCACAACGTCACCACTGGTGCCGACCAGTGTCGATAGCTCTGCTGATCTTCATGGAATAAAGTCACGGCCTACTCCTCTTGTGTTGCCTCCATCATGGCCAAGAGTTGTTGCCCTCTTCCATCATCTAACATCCGGGGTCTTGTCCAACTCGGTTTGAATTATTTCAATGAACACACCAAAATTTTAACAAGGGTGGTTGGTCTGGGACTTTTATTTTTGTCCCACGCCCTCCACATTAGCTTTATAGAATGAGGGTAGAAAAATAGCTTCATCAAATCTTGGAAACAATACATGATTAAAACCCTAACTCGAGATTGTTAGAGAACGCCTGAGATTTAAAAATAGTCAGTATTCATCTCCCTAAGAACAAGCCACCAATGATGCTACTCAATTGTCATTCATCGGTTCGGGGTTCAGCGTTGCCCATAACCATTCACCGGAACAGATTTCGTCCTCTAAGTGGTTAGCACCATGGAACATTATGATAACTTCATCGCTGGATGAATCCGTGTCAATACCCCTCCCAAATCACCATATAAATATGATGGGGGGTGAGAAACGCTTGTGGAATTTATGGGGGTTCATCTAATAGGAAACTTTCTAATTTCCAACGACGTTGTTACAAATGATTTTATGGGTCAACCCATTTAATGGATTAACACATCGTTGGCCCTGCCAAGGTAATTTTTCCATTTGAGGAAAAGTTCTGAGATAAAATAAAATAACTATGTTATTTTATTTTTCTTTAAAAACTCCCAAAATCTATCTTTTTCTCCTGACCTACTACAATTGAGGAAAATTCTTACATAAGAAAATCCATCCACTACGAATTCAATGGTGCCCTCATATTTTTAATCTGAGCACCGGTTCAAATGTTAGAAATTACACTCGAAATTTTACTAAACATACATAAAAAAAGTTCAGAAATTCATTTCGGGCACACCGGGCCTTAGAATCACGCACAATCACTTTTCGCAGACTTATAATAATTCCATGAATTAAAAAAATTACATGAAAATCCAAGACATTACATTATTCATACCAAATAATGTAATGTATATATCTTATAAGAAAACAATCTTTAGTCATTCTTATTTTATTGATACAATTAACTATATCATTAGTGAGTAGTAATTGAAATTGGATGGCTGTAATATTTATAATAATGGAGAATGTTAAACCACCTGATTGTATAATATATCCCTCCTTTAAATAAATATAATTTTTTTTGATATATTTAATAAAAAACACTCACCTATAACAATATGAAATATTATATGTTAGTATTTTTAAGAAAACTATAAGAATAAAAAATCAACTAGTTAATTAAAAAATAACTCAACTAAAATTCATACATTGAATAGATATATAATTAATAAAATTTGATATTATAAACTATTTTTCTCTCTAAAATAATTCTTTAAATTATTATTTATTTTATATTAATTTTTTAAAATAACAACTTTTAGAATATTATCTTATATAAAAAAATATAATAACAGGATTTGAATTTTAAATTTATTTTTCATAGTAATAAAAACACTTAATATGTAAATTCCAATAAAAATAGTTCTTATTTATATTTGATATTTTTATTTTATAAATATATTCATTTATTTTTTATTTTAATTTTGTAAAAATGAATTCATTTTTATATTTAATATGTCAAAATTATCGTTGTGTGAAATATTTTTATTTTTATGAAATAATTGTTTTTAGGTGAATTATGATAAATATTGTTTTCAATGATACCATTCAATTTTTTATCATATCATGAAGTATGTAATACCTAAAAACATATAGAAAAGTTTCAAGATAAAAAATTATTTACATGGTGAAATTTTGAATTTTAAAAATATAATATGTTGGATGCATAAGACCCATGTTCACCATATTAACATTTTGAGAAGTTTTCTGTATTAAAAATAATTATTAGTAATAGTATTTTAATTGCATTTTAAATATTTGAAATTATGTAGAAGAATTAATTTAATTTCTCATAACAGTATTTTGATTAATAATAAAAAAAATTAGTCAATTCAAAATCAACAAAAATCATAATTCTTCCGAATGAGATTACATATTTTTCAAAATATAGTTTTTTTAAAAGTTGGTTTTTCCGTGTTTTATATTCTAATAATTATATTTTATTTTCATAAATGTATAAACATGATTTAATAAATATAAATTTGAATTTGAAATTAATATTTACATCTTAGTTAATAGGGACCATTTTATATATTTTTTATTTAAATTTAATTACTTTGGTAAGACATTATTACCCCAGTAAACAAAAAAAATTTAAAAGTGAAAAATATAAGAGTTAAATAGTAATATAAAAGTTTAAAAATTTATTAAAAGTAATGCATGATGTAGTATATATCTTTATTAATATAGAAATATATTATTTTTCATATTGGATCCATATTTACAATGATTTGAGTTCTCTCTTCGTATTAAAAATATAATTTTATATAAAATATGACTCATAAAACATATAAGTGAATCCATGACCACCCCAATACTATTCAAACTCAAATACCTATATATTCAAAAAAAATATTCCAGTATAGGGACCCAATAATCCTATCCAATTCTTATATCATATAGACATATTTAAAGACCATCTTTGAAAGCATTAATACAATTTGAAAAAAACTCCTCCAGTGAGTAATATGACAATTCCAATCACGTGTTATTATTTTATTTTAATATCAATTTTCTTATACATCATATGAATTTAATATGTGAAAATATATATTATTAGATCATAATGATAATATATTATAACAGTATAATTTTAATGGGATAGCCATTTTCAATAATCCTCATATCCATTCAAAAAATAAAAAATTGTTCCTTGTCTTACTTGTGGACTACCGCCGCCACAATGAAACATATTTCGTTTTTCAATTAAAAATATATTGGAAATAATAATATCATAAAATATTTTTAAAAATATTAATAATTATAAATAATTTCATTTTAATTATCAAATCATTATATTATTCTAAATGAGTCCCTTTCCAAAATGTAATTATATATCGATTAGGCCAGGTCCTTGTTTCTGTTGAATTATCCAACACAATAAATAATGATAAATAATTCTATCCTAGATTAGTATAGAAACATACATATTATATTTAATATAAGTAAATAATTAAATATTTTCTATTTTAATATTTTTAAAATGAAATATCAGTATTTAACATATTATTATTTTAACATCCTTTTGTTCATTACAAATTTCATACGCAAGATCAACACTAACATTGTCATCATGAATCATAATAAAAATAAAAATTGAATGAAATCATTACATTACAAATAATTATAATGATTCTATTAAATTACATACAATTATTTATAAATTATGGATGTTTATTCAATAAAAAAATTACATGTCATTATGAAACTAGTGTTAAAAAAACAGTCAAAAATAATAACAAATGATGATTAAATAAAATATTATTATCTAAAATATTATTAGAAATTTCATTTTAATGAAATTTATAAAAGGTTATATGTATGAATTACACTCTGAAATATGTTATTAATATAACTTTTTTACATTATCTTGGATCATGTTTGAATAAGATGGAATAAAGATATGGCTCTTTAAGCTTAATTACCTTTTTAATGATTCATTTGTTTCACACACAAAAATATTTTAAAGCGGTTAATAGTTAAAATGGGATATAAAATTTAATTTATTATGTTTTAGTAATTGTATATGATTTCCAATTTCATTATATCTCTTCCAAAATAATTATATTAAAATTTTTATTATATCTCATGGACTTATAATTTCATATTTATTTATTTTATATTCTTGAAATATACCCCATATTTAAATTTATTGTAGTGAACATAATAATAAATTTTTTAATAATGTCATAATTCATGAAATTACATGGGTTAATAGATCTATATTTTTTATAAAATTTCGGTGATTAATATTAAAAAAAATGGTTTTAAGGGGTTTTGTTGACAGAAAATCTTTTCTTTAGACATATTGATTCATATACGACTCTAGTTTTACAAGATACTTTTATTATGTTTAATGATGATACTCTAACTACATTCCTCCATCATTTATAGGTAAATATATTAATGGATTAAAATATTGAAAAAAATATGATGTAATGAATAATTCATATTATCTTTTAATGACCTGTTTCTTTTCCATATTCTTATCCACAATTCCCACTAAAATTATCCTTTCTCATTTTTAAAAACAAATATATTTCATTTATATTAATAATAAAATCCATATTTTTCTTTATATAAAAATATTTTTCATCTATCTCTCTCTATGGTCTCGGTATTAATAATATTATTTTCAAAATATTAAAAATAATCACCCATTAAATTTATTAATTTTTTACTCAAGTTAATTTTTCCAATGGATAAAAATAAACTGTTTGTCCTGGATAACTTTTTTAGATTTTATTTTATTTGGGTTTTAAATAGTTTTCATTTTACCTTGTTGAAATTTAATTTTGAAATTGATTTGTAATTATATATCAATATTATAATATTAGTAGTCATTTTAAAAAATAAATCTTTCATGGTTTCATTTAAACTTGTCTATTTATAAGATCAAACACATAATGGGTAACATTCTACGAATCAAATTAAAATATCTTCTATCAAATATTTATTTTCGATTATCAATTAATGGTATTTGTTTATCTAATGTCATATTTTAGTTTATGAGATACCATTTGGAAGTAATAGGAATCCAATTTTCATTCTTTTTTTCATTATAATATGACGAAAAATTGATCTAAAACGGAAAAACTATATATGTATGTTGATTACTGGGGTCTTATATCATCCTAAAAAAATTCATGGTTGTATTTCCCATTAAATAATGAATCATACAATATACAAGATATGATCACAATATAAAGTCTTGGACACCTTGGTGATGATAACAACATAATTGTTGGGACTACTTGGAGGTAATCACAATATAAATGGTGGTCCCTAATTAATATTCTCACAAGAAAATAATTCCACGTAATGATTTCTTGTCCCATAATTCCTTGTTATCATATGTTTTAATAAAATTATTTATCATTTCTATATTTTATTATCATTATTATCTATAATTCATGTTTATTATCTCATATTATTATTTCCTACTACATTGTTAATTTTATATTACATATACCTGTATGATGAAATATTAATACTATTATTATTCCCTATTTTTTAATTTGAAATTTCTCCTAGTATAATTTTTTCTCACATGTTTATGATGAGAACCATAATGAATTAATTTTTTCTATACTATATTTTTTATCTCAAAACTTTCTTAGGATTCTATTCCCAATTTTATTTATATGCATGTAACAATTGTGAAGTATATAAAAGAGAATCATGATTTTGGATTATGGATAAAAATTTAATTGTATCATAAAATTATGAATCTTAGTATATTAATATAAAAATTCACTAAACCTTATATTTATGAAATTATGTGATTTTTTGTGAGATGTGTTTTTTATCATATAAAAATGATGTAAAACACAGAGATGTGTATCATAGTTTATATCACATTAATAAAACGCTATTTTGAAAAGAAAGTATTTTCATTATGAGATCATGCAGTTAACCTTTATGGTTCATAAATGAAGAACATTAATGCATTATCAAAATGAAATATAAAAATTTATTATAAAAACTATACTTCCAAAAGAATCGCATGTAAATTAGTAAAAATATATAATAAAAATTTATAATTATAAAATTGTGTTTTTATAATATCTACATAAAATTTTTATTACTTTACAATGATTTAATAAGTTAATATAATTCATATAATGATTCTAATAATAATTACTTGAGACATATTAATTATTATAATATTAATAATAAATGGAATGGTAATGAAATCATTTAACCCATAAAACTACAATTTATTAAAAATATTTAATATGTTATACATTCATTATTATAAAAAAATAAATACTCTATGGTTAAACTATGATTCAAAAAAATAATGAATATAGGTATAGAAAAATATATTAATAGTCATTTAATTATTATTAATTGATATAATATACAAAAAACATAATATTTAAATGTTCTATTCAGATAAAATTATTTTCCTTTAATATGATATTTTTTCTTCTAGAAGTATAATTTTATATACATAGAATTATAATTTCCTTAAATGTAGTCTAAATTATATATAAATGAAATAAATTTAATTAAATGGTTCATCTTATATATTAATTTTAATAATTAACTTAGTAAAAAATTAAACATATTAGATAGGGGTAAAATTTGGTAAAATAAAATTCGTCAAATATTTGGTAATTAAATTTTATTTATAAATTGTATAGTTTATTGAAATGGGATTAAATACAACATCAGTAGCTTATATTTACATATCTAATTAACTTGTACTTGTGTCATTTCATCTATAATCCCAACTTAACACAATTTTCATTAATAAAATACCTTATTTTCACAAATAAAATGATATCCCTTACAACCACTCCAACCGACTTTTATACTAATATGTTATATTTAATAACTGATCAATGATATTATAGTAATTTAATATCCCATTTCTAGATGAATTTGGCCACAATAATGATTATAAATCACTTTATTCTAAAGGAATACATTTCAATAAAGGGTGATTCTGTCAAACTATAATTCAAGTTTTTCTACATTAATTTAATTTAATTTATTAAATGACCTCCACCAAAATATCATCATAATTTATAATTATGTAATATTAAAATTATTATGATTATAAAAAAAATATTTTAATAATTAATCTTAATTATATTATTCATTCCTTACTTATAACGTGTTCTATTTTGGATTTCATTGAAAAAAATAATGAATGATTCTATAACATTTACCTCATTAATCACATCATAAGACTAAATATTTGAAATATTATATAATAATTATTATTTTAATATATATTAATTATTCTTCAATTTTAATATACCAATGGGTCTTCAACAATAAATTCAATTATTTCATTAATTCAAACATCACCAAAAAGGATATTTTTTAGCATTCCATGTGATTTAACATATTAAATTCCCTAATATGACCATAGGAATTAATCCATTTATGAAAACCATATTCTAATAATTAATTATAATTCCTTATTTCTTAAACGTGGGATCAAGGATCAGTTACATGACTCTATATACTGAGGCTAGAATTGAACATAGGTTATAATTATCAACTGAATATTAATTTTAATAATGAATTCATATTAAATGAGTAATAATAAAATATAAATGAATGGTACATTGTAAATAAATTTAAATATTATTCTAATATAGAATAAAAAATTATTATACAGGGTGTTATTGCATTATCATCCAAGCATAAGTTAGTGTTAAGGGTTTCTTATTTCGATTTTACTTAAATGATATATGTTCTATATTTATAAATTTTTTTTTTTGTATATATTAAAAATTAATGAATATTATAAAATTTAAGAATCGTCTCAATGGAATTATTAAATAACCTCATGAAATTTCACTCATTGGAATTTGATTGAAATTTTATCAAACATGTAGGGAAATAATTTTAAATCTATCATTGAAACAGTATTGTCTATATCTAAATTACAATTTTTAGAAATCATATGTTCTCTCCCTAATAACACTCTATATTTTCATATGCTCTTTTTAGGTTATTAGATATACAATTAATATTTTACTTCCCATTTGTTCATAACATTGATGTAATGCACACTACTAGAAAAGTAGCCTACGGCCATAGACCTATAGCCACCATTTTAAAACTGTGGCTCTAGGTTGGTTCGACCACAACTATGTGGGATATAGCCACAATTTTAAAACTGTGGATATAGTGTTTTTGAATGGACTATAGCCACGATTTTCAAAAATTTGGCTACAATCCATATCTATAGAGACGGTTATGTGGCCTATAGCCACGGTTTTGAAAACCATTGGTATAGGTCTCCCGCCCTTGCGTGGGAGGAAAACTTTCCTGCCAAAATATAGCGGGAAGAACTATTTCCACGTTTTCAGGATATTTCCACGGTTTTTAATAATATATATAAAATATTATATATATATATATATATACACACACAGAAACTGTGGTGGTGTAGTTGTTAGGGTGATGGATCGTGAAGGGAAAGTGTTGGGAGAAAATCCGGGTACAGATATATTATTTTTAGGCAACTACCATGGTTAAAACCATGGAAATAGGCCCCTATTGCCACAGATTAAATTGTGGCCATAGGTAAATTGCCATAATGGTTGTTTTTAAGACATATTTCTAGATTTTTCAAAACTGTGGCCATAGGCTTCTATTGCCATGGTTAAAACTGTGGAAATAGGATGTGACCTACTACCACAGCGATATCGGCCACGTTTGTCAAAAACTGTGGCTTTATCATAGGGCCATGGTTTTGGGGCCTATTTCCATGGTTCTAAACCATGTAAATAGGTCTTTTTTCAATTGTGATGATTCTTGTAGAAGGAGACGTCATTATATCATTATTTTGATATGGAATCCTTATCTTCCTTTTTAAAATTATTTTTTTATTTTAAATATCATTGTCTATAATTACATTATTTCATAATCTAATTTTATATTGTACTTCAATTTCAATAGAAAATAATAAATGACCCATTTTTTTACATTTTATTAATATTTCATTTTCTATTTTCATTGAAATTTTTTTACAATGTTTGATGGGAATATAATTTAAACATTTTTCTGTCACATTTTCCAACCATATTCCAATGTATTCTATATGATGGTTTTCATCTATATTTTCATTGTTTTTAATTTAATTTTTTTTCTAATTTTTCTATATATTATTCCATTTAAAATATAATCCATTTAAAATATAAAATTTATTTATTAATATTTTTTAAATATTAATTTTGAAATATCCTAAAATAATTTTATTATCATTTTGAATTTACTTTAATTATTCTTTAAATTCAATTCATTAATTATCTATTGATACGATAATTTTTTTTATCAAAATGGATTATAATATTTTTGGTTATGTTAATTCAGGAACTCGTTTCTATTACATGGACTAAAAAATTTATGGATGAGTTATAAATGTCACTATGATAATATATAATTTATATATATGTTTTTTATTATTGAAAATTTATCCACAAACTATATATCCCTCAATATAATTTGGATAATATTTATAATTAAAATGATTATAGGGGATGGGGGAAATACCCAAACCACTAATGGATGAGTGTGAAAAAAATTATATATACATTTAATAAATTAGGTTAAAAATTATATCTCATGAGATAACATGTCATGAGTTAAGGAGTAAATCTAATACACAATGAAAATGTGTGTAAAATATGATGATGATCATGGAAATGAGCCTTCATAATAGAAAATAATATATAAGATTATATGTATATTCTATACTATCATTCCACTAATATAATCCATATAAAAATATTATAATATGTTTTCATGGATCATGATTATAGATTCATGATTCCCAAATTTTTTGACTCATTATTTTTATTGCGTTAAAATTCTTATCCCCTAACTCAATATTTTTTATCAATGTGTTATTGTGTAATATTTTCATGTTTTAGGTACATGACCCTATAATACATTCTCATACTGAAAAATTCATCTAACCATCACTTATGATATTCAATTTTTCTCGGTTATTTTTTCTGTTAATGGGTATATGATATCACCTAATTCATATGTTTTCATACCGAGTTTCAGGAATAATATTAAAATATATGATATTTCTTGAATGAAGAATAGAGTTTGGAGACTATGAAAAAGTGTTAATAATGTTGAAAAATATTTTTCTATCTATCAAATTACAATATATTTTTCTCCTATTGGTTTTGGGATGTAAATTAATAGGAAATATTGTGGATATTATTGAAAAATTATTTATGAATTTCATATGTTAATGTGTAATAATCCATGTTTGTATTAATGTGGGTGTTAGTTATTTTTTCGGATTATGGTATGAAGAATAATGGAATAAAACAGAAAATGAACATATTTGGAACCAATAGTTTTGAAGGATGACCCTCAAATGTGATATTTTAGAATTAATTTTTTATAATTTATGACAAATTTTGATTTATTTTTTATCATATGATTTATTACATTGATTTTTATTTCTTGAGAGTCAAACTATCCTTTTTGTTTTAACTCAATATAGTCCACCTTGAGAAATATAGTTAAAAATTTTTGAAATGGAAAATGAAATATTAATCCAAATATGAAACTAAATAAGATGTGATAGGAAGTAAAAAATTTCATGGATCATCTCAAAAATATCTCAGAAGTTATAAAAAAATTACAAAAACCATTCTAAACCCCAAAACATTCCAATGAAAGAACAAATATCCATGGGTTAATTTCTAAAGAAATCGGCACCATCCTTTAGGGGGTATTATGGACCATATATTTTTGAGAAGTGGATAATCACAAGTGAAATTATATTATGCACAATCCATTTCTCGGATCCTGAAAATGTATTTTTTTTTCTATTTTTCATATTTATGTTGGGGATGATGAATGGTTTATTTCATCAATAATGTTAGGGAAGCATATTAAATTGACTCTAAATAATATGAGGAGTGTCAGCATGTTTTTTTCAATAATTATTTTCCTTAAACACTTCCAATAAGGTCATATGCAATATTCATTGAGGTTACAGAAAAGGATGATGGATCAATTGGTACGTAAGAAGAAAATAACAATAGACAATCTAGTAATTTAGTTGGTTTTACCATTGAGATTGTAATAAAAATCAAACTTTTAATTATTGGTTAAAAACCACGTTTATGACAAAAAATAGCTATATAGTATATTGGTATCTAATAATATATTTTTTGATCCTCATAGTGAAATTTGAAAATGGAGACATCCATTATCATCATGGTATGGTGAAAAAGAAAAACAAAATGATGTTTTATGGATTCTCTAATGACATTAACCAAAGAGGAAAGAAGATTAATATTTATATATGAAGTAAATATGGCATTAAGCATGAGGAAAATTTCCCTAAGGGGAGATATTATTTCATCATGTATAGAAGATATTTCCATCGAATATAAGAATAATATAGGCATAAATGGTGAAAAAATAACAAATTTTAGTGAAGGAATAATAACAGTAATACACCTGAGACATTCCAATGACTTATGTATTGAATTTATAAATTATTCTAATTGGTGAACTAATTATCATGTTATTAGGGAACATGAACATCAAAAATATCATATTCCAATTTACAAATAGATTGTGTATAAAATCCAATCTACTGAAGGGGTCATGAAAATTAATTTGTGACCTGTTCACACATAGTCCACTCAATAACCATAAATTCATTAATTAATTAAATTTCCATTGACTTTTTCAAATCATATAAGACTTATATGATAATTAATTTACCACCTCATTAACTAAAAATTTATTTAATGATGAAAAAACATAGACATGTGATGATTGTATCCCATGTCTAGGAAACTTATCTAATAAAAGTATATGGGAATATTCTTCATATAAATAATATTATTCTTACTTTATTTAAACATGATTTTATTTTCAGAATTTATTAGATCTCTTCATATAGATAGATTATTAACATTCGGGATAGGGAAATAACAATTCACCTCCTCAATTAAAAAATAATCATCTATAAGTTAATGGATGACTTTGAACGTTCTATGGAAATTAATACAACAATAAAAGTCTTAATTCACATTTATTTGGTGTATTTATCGAAAATGGATTAAGTGTGACTCAATATTCAGGATATATCAATTGGTACTAAATACAATGATGAGTTTCTTAATGTGATTTATAATATTTCATCAGGTCACTATATATATATTATTATATAGAAATCATAGTAGGTTTTAATACTGAAATAAATAAACACAATTGAATAAACCATTTTGAATTGAAGGAATTGAAGATAAATGGAAGGAGAATTTTGATAATGGTCTTATATTCCCATTTGATCGAACACGGGGTGAACATGTTCTATTAATTGAGAAGAAATATGGATCATAGTGTCTACGAAATGTTTATATTTTGAATAAAAATGTTATGATTTAGAAGGGGTACCTATACCCAATATTTAAAACTTGTTCTATCAACTATGAGGGGATCAATAATTTTCAAATATTGACATTAAATATGGATAAAATTAATTAAGGGTTGGAAATGTTGTTATACAAAATTTATTCTCTTGTAAATTATAGAGACATTGTTAATACATAATGTCTCAAATCTGATTTAGGAAATGTCCATACTAATTGATCAATCTCATTGATAGTGTCCTTTGATATTTCATGATTTAATTTGTGGTAGAAAATTAAAATTATATTTATATATATATTAAGATCATGGAAAATAATAGAGATCATTTTAGAGTTGTGATGAATATCATTATAATAGATAATCTATATGCTAAATTTAGATACTATGATTTCATAATAAGGAAAGTATCATTATTGGGTCATATAATCTGAAGCGATGTTATATCTATACATTTTTAACGATAAATGTGGCTGATGAATGTAAATCAACAATAAGTATAATATTTATCTATGGTTTTTTTATTTTATATCTACTATATAAACATGTGGGAAATTATTAATGAATATAAAATAAACTAACCATGTTAAGAATGAAGGGTTTCACATTCTTTTAGAAAGATGATTTTGAACAAATGATTGATTGAAAAAAATATAAGTTTTTCCATTTCATATTAACTCAATAAAACCTTCCATAGAAAGGGATTTTTTATATAAAATGGTGTTTGAATTAAGGGATTAGGATTTTTTCTCATGAAAAATTACCTATTATTATCTTATAACCCCTATTAATTAAAGGTAACATAACACAAATACATGAAACATGACCAAATGATTGTTGTGATAATTTTTAGAGATACATTATCCCTATGGTGAAATTTTTGATATATATATATACTTCTAATAACAAATTACAGTATATATTACCACTAGAGGTGTATAAAAGTTTCCAAAGGGTAATGGTTTGAGATGATCAAGAGTCGTGACCGCTCAATACATTACCACCTTCAGAAGGAAAAAAGGTGGTTAATGATCCATGATGGAATTATCATTCAACCATATCCATTATAATCATAATAAGAAGCGTAATATTCAATAATTAAAAAAATATATATGTGATAATTAAAAGGTAAAGAGAGAAATCATATCATTCCAAAATGATTATTTAACCACAAATCCATGTTAAAAAATGTATGTATTGAGTATTTTGGGATATATAAAAAAATGTGTATTTGAAAGCTCAGTGTTGTAATTTTTGGAATAATAAGATCTCAAAAATTAATATTAATCATATTTAATATTATAATTAAATTATGATTCAATGGATATTTCACTTATATCCTCAATATATATTCATCAAAGAAGAAAAAATAAATATAGTGACCTCAAGGATCATTTTTGGTAGGTCAATATAATGTGTTAGATTTAATAGTATATTTCTCAATGAATGGTATACTAGTTTGTTAATGATGACTATTAATATTCTAAGGTGAGGATGAAAATATTACATATACCCATATGGAAATTAGATAACATCACTATATATTTCACCATAGGCCCCCAAAACATATAATGTCTATAATACCACGTGTGATTTAATTTTTATCATTAACAATTCAAAAAAATTCAATTCTAATCGAAAAAAATTCTGATTCATTTAACTTCAGATGATATAAATTAATTAAGTGGTAAGGCTTCATTTACAACCAATCTCATTTTTTTCTGATTGATCTCCAAGGATTTTCTAGATTTTCTAGAGAAGTCGTGAAAAATTAAAAAATATATCGTGGAGTGTCAAGATTTATTATAGTCCTCATGATTATTTATAATCTAAAAGTATCATAAAATACCTAAAAGATATACTTAAACAGTTTTCAATGGTCTTTAGAAGAAGTTATGATAAATTCATTCCCCATGAAAAGTTTTCATATAAAAAAAATTAAATTTTAGAATTCATGTTGACCAGAATGAGGATCTATATGAATTGATATATAGAAATCCAATATGTTGGTAGGATATTAGTGTGTGTAAAATTATAGGACTATATTTTTCATAATAATTATACGATTATAATCGAATATTTATTTAAAAAATTAGAACTACATGAAGAATACAAAATGAATACTTTTATAATAATTAACATGATATTAAATTTGATGATGAATTCATGTAATTAAATTAAATATTACTGTAGAGGATGTTTATGATATTTTGTAATAGTGTAATGTCAATACCTAGAAAACTTATCCCCCTATAAATAATTGATGATGAAAGTATTGTAGATTATCATTTTAAAATTCCACCAAACCACTTTGAAGTTTATGTTGTGTTACATGTATATATTTTGTGGAAGAATATACCTAACCCTTCAAAAGTATACAATCATCGTTAGTAATGCATGATAATGTTCTATATTATCTATGTGAATCTACATAAGTATCGGAATATAGATATTAAGTACATTTAAATAAAACCACTCAACCATTTAATGACATCAGTAGGAAACAAAAGTTTGATGAAGTAAGATGGGAACTTGAATATACATTGACATAACATTTTCCACATTTTTTCATCAATGTAATGAAATTTCATTTGAAAATATCTTATATGGTAGATAATGTAATTCCATATTATTTTTTATTTACTTCCATTTAAATAATAATTTTGTATTCAATAGCTTTCATCACACGCAACCCCGAGTCTAAATTGACCAATGTTATAGTTCACCTTTATATACAAGCCATTTGATTGGTGGGTGTGGATAGTATTAATAATATTATAATATATATATATATAATTCATAAATTCAGATTTACTGATTAATTATTAATAACTAATAAATTAATTTAAAATTTTATTTATTTTACAATTAAAGAAATGTTATTCAATGAAATGTATCTTTTTATTATTATGTATTATTATATCAAAAGTATATATTTATCACTATAGAAATTTTTTTTAGAGAAATATATTTTTATTTTATTTTAATAAATTAATAATTATTCATAATTTTTATATCTAATTGTTAACAATTGTTATAACATCATTTAAAAGAAGAAATGTTATTTTGAAAAATATTTTTTTTTCATTTATAAAATGTTTTCCTATATTTATAATTTAAATAAATACTGGCTAATAAATGATTTTAATTGAAAAAAGAGTCTATATATTAAATAAAATATTTTATCATTAATTTAATATTTTTTACTGGAAAATAAATGAATGTAATTTTTATGATTAAACATGTATTTTAATAATAACATGTTGTCGTTACATATTGAACACTTATTTAAAAATTAATTTCATCCACAGATAGAAATTGAATATCTAATAAATATTTCATACATTTAATGACCATATAAAAAATTATTGGAGCTATATTTTTATTTTTTTATAATGAAGAGTAAAAAAAGTAAAAGACTATTTCCACAATTAGGTGAAAAATTACCATAAGGATCAAGTAAAATATTACTGTAAAATTGCAATAAAATCGGTATGACTCTTATTTTATTAATTATAGACTTGATTAATAATATATTACATTAGATAATTTTCTCATTTTGAACCCCTTGTAAATGAAAGTGACCTTATATTAATTAAATAATTATGTAACTCCAAGTTATCCTCTCCCTCGTATATAGGTGGACAACTCATATCCTCCCCTATTCATGAATTCTGAGCCATATATATCATAAAATACTAACCCAAAAACATTTATAGATTCATTTAATTTTTCATAGATACCATTGTCTTCTTTTAAGACTAATATATAAAATTTTAAGGTGTAATCCGAAAGGTCTCTTAGAGAAGTGTTATAATTCTAAAACAATATTTTTTAATTTTATTTCTCATTTATCCATTTATAAAAATAATTTATCCATAATTAAAAGATGAATATAGTATAATATATATATATGTATGTATTTAGGATTATGGAACAACAATTTTATACCTCCTTTCCATGAAATGCGAAACGAATGTTACATATTTTTTTACATGTGGACAACCATTTCCATGTACCAATATGGTTCATTTTCAATTACCACCTAAAATAGAGGAATATAATGATTCATTTTAAAATTATATTTGAGTTTTAAGGATAATTATTAATGATTAATTATAAAATATTCTTTATATATGTTTACTTATTTTCATTTAAAAATGGAAAAAATTTTCATACTGATGTACATACTAACATATCTAGGGATAATGAAATTCAAATTTCCATATCTTATTTTATATAGTTTTTGAAAAATATAATTATAATTAAAATATATTGTATTAATATAATGACTAACATTATCGAGTTGGAAGAACCCTGAAAAATGGTCATGTACAACAACATCTGAACCAAAACATTCTGGAATAATAAAATAGGTAAATCCAGGAAAAGATGACTTTAATAGTTATTTAACAATAAATTGATGATGCATTGTTTTTAGTGGAGCATATATTTTATTACAGGTTTATTTTTTGTTCTATTATATAAAAATGAGAACAATTAATTTGTAATAAATGAGATTATAGTGGTTACAATGGTACATAAAAATGGGGTATGTGTTTTTAAATTACAATACCATTTTTACAGTGATTAAATATGCTTATGTTTATAATGATGAAAATATATGATATCTCTCAAAAAAATCATATTTATATTTTTATAATCTAGATATTTTTTTAATAATATTTCTTTTATTTTCTTTTTCTCTTTATTTATACAAATAATTGTAAAAATTATTTTATGGAAAGCTGTCATTTTCAATTCAATCACAAAGTTATTCATTAATGATGATATTTTCATTAAAATGATTTCATGAATGTTTTCAAAATTACAATGATAATATTTAATGAAATCTTTACACAATATATACATTATATAGAATGGTTTAAATGGTATTATCTTTTCATTCACTGAATGTTTTACTTTTAACAACTGGTGTGAATATAATCTTTTGTCTAATGTACATTTTTTGAGGAATATTACTACCATGATGAAAAATAATTACTTTTCAGATAACATTAAAAATATCCATAGGAATCTTAAAAGAAATTTTTTCCTCTATATTTTGTAATAATTTATATTTTAATTTATATATTTCATAAATATATTAAAATTTTCTTTCAGATATATTCAAATGGATATTATGTATTGTTTTTATCTTTGATAATATCATATAATTGTTCTTCTGATTCACTCGGTATACGATGTTGTGATAACATCCATATAATTTATCTCAAAGGTCTATTATGATGAAGAAGAAATATTTATAAAACCTTCATTCTATTACATGTTTTATGTTATGGTGAAAAGATAATTGTTTTCATGATACAATTCCACGCCATTTAATGGATAATGAATTTTTGGTAAGGGGGATGTTAAATCCCTCAAATGAATTAAAGAATTATTATTATTTTAATACGTGAATGTGTACCTAAGTGGTAATCCCATGCATAAAATTTGTTACATGGGTGTTTATCTGAAACCCAAAAAGGGTATATAAGAGATTATTTCATGCATAAAGCCATAACATATGTTCTTCGAAGAAGCCTAACATGTGATGAATACCCTACTAGGTAGATTTAAAATTAAATTTCAATTATAGTTATTATGAAACAATTTTTTCCAATATTTTTTTCAATATATTATGACAATGTTATTTTATCATGGAACATGATCTTTTTTTTAATTCTATTCATGTCTATGAACTACCAATAATATTTGTTGACTCATGATTAAGATAAATAACTTATTAGGTATGTTTTTCAAATACCATGATCATATTCTTATACATAAAGGTTTTGGGCATAGTTTTATAGTAGGATGGGTTTCCCCTAAAAAAACATTCAAGATAGTATATTAACCATATATTTATATTATTATAATTTTTTTGATAAACGGTATTGAATCAATGAATTTATATAAAATATAAATAATGGATCCAAAGCACATTATCATTGCATATAATATATAATTTATTTAAGAAACTAAAATACTAACATGAGAGAAATTCATTCATCAGTAAAGGATAAGAAAAAGGATTTATTTCATACCATCATTGTATTCTATGAATCTATAATAGATTCCCTCTAGTGGGGATATACACATGTACTAGGAATCAAAAAAATTCAATAGACGAATATATAACTATATCATGGTACGTCCTTCCGCTTGTATCGTTTTCAATTAATCACCCTCAGAATCACATCTAATGGATCCACCTTGATCACCTTATACATTAGAGACGAAGGATAAATAATATCGCTCTATTTTCTATGGATTGGGAGAGGGATATTTTTATGGATTTTGAGGATTTTATCCTATTGTATTTCTACCCAAAAAATCGAATTAGATCTCTTAAAAAAATAATATAGTTGGTTTTATATAATGATAGGTTTATAAAATAAAAATTCCACATGAGCACTTTATTATTCCATTAATCTCTATAACACCCTGTTTCTAAAAAAATAGTAATATTATGATTTCATGACATGCTCTAAACTCATGTATTAAATTTTATTTTATTTATTCAAATAATATTTAACATATATTATTTCTCACTCGACCATTAATATTGGTTAACTATTCTTCCAAAATATTTTTCAGGCCATTAAAAATAAAAATTTATTTAATTAATAAATTTCAATAAAATTTTAACAAAAAATCAATAAATTTTATATTAACTAAGATAAAAAATAAATATTTATTAAATATTATTCTCTCACAATACTCTCTCTAATAAATGGTGAAAAAATATATATGAACAAGAAAACATTAATAACTATTAAAGAATTTGAGGGAATAACATTTAATAATATTTTTATGTAATAAATAATTATATAAAATATAACGAAGATTTTAGGTACACACAGTGTATAACCCTTTGGGCCTCTCTCTCAGTGGAATTAGATAAGTAGCGTAATGTCCAAGGATAGAATCTATCAACATGAAATGTATCCCATAGAGAATTTTTTTAAGGAAACAATGACATAATACCTCATACATACACTTAATAATCAATATAATACTTTTTTCATATTATATCTAGTCAAGCATGATGCATGTTGATGCCATCAACTTATATGCTCAATGTCTCTTTCCTTGAATTTCCATTAGTCAAACATGCCTATTGAACACTTTGTCCTTGGAATTATTTAGGATATATCATTTCAATCATGTGGATTGGGATATTGTTTTTTATTAATAAATATAAGTGAAAAAACCTTTCTCACATTATTTATTAATGAAATATTACACTGGACACACCCAACACATCCTAAATCAACATGAAAAAAATGTTATCATATTTTTCATCAATACATTAGATTAATTGACCTATAACACTCATTTAATAGTAATATTAATTCTTAATGATAATTAAACATTTCTTCATATAGTACCATCCAATGAAACATATAAAATTTAATTTCAAACTTCGGTTCTTGTTACCATATTATCTTACACCATATATTTCCAAGGTCACAGACCATGAGATTTTTTATTAAATTTCAACAGGGCTCCACCCCAGACAGATTCTGACATTTTTTCCACCCATATGATTTCATTTCCTTATAGACCATATATTTAGGAATACACACACATAAACATTGGTTTCTCTTCATTGTAATGAATTTTTTTGACAAATCAGTATTACAACTACTATTAAGAAATTATCAAATTCAATTTTAAAAATAATAAAAATCATGATTCCATAAAAAAGATTATTAATGACTAAAATAATGAATATATGTTATATTAAAGTAACCAGATGTGGGTCCTATGGCAGAAACTCCAATACACTCCCACTTCCACTAGAGATAACTACAATCAACCTTGAGTCTGATTGCTATCACATGTTACTCATTAATCATCTACGATTAACATTTTTTCTAGGTGTTTACCTCATTTTTTTCCATGGAAACTCATATTACAACAACTTCACCCATATTATTAAAATTTCTAAATTTTGAGACTTATGGATTATGTTCTTTGTCTATTAATGAAACCAGGTTTATTTTTTAATAGTCGTGACAATAATATTATCATAAAACACTATGATATTTCCTTTACTACTAGATTCAACATCATGCTCCTGGAAATTTTTTCATATCCAATAAACTTATTTGATTACATTATAAGACACTATATGCAAATAATCTACTATAAAATTACTGACTACTTGCTTATTTGAACTCTTCCATCTCACAACACCTTCGTTGAGATAGAAAAAAAATACTTCCAATGGAATTAGATAATTCTGATGTATTTGAAAACGAGAATTAATATAAATACTAATATCCAGATCTTCTTCTTCTCCATACACCTCAAACTTGTCTGCAATTCTTCTCAAATACCTATGTATATCCTTGAAAGTAAACTAATTTTATACTTTTGTATCATATGACATATTCCCACCCTACTCAATGCATTGGAATCATAAATTCTAGTATATAACATTGAAAGCTATATTTATCTTATCACTAGAGAATATGTGATCTTAAGAATATTCTCCATATCATATTCATAATAAGAAGACTATTTCAAAAAATGATGTCTTGTTCTTGATAGTAGAAAAAATCCCCTCTTGGATTGTTCCATAATAAATATAATTACTATATAGTAAATGTATATAACTTCAATTTATAAGGCCCCAACATTAAACATTAATTAATCATGAGGTATTTCAAAAATACACGTTGAGGATATTTTCTGGTTTAGAGTTTTAGAGAATTAGATCATAAATCAGGCATTACATTCTACACTTAAACAAAGTGGTTACATGAAAGATAATATTCATTTTTTCCCATCAATGTAAACATATTTAAAAGAAAACATAGATTCTTTCATGACACATCCTTGACACTATCATCACATCATGTACCTTTCCCTTGACCAGTGAAAAACATTTCAAAAACTTGGGATGAGCATAAAAAGCTGAGTAAGGGATATAGAAATACGGAAAGGAAACATTAGTAAATGTATACTTAAGAATCAATGAAATAATACTTTACTCATAAAACATGATCACATTAACATACCTCATGAAATCATAATATTTATGAACAACTCATTGAAAAAATAAGACGTAAAGGTAACTTGATACATTCATAACATTCTTACGTAGGGAGTAACCCTCATGGTTACGTTTGGAATACCCATCACAGTATATTCCTTAAATATCTTTGGAGAAACATTAGCATTTAATCCCTTAAAGTATCCCAATGCATTGGAGAGCTATATAGGGCTCACCCTCCCTTAGTTTATCACTGAACCACCTATCTTCATAACAATTCCCAAGAACCATAACATAATTGTATCACATAAAACATGCATAAAGGAAACATAATATTTCCACATTTCAATCACAAGATATCAATACAAAACATTGATATGATAAAAACATTACAAAAACCATTTTCAATACAAAAATAAAAGAATAGTAAATCATGGTATTTATTTTTCATTTTAAAAAATGTTATGTCTTGTAGAGGAAGCTGCAACTCAAATAATGGTCACGGAGGCGGATAAGTCGTTGTCGCTGCATATGTACGACAAAAAAAACATTCCTTTTGTCTTTTAGTAATAATATTCATATAAAAAAGAATCATTTTGAATAAAAATAAAATCCAAAGGGGTTTATACACTGTATAAAAGAACGATCTGTATAAATCATAATATGCCTCAATGAAAGAAGATTGAGACGAAGTCCCTTACCTCGGGTCTGAAATCACTTGATCGTTCTTTAACCTCCTAAATAATAAACATGAGGTAATTTATACTTTCTTAATAACCTTTTCCAAGTTAATTATTCCTTTTATATCACTTATTACAATGTTATGAAAACTATTTATTTATTTATGTTAATAATGGTCGCTTTCCTGATCATTGGTACTTGAATCAAAAATAAACTCTTTATATTTACAAGTTGTTAATGTGGTAAAATATCCATTATATCCATATTTATATTCATGAAATAGATATCATATATATCATATATATCCATTATATACATGCATTTATTATATTAAATAACATTTAGAGGTATGAAATGAAATGCACCATTCATGGATACGGTAAGCCGTAGGTACGCATGAATGCTACATTCATTTCCATTTCCTATTTAATTGAATTGAATAATAATGATATAAAGGTTTATTATAATTCCTGTATAATAACATATGTAATACCATTAACTCCATCCTTTATACATCCCACATATGGCATTAACGAATCAAATCACTTTGAGGGGGCGGTAGTCCGCACTTCCAAAAATGATGATATCACGTTTCCCCAGAATAGAAACCATAAAGGTATTCCATAAATGAAAAATATATAAGCTTAATTAAAACATAAACATATTATATATCATATATAAATATAGTGACATCTTAATGGCCACCTTTTAAGGTGTTAAAAGAATATTGAACAATCATCGTTTCGTGAGACAGAAATTCGCCATCCACAGAAACAGTATGCTCATTAACCATTAGATGTAGGTGTGTGTAAGTGTAGCTATAATAATTATTATAAAAAAATCCTTTTATATTGATGATACTGGTTTTGTTACAAAATAACTGAATAAAAAGCGTTTAGGGGGTTTGAGAAGAAAAACAATACAAAAGAACATTAGAGAAGTCTCTACCTTTAAATCGGGTAACTCCTCTTGGTTTGAACCAAAAGGGTTTATTGAAGAGCTTTATACCGAAGGTAAGGCTTCTAGGATGAATAGAGGGATGTGTAGAGATAAAATGAGCAGATCTTGGAAGATCCAATGTCTTGAGATGTGTGCATAAGGAGGTAGATGTGGGGGACTTTTATAGTGTAGAGGAGGGGCACTCTTGGAAAGTCACAAAATGATACTTTATTTTAAAATGATATTAGGATTTTAAAGGTCCCACATTGATATATTTCGAGGATAAGATGATAAGATTTCGAAATATACTCATCAAATAGGTTTTTGACAAGTTTAAGTCTTAGATTATACATTATATTTTCATTTTATTTAAATCGTTTATTAATGAGGTAATCGATGCATCATCACGATGTCATACAAAATTTAATTTATATAATGTCTAAAAATTAAAAAAAACACTATGATGTAGAAAATATTTTTAGCATTAAAATCACTATTTTTAGTCCAAGAGATAATATATGTAGACAAAATTAAAATTGTTTTACATAGGTGTTCAATACTTTGTTTTATTTAACATTCTTTAAAAATAAAAAGAGAAAAAGTCACTATCACACAAAAGTGATTCCATGGGGTCCCTAAGATTGGCATAAGGAATCCCATGGTCGGAAATGACACAACCAGTAGCATTAGAACAAAATTTAGGGTCATTTTTTATTATTATGATTTTTTTTAAAAGCTTAACTACCCGATTACTAATTAATCACGATAATCATAGATAATTACCGGTGTTACAATTCATAATGTCCAAAAACAAAAGAGTCTTAATTACATAATTTGGACCAACTGATTCCACATATGGAATATATTTTACGAATTTACAAACACATAAATTACAATAATTAATTTTAAAATAATTCTTGTTTTCAAAATATATTTTACGAATTTACAAACACATAAATTACAATAATTAATTTTAAAATAATTCTTGTTTTCAAAAACAAATAGCACATTTTTTGAAACAATATCTATGAAATGTTTGGCACTTGTTTATGCCCAAATTCCAAAGTGAAATTAATTCTAATGAAAACCATTGGATTAAATGGTAATAATATATTCTAATTAAAATGTAAAACCAATTAAATGATAATGTAACCATATAATTAAATTAGATGAAAGGGCATTTTTGATGTAAAATGCAGTATTTGTCACTATTCATTAAAAAATGAACATTGTCAGAAAAATACCAAAAATTTATCCAAAGTAAATTTCACTGTCCCAATCATAAATAATAAGTTTATTTTTACAAATAGAGCTTATAAAATATTTAAAATATATATTTAAAAATGGATCGCCATCAAAAGTTAGTAAAACAATCTTTTAAAAAATATTAGAGAATTCAATGCTTAAGATTGGATTTATTATCATTTTAAGCCTCTAAAACACTATGAAATTAATAAATAGAAATAGATAAGAATATCTATTATTCATTACTTACATGGAATTATACATCCTTCCCCCCTATAGAAAATTGCGTCCCCAGAATTTATTTACTTATCAAATAAGTGGGGGTATTTATCCTTCATTGGCTTTTCAGAATCCCATGTTTCCTCATCACTCATGTGGTTTTTCGAAAAAAAACCTTTACTTGATGAATCAACTTATTTTGAAACACATGCTCCATGTGGACATGAATCTAGACCGGTTTTTCTTCATAATATAGATTCTCTTCTAGCTGAACTACCTCTGGACACAAAACATGAGATGGATCTGGCATGTACTTCCACAACAATGAATCATGAAAAACATTGTGTACCTGAGATAAACTCAAAGGTAAAGCCACTCGGTATACAACTGATCCAAATCTCTCCATAATTTCATATGGTCCAAGGAACCTTGGACTCAACTTTACTTTCTTAACAAATCACATCACACTTTTCCATGGTGATACTTTGAGAAAAATATTATCACCTACCTCAAAGGAGATATCCTTCCTCATATTTTCTAAATAACTATTCTGCCTGCTCTGAGCTGTTCTCAAGTGTCTCTGTATCAGCTGAACTTTTTCTTCCAACTCTTCTACCAATTCCAGTACCATCAAATTTCTTTCACCCACTTCATCCTAGAAAGCTAGAGTTTGACACCGCTTCCCATATAATGCCTGAAATGGTTCCATCTTTATACTGGAATGAAATCTGTTATTATAAGAAAACTCAAGCAATGAAATATGTTGGTCCCAACTTCCCTGATAATCCATCGGACAAGCACGTAGCATATCCTCCAAAGTCTAAATCGTTTGTTCTGACTCCCCATCTGGTTGAGGATGAAAAGATGTACTAAAATTTAATTTAGTACCCAATGACTTCTGAAGACCCTTCCAAAAGTTAGAAGTAAACCTGGGATCATGATCGGATACAATGGATAGAGGAACTCCATGTAACCTGAATATCTCCTTATGATACAAATGGGAATGTTGATCTAGGGTAAAAGTATCTCGTATAGCAAGGAAATGAGCAGATTTAGTCAAGCGGTCAATAATAACCCAGATTGCATTATTACCTCGAGGTGTCTTCGGAAATCCCACAATGAAGTCCATGGATATATTCTACCATTTCCAATCTGGAACTAGAAAAGGATGAAGCATCCCTTTCGGTAACTGCCGCTCTGCTTTGACCTGTTGACAAGTCAAACACTTCATAGTAAAATTAGCAGTATCATTTTTCATTCCATCCCACCAGTAATACTCCTGAAGATCTCTATACATCTTAGTACTTCCTGGATGAACTGAAAACGGTAAACTATGAGCTCCACATAACAACTCTCTCTTCAACTGTGAATCAAAAGGCACACACAATCTCTTCCCAAATCACAAAACACAATCATTATCAATGTTGAATTCAGGAAACTTACCCTTTTGAACCAGCTCTACCTTTCTCTGCAACTCACTGTCTTGCTTCTGTGATTGCTTAATTCTGTCTAATAGAGAAGATTTCACTGATACCTGAAAAAAATAGAAGGACATCCTATACCAACAACTTCTATTCCAATTTTCAACAAATCCTTAACCAAAGGATCACATTCCTAATACAACATTGTTAATGAAACATTACTTTTTAGACTCAAAGCATTAGCCACTTTATTTGCTTTTCCCGGATGGTAATGAATTATATAATCATAATCCTTGATTAATTCTAGCCATCTCCTTTGTCTCATGTTCAATTCTTTCTGGGTGAATATATACTTTAAACTTTTCTGATCGGTATATATTTCACACTTTACTCCATACAAATGATGCCTCCAAATTTTCACCGAAAAAAACAACATCAGCTAATTCCACTTCATGTGTAGGGTAATTTACATCATGTGTTTTCAACTGACGTGAAGCATATGCAATTACCTGATCATTCTGCATTAGGACACAACCAAGTCCCTTCAACGAAGAATCACTATAGATAAAAATCTCACCATTCCTGGAAGGAATTTCCAAAACTGGATCATTCTCCAATATTTTTTTCAAATTCTGTAAACAATCATCACATTATTTTGTCCAGATAATATTAACACCCATACAAGTTAGATTAGTCATTGGACTAGATAACTGGGAAAAATTTCTAACAATCCTTCGGTAATAGCCTGCCAAACCAAGGAAGCTATGAATCTCAGTTACATTTGTGGGTCTTGTCCATTCTTCCACAACCTTTGTTTTTCCAGGATCAACAGTTATCCCATATTTAGAAACAATGTGACCAACGAAAGAATTTTTTTTCAACCAAAACTCACACTTGCTAAATTTCCCATTCAATTTCTTTTCTTTTTATGTTTGAAAAATAACCCATAAATAACATTAATGCTCCTCTTTACTTTTAGAAAACACCAAAATATCATCAATGAAAACAACCACAAACTTATCCAAGAATACATGGAAAATTATATTCATAAAGGTCCATGAATACAGCATGTGCATTTCTTAGCCCAAAAGTCATAACTACAAATTCATAATGACCATATCTTTTATTAAACATGGTTTTTGTATTATCTTCTTCTGTTACCTTCAGCTGATGGTACCCTGATCTCAGGTCAATCTTTGAAAAAAACTGAGCTCCCTGGATCTGATCAAACAAATCATCGATATGAGGCAAAGGATATTTGTTCTTAACAGTGATGTTATTCAAGGCTCTATAATCAATGAAAAGTCTCATTTAACCATCTTTATTTTTAACAAATAAAACAGGATCACCCCATGGTGATGTGCTAGGTCGAATGAAACCTTTCTCTAATAAATCCCACAATTGCTCCTTTAACTCTAAAAGTGAAATTTGAGCCATTCGATAAGGGGGTTTTGAAATTGGCTTAGCATCGGGAACTAAGTCAACCTAAAACTCAACTTCCCGATCTGGTATTATTCTAGGAAACTCAAGAGGAAAAACATCAGGATTCTCATTTACCACTGGAACATCATTAATCTGAACAGTTCCTTTGTTTTCAACAATATGTTCAAGGTAACATTAATTTCAATTTTTACAAGTTTCTTAGCCTTTTGATATGTTATCAACAGTAAGGGTTCATACAAACAAAAAGCCTTTCTGAAAAGAAACTTGTTTAGCTCTACAGTAAATCTTCGCATGGTAAACAGAGAGCCAATCCATACCCAGGATAACATCAAACTCTACTAGATGTAAACCGATGAGGTTTAAAAGTAGGTTCTTTCCACGGATGAGGATAGGAAGATTCTTATAAATTCTTTTTTCCTCAACATTTCCCCCAGGTGTTTTTACTACAATATTAAGAGTAATTTTTTGAGATGGTATTCCCATTTTACTAGAAATTTTTTCAGAGATGAAAGATTGTGTAGTCCCTAAATCAAACAACAAACTGGCATAATTTGAAAAAACAAACAAACTACATGATACCACTTTATTTGATGGCCCAACATCTACTGAAGTAGTTGAAAAGGATTTCACCACCCTTTTCTTCTTGTAGTCTAACTTCTTCACATCACTCGAGCTCTTTGTCGGACACTCATTTGCATAGTGACCCATCTCATTGCACTTAAAACATTTCACTAACTGTAAATCAAATTTGGTCTTACCATCACCCTAATCTTTTTCAGTGCAATCACGAGCCTTATGTCCCATCTTACCACATCAGTAGCACATTCCAGAATTCAGAAGGCATTCCCCAGCATGCCTTTTACCTCATTTATCACAAACAGGAAACATAGTTTTCTTACTATCAGACCTTTCTAAAGAGTTATTCCCTTTCTCTTGCAACCACGGTCTCTTATTCTGTTGGTTGTTATAGAAAACTTAATCATCGGCAAACTCCATTTCCACCTTCTCAGCAAATCAATCAAGTTTTTCATAACATTTGAACTCACGAGAAGCTAATGCCCTTCGATGTTTTGGATTTAATCTTGAGTAAAAATGATTGATTTTACTATCAAGGTCTCGGATAAAATTTGGAGCATACCTTTCCAATCGAGTGAACCTTTATTCATAGGCAGCCACTAAGTCGTCCTCTTGCCTCAATTCCAAGAATTGTTTTTCCATCCTAATTTGAACATCCTTAGGAAAATACTTCTCAAAAAAACATACCTTTTAATTCATCCCAGTCTAGGGCATCAATATCATTAGCGTCCCTGATATTTTTAACCATCGACCACCACTGATCTACATCACTCTCCAAACGGTAAATTGCAAGACTATCCTTTTGATTGTTTGAACACCCCATGAAATTGAAAATCTTATACAGTTCTTTAATCCACCATTTAGCTAGAACATGGTCAGATGATCCTATGAATGATGGGGGATGTTGCCTCATGAAATGTTCCACCACTGACATGTTCCTCTACGGTTGATCTGGCTGATCTCGTTCATGGATACCACCACCAATTATCGCTTGAGTCAAGTATACCATTACGACAACAAACTATTTAGTTCCAATTATGACCATCTCAGTATGCTGATTCGGAAGGTCATTTCCTTCTGTATTCCTTCCTAGCACTACTTCCCTATTTCCTATGCAGAAAACCATTTTGAACAAACATGTCTTAGATGAAGCAACAAGGTAATCTTCAAATGCTATATCATTTCAATTTGACGATAAATAAATTATTTTTGGATAATAATTTATAAAATTCTAACTCTTAAAGTTATCTAAACTGACCTTTGATACCAACTATAATGCCCCAGCCATAAACATTAATTAATCTTGAGTTATTTCAAGAATACACATTGACAATCTCTTCCGGATTAGAGTTTGAGATAATTAGATCATAAATCATTCATTACATTCCACATTTAAACAAAGTGGTTACGTAAAAGATAATATTAATTTTTTTTACCATCAACGGAAACATATTTAAAACAAAACATGGATTATTTCATGAATCTTCCTTGACACTATCATCACATAATGTACCTTTCCCTTGACCTGTGAAAAACATTTCAAAAACTTGGGATGAGCATAAAAAAGAACAGTAAGGAATATAAAAATATGGAAAGGAAACATTAGTACAAGTATACGTAAGAATCAATGAAATCATACATTACTCATAAAACATGAGCATGTTAACATACCTCATGAAATCATAACATTTATGAATAACTCATAGAAATCATAAGACATAAAGGAACTTGAGGCATTCATAACATTCTTATGTATGGAGTAACCCTCATGGTTATGTTTGGAATACCCATCACAGTATATTCCCTAAATCTATTCAGAGAAACGTTAATGCTTAACCCCTTCGCATTACCCAATGCATTGGAGAGAAATATAGGGCTCACCTACCCTTAGTTTATCACAGAACCACCCATCTTCATAACAATTCCCAAGAACCGTAACATAATCGTATCACATAAAACATGGATAAAGGAAACATAAAATTTCCACATTTCAATCACAAGATATCAATACAACAAATTGATATAATAATAATATTATGAAAACAATTTTCAATACAAAAATAAAATAAAATAAAACATGGTATTTATTTTTCTTTTTTTAAAAAAGTTATGGCTTGTAGAGGAAGCTGAAACTCAAATAATGGTCCCGGTGGCAGAGAAGTCGTTGTCACCACATACGTACGACAAAAAAACATTCCTTTTGTCGTTTAGTAAAACTGTTCTTATAAAAAAGATTCCATTTGAATAAAAGTAAAAGTAAAATGGTTTTATACACAGTATAAAAGAAAGTTGTGTATAAATCAAAATATGCCTCCATGAAAGGAGATTGAGACGAACTCCCTAACCTCGAGTCCGACTTGACTTGATCGTCCTTTAACCTCCGGAATAATAAACTTGAGTTAATTTCTACTTTCTTAAGAAACTTTTTATAGTTCGTTATTCATTTTATATCACTTATTACAATTTTATGAACACTATTTAATTATTTATGTTAATAATGGTCGTTTTGCCGATAATTGGTACTTGCGTCAAAAATAAACTCTTTATAATTACAAGTTGTTAATGTGGTAAAATATCCATTATATCCTGGATTATATTCATGATGTAGATATCATATATATCATATATATCCAGTATATACATTTATTTATAAAATTACATAACATTTAGAGGTATGAAATGAAATGCACCGTTCATGGAGACGGTAAGCCATACGCACGCGTGAACGCTACTTTCATTTCTATTTCCTATTTAATTGAATTGAATCATAATGATATAAAGGTATATTATAATTCTAGTATAATATAATACGTAATACCATTAACTCCATTCTTTATACATCCCACATATGGCATTAACGAATCAAATCACATTCAGGGGGCGGTAGTCCGCACTTCCAAAAATGATGATATCGCGTTTACCCATAATCGAAACCATAAAGGTATACCAAAAATGAAAAATACAGAAGCTTAAGTAAAACATTAACATATTAAAATACAGTATGTTCTTTAACCATTAGATATAGGTGTGTGTAAGTGTAGCTCGAATACTTCTTATAAAAACATCCTATTATATTGAATATACTGGTTTTGTTACAAAATAAATTAATAAGAAGAGTTTTGGGGGTTTTAGAAGAAAAATAAAACAATAGAACATTAGAGAAGTCATTACCTTTAAATCGGGTAACCCTTATTGGTTTGAACAAAAAGTGTTTTTGAAGAGCTTTATGCCTAATGTAAGGCTTCTAGGATTAATAGAGGGATGTGGACAGATAAAATGAGTGCATCTTGGCCGAGAATATGGCTTTAGAAGTGTGGGTAAAGAGGTAGAGGTGGGGGCCTTTTATTAGATGAGAGGAGGGGCACTCTTGGAATGTCAAGCAATGTTACACTATTTTAAAATGAGTTTCGGATTTTAATGGTCCCACATTGATATATTTCAAGGATAAGGAGATACAGGGTTAAATATACTCATAAAATATGTTTTTGATAATTATAAGTCTTAGATTTTACATTATCTTTTCATTTTATTTAAATCGTTTATTAATGAGGTAATCGATGCATCATCATGGTGTCATAAAAAATTTAATTTATTTAATGTCTATAAATTATAAAAAAATTCTATGATGTATGAAATCATTTTAGCTTTCCAATTACTATTTATATCCTAAGAGATAATTTATGTAGAAAAATTTAAAATTGTTTTACATAGGTGTTACATACTTTGTTATATTTAACTTTCTTTACAAATAAAAAGATAAAAAGTCACTATCACCCAAAAGTGATTCCATGGGGTCCCTATGATTGGGACAAGGCATCCCATGGTCTGAAATGACACAACCAGTATAATTAGGACACATTTTTGGGTCATTTTTTATTATTATGATATTATTTCATTACCCTTAACTACTTGGTTACTAATTAATCACGATAATTAAAGATAATTACCGCCGTTAGTATTCATAATGTCAAAAAACAAAAGAGTCTTAATTACATATTTTGGACCTTTTGATTCAAAATATGGAATCCATTTTACCATATTACTAACAATGAAATTACAATAATTAATTTAAAAGTAATTCTCGTTGTCAAAACAAATAGCAGTTTTTTTTGAAACAATATCTATGAAAATTTTGTCACTTGTTTATGCCCAATTCCAAAATGAAATTCATTCTAATGAACACCATTGGATTAAATGGTAAAAATGTATTAAAATTATAGTTTAAACCCAATTAAAAAGAGAATATATCCATATAAATAAATTAGATGAAAAAGCAGTTTTGATGTAAAATGTAGTATGTTTCACTATTCATTAAAAAATTAAAATTGTCCGAAAAATACCAAAAATTTATTAAAAGTAAATTTAAATGTCCCAATAATAAATAATAAGTTTATTTTTATAAATAGGGCTTATAAAATTTTCAATATATTTATTTAAAAATGGATCTCCATCAAAAGGTGGTAAAACAATCATTAAAAAAAATATTAGAGAATTTTATGCTTAAGATTGGATTTATTCTCATTTTGTGCCTCTAAATCACTATCTAATTCATACATAGACATAGATAAGAATATATATTATTCATTAATTACTTGAAATGTTACAAAATTAATTCAGGAAATATATTGTATATATCACTAATGATCTTGATCCCTATAATAAAGGATTATTAATTTATTCACCTCATGGAGGGAATCATATTTTACATGTCCTTAATAGACTGTAATATTGTAATACCATTTCCATTAAGTATTATAAAATGAATATATACCTCTATGATAATGACTAGAATCAATCTAAACCTCTTGTAAACACATGGCTCACATTATTTCTTAATGAAATAAAAATAATTATAGCTCCATAAAATCTAATGTTTCGTGACATATATGATTTCATCAATTATTATGTAGATATTGGAAACCTGTAAATCATTATAACATCATGTGGAGTAAAAAACCCTTCTATTTGTGTCATGTAGACTTCTTATTGATGGTTTACATTAAGGGAAGATGATTTTAAATCCATCATCTTAATTTTATATTCATGGTACGACACAATAGAAAGTATAATCCAAATGGATTTCGATATAAAATTAGTATAAAATGTTTCTTCAGAGTGAATTCCTTGATTTTTTAATCCCTTTATCCATTGGCCTTTATTATAGGTTTTCATAATACCTTCAATGTAAATTTTTTTCTTGAATACACATTTGATCTCTACTACATTTACATATATTGGAACATCATATAGGACCCAAACAAGGTTCTGATACATGGAATCAATTTCCAAATTGATGCCTTCTTTCTATTTTGTAGCTTCATTTCTCTACACACCCTCTTCTTTAGATAGAGGTTCATCAGTTTCAACCAATAATGAGTCACCGTATTGGGTGAATAGAAAACTATATCTATCTGGTTCCCTTAACTAGAAAGTCCCCCTTCATAATAATTTTGTTTCAGGAACTACTTCATCCATGGGGACCTATAAAATATATTCTACTACCAAATATTTTGAATCATAAGAATCAACATCTTGAAGCTCAATCATAATTATACTATACATTTTTAGGATGTCAAGCCTCTCAAGAAATGATGAATTTATGCTGAAAATACCATTTTTTGTGATGTTTTTTATTTGTATTATTTCCTGGTATCTTTACGATAACCTATAAATATAAACATTGTGCTCAGTTGAGATAGTTTATTTCCTATGAAGTCTTTAACAAAAACCTCTCAACCCCATACGTATGTATGTCACAAAACATGTTTGATTGATCATTCTAAATTTTATTGAATTCCATTTTACACATTATATGATACTTATTTTAGTGTTAATTGTAAAATTTTATTACTAATACACAAAATAATAATAGTTATTATTTGAATAATCACTGACTGTACCATTTATAACAACGTACCCTACATCCTTAAATAAACACCATTCCACTGTGGTGGATAAGGTGGAGTGAATTGAGATTGAGTCTAAAACTTCTGTAGATAATCAATGAACTCATGGTTATTATATTCATCACAATGATCTAATTATGTATTCTATATCTTCTTTATATATCCATTTAATAATTAATTCTGGAATTCATTGAATTTCTCAAACGAATAAATCTTATACCTCATCATTTCAACATAGCCATATCTATATAACTCATCAGTAATTGTTATTAAGAGTATAAAAAACTATTTTATCCTATAACTGTACCACACACATTAGTGTGTACCCATCATAAAATCTATGAATCAATTTCTCCCTGAAAACTGATTGATGGTTCATTCATTTTTTCCTTTTAAATAATAATGAAATCATTCATGTGGTTTTAGCTCAAAATTGCCTAAATAATCATCTTGAAAGATCATTTTCAATCACTTAACATTTACAAGACCAAGATGGTGGTTCCATATATGGGTGTTATACGATATTTGTATACATGATTAATTATATATTACTATTATTTTTAAAATATTAAATCAAAAATGTATTTTCTGAATGTGCCATTCCATAACATTGTTTACTTTATAAAATAAACAAAAATTATATCCCAAAATGAAAATGATACAATTTGTATCTTTTAATTATACATGAATTATGTCCATGTTAAAATATTATTCATGATAAAAATATTTTAAAACCTGTATGATTCCTAGTGGAAATGAAAGGTCCAAGTCAACAATATCTAGAGAAACCATCCTCACACCATTGGCAACTAAAAAATACACCTCTACTCTAGAAATATTTGAGAATATACTTGTTTCCTCCCTTTGGATATAGTTTTTTGAACCAAAATATATATATAATAACAAAAATGTGATATTTTTAAAGAATACAGTTGATAATAAATGCACATTTAGATTCCCCTTAATTTATTGTTTTAGTATTCTTCCATCTACATTTCTTACCATATGAAAAATTTACTACTTCTTTTTCTATTCCCTACATATAGATATCCCTCTTCATGGAAGGAAGTTACACCGTACCTTTAGAATTTCTATGATTCTTGGGAAATATCTCTTTGTTATTACATTAATATTCATCAATAATGACCGCATGTTTTTAATTCCTTGTGTCATTATCATCATTGAAAATATATGTAATATGTTATGAAAGACTCTTCACAATATTAATAATGTAAAAATTAACTACATTGCTTGAGATGTTATGTAATAGGGAGCAATGTATTAAATATTCACACATATAATATTGTAATTTAATCCTAAAGATGTATAACTGTTCAATATTAACAATAATCATGAGTACATGAAGTCCAGATGGACATGAATCTCCATGATTAATTGTAAAAAATTCATTGGAGATTTCATATAACTATTGTATTTCCATCTCTTTATAGAGATATAGATGATGGGGCATCCTAATATATGCATCTTTGTCCTCATGATTCTTAAAAATGTCATTGATCACTGATGATTTCACAAAACACTAACGATTAGTAAAATTATTAAAATGTTTCTCAAAATTATTCAAATCTTCTTCAGTTCCCCATTACCATGTACATTATGAATTGGCTCTTTTAGAATAAACAATTCCCTTTCATGGTATATGATAATTTGTATGATCCTTTCCAGATAGAGGTAATTATTTCTGATTAGATGTTTATAGTTATCATATATGAATTGTAGTGACATGTTTGACATAATTTTATTTGTGTCCCTAAAAATAATATGAGGAATTTAATCTTAATTTATCAAATAAAATTGAGACAAATGAATAATTATTTTATTTATTTATCTCCCTCTATTTTATCAAAAAATAATGGTCTTAACCATTCGATTAGAAATATCATATTTCAGGGAAGTTTGGGTTCAAAAGATCCATATTCCACTTCTCATCACCCCAAAATTAGATGATCAAGAATTTTGAATAGAAATTCCAAATGAAAACTACATTAACAAATAGTTCTGTGATTAGTTGAGTGGAATCCCTCGTCAATAAATCCCTAAATTTCATTTTCTCACCCTTTTCCTCTCAATTATCAAAAGTCCAAATTTATTAGTCAATCCTTGATGTGAACTAATATAAGTCAACCTAAAACATTAAGTTAGTCTCTATGATAATTTCAATGACCCCATAATTGGTTAGTCAATAACGTTGAATAATGATTTTATTTTATCTGATTTAGTGGATGGTTATACATTCTTTATATGTATAATTGATGGGCATTATATTTTATGTGTAAATTTAAAATTATTATATTTATTTAATGTTTTTTAATATTAAATGGATTTACAAAAGTTATTAGCCATTTTCTAGATGTTATTTATGTATAATTCAATTTACTTTAGTATTATCATTCACTATTGTTAAATCAGTAATTCATGTGATCATGAATAAACACCAATAATTAAATTACTGTGATATGAGATTATAAGAATAGTTTTTTTCCCATATGGTGAAAAACAAACCATCGACCTATTTGAAAGAACCATAAACCATTTAGGGTTTTTTGGTAGATTTCCACATCTCCACATATATATCTCTATTGGATTGGTTCCAACTCATCTCGAAAATTGAACCTCCTCCACTAGCATGGAAACTCAATCCATTACATATTGATTTACTTGTACATTGGTGTGGGGAACAAAAATATTATTTATGGGTTTTGGTTAAATTAAACCATGTGTGTGCATGACATTAAATAACAAGAGATAGATGGACACATTCCATCTTTTTAAATTAATAATAAATTAATTGAAAATATTCACATAAAAAGATATAGTATATCTTCAATATCATCTACATTCCGTAAAAAAATCACACATTTCATAAAATTATATATGAATTCTTATTATTCTTAATTATTATAAATCACATTAGAATCAATTTATTATCTTATTTAATTAATCAACTCATTTAATTTAATTATCATCCATATTTCATTGATATTTTAATCCATCATAATTTTTAAATAAATATTTTAATTTATATAAAATTAACTATATAAAAAGTATATCATTGAGGTAACATAGGGGGTACCCATCTGTACTACCAACCATGTATTACATTCCTATATAGTATACAATTTCGACATGTAGAGTACATGAAATATCACATAATTTATGTCATGTTCTTTCCACGTAATCATCACATGAAAAACATGGTATTTTCATATCATGTTAGAATCGGATTATCATAGAGTGATAACTATATTGTGAATTGTACAAGATATATAAATCCAAAACATAGGTATAAATTAATTAGATATTTATATATATATATAGTTATATCCCATCACATTGAGTGTACAATCAACTTAATGGCCACAAATAACACATGTTGGAAATGTTTTCAAAGTATATTATATTAGTTATAAATTCATCATAATTTTGATAAATTAAATTATGTGTAAATTGGAGATATATGATATGTATGATTCAAAATGTCATTCCACATCACATGCCTTAGGATTTAGCATGTAAACATTACATATAAATTGATGGAGTACACATTTTGTACATGGGATACATGTAATATGTTATCTGACATACATCTACACCAGTCATGTAGTCCATGTAAGAGAATACATCACCCTTCTATGACTAAGGGACTACATGTCATGTATTGAAGTTACTCAAAATTTACTTTAGCTGACCATGCTTCGGGCTTTCACAGTCAGCATATTTTTTTAAAATTACATTAAATACATGTATGAAATCAACACGACCTGAATTAATTAAAAACTAATTCATTGTTCATTATACACTTATACTCGTCATGTATATATATGTATCGTGACATGTACTATTGTGTTATCCGTCTAGACTCCGTGGAACCTATATATGAGATATTTAAATTTATTACATCCATAAAAGTATATAATTTTGTTATATTTACTATAAATGAAAAAAATGTATATCTCACAATTATGAATTATCTAGGATTAAAGTGTAGTTGAAAGACATTCAAAATTCATAAATCATTATAAGGTCCTAAAATAATTTTAAATAATTATGTAACCGTTGTGATCCCACTTGATGGTTCCAGGAGTAGTGTAAGGGTCAAACATGTCATTACCAATTTTTAATTATCAAGGATTAATCATATATTTACAAGAAGTTAAATTTCATGATCAACAGTGTTGATCTACGTATATTTAAAATGGATAAATGTTCGAGAAAAATAATAGGATGTAACCATTTTATTTATAATTAATTTAAGTAATTAAATTATTACCTAATGAGAAAATCATTTCTATTGATGTATTTGACAATAGATCTATGTTATACCATAATTGTGTTTTTGGAATAAGGATTTAATTCCCTATATTAGTGATACATACGTCTTCCATGAATCATCACACATCACTGTAGGAATGTTCTGGTGCTAGAATGGTGGTTCATACTTCCTATAATGTTCATCACTAATCCCACTGAAACTCAACTCCAAATTAATTCTCCAGGATCTTTCATGAATTGAGAGTGGATGTTGGAGGATGATCTCTCTCTCTATTCGTGGGAGCATTCAGGTACCTGGAGATCTCTATGGAGTTAGAGTATTTTCCTTGAATGTTCTTGTTCTCATCACAATAAATAATTGGCTCTGTAAAGAAAATAATATAATTGCAATTATATATAACAATGTTTATAAAATAGTAATTGTAAATGCATTATTTATTATTTATTTTATGTCGGATAAACACTATGGGTATATTAATAATATTATTATTATTATTATGTCTTGTCATGTGTAAACTCATTAAATAAATTATATCTTATCTATTCAAATAATATTCAATATATTTATTTCCACCGGACAATTAAACATTGGACACCATTTCAAAATAATATTTATCAAGCATTTAATAAGGAATATTTAAATATAAACTTCATATCACTACATTATACCAAAATAAATTAGTAAATAATATGTTCATAAAATATAAAATATATATATATTATAACTTGATCTCACATAATATATTCTCAATGACTGGTGATCTAATATTTGTGATCAATAAACCATTATTAATTATTAAACCATATGTGGGAATAATATTTATTCCACTTGATTAATTAATAATAATATATTATTTTATAAAGAATCTTGATACACTTATTATGTCAAACTATATACCACTTTCTCAATAACAAAAGGTGAAGTTCCTTAAATTATAATAATAGCTAATAAAACTCCCTAAGGAACACATATATAAATAATATGTTGTTATAATAACATAATACCTCAATAGATGATTTACGTGTAGTTTATTCACATTATTGTGATATTTTTGATAAAACAGGTTTAATGTTGGGGTAATCAACCTATGTGATTGATTTGCACTTCTTTAGCAATCTTGAAATTGAAATTCCATATATTAAACCTATGAAATGGATTTATATAGGCTATCCCATTTCCATCATAGGGAATATAATATAAACATAAATTAAATTATAGTAGGGTCCAAATCCTCTCTCACATTATTCTTTAATGAAATATTACTCAAGATGCATCCAATGTATCATATATCATCCCAAACATATTTAATCATAGTTTTAACCAATATATCATTATATGTAACTTCTAACACTCGTTAATAATTCTCTTAATATAAATGGATAAATTCATGTGCCATAATACAACATCATACAATTACACATATGATGGTGCTAAAATATATGTGTTGGGAAAAATAAACAAAGGCATTAAATGGTGCCAAATGGTAAAATTTGTGACACACCCTCCAAAATCCATTTAGCACAACGGAAGGTGGAAATTAGAGGCCTTATCTCTACGCAACATAGAGAAATGTGAATTTTGACTCCGAAAAAAAAATAAACATGACGGAAGTATTCATGCTAAGGAGGGAAAGATGATCGCCTCCATGAGTCATTTAAAATTTATGGATGCCTCTGTGAGCACCACAGATGGAACAATGTATTCCTCTGTTCCACAGAGGTGATGATTGTCTACTTCATGACTAAATTTAACTTGAATAAATCTTTATCTAATGGTAGAGAGTATGTTACATTACGGTGCTCACTTAGAGCATCACGCCCCATGGGGGCAATAATTACATGGCTCCATGAATTCCAAAAAATCGAGACCATGACCTTTAATCTTCCAAATTCCGATATCATGAATCATTCATTGCTCTACAAACTAATTAGAAAAATTTATCATTTGTGGTACCTGAGCAATTGGAAAACCATTTTCCTTTGCTCTTATCTACACATGTCTCAAGAAGGGATGCCCTTCACGTTGCCTATTGGCCATAGTAAATAATGATGATCCCTTTGGGTACTTTGGACTTGGAAAAGGCTCCATGATTTGTTAATCACCCTATAAATGCATGTGTACTCCTTGAATAGTTTGGGACACTATGGTTCACAATGTTCCATTCTTTGTGAAGTCATATCCTTTTCGAGCCTCTATACATTTTGAGGCACTATTCTTTATGATTCCAAGTGCTATGTGAGCCCATTAACTCCTCGATGTTGTGATCTCTAAAAAGCAATGTTCTTTGGTAGCCCCTATGCTTTTCAAGCCTATGAGATCTACGAAGCCATGTGCTCTATGAGACCATGTCCTCTGCAATCCCATGTTATTTGAGTAGTCACAATCAGCAAACTATCTTTCTTTGCGAACCCTTCTCCCATGTGGCCCTCGAGGCCAATACAAAGTGATTTCAATGTCTCATGGTCTGTGCTTCAGGTTGAGTTTCCCTAACTCATACTTATTCACATATACATGAAAATAGCTATTGTTTTTTTCATATCCATTCTAACATGAAAACCAAATGTATCCCTACACAGCCTCTTTACCACATGGCATTAATTGTGCATTCTCTATATGAAGAGTGGATTGTTACAATTTATGTAAGACGTAGGGGTGGAGACTGAATACTCTCCATCTGAGTTGTAGGACATTATGCTTCCTGGACACTGTTTCCTCAACACTAGTTGTAAAAAAATGATCACTACATATGTAACATGACTTGAGTGGACCATGAATGGAATGAGAATCAGTTCCATCTCACTCCCCTCGACCTATATGCTTCACCTCCATGTACGCCTCAAACATAATCTAAGTAATCCCCAACACCCACTGAGGGTGTGATTCAGGTACGATGGCTATATCCACCTCTTACATATGGATAACCTCCTATCTCATCCGGCCTCCCTTCTGGAGTGAGTCTCATCTTAACTATCATTAGGGCTCTAGAAATTCATAATCTCAAACACAACTATCGTGGATGCACTTTTCACGACATAATCGATTGTTCTACTTCTACCTCTTTTTTCAGACACTGATCGTAACATCTGTGGTCTTAGAGTAAACATAAACCATGAAATCTTATATAAGCCTCCTTGTTTTGTAATTACTATACCTCTCTCAACAAAACTACACGGACTCTGATCTTTCCTCTTCCTATTAAAGGTATGTATAGAACCTCTTCAAGGTTCATGACCATTATCCATCTATCCAAACAATTTCATGTCAGTTCAATACTCATCCTACATGACCAAAAATTGTATTCCCCACTAATCCCATATGATTTTAATATGTATCTCCAAAATATGATGGTTTTAATCCCTATCTCATAAGACATACTATGTAGGAAGCCTCATCAAGCATCAAACCTAAAGACTTGTAATCATTGTTTCCCCCTTTGTTGGGACCCACATACTTGGTCTACCCTTCAGTGGTCTAATATTAGTTCTTGGGTATCTGATCATGTGTAAGGAAAATACATAATCAATAATCCTCCAACCAAGAGTGTCCCTATGTTGAAGGTATTTAAACCTTACGTAATCCTCAACCTGCCATCGAGCTATTTCCATTTCTGTATGCTATGATACCATACCCCATTCTGAACTACATGGAAATTTATTCCATGTTATTAGGATATTTAAGAAGACTCCCTAAGGGTCAAGAGAACCACCCATGTCCCATCTTTATCTCTCCATTGATCCACTATGTTTTCAAAGATCATGCCTTAACCTCTTGGTTCTAATCTCTTTAGGTATGCATCTATGCATCCACTCTCTTGAGCTACCTCCTCTGGTGTCTCATCACACCATTCCAGAAATATGTTGACATTGATTCTCTACCATGGGGGAACATAGGAAACCAAATATAGAATGATTCCCAACACATTAAACTTCTCACCGTTCCTTGGTTCCATCCCAACTCATTCCATATCCATCCTAATTCCACATGAGCATCAATATCTAGGTGCAATCCATCCATCCATTCCGTTATCTAACCATGCATAAGTCTGATTCATCTCATTTCTCCATTCTAGAACATGGTAAGCTAACTATTCATATTCCCCAATATATCTTCAGTTTTATGTATATTTTGTACACTATTATTCCATAATTCACCACCTTAATATCGTTCGTTTTGATTCCTATCATCTATATAGGGTATATAGAATGCCTCCATGAGGTTAAATACTATCCAATTGTAAACCTTGGTGTCCCCTTTGTGGGGACCCAATCATCTTCTAATCATCCCATTGAGTTGTCATGATTTTCCTTCATGGTCTCTTATCTTCCCTTTATGGTATAGACCATCTCAAATCCATCCTCATTGGGTGTTTGGAACCACCCATATAGTAAGCCTTAAAAGTTCTCCAATTAAGGGATATACCCACATAATCTTCCCCCATTAGTGCTCTAATTAGTTATTTTTGTCTCAATTAGACGTTAATATCATGGCATACATCATGTTAAACATGGAAAGATGAGGAAAACCTAGGAGACATGCCTGTGGAATACAATTCCCTTTACTCGATGAGATATTCCTCAGTCTTATGTGCCCTAAAGAAGAACTATCATAAGTGGAAAATTCATAGGTACAAGTGTTCTAGCGCCCAAACATGACATTGCTACCTAGAACGACTACTCCATTAACTGAGTTTTGATGTCCTGACATGACCCCTTGTAATTTCATGGCAGCAGAATCATAATTAAATAACCTCAAAAAAGATTTTCCACCCAGAATACATTCACTAGCAACATATTATTCATTAATGGTGATAGAGACTAAGCGACAAACTACAAGGAGGAATCTATTTAAGGAGATACCAAAAACCCATTATCCCATTTCCATTAATATGAAAACATTTTTAAATAAGATATGGCTTCCACACACCATTCAAATGTATGAATATAGGGAAAAAACAACTAGTGTGTCCCCACGAATGGATGTGTGCACCCTGGAAAAAACATCAAAATAGAAATGGTGAACACGATGTGAATTTCTTCTCCCCAATATAAAGATTAGTTCCATTCAATACATCATTAGATAAGCGGGTAACCAGATCCATCTATTTGGTTCCAGGTCATGATAATCAAATGGTGGGACCAACTTTAATGTCAATATGATTTGGGGTCGTTAATTGTTGGCAATCGAAGATTGTGGATTAATCAGTGTGTATCTTTTTATTCATCCTGGGATGTTTGTACTATGCTAGGGAACTGGGCATCGCTTTCCAATTTTTTGTACCGATGTAAGAATTTTTATGCCTTGAGGACACAAGATACAGCTATAGGAAATGAATCACCTCCCACCCAGAGATGTAGGTGTATGGGAAATGACTACACTGTAGTCCTGCATTTCTCCATCTCTTCTAGGGTAACATCCATAGAAAGACCTACTAGGCTACCATGCCCCTCTCAACATATAAATTTATTTAGAGGAGGGTGATCAATAATATTATTTCTAAATATGAACAGGAAGGGGTTTTCCCTACCTGGAATGTGGCAGAAAAGACCTAGAGGCCTCCGTGCCCTATCCGCACCACCTCCTCCAAGGGCTATGCATGGAGCCGCTAATACCCACTCCAACCATTAGAAACTTTGAGACGCTATCCTAAGAGAGATCTTATGATTCACTCGCTTATACAGACAATGTAAGGGGTGCATGAGCCAGCACAACTAGGACTTCTACCAAGGAACCACTACGGAGGAATCCCACCCAGTCATGTCTGCATCTCCATATGGACCCATATATCGAGGAGTAGTTGGTCCATACCCCTACACAACCAGCCCTAGTTTGGATGACCTGACCTTAATGTCGGGTGCATGCTCAGTAAGATGATCACCAGGGGCATTATCTTCCTTGTATCATGTGGCCCGAAGCACCACAAGGGTGTGATTTTGGCCCCCTAATGTTGTCCTAGAGTTTTGGAACTCCCATATGCCATACAATGGTTGCTTCCATTCCCGGTCTAGAGTGAGGGACTAGCCACCTCACAAGAAGGTTGGTTTTACCTTCCTGATCATCGATGTAAGAAGAAACCATCGTGGGGTAATTCGCACTGATGAAATCCAGAATGGAGGCCCACCCCTTACCATCATCAGATTGAGTACATGTCCTCCCTACTCTCACATCCATTATAGAGGTCCTCCATATGACATCATCATCTTCATGGGTGGAGGTCCTCCCTATATTGTTGACATTCAGCATGAAGATCCTCCCCGTACTCCAGGTCGTGGCTATGGAAATTTTTCCTACCTACCATTATTCAATGTGAGGATCCCCATTGACATGTCACATATAACGACCCATACTTTACATAAATTATTATTTCTTCATAATTTAAGCACACTTATTACTACATATAACAAAACAAGGAAAGGATCGTATAGGTATAGAGTCTTTAGAAACTGGGAAACATAAACAACTGGTTCATAAAGCATCTACTTTGCCTCCCATTTATTTCATCATATCTAGAGTCCATTTTGGATTATCTGACCTAATAACCTTATTCCTGAACTGGGGAATGAAAACATACAAAAGGGTGAGCTCAAATTTCCAGTAAGGGTAAACGAAATAAATATCAATCACATCATATTCATAAGAACATAACTTTTGGAAATCTTAACCTGGAAAAGAGATCATAATTTCAAAACATGGGATAAATAATAGTAGTGAAATGTAATCCCAATAATCATAACATAAAACATGAAACTTTGTCAAATAAACACATAATCATAGATAATCATTTCATAGTAGTCATGACTCATATCCAATACTATCTTAGCGGACAAAGTCCATTTCTGAACCGAGTTCACTCCTCGTTTCAGTCCTATTTCACTGAACCAGTATAACCTGCCATTCCAGACATGTCTATCTCATGAGATATGAAACTTTACCCAATTCATTAGATGGAGATATAGGTCCCACCCATCTCATAATGATACCATTCTTATGTGTGCCTTAAAATCATAAACCATACATCATTACATAACCCATGTAATGAAAAATGGGATTCTTAAATATCGTGACATCATAAAACAATTCATATAATATAAAGGAATTCATAAAAATAATTCCATTATAACATAATAAAATAAATGTAATAATAGGGGTAGAAACAGAACCCTATATTATCTTAGATGGAAAATAATTTTGATAAAACACTTGAACTCCTTTCTGGGGAAAATATCCTTTCTACTTCAAAAACATTTACCTTTCTTAAAATGTCATATAATTTTAAACTAAAAGAATTTGATTAAAAATTAACATGAAAACTTGTAATGGAAGCTTCGTGGAAATAATTTTTTAAAAATCCATTCATGCCGTATAAGTTAACAAAATATGCTTCTCGTACTTTTGTCGGAAAAGTCAAAAAGTAACTCGTACGAAAAAACGACAAAAGATTCATTTCATATCTTTTACTAAAAACTCAAAGAAGGGTAAAATTGAATTTCAAAAATTGTATGTGGATGGAAATAATATTAAATAATGATGAAACATGGAAGAGGATGATAAATATTCCCCAGTAAATTCTGAAGTATAAACAATCTCGGATAAAAATGAGATTGTGAGATTTTCCCTTACCTTAGGTCCGATTTTCTTCGTAAGTGTCTGAACCTCCTGTATAATGATTTAAATAATGTTATTGAATTTTTCTATAATTATAATTATTTTTATGATATCATATATGGTCATATTCGTAGCTTATTATTAGTAATATTTCATTGATACTTGTTATTCGGGTGTTTATTGCTTTTTGTTCTTATGCCTGTTTTGTCGAATAAATTCTTAATCTTCTTTTTTAGGTTATAGATAACTAATTTACAGAATGTTATTAGTGTAAAATATATCATATTCATTCATTAAATTCATTTATATAATTATTATGCAATGAATATCATGTAGAATGAGTTGCATCACATCGTTGAGATGATATTCCATAAGTACGCACGAGCGATGATATCGTTCCCATGATCCTGGAATTGTATTGGAGTGTATTTATAAATTTTCAAAAACATTATCACTTTAAAATAATCATATATAGTTATTATTTACAGCATTATACTCATCCTAGTAAGGTGGTGGTGGAAAATAGATTACACCACGGTGTGGAGATGATATTCCGTACGTACGCACGCGCGGTGATTTCGTTTTCTGTAGGATGGATAGATGGTGAAATAGAGTTGTTTCATAATTATATTAACATATCAGTATATGAGTGATACTGATGTTATTACTTCATAATGAATCAACTAAATAAGAAGAATTGGAAGAAGAAATAAAGTTGAAAGAATCGGTAACAGACATTACCTTTTCTTTGAAGTGCCTCTTTGAGACCTCCTTTTAGGGCACTAAAATTGGTCTTTGAAGAAGACGAGGACCTCTAGGATGTTTCTAGGGAAGTGGAGATGTGAAATTGGAAGGGGTTGGCCGAGTATGATGGCTCAATGTGGTGTGAGGAAGAGAGGGAGGAGGTTTCCTTTTATAAGGGAGGAGAGGGGCACCTTTGGAAAAACAAAAAAAATTTATTTTATTATGAAGTCATATTTGGTTTTAATACCTCCAAATTTATTTATTTCGAATCTAAGTTGGGTATGGGTCTAAATCCTCTCATAAAATATAATTTAGACAAGTTTAGGTCCTTATATTTACCTTATATTTTATTTTTAACTCTTAGTTAATTAGATTGACATTTACCATGTCACTTTGTATTTTTTTATTATATAGTTAATAAACATACCATATACATCCAAGAGTCCCCCAAGTGGTCCATTAATGATACACTTATCATGATATAAGTATCTTGGCCGATCCATATATATTTAGGAATATAATAACAATTAATAATATAATATTAGTTTTAAAAACTATTTTATGTTAATTTTGACACTATTTGGTAATTGATTTTTGTGAAAATCATAACTGAATGATTAGTTCTAAAAAAGTTAATTAAATCTACACTAACATATCATATTAACATATAAAATTATTTGAATTCATAAAAAGTCTCAAATTACATTTATTTGGGTATTTATAACATCAATTATGTCAATATTTTATTACTAAGATAATTACTGCATCATCATTGTGTCATATTATAATATTTGATTTTAACTGTTTTAACCCTTCTTTAAATGAATTAATAATAAATTTCATAATATAATACAAGTGGGCCTAAATGGTCATATTTTATTCCTAAGGTTTTTTTGGTCGAATTACACATATCCAATAGAATTAGGACATGTGTTAGGGTGATAATAATAATAACATTTTTACCCTTAATTACCCTATTTACTTTTATCTGTTGTAAAAAAAGTAAAAAGTTACTATTCACCAAAAATTATTTTCTTCTCATTGATCGACATTTTACGTACTGACATCAACTGTGTCTCTTGGATTTTTTAAATTCCATTCACAAAAGCGGTAAAATTATGTTTTATGTAAATTTGCAAATTCTCCAAGGAGGTGGGTAAAAGGCGGTGAAAAGTTCAATAAATATTTTTATATATATAAATTTTTTTTGACTCCAATGAATTTCATTTAACTTATATAGGTATTATGTATCAATTTTGACCTAAAATAAATTTAAACAAAATAAATAATTATTTAAATAAAAAGTCTTTTTTAAAATAGAAACCTAGTGTTTTCACTATTCATCAAAATTTGAAAGTTTTCAGAAAAATACAAAAATATCACCCTAGTCTAATTTCATTATTCCGAATCCAAAAATGATGTCCATTTTGAAAAATAAAATTTACAAAATTTCAAAAAGTGGGTATTAATATTCATAATGGCTAGTTTTAATTATATTTTAATAGCTTATCGTTGTTTAGTGAAACTCAGTATTGTGTACCACAGATGCTATTGAGGAAGGCCATGGTTGCGTGTAAAGCAAGCCATTCTAGTGTTGTGTGTAGTGAAAGATTCCATTTATGATTTATATAACATAAAAACAAAATATTTCTCATAAAAGTCTCAGGTGTTATATTCTACCCCCCTTAAAATGAATTTTGCCCTCAAAATTCGTCACATTGTAACAAAAAGATGAGGGTACCTCTCCCTCATCATATCCTCAAGCTCCCATGTATCTTCTTCTAATTGGTGGTTCCTCCATAAAACATTCACCAATCGAGTGGTCTTGTTCCATAGGACTTTTTCTCTACGATCCAGAATCTCTATCGGTTGTTCTTCATAAGAAAGATCTTGCTCTAACGGTACAATTTCTGGGCAGAGTACACGTGAAGGATCAGGTATGTACATTCTCAGGAGAGATACATGGAACACATCGTGAACTTCAGAGAGATTCGGTGGATTCTCCAATCCATTAGCTAGCTTTCCAACACGATCCAATATTTCCAAAGGACCGATATTTCTAGGGCTCAACATTCCCTTCTTTCCAAATTTCATGACCCTCTTCCAGGGAGATTTTCATAAGAACACATTATCACCCACTTCAAACTCTTGGACTTTTCTTCGGTTGTCGGCATAAATCTTCTGTCAACTCTGAGCTGCTCTTATGTGTTGTTGAATAGATCTGACCTTTTATGCCATCTCATCAAAAAGATCATGTCCTAATAGCTTTCTTTCCCCAACTTCATCCCAGAAAGTTGGAGTCCTGCATTTCTTTCCATAGAGATCTTCATAAGGAGCCATCCAAATACTGGGGTGAAAGCTATTATTATAAGAAAATTCCACCAAATTAATGTGTTGATCCCAACCACGATTGAAATCCATAGAGAAATCTCTTTACATATCTTCTAGAGTTTGAATTTTTATCTCAGACTAACCGTCTGTCTGAGGATGATAAGCAGTGCTGAAACTCAACTATGTATCCAGAGTATGCTGAAGACTTCACCAGAACTTTGAGGTAAACCTCAGATCCCAATCAGATATAATAGAAAGTGGTACTCCATTCAATCTTACCACTTCCTTTACATATATCCTCGCAAGAAGATCTAGAGAGAAATCCTCTCTAATAGCAATGAAGTGTGCCGAATTTGTAAGAAGATCAACTATGACACAGATAGCATTATTTCCTTTGGATGTTTTAGGAAGTCTGGTGACAATGTCCATAGTGATGTTTTCCAATTTCCATTCGGGTATGGTTAATGGTTGTGACATTTCCTTAGACTTTCGTCTTTCATCTTTAACTTGCTGACAAACCAAGAATCGAGAGACATATTCAGCAACATCTCTTTTCATTCCATCCCACCAGAAGTACTCTTTCAGGTCCCTATACATCTTCGTGATTCCAGGATGAATTGAGAATGATGAACTATGAGCCTCATCCAGCTGCCCCTTCTTTAATTCTGGGATGGGAGGTACACAAAACCGATTCCTGAACTTTATTATCCCATCACAATCAAGGTTGAATTCAGGAATATTTCTCACCTTCTTTTGTAAATCTACATCTTCTTTCTGTGCCTCTTTAATCTTCACATGTATAGATGGTTAAACATTCATTTGAGAAAGATACAATTTTCCCCCTTCTATTATAATTCGAAGATCAATCCTTTGCAAATCCATAAATATTGGATCTTTTGTGATCCTCATTATGGATAAGCTAGTATGATCTTTTTGACTGAATGCATCTCCCACCTTGTTTGCCTTCCCAAGGTGGTAATGAATTGAGCAGTTGTAATCCTTAATCATCTCCAACCATCTTCTTTGGCACATATTCTGCTCCTTTTGTGTGAAAATATACTTTAAAATTTTATGATCAGTATAAATATCACACCTTTCTCAATAAATATAATGCTTCCATATATTTAATGAAAAGATTACCAAAGCTAACTCCAAATCATGAGTTGGGTAATTTTTCTCATGGGTTTTCATTTGTCGTGTGGCATAAGCTATTACCTTGTCATTTTTCATAAGAACACACCCCAGCCCCTTCTTGGATGCATCACTGTAGATCACAAACCTTTCTCCACTACAAGGCAGTGTGAGTACAGGTGCACTGGATAACCATCTTTTCAACTCCTTTAGATTATCTCCACATTCCTCCATCCAAACAAACATAACTCCTTTCCAAGTCAACTTGGTGAGTAGATTAGATAATCAGGAATAATCTTTCACAAAACGTCTATAATAACCAGCCAATCAAGAAAACATCGGATGTCAGTTATTGTTGTTGGTCTCGACCATATTTCGATAACCTCTGTTTTTGCTGGATCCAAAGATATCCCCTCTTTATAGATTATGTGACCAAAAAATGCAACTTTTTGAAGCCAAAATTCACACATGGTAAATTTGGCATAAAGTTTCTCCTTTCTCAAGGTCTTCAATATAATTATCAAGTGATCTTCATGTTCTTCATTGCTCATTGAATAGGCAAGAATATCGTCTATAAATACTACCAAAAATTGATCAAGATAGTCTCTAAAGACTCTATTTATTAGATCCATGAAGATAGCAGGGGAACTAGTAAGACCAAATGGAATCACTATAAATTCATAGTGTCCATACCTTGTACGGAATGTGTTCTTTGGTATATCCTCCCTTATGACCCTTAATTGATGATACCCTGAACGAAGATCAATCTTGGAAAAATATTGAGCTCCTCGTAGTTGTTCATATAAGTCATCAATGCGCAGGAAAGGATATTAGTTCATGATAGTGATCTTATTAAGTTCTCGATAATCAATGTAGAGTCTCATTGATCCATCGTTCTTCTTAACAAATAGAACATGTGCTCCCAATGGTGACACACTAGGGCGTATGAATCCCTTATAAAGATTATCTTGGAGTTGCTTCTTCAATTCCTGCAACTCAATTGGGGCCATTCTATAAGGTGTCTTTGAAATAGGGAAAGCACCCGGTACGAGTTCTATTGAAAACTCAACATCACGATTTGGTGGAAGACCCGACAATTCCTCCAGAAAGACATTTTCAAACTCTCATACAATGGTCATATTCATAATTTTGAGTTTCTCACCAACCATTTGAGATAAATAACCTTCATTTAGTAAAATCAAGACCCATAAGATGGAAGAAATTTCCACTGGAAGGTTATGTTCATCCTTACATCGGTAGACGATCATAGATTGATCTGGAATATGAAATTTGACTTCCCTTCTTTGGCAATTTATATGAGCTCCATATAGAGAAATACAATCCATGCCAAGAATCACATCAAATTCCGCTATAGGAAGGATCACAAGATTTGTAGGAAGCACTTCCCCACAAACATCAATCAGAATAGAATTATAAAATTTTGATGCGACTGTTGTGCCATTAAGGGCTGTCACAGCTAACTCAACATCTAGTTGTTGAGGTAATACGGTGATAACCTTAGAAAATTCTTCAGAAATAAAATAGTGGGTGGATCCAGAATCAAATTAAACATTTTCTACTTTAGAGTGGATGGTAAGTGTACCATTCACCACATCGTTATCGTATGCCACATCGCTGATAGAAATTTCATGTGAATTTCCTTTGTCATTAGCATTAAGAGTTTTTTGATGTCGACCATCATCATCAACCCTTTTATTTGGGCATTGATTGGCATAATGCCCCATATCCTTGCACTTGAAACTTTGAAGTATAGTAGGTTCATTCTATGTATCCCTTCCTTTGTTTTCATCATTAAAAATAGTATCCCTATCATTGCGACATTCAAATTCCTGATGACCTTCCTTTCCACATTTGAAACATTTACTTGTCCCTTTAAGACAACTCCCTCCATGTTTATTTCCACACTTTGAGCATAAGGGAAATCTCATCTTATTTTCCTTGTGCTATTTTGATTTTCTTTTGAATTCCATTTTCCTCTTCTTATCAAACCCATCTGACTGATGGGTTACTCCAATCTCCATCTCATCTTTGAGATCACATAGAACGATTTCCTCGTAGCTATTGAAGTCCCTTATGTCTAAGTCCCTTCGAAGACTTGGTTTTAAGCCACTAAAGAATCAATCGATCTTACTCTCAGGTTGGATAATAATACCAGAAGCGTACCTCAGAAGTCTTGTAAAATTTTCTTCATATGTACAAACAGATTCATCATCCTTTTGCATCAGTTCAAGAAATTATTTCTCCCTCTTTGTTTAGAGAATACGAGGGAAGTACTTATTGAAAAATATGTTCTTTAACTCGTACCATTACATGGACTCAATTTCATCCAATTTCCTCATATTCTTAATAACATTCCACCATTTATGAGCATATCCTTCCAAACGATACACTGCTAAGATGGCTTTATCATGTTAAGAACATTGAAGAACTGAAAATATATTTTCAGTAGTACTAATACATTGTTCTACAACTAATGGATTAGTAGACCCACTGAATGAAGGTGGACTCTACCTCATGAAGGATTTAACAGAATGTTTCTCCTTCCTTTGCTCATATAAAAGTCCTTCATGATTCATAGCTTGAGAAATTTTTGTAAGCAAGGCTACAAGATTTTTCATTCCAGCTCCCAAAACAGTTTGTTTCTCAGGGGGACAATCATTGCATTGCCTGTCGCATTCTGCCTTAACATGGTTCCTTTGGGTTCCAACCATTGACTAAAACCAAGAATAATAGTGTGAGAAACAGTAATTATAATAGGAAAACTACATAATATAGAATAAAATTTAACACTCAAGGTATTATCATAGGTTATTCCAGGCCATTTCTAAAACACTAAGATTGTCTTCTATGCTTAGAGATATCGTTAGGGTTCTTACTAAGGCTTTCACATCCTAGTTTCCAAAGGGTTACTATACCTTTCCTCTGATACCAACTATAACAAGACATACTTTACATACATTGTTATTACTTCAGAATTGAAGCACACTTATTACAACATATAACAAAACTAGGAAAGGACAGTATAAGTATAAAGTCATTAGAAACTAGGAAACATAAACTACTGGTTCATAAAGCATCTACTTTTCCTCCCATTTATATCATAATATCTAGAGTCCCTTTTGAAATATCCTACTTAATAACCTTCTTCCTGACCTGGGGGAAGAAAACATACAAAAGGGTTAGCTCAAATTCTTAGTAAGGTTAAACAAAATAAATATCAATCACATCATATTCATAATAACATAACTTTTCGAAATATTAACCTTCAAAAGAGATTATAATTTCAAAACATGGGATAAATCATAGTAGTGATATTCAATACCAATAATCATAACATAAAACATGAAACATTGTGGCATAAACACATAATCATATATAATAATTTCTTAGTAGTCAAGACTCATAGCCAAGACTATCTTAGCGGACAAATTCCATTTCTGAACCTAGTTCACTCCTCCTTTCAGTCCTGTTTCACTGAACTGGTTTAAACTGTCGATCCAGCCGTGTATATCTCATGGGATATAAATATTTACCCAATGCATTTGAGGTATATATAGGTCCCACCCATCTCATAATGATGCCACTCGTATGTGTTCCACAAAATCATAAACCATACATCATTTCATAACCCATGTAATAAAAAATGGGATTCTTAAACATCGTGACATCATAAAACAATTCATATAAGATAAAGGAATTCATAAAAATAATTCCATCATAACATAATCAAATAAATGTAATAATAGTGATAGAAACAGAACCCTATATTATCTTATATGGAAAATAATTTTGATAAAACACTTGAACTCCTTTATTGAGGAAAATATCCTTTCTACTTCAAAAACATTTTCCTTTCTTAACATGTCATATAATTTTAAACTAAAAGAAGCTGATTAAAAATAAACATGAAAACATGTAAATTAAGCTTCTTGGAAATAATGTTTTAAAAATCCATTCATTCAATATAAGTTAAAAAAACATTCTTCTCGTACTTTTGTCGGAAAATTCAAAAAGTACCTCATAAAAAATGACAAAAGATTATTTTCATATATTTTACTGAAAACTCATCGAAGGGTAAAATTGGATTTAAAAAATTGTATATGGATGGAAAGAATATTACATATTGAGGAAAGATGGATGTGGATGATAAATATTCCCCAGTAAACTCTGAAGTATAAACAATCTCGGATAAAAATGAGATTTTGAGATTTTCCCTTACCTTAGGTATGATTTGCTTCGTAAGTGTCCGAAACTCTTGTATATTGATTTAAATAATGTAATTGACTTATTCCATAATCATAATTATTTTTATTATATCATATATGGTCATATTCTTAGCTTCATATTAGAAATATTTCATGGTGGCTTGTTATTTGGGTGTTTATTGCTTTTTTTTCTTATGCGTGTTTTGTCGAATAAAATCTTATTATTCTTTTTAGGTTATAGATAACTAATTTACCGAATTCTATTAGTTTAATATATATCATATTCATTCATTCAATTCATTATTATAATTATTATGCATTTAAGATCATGTAGAACGAGTGGCATCACATCGTGGAGACGGTATTCCGTACGTACGCACGAGCGATGATATCGTTCCCATGATCGTGGAATTGTATTGGAGTGTGTGTATACTATTTCAGAAACTATATCAATTTAAAATAATCATATATAGTTATTCTTTACACCATTATACCCATCCAGGTAATTTGGTGGTGGAAAATAGATTACACCATGGCGTGGAGACGGTATTCCGTACGTACGCAAGCGCGGTGATTTCGTTTTCTGTAGGATGGATAGATGGTGAAATAGGGTTGTATCATACTTATAATAACATATAAGTATATTAGTGATACTGATGTTATTACTTCATAATGAAACAACTATAGAAGAAGAATTGTAAGAAGAAATAAAGTTGAACGAATCGGTAACGGACATTACCTCTTCTTTGAAGTGTCTCTTTGAGACCTCCTTTTAGGGCAGTAAATGGGTCTTTGAAGAAGACCAGGACCTCTAGGATGTTTCTAGTGAAGTGGAGAGGAGAAATTGTCAGGGGTTGGCCGAGCTTGAAGGCTCAATGTGGTGTGAGGAAGAGAGGGATGAGGTGCCCTTTTATAAGGGAGGAGAGGGGCACCTTTGGGAAATCTAAAAATATTATTTTATTATAAAGTCATATTAGGTTTTTAATACCTCCTAATTGATTTATTTAGAATCTAAGGTGGGGATGGGTCTAAATCCTCTCATAAAATAGAATTTAGACAAGTTTAGGTCATTATATTAACCTTATCATTTAGTTTTAACTCTTAGTTAATTAGATTGACATTTACCATGTCACTTTGTATTTTTCTATTATATAGTTAATAAACATACCATATACATCCAAGCGACCCCCAAGTGGTCAATTAATGATACACATATCATGATATAATTATCTTGGCCGAACCATATATTTTTATGAATATAATAACAATTAATAATATAATACTTTTTTTAAAAACTATTTTATGTCAATTTTGACACTATTTGGTAATTGATTTTTGTGAAAATCATAACAGAATTATTATTTCGAACAATGTTAATTCAATAGACATTAACAAGTCCTATTAACCTAGAAAATTATTGGAATTCATAAAATGTCTCATATTAAATTTATTTGGGTATTTATAACATAAATTATGTCAATATTTCATTAATAAGATAATTACTGCATCATCATTGTGTCATAAATAAATTAAATTATTTAAAGTCTACAAATTAAAAATAAAATATCATTATGTAGGAAATATTTTTAGCTTTCTATTTAATATTTATAGTCGAATTCATCTTATGTATAACACTATATTAAAAATGATTTACTTATTAAACATTGATTTTAACTATTTTAACCCTTCTTTAAATGAATTAATAATAAATGTCCTAATCTAATCCAAGTGGGAATAAATGGTCATATTTTATTCCTAAGGTTGTTTTGGTAGAATTACACTTATCCAATAGAATTAGGGCATGTGTTAGGGTAATAATAATAACATTTTTACCCTTAATTACCCTATTTACTTTTAACCATGGTAAAAAAAGTTAAAAGTTACTATTCACCAAAAATTATTTTCATCTCATTGAACCACATTTTACTTACTAACATCAACTGTGTCTCTCGGATTTTAGAAATTCCATTCACAAAAGTGTTATAATTATGTTTTATCTAAAGTTTCAAATTCTCCTAGGAGGTGGGTAATAGACGGTGAAACGTTCAATAAAAAAAATTTATATATCTAAAATTGTTATGACTCCAATGAATTGCATTGAACATATATAGGTATTATGTATCAATTTTTACATAAAATAAATTTTAACAAAATAAATAATTATTTAAATAAAAAGTCGGTTTTTAAATAGTAACCCAGTGTTTTCACTATTCATCAAAAATTGAATGTTTTCAAAAAAATACAAAAATTTCACCCTAGGATAATTTCATTATACCGAATTCAAAAATGAAGTGCATTTTGAAAAATAAAATTTAAAAAGTTTCAAAAAGGGGGTATTACTATTCATAATGGCTAGTTTTAATAATATTTTAATAGAATATCGTTGTTTAGTGAAACTCGGTATTGCGTACGACGCAAGCTATCGAGGAAGGACGTGGTTTCGTGTAAAGAAAACCAAGTTAGTGTTGTGTGTAGTGAAAGATTCCTTTGATGATTTATATAAAATAAAAACAAAATATTGCTCATAAAAGACTCGGGTGTTACATCACATACTATCAAGGGTTTCCTCCCCATGATCTCAATAATTCTAATTGAGGCCCTCTCTACTTCATCAACTGTCATCACAAAGGTCACTCCCATATCCAGTTTGGTCAGAAAAAAAGGCCTTTTTCTTACCACGACTACCAGATCTAGTCAATGTTATGGTTCTCCCAAAACTACAAACAACAAAAATGGAGGCGCTACCCATGTGCATTCCAAGTCCAGTGGTGGTCCTCCCCTCTATAACACATTTAATCGCAGACGCCTTCCCTTTTCTCCATTTGAGATTTTCCCATTTTCACCCCACACCACGGTTTGTCTTAGCGAAGATTCTCCCCACTCCAGCACCAACCCAAGAAGAGGTCCTCCCTATGTCAATGGCCTTCCCCACCCTGATGAACTGTCCTAGGGAAGGAGGGAGGGTCATTTCCATCCTTGGATGAATCCAAAGAATCCTAAAACTAATCTATAGACCCGAAAATATCATGTATTGTTTTTAATTAAATGGTAATTTTACGAGTCCCCAAAAAATTAAGGTGTGTGATTCTATGGACCGGAGTGCCTGAAATGAATTTATGAACATCTTTTTTGGTACGTTCAGTAAACGTGAGAGCTGGATTTTTTATCTTTTGAACTATTGCTCAGAATTGAAATTTGAGGGCACTGATGAACATGTAGCACCGGTAGTCTCATAATGTGACCATCACCCCAAACACAGTAGGTTGAGGGTGGATGTTATAATTTCACTTATTCCTAAAATAATAAAATAAAATTAATGTTTGAAACATTTTATTTTCTTTTAAAACTCCCTTGTGGATATTAAGAGTTGGGGACCACCGAATCTAAAACCCCCAATTGGAATTTAATAGTGGGGACCACCCTAACCCTCATAATGTGAGAAACCTCTTGAAATGCCTCTTTAATGAGAAAAGTGACATTTAGATTTCCCCAAAGTTTATTATGCCAACATCAATGTATTTATGATGCCAATATAATTTGTTCTAATAGTTAAATTTGGTAAACATATCATATTGGCTACCTTTCACATTTTTAGTGGAATTAGGAGAGGAGAACTATTGGAGGATTATTCTATCCAATGAAGAACGCCTTCTCCGATGAAGAATGCACTCCACAATGGAGAACACTCTCTACAATGGGGAATGTATTCAATGGCAAGGAACCGACGATCGAGGAAACATCGAAGACACTGATGTCCGTCTATTCCCAACGACATTTTTCCTTCCTCGCGACCATCGTCAACAAATTTTCGATGTAGGGTTTTTATTATGTGTGATTATGGATTCCCATGTTCTTCCCTTCTAAACAAAGAACGTTTATCAACTCTCTAACTAGTTTTTCCATGAATGATTTATTTTTTTGTAGGTTTGGGAATAATCATTACCGGGGGTTGTAGAATTTGATGTTCTTCATTCAAGGTTTTTGTTGATCCGCTTTCTACGGATCTAAAATGGAGGGTACAGGTCAAACAACCAGGGCATGCCTCCTCCGTCATTCATTATTATTAGTGTGTTATTTTCGATGGAAGAAGGCATCATTGTGCAACGAGGGCGAATGAAGATTCATCGGCCGAACTGGCCACCGATGAAGGCACGACGCGTGATAGTGTCACGCAGAGAAAACGGCTGGCCATACTGTCAGTCATGGCAGTACACCGCACTATGGCCAGCGCGCCCCACCGCAGTCGCCCCGCCGGACCACGACCTCCACGCCACCTCGTTCCACCCAATGTCCTTCGCAGACGCCGCAACCTCTGTCACCCCACCGTCGTCTCCGCCCTGCGGCCTCTGCGGCCTCCACCGCCCCACGGCGTCTGCTGCCCTGCCGCCCCCAACGCCTCCATGGCCCTCGTGGACTTCACGTCCCCTTCATCCTTCGTCACCCTCGCTGCCCCCATGGCCTCGCCGCCACATGACCCTCTGCGCTCCCGCGACCTTCTCCGCCACGCGGCCCCTGCGGCCTCCACACTGCCCTCACAGCCCCACGTCGTTCTGCGGCCCCCACGCCACTCGGAGTGGGTCGGGCCTGACTCAGTAGTCCAGGTCGGACCCATAGCGGGCTGGGCTAGGTCGACCCAAATGGGTTTGGGTCGGCCCAGGCCGAGTTGGCCCGGTTCAGTGAGGCTTGGTCGGGCCGGAACTAGACCAGCTATGAGATTTTCGCCCTACCGGCCATAACAATGGCACCATCTGTCCGTTTGACAAAATGTCAAGGGCTGTCCAATCCATGGAGTGAGACGGTACCATTGGTATACTACACGTGAGATTTGGATAAATTTGGGATACAGTCAGGTTGGATCGAGCACGAATCCAACTGAACCCTCAGGACTAAAAGGCTAATAACTTACAGACCGGGCGTCCGATTAATGCCTTATCTATTGTGTTGAGACCCATATGACATGGTGGTCCTTTGGGATAATTTTTTAGGGGTCTTCATGATAATTAGAGAATCGACTAGTGGTTTTAGGAGCACACCTACCCATAGACGAGAAAGCTTAGTGCGGGAAACCAGTAGCTAGCTATGACGTGAAGAATGAACAACGATCCTGTGTGGGTTAGCACCGATCGATCCTGTGTGGGTCAACACCGAGATATCTTGTGTGGGTCAGCATCGAGCGATCTTGTGTGTGTCATTAATGAATGATCTTGTGTGTTTCAGCACCTAGAGATCCTATGTGGGTCATTATCTAGAGATCCAATGTGGGACATCACCGAGCTATCATGTGTGGGTCAGCAGCAGAGTCTCTTAACAGGGTAAGATGCTTCAGTAGTTACATCTAATTATTTGTACTTCTGTACCTATATTATACCTTGTGTGAGATGAGACAGAACCTTTGTGGTATTATTCTATGTGGCGTACTAGTGTTGTACTTACTTTCGTGGTGTTCCTTCCTTTGTTGAAAAATTGTGCTTTGGGCTTCTGAGTTGGTATCTGTGTTTCCTCATGATTGAGGTGGGTATACTTGATAAATTAGATATATGTATGATCATATACTTATGTAGGGATTTCAGTTGATTTCATGCTCTGTGGTTTATCATTTTTAGATTTTTTGAGACCTTGAGGGACTCGGGGTCCCTACTGGGTATCGCTATTCTCACCCCTTTAGAGGCTATGCCCGTACTTCAATGTGTATGGTGCAGACGACAGACAGTGTTAACTGTGGACAATAGTACTAGGACAGGAGGTAGCTCATAGGTGGACTATAGACGAGGCATACAATAGAGACGACTGATCGAGATATGTACCTACCCATTAGGTAGGATCCATGGCAGGTGTTCACATGAGCTATTCCAGTTTAATGGTACTTTTATTTTCATGTACTTTCCAGTTCGGCTTGTATTATGGCCACTTTAATTAACTGAACTCACTCTGTTTACTATTTAGTTTACTTGAGTTCATATATTGTTGTTCTCTTGGTTGCATGTGCTTATAGTTTATAAATGATATTCCTTCCTAGTTTTAGGTAATACGTCTTCTGTGCTAGTCGCGAGCCCCAATATTATGGAAGGTGGGCTTTGGGTTGTCACGGAACAGGCCCTGGGGGACGGGTTGTTAGAAATGGGTATCAGAGGAGTCAGTTTTATTGTAAGACATAAATCTCTGATACTTCTTTTAATGTCAAGAGTGTTATGTGTAGTGAGAGTGGTTCTCAGTTTAGGGAACCCAATGTTGGTACAGTGGTCGACATATCCATACACAATGACCCTGACTTCTGATTTCTGCCTCAGTGCACGAAAACACTGATTGCGTGTGTATTTTCAAGAGTTTTATTTGTGATCTCATTGAGTCATCCCACTAGGTATAACTTGTTGACCGTGGAACATCTATTTATTTCTGAATAACTCCACGTAGATATCCAGATAGGGTACTGAGAGTAGTACACACTGATACCCCACTCGACGATAAGGCCTCGGTACAGGGCCCTCTTACAATTGAGGCACTAGTGGAGGAACCAGCGGTACCATTACATATTGGGCCACCGATGCCACCAGCCCCAGAAGTAGACATTGCATGCCGCTTGAGCGCATTGAACGAGTTCTAGTGCCAGAGGACACCCAGGATCAGGGGAGGGATAGATCCACAGGTGGCATTGGATTGGTTGTGGGATGTTGTGAGAGTCGTCTGATTAGTAGGCACAGTCGCCGATCTCATAGTGATACGTTCCACCAGTCTTCTACAGGAAGAGCCAGTCATGCCATGAGAAGGGAAGTGTTACTCATGTGGCGGGCAGTGTCACATGGCTCATGACTATCCGACCCACCATACGAATGATCCACAGAAAGTCAAAGGACCGCCCAGGAAGAGACAGAGGTTCGAACGAGGAGGTCTGATGGGAGTAAGAATATGTGAAAGAGGAGATAGTAGTGCATCTTACGATGGGAGAAGATTCGAGATTTCACCGCCACCACCACCAGGTAATCTACCAAGACCAAGGGGAGAGGGACGATAGGGGAATGCTCTTTTCCAGGAAGCTGAGGCCTACAATCACGACACTCTAGAGATGATATGAGGTACGATCTGTGTCTAATATACCTTAGCAACAGTACTTATAGACATAGGTTGCAGTCATTCTTTTATTACCACTACCATCATTCGGTGTTCGGATATTCTGATGGATTCGTTGGCTTGATCCTTAGGGCTAGAGACTCATATGGGAGCAGATTCGATGATTATGAAATGGTGCTGAAAGTGAACGATTACTCAAGGAGGAGAGATCTTCGGCTGCGATCTCCTAGTAGAGGCGTCGAGGCCTTATGACGTCATCTTGGGTGTGGACTGTTTATCTACAGTACATTCTCAGAATGACTGTATTAGTCGCAATGTGTGGTGTTTCTCCTCAGATGGGACTTGGTAAACCATCACCGGCGAGAAGGGAGCCTATACAGCACATGATGGACTTACCTATAGGATATTATAGCCAATAACTCATTATTTGGCTAGCCTTACCCTCGAAGTAGTTGATATGGAGAGTCTAGGATATCCTGTAGTGGTGGACCAGTACGTGGATGTCTTACCTAATGATGTTTTGGGTCTAACACCTCATAGAGAGGGGGCATTTAAATTTAATTTTACCCCATGATGACACTGATATCTACACAAACATATCGTATGTCTCCCACGGAGCTTTGTGAGCTGTGGGTACAGTTGGAGTATATACAGGGGAAAGGGTTCATTTGGCATAATGTTTCTCATTAGGAAGCCCTGATTTTGTTTGTGAATGAAGAGAATGGGAGATTGAGAAATTATGTCAACTATCGGAACATGCACCATGTGACCGGGAAGAAGAAGTACTGAATTTTGAGTAATGTCATCCTCTTTGATTAGTAGAAGGGTTCAAGGTGGTTCTAGAAGAAAAACCTCAGATCATGTTATCACCAGCTCGGAGTATGAGATGAAGATGTGCAGAAGACAACTTTTAGAAATATGTACAACAACTAGGAGTTCTTTCTTATGCCATTTGGTGTGACTAACGCTCTAGTAGTGTTCAAGGGACTCATGAACAAGATTTTCATCCTTACCTTTACCACTTTGTCATAGTATTCATCGATGACATTCTGATCTACTCGACTACTACGGAGGAGCATGCCTATCATTTGCTGGTAATACTGGACACACTCCGGGTGCACCAGAATTATGATAATCTCTTGAAGTGCCAGTTCAGGATCTGAGAGGTTCACTTTATGGGAAATGTCATATTGGAGACAAGATTTGCAGTGGATCTAGAGAAGATTGATGTGTTTCTTTATTGGGTTCCACCCCAGTGTGTAACAGAGGTACAAAGTTTCTTGGGTTTGGGTGGATACCACCGGTGGTTTATGCTAGATATATACAGAGTTTAGGTACCATTATCAGCGTTGACGAAGAATGGGAAACCCTTCGTGGGGTCGGAGAGATGCCACCTGAGTTCTCATGAGCTGAGATAGAGGCTGACTAGTGCCCCAATCATGAGGCTACTGGAGGAGGGAGTTTAGTACATAGTCAACTACGACGCATTAGGGACCCGACTGAGATGTGTCGTGATTCGGGAGAGAGAAAAGATCACATATGGTTATAGTTAGGTGAGACAACATGAGAAGAACTACGCTACCCATGACCTAGAGTTAGCATCAGTGGACTTCACCTTGATGATGTGGCGAAACTATCTGATGGGAGAATGTTTTATAGTGTACTCTGATCACAAGAGTCTCAAGTATATCTTCTCTTAGAAGGACATGTACCAGATAGAGTGATGTTGGCTTGAGCTCCTCCAAAACTATAACATCGAAATATTGTATAATATTTGGAAGTGGAACGTTGTAGCAGATGCACTCACCATGATATCTGATATACATCTTCTAGGTGAGATGATGAATCACTGGCCGCTTTACATATATACTTTATGGATCAGGATGGATCATCATTTCTTCAGTCTCTTATAGGCACTCCCCCCTCCTTCAGCGATTCATGGAGGAGTAGCATGGGGACACTGATTGTGAGAATCGATGTGCTCAGATATCCACAGGACAGTCACTTGATAGATTTTCTAACTGTGGGCAGCACATCATCCTCTTCAAAGGACGTACCATGGTACCAGAGTCAATTTAGGAGGATGTGATGAGGGATTTCAACACTTTCCCTCTAGTTGTACATCTAGGAGTGGCGAAGATGTACCAGGATATATGATGACAACACTGGTGGCTGGAAATCAATAATGTAGTAGCATAGTTTGTCTTTTGGTGCCTCCAATGTCAACTAGTGAAGGCAGAGCATCAGGTACCAGTAGGCTTAGTTCATCCATTATAGGTCCCTGTGTGGATGTGGTATGAGATATACAAGTAATTCGTGACCAGATATCAACGTACATCCTGAGGTCAGAATTCTATTAGGGTGATCACCGACCGACTCACCAAGTCTTCCCACTTCCATCCGATCAGAGACTAAGGTTTAGTAGAGTTCTATGGATGCCTCTATGTGCAAGAGATTTTGCGGCTACATGGAATACCCTCGAAGATTGTCTCAGATAGTGATGCACATATTACATCCTGGAAATGGAAGGGGTTTTAGGAGGCTTTCGAGATGAAGCTTTGTTTGAGCACTGCCTTCCATCCGCAGACGGATGGACAGACTGAGTTGACCATTCAGACCCTTAAGGACATGTTGTGTGCTAACATTCTTGGCATTAGTCGTAGCTGGGAAGATCACTTTCACATGGCGGAGTTCATATACAACAAAATCTTTCACTACACCATTGGTAAGTCACCTTTTGAGGAGTTGTATGGGTGACCATTAAGATCAATTTTGTGGTGGACTGACCCAGGGATTCAGAACTAGTGGGACCAGAGATGGTAAGGGCTGCCACAGAGAAGGTGCATATCATCCAGGAGTGGATTAATACTACATAGATAAGGCACAAGTCTTATTCCGAAAAGAGATAGAGACCTCTAGAGTTCAAGGATGGTGACCACGTCTATCTATGGGTCTCACCCCAATGAGGATTATGGACATTGGGCTGAGATGGAAAGTTATCTTCGAGGTTCATTTAACCATTTTTGGTCCTCAGTAATGTTGGCGATGTGGCTTACTGCTTAGCTCTTCCACTTCAGCTTCACCAGGTGCACGACGTCTTCCACGTATCCCAGCTGAGGAGATACATTCACAACCCTTCCCACGACATCGACCATGGAGAGTTGGACGGTGACGATGGGGTGACATTTATGGAGGTTCCAGTTGAGATTTATGATTGATAGGATCGGGTCCTTCATGGGTGGTCGATACCTCTGATGCACATTCATTGGAAGCACGAGAACATCCATGAGAACACATTGGAGCGGGAAGCTCAGATATGTGCTCAGTACCCCCACTTATTTTTCTAGTTTTATGATATGGCTTATGGGGACGTAAATCACTAAGGTGGGTAGAAGGTAAGGACTTGGAAATTCCATGTAATATTTTATATTAAATGAGAATTTTACGAGTCCGTGATAACTAATGGTGCGTGATTCTATGGCCCAGATGGCCTAGAATAAATTTCTGAACTTTTTTTTGGGTACGTTCCGTAAACATGAGAGCAGGTTTCTCTAACTTCCGATCCTATGGTTAGAATTTAAATTAGATCGTACTGATAAACTCGTAGCGCCGGTAGTCACTTATGGATACCTTCACCCCGACCGCAGTAGGTTGAGGATGTAAGTTAGTTTTTCACATATTCATGAAACAATAAAATAAAATAAAATTGTGTAACATTTTATTTTCTTTTGAAACTCCAATGTTGAATTTAAGAGTTGGGGAACCCCATAACTAAATCTTCCATTTGAATGTTAGTAGGTGGGGACCACCGAACATAGAACACCCCATTTGAATTTAAGGGTGGGGACCACCTAAACCCTCCAAATGTGAGAGACCTATTGAACTACCTATTTAATAAGGGTGGTCACATATTGGTTTTCAAAAATTAATTAAGACAACCACAATGTAATTATGATGCCAATTTAAATTGTTCCAAAAATAAAATTGGAGAAACATTTCATATTGGATACATTTCATATTTTTGGAAAAATTGGGAGAGGAGAACTACTGGAGGATTATTATATCCAATTAAGAATGAGTTCTCCAATGAAGAACATGCTCCCCAACGAAGAACTCTCTTGCCAACGGGGAATGTCTTAATAGACAAAAGACGGACGATCGAGGAAACACCGATGAACCGACATCTGTCTATCCCCAAAGACATCATATCCATCCTCGCAACCTACGTCAACAAATATTTGAGGTACAGTTTTTATTATGTGTGATTATGGATTCCCATGTTATTCCCTTCTAAACAACGAACGCGGATCAAATCTCTAACTTGTTGATCCGCAGATGATTTCTTTTTCTATGGGTTTTTGGAATAATTGTTGTTTGGGGTTGGAGACTTTGACGTTATTCCTTCAAGGTTTTTGTAGAGTAAATTGCTAATTCTCTAAGGTGTAGGGTGCATGCCAAACAAACAAGGCCACACCCCTCTGTTGTGCTTTATTATTGGTGGGTTCTTCATGTTAGAAGAAAGCAACTTTGTGCCATAGTGATGAATAAAGAGCGGCCAGCCGAACCGGCTGCCAACGAAGGCACAACACACGACCGCGCCGCATGGAGAGGATGGATGGCCATTATGACAGCTGCGGTGGGCCACCGCACCGCAGACGCCCCATCGGACCATGGAATTCGCGCCGCATCATGCAGCATCGCGCCCTCCGCGGCACTCGTGGCCTTTTCCTCCATGCAGTCTCTGCCATCCCATGGCCTCCGCCACCCTGCGACCTTCACAGCTTTCATGGACCCTGTGGTCTTGCCGCCCCATGTCCCTATGTGCCCCCTACGGCCTCCGCAACCCTTGCAACCTCCGCGACCCCTGGGCCTTCGCTGCCCTCGCGGACCCTATGGCCTCACTGCCATGCAGCCCTCAGCAGCCCCCACAGCCACCCGGTCATGCGGTCCTCCACGGCCCTCGTGCCTCCCAGCATGGGCCGGTCTGAACCCAGTGGTCCAGGTCGACCCAAAATAGCTCTGTCCGACCAGGTCGAACTGGAACCAGACCAGCTACTAGCTTTTCGCACTATCAACCATAACTTTAGCACTAGGCGCCCGTTTGAAAAACTATCAACAACACTGTAATCCTTGGAGCGGGACAATACCATTGGTTTACCAAGCTTGATATTTGGATAATGTTGGGATATGGTCGGGTTGGATCAAGCATGAATCCAACCAGGTGCTCGAGACTCAAAGGATAATAACTTATAGATTGTTATCCCATTGATGCACCTTCTTTTGCATTGAGACCCCTATGACATGGCGGTGCTTTTGGATACTTTTTTCTGGGACTTTGTGGTAGTTTCAGTTTCAACCAGTGGCTTGAGGAGAAGACCCTACAGGAGACGAGAAATCATAGTGCGGGAACCCAGTAGAAATATTTGATGTAAAGAATGAATAGAGATCATGTGTGGGTGAGAACAGACCGATCCATTAGGGGTCAGCACCGACCGATCCTGTGTTGGTCAGCGTCGAGCAATCCTTTGTGGGTCAGCACTGAGCGATCCTGTATGGGTCAACAATGTGTGATCATGTGTGCGTCAGTACCAAGAGATCATATGAGGGTCATCATCTAGAGATCCTATGTGGGTCAGCATAGAGCGATCCTATGTGGGTTAGTAGCAGAGCCTCCTAACATAGTAAGATTATTCAGTAGTTACATCTAACCATTTGTACACATGTACCTAAGTTATACCTGGTGTGAGCAGAGTCAGTACCTTTGTGTTATTCTTATGTGTGGAATATCTATGTGGTAGTCACCTTTGTGGTGTTTTTTCTTTTTTGGAACAGTTGAGCTTTGGGATTTTGAGTTAGACTCTGTGTTTCCTCGTGATTGAGATGGTTATACATGATAACTAAGGTATATGTATGGGTATATACCTATGTAGGGTTTCTAGTTGATTTCATGCTTTGTGGTTTATCCATTGTGGATTCTGTGAGACCTTGAGGGTGTCGAGGTCTATATTGAGTATCATTATACTAACCCTTGCACGGGATATGCCCGCACTTCATTGTGTGTGGTGTAGACGACGAACAACACTGACTGGGGACGAGAGTTCCAGGACAAGAGGTAGCTCGGGGGTGGACCTTATACAAGGCGTACCATAGAGACGACCGATCGAGATCTGAACCTACCTTTCTAGTAGGATCCTTGTTTGGTGTTCACAGGAGCTGTTCCAGTTTACTAATACATTCAGTTTAATGTAATTTTCTATTGGGCTTGTATTCTGGCCCCTTCTATTTACTGCACTCGCACTGTTTACTATTCAGTTTACTTATGTTCATATATTGATGTGTGCTTGGTTTCGGGTGCTTACAGGTTATAAATGCAATTCCCTCCATGTTTTAGGGAATATGCCATTGGTTCTAGTAACCAACATCTAGCCTATGGAAGGAAGGATTGGGGTAGTCACGGCATGGGCCCTGGGGGACGGGTCATGACAACTACAATCAAACCTGCTCACATTTCAGATATTGAAGAGGATTGTGATTAAATGATTGAAACAACAACCCAATCATCTATGTTGGGGGTTGGAACATGAATAAGTAGTATCATCCACATCCTTCTAGAAAGTGAGGTCCACGAGATCCATGAATCCCTACTATGATACATACGAGAGGAGGAAGATTTGTCCCCTTTCCCAGGTGTTGCCATGGAGTACTCCTTATCCTAATCATGATCAATATCTACCTCAACAAGAGATCACCGAGATATTTTCTAGGGATTAATAAATGAAGAGAAAAAGTGTGACCCATTGCCAATGACCGCAACCCCTGCACAAGAATAAATGTTAATTATTCCATCCTATAGGGACGTGGTGGTGCAATAAGTGCATTCTTCAAAAGACAACCCAAGTAGTAGTGTATTGTCTGCTTGAGTACCATACTCTCCACCGGCCAATCTACCACTACAATTGTAAGCATCATTAGCATTACTAGCCCCAGAATCACCTCAATTCGAAGAGTGGTGAAATCAAGGATCGTATCCCGAGTTTGCACCGAGAAATTTGTGGGACATTCTCACCACATGTCATTTCCTAGAGATGTTTTAGCCGATTTTAACTAAAAACACCAATATTATAGAGTCCCTTTCCCAGGATGAAGTTTTGATCCTCTGCCTATCCTTTGGGATGATGCATTTCCATCTTCATTGCTAGAGATTAACTTACCCCAAGAGCCATAAAAATTGTGACAACATTGGACATCAATGTTTCTAGGATGAGATGGCCATACATCCTGTTTCTCAGCACCCAGTGTCGCCTGGTCATCATGATACCCTACTATAAATTTGTGTCTATAGATTCGCTGTGATAATCAATGTTTTCAAGGAGGCTTCCCCACATGTCCAGTTTTGTAGTTGGAGGTAGTACGCTTCACTACATTTTCAGTCCTATCCTGCGCTATCATAATTCACCCGATGATATCGAGGACATTCCTATGAGAATTATCATATAGAAAAACCAGTATTCCTGATATATACATATAAGGGGTGAACTGGAAGAATTCTTGGAGAATAGAAGCATCTTTTTGAGATAATAGAACACTCAGAAGACCCTGTATGTGCCCATACTCGCCAACAAAGAAATTTTCTTTGCCTACCTCCACCTTCTAAGTGATTTCCTCTTGGTCGAGACCCCATCAAATGTAAAGGGAAAATTGGGACTGTCATACCCTCTGACCAATCTGGATCAGTGAAAATGATGGAAGATGACCCTAAAAAGGCGGCGCTGTGTCAAAAGTTTACTGAACATAAAAATATGGTTGATGAGATCCTCATTGAGTGTTCTGTAGAACGACATGTAGATTATAGTAATCCTCAACATGGGAAACAAGTGATGGGGTAGGTACAACTACATCTAAATGTGTCTTATTTTTCGTGATCTTACATCCCTATTAATATAGACAGGGTAGAATTCGGTGTCTAGGAAAAGAGGTTGTGATATATAACACACAATCCACTTGAATTGTGTGACAAACTTTATTGAGACCAAACTCAAGTACTTCCAGCTACATTACAGGTCCCACCAGCCACTCTAAAGGTTATTCCCCCAGATCATCTTGTAAGTATACCACTTTTCCCATAAGACACTGGGCCCAGTTACCACATTGAAGAACCTAAAAACATGTTGGTAGTCCGTGACACTTGTCATGACCAGAATACTTATCCAAATGATACAATGGTTGTAATTATTGCTCACTTCATGTCATAAGAATCTCTATAGGTGGAAATCCCACCTAATGGAATTCCATATCCGGAATTGATGGATGATATGTATAATGAACCATACATTACATACATTGTTATTACTTCATAATTGAAGCATACGTATTACAAAATATAACAAAACAAAGATAGTACCATGTAGTTACAGTGTCTTTAGAAACTGGGAAACATAAACAACTGATTCATTAAGCATCTACATTGTCTCCCATATATTTCATTATATCTAGAGTCCCTTTTTAGAATATCATACATAATACCCTTCTTCCTGGCCTAGGGAAAACATACAAAAGGGTGAGTTCAAATGCTCAGTATGGTTAAATAAAGGTAATATCAATCATATCATATTCATAAGAACATAACATTTTGAAAATCATAACTGGAAAAAGAGATCATAATATCTTAACATGGGATAAATCATAGAAGTGAAAATGAAATCCCAATAATCATAACATAAAACATGATACTTTGTGGAATACACACATAATCATATAAAATCATTTCTTATTAGTCAAGACTCATTTCCCAGACTATCCTAATGGACAAAGTCCATTACTGAACCGAGTTCACTACTCATTCCAGTCCTGTGTCACTGAATCAATTTAACTTGCCGATCCAGCCATGTCTATCTCATGAGATACAAATATGTACCCAATGCATTGGAGAGAGATATAGGGCCCACCCAACTCATAATTAAACCATTATTATGTGTGCCACAAAATAATAAATCATACATCATAGCATAACCCATGTAATAAAAATGAGATTCTTAAACAACGTGACATCATAAAACAAATCATATAAGATAAAGGAAATCATAAAAATATTTCCATCAAAACATAATCAAATCAATGTAATAATAAGGATAGAAACAGAACCCTATATTATCATATATGGAAAATAATTTTGATAAAAACACATGAACTCCATTCTTGAGGAAAATATCCTTTATACTTCAAAAACATTTTTATTTTCTTAAAATGTCATAAAATTTTAAACTAAAAGAATTTAATTAAAAATAAACATGAAAATTTGAAAAGGAAGCTTCATGGAAATAATTTTATATGGAAATCATAAAAATCCATTCATGACGTATAAGTTAAAAAATCATTCTTCTCGTACTTTGGCTGGAAAAGTCAAATAAAGTACCTCGTACTAAAAAACGACCAAAGATTCCATTCATATATTTTACTAAAAACTCACAAATGGGTAAATTTGGATTTAAACAATTTTAGGAGGATAGAAATAAAATTAAATTTTGAGGAAACATGGATAAGGATGATAAATATTCCCAAGTAAATTCTGAAGTATAAACAATCTCAAATAAAAATGAGATTGTGATATTTTCTCTTACCTTAGTTCTGATATGCATTGTACGTGTCCGAACCTCCTCTATAATGATTTAAATAATGTTATTGACTTATTCTAGAATCATACACATTGTTATGATATCATATATGGTCACATTCTTAGCTTCTTATTAGTAATATTTCATTGCTACTTGTTATTCAGGTGTTCATTGCTTTATGTTCTTATTCTTGTTTTGTCGAATAAATTCTTATTCCACTTTTTATGTTATATATGACTCTTTTAAAAAATGGTATTAGTGTATTATATATCATATTTATTCATTCCATTAATTTATATAATCTTTATTCAATGAAGATCATGTAGAACGAGTCGCATCAAATAGTGGAGACAGTAGGCCGTACATACGCACGAGTGATGATATCGTTCCCATTATGAATGGAATTGGATTTGATGAAATAATATTTCAGAATCGGTATCATGTTAAAATAATCATATATAGGTATTCCTTACACTATTATACCCATCCAAGCATGGTGGTGGTGGAAAATAAATTACACCACGTCATGGAGACGGTATTCCGTACGTACGCACGTGCGGTGATTTCATTTTCTGTAGGATGGATAGAAGGTAAAATATGGATGTTTAATATTTATAAAAACATATCAGTATGTGAGTGATACTGATTTTATTAATTTATGATGAAACAAATAATGAATAATAAGTAGAAGAAGAAATAAATGTGGAATGAATTGGTAAAGTATATTACCTCTTCTTCGACACACCTATTCTTAACCTCCTCTTAAGGCAATAAATATGGTCTTTGAAGAAGACTAGGATCACTAAAATGTATCTAGGGAATTGGATAAGAGAAATGGGCCGGGTTTGGACGTGATTGAAGGCTCAATGTTGTATAAAGAGGAGAGGGAGGAGGTTCCCTTTTTTAAAGGAGGAGAGGGGCACCTTTGGAAAACTCAAAAATATTAATTTATATTAAATCAAACCCCACTTAAAAACAACAAAAAATGACTCATATTAGATGATTAGATGATATAGGGTTGTAATCTAATTAACCAATAAAATTTATATAAGTTGGTAATTTATTTTAAACATTATCAACTTGATTTATCCATATTTAATCTATTTAATTTTTTTGTGGTAATATGATTCTAAATTTTAAATTGTTATAAATAATTACATATGTATTGTGAATTGTCTATAATTGGATAAATTATGACATGTTAGACCATATAAATTTTAATTAATAATGTTTAAATATTTTTTGGTTTTTTAAACCATTTTATAATATGTTATTTTTATAAAATAACAATAGTGTCAATTATGACACTATTCATTTATTTGAATTTAAATAAAATCCATACAGAAGTTATGTTCATAATAAAATATTTAATAGCTTCGTAACATGTCATAGTGATCTATAAAATTCGTGTATCATATTAAATAGTATACATAATATTTATTTTAATACTTTTAAAACCATTTATTTGATATTTCAATCCATAAAATAATTTCTACATCACTATTGTTCCACCTTTAATGATAATTTTTTAATCCCAAAAAATTCATAATAAATTCACATTATGTATATAATTCTATTATCTTTCTTGAGACTATTAATGTTCGAAGATTCATTAATTTTATCTCTAAATTAAAATTATTATACTTATGAGATTTAAGAAAGTGACATGTTGTCACTTTTTTGGTTTTAATAATAATTAAATTATTTTCATGAAAAAGTCTATTAAATGATTCTAATACGACCTTAGGTGATATGGGTCTACTTTTAGTCTTCCAATAGGATTTTGTCAGGTGTTAGGAAAATTTTATAATCTTATATTTACCCTTAATTACCTGATTTACCTTTAATTGTAGTAAATAAAAAATACTGTAGTTACTATTCATAATGTCAAAAAAAGTATGCTATAACATAATTTGGACCCATTTTATCCAAATATGGAGTCCATTTTTCAAAATTCAACACACAGAAGTTCCAGTAATTAATTTAAAATTAATCCCGTTGTTAAGAAAACAGGTTTTAAAAGTTAAAAATTGTCAAAGATTGAAATGATTTTACATTTGAATTAAATGTAAAATCAATGTTAATGACAAAAATTATATTAAATGGTAACAATATATTATATTTATACCTTAAAACCATTCAATTTTATAATTTAACCATATAAATTTTTACAATGAAAAAAGTTGTTCTTAATTAAAATATAGCGTGTTTTTACTATTCGTTTAAATATGAATGTTATCAGAATAATATGAAAAATTTATCCAAAGTAAATTTTTATATCCTGATTCCAAAGAATAGTTTTATTTTGTCAAATTTAACTTATAAACATGTCAAAAATTAGATTTAAAATGGGTAGGTCATCAAAATGTGGTATAATTTCATTTTAAAAATAATACTTCTTTTATCCAAAAAACTGATTTTGTTTTCATACCTCATTCTAGAAAATGTGTAGGATGAATTATAATGTTATAGAATTCAAAATTTAGTTAATACTATTCCTAACGGCTAGTTTATAATATAGTAATAATATATCATTGTCTGGTGAAACTCGGTATTGCATACTACACACACTACCGAGGAAGGTCGCGATTGCATGTAATGCAAGCCAAGCTAGTGTTTTGTGTAGTGAAAGATTAATTTGTGTATAACATAAGATATTAAAAAAATATTTCTCATAAAATCTCAGGGTGTTACATTCTACCCCCCTTAAAATGATTTTCTCCCTCGAAATTCGTCACTTCGTAAAAAACAGATGAGGATACCTCTCCCTCATCATATCCTAAAGCTCCCATGTAGCTTCTTCTAATTGGTGGTTCCTCCATAAAACATTCACCATGTGAGTGTTCTTGTTCCGTAGAACATTTTCACTATGATCCATAATCTCTATCGACTGTTCTTCACAAGAAAGATCTCGCTCCAGCGGTAGAACTTATGAGCTTAGTACATGTGAAGGATCGTGTATGTACTTTCTCAGGAGAGATATATGGAACACATCATGAACTTGTGAGAGATTATGTGTAAGCTCCAATCAGTAAGCTACCTTCCCAACATGATCCAGTATTTCGAAAGGACTGATTTACCTGGGGATCAACTTTCCCTTCTTCCCAAATCTCATTACTCTCTTCCAGGGAGATATTCGTAAGAACAATCTATCACCAACTTCAAACTCTAGGGCTTTTATTCGGTTGTCGGAATAACTTTTTGGTCGACTCTGAGCTGCTCTTATGTGTTGTTGAATAGATTGGACCGTTTCTACCATCTCATCAACAATATCAGATCCTAATAGATTTCTTTCCCCCACTTCATCCCAACAAGTTGGAGTTCTACATTTCTTTCCATAGAGAGTTTCATAAAGAGCCATCTGAATACTGGAGTGAAAGCTATTATTATAAGAAAATTCCACCAAAGGAAGGTGTTGATCCCAACCACCATTGAAATCCAAAGAGCAAGCTCTCAACATGTCTTCAAGAGTTTGAATTCTCCTCTTAGACTGATCGTCTTTCTGAGGATGATATGCAGTGCTGAAACTCTATTCTGTATCTAGAGTATGCTGAATACTTTTCCAAAACATTGAGGTAAACCTCGGATCCCGATAAGATATAATGGAATGTGGTATTCCATGAAATCTTAAAACATTCATTACATATATCCTGGCAAGCTGATGAAGAGAGAAATCATCTCTAATAGAAATGAAGTGTGCCGACTTCGTAAGATGATCAACAATGACCAAAATAGCATTATTTCTATTGGATGTTTTAGGAATTCCGGTGACAAAGTCCATAGTGATGTTTTCCCATTTCTATTCACGTATGGGTAGTGGTTGAAACATCCCCTTAGACTTCTGTCTCTCATCTTTAACTTGCTAACAAACCAATCATCGAGAGACATATTCAACAACATATCTTTTCATGACATCCCACCAGAGGAACTATTTCAGGTCCCTATACATCATCATGCTTCTAGGATAAATAGAGAATGAATAACTATGATCCTCATCCAACAGCTCCTTATTTAATTCTAGGATGTGAGGAACACAAAACCGATTCCTGAACCTTATAATTTCATCACAATCAATGTTGAATTCAGGAAAATTTCTCACTTTCTTTTGTAACTCATTATATTCTTTATGCACCTCTTTAATCTTCACATGCATTGATGTTTGAACATTCATTTGAAAAAGATAAGACTTCTCCCCATCCATTATAATTCCAAGATCCATCCTTTGTAAATCCATAAATATTGGATCTTTTGAGATCCTCATAATGGATAATCTAGCTTGTTCTTGTCAACATAATGCATCTGCCACCTTGATCGCATTCCCAGGGTGGTAGTGAATTGAGCAGTCGTAATATTTAATCAGCTCCAACAATATTCCTTGGCGCATACTCAGCTACTTTTGTGTGAAAATATACTTCAAACTTTTATGATCAAAATAAATATCTCACCTTTCACCAAAAAGATAATACCTCTAAACCATTAATGCAAATATTAACACAGCTAACTCCAAATCATGAGTTGGGTAATTTTTCTCATTGGTTTTAAACTGTCGTGAGGCATAAGCTATCACCATATCATTTTTCATGAGAACACACCCCAACCCCATCTTGGATGCATCACTGTAGATAAAAAAACATTCTCCACTACAAGTAAGTTTGGTCATAGCTGCACTGGATAACATTCTTTTCAACTCTTTGAAATTATCTTCACACTCCTCCATCCACCCAAACATAACTTCTTTTTGAGTCGACCTGGTGATTGGTTTATATAACCTTGAAAAATCATTCACAAAACATCGATAATATCCAGCCAGATGAAGAAAACTTCAGATCTCAGTTACTGTTGTTGGTCTCGACAATCTTTCCATAACCTCTGTTTTTGCAAGATCCACAGATATCCCCTATTTTGAGATTATGTGACCCAAAAATGAAACTTCTTGAAGCCAAAATTCTCACTTGGTAAATTTGGCATAAAGAGTTTCCTTTATTAGGGTCTTCATTACAATTCTCAAGTGAGCATCATATTAATCTTTTCTCTTGGAATAGACAAAAATATCGTCTATAAAGACTACCGCAATATGATCAAGATAGTCTCCAAAGACTTTATTCATCAGATCCATGAAGATAGTAGGGGCATTAGTAAGACCAAATTGAATCACTATATATTAATAGTGTCCATACCTTGTACGGAATGCCGTATTTGGTATATCCTCCATTTTGACCCTTAATTGATTATACTCTGAAGTAAGATCAATCTTGGAAAAGTATTGAGTTCCACGTAGTTGATCAAATAAGTCATCAATGCGCGGGAGATGATATTTTTTCTTGATAGTGATCTTGTTAAGTTCTCGATAATCAATGAATAGTCACATTGATCTATCTTTCTTCTTAAAAAACAGAATAGGTGCTCCCCAAGTTGACACACTAGGGCGTATGAATCCCTTATCAATATTCTCTTGGAGTTGCTTCTTCAATTTCTGCTACTCAATTGGGGCCATTCTATAAGGTGTCTTTGAAATAGGCATAGCACCCGGTATGAGTTCTATTGAAAACTCAACTTCATGATTTGGTGGAAGACTTGGAAATTCCTCCAGAAAGACTTCATCAAACTCTTGTAGAATGGGAATATTCATAATTGTGAGTTTCTATCCAACCATTTGAGATAAATTACTTTCATTTATTGGAATCAAGACACAAAAGATGGATGAAATTCCCACCGGAAGGTTATATTCATCATTGCATCAATAGATGATAGTATATTGATCGTGAATATTAAATGAGATTCCCTTCTTTGGAAATTGATATGATCTCTATCTAAATAAAGAAAATCCAAGCCAAGAATCACATAAAATTGCACTATAGGAAGTATTACAAGATTTTCAGGAAGCACTTTCCCACAAACGTCAATTGGAGAAGAATTGTAAAACTTGATGTGATTGTTCTGCCATTATGAGTTGTCACAACTAACTCAACATCTAATTGTTGAGGTAATATAGTGATACCCTTAGAAAATTCTTTAGAAATAAAAGAGTGGGTGGATCCCAAATCAAATAAAACGTTTGCTACTTTAGAGTGGATGGTATGTGTACCTTTCACCACTTCGTTATCGTACTCCACATCGCCAATAGAAATTGTATGTTACATTCCTTTGTCTCTAGACTTAATAGTTTGTTGATGTCGATCATCATCAACAACCATGGGATTAGGGTATTGATTAGAATAATGCCCCATTTTCTTTCAATTGTAACATTGAAGTTTATGAGGTTCATTATATGTAACCTTTTCTTTTTCCACCTCACTAGACATCTTTTTCCCATCATTGTGGCATTCAAATTCCTGATGACCTTCGTTTCAAAATTTGAAACGTTTACTTGCCCCTTTAAGACAATTCCCTCCATGTTTCTTTCCACACTTTGAGCATAAGGGAATAATAATCTTCTTTTCAGGGTGGTATTTATATTTCCCTTTGAATTCTATTATCCCCTTCTTATCAAACCCATATGACTGATGGGTTAATCCAAACTCCATCTCAACCTTGAAAGCACATCGAACAATTTCCTCATAGCTATTGATGTACCTTATGGGTAACTACCTTCAATGACTTGGTTTTAAGTAACTAATGAATAGATAGATCTTACTCTCAGTTAGGATAATAATTCCGGAAGAATACCTTGAATGTCTTGTAATATTTTATTCATAGGTACCAATAGATTCATCATCCTTTTGATTTAGTTCAAGAAACTCCTTCTCCTTCTTTGTTCGAAGAATACGAGGGAATTACTTAATGAAAAATATGTCCTTGAACTCATCCCATTCTATGGGCTCAATTTCATCTCATTGCCTCATATTCTTGACAAGATTCTACCATTGATGAGCTTCACTTTCCAAAAGATATAATGCTAATATGACTTTATAATGTTCAGAACATTGAAGAACTGAAAATATCTTTTCAGTAGTACTGATCCATTATTCAGCAACTAATGGATCAGTAGACCCGCTGAATGAGGGTGGACGCTCCCACATGAAGGATTCAGCAGAATGTTTCTCATTTCTTTGATCATTTGGAAGTCCTTCATGATTCATAGCTTGAGAAAGTTGTGTGAGCATGGCTACAAGATTTTTCATTCTAGCTCCCATAATGTTTTGTTGCTCAGGGGGAAAATCATTGCATTGCTCGTCGCATTCAGCATTAACACGGTTCTTTCGGGTTTGAGCAATTGACTAAAACCAAGAAGAATATCGTGAGAAACACTAATTATAACAAGAATGCAGCATAATTAGTAAAAAAATATCACACTTTAGGTCATATCATAGGTTATTCATGGCCATTTATAAAACACTAGTATTATGTTCTATGCCTAGACATATCCTTAGAGTTCTTACTATGGCTTTCACATCCTAGTTCCTAAAGGTTGACTATTCCATTCCTCTAATACCAACTATAACGACCCATAATTCACATACAGTTTTATTACGTCATAATTTAAGCATTCTTATTACAACATATAGCAAAACCATGATAGGACCGTGTAGGTATAGTGTCTTTAGAAACTAGGAAACATAAAAAAAAGATCCATAAAGCAATTACATTGTCTCCCATTTATTTCATCATATCTAGAGTCCCTTTTTAAAATATCCAACTTAATATCCTTCTTCCTGACTTGGGGAAAATAAAACATACAAAAGGGTGACATCAAATGCTTAGTAAGGGTAAATAAAGGTAATATCAATCATATCAAATTCATAAGAACATAACATTTTTAAAATATTAACCTGGAAAAGAGATCATAATAACTTAACATGGGATGAATCATACAAGTTTAAATGCAATCCCAATAATCATATCATAAAACATTAAACATTGTGTCATACAAACATAATCATAGAAAATCATTTATTATTAGTCAAGACTCATTTCCAATACTATCTTAGGAGACAAATTCCATTTCTGAACTGAGTTCACTCCTTGTTCCAGTCTTGTATCACTGAACTGGTTTAACTTTCCATTACAGAAATGTCTATCTCATGACATATAAATCGTTACCCAATGCATTGGATGGAGATATAGGTACCACCAATCTAATAATGAAACCATTCTTATGTGTGCCACAAAATCATAATTCATACATCATAGCATAACCCATGTAATAAAAATGGGATTCTTAAACATCGTGACATCATAAAAAATCATATAAGATAAAATAATTCATAAAAATAATTCCATCACAACATAATCAAATCAATGTAATAATAGGGATATAAACAAAACCCTATATTATCTTAGATGGAAAATAATTTTGATAAAAACACTTGAACTCCATTCTTGAGGTAAATATCCTTTCTACTTCAAAAATATTTTTCTTTTCTTAACATGTCATAACATTTTAAACTAAAAGTTATTAATTAAAAATAAAATTGAAAATTTGTAAAGGAATCTTCATGGAAATAATTTTCTATGTAAATCATAAAAATCCATTCATGTCGTATAAGTTAAAAAAACACTCTTCTCGAACTTTTCCTGGAAAATTAAAATAAAGTACCTCGTACTAAAAACGACAAAAGATTCCATTCATAACTTTTACTAAAAACCCACCACTGGGTAAAATTAGATTTATAAAATTTTGTAGATTATAAATAATATTACATATTGAGGAAACATGTATGTGGATGATAAATATGCCCCAGTAAATTCTGAAGAATAAACAATCTTGGATAAAAAAGAGATTGTGAGATTTTCCCTTACCTTATGTCTGATAAGATTTGTACGTGTCCAAACCTCCTGTATAATGATTCAAATAATGTTATTGACTTATTATAGAGTCATAACCACTGTTATGATATCATATATCATCACATTTTTAGCTTCTTATTAGTAATATTTCATTCCTACTTGTTATTCGGGTGTTCATTGCTTTATGTTCATCTGCTTATTTTGTCGAAAACATTCTTATTCCTATTTTTATGTTATAAATGACTCTTTTAAAGAATGTTATTAGTTTAATCTATATCATATTTATTCATTAAATTAATTTATATAATCGTTATTCAATTAAGATCATGAAGAACGAGTCACATCCCATCGTGGAGACAATAGGCCGTAAGTACGCACGAGTGATGATATTGTTCCAATAATTATATGAATGGAATTGGAGTTGATGACACAATATTTCAAAATCAGTATAATGTTATAATAATCATATATTTTTATTAGTTACATCATTATACCCATCCATTCATGGTGGTGGTGGAAAATAGATTACACCACGGCATGGAGACGGTATTCTGTACGTACGCACGTGCAGTGATTTCATTTTCCGTAGGATGGATAGATAGTAAAATATGGTTGTTTCATATTTATAATAACATTTCAGTATCTGAGTTATACTTATGTTATTAATTTATGATGAAACAAATAAATACGAAGATGTATAAGAAGAAATAAATTGGAAATAATCGGTAAAGTATATTACTAATTCTTTGACGCACCTCTTCTTAACCTCCTCTTAGGGCACTAAAGATGGTCTTTGAAGACAACCGGGACCTCTAGGATGTTTCTAGGGAAGTGTAGAAGAGAAATGGGTAGGCGTTGGCCGATAATGAAGGCTCAGAGTTGGGTAAAGTGTAGAGGGAGGAGGTGCCCTTTTATAAGGAAGGAGAGGGGCACCTTTGGAAACCTCAAAAATATTATTTTATAATAAATCAAACCCCACTTAAAAACATAAAAAAATGACTCATATTTTATTATTATATGAGATAGGGTTGTAATATCATCAACCAATAAAATTTATACAATTTTTGAATTTATTTTAAACATTATCAACTTGATTTATCCATATTTAATATATTTAATTTTATTTGTGGTAATAAGATTATAAATGTTAAATTGTTATAAATAATTAATTACGTATTGTGAATTGTCTATAACTGGATATATTATTAAATTTTAGACCATAAAAATTTAAATTTATAATTTTTTAATATTTTTTTGATTTTCAATCAATTTTACAATATGTTATTTTTATAAATTAACAATAGTGTCAATTTTGACACTATTCATTTATTTGAATTTAAATAAAATCCATATAGAAGTTATGTTCGAAATAAAATATTTAATAGCTTCCTAAAATGTCATAGTAATTTATAAAATTCTTGTATCATATTAAATAGTTCATATAATATTTATTTTAATATTTTTAAAACCCATTATTTGATATTTCAATCCAAAAAATAATTTCAACATCACTATTGTGTCACCTTTAATGATAATTATTTAATCCCTCTAAATACTAAATAAATTCAAATGATTTAGATAATTTTATTTGAATTCTGTATACCATTAATTTTCTAAGATTCATTATGTTTATCACTAAATTAAAATTATTATACTTATAAGATTTTAGAAATTGACATGTTGTCACTTTCTTTTGTTTTAATAATATTTAAATTATTTTCATGAAAAATAGTCCATTAAATGAATCTAATCAGACACATAGGTGATATGGGTCTACTTTTAGTCATTAAATAAGATTTTGGCTGGTGTTAGGGTAATTTTATAATCTTATGTTTACCCTTAATTACCCAATTTACCTTTTACTCTAGTAAAAAAAATTAGCGTAGTTACTATTCATAATGTCAAGAAAATTAAATAATTAAAAGTAACCTATTAACATAATTTGGACCCATTGAATCCAAATATGGAATCCATTTTTCAAAATTCAAAACATTGAAGTTGATGTAATTAATTTAAAATTAATCACGTTGTTAAGAAAACAGGTTATAAATGATAAAACATTGTCAACAATTTAAATGATTTTACCTATGAATTAAATGTAAAATAAATTCTAATGACATAAAATATATTAAATAGTAAAAATATATTCTATTTATACATTAAAACCATTATATATTATAATATAAAAAGATAAATTAATATAATAAAAAAAATTGTTTTTAATTAAAACATATCGTGTTTTTACTATTCATTAAAATATGAAAGTTATCAGAATAATATGAAAAATTTATCCAAGTAAAAATTTTATATCCTGAATCCAAAAAAGTGTTTTATTTTGTCAAATTTTACTTATAAACATGTCAAAAATTATATTTAAAATGGGTGCGCCATCAAAAGGTGGTAAAATTGCATTTTTTTAAAATAATTCTTTTATCCGAAAAACAGATTTTGTTTTCATACCTCATTCTTTAAAATGTGTAAGATGAATTATAATTTTATAAAATTCAAAATTCAGTTAATACTATTCATAATGGCTAGTTTATTATATTATAATAATATATCATTGTCTGGTGAAACTCGGTATTGCGTACTACACACACTATCAAGGAAAGTCGTGATTGCGTGTAATGAAAGCCAAGCTAGTGTTGTGTGAAGTGAAAGATTATTTTGCGTATAACATAATATATTTAAAAAATATTTCTCATAAAATCTCAGGGTGTTACAATATTTCTAGAATCTTGGGTTTTAGAAATCCAACCTTCCCCCCTTTAATGGACGGGCAATTCACTGCAGCATCTGACCCACTTTATTTCTTGGTGTGGACCTATGCTAGGAACTAAAACGATGTAGGATGCTACCATGCTATGTTGATTCATACAGACATAGAAAAGATCCAAATTTGTCTGGAATAACCAGTTACCCATTGGTTCAATAGTTGGTTAGGAGGATCTTCATAGTCAATTTATCTACCACTTTAGTTCCAAAACCTTGAATACAATAATTTTCAACCTCTTAAAGTTTATGTTGAGTCCAGATGAATGCGTTGTATCCTTTGTCGCTTGGTGGAATGGCCTCATATATTCTCTTGATATTCGAATAACCGATGTATAGATTCTAACGATGTATGTGAGGAATGTGATTCCTAAACTTGTCCCTTCCCTCTTCACTCATAACTTCCATGGTGGGTACTTGCATTTTTGTGAATAGTCACAATGTTTAGAGGAAGCGTTGCTGCAATCCATGAAGACACATCCATTTCCTCTTGTAGATCCTACATGAAGAGACACAAAGTCCAAGAATAATGTGGTAACACAAATAGAGTTCCACATGCAGTTGGAATTTTTCCCATTAGAGCTATATCCACAACTTCGTCGAGACCCACCACATCAGGTGTAGCCTCTAACTTAGCAGTGCCTACCTTATAATCAGAAAATTCCCATATGTAATAGACCACAAGCAAAGAGGTGAGATAATCAGGTTCCCACCACTTGGTATGAACCTTTATCTACTCATCAATGCTACACTCCTATAGGTCCATTCTTAGATTGGAGGAACCAGACCAAATCCATTAACAATTCTTAGTTTCCTAGTAATTTTTATGTTCCTTGGACTAGGGAATCATTCGGTTTCCATAATGCATGTGGTCTGAAGATGTGGATCCTGTTGTTCACCCCAATTACATCACCTATCATCTTCTCCATGGGTACACCCTTAAGATGTGTTATGTGTTAAACACTGGATCCATGATTAGGTCAATAAAAATAGAGTCAGGTTGGATCTAGTCCTGGAATATGAGGAATGTGTGTTTATAAATTCTGACAAACGATAGTGAGGGTGAATTAGAGTTGGTTTCTAACAGCAGGACTAAATAATTTGATGAATGGATGGATCCCAAGGTAGTCTCCAATTCTCATGGTATTATACATTCACATTTTAATAACTCTAATATTTCAGAAGTAGATGTTCTACCTTCAGTTACTACCTCTATATCAACACTTGTGTCATCATCCTATCAGTGGAGAAAGCACCAACAATGCCAGGGAAGAAAACTCCCTTCTCAAGTAAAAAATCCATTCTATACTATCAGCAACGTCATACAACCAAATACGGGGATTTACCCAAGAATCCCCCCAACAATGGAGGATTCTTTGAGTGATGAACAAGGGTATGCTACAGCCAATACCATCGATATGGAAAACCCTTACATGGTTCATGGTGACTAAGAGCACCAGGATGACCGTCCCAACATCCCCAATTGACACTAGTTTCAAAAAATCAATGTGTATGTATATCTCTAAAATGCAATGGATAGTGCTTCCAACCTAGTCATGTACGCCACTAAGACTAGACATCCGGCACATCGTAGAGCTAGTCACAAGAATCCTTATCATCTCATTTCATCATATCCACCTCCACCGCCGTTTTTACAACAAGATTAGGTAGATCCACCATGACCATTCTATGATCAATCACATTCATTCATGTATGGACCACAGTCATATTTCCCTCATTATGTATTCAATATAATGGTTTGTCAAGGGAGAAGAAGGAAATTCCTAGCACCAGTGATAATACACTAGTTCAACCAGCAGAGCCTGTCTTACCCATTTCTAAGGACCGTACTCCGGTCAGCAGAAGTGTACGCCTAGCATGAAAATATGTTGTTATGAAGAATATTTACATCATTCTTATGATGATATCTATCCATGAGGATCTATTCCTATCAAAATATATGATTTAAGTCCATGGATAAGCATTATGAATCCCTCATATGTTTCAGATAGAACTATTACCCACAAAATACGCCCATGATTAGACAGTTAAGTACGTGGAATGTTATGGAATCATCTCTTCTCAGAAGAAGATGCAGGTTATCCTATATAGGGGATCATATACCTACTATACATCTCAGACCAGTTCCATACTATGGATGTCTACCATTGTCAATCCGATATGGGCTCTGGGATCAACCATATCCTGACATAGACACTCTGCAAGATGGGGCTATCTGAAACATATTTGAGACATCTAATGTGAAGTTCAAGGTTATGATTGGATAGTGGAGACACCAATTGGAATGATATTCCTAAAGCCCCATTTTGGTGGCCTACATGGTAGAACTAATTTCTTTGCTATCTCACAATAAGCCTCTTACAATGCGTTGATGGTCAGACTATAGCTCCTCTTACATGCAGAAATCCCTTCTTTATTTCACAAATGCCTTAAGTAATCTTTTAATGGTCGAGTAGACATACTCCAAGGTGATGCATCTCCATTTTACTCATGGGAATCCTAAAACCTAGATGATGAGTATTATAAGGCCATGTAGAAGATGATTCAGGATAATGAGGTTGATCACACAACCATTATGGTCGACCCATGGACAGAACCGGACAATGCTTACATTTTCCCAATTTAATGATTTTAGGCCACAACCATAGCCCTCAGAAAATGATTTTTTTTCTCAGGGATGAGGGGGAACATCATACTAAACTCTAAGGAATGACATGAGATCAAATTGTATACCTAAATAAATCAGGATTAGGTAATCCTAGTGCCCCATACCCTTATAAGGTATCAGGATGTCCACCCCATGGAAACAAAAAAACATCATACATGATTAATTCATCAGGATGGGATAAACATGCTCAAGGTGTTGTACCAGTATTGCTTTAATGATATCTAATGTGTCCCCTTTGTTAAAATGTTAGATGGTATCTGGTCGTCAACATTCTTCAATAGGGTTTCAGTAGTACATGGTCCCCGGATAAGGTTTTCACATTCTCACAATCTGGCGCTAGTGTCCCATCAATATTTTCACCACAGATGAGTTGCCTCCTCTGGAAGATACTCTCATCATGGATGAAGAAGGGGATTCAGAAGAAAACCCTCCTGAATTAAAAGAGGGAATCTCCAATACAATTGATGAATTGATGTTGGTGAACCTTAGTAATGAGATAGATACAAATCTAACACTAATCAGTGCAGCTATTTCTACTGAATAGTAACAAAAATACATGGATTTCCTAAAGCAGCATTATGACATATTTTACTATTGTTATAATGAGAAGCCAGAAAAGATCCTTAGGTCATCTTCCACTATCATGGTCTCCTATAAAATCATCACAGGTAAAAATATCCTCCTGAAAAGATGCAACCTTCTCATGGTTCGATGGTCGAGGCTGATGTTGATAATCAAGTCAAAAACAACATCAACATGTTGGTCTAGTACGATAGATGGTTAGATGGAATTGTACTAGTCTAGAAGAATAATGGATAAATGAGAGTCTAAATCGACTTATGAGATTTCAACCTTCACTTTTCGAAGAATAATTTTTCCCTTCCTATGAAAGAATTATCGATTATTGCCACCACTGTGTTCCAGGTTCTTTCCTTCATGGATGGTTATTATGGATATAATCATATCTGAATGTCCCCCAAGGATAATGATTCTATCTCTTTCATGGAACTAAAAGGAAATTTATGCTACTAGGTAATTCCATCGGTCTAAAAAATGATGGTTCCCCCTACTAGCATGGAATTCAATGCATATTTTTGTCGATCCTCAGGACATTAGTGGAATGTAATGTGGATGATCTGGTGGTTAAATATCACCAACATGAGGACCATATTATGGATCATGATAAAGTGATTGTCTTCCTCCATTACTACTATCTGAAGATGAACCTCATGAAGTTTGCCTTTGGGGTCACCTCCTGAAATATTCTCGGGTTCATTGTCAGATACAGTGGCATTGAGATCGATTCAGAAAAGGTCTAGTTCATCAGTCATATGTTTCCTCTAAGAAATAATAAGGAGCTAAAGGGAATCCAAGGCCACATAGCTTACATACATAGATTCATCGCAAATATCACTTGAAATTTTAATCTCTTTTCCGAGATCATGAATAAAGGTGTCGATTATCAGTGGTATGAGGAGTGTCAGACTTCCTTGGACAAAATCAAGTAGTACCTACTAAAAAATATGGTTTTAATGCCTCCCATTTAGGGAATACTACCGGTCCCCTATGTGACTAATCTAGAATTTTCTAATCACTCACTTGTCTCATATAATAACTATGAGGGAACAAAGAATATTTTATAATGTCTACACTGCATGATCCTCGATTTAGAGACATGATATTACGCTATAGATAAGAGTTGTCTTGTGTTGGTAATCGCATCACAACAATTGTGACAATACTTACATCACCCTGAGATATAGTCAGCGTCTCAAATGTATCCACTGAAGTATATTCTATAATTCCCCATTTTTACTATTTTTCTAGATCAGTGGTATGTTATCCTTTGGCATTTTGATATCATATTTATCCCACGGAAGGATATTAAGTGCCTGGAATTGGCATACATTATTGCCACTCATCCATCTCCTGCTGAGCAGCCTCTGGATCGTGACATCCCATATGAGGAAATCATCACATTGTATTGATCCATTTCATGGTGTAAAATTAACTTCAATGATGCTTCTTGATCCCCTCATGAAGGAGACTCACTGATCCTAGACTCAACAATGTGGTCCTGGTTATTGACTTCAACCTTCCTGGACAATCTATATTTCCTTATTTGTTCATATTGTAAGAAGGATTCAACAACAATGAGGTAGAGTATCAAGACATCTTCAATGGTTTTAAAATGCCCAATGATATTTTAGTTCACCAACAGCATGTGAATGGCAGCTCTAAACCGGTCATCAAGCATATCTATGGGGACTACATCATGAGGAAGCTAGAGATCATAACTCTGTTTGAGCATACACACCAGCTAATATCCAAGTTTCCTTCTTGGTTCTAAGTTACACATGTTTCTCAATAATAGAATGGTCAAGAAAATTCCATAGACTACCTTGAAACATCTGTTGTAGAGCATAACTAGGTTGATTTGATTACTTTTGCAGAGCATCGAAGATTTATCACTCTGGTGACATCAGATGATGATGATTTCATATAGTCTATCCACCATAACACTGATACCTCTATATCGGGACTTCCAGGCTGCCCTTCTTCATTATTTTTGGAGACCCATAACTGGCTGACTACTTTTATCATGTGCCTCTAGCACAATAATCTCTCGACAGACTGTGCCAAACATGTGTGAGTTTATTGGCATGCAGTGCAGTTCACCCACCAGAGTGGTCACATTCTTGAGAAGATCCTCTATTGATGTGGGTTTGAAAGAATTCTCCAATATGTATTCATGGAGTCAAGAGTTATTAGGTTATGAATGATTCTTATGTCGGTTCTTGTAGGGCTCATTAAGAATGGTCGAAACCCACTCATCAGTTCCGAAGATTGTGATATTTTTGGCTCACCATGATATGTGACTCTATCAAGTTTGTGAAGAGGTTCCATGCATTCCAGATCAATGATAATTTTTTACATCAGCCTCCAAAGCCTCTCCATAATACCAAGTACTCTTGGGCATTTGCAGTCTGGGGACTCGATGTCATTGGACAATACCCACGAGCAATAACTCGACACTGTAGATTTATCCGGACCACTATAGATTTCTTCTCCAAGTGAGAGCAGTTATTTATTCTCAAGGAAGATAAGTCACATTCCATCATGAACTTCATGAGCTCCAATATAATTCATAGATTCATAGGTCCTCTTTCCGTTCTCACTAACAATAGAACCAAATTGTTTGGAAGATGAGCTGAAGAAACTGTACACAATGTAAAATATCCATTGTAATCATGCCTCTCGCTATCATGTTCAAGAAATTGGACAGATCAAGGCATTCATAAAAACCCTCGATAACATATTTAATTATATGGTTGGCCAGAACAAGAAAATTTGGCTGAAAAACTCGCCAAAACACCATCGACTTACCAGATAACGAATTTTAATTCAAAGCAGGTGACTCCATATTCTCTGGTGTACAGAGAAAAGGTAGTCATTCCCATCAATATTTTGTTTCCCTCACTATGATAAGCCATCTACAGTTAGAAGGTAATAGAAAAAGCTACTAAAATCCATCTGGATGAAATAGAGGTGCTTAACAATAATAGGATTTGTTCCTTGCACAATCTTGAGAGGCATCAGAACAATATAACCATATCATTCAATAAGAACGTTCGCCTCTGCTCTTTTCTACAAGGTGTATTTGTAATGGCCCTATGAATGATAATGAAACCATGTGAAAACCCATATTAGTTATATCACAAATAGGAGGGACCTTATGTCATATTAATGTTTTACCCAATGTTGTATACTTAGATGTCCCTATGCATGGTGAATGTATTAATCCTCCCACCAATGCCAAATTTCTCAAGATGTTCTTTATATAAGGGAACCTCCATCCTTATGGATATTAATCTACTCATCCACATCTACTTGAGGTTAAACTATAATTGGTAATTATACTCTATGGTCAATGATCAATGACCATAAACTTATATATACCACAACCATGTCGCATGATGTTAAACTACATGAAATTTTATTGAACTATGTATGGCTTGATTACCATCCTCATGTGGTACGTAGGAATGCCTAGAAATTTCATATTTGGGTCCAGCCAATCAAAACACTTCATTTCATAGTCTAATATCTATGACCCTAAACTAATATATATTTCATCATACATGATGATTAACAAAAAATTATGAATACACCTCAAGGTCTGATCTCTACGACCCTAAATAAAGATCCCTTTCATACAACATTAAGATAAATTACGAAAGGTAAATACACCTCATGTCCTCGGATATAGGACTCCATAGTAAGATCCCTTTCATCTCACATGATGATACACTACACATAGTGAATAAACGTAATATTACGCTCACTACAAACTTAAACTCGGATCTCCCTCATCCATATATCAAGACGTTAAACTATAAGGGTAGATCCAAACTTTGCGCATCTGGTCATTTGGGTCTCCAAAATCATTCAGATCTGAAATTACTACCTTAACAGCTTGTTCTCACACCAACTTGTCCATATATCCCACACCCTAGATGATCTCAAAAAAAAATCGAATCAAGTCCCGAATTGTGAATATGGTTAGTGGTCGATGATAAATTGTTTGTTCTCATTCTATGTCAAATGAGAAGGATACTATATTGCGAATATGGTCAGTATTTATCCAAAAAAATTATTTCCATACCCATGATCTCTCAAATAATGGGCTCTATGATTTATCGTTGTTTACTCTTCAATCCCATGCACAAAACCTTAAGTAGAGTATCTATAGACTGAGCTCTAGGAGGAAAAACTATGATCTACCACATCTATATCTCATGTGGTTAAAATACACAATATTTTTAGAACTACGTATGGATTTATTCCCATCCTTATGTGATACATAGGAACACCCAGACATTTCCTCTACAGTTCAAGTCCAACTAATCTCACCAACACCTTCAGTTTGGTTAATGTTGAGGGTCGTATTTGGTGTGGTGTTGACATATGTCCTCATTTATGTCAGGTTTACAAAGAACACTTCATGTTCCCATCAATAAAAAATGTACCCTATTAATTATTTCAATACCTCATGATGTTAAACATCATGGAATATTCATAACTATGTGTGGCTTGAATCCCAATATCAAAGGATACGTAGTAATGCCCTCACATTTTGTCTTTGTGTCCTCACCCATGTATCTCTGATTTTGTATTCTTTCGTTCATCGTGGCCTATGTTCGACCAGTGATATGTTGTGTGGTGTGGAATTATGTCCTAATTCACGTCAAGTTTTCAATAACCATCCATGTACCTCTCCCCAGAGCTATCTAAAACCTTTTCATTGAATCCTTGCCGCATGAATTTAAAAAGCATAAGATTTAATGAACTGTGTGTGGCTTGATTATCACCCTAATGGGATACATAGGTATTCCTAGATATTTCTTCTTCTGGTCTAGACCTAGGCCCCTCAATAATTTTTAGCCCCTTTCCTATGGTTCCCTTAGGATATTGGTCACAGTTCAATGTGGAATTTTGTCCTCATTCACATCGATTATGTTTTGTCACAACATCCTCATTCCCTTTAGATCCTCGTTCTTATATATGAATCCAAACAATATGACATTAAACTATGTTTCCTCATCCCACATGACTTTAAAATGTTGAATCTTTTCAGCACGATGTTAAAGTCCATTAGTGGGTCCTATCAGAAGACCTTAAATATTGACGCTATCATCCTAGATGCAAATAGAAAATCATCATTGTATTGTGGTTTCCCCGCTTTAGGAGACATCATGTTTGGCATCTGTCATCCATGATTATTTTTTTCAAGGCATATATATGGCTTGATTCATGCAACAACTCCCAGATTCTCTATCTATAAAACCCATCTTCACTAAAGAGAAAACAAGATCCTTAACATTCCACTTATTTCATTACATGGGTTAGACCATAACGATATAATTTCCCATGGAATTGGTGTCCTAATCCATCATTTTTAAGAACAATGTAATGATTCATTATTAGTTTTAAGAGTTTTGTTGGATCACATTTACATTTACACTTCGGGTCCATCCCCATGTTCATAAGCCCATTTGGACCCCTTTTTGATTGGACTTATCATCCCATATTAAGCCTCATCAACATGATCATATGCAATATGGTTTTGGACGTAGAGTGGTGGGTTCTGTATAGACATGATCTCATCTATTTCCATGCATCGTGTGTCCCTTCATTTGGGTTTCCATCAAATTTTAGATCTGAAAGGACCCCAAATGGAATGGATTCTCGGCCTCAATGAACTTTTATATTCTTGGCCCAATGTCCCGGAGGATTTCAAATGTTATATTGAGATTGGATCCACATTTAAAATATGGACTGTGACCAACACTCGAATGTTAGTTCCAATTCTAAGTCAAACGATATGGATACTATGTTTTGAACATGGTAAGAAATTATACAGTACGATTATACCAACCCCATTAATCCCTAAATTTGGGTCTTGTGATTCACATCTCATTCCATCCCATCTTGTTCAGATAGAACTTTGACACCCTCTGTGTTATCACTTCATGCAGCCTTGGGCTCTAGGAAGATTAACCTGTTTCATGGGGTCACCCATATCTCTAAACCATCATCCCCTACTATGGGATTATGTGTACTATAATATATTATCCTCCATTTTTCCCATAGTGAGTATAGATCAAGTGTGCTTAGTGATTTCTATATGGTTTATTCCTACATGGAAGGTTCAAGCTTCCTTTTTTGTCCAAACCCTATGAACATAAACTAGGAGATCTGATCCCGTTGTCCAGACATCATGAAATTAATGTATGTTCATTATCTTGGGAATTTGTAATACAGTGCTTAATTCTATGTCCCTTTTCATGCTATGTTTCTTTGTGGGACCACGACACATATTTTCACTTTGGTAATATCTCAATTATGGTCTGAGATCTATGACCATAAACTAATATCCCTTACCTTCTTATTTTATGATCCTAAACTACGTCTTCTATGACCAGGATGTCTAATGATAAATTATACATTTTTATTATTTCTTCACAAAAGAATAAATTTACCCTTTTCGCTATTGGTCATATTCCATACAACTTCCCAAACTATTTTTGGCTTGATTCCCATTATTATGGGAACCATAGTGACACTCAATCTTTTTATTATAGTCCAGCCGCATCACCATGAACCATATTCTTCAATTTCAGCCTAATATTTCTTGGATGAATGTGGTGTGGTGTGGACTTTTGTCCTCATTCACATTTATTTTTCAGTGACAACACCGACTACCTCTATCAAGAGTTCTCCATTTTTTTATCCTTACCGCATGATAATAAACTAAACATGCATGTCACAGAAACTAGATATTAAAGTGGGAATATTATATTCTACGCTCTATAACTGTAATATATTATTATTACCATCTACATTCACACGTTAAACTTTATTACAATTATGATATTCTTATTCAAAAGTGGATTTAACCCCCTTTTTTATTGTCTACATGTCATACCACCCCCATTTACTATGTGTGTCTTGATTCCCATTCTTATGGGATACATAGTGACACCAGAAATTTTGTTAGTGGTCCAACCACATCACCATGAACCCTCTTGTGCCATGTTATCTTGAGTTTCCTTGTAATTATATAGTGTAGTGTGGAATTATGTCCTCATTCACATCGTGTTTTTAGTAACCACACCACATACATCTCTCAGTATTTCTCCATTTTTATATCCTTACCGCATGAAAAAAAACAACATGGGCAAGCCCAACTCACATTACCCTAAAATGGGCACCTTACAGTCTAGTCTTTTTGACCATAAAAAATTTACATTCTATGTTCACATGATGTTAAACCGAATACCAATTACAATATTCTTCATTAAGAGAGGATATCACCCCCTTTTGGTATTGACTCTTTATATTACCACCACCATGAACTATGTGTGGATTTATCCCATCTTTTTGGGATACATAGTGAATCCCAGAGTTTGTATCCATGGTCTTTTTCATAACAAATTTCCGCTCCCCAGCTCCCTATGTCCTAGGATCTCCTAGAAGTACATGGTGTGATGCGGACTTCATCATTCATCATTCATGTCATGTTTATAACAACTGTATTGTGTACTTCCTTCGAGATTTCAACTTTGTGTGGTCATCCACCAAGAGAGTTAAACTATGTATGTTATGTTCATTATTTGAACATTCCATCATTTTGGGTTTTCATTTTATTTCACATCCAAAGGGACCCCCTAATGGCATGGATTCTTGGCCATAGTTCTCTCTTACTCTCTTGGGATGACATACTAAAATATTTCGAACAACATTATGATACTTGTTATGGGTAGAAAATAGAGTCAATGGTCAACCCTCATTTATTTGTTCCCATTCTAGGCTAATGAGAAATGGATATTATGGTTCAAACATGGTCAACAATTATCCTTCAATGTCATGCCACTCCTATTGTTTCCTAAATATATAATGTTGTGAATCACATGATTAATGCCACTTTCTGTTTTATGGACACTCAGCACCCCATGTGTTGTAACTCAAGACAATCATGCACGTCTATTAGGGATGTAGGTTTCTATACGATTTTCCTAGACCAAAACATCCTTCCCGTTGTTACACACACTCAATAGATGGGGAAGGCAATTCAATGCTCCTTAATACAATCCAATTATACCATTATTATTATTTATTTTGATGTTTTTCTCTTATTATGACAATGTATTTAGGAAAATCATTTCCCTTCCATATTTCATGCTATGATAAAATGATTATGAAACCAACATCACTGTCTATGGGTTATAACTAGATGTAATGATTATGTTACATATACCTTTCTAATAGGATATGTTATTATGTACTTTTTTTTAAACCAATATCTTCATGGGTTCTGATATGTTGAATTATTTTGGATCTTGTTTAACCAATATGTTTTATTTTCATTATGTGACAGATGGGACATACATCTCCATCCAATGCATTGTCTAGTGATTGATATACCACGAGATAAAAAGGACCAGAATGGGGAGAGAACCCAATTAAGTAAGGGACCTTGTCTAGAAGGATATTTGTGGAACTAAACCATTAATAGTATAACAGTTTGTTGACTGAACCCACTCCTCTATTATTTCCATGTAGATTAGTCTCAAAATACTAAGGAAATGATTTTCTATGCTTATATAGATTACAAAAATATACACATTATGAATATTTTATGTTATCATGGTTTGTGTTCATTGATTCCATTACGATTTATTTCTTGTAAACTACCAATATTTATACAATGTATCAAGATTATGACCATTGTTTTGGAGGGTATGGTCTTTAAATATTATTCTGGAAACATCCTTATATATTCAGAAATAACATCTTTATAAAAAAATTAATTCATTGATAGATTATGACATTTTCACTAGGCAGTTTAGCTTTCATTGAATGAAAAACATATTTTATCTTGTGTTTCTTGTATCATATAATTCCTTTGGTGAGGTATGTTTCACACACGCCTGAGTCTTACTTCATTTCAATTTAATACTAATATCTAATATGATAGATATCACATATCCATTGGAATGGAATGGAATGATTATTAATTAATAAATTATGAATATATGTTTTAAAAATGATTTTATGACTATTTCATTGGTTAGAAATTAATTACTAATTAAAATAATGTCATCTTAAATATAAAATATGTTTTTTAATGAAATCTATTTTTATGACTAGAATGATGTTTTATCATAATAAATTAAATTAATCCATGTCATTGAAATATATTAATAAAGTTTATATTCTATACAATTAATCAACATATTTTACATTTATACAATATGATTTATATGGTTAAACGAATAATATATCTTATTTTAAGATTAAGAAATTGAATATGTTTAGAAGGCGGGTTTAAATCCTTTTAATGGAGAATTTGTTTAAAACCGAAAATTTTACACTTCTATTATTATTATATGAAAAAATAAACTTAATTTTTTATACAAAAGTATAACAATATACTTTTTTTTGTTTTTCCTATAATTTTGATATTTTGATGAATATAAAGTAATACTGAATTTTAATTGTAAAATTATTTTTCATAAAAATAATTTTTGTAGTTAAATTATTATTTCAGTTGCTATTAATGTATAATTAGATATATTTTATTTTATTTTATCAAATTTATGATATTTCAAAAAATAAATACATTGAATTTAGATATTAAAACAGAGCAATGATTTTAACATTTTTACATCCAATACCCGTTTTGTTGACCACTTTGTTGGATTAAATTTAAATTAATTTCTGCCAAATTTTTAATTTTAAATATTTAAAATGGAATTATTATTTATAATTATGATATTTTATATTTCATCATAATGGGAACATAGTTTTCTCACAAAATGATTAGTGAAATTAAATAATGACTAAAATTGGAAAATAAGGCGTTAAAATGTCCCAACACATGTGTAAAAATTATTTATGTATATTTAGACAACTAAACCACTAATAATATATAATTATTCACTTTTAACCCTTTTTGGACAAGTATAATAGGGGGATAACTCAAATCTTTTCATGAATAACCAATGAATCTATTTATCCACATTTCAAAGGCATACTCTCCTCCTAATTTAATCAAAAATATCAAGACATTAGGCTTGTACAAACAAATATCATATCAGCTCCCAAATTCAAAACCTCACCCTATATTCCTAAATATTTTTATAAATCCAACCACTAAATCCCTTTGGTGAAAACAAAATGCAGTCACCCAAAAAAGATATAACATTAGTTAACATGCATTTATGTTTTATTTCTCTTTCCACCCAATCAATTTTATTATTTCAGGATTATATTATAATACAATTATCCTATATATACTTATATTTTGTTTTTGAAGGCTTATACATACACATACACATGCTAACATCAAATTGGTAATGAAATTATCATTCGTGTACACTAAACTACCACCTCACGAAACGATGTCATTCATTTTTCCATTACAAATTATCATTGTATAAAATTATGATTTTTATAAGTGATATTAATGTAGTTCCCATATTATTATAACTTTTATATTTTATATACCTTTATTCATTATATTTAGTGTAAATACAATAACAATGTTTCAGGACATGTGGTCTACATTCTCACTAAAGAAATGTTATATGTTCACACATTATGTGTAATTTATTAAGGATGAGATTACTAATAATATGTGAAATATATATCATTTATATTTTATAAATAATAAATTACCTTATTTTAATATAATACATAATTTTTGTTAATACAGATTCAAATAATGAAAAAGTGATAACATCGTTCGCGGACATGTTGACTACCTCCTCATCGATGTGATAAGATTCCTTTTACAAAAAAGATTCTATATATATATGTATATATAAATAAATAAAATGGTATATATGATATAATTATAAATATGTAATGATATGTTTTACTTTCCCACTTTCAATAATGGTTGTTAAGAAATTATAGCGTTGCTCCTGCGTACATTGTTCCAACCTTATCCATGATTTAACATTGGTTAATTTTTAATTAAAATAATTCCTTATTGTTTTTAAATGTATAATTTATGTATAAATATTATAATTATTTAATGATAATTATTCTTGATATGTTCTAATAATGACACCTCTGACCATAGTGGACCTACCGAAGTCATTTTTAACACATAAACAGAATAAATTCAAAACATATGACATAATAATTATTGATTATATAATTTTATATAACTATTTTATAAGATAAATAAAACTAATAATAAAAAAATTTAAGGTTATTAATTGACTAAATAATAAACATAAGTTTATTATTATAGAATTTATTGGACGAGCCTGAAAAATCAGACTCATGGAAAATGATTCTTGTCACACTTTAACTTTCTTGAGTCATACATTATAATCACCACCTACATGTTTTTTGTGGTATATATAATGACCTAACAGATATATAATATAATTAATTATTCTATATTTATTTAATTTCAATTTTCCATTTTATTATTATTACATTTAGGAATTCTAATTAAAATATATCTATAAATTCAAGGAGTTCTTACGTTAATTTTTTCTTTCATAAGGAGTAAATCATATTCACAACATATTTAATCTACGATGTGTATCTACTACACATTTTAATATTTTATATCATGAAATAGTTTATTGTTCTGTTGTTTAAAATTTTCAATTGATGATTATTCCATTTAGTTTTTGATTCAAATGTTTCCACATTTGTATAGGTTTTCATCTCAAATTACATTCCATTATATATTATTTATTATATGAACAATGTTTCTTTTATAGGATGTATATAATGCCATTGGATTTTTTATTTCATTAATTTAATTTATTTCATGATATTATATGTTTATTTAAATGTTATTCATTCATGGGGGTTGTAATAAAATGTTTAAAAGTGGTATTGGATAATTTGGAATATTTACATTTTATATTCCTCATGAATGTTTCTAATAGAATTTTAATGGTTTTCACATCCATTAATGTAGAAAAACTTATTGTTTCCTATTATACACGTGATATATTTTTTATTGATATCGTCATCATTATTATTTTGGATTGATTATGACTTTTTCAGAGATATTATTATAGAACCAATTTATGTTCCCTGGGTTATTCATGTTTCCATGAGATTTTTCTGAAACCCATTTTCATTACAGGAATTAATCAGGTTTCAAAGAGATTTTTAATGAACCCATTTAATTTATATGGGTTATTAAGGTATTAGATAGAGTCTTAGGGAACCCATTTCCACTCTATGGGTTATTATTGATTCAATAAAATTTTCACGGAACCCATTTTCATTCCATAGGTTAATCATGTTTAAACAAGATTTTTGTGGAAACCATTTCCATTATATTGGTTATTCATGTCTCAAATAAATTTTTATGGAAACCATTTCCTTTATATGGATTATTCATAATTCAGAGTGATTATTTTGGAATGGATTTATTTTATATTGGTTAATCATGCTTTAAAGAGTTTTTTATATAACCCATTTAATTCCCATGAATTAATATTTTTTCAAATAGATTGTTTTTGGACCTATTTATTTTCCATTTGTTAATCATGTTTAAAATAGATTTTTATTGATCATTCTTCTTTTCTATGAGTTATTAAATTTTTGAAGAGTTTTTTTATAGAAAACATTTCTTTTCCACTGGTTAGTTGAGTTATGAATTGGATTAATAGTTTATCCAATGAGTTTATGCAATATTTTTTGTGTGATAATTTTTTAACTATACTTTGACATTTAATAGGTGGTTACACAATAAACCAATAAAGGTTAGTTTCATGATAGAATAAGGATGGGTGGGTCCATAATATTTGTCCAATGCATTGGGTATGGAATTCGGTCGTATAGCTATTACATTTGTAATAATGACATGTTTGGAGTTCAAACTCATATTTATTCCATTTATAACAATGAATAGTATAATGAGGTTATAAGAATAATTTATTCATTTCTATATCTCTAATATAGGATTATAATGTTTCTAATGTTCGATATTGATATCACATCAATCATGATTTTTTATTCCAATAAATCTTTCATTTTATATGTTTTCATATTTGATGGTATAGGCATTGATGGGTATGAATTCTTTTATTATTTTTTCATGAATATTTTTTATTTCATCATACCCTTATGAAATCATATTCCCATTTATAAAATTTAATTTTAAATAATTATGATTACCATTAATGAGTTTTTTTTCTCACCAATATAATGTTTTATTTTCCTTGGGTGTTAAACAAAGATGATGAATGATTTATGTCTATAAGATATTTCACAAGGATGCTATTGATGAGATATTGAGGAATAAGAAAATTTGGGATAAATGGGAGAAAGGTTCTTTTAATGGATTTTGAGTGCAAGTTGATATGAGTTTTTTGTGTAAGTGTTTTTCCAAATTCTCCATAATAATTAACCTAAAAAGACCTCAAGGTCGTACATGATCCATGTTTTCTACAGATGTTAAAGGTTTTGGTGGAAAAAATGTGTCATAATTTCCATCATTATAGTAAAAAATAGGAATTTAGGAATTTCACAGAAGGATTTGGGTGTGGGAGTCTGGGGTTGTTACTATAAGTATCATTTTTCCATTTAGATAACATTGGTGATTACTATGTTTCATATGTGGTTATCATAGGTGTTAAGAATATCTTCACTGGACTATGAGAATATGGTTGATCAAAAGTTCAATGTCTGTGACAAAATGTTTAGTTTTTAAGCGATTATATTTTAATTTGATTTTGGATATGATTTTATGGGATAATAATTTTTAATCCATGGGAACAAAATGACGTTTCTAAGGGAGGAATCATTTTTCATGTTTAATGAAATAAAATTGGACAACCCGTATTTTCAGTGACAACCTGTCACTTCTGACAAGGTGATGGGTCTTGAACCCTTAACCAATGGAGGACAAGGGTTTCTCTAAAAAACATTGTCTTGTATAATGTATGTGAATGTATTAATTTATAGATAAATATTATGATTATTTGGAATACATGTGGAATTATTTTTTGACGAATAAAGGTATATTTTTCATCAATGAAACTTTGATAAAATTCATCTAATATTTGGAATTCTAAAAAAGCCGGGAAATGATTGATGGATTTTAAGAACAATTATTTATGAAATAATTTAGTATTTACATTGGGTATTACTATTGAATTTTGAATATTACTATATCATTTTAAGGTTAAATAATTTTGGGAATTATAATACCATGTTATATACATTCTGGTATTTGTTAATTTTTAAATATATGTAGCATTTTTTTACCATCACATTTATGGTAATGTGGTTACCAAAAGTTCATTTTAGTGCTTCAATAACTAAAGAATTTATCATTAATACTCATCATTTTGAGAGAGATATGATATTTTATGGAAATTGATTAATGGATGAAATTCTACTGTTTTTTTAAATATATTGACTTATTCTTTTTTCCTTTGGGGTACATGGTAAAATAATTGATTAACACATGGAAAAGGATATTGAAAAAAATGTATTATACTAATAAATTCAATTCTGGAGAACTAATGGACTTTCTTTTCTGTATATATATATGTATTTTTTTTCAATAATATTCCATTTATCATTTAGTTGTTTATGGTGAGTGACCTAAACCACCCTTTATTGTTATTTAGGTTTTTATTCCATTACCACCTACATTCTCCATATATTGAATACTATTAATTGATAACATCATATGACATTAATCTCTTATACATTCCCATTTTTTTAGCATGTTTTATTAAATATTTTTAAGATGTGTGATTCAAAAAAATCAATTAAGAAATTTTAACCTTATTATAACAAAGAAGAATTTCATTGGTGGAATTCATTTTAAAAGGGTAAGATGTAACATCCTATGATTTTATGAAATATATTCTTTTTGATTATTTTATAATCATTGATAGATTTTGATAAATGAAATGAATAGATTATCTATCATTGTACGAAACTATTATTTTATCTTGTGTTGGATGAATCATCGAGTTCCCTGGATGAGTTATGTCACCCACAATCCCAAGTCTTACCAGACACTGACAGAATATTAATATTTAATGTGATAGTTATCATCAAGAAAATGGTATGTAATGATAGAATATAATTATGTAAATTATGTATATATTTTTTAGAAAAGATAACATAATTAATTTATTGGATAATAATTTATTGTAAATGTAAAAAAGGAAAATTAAATATAAAGGATGCGTTTTTAAGAAAATTATATTCATGGACAGAATGACGTTTTATCTAAATAAATTAAATTAATCAAAATTTGTGAAATTTATTAATGAAATTAATATTTTATATATTAAATAATATATTTTGAAATTCACATAATAACTTTGATAGTGTTATGTTATTAATAAATCAAAATTTAAGATTAAATATTTTATATTTTTAAATGGTCGTTATACTTCCTTTTAAAGGGGAACAAAGTTAAAAAATAAATATTCATAATATTATAATTTTTAAATGAATAAATAAACATCCATTTTGATGTTCAGATACAAAATATTACATTGGGTAAATTTTTGGTATTTTTCTGAATACATTAATATTTTGATGAATACTAAATAATATTGAATTTTAATTGAAAATATTTTTTTCAACTAAATATTTTATATTGAAAAATAATATTTGTAATTGGGTTTAATGTATAATTAGATCAATATTATATCAGTTACATCAATTTAGTTCATTTGAAAAAATAATTTTTTGAATTTATATATATATAAATAGACAAAGTTTCAACATTTTTACTTCAGAAACCAACATTGTCATCCTATCAATGGGATTACATAAAAACAGTTTTCTAAATATTCCATGACTAAAATTTTAAAAAATTTAATCCATGTTTTAAAAATTTATAATTAATAATTTCTTATTAGTTGATCTTTGTAATGAAACAAAATCTTATAAATATGTTTTAACTTCATATAATTATGTCTTATAATATGAACCACATAAATTAACTTTGATAATAAAATAAAAACATTATAAATTAATAATTAATTAAATAAGAGGTTTTAAATAAAAAATATGGAACCTATCCTGATGGAATATAACAAAAAAAATTCGAATAGTAACGAAAACATTGGAATAATAATATGACCATTAGGAATAGTAATTCATCCAATCTAATAGTAACATCATCTATGAAAGAATAAATAAAATTTATGTATCTTATAAAAGATAATATGACATAATTATATAATGTTATAAGTGAATAAATATTTTAAAAACTGTTTATATGTCGTGGTACATTTTTTGAAACAGAAAATATTATTTATAATTTTATAATTGATATAAATATTGGAAAAAATATTTTCATAAAATTGTTTTAAAAAGTAATATTTTTTTGACTTATTATTATATTTTATTTTTTTACCTTAAATAAATTTTCAATGTGGTTTAAAATAAGTCATAATTTTAAAGTCATTATTTTCCATGCAAATTATTATTTTATTTAAAAATAAAACATGTCATATATATAAAGTTATTTTAATAAAATGTGGTCCATTTCTGAATTCTAATCATTTATAAATGGTTTGGGTGAATATTTGTGTTTTCTGTGAAATAAATTCCTTTTAGGGAACAGTAAAATACCAAAATTTATTATGAAAGAGAAATAAAATGATTTTTTGTCATTACTAATGTAAGGATAATGTAAGGAAAAAATAAAAAAAATTACATAATTATTTAAATATATTTAGTGATATGGAACGAACTATTCATACTCATGGGAAACAATTTACCAAACAAATAATATAATGAGAAAACACCTCTCTTATCCATCATAAATACCACTTTTTACCTATACATCTCCCCACACCGTCCAAGACTTAATAGCTGACCAAATTTTTTCCATTCCACTTTCCAAACACCTCACCCATCTATATAAGACTTAGGTATCACCAAAATTCATAAATAAATCCTTCTAAGGAGATTCTCGTAGAGAAGGATTCCATAAAAAAAAGTAAATTCCTATTATTTTTATTTATTTTTATGTTCTTTTCTTTTCTTATTCTCTATTAACCAGCCCTCATCGAAGTGGAATGATAACTCTATTAACATATATATAATGGAATATTATTTTTATAATTTAATATTCCATCAGAAATCCACTTATCCTCTATATATTATTCTAAAAATGAAACCGCAATCCACAAGGTGTAGTTTTATCGCCTTCAAGGAAGAGAAGTTATAATTTTCAATTACGGTGATAAATATAGTCTTAAAACTATTATAATTACTGAAAATATTGTAAGTGTATGTAATAACCTTTAATCTTTTTTTAGTAAAGATATATACATAATATTAAATGATAAAACAAAACGAGTACGTTGTGACTGAAACCCGCCAAAATTAACATAAAATGGTTATCATTTACTTTTTATCTAATGATTAATAATCATACCATAAAACCAAATGATATGGAAATAATTTAACAGTATTAATGTTCATTAATAACCAATAATTTCAATTCTATATAATTATCCTCATTTTATAGAAACTTCCATACAACTGTACAGGTGAACGAATCATGAAAACCAATAAAACGAACACTCTTAAAAGATGAAATTGAACTGTATATCTAATAATCATGTATATAATTGAAATTAATAGAAATAAAATGAAACAAATACAAGTATTGGAGGTTATGGATGTTTTACTTAATGAATATAATTTTATTATCTATAATTATAAATTTACTAATGTGTCTAGACATAAGGTAAGTGGAAATATTGAATCAATTTCCTTTTTCTGGGTTACCCCCTTTTTTTCCAAATTTTAGTTTTTATGTTATTTTTATATTCCTCAATCATAATTCCATTTCACATACCTTTATATTTTTCCAATATAAATTCTTCTAACATAATATGATGACAAATTCTATTTTTTCAAATGAACTCCTCCTTCTATGAACATCAATTTTACATATGTTTATATTTGTTTCTTATACACTAAATATTGTTTATTACTATATGATTTATGTTATTCAGTTATTATTTTGGGATCCCAAATTTTTATCTTTGAAATTATCTTTATTAGATTATTAGGAATTCCATTTTATTTTTATGGGTAATTTTACGGTAAACATATTGTATGTTCTATGTGGATTGCACTATTATATAAATTTAATTATGTGATGGGTGTTACCTGAAATATATAACCCTCAAATTCATTGGATAATGTCGTGTATATCTTGAGATAATGTGAAATTTGAATAAAAATTTTACTATCTATGTTCACAATCATGATGTTATGATGATTCACATATGTTAAGTGTGAACATGATATAGGGTTTGTTCACTACTATGTGTGGTATAAGACCACTAAGACATTATGTTTCATTTTAATGAAATTCCACATTCCATAATTTTATCTTTGGAGCCATATCATGATTATTATGATGATCCCATTTTTATTTTATTATGGTAATTCTTATTCTCACCCATGTAATATTGATTCATGTTACTATCTATACTCTTACTAATATTTTTTGTCACCCATTTTGTTGATCTATATGCTTAGGTGATTACTAATTCTATGTTAAAATTGGGAGAAAATATGAATATATAGAATATGTGATGAAAAAATATATTTATGTATTATTATGTAAATGTTAAGTGTATGCCTAATTTTTATGAGACACTAAACCATTTGATCCTCGATTTATAAAATTATTATGTTGTTTATAATTAAAATTGTGTAATAGTTATGTCAGAAAAATTAGTGTTCATATAGTTTATATCATATTGAGGTTTTGTTAATTTGGGAATTATTATTATATATCTTAGTAAAAACCCATTGTATGACACAAAGTATATGTAATCAATAAATAAGAAAATTCCAAAACATAAGGATCCCACAAGATTTGTATTTAAAGTTAGCTGAAAAAATAAAAATTTATTTATGCAACACATAATTAATTTTTTTTGAAGACATTTTATGTATAAGAAAATGTTTTGAAATAGAAGAAACCATCAAAAACACTCATGTGTGGTGAAATGAATAAATTTCGGAAATTACATCCTAATGCCTTGGGAGGAGGTGTTTAGAATTTTATAGTGATGAAAACCTAGTTGTCTCTTTCCATGATCAACAACATGAATAATCTGTAATAAACTACTTCACAAACGAAGGATCATTTAGGTGTTCAATATTTTATGCAGCATTGTACATCATCATTTTTTGTATCTTACGATCCACTAGTCACATAATTTTGGGTCAAATCAATATAGAATATATATTATATTCATCACTATTTTGATACAAAAGGTGACTCTGGTCATTTGTCATATAGAAAGAGAAACCAATAAATAGTGGGTATTCATTGAGAACAATATGATGAAGTATTAAATTGAATAGATGGAGTGGTAATACAAGATGATAATTTTTCCAAATTTGTATTAAACTATAACTCTTCATACAACGATTTAGAGAGATTTTATATATCTAAAGTAAAATGAAGTTGAATATATCAGAACCTATGAATATATTCTCACAAGGATTGAAAAGTACACTTCGTGGTTTTTATCAAAATAATAGAAAAATATATATATATTTTAGGGGTTTAAATTCACAACCTTGAAAGGCTCTACCGCATGTTTTAAGGATCTTGAAATTAGAGACATTGTGAGTTCTGAAGAATTAATTTGATGTTCTTGCGAAGTGTTGATGGTGTTTGGAGAATAGACCCATGGATATGGATATTGGAAACAAATGATGGAATATCATGATGGGGGATCAAATGAAAAATTTGGGAAGAAATAAAAACCACTCAGATATCAACAATTTAGAAATATGCATCATGAGAATTTCTACAAAGGGACTATAAAATTCTTCAAAAAATGGAGAGTAGGCCACCAATCTCGTGAATTTTGAAGAGACAAGAGGAATTTAGAAAATTTGGTTTATGAATGGAATACACAACCTATGGTAAAATGCTTCACCTCTAATGAAAAAATTCATTAAGATAGAAAGTGGACTAAACCTCGATTCCTTTAATCTAATCATCATTTTTAGCTAACAATGCTAAAGGATAAAGGGAATGTTTTTCCATATCTACTACTGAGGTATATCGTGACAATGATGTTGTTATAGGTCCACCAGTTATTCATTCAAAATATAAAATTAACTAATTAACATTAGATATACACATTATTCCCAATCTTGAATTTTTATTATAACAATTCAAACATTACCACAATATATGGATGTTGAGTTATCTTTTTGAACAAAAAATCAGTAAATTATTACATCTCAAGTATATAAATATACCTGCCCACGGGGGATGGGTGAGTTGGATCAAGGTGGTGGCATCCCGTCATTGACGTTCTGGGTTCGAGTCCTCACAATGGAAACTTGCACCATACGCCAACGATCCTCTCGTACCCTCGACTCCGTGGGAACTGGCCCAAGCCCAAGGGATGGCCACCTTGGGCCTAGCTGGGGGCGTGCGGCGCGCAGGTGGGAAGGCCAGCCCTATAACTCTTTACCCATACAACACGTTTAATCCCACGGGGGTTGGGTGAGTTGGTTCAAGGTAGTGGCGTCTCGTCGTAGAGGTTCCGGGTTGGAGTCCTCACAAAGGCAACGTGCACCATACGCCAGTGATCCTCTCATCCCCTTGACTCCGTGGGAACTAGCCCAAGCCCAAGGGTTGGCCACCTTGGGCCTAGATGGGGGCGTGCAGCATGCAGGTGGGAAGCCCAACCCTATACCTCGTTACCCATAAAACAAGTTTGCCCATGGGGCTGGGTGAGTTAGTTCAAGGCAGTGGCGTCCTGTCGTCGAGGTTCCGGTTTCGAGTCCTCACAAAGGCAATGTGCACCATATGCCGGTGATCCTCTCTTCCCCTCGACTCCATGGGAACTGGCCCAAGCCCAAGTGTTGGCCACCATGGGCCTATCTGGGGGCATGCGGCGCGCAGGTGGGAAGGCCATCCCTATACCTCATTGCCCATACATTACGTTTTGCCCATGGGAGTTGGGTGAGTTGGTTCAAGGCGTTGGGGTCCCGTCGTCGAGGTTCTGGGTTCGAGTCCTCACAAAGGAAACATGAACCATACGCCAGCGATCCTCTCGTCCCCTTGACTCCGTGGGAACTGGCCCAAACCCAAGGGTTGGCCACCATGGGCCTAGCGGGGGGCGTGCAGCGCACAGGTGGGTAGGGAAGCCCTATACCTTGTTACCCATACAACACGTTTTGCCTGCGGGGGCTGGGTGAGTTGGTTCAAGGCAGTGGCGTCCCATCATCGAGGTTCCGGGTTCGAGTCCTCACAAAGGCAACGTGCACCATACGCCAGAAATCCTCTCATCCCCTCGACTCTGTGGGAACTGGCCCAAGACCAAGGGTTGGCCACCTTGGGCCTAGCTGGGGGCATGCGGCGTGCATGTGGGCTGGCCATCCCAATACCTCTTTACCCATACAACACGTTTATGCCCGCCGGGGCTGGGTGAGTTGGTTCACGGCATTGGCGTCCTGTCGTCGGGGTTCCGAGTTTGAGTCCTCACAAAGGCAACATGCACCACACGGCAGTGATCCTCTCATCCCCTCGACTCCGTGGAAGTATCCCATGCCCATGGGTTGGCCCCCTTTGGGCCTAGCTGGGGGCCTGCGACGCGCAGGTGGGCAGGCCACCCCTATACCTCGCTACCCATACAACACGTTTAGCCCATGGGGGCTAGGTGAGTTGGTTCAAGGTGGTGGCGTCCCGTCGTAGAGGTTTCGGGTTCGAGTCCTCACAAAGGCAACATGCACCATACGCCAGTAATCCTCTCGTCCCCTTGAATCCATGGGAACAGGACCAAGCCCAAAGGTTAGCCACCTTGGGCCTAGCTGGGGGTGTGCGGCGTGCAGGTGGGCAGGCCAGACCTATACCTCGTTACACATACAACACATTTTCCCGCGGGGGCTGGGTGAGTTGGTCAAGGCGGTGGCGTCCCGTCGTCGAGGTTCTGGGTTCGAGTCCTCACAAAGGAAACATGCACCATACGCCAGAAATCCTCTCGTCCCCTCGACTCTGTGGGAACTGGCCCAAGCACAGGGTTGGCCACCTTGGGCCTAACTGGGGGCGTGCCGCGTGCAGGTGGGAAGGCCAGCCCTATACCTCATTACCCATACAACACGTTTTCATGCGGGGGCTGGGTGAGTTGGTTCAAGGTGGTGGCATCCCATCGTCGAGGTTCCGGGTTCGAGTCCTCACAAAGGCAATGTTCACCATACGCCAATGATCCTCTCGTCCCCTTGACTCCATGGGAACTAGCCCAAGCCCAAGGGTTGGACACCTTGGGCCTAGCTGGGGGCATGCGACACGCAGGTGGGTAGGCCATCCCTATACCTCGTTACCCATACAACATGTTTTTAGTTGGGGTTTGGCTTAGTAGTAATCACCCCTTAAATCTACATGAAAAATGGGGGTTCAAAACCCATTGGGTGCAGGTACTGTAACAATACTGGATCGTACTGTAGTAGCGGTGTACTGTAGCAACGACGGGTACTATAGTGGTGGCAGGGCACTGTAACGGCAGCGAAGTACTGTAGGAGTGGCGGATACTGTGCAGGACTGTAGCAGTGCAGGGCACTATAGTAGTACTATTAACAGAATGGGCTTCAGGCCATGAAAATGGGCCTACGGGCCATGTAATCGGCTAAATGCCCACTGGGCCTTCGGGCTATGTAATGGGTCTCCCTCTACACAGTTAAAAGAGGTCTTTTCGTTGATTTAATAATAAATGAGGCTTCCGCCCCAACCTTGAAAAAAATTATATAACTCTACCATGGTTAATATTTATATAAAAAAACTCCCTGGATATCTTTTCCTACTTCCAATGGGGGAATTTGTTGCTTTATTGGGCAGGTATTGGCTATCTGTATAAAAATCCAACATCAAGTGTCAGGAATGGTAGATCAATCTTCAAATCACGAAGAATATTCAAATTCTATACAAGTTTAAGGAAGAGAATGAATCTTCATAGGATCCATTATATCATGTGTTGATATTATTTCCTTATAAGTTAGCATATCTAGATCAAATGATTGAGATAATGGAATGAATAATTTTGAAATACATGGCCCTTATGAGGGAGTACACTGATACATTCCCCCACAGAATTTCTTGGTCTTCCTCATAAATGCTAGGTTGTGTTCTCTATTTATCTTATTCATGGATTAATTCCTATATCAAATACACATTATATAATTCCCATAGTCGATTTTGAGGAACTAAATAATCGGTTACAATAGAGAAATGGTAATGGTTTTGTACACCCATGTGATTTACTGTTTGGTAAACTTGTCCTCATTTTCAAGAAGAATGAGGGACCAATGAAGCACTATATTGATCGTCCTGATGTCAAAAAAAATCTTGATAATGAACAAGTATCCTCTTCCACAGATAGAAGACATGTTTAATAATCTATATGGAACAATGTATTTCTCTATGGTGGATCTTCGATCAGGATATATCCAATTAAAGGTGATGAAGGAATATATACCTATGACATCATTCCAAACAACGTATAGACAATATTTGTTCACAGTGATTCCATTCAGACTTAAAAATTCTCTAAAAATATTCATGGACTTAATGAATTGAATCATTATAGATTAATTAAAAAATTCTATTCTTTATTGATGATATTTTGATATACTCAATAGGAACAGATTATCATGAGGAGAATTTGAATACTATGTTGAATATTATTCAAAGGGATAAGCATTGTGAAAAGTATATTAAATGTGAGTTTCGAATGGGTGATGTATCATTCATGGTGCATGTTATCCCCATAAATGGAATATTTGTGGACCCTTAAAATTACAAGGTAATAAAGAGTTTCCTAGCCAACCATATGTAATCGATATCCATAGTTTCCATGTTCTTGTAGCGTATTACCAGTTATTTTGTGATGAAATTCCCATAATTTTTTAACCCAATAATAAAGATTAATTGGGATGGAAAAAAGTTTTTCACGAATTGTAATTAGAAGAATGATTCAAGGAGTTTTAAAAGAGGCTTATAACCACAATAGTACTCAATAATCCTATTTGTGGGGAACTAATTATGGAAAAAATATCCTTTCAATAATGACTTGGGTTGTTTACTGAGGAAAAATAATAATGAGATAGAATATGACTAAAAGAAGTTGAAAATTCCTGATAAAAAATATCCAATAGATTATTTGAACTTTTTAGTTGTGATCATTGCATTAAAAATATGGAAAAATTAACTCCATGGGGTGAAGTGATAGAAATATAATGATCTTTAGAGAATAAAATATATAATTACACAGAAGGTGCATAATATGTTCCAGTGGAGATGGGGAGATATCATCATGATTACGAGTGCTCAATACAAAACCATCATTGTTACGAAAATAATGAGGTTTTCTTAGTTGAAAGGATCATGAAGGATTATAAATCTTGAGAATTGAGAAGAATCCAATCATCATATACATGAATCAAATGATCCTGGGAATCATCAAGTGAGGAAAATCAATAATCCATTCTCAAATTCTTTTTTAACTATCCATCATGGTGAAAAAAAGGATGGTCAAAAAATGAATTGGAAATTTAGAAGAAATTTGATGATGTCATAATGTGGAAACCCTCAGAGATAAAAATTGATAAGGATTGATTTGTATGATTTTGGGCAAAATTATTTGTACCCTCATATTTAGAGATAATGAAAAGGATTTTTTGTGATTCAGATAGATCAAATTTACCTATTCACCTAGGAACCACTTAGATGTGTTGAGATATATGAGGGAACTATTGGTGGGAGAATATGAAGAATGATATTTCTTATTATACATCAATGTGTTTTGTACGTCAAATAGTGAATAATGAAATACCATAGTCTATAGAGATTATGAAACAAATACTGAAACCATCATGGAAATTGTAAAACAAAACCATAGATATTTTCAACAGACTTCAAAAAACATTGAGTGGAAAAATTGTTACATGAGTTGTTGTAGATAAAAATTAGATAATTGGAATGGTCAGATGATGTACAAGTATTGATTATATCCTACCAAGATAAGAGATTGACCCCAATGTTCTAAAAAATTAACCAAAATTCTATAAACATATATTTGAACTCTAGTACATTATATCATTCTCAAACAGATGGAAAATTTTAGTGTACTATTATTAAACAGGAAGACATGTTGTGTGCATTTAATATGGCCTTCATAGGAGGATGTGACCAATCTATCCCTATGGTTGAGTTCCCTTACAACAAAAAATCCCACTTAATAATGAAAATCTCCCTATATGAGTTCCTTTAGGGTAAAATATATATAACACAATCATGATTCTATGAAATTTGTGAATATAAGCTTCTAACAACTAAATTGTAGGAATAGATGTTGGAAAAGATGAAAACAATTCAGTAGAAATTCAAGGCATCCCAATGTTGATAGAAGAGCAATGAAAATAGTAATTCACAAGACATAGAGTTTGAGGTTGGGGAAATGGTATTCCTATACACATCTAAGTGGAAGTGGATCATGATATTATGGAATAAAGGAAATCTGAGTCCCAACAACATTGCCCCCATAAGGATTCTTGATCGAGTAGGAGTTGTGGCATATCTACTATCACCTCCACCAACCAAGTCCCATGTACATGATTTTTTCCATGTATCCCTCTTGAGGAAGTTCATACCAGATTCAACACATCTCATAAATCAAATTGTGGTATATATGAAAAAAATAACCCTTTTATGAAAAGTTTCTAGTGAAGATCATGGATCCTAGAGATAATGATATACACAATATGACTTCTCACCTAATTAAATTTCTATTGTGAAACCATATGTATGAACAGAAAACATGAGAAAAATATTATTAAATAAAGGATAAGTACCCTATCTTTTTTCACTAGATTATGAAAAAGGAAATTTCAATGGTGAAATATCATAAGGTAGGATGAATGTAATGTCTCAAATTTTTTCCAATGGGAATCCCCTTCTCATAAGTGGTGGTTTTTCTTTAGATTTGTTGTTTTCTGGTCATTGAAACCTCCTTTATTTTACAAATATGGTTTCGGTTATTGATGATTGTTTATATTTTAACCTCCTATATCAAAGGGTGATGTTTATGTCTGAAGGGATGTGTGAGCAGTTTGACTCGTGCAATTTATTGTGATTCGGCTAATCCCATCACTGTTTTTTCATCCAATTTCTATTTCATGGGTTCCATATTCAAATTATAGGATTCCTCCATTATCTCCAAGGTATTCCATAGAAGTAATCTTCATTTTCCTTTGGAATTTTAGTTCATCTAATCAATTCAGGGAAATCATCAGTGATGATTGGTTTAATGGTGTTTGGTAACTTTGTGGATTTGGTATTTGGTGTATTCCTAGTGATCGTTTTTGAAATCCGAAATGGGTGTAACATGAGGTAGTTTGATCATTTAATTTTTTTATGATTTTTTTGGTTGAAAAAGGTAGAAATCTATAAGTATCAATGCTAGATGTGGTCACATACTAAGAAGCTTACATCTATGCATGGCCATGTGGACAGGGATGATCGAGAAGGTATGGTGTTTCCATGAGTACCAAGCCATTGAATACTAGCATGGGATATCTTGATGACCTATAATGTGAGGTGGAGTATAAAATATCGATGTTGTTTCTGGGGAGGGTTAGTTTATGGTAGTCTATATATGTGTAATTTATTATATCGGGTTTCGCACTACTTCCTTAAATATGATTTTGAAATAAAAATTTAATTTTCAGACAAAAATGAATGAAATAAGTGGTATTTCTAAAGAATAAGAGAACTAATATCGATTGAATAGTAACCTGACTCTTGGAATGGTAACATGACAATTATGAATTAGAATTTGGCCACTATAATAGTGACCACATTTTTGAAAGTACAAAAAAATTATGCATTTTATAAAAGATAATATGATAAAATTATATCATTGTATTATAAAAAATAGTTTAAAATTTTTAAATTAACTATTGAAATTTCACTAATATATAAATTATTAATATTATTATTTAAAAAAATCATAATGTAGATTCAAAAATTAAAAAAAATTTCTCTTATGATTATAATATAATTTTATGATACCTTAACTAGTTTTTAAAACTATTATAAAATCAGTTATATTTTTAAAATCATAATTTTCCTTGTAAATGATGATATAAGTTAAAAAATATATTTCTCAAATTAAGAAAAATATATTCATAAATAGGTGTTAATTGATAATTCTAAAAATAAAAAATTGGTAATATGTAATTTTTCAGGATTTTCTAAAAATACTTGTTTTTTAGGTGAATAATAAATTATTATAATATTCGATAAATGCTAAATACCTGAAAATAGAAGTAATTGATAATGTAATGTTTATATAATACAAAAATATCAATCTTTTCTTAATTATTTTTTTATATTTTGTGATATGTATCAATCAATTCATACTATTGATCCAAAATAATAAACTAATGAAATAAATGAGAAAACATCCATCTCCGCCTAACAAATACCACCCTCCCCACCTCTTCTCCTCACACGTTCCATGATTAGAACCCTTTAAAAATTCAACCCATTACTCATACCAAACCCCTCCCCAACATCCAAAATCCCATTGTATCAACAAGTGTACAAAACCAATTCCCCTATGAGGTTCTCAAAGATAGGTATTCAAGAAGAAAAATCCTCTTTCTTTTTTAATTTCATCATATGTGATTTTTTTCTTATTCTCTCATAACCTCCCCTCAAGAAAGTGTTGTGAAAATATATTAATTTATTATAGATGAAATATTATAATAATAATAAAATAATCCATCACCAAACTCCATCTCAACTCTATCTTAATCTAAAAATCAAAGCATCATCCATGAGTTGTTGTTTTATCCCTATCTTGGACACCAAGTTCTCTTATCTATTAGCCACCTTCATGGGTTGTCTTAAAAAATTTACAATGGTTTATTTTTTGAAAAATGTATGATATATCCTTCATTTTTTCCAGGAATAACATATATTAATAATACTGAATCAAAATACAAAATGAGTTCAGTGTGATCCAAAATTGTCTAAATTAAACTAAAACAATTATCATTAAATGGTTTTCTAATTAGTCATCCTAATACCATATAAAAAATGATTTAATAGATCATTTAATCATATATAATTTGATTAATAATATTTCAATTCAATTCCTCTTAATTATCCTCATTTTTCCCAATCATCAATACATGCATATAAGTTAACTGATCATGAAAACCAAGAAAATGAATGCTCATGAATGATGAAATTCTACTATACAACTCATCATAGTTTTCATAAGATAAGATAATAAAATTATTATTAATAAAATAAATGTACAAGTGGAAATTTATTTATTAAATAATAAATATAATTTGATTATCCATGATATTAATGTGAATAAATCATTCCTAAAAAGGGTAAAGGGAATTCTTCAAACCACTGTCCTTTATTTTGGTTATTCATATTTTGTTCCTAATTTATTTATTTATATTAGTTTAATATTCATCAAATATAATTTCATTATTGATTCCTTCTCATTTATCAGATATATATTCTTCTAATTTGATTTTATAACAAATGAAAACATTTTTCCAAAAGGAATTTTTATTCTAAAAACACATGTTTTAATACATAACCTGATATTGTTTCATCTTGACATGATAATGACGATTCCTTCAAAAATTTTGTTATTAAATTATTATTTTTTGAACCAAATTTTATATCTATGAATGTATGCTTTATGAAATTATAATGAAACCCATTTACATTCATTGTTATATTTTAATGAAATGTTTGTCATATGATATATGTGGAAGTCATTATTATATAAATGTAATGATTTGATGGGTGTTCTTGGAATTATATAGTGCTCAAATGAATTAGTTATTGTGATATATCTTTTGACATAATGTATAATATATGTGAACATGATGATATATTTATTCCCAATGATGATGTTGTGATGATGCACATATATTATGTGTGAACATGATTCTAATTTTATTCATAGCAATTTGTTCTATATGACCACAAAGACATGATGTTTCATTTTATTTCATTTCCACCTTCCATGATTTAATCTAATTATTCATCTAATAATTATAATGATAATATCATTCTTATGTTATGATGGTCATGATTATACTCAACCATATTATAATGATTCATGACATTATCCATCATATTAATGAGATATTAGTTTACCTAATTCATTGATTTATATCCTCTTGTGATTACCTATTCTTTGGAGAACATTATGGCCAATGAGAATCTAGATAATAGGGAATTGAATTCTTTTTTTGTTATGTTAAAGATATGTATGAGACTAATTTCACAAGGATAATAAACTTTTTTACCATAGAATTATAACACTATATTATTGATTCTATTTTAAATAATTTAATAGTAACATAAGAAAAGGTAGGATCTCGATAAACATAATTTTTTTAACAAAAATAATTAGTGAAATTATTTAAAATTAATTAAAATAATAATGGGAAAAATTAATTAATTACTAAACCTATAAAATAAGTTAAAAATGACCATGAACTAGTCTAAAAATTATTTTATGGTGATATTTCCTCAATTACACCTCTAAGGATCTATAATTTTATTTTTCTAACCCATGAGTGAAAATTAAAAATTTTCAAAGATCTAAAATCTCTCTAATAATACCCAATGAGTCATTTTCACCACATAATAATGACCTCCACCCCTTCTTAGTTCATCACAGCTCCCATTCCCTTTTCATCATCCAAAGAATCCCCCTATAATTGTTGATGTTCAATCCCATCAACCTATAGTCCTATTTGGGTAGAAGTCCATCCATGGAATCCCTTTGGTGCAAACCAAAATGTGCTTCCACTCATGGAACTAACATTATTCAACATGAATTATTTTCATTCTCCACTCTTTAAATTCTTCTTATTAAATGAATATATTAACATTTTTGTCCTCAATATAATGATATGGTAATATGATTGTGGTTTTTCATACACTTACATTCACATTTATCAAATGTGTAACAAAATTACGATTCATGTACATTGAACAACCACTAAGCGAAATGATGTCCTTTATTTTTCCATCAGAAACTACCATGATTTTTTATTATTATCTAAACACTATTATTGAATAATATAAATGAAATTTACACTATAATAATTTTCTTGAACTATTATATAATTCAAAAAATCATTCTTTCCAATTTTTTAAAATACGGTTACATCGTTTGTGGATGTAGGGATTAATGTCTCCTCAAATTGTTGTGATACATTCACACATTATTTTAAATGTATTACGGATAAGATTAATTAAACATATATTCAACAAATGAAATATATATATGAAATTATTGACATAATTACCTATCTGTAAATATAATATTTCAGTTTTTTTACAATTTTAAACAAATAAAGAGTGATATCATCATTCGTGGATATGTGGACAACCACATCCTTGATGGGATATGAAAACATTTACATCAAAATAATTATATATATTAGAATATGTTACTAAATAATATGGTATATATAAAATAATTATCATTATGGAATGATTAATTTTTATTATTCTCTTACAATACTGATCATTGAAAAATGAGAACGTTACCCATGTGTATGTACGACCTACCATCCCCATGATTGAAGCATAGCATAATTTTTCCAAAAAAAAAAATATTTATTTGTTTAGATATTATAAATTTATTGACAATTTGATAGTTATGTCAAAATTATTGTTCTATGTATGTTTTAATAATTACCCCTTTGACCATAGTCTACCCACCAAAGTCATTTTTGACACCTAAATAGAATATGGTCAATGTAACACCCCATGATTTCAGAGTGTGTTATTTCTTAAAAACAATTCAACAACATGCACTACACGCAACACAAAGTTCAATCACACCATTAAAAGAGGTCATGAATAGTATTAACTACATTTGTAACTTTATATAATCCTTATAATTTTAGAATCCCTATTATGAGTTTCTTAGTCATAATGCAAGAACAGATTCATTTTCAGTATTTCACTTTTATCAACTTCTAATAGTGAAACCTTTTTAAATACAATATTTTAAACTTTTTGACTAAATGGGGACATCAAAAATTTAAAATGAAACATCCCAAGCTTCCGCGGTACGCTTTCCTTTGAATAAAACAGTAGCGTGTGTTGTACGCAACTTCGAGTTCTAACACACCGTAACCAATCAAACTAGCTGTTATTAATAGTAATACCTAATTTTTGAAGTTATATATATTTTATATTTTAAAATTGACTTCATTTTTGGATTCGGAATATCAAATTTAGCCTAAGGTGAAATTTTGGTACTTTTCGGATAACTTTCATATTTTGATGAATAGTGAAAATTACTAAATTTTAATTAAAAACAATTTTTTTAATCAAAATAATTAATAGTGATAAATTATGAATTTGTGTGGTTTTAAAATATATTTAGAATATATTTTTACCATTTAATATAATTTTGGTCATTGGACATAATTTTACAATTAAACCGAACATAAACAAGTGTCAATCTTTTGATAGTTATTATCTCTTAAAAACACGCCTTTTGTTTTGACAGCGGGAATTAATTTTAAATTAATTTCTGCCACTTATGTGTTTTGAATTTATAAAAATGGATTCCATATTTGGAATCAGGATGTTCAAATTGTGTAAATAGGTAACTTTTATTTTTATACATTTTGAATAATTACTGCGGTAAATATTTTATTTACCATGGTTAAGGGTAAATCTTGTAAATAAGGGTTAAAAAATAATATTATAATAATACTAAATTACCCTAAAACGTGTCTTAAACCTATTGGTTGATACATGGTCGACCATGGGCATCTTTGTGTCAATTTTGGGACCCCATGGATCCATTTGTAAGTGATAGTGACACTTTATTTTAATTAAGTTAAAATGAATACAAAAATGACACAAGCATATATCTTTTAGAAAAACAATTGTTACATAGGGTTATATAAGTTGGATTTTAGATTATAAATATTCATTAGAAAGCTAAAAAGATTTCCTACATAATGATATTTTATTTATAATTTTTAGACATTAAATAATGTATTTTATTTATGACACAATGATGATGCAGTAATTACTATAATAGTGAAAAATTAAAATAATTGATATTATAAATACCCAAATAAATATAATATGAAACTTTTAATGAATTAAAACAATTTTATAGGATAATATGATATATTAGTATTGATTTAATTGACTTTGTTCGAAGTAATAAATCTGTTATGAGTTTCACAAAAAATCAACTATTGAATAGTGTCAAAATTGACATAAAAGAGTTCTTAAAACAAATATTATATCATTAATTGATATTAAATTCCTAAAAATCTAAGGTTCGGCCAAGATACTTATATTATGATAGGTTAAACATTTATGGACCACTTGGGGGTCTCTTGGATGTATATAGTAAGTTTATTAACCATATTATATAAAAATACAAAGAGACATTGTAAAAGTGAAACTAATTAACTTAGAGTTAATACTTAAAGATAAGGTTAATATAAGTACCCAAACCTGTCTAAATTCTATTGGTTGAGTGGTTTTCGACCTATCCCCACCTTAACCTTTGAATAATAAGCTTTGGAGCCATTAGAAACCTAATATGAATTTATTATAAATTAATATTTCTAGCTTTTCCAAAGGTGCCCCTCACCCCTCTTATAAAAAGGGCACTCCTCCTTCTCATTTCTTCACACCTTCAAAGCCTTTTGGTTCGGCCAAAATCTGCCCAAATACTCTCCCAACATCCCTCACTACAACCTAGAGGCCTTATTTGGACCAGAATGCCAACCTAAGGAGCCCTTTTGATCAAATCAATAGGAAGAACCCGAAGAAGAGGTAATGATTTCACCACCCTTTTCTAAGTTCATTTCTTCTTCCACTTCTTTTTCCTTTGTTCTTACAATTCTAAAATAATAACTCCAGCATCTCACATATACTGTGATGTTATTATAAGTATGGTACAACCATATTCAGTATTCTATCCACCCTTTGAATAACATGTCACCATACGTGCGTACGTACGGCTTACCGTCTCCACGTCGTGGTGTAATTGTTATTCAATATAATATTATTTGGATGGGTATAATAATGATGTGTAACTCATGTAAATAATAAATATAACATGTTAATGATTCTGTATATATGATATACCATTCATTTATATATTATTTTAATATCAAAAGAATGATATTGTCGCTCGTGCGTACGTACGGACTACCGTCTCCACGAACGCGATGAGATTCATTCTCCATCGTATCCATTCAAGTATAATTATCATTTTATGATTTAAAAATGATGTTTAAGGACTTGATATCATTCTGGATATGAATAATATACAACCTATCCTTTACAAACATGTCTTACGTAACAAAACATATGAAAGAAAACAAGTAAGTTAACACCCGAAACAACGATAATACTAAGATATTATTATCAAATCAATATTAAAAGATCATATATGATATCATATTAATGTATATGATTCTTGTATAATTTAATAACAATTATTTCACCATTATACAGGAGGTTAACCTACCACAACCAAGGAAAAGTACAAGGTAAGGGTTATTTCACAATCTCTTCATTATCCGAGGTTGTATATACGTAATAATCTACTGGGATCTCTTTATCATCCACATCCATGTTTTCTTAAAAATGTATTTCAAAACATTTTTACTATTTACAAGAATATGGGTTAAATTTATTTATACCCTTGTTTGACTTTTTATAAGAGGTTTATAAAGGAATCTTTCCGTCTTTTTCAAAACAATGTCCTTTTTAACCTTTTCGACAGAATTGAGGTAAGAATGTTTTTTTAACTTATACGGCGGGTGCGGTTATTTTCCGCCGTTATAAAATCATCGAAGCTTTCCATACAAGCTTATAAGAATATTTTCAAAGAAAATGTTTTATTTTATATGGATCTTAAATGATTTCAAAATAAAAGGAGATACTTCTTTAAAAAGAATTTTGATTTCATCTATGTCAACATCCTTTGATGGATTTTAAGATTATTTGAAGTTGATTTATTATGATACAAAACTTCCATATTGTATTGAAGGTTTTGTGATATGTTTGACTATGGATGTGATATTTTTATACCATTCATAGTTTATGGTAAAATTATTGACATTTCGTATGCTTGTTTTAATACGAATGTTTATGTTATGGTCAAACCTTTTCATATGGGAATGCATTGGACTTAATAAGTGACGGGTGGAGCCCGCTATAGCTCCTCGATGCATCGGTAGGTCTCATGAGACAAACTAGTGTCTTGGCACAAGGCCTTGACAAAATCTTATTTGTAGTCTTGGCACGAGGCCTTGGCTATGTGGTTATGATAGTCTGGCATTATGCATTCCATAATTATGAAAGTGGTTATTGATATTGCATGTGATTATTCGATTAGTAGAATATCCATGTGAACAAGTAAATGGCATTATTTCATTTTACTTTTGCCATACTATGTTGAAGTTCAATTTTAAAAGGCTTTTGTTTTAGTAATTCATTGCCTTAAATGTTTATGCTTATTTTGAATGATCCGCTATATTGTTATCCTTACTGGGCATTTGAGCTCACCCCTTTTCTATGTTTTATTTTTCCCAGGTAGTGAAGAAGTAAATTATGAATGACTTGCAGGGATATTATGAGGGGTTAATAGTGTGGATATGAAGACTTTGTTGTTGTAGTAGTTTTTCACTTTCAAATGTAATGTAAAACTTTATGATTATATCTAGTGTTTCCAAGGCTACTAAACCAATCGGTCTTTCGGGATTTGATCTTTCTTGTGATCATGCCAATGTTATGTAATTAATGCACCGACTCTGGGTAGCTGGGGTCGGGGCGTTACAGTTGGTATCAGAGGAAGTTTAGTACAAACCTTGGAATCTAGATTTAGATAAACTCTGATTAGAGCACGTATACCTAAGATGAACTTTGAGGATTAGTGTAGAAGAACTTCCTAGAATTTTGGTATTGTAGAGATTTTGTGAGTTTTCCCAACAATACATCCCTGTCTGGATACGAGCAGGTAGAGGCGGCTCTGGCACAGATGTACCTAGGGGTAAAACCCGAAAACACCGCTTTGAGCTAGACTCGAACGGGAACTGGTGCACGACAACGGGCCTTGCTGCACTCTTGGTTACGACACTCCCGGGGGATATGCTTAGGATAACTCTCACTTTCTTTACAAATCATTATGAAGTTTTTATGAGTATATACTTCCTCAAAGAAAAAAATATTTATGATTATGGATTATATCCATAGATAGTTCAATTTATGTTAAGTGTTTTATAAGTATGGGATTATGTATTTTGATTCATAAACTGATCTAGTGTATGCAATTGTTTAGAAATGGCGCCCAGTAGAAGGAATGAGAACTCCAGCAATGCACATGATCCAAAGAGAAAGAAGGATCATATCTTTCATGGTCTTAAGCCAGAATTTATAAGAGAAATAGTCTCCCTTGTATTATCATTATATGAAGAAATAATATCATGTGTTGATAAGATAAGTAAAGATTTTACTGAGTCCTATGGATTTGAAGGGAAGCAAGAGAAGAAAAGGATGGAAGAGAGAAATATGGATAAAAGGAAGAGGGAAAAGAAGAATTTTCCCATATGTGGTAACTGTGGAAAGAAACACCCTGGAACTTGCCTGAAAGGAATCGGAGTTTGTTATAAGTGTGGAGAAAAAGGGCACAAATTACGTGACTGCAAGGGTAAGAAAATGGTTTCAAATGTACAATGCTTCATTTGCAAGGAGTTTGGACACTACGCGAACCTATTTCCCAGTCATCAAACTATGCCGCAAATGATGTTATTGGATAATAATCAAGTTATGATACTACCACAGATGAAGAGGAATGATTAGAGTTCTTATGTTGATTATGTCAATTGAGTGTGTATCAACAATTTACTTGTTATAATAATTATGGAGTATGTAAGGATTGTACTGTAGTACTATTTCATTAAGGACTTGAGATTTTGTGGAACAAATAAAAGTGACTCAATAGAAGGACAAATTTTTGGAAAATATATGGTTGAGAGAATGATAAATCATAATATAGTTCTGATACTGAGGTAGTGATTTTGGAATAATATGTGATTGTTTTGGATAAATTATATTGGATATTCTTGATTACCTTGGAACTAATTAATGATTTTTATATTCTATCATTGTTGGGGTTTAAAACATTTTTTGATTAATGAAGTATATCCAGCATTCTATATGGAATAAGGGAGCATGAATGTAATCAATAAGGAATATGGTAATACATGATGAAGGTATTCATATTCTATTACGGGGTAAAAAGGATCTATATTATGTTTACCTTCCTTATAAATGTTGGACTGTGAGTTTAGACAGAAGTATTTTGGATAGTTCTAGTTTGGATTATTTTGGATTGCCATAAAAGAACAACCCGGAGGTCGGGCGGCAATCCCTCGCGTCCGGCAAGGCTGCGAGACTTGAACCCGCAACCGAAGGGAGACAAGGGTGTATCACCTACCACTGTCCCACGAGATTTCCTGAATTAAATAATGTAGTTTTTTTTAAAAGATCTGGTAGATGAATTATAAATTCATTTATTTTGGAACCCTGTACGAATAGTATAAATAGAAAAAAAATTACGTTCTAGAGTGAAAGATGAGTTTGTGGTAGAAATTTATTAATGGGTAAAATTCTAATTATAAAGTAAGTATATCTCCTTATTATCTTAGCCAATCTCATAAATAAATTTCTCAACATTAATAATAAAAACTTAGAACAAAAATGTTGTCCTAGATGGTACCTTAAATCATCACAAATTTATGGCTTTGGGATTGTTTGCCTTTTCATAGCCATGTTCTCTACCACTCTCCATCAGATAATTGATGGTTAGATTTCGCTTCCATATCCATATTTTCCTACATGGAACCCTAGTATGTGTTATTTTCGGTAATCTTCATACTTTCCACTCTTTATTTTAAATAGAGGCCTCATTAATTCATTTTTCGATGTGGGATTTCAACTAAGATATTTTGAAATGTCAAAAATGTGTTGTCCCAGTACCCTATATTTTGTTGAACCGATGGTACTTCAAATCATCATAGATTGATGAGTTTAAGGACCTCAATTTTATACTTGTTTGTGATTGATGACCTCAATCACTACCTATAAATATTTACGTTTTCCTTCCAATTATATGTCTCTAATTGCCACCAATGTTCTCCTAATCGAGATCATAATTTGGTGGTGACCCTTTCATTTCTCTTTTCCTCATATTAAGACTAAATTTTAGTAACCCAATTTCCGATGTGGGTTTTCCCACAAATATATTTTCTACTTTCAACCTTTTATTTTCGAAGAACAATTTCAAATTGCGAGGACGCAATTTATTGAAGGAGGGGAGAATGTAACACCCCAGGATTTCAGAGTGTGTTATTTCTTAAAAATAATTCAACAACTTGCACTACACGCAACACAAAGTTCAATCACACCATTAAAAGAGGTCATGAATAGTATTAACTACATTTGGAACTTTATATAATCCTTATAATTTTAGAATCCCTATTATGAGTTTCTTAGTCATAATGCAAGAACAGATTCATTTTCAGTATTTCACTTTTATCAACTTCTAATAGTGAAACCTTTTTAAATACAATATTTTAAACTTTTTGACTAAATGGGGACATCAAAAATTTAAAATGAAACATCCCAAGCTTCTGCGGTACGCTTTCCTTTGAATAAAACAGTAGCGTGTGTTGTACGCAACTTCGAGTTCTAACACACCGTAACCAATCAAACTAGCTGTTATGAATAGTAATACCTAATTTTTGAAGTTATATATATTTTATATTTTAAAATGGACTTCATTTTGGGATTCGGAATATCAAATTTAGCCTAATGTGAAATTTTGGTACTTTTCGGATAACTTTCATATTTTGATGAATAGTGAAAATTACTAAATTTTAATTAAAAACAACTTTTTAAATCAAACTAATTAATAGTGATAAATTATGAATTTGTGTGGTTTTAAAGTATATTTAGAATATATTTTTACCATTTAATATAATGTTGGTCATTGGACATAATTTTACAATTAAACCGAACATAAACAAGTGTCAATCTTTTGATAGTTATTATCTCTTAAAAACACGCTTTTTGTTTTGACAGCGGGAATTAATTTTAAATTAATTTCTGCCACTTCTGTGTTTTGAATTTAGAAAAATGGATTCCATATTTGGAATCAGGATGTTCAAATTGTGTAAATAGGTAACTTTTATTTTTAGACATTTTGAATAATTACTGCGGTAAATATTTTATTTAGCATTGTTAAGGGTAAATCCGGTAAATAAGGGTTAACAAATAATATTATAATAATACTAAATTACCCTAAAACGTGTCTTAACCCTATTTGTTGATACATGGTCGACCATGGGCATTTTTGTGTCAATTTTGGGACCCCATGGATCCATTTGTAAGTGATAATGACACTTTATTTTAATTAAGTTAAAATGAATACAAAAATGACACAAGCATATATCTTTTAGCAACACAATTGTTACATAGGGTTATATAAGTTGGATTTTAGATTATAAATATTCATTAGAAAGCTAAAAAGATTTCCTACATAATGATATTTTATTTATAATTTTTCGAAATTAAATAATTTATTTTATTTATGACACAATGATGATGCATTAATTACTATAATAGTGAAAAATTAAAATAATTGATATTATAAATACCCAAATAAATATAATATGAAACTTTTAATGAATTAAACTAATTTTCTAGGATAATATGATATATTAGTATTGATTTAATTGACTTTTTTCGAAGTAATAAATCTGTTATGAGTTTCACAAAAAATCAACTATTGAATAGTGTCAAAATTGACATAAAAGAGTTCTTAAAACAAATATTATATCATTAATTGATATTAAATTCCTAAAAATCTAAGGTTCGGCCAAGAGACTTATATGATTATAGGTTAATCATTAATGGACCACTTGGGGGTCTCTTGGATGTATATAGTAAGTTTATTAACCATATTATATAAAAATACAAAGAGACATTGTAAAAGTGAAACTAATTAACTTAGAGTTAATACTTAAAGATAAGGTTAATATAAGTACCCAAACCTGTATAAATTATATTGGTTGAGTGGTTTTCGACCTATCCCCACCTTAACCTTTGAATAATAAGCTTTGGAGCCATTAGAAACCGAATATGAATTTATTATAAATTAATATTTCTAGCTTTTCCAAAGGTGCCCCTCACCCCTCTTATAAAAAGGGCACTCCTCCTTCTCATTTCTTCACACCTTCAAAGCCTTTTGGTTCGGCCAAACTCTGCACAAATACTCTCCCAACATCCCTCACTACAACCTAGAGGCCTTAGTTTGATCAGAAAGCCAACCTAAGGAGCCCTTTTGATCAAATCAAAAGGAAGAACCCGAAGAAGAGGTAATGATTTCACCACCCTTTTCTAAGTTCATTTCTTCTTCCACTTCTTCTTCCTTTGTTCTTACCATTCTAAAATAATAACTCCAGTATCTCACATATACTGTGATGTTATTATAAGTATGGTACAACCATATTCAGTATTCTATCCACCCTTTGAATAACATGTCACCATACGTGCGTACGTACGGCTTACCGTCTCCACGTCGTGGTGTAATTGTTATTCAATATAATATTATTTGGATGGGTATAATAATGATGTGTAACTCATGTAAATAATAAATATAACATGTTAATGATTCTATATATATGATATACCATTCATTTATATATTATTTTAATATCAAAATAATGATATTGTCGCTCGTGCGTACGTACGGACTACCGTCTCCACGAACGCGATGAGATTCATTCTCCATCGTATCCATTCAAGTATAATTATCATTTTATGATTTAAAAATGATGTTTAAGGACTTGATATCATTCTGGATATGAATAATATACATCCTATCCTTTACAAACATGTCTTACGTAACAAAACATATGAAAGAAAACAAGTAAGTTAACACCCGAAACAACGATAATACTAAGATATTATTATCAAATCAATATTAAAAGATCATATATGATATCATATTAATATATATGATTCTTGTATAATTTAATAACAATTATTTCACCATTATACAGGAGGTTAACCTACCACAACGAAGGAAAATTACAAGGTAAGGGTTATTTCACAAACTCTTCATTATCCGAGGTTGTATATACGTAATAATCTACTGGGATCTCTTTATCATCCACATCCATGTTTTCTTAAAAATGTATTCCAAAACATTTTTACTATTTACAAGAATATGGGTTAAATTTATTTATACCCTTGTTTTACTTTTTATAAGAGGTTTATAAAGGAATCTTTCCGTCGTTTTCAAAACAATGTCCTTTTTAACCATTTCGACAGAATTTAGGTAAGAATGTTTTTTTTAACTTATACGGCGGGTGCGGTTATTTTCCGCCGTTATAAAATCATCGAAGCTTTCCATACAAGTTTATAAGAATATTTTCAAAGAAAATGTTTTATTTTATATGGATCTTAAATGATTTCAAAATAAAAGGAGATACTTCTTTAAAAAGAATTTTGATTTCATCTATGTCAACATCCTTTGATGGATTTTAAGATTATTTGAAGTTGATTTATTATGATACAAAACTTCCATATTGTATTGAAGGTTTTGTGATATGTTTGACTGTGGATGTTCTATTTTTATACCATTCATAGTTTATGGTGAAATTATTGACATTTCGTATGCTAGTTTTAATACGAATGTTTATGATATGTTCAATCCTTTTCATATGGGAATGCATTGGACTTAATAAGTGATGGGTGGAGCCCGCTATAGCTCCTCGATGCATCGGTAGGTCTCATGAGACAAACTAGTGTCTTGGCACAAGGCCTTGACAAAATCTTATTTGTAGTCTTGGCACGAGGCCTTGGCTATGTGGTTATGATAGTCTGGAATTATGCATTCCATAATTATGAAAGTGGTTATTGATATTGCATGTGATTATTCGATTAGTAGAATATCCATGTGAACAAGTAAATGGCATTATTTCATTTTACTTTTGCCATACTATGTTGAAGTTCAGTTTTAAAAGGCTTTTGTTTTAGTAATTCATTGCCTTAAATGTTTATGCTTATTTTGAATGTTCCGCTATATTGTTATCCTTACTGGGCATTTGAGCTCACCCCTTTTCTATGTTTTATTTTTCCCAGGTAGTGAAGAAGTAAATTATGAATGACTTGCAGGGATATTATGAGGGGTTAATAGTGTGGATATGAAGACTTTGTTGTTGTAGTAGTTTTTCACTTTGAAATGTAATGTAAAACTTTATGATTATATCTAGTGTTTCCAAGGCTACTAAACCAATCGGTCTTTCGGGATTTGATCTTTCTTGTGATCATGCCAATGTTACGAAGTAATGCACCGACTCTGGGTAGCTGGGGTCGGGGCGTTACAGTCAAAACATCTGACGTAATCATTTTTGATTAAGTATATATAAATAAAATGTTTAAAAGTGAAATAAATTTAATAAGGACCCCTTTGACCATAGATTACCAACCAAAGTCATTTCATGAATTATTTTATATTAATAGTTTTTAAATGTTTAATTTGATTATTTTTAATATTTTGGTTTTTGATTAAACTTTTACAATAGTTGTAATGGATAATTGTCTCAATTTTACTTTTATGAGGAATACATCAAAATACCATCTTATTTGTTTTTTTTTGGATTAAATATATACCATATTTTCATTTTAAATCACATTTTATTTTATCTTTAATATATATTAATAGTTCTTTGATGATTATTTCTTATTGGGTTTCTGATTCAATATTTACCTCATTTGTAAGGGGTGTATCTCAATTTAAATTTGAATGATACTTATTTGTTATTATTCACCTAGTTAGTTTAATATGGAATATCTACATCCTGATGACTAATAATATCATTAGTTTCATTTATTCAATGATATTAAATGTTTCTTTTTAATGTTATTTATTTATAAGGATTATGTTTCAAATGTTTCTATGTGTTATGGGATGATTACGAAACATTAAATGTTATTTTCCTCATGACATTTTTTTCCATTTTAATCATTTTCCATTTTTCAATGTCAACAACCATTATTGTTACTCATCCTCGATTGAGGATATTTTTTATTGGTAAAATTGTAATTCATTCGTTGGATAAATTATTATTTTTTCAATGATACTATTGTGGAATCAGTTTCCTTTCCTTGGGTTATTTATGTTACAAAGAGATGGTTGTGGAAGCCATTTTATTTTCATCATTTATTTATGTTTACAAAAGTCTTTTATAAAACTGATTTTCTATCCATGGGTTATTCGTGTTTCAATGATTTTTTGATGGATCCCATTTCATTTACCGGGGTTGTTCATGTTTAAGTGATATTTTCATGGAACTCTTTTCTTTTCCTTTGGTTATTCATTTTGCAAAGATATTTCTATGGAGAACCCATTTACATTCAATGGGTTATTAATTTTTTAAGATATTGTTATGTTACCTATTTTATTTCCATGTGTTATTCATGTTTCAAAGATAATGATAGGGAATGAATTAACATTCAATGTGTTATTAATGGTAAAATATATTGTTATGGAACCCATTTCCTTTTCTTGGGTCAATCATGTTTTATGAGATTGTTGATGAACCAATTTATATTCCATGGGTTAATAATTTATCTAAAATTGAGTTTTTGGACCCATTTCTTTTCCATGGTTTATTCATGTTTCAAATATTTTTTTATTGAGCATGTTTCATTTCAGCATGCTAATAATGTTTCAAAGAGATTATTATAAATAATGTTTCATTTCCATGGGTTAATCATGTTATGTAAGGGCTTATTCATTGCTCCAATGATTTTAGGAAAGATTTCATGTGTTCTGATTTATCAATGGAACTTGGAAATTTAGAGGGTGGTTATGTCATAAAAAATGACGTGTGGTTCTGTGATAGACAAAAAAAATGTGGGTCCATGATATCCATCCAATTTGTTTGGTATTGAAGTCGGACACACGAATATTCAATTTTTATAAGAGAATTGTATAGTAGTCTCCACGTAGTTATTCCATTTATAAAATTGAAAGTATAACGATGTACCAAGACACCTTTTTGTGTTTCATTTTTATGTACATATTTTTATAATGTTCCAAATATTTTATATTAATATAACATGGATCATGATTATTCATTATGATGACTCATACCTATTTTATTTTTTCATATTTCATGGTTATTCTATTGATGGGTATGAGTTATTTTATGTCAACATTGGAAATTTTATTATTAAATTATACCCTTATTAAATATTATCATCATTGATTAATTTTAATTGATAATACTTATTATTAGACTTATTAAGAATTTGAACTCACCCTTATTTTGTTTTATTATCCTTAGGTCTTTAATAATAAGGTTGAATGATATGTTCCTATAAAGTTTTTCATATGGTTGATGTTGAGGACATATTATGGAAGAATAATTGTTATGTTATATAAGAGAAATTATATTTTGATGAAATATGAGTCCAACATGATATGAGTTTTTTATGTAAAGGTTTGACTAAAACTCTAATCCTAAATGGTCGCCAATGTTTTACATGATCCATGTTTTACAATGATGTTGTAAGGTTTTGATGAAATAAAATTGAATTCCGATTATTAGAATAATTGCTAGAAATGTAATGTTAGTAATTTTAGCATGAGATTTAGGGTTGTGGGACATGGGGGTTATAATTCTCATGTTCTCATATCCTTATGCTCATAATATGTTAACATCTCCCTTGTTCACCCATAAAAAGAATTTGGGCTCACTATTTCCAATGTTTCATTTCCCTAGGTTAAGATTACTGTTTTATACAACATGTTTATGAAGGTTTCTTTTGGTGAATAACATAGTGGGTTATGATATTGCTCCCTTAGAGACTATTTGACTGTGTTCCCATGTTGCTAAAGAGAATAGAACTAAATGATTCATGCATTGATCATTATGTAATTTAATGGACACTCATATATGAAAATATATTATTTATTTATGAGAAGTTGAAGACCAAAATTTTCATATAAGATAAGTTTTTAGTCATCCTATTGATACTAGGATGTGAAAACAATAGTGATATACAAAAAAATATATCTATGTTTAATCTAATGATATTTTAATGAATAATAAAATGTAATTTAAATTTAGTGAAGAATTGAGTGAGTGGATTTCAACATTTAAATCTTAGTCATGGTATTGTAGGTGGATTATGTTAGGGAACATATTTAAATGGGGTTAGTAATTTTCAAAATGGTGAATTTTGATAAACATAATAATCACTTGCTGTACAAAAATAGGCCTTGATGAACACCTAGATTGATACTCTAGAAGAAATGAATTAGAAAATAAAAAACGATTCAGAAAACAACATGAAGGATTTGAATAATTTCTAAGAGTATCATAGGTTAAATCTAATGTTTCATATATATAGAATAAATTTTAATGATTTATGAATCATGTAATATAATTTTCCTAATTATTTTATTGTCCCAAATGATTACTATTTGTGACAGTATGTTTTTTTGGTTTCAGTCAATGGATAAAACAAGAAGAAATCATGTGATCATTGAATCTGAAAGGAAATTCATTGGCTATGAGAATCCAAACTGGATGATGAAAATAGGGAAATATTATTTTATTATTTATAATCATATATTTCTATTAATAATTAACAACATGAAAATCAGTGATATTCATAATGTATTTAATAATCAAAATATGTTCTTTTATGAAATTTAATGTTGAAGTAATTTGTATGGAAAGATGATTTATCTTCCTATATTTTATGAATGTGGGAAGGATAACCTTAAATAATATATCATATAGTGATAAATATGTTTTTTGTGTGGAATATAAGGTCACGAAGTGATGAAATTTTATTGAGTTCAATGTATTTTGTGTGGGGAACATAAAAATTAACTAAGTCGATGCCATGATCTAGGATTTAATTTATAGACCAATAAAGGACCCAATCTACGATTTTACTTTAAGAGTAGGGATTTAACTATTTATCAATTGGTATTTAAGTATTCTACCATAGATTTATTTTCACAAATGGTATTTTGGTTATAATATTTATAAAAAATTTTAGGATTTTGTAAATTTTGGAAGAATATCTGACTATATGTAATACTAACTTACCATTAAGTAATACTATCATGGGATTATGTGTTTAAGTTTAATAATATTTTAAAAATAATAAAACTATCTTTTTTGGTTATATGTGATGGGTGTTTATGAAGAGAACAGATCTTTTTGGAGACATTTATTGAAATACAACCTTTTTTTGTTTTTGTTTTAGTGAAAAACATTATATGAAGATGAATTCCATTTCATTTTTTGGGCATATGAATAATTATTTTGTAACCCTTATGGTTTCACATATCCATTATATTGAAGTGAATATGGATTATTTCAATTTGTGACTTATATTAATATTGTTTCGAAAAAACTATAACCCACTTGTAATGTGACAACCTATCACATCTGGCATGGATATGGAGAATGAACACACAACTTATGGAAAATGAGGGTGTAGTTCTTACCACATCCCTAAAAGATAAAGTATATTTAGTGAAGAATCATGATGATATATATTATTATGATTCTTATCTATGTACAAGAATTCTCATCATGTTATGCTGGGAGGAAAATGTTATTGGGATGATCCAACCATTATCCATACAAGAATGAAAATGGGAATACATCACTCTGGGTTCTGCCATTAGACTCTCAAAAACATCCACATTGAATTATTGAATATGGTTTACTATTTATAATATAAAAAATTCACCACACTTAATATATATCCAATAATATTTATCATTGGATATGTTTTATAGGATATTCAATTTGTAATTTTTAAGGTTAGATAGAGTTCTACATTTCATTGTGTTTGAAAAGGATATAAGAATAACCTTAATGCTATAACATTGTATTCGCATGATCTTGATATAGATCTATGTTTCAACACAATCAATTATCATAAGAAAATGGTTTTTCTATAATAACAATTAAAACACTTGAGGATATGATAATATCTAATTATATGAATTCAAAATATATTGGCATAAAAAATGACTCATTATAAGTATTATTACAGAAATATATTTCACTTGAGCATTCAAATAGATCATTTTTATTCCCTATGTATAAAGATGTGTAAAAATAAAATGCAAATAATTGAATCTGTAGAAATAATTTACTTATATATTGAGCTTTATAATGAAATGGATGATATGTTTAGATTCATCTAATAAATTTTCTGGGTAGAAAAAAGTAAGCATAAATTTTATGTTGATAACAGTGGGTGTGATCTTGAAAATAAAGTTTGTGACAAGGTGTTTCTATAAACAAATCTATTGAAATAATCATGTAAATCTAATCTCGAGGTATTTGTTATCATGGTAATTATTTACCCAATCAAGATTGTAGCATATCAAATCGTGCTTCCACCTATCCTCTATATGTTTCATGATGTGTTGTATATATCTCACCATAGGAACTATATACTTGATCATTCACATGTAATGAATTCATAGGTATTACAATTAGAACATGATCTTTCATGTAAGGGAAAACATATAGAGACTGTGGATCATTCATAGATGGTTTTATGAAACAATACCACTCAATTGGTCAATAATTTCTAGTTAAACAAGAATCATTAAGATTTTTTTATGAATATAATGATTTAATGAGGCATTAGTTTCCAATGTTATTAATTCCAATGTGTTGGATTTATAGAGAAAATACCATTTTATTTGGTATTTAATGTAGCACCTCAAGATTTTTTGAAATTTTTTTCAAATAATTTGATTCATCTTTGTAAGTTTTGTTACCTGAAACACTGAGTTTAGCTTCCATCATGTGAAACACTAATCTTATCTTGTGTTACATTCAACCCCAAATGTAAAGAAAGTGTTAAATATAATTAAAATAATATTATATAATATCATTATTAACATATTTCCATTGTAATCATTATTATAAGAAAGATTAAATAAATTATTAAAACATTTGGCCAACACATTTATATGAAATATATTTTTTTGACTGAATAATTATTAATTAAAATTATAACTATTAGAAAATAAAGGAAATATTTTTGTGAAAATTATTTCTAAAACACAAACAAATTTTACCAAAAAAATTTATAAAAATAACTTTTTATATTTATTTTAATGAAATTATTAAATATTTACATTTAATAAAATTGTTAAATTTATCTTATGTTTTTTAGGGGAGTGATAAAAATAAATCAAATTTTGTACTTAAAATATATATTTTTATTAAAAGAAATTTCGTGGCCATTTACCCACATATTTTAATATTATTTTTTTATACTCATAGAAAAATAATTTTAAAAAATATTCTTATCTATTAATGTTACAATGAAAAGTTCATATTTTAATGAATTTTGAGAATTTTTGTAAAAGATAAATTTTTTGAGTAATAGTGTAAATATTGAATTTGAAATAGAATTACATTCCTTTTAAAGCATTTAAAAACCTAAAAATTGTTATAATATAGGTTCAAAGGTAATATTATTTCAATTATTAATATTTTAATCCAATTTATTCCATTATAATAAATTTTATATTGATGTTTGATGTGAAATCATTTAAAACATTTCAATCTTTTCACTTTCTAAAAGTAATATTTCCTCGGGTCTACTATAGTAATATTAAATTTAATTTTTTCACCTATATGAAATAAAATATGAAAAATGGATTACATATTTTTAATAAATATTATTTATATTATAGAATATGTTCAACATAATTTTTTACCATAATAAATAGTAAACACTATAAAACTATTTACCAGAGTAAATATTTAAAATTAGTATACTAAGAGATGAAACTAAACATATAAGTGTTAAAATGACTAAGACACATTACCGACTCCTATTTTATGTCCAAATTTTGACCACATAACCTTTAATGTTCAATAATATATCATTATTATCTTTTTTTATAGTTAAAAACATGGTTATGCCTTTTTAGTTTGAAAAATTTGATGTGTGGAACTCAACTCAGTTATAAAAGTCCACACCATCTCATCTACTATTCAACATAAAAAACTATTTTTTAGAAACTAACATCCAATATACATTCTATATATTCCACCTCACATTATATTGAAATTATTTTCATATGTAAATCCATCTTATGAATTATTTTTGTGCAAGCCAAAAAAATGTTTCTCAAAAAGTGGTAATGTGCCTAAGTGACCATCTAATTTAATTTATTTCTCTAACTCCATAAAATAATATTAAATTATTATGATATAGTTAAAATAGTATAACCAATATTATTTTAATATATTTTTTAAATTTCATAATCTGAATCTTTCTCCACTTAAATCCAATGGAATATGAAATTCATATTTTATGTTATGACAGACTATCGCCTCATAGGCCGATGTTTTTCATTTTCCATCATGACCATACAAAAAAGGTTATAATTATAGATTAAAATATATATATTATATTTATGTTATTATTATACTGTTTTATTTATGATATAACATATTAAATATTTTTTATTCCACGAGGGATCCAATAATTTAATTTTTGTGTACAATAGACTCCATCCCCATGAAAAGATTTGATTAATTTTTTTCATTAACTATTTTAATGGAATGAAATTATGTCAAATGAAATAAATATATGTGATATATTAGAAATAATTTTTTTTATAAAATTATAAAATTATTTACATTCAATTTGATTCATCTATTAATAAAATGGAAAAACATTTCATGCATATATACAACCTATTATGTATATAAATGATATTTTCCATTTACTATCTCTAATTTAAGGGATTAATATAAATAGATATATAATGAATATATATTTGTTATTTATATAATTTATAACTATATGGATATATTTTATCCATGATCAATTTAGGTGGATTGAATAAACCAAATTAAAACAATACAGTTATTACCCAAAACATGATTTTAACATGGAATTATTAATAAAATTATAATAAATAGTAAATATTTGTCCATGTAATATGTGATAATTTGAATTTTGGTACAATATTAGATTAATTATAAAAATATGTTCAATATATATTTTATATGAATGTGTACTAAATATTTCAAGACATAAGGTAATGGATTTTCATCAAACTCTTATTTTCTGTGAGAGAATGTCCTTATTCCCCACATGTTTCCATTATGTGGTGTGAATACTAACCGTAAATGTAATTTGTTATGAATCACAATAAATTAAGGTGTATTAAAATATCAATTTGATTCTCTCCCATTCAATGCGGTAAAAAATGATAATTTACCAAAGCGATAATGGAATTTTATCTCAGATGTCTTGTGGGACATAAGATAGGTTATGAACCTACCTTCATTTCAATGGTTTATATACTACAACTTTATGTTTAATATCATGAATATAGATATATTTATGATATTTGGAATATCATTTTTTCATGTTTAATGGTAATTATGACTAAAAATATGAGAAAGTGATAATGATTTTATGTCACAATCTCTTCATTTATCTGGATTATTTGTGATTATGATACAAATAATGTTTCCTTATAATATATATATATATATATATCGTGAATTTAATTATTATATTATTATTTAATGTAAATACTTAATATCACTTCATTTTACTCTATGTAAGTACCCAATATTTAAAAAATTATTATAATAATAGTCATATGTATTTCTCTCTTTGGTCACATACACATTTTCTTCCAAAACATTTTTTTCTAAAAATATATTAAAAAATATTTTTAAAATACTCCAAATGATTTCTAAAAGATATTTTTACCCATTTTTATCTTTTTGGAACATATTTTGATAGGAATATTCATGTTGTTTTCTACATAATTCTTATATGACTTTTACAAAAATCGGGAACGAAATCATTGATTAAAATGCCTAGTAGGTACTAGAGTTACCATCATTATTATCAGATAATGTTATAAATATTACATTTTTTGTTTTCATTTTTTTTTAAAATAAAATAAATTCCAGATTGTTTTATGAATTTTTAGGTTTAATGTTTTATTTTTAAATAAAATATTGTTTCTTCAAGAAATGTTCCAGGCCATCATTCAAAATAATTGGACATCTCATTGAAATACATTGATGTCACATTTTATTTATTATTATCCAAGGTTATTATTATTATTATTTATTTGGATAGTTTAATTTAATGATGAAAATATATTTGTGAATCTTGAGTCTCTTCAATACATTTTACCATGATTAAATTCTTTCAAAACCCACTTAGTTTATAATGGATTATAAATTGATGAAATAATGAAATTTTTATGAAACTTTTTTTTATTACGCATGTTATGATATTATTAAATGTTTATGAATACCTTTTAATATCTTATGTTTTGATATTTTGAATGTTTTATGATCTTGTGGCATATATATATATATATATTATGTTAATTAAATTATTTGTGGGACCAATATCTCCCACAAATGCATTGTGTAAATATGTATATCTAATGAGACAAACAAGAAAAGAATGGTGAGTAAAAATAGTTCAATAATGATATAATAACCCTATTATTTACTTATGATTGATCCTTAACGACTATGGTGGTTTATTGAGAGAACCCATTCGACTATTATATTCATGGAAATTATCCTTGAACTACCATGAAAATAATTTTCTATGCTTATATATATTCTATATATCTATTCCTTATCCAATGTTATATTATCTGGGTTCATGTTTATTTATTTCATTATGATTAATATCATATTAACTACCAATTTTTTTTCCATGACCTAGGGTGTTTAGCTATGATATGTCAGTTATGGTCTCTAAATGTTTTAACAATTCTAATGGAACCTTGTACTCATGATATGTTTATATCATCATTATTTATCATTATTGTGCATCTAAGATCACAATTTATTGTGTATCATTTTCCAATAATATTATTAATGGTTTTATTTATGACATATATTCGAAGGGTTATATTTATATAGAACATAGTGAGAGATGAAGTATCTCACTTATAGAAAAGTATTCTATGTGTCCATATTTCCATATTCATTGGACATAAATGATTTTGGAATTTTATTTTATGTTATTTAATGAATACTCGATGATTAATATATTTTATTTATGTTTTAGAAGTTTTTTTAGTCGCAATAAATACTTATCATGATCTATCATAAGAAATATTTCCATGTGGAATTATCTAACATTGGTAAATATGTACATAAGAAACCCATAAAAATTCTATTCTGATGTATGGATTTGATCCTATTAACCTATTAGCTCATCAAAATATATATCTAATGGTTTAATTTAATACATTAAGACATAAAATTATATTTTAATCTTTAATAAAATAGTAATATTATTTATATTTATGTTCTATAATTCACACCTTTCAAAAATTTCGATTATATGTCGATGTTCTTTTCAATTAATATGGATATACATTGTATTACAGATAAAAAATAGAAAATAATTGTTCTTAATAATTACCCTACACTTGTCATGTTTCTATTTTGGGTAATTTTAAATAATTCAAGAAATAAATTACCATGAAATAATTATCATACAAAACATATTAAATAGAACCAAGTAATTAATCCCTTTATGAAAATTTAATATAATATTTTTCTAATTATTTTAGTGCATGAATTTAACCAAATTCTTCCTAATCTTAATGTTTCTCCACTTCTATGATCTACTATTCCACACATGATTATATCATTGTGGTACTTTTCTAGTTCATCTGAAAACTTTTTCACCTTAAAAATTTTAGTGAAAAAAGTTTATGTTAGATTCATTAGTATAATGCATGTTAAATTTAAATAGGTATATCATAGTAATTATAACCTTTTCATACCATCCATTATGTATAACTAAGGGATTATTTCTACCATGTTCCTTTAGGGAATCAAAATTCAAATAAGGGATATCAATTTTTCATTCAACATCGTAAGTATGTTTCCATGGTTTCTTAAATTTTTGTCATATTATATATATATATATATATTTGTAATATTCAACATTCCTAACTCTATTGGAGTAATATATAAAAAATTAAAATATAGGAAAAACAATATTTTTATCACAATCCTTAAAAACCAATTAATTTTCCCCAACAAGTTTCCCAGAAAGTGGAACATCAACTTATGAGATTCCATAAAACCAAGCTTCTTCAAACCACTTAACAAAAAATAATGTTTTATAATTAACTAATAAATGAGAATGAATGGATATTTTTCCTTATATGGACTGTTATTATAAATTAATACAAATTATCTGTGTATTAAATAATATTAAATTCCAAGGAGTACATTTTATTGATTTGTAGGACATTTTCAATAAAAAATTCACCCAACCAGAAATATATAAAATGAATATTATAGTTTTGAATAATAATCATGACTTGTTCTTGTTTTATACATTTCGCAAGAATCTAAAAAATATTACACAAGGAATAATATGTCAATTAATAGTATAAAATTATCTATAATGTTATATAAAAAATAGCATAGTTAGTTTATATCTTCGATATTCAAATGAAGTGTCCACAAAAAAAATTCATGTCCATATAAAAAGGAAGTTCATATATATTATGTTTTAAATTTAAAATTTTATAAAAAATATAAACCCCACCCCCCCCCCCCCCCCCGCACACAATGATTTTTTTATTATAAGGAAACATATATTCGATTCACTAATTTCATTTTTTTTAGATTTTGAATAATTCAAAAATTCAAAATTTAAAAAAAAACCCTGAATGACCTAAAATAAAATGTGACCCCCCCCCCTTTTCATGATGACTAATTTATAACCAATTATGTTTCATACGATATTAATTATGTGTTCATTAAAGGATATAAACAAATAAAATATAATGTTATTTCTAATGAGATTTAATTATGAAATTCACCTTGTACTTCTATGACCTAGAAGTAAAATAAACACAACCTAGTTTTTTTATTTATTTCATTGAATAAAATATATGAAATTATCAATGGGATAATGAAAAGAGTTTTTCAAAAAAAATTGGGTATTTAATTTAAAATATGGATTTGTTTTTTTATTGATATGAACCATTTATTACTTTTCATAGAAGATTTATATTAAAACCCCTCTAGGTCAGCTCTTTCCAATGTAATATTATTCAACGTGTAGTCATTGTATAAATTCTGACACTTTGTATCCACCGTCTTTTTGTCAAACTGTTTATCTATGTGGATTATTTATGTTCAATATAAGTAGGCATGTTTCAAGACTATATCCTGAAATTAAACATATAATGGTCTTAAAAGTAGTAATGTTACTCTTCTATTGACTCATCTTTATGTACATTTTATTTTCCATCAATATTTAGGGAATCCCACTTATTTTCAAAAATATAAAACTCAGTAATGTGTGAGATAATCTTTAATTAATTTTCATTTAAATTAATTTGAAATTATTTCATCTAAAAATTATCTACACAATTTTTCATCAAGAGCTTGTAATTTTATTTAAATACTACATAATGGGGGTGTTTTCATAGGTGATGGTTGGTATCAATTCTCCTCCATCATTTACCTTAATTTCAATGCATTGAAAATGATTTATTATTTAATAGAAGATGATAAGTATAGTTTTTTATTGTTATTCAGTTCCATATATCAGATTATCACATGGCATTTCACTTCATGAAAAATCACTAAATAATGTAGCTGATGATTATTTATCTCCCACAAAAATAACCACTTCTTCAGAATTATCATTTTATTATTCAATAAAATCAAGTGTATTTATCAATAGAGATTATTTATATTCATTTTAATTTACTATATCTCTTTATCATATTTTATCAGAAGATTTAATTTTTTAGAGAATAAACTACCCATGCTCCCATCATTCATAAAATTTTAATAAAATAATGAAAAAAATAATTGAACTAATTTATTTAATCATAAGAAGTATCATGCCAAATATCCTTAATATGTTCTGTGATAAGGTCGTTGGAGGCTTTAACAATAATTTACAGACCACATTTACTTCTATGGAGAATTATGAAACTCTTTCATCAAGATATAATGGTGTGATGAAAATTTATTTTGTTTATTTAATATATTTTTTACAATAAGATAATGAACTGAACATGAATAAAATACTAAATTAATAATAAATAAACCCAATGTAAAATAAATTTTTTTATTATAATCCTATTTGTGTTATGAAATAATTGATATATAAAAGAACTGACTAATTCTTCATGGTTCCTAATTAGGGTAGCCTCAAAGGAGGGTAGTCATTATATGTTGTGCATAATATTTTATAACTTTTTTCAATGTTTATATTTAAAATAACAATATGAACATAGAAATGAAGGGTTGGTTTTTATGTGAAAAATATCAGATTGGATATAAAACATGCATATGAAAAATGTTTGATGAATTAAGGGATTTTTTATACTATACTAGAGATTAAAACATATGATAAATTTTTATATTTTTTATAATAATTTTTTATATTTTATTATCCCAGTTATAATATTTTATGTTATCATCCACTACAACTCTTATATTATGAAGAAGCGGTGCACTCATCAATCTTGGTGTGCAGTACACACACACCTCCTCCTAGGATTGTCGGTTGAGAGATTTAAACTGTATAAGCCACCCTAAGTCACCATCCTAATGTGAAATAAAAATAATTATTTACCCAATAACCCAAGGAAGATCATATTAATTTATTACTATAAGATTTGAGATATAATTCCTAGAATTAGTATAAAGAAAATCAAGGAATGCTTAGTGAGGCCACTTCAACTAGGCTCCAACCATAAAATATCTCCACCAAATAATTTTTTGTAAGAAATAAATTTTATTATGGGTGAGATAAGACTCTTTATATTTATAGTATTGTCTCCAAGGACAAATTTTTGGTAAATTATCCTTCATCAAGGATATTAGAAATAAAAGAGATAAAAATTAAAAAAAAGAATATGATTGTAAAAATTTGGAATACATATTAAGAAAATAAAATTAATATTATTATAAAATGAATCTTATAGATACATAATGTAAATCAACGATACATTTATTGAACATATTTAATTTTATTTATTTGAATCATGATATCATCAACATTGAATAGAATTTACATGATACAAAATAGATATCAATTTCATCTCCCAAAAAACCAATTGTTATCCTTAATAAGATGGGTCCCATGTTTCTAATTAGTTACAAAAACTATGATTTTTTTATACAAGACTATATATTGGTTACCCCCTTCATGCAAGAATAGAATATGTCCATAATATGTGATTGGATTCCTTGATGATTTTATAGAAATTTAGGTGATTTAAAAATCATACGACTACATTGAATCTTTATAGAAAAACATTTAGAGTGAAATTGTTAATTTCATTTAGAATGGAAAATTTTTCAGATTCGAATGATACATTATGCGGTAATAGATCATGAATTGTATTTGAACAATAATTTTCAAGAGATAAATATTATTTTAGGAGTTTGAGAGTACATTATATATGTAATAAAGGTTGTGATAGAGAAAATATGGATTCATTGTTACAAATGGAGTGTTAATGAGAAGTTTCAATGTCAATTGGATTTTTATGAATATTTTATTTGATGAGGTAGAATATTTTCCCATAATATAAAATCAAAATTATATTTATGTTGTTTCACATTTATATTTTTAGGGGTTATGAGGTGCCACCTATAAGGGTAGTTTGAATCGATTTGAGGATGTGATTACATTGATAAATTATGGATGATGTTCCAAAAAATAATAGGAATTATTGATATGTGAAACTATCCTATATATATATAACATAACATCAGTAGGATGGTGTAATATCTTAAATATTGGATGTGCGAATTGGGTTCAATCTGATTCCTTGGGAGGAATAAAAAAAAGTTATTTTTGTATAGGATATAACATTTAAATCTTATGTGTCATTACATTGGTAGGGTAGTCCAAATTCATGTGAAAATAAATTACATGTTTACTAATTTTATGCTTTCTCCGAAGACAAAAAATCACAAATTACCACATATAAATGGAATTTTTATTATAATTATTTTAACATGTTATTCTAATTTTCAATTCCTCTATAACTAGCCATATAAAATTTTCCTACATAATAAAAAAAATATTTAAATTTTATCATTTTCACATTAAAACATATAATCATAAGTATATAATTAAAATAATATTTTTACAATTTATTCCAATTATATATCTTTATACAATATTTTTAAAAATAGGGATTTTAAATTTAGATGTTATCTTATATGTTGTGTTATAAATATTTTATTTTATTTGAAATCTATATAAATTTTAAATCTCATTTTTGATTCTCGAAAAATATAAATTAGAAGAAATCATACTAGAAAAATATAGAAGGGGAAAAGGCGTTATAAAATTATGGAAATTAATATATCAAAATAAATTCCATGATAGAATAATTTTGTCTAAAAAAATGTCAATTGAATTTTGTAGGAAGTAAACATGCCTTTTAGAAGTCCCAAGTTGATATTGGTTAACAAATGACCAGTAAAATGAATTAAATGATTATAGATTAATATCACAAAATACAAAATATTAAATAAGGAAAAATGAGAATATTTAATAGAATATTAATTATGAAATATATTTTAAAACATGAAGTAAATTGAAAATTGAAATTTTTACCGTATTCAAGGTATGAATTATTCTTTTTTTGTTTTTACATTGTATTTAAATACATTATATTATATTATAGGTTAACAAGTGGAGGAAACAATTCTTGTTACAAAACACAAATAATCATTTTTTAAAGTGGAGCATCATCAATCTCCAACAACTACCAAAAATGCTTTAGTTATTTTGTCTTCATAATTTTAATTAATTGTATAGATGCATAATCACTTAACCATTTTTATTATTAAATATAATTATTTTATTTGTATGGAATCCATTAACATTGAGTCTATGTTTATCCATTTTTTATTTTATTTTAATTTCCTTCTAATTAATCTATTTGGGAGTGGGGTTTTGTTGTAGGGTTATATATTTTCCTATTTTCTTCTATAATTATTTACATAAACATATCCACGGTATTCCACCATATTTCTATTGTGATAATTTTTTTTTACCACTCCCATATTCATTCTATACTATTATAAATGTTTTGGTTTTTATGGGTATAAGGCCGATAAAGGACATAAAATGTATTATTTTAATACTATTAATCATGATTATGATTATAATTTTTATAATACTACATCTATATAATACTCTTAAATAATAAAAACATTTCTGAAACCCTATCACAATCCTCTCCCATTATCATATCCCATTCAATATATTATTTATACGACAATACCTAAAAATCATACATATAATATTTAATTCGTTGTTTTATATTATAGTGAAACTACATGATTTAGCAAAACTAAACTCACTACTATGCCAAATTTGGCTTCTTGATCCCCACTTTCTATTCGCTAGAACATGGGTATCATGAACATACACATGGAAATGAGATCAACCCCATGTTAAAAAAGTAAAAATGTAGCGGAAAATACTTATAATCTGACATCACTAATATATATGGTATATATTCATGAACAATACACACATATATATATATATATATATATATATGAAAAACAAATATTATTAAAATAAATATCTGTCCAAAATGAACAACATGTTAAAATGAAAAAAATACAACATAGGAAAAATAAATGTAACAGAATAAAATAATCTAGGCTAAATTGGTCATTACCAAATCCAAATAAATAAAACCCAAACAACACATATTAATACTACATATGACTTATGATCACCCAACACATCCAATAACATCGATCACAGAAAAATTGAATGATTAAAAAAATTTATCAAAACATGGAACCTAAGATAGATAATAGTGGATACATACAATCACATTAACCGGTTTATAGGAATGGTGATCACTAAAAATTACAAGTAAGATTACACTAAATAATATATTATTAACCTTAAATAGTTCAATATATAAATTCGCATTTCAACATAATTTATAGCATTTATATTTCACTTGAGTAAGAGTAATAATATATCATGGTTTATCTATCCCTTTCTGATATTGATGTAAAAAATTTGAGAAAAATAGACTCCCAACTAAACCAACCCATATTATAAACATTGGATTAAAATTAAGGTTTTTTTATTCCCACCCACTTTAAAAATAGTGAAAAAGATAAATTTCAATTCACAATGAACATTTTTTCTTATATTTCTAAAACAATACATAATGAATTTTCAAAACATTTTCGTCATTCATGTGTTGAAATGAATCTATCAAAAACATAAATTTATTATTTTTAATTTAAACCAAGATCACAAAAAAAATATTGAATCATAATCACAATAACCCCATGAAATAAATTTTATAAAAATAAAATGATTAATAATTAATTTAATGTATCATCTAATAGAAATGAAGATAATTGATATAAATATTGAATATGAATTAGTATATCCAAAATATATTTAAATCGGATGTATAATAAAGGTAAAATTATCATTTACTAACATGGATGATATTGAAAATGGTCACCTTGAGTCACATATCTTTAAGGGACCCTTTGTGAAAGAAAAAATAGACATCTGCAAAAATTGGGGTTAATGAGTAGAAAAAAACACCTAGCAAGGTGTAACATTCATAAGGAACCATATATCTGATGAAAATAATATTATTGTAATTAAAATTTATATATTCAATAAAGAATCCCAAATCTTCCATGATATCAATAATAGAAGTGATAAACTATAAGGAATGTGATCATTACATAATAAATCATTTTAAAAAAATATGAATAAATATCATACCACATAAATCAACCTCACTTGATACAACTACATTTACATTCATTCAAAGGATGATAAAAACATATACCACATCCCCATCCCTACCGCCCGCAATAATGATCAAAACATAACAGAATAGAATAAGAGTGAGGCTAATCACAATTTCATTAAAACTTATTTAACAATGTTTAACTCAATAGATTGAAAACATTATTCAAATACCTATAAATTTTATGTCTTTTGAAAAAAAGACCATTTAATCCTTCCTATTAATTAAATATTTATAATAAACCCATTATGTATCATCTTCCTTTTTTAGATCTGTTTAAAATAATGTAACTCTAAAAGTATTAAAAAATTGAATTTTGGTAACACTTTCATTTTAAATAATATAAGAGTTTCAAAAGATCAAACATATACATTCAAAATTATCTAGTTAATTAAACCATTTTTAAGCCTCTAAATACCATTAATAGGTCCATGGGTGCAGTTTATCAAACACATTGCAAAGGAAAATTCTACACCACATGATAAAATCATATATAAATAATTTTTGAAACCACATGGGAAATACATATGGTTCTTATTTTGATTTAAAATTAATTTAATACATTCAATAATTTTATATCATGTAATATAATTGAATTACATAACAACTCATAACAAAATTCATATATAAACATGTCACAATAATTATCTTATAATAACTAGAAACAAAATAAAAATGAAGGCATCCACCTCAAACTAATAAAATCAAAAACTCCATTATTATATTAAACCAAAAACCTAAAATAAACTCTCAAAGAAATTTTGAATCATAGTTAAAAAGTGAAAATAGGGATAACGTAGAACGGAAGAATGTGAGAGAAAATGAAAGTTAAATTCTTTATAAAACAACATTAAATAGAAAGTTAAGTGCCCAAAATAATAATAAATGTGAAGGGAAGAGATCACTATGTGTGTGTAAGGATGGATGAATAAGAAAGGGTATATAAGGTGGAATTTTTTTGAAATATCAATCTACATTATTTCTTCAATTTCATATTTTAATTAAATTCGTGAAAACCAAAATAGATGATACAAATTTTGTAACCTATACATTAATCGTGTAATTAAAAATAGAAAATAACCATACATTCTCAAACTATGACCACTTATATTTTAATAACTATGTTCTAACCATGCGAGTCACATAACATAGAAAATGAGACATTATGTTCCCTTCAGAACCCCACACAATTTTATATACTATATTCTAACCCCGAATAATGTGCTAATAAAAACTATAGAGCCCCTAATATACATAACACATGGTTTCTACTAACATTGTATAATCCCAGTTCAAAAAAGCTTTCACAAAAAATTGATCATATGGTTTATTATTGGTGTTTCAATTTTTGGACTCAGCTATAACTACCCATTTAAACAAGTCTTCAAAAAACATATTCAAAATCATTTTTTTTTTATTTTTAAATTACAATTTTAATTTATAAGTGTGAAACCTTACAACTTCATCCAATATAAACCATTAAAATTAAAAAAATCCCAAATAAAGACTACACAAAACACCACTCCCTAATAATTTTGTCAAGCCTCCACCGCCGCATGACCGCTCATCTAGCTGTCCCATGAAGGGTTGCAAGGACCTGATAATGATGGAAAAAACCTTCAATAATCAAAATGAATTATAATATATCATTATAAAGGTAATCACACACATTCCCCTAAAATTTTCACACTGAACATGAAAAAGAGTAAAACTATTGATTTAAAAATCATCAAACCAGACTCATGGTGTTTTAAAATACCCAAAAATAATATTAAAACAAATATCTGTTGATATACAATATTAAAAATTCACCATATAAAAATGGATCCTTGTGAATTAATAAGAAACCACTAAAACATGATAAGTCACACTCATTTAACTCAATCCCTTGAGAAAACTGATACGTTGAATGGGTATCTTTGGGATTAATAATTAATATAAATCGTAAAAATCTAATTTGAATAACCATGAAAATTAAATAGTTCCATTATCTATATACACCCACAATAAAAACCATGTAAAATCTATATTGAAAGAACTAACCATCAAATGAAATCTAAAAGGCATATAAACCGGCATACCAAACCAACACATCCTCAATAAAAGAATGAAATATAACCAATCAATAAAATGGATAAAAATCAATATACATGGATAAATCATCATTAAATGATAATATTATTAAGGTTATAAGAGTCCATAATCATTGATCACTAACCCATGGTGATTCATAAATGACAATTCCAACCTAGTTGCACCCACGACTATAAAAAATTACTATACCACCATGTTACCCCATACCAAACACTTGGAATTTTAATGTTATCCAAAAAAAGACTAATTAAAATCACTATTCATGAAGCTATAATCATTTGAAAATAACATAAAATTATAATCAGCCAATATTTCTTGTACATACCAAAAGAAATCACCCATCATATAAAATTAATAAAAATGAGACACAAGGGCTATAATAAACGATGCTCACATTTTTTTAACAATATTAAGATCCTTAAGGAGGACCCCAAAAACCAATCCTCATCCAAATCAATATCACCTATAAAAATTCAACACACATCATCTCTTAATGAAATTAACATTGGTGGTTATAAATACCACCTTAAACAATTATCAATAGATCACAATCACCCCGGAAGAAAGCTAAAAAATTCCATGACATATCCACAAAAATGTATTAAAATAATATCATAGAAAACATAATACATTGAATTATTATACATGATAGAAAGAAGATTAAATATATAGAAAAATAAAAAATTACACTCTATTTAGATTTATTTAATTTTCAACCGCTAAGAGAGACATACCGATGAAATAAGAATATTCAAACTAAGTATCACTGAATGTAACATGGTTCCTACATTCCATCGATTCATTTCATGGTGGTTATTATTAAAAAAATATGAAATATGAATCACACCCATTCATTTTTACTAATGAAAATCGACTACTCCCAACCATCATGGAGGGACAAAATTCCAAAACAACTAAATAATGAAATAGAAAACACATGCCAACCTACCATTCATTTTAAAACTATAACATTACAAAAGAACTGATAATCATATTTTAGATGTGCATGATTTTTTAAAAAACCCAACCATTTGGAAACAGTTAACATAATTTAATGATACCAATTCTAGACATGAATTTAAAAACATTAAATTAGCATTGAAACCTAGTTGGTTCTCATTATAATTAATAACCCACATTCCATTATAATAAATTTCACCATGTTAAAAAATATTAAAACAATTATTGGTCTTAATTTAAATACTAAAAATACATTATAATAACCACATTTTGGTTGAAATATTTATTAAATAACACATGAAACATGTTTTATTCCCAAAACACAATCCAAAAACAATTTTGAGATCATTCATTTCAACAAAATATTTAAAAAAGACTTCATTTTCCAACTAGATGTAACTATTACATTCACACCAAACCAATTATATAATAATGTGTTGGATATGATACTAACCATATGTTAAATTACTGAGAAGCCAAAATATATAAATAAACTATAATTGTTTTAGAAAAAACATACAAGTTGTAATGATATAACATGTTTAGAAAAACTAAAAACCATTATGTGATAATATTAAAATCTAAAAACCCACGAATGACACTATAAATAATGCATGAAAAATATAAAATAATAATCAATAGAAGATGTACAAAAAATTGAGTGAAATTATAACACTTTAAAAAAACTAATAATACAATAAAGTAAATAAATCTTGGACCATGATGGAACCACTCCAATACAACACATAAACCACTATATAACTTCATCTTTTCCAATTATGATAGTGACCCCAAGGATCCCCACATGACAAGTAAGAAAATTACATATTCCATATATCGTAGAATCCAAAATATTAAAATTCACCAATGTTCATATGTAGTGGGTGTGTAATTTTACCAAATGGGATACCCCAATGAGAATATTCCTATATAAATTTTTGACCGATAGTAGATTATATTGTCAGATAATAAAATTGATTGCAAGAATATAAAAAACAAGATAATATAATTTCATAATTATTACTGTAAAGTAGTTGGATAGATTTTAAAAATGTATAACTGAGTATGATTTTTTTATACAAGTATAAAAGTCATTCATTATTTCAATTTGGAATAAAGAACCCATGTTTCAAAACACACACACACACAAACAAATCCATGTATTTTCATAACATAGACAAACCATTACTCATGAGTGGTGCATCATCCTTCCACAATTCATCTCTTGGTTGCCCAATTTTACTATAGCACTTATGACCATGATCATTCCAATTTTTTATTTTATTTTATGTAGTTATTTATGACCATTCTCTTCTCATGGTTCTGTACTAAATGATTGCATTTTTGACCATTTTATGTGCCCCATCGATATGAGAACATGCAACCCAACAATGCCAATAAAATTTTAAAAAAAATCATAATTCATTGAAAACCTATTTAATAAATTTATCAAATAAAATATGGGTGACAACCACAAAACAATTTTATAGAACCAAACACATAGAGAAAAACCATTTATGTTTTATATGGGTAATATCAATTAACTCTAAATAATGAATCTTTAACAAAAACCAAAATCTTACTCATTCCAATACAAATGGAAAGGGTGAAATCCCATATACCTCAATTAGACTCGATACGATGAATTTCCTCGATGAATAAGGCTTAATAGGTTTCTCCATCCATTCAATCATGGAATTACAAATACACTCCCTAATAAGAAATTCTAAATTCTAGATCTTGGTATGAAAATCTTGATCAAGGTCCTTCACCAATGGAAAAAATTATAGCAATGAGGATGAATAATAACTAGAAGATTTGCCTTTATTTATTTAGAATGACACACCTAGATCAAATGAAATCATTCATTATATCAAAGATAATGTAATAAATTACCAAAGGATGGAAAACATCATGAGAATGAAGGGAGAGATTTTTATTAGAATCATTATATGTTTGAATTAAATAAAACATGATGATAAAACCCCATTCATTACATAAATTAAGGATTTATCTCATCAAACATAATGTTTTTATATATTTCAAAACACATGTCACCTCCTATTAAAAAAATAACAATTTAATGACAAGAATAGAATATCTCCTCATGAACTAATTCTGTCTAGATACCCATTCACTCCATCAATTAAATTCATAGTAACCCATGTAACTATTTAGGCAATGAATATCCATTTGGAGTGTAAAATAGTTCCTATATCCATTTTTAACCGTCCTTTCCACCTTCACTATGAAATAATCCATCTATATAACTGAAAGAATTCCAATATAAGTGAAAAAATATGAAATAAAGACATAATTTAGTGTGGGGGGGGTTATATTCTCACCAATATTGGGATTTCACTCATATGGATGATGGAGTTTTGCAGTTACTTTTCAAAAGATTATATCAATGCTCCAATATAAACATACATCATTCCTAATTTTATTTATGTAAATTTACAGACTTCTATAAGACATATAATAAAGAAATGGACCCCAAAGTTCTTTTCTTTAATATTCATAATCATTATATGAAAATGGAAAAATGTTTCATCATGATAAAGAGTAACATTATTCCATCTAGCCAGATTACTGGAATTTGCGTGATATTTATTCAGTTGAGAGTCATAAAAGGCATTTCATATAAGACTAAATATTAGTGGTAAGGAAAAATTGTACTGATAATTCCAAGTCGACTCTATAATTTAATATGTTCCAACAAATTAGGGATATAACATCCATTTATTTTACAAGCATTAGGAACCATGTCTTAGTTACACTTTCATGAATAAATTGTAACACAAATTGAAAGATAAATTTTGGTTATGATTATTTATACATGGTTTCTTTAATCTCTATGAAATGGTCATTCATTTCCCAATCATCCGGATCTACTCCTATTCTCAAAGAAAAATAAATAGTCAAAAATTATTTTTCTTCTAATTCCACCCAATATTGTGGAGAATGAATGGGATTACCATATCAATCATTCAATGAGGTCATATGTATCATCACCTTAGAGTTGATATTTTTGGATAATTTCATCAAATGAATATAATCTTCTCATGGACCACCAATGTCTATGATACCAGCTGTATGCATATTTTCCAAAATCAAAATACTGCATTTTGACTATCCAAAAAATTATTTATTATTTTTTGTGCTCAATTTGTGCTGAGTTTTGAGAGGATTTTACACATAACACTATAATTAATATGTGAATTGATGATATCCTTATGATATGATATAAACTCTAGCTACTTTAAAATGTCTACATATAGAATATATATCATTTATAAATCCATTACGATATTATAACCTCTAATTAAGAAAAAGTGTAATGTCTTAGTCAGTCAATCCAAAATCACCCAAATATAATAATTCTTCCAATGTATCAATGGTAAACAAGAGAAAATGTTTGTGTCAGTATATTATAACATCCATACATATGTGGGAAATTATTACATTATACCATCTGATCCATGATGATCAACCATAAACTGTAGAAAATTTTAAAACATCATAAACTAAATGGAAATATTATGCTTCATACCTGGACACCATGCATGAGATTTCATTTACATGTAAATTATTTAATATTAAGATGAATAACCCATTTTAAATATTTATACAATAAAAATAAATTTTATTAAAAATCCCAAAGGATTTTAATTTACTTCTAAACATGCCACAATTAGTTTTCATCCTTTATCCAGTCATTAGAAGTCTCCCTCCCCAATATGTTTGAACTAATGGTTGTGTAATAAATATCAAATAATTTATCCTCCATGCCAAAATCCATCAATTTATGAAGAATATTAATGGGGAAGAAAAATTCATTCGTATTCTATTTGGAATTTTCCTAATTAAATCCAAAAACAATTTTCATCAGTTCCCATTTTTCATGAGCCTCCATGATATCATCCTTATACAACATCCATTTCAATGAATGTACCCTAAAATTTACATTCCATAGTGTTAAAAATACGATTAAGTAAATAATTTAGAGATATTCCATGATCCTTAATTTCCTAATTTACATGTCTCACTCAAATAATATTTTTTCCAAACTAAAATTAACATTGAATAATGTTAAATTTTCAACAAAGAGATTATGCCCCATGTTTATAATGCATGGTACATTATAGAAATTTGCAGATCAAATTCTAGATTTTTATTAACATACATTCACAACTTCTTCAAACCATAGTCCATTAGATGATCTCCCTACATGAGAATATAGCACACACTAGATACAAATATATCAAAATATACCATGTAGAACTAGACCTTTTGGAAATATTAATATTTATGATAAGATGAGATAGGGATTACGATCTATAAATCATTAATTTAATTCATCATTCATTGTGAATGGAACTCCCATTATTATTATATAAGTCATAATGTAATCAATTCCCAATAAATTTGGAAGAATGATATTATAATATCCTACTTGTCTCCAAGAGATTCATATTTCAAATAAAATGTTATATTTATTCCATGAGATGAATGCATCATTCTTCCTGGGGTAAATTGATATTTCCTCCTTATAAATGAGATTTAATTGAAATATAATTATTGAATCTGGAAGTCAAACTAATAAAACATAGCAGGTAATCAATGATTACGAAATATACATAGTATAATATCCCACCAATCCTCATGGTTATTCCTACATCGATACTAATAAAATATATCATTAAAATCACCACTAAAAATGAATCAATGTGTCAGTGGAATATATGATTCGTCAAATATAATTTCATAGATTTTTGTGGATTGGCCATTTTTTGTTTCTAAAGACCAAGGTTCTCAATGGAGTCATGGATGATGTTTGGAGGGGTTTATCTACTATATATTTAATGTAATGGAGGATTTCACATAGTGTAAAGTAATATGATGTGAATGAGGTTTTCACGTAATGTAATATATTAGGGTTTATAAAATAAATAAATAGATGAGGATATGTGTTTTTGGGTGGAAACTAAATTCTTTGGATTGCAAGACTTGAAAGGGGATTACACGTTGTGTAATTCCACAATTTTGAATGATTTAAAACATTTCCAAATGATCGGGTTATCAAACCCTACAACAAAAGTGGATCTCTCTTGAATCCAGGAAACATGTTAACCCCCCCTCCCTCATTCATTGTTTTGGGGATAGTTATTAATGTATTGATTCCTTGAATCCATTTTTATTCGTCGTGACTTGGGTTGATCCAAGGTGTAATTTTCCTTTGTATTCCAACGGTTTCTATTATATTTATATCTTCTCCCTAACGGTCTAAATTTGATTAAATTTTGGATGTTCTCATACGTTTTAGTGGGGGTTTTATTGGTTTAGGATTGTGTGTATATGCCACAAAATCATTGGCGGGATCTAATTCATGTGGGAGAGGTGATCAGAGATCTGTTACGTTGTCCATTATCATGCGAATAACCACTATGACCTTTGAAGATATGATATTTATTTTTTATCTACTTATTTACATGAATTCATAATGTTATAATTATTTATACCTTTATATCACAATGAATCTAACCTCATAATTATTAAAAACAAACTATTGAACTTTTATCGATTACATAGAGATGTTGTTGTTTGTACCATTATAATTGGTTGCATCTTATTTTCTATATTGTGTGATATATATGATGTGGATTTTGTTCTTGTTTCAGCATGTCAATTTTTTAAAGAATGTAAATAATTAAAGGCATGTATATTAATTGTTTAATGAATCTGTATGTTTTTGTTATAATTTTATGATAATCATATTGATGCAAGTATGTATGTTTAATTAAATTGGTCAATTAAATTGATTCATATTGATTCATGTTGAATAAATAATTAAAGGCATTTCATATTAATTGTTTAATTAATTTATTATATATTTTTATAACTTTTATCTTAGGTTTCCTATAAATTGGACTTATGATATGGAACCATTTAATTCAAGAAGGAATAAGAATCATTTGTTTGATAAAATATAATTCTTTTGTACAGACTAGTTTTACCACATGATTGTGACTTCCAAGTTTCTTATTATTTTGATCCATGAGAGCTCATTGTGTGTGAAGGATTAATTTCTTGTTTATATTCCAAGATCCTAGTAGCTATGTTTGTTTTCCTGCATCTTCTAATGTGACTAGTGCCTGGGATGGCTGAGCCTAGAGGTCTTTTGTGGTATTAGCGGTTGGGAGACTAGGGTTTTTGTGGTAACTTATGATTCTATGATTGGAGAGATGCTTCCGATAACATGTGGGTGTCATGGAGGATACCAGAGATAACATATTGGGTTGAAGATGGGATGACCTATTGATATAAAGGATGAATTCTTACTTAAATAAGATGTTTGGTCGAAAGACATGTTTTTTGTTTATCTGCATTAATTTCTCCACCTCTTGATGTATATGGATGATATTGGGTTCATTATTTGTTCGGTGTCTTAGGAGGATTTCCTAGAATTTCTTGTAATATGGAATGTAATTATTTTAAAAAATTAATATATGATTAGACCACGGGGCTAGATTTTGTGGGATGTAATATTGAGGTTATAATTATAAGATGCCATGGTCTCAAAATGCATATCCTTAGATGGTATAGAAAATTGGTTGTCATTCTAATATTATAAAATGTGGAAAATTTTAATTTTTAATTAATGGAAATTAATTAATTAATTTAATGTGTATCTAAGGAAAAAAAATGATAATATTATATAGTTTTTTAAATGTTTTTTAGATTATTAGAAGTTATCTTATGTGTGTATATTTCAATCATGCTGACCCGTTCAGTCGATCCCTCTATTTTCTCTTGTTCATAGGGTTTTTGAGTACCACCTCATAGGGATGGCATTCCACCTCCTCCTTCCTTTTCACCCTCACATCGTGGAATCTTCCTTTTCTTGTTCTTTCCTTCTTCCTAATGGAACATTCCTTTATTCGATCAAGGGCTTGCTAAAAGAGATTTCCCCCACTGATTCATCAATCCTTCTAACATCAGCTATTTTTTGTGGATTTCATGGACCATTCAAATACCACTCTAACATCATGTTCCCTTGATCCTCATTTGTTTGAATATCGAGAATTAGCTTATAGAGGTTTTGAGTCCTATGTCCCAGCAGTCGATGGGTTTGCAGGTGCATCTGATGTATCCCTTCATTAATTATGTAGGATATTGGTTTTCTTATCACCATTTGATGGTATAAATTAGATTCCATAGTCGCTAAATCATACAATTCCATCGATTTCCTCAGCGCCTCTACTAGTTGGATTTGGATTGGTGGAATCTTTAAGGTTCTATAATTTGTGGTTCGGCGACTATCGATGCTCTCGACGCATCATGCCTCCATTTTTTCATGTGAAGTTGGTTACAATTTTGGAATATCTGATTTTTGGTTTCGTTGATATTTTTTTCTAGGTGGTTCTATAATTTGGTGTTAATAAGCTATGAATATCCTTGAAGATCCTTGTTTTTGTCTTTGGTTCAATTAAAACATCACCCTACCATTTGCATTTTTTTATTACTACCACTATAATGATGTTTTTTTCTAGTGGTTAATGATTTCCTGTGATGAGATGTCGATGATGCATTGATTGTGATTTCGTGGGCATGGATCTAGGTAGATCGTCGCTTGAGTTATTGATGATTGGCCCAGTTTCATGAATTTTAATTTTGAATTTGAATTTTAATTTGGATGTTTTGGGGTTAATTTAGAATCCATTATGATGTTTATGTTTTTGGTTTCAGAATTTTGGTATCTTTTATGGTGATTTTCTCTATCATCCATAATTTGGTTTGTTTATAAAATGGGAAAATTTGATTTTTGGCGTGCTTATATGATATCTAGTCGTAACAATGACATCTGGGAGTCCGATAGAACATAGTAGCAGTTGAGTATGGAACTAGTTTATTACCAGAGTATAGCTCTGAGAAATATAATATCATATATATTTTGTGTTTTTATTATCTAAACCACCATTGTGGTTAGGGAAAAATACACACTATGTATTCCATGTCATGGGGGTGTTTTACAAAACATCCAGATGGGAGAATGGATGGTTGACTGGAGACTTTATTCCAACTCTCTACTCTTGGTAGTTACTTATACTGGTATGTATGACTATTATTGTTTTCCTCTATATGTGTAGAGAGTTTTTATGACTTGTGATTATTTATCAATGTCGTATTATGGAAATATGTTCCAAAATTACTACTACTGGTATTACATGCATACATTGTTCCCCCTTGAGGATTCCTACTCAGTGTATGGGATGTGATTTCTTGAGATACAATACACAATCTATGATACACATGATGTGGGATTAGGTGGCTACCAAAAACTAAATATCATATTTTGGTAACATGGGTGTGGTGTTTTGTTTCATGAGGTGTATATTTTAGTTGTTCACCCAGGTTTCCACAATCTTTCCTTTTTGGAGATAGATAATTAGGATTTGTTGAAACGATCCAAACAATCATTAATGAAAATTCTTCTTCATCTAATTAAATTTCTTATTAATGATATATAAAATTTTATATTAATTGGTTTTACATTTATGGATTTTAAAATACTATTATTTATTTTGATAGTTTCTAATATAGCCATTGAGAAATAATCACATGATTAGTATAAATATAAGGCTTTGACAAATCCAATTTACTCAGTCACAGGATGTGATGGACTCATCCAGTAGACTTTCCCCATATGAATCTCATTTTTTAGAGCTCAGAATGGAATCAGCATCATTGGGCTTCGCTCTTGACAAAGCTCAAGTCGACATTGAAGATGTTAAGCTTGAGAAGAACTGCCTATGGGAGATGTGGAAGTTGATATAGATTACCACCAGAGCGATGTTATCCGAGCCACCCAAAGAGTCTGTCTCCATCACACACCTTATACTTCGTTCTTTTTCGGGTGTTATAAGGGGTTATGTAACAAGACCCTAGCACTATGACAATGTAAATTAATTTTGTACAAATAATGTGCATTAAGTTTATTAATGTTACATTGTAAATAATTTTTAAAGCACAAATAAAATTTTTAGTTAATGTTCCACTAAGAAATATATTTTGATTAATTAATGGATTTTTTAATTAAATATTATTTTAATAAAATATTATTTTTGTTATTAAATTAATTTTTATTAAATATAAATGTTTTTATAATTTTATGAATGCAACTGTAATTTTTATTAAGGTTTGAAAGCCATTTTTTCAAAACACATGAATTTTTTATAAATGTCATTTTTTCATTTAAAAGGTAAAATAAACATATTAAGAAAATTATTTAGATAAAATGTATATTATTTCTGGAATCAGGATTTTGAAATTATCCAATCTGGATTTTTTCATAATCTTCTAAGATAGTCAAAATTTGGGGTAAAAAATAAATACCGTTTAAATATATAATGTGTTTAATGAAATCATAATGACCCAATAGTGATGTAATAAAATACTATAAACATTATGTTAGTATAATATATGTTTTAACATTAATATAATGTTATTTTGGGTTTGTTTAATTTATTTTACAATGCTTTAGTCGACACATCCAGACTTATTAATCGTTTAGTCTTTTTAAATTGTTTTCCTTGGGCGTGTGACTCACCTCCACATAAGAAACCCTGTTATTTTAAGAATTTCATACTTTGTACTTATTAAATATTTTTTTACTCTTCCCTTTGGGAAAAATCATGGGCAAAAACCATGGGTTGGTTTTTTTTGATTAGTTTAATGTGAGGTGTCCCATACCAAAATAATAAACAATTTCCACTCCTTTCCTATATAAACCCACCCAATCTCCCACTTCTTCCTTACGCAAAGCCTTTGGAGTTCATCCAACCTCATTCCTCCTCTCTATAAAATCCTCCATAGGTGCCCCATTCTTCCATGAAGTCTATCTCAATCCACTCTCTAGCCTTTGGAAGCACACATCCATGTAATGGTTTTTCTTCCTTTCTCGTTATTTTCTAATTTTCTTAATGTTGTTATGGCCTTTTAATTTCAATTATAAATGTAGGGGTATGGTATCAAACCTCCCCATACTGACTTATTTATGGTTGAATTATGAGATACCCCCTTATCTCACAATAAATTCCCCCCATATACACATGGTACTATGCCGAAATTTCGAAAGGAATTTATCTATCATCACAGACATTCAAGAAATTATTTTGTATCATGAATATAAATTCCATTAAAATTGTCAAGAAATGTATCTATATGACCCCCTTAATTTCCATTTCATTTACATATGATGGGAGACACCCATCTCTCTCATCAACCATTTTTATGAATTCTCACGGCACGCCGTTGCGCTGTTGAAATTGCAACGATTTTCCAAGCCAATGTCATTGTGAATTGAATACCATGCCCAATTATCTATCAAGGATATTCACCTTTATTGACATTAACTTATTGATTATAATGTTTCACTTATGAATTCCACATTCATTTATCTTGGAAGAAATGCATATGTTTTATGAATCCATGTTATATGATCCATGTGGCACACTTATGAATGAAATGAAATGTTTAGAAAGGGTGTGCCAATATAGTGCTCCAATACATTAGGTAAAGTATAGTATCATGATATGTAATTTACAATGGTTGTTCACTCATGCTAATTCTAGTGCAACGAGTTTTTACTCACTTTTCATCTGAAATGAGGGTTTTCTCATTCTCTAAGTGAAATGACCATTGGCTCAGGTTAATTCCAAAGTGTTTTTTCCACATTTCCATGTTATGATCATCGTGATTTGTCATGTATTTTTGTTTATGATTCTCTTGCACTCTGTTGATATGCCTATTTTCTAACATGTGTTGTATTCCTCATGTTTTTCCATGATTATTCCGATACTGGTCTTTATAGATTACCATTTTATTATCCATGTCATCAGTAAATCCCTTGCAATGCTATGTACGAGAGAATTTAGTGGTCATGTAATGAAGCTTTCATTAAAGATGATGTATTTCATGTTTAATATTGTTATTTAATGATCCTAATCCCCACAAGAACTTTGCCTCCCAATCTTCTATGTTTTATCAAGTGATGTTTATGTAATAACTTAGGTTTAATTGTGTAATAAAAAGGAAGTGTTGTTACAGTTGGTATCAGATGATAGGTTTAGTTTATTGGGATTAGGATTATAAAACCCTAGTAAAGCCTTAGATACAAGACTAAGGTAAACAAAAACAACCCTATGATTTTGTGAGTATTGTTTATGTGTTTTATCAAAAAAATACATCCATGTATGGATATGAGTAGGTAGTGGTGGCACTGGCACAAATGTATCCTAGGGGTAAAACCTGAAAAAATCACTTTGAGCAAGAATCAAATAGGAAATGGTGCATGACAACGGGCCATGATGAACTCTTGGTTACTACACTCCTTTCGGATAATCTTGGGTAAATTCACATGCTTAGTATGAACCATTATTAAGAGAAAAAAATTTCCTAAGAATATATGTTAGAAAGTAGATCATGGATAACATAGATGGATTCCAATAGATTCATATGTTAATGAAATAAAAGTAATTTATAAGTCACCAGTTTTGTCGATGGATTACCCTTTATTAGTAACCCCTAACTTTTCTTTTATTATATAAAATGTTCGGTAATAGGAGGACTCTGTCTAAAAATCAATGTAAAGATCTATGTAATGACAGTACTAACGATATTCCCAATCCAATGGGAGTGGGATCGTGAACGTTTTCATGCTTCTATGTCATATAAGTCAATATTTTAATAGAAACATGGGTTAAGATGAAAATTCGCCCCCCCAAGAATGAACAAGTCTCTATCAAGAGTTTCATGAGACAAGGGCTTCCAAATATTAATGGATCATTCGATCCCTAAATCGTTGAAAAAAGGATCAACTCCCTTGAAAAGATATTCTCCATCCTACAATGTTTTGAACAAGTGAAGGTTCTCATGTCTCCATATAGTATGGAGGGTGAGGCTGATCGATTGTGTACGTTTATAAAAAATACAAAGCCTAAGGAGGAGATCGAGGCGTTGGAATGAAAGTAATTATAGAATATGTTTCTAGATAAATATTTTTTGTGCACCATCTGGCTTAAGATGGAAGGGGACTTTATTGACCTCATGCAAAAAGGAGAAGATTATATCACAATGTATGAGGTAAAAATCACAAGTCTTTCACTATATGCCACCGAAATTGTCGTTACAACCGAATACAGGGTTGATCGCTTCTTTGGTGGTCTGAATCCTAGCCTGTGGAAAGCACTGGCGATTCGTGACTTCAACAGCTATGATGAAATTTTCCAATTTTCCCTCATGGTTGAAATAGAGATTGAAGAATCTTAGGGGAATCATGGGGGATAAGAAGTGTAAGGTGGACTTCAATTGTGGAGGTCCGATTGATAAATCTAATTGTTCTATGAAGATCCTGAAGCCCACTAGACAATGGTGCGGAATGAAGCACCCTATAAATTGCCTGAAGGGGATGAGGAAATGCTTTAGGTCTGGAATAGAAGGTCGCCTAGCTATTAACTATCTGCAACAATGACCCATTCTGTGATAGAGGAGAGGAACACTCCAATCAAACCTCAACGTGTGGTTCACTGCTACAACTTCATAGTACCAGGGCATCTTGCAAATCAGTTCCCTAATCCAAGGTTTTTCGGAGGTAACCAACATCGTCCAAGGCAGCAAGGGTGAGCTTTTTCCATCACTACATCCGAAATGAACCCCAAAAACAAAGTGGTGACAGGTACACTATTTATTAATTCAAGAATAGAGAACATACATTTTGATTCAGGTTCTACACATTATTTTATATCACAAAATATTACTAGAACAATCCCAGCACCACCACAAATCCTATAATTGAAGATGTCGGTGAGTATAGAAAATGGGACAATCATTGCTTCCCAGGAATACAACTCCTCCCATGTTATATTCTGTGGATTTAGCTTCTCGTAGAACCCCATCATACCCCCTCTGGTGGAATTTGATGCAGTTCTATGCATGTAATGGATTTTCTTATATGAAGCCAACATAAATTGTCAAAAGTGGTAAATCCCTCTCTATGTGGAGAATCGACCCCAGATTCTATACAAGTACAAGGAGGAAGATGAATCTTTATTAGCTCCATCATCTCAATAGTGGATATTAATTCCCTATGAGAAACTGAATCATTCTCAGATGATTGATTATAAGGAGGAAACATTCCATGAATACATGCCTATTGTGAGGGAATTCGCTGAAGTGTTTCCCGAGGAATTCTCATGTGTTCCTCCAAGAAGAGATGTTTAATTATCAATTGATCTTTGACCTGGGGCATTTCCAATATCCAAGTACTCATATAGAATTACTGTTGTGGATCATGATGAGGTGAAGAAACAACTAAAAGAGAATCTGGATAAAGGTTTTATATGCCAAAGTGCATCACTATGGGGTGCACCAGTCCTCTTCATGCAGAAGAAGGATGTGAAAATTTTCCTTTGCATTGACTATCATGAGCTTAAAAAAATCACGATAAAGAACAATAATCCTCTCCCACGAATTGATGACGTGTTCGATCAGCTATGAGGAGCACAATACTTCTACAATGTGGATTTAAGGTTGTGATATTATCATGTAAGGTTGATGAAGGAAGATATCCCCAAGTCTACTTTTCGTACAAGATACGGGCACTATGAATTAATAGTAATGCCTTTTGGACTCACTATTTCTCCGAAATTCTTCATGTACATGATGAGTAGTGTATTTAGATATTACCTTTAAAATTTTTTGGTAGTATTTATAGATGATATTATGATATACTCCAAAACAAAGGAGGATCGTGAGGAGCATCTATAAAGTGTACTTGAGACCTTGCAGAAGGATAAGCCTTATGCAAATACAGTATGTGTGAGTTTTGGTTGAAAGAGGTATAATTATTGGGCCATATTATCACAAGAAATGGGGTATTTGTAGATCCATCCAAAGTAGATGCAATTGAGGGATGGGCGAGGCCAATATTGGTAAAAGATATTTGTACCCTCTTCATGTAATCCGGATATTATCGATGATTTGTGAGAAATTTCTCACGATTGTCCATCCCTCTTACTAAGATAACTCGGGAGGGAGTAAAGTTTAATTGGAGTGATGAATGATAAGAAACAATCAAGGAGTTGAAAATGAGGATTATCACTATGCTCGTGCTCACATTACCCACTTGTGGAGAAATTTTTCTGGTATTCAGTGATGCTTCGAAGAAGGGTCTTGGATGTGTGTTGATGCAAAATGACAATGTCATTGCCTATGCTTCAAGGAAATTGGATGTTCATGAATAGAACTATCCAAAAAATGAACAATTGTTGGTTATAGCGAGCTTCACTTTGAAAATTTGGTGGCATTATCACTTTGGGGGGATGTGTGAAATATATAAGGACCAAAAAAGCCTCAAGTACATATTCACACAGAAAGAGTTGAACTGGTGCCAATGATGATGTTTACAACTGATCAATGACAATGACTACTTCATTCATTACCACACTGGGAAAGCGAACAATGGGTAATATTCCCTATGTAGAAAAGACCCAATGATTATTTCACTGATGAGAATTTAAAAGGATCTAATATTATTAGATTTGAGGATGATGGACATGGAATTCATAATGAAGGGAATATCATCAATCCTTTAACAAATGATTTTTCAACCAACACTTTTGCAAAGTTCAAAGGATGATCAAAAGGATGATATGTGAATTTAGGAAAAAGTGTAAGCTATCAGAAAATGGAAATCCTCGGAGTTTAATATTAATGGAGAAGGAATTGAGATATTTGTTAACAGACTTTGTGTTCCATCAATTCAAGAGATGAAGAAGGAACTTTTTTATGATGAACATATTTCAAATTTATCTATTCACCTAGGAAACAATATGATGTCCTGATATCTCTAAGAGAATTATTGGTAGGGTAATATGATGAAGGAGATCACTGAATATACATCAAAGGGCCTAGTGTGTCAGCAAGTGTAGGCAGAGAGGTAGAAGTCTGAGGGTATGATGCAACATTTTCCATAACAGAATGGAAATAGAAGAAAATCAATATGGGCTTTGTCACTGTTCTTCCGAGGCCATCCAAAAGCAACATTGCAATATGGGTTGTTGTGGATCATCTTATAATGGATGCACCCTACATTGCTATTTGGGAAGATTTCTAATTAGATCAACTGGAACATATATATATATCTGGGTAGTGGTAAGGCTACATGGATTACAACTATATTTTATGTCTGAATGAGATCCATGATTCACCTATATGTTTTTCAAGAGCCTTCAAAATGATCAAAATACTGAACTGAACATTAGTACGGCCTATCATCCTCCAAATGATTTCCATTCCAAGAGGAATATACAAACACTTGAGGACAACTTGGGAGCATTCCCAATTGACTTTAAAGGAGTATGGGATCATCATATTCCAATTGTTGAGTTCTCTTATAATAACAGTTTCCACTCGAGCATCCAAATGGAACCATATGAAGCACTTTATTGGAAAAGGTATAGAACACCAGCGTGTTGGGATGAGGTCGGTGAGAGTAAGCTGATTAGACCATAAATGGTCGAAGAAATGGTGGAGAATGTGAGAACCATTCAGAAGTATATCAAGGCAGCCCAGAGTCGACAAAAGAGTTATGCAGATAAACTTCGATTAGACCAGGATTTTAAAGTTGGAGACACAATATTTATAAACAAATATCCATGGAAGTAGGTCATGAGGTTTGGAAATAAAGGGTAGTTAAGTCCTTGGTACATTGGTCCCTTCAAGATCCTAGATCATGTTGGGGTTGTGTCATATCGACTAGAACTTCCACCTACAATGGATAAAGTATATGATTTCTTTCATGTATCCCTATTAAGGAAGTACATACCAGATCCTTCACATGTACTCTCTTTAGAGGTAGTACAGTTAGAGGATTGTCTTTCATATGAGGAGAAACCAGTGAAGATCATTGATTGTAGAGAAAAATTTGTATGAAATAATACAATTCCCCAAGTAAATGAGTTGTGGAGAAACAAAGTGTTTAATGAACCAATGTGGGAATCATAAGAAATAATGATGAAGAGTTACACACATCTGTTTTATTTTGGGTAAATGAATTTTTTAGGGGGAAATTTCTTAAGGGGGAGATTGTAACGACCCAAACATTCATTAATGAAAATTCATCTTGATATAATTAAATGTCTTATTATAGTTATATAAAATGTTATCTTCATTGGTTTTACATTTCTGTGTTTTAAAATACTGTTAAGAATTGGGACTGTTGCTAATATGGTCGTTGAACCGTGATCACATAGTTATTATAATTATAGGGCTTTAACAAATCCAATTAACTCAAACAAAGGAAGTGATGACCCCATCTAGTAGAATTTCCCCATATGATGCCCATTTTTTAGAGCTATAAAAGGAGGTGGAATCATTGGTATTTGCACATGACCATGATCAAGCTAATCTTAATCAAGTAAAGTTTGAGCGGATCTGTGTACGGGAGAAGTGGAAGTTGATAGAGATTACCACCAGAGTGATGTTATCTGAGACACCCCAAGAGTCTGTGACCATTACACACCATTCACATCATTCTTATGAGGGTGTAATAAGGGGTTATGAAAGAATACCATTGAACTATTACAATTTACATTACTTTTGAATAAAGAATGTGAATTCATTTTATTATTGTAACTTTGTAAATAGTTTTTGAAGAAGAAATATTTTTTATAGTTAATGTTCAACTAAGAAATATATTTTGATGAATTAATAGATTTTTGAATTAAATAATATGTTAACAAAATAATATTATTTTTATTAAATTAATTTTTATTAAATTTAAATGATCATATAATTTTATGAATGCAATTGTAATTTTTATTAAGGTTTGAAAGAAATTTTTTTCAAAAACAATGCACTTTCAATAAATGTCAGTTTATATTTTAAAAGTGAAAATTAAAATATTTAGAAAAATATTTAGATAAAATGGATATTATTTCTGGAATCACGTTGTCGAAATAATCCAATGGTGAATTTTTCATAATTTTTGGACACAGTTAAATTTTTGGGTAAAAATTAAATACCGTTTCAATATATAATATGTTTTATGACATCATAATGACCCAATAGTGATGTAATAAAATACAATAAACATTATGTTTGGACAATATATGTTTTACCATTAAAATAATTTGATTTTGGGTTTGTTTGATTTATTTTAAAAATATTCAGTGAACCCTTCAAGACTTATTAAACATTTTTCCTTTTTGAATTGTTTTCCATGGGAGTGTGACTCAACTCCACATAAGCAACCCCATTATTTTAAGAAGTTCTGAATTTGGCCTTATAAAATATTTTTTCCACTCCCCTTTGGAAAAAACCATGGGAAAACCCCAAGGGATGGTTGGTTGTTTTGATTAAATTAATGTGAGGTTTCCCAAACCCAAATAATAAACAATTCCCACTCCATTCCTATATAAACCCTCCCATGATCCCATATCCTCCTCACTCAAAGCCTTTTGAGTTGTTCAAACTTCTACCATCCACTCTCTATAACCCACCTAAGGATCCCCAAGCTCCCATGAATCCTCTATCAAGCCTCTCTCAAGACATTGGAAGCACACTTCCAAGTAAGGGTTTTTCGTCCTTTCTCATTTTTTTTATAATTCCTTTAATGTTGTTATGCCCTTTTAAAATCAATTATAAATGATGGGGTATGAATTTTGACATCCCACTTACTACCCTCTTTGTTATTTATTTTTGAGAGTCCCCTTTCTCACTTAATAAATTCCTCCCATGTACACCTGATACTATGCAAAAAATATGAATGGAATTTATCTCTCCTCACTTACATTCATGAAATTATTTTGTATAATTAATCTATATTCCATTAAAATTGTTGGGAAATTTATCTATATTAAAACATTACATTCCATTTCATTTAATTATTATGATACACCCCTTTCACTCTCATCTACCATTTTTATTAATTTTTACGTCACGCCGTTACGCTGCCTATATTGAACCGATTTTCCAAGCCAATGTCATTGTATAGTGAATACCCTGACCATTTCTCTATCAAGGTTATTCACCTTTATGCACATTTATATATTTATTTTAATTTTTCATGTATTAATTCCACATTCGTTTGTTGTGTAATAAATCATTATGTTTTATGAATCCATTTTATATGATCCATGTGGCACCCTTATGCATGAAATAAAATGTTTAAGAAGGGGGCGCCCTTATAACGCTCCAATGCATTGGGTAAATTATAGTATCATGATATGTCATGTGCAATGGGTTTTTTTCTCATGATAATTCATGTCCAACAAGGGTTTAATTTTTCTTTATTTTCAATGATGGTTTAATAATGCTCCATGTGCAATGAGCCTTGGATCTTGCTAATTCCACGTTAAATATTGTTACCACATTTCCATTTTATGATTATCACACTTTATCATGCCTTTATGTTTATGATACTCTTGTTCTCTATTTATTTTTATATTATCTAACATGTATTTTATTCCACATGTTATTCCATGATTATTCCCTTACTGGGATTTATTGCTCATGCTTTTCTTATGCATGTCCTCAGGTTATCCCACGCAATGATAAGTACGAGATAATTTAGTGGTCATGTAAGAGATGTTTTCAGCAAAGAAGTTGTATTTCATGTTTTAAGTTGTTATGTATTGATCCCAATCACCAAATACAATATACCTATTGGTATTCTATGTCTTATCAAGTGACATATATGTAATAAATTATGTTTAATTGTGTAATAAAATGGCAGGGTTGTTACATGTGCAATGTTGGGGAAGAGTGGAAAACCAGGGGGGAAGTGGTATTGGGGTACCTTTGATGTTCCTTATTGTGTTATATTTTTTGGTATGTGATAATTGGTCAGAGTATCGATGTTGTGGCTGGTAAAAATGTATACTTGTTTTGGTTACAATTTTGTATCACGAGGTGTTCACTATGCTTTTGTATGTTTTCATAACATTTTTCATGAGAGGCTTTAGAGATGATCCTACTAAGTATACTATTATACTCACTCTATTTATATATAAACAATTATTCATTTTATTTTTTGTGGTTTGGAGATCTGGTAGGCTACTATATGCTTGGGGTTTACCGTGAGATGTATAGTCATCATGGTCGATGACATATATATCTTTCATTGGGTACATGCAATTTTCCCTTTTAGTTTTGTTAGTTCATTTATGAAATTAAATATGTCTACTAGTGGATTCCTTTATATTGTAGTATGATCATAATTTGGTTAGTTTCTATATTATCTATTTCTTTCACATGTGTTATCCTATAGTGTAATTCATCCAATCTATGTGTATACTATACCCTCGGTTCTAGTAACATACTCGGGGACGAAGAGTGGAGGGAATCAGGTATCACTATCTCTCTTCTCCCATTATCGGCCTAGGAGGGGTACACCCTGTGGGGTGGGGTCTCAAAAAAAGTAGTATTTAATATCTAGTTGAGGTATAGTATGGAGATTGTTTTTAGGAACAAGTGAGGTTGTGTGGGTTGCTAGGACCACGATGCCGTCAATTTTTTGAAAGATTTGTAAACATGGGAGACCGGCTTATACACAGTTATTTAGGGACACATATGATCTGATTTGAATTATTTTATGTTTATAATATCTACTAAATGAGGGGATTCAGATTCTAGGGTAGAGACCTTTGAATGGATGATACATCATTCTTCAATATGACAGGGTTTGAATGGCTATACATTTGGATTGTATAACCAAAAATTAATAAAAGAAAACTATTAATTAATATTAATGATTTCCATATTCTATGTTTAGGATCTATATTGTTTATTATTTTGTAGGTTTTCCTATATGTCGAATTTTCCATCAGGACCAGTAAGAGAATGTTTATAAGGATTCACCTGAAGATCATTGTTTAGTCGAGGTCAAGGACAACGACACATGGAGGTGGAAACTCAAAGAGTTTCAATGCTATGGCCTAGAAAGGCACAATTGCTCTATTTTTGATACAGTCACATATGACTGGATGGGGATAGATGATATATCCTACAATTCAATCCATGATTTTTAGAACTATGTATCATTGGTTGTAAAGATGTTGTGTGGGTCAACAAGGAAATGGTGGTTCTTGTATTTTAGTGACTATGAGTAGTCAGTAGTCTTGTGGGAGGTGTTTTGTGACCATTTCAGAGACAAATTTCATTATTTAACCATAAAAGCATCCAATCACCGGTATTTTCTTACACTTCGGAATGGGATCTATATTTTTAGATAGATTGTGATCCATTTTTGAATCCATTTCGATATTGTTCATAAATATTTCCAATTCAAGAGTCCATTTTAAGGAATTTCGAGGAGTCTTTGTTACTATATATCCATCATCAAGTTACCCATAAACGTTGAAGACCTATCATGAGGTACTAGAAAGGGAAGAGTTCATTTAGAGGAATTTATCTAGAACATGATCAATATAAGAGTGGAGTCATTTGGATTCCTAAAGAAACAGTGTTGTGGTCCGGGGTTCCCAGTTGTTGAGACAGAAGAGATTCCGATCAGGAGGGGGTAGGTCACAACCCCTATGTCTCATTTGATTAAGTGTGGATACTCACATGACTCTATTAAGGGATCATATAGATATTTTTGTTTTGGAGTCTAAGGTCATTAGTGGAGAGGTTTTCCTGACCATTCATGAGTGGTCAGTGTGTGCCCGTATTTTATCTTCATGCTCCTCTTCTAATGCTATTCTAGCCAAGGAAGCAGTGGATGGGTGCCCCAGTTTTGGATTAATAGAGAGTATATGGGTTAGTCCTAGAACATCCTAAAGACTCTCCCCATCCTGAGATATTAGAGAACTACCCTGGAGGTGGTCATCAGTAGGGTCAGAGAGATCGTGGAGAAGGTCATAGTTAGCATCATATTGTACCATTTCAAGTTCCGAGTGAGCTATACATCATTTTATGTACAATTTTCATGTTTTTGTTTACATGGTTGAATTTATATTTTGTTCCATGAGATAAATAGTCATTCATGTCACCTACCCTTATCCATTCTTTAGGACTTAAGGTAGTGACACATCAACAACCCATGATGTTGACTACACTAGATAGTGGTCGTGATGACATGTTTGAATTATGTAGGTGCTGTCGGCTAGTGCGGGGGGAACACCGTTCATGGGTGGATTTCATATGTATATTGGTACAAAAATATGACATCATCCTCATCATCTATTTATTGTATATTGTGAAGGGTATTTTGAATTTGTTTTGAAGTCAGGTGGTGTTCTTTGATGCATATATATATATATAAATATAAATAAATAAATAAATATATACATATATATATATATATATATCCAGAAGTGTTTTTTTAGAGAGAGTGACCCTTTGATGGGTCTTAGGTGTGTTATATCTTTAGCATCCTTGATGGATTAGTTGATTCTGAGTTCATAAAATGATAATTACTGGGTGTTTCCCCGGGTCTTAAAAGAGTACCCTAATGTCTTTCTAGTGGTGGTTGTAGTGTTACCCCCTTGATGAGAGATCAATCTCGTTATTATAATATAGAATGGTGCGTTTATTATCTCAATTTCTCTTTATAGGATGACACCTTATGAGTTTCATGATATATGTTTACAAATCTATGGTCTATTAATGTATTGTTTTGTTCGACCACATGTGACACCTTGGGGTGTATCTGTATTGTTTGTGAAGAAGGATGATGTAATTTTTCGGTCGTGTATCAATTATCATCACATGAAAACAGATACAGTGAAGATCCACTATCATCTACAATTTATTGATGATTTATTTGATCAACTGAAGGGTGAATGTTAGTTCTAGAAGACCGATTTGAGGTTAGGATATTATCATATGTGTTTAATGAATGATGATATCCCAAAGATTTCTTTTGGTTTACATAGTGGGAATTAGAAGTGTGTGTAATTCCATTCTATGTAATGAAAGATCAAAATGTGTTCATAGGGTCAATGAAACTTGTGTTTCATTAGTTCCTAGATATTTTCATGCCGATTTTCATTTATGAAATCCTTGTCTACACCGCATCCTTGTATGATCATTCACATCATATACATGCCATTTATTGACTATTTCATCGTGATAAGTTGTTTGGGTGGTTTTAGATGTTTTATATTTTGTCTTCAGTAGCCCATTTATTTGGTAATGTTGTAACCCATAATGTATTTGTTTTCAATCCATGAAATATAGAAGCATATGTGCATTGAGAAGGCCTCAAGATTTTATCTGAGCAGTGATGTTTCCATGGTCTTTCATGGTATTACAACATGTTTCTAGCTGAGTTATCATTGGTTGTGAGTCTTATGATAGTGTTGAACAAAAAGGATCTAGTATTTTTTTTAATCATTGCAAATATAATTTGATTATATAAATAAGATGTTGGTTAGAGATGCAGTTCATTTTCTACAAGAAGGAGGAGACAAGTTTGAGGTTTTCTATAATACTTCAAATCTTAGGTTGGGATGTGTAATGATGTAGTAGTGATTATAAATTTTCTAGGGGTCTTATTAGTTACTTCATGATGATAGTGTATACCCCCCGATCCCATGTTTTCAATGGTGGTGTTTTCCCTATAGTTTTTGGGACATCAACTTATAGGAGAACACATAATGGTCTTCGCAGATCGGATTATCCTGAGGTATGTTTTCTCCCAAAGTGACATGGAATTCGGTCAATGTCAGTGGATGGAGTTCTTATAAGACTAAAATATAGATATTTCATATAAACCAAGAAAGGTTAATGTTTTCGATGATACTATGCGGAGGATTTTTTACATTGATGTAGTGTATGAATCTGGTGATTCCAGGAGAGTGATGGAATAATATTCAGCATTATATCATGATATGGGAGATGATGGGGGGATAGGTTGTATTTATCAGATGATGGATAAGTAATATATGGTGTGGAATGTAGAGGAATCCTTTTTGGGGGATTTTGAGGTGGTGTTCATGAGATACTAGTTTGTCTACGACGTGTCCTTTGATAGTCGATCTGAGGATGAACAACACTATTTGTTGTTTCAGGGAAGTCTTTTAATTCCACTATAAATTCATAACATAGTTATCAAAGAGTTACATATTTAAAATTTCTTCGTCCATACTGGTTTAAAAAACATAATAATCTTTCTGTGGTCAATTTTGTTTCCCTCGATTGAAGCGTGTAGTTTTAGAATTTTTGCCTCTATGCTTGGTCTACCAAAATGGGGATGACCGATCACTATGTTCCAAATGGTTTTATCCAGCCTCTAGATGTTCCTGAGTTCATGTCGTAGTAAATCTCGGTGGTCATTATTAGGATTTTACCTCATTATTATAGAGGTTATGATGCTATATGGGTTGTGGTAGATAATTTGATGAAATCATCACACATTATAGCTATCAAGGATTAATGACTAGTCGAAGTTTTCTCGAGGGAATATCTAGAGGAGTGGTTGAGACTACACGGGGTCCTAAGTATGATCATTTTTTATCAAGATCCTAATTTATTCACTAGGTTTTGGATTGGTCTCTAGAATGTTTTTGGTTCTTATCTTTTCCTTAGCAATGTTTTTCATCTAAAAACAGATGGTGAGATAGAGAGGACAATGTATAATCTTCTATACTTTTTTTGATATTATGTTCTTCTTTTAAAAGATCGTGGATGATGAAAAATCCCTTGTTATAGTTCTCTTACAAAAAAAGTTTTCATTAAATCATTTGTTTGGATTATTTTGAAGAGTTGAATGGTTGAATTTTATCTTCATCATTATGATGTACTAGGGTTATAGAATCCGCAATTCTCTTTCCAAAACTATTAAAAAATACGAAGAAGATTGTTTAGGAGATTCATGAGAGGATGATGGAAGTGTAGGATTATCAGATATCCTATTCCAATAATAGGAGGAGACCTATAGAGTTCGACATTATGGATAATGTGTTTTTGATGGTGACACCGAATTATTGTTAGTGATGGTATGGTAATAGACTTTTGAAGGGTTTTCTAGTATTGGAGCCATGGCATATCAGATAACACTTACCTCACTGATGAGATGGATACATGATATTTTTTCAATGTCGCAACTCTGTCATTTCCATTATGATGACTGTCACATAATAATTTGGGTATATATAGATGTTGTTTAGGACACAACCTTTTCCAAGTGGCTTGTATGGATAGAAGACTGCCATGAGAAGCTGTAGCGCCAGATTGATATCCCATTGGTTCATTTCTTATGGCATAATGGTGGAATGGAGGAATGTACCTGGGAACATGAGTTGTGGATAGACGGTAAAGACCCTGATCTACATGATGTTTATCTCTTGTCTTGTAACTATATTCCTTTCATGGTTGTATTGAATTTTATGGTTTATTATATGGCTCTCCCACTTGAATCATATTGTGGATTACACTCTTTCCATTAGAGGAAAAGATGCACGGTGTATGCCATGTGCTTTCAGGGTTTAGCATCCCGAGGTTAGATTTCTCTACACTCCACTATAGGTGGGGAATACATAACGTGTAGTTCATTTACTCAACATGTAATGCCCCTTGTACATGAATGTGGGTGGATGGACTCTTATGGTGGAGAGAGTTGTGAGATGTATATCATGAGGTTGTTGCTCAGATGACCTCTTTTATATTTATTCTCTAGGTTAGTTTTGGATTCGTGAGGAATATAACGTTTTGTGAGGTATATGATGTAAGGCCTCAGATCCAAATGGATATACCGTTTGTGGGTTTCATAAGACCGAGGTTCCCGGAAGATTCTCAGATGATGTATGGGAAAGTTAGACTACTAGATGATGGAAGCAGCAGAGGATTTCATGTCATTAAATGATATAGTACATGAAACGGATTTTCAAGATGAATAATATATATTGGTACGTAAAAAATAAATAAGTTGAGTAGGTGATACATTTTTTAGATAAAAATACATTTGGTTGATTACACAATGTGAAAGGGGATTACACATCATTTAATTCCTTAATGTGGTCTTTTTAAAACATTTCAATCCACACAGGTTATCAGACCCTATTTCTATAGTGGCTTTGTCTCAACACCTGCTGTCCTAGAAACCCACCATTCTATATTTATTGATTTCTTCTTCATGTATCGATTCCAATATTCCATATTTGATCCAGAGTGACCCAAGATTATTCAAACTGTGTTTTTTCTTCATTTTAGAGTAGTATCTCTAGGTTTATTATCTTTTTCATGACATTATTCATTCCATTAAAATGTGGATGATATCCCATTTTATATTGGGGTTTAATTTTTTGTTGTTTGGAGAAAATTCCCTATGGATTCCTCTTGGTAATAAAATTATTTTTGAAGAGGGTATTAGTGATCAAATGTGTGTTCTGTTCTAATACAATGAATGTAAATTACATTTTTATGTAAGATATTTCTTACTTCCCTATATATATACATTAAATCATAGAGTTATCTTGAATTATCCCCATGGATATCAATGAAATAAACAAACTAATTATTTCAATCAAAATATGGAAATTCTATCAATCACATGCTGATGTTGCTATTTATACTATGATAACGAGTTGCCTCATGATTTTATAGATATTGTTATATCAATGTAGTGTGGGTTTTTCTTGGTTTTTAATTTAAAATTAATAAAGGAAATAAAACCTAAATTAATTGACAAAAAATTTGATTTGTAATTAAATATGAATTTTTAATAAATCATGTTATTGTTGAAATTTGAAGATAATAATATTATGGAAAGTATGCATGTTTTATTTTATTTTTTAATGAACCTAAATTTTGTTGATTATTTTTTATAAAGTCATTAAATACATTTTAAATTAATTTTTTAATTAATTAATGATTTTGAGATAGTTTTTAACGTAGGTTTCCTACTATTAGAACCTGTGATAATTAATTTTTTAAATAAATATGGAATGGTAATTAGTTGTGTGGTAATAGATTATTCTTTTATAGGGCATGAGTTCCCTATTTCATGTGATTACAAAGTGCCATATTATTTGGAGCCATGAGTGCTCATTGTGTGTGATGTCTGTATGCCATGTTCTGGGGAATGAACCTAAATTTAATCTTTGGTCTTCAAATACTTGTGATGTGATGAGAGATGTTGATGGTGGAGACTGGAGGGTTGTTTTGGTATGAGGTGTGGTGAGGTCCGGTTGTTAAGGAAGTATTTAGCGCCAGGAGTAGTGTGATGTATCAGATATTCATGGGGGCGTTGGTAATGAAAACCGATATGAGGAAATAGTTTGAATCTAGGCTTTTCTATTGATATAAAAGATGGATTTTTGTTCAAATATAATTTTTAGTTGATGGAAAATTTTTTACATATCTTTATTCCTTTACACACTACTTTAGGATGAAATATGTTCGTAGTTTATGGCCATGTAAGGTAGCTTAGGTGGGTTTCATAGAGTTTCTGGTAATATGGAATGTAATGCTTTGAAAAAATCTTTAACAAACTGGTGTAGAGATTCCTAGGATGAAATGTTGAGGATATAACTCTAGAAAGTCATGGGCCCGATTTGGTTATTCTTGGGGCCATAGAACATTGGTTTTTATAATAATGTAATATAATGAGTAAATTTTAATGATTAATTATTCTAATGAATTAATTAACATAATGTAAAAATTATTAAAATAAATAAGATAACTTATTGTAGATCATTAAGTGGTTGTGTTCTTATAGGATATATGGTCTTAGTAGTGGCAGTTAAGAGTTCAAGATACCTTAGGTACAATTAATTCTGAGACTATTTTATTCACATAGTGTGGTTGTGGGATATATTATATCATATACACATTTTATATTGTACTCCACCCAATTGGTTAGGGAAACTGACACCCCATAGACTATGTTCCCTAGGATGTTTTCCTAACATCCTAGTGAGAGGATGGTTGGATGACTACCCCTTTGGACCCTCTCTCTCTTCTTGGGATTTACTTTTTCTACTATGGACGATGGTTATTTTTTCACAGATATGTGTGTATAGGGATATAAGTTCTTATTGTTATTTCACGAAAAAATATTTTGGATATATTAACCTATGTAATACTGTAGGTATAACGTGTATAGGATATGATATCTTTTAGATCTGTATTGGGTGTATGGGTTGTGAAGGATTGTGGTGTAATACCCAATGTATGATACAAGTTATGAAGGTTGTGGTGGCTTCAATAATGTAACTGTTTAATTTGGATTATGTCGAAGTGGTGGTGCGTTTCACTAGCTTCATGCTTGGGTGCATTACAAAGAAGTAATAGGGCTGGCCTTTTTGGAGAGAGATGCATGAAATGTGAAATATTGGGGTAGAGTGGAAAACCAGAGAAGAAGCAGTAGTGTGGTACCGTTGATATAAATTATTAAATCATATGCTCGTGTATGCAACACATGGTGAGAGTTTCCATGGTGAGGCTATGAAGATAGAATAGCTATTTTGGTGATTAGTTAGTTTCACTTGTGGTTTAATTTTCATTAGCATTCATTCATTACCTTTTGAATTAGAGGATCCAGGGAGGATCATATTGAGTATATTATTATACTCACCACATATATATATATTGATATAGAGTTTTTCTAGTTACATGGAGAATGTTGGAGATCAAGCTGGTTACAACTTTCTTGGGCTTTATAAGGAGTTATTTGGGATTCGTGGTTGTTATCGTATTTAACATCCATTTAGTTTTTATAGTTTTCCCTCTTAGATGTTGTAGTTATTATATGAAATTACATTTTTATACCTAATATTTCTTATATATTTTTGTCTAATCAGGAATTGGATGGTCTCTTTCTTTTCTCTCTCTTCCCCATGTGTTCTATTAGAGGGTAATGCCACCCATATGTGTGTTTAATATACCCTTGGTGTTAGTCACCCTCCCAGGGCCTACTAGAGGTTGGGATCATATTTCATGTCTTTCTTCTCCCATTGCCAGCCCCGAAGGGGTACACCTTATGGGGAGGGGGTAATTACCTCAAATAATTGAAAACTATTTGGTAATTTTTCAAACCAAATAGTGTAATGATATATTCGAAATGGACATATTGACACATAAATTGAATCATCAGAATATAATCTATTTTTATTATAAGACAATTGTATCCCAGTAATAGCAAAATCTTATAGAACCACATAGAACCATTAAAAGTATCAAACAAATAATCAATTCAAGGAAGATGTTTCCAATTCATTGTCATAAGTAGATTCAGTTTTTGGTATTCAATACAAAATAAATGGACACCATTCTATTTAATAAGAAATAAAACTTGTATAGCCCAATATATTGTTCTAGGTCTGATGAAAACAACACCCTCCAATTTTTCTATCTATAATATTTACTCCCAAAACTCCATTAGAGCCATTCTGTATGATAGGTATAAGATAGGTATTTTTAATGGGAGAAGATCGATAAAAAATTCTATCGTTATATGGTGGCATCCAAAAGGGATCGTTTATAATTACATTTATCTATGGATTCACTATTATAGGAAGACTAATATTTCCTATTTCATCCGAAGAACATCATGTCAGTTTTTCTAACTGGCTTGATATACTTTCATCTGCTAACACATAAGGTCATGTTCTAACTATATTTATATACCATTCCCCCTTGATAAATGAAGACTTTTATATAGGGATATAATAATCACTTATTTGATAAATTAGTTTATATGGTTCATAAATTACACCATATAGAATATTATGTGGATCAAATAAATTATATCAATATTTATAATCTAAAACACCCAAAAAAATACAACCCATCCATGGTAATAGAACCTTATAGGAACATAAAACCACTTCGAAACCACTCTCTGAATGATGTCCTCAAACTTATGACACGTGAAATTATTCATATGTGTAATCCAAAAAACATTAATCACATAATTAGAATGTGAATACTATAATTCCCAATTATACTATAGGTCATGAACAAATGTTGAATATTGAACAATGAAACCTTACACCACAGAGAGACATTTTTTTTGTGTAGCTTACTATAATCCATATAGTCATCTATTACATGATATTTATAGATTCCATGATGTTGTGTCTACTGGAAAATTATATTTTTTCTATATGTACCTTCTTTCACATGGTCTTATTGATGAGAACTATCTTTAATGGATTGTTCCATTGGCGCATCAAAATATGGCGGTTGAGACTGTCTAGCCACACTTAAATATTTTATAAGATAATGATAAAAATTATCAATATTCCCCGACATACCTAAGTGGAGGTATTTCATCACTGAAATTTTACATTATTTATTATTTATATAAGTGATCTGCACTACAAACCACTTTATTCTATGATGTGACACCGTGGTTAAGAATCTTCTCTAATGGATTGATTCACTAAAGCATTTCTAACATTGGAGTAACTATACCTCTCCTTATATTGTGAAAATTCTTTATGTTGAAGACCCCCATCTAATAAATGGAAAAATGAATCCCCTAAAATTGGTTTTCTTATAATATATTTCTCTCAAATTTATGGTTTATTAACCATTTATATATAGTCTGTAAAACAGATCATTAAACTACTGAGAAAAGATTAGGTCATAGACATACCAAAGTGATTTGAGCTTCTAGATTGTTGGTAGCGGCTACCGTCACGGTATTATAGAAATTGTGAGTAAATTTAGAATTATATTCCTTCACTAAAATACTACCAATTTCCATTTAATATAATTATATCATTCTCACTATTCTTATCGTATTTAGAAATAATATTTTTAATTGATCATTCAACAACATCCCAGTCAGATATATGTGCAAAATTGTTTATATTTCAAAGTTCCAAAATTCTATTTATAGTTCCTCGAGTGTATAATTTACTATCATTACCTTAAGTTAATTTGGATTGCCCAATAATTCAATTGATATTGCAATCATACACACACATTACTTTTCATTCATTGGTTGTGAATCATCATGTAATGATGATGGGTTGTGATTTTTAAATTCTTCCATGTGATTCAACAAATATGTTTCCTTAATTCTAGGTCCATTACCAATATACCTAATATTCTGCATGAACTCTGTAACCAATGTTCGTTGTCCCTTGGTTTAGTTGAAACCTCATCCTTGTCCTTTTCAATTCACTTGTTTATAATTCTCTTATCAGGTGGAATATTCATTCTAAAAAATTTCAAAATTTTATCAATAAATTCATTTTAGTTGTTTATCTATTATTTTTAATGAAATATATATAAAAAACATAAACACCATATCTCAGTGAAAAAATCAATTAATCATTAAGATAATTAAAATCCATGGTGATATCTCTATACAAATACATGAAAGAAAATACTGAGTGGAAAAACCCACAATGATGATTATAAAAAATACCATGATGTTCTCGACAACAATTTTTGAACCTAGACAACCCCACCAACAATAATTTCATCATAAAAAGGTTTTAAATGTGTCCTTATTTTACACATTTCATCTCTCAACCCATCAAATCTTCTGGATACCCTTCCCAACTAAGGAACTATCCATTTATACTATTGGTAACATCCTCTCCCAAACCATTTTCATGTATTGGGTCAAAGGAGAGAATGACATTAGATGGAATTCACCTAACACCAAATTATATCAATAATTGACCATGGATTAACCCTAGTGAAACATGGATGGTGGGGGATTATTGACCCAATTCACAAACACACACATCATTTATATGATAAAGTGATAATCAATAAAACCAATAATGTCTAAATAAATGATTCATGTAATTAATGAAAATAATAATATATTCCCAAATAGAAAACATCATAGTAATAGTATAATAGTGAAAAAAAACTAATAAGAAAAATTAGTAAATGAATCTGAACTTAGGTGGAGCCACTCAACACTAATACACGAAAAAATAATTTTTTCTCTCTCTATCAATAACCAAAATGACATCATGAAACTCTCCTAGAGATGTGTCAAACCAAACCCATTCCTATATAAAGATAAAAAATATTAATAGAACCCAAAGTTCATATGTAGGGGATGAGAAACTATACCTAGTAAAAAACCCTGGGAGGATTTTCCCAATTTCCAGTAAGACTAGAAATATGGTAGTTTATATTATGGAAAATTATATTTGAAGAATACACACAATATATAAATAATTTCCAAAAAATATTAAAATAATGTAGATGAATAGATTTCCAAAAAAAATTATAATCAAATATTAGTTTGCATCAATGTAGTATAAGAAATTTATTTGTTAAATTTTTTTTAACAGACCTATGTTTCCACACATAAACACAACCATGTACACACATGGATTTTCAAAACCTGGACTTTACTACACCCATTATTGGTTAATTATCCATTCACTAAAAATCACTTACTTAAAAAATTAAATGGTTTTATTTCTACCCATGATCTATCAATTGTTTCCTAAAAAGGTGGTGGTACTTTTAACTATGGTATATTCTATGCTTCCCTATTAAATGGTGATATATAGAATAATTATTTGTCCAATATGCACTTGAACCCACATTACCATGATATTACAAAAACACATCAAAACCCATCTATCATTTTTAATCCCATTTAATAAATTTATTAAACACTTTATTGGTGATTTCCAAAACTAGACATTCAATAAAAAATGAAATTGAAGGAAACACATTACATTTTTCAAAGGGTATAATCATTTTATTGTATCAGAGATTTATTTAATGAAACCTATAAATTTATTATTCTTAGAAAAGTTAGGAGAGGGAAAACAACATACCGCAAGCACACTAGAGATTAAGAATTCCATAAATGAAAAATGTATAAGTGTTTTACTCCACCAATTTTTGAAATGAAATCCAAATAAACCCTATCATAAAATGTCATCAAACCTAGATATTGGTATGGAATTACTATTACAAGGTTCTCCATAAGGGATATCTAGTGAATCATGAACAATAAGACGAACCAATATACTTTCCACTAATTTATATGTCATATAAAACATTATCCAATGAATTCATTCTTTGGATTGAATAGAACCACTTAAATTTACTATGGACGGGAACATGTTCAAGAAAATAGTGTGATATAATTATAAGAATCAATGTAAATAGAAATGAAATAAATAAAACAGACACAACCCTATTCACAATGTGGATTATGAATTGTTGTTGCAAATCATAGAATTTCTATATAATGAACAATAATCCACAGCATATTAAAATCTGAAAAATTACTACACATCATGAATATAATTTCATGTATTGAACATATTATTAATCAAAAGCCATTTTTACCCCAAATAAAATTCAGGGAATCTACTTAGAACCATTAATATCATGAATTATATTTCACAATTTTGATTAGTTATTAGATAAATATTTTATCTTCGATTCTCCCTTCTCTTTGAGAAACTCTGTAATTAGTACCATGAAACTCAAAAAATAAAATTAAACCACATGAAAAATGGGTCTACCAAAAAATTGTTGTATTACACTAAAAAATAAATTATATTTAAAAATATTTTAAATATAAATTTTTTATAACAACTATATAAATAACACAAAAAAATCCAAAACAAATAAACTCCACATTATCAACACATCAGAAAACGACATTGTATTCACACCCATCATTTGGTATTACCCTTTTGAAGTATAAATATCAATCCTAACTTTATTAGATGATTATTATTGACTCAACAAAATTGTTTGATAAACCATGTGATGGTAATGAAATATTTCCTATAAAATCCCCATGTTCCACTGCTTAGCCACTACCCATTTTATCATGTTTTTTTATCAATCTACCACCAATAATAATTTTTTGTTTCACCAAAAAATAAAATAAAAATACCAAGGAAACTCCTAAAATTAAAATTAGGATGAAAACAATACATTTCATATCTAAATCCACCAACTTCCATAAAAAACCAAAACTGAAAAGTTGATGGAAACTCATGGCTTATAGAATGAATGATTAAGTAGAATCTACCGGAAGCTACCTCTTATGTTACAAAATAAATATTTTCATATTAGGTGAATTACCTAATAAAAATATAGATATTCCATAACCATGTCCCCCATAAAAAACCCTGGATGTAAAAATATTTTTATAAAACAAGGCAATGATAATATAATTGTCGCCCATTTAGGGTCACCAATAGTATTGAAGGGAATTCACACTCCAAATGAGAAAAAACAGTTCATTTTGGTTAAGATCAAACACTTGGGAATGAATTCAACCTTATATAAACAAATAAATAAGAATAAAAAACAATTGATAATTCTGAGTGACCTTTAAATATATCATACGTCCATGAATGTAAAACCAGAAGTTAACATTAATGAAATAATACAAATATAGAATAAGTATGTTGATATCACTAAAAAATAAATCAATGGAAACCGATAATAAAATACAATAGAATTTAAATTAATGTAACAAAATAAATGAAAATTCACTAGATTGGCTATTTCAAAATCCTTAATAAAGGAATCCCCAATAGCTCTGACAAATGATTTTATGTGACTTGTTTTCTGCCACTAAAACTCTAAATATACATATATAGAAAATCTTAATGATCAAAAAATGAAATAAAAACAAGGAAATTGAGAGAAATAATAAGAGATACACATAAACTAGTCAATATGAACGGTGCCACACTGAAATGCACAATTGTATATAATAAAAAATAATATACAGATCATATCATAATACCATCGGTTAAATATATTTTCAAAATAGTTTATAAAATATTATAATCATAAAGTTAACTGTAAATAAATTCATCAATTATTAATTTCACACAAAAATATAGTTAAAACAATTTTTGGAGAAACTAGGTCCCAACCAACCCACCAATTACCATAATTTTAAACCAAAATTAAAAATAATATCATTTCATTAATATATAATTCAAAACTATAAAAAAGTAATTTTAAACTTATAATAAAATAACAATTTATCCTCATTTTCCCAAATCATTATCAAATTACATTTTTTTCAAAAAAAAAGTGACATTCGATTTCTGAAAGCACAGATTAAATATAAATAAATCTGTTTGAATGTAAAACAAAATCAAAAAAAACATATTAACACATAAAAAATGTATATATTTAATGGAATAAAAATTAATCATTTAAACAATAATACAAGGTTTCCGGAAATCACAAGAAAGATAGAGGACATAATAAAGTCATCTGTAAAAATATACCTGAAATCATCCTAAAAAGAATATTGTATTTAAGGAAACTCATTAGACATTGGAATAATTTATAATAAACAAGGTCTCTATGATTCAAATCTACCATCTGGACCCACAAAAGAAACCATTTCAGAACACTCATAATCCATCATGGTAACTAGTTAAACGAGGAAAAATAAGCAAGAGTGGCAGGCATATATAACATATAGTTAATAAAATTTGATGACATATTATCACTAAAGGTTTCTATTAATTATATGAAATATGTTCATCACACAAATCAATATACAAAAAAATAACTAAACCTTATATCACAACCATCAACCTCACACAAAACATACCCTTTCATATCCATGGAGATTAGTCAATTGTAATCAATATAAAACAACAAAATAATGGACACAATCCACAACTAATACAACATAAATAAAGTGTCTCAATAATGAATGTACTGAAAATTTCAATGCAATGTTATTCGATATTAATCAAATAAAGCCTTTGAAATATAGATAAAATACCAATAATTTTTTTTAATTTGAGACTTTTCCATTTTATAATGTTTTTAAATCTATATATTGTAAGAAACCTATTGAATCAGTCAATAACTTTTTGGATCACCTTAAAACTCTAAGAAAAAAGGTATAAAAATAATTTCATTTGGAAAGTATCACAATTTTAATAATATGATATTTTTAAAACATAAATCACTCCATTTCAAAGTCAACTAATATCAAAAAAGAATTCATATTTTTGAAATCATTTTGAAATAGCCTATCATGAATTTTTACAATCACATGGAATGTGACACATCAATGAAAAGAGTTAACATCATTTTTCAATCATTACAATCCCCAAAAAGTAAATTATTATAATAATAATTTATAAACAAATAGAATTAGTATCATTTATTAATTTTAAAAAATATAATATAAATGAAAAATTGAAATACCCTGTGAGGATCAATGAAAAAAACTCACACAATGTACCTTCTAATAATAAAATACAAACAAATAATGAAGACACCCTTATTGAACACTAAAAAATATACCTGAATAAAATTCACTCAAACCAAAAAATAATCCAATACACAGATTAGGGCTCATATGATAAATATAAAATTGTGGGGGAAGTGTAGGTAATGAGAGGATAAAATATAAGGGCAACACCTTAGAAATACTCCTCAAATTGAGAGTAAAGAGAACATAATAAAATGAGAATGAGATAGAGGATAATCACATGTGTGTCTAAGGAAGGTCGAATGAGTAGAGGAAATGAGGATGAAAAAAACAATTAATATCAAGGTGGTTCGCGTATAGAATGTAATATATTAATGAAAATAGGATTTTCACATGGGTAGACTGTACATAGTGATTAACTATACACTAGTAATAAAGAGGTAATTATAAAAGCACAACATATTCACACTATTTGTCTATGTTATTTCTCCAAACTGTGTCATAAATGTGGAAGTTTATAAGACTTAATAATTGAAAAAACTATTCAGTTTGAAACATACCATGGTTTGATAAACCATGGGATATGCATGAAAATTAATTATTAAAAACCTAAAATCCCATCTCATGTTTTTCATATCGATTCTTCTAATAGTGTTCATGTCATATTGAAAAACCCTTAAGAAAAAAGGGATTGAATAGTTTTTTTGGGTTTCCCATGGATTGGTCTCAACCATGTGTTACTCATGAAGGAAAATACTCAAACGAAAACTGATGTAAGACACTCCCAGTATAAAGGTAATTACATATTTTTCAAAAATCTTTCTGCACTAACTAGGAAATAGTGAAAATTTTGTGATTTTAAAAATATCAAACCAAACCATAAATGTTCTAAAACTCTAAAATTGAAATAAAAAAAATGTTAATTAGTGACATGGGTTATACACATTGATATATTTGAACCAGTTAGTAGTATTTTGTCCCAATTTAATATCCCCCGTGTTATGGACTTTTACAAACACATCGTGGATATGTTATTTATTTATATATTTTATTTTATTTTAAACTGATTCTTTTATTCCCCCCTACACTTTTAATTTTGAGGGGTGTCCTGAGGTTACACATAATTTGAGGAACCTTCCCTATTCGAATTTGTAGTTGAGTGGGTTGATAAAAACCACAAAAGTCATAAGAATATTTTATATCATTTTAAATTAATATATATATCCAACATAAAAAAATAATTAACTCTAATTACATAAATGATTATAATATATTTATATTATCTATTTATCCATATTATTCAATCATACAGATTGTATTTATTTTATATTAATCATTACACATTACTCCTACTTAGAAACTTCAATACATTGGAAATTCATGGGGGGGGGGGGGGGGTAAATGGACACATAAAAGAGTGAGATAACATCCCAATAATGTGAATTACATGTAGACTAAATATAAGATATACATTAATAATCATAAGATGTTAAATAATAATAACTTTAGAAACATGTAGAAATAAGTATATGAACATGAGATTGATACGCGAGTATAGAAAACATAATGAAATTATCATAAACCACAGAAACATAAACATAAATAATGAGATCAACAATAATCAGGTTTCAGTAGTTGCTATATTGGAACCAAAACAAGCTTCCAATATGATCATTGAGTATTAAATAAAACTCAAGGTTCATAGATTTCTGCACATAGATCCTCCAAAATCTCATATCTAGCTTTTTTGGAAGGATCGTGTGTTGATTGATTTGCCGCGTGCTTCATATCAGTCTCTAACTAATAGAATTTCAGTTGGGAATTAGGGATTTATTGTTTCCTTCATTTATGACAAGTGCGATGTGCAGGTCAGATAGTCATTGTGGCGTGAACTTGATGATGTTACTCCTGAGGATTCTCCTTCAATTATTGGAGGCGACTTCAATATTATTGCGGGTCTAGAGGAGAAGAGAGGGGGAGGTGACTTCCCTAGGAATGTCAGTCATGCTTTTGTGGCTTGCATGGCTAGAAATGGTCTTCTGCATATTGGATTTTTGGGTAGAACTTTCACCTGGTGAGAAAATCAACATGGAGGGAGAAAAACTTATTGTTGCCTTGATAGATGTTTTTTGAATGTTGTGGCCATTTCAATGTTTCAGGATTCTAATATTGTTCATCTGGGCATGTCTTTATGGGATCATTGACCTCTCCATATTTCTCTAGGTGCAGGGGATGGCAGGGAGGATTATGGTGTTTTTTTAATACTATGGATGGAGGAACCGGGATTTTTATATGTTGTTATGGAAGGTTGGTATCTTCAATTTTTGGGGAACCCGTGGAGCATTCTCTAGAGAAAGCTGAGGTTCCTTAAAAATCTTCTATCTAACTGGAAGAAAAAGATTCATGGCAGGGATCTGGGGTTGGTTGAAATTAGTAAAGAGGTGGAATTGTAGGAGAATTGTTTGGAACAAGTTTGGGATGAGTCATTATTTATTGAATTAAGAAATAAAAAAGGCCAGCTTACTGATAGACTACTAAGACAGGAGCGGTTGGCCAGAGAGGGGGCCAGAGATAGATGGCTTCAGGAGGGAGATAGAAATTCTGGATATATTCATGCTTGTATCAGAGAACATCGTTGTGTTCAGAGGCCCAATATTTTTAGAGAAGATGGCTCTTTTATAAGTGATCATGATGAGGTTGGGGGATGGTTAATGGGGCTCATAAATCCCTTTTGGATGCACCCATCCCATGTATGGGAGAAGGGTATCCGAGAGGTGATGCTGATATATTTTATAGAATTCCATGATGTGTCTCAGCGAATGTTGATGAGGGCCTTATGAGGTATCCGGATGATGAGGATGTTCATTAGGAAGTTTGGTCTTTGAATCCGGATAGTGCTCAGGGGAGGTATGGTTTCCCTGGATCCTTTTATAGAGGGATGTGGGAAGTGGTTAAAGGGAAGGTGGTGAGAGCTGTCTAGGATTTTTTCCAGGGTGGGATCTTGCCTCGTATTTCTTGTGCCACCAAGGTGGTTCTTATTCCTAAGGTTAGTACTCCCCTGTCTATTGACCAGTACCGGCCTATTAGTATGTGCAATGTACCTTATAATAACTTATACAACATTCAAAATAAAAGACTGGCAACTCACTTGGACACTTGGATGGCTCCGGATCAGCATGGGTTCATTAAAGGGATATTAATTCAAGGCTCAATTGGAGTGTTCAATGAAATGGTTAGTGGCATTAATAATTGGTCATTTGGGGGAAATCTGGTGGATATTCTTGACATGAGTAAGGCTTATGACTGGGTGGAATGGAGTTTTGTTCTTAGAGTCCTGACTTGTATGGGAATTTCGAGGTGGTCTAGTGACCTGATTTTCCGTTGTTTCAGATCTTTTGAATATATTCCTCTTTTATTGGTAGGAAATTAGATTTTTTCAATGCTTGTCATGGCCTTAGACATGGTGATCCCCCTCCCCCCCCACTATTTTCTATCTCTATCAATACTTTTTTAGCAGTTTTAGTAAACCAAAGTATCAATTTGGGTAAAGTACTTCCATACCAGAAGAGGAATGCTACAAGGTGTATATCTCACTCAATGTTTTCTAATGTCACCATTGTTTTTATCAATGGTAGTAAAGGCACTTTACAGGGGTTGGTAGGCCTCATTGGGGATTATTGAAAATGTAGTGGTCAGGTGGTGAACAAACAAAAAATTCCATTTTACATAACCAGGAATTTGTCTGATTAAAGGGTTCGGGATATGGGGAATATATTGAGTATGTAAAGGGGATCATTTCCCATGTATTATATTGGGGCCCCAGTTAGTCCCTCATCTCTTAGGGTACATCAATTTGATAAACTCATAGGAACGATTTCGGGGCGATTTCGGAACTGGAAAAATATGTTTTTATTCTTCGGTGGTCGTATCACTTTTGTGAATAGTGTATTGGTCTCCCTTACCATGAACATCCTGTCCACTATGAAGATTCCTAAATGTTTTATTGTCAAATTGGACAAGATAATGGTGTCCTTCATTTATGATGGGCAGATGGAAGGCATGCATCATTGGGCTTCGGGGAAATGGCTAGCAAGACCTCTCTCAAAAAGGGGGTATTACCCAGAGGAGTGTTTCTACAACAATGCAGGGGACGCATGTAAAGCTGGCATGTGAAGCGTTTGAAGGTCGGTATATTTGGAGAAGGAATATGTAAGAAATATATGGTAAATACTTGTGTTATCAGAGGTCCATATTTTCCATGTTTTGGAATCTGATTTAGCCTCTGATGGAGATTTTAAATCAGCATTCTTAGTGGTTAGTGTGAAAGGGAATATTAATTTCTGGCAACATGATTGGGGGGTTGGTAGGCTGTATTTCCCAGGATGTCCCTCTCTGAGCATGACTTTCAGTGAAGATAGTGGATATCCCTATTTTCATCAGGCTCTTCTGGATGAGACTCAGCTTTCTGTTTTCAACAATATTGTCACTAGTGATGATCCTGATAAACTTTTTTTCACAGTTGCATCTTCGAGCTTTTTTTATATTAAGGAGTTAATTCATGTGATTAGGTTCACAAAAGAAAATGATCCCTGGGAGTTACTCTATGGTCCAAAGAGATTCCTTCCAAATTTAAGTTTCTTTTGGGCCATGTAAGAAACAAAGAACTGCCTACTGATGAAAACATGAAACATATGGGTGTTAATATTGTGTCCAGATGCTGGTGTGGCAGGTCACCTCATTTTGAATCAATTGGTCACTTGTTTTTTTTGAGTGAATGGGCTAGAGGAATCATGAAGTATTTTGGAATCTTATTTGGTTGGAATGAGATAGTTGAGGTGCAAGGTGATTTATTCAATTCCCGGTTTAGACGAAAAGACAATCATGGAAAAGAGAGGAAGGCTCTGACGCTTTTTCTGTTGGCTGGTTGATGGATTTTATTGTAGGATAGGAATGTGGTGTGCCATAAACAAAGCATGTTTTCCCAGGTTAGTATTTTATTCAAAATTATGAACTCTGTCATGGATTTTCCCTAGCTGTGTCCAGACGCCAAAATCAGCGCCATCTGTGAACCTGCTGTTTCCACACCATGCACGCGGCCAGCTAGAGGGGGTACCAATGTAGGGGTCATGGGTTTGGTGGTAGGCGCAATGGTAGGGTATAAAACTGAATTTTGATGGCTCTCTTCTCTTGGGGGTAATGCGAGGCGGTGGGGTAGTGCGAGATATGTTTGGCTCAGTGTTTGATTGGTTTTCAGCGGTGTATCGAGATATTGATGCTCTATAAGTGGAGGCTAGGGCAATGGCTTTTGGTTTGGAGATCTGCAATCAGCACAATATTAAACTAAGAATAGTGAAATCCGACTCATTGGTTTTGTGTAATGCTTTGATAGGAAAATGAAATATTCCTTGGAATATTGCTTATATTATCAAGAGATGCGGAGAAACTATGGGCATGCATATTGAGGTTTCTCATACTTGGAGGGAGGGGAATATGGTGAAAGATTTTCTGGCTACAATGGATCCATCGAATCAAGATATGTCTTCTTTATTTTCCTTGGGGTGTTTTCCGAAAGAGGGGATGAGGTTTGTAGTTAATGATGCTCTCGGTTTACATTATTTTCACCCTCCATGAGGTTTATGTCTTAGTGTTTTTTGTAAGGGCCCTTTTGGAAATCAATAAAAATGCAACCTTTCAGTCAGTCAATATAAGAACATGTAATAAAATAATAAGGTTTCACATAAATAATCATAAGATACCGTAATAATATGTCAAAGAAATGTGTAATGACTATCATACCGAAGTGGAATTGGATAACTGGTGATATAATATAGAAAATTAAACTATTATAAACCTACATGGCCTATATAATGTAATATTATACGAAATAATTTTTTACCCACTGAATTAAATGAAAATATTAAAACTAATATAATATATATATATATATATCGTTATATATGTCTTATAGTTTATGGAAATCAATTATTTATCAAATCTTTCCAAATAATTTTCCAGTGAGGGTTAAATAATTTGCATAAAATATTTTGATATTAAAATAAATTATCCAAATGAAAAATAGGATGATATAATTAATGAATATCCCTAGTGAAACATTAGAAATATTAATGGATTATATGATAAAAAATTATGTTCAAAGTAGAAACCTCATTCTTTGGAAGATAAAATATTATATAAATTTTTAAAATGAAATATATTTTTCATTATATTTTAATAATAAAAAAGGAAAATATAAATAATTGTTTTTTCAAAATGGGATAAAATAGAAATAAAAAATCATAAAAACATATTTTATGAAGTAATACGAAGAAATATATATAATTAAATTCGTAAAATTGGTGTGAGTTGGATACTGAGTGAGAAAGATACATGAAGAAAGAGAGAGATATTGAGAGAAATTAACATCCTAAATTCATAAGAAACTGTGTGTCAGAGAGATGAGACATTACATAACCATATTTAATACATCATAAGATATAATATCCGTTCATTAAATTGGATACAAAATAATTTAAAATTGATATGATGAAAACTCCAAAAACAATTACACTTGAATTTTATAAATTCAATATAACCCCTATAATATTAATATATAATTATTAATAATAATTTTGAGAATATTATTTGAATTTTTTAATTACTTGTTTATTAATTAAATTCTAAAAATATATACCCATTATTTAGTCATAGTTTTTTTATCATCAGACATTATTAATTTTTATTAATCCATTCTAATTTTTTTAGGATGTATGAATTTTCGTTTCTTACTCCAAATACCATGAACTCCATAATAATATATATAATTTTATGTTTATTATCTTTATAGTTCATGATTAGATGGTACATGGAGAACATATTTACAATCAATTTAAAAATTATATGGTTTTATCTCAATTATGTATTTAAATAAATTATTCTGTAATAAAATCCAAAAAATACCTGAATTTTCTTATACCATATAATACATTTTTTGGGTGGTCAGTAATAATTAAAGAGGAAAATAATGAATATACTATTGTATTATTTTAGTAAGTGGAAGCCAACACAACCAATAAGAAGAAATAATTAATTAATGAGTATGTATATCAAGTTTTATATTATTCCAGTAAGTGGAAGACAACACAACCAATAAGAGGAAATAATTAATTAATGAGTATGAATATATATTTAGTTTAGTTTTATGTCATTTAATAAAATTATAATTCTATAAATTATGTGATATAAGATATTTAAATCACTCTTGAAAATAAATTAGATTGTAAGACTAATGGAAAATATATATAAGAACATCATTTCTGAAAAAAAAATATTAGTATATTAATGATTTCATTCATATGGATATATTTGGCTCTCCAGGTGATTTGAATATCTAAATTGTGAGGTATCACAATGGGGGATGAAATTTGGGTAGTGATTGGAAAACAAAATGAATAAGTGTTGCAGTTTGGAATGGGTATAAAAAAGGGTACAATTATGGGTGAGTTTTAGTGTCATATTTGTAAATAATAATTTCTTAGTGGATATTTTATGTAATTTAGTGTTTTAAAGTAACCTATAAATGAAAAAATAAATTTTTTTTATGTTGACATAAATTATTAAGATTAATTTTTAATTTTAATTTTTTTATACACTGTTAAAACCAAATATGATATTTTTACACAATTAGTATTTATTGACCCATTTCATTACTCACCTCATTCATTAATTTTATCCAAAATATAAAATTGAATTAATGACAATGTTTTTCCATAAATATTATAAATATTAAATGTAAAGACACCATATTTCAGAATATATATATATATATAGTCCTAAATTAATATTATGTATGATTGAATGGTAGACATGAAAAAGAGAAGTAAAAAAACATTAATAACATTTTATTTAGAATTATTAAGAATAATAAAAACTCTGGAAAATAATAAATGATTAATTAAGAATAAATATACATAAAAAATTGTTCTAGTTTCACATAAATCATAAAAAGATAATTTTATAATAATAGTACTTATTCTTTATATATATATATATCCATTTTAAAGAAAAATTCACATATTATAGAATCTTGATTTTTAAAAGTGATAATAATTTTAGAAGTCTTCATATCAAAATTATCCTAAGGTGTTTATATATCATTTTTCTATGATAATTGATTTTTAGGTGAATAGTAAAAAATATAGATTTTTCTAATACCATATCTTTTCTGAAATTATCATAAGATAATATTGACATTAATGTTTTTGAAAGATTTACCTAAAAAATTATATTAGAAAATATAATTTAAAAATATTATAGTTTATTGAAAAACCAATTAATTATATTAGTGAATAATAAGTAATATTTTAGCATAAAAATATATTTATATTTTCATATAATAGAAATATTTTTTAAAAAACTATAAATTAAATCTCTAAGTATGGTTTTAATATTTTTTAAATATTTTTTCATAAAATTTAATAATTTTAATTTCATTTTTATTAATAATATAATGAATAATATGTATATTGTTAATGAACTCGAAATTTATGTAATGAATTATATTATTAATATTATGAAATTTTTATCTAATCATATCAATTAGTTTCTAATAATAAATTTGATTAATTTAATTTCTAATAATATACAAAAATATATTATACCTTATTAAATTGGATATGAATATTATAAACAATTAAGAATCGATAATGATGAATAATTTTTTTTTTTCTAAAAACATAATTTCTATATATTTATCATTATACATTAAAATATAATGTTGTATTTCTTAATAATTGAATTAGATTATGTAGGTTTAATATATTATTTCAAAACACACAATTTTTTTAATATTTGATTCATTATATCTATATGAAAATATTAATTACTTGGGTAAACAATTTTTATAAATGTAAAAATCATGGAAAAATAAAAAAATATAGAAAAAGTATTAGAACATGTCTAGAAAATGTCAAAAATAAGTAGAAATTTCTTAACACATAGAAACCTAATATAATTTCATAAGTCTATGGGATTAATTACTCATAAAATCCAATTTATATCTATATAAAATTTATAGAGAAATTTCAAGGACTCTTCCTCAGAATTACATAACCCTTAACATTTTCTTCTTTATTATTCACTTCCAAAATATAAAAATATAAATATAATGAACCAAATATAATTATTAAACTAGTTTTTTTATTATTATTTTAAAGTAAAAAAATATTTACTCATTCCCTTCATTCTAGAAAAATAAAATAACATCAATAGTGTGTACATGCAGGCTACGACCTCCAAAAAGTGATGTCATTTATTTTCCACCAAAAACTCCATTTTCTAATTATAAGTACATAATTGAAGAATTATTGTGGAATGTATAATATAATTGTGATTATTCAGATATGAATATTTATTTACCTTAATTCCCTCTTATTATTTGAGAAATGAATATATTAACTTTGCAGTGTGCAGATTACCTCATCTAAAGATTATCATATCTAAATTTTCAATTAGATAAGTTTCTATTATTTGAAATAATTATAAATCTGATTAATGGAATTCAAAATTTAAAAAATATATATTCTTATATAATAATGATATTATTAAAGAATTTATCATTCCTAACAATTTTAATCTATTAATTATGATATTTTAATTATTATGACGGTCTAACTAGCTTCATGTAAATTTTTTTAAATTAATATCATGGATTATTGAGTGAAATTATTCTTCAAAATATATTATATGTGTACAGAACTTTTTTTATAATATAAATATTAATATTGAAATTATTAATTAAGATACTAATGTTTTTTATTAAAAATAATTACAGCATGCACATCACAATTTGAATCATTAAATATCCCAAAAAACCAATATATTGAAACCGTAACATTATAAATATTTATAAATAATAAATTCCATTGTATTTTATGATCTTCGAATGATGAAATTATGGATAATAGTTAAAAAACACAACTACGATGAAACTAATACAAAATGGTCATGATTGCATACACACAATTTTACATATAGATAAGTATGATCTAAAATAAAAGTGAAGAATAATTTTTTTATTTTTATTTACTGTTATATAAATTAATAATATTTCAAATTGGTTATTGAGACTAGAATTTTTTCATAGAAAATATTTGAGTTCATTATTGGATTTCATGAATAAAGGTATGGTTTCATTCATAGATTTTCACCCCTATAGATATATTTGTTATTTTATACCACCACTTCTTTAGAATAGTGTATTTGGTACCCCATTAATATTTTACATAATAATCCCCGTGTTATTAATTGTATTTAACTTTTGATTTTAAATCATATAAGTCATTGAATTTTGTTTTTATTGATTCATGGGACATATGGGGGGCATTTATTTAAAATTTTATTTCATCAGAAATGATTATTAATGTGCACAGTGACATTTTAAATATGGTGCAGTTTATACTGAATGAATTTATTTTGCCATATTTTGGTAATTCATTGATATTTAATTGACACGTAATATTCAATATTTAAATGTATTTATATTCAAATGATATGAATGTTTTAATGTTATTTTTATGTTTCAATCCCATTGTTGAGATAAATTGTTTTTTAAGCGTGTTTCTACCAACTGTTATTACGTCCAAATAATTATTTTCTTTCGTGGAAATATTTCATCAACATTGGGTAAGATGATTATTTTCCTTCAAATATTTATTCTTCATGAATTTTATCCACATAAAAATATATCACTATTGACAATAATCATAATCATTTTTAATTTTCTAGTTCCCATCTTTATCCATATTATCCTTTCCCATCAAAATTGAATTTTTTTGAACTCAAATATATTTTTATAACATATAACCTTAATATATTACTTTACAACTTTTAAATAATTTTATTTTTTTATCTTTCTATGATGTGTTATTTGGATTACGTTAATTCAAGATATTAAAACCAAATTCCATCATTCTGATATCAAATGTTCATCCTTAAACTCAATATTTTCTTTATAAATACTTTATGTATTTTCAAATATAAAAAATTGAATATTTTTTAGGGAACGTTTTCCCAATGTTTTTGAAATACCATTTAAAATATGTTCCAATTAAATATAAATTTTTCTTTTAAAATATTTACAAATGTTTTTTAATACACATCTATGATTTATCTCTCTATATGATTATTATTCATTATGAAGCATCATTTCAATGTTTTTAAATTGTTTTCAAAATAATTCTATATCATGAATATTTAAATAATATAATTAAATATTATTATATGATTCAAAATTGAAATATTGATTTCAAAAGGAATTTTGGGTGTTTGAAAATCTATTTTAATGGCATTTTTTTAGAAAAAAACAAAACAGTTTTTTAAAGAACCATTATTTAATAAAATTTTTATTTTGAATGTTTCAAAATATTAATATACAAATTATGTTATCAAGATAAATGTATTTAATTTAAAAGAATACTTTTTTAATAGTGTTTTATTATTTCAAAAAGTTTATTTTTTTTATATTCAAGAATGTAATTTAAATGGTTACCTCAAAATTATTTTTGTTATATATGTCAATATCCATTTGAATCCCCATTGTTAAAATTGGGATATAATTTTATACAAACATACACCTTTTTTATCTAAAATGACTATGGAATTATTTATGGATTCTTCTAATTGATTCTATCTCTTTTTAATGGGATAATTAATTAATGATTTAAATATGAATGTGTTTATGTTCTAATTACTGTCATGTTTCTAAACTAGTTTTATTATAATTTTTGGGATATTAGGCAACCCTCAAAAGCAATGGTCATTTTTTATATATTAGATGATAATAATATTTTCTTTGTAAACGATCATGTATACCTTTCTTCATATGATTATGTGTGAACCTGATATAATTCACATTATTCACAATATTGCATGTTGATGGGATTGTGGCATTATTCCAATGATTATGTGTGGGAATAATTGAAAATGGATTTTTTCAAAAGAATTTCCTTTGAAAATAACACATATGTATTTTTTTAAAGAAATATTTTCATAGAAAATATCACATATATCTTGGTTCTCAATATTTTGGATGTACATGGCCATGTATAGCATTTTCCATAATATATTGTGTTCACAATATCAATTTTTTCATTATTCACATTGTCATTATTTACTATACTTATTAAAAATTTCATTTTCATATGCTTATGATTATTCTCTATGATTCATTTTTAATATCTCAAACACTTTTTCTATGGAATGTACTTGGTCCTTTGAAATTAAAAAACATTTCATCAAGATTTATGGGAAAAAATTAACTCTATTTTATTAATAAGAAATACTCAAACCCATACATTTGTTTTTTCAGTATGATTTTGATCTTACCATTGAAGAAATGTAGATAATTTTTCCCTTGTTGGGCATTTTTCTCACCCCATTATTTATAAAAAAATATTCTTAACAAATTGAATACATGATTATAAATAGATGTAAATTTTATTTGGATATGATTTTTGGGATATGTTGATGTCATAAAAATTAAATATTAGTATAGTTAAAAAAAATTACTCAATTGGATTAGAAAATATTGTTAGACAATATTTTCATGGAGTAATCCTTTCATTTCTATGATTAAGTGATTATTTATGATATTTAATGTTTAAAATATTTATATTTTGTAAAATAAAAATATGTTCATCTCACTTTGCATCAAATTTAATATTTAATAAATTTTTTCATCTATATATCATGGATTGTGGGTATGGGGTACCTTATTAAATCCAAATTATTAAATTCCAAATATAAATGTTAATAATTTAAATTTTAAATAAAAAATTATAATATCATAAAAAATAATATATGGATAGAAATAAATTTTCCATATTTAATTATGGTATTTATATTTTACTACCTTTTCATATTTATATAATAAATTTTAATTGTTTAATATTCATGTCATATATGATATATTGTATACATTTTCCCTAAAAAGTGTTGTAATATTTTTACAGATATTTTTAAATAAACAATAGCCTCATATAAAAGAAATGGATCAAAATATATATATATTGAACTAATATATAATAGACTGGTTACACTGTATTATATATATATATTTTCATAAATTATTATTTAAGAATAATACATTACATTTCATTATTTATTTCAAAAAAAATGTTATAATTTTTATATTTTTCACTCATTCTACAGTTATACTCAGTGGTATGCATTTCTTGAGAGATCATGAAGAAAAATAAATTATACAAGATTTATTATTATTTAAATATTTTATCTCCCCATTATGGTTTTAATAACTATCTTCCACATATATTTCTATTAATATTAATTTAATTATAAATTATTAAATAATATACCTCAATGAAATAAATAATTATTAATTTTAGCTCTGTATGATCTGTGGAAGAAGTTATTCGATGCATAGAAAACATTGTTTGTTATGTTCACCCATCATAAAAAATCTTTCCCTTGAAATTTAATTAACTGGATGAATATAAACAAGTAAAATGTTTCTAATTTCATTTTATGGTCCCCATGTCATGTTCTCATGTTTATTATTTTTATATATAATATTATCCAAAAAAATTTCCTTCTTTCAAATTTCATTATTTTTATGATCCATGATCATCACCGGTTGTTCCTTGTAAAAGATATGAAAATACAATTTTAAAGCCCTAGAGTTTACTAAATATAATGGGTCAGGTTTTTTAATGCAAATGATAAAAATAAAATTTCATATAAGTGTGAGATATTTTGCGAAAAAATTATTTTATAATATATTTTCCCCAGGTGATTATGAATCTCTATGGGGTTGATCTATCATAGTATCAAAATTACAATGTTCCTATATATCATGAGACTCTTTATTGGTGATATTAGAAGGAATGAAACATTAGGAAAACTGAACTCTTTCCCTCATTGATTATTATCCACTTATTTCCCATATATATTTTATGTTGATATATAATAATATTAAATATTTTGAATTGATGTTCCCTAGTCAAACACTATTGATTCAGATCAAAATAATAGACAATTTACACATAGCCATTAATATGATGATATATAAATCATGCAAAACATGTCATTGTTTTACATAATTTATATATTTTATTCATTATATCTCGCAATATTCACATAGTCTTAAGAATGGAAAGTTTGGTGTCATTGGGTACTTGGTACAAACACAACATATTTATCAATTTGTGTGATTAGTTTTCATAAATTAAGCCTCACTATACATATTTGCAAATATATCATAAGTTATACTCAAATTAATAACTAAGGAAATGAAAATATTTGAAAGGGGATATCTCAAGTTTTCACTAAATGAAAAATTTCAGTATTTGATAAATGATTTCATTGTAACCAAATTGAAAAATGTAGATGCATAGAAATATGTTATCGAAAAAGCATGGATAAATATTAGTTATCGATATGGAATTATAGAAGGAATTGTAGTATCAAATGAATAAAAATATTCCATATAAAATGTGTGAAAAATTATTAAATGATAAATATGAAACTTAGAGAATAATCATATTAATATAAAATAGAAAAATATAACATAATTGAAATTTTCCAAAAAATTAACATTTGTAAATACATATCAATATAGAACATAAACATCATGAGCCACTACTCAGACCCAAATTTTAGAGGAAACAAGTTTACACCTACGTATATATATATCTTGCGATATTAACATCTCAACAACTCATTGGGGGATTTAATAGACTTATCATATCTCAGGGATTTATAATACTCAAACTATACATGGGATTTTTGAGACCCAAATAATATAATGAATTTAATAGACCAAATCTATATAAGTGATTAACTAGACCCAATACTATATAATTATTTAGAATACTAGACCCATATCATGTATTTATCAAACCCAAACTATATAAGGGATTTACTAGACAGAACATATTAATCATTCATTCTTATGTGTACCAAATGAAATTAATTATTCTTATTTTAGACATCTCATTAGTGGGGCACTTAAAATAGAAAATTTTCAAAATTAATTAATGAATATTTCTTATTTCATATAATTAATTATCATATATTTTATCCTCAAAAATTCAAAACATTATAATAATGAATTTCAATTTATGTTTACATATATTAAAATGTGACATATAACATTATCTAATTAATTAGTTTTAAAAAATTAGTTGAAAATAACTATAAAAAATGTCCAAAACTCTATAATAGTTTTTTTTCAAATGAAATAATTTTATCCTCAGAAAACAATATTTAAATTATTCCAAAAAACTAAAAATTTATTAAAAAATTTTTATAGGATAATTTTGTGTTCAAAAGATTCATTTAATATGAATAAAAAAACTAAATACTTGTTGAGATGCACAATTCATTAAAATTTTTATTAAAATCATAAATTTATTTTAAAAAACAACATTTTTCATTTCAAAAATAAAACTAAATTTACAATTATTTTTGATGTCATTAAGAACTAAAAAAATATAATCCAAATTTAAAACATGGAAGGGAATCTTAATAATGAATAATTAAAAAAAGGGTACAAGAAAAAAAAATAGTTTTTAGAAGTTATGGTTTTTTAGAGTATATTTGTTGTGGAAGTCGAAAACATAATAATGAATGAGAAATCCTTCTTAGAATATTTAAAATATCATTATTAAAACCCACATCACAAAGACAGTGAAAAAATGTACCATTTGAAAATAGGAAAATTTGCATGTTAATATTACTAGAAAAATAATATATTTTTATTTCAAAATAATAAAAGATAACATTATAGGGAAAATTGTATGTATGATCTTTAAAATTATTGGACACATATCATGCTTGTTTTGGGTACTATTTCTCATTGTTTTGTTTACTTTTCATGATATTTCATGGGTTGTTTTTGGGTGATGTTTGAGATATTTGGAATTGTGTGTGGCTATGCATAGTTGGGGAATGGTTTCCACAAATATTCCTCCTACCCCAATAAATTGTGAACCCATGAGGCATTTGTTTTTTCAAGGTTATCATATTGGGTGTCAGACGGTTCACCATTTTAGGAGTAATCATTCACCCTCACAAGATGTGAAAAATTATGTCATATGGTATAGGAAACGTCTCCCCCCTACCCAAGAAACCATGCATGATTTCTTAATTTCCATGAAAATTAGATTTAATGTTCCATAAACCCCACCCACATTCAGTCCCAAAATTCACCCCTAATTGACCAGAATGAAATTATATAAATTTTGGGCATCTGGATTCTTTCCTAGGTCTTTTGACCACTTTTCTTTGTGAATTTAAGGGAATATTGATGACCGGACCCTCCCTCGACATGTGGTTTCTACCCCTTTAGATCTCTTTCAATAATCTTCGGGGATAAAAGTGGTATTTTTATCTCCTATGTCACTAGATCTACATCTAGTTTTGTTAGATTGTTATTCATTTGATGATGAATCTTGGTTTTAGATCTACAATAAGTTCTGCGTCATGGGTTTGACAGATCCTTTTTATATCAAGGATTTCTGTTGGGTGATTACTTTCCAAGGAATTTTGGTAAGAGGTCTATCATTAAAATAAAAAATTATTGATTTCAATTATGTGTATGTAATTGTATAATTTCTGTTGGATGATTAGAAATTTCTTTTCTTAATATTTATTAATTATTTTAGTAAATTCATTAATTAATGGATTTTGAAATTGGAGATACAGAATTGACTGAATTATAATAATTTATTATAGTGTTAATTAAGTTCATATTGAGATTTTTAATTGGAATAATTAATTTTTTAATTAATTATGGGTATATTTTGATTTTGAATTTTAAAAATAATCTATTTTATATGTCAATGGAGTTGATGTGATTAACTAATAATTTAAATAATTAATTAGAATTTTGGTCTTTATGAATTCAAGAGATGTGGATTAAATAAGTTTTGAATTAATTAATAAATGTTTGGATTGTAAAATGTGGTTATAAGGTTAATGTTGATTAACCTTGAATTATCATGTATATGTGGTGTATGTTTTTTATAACTAATTTGGGAGTAGGACATAGAATAACACCCCAAAAAACCACGGGGCACTAGACAAGGTATTCTAGGTCCAAATTCATTCATGTGAATATTTTTTTGGGAATTGATATAATCTATAAATAATCATGGGGTGTGGGATAGGTACTGAAACTACAAATACACATGGGGTTCTTAATATGATGTTCTTTTCCTAAGAGTTGTAATTATACAATGGTTCCAATTGGATATTATATGAATTCTACAAAAAAATTAATGAAATACGATTTCATATACTGTGTTTTGAATTAAATATGTGATAAGGTTCAAACTATGGCATGGTTCAAAGAAAGAGTTGGTTTGTTTAGGGTTCCTCAAGAACCCAGGGTAAGATATGTGATTAAATATGGAGTAATGTAATAAATAATATTTATTCACTATTTTTTAATTTATTCATTACACAAATGAATACCATATTATAAACTATTGATTATATAGATCTCATTTGTAGTATCCAAATCAGTTACACTAACATCCTACACGGGGAGCCTAATCATCACCTGAATAGATTTTATGGTAATAAGGTAGGATAAATTGAATGAGATATATGTTATATGGATGAGTTAGTATGGAACATGGATGAGGGAACCAATCATTATTTTGGTCCAAATGTGATGTTGAAAATTTCTTTCTTATATTTTGATTTCCATATTGGCACATGAAACATATTGTCAAGATAGATATACTCTTTAGTTTTGGGTATTTTATTTGTTATTTTATCCATCATGTGACACAGGTTTATTACTGTAATTAGTTTTATTATTTGGTAATGTATATTTAATTCATTTGGTGTACATCTTCGATAAAGTTGGTACAATCTCCACATGGTCTATCTTATTCCGTCTCTACTAGGTGGAAGGATTTGGTGTATGGGGAGGCACTCATGAGGTCATGTGACCAACCTGTTTGAGGAACCGTTGTGTGGTACTAGGGTCAGGATTTTACAAAGTAGTAACATGGTATTTTTTTCCTTTTATTTTTTCTTATAATTTTGGAATGGTATAAAAAATAATATGATGATTTGGACAGTAGTTAATTGCTTTTTCATGGAACTAGCTAACCCATGTGTTGGGGAGAAGAACAAGTACCCTTGGTGGAATTGTTGTTATTAATGTTTTTTGTTACAGATGATGTTGTGTCACCCTGAGTGCCACACATGTAGTCTGAATTGATTTTTGATTGTATGATTTTTTGAGATTGGACTCATGGACCAATATGACATGGAAATTGAGTATGAATGAATCATTCTTGTAAACTAGGACTATTTTGTGACATTAATAATTTTTGTATTACATGTAAAATGTAGGATTTATATAAGTAGTTAAAATGGAAATAATATTTCTTTTCTCATGTGAAATTGTACAGAAAATGATGAATAATAAGAATATGAATTTGATAAAATGATGCCCAAAATGTGATTATATAATTTTATTTTCATAATTAATCAATGTAAATGATTTACCCTTTCATAATCATGACCAGGATGTAATATGGTTATGGGAATTGATTTTTTCTCTATATTGACCTTGTGGAGGGGTTTGGGGGAATAAAATTGTTTTTCCTTATTAACTTTTTAGCTTATGTAAACTTGTTAAAGTTTTGTTATATGTCCGAAGATGTGTGTTTGAAATTATAGATGCATTCTTCAAAGATGGTGGTTATTTAAAATACAAATATAGGTTATGTCAAGAGATTCTATACTAGTTATGGAACCTGTGGAACTGGTATTGTTGGGTGAGGAAGAAGGAGAGTAGTTCTAGGATAAGTTTTCTCGCTTTCTATAATTCGTGCAATGAGACCCATGGGGGATTTTAAAAATAATTTCTGATATGATGAGGGAGTTTCAATTGTAGTTCCATCTAAAATTTACTAGAGAGGGTCTACCTGATTCTGTTGAGTACTTGAATTTGTATATTTAGACTATACTTGACCATATGTTGAATTATTCTATGTAAAGAGTAAAATTGGTAGAATACATGTTATTTGGTCATGAAACTAATGGTGGGACCTATAAACTTAAGATGAACCACTTGAGATTATGGAGTGGAAGTACATTTAGGATTTTTTCAGGGATCACTATTTCCATAATATGCGCAAGCAAGAGAGAGGAGTTGTGTTCAAAGGATTGGATTAGGGGAATATTTCAACGATGTACTATGGTGGATGCTTTACAGATTTGTAGTAATTTATACCAATGTTAGTAGGATATGAGGATAGATCAGAAAAATGTTTTCAATATGTTTTGAAATTTGAAATTATGTCCGAGATGAATATTTTCTGGAAGAATATGTTTTCTATGTTGGTTAATCAGACTGTCATTTGTAAGGGGACCCTAAAGGAGTCTCCCCATGGTGGACCTGTGGTTTCCTATCTATACTAAGGATGTATGTCTTATTAGGATTTAATTAATCTTTACGACAGTTTTGACCAGAGATGTTATAAGGAGTGTATGAAAGGGGAGATATTAGTTACACCAGATATCGCTCGAGCGTGGTAGGTTGGGCCACAATCATTATCATTATACCTAACCACCTATAGAGTTATGATCTTACAATAGGATGGGACATATACCTAGTTTCTACAAGAGAACATGATAGAAATTTCACGGTGAATATTGTACAACGATAGAGTGTTTTGGAAGATGATCTTAAACTCCTTATGATTATGGAAGTTAGAGTTCCAGTAGTCATGGTAGAATATGCAATGGATTTGATGATTCATGGAAGGAGACCCCATATCAGTATTTTGGTGCATCTCGTAGTGCCCATACTTCATTAGATGGAAGATGGGAAGAAAAAATAACTTCATCTCAACCTACTTTTGTAGATAAAAAAACTTTTCAGTTTATTATAAGATGTATTATTCTAGTAGACTCTATGCTAGCTACTGAATTGTTTTATACATGTGCCTCTAATTATATTATTTTTACACAAAATTAGAATTTTTTTATCATCATAATGGAGTTATTTAGGGGATTTTGATGATTGATACACCATAGGTGGCATGATCTATAAACATATTTTTGGGAAATTGATGTTCACTTGAGGTTATGGAGCATAATATTCTCTTGTATTTATACATCATTGATATTTTATTTTTTTACCTAATTATAGGTATGGAATTTATAGTACCATACTATGACCACATTTATTTTTACCCAAAGAGTGTGGCATTAAGATCTGATAAGGGTAAAAACTGTATTAACCATGGAGAGTGGGATATCCAATAAGGTTGTGAAGGGTCGGTTCATCTACATCTGGGGGATCTCAACACCCAGGTTGCTATTTTTTTATCGAGGATGTATTTGTGATGTATTATGTATTTCAATAAATAGTACACATGTTTTAGGATGTGTTTCCTTTGGAATTATTAAGGATTCCACCAAATTTAATGATGATGAGTGTACAATTGATCATGTACAAGGGGATAATCCAGTTTATATTGCACCATATATAATGGAAACAATATAACTTTTAGAGTTAATCAATCATTTGGAAGAATAGGTGTGTGAGTGGTTTATACATCTGAGTACACCACATTTGGGTTCTCTAGTTTTTTTTAATGAAGGTTGATGGGAATCTACACGTGTGTTTTGATTACTAGAACATTAACCAGATAATTGTGAGGATCTGATATCAAATTCAGTTTATTGATAATATGTTTGACCAATGAATTGGAGTTTTTATATTCTCTATAATTGATTTGAGATCGGGGTACCATAAGTTGAGAGTGAAACATTATGATATACCGAAGACTACTTCTATAAGAATTTATGGCCTATGAAAGTTTTTCATGATGTTGTTCGAGCTAAAAAATTTCCAAAACGTATCTATGGCCTTGTTGAACATAATATTCCATACAAAGCTACATTATTTTGGTCAACTATTTTTGGATGAAATATTGGTGTAATCTAAGTCACAAAATAATCATTCCCAATATCAAAACATCATCATGAGTACACTGATAGAGAATGAGTTATATGACATGCTATCAAAATATTAATTATGGAATTCAAATATACACTTATTGGGATACGTCATCTTTATGGAAGGTGTGTATATGGGCATATAGTGGTATTGGGAATTTATATATTGGGAGTATGACAAGATTTTTTTTGATATATGTATCTTGTTAGGGATAGAAGGATATTATCAACCGTTCATCGAGGAATTTTCATGTTATTCAGAACCCCTTTTAGGCTTGAAAAAATAGGGATTAATGTTTTATTACACCAATAAATATGAGAATGCATTCCATTAGTTGAAGAAAATTTTGACATCAGCACCAATCTTGATCTTACCTAATCCTGGTAAAGAGTCTATGGGGGTTTGTGGCACCTACGGTATAGGTCATGGAGTTTTATTGATACAAGGATTTCGAGTTTTAGTTTATGGGTATCTTGAATTGAAGGCACATGAATACATTACACTATGTATGACCTCGAATTCAATGTACTGGTTTATTCATTTTTGTGTTGCATGCATTATAAATTGTGAAATAAGTTTACTAAGTATACAGAACAAAAGATCTTAATGTACAAATATTTCAGTGAGATTTGAATCCGTGGTAGTGTAGATGGGTTGATAATATGACTTATTTTTATTTTTAGTAAGAAAATTTTCTAAGAAAAGGAAACATAATTGTTGACACTTTGATTAGTAAAACACTGACTCATGCAGTTCTGTACTCCAGTGGTGAGTGGAAAATGATGACATTTCTATCTAAAATTCAGTTTCTTGGTCAATAGAGTTAGTAGAAGACGACCCTCGTATTAGTTTTATAGGATTATACACTCTTGAAGACGATCAGGGATAGACAATATGGGGATCTAAGTTGTTTTAAATGATTTAAATCTGTAAAGGTGGGGAATCAACTTCATATTTGACCATATATGAGGATGAGATCATCTATGTAGGGAGTCATGTTGCTCTGATGGTAGGAATGTAAGAGGAGTTGATGCGGGAATTCCAATCCCCAAAATGGGAACTGCATCTCGGTGTGACCAAAATTCCCCATGAAATAAGATGAATGTTTTACTGGTCAATCATTAAAATGGAGATAGTAGTGATGGTGACATGATGATACTCCTATGAAAAGTTGATGGTTAATTATTAATGAACATGTTTTTTAGTATAGTAATTTCCCATTATGGAATAGAATTGGGACACATTACCATAGATATTTTGATGGGTCTCTCGAGGTTTCCTCAGAAGAATGATTCTATTGGGGTTACTTTGGGCCAAATTAAAACAATTTTTCATTTCTTTTCGGTATGAGATACATTTTTTATGGATTGGTTGGTAGATATGTATGTATAAGAGATTGTTTGTCAATATGGGGTTCCATAGACTATTCTTTCATACTAGGGCACATACTTCACTTTGTTCTTATTGCATGGATTACCGAAGTCCCTTGTTATACATGATTTATTGAGTATGTATTTCTAACCAAAATATATAGGTATTCAGACTGTATAATATAGTAGTTAAGGAATATTATACAATAGTGGGTCATGAATATCTATCGGTGTGGGGAAATATTCTAGATTTCGTGGAGTTCTCCTATTGTAATATTTTATTGGAATCTCTTTCAGTGTGACCATTTGACAAACATTATGGTTGGTCATGCCTATCACCTCAATGTCGGATAAAGGAAGGTGAGTCATGAATGTTGGGACTGATTCATGTGAAAGAGATTTCCTAAAATTTTTAGAAAATTTTCATGTGGGTTTCTATGACTCAAAGTAGATATAAAGTTAATGTTGATAGATTTTGACAGCCCTAGGAGATTATAGAGTGTGATAATATATTCATTCTGTGGTTTCCTAGGAGAGGTCATCATGGTATATGAGGTCATGGAATGTCGGCTCCCATGTTGTTTGAACTGTTTGAGTATGTGGAGAGAATTTTGTTGGTGGAGTGCCATTGAATTTCCATAGAGGTACATTGTTTTTGATGATATTTTTCATGTTTCACAAATTCAGTGGTATCTTGCTGACCCTTTTCATGTGATCAACATGGAAGAAGTTGAGATTGTGTTTGATGTGTCATTTGAGCAGCATCTGATACATGTGGTAGATCATTGTGGGAATATTTTGGGGGGAAGAATGTGCTTTTTGTTCATGTATTATGGAAACATGTGTCCACAAAGGAATAAACATGGAAGAGAGAAGTATATATGTGGGATTACTCGCATAATCTTTTGAATAGGAATCTTAGTTATTCATGGGTGTATAGCTCAAATAATTCCTATTATAATGTGGGGAGACAGTAAGATTATGATATTTATTGGAGATATTTTGAGCATTTTTTCAGGTGATATTTTTTAATTGTTTCGATTAATTTTATTTAGGTTATTTCATGGGGTCTTTTTGGTTAGGTTTGAAAAATTTAGAAATAGGAGTGGTTATGATTGGTTGGTGCATCATTTTAAAAAATTTTGTTCCTATCTTAGAAACCATGCAGACATTGGATAATACAATTTTCATGGATGGAGCACAATTTTATCAAACTATGTTTCCTTTTAGGAATAAATTTTCCCCCTTGAAGAGGTTTTTGGTTATGGTTACTAGTTCGGAAGACCATGAACTTTTACCCATGAAACTGTGCATACACTTTTAATTACCCTTAATATAATTCTTAAAATTCCAACCACCCCTCCAACATTTTACACCCAAATCGACCCAAACAAAGCCTTTAGAAATATATCATTTTATAGAGTCCTTTGGATTCCTTCTTTTGTATACTGACCTCCATTCTTGGAGAATCGAAGGGAGGAATAATGATATTTACCTCTCCTATCATGCCATTTAATCTGATTTAGATCTCTCTCTCTCTCTATCATCTTATTGAATAACATAGGGTTTTTTATCTATTGTTATTCGAGGTCAAGAAATATGTTTTTAGATCCTTATTTGTTTCATCTTGGATCCTGGTTTAGGATCTATATCATGTTCTTTATCATGGTTTTGAGCAATCTATATTATAAAGGGGATTTTCCTTGTGTGATGCCTTGTCATCCAATTTATATAGGTGGTATATTATTCAATTACAAAACAATTGATTTCAATCACATTTATATAATTAAATAATTTCTATTGGATGATTAAATTATGAGTTTTTTAATAGAATAAATTATTTTGGAAAATTAATTAATTAACAGATATTGAAATAAGGGATATTGATTTAGAGAATTTTGTTAATTAATGGTTTAATTAATTATGGGGATATTTAGAATTTGAATTGGAAAATTAATTTTTTAATTGATTATTTGGAATATTGATATTATTAAATTGGAATAATTTGTTATTGAATTAATTTTGGGGATATTGGGATTTTGAATTGGATTAATTTATTATTGAAAAAATTAATCGAGTAGATGTGATTAAATCAATTTTTAATCAGTTCATGGTTCTGATTTGATTGATTAATTATTGAAATAATTAATAGTTACTGTTTTATATATGGAGTCAGTAGAAATGTTTTAATTAATTGTTTATTTAATTAATAAATGTTTTGATGGGGAATGTGATGAAATTTACAAATGATTATTATCCTTGAATTACATCATATATTTGATATGTGTTTTTTTGAGAAATGGTGTGTGGGACATAGAATGACACACCAAATACCCACAGGGTCCTATATGTGATGTTCTAGACCCAAATTCAAGAAGGTGTATATTTTTATGGGGAACTGATCGATGCCCCAAATAACAATATGGTGTGTAAAAGTGACTAACACTCCAAATAACCATGGGTTTCTATATATAACATTCTACACAAATGAGTTAGAATTGGAATATGGTTCTAATTTGACTCTATATGATTTGGATTGAAGTCGATAATTGAATACAATGTGATATAATGGATTGTGAATTGAATATATGATATGGTTCAAACTCTTACATAGGTCAACGAATGTATGGGTTGTTCGAGTATCCTCTGGAATCTTGGTTAAGAAATGTTAAAAATAATGAGTAATTGAATATAGGTAAACAATTTGTTTTATTAATATCATTTATTTATTACAAAAATACATACACTATTATATAATAGATATGGTATTAGACATCATTGGTAATGGCATAATGAGTTTTACTCACACCCTATTTTGGCTCCCCGATCGAGACCCAAATAGATTTCATGGTTTTAGTGTAGTATATGTGCAAGATCCATATGTTAAATGGATGAGTTGTGATGGGGCATGGATGAGGGAACTTGACATTGTTTGGGACTTGCTTGGGACTTTTTAGTGTCTTGTTTATTCTTGGGTTTCTTATTATATATTGAAACATTTTGGGATGACATATTTACTATTTAGTTTTTGATATTGTTTTTAATGTTTTAGTAATAATTTGATCCATGTTTATTTTATTTATTAGTTGTTTCATTTGGTTATGTTTATTTACTTCGTATGTTGTGCTACATTGATAAAGAGTGAATAGTCTCCCTATGGTATATATTGGGACATCTATACTAATATTTGGTCTATTTCAAAAGAGCAGACATTCCAATGATCATGTGACTAAATATCTTGAGGCACTAGTGTGTGGACCCATGTTCGAGATGTTACAGTGGATACAGATATGGAACAGACTCAGAACATTTGGAGAGGATGGGAATTACTCTTCACATCATCAAATTTTATAAATAGATAAATTCATCAATTTAAATACACTAAAAATAAGTTTTAAAGGAATTATAATATCATTATAGAATAAAATCACATCATGTAAAAAACAGTAAAAAACGAATCATTGATACATAAGAAAAAATTTAGAGTCAATAAAACCCCTTAGGGATACTCTGAAATTGATTAAATATTTAATTTATGAAATTAAGAAAATTGATAATAAATAACATTAATAATGAAATAATAATGGTATTATATTACTTATAGTTATAATATAAACCATAAATAGTTATTCATAATACAAAAAACGCCTCAAAAAAGCGATATTTGAGATGACACTCTTACATTTTATTACCATAAAGTAAAACATGGTCTAACATCCTGTATAACAGTCATAAATGTCTAAATAACTGATTTTATAAATTTATTCACTTATATTATATGTTAGACTAATTAAATTTAATTATTTAATATATATTTACATGTTATATATTTTATATTTCATCATGGGATGTTTTTAATTTTTAATGTTTTTCAAAGTCATTGTAATGTATATGTCAATCATGATTATTCAATATAATTTTTAAAATTCATATTTTAAATAATAATATAGAATATATATGTTCATGTTCATTATAATGTTTAAATATAGTTTATAATACTTTTACATATGACATATGGATATGAAATCTATAGGGTTTATGTCTGATTGATTTTTAACAATCAAAGTGTGGTATAAAAATTAAATGTTTAATATTAATATAAAATTTTCAAAACTATAAAAATTATCTAATAATTAATTTATAATAATTAAATAATTTATATTTAAATATTCATCCATGGTATATATTTATATCACTGTTTACATTAGTGTTTAAATAGACCCAAACAAGAACATGTTGAAATCGATGGTGGAGTATGGTAAAAAATTTAATTTATTCTGTATAATATAAAATTTACCAAATTATATTGATATTATTTATAATTTTAATATATTATATTTTGTTTTAAGATATTTTCATAAGAAATAAAGACCTAGATGAAAAAATAATTACATTGTATCATAGATGTTGTAATCTGTATATACACCTAGGTGTCACTGTCATTTTCCATAGATCAGAAATATGAAATGAATTAGTTTAAATTTTCAAATTTATAATAATTATTTGAAATTATATTTATTCAGTAAATACCCCATCTTATCTAGACATATAATGTGGGTAAAAAAATTCTTTACGTCACTTTAGGATGTGGTGGTCCCACACATAACACTACAGACATTACTATTTTTTAAATAGTTGAGAGAAAGGTAAGGAGTATGTATCCCATAATAAAAATAAAATTAAGTATGAATTATGATAGTGATATAATAATTTGATTATTTTTATATTATATTAAGAGGAGTAAGAAGAATAAAATTACAAAGAAACGAAGAAAGTGAGTGACCAAAAATTTTACCACACTCCTTAGAGGAGAACCTTAAAAAAGTGTATTAAGGATTTAGAGGAAGATATTTTAGAAAAATATTACCTCTAATATCCAAATGATTATTTTTTAGAGTTATTTATGATTATATTGGTTTAATATATGATTCATGGGGTGTTAGATGAATTTTGGTTTTGAGGTGTCCTTTTATAAGGGAGATAAGTGACATTTTTTGTAATAATAGGAAAGGTAATGGCATTATTCAATGGTCAAGTGCATCCAATAATATATAATAAAGTGGTTATATGAGCTTTAATTTCTCGAAAGTATAGAAAATCTAAATTCAAACACGTTTTAAGCATTTTTTCCTTTTACTCATTTCATTATCACTTTTACCATGTTTGGGTTTTAACATGGAAATTATTTTTTAACTATGTAAATTACATATAATGATTACAAATAAATTACGCATATTAAATAATATTTTCAAATATTCCACATATAAAATAAGGATTTTATAAAAATAATTCTATGATGATAATAATTAATTTGAAATTTAGGAGAGATATATAATAAATAATCATTTTTGTGAAACTATATTTTTATTCTACAAAATTCGAATTAAGATAAATTAATTAGTGTTTCTTATTTCTATTGAATCCATCAATTTATTATTAAAAAATTATTTTTTTTTCATTCAAAAAAATTTAAAATTGAATTACACCTTGTTGTTACATTGATAAAATTAACTGACCAAAATTAGATTTTGTTAATGAAAAATATTACCTTAGCATCCAAAATATTATACATGGGATTTAAAATTCAAATTTGTATTTTTTAATACAATATTTTTAATAATAATTTTTTTCCTATATTATCAAGATTTTATAATCTTTCATGTAATTCTTTTATAGTGGATATTTCATAAAAGTGACAGCATTTGCAAAATCAATTTTTCACTTTTCATCTCAAAGTCAACCTTTTTAAAAAATAGAATTTTTAATTAGAAGATATTTTTACATGATGAAATCTATAGTTATTTTTTATATAACAAATAATTTCTAAAATTTATTAATTTATTTTTTAAATTAGAATCTTAAATAAATATAAAAATTATTTTAAAAAAAATTACATTTTAATTTGTTTTCATTATTATTTCATATTAAATTAATTTTTACTTTTTTTAATACAATTATTAATATAATTTTTTTCAATATCGTAAATTTAAATAAATACGATAAAAAATATAACACATTAAAAACAATTATTATAAAATCAAAAATCATTTTTAATTTAAAATCATACTAATTATTTATCCTCTAAATGTAATATGTTTTATTTGAGTATTATATTTTTAATTGAGGAGAAAGCTATAAAAATTATTTGATTTATTTATAGTATTTATATACAGTAAAATATTGGGGCATTACATTCTCCCACATTAAATAAATATCTATATAATAATTTATATTATTCATTACTAATGAAAAAAATATAATAGATCCATAAGAGATTCAAGATATATTTTATACTATGATTTCTTCCTCTAAATTAATTATTATAGAAGAAACATCATCTCCTTAAAAAATCATGTAATGAGACTTTCCATGATCTCAATAATTTATAATAAATTTTCTTGGTTAATTGGTTGTTGAATTTTCTTTGGAAAACACATTATATAATTATTTTTGTGATTTTATTTCTTAAAAAACAATGGGGTTATGATAATATCAAATAAAATATGATTAAATTATCTAATGAATATGAAAACTCAGTCATATGATTTCATCTCTAATTACACCATCATTACAACCTATAATACTATGTTTCAGCAATTATATAATTCGAAAATCTATATGTCATTTACATTTACATAGGTTGTCCATGATGATTTTCCAATTATATTGTGAAGAATAAATATTTTCTAATCCATTATAGTTGATCATAATTGACAAGAAAATCACCAGAGAATGTACCTCATGATTATGAAATATTGTGTAACGTTATTCCTATGTGATTGCACTAATTAATGGTTAATTTGAACACATTGTGACACTTTTATGTTTATTATACCTCGATATATATATGCTACATCCTATATCCAGATATAGTATCAATATAGGAATTTCATATCTAGTAAAACCACAAGAATATCCATTTTATCAAATTTTAATGTTTTTTAATATACATAGAGTTATCTCTATCGTTTTGAATGAATTTATCCCAACATGATACCTAAAATTAATAAAACAATCCTTAAAAATAACTAAACACTACTATAATACTAAATCATGAATCTCATATGCACACTATCATGTTTTGTGCTAAAATAATATAGCATACCCATATAATTTAATAATAAGTGAGATATATCATGATAAAAAATATCAATTTTAGATCATGTCAATAAGTTAAACACAACAACACCTAATAATCCCACAATGCAAGGAGTGTACGGTTTGGTATCTCTAAGAACTAGGTACACATGCTCTATACATTTCAATTATTTTGATCATTTAATTATAATGTATCCACACTAGACTTCCTTCTTGACATATCATTAGTTAAACTAATTTTTATAATATCGATAATGGAATCAGAAAAAATTATTGATGAAAAATTTTAATAAACAAACTGTTTACATATGGAATCAAGGTGTAGATCATTAGAATATGAGAAAATGTGAGTTGGTATATATAATGTCTCATATTTTCGTCAATTTTTGTTAGGGTAATATATTTTATTTATCAATATTGTAACTCAAAATTTTCAATTATTGTTCCAATTGAACTTTTTGCGATTTTAGTGTTTTATTAAGACATTTATAGTTGTAAAATGGTTAGTTATGGCTATTTTGGTTATCCTAGGAAACCATGAAGCATTATTAAGAATCATAGAGGAGGGGAAATGGTTAGTCCATGGTTAGAACAAAATTTTTAGACTTCTCCAAAAATTGTGTTTCATTAGATATGGTCATCTCATATGATGGGTGCACGAATTGAAAATCCATGTGGCCAAGCCATTGAACTCATTCAGTAGCTCAAAATAGGGCACATAGTTGGAACATTGTATGAAAAACCTTGATAACAGAAATAGATTATCAACGTATCATTTTATATTACTAATATATCTTTCATTCCCATCATTAATACAACCCCTTTTTATTTTCACAAATGAAAATCCATTCCTATTTTATATTGGATATTCCTTACATCTTGGATACCATTATTGGTGGATCCCTTTGTTTTAGATCTATATTTTCAATGTTATTTCTATATTAGTCGTTATTCATTTCCTCGCCTCTAGATAAATCTCATTTCACATGATAGTGTTCTTATATCAGAGACTTATTAACAAGAGTTATGGTTTTATTAAAAATTTAACAATGTTTCTAATATATCATTCATTGAAAACGGTGGATTTAAATGCCCTAGATTGATCATTGAATGAATTTTATATAAATTTTTGGTAAGTGGTCTCTTTAACTCTTCTCTATATTGAAAATATTATAATTTATTCATAATTGATTGTTAATTGATTCATGGTTTTGGATCTTCTATTATTTCTTAGTGTCCTCCTATACATTGGTGTGAAAATCCAAAAGAATTTTTAGAACACTATGTGTTGAGGTTATTACTGTTTCTATAATTCATTAGATTATAAACTATGTATGGTCAATAATTTATAATAATGGTTTCTAAAATTTTAATTTAATGGTCAATCATAACCTCTCATCCAATTTCACACTTCTTAGGCTTAAAATAATGGATGGGATATAAATACCCCGGAGACGCACATCCTGCAGGACTCATGTTCCATACTAGCATCATGTGAATAAAATATCAACTATCAATGGAAATACCATCAATATAAAGTAGTATTAAAAGACAAAATGAATAAGTATCACACTACAATGAAAAATAATAAAGGATAAAAATATAGATAAAAGTATCCAATATTGTGCCAAAATACAAGACCAATAGTGGTGACTCAATGGATTATTATGTATTCAAGATATAAATTGCCTACATAGTCACTAAAATATTCTTATAATCCTATGAAATGGATTATATATATATATATATTGAGAATAATATGTATAAGTAGTAGGTTCATAATGAATGTTTCTTGTGAACATTTGAAATGTGAATAAAATTCACTTGGGAAAAATTAATATGACCAACAAGAACTTAAATATTTTAGAAAACTAATACCAACATCAACCTATCATGACCACAAAATAAAACATCTAATATATTAACATAGAATCATTAAATATAAACAGAACTATTCCCATAACCACTTCAGCACTAACATGGGCCCCTCACACCCCAATATAAAAATCTTGTTATCTCATTCCATACAAGTTTGTCTAATTGAATATCAGTAAAACTCTTATGTGGGTTTGGACACATCCACACATATCCTAACCACCCACATTGTGTATCATCTAGTTATATAATCTATCATCATGAAAAATCCAATCTCTACCACATTATGACTGTATCCATATAACTATGCCTCATATCCATGTTAGTACGATATCATTATCATGATATAAATCATCCCCATGAACTCCTATTACTAGTCATAGCCACTAAAAAATATCATATCAACAATATATCAATGCTATCCCCAAAACCATCTTTTCATCATTGGGGGATCTTCAACACTAACATGTATCATCACTAGGTGATATACAACGGAAACCCAAATCATCACTAATTGTCTCCAATGTCATCCAATATCAACACTGTTACAGAAGGAATAGTGTTTAGGATTTGTAAGATCATTATAAAAATCACCACCTACAAATATATTGGAGAAAAAACGTGGAACATTCAAAAATTATAAATTGGTAAGGTGACCAAACTTCATTGGTGTGCACATATATACCCAATATAATGAATTGTAGATAGATAGAATATAACAACCAAGTTGTGGGTTAACATCAATTCCCCTTGTTTAATCAACATAACCACAACTATACCACCATAATTTTCTTACAACTGATGTTACCACTAAATAAATCAAACCACACAACCACCACACATGGCAATAAAATATTAACCTTCAAAAATAGGATCCATCATTTCAAGATTTAATGTGTTCTTAATAACAATCATTTTCTAAGATATTTCATTCCCATTATAATATCTCATTCATTATTCAATAACGTCATATAAACTAATTTCCACACATCAATTTCATCGCATTAATATATTTAAATCAATCATAATCTTATTCATTTTAAAATCCACGTCAATTAAATTTCATCATTTCACTTCATTCCCTCGATAACCAGGAAAATTACTTAACCACACCAAAAAACAACTCATGCACCCAACATCAACCATTTCCATTACACAGTATATTACAATCCATCATCATAACCCAACCATCTCTCAATAAAAACCACACATAAAAACAACCCCACATCATCCATCATCGCATCCCCTGCCAACAAAAATTCACTGCACTGCCCGATACATACCACACACAAAAAGATCAACAATATCAATGCATGTGCCCCCATTGTGTCAAAATAACAATAAGAGATACATATCATTCACCCCAACAAGTAATATTAGATTCAAGTTTTCACAAAACTATATTACTTATTCAAAAAAGGCATTTCATTACATTACATCATATGATATAATGTGTATTCTTAAAAAATTATTTATTTTTATGTGATACCAATAGGTTATATATATATAAGTTATTATCCATTTCATTAAAAGTTTGCTCAAATAATCATGAACATAATGGTTTCACAGTTATCATTACTATAATAAAAGAAGGGCACCCTATATACAAGATTTACAAAAATTGAAATAAGAATTAATGCTCACATAACAAATAAATAAAATTATTAAAATATATGAGTAATCCTTGTTCCCATTCAATTATAAATTTATTATATTAATTAACATCCTATTAAGAGTTATATTAACAAACTAATGTAATAAAAATATGAAAACCTGCACACATGAACATAAAGAGGGACAAAATGAGGATTCCCTGCCACATGAAGGCATTCCAAACCATTTCATCCAAAATGTAGAAAATGAAATATCATGATGACCAAAAATACATAGGGCATACCAAATAAACCAAAATCACACCATGGGTTCATCAAAATCACAACCTAATAAATCATATATAAAATATACATCATCTCTATGAATTCACTGAGGATGTAATAGGATAAATATTATTTTCTCACCATGGTTTTCAAAATATCGATATCCAATATTGAAGGATCAATGATATAGGAAAAGAGTAAAAAACCCATCAAAATATTAATATTTTATTTCGAAAACCCATAATGAATGAATGAAATTCTATGTTACAAAGATTTTTTAAAAAGGATGGGCATCGATACATTCTCAATGTGAAACAATGATTCGCATGGATGTTTTCATGAGTCAACCTAATTCAGTTCATGATAGGCATTTTTTCCATGGATTCCTTCATGTCATAACTCAATATACATCATCGAAATTTAACAGATCTATATAATGGAATTCATTCATGTCATGGTTGATTATTAAATCTCATGAGTTAATTAATAATAAAGCATCATTTTGAAATAATTATTTATGATTAACCATATTTTAAGATATGAACACACATTCCCATCATGAATTCATATTCTCATCGTTAATAAATCATTATTAAAGTACCAATACTCTAAAATCCATCAAAAATGCTTTGATATTCCTCCAAAAACATCAAAATTCCCTACTGATAATTTAATGGAACATTACATTATATTTCCTTAAATTGATTCTCATCAATGAGAATCAAAACTAAAACCAAAAATAATGGAAGTGTTCTAAAAAATCATCCCACTATATAAATCACATATATCTCGTTATACCCAAAACTGATTAACTATCTGAAAACATAATTCAAATGTAATATAATTTAATAAACCACGCACAATCACCTCACCATCCCCCACCAGGAACAACACCACAACATCTCACACCATAAAAAGGAACCTCTCTTACACCAAACCATATGAACCACCATGTCAACCTATATTCATCCCTAACTATCAACCATAAAAATGTCCACACAAAATTTCATCAATTATAAAAATAAAGGAAACCCACACTCCATATAACGATATTTTCCATTTTGAGTAGCACTGCGTATTAGTTATAGTTTTAAAATCTTTTTTAAATAACATAAATTTTTTGGGAAGGGGTTTTTGATCTACATATGCTGGAATCTATAACACAAATAATATGTAAGGGAAATTGAAAATCTCATAAATTAGTATATTTAACTCATTACATCATCACAGATTGAATGAAAATGAAAACATCAAAAAAAACATGGTCTGTTGGGAAGGAATCTATATCTCTTCATATCAAGTACACTCCTCATAGATTCTATGCCAAAAAAGTATACAATTCAAGGGGATGGATTTTTCATGATACACAATATATTGATTATCATAGACCTAAAATATTCACTCCATAAACATCACATCATGTTCAATATCAAACTCTCCATATTCAATGATATGGGTTTCATAATAGACATACCAACAAAGATGGAAAACATGAAAAATATTGTTAATCTAATCAATACATGGTTTACGTTCCAAATTATATAAAATCTTGGTATCCTTTCCTAACACCACAAATGTTTAGATGAAATAGTTTCAAATATTACTCTATTTTCCAAACCATTTTTACCCCTAATGAGGGAAGACTCAAAATATTGCATCTAATCTCAGTTACTTGGGTATTCCACCTATGATTAGTGTACGAACTCTGAAAATACTACACCACTCTCATTTACACATGGTTCATCTAAATTTCCTCAGTCATGATATATACTACAACGTGACCAAGGAACATTGACTCCCCAAACACAACACAACACAATGTAGAATGAAATCAACACCCTTTAAATTAGACAATTAAAATAAATATAATGGGTGACTGGTAGATTTTATTATAGACATAATTAACATGTGATATTGTCACTTATCAAAATAATTTAACATTTTAGATGAAATAATATAACATATCATGCATCATTTGGTCGGTATGCTCTATCTTCCTATCCTACTAAGGATGAAATTATTCACTAAGGAACAATTAAGACCGAATGACATGTTGCAATCCCCTCTAGACCCATACCAGAAAATACGCATCCTAATCAGACATTATAGTCCTTCGTACCTTTTGAAACCTAACCTTGTCTTCCACATACCGTCATTTAAAATAATATATGGATCACACTTTACTAACCAATAAATACTTCACCCACATCATTTGTTATTCTACAATCACCCAAACTGCATCACACCCACCTAGATCCAAGGATGAACCAGTTATATAATACATTGAAATTTCCACAAAATTATACTCCTACATATCCATGGGCTATAAAACCCTCTTGAATCTTGGTTCTTAGTCTTAATTTGAACACGAAAAAGAAATTTTTCCATAAACTCTGCCACTGACAATGTCATATAATGCCACCAAAGATCTTCTCTCCAAACATGATATTACATTATCTTACTAAAACAAAATGATATGTTTAAACTATGAAACCCATAGATAAATATCTCATTAATTTCAAATTAGAATAATACCCAACACTTAAATAACATCTACTTTGGACCATTATTTTAACATCCATCGGGAGAAACACCATGGAAAACATGGTCTCACATCAACTCTTCCTATGAATATCCCTAATTGAATTCACCCTCCATTTTCCTCAATGACGATTCTTCCATTATTCAGTAAATACACCATCTATAATTAAATTCTCCAAAAGTAAGATTGTGATATCTCAGAATTTCCATATTTTTTTTATTATATGGAATTATTTTGAGACCATCCACTAAGACATCATGCGATTCTAGGGACCGGAGTTCCCAGAATGATAAATCAAAAAATATTAAGCTTTAAATAGAACACAAAAGTCATTTCACATAAAATCATAATAACTTCTAAATGATTGCCCGAATCTGAATTATAGGGGAAATATTTGGTTTAGGATGGCGAGTTTACCCTAGGTGAAACATAATTTTAAGTGGAATAAGCATTTAGTGATAAAACCCGAAAATGGAATAACTATAATTAAAATAATAAAACAAACACATTTTATTTTTCAATTTCTTATAAATCATCAACAGTTTCTCTAATTTTATATCTAAGACCACCACTGAGCTCATGAGAGTATACTTTTCTCAGGAAGATCCTAACATTTGTCAGCACATGCCAATAGTGGAAGTTATTTTTTGGAAGTAAACAAAATAACTATGTAAGAATTATTTAATTGTAAAATATTTATAAATCTTTTATAGAAATTAGGATTGGAAATCGGAGAGTACCATTGGGCTCATGAGGGAATATTCCCCTCTGGCGGAGCCTATCATTGACCAGCGCAGGTTAAGGGTGAAAGTTAATTTTTGAAATTTGTATAAGGTTAATTTAAATGAACGTGAAAGATAGATTTTATATTAATTTAAGAGGTTCTTGGATCAAATATTTGAGGGCATCGTTGAAGTCAGAACATAGTGATTTCCCTACAAATTACTTAACATTGGATTGAAATGGCTGAGTGGAAATGATATTATTCAAATTATTTTGAGAAAATTGATAAAATAATTTAAAAGCATTATTTTTATTCATTCTTTCCTTTTAGTGGTAGATTACATTACTATAGTGCAAAGACAATGTGAAATTGAGGCACATTAATGGACGGTCAACACTGGATCTTTGAAACCATGATGTTGTTATCTTGATGAATCATTAAATGTTTCTTATTAAATGTGGAACATTTAAAGATAATCATTAGTGGATGTAGTGTCAATCCAATATTATTTTATTTTTATTAATCCAATGTGTTGAGGTTTGGGGATAATAAAATGTGAGGACATACCTGATGAACCATCATCAGAATCCCTCTCCAGCAATGTACAAGGAATGACGCACCAGCAGATCATCACCACCATCGACATGCCTCGAAGAATGGACCTGGAAACGACACCGACATCATGAAACTCTGTTGGATAATTCTTTAGCACCTAAAAAACAACAAGTTAGGGTTTTATTAATTTTAAAAGTTCTTCCCAACTATTCCTTTTCTAGAAACAAAAGCACATATCAATCTACGTTAAATTTGATCTGGGGTTCATGCCTTTATATAGGAGGGTGACTTTCCATTAGAATATATAGTTCGGATTCGAAACCATACAAGAAATAATAAAACATCAACACCCAAACATCCCCTATGATTAAACTCTAACAGGGATGGAATGGGCTGATTAGGTGCGAGTGAAATGGCTGGCCAACCTAGCTTTCCATGAAGAGACGCTACAAGAGCTTGATGGTGGGGCATGACAGAGGCCAGATGCAACTGTCTTCCACATACCGACTAGGCAGACCTGTGTTTCTGTGGTGGGCCGGGTCAGCCTCCTTGATGGACACCTTGTCAGAATTGGCTCACAGGGCCGGACACTACCAGACCCCTAGACAGTGTCGGGTTGGTCCGACCTGGTCTGAACGGACCTGAACCCCACCAGTCCACTTTTTACTAAAACACTATTATCTCTCAAATCGGGCATCCGATTGATAGACCATCAGTGGTGTTGCGATGCTCGAGATAGGGTGGTCCTTTTAAGATACTCCACATGTTTTTTTGGTGTTTTTGGTGTATGGACAGGTGGGATTATACTCAAATCTAACTGCACAATTTTTACTAAAAAGGTTATAACTTACGGACTGAGAATCTGATTGATAGTCCATCTGTTGCATTGGAACCCTTAAGACATGATTTCCCTTTAGGTTACCTCTATGTCAAAATTAGTGGAGGTTGAGACAAAACCTAGGGATGGTGAACTGACTCCTCTGTAAATCAAGCGTTCTGTTTGAGGGAATTCATTGGATTCTAGTGATGTGAAGAAAGAATACTAATCCTCTAGGTGGGTAGGCACCTAGAGATACAATGGGTGGGTCACCACCAAGAGATCCTCTGAGTGGGTCTGCACCTAGTGATCCTCTGTGGGAACATATCTACCAATCCACTATAGTTCATTACATAGTGAACTTCTAAGTGGGTCAGCACCCTGAGATCTTCTGTGGGCAAGCACCAAGGGATCATCTGAGTGGTTCAACACATAGTGATCCAATGAGTGGGTCATAAACTAGTGATCCTATGAGTGGTTCATCACATAGAGACCCTATGAGTTGGTTAGCACCATTAAATCCCTTTTGAGTCATCACCTAGAGATCCTAAATCTGTCATCACCTTGTGAACCTCTATGGTTCAGAACCTTGTCACCCTTTGTGGGTCAGCACTTAGTGACCCTGTATTGTTCATCAGCAGAGCCTCTCAACATAATCAGATAATATATCCTTAGTAATAACAATATTTACTTACGAACATAAGTTATACCGGGTTTGAGCTATATATTTTACTTTGTGATATGTGGTTGAGGTTTTGCAAGGTTTTTTTACATGTGGGATATTTTTCACGCTGCTGTTTTCCTTCATGGATTACTGAGAGACCATCGAGGGCCTTGGGGTCCCTACTATGTATTGTTATACTCACCACTACATGGTATTTTCCCACATTTGATGTGTATGGTGTAGACAGTCAATGTTTCGACAAAGGTTATCAGTGAGATGTGATAAACGGATGCAACGACGAGGGACATGGTGGTCTAGGACCTGGTGGGGCCCCGTAGGACCTGGAGGGAAATAAATATGACTTTGACATCCAGTAGCTTCACTTCTCTCATGAAAAGGTGGGGTTTCATGTAGATTGTCATCAGAGTTTCCTTTTGTTATTTACTATTTTTTTTCATGTTGATTTTGAATTTTGGCCCACTTAATTTTACATGTAATTTCCCTCAGATTTGTTTTAGTGATATACATTTCTTCCCCATTATGTGTGTGTTGGTATGTGGTTGGACGAGTTTTTATATAGGTTTAAAGGAAGCATCTTTCCATTTCATGATATGACATTCCAGAGCTACTCACCATCCCCTGGCCTATAGAATACAGTATTAGGGTAGTGAACACATGAGACCTGGTGGACGGTTCATGAAAGAGTGGTATCATAGGGTGGCCAGATCAAAAATAAGAAATACGAATTTCTATTTTCAATGGGGGAAATAGTGTTAAGTTTCTTGAGTTCAGATTTCAATCCAGGGACACCATTATTAGTGTGGCATGTGACATAACCATAAACTAGTGCCCTAAATTATGTTCTCTAATTCTGTATACAAAAACAATAGTTGCATCTGTTTTGATTTTTTTAACAAATCTATTTTGAGTGAGCTCACCCGGTATGACCTTTTCACTATGGTTTGTCTTGATTACCTATTATGATGTCTCCACCTAGACATACAGTTAGGATTAATGTGCGTGACCATGAGGGTGGTCCGCATAGTGATGAGGCTTTGGTACAAGGATTGTTGCCGATGATGGTACCTTCAGGTGGTGTCCTAGAAATATCACAGCACATTGGTTAGTAGTTACTACCGGTGCTATAGGTAGAGGATAGATGTAGGATCAATGCCTTACATGAGTTTCATAAATAGATACCCCTCTTGTTCTAGGGTGAGATCAACTCACCAGTGGCTAAAGACTAGATTGATGTGTGAGCATATTTTAATCTTTCCAGGGCACCATTATATCAGATGGATGTCAAAGTTGTGAGCCTTCTAAGTGGCTCGGTTGGGTGAGGAAAATGTTTAGATTACCCTGATCTTATGATGAGGTGACTTATCTATGGATAGATCTTGAGAACCATTCTTACATTTTGTGTATCTTGCCATAAAAGTATAAGGGGTAGGTGTTCCTAAGAGCTTTTACAGATTCAATAGGACGACATTTCAGTATATATGTATTTTTTAAGCTGTACCGACCAGTCCAGGTACTCGATGAATATGATATGACCAGTGATTCTGGGCTCAGTCCACCAAGGAAGATTTTATTAAGGACATCCGGGCAAGCACTATTCATCTATTCATTCATACATAGGTTCATGTGATAGAGAGAACCATTTTTTTTAATTTATTTGGATGAACAGATACAACTAGTGGATGATAGCAGTGGGAATGAAGGATACTGTCGTCTATCTTAGATACTTGGATGTGTAAAATGTTTTGAGAAGAATAAGTGATAGGGACATATGAATCTTCAGGGTCACTAATGTAGAATAGGAGAAAGGAGAGCAGCTGTAGGTGGTATACATTTATAAAAGTTACAACCATCACCCCAATGTGGTCCCCACTTGGTTCAGTGAGATGTATGACATGGGAAGGGAGTATCTCCATGTGGTCAAGGAGTATGACCCAATGGAACTAGAAATGTTTCGAGGTACCATGTGTGTCTATTACTAGCTTTTTTATTAATATATATATATATATGTAATAATCATTCCTTCTTGTCACGAATCTAGTTTAGGACCTAGAGTTTCTAGTTAAACCATTGACTAGATCCTTACATCGGGAGACTCCTATGGGAGGATACTCGATAATCACACATACAATGATGGTGTGATATGACCCTTTAGGAAAGAGTTTCGGTTGGAACCTCATTGAGGTAGTGTCGAGGAATTACATCATTAGTTTGGGTATATAATGCTCATCCACATTTCATGCTCTGATTGACTATTTTTGTAAAAACGATATGATATACCTCCGATGTTGGAATGGGGTTTTCCTTGGTCCTAAAAAAAGGATATTCATGAAGTATGGGAAAAACTCATTCATAAGAGTGTGCATGAGAATAATCTTGAGTCGGATAGCCTTACCCTTGTGGAAGCAGGTGTTTTGTTATTTATATTCCCAACAGTGGGGGTGGAGTGTGAGAACATCCCTTAAAATTATATCTCCATGATTACCGACCCAGAGTGGGAGGTGATTCTATATCAATCTACATCCCACGATTGAACTTATATCAGCATCATCATATCAGAGGGCTTTCGTAGTGCTTTGAGAGTTGTGGTGTAGATGGGGGACATTTAGGAGAAGGTATCAGTAAGACCCAATGTTCAATTTTATGCATGGATAACCAAAACCATAACCAAGTGGTCGTGGAGTGAATATACCCACTATCAGTGGGTTGATGGGCACATCAATTAGGTAAATGGGGAAGCCTTTCATGTGGATGGGACAATGTTTGTAGAATTTTTAGTAGTCAGGACAGTGGTGATGGTTGGAGTTCTATCAATACTATGACATAGAGAATGTTGGTACTCTTGGGAAGGGGGAAGTGGTAACAGACACGCTCAATAGTTGGGATGGTTTGCAGCTACTGAGTGAGGCGATAGAGTAGCTAGTCGCTATGATGATACCCTTAGTGGATGATGTTGGATCTACTTACCTATAGTATATGAATGTTATTCTCTAACTCATTCAGTTATTTAGGGAGGAACTGCTTGTGGATGTTGACTGCGAGGCCCGACATACTTAGATATCCTTAGGACCGGCTCCTAATTGATTTTTTATAGGCGGGGAAAATGTCATACATTTTAGAAGATGAACCATGGCACTAGTGACATTATGAATGGTGGTGTTGAGGGAATTTCATTAATCCTATATGGTGGTACATCCTAGTTCAGAGAAGATGTACTAGGACCTCCGACGTCAGTACTTATTTCCAAAGATGAAGAAAACGGTGGCGAAGTTCATTTCGCGATGCATCACTTGTATGTAAGTGAAAGATGAGCATCAGGTTCTAGAATGCATGAGAACAACTTTTTACCACCAGACTGATGGTCAAACAAAGTTGAAAAAACTAACCTCGGATACATTCTTCATGCTTGTGTCTGGGATTTTGGTCATAGTTTAAGAGGTACATGCATGATCCATCACAAGTAATCGACTGGGAAATGTTGTACATTGACGATGGGGTGAAATTTGTGGTGTTTCCAATTGAGATAGAAGATTGACAGGAGAAGTTCCTTCATGGAATGTCGATTCCTCTGGTACACATTCGATGACAGCATAAGAACATCCAAGAGAGCACAACGTAGTGGCAGGCTCAGATTTTTGTATAATACCCCCACATGATCAGTTATCCTTTGTTTTGGATTTCAGCGATGTAAATCCCAATGATGGGGAGAATGTGATGTCCCTTAATTTTTGTATAAATTTCTTATTAAATGGAATTATTTCAAGAGCACACGCCGAGACAACGTGCGATTCTTAGGCCTCGAGTTCTCAAAATGATCCAGAAATAAATTTTATGTTTTAAATAGCACGCGTGAGAAGTTTTTTTAAAGTATAATAAATATTAAATTGGTTACCGAATCAGAAATCCAAGGGAACTGTTGCATTTAAGATGGATTCTTTTTACTATGATCAACTTTTGTTTATTAGGCACATGTCTCTATTGAGATAACCTTAAAATTTAATAACCGTAAATAAAATAATTAAATGAAATTATTTTCTTTTTCAAATTCTTATAAATCATGTATGGTTAATTGGATTAAAAATATGATCCCACCACAGAGCTCATGAGGATATTATTTCCTTAGAAATATCATAACATTGGCTAACACATTCCAACAGGGGAAGATAGTTTGTTGTTGTTAATAAAATAATTAAGTAACAGTTAATTTATTTTAAAATACTTATAACTCCATAATGGTAACTCGGATTGGAAATCCAAGAGTACTGTTGAGCTCATGAGATAGTGTTCACCTTAGGAGTAGCCTAACGTCAACCGGTATGATTCAAGGGTGATAGTTATGTTTTGAAAAAAAATTATGGTTCATTTAAATGAACATGCAAGCATAATTTTGTATCATTTAAAATGGTGCTCAGATCAAAAATCTGAGGGCACCGTTGAACTCAGAACGATGGGATTCAAATAGAAATGACTTAACATCGGCTATAAATGGCTGATAAGAAATTTTATTTTTAAATATTTTTTAAAAATTAATGAAATAATTTAATTTAATTATTTTATTAGTTTTTCACTTTTGTGTGGAAGATGGAAGTGATGCGGTGCAGTGACGAGGGGACGACAAGGAACATTAATAGACGGTCAATAATGGAACATTTAAACTACGATGTTGTCATATTATTGACTCATTAAATTTACCTCATTAAATGTGGCTCATTTAATGAGAATTATTAATGGACACAACTTCACGACACTTTTATATTCTTTTTATTAATCCAACATATTAGAGTTTGGGGATAATCAAATAAGGGGAAATTTCTGAAAAACTATTAGTGGAATCCCTCTCAAAAAAATAATGACTAACGACATGCTGGATGATCTTCACCGGCTTCGACGTGCCTCGATGAATAGATCCAGAAGCGGTACCAACATCTTGAAACATCAAGTAGAAGGTTTCAGCACCGAACAATAATGATGTAGCGGTTGTTTAATTTACAATGATCTTCCCCACACATCATTTTATTGAAAATATGAACACATATCAACCTAAAAAGATGTTGGTCCACAATTCATGTGTTTAGGATGGAGGGTAACATTTCATGTGGATTTATCATTAATGATTCAATACATGCATGAAATGATTGAACATAAAACCACACACTTCCCCCATGTTTGAACTCTATCACCGAGGGCCCGAGCCGGCACGAATAAGGCATGGTCCCTCTTTCATTGTTTTTTATTGAGCATTCTTCATTGAGGATTTCTCGAAATGGAGGGAATGTGATTTTGAGGTCGTCTAATTGAAGGATACGACCTAGAAATTACATAGATGAAGGAGACTCAAGGAATAGCCCACCAGAGCGCATTCAATGTCCGTTGATGGTTATTCCTTGGCGTAGGCGGTGACACTATCAGTGATGGTGGCGAAACATGGTGGCATTGGTCGTGGGCTGTATGGGGACTGAGGGATGCAAGTCGGGTGGAGCAGCACGCCCGAAAGAATCCTATGGAGGGGTGAACCCTAACAATTATCCAGCCTAGCTGAGCTTGTGGAGCCGACACGGTCCCTCGACCACGGTGAAGAGGCCACCTTACATCGACCACGGGGTGGGGCGGTGGCCAGAATGGGTTGTCTACCTATTCCTGACCGGGTGGAGTGGACATGCTGCATGACTGACTGGACATACAATGCAGACTAGACTCGTGGCTCACCAGGCATGAACCGTGGGCCCAATAGGCCATCTGGCTTGAACCCCTACTAGACCCACACTGGACCCCAGGACCAGGGCGGGATGGGTCAGTCAGATCAGACGAAGAGCCAATCGGCCCCTTTTTACTAAAATTAATGTATCTCTCCAACTAGGTGTCTGATTGACATGACATCGGTGGCATTTGAACCCTCACGATGAGGAGGTCCATTAAAGATAATCCACATTGGTTTTGGCTGATGTTGGCGTATGACCGAGTTTGATTTGGACTCGAATCCCACTGGTTCCTTATTACTAAAAATCCTATTACTTATGAACCGGGACTCTGGTCATCACAACGTCTGAAGCATTGTAACCATTATAAAAATAGGTTTCGTTGGGTTACCACTGTGTGTGAATTCATGGAAGATGAAATATGACCAATTTTTAGTGAAGTGAATCCTCTAGAAATCAAGCTTGCTAAGAGAGTGAACCTAGTTGTTTTTTGTGTCATGAAGAAGGAATTGATATTCTCTGAATGGGTTAAAACCTAACGATCAATTGAGTGGGTCATCACCTAGCGATCCAATGTGGGTTAGCACCAAGCGATCCTCTCTGGGTCAGCACCTATCGATCCTCTGAGTGAGGTGACACCTAGTGATCCTCTATGGGTCTCCACCTAGTGATTCTCTAAGTGGTAAGTGCCTATAAATACACTTAGTGGTTCATCCCCTAGCGTTCCATTGAGCGTGTTAGCACTTAGCGATCCTATTTGAGTCAAGACCTTGCGATCCACTATGAGTAAGTACCTAGAGATCCTCTATGGGTCAGCACCTAGATATCCTTTAGAGGGCATCACATAGCGACCATGTACGGGTCAATAGTAAAACCTCTCAAAATAAGAAGATGATATATATTTATAAATAATCATAATTACTTTTTTACGTAACATATACCTTGTGCGAGGTGTGTCATTTACTTTGTGAAATGTTGTTGTGGTATTACTTGGTGGTTTTACCTCTAGGGTATTTTTCTTTATGGTGTTTTCCTTCATGGATTACAGATATACTATTGGGGGTATCGGGGTCCCTATTCAGTATTATTATACTAACCCTTTCATGGGCTTCAACCACATGTATTGTGTCTAGTGTTCACGATCAACGTTTCGATAGAGGATCTCTGGGGGACGAGACTGACATATGCTACAATGGTGGACTTTGTGGTCTATGACCAGGTGGGTCCTAGTATGACTAGGTTTACAAGACATACTAATTAGATATTTAGTAGCTTCACTACTCTCATGATTATGTGGGGATCCCCATGGATGGCCAACAGAGTTGCCTTTTTCATTTTACTATTTTCATTTCCTTGTTGGGTTTTTATTCTGGAGCACTTACTTTTACTTTTACTTACCCTCTTCTTTGTTTTATTGGTATACTAGTCTTCCCCATTATATGTGTTGGGATGTGGTTTGATGTGTGTGTGTATATAGGATGAAATTAAATTCCTTACATTTTTTTGGATATTTCGTTCTGGTTCTTGTCACCAGCACTTGGACTATAGAAGGTGGGAATCGGGTAGTCACAACATGGGCCCAGGGGGGATGGGTTGTGAAAAATATTTCTTATTTTGAGCTCTTCTATCTTTATTGAGAAAACAATAGACTCTAAAACCACACCCTAGAGGATCATAAGAATTATTTTATTGGAAACTACATTCCCCATTTTATGAGAGTAAGATATCTCAAAAAAATAATCTTTGAAAAAATCCTTCAACCTCCCCTAGGGTAGATTCAAATCACTCTTAGAGAATACATTTTTAATAATTTTGTGTTCAGTGAAAAACATAAAGATCTCACTAATTACATAATACCACCATAACATCAATAGGAACAAAATAACAACCAACTCTAGATAATTTTTGGAATAGTTATTGTCATCTGGATGTAATATCCAAGACTAATAGGAGAACACCACCCTATGATTCATCTGGATTACTCAATAAACAAAGAGGGTTTGAGTCCTAAAACACCTCAAACATCACACATTCCATTGGAATAAAAATAATTGTGACACTAAGAAATCAATCATCCAAGAAGAAAAATATCACCTATAACTAATTAGTCTATTTGAAATCCATTTCCATCATACTCAAAGACATCATTGTAGCCATAATCTATGAAAAATATGATATATTTTTATAGTAATGGTGGTGTAAAATTTATGTCAAGTTTGATTTGAGATATTCCTGATACTCCACCACTAATATAGACTATATTGAGATGTAATCAATAATCATGACCTTGAACATGTCCATGAACCCATGGAACATAGAGTACACAAGCCTTTGGAACACAATTGGTGTGTTCGTGACACTAAATGTAATGACCATAAACATGAAGTTTTCAAACCATCATATGAAGGTAGTCTTCTTGATATCCTAATCCTTCGCCAATATGTAGTGATATGTAGACCTAAAATAGATGATAGAAACCCATCTAACTCCATTCACCTAGTTGAATAAATCACTGATCCTTGGAATTGGTAACTATTATTGATTTTTACTTAATTAAAAATTTGGTAGTCCATGCTTATCCTACAACTAACTTTCACCTTCATGGTTAACAAATCTAGATCTCCAGAAGGAGATACACTAGTTCGGATAAATCCCATATTTATCAGACCATAAACCCACTAATTCAACTTACATAGCTCTATCGATGTTAATTTATATAGATCTTCCAAAATCAATGATGCACACGGATGAAACTCTATCCCTAAAACGACATCTTTTCAGGGGTAGTTTTATAAACATGTCTATGAAAATTCAATTAAATCCTCAAAAATCATGGGAACATCCTCATATATAAATTTATCTAACAACTCCTCCAACTAGTTTAAAATATTCTCGAATTTACTATCACACATAAAATAAATCTTCTCAACAGTGAATTCTGCTCGATGTACCTCCACATTAGAAAATTAAACTCTCCACTAAAATAAATCATTGAATATATTCGTAGGATATAACCAATAAATTCCAAGGATAAAATCATAGGGTTTTATCTATATTATGAAATGATACTTATACTAATTGATGACTTTCCGTCAACACTCAACATCCCCTCACACATTCAGAATACCGGTATAAATTCGAACTGGTGTGGATCACAATAGGATAATGGGAATTCTATAAACATATAGTGATAAATAATGAACTAAATTATGAAAAAAACATTGAAGTCTATTAAATGAATAAATAACAAATGACGGATGATGCTAATATCATCATACCACAGATTAAAATTGAAACTTTTAGTACTGGAATGTCCATCAAAAATAGCATCCCATTCCCAACTCCTATTCCACTTTAATGATGAAATATTTGATAGTTCTCTGGATTAGGTACTTGTGGATGGGGGCTATAGCTAGTATTCTCTTACCGACTCCATCATCCCTTGTATTCTCAATAAGTGTAGATCATCATAGTGGATGATACATCACCAGAGGAAACTCTTGATGCAGCTAAAATGGACACTAAATGACCATAAGATATAATCCTCCCTGAACGTTCAAACACAATGCATGTATCAAAACATTTCCCCAAAATATGTAACATGAGCTTGGGATACTAATAGTTCATGATCATCAGTTAAAATGCACATTATTATATAAAATGGTTTGCTGAGGTTTTTATCTTCCCAGTCTTAACCACTACTCTCTCTTCATAATTGATCCACTACTTATTGACCTTCTTCTCAAGATTCCTTTTTATCCACTCTCTTTAGGATCACCTCCTGAATAAATAATTCAATAAATAAATTCTACCTTTTTATAAACCTCCTGATACATAGGTTGTATAAATGGGGTGAGGGAATACCTGAATATTGGATGTAATAAGTCCTATATATGATGCACTCTATATTTTTTATACATAAATATATAATGTGAAAAGTGAAGGACATCATTTACTGGATACCATGATCCTTCACTCCTTGGATTCCCTAGAAAAAAGAATAAATCTCTTAACGCATTGTCTCTTTCATCATCAATTACAAGAATTTGGTAAAAAAAATCTTCTAAAATACATCCTAGAAAACATATACCCACTTACACTTTCTAATATTAAAATAAAAAACTGAAAAATAGAGCCCCACATAATGTTAACCACCTAGGGAATCGAACACTCAACTTAATATTGAATGAGACTAGAAGGAATCTAATTATCCTCCAACCAATTCCCCTTAAATAATGTCCCATTTATTAATCATATTAAAATGCGAATGTTTATGAAAATTTTCATTATAATGAAATTTTGATTATAAATACCAAGCTACGTGATGACATTTTGAGAGTTGGTATCTTTTAAATGTGTTTATATCGGGATTGGGTAAAGGATCTAAGAGTTTCTTAGATGGATGGACACGTTTTGGGAGCACTAGACTTAGGAGAGGTGTATGCATAGGGTTCACACAGTTTGTCAAACCTTGTGGGTCAAACGTGCGAGTTAAAATGGGTTTCGCATAGCTGACACATGGTCTATGCACAATCTGTCGGACAATACAATTCAAATAGTGTATCTTACCTATTATTATGTTTCATTTATATTTATTTTTTTAAATTATGGATTTAAAGGAATTCAATTAATTGATATGAATTTTGGGTTTTATTTAATTAAATTCAAGGTTATGTGTAATTTAAAAAATGATGTTAATAAGGGTATTTATTTAATTAAATTATGATTGATAGAATTTTATTAATTTTTTTTGAATTAGAGAATATATTTAATTAGTTTTAGTTAAAAATTATTTAATTAAATAAACTGAAATATAAGTATTCTTAATTAAAATAATGATTATTAAATTTTATTAATTTATTATGTATTGGACAATGCATTTAATTAAATTTAGTTAAAAACAATTTAATTTAATAAATTGAAACATATATTTATTTAATAAAATCAATGCTGTTATAATTTAATTAAATGATAATGAATTTAAGAATTTATTTAATTTAATACAGGTCAAATGAATTTAATTAAATAAAGTGAATTGGGGGGTTTTATTTAATTAATTGGAATCCGAGAGAATTTAATGAAATGATGATGAATTGGAGGATCTATTTAATTAAATTCGGTGGAAAAAATAATTAAATAAAGTGAAATGAGTGATTTATTTAATTAAATTAATTCTATTATAATTCAATTAAATGCGGTCAAAATGGATAAGGGAGAATTCATTTAATTTAATTGTATTAAAGAGAATTTAATTAAATGGCATTGAATGGGGGAATTAATTAAATTAGTTTATGTTAATAGATTTTAATTAAATGATTATGAGATAGGGATGTTATTTAATTAAATTGAGATGAAAACAAATATTTTATTAAAATGATGATGAGATTTAGTATTTATTTCATTATATTTAGATGATATTAATTTATTAAATGACTTATAATTTTGGATTTGGTGGTTATCAAATAAGGGAAATATTAAATGGAAAAATTTAAATGATGTGTAAATGAGTATTTGGGGATTCTTTTAATTAAATTCATGGAAAATGAGAATTTAATTAATTAATTAGAATTGGAGTTTTTAATTAATTAAATTCAGTGTTAATAATAATTTAATTATTCATTATGGAAGAGGGGTTATTATTTTATTAAATTGAGGTTGAGAGAATTTAATTAAATAATTCTGATGATTTGGACAATTTAATTTAATTAATTTTTTTTATAGAATTTATTTATATAAAATGAATTGGAGAAAATATTTAATTAAATATAATTTGAATGATTTTATTTAAATTATGATTAATGAGGTGTTGGATTTTTTTATTAATTTATGTTGATAGAATTTATTTAAATTATAATGAGTTGGAAAATGTATATAATTAAATTCAGTTGGAAATGAATTTAATGATCTGTGTTCTATATATTTGGGGATTTAACTTATTAAATTCAATGTTAAATTGAATTTAATTAGTTGATAATAAATGGGGGTTGTATTAAATTAAATTTTGTATAAAGAATTCAATTAAATAATCAGTATTAGGAAAATTATTTAATTAAATTAAGTTGAAAGAATTTAATAAAATGATGATTAATGACATTACTATTCTATTAATTAAATTATATTGAGTAAATTTAATTAAATAATAATGAGTTGAAATATTTAATTAAATAAATTTGGTTGGAAATGAATTAATTGAATGATATATTAAATTTGGAGTTGAGGTTTTATCTAATTAAATTCATCGTTTTGATTAATATAATTATTTGATAAAAAAATGGGGGTTTAATTTTATTAAATTTTGTTTAGATAACATATTTAAATAATTATGATTCGATGAATTTATTTAATTAAATTAGTTTGAGATGAATTTAATTATATGCGGTGTTTTGGGGGAGTTATGGGGTATACCAAAAAAGGGATTATATTAAAATATAATAATAATTTTATGGTTTTTATTATTATTATTATATGAATTCTTATAAATTTTATTTGTGTTATTTGGGGTAGAAAATAAGAGTTATGTTCGCACAATTTCTCTATCTAATGTGAGGCATGACCACCCTCATCTCCCATGGTGGAGCCATAACACCCCTCGTTATGGATCCTCTCTGTGCTCCAGGTCATCATGGTTCCTCTCTGGAAGTTGACCGCCTCATATAGTTTTGTCTTTCTCTGTATGTTTTGATCATTTAATCGGTTTTCTTAGCTCTCCCTTTCATGGTCTCTATTAGGGCAAAACCCTAAGGCTATGGAAGAAGTTAGTTTCTTTCATTCTTCTAATTTCAGTTGGCGTGGAAGATGTCTCGGGACCCATTGTTCTATTTTTTGACAACTATTACCAAAGGTATGGAAGTTTAGCTTGATTTTTTTCTCCAATGTCATATTTGGTAATGATATATACTCAATAATTTGTTTCACACACGATGAATTATGTTCTTATGTTGTATTTTGGTTTTTGGTTAATTAACTGGAGGTGTGTCGGTCCTTGCTTCACTAATTATGGGTGTTGTATATCAATGAAAGATGATGCACCAAATTTTGAGATCATACACTCTACTGTTTAGCGATGTGTATGTGATCATATGAATTTTTAAGTTAGAATGAATTAGTGCATTCAATTCCTTGAGTTAGTGACATCAAAATTTCTTAATTAATAAAACACAATATTAGTTTAGTTAAAATTTCGATAATTTTGACTGCATGTGTTGAATGAATATTTTATTGGTATAAAATGATTTGACAGATTATAGAATCCTGATTTTTTTTGTAAAACCCCTCCAATGGAGGTACACTTCCAGCAAGCTATAAACGTAATGTTTAGACAGATAGGTTTGTTTAGCTTCCTATTATGTGTTTTTCTATTTCTTCCCATTACTTTTTGAAACACTAGGGTTATGTGTTAATTATAACTGTTGTGTAGGATAAGTTTAGATAATTAATAATGGAATTAATTATGAGATTTTAATTGGATAAGTGAAGATTATTTATAGTAGTTTAATGACATTCACTGAGATTGAAATATAGATAATTAATTTGTTATGAGTTCTGACCAGGATATGTTTATATAAATTAATTTTTTTATCTACTATGAGCATTGAAGTTGTAATATAGATAATTGATCAGTGGATTAGTAACTAGATATTTAATTGTCTAAATGAGATAATTAATATGTGGAATAATTGGAATATGTTTGATTTCATAAATTGAAATAATTAATAGTGTATTAAATATGGAATTATTTAATAATTTTTTTGGTAATTAATTATTGATAATTAATTTGGAAATGATATTTTTGTTAATAGAATAATTAACTGATAATTAATTAATGGAATTGTGAAATTAGTTAATTTTGTGGTTATCTAATGGTTTTTAATATGTTTCACTAATTGATGGATTAGTTAGGGACTGAATGTGGATAATTCATGAGGAATTAATTATTTTTCATCGAATAATTAATTTTCTAATAAATTAATGAAGGATAAGTGGGAGTTCATGATGAATGGATATGTTGGGACTTGGAAATGTAATTACTCCACAATATTTATCAAATTATTTAAAAGATTCAGAATGTTGAAGCTAAGAATGGCATTATAGACCAATATAGAGGTGGTGATTTGGAAATTTCATTACTCCCCATTAGTTATCTACACACATAGATGTAAGGTGATAGACATGGAAATCTACACCAGATGAAAATTGGGGTGTTAGACATGGTGATCTATGTCGAATATGAATTAGGGTGTTTGACATGGTGTTTGCACACAAAATGAATGGAAATAATTAATTATGAAATGAATGAGAAATTTAAATAAAACCTAATTTATATGTGATTAAATAAATAATAGTAGAGAAATAATAGAATTTCGGTAGGATTTGATGTTCCTATTGAGGTACGGGAAACGATGGGAACCTTCGAGATAATAAATAATCAAATTGAGAAAAATTGGAATAAATTTTAAAAGGTATTTTTTCTTGATAAATATGTTTTTCTGATTCTTCTGCAGACACTAATTCTGGATATGATCTGATTTAGTTATTTCCATCTTGTGTCCCTTTGGAATCTGGATGGGTTATTTGATATATATTCAGATTTTCGATTATAATGATATATTTAGACACTATTTGGTATATTTTATTTTATTGGTTGAGATAGAAAAATCATGGTATCGGCCAACTGAGATGTATATCTCACACCTAATTCAGGCCACCATTGCACTGGGGTATCATAGTTTACTTTCTCGTTTACAGAATTGGGGACCTTCGCTTGTGGATGTTACTAGTACTTCATAGTTTGAAGAAAATGACTGAGTGGGATATTGCGATTCTTGTGGAGATATTTCATGGGGCTTTGTGTCTATTATTTATTTATTTATTGGAATGTAATGTATGATGTTTATTTATTTTTTTCTCATATGTATCACAATGACATGCATGCACTATATAAACTGGCATTGGCCATTATCATTAATCAGATGATTATTGTTTTACATTTTCTTCCACTATTGTTTAAGTTTATTATGTATTTATGGTTTGCACACAAAATATGAGGGTTTTTTCTCCCCATTGACAATCCATACACCCTCACTGGTCGTTGGAAATCATTGGCGTACAAGGAGAATCACTTGTGGTAATGTGGAAACCAGGCCGACTATAATGATTTGGGTTAACTGCTTAATTTATTGATTAATAATTTAATGGAATTCTGGACATAGTAAATTGTGGGGTTTACAATTGATTTTAAATATGTTTCACTAATATTTGGATTACTAAGTGAATATATGTGAATAATTCTTGAAGAAATAATTATTTTTCTTAGATTAATTAAATTTTTGAATTAATTTATTTAATGAGAATTGTGTGTTCTATAGGGATAGAAATGTTGGGACATGGAAATGTCTTCCCTCACCAATAGTTATCAAATAATTTAAATTTTTTAGAATATGGGTGTTAGACATGTAATTCTAGAACAATTTTGAAGTTGGGACGTGAACATTGTGTTCCTCCCTAATATTTATCTAACTGCTTAGATGTAAGGCGTTAGAGATAGCAACCTGCACCATATAGGAATTGGTGCGTTAGAAATGGAGATCGAAATTGATTTATAATTTGGGTTATTGACATGGAATTAAAACACCAAATGTGTGAGAATAATGAATTATGAAATTAATGGAAAATGTGGATCAAACCCGAGTTAAATTTGATTACATTAATAAAGTTTAAGAATGATTAGAATTATAGCATGGGCGAAAGTGAGTATTAAGGTACGGGAAATCATTGGAACTTTGGATATAATAAATGATTATGTAGAGAATAATTGGTAAAATAATATTAGGTATTAATGCATAATAAATATTCTTATATGATTATTATGCATACACTTTTTCTAGAATCATGCCGAAGTAGGTATAGCTATCAGGTGTCCCTTTGGAACCTACATTAGTTCTAGGTTATTTATTTAGTTCTGTTATTTTTTTATTATATCTTCACATAATCTTTTTTATTTTATTCTCTAGATTGTGATAGGCAACCAGTGGTCCTGGCCTACTTATATATATTTATATCACCCCTTATTCGGGTCGTCATTCAACTAGGGTACCTGAGTAGACATTCTTTTTTTTTATGAATGTGGGCCTTTTCTTATGGTTGTTACATGTACTTGGGAGTTATGAGCAAAGGACCGAGCGGGGACTCGGTAGGCTCTTAGAGACCGCCCATGTGGATTTGAGTATTTTCTTTATTTCAATATAGGAATGTAAATCATGTTGTTATGTTTAATACTTTCCGATATGCATCACCATCAAATGATTTAATTGTATAAACTGGTGCTAAACATTTTCATTATACATATGATTATTGTTTTACATTTTCTTCTGATGTTGTCTGAGATTATTATCTAATTCCACTGTGCACTAAAAATATGAAGGTATAGTCTCCCACTGACTATCCAGATACACTAGCTGCTATTCTTCAACTTTGGGTGTATGGGGAGATTTTATTTAGGTCATGTAATGACCGGTTCAGCTATCGATTTGACGGTAATATGGGTTAAGATGTTTCAAATTGGAATCAGAGTTATTGGTTTTCTTTCTTCTTTCCATTGTCTTTCTTTTTTGGGTTGGTTTACATGAGACTTGGAATATTTCATTGCATAGATAATAGTCTTCCTTACCTCTAATCAACCCATGTATGAGTATTGACAAAGTGGATAGGGATGGGTATCGATGTTTATACTTCTTAAGATTATAGTTGATATGATTTCACCTTGGGTAACAGGTTTATTTTCCACTTCTTATTAATTTTTAGAATTTTTAAATTTTTTCTTTGGCCAGATATGTCATGGAAATTGCATTACATGGATCATCATCGGATCTTAAAGATTCATATGACAGGAATATGACATGACATGTAGTTCATTAGTAGGATGCCTTCTAATTTAGATTATGTGCATTGAAATAAATGTCATGTTTTGGTCTACTTCAACATTCTTACTTGTATAATATGTTTAGATGATTATATTTCATGTTTCCACTATTGTTAGTATGATTTTTTGATGTGAAATGATTTTTTGATACAACATGTTGTTGTGTTATATCTTTTGATAACATTCAAGAAATTTTTTGATTTGAAAATGACTTCTTGAGTGGAAATTTATGGGTTTTATGTACAAAGAGTATCAGTTTCATGGGTTGGCTATGTCTTTCATGGAAGAAGTTTTCCCTTGAGGTTCTAAAATTTTTAAGAATATGTTGGTAATTTAGTAAAGAAACATGATATTTTAAATGAGGAAACATGTCCATGGTGGGCTGGTTGATGTTGTATTAGTTTCTGATCTCTTAACACGGACGAGATGTTTTTAAGGTGGGTATATTTTGTAATGTAATGGGTTTTTTTAACCGTGTCCAAACACAAAACATATTGATCTTTTTCATTTTAATGATGGGTCGGTATTATATCTAACCATTGGGATGGTGTTTAGTGAGTTGGGATCCCTTAAATGTGTTCATATCGGTCTTGGTTATGGTCTCGAGTAGTTTCCTAGATGGATAGAAGGGTTTCAGGAGCACCGGGACAAACAGAGGTGTCAGCACTGGCTACACTTGTTTTGTCAAATTGTGGGGGTCATATGTGCTTGTTAAAATGGGTGCCCAGTAGTGGAAACCCGGCCTGTGAATGGTTTGTTAGATAGTGTGAGTCATACAGTGTAGATTAACCAGTTTTATATTTTGTGTAAATTTAGTTAATAAAATTCCGGATTAAAAGGAATTTCCTTAAAAAAATTGAATTGTGTGTTTTATTTAATTAAATTACAGATAAAGAGAATTTTAATTAATTGATATGAAATTGGAGAATTATTTAATTAAATTGACATTGAATGAATTTAAATAAAAGTTGAGTAATTGGAGAATTTATGAAATTAAATTCTATTGAAAAGAATTTAATTATAAAAATTAAAACAAATGTTTTTTAATTATATTAAAGCTATGAAGAATTTAATTATTTGATGATTAATTTGATAATTTATTTAATTTAATTATTTTGAATAGAATTTAATTAAATACATTGAAATGACGGTTTTGTTTATTTAAATTAAAGTTAAGTGAATTTAATTAAATGATGATTAATTGGAGAATTCATTTGTTTAAATTGAATTGAAAATACTTTAATTAAACAAAGTGAAATGGGGGATCTATATAATTAAATTAGAGATGATAGAATTTAATTAAATGATTATGAATTGGGGGATTTATTTAATTAATTTTTTTTGTGAAAATTTTAATTATTTAAAGTGAAACGAGAAATTTATTTAATTAGATTAATGCAGAGATAATTTAGTTAAATGGCATCGAGATAGTTAATGGATAATTAAGTTAATTAAATTATATTAGATACAATGATATTAAATGTAATTGAATGGTGGAATTTATTTTATTGAATAATGTTGAGAGTTTATAATTAAATGACATTTTGATGGAGAAGTTATTTAATTAAATTGAGAAGAAAATAAATAATTTTATTTCTTTTAAATGAATATGAGTTAGGGAATTTATTTAATTAAATTGAGTTGAAATAAAAGAAATTAAATGACATGTAAATGAGGATTTGGTGGTTATCAAAGAAGGGGAATATTAAATGGTAAAATTTTTATGTAGTGTAATTGAGGAGTTGGGTTTCCTTTATTAGATTCATGTTAGATAATAATGTAATTAACTAATGTGAAATTGTGGGTTTATTTTTTTAAATTCATGGTTACGAAAAATTTATTTAGTCATTTCAAAATAGAGGTTATTATTTAATAAAACTGAGGTTGATAGAATTTAATTAAATAATATTAATGATTTGTAGTTTTTAATTTAAGTAATACATGTTCATATAATTTAATTAAATAACTTTAATTTGATATATTATTTATATAAATTTAGTTTTAAATAATTTATCTACATGATGATTAATGAGGTGTTTGGTTTTTTATTAAATAATGTTGAGAGAATTTAATTAAATAATAATAAGTTTCAAAATATAAATGAATAAATTCGATTAAAACAGTATTTAATTAAATGATGTGTTAATGGTAGAGTTGGGATATTATCTTATTAAATTCAATGTTATGTTGAATTTATGAATTTGATGAAACATGGGGGTTTTATTTAATTAACTTATGTTCAGATAATTTAATTAAATAATCTAAATTAAGGAATGTATTTAATTAAATTCTATTGAAACAAATTTAATTAAACGATGATTACTGAGGTATCTATTTTTTAGTTAAATAATTTTGATAGAATATAATTTAATAATACGTTGTTCAAAAATTTAATTAATTAAATTTGGTTGGAATAAAATTTTATTTAATGATGTGATAATTGTGGAGTTGGGGTTTTATCTTAATAAATTCAATGAAAATATGAATTTAACTATAGGTTAAAAATGGTGGGTTTTATTTAATTGAATTGTGTTTAGAGAATTAAATTATTTAATAATGAGATGGATATTTTATTAATTAAATTAGCTAGAGGTGAATTTAATTAAATTATGTGCCATGGAGGAGTTATGGGTATTATGAAATAGTCGTTTAAATTAAATGATAATAATAATTATAATAATATTTTTGTTATTATTATTATTCTATTGATTATTATAAATCTAATTAGGGTTTTTTTAGGGAGGATATAAGAGGGAGGCACACCCCATATCCTCCCCCAAGGTGAGGCATGACCCCCCTCCTCTCCAATAGTGGAGGCGCACAACCCCTCTCCCCAGCTCCTCTTCATGCACCTGATCGTGGTGGTTCCTTCATGGATGTTTTCCATATTGTTGAGGTAAGTCATTCTCCAAATGTTTCATTCTTCGCATTGGTCATCTCAGCTCTCCTATTCCTATTCTCTATTACACTGAATCCTTAAGGCCCGATATTAATTCTGTTCCATTCTTTTTTCCAAATCATGTTGTTTTAGAGGATGTCTCGGGACCCGTTGGTCTGTAATCCAAAAACTATCGCGGATGTTTTGGCGGATTAGCTTGATTGGGTTCATTGTTGTTATATTTAGGTAATTCTATATACCCGATTATTTGTTTCACATCCCATGAATTAGTTTTTTTGGCTATATTTTTTGTTGTAGTTAATTAATTGAAGGTGAATTGGTCCTCTCCTCACTAATTGTGGGTACCGATTAATGTTTTAGGGTGATTTAACCAATTTCGAGTGTGTGTGTTGTTGTTGAGGTGCGAGTGCGTTATAAGATGACAGTTTATGTTTTAATGTTTTGGAAAAAACAATTTCATAAGGTAGGGTTCTCAACATTCCATAATAAATAAAACAATGTATTTATCTAATTATTGTGGTTGATAAGTTTGACATAAAATTAAGAATTAATGGTTTATTGGTTTAAAATGATTTGAATGATTAAAGAATTATGTTTCGGTAATAAAACAAATCCAACTGAGGTGTTCATCCTACAAGGTACAAACATAATGTTTAGACTAATATGTTTGTTTAGAAATCTATTATGTGATTTTCTATTGCTTCCTTTTACTTGTTGACGCAATTGGGTGATGTTGAAATTATGGGTTTTGGGCGGGATAAGTTGATATTATTAATCCAAGAAATAGTTATGAGATTTTATTTTCATATGTTAATATAATTACTAATATATTAATTATACGCCATCATATTGAAATAAAGAGAAACAATTTGGTCATTTATATTTCATTTTGAGAAGGATAAGTTGAGATAATTAATTTTTGAATAAACTATGTGATTTTAGGTTGTAATATAGATAATTAATTATACGATTAATTACAAAATATTGAATTGGATAAATGAGAATACTAATTGGTTGATTAATTGTGATATGTTTCTTTGGATAAAATTAGAAAATTAACAGTGTATTATTTATGTTCTTTTTTAGTAATGTTTTGGAAAATTAATTATAGGTAATTAATTATAGATTGAGATGTGTGTTGATATATTTATTAATTTATGTATTAATTAATGTAAATGTTGACCTAGATAATTTTAGGGTTATCCAATAGTTTTTAATAATTTTCACTAATCATTGGATTTATAAGGGAATGAATGTAAAAATTATTGAGGAATTAGTTAATGGGTTTGGATTAATTGATTTTTGAATTAATTAAGTCATGGGAACAAGGATTTCTAGGACAATGGGAGATTTGATACTTCACATGGTGTTCCTCGCCAATAGTTATCAAATTATGTAAATTTTTGAGAATCAGGGGTCTAGACAACGTATTATAGACCAATGTAGAAGTTGGTACTTTGAGACGTTTTCCTCCCCAATAGTTATCTAAGTGCTTAGATGAAAAGCATTAGACATAGAGATCTACATTAGAAGATAATTGGGGTGTTAAAACTAGAAGGATACACCGAATGAGAAATGTGGTGTTTGACATAGTTTACGGACACCAAATGGAAGATACTAATTAATTCTGAAATGAATGAGATAGGTGGATCCAACCTGAGTAAAATGTGATTAAATAAGAAAGGGTTGAGAATGATTAGTATTATGGCATGAGCGAGTGATAGTATTGGGGAAAGAGAAATCATGGGAACCTTGGAGATAATTAATGATTATGAATGTAATACTTGGTAAAGTTTTTGTAGGTATTTATGCTTGGTAGTTATTCTTCATTGATTCTTGAGCAGACCCTTATTCTGGCTATGAGCCGAAGCAAGTATCATCGTCTGGTATCGCTTTTCTACCTGAATGGGTTGTTGGTAATTTATTCAGTTATATTATAACCTTGTTATATAATTACATCATTTGTGATATTGAATTGCCTATATTGGGATAGAAAACCGGTCCTCCCTACCTATTGAGATATATATCACACACACAATTTGGGCCACCATTACACTAGGGTACTCGATTATAATTTCCTGTATACGGTACTAAGGACCTTTGAGTGTGGCTATCACTTGTTCTTGGGAGATAAAAGAAAAGGATCAAGCATGAGTTCAAGATGCTGGTGGAGATCTCCCTTGGGGCTTTATGTATTTTATTTATTTATTTATTGGAATATAACGAATTTTAGTTTTTTTACTCCTTTTCAATATGTATAAAGTGACATGAATGCATTATATAAACTAACACTATCCATTTCCATTATTTTGTTGATTATTATTTTATATATACTTCTGCTATTGTTAGAGTATATTATAATTTTCCATAGTGCACTATTAATATGATGGAATTATCTCCCTATTGACTATCCATAGACATCCCTTCTTGTCGTCAGTCACTGGCGTACGGAGAGACGCGCTTGATGTCATGTAGTGAAAAGCCCGACTATCGATTTGAGTGTAAGCTGGGTTGGGATATTACACTTTCTATAGGTAATATATGTTCCCCTCGTACTTTCAAACACTCTATTAATGAAATAAATGCTAGTCCATATTCCATTGTTTATCATCATTATATAGGTCATTCCCCCATTGATAAATCAATTCATCTTATTAAACCTCTTCTTATTAAGTATATCATAATCAATTTCAAGAGGCTTCTTGGAAAATAAGAAATATCCATCACTTCGTAGCATTAAACATTATTATGATTCATTATATTAGTTTTATTAAATTCAATAACATAATGTAAATTAATATTCAAATACAAAATGCTTAATCCATGTATATATCCTATGTATCTACAATCCAAGCGACACCACCTCACATATGCATTCCTTAGGCTTGAGATCCTTCTACCATATTGTGATGGGGGGTAATATCCAATTTCTTATTCTATCTATGTACCCTATGAAACATACCATGATCTATTGACATCTCTATCCATTGGACCCATGAAAGCCTCAATGTACCAACGTTAAACTCTATCTGATATCCCAATAAATCCCAACCAAATCACATGAAATGTAACCCTCCTATTTTTGAAATGAATGATGATATATATTTACACACATGTCCCACCTAAAGTCGTCCAAAAGTTGGTGACTTGCACGAAGAATGTAAAAATACCAAATATGGAAGGCATTACACTCTATGGTAACATGGGATCAATATATATAATTAACAACCAATTGAAAACTCCGACACAACATTTAAAATTATAACAAAATTGTCCAAAAATTCATGGAAAATGTCAAAATATACATATGAAACTCAGTATATTAATACTGAAATACAATTTCTACAATAAAAACAAAACTATATCTTCAACACCCATGAATTTAATTCCAATATTATTTCCCAAAATAATATATAAATCTAAGAAATTATTTATATAATCACTAGGTGAGCATATATTCACACATGGTAGGATCATACCCAGGGTCTCTCATTCATGAAACAAACCAGACTTTTCATTAATAGATATAAAATATTTTTTATGAACATTTATCACATTACAAAAACAAATTCCTATGAAACATTAAGGTATAGTTCCATTGTAAATGTGAAATCATAATAAACTGTCTCATATGAGAACTACACAATCACCCAATATTTTCATCAGAACTAGTACAATTCTTAGTGAAATCATCCATAATTTATGTATTCATAACCCGGGGAAAAGAAAAAGGAGAAATGGTGAGTTCATAAGCAACGTAAGGGTAAACATGGGATATATGTAAACCTAAAATTAGAATAAGGGTTATGGAAAATTGGAACATCATTTTAAAACCATACACTATATATTATAGATTACAATATTGGGTAATGGAATATAAATTTATACATTATAATATATGAGTCATAATGGAATCATATAACATTATGCATGAGTGTATAATAATTGAATAAGACATAGAATTTTTCAAATAACTTTATCATAGAAAATAATTTACATATTAGTCAAGGGTTATTTACTTTTATATAATTATAGAATTGGATCAATCCCTAAGCCATCATTATTTTGATGCATCACTCCCAAGACATTGATTGTGTATATTGTCCCTTACAATGATAGGTTCACTCCCCATTCCAATATTGATTATCTATTAATATTTTAATCATTACCGAGAAGAATGAGACCGAGATATAGGATTCACCTATCATGAAATAAAAAATACACAAAGGTATTCAATAAGATTATAAAAAATTAATCATATCAGGACCCTTGAAAGAAAGTGGGCTTCATAAAATGTAAATAATAGTATATTCTATCAATAATAAATGGGATTTTTATATATTTCCACCACCAAAATTACGATTTTTATTTCAAATAACACACCACACATAACAACAACAACAAATACGGTCCCCCCTACAGAGGGAAAAAATAATGTAGCCCAAATGCGTCTCCCCTAATCAGAATGACTCCCTTAGGTCTAATGGGAAGCACATTATCCACCCAAACCATATTAACCCCCGGAAACGCAATTTAAGCAATGTAGTCCGCAGCTTTGTTCCCTTCCTGCAAGGTATGAGTAACCCTTACGTTATTCCCCATGATCGCCTTACACTGCCTAATAGTGTAAGAAATCCTCCACGGTATCGTGCCCTGTTCATGTAATGCGTCATGTATAATTTCTAAGTCAGTCTCTATCTGCTCCACCACCAGGCCTTTTTCCGAACACAATGATATCCCTGAAAGGACTGCCAAGGCTTCTGCCTGCACCGAGCTCCCCCTCCCGTAGTGTACCGAGAAAGCCAGCAACACACTACCGCTGCCATCACGAATCACCCCACCACCATGCATGTTCTCTCCCGCGTACGCCCCATCGACGTTCAACTTCAGACCACTCACTGGAGGAATCCATCAAACCCACAACCCCCGCCTCCTGAAAGTCTCATGACCACCTCTCATCCCTGGGGATATCAACCCTCGTAAAGAGGGAACATTTTCCCCAAAACCCGTCGTTTTCACAAGATCAAGAAGTAGACACCTTACCCTTACTACCATCACCCTCCCAGTGGATACACGCCCCTTATACCTGGATGGGTTCCGCGCATCCCACAGAACCCTGCACCCCGCATTGTAAAGCACTGATCGAACCTCTTTCTCATCCATGTTGCCACCACCCCCTAAAACCACAAGCCTGAAAACTGCTCCCAGGTATCAGCATGACCAGAGTACCCTATGAGGGTTCCCAAAAATCTCCAAACCACTCTAGCCCATTCTCCTTCAAGGAAAATGTGCTCCATGCTCTCCTCCCTCCTCCGTTTGCAGCACTGACATCCAGATGCGAGGCTAACGCCCAGGCGTTTGATATTCTCATCCGAGGGGATGGCCTTTTGCATGATCCTCCACGTTAAAAAACTTCATTTTCGAGGGGACCCTTCTGCTCCACTCCACCCTGCTTCCCGACTCCTGCGTCTGCTGGTCATTGGAGCTCCTGCGGAAATCTTTCAAGTTGAACCTACCTGAAACCGAGGGCGTGAAAAAACATTTATCCCTCTCCCGGTTAATCACCACCGAATCAAAGATCCTTCGCGACTCTGCATCCATCACTGCTCTAAAAAACAGAGGGTGAATCTTGGCCTCCCTAAAAGAGATCCTCGGGGCCGGACACCCCGGGAACGCATGCACCCTTCCAGACCAGTTGCAATCCCAGAAACCGATCCTCCCCTCCCTGATGATCCACTGAGCATGATTTCCCAACACCGGGACTATATTACACACCTTGTCCCACATGGAAAACCCTCTCACCGGAAGGTCGGCGACACTATCCCCGTACCTGCCCCGCATACACCTGTCCCACAACGTCTCTCCCTCCGTAATTTCCTATTCCAGCTTCGCACGTACTCCATGCACCATATCCGCCATGCATCGAACCCCGATCCCTCTTTCTGTGATTGGTCTCACCATTTTCCTCCATGAGGCCCGCTGTCTCCGCCCCTCCCGCGAGGCATCCCAGATGAAATGCGCTAGCACCCTGTCGATGGAGTTAATGACTCCCTTGTGGACGTTAACCGCCACAAGCGCATGCACCGGTATAGTCGCCAGCACACTGTTTACTAAGGTGATCCGACCCCCAAAGGATAAAAAGTGATTTTTCCAATCCATCATCAGTGCCAGCATCTTGGTAACAACCCTATCAAAATCTGTGTTCCACAACTGACCGGTAGATACTGACGCACCCAGATACTCCATCGGTACGGACCCTCTCCCCATGCCCAACACCGCTCTCACCGCATCCATCTTGTCCTCTCCACACGAATTTGCCAGATAAAAACAGTTCTTCTCCCGATTTACCAACTGGCCGCTCCAACGACAGTACTCCTTCAGTAAGTCATTGAACTCCCTCAAAGACCTCATCCCGGCATTCAAAAACACAATCATATCATCCGTATACATGAGGTGAGATACCAAGAGGCGCCCTTGTTTCCCGAAGAATGGAAATATTGCCCCTGCCAATTCCCTTGTTGATAAGTCTACTAAAAGAGTCTTGCATCATTATAAACAAGCTAGGGGATAGAGGGTCCCCTGGTCGCAGGCCACAGACGGATTTGAAGAATCCATGCGTTCTCCCTAGGAAAGACACTGCCATCTACGGTGAACTAACACATCTGAAGAAAAAATCACATGCACAGGCCGAGAACCCCATCCTCCACAGAACTCCATTCATGAAGCCCCACTCCATTCTATCATATGCTTTACTCATATCCAGCTTGACCACCATATTGGCTCCTCAGGTCTTCATGTTTAAATCCCTCATTAGCTCTCGTGTCAGTGCCATAGCTCCCTGTATCGACCCCCCTTTTATAAATCCATGCTGCTCCGTCGACACCCACCTCGGTATAAAATTAGACAGCCTACTATTGATCACAATCGCCAATACTTTGTATGAGAAATTACACATACTAACCGGCCGGTAGTGATTGAGTGATGTAGGGTATTTTCACTTAGGTAACAGGACCAATGTAGTCGCCTCCGCAACCCGAGGAAGAACGCCCCCTCGAAAAAAGTCCTTAATGGCCTGCACCAGATCATTCTTCACACAGTCCCAGCACCCTCAGTAAAAACACCCCGGGAAACCATCCGGCCCCTCGCCACTATCCGGGTTCAACTTCCATACTACCTCATGCACCTCCCTTTCATCGGGAATGGCCTCAAACTATTCGTTCTCCTACCTTGACACCACCTCCGGTATCGCGTCCCATAACCGAGAATCACCAGAGGGAAACCCCTCCTGCCCATCACCTCTCGAACCAACCAAAAAAATCCTTGAAATGCTCTAGCGCGGGACCCCCGACCACCTCCCTGTCATCCGAGAAAGAACCATCCTCCAACTCCAAGTTGGGCTTCACCTCTCGCAGTCTCTCCCTTAAGCATGCATGGATGCTGGCTATGTTTCTATAACCCTCCCTGAGCCATCTCACCCTCGACCGATCCCTTGCCCTGCATTCTTGGAAAAGAAGCATCGCCGCCAAAGCCTCCTTCTTCTTCGAGAGCTCCTCATACACAACCTCGTCCCACCTACCTTCCAGACTAACCTCCAGCATATCTATGTCTGCATTGAGGGACTCTAGCTCCCTATCCCACGCAGGTAATGAACTGACCCACCGTATGAGCTCCTGTTTCAACCGCCACAACTTACCATGCAACACCACCCATGTGTGCCCCCTGGAAGGCTCTCCACAAACCTGCGTAACCATCCCAAGGAAATACGGGTCGTCAATCCACCACATGGAAAACTGAAATCCCTCATGAGGCCTCTCAGCCCTTCCAAAGGATAATAGCAGTGGAGAGTGATCCGAAACCCCCCTATCCAAATGGAGAACCTTCACCTCCCCGAGCATCTCAAAAGACCGAATGTTCGCGAAACACCTGTCCAGCCTGGCCCAGCTACGATTCTCCCCTCTACGGTTGTTACACCAAGTGAAAGGGTCCCCTAAGAATCCAACATCCCTGAGACCTTTCCCCACCATGCAATACACAGACACCATGCTCGCTCGGATCTGAAATGCACCCCTCCCCTTCTTCTCTTCCGGAACTGCAAAAATGTTAAAGTCCCCTCCCACTATCCACGGGAAATCCACTGAGTCGAAATCATCTATCTCCGCCCAAAGACCCTCCCTCTAACACGCATCACAACTCCCATAAAAAAACAACATGAACCACTCCAACCCGTTCCACATCACCTTCATCGTGATAACTTGATCCCCTACCTTCAACAGTGTCACTGAAACACCACTCTTCCAGAAAAACCAGATATGGTTATTCGATGGGGCTCCATGCATGGCTCCATGAATCTCCATCCTTCTAGAAAACTCCAGTATCTTGTCACTCCTCTGTTTATGCTCTATAACCACCACCAATATAGCTTTATACTTTCTTACTTCCGTAACAATGTATTCAGTTTTAACCCTAGCCCCCACCCCACGAGCATTCCAAATAAGAAAGGGAGACATTAAGCCTCAGTCATCCTGGTGCTGGCCCCAGACGATGTAGCCCGCCGAACGGGGGAGATGGACCTCCCTCCAGCAAGTAGCTTCTTCCTCATCCTCCTGGTGATCACCCGGGGCTCCCTTCCTGTGGCCCCTCCCAACCGCATGACCGCCTGCGGGGAGTGGAGGAGCTGCCCTCCATTCTAAGGGCAGCCCTGGATGACCCACCATCCCCCATAGAAACATGCACTGAAACCCGACCCTCCTATGTGTTACACAGAGGCTGTGAAGAAACAAGCAACCCAATAAAAGGCCCCTCACACCGCCGCCTGCCATCCCGAAGCAACCCCTTCTGCGAACCGCCACCCGGAGAGACCTGCTCTTCATAAAAGCCACCCCTGTGAGGCACCACTGCATGCACGCCAGCCCCCCTATCCGACCGAGGATAACCAAAACCGTCCCCAGAAAACGAAGAGGCAGGGAACGACGTCAGACCAGAAATCCAGAGGCCCCTTAAGAACGTCCCTAGAACAACCCTGGAGGCCGACGCAGGATCCAAAGGGCCAGACACCGGATGACGACACCCAGCCACAACAGAGGAGCCACCAGACACAGCCAGACCACCACCCTGAATCGCCTCCCCCTCACAAGAAATAATTTTGTGAACCGACACCAAGGCAGAAGAAACAGGGCTACCATGATGAGCCCCCGCAAATTGGGAAATACGACAGCCACCAGACGTCCGAAGAGAACAATGAAGCTTGCGGTAAGACTGCACCGAGTGACCCTGAAACAAACAAGCCGAACAATACCGCGGAAACACCGGAAAAAAAACATCCTGCACCCACTCCACAGCACCCGGCACTGACAGAGTGATCTTCTCCGGTACCGGTAAAGAGAGGTCCAGCTCCACGCAGAGCCTAGCCACCAAATACTCCGCGCCAGACACCTAAGACTCTGCCACACACAAGAACCCCCCCCCCAAGGCATCCCCAATCTCCTTTAAAAAGGTGCCATTTTGGAAAGGTAGAGGTAGAACAGGAAGACTGATCCAAACCGCCGCCTTCGGCCCCTCCCTGCCCTGATGCGCCTCCATCGACCACCGAGACAGACTAAACCTCCAGGGCCCAAACGCCCGGGGGCCCTGCACCACGCCTGCAAGAAGTCCTCCTCCGTGGCTAGCGCCACACAAAAGGAACCCTGATGTAGCACCGACACCCGATCATCCCCCTGCAAACCCCAGGTGTCCATGAAACGACGGAAAACAGGGAGAGAAGGAATGAGGAACCCAAAACTTGCCACCAGGGTCTATTTAAGGCCCGCAAACGCCTCAGTGAAAGCCACCTCCGACGCCACCAGTGAATCCGAGGAGCCCTCCCTCACCACCGAGTGTGAAAACGGCGCAATGTCAGGATTACAAGGGCACCCACCCCCACCCCGGAGCCTCTAACCGCATCCCGAAACGACTATCCAGGACGAACAGGCGCTGGAGCCGGCGTCACCGACGCAGAACCTACCGCAGGAGGAGGGGTCGGAGCCGGAGCAGAAGCGCACACAGGAGCTGAGGCGGGAACACCATGCGGATTCGACGAAACAGGCGCAACCGACGCCGAAATCGTCACCTCCACCGGCGATGACGGGACAGGAGAGGGCCACCGAGGGCCGGTAACGGTCGAAAAAGTTTGAAAATTTCCAGGCGCGTGAGGCGCATTCTTCCGAGAGCAGGAGTCCATATCAGTGTTGATTCTTATATATTTCATCATAATAAAACCCACAAAATGTAAATGGATTCATTTACATGTCTACATAACATTACGAATGGAATTATTTTCTTAAACATATATTCATTATAACCATAATCCATCCTAATAAGGAATAATGATGGTACAAATGGGACTTATTCACAATAAACATAAATAAACACCAATGGTTTGCATCATTTATGAATAGAGAATATTTTGAAAATCAGTTAAATTTCATTCAACAAAATATCCTTTCCATTTGGAAAAAATATATAAAATAATAAAAATAAAATATTAATGAATAATTTATCACTGGAAATCATCTTTGAATCTTTTATTGCATTCTCTAAAAATAGTAGTGGTAATACTGTGGGAAGTTATGTTCATGCCTTACATTATAAAATAAATATTTCTTTCACATTTTCTATCAATATAAAATTCAAATTATTCAAAAAATAAAAAAATATTAATATTAATATTTTTTAAAATTTTAAACCATTGTTGAAATTAATTTTATCAATATTAGGGGATTTCCCAAAAAAAAATAAGTTTTTAAAAACATGGATATGGTATAAAAAGTGTTTTTTATGAAAGATGGTTTTTATTAAAAACATTATTTTGAATTCGTATGCCTCAAAATTGAATTTATAATGGAAATTATGTATTCTAATGACATGATCATTTGGAAATAAAATTTATTTTTTTCATCAGATATGTATTATATTATTTTATCATCAAATGAAAAATGATATTTAATCATGATAAATGGTGAGATTGTGTTAAAAACCCTTACAACATTGGAAACCACCAATTGTAAGCCTCGTGACTGAATATCATTATGTGAAACCTAAAATATGATGATAAAAAGTAAATTAATTATATTACATGTTTATTGTTGTATATATACACCTCATAAAAGATTATAGGTGGATAACACAATATATGTCTCAAATAAAATTTGAGATAAAAATATCATAATGATATTGATTCATTAGACCCATATACTCATGAAAGAGAGATGCTAAAATTGAAATATAATTTATTAAATATCAAAGTTATGAAACATTAATTAAATTCATGTACCGTAAATACACCACCTAAAATGAACCCATGGAGAATATGGTACGTGTCTCCTTTAAAATAAATGTGAGGTAGAAATCTCATACCATATGTCTCAAATTCCCCCGAACAGAGTTGAAACTTCAACATAATAAATATATGTTTATTATACATATATAATACAACCATAATGATATTTATAATTCCATAAATTATTTAATTATGTCCTTTTATTACCCCTTTTTTAATGATCCCTTGTCCAAATATTGTTTCGGTTAATAACTACATTATTTTTCCCATAAATTTTGATTTTTTCATCCATATAAAATATATCATGGTAAAATAATATATAGAATCTTAAAAATGATAAAAATATAATATATATTTAGTATATATTCTTTTATATTAATCCAAAAAATAAGGTATAGTTAGTGAGTGGAAAATCACATCGCTTTGTGAGCGGGTAGTCCTTACACATGAACGACATTGTTATATCCCTCATAGAATTAAAAATGAGAAGTTATAAGTGATATATTTATTAAAGAGATATAATTAAGTTAAATTTATACTATTTAAAAATTTAATATATCATTATTAGTATCCATGTAAAATAGATCTGAAAAATCAAATCACCTTAGTCCATGATGCGATATTCCTCTACACATGAGGGATGTTGTTATTTATGAAAGGGTTTGGAGGAATGGAGGTAGATGTGATATTATATATATTAGTTTTATAATAAAATAAATATCATATATAAACATTAAATACACCCTTACATCTATCAATGATTGGTTTTGATGGAAAAAATATAACTTTAGTTCATGAGGTGGTAGTCTGAAATACATAGGAATAATGATTTTATATCCCATATAAAGGAAATATATATGGTTATGATATTTTAAATAAACATAATAATGTATGTTTATATGTTATATTTTGGTGTAATTTTATTTTCGTATATTAATCATATTAAATGAGTTAGTAAATTAATTAAAGAAAAAAAATAAGTTTATGAGTTTTTCCTCTTCTTTGAAGAGACTTTTAGATTTAAACCAGAATACTTATTTGGATAGATTCTTATCAATAATAATGAGTTTAGGAAAAATACTGTTAAATAATTAATTTTTTATATTTATTGGAAAAAAATTGGTTTCTATGTATGAATAGAAGAGGATGGGCGGGAGACTATTATAGGTCAGGCAGAAGACATGCTTTTAATTTTTGAAACAAAAAACATTATTCATGTTTTCATCACAACATATGGCTGAATAATAGATAAATATAGATACTAGAAGATTTAAATTTTATTTATGGCCATAAAATGAGTCTATTTTATGTTTATCGGTCATTTTACAGCTAATATTTTTATTTTATCCTCTAATAGACACATGATCACCGTAATTGCGGTGATTAAATTTTACTTATTTTATTATTCATAATGGTAAAAAATTTAGATGAAATTATTATAAAAATATATAATTATTTGTTATATGGGATCCATGTTTTCATATTCAATGAAATGTTCTCGGAAGAATTTAATTTCTCTATAAACCCACATACGTGATGAAAAAACAATTTTTGAAAATGAAAATTCTAAAATGTGTAGAATGTTTTAGTATCCAAAATCAATATATAATTGATTATAATGACATAAATTATAATAATAAATGGACAATTGAAATAATATTTCTATTAAAACCATATTAAAACTATTTTATCTTTATAAATTCTTTAATTGAAAACAGAATTTACAATAAAAACACCTAATTTTCCGTATTCATCAAGAAAATTATTTTTAATAAATATCAAAATAAATAAATAAAAATATAATTTTTAAAAGTAGATTACAAAAATGAAATAAATTAATAAAAAAAATTCTCAAAATGTATAAAAAAAATATTAATTTTTCAAAAAAAAATTAGAACATTGTTTGGAAAAATATTATAAATGAATCATATAATGGATTTATAAAACATTCCTTTTTACCAATATGATATCATTATATAAAATAATTTTAATTAATATTTAAAAGGAAATTATTATTATTCATACTAATGTTTTTAATGTTTAGTTAATAATGTCAATGTTAAATACTAATATAAATATTTTTTTCTATTGTTTGAACTCGGTGTTCACTACTGGAAAATTGGGCTATATCCATGGTTTAATTCCTTGGCTATAGGTCCTCAAAATGTGGATTTATATAATATCTAAAGGTTATGGAACCATGTATATTTTTTCATGGATATAGGTCAAAATCTGTTGTTCGAACTGTGCCTCTATATTTATATCCATGGTTCAAACTATAGTAATAATACCATTACCATAGTTAAGAACTATGCCTATACAATAAGAAAGAGACACTCTATTTCCATGATTTCTAACTTTTCCATTTAACCTATAGCCACATTTAAAAAATGTGGAAGTTGACCTGTATCCGAAATTAGAACCACTGTTAATAGGGTCTAGAAATCGATAAAAAAATATCCCCCACACTCTCCCCTACACAACCCACCCCCCCATAGTAATGCCCAGACCCTAGTTACCCAGAGTTAGTACATTATTATGTATCATTGGCATGATCACAAAAGATCATGTCTCGGAAGACTGATTAGTTTAGTTTCCTAGGAAGTACTTGAAACAGTCAAAAGGATTACATTACATCATAAAATGGAAAACAACAACAAAATTGTCTCCATATCCAACACTGATATCCCATAGATTATCCTTATAGGTCAGTAATAATATACTTCTTTGCATCCTAGGAAAAAACACAGAAAGGGGTGACCTCAAATGTTCAGTAAGGATAACGATATAGCAGAAACATTCATAAATAAGGATGAACATTTAAGGAAATGTATAAAACTAAAACAAAATACTTTTCAACATAAACATCTTCATAATATGGGAAAAAAAATCAAAATAATTTCATTTACTTACTCACATGGATATTATAATAGTCGAATAATAACATGCAATACAAATAGCCACATTCATAAGGATGGAATGCATAGTGCCAGACTTTTGTAACAACATAGTCAAGACCTTGTCCCAAGACATCAAATATGATTTTGTCAAGGCCTTGTTCCAAGACAATATTTTGTCTCCTTAGACCTACCGATGCATCGTGGAGCTATATAGGGCTCCACCCGTCACTTACTAAGTCCAATGCATTCCTCTTAAGAAAAATTTTAAATATAAAAAAATCATTTGTCTTAAAACTGGCATACACAATGTCAATAATTTATCCATAAACCAATAATGGTATCAAATAACACATCCACAATAAAACATTTCACAAAACCTTCAATTCAATATGGATGTTTTGTATCATAATAAATCAACTTCAAACAAACATAAAATACATCAAAATATGTTGACGTAGATGAAATCAAACCCTTTTAGAGAAATATCTCTTTCTATTTTGAAATCATTTAAAATTCATGTAATTATAAAAGAAAACATTTATATTTGAAAATATTCTTTTATGCTTGTAAGGGAAGCTTTGAAGATGTTATAATCGCAGAAAATACCCGCACCCTCCATATAAATTAAAAAACATTCTTACCTTAATTTTGTAAAAAAGGTCATAAAGTTCCTTGATTAGAAAATGACATAAGGGTTCCTTTATAAAAATATTATAAAAGTCAAAAAAGAGTATAAATTACATTAACCAATAGTCTATCAAATAGTATTAATGGTCTCAAATATAATTTTCCGAAACATGGATGTGGCTGATAAATAGGTACCAGTAGATTATTACATATTAAAAACCTCATATAATGAAGATATTGTGAAATTAACACATAACTTGAAATTTTCCGTGGTCAAGGGTAGGATAACCACTATTATAATTGTGAAATAATAGTTATTAAATTATACAAGAATCAATACATTAATATGATATCATTTGGGATGTTTTAACAATGCTTTGTTAATAATATCTTAGTATTATCATTGTTTCATGTGCTAACTGATTCGTTTTCCTTTATATAATTTTTTACATACGTAATGTTTTTTATGGATAGGATGTATCTTTTTCAAATTATCAATTATATTATGTCTTTAAACATTATTTTTTATCATCTAATGAAAGTTAGTCTTGAATGGATGTGATGGGGAATGAATCTCATCACGTTCATAGAGATAGTAATCTCTACATACACATGAGGGACAATATCATACATTTGATATTAAAATAATATTTAATTGGATGGTATATTGTATATACAGAATCAATTTCATGTTTTATTTATTATTTACATCATTTACACATCATTATTATACCCATCCAAATAATAATGTATTGAATAACAATTACACCACGACGTGGAGATCGTAAGACGTGTGTACACACGTATGGTGACATGTCATTCAAAGGATGGGTATAATAATGAATGTGGATGTACCGTATTTATAATTACATCATATTATATATAAGATACTAGATTTATTATTTTATAATGTAATCAACAAAGAAATATGATGTGGAAGATCCATTCTTCGGTTTCATCCTTTTGATTTGATCAAAAGGGCCCTATAGGATGGATTTATCACTAAAGTAAGGCCAATAAGATTAAGGGGCGATAGTATAGAGGGTATTTGGGCAGGGGTGTGTCGATACAAATAAATTTGAATGTGTGAATTTAGTAGAAGGGGGAGTTCCCTTATGTAAGAGGGGTGAGGGTCACCTTTGGATATCCTACAAATACTATTTTATAATAAAATAATATTCGGTTTCTAATAGCTCTAAAATAAATTAGTTAAAATATAACAAGGGGATGGGTCGAAAACCACTCAACCAATTGGTTTTATATTGGTTTGGGTAACTATATTAACCTTATCTTTTAGATATAGCTCTTAGTTAAATAGTTTGACATTTACCACGTCTCTTTGTATTTATGTATTACAATGTTAATAACCATACAATAAACATACAGGAAAACTCCAAGTGGTTCATTAATGAAACACCTATCATTATATAAGTCTTTTGGCATAATATCATATTTTTATGAATAAAATATCAATTAATAATATAATATTTCTTTAAAAAACTCTTTTATGCCAATTTTGACAATATTTGGTATTTTTTTTTGCTAAATTCTTAACAACATTATTACTTGTAAATTAATTCTTATATCCAAACCTATAATGTAATATTAACCAATAAAGTAAGTGGAATTCATAAAATGTCCCAAATTACATTTATTTGGATATTTATAATATCAATTATTATAATATTTCATTAATTATGTAATCAATGCATCATCACAGTGTCATAAATAAATTAATTTATCTAATGTATAAAAAATATATATAATAAAATTATGTAGGAAATCATTTTATATTTATAATGAATATTTATAGTAGAATATATATTATATTTAATGATATATTAAAAATGGTTTTGTTATTAATCCTTGAATTTAAAACTTTTATCAATTCATTGAATTAAATAATAGTAAATGTCATAATATAGTCCAAGTAAACTAAAAAATTTCATATTTTATTCCTAAGTTTGTTTTTGGTTGAATTATACTTATCCAATAGAATTAGGACTCGTGTTATGGTAATAATAATATCATTTTTACCCCTAATTACCCTATTTACGTTTAACCTTGTTAAATAAAACTAAAAAGAGATTATTCACAAAAAATTATTTTCATCTTATTAAAAAAAATTTGCATACCAATATCAACCATGCCTCTTATATTTTTAAATTAAACTCACAGAAGAGTTAAAATTAATTTTTATATAAATTTTCTAATTCTCATAGGAGGTGTGTAAAATATGATAAAAAGTTCAATAAAATTTTTATATCTCTAAAATTATAATAAACTAACCCCAATGTATTATGTTGAACTTATATATTTATTATATATCAATTTTGAATAAAATAAATTTAAATAAAAGAGAAAAATATTTAAATAAAATTTCAGTTTTAAACTATAACTCTGGGTTTTTTCACTATTCATCAAAAAATGAAAGATTTTAGAAAAATAAAAAAAATTCCCCCTAAGCTAATTTCGATATTCCGAATACAATAATGATTCCAATTTGAAAGTTAAAATTTTTAAAATTTCATAAAGTGGGTATTACTATTAATAACGACTAGTTTTATTGGTTGTGGTGTGTTTGAAATCGATGTTGCGTACAACACATGCTATTTTAGTACTCAAAGAGAAGCATATCATAGAAGACTGGAGTGTTACATTCTTCCCTCCTTGAAATAATTTCATTCTTGAAATTTCTATAATTTTACAGCATAAAAGGATGTGGTTGGTTCTTCATCATAAGTTCCCCAGGTTCCCATGTTGCCTCTTCCATCTTTTGGTTTCTCCTTAGAAAATTAACCAGATGAGTCGTCCGGTTTCACAATAGTTGTTCTATGGTATCAAGAACCTTGAAAGGATCTTCTCAATAAGAGAGATCAAGTTCTAGTTCTAATTATTCATAGGTAAGTACAAGCGTTGGGTCATGCATCTATTTTCTCAATAGTGATATGTGGAACACATCATGAACTTTGAAGAGACTTGGCGGCATTGTCAAACAGTAAGCTACAACCCCAATTGGTTCTTGAATTTCGAAAGGTTCGATGTACCTAGGACTCAATTTTACATTCTTACTTAAACGTTTAACACCCTTCCATGGATATAACTACATGAAAACATGATCTCCTACCTGAAAATACAAATCCGTCCTTCACTTATCGGCATAGCTCTTCTGCTTACATTGAGATACTTTGATGTGGGATTGGATTACATTCACCTTTTCAATCATATACTCAAAATGATCAAGGCATATGAGTTTTCTTTTTCCAAAAGCGTCCCAATAGGTTGGTGTGTGACATCTCTTTCTGTAAAATGCTTCATATGGTGCCTTCTGAATACTTGAATGGAAGCTATTGTTATAGGAAAAATCTACCAGAGGTTAATATTGATCCCACATACCTTGAAAGTCATGTGAGAATTATATCAACATGTCTTCGAAGGTTCGAATAGTCCTTTGTAATTTTCCATGAGTTTGTGGGTGTTATACAGTGCTCAAATGAAGTTCAGTATCTAGGGATTTCTAAAGACTTTTTCAGAATCTTGATGTAAAATGGGGATCAGGATAAAAAACAATCGATAATGGTACTTCATGAATTATTACAACTTCATTAATATATAGTCTTGCAGAACATTAAAGTTGAAAATCCTCCCTTTTATCAAGAAAATGTGATGACTTGGTAAGAAAATCAACAATGAACCATATTGCATTGTTCCATCAAGGAATATTTGGTAGCCCCATGAAAAATTCCATCGTGATATCATCCCATTTTCACTCAGGTATGGGAAGAGGTTGCATGTCTCTCACAACGCAAAATACGAAATCTCTCTATTCATGTTGTCCCCCCACAAATAGTCCTTCAAATCTCTATACATTTTGGTGCTCCCTTGGTGTATAGAGAAATTGGAACTATGGGAATCATCGAGAAATTCCCTTTTTAGATCATCTATATTGAGAACACAAAGTCTCTTCCCAAATTTTAAAATACCATCTTCATACCCAAAGTAACTCAATATCCCATCATTCACAACATTAATCTTCTTTTGAAACTCTTCATCACCAGTATGATAATTCATTATCATTTCTAGTAAAGATAGTTTGGAAACCATTTGAAAAAGAATTGATGTTTCACCTTCCATGGTGAATCCCATAACAATATTTACTAGATCCATGTATATAGGATCATTTTATACTCTCATATTTTTAAAAACTCCATGATCATTTCTACTCATAGAATCTTCCACCTTATTTTCCTTACCCAGTTGGTAGTGTATAGTACAATTATAAACCTTGAGTAGATCAAGCCATCTCCTTTTCCTCATGTTCAGTTCATTCTGTGATAAAATATATTTCAAACTCCTGTGATTGGTATATATCTCAAATTTTTCACCAAAGTGATAGTTTCTCCAAATATTCAAAGAATTATTAGAGCTGCTAGCTTATGATCATGAGTAGGAATGTTTTGCTCATGATTCTTTAGCTTTCGTGATGCATAGGCAATAACCCTATCATTCTTCTCAAGGACACAACCAACCCTTTCTATGAATCATCACCATAAATAACAAACCCATCATTCCTAAATGGTAGAGTCTGGATAGGATCATTGACTAATCTTCTCTTAACTTCTTCAAAACATTTCTTAAACTCTTTTTTCCAATCAAATTTAACCCCTTTTCCTATGAACTTTGTTAATGGGTTAGCCAACCAGGAAAAATTCTAGACAAAATATAGATAATAACCTGCTAAACCAATAAAACTGTGTACATCAGTTATACTCATCAGTGCTGGCCATTCGTGGATTTCCTTGTAATCATAAGGATCAATAGAAATTCAATCCTTAGAGAAAATATGTCCTAGAAAAAAAATCATTCATGACAGAATTCACATATGCTAAACTTCCCATATAATTTATGTCTTCCAAGAGTCTTCAGAATAATGCCCACATGATTTTCATGATCTTCATAGGAATTGCAGTATACCAATATATCCTCCATAAATACCACTAAAATTTCATCAAGATATTCCTTGAAATATCTATTTATTAGTTCCATGAAGATAGAGGGTGCATTAGTCAATCCAAAAGGCATTGCTATAAACTCATAATGCATGTACCTGGTTCGAAATGTTGTTTTTGGAATGTCTTTCTTCTTCACACACAACCGATGATATCCAGATCGAAGGTCAATCTTTAAAAATTACTGAGCTCCATGAAGTAGGTAAAATAAATCATCAATGTGATGCAGGGGATACTTTTTCTTTTTTGTTAGATTATTTATCTCCCTTTAGTCAATGCACAACCTCATAAATCAATCTTTATTCTTAACAAAAAGGATAGGGACTCCCCACAGAGAAAGACTAGGGTGAATATATCCCTTATTAATCAATTCCTCTAGTTGTTTCATTATTTCCACTAATTCCACAATAGCTATTCTATTAGGGGTCTTCGATATGGGCCTTGATCTTGGAATTAAATCAATGGAAAACTCAATTTCTCATTCTGGAGGATGTCCTTGTAAATCTTTTTAAAATACATCAAAATATTCATTAACAATAGGTACATCCTCTATTTGATCATTCATTTCCTCACCCACTATTATTTCATTCCTCTCCTCCCAAATAATGGAATTTAGTTGATCTACTAGGGGTGGATGTATATAAAAATTTGGTGGTGATGATTCCGCTCTAAAGCTGAGGTGTTATTTATCATCGTTATCAAAAGTAGTAACCTACTTAATCATACCATAAATTTTACCATCATGGTCCAAAATCCAATCCATACCATGGATTATATCAAATTCAATCATGGGTATGACGATGAGATCAGCAGATAAAGAACATTTATTTTCCCTAAATGGGACTAATTCGCAAAACATTGTTTCAATGCTACTTCCCTTTGGATTTTTGACTGAAACTCCCTTGTTAAATAAAATTGGAAATATCAAATTTTCATAGCATACTGGGAAGATATGAAATAATTCGATGATCCAGAATCAAATAAAGAATTGGCCAATCATGAGGAAACCATTAAATTACTGGCCACTGTGTCTTTCGGAGCTTCAACCTCAGCTATAGTGATAACATAAGCTCATCCTTGATCCCTTGGCCATTTCTGAGGTAAGTTCCCCTAACGCTTCAGACATGCATTTTCATAATACCCCCTCTCTAAAATTGTAACATTCATAATCGACAACCTCTTTCTTTCCCTTGCAATCACGTGCTTGGGGGACTTTTTCACTACACTTGTAACAGACTCCCATTCCCTTTCGGTAAGTACCAGGGTGTTTCTTCCAACATTTACTGCACGATGGATATTCTACATTTCCCTTATTCCCCATTTTTCCATTACCGGAGTGTTCAACAGATCTCTTCTTCTCTTTCTTTCCTTTAAAGTCATATGACATAGAGAATTCTTTTTCTGTCTTGATTGCAAATGAGAAAATATCTTCTTATGACATGATGGATTGTGGGACTAATGTTCAATGGAGAAATAGTTTTAACTCATCAACAAAATGACCAATATTACTTGTCGGGTTACGTATATAATCTGTAGCATGCCTAGCTATCCTTTTAATGTTAGCTTCATACTTTGCGACATTCTCATCCTCCTTTTACCTTAGACACAAAAATTGTCCTTCCATATCCGCTCGATTGTAATGAGGAATATTTTTTTCTAAGAAAAATTCTTTTAACTACCTCCATTCCATATTTGATACTTCATCATCTTACTTCATGTTTTGAATCGATTACCACCATTGATCAACATCTCCAATGACGTGGTAAACTACCATGACAACCTTTTCCTTTTTGCTACTGCCCAAGGCGTGGAATATTTTCTCTAAAGAATTTACCCATTTCATGGATATTCTTGGATTTACCCCATTTAATGTTGGTGTTTTTTTTCTCAACAAGTTATCTAACATAGATCCTCCACACTGTGGATCTAGGTGCTCCATACGGGTAAGGTTATTATTAATAAACTTATTGAGTTGTCCCAATGTGGTTATTTGCTGATCAACACCAGTTGCATCACAAGCTCCACAATAATTACCTTGAGTAGAGATGAAATCCTTACATTGAGTGAAAGTATTGATATGGTTTCCATTCCTTCCACTAGGTGTCATTTCTAAAAAATGGCATAAACTAGATTAGTTTATTAATCGAAATACATAATTCTAAACATTTAAAACACTTAACATAAATTCTACAGTTTATAGTTATAATCCATAATAATAATAAAAAATTTCTTTGGGGATGTATATACTCATAAAACATTGATAATGGTTTGTAATGAAAACGAGAATTATTCTAAACATATCCCCAGGAAGTGTCGTAACGAAGAATGCAACAAGGGTCGTTGTCGTGCATTAGTTCCTGTTAGAGTTTAGCTCAAAGAGGTGTTTTTCGGTTTTACCTTTAGGTACATATGTTCTAGATCCACCTCTCCCAGCTCATATCCATACAAGGATGTATTGCTTAGAAAACTCACAAAATCCTTACAATACAAAAATTCTAGGATGTTTTTCAATACTAATCCTCAAATTCAATCTTAGCGTAATGTTATCTAATCAGAGTTTATCTCAATCAGGATTTCTAGGATTGTACTAAACTTCATTTGATACCAAATGTAATGCCCATAACCTAGTTTCCCAGAGTCGGTGCATTATTATGTATCTTTGGCATGATAACAAAATATCATGTTTTGAAAAACCAATTAGTTTAGTAGCCTTGGAAGTACTTGATACATTCATAAGGTTTACATTACATAATAAAATTGAAATATACAACAACATTGTTTACATAGACCACACTAAGATACCATAGACTATCCCTACAGGTCAGTCATAATATTATTCTTCACATCCTGGGAAAAATAAAACATAGAAAGGGGAATGCTCAGATGCTCATTAAGGATAACAATATAGTGGAAACTTTGATAAATAATCATAAACAATTATGGAAATGTATAAAACTAAAAAAACCCTTTTCAACTTAAAATTCATCATAATAGTGAAAAATAAATCAAAATTGTGACATTTACTTCCTCACATGGATATTCTACTAGTTGAATAATCCCATGAAATATCAACAGAGACTTTCATAATGATGGAATTCATAATCCCAAACTTTCATAACCACATAGTCAAATCCTTATGCCAAGACTAAAAATAAGACATTTTCAAGGAATTGTTCCAAGACACTAGTTTGTCTAATGAGACGTACTGATGCATCAGGGATCTATAATGGGCTCCGAACATCACATACTAAGTCCCATTCATTTCACATATGAGAAGGTTTAAACATAACATAAAAATTCGTATGAAAAATACCATGCGAAATTTTAATACATTATCAATAAACCATGGATGGTATCAAATAACACATCCACAATCAAACATATCAAAAAAAAATCCATACAATATCGATGTCTTGTATCATAATAAATCAACTTCAAAAAATCATAAAATTTCAAAAATGATGTTGACATAGATGAAATCTAAACCTTTTTAGAGAAATATCTCTTTCTATTTTGAAATAATTTAAAAGTCACATAATTATAAAATAAAACATTTATAATTGAAAATATTCTTATAAGATTGTAAGTTAATATTTGATGATGTTATAAGGGCCGAAAATAGTCACACCGGCCGTATAAGTTAAAAAAACAATCTTACCTTAATTTTGTTGAAAAGGTCATAAAGTACCGTGTTTGTAAAACGACAAAAAGATTTCATTATAAAAATATTATAAAAGTAAAAAAAGGTATAACTGACATTAACCCATAGTTAATAAAATAGTAAGAATGTTTTGAAATACATTTTTATGAAACATGGATGTGGATGATAAAGAGGTCCCAGTATATAATTAGATATAAACAACCTCAGATAATGAAGAGATTGTGAAATTAACCCTTACCTTGTACTATTTATTGGTCGTGGGTAGGTTAAAATCTTATATAATTGTGAAATAATAGTTAATAAATTATTCAAGAATCATATACATTAATATTATATCATATATTATCTTTTAACATTGCTTTGTTTATAATATCTTAGTATTATCGTCGTTTCGGGTGTTACTTGATTCCTTTTCCTTTATATGATTTTTCACATATGTAATGTTTGTTATGGATAAGATGTATCTTATTCATATTCAGAATAATATAATTTCCTTGAAAATTATTTTTAATCAAGTAATGTAAATTATTCTTGAATGGATACGATGGTGAATGAATCTTATCGCGCTTGTGGAGAAGGTTATCTGTACGTACACACAAGCGAAAATATCATTTTTTGAAATTAAAATAACATATAATTCGATTGTATATCATATATACCAAATAATTATTATGTTATATTTTTTATTTAACTCAAGTAAACATCATTATTATACCCATCCAAATAGTAATGTATTGAATAACAATTACACCATGACATGTAGACGATAAGCCGTACGTACGCACGTATGGTGACATGTCATTCAAAGGATGGATAGAACAATGGATATGAATGTACCATTTTTATAATAACACCACAGTATATAGAATATATTGTAGTTATTTTTTTAGAATGGAAACAACAAAGAAAGTGGAAGTGGAATAAAAAAAGGAACTTGAAGTAGGTGATGAAATATTTAGCTCTTCTTCGGTTTCTTTCTTTTGATTTGATCAAAAGAGATTTTTAAGAAGGCATTAATGACTAAAGTAAGGCCTCTAGTATGAAGGGGTGGACATATTATTGGGTATTTGGGATGGTTTTGGTCGTGCCAATTCGCTTTGATGGAGTCAATTTGGATGAAGGGGAGAGCCCTTTTATAAGAGGGGTGAGGAGAACCTTAGGAAAAGACAGAAATATTATTTTATAATAAAATAATATTCGGTTTATAATAGCTCCAAAATGAATTATTTAAAGGATAAGGTGGATATTGGTTGATAATATCTCAACCTATATGTTTTATATTGGTTTTCATCACTATATTAAACTTAACTTTTTAATTTAGCTCTTAGTTTAATAGTTTTACATTAGACATGTCTCTTTGTATTTTTATATTATATGGTTAATAAACTTACAATAAACATCCATGTGAACCCCAAGTGGTTCATTAATGAAACATATATCATTATATAAGTCTTCTGGCCAATCCTTATATTTTTAGTAAGGGAATATAAATTAATAATATAATATTTGTTTTAAAAACTCTTTTATGTCAATTTTGACACTATTTGGAATTCTGTTTTTGATATATTCATAACATCATTATTGATTCAAAAAATATCCATATAACCAACCCGAAAATGTCATATTAACCTATAAAATTAGTTTAATTCATGAAAATCCCCAAATTACATTTGTTTGGATATTTATAATATCAATTATTTTAATATTTCATTAATTAGGTAATTACTGCATCATCACTGTGTCATAAATAAATTAAATTATTTAATATCAAAAACTATAAATAAAATACCATTATATCGGAAATATTTTTAGTTTTCTAATGTATATTTATAGTCTAATTTATCTTATGTATAAAACTATATTAAAAATTGTTTTGTTATTAAATGATGAATTTAACACTTTTAACTCTTCTTTGAATTAAAGAATAATAAATGTCCTAATCTAATCCAAGTGTACCAAGGAGGTTCACATTTTATTCATAAGGTTGTTATTGTTCTAATTATACATATCAAATAGAATTAGGACATATGTTAGGGTAATAATAACATCAATTTTCCCCTTAATTACTCTATTTAGTTTTAATCGTGGAAAATAAAAGTACAAATTTACTATTCCCCAAAAATTAATTTCATCTAATTAAACCACATTTTAATTACTGATATCAACCATGTCTCTTGGATTTTTGATATTCAACTCGTAGATGCGTTAATTTTATGTTTTATGTTAATTTGAAAATACTCCTTGGAGATGTGTAAAAGGCAGTAAAAAGTTCAATAAAAATTTTATATATCTAAAATTATTATAAACTAACTCCAATGAATTAAATTAAAATTATATAGGTATTATGAATCTATTTTGAATTAAATCAACATTAAATAAAATAAATAATTATTTGAATAAAAATATAGTTTTATACTATAACTTAGTGTTTTTCACTATTTATCAAAAATTGAATGTCTTTAGAAAAATAACATAAATTCTTCCTAATCTAATTTCGATATTCTGAATCCAGAAAAGAAATTCATTCTGAAAGATAAAGTTTAATAAATTTCAAAAAGTTGTTATTACTATTCATTATGGCTAGTTTTATTGGTTGTGGTGTGTTAGAACTCGAATTGCGTACAACACACGTTATTGTGTTATTAAAAAAACAAATCGTTGAAGCTTGGGGTGTTACACCCACTCCCCTTGTTGTAGACCCCCCACATCTGGATACCCCCCCCCCCACTCCCCCGGAGGTATCCCATTGGACACCCCCAAACCACATACACCCCCTCATCATTGGGCAACCCCTCCCCCCCCCCACACACACATAGCCCCCCTTCTCCCCAACAAAGCACCACCTCCCCACCCCATACTCCCTTTGTGTTAGCCCCACAGAACCCGCCCAGATAGTCCCCCCATGCACATCCCTCTTCCCCCCAGATAGGCCCCCACTACTCAACCTACATCCCTATCCCTTCCCCTATAGCCCCTCCCTTTCTTTGAACTCCCCCCCCCCACCACCACCACCACTCCCCCTACAGCCCCCTCCCATTCTCTCAAAAACCCTCCTCCATGTACAACACCCTATTACACCTTAAATAGCACAACCCATCCCTTTTGCTGGACACCCCCCCCCCCCCACCCACCACCATGACTCCAACTGTTTCCCCTCCCTTTCCCTAGCCACCCCCACTCCCCTTGCAGCCCCCACCATCTCCCAGGAAATCACCCACCCCACCCACTACACCCCCTATATCCCCATAGATAGCCAGACCCCCTATATTGTCATCCGCACACCACCTATATCCCCCTTCCCTACCCAAGACAACCCCACCAATCACTCCTCCAGTATCCCCCACCCCCCTTCAACCCCCCTGGACAACCCCATATGTTCCCAAGACAGACCCCACACCCCCACTCCATAGATATACCCCTTGTTTTTTGATAGACCTCCACACCCTACACCCCCACCTTCCTTCCTGGACACCCGCACTACACACCCCATGCACCCCTTCCCCCTAACCCCCCCTCCCATGCCCCTTGACAACCCTCACCTTAATCCACCCTACCCTCCCTAAGCCCCCTTCAATTGTATTAATAAAAGAAAAAACATGCTAATATGGATATTATTTGAAAAATAGTCAATTGAACTATAGTAAACAAAAAAATTCTAATAATACTATAACTAAATCAAACATCCTCCAGAAAAATTTAGTAGAGTAAAACCAAACCAAATAGCTCTGAAAAAGTTAAAACTGACCAATCTGAAAATATGGTAACCAAATTGACTCAAACCAATCAAAACTGATATCAATAATGTGTAATTGTGCAACAAAAAGTGAAACCAATAATTAAATACCTAATAAAATATAAAATTAATTTAATTTAATTGAATATCCCCAAATCTATCAAAATATACCTGTTAAAATAGACTTGAAGAAAAAAATGAACCACATAAAAAATAACTATGCAATCCTAACCTGACCCAATTGAATCCAAGGAATCATGCCGTATGATAAAGTCTTAGAAGGTATCATGCCATCAGGATGGAGGGATATCCCAGTCATGTTGTGCTCTATTGTTCTCACTATCGAATCATCACTACCCCCATGCTCGTAGGCTGAGGCCTCTTGACTGTTACGTTCATTCAGGTGATGATTCACTACTAATGGATTCAATGACATGGAGGCTCACTAAGAGAATATCCCATTGAACTCTTCTAGATCCATCCATGAGACAAATTGATCTTGATAATATGTCCAAGACAATAAAATACCATTAAATCTCTTCATTGAAAAAATAAAATCATAAAAAGAATAAAAAATTACACCGAAAGGACTAATCTGGTTATGGGGAATGGAAAACGTCCATTACAGTTGAGGATCAATTTTTTTGTATAGATTCATGCCGAAAATACATATCTATTATCTCGTATAAATTCATACACCTAGTACCAATAAATTATTGGATTTTAAAAACTCTAATACATATAGAATATAATTATATGGCTTCATCTCAATGAATGTTCAGTAAGGGAATCTACATAGAAGTTGGGAAAGATAAAAACAATAATAGAACCAACCCACTCCCCATCATACACTCCCACCACTCTACACCACCTCCATCCTAGATAGACCTCTCCCACTCTACTCCCCTCACCCTGGACCCCCCCCCCCCCACCTCCCCCTGGACATCCCCTTGAAAACCCCACCTACGCCTTGCACAGCACCCCCATGCACATACCCCCAATAGATTCCATAAAAAACACAATTCCTCCCACCTCCCCCCATGCACATCCCCCCCAGTACTTAAGAATATGTACTATATGTACATCACTTTCTGATTTCTAAACAGGTAAAAAATAATTAAGATTAACATAATATAGTTTATACAACATCATTATTTTCTAGATAAATTTGAGATATGTGAAATCACTTCTATTTTATGTAGGTTGATCATTTTAAATTTTTTATAATACCCATCCAAACATATCCCTAATTATTTCATTATTTGTAACTAGGGAATGAAAATAAAATTCCTTGTAATATACCAGGAATAGTATTTAACCTAGAAAATAAATACCCATTACAACTTCTCATAAAAATAAACTCTTTCCTTGTAACTAACACAACAGATGGAGACAATAAATCAGAGAAGGAAAATTAATTAGAGAAACATTCACCTCCACATAGGCCAAAAAAATCACATGAAAATGAATTGAAAGTTAATGTTCCATTAAACATAGTGGGTTAGCTCCATGATAGATGTGGCAATATCCCCATCAACATCTTTCAGAGCCTTTGCAGCCTTGGCCCATAGACTCGAGCATATGTCATAAAAAATCAATGTCTTTAGTGGTTAAGAAACATGATTGAGGTTTTATTAATAAGATATTAAATGAATAAAAAAATTTGAAATGTATTTATGATATACTAAAATTTAAATAGATAAAATATTATGAAATAAAAAAATAGAAAATTAATTATAATCATAGTCTTAATAGTAGAAGATAACTTCAGATGTAGCTGTTTTTGTTTCAAAAAAACCTCATGGTACATGAACAATAATTATTTGGTATTATGTTTGTTATGTTCAATTTGATTTAGAAATAAATATGGGATTTTTTGGTTTTAGTAAAAATTATTATATTTGGTTCAACTCAATTTCTTTTGGTTTATTATTTTTTGTATAACTATATATGTTTCACTCTATGCCACATCCCATCAATAAAGCCTCACTCAAACCCTAACCCATGGAAACCCCCTTTACAAGTAGATACCCCCTGCACCCACCTCCCCTTTGCACATCCCCCTCCACACCCCCATTTTATCTCCCTCCCCCTTTGTAAATCCCCTCATCCAAAACCCATGGACATCCCCCCCAATCACTAGACAAGACCCACTTCCCCCACCCTATGCCCCAACCCCCTACATAGATGGGCCCCCATAACATTACCCCTTCATAGAAAGACCCCAATCCCCCACCCTACTCCCCATCCCCCTCCATAGATGGGGCCCCTTACATTCTACCTTCATTGACACCCCCCCCCATATGCACACCCCCTCCACGTGATACTAAATATTTTTGAAGCAGATAAGATAGTTGAGGGGAACTGAAACAAAACATATTATATATTCATAATATCAATGCATTATTGAAAAATAAATGATTCATTAATAATTCGTACTATTTATAATAAATAAAAAGAGATGAGAATAATACCTTTTAAATAATTTTTATATTCAGGATGATGTTATTAGAATTATCACCTATTGCATTTTGTTGTTGAAACTTTTTTCTCTTCTAGAATCCCACTTTGATTTCTACAATTTTGGAAAACGATTGAAAAAAATTTATACAAAACATAATAAAATGAATGTATATATGTGAACCTATCCCTTTTCAATGATATTATCATTTAAGATGATGTTCTATGTAGTCTAGCCTCTTACATTTTTAAAATAAGAGTACTATATTTTTTAATTGTTATAAATGCAGTCAAAGGAGTTAGAAAAGTTTTTTTAATTCAATTGTGTATGTGTAAAATCAAATTAAATAACGAAACCAATAAAATTGGAAGATGGAAACAAGTATAAATTGAGATGATATAAAATTTATAAATATGAAAGGACTGTATCCTATAAGATTGTATAAAGTTATTATGATAAATCCGTAGATGATGAGAACTGTAATTTTGAAATTTTATATGAATTATTTTTTATCAGTAAACATAATCAACAACATAATAATTTTAACTTTAGAGTTGAAAATTATGTATTTATTTAAGTATTTATATAAAATGTTTTCTTTTAATCATAAGCTAAATACACTATAGTTTCAATGGTATATATAATATAATATTTGAAATTGTGTAAGTATTTTAGTATTTTATTATGCCTTATTGTAAGCATAAGAATAATATTAGTCATAACCAAAATCAATAGCATATGATTAAATAATAAATAGCATATTATTAAATAATCATATGCCTTATCAATAATCAATAGCATGAATAATATTATGCCTTATTTTAGTTTCAATATTTTTTATTTCATCACATGAGCATTTAAATAATCAATAGCATATGATTCATCGTACCTATAAACATATTCACTATCAAATTAAAAATGTTATTGTCTTTAGGTAGATTGATATAAATCTATTTATTAGAGGTGTGAATCAACCTATGTGGATTAAGATCAATTTTTAGTGTAAAAAATAATCCATGAAACATTTAACAACACAATTTTCATAATTGTGACACACTGTCAACCTATTAGGATAAATATGCTTGTTATAGCCTATTTAGCCTCACTTAGAGTAATCGAAAGAAAATTTTTAGCATGACAGAGGATAAAAAAACTCTTCTCCTATGTTTATAACTACATGTTATCACTATGATTTTTTCATCATTCCTCCACTTATCAATATCAAATCAACCATATCCCACCGAATCCCTCTTACATTTCTTATGATCATTCTGTACAATAAAATCCATGATTACTGCTATCATTATTGTGGATAAGAAAAATAAATAAACAGTTATCAAATCTATTAAATCATCTTATAAATCAATTAAAATTACTTAGTAGTATAATATCTCCATTGTTTAGAGAAAAGGGGGAAACACCACAAACATATAGGTGTAATCAAGAATATACATATTCCATTGTTTCAATTCCATGAACATCAGTACCATATACATATTAAATGTATGTGGGTAAAAATGATAAAAAAAAGTGCACTGAGATTGTTTCCCATGATATCCCCTCAGTATGCATTACATGGAATAAGATATCCCTATAGTGTTAAGATGGATGATAATGTATAAATATATAAATATTCTCTCTCTTATCCTATCGAGAATCAACCATATACAAAATTCTATTCATAACCTACATTCATTGTTAAGATCTGTGAAACCTAGCATCTCTTTTAAAAACAACACAATTCTACCATGAAAATCTTAAAACTATATCCCAAATCATTACTAATTATTATGTTGGGTTCACTTCCATATTCTGAAATGGTTTACGAAGAATATTTGTGATCTATTTCTCTACTTTAGTCTTATACTCACCCATTAAAGGGATATGATCATATTCCCAATCCAAATTCCCCTCACTAAAACACATATCCCTAATATGCTTCTCATGAGGCTAATTAAAAATAATTTTAGGTGACATAATTTCTAAAAAAATACATAGAAGATATCATTGAACATTTAAATTGTATAATAATTTTCGACTATGTCAGGAATCACTGCCTTCAAATTATCATAACATAATAAGTCACATAAAAAATATCACATTAAATCATAAATTCAAATTCAAAAAATTATGATAATAATTATATCAAAAACCCATCATGTTTGTTTTCATAATATTTGGATCATGTTTTTTTTATAATTCATGTTGAAAATATTTCATAAAGGGTAAATCATGATACAATTATAGAGATATATTTTCAGGAAGTGTTTGGATGTGGTTGTGTGATTAATGTGGATTTTGGAGTTACCTAGAGGTTTTCTTAAAAAATAAGAGTAAAAGATGATTTTTTAACAAAGGAATAAATTTTTCGAATGAAATTTGTTTCAAATGAAATTTTTTAACAAAGGAAAAAAAATTATAATGAAAAATATTTTCAAAAAGGGAAATATTTATTGTAGGAAAATATTTTCATGAAATAAAACATTTTTATGAATGGTTGGCATTTATATTGAAACTATAATTGGAAGTAATTGTTGGAAAAAATTAATAATAATTCTATAGGATGAAGAGGAACACATTTTCAAAAGATAGTTAGTAGTTTTAATGGCCCTAGAAATGAATATCTTATGAAAATAATGAAGGAAAAATATAACTTTTATTAAAATTGGTTTTAGATGAAAGGTAAATTTTTTATCTTATAAGAATCAAGTTTTATAAGGTCATTTATCATTAAATTTTACCCCAATAACGTCACTGAGAAAAATTGATGCATTGGAGAATCATTATGATGAAAAGGTAAATTCATTTTTGAAAAAGTGGATTTCACAATTAAGTAATTACACATTTTTTTATTTTTAAAAAAATGGAATTCACTTCATGAGAAGTGATTACGGGTAAAAACCATTAAAAAAATTTAGGTATATCATCCTATTGTATTTAAAATCTATATTATCCAACCATTGTCATATGGTCGAATCAATACATGGATTCAGTATTCCTATAAGTATGAATGACTTTCATTTTTTAAAAATTTGGGAATTTTAGACCCTAGGCACTGCAAATCCACTATCACCATCCAAACCATTGGACATTAGTATGGCTTCCAATTGAGAATAATTCTCTATTATTCCACACCATGTCCTATATAGTATTAAATGGAATTCCTTCTACTCTCGAATATTCAATTATTTCTAGTATGGTTCCCCAAAATGCCTACAAATTATCCTTACCAAATTAAGGAATAAAATCGGCCCAACGAATCTTGGATTGTGTCCTTTGTTATCTTTTCAACTGAACATTGAGTCTCTTCAAAATTCCATAAATCTAATTTTTTTCCTCTAAAAACATATTAATTATGTAATAATTTATATTAATATGATTTTTTAGGATGAATGTTTTTATTTTTTTCAAAATAAATCCTTATTTTTGAATCAAGGAATAGAATTTAATCATCGTTCTTCTTTTTGAGAACATCCATCCCCCCTCCCGTAGCTAGATTAGCTCCTTCGTAATATCCATTTGTGTGTAATAATCCAAATTTACTATTGAGACAGAAACTACTGTTTAATGTTTTGATTAACACATTATTATAATTCATAATAAATTAAACTGATAGTTGGATATTATTTTCTAATTACCTCCATCCCCAACATCTTCAAAGTATGCAATCCCTTATAACGACTAATATATTACGATGTAAACTATCATTATTTTAGAACCTTTTAATTTTTGGATAATCCTCTTCACATCCTCCCAATGTTATTATACAATATTAAACAAGATCTAAATAACAACTCTCATTTTATTCATAATGTTAGGATTAATACAAACCAAGATGTACATAATTATTATTATATATGATTCAATGGAATATTTTTCGTTTTCTCTACCTCATCTATAATTTTATATTACTCCTCCTTCCAAATATTGATGTTTCAAACCAGGGGTCTGAATATCGATTTTTTCCTCTCCTATATTGAAGTAATCCACCTTTTACTAGACATAATACAACTATCTCTTGCATAAAGTACCATTACATTATTCTATAACAATCCTCATACCCCCAAATACTTTTCATTAAACCATGATCCATTATCTTGAAGCTCCTAGAAAATTTATCCATCATGTTATTAATTTATTCATTTATAAAACATATACATAAATTTTCATCAATATATTGAATTTGGATGATGAAACTCTTATCGTCAAACACCACATGATAATATAAGTGGTTATGACTTCGTTGTATTAACATTAAAATAATCATGTTGTATTTAAATTTATAATTACAATTCCTTGGAACCTACATAAACCCACGAAATCATCAGTAGAGCATGCACATAAGATCTTAGTTTTCATTATCCTTTATTCCAACCACATTATCTACGTATAAAACATAAAATAAGTATATATTTGAGGAATATTTGCCTCTCATATTACAATTCCCATTGTAAATATGATTGGGAAATGATCCCCAATACATTATGAATAATCATATGTTTAAGTACTGGTGAATTGATCTCAGAAGAATCCACATATTTGGATTTTTTATACCCCTTTACAACTAGAAGTAACTTGTTCCTCCAACTGCCATACCCTTATTACTTCATCTAATACACCCATTTTTTTAATGAATTATTCCCTAGTTGACCACACTGACATCTCCATTGTTTATGGCACAAAGAGGGAATCAATCTCACCCCTCATGGTCTGCTTCCATAAATTCATGTATTTTAAAATTCTATCATTTATGGTAACTCTAACTCTATATAATCTAATAAAATAAAGTAGATCATATCATAACCATACCTAGACACATGGAAAATATAATTGTTGGATCTCAACGGTTTTCCCTAATTTCATCGTCCTTCATGTATTTCAACTTACAATGTTTTATCATATGCAGCCCATTCTCATGATTCAAATTTCATTGAGCTTCCTATTACTTCCGGCTTTAGAAACATTATCAAAACATGGTGACCTTTCGGTAAATCCTCTGTAACGATTAGTTTTTCTGGTCTTATCCTGCTTCCATGACACTATAGAACATCGAAAATGTCTGTATATACATTCATTTGAACTATAGTATTTGATTATACTATTATATCATATAAACCACATATAATGATTGATTATTTAATATGATCTCTTTATTTATGTGCATATTTTGACATATTACCACCTTTTAATGGGGTTTGTCCCATTATTGAAAACCAATATCTTCATTTCCATATCCCATAATGTATCGTAATCATGAAATTGAATTAAGATATTCCCATTCCGATGTATAAACTATGATATAGGTGAATGCACAATATACATTGAGATGGGATAATTGACCAAACTTTTTATACTATTTGGATTTTGGTAGTTCCTACCCTAATAGGGAATAATTAGTCCAATTTATTTTGAATGTTTTGCAGGTACCTATTTATCCCAAATCACCTTGGTTAATCCCAAGTAAATTCTCAAAATCAATTTTTTTAACCAAAGGCCAGTTAATCCACTATGATACTCCATTATGGTCCATATTTCAAAGTACAGTCATTTTAAACTATGTTTATTTCCATTAATATATCATCTGAAATTATAATATTATATACTCCCAACCAATATCAGACCGTGTGTGCATAATCTTCCAAAAAATCTCATTTCCCATCATGGATCTCTATGTAAAGAATATTATTAATACCTAATACTTTTTCTGGAGAAACAACACCTACATTATAAGTGTTACATCACAATTTAATGTTATGTATGATGTGAAATTTTTTATTGTTTATTCCACATCAAATTTTATAATTAACAATTTATTTTCATGTTTAAGTGTTCATTTACTAGTAGAAAATATTCTTTAATGTGATAGGGATGTGGGATGGATCTTGGGATGGATACTATAGTTTATATCCCAATATCCATCCCACTTCCCTATGACAATTTAAATATAAAAACAAAAAAAGACATAAAATTAATTAATTGATCAATTTATATAAAATTGGTAAATGCAAGACATTATTAAAAATAAAAAACATTATATAAAATATGAATGTTATAAATATTTCAATCGCAATTGTAATTTTTTAAAACACACCCAAATTTACTCAATTGAAAAAACAAGGGATCCATCGTGCCTTGTGAAACAACCCTGAATGGGTATAAAAAACTCAGTAGTGTGCTGAATACCACCGACTTGTTACCTTATAATTACCAAAATAAATAAACACTAAATCTTGATATTTCTAATGTATCAAGGTATAATAACTAACACGATCCCCGCTCCAAAGGGGTGTTTTTCAATCTAATTGAGAATCGATCATATTAATCAAGTCAACAACATTACTGAATAATTAGGAAGAATAACATAATAAACAGAAACAGAATAGAAGATATACCTATCGGTAGCGAATGGAGATTGTGAGAAATCACAGTAGTTTTTTGTGAGGGTATGGTAGGGTTCAGGTGAGAAATTAGGTAGGTGGGGTGTCCATGTCGGGGGATAGGGGTCTCATGGTTGTGGGGTATCCGCATGAGAGGAGGATTGTAGAAGGTGGGGTGGCATCATTAGTGTGGCATCGGGTTGCATCTATCAACATCAGAGGAGGGTCATGGTGAGGTGTGGGGTGAGTAGGGGGAGGAGATGTGTCTTAAGAGATATGGGGTGGTTCGTTTTGCATGGAGGTGGGCTAGTAGCACCAAAACATCGTCTATAGGGAGGTGTCGAAGCCATGTCGGAGGGATGGTGGGCTGGTAGTTCTTGAGCAGCGTTTGTAGGGAGGCGTCAGGGAAATGTCAGAGAATATTTGGTGGGTAGGTGTGATGGATACATCAGAGTCAAAGGTGGAGGAGGAATCACTAGTGTAACAAGTTGGTTAGGAGGAATAAGGATGGAGGAGGAGTATTCGTTAGGGGAGATTGTTGAGGGTATGAGGGAAAAGGTAGGCGTGGGGGTGGGGAGGTCGTTTTGAAACAATTTTGGATGGGATGTGTAGTAGCAATATCTGGGAGGAGTGTGAAAATAGCATGTCCATATCGAGGGTTTATGGAGCCAGTAATTTGGGCAAGATATTAGGAGAGTGTCACATCTAGTAGGGAGGAGGAGTCTGATAAGTTGTCAAAAAAATAGAACATAGCGATATATTTTTCTAAATTGTGTCTATAAATCATGATATAGAAACAGTATTAATATAAATGGGGCTATAAACTATTTTGGAGCCACAGAACTATTAAACAGGGGATATAGGTCTATGGCTAGAGCTCTATTTTCTAGTAGTGGTTTAAAGTTGTGCCAGCTATAGAAAAATTAAATTTAATTGAAAAAAATATTTTATAAAATCTGAAGGTGTAACAGTATACACCCCCATTAATGTTAATTTATCCCTAGAAATTACATCTCTTAATTACAAACATAATATCATTTTTTCCTTATTACATTCTTAGGTTCCAAGATAGTTTCTAAAAACATGTGTTTTTGGCAACAATTCAAAGACCATGTCGCATTTTTTTATTTTCTAAAAGTTTATCTATATGATACAAATTATCCAGTGATTATTCTACAAAATAAATATCATTCTCCATAAGTAGAACAAAAATTTCTAGTAAATGTGAATGTTTGGGTACTTAATTTCTCGAGATAGATGCATGGAACACATCTTGGACTTAGGAGTCCTTTTTAAAATGTCCAAACGATATTCTACAGTACTGATATTGTAAAAACATTCTAATGGACTCATACACCAAGGGTTTAGTTTCCCTTTTATCCAAAAGCTCATAACATTATCCCGTGAGGAAATTATTATAAACACTATGTCTCTAACATCAATTTATTGATAACACAATCGATTATTAGTCAATATTTTATGTCAAATTTGTGCCACCCTTATGTTTTGTCAAATTGCACAATCCTTTTAAGCCACATAATTAGCTACCTAAGGTCCCAAAAATTATTTTCTCCAACATCATTTATGATGGGAGTATATCTATATGTCTTTCCATTTTTTTATTTATAAGGATCCATCTCAATTCTCATGTGAAATCTACTATTGAATGAAATCAACAATAGGCAAAGGCGATGATCCCAACCACCTTTGAAATCTAATATGTTCATAATTTTTCTCATAGATAGACCATTTATCTAAGGATGATATGTAGTGATGAAATAAAACTCTATATTGAGATAATGGTGAATAATTCACCAGAACATTGTGGAAAGCCTCAGATCCAATAATAGAAGGTGGTACTCCAAGAAACCTTACCACATCACTAATTTATATCATATAAGGGTGTTCCAAAGAGAATTAGACAACTATATTAATGACATTTTCTAAAATTATATGGTGATTGACAAAAACCAATATATCATTGTTCCTTTTACATGTTTCGAGGATTATAAGGATAAAATCCATGGTGATGATTTCCTATTAATAGAATACAGAGAACAATTAACCACTTATAACAATTTCATCTAAAAATCTATTATTTTTGGAAAACATAAATAGTAACTAAACTATATCATTCCTTTACATCTATGTTTAAACATAGGAACATTTCCCACCTTCTATATTTATCTATATCATCATTTTTCAACAATATAATTATAACATGTATAGATGGTTAAAAATTATTTTGAGAGTGATTATATGTCTCCCCATACTTCATGATTCTTAGATGCATAATTTCAAAATACACAAATTTTAGATTTTTGTGATCCTCATCGTGGATATGCTAGCATAATCCGTTTGACTCAATATATTTCCAAAAGGTTTATTTTTCCGGGGTGGTAATGTGTTGTGGAGTAATGGTATTTAAGTTTCTCTGACAAATTCTTCAAGAACATGTTTAACTCCTTATATGTAACTATATCCTACAATATATTAGGATCAACAAATATATATCACACCTTAAAAAATACTGACAATTCCACTATATCATTAATGAAAAAATTAACACAACTAACCCCAAATCATGATTTGGGTAATTTTTTTAATGAACACAAATTTTTTATCCATCATAACCTATAAACATGTCACTGTAAATATGAACAAATACAATACCATAGTGGATTCATCACTAAATATTAAAATCCATTATATATTATAGGGTAATTCACGATGAGCTACATAGACAAATATTCTATTTTGTTCGTTTAAATATTCCATATATTCATATGATCAAATGAAATTGTCTTCCTTTTGAGTTATCAAAGTTACAAGGATTGATATTCCTGAAAATTTGCTACAAACCATCAATAATATCTATCCAAACCAATAAAAAATTTGATATCAGTTAGGGGAATTTGTAAAGGCTGATATTTAATAGACTCTATATTTGATGAACCCACCAATATACCCTTTCCGTGGACTATATAGACAAAAAATAATTCTGTTTCTATCCAAAATTATCATTTTTTATACTTTTCAATAAAACTATCCTTAATCTATGTCTTCAAAATAATAATTAATTAAATATTATAGACGTCCTTTATCTTTGAGTAGACATAAATTTCTTATATAAAAAAAATCAAGGGAGTCTAAAATAAATATATAAATTATATAAATGAATATAGAATGGGAATTAGTATGTATAAATATAATCAATATATTCACTTAGTTTTTATAACATGAACATAATGTCATCTTGGGAATATCCTCTTTCATGACTATAAATTATTTAAATTTGGAACATAAGACAATAATAGGAATGTAATGATCCCTATATAGTTGAAAACAATATTCATCAGACTAAGGTAGTGGATACATGTTATTGATTGTGACCTTTTTCATATTGCAATAATCAATGAAAATTAACATAATTGCACCGTTATTTTTAATAAAGTGTATAGGTGAACCTTGTAGGGACACACATGGAGAAACTAATCGCTTATGAATATTCTATTAATGATTCTTTTTCATTTTCATCGACTCAATTAGTGACATTCTCTATAGAGTCTTCGAAATAGGTGTTTAACCATGAATGAGTTCTATTGAATGATCAACATCAAGACTAAATATAGTTATATGAAACTCATCCAAAATGGAATAAAAACTCAATAAACATGATTATAATTGATATTTATTTTCTCCGAAAACGTCTTATATAAATACCCCTATTGAGTCAAAATCAAAACCCATACAATGGATGTGATTTCCATCCAAAGTTAAAATTTATAATCACAACAATATGTGATCATAGGTTGGTTTTTAAAATCAAATATGACTTCACCTACTCAAAAATCGTTGTTTTATTTGTGTTGTGAAATCCATTCCATGCCTTTGAAATCATTAAATTCAACAAATAGAGGAATGAAAATACTTGCAGGAATGACATTCCCCTAGTCTTTAATAAGAGAAGAAGCATATACTTAGTATTTGATCATCGTTCCATTATGGGTTCTCATTTCTAATTATACATCTAACCATGTGGGTGGAATCTCAATACCCTTATTAATGTTTTCAAATATAAATGAATGGGTAGATCCATAGTGAAACAATATATTATCGTTTATTGAGTGGATGTTATGTTTACCTTTCACCATTTCCTTATCGCATCATACATAAATAAATGATCGCAAGAGATTTCCCCTTATACCCTAGTTAAATATGATTTTGAAATTGATCATCATCATTAACCATTAGATTTCATAACTAGTTAGTATAATTTGCATATTCCTTACATATAAAACACTAGAGTGTGGGTGCTGTATTCATTTGAGATTTATCTCCATTCATATCATTAGTTATGTTATTCTCATCACATCATTGTTTCATTGACTAATTTCTTTTCCCTCCATAAATAATATCAGTATAGGTACACTTAATGAATTTTTTTCCATGATTCCTACCACATGTCTTGGAGGTATGAATGTTTATCTCTCTCTCTGTCCTTAGTTCTTACATATTACCATAAACTCAAAATTTATTTCTTATGAATACCATGTGATTGATGGGTAAATACAAAATCCATTTCAACCTTAAGATCACATCAAATGATTTACTTATATTAATTTTAGTCTATAATATCTAACTACATTCAATGAAATAGTTCCAATCCCATAACAAATCGATCAACCTTACATTTCAGTTACTGACATTTCTAAAACCATATCTTGCATGCCTTGTAAAATTTTATTCATAGGAAACAATATATTATTTATCATTCTAATTAATCTCAAATAATTACTTCTCCAATACCATACAATGAATTAGAGGGAAGTACTTATTAAAAATTAATCTCTCAAACTCATATGAATCTATAGAGAAAATTTAATCTTTTTTCCTCGTATTCTTGATGAGATTCCAATACTGATATTCTATTTCTTCAATATGATATAAAACTAAAATACATTTTTGATGTTTGGAACACTATATATAGGAAATTATATTTTCAGTTATATTGATCCATTTCATAGAATGTCTTATAATACATGAACCAATTAAATATGGTGTATTTTCTCACATGAAGGACCCTAAAATATATTTTTCAATGATTTCATATTTTGGATGTTTTATATGATTCATAGATTGAGAATTTTGTGTGAGAATTAAAATGTTGTTTTCCATACCATCTCCCAAAAAAATTCATAGGAGTGGAATCCTTGATTTTCCCATTTTATAAAGAATCAACATGGTTCTTTCAGGTACTGTCCATCCACTATAACCCCAAATTATTGTGTGAGATACAAAATTTATAGTGGGAAAACACATAATCAAGAAAAATAATTTATAGGTTGTCTATATTAAGAAACATATATTGAATCCATGAAATATATAGATTAATCATGGTTATTCATGTTTATAATTTATTCAAAACATTCATGATAGTTCTTAAATAAAATGTTATTTAACAATAGCATATCAACATGGATTGTCAAACCATGTGTGAAGTAAGGACCATTTTCATGTACTAAAAAATGCTCAGGCCTAGAAAAACATGCCATTTTTTGTACACCTTGTTACACTGATGGTATAACAATGTACCCTTATAGTATATATATATATATTTCTATTTAATCCACTTAATATCTTCGGTACCAATGTTATTGATTGTTACCTTTTATTAAATATTATCCTAAAATTATTCACTGAATAATTATCATCTTAGTTTCCAAATTATTACATAAACTATCCTTAGATACCAACATTAATGATCTAATATTTTCAAACATGTAAATTAGATATTTTTATGAAAATTAATCACATTAATGAAACACCCTTCTAGGGATTTTAAAGGTATAATTTTTTTAGAAAAATGGAATCATAAATAATCAACACCCATTATTTTCTTCATAACTAGAAACATTCATAGATATATCGTACATATTGAATTTATTTATAACCATTGGAAAATAAACATAAGAAGATGTGAGATAACATTCTCAGTAGTGGTAAACTAGAGAGATACATACACGCATCTTGAGCGTAAAGTTATTTAGAACATGTCCATAAAATTTGAAAGCCATACTCTATATCAAAAATCATAATATATGGATATGGAATAAATATATAAAGTTCATAAGACATGAATAATAATGTAATAAAATGACATGAACTATAAGAACATGAAAATTGCATGACACATGGAATTTCTCGATACATAGAAGCAGTGAAAATAATTTCCATAGTAGTTAAGGATCATTTATTAGTCCCTCATATTGGAATGTGTGCACTTCCCCAACAATTTGAGTTCTCGGGTTTACTACAAATACTATCATAGTGATATAAGTATCATACATTACTAGATATACTTCCCATTATAGACTTGTTTATCCCATGATATTTCAATAATTACACAAATAATTGAAGGGATATATAGCTCTCACAAAACACATAATAAAAATCCTAAAAATGTGTGCCACAAAATCATAAAACATTAATCATAATAGATCCCACGATAAGAATAATAATTTTCATAAGCATTACATCAATTCGTAACTCATAGAAAATAAAGGGGGTTTATTTATATTTCATCATACCTTGTCTCATTGATCATAAATTGGTATCACATACAGTTCATCATTACATTACCCTTGAAAAAAAATGAATTTCATAAATATCTATTCATTATAATAATAATCCATTCTGAAATATAATAATGATGGTGTAACTAGATCACATACCCAATGAAATATAACATACAACAATGGTTTTTGTTCTCAATGAATAATAATTCCATAAAAATAATTAAAATATAATTGAGAAAAATACCCATTAAATTTTCAAAAAACATCATTAAAATGAAAAATAAAAAAAATATCAGAATAAATTCTCTAAAAAGTTAATGGGAATCACTTAAACATTGATTATTCATGAACAGTAATTATTTATCTCAAACCATAATCTTTAATATAAATATTCCTTTCCCAATTTTTAAAGAAACAGAAATATCCTCAATCTAAAAATAACAAAAAGATACTTAATGATTTTTTTAAAATTAAATCATGTTTATATGTTATGTTAAAAAATATTATGTGATTTTAAAATAACATTAAAATAATTTTATGAAAACATGGATATTATATAGAAGGTTTTTTAAACTGGGATAATTTTTCATAAAATTTTTATTTTATACTATTGATTACATAAAATGAATAAATTAAATGAAAAAACTATTATTAAATTATAAGATTCTAATAAAATTAATTTTATTTCCATTGGAAGGATCATAATATTTTCTCCTCATAATCATAATCATAATGAATCATAATAAACAATGAGATTGTATAATAAACCACCTATCACATTGGTAACATTGAATCATAATCCCCATGAGAGAGTAATATTAAATTAAACATAATAGATAATTAAAATAAATAAATTCAGGTTATTACATGTACAAGGGGCTATATATACACCTCATAAGTGATGAAAGGTGTATAACACAACATATGTCTTAAAAATTAAATCTGAGTCATCAAATTGTACCCATTTGGTAACTTTTGACCTCTAAAACCAATGAAAGTGAAATTATAAAATTTATAAGTAATTAAACATAATTTTTAGGATAATAACAAGAAAATACATTTATCTATAGTGTATTCACTACATAAAAGTATCTTGTGTTGATTGTGTTATATTCCTCACAAAAAATAAAAGTAAACCTAAAATCCATTATTATAGTCCCAACAATTATCGTACATGTTTTAATCTCTGTTTTAATTTAAATAAATTTATAATAAATATTTTAATAAACTATAAATATATATATCATACCATATATTATTTTCTTATGACCTTTTAACACACATTTCTAACAACCACTTATAAAAATCATGATTTTTGTAATAACTCCTTGTTTTCTAGGTATGTTTTAATATGTTATATTCAATAATCAAAAATTGAAAACGTTCAAAAAAAATCAATAACATTATAAATGATTTAAATATTATATATATTTATATTATTCGTATTTATACTAATTAATAAAAGTAAGATATTTAAAATTAAATATATAGCTCATAGCGATTGTAGGTTGTATATACACATGATAGATCATTCCATTTTATTGGTGGATAAAAAATAAAACATATATTAACTATAAAGAAATTTTTTTATGTCATATATATAATATATATTAATTAAATTAACATGTATTACCTTTCAAGTATATAGTTAGTGAAAAATGAATCACATTTCATTGCAAGGCGATAGTCCACAGTACACCTGAACAACTGTATCATATCCAACATATAATTAAAAGTAAGAAGATATTTCTAATATAATTACTATACCATTATAATTATGTTTCAAATATATTGTGTAATAATATATTGTATCTATATTACCACGAATGTGAATTTGAAATGGAAAAATAGATCACGTCATTTTGTGAGGCGGTAATCCGTTATACATATGAGTGACATTATTGTTTACCAAGGGTTATAAGAAATGAAGCTAGAAGTGGTATTATTAATAAATAGGTATAAAAATAAAATAATTATAATATATAAAAATTAAATTCATCATTATATCCAGTAGTTAGAGGCAGTGGTAGAAAATGGGTGACATCTGTTTATGGGGAAATGGGTCGTCATCAAATAAATAATGATTTTGCATCCCATTTGAAGTAATATGATATGTATATAGGTCATTACATAAAAATAATACCATATAATTTTATATTATATAACTATTTTATTATATTTTCATTTTTTTAAATAATTTTAAAGGATATTATTGTTTAAATACAACAATAATTTATGTTTATGAATTTTACCAATTCCTTAAAGAGCCCCTTTAGGTTTACCACTAAGGAACTATTAAGTGGGATTAAAAACCAAAATAAAGATTTTAAAATTGGAATGGAATAAATTAAAGTATTTTGTTGGTTTTTATCTAGAAAAAAAGTATTTGGATTTTTGTTTAGGATAGGAATGCAGTGGAAGTTTATAAATGGGTGAGGCGACATAGTTGGAATATTTTAAAAGAGAAAGGTGTACCAATATTTTCCTCAGACAAAAAATCTCCCAAATATCCCATTTTATATCAAATAAGAAATAAGGGAAAAAATATTCCTTGGTAATGGGATTTGAAAAATTATCTATGTAAAATTACCCCTTATCTTTTTAGTATAACCCATAGTAAACAATTTTTCACATTAGCCGTGGGAATAAATTTTTACCACATATACTATTCCGAATTATTGAAAAATTAAGTAGATCATATAAAAAAATTAAAATTTTGCAGATTGAAAATATTTTATCTATTTTTTCAAAATTGAATATATATATATATATATGTATATATATATATGTGTGTGGTATAATTTATTTTAAAATTAAATCTATTGACGTGATGAAAAAGTGATCATTCAATAAGAAAATTCACATACAAACCGAACATTTTAATATTACAATTCAATATGGAAATGAGACCAATGACCAATATTGAATTAACTAAAATATAATGGGAATAATTTTACATTTAAAAACATATTTACCCTTAATTTCACTATATATATAGTATAAATGAAGACTTAATTTTCAATAAAAACCAATATTTTCACTATTTATTGTTAAATTAAACTTTTAAGAAAAAAATATCAAATATTCACATAATGATATATTTTAAATGTTGTTTCAAAAATTAATTCTCATTTATAAAAAAAATAAAATATTAAAATATTACATTCTTTTTGTTTTTTTCACAAAAAAAAATAGAGGAATTTATTATTAAAATATTATTTTTGAAACATATAGGCTTTATGTTCTATTTTATACTCTTTATTAATAAGTATTCTTTATATAAAACCATTATACATAATATTGAAATTCGGTTTCCTAATATTCATACACATATATACTTATTTTTTATTTCATAACAACAATGTTAAATAGTAATATGAATTGTATATTGGAGTTTATAAGAACTAGTTGTTGCAAGTTGCATAAGATAATGAAGAAAATAAATTCAATGAAAATATTTATTTCATAAAATCATTGGGTGTTAAAATGAACATTTGAAAATATCATACTAATTCACTAATTAAGGAAAACTATTATAAAAATGAAAATATATGGGCTTTCTTAACAATCCCAACCTCATAGTGGATCATTACTGAATAACGCTTCAAATACAGTTTTATAAAATACAAAAATATAAAGAAATGTCAAACAAAAAAACATCCCAAAAGATTATGTATTATCACATATGAAAATCAAAATTCCTATGATACCATCCATTTCTTGACCATCTCAACACAGATCCTTCCATCACCTATGTATGTTGTGGCGTATCAAAAACCTTTCAAACATCATACATAATCTAGAATTTTGTGTTAGCATCATTCATCATCCCATATAATAACCTCATCACATCATAACATCATGCACACAACCATGTATTATATCAAGGATAGTACATTATCAAGAACATAATGGAAATCAACATTACACCACCCAACTCATACCATGCAAGAACCCTAAAATATATCTTATCCTCGTAATCTATGGCCGATCACTGAAAAAACCCATCATCATTGGGTGATCTCTTACAACAACACATATCATCATTTGGTAATATCTTACATGAACCCATATTATCAACAGATATGTCCAACAATATATCATGTCATAACTAATTATAAAAAAATAGATATGAATAAGGGATACTCAGCTATCTTATTCACCACCAAACTAGATAATGTGGGAATATCTCAATGCATAAATCATTAGTGTACAGTTCTGGTTATCCAACTCGAGTGGGGAGTATAAGGAAATAGCCTAAAATACAATATAGATATATTTCACATAACACCCAAACTATGGGTTTACATCATCTACATTAGAATTTATCATATAGACACCAGAACACCATATGTGATCCATTATATCCATTTTCACGACAAAATTCCTCACACCACACAACCAATACACATAACCACACATTTTCATCTTTTAAAAACATGATCCACCATTTTGAGAATTAATATGTACCCACTAACTCCAATTTACTGTGAAATTTCTTTCAAATTAATGCAACCCATTCATTAATCATTACATTAAATTAATCTAATTAACGCACAAAAATTTTATCCTTGTATTTAAATTTATCTCTAATCCATGATTCTATATTTAACAACCAATTACATATATGTTTCCTAATTTTCCATAATTTTTTATGAATTCTGGTTTAATTATGTGTTACAAATCCTTTTTATTTTTGTTTTAAATTCATACATAAAATATAATATAAATTCTCTTTGTGTTTGTAGAGGTATTGTACTTGTCTGAGTCTTGATCGTAGCCCGTAGGCTAGATTTTTGGAGAGAAAATGCCTGATGTATAATTAGTATAAACCATATGTGGAATGTGCATGGTAACTAAAATTTTTCCATACTTTGGAAGAGGGAATAAGAATCCTGCATTGTATGATAAACTGTTCTATTTGGGGTACACAATCATGATGACACTGTAGATTTTTCAACTATGGGATGTGACATGGTTTGTGCATGTTCTATCAAAATGGGCATGAAACCCATTCATTGTTCCCTTCCATATAGAAATTGGTTCATGGTTGGTGCATATTATATCCAACCATGCATCCAAACCATTAAACCTAATAATTTGGGAAATATTAGGATATTTCATCATTTAATCTTATAAATCAACCAAATTTATCATATTCTCACACATTGGATAAACAAAGGATTTGTAGAGCTCCTTTGATCCCTAAAGGGTAATTTTTTCTCATTCATCCATCTGATAAATGAATTTAGTGGTGTCAGTCTTGTTTGATCTAAAATGGCAATAACTTAATTATTTTTGTGTTGTTCTTTATTATTATTGTTATTGACTACAGGTTTTCAATGGAAGCTAATATGAAAAAATTTAATGACCTTAAACCACTCATTATTTTTCATTTCATTTGAGTTAAATTAGATGTTGATACATTATGAACACTCTACTACGTACCAAAAATAGGTGTCCAATACATTTCCAATTTGGTTTGTGCCTTTTTATGTTACTTTATTTTGTGCCACCCACCATGCTTTTCAACATAGCACTAATATTGAATTGGTTGATTTAATTGAACTAAATAGATCATGTTATGTATTAACATTCATTTTCTTGAGACTCATTGAACGTATTTTCCCAAACCATGTCCACCAATGGTGTGTTACCATTTGTATTGGCTATTACTAAACCAACAGTTGGGTGAGTTTTTGATTTCCTAGTTAAGAGGAAGCATGCTAATAATTGAATTAAATAAATTGAAAAATAATGAGATTTTTAACCTCCATTTCAATGGATTAATAGGGTATTCTAGGTCGAATAATAAAATGGTTTATATGGTTTGCATTAAATGAGTTTTTATACTCATTAAATGTATTTTAATGTAAATGGTTAAATGAGTAGGAATACTCATTGATTGTTTTTGGTTGTGACTTTTTATATGAGTGGATAAAATCATACAATCTGAAATGGTATGTTTATCGAATGATGAATGATTTCATTACACACAATGTACATTTCCCCCATTAGTCGATACTTGAGAAGTGGACGCCTTGGATATTTATTATGTGGTATTCTTTAGGGCTTTCTACCCTTTGGAAATAGTTTTTCTTGGGATCGCAATGGATATGGTCAGTAGACATGACCCTTGGACACCATATCATTCCTGATTGAGTATCCATCAAGATGATCGTGGGAATCAACAAGGATGCGACGACCATATTAACATTGGATCTGGCCCTTCATGGTTTGAAAATTTGGTTTATATGTAACTATTATGGTTGTTATTATTATTTGGTTTATTTATAATTTCCAGGATTGTTTGATACATTAGTTATACGGTACATATTTGGTTTATGTGATATGTATGGACGTGTGGCGAGGCCGTTTACGTTATTTCAATATATTATTTAGTAGCATGGTTATAGGAGTTGACCCATGTTTTGAAGGGGGCCTTATTAGGATATATAAGTTCACCTACATTGGGGAATATATTCCATGGGAACTATAGATTTATTTCGTACTTATCTGTGATATCATTTCACACTTATTTAAAAAGTTCTATTGAACATCCATGATTATTATAGGGAATTGGATGACTAAGTACTGAAATTGTATCTCACACCCTATTCCGGTCATCGTTGGGTACCTAGATATACTATTTTTGATCTAGGTAGGGATTAGGGAAATCTCCCACAATTCCTTGATAGATTTTATGTCATTACTAGGAGGGTGGGATCATAGGACTGAGCCGAGGATTGTGATGATATCCAAAGAAAGTAAATTTTTTGTATTTTTCTATTTTTACAAATGTATTGTATTGTATTATTGTACAACTATTTTTGGTCTGTTTGTAGAAACATGATATGTATCATATTCTAGTTTATATGAGAACACTTTTGGTTTTATTTACCTATTCAGTTTATTATTCTTTTTTTCAATTATTCAATATGATTTATCTATATGACTAATTTTCTTATTCTAGAGTCGTATACTCTACTAATGAAAGAATAGTATCCATAATGACACTTACAAGGGCCCCAATGTTAGTTTTAAGCCTCTATTGTTTTGGGATATGCTCTTGAGACAATGTATCCAACTGTGCTTGGGGAACTAATCAGGGAAATCCCAGTCTCGGATGATACAATGTAGAATACAATGTGTTTATATTTTCGTCATTATATAGAGACAATAAAAATGATATGGGATGGTATTGGAATTTTGTAATGATTTTTGCCTGGGAGTTGGTAAGCCACATATAATAAGAATCCAAATTTTTTCAAATAAAAATATGTATTTCAAGATTCTTCCTATTAATTTTTATTTGATCTCACCATTGTGTGATGTACTTGATTTGTAATGATATTATATATACTATTATGGGTACTATTTTTTGAAACCTGATGAGATGAGGTAATTCCATCGCATACATCATTTTAAAGAACTTGTTATAAATCAACTTACATTCCATATTGGATGTATTTCTGGCCTAAATGATGTTGTGATAGTTGTTATGATATATTTTCAAGGTATTGTGATAGTCTTATAAGTAAGGAATTGAAAATCATGTTTGGTACATATAGTGAATGGTGTAACTAAAGTACTGTTTTCATTATTATGAAATAGAAGACACCTTGATTATCCAATTTTGGAACGTTGATTCGTGGACCACGAGTAGCATGGGCGTTAATGTGTTCTATTGTTGATTGTGTTGATAAAATATTCTAATTCATAGGGGGAAAAGGGAACTTATAGATTTTTGAGTGATGTACCATTTGGTTTCTACATTAAAATTTAATGTGTAATGAAAATTATATTCTATTTTAAACATTTTAATGAAATCTAGAAAACATGACCTTGGCCAATCATTTAAGTGGGAATGAGTATGTGTCTATAGAGGATTTTTAAATTGTTATGTTTTATAGTCCTAGTTTTAGGAAAATTCTATTTTCTATAATATATCTATAGGACCATTTTGAATTTTTCTACACTTTTTAGTTTTGAACATTTAATTTTTTTTAGGAATCTATTTGAAATTGTAGAGACATGCCACCATGAAGACCTCTAGTTGTATGCCTAGAGTTTTGAGACGAGAACTCTGCCATGGTGGAAGTCCATGGGCTACTAGTGGACCTCCTTTATTGAAAATTGTGGCACCTGCTTTTGTTCTTGGAATATGTGTTGATGATATGTTTTTTAAGGGATTTTATCTATTTATGTAGACTGTAGAGGGTGAACTGCAACCTTCCTTGTATATAGTTATGCTAATGCAGGTGGCACTAAAGATGTATCCTAAAATGTTTTTTTGGGAATGGTATGCCATATGATTTTGAGATATGGAAAAAGACTACATTGTTGATCATAATGATTCTAGAGACACCTCCTGAGTGGATTGTGAATCTGATAACTTATATGGTTCGAGGAGAAACAAAGAACTAGTTGGATGTTCCAATATATGTTGATATGTTATAAGCTATTGTTTGTGCTGAATTATGTGCTATGTTTTACTACTACTTTAACCATGATAGTCTATGGATAGATTGGGTAGGGAGTTATTACTTCTGGATAAGGGCACTTTAAATGTTATTGAGAAATCGACCCAAACGATGGAGTTGTAGTGTTTTTCACAAAAATACAATTACAATGAATTGTATAGGGAAATACACATGGAAGAAGGAATCAGATATGTCGTTTGATTTCATGTCAATGTGTTCAGAAATAACTCAATAAATGAAATTTGTAATTGGCTAATATTTATAGTGAGGACCCTAGGGGAAGCTAGGTATGCTGAGAAGAAAAGTACAGTCTCCCATCAAAATGTTTGGGAATATTCTGGTAGGAAGATCCTTTTTATGGATTCCCGTGACATGATAACAAGCCATTCTACTTGTAATGTGAGATCATTTTTTTATTTTCAGTGTGGAAGACTCGGAAACATGAAGAATCAGGGGGAGTTCAACCCTGTCGAGTGATGATCTTGAGGCAGGATGGGCCATGTGGAACATATCTCCATGATCTTCACTCATGTGGTGAGCAGATGGGGTCATCTCTAACACCAGGTTCAGGAGTGGTTTTCATAGCTCTACATTAAGCAGGGATCTAGAGTAGTACTAGTTGATCATGTTGATGTACCAGTGGTCAAGGATGAGGATTACAATCACCTGTTACACCAAGACAACATAATGGACCTATATTGTGTAACGAGGTTGTGTCACATGGACTCAGTACAAGACATATTTATTCATTACAGCCTAACCCCAAGGAGAGGAGATCTAGGCCATCCCTGGTAGAGGTAAAATCTTAGTAAATTTATCACTTTTATATTATTTTTATGACACATGTTTGTCGCATTTTTTTATATCTATACCATTTTTTGAGACCCATAGGCTCCTAATTCTATTTTCTATTGTATTGATGACACTATATTCATTATTGGGGATCAGAACATAGGATTTACGTCTGTGTAGGAAGTGTCCCTTGATGTTGGTGGCTGTCAATTCATCTGGGATCTATTTTTCCATTATAACACTGGGTTTGAAGTCAAACATATATTTGAATGGCTAGTGGATTATCGATCCTATATTGATTAATATCACCATATGGGGATTTTAACATCACCGGAGGTTGGATTTTATACTCCCAAGTGTTAATGGGAAGTCCATGTGAGCTAGGATGGACCAAAGCATCATTGGAAGGGAACGATGACATCCCAAATTGCTAGTTTACATCTGGATTATTAGGGATCATTTACAAAATATTTTCCTCCACGATTGAAGCATTTCCGGGAATTTTCCCCGATGAGTGATTGGTTTACCTCATGAGAGAGAGGTGTATTTCACTATTTAACTTGTGTTAGGAGATACACCGGTATCCATTCCACATTACAATATGGATACAATGGAGTTTTTTGAAATTATGTGGCTGCTTGAGGATTTAGGGGGGAAGGGGTTTATTCAAAATATTATTTCTCCATGGGAATCATAGGTCCATTTTTAAATAAAATGTAGATGGAACCCATTTCCTATGCATGGTTAATAAAAAAATTTACCAGTGGATTGTAAATAACTAGTATCCCATTCCATGGATATGTGACCTAATTTATCATCTTTGAGATGCATGAGTGTTCTAAAAATAGATTTGTTGTCAGATATAAGAAGTTATGCATTCAACTGACAAGCATTAATATTTTATCTTTTTGTAGAAGGTATGGTCTATATGATTGTCTAATAATGTCATTTGGTCTCATGAACAATCCATCAATTTTCATGGCACTAATTAAGCAAATTTTCCATCAATAAATAGATTCCTTTGTGGTGTTTTTTGTGAATGGTATCCTGGTGTATTCTCACAACTGACATGCATATGGTAAACATTATAAGATCATTTAACATACACAAATAGAGAATTAGTTATATGTTATCCTTAAAAACGACCTCTTAAGGATGGATGAAATTCAATTTGGGTCAAATTATCTCAAAAATGGGATTATCAGTTGACCTTGAGAAGGGTATTGCTATAGTTTTCTAGGAAATTCCAAAGAAAATAATTTACATGAGGAGACTATTGGGGATTTCTGGATATTACATGAACATCATAAAAGACATCTCTAGAATAGATGTCTTGTTGATGGGTTGATTAATAAGGGAGTGAAGATTTAATGTTCATATTCCGTTGAGATAACATTGAAGGATCTAAAAGGGATATTCACATCAGCCTTAGTCCTAATACTTCTAGTTTAGGGAAGGAGCTAAACTATGAATTGTGACACATCATGTATTGGGATTGGGACAGTACTGATGAAGGGAGATAATTCCCTGGTTTATGTGTCATGGATACTAAGGCCACGCGAGTGGAAAAACCTATTGAATGATCTTGAGTTAGCTGATACCTTTCATAATATGCGTTTTTGGAGAAACTAATTTCTAAGAGAGATCTTTGTGGTTTACGTAGTCCACAATAGCCACAAGTAGTAATCTATGCATCTTGATCCGAATATGAGGTAGTGATGGTGGGTTTATTTTCTAAATTATTTTGAATTAGTGATTGCCTACACTCATGGGAAGGGAAATGTTATGGATGATGTACTATGTAGGAGTAATCAGATACCTACAATTCAAGAGGGTAGTAGCAGGTGGATGCTAATGGATTTTTTCTCTATGGTGATCTTGGTAGTTCATGAAACATAGGTATAGACATATATTTAATCCATTATTGTATCCTCTACCCATATTTATAAATTGAGTATAATATATTAATAGGATTTTGATGGCCTAGTCCTGCTAGAGAGTGTGGCAGGTGGGGACGTACCTCCTGGTTGGACTATAAGAGAGGATTGAAATATATGAGTACATGGTCACATAAGGTAACAAGTAGACATGTTCGGGGAGCATATATAATAGTTTCATTCTTCACTATGGGTAGTTCAAACAGACATCACCAAGATGTATCAGGATTTACTTTTCCAATACTAGTGTTCATGTGTGAAAAGGGATGTAGCCAGTTTTTTCATGAGGTGTTTCATTTTTTAGTAGGTGATGGCAGAACACTACTAAATATCTGAAAATTTATAGAAGAAAATATTTCCTAATAGGAAATGGGATGATGCTGTTATAGATTTCATGGACATTTTATCGTGGTTTTTGAGAGGCATTTATTTTAGTTGTGATTTTTTATATCAATTCAATGTTTTCCCATTTTGTACCAATCAGGGAGAAATTATTATTTGATGATATTGGGAGGATGTATATTTTTGAGATAGTATTGATTCACAGGATCCCTTAGGATATCATTTTAGAAAGAGATTCTATGTTTACTTCACCTTTCTAGAATGGAATTTTGATGTTGTTGGGTACAATGGTTCTTCTAAAAACGTTGTACCAACCTTAGACAGATCACTAGTTAGAGCACTAGATTTGGGTGATTAAGGAAATTTTGTGTGTGAGATTGTGATATGTTTTCCACTGAGAAAATAGAAATAGTAATGCTATATTTTTTAATCTGATTACCCTTGGATCATGCACATTATTTGTGGTCTAAATTCTATCTTTTTATATAATATATATCATTAAACTATGATATGGGTTTTCATCCATCCTTATCTTATAATTTAGGAATATTGTTTCATTTAGATGGAAAACATCATCCCATTGATTATACCTTTTCCTGGGGTGCTTGTAGCATACCCATTGGGATTGAGAATTGCCTTCAGGTCATGTTAGATATCATTTAGAAAACATGATTGGAGGATAATCCAGATAATTTCATGAAAAAATATTATCAATTGATGGTTTCCATATTTTATTTATCATATATTATCATGGTGTCTGGATATGTTGGAAATGGTGTTTCCAATACATAAGAAGTAGTTCTTGATTGAGTGGATTTGTAGATTTAATTATAATGAGAAATTTTTTTCCAAGGGATAATTTTATCGGGGTCTCTCTTTTTTTTCTTTAATATAATCATAGATCATTCTGAATTGTGTTTTTTGAATTTATGTTTTCTCCACTTTCATATGGACTATATTCATTCTTTAATATATTACAATGTCATCAAAAATATCATTCTAGTTTTACCTAAGAGGGAACTACATGTTATTCAATATAGGGGAACCCAGTTATTGATAGAAACAATACTAAAGCATTATAATATATGTTCAGATAGTGCATAAAAATCTATTACATTATCAATATTGGGATAGGGAGGTTTGTAGCCCCCCTATATTTTATCATTGAAAATTTAATTCTTATAATTATTTTATATATCTTAAGTCACATAAAATACCAAAGAGAACCCAACACAAATGTTGTTAAGGAAGAATGAATAAAATTAATGGTATTTATATAATTTAAGGAAAATATACTAATGAATTAGTAAATTTTCCTTTGAAATAGTAATATGATACTTAGGAATAGTAATTTGGACAATATAATAGTATCCACACCTATGAACGTAGAAATAAAATTTTTATCTTATGAAAGAAACTATTTTTTATTTATTCCCCAGTATATGTAAATAAATTAATTTATAATGATAAAATACGTGTTCTTATTTTTTTAGACATACATTTTTTATTATAATATTTTCTTAATTTGATAACTTAAAATAATAATTATTTGAATGGACAAGACCCCAGTTGGCCAGAGCCGGTCTCAAATTTTAAAACATTGGAATATAAGTCATGAATTTGCATCCTGATGTACCGAGAAGTTTATCAGCATTGGAAGCAAGATACATACATATGTTCAACATTACAAATTGAAAAGAAATACAACATAGAAACACCTTTGACAACATCCATAACTCCAAGGTTATTTTTAAATTTCATTCATAAAATACCTCATAGTTTCCTAAAAAAATAGAACATAAGAAAGGGAAAAGCTCAAACGCTTAGTAAGGGTAATAAATAATATGGAATATAGCATAATCATAATCATTAGGTATGGTTAATAAATTAAAAACACATGAATTTAATAATTAATCTTGAACATAATATGTTAAGAATAAGAGAAGAATGCATAATGACATAATAAAACATTATCATGGTTAAATTAATAGTTGAATATCCTCATGAATCATCAAAACTATTTTCATAGTGAGGGAATTTATAATGCATTACAACATAACCATACTTTCAAGGCCTTGTCCCAAGACCATAAATATCCATTTTTTCAAGGCCTCATGTAAATACCATAGTTCGTCTCTTCAAAACAGCTAATGCAACGAGGGGATATATAGATCCCCAACTGATTCTTACTATGTCTAGTGCATTCCTTATATGAATTGTGATAAACATAAAAAACATATAAATTAATATTAAAACTGATATATGAAATGTAAATAACATTCCCCTAAAATTAAGCATAAACACTAACCATTCAGAGTTAATTGGTGAATGGTTTTAAGATAGAGCATCCAGAGTCAAACTATTCATAAACCATTTAATAATATATGGTGAATATATCATAAAATATTAATCCCAAAAATACCTAATAATCAACAAGAGTGTCGAAAAGGATGAAGATACTCTTATAATATCATCGACTAATTCTTGAGATAAATACCGTCTTACATTAAAAAGTAGTTGTATTTTGGAAAAAACATTGTATAAAACCATAAGTTAATTAATAAAGTATTTTCAAAGTAAAATTAGTAATTTAATAAATATAATGGTTCCCAAAAAATATTCTATAATTCCATTGAAAATAGATATGAATTTGCGAAATTCCTTTGAAATGGGATTGTTTATCTAGAAGGATTTTCGAAGAAAAAATTATAATACATATAACTCCTCATAAAAGAAAGAAGGATTCATGTTGGTATACATATATATAATAATTATAAATAATTTATTCTGATTAAATACTAATAAATAATTATTTAATTGGGATTATGAGATACAATGTGTAACCTGAAAGAAATTGGACGTTTGGGGTAGAAAACTCTTACCTTAACTCTAAAGGTGTTACGCAATTGACTTAAATGACCATAATTATAAAATTTATGTTGAAAAATTAATGAATTTAGAACATACTATACATTATATGTAATTAGTATAACTATATTACGTTTATTAATGGCCTTTGTATGGTTTAAGAGATTCAATTCCTTTATTTTTGAGTGTTTTCTTCCTTGATTTTCATGATCTATTTACGTATATTCATGTATGGAAAAACATATAGAATAAGATTGGTTTTCTAGAGTAGATTTGTTTTTTATTAGTGAAAACACATAACATGACATGTTCAAAAAATTTATTTGGTTTTTTGGAGGAAAAATGAATCATTATTTAAATCATTAATGACAATTGTTTGGGATAATTGGCGATTCAAGATCTAAACAAACTCATTTTGATTTAAAAATTATTATCTTGTTTAAAAAAAGGATTACAAAACCGTAAATAAGTTATAATATATATTTTACAGTCTAGATAAACTATAAAAATGGTTTTTTGATTTTAATGGACTATGGTAATATAAATTCAAATCTCATTGTCCATGAATGTGATAAATTAATACATCTCAGATGGTGTTTTCATTTCTAGTATTAATAAAGGGTAAAATAGATAAGATGATGAATTATTCCTTTATTATAACAAAATTAAAGTACACTTAAGGTACTAGAGTCATCAAAAAATTTGGATGGAATGATTTGGGGAAAGAAAAATAAAATAAATTACATTAAAATAAAATAAAATAAAAGAAGAATTGAACTCATGAAATAATCATCCTTAAGAGACAGTATATGGGTGAGGTTTTTGGACTTTTTGTGAGACGAATGTTGGATGGATGTGGGGTAAGATCATGGTTTGATATTTGAGTAGAATTTAGAAAAGTAACAGGGCTAGATATTAGTGAATGAAAGAGGGAGTGAAGGAGATGTTATAGTAGAGGAGAGGGGTGATTTGTGAATATTTTGTTATTTATTTTTTTATTTCCCAAAAAACCCATTAGTGATTATTCAGGTCACCATTAATATTAATATGTGTATGTGAGTTGGACTCAAGTTGTCATATATCATCCTAATATTACCTATGACTCAATATTTCTTGTATTTACTATTTATTGTAAGTAAATTTATTTAACTACTCACCAAAAATAATTGTTTATTATAAAAATCCCCATAATTTACCCCAAACAATTTCGATGTGTATAATTAAGAAATAAAATAAATTTTTTGAAAACAATTTTCTAAATATTTATAATTTAAATTTTAAATAAAATCACAATTAATTTAAAAAACATTTAAAATACACCTCGTTTTATAACAACTTGAAAAATTTATCATGAACTCATTTAACTTATAACTATAATGCAATAAAATAATAAATTATTTACTATTCATAAGGGGAATATTACTATTCATATTACTATTCATATGTGTATATTACTATTTACCAAAAAATATTTTTTATAAAACTCTAAATATCTTATTGAATACAACAGTGTATGTTAGTTTTTTTGATATTTAAATCTTTCTGATGGAAAGTTATGTTTTATGGATAGGTTATAAAAAAGTGATGTTTTGTAGACACATAGTTTTTAATTTATTCAATATTAAATATATTTTAAAAATCATGGGGTGTTGCGTTATCCCATCTTTACAAAATTTTCAACCACAAAATTACTAGAGTGTTACCTAACAAAAAGTTTGGGGTTGTTATTTATCCTAATCTCTTCAGGCTCCCATGTTGCCTCTTCAATATTTTGATTTATCCAATGTATATTTACCAGTTGAGTTGTATGACTCCTCAACACTTGTTCTTTAGTGACCAGAAACCAGATAGGTTCTTCGCAGTAAGATAGTTCTTGTTCCAATTCTATACCATCATAAGTGAGAACATGCATTGGTTCTGGCATGTTATTTCTCCTAAATAAGACAATGAACGCATTTTGTACTTTAGTCAGGATAGATTACATAGCCAAACGATATCCAACAACTCCAATTTTCTCAATAATTTCTAATAGTCATATGTTCTTAGGGCTCAGTTTCCCTTTCCTTCCAAATCTTATTACACCCTTCCATGGGGATACTATTAATAAATCATGATCTCCCACTTGAAACACCAAATAATTCCATTAATTATCAGAATTGAATTTTTTCTTTGAGTGAATTTAATATGACCATAAATTGACATTACATTTACTATTGTTTCCTCCACAATATCTCGCCCTATAAGCTTCCATTCACTAAATCCATCTCAACAAGATGTTGTATGACATATTTTTCCATACAATGCTTCATATGGTTCCATCTGAATACCTGAATGGAAAGGATTATTGTTGGAAGACTCCACTAAATGTAAATATTTATCCCACATTCCTTGAAAGTCGGGAGAGAGTGATATCAAAATGTATTATAATGATTTGATAATCCTTTGATATTTTCCATTAATTTGAGGATGACAATAGGTAGTCAAATTAATCTTAGTATCAAATTTTTTTTAAATTATTTTCCATAATTTCGATATAATCGGGGATCGTGATAAAAAAATTGAGGGAGGTGCACCATGTTATCTCAAAACATAAATTACATAGAGTCGCTCTAGGAAATATAGTTGAAAATTTTCCCTTATAGTGTAGAAATATAATGATTTTTTATGTGGTTCAATAATTACCCATATTGAATGCTTATTTCTTAAACATTTGGGTAATCTAGTGAAACAATCCATGGCAATGTCATCCCATTTCCATTTAGAAATAGGCAGTGGATTCCTGAATTCTCTAAGATATTTTCGTTCGGCCTTCACTTGTTGACAAACTAAACAAATAGATACATAATCATCAATTTCTCTAATCATGTTATCCCACAAGAAATTTTCTTTCAAATAAATATAAATTTTAGTGCCAACAATGTTTGTAGAGAAATTCTAGCTATGATCATCATCCAATAACTCCCTTTTCAGCTTTGGTATAATGGTAACACATATCCTCTTATGAAATTATTTAATTCCATCTTCACACATGAGGTTATCCATATTCCCATATTTCACAAAATTAATTTTATTTTTAATATTATCATCATCAAACTAGGATGCTTTAATTAATACAAATTAAAACAATTGGGATCCCATCTGAAAAAGGGATGCTTTACCTTCATTGATAATTACCATATTGATCTTCACAAGATCCGTGAACAATAGATCCTCGTCAATCCACATTTTTTTGAGAACGCCATTATCATTCCTTCTCAATGCATCAACTACATTATTTTCATTTCTAGGGTGGTAGTGTATTGAACAATCATAATCCTTGTTTAGTTCAAGAAATCACTTATTCATCATGTTGATTTCAATATATTAGAAGATATATTTTAGACCCATACATTCCATATATATTATATTTTTCTCCATTGAAATAATATCTCCATATCATTAGAGTAATGATTACCAGTACTAACTCAAGTTTATTAGTAGGATAGTTTTGTTCATGAATATTTAACTATGATGATTCGTAGGCAATAACTCTATCATTCTACATAAGGAAACATCTATGTCCTTTTTCTTGATGCATCATTATATATCACAAACCCATTATTTCCTTATGGAAGAGTTAGGATTTCATCATTCACTAATCTTCTATTCAATTATTAGAAATAGTCCTATCCTTTTTTCTTCCATATGAACATAAACCATTAATGTGTAATCTGGGAAATTAAGTTGGATAAATGGGAGATGTTCAGAATGAAATTCCTATACTATCCTACATACCCAATAAATTTACAAACCTTGTTATTTTTTTCGGAGTAGTCCATTATTGAATGGCCTATGCCTTCAAAGGATCAGTAGATATTCCTTCATTAGAGGAAATGTGTCCATGAAAGGAAACTTATTGAAGCAAAAATTCACACTTGCTATACTTTCCATATAATTCCTTTCTTAAAAGAGCCTTCATATTAGTGTGCAACTAATTTTCATGATATTAATATATTTTTTATTATTAAATATATCATCTATAAATACCACCACAATTTCATCAAGTTATTCCTTAAAATCTCAATTAATTACATCCATGAAAACTGAGGGTGGATTAGTAATCCCAAAAGGCATTACTATGAACATGTAATGCTCATACCTAGTTCAAAATATTGCCTTTAAAATGCCTTCCACCCTTAATGTCAAATGATGATATCCAGATAGAAGTTAAATCTTCGAAAAATATTAGACTCCATGAAGTTGATCAGATAAATCATCAATGCGAGGTATGAGTACTTTTTCATTATTATAATCGCAATGATCTCCCTGTAATCATTTCACTACCTTCTAGATCCATCTTTATTATTTATATAAAGAACTGGGGATCCCCATAGAGATACACTATGTAAAATAAATCCTTTATCACTCAATTCCACTAGTTGATTATTTAATTATAATAATTACACAACGTCCATTCTATAAAGGGTCTTTGATATTGCACTTTAATTAGGAATTATGTCAACGGAAAACTCAATTTCCCATTATGGATGATGTCCAAGTAAATCTTCTAGAAAAACATGGATATATTTTTTTGCACAATTGGTACATACATTATTTGGACATTGTTTTCCTCACCCAATGGTTATTTCACTCCATTAGTACCCAAATAATTTAATCAAGTAGAAATACCGGGGGAGGATCTAGATGAGAATCAGATGGTGATGTTTTTTCCGTAATGTTAACGGATTCCACATCGTCCTAAAAAATTGTAACCTCCTTCTTCTTGTAAATTTTTTTCGCATCATGGTTCAAAACCCAACCCATTAAAAGGATTATATTAATGTAAATCATGGGTATGATAAGAAAATATGTAGATAATTCACGTTGATATTCCACAATGGGGACTTCTAGACACAACTATGTTGCAATGAAACTTCCCTTTAAAATTTTTATTGGCAACTCCCTTATTAAATAAAATTATAAATATCATATTTTCATGAAAAATAGTGATGATATGAAATAATTTTCTAATCCATAATCATATAATGAAGTGGTTATGTTCTAGGAAATTTTTAAAGGACCTGCAATCACATCGTTAGGAACTTCAACATCTGCAGCTATTAATATATAAGCATGGTCTTCTTCCCTTGTCCTTCTATAGGAAACATTACCCTGATTCATAGGAAATTCATGTTCATAATGTCATATATTCCTACAATTTTAGCATTGAACACTGGTATCTTTTTTCTTCCACTAAAAATCCTAGGAGAGGTTTCCTTTTTCTCCACATTAAAAAAAAACACTCATACCCTTCCTGAATGTATATAGGTGTCTATTTCCACAATTATCACATGGTCTATGGTCAATACTTCCCTTCTCCCCCATTTCCTTATTTCATTTTCCATAATTTTTTTCATCCCTCTTCTTCTCTTCCTTTCCCAAAAATTCATATGTCATAGATAATTAATTTTCTATATTGATATCACATGAGATTATATCTTCATACAATGTTAAGATTTGTGAGACTTGTTCCCTTTAGAGGAATTGTTTTAAACCATCAAAGTATCGACCAACCATTCTCCTTGGATTGCATATGTAGTATGTTACGTGTATTTCTCTCCTTTTAAAGTTAGATTTATATATTGTGTCATTATCATCCTCTTTTTTCCTTAGATTAAGAAAGTGTCTTTCCATATCTGATCATTTTTCACGATGGATTTATTTTTCTATGAATATTTCCTTAAAATACCTCCATTCCATTAATTCAATTTTTTCTTCCTCCTTTTTTGTTTTGGGTTATAGACCACAACTGATTCACATCTCCCGATAGTCTATAAACTAACATTACAATCTTCTCACTTTTGATACATCCCAATGCGAGTAATATATTCTCTAATGAACATATCCACTTATCCTCTATGAATGGGTTTGTAGTCCAATTAAATGATGGAATTTGGGGTCACATTAAGTGATCTAACACAACACCCCCACACTTTGTAGCCAAATTCTCCATATAGGTAATGTTATTATTCACAACCTGATTCAGTTCTACTATTATACTTATAAGTTGGTCATTAATAGTCATAGATCTAGAGACAACGTAGATATATTTCATATGAGGGTAGAACCTCCCTGGAATATGGGTGTTCATGCAGTTTACATTCCTTCCACTAGGTTCCATTTCTAAATAGTTGCATACACTAGATTAGGTTATGAATCATAATGTATAATATCATATTATAAAAATACATAACATGATTTTAAATTCTATGCATGGATAATCCCATATCAAAAAATTGTTTCCATTAGGAAAATATAACATTTTAAACCTTCACAATGTCTTTAAAAATGATAATCATCCCAATCATATCCCCTAGGAGTGTCAATCTAGGTGCACATTAAGGCATGTTTCCATGTACCATGATACCCCAGGTCATGCCTGAAACTCCTTTTCAGAGATGTTACTCCAAGCTACATATGTGCTATAACCACGTCCACTTATAGTATCCAGATAGGGTTGTATTTTCTAGAAATATCCAAAAAATCATTTCCTTACCGAAATTTTTGGATGATCTTGTATGTTTACCCTAAAAGACTATATTAGGGTTTTGTTCCTTAATATATATTTTATAAATCTAGTTTCCCTATTTTCTATTAAACTCTCTCTGATACAAACATTTAGGACCCAACCCCGGTTGCCAGGATCCATTGGCTTATTTTATTACATTGGCATATAAACAAGGAATATTTATCCTGTTGGACAGAGTATTTAACCAGCTTTGGAAAAAAGATACATACAATATATCAACATTTCAATTTGATATGAAATGAAAAAAAGAAAATCATTTGACAACATCCATAAATCCTCGGTTATTTCTGGATGGCATTCATAATATACCTCCTCAAGTCCTTGGAAACTGAAAATAAGAAAGGGGTGATCTCAAATGCTCTGTAAGGGTATGAAATATCATTGAACATATCATAAACACAATGGTTGGGAATGTTTAATAACTTTAAATACTCTTGCCATTAAAAATGAACTTAAACATAATATGAAAGGAGTAAGAGCTGAAAAAATAATGTCATAATAAAATAAGATCATGGGTATTCTACTAGTAAAAAAACCTCATGAACCATCAATAATTTTTCATAATGAGATAATTAATAATTTTTGACACCATAACCATACCGTCAAGGCCATGTTCAATGACCATAAATATCAATTTTTTCAAGGCCTCCTGTCAAGACCATTATTCGTCTCATGAGACCTAGTGATGAATTGAGGGGCTATAGCGGGCCCCACCGAGCACTTAATAATTCCAATTAAAAACATATATGAATGGGGATAAACATAAATCACATATAACTACATATTTAATCTAATATATGAAATGTAAATAACATTCCCTGAACATTAAGCATAAACACTAACCATTCAGACTAAATAGTAGAATGGTTTTATGATAGATCATCGACAGTAAAACTAATGAAAAACCATTAAATAAGATATGTTATATGATTTCATTATATATAAATCCCAATAATATATAATAATTAACATGAGTGTTGATATATATGATGATACTCTTATAAATCATCGAGTAATTATTGAGAAAAATACTCTTACACTTTGAAAAAAAGTGTTCTTTTGGAAAATTCATTGTATAAAAGAAAAAGTGAATGAAGAAATTATTTTAACAATTAAATTATTTATTTTATAAAGATAATGGTTTCCAAAAATATATTCAAGTGTTCCCATGAAAATATGTAGGAATTTGTGAAATTCCCATGAAAATAGATTTTCTATCCAGAAGAATTTTCGAAAAAAATAATTTAAAACATATAACTACTCAAAAAAGAAATAAGGTTTCTTGTTTTAACACATATATAAAATATTAAAACATAATATAATATTAATAAATAAGAAAAAATTTATATTTATTTTTTGTTAAGATAGACAAAGAGTAACCCGATCAAAAATGATATTCATGTTGAAAAACCCATATCTTAAGTCTGAAGGTGTTACTCACATGGAATTAATGACATGAATAATAAATTTAGGTTCAGAAATGTATGAATCCTTAACCTCCTCTAAATTTTATTGATTTTTTATAACCATACTAGGTTCAATCATGGCCTTCTAATGGGTTATGTGATTAAATGTCACTGTTTGGGAGTGTTTTCTTCCTTGGTTATCACGATCGGTTTACTTATATTAATGTATTGATAAAAATGTACAATGAGAATAGTTTTCCAAAATAGAATTTGTATTTCATTAGTGAACAAATGTATGACTACATGGTCATAATTTTCATTTGGTTATCGTGAGTGTAGATGATTAATTATTTAACAATTTAATGACTATTGTTTTGGTTAGTTGGTAGTTCTTAATCCCAACATACTCATTTTTATTCCTAAATAATATAATATTTACAAAAGTATTACATACCCTAATATAAGTTATAATAAATATATTATAGTTGGGTCCAACCATCAAAATGGTTTCATGACAAGAAGCTAATATAGTAAAAAATGAAAACCCGTTGTCCTTGAATGTGATAAATTAACACATCTCATATAGTGTTTTCATTTCTTGTATAAAAGAATGGGAAAGGAGAGATAATTAATAATTATTAAATTATCATAATAACATTCCAGTACATTTATGGTATTCGATTATTCACTAATTTTGGATGAAATGGGGTGAGGAAGGAAAAAATAGAATAGAATATAAAATAAAATAAAAGAAATGTAGAATTTACCTCTTGAAGTAATCGTCCTTGAGAAGATGATTAGGGGAGAGGTTTTGTTATTTTTATGAGACCAAGGACAGATGGACATGTGGGAGGGTCTTGGGAAGAAATTTTAACATAATTTATATAAGTAAAAATGATTTAATGGATTAAATACAAGAGGGAGTCCGGGGGTTATTGTAAAGGTGAGGCGTATTTTGTGAATATTTTATTCTTTTTTTATTATTTCATGAAGACAACCCATATAGTTTGTTTTTGTGAATAAAAATATAATATGTGCATGAGAGGTAAAAACAAGAGGAATTACATCATCCTTAAATCACCTATTACTCAATAAATCTTGCCTTTAGAATTTATCCAAAATTATCGTATTTTTTACTACTCAACCAAAATTCATGTATTTTAGAAAAATCCCAAACATTTACCCAAACCATTTTTGACGTATAGATTTCAAAACTTAAATTCATTCATTGAAAATAATTTTCTAAATATGTTTAATTTAATTTTTAAATAAAAGCACAATTTTTTTGAAAATAGAACATTAAAACTATAACTCATTTTATAACACCATGATAATTATTCGAGAACTCATTTATCTTATAACCATAAGGCAATTTAATAAAAATTAATTTACTACTAACAAGGGTCATATTACTATTCTTATTACTATTCATAAGGGTATGTTATAAATCACAAAATATTTATTTTTTCTTAAAAGACTCTAAATATTTTACTGAACAGACCTGTGTATGTCATCTATGCAAAATTAAAATCATAGATGGCCGCTTCGGCGGTGGCGTAGTGGTGCAGGGTCGAGGGCCATACAAACGGTGTTCGGTGAGGTCTGGGGTTCGATTCCTGGGAGCCCGCTCTTGGGGGAATTTCCGCCTCCCATGTACCACTCGTCTTGCCGGGTCACCCGGTGTCTCTCCGGGTGGGCAGAATGGGTGCACTTCACCTAGCTGACGGATTGCTGTGACGAACCATCGCTGATCGAGGTGTTACCCCACGGGACACAATGTCATCTCGGCTGACAACGACTCCTCCCCGGCTGGGGCATCCCCGGATGACCTCTTCGTGGGGAGGGGGGTTCTTGAGTGTGGAGGGTTCGAAAAGGCCACTCTCAAGAATTCCCTTTAAATTAATAAAATCATAGATGTTGAAAAATGATGTCTACTCGATATGTTATAACAAAGAAGAATTTTTTTGCGACTCAGTACTTCATTAATTAAATGATAAATTTATTTCAAAAATATTTGGGGCTTACATTATTTTTATAAAATTTATTCATAAATTAATATGTGGTTGTATAATTATTTTAGGATTATTTAATGAGACAGTAATTAATTTTTCAAATTGTTATAAGCACAGTTATAATTTTAAAATCATTTTTTTTGAGTAAATGGTTATTTTATTTAAAAATATATAAATTTCTCATATATAAAAAATTAATTTTAAAAAATGGATTTCAGTTTTATATTCTACACATTGAAAAATGTTATGGGTGAATTTTCAGTAATTTACTAAAATAATTTAATTTTTGGTGAATTTTGAAATATGATAATTTATGATAAAAACAAAATAAATGAATTTCTATGTAATATAGGATTTCTGGATGATGTTTGTCCAAAATACAGAAATTTCCTTAATTATTTTAATATATATGATGATAATTTTTAAACTATTCATAGTCTTGAGCCAAAATAATACATTAAGGAATAAAATAATGACAAAAAACATTTTAGTCCCCTATAAATACCACCTCCACCACCTCTTCTTTTCACACATTCCAGGATTTTAAAATTTTAAAATTTTTCCCTATAATCATCTTAAGTCCATACCCCATGTATATGAGCCCTTTGTTTCATCAAAATACCCAATTCTTTTCTATATGGAGGTTCTAAAGGAGGATAAATTCTAGATGTAAAATCCTCTTTCTTTTCATTTCAATTTTCTTTACAATTTTATTTATTTTTGTATGATCTCATCAATTACCCTTATCAATATGGAATGGTTGATCTTGTGTATTTTTTATAGTATGATTTTATTCTATTAATTGACTAATTAATCTTCATGTCTCTTTTATTTTATTTTTACTGTAAAAAAAGAGTATACTGTCTGTGGTGTGTCGATTCACCCTCATTGTGGATGATGAATTTTAATTTTCATTCACCCTCATCAAGGAAATACATAATTCAATTATAATGGTTGAAAAGAGTTTTTTATTTTTATTTTATAACTGTTTTTTATGTTCTAGATTTGAAAAATATTCACAATAATAAATAATGAATCGATACTAGTTTGTGATGATCGAAAAACTAACATAGTAATCAAAACTATTATCACTAATATCTTGTCTCATGATTATTACTCATAACATATAACCAAATGATATATATAAATGTTTAATATTCTTAATGATAACTAATAACTATAATTTTAATTATTTAGAATTACTCAAATTTTACAGTAACATCCATAATCATATACAAGTGAAACGATTTTGAATTCCATTTAAATGAATACTCTTGAATGATGAAATTAGGTATTATAAATCATCAAAAAGATTATAAATGAAAGAAATAAAAAAAATAGCGAAATAAATAAATTTATATATGGTTATTGATTTTTTATTAATTAATTTAATTTTATTATCTACGATATTAAAGTGATGAAATCATACAGACATAAGGTTAGGGGAATCTTGCACCCAAATGTCTTCCTTTGGGGTTTCCCCTCATTCACTTCATCTTGAGTATGCATGTTCATTTAATTTTATTACAATATAATTTCATTACCCTTACACTTTATTCTTTTTTATTTTCATGCATCCAATATAATCTTATGATAAATGCAATGCCTTTTTCCAAAAGAACACTTCATTCAGAAAACACATTTTCAATCCTCTTAACACTATTCTTCATCACTCATGATTGATGATCCCTATACAAAAAATGTTATTCCCACATTACTTTTAGAACCCCAATGTTTATCCTGGAATTTTGTGTTTTCTGATATGAAATACATTTCATTCTAATGGTTATATTATGTCCATGATTTATATATGTTATAGGAGGCATGAATTATTATATAAATTTTACGAAGTGGCAGGTGCAACTAGAATTATATTATGCATGAAAATGTTATGATGTGATGTGGGTTCCCAAAATTATATAATTCCAATTATGTATTTGGAAATGCTATGAATATCATTAGATAAATTGAAATATTCACGCACAAGATTCTATCTTTTTTTACAACAATTTGTTGTAGTTAACCACTAAGACATTATGATTCATTTTATGCATTTCTACATTCCATGACATTATCTAATTAATCCTCGAATGATGATGAAATTATGAGGATGGTTATGTCCCCCCATGTAATATTTTCTCATATTCCATACTCTTAATGGGCTTCTGTCTCAACATATTTCTTGAATTATATTCTACACTGATTCCTTATACTATAATGAATGTAAAAGAAATTATGAAGCTAAAGAAAAAGGAATTAAATAATTCTTATGTTTTATTTTTAAAAATTTGTTAATAAGACTACTTTTTCCATGACTATAATCTAGTGGATCCGGGATTTGTAACACTATTAGGGTGTTAAATTTTACAATTATGTAATAGTATTATAATAATGTGTAGTGTCACTGTAGTTGGAATTAGATAATATATTAATTTATTTGGGAATTATGATTATAAAAATTTATTGAAACCCGTTAGTTTGATACTATTTATAAGTAAGCAATGAGGAAGGTATTTTTTTGAAAAATTGAAAACAATGGGATCCCACAAGATATACCATTTGAGTTAATTTTCAAAGGGAAATAAATTAATAATTCACAAATTTTAATCTTTTGATTTTTTTATAAACAATTATATATTATAAAATATTGGGAATGTGGTAAAACTCAAACAAAACACATGTGGCAGACCACACATTGATTCCCTGAATGAAATATCTCATGCCTTGTGATTTTGAGTTAAAATTTCATGACAATTCTTACCCTGAAATCAAATACTTCAAACAATAACTGGAATAATTTTGAACATCCTCATTCCCATAAGTGGGAGCTTTGTTTTATCAGGTCTTTTAAGTGACCATGTCCCCTGACATTTAATGGATCTTCCAATCCACTAGATGCAGAGTAGTGGATCTACACCACAAAAAAAGATAATTTCAATGCTCCACTATTCTAAAAAGGATAAGGTAAATCTCATAATTTATCATCAACATTTAGAGGCTAGTAAATGGAATGAATTGATTAATAACAACAAGGTGATGTGATAAATTGAATATATAGAGTGTAATGACATTTTGATAATTCTTTATAACAATTATTTCCATTTAAATCTTCATACAAATATGGAGATATAAATCATAGAGATGAGGAAAAGTGATGGTAGATATGTCATTGTCTACAAATAAAATTTCAAAAGGCTTGGAAGTTATCCATCGGGTTTTTTTGGAATAATCCTTGAAATATTGATAGATTATTTATAGGATTAAAACCACACCATTAGATGGATCAAGTAATTTAAGACATTATATGTATTGAAGAATTTTTTCACGGTGGTCTTAATGATGAGATGGATTTTGTACAATAATCCCATTTCTATAGTGAAAATAATCTAAACATGGATAATCAAGAAGGGGAACCTATCACAAAAGGTGGAAGGAATACTCCACCACACACATGTCAAAAATTTGGGATGAATCATTATGGTAACTTCATAAAAACATTAGGGATTGGATATACATGTTGGATATAAGACCACAAAGCTCATGAATTTTGAAGATTCATAAAGAATTAGGATAATGTGATATAAGAAAGGATAGCACCACCTTGTCCATTTCTAGAAATCAGGGCACTATACAAGCCAACACGCTAAACCTCGAATACTTGGGGGAAATATTCATTAGTAGCTACCAATGCCAAATTGGAAAAGGAAATATTTTTCCATCACTAATACTGTGGTGGATATCAATAATTATGTGGTGATTTTTATTCTTGATATTATTAATGAGTAGTGGATTTAAAATTTCATTCTTGTTCTGTGAATTTTTTTTTTTCATATCGTGCAGGGTTTGTACAATTATTCATACACCACCTTAGCATATGGATGATGGGTTATTTATGAGAATATAAAATGTGGAAATTATTGAATCCAATCAATATAATTCCTCCCCAGTTAATTTTGGGGTATTAACACAACCATCTAATCTTTTTCAACATAATATGGTAGAATTTGATGATATATTGGGCATGGATTGAATATAATTATACAAATCCAAAATCAAATTTCAGGAAGGGGAAACACTCTTAAAATCAGGAGGAATATTAATCTCCATAAGAATCATCATCTCATGTATTTTTATTGTTTCCATATAATAAAACCTATCAATCTCAAATGATTGAGACAAAGGAGAGAATCATGCCTGAAAACATGCCAAGTGGGGGGGGACTACAATGATGTTTTTCCTAAATAATTTTATCATATCTCTCATAATAAATATGTTCATTTCCCATTTGAGATAATTCAATGATATCTACCTATATTCAATACCCCATACTGAATGGCCACCATTAGGTTTGAGGAACTAAAGAAGAAGATTCAAGATAATTTGGAATAGGGTTTTATATTCTAGAGTTCATAACCATGGGGTGCAGTAGTCCTCTTAATCAAGGAGAAGGATGGATTAATTCTCCTCCTCATTGATTATCATGAGCTCAAAAAAATAACAATATTGATCAAGTATCACTTTACATATATAGATTAATTATTAAATCAACTTCATGGGGCCCAATATTTCTCATCGATGGACCTTCGATTGGGATATCACCAATTAAAGGTGAGGAAGGAAGATATTCTTAAGGCTTCATTATGAACAAGGTATATCCTCTATGAGTTCATAGTGATTCCATTTGGTCTCACTAGTGCTATGAAATTATTCCTTGACGTAATTAATAGTGTCTACAGATATTACCTTAACAAATTTGATGCTGTCATTATCGATTTTTTTTAGTGTCCTATAGAAAAGTTAAACATGAGAATAATTTTAATAATATGTTAACAATATGTTTCTATTATATTTTTTTCAATATCTGTTAAATTTATGTACTGGATGGAGGATGAATAATTTTTGGGGCATGTTATCACTTAAAAGGGAATATTTGTATACCCTTATAAGAAAAAATAAATCAAGGAGTGGCCCATTCCAACAACTGTAATGAACATATTTATTTTCCATGATCATGTGGGGTATTAGATTTGATTTGTAAATAACATATCATGATTGTAAAAACCACTAATCTAGCTAACTAATAAGGTAGTGATGTTTTTTTCACCAGGGAATGAGAAGAATTCTTCAAATAGTTTAAAAAGATGTTTATCACTACACCATTACTCACAGTACCAATATGTGGTGAGCTCATTGTGTTATTCATAAATTATTAAAACAAGGGATTATAGTTTTTACTAATTAAAACTGATAAAGTGATAGCCTATTTTTCATTGTTCTTTGAAATTTATGATAAAAAATTATGCTATTTATGATCTGTAGTTGGAAGCACTGATCATTGCATTGAATGGATAGAATAATTATATCTTTGGGGAGAAGTGTTAAACATATAATGATTATAAGAGTCTCAAATATATATTCAATTAGAAGAAGAATAATATGACCCATTTAATATGGGTATAGATCATCATGTTTTACGACTACTCAATCCGAACCTATCCTAGTAATGAAAATAATATGGTGGATGCTTAATGTAGAAAGGATCCTTCAACATTATCAATGATGAGAATTGAGAAGGAACCAATATTCATCTATTTTCAATGGATGAGATGGGTATTAATAATGTATTATTGTCATAAATCCATTCATAAATGATTTATCATACATAACTTTTGGAGAAAATAAAGGACACTCAAATAAATGATGTTCAATTTTAGAAAGAGATTGAAGCTATGAGAATTGGGGAATCCTCAGAGTTTAAAATTGATGGAAAAGGAATTGTATGAGTTGAGTCATGATCTTTTGTACCATTTTATCAAGATACAAATTATGAGATTTTTAATTATTCAAATAACTCAATAGTCTCTAATCAACTCAAGAACACAAATATGTATTATGTGATGTCCCTGACCAAGATTCCACTAAATGGGTGCCCCGATCCCGGTGGGCTACATGGCCTCAAGTGTATCTCCCAAAATGTTATAGGCTACCGACTAGCAGCAAGGTCCCATGGAGTCTATTAGTATACTAATACCTCATTATAAGAGTGTAGCACAATGAAATCAATATAATTAATAGTGAATAGAGAAATCAATATATAAATTTTTTAATTGTAAAATAGATAAACTAAACTTAACAAAATTAAAATAAACAAAAATATCTTCTTATTTGTTTTAATACGCGTTTTAATAATGAAAAAAATAATAATATCGAACATCTTATGAAAATAATAAATGTAAACAAGAAATAAAAATAAGTTAAATGTAATATTAAGAATGTAATAATGGAATGTTTTCCCAAATTCCTTCTTCATGATCGTTACTTATTTAAAAATCCATGTCTTCAACATGATCGTCATTATTTCCTGCTAATCTTCCCATGGAAGTAGAGATATCACAAAAATCAGAATCTTGATCACGTTGATCCTCACCAATATACTGTTTTTCTCTTGTATAACAACATACCACTACATATCTAATTTATCAACTATATAGAAAATCTTTTATTCATGTGCTGCCATTATAAATGAATTTCATTTGTATTCCAATCTATTCAGAATAACAACTTTCAGTCCAAATTCATTGTGTCTGAAATTGTTGTCACCAATAAACCATTTTATGATAAAATCAAGAAAATTAATTTTAAAATAATAAACCTCCGATATTTCTTCAACAACTCCATAATATTCACTTGATGCAGAAATTGAGTTTTTAACTTTAGAACTTGAAGCATGCAGTGCTTCTACAAACACCAATACACCACGATTCTAAACTGAACTTCTATTGTCCTGATCTATTGTATGAAATGTATAGCAATTAATGTAATACCTGGACCATGTTGTCATATTTAAAATTGGGCCACCCACTACACATTACAATGTCTTTGATACATCTGATCTACAAATCATGGTCTTTTTAAACCACGACAAAAATGTTTTGTTGTTTTCATTCAAAATCCTTAATTATTTCTTCTTTGGATGACATTATTTCGAATGATTTATATGAAATATGATATACAGGTGAGCATCATCTATGTTATTAAAGATATATAATTATAACATCTTCATTTTTTTCATCTAACAGTAATTTTACTTTCAAACCACGAATCCCCTTTCCCTTATTATTAACTCATTCATGGGGATATGGAGGCAAACTATGTGCTTTGTCGAAACCAGTTATCTCATACAAAACTCCACAACCTCCTCAAAAATATATTTTTCAATAATTTAGGATTTATGTCAATATGGATTCATAACACACCCCTTCAATATTTTCATATATATTTCAAAAGGAAACATCCAACGATGAAATAAAGGTCCATAATGATTTATTTATGGAACTGGATAAACCATCAAATGCACCATTATATCAAAAAAATAATAAGGACAATAGTTTTGAAATTGAAAATATATAAAAATTGGATCCCTTTCAAAAATGCTCAATGCATTCACATCAATCACCTTATTACAAACTGAATTAAAAAAATATCACTACATCATTATAGTCATTCTGACCTGGATGGGCAATATTACACGCAATTAAACTTATAGAAGTTGTTGCATCCTGATGTGAAAATCATGAGATTTCATGCATATCAACTTCAAATACTTTAGAGAGACAAATTTTTTTACAATTTATGAGTAACCTTGAGGCACGTTGATAACATGAAGACACTGAAAAAATCTAATTTTCTCCCTCTTTGATAATATATGACAAGCCAGGGGATCAAATGATTGTCTTCCATTAAGAGTGAGAGATAACTCCAAACTTTTTCCCATTGATAGTAAGCCTAGTCATTCATGCATCCCATCATTAGTCATTCCATTAATATCTATCAATGTTCCAATCAAACGGGCGCATATATTCTTCGCCACATCCATGACATCAATATTATGTTTCACTTCATGATATCTCCAATATGGTAGCTCAGAAAATATTAACGATTTATTCCAAATATGTCTATCATTTCCAGATTTATGTCTCTTTCCGATTGACACATTATGGTTTTCACCCTCTCAAAATACATATCAGGGGATAATGGTTTTGGAGTAATATCAAATTCTTGTGATCTATTGAATGCATTTTTTAGTCTTCTATAAGAGTGATCCATAGGCAAAATGTTCGATGACCCATGTATACTATATTCCTCCCATGATGCAATTGATAATATGAAGACTGTTGTTCACAAGATGGACATGCTTTATACCCCTTAACACTGTATCCAGCCAAATTTCCATATGGTGGGAAGTCATTTATAGCGAACATAAGCACTGCATACAGTTGAAAATATTCCATTTTATAAGAATCATACACCCTAATACCATCCTCCTATAAAATATACAAATCACCAATAAATGGAGACAAGAAAAAATCAAAATCAGTCTTAGGATGATTCAGACCATAGATCATTATACTCAACATGACATATTTGTGCTTCATACAAACTTTTGGAGAGAGGTTGTAAATTAACTATGAAATAGGCCATGAACTATGTGTTCTAATGAAGGTTTGGTTAGGATTCATTCCATATGTTCACGACCCAAGTATGAGATATGTAATTTCATTTCCAAATGTTGGATACCGCTCATCAATTTTCATCCATTGTGGAAAATCAGCTAGATGGAGTATTTTTTCATCACATATACACTCATCATCATGAAATCTTATCCTTTTTTCATAATGGGAATTAGAAAATAGAAATTTCAAACGATGAATTATAGGAAGATACCAAAATATCATGGTAGGGATCTTTGTAATCTATACATCAGCCTGTGATTTTAATTTCAACTTTTACCATGATGTCTCACATTTCAGACACTTTGAAAGGAATTCAAATTCAGTCCTATAGATCATACATTCATTCACACAGGCATGTATTTTTATGTATCCCAATCCCATTTGTCATTATATTATCTTGGCCATATAATGTGAATCTGGAAGATCATTGTCATTTTTAATAATGTCTTTCTGAAATTGAAGCAGCTCTGTAAAACGTTTGTCACTCTATCCATTTTTTTCCTTCAGGTTAATAAATCTTAACACCTCAGACAAAATCATAAAATCTATAAAACCATGATACAATGGGACTTTAGCCTCGCCAAATAATCGTGAAACTGTCACAATGAAGGGTGTTACCGTCACTCTGTAAAACGTTTGTCACTCTATCCATTTTTATGTGTTATGATTTTATAATTGTACTTAGACATTTGATGGTTGGTTACATGATAATCACAATGAAGGGTGTTACCGTGAAAACTAGGAAATGTGGTTACATTATAACCTCAAATGCATTGGGTATGGTAGTCAGTTGTATGGATATTCCATTTAGTGATATGTTTGTAAGTCGACCATATGGTTATTCCATTTATGTATGTTTATGTCCCAAGTTACCTTTATTTGTCATGTGTTCGTCATATGGGTTTTATGGAAACCTTTTGGTTACAAAAGTTTAAGTATTGAACTTTTATTCAGGGAAGAGTATTTACTACTTCATAAAGGTGAAAAGTATTATATATGTTAATGTATTCATGTTTTACTTGTTGTTTTGAAAAACTAACAGTTTTCCTTCCTTGTATACCCCTTACTGAGCTTTTTATGCTCATACCAATTTTTTGAAATGTTTTTAACATGACAAAATGTGGAATATGGTCGAGTATGGATTCATGGAAAAGGCATGTCGTCTTAAACATGGAACTAGACATGACTCTTTTTTTCAAGAGTTATTATTTTTTGAGAAAAATAGAAACTTAGTAAAATTGTCTACTTTGAATGCTTTTGAGATGTAATAGTTATGTCCTAATTCTTTAATAGTGTAAACCTAAAAAGATCCTCAATGTGAATTATTAACTTAATTCAAGACTATGTATGTTTTAAGGTTTGGTCGTTATACTTCTTGATTCCCAACTCACACACACGCTTGGCGTAAAAACATAAACACCTCTATTTATCACATGAAATTAAATCTTCTATGAAACGATTCCTTTGGAATTAATTTACCCACCATTTTAAATAATTAATCAGATCTAATATTTCCTAGGTATTTATCAAACCCAGGATAACACAAGGATTTATTTTATTCAAACCATATTTGGGCATTATCATACCCTATATTTCATAGGTATTTATCAGACCCAAACTAATGAAAGGATTTATCACACAAAATCCTACAAAATAATTTATCAAAACCAACCAACAAATCATATATGAATATGTTTCCACATTAAATCAATCATTTATTGTTGATACATCACATAGTAAACAGCTAAAAAATGGATTGGTTTTGTTGAGTGCATTAGTTGAAAATTTTATAATCCACGCTTATAAAGAAATTTGAATGATATCATATAAACATATCACATATGGAGAATATTTAATTTAGAACGATGTTGACATAGATGTAAAACACCTATTAAAAATTAAACAAATATCCATTTTAAAAAATATTAATAAATATCTTATTCAAAATTCATGAAAATAGCTTCAAATTTTCTATTAAAAATTAAATTTATTAATCATGAATTTTTTAATATTTCTATTTAAAACCAAAAAAAATTGGTTTCCAAAAAATATTATAGAAAAAACAAATAGACACTAATAAATTATTTAGAAATAAATTCTTTTATGATCTCTATTAAAATCTAGAATTATTCTTAAAATCCAACTTTTAAATTTGAAATATTATAATATTTAATTTAATATAAGATTTTTTTAATTTAAATCACTTTTATCATAATTTAATAGAAATTAGAAGATGAATTGTATAGGTGAATTCTCATTAAAGTAAATGAAACCATAAAAGTGTTTTTAGAAACTGTTTTTGTTATAGTAATAACAGAAAATTTTATGGGTTTCAAGAAATAGTCACATTAAAAAAATTAATGGGATTTTTTAAAAAAATAAATAAAAAATAAATAAAGCATCCTTGAAAGATACTATGGATTATAATAAAATATCTCGAGAACATGATAGTAATAATAAAAATAGTAAATTGAAATACATTTTAATAATTTTAAAATGCCATTATTAAAACCAAAGACACAAAAAGAGATAAAATATTTCATTTAAAATGTGGAAAAATTGAATATTAAGATTACAAAAAATAAAACATATTTGGATTTAAAATCTAGAAAGGATAAAATTATATGTAATAGTGAATATTGACAAGGAAGAGAAAATACTAATTTTGATGGAATTATTCATAACATAATAAAAATTTATGATGAAGGAAATTCATTAATGTAATTCCCTAGAAAAGAAAAAAGGTACAAAATTATAATATATTCATTTAAATAAGAAACACAGATTCTAAAATTCTGGTGTAAATGGAGTCATTATGACTGAATAATATATTTTGATTCAAGAAAACCATTTAAAACTTGTATAATATAAATCATATACAAAAAAATTTATTAATACAAATCATGTGTCATATAATAGAAATTTTGAAATAAAGCCTTACCTTTTATTACAGATTATCCTGACATAGACTATCTTATTGTATAAAAATAACTATCTAATGTAAATAATTAATAACCTTTCTAATAAATACTACCATTTTTAATATTAAATTATAAATATTTATCACATATAAATTTTTTTAGTTATAGTTTATTATCTTGATCAGATGTTTCCAATTTTAATTATTTTTCAATGTTTTTTAATGTCGATGATAATACCTATTATTTTATATTAATTTCCTAAATACTTGGTAAATTATGATACTAGAATATATTTTTTATAATTACATATAATTTTATATTTTATATAGATAAAATAATTATTTATCGTTCTTGGAGGTGAAATCAACAGTGTTTTTGTTTTGGTAACATTAATGTATCAAAGGTGAGTAGAATACTAAAAAATTAAAAATTAACAAAACACATATAGAAAAATAAACAAAAAATTAATTGATGGTTAATTTCTCATAACATCAATAGTAAATGTTTCAATAGTAATACGTGATAAAAATTTATATCATTTTTCATGTAGGTGGTTAAATAGGCCAAAATAACAACATGCTAAAATTGATGTTTGAGTACGTTTGACAAAGTGATTAGTTTGGTAAAATTACAGATGTATTATGAAATTTTATATATTTTTACAATATAAAATTTATTTCAAGAGTGTTTTATAAAGAGTAAAATTCTAGATGATTAATAGCATAAATTTCATTGTAGTGGCGGTATTCCACCCTTACACTGAAGAATAATTATAAATTTTCAATGATATAATGAATATTGGAATTAATTAATGTTTTATCAAATTTATAATGTTTTAAATATAATATTTATTCATTAATTAAAAAATTTTAACAAGACATGTTTGTTGTTTATGAAAAATAATGGATCATGTATCTTATGGAGGAAGTGAGATGGACATATCATAATGGAAATTTTCATTTTTCAAATGGATGGGATAAAGTTAAAAAATGCTAATATCATAAAGTCAATATCATTTCAGTATACATGTGATACTACTTTTAATATTTAAATATGGGTAGATTATATTGAGATTAGGTTACATAATAAGAGACGAAAATAAATGAAAAAATGTGAAATTTAGAATTTTTCCTTACTCTATCAAGGAGCTCCATTGTAAATTGGGTTATAGAATTAAGATGTGGTCTTTTTAAAATAAAAAATAAGTAATGTTGATATACACGTTTATGATTTGATTTAATCTTTTTGTCAATCTATGTGTTTGAAGGTGTGAGGATAATTATAGTGGTGATGTACCATATTTTAAGCGAGGGGAGTGGATTTTTTATAAAAAATAAAATGTAATATCCCTACATTATTTTATAATTATTTCAATAATACAAACATATGGACTGGGGTATGGTTTATGGATAATAATTCCTCGTAAATATATTTTCAAACATGTTTTAGATATTTTTTAGTCTTGAACAATTATCGTATTTTTAGTTTTTCTATTTTTTGTTTTTACCATGTTAACTAATTTTAACAATAGTAATTTTTTTAATTCCTACATATAAAATGTGAATTTTTTATAATTTTTATGTAATTATTCCACATATTGAACCCATTTAAAAAAACTTCCCAGGGGATATATAAATTAATTTAAATATAAGTATGTAAAATATTAAATAACCAATTTAGAGAAATTGTATTTTAATTCTTATTAATTAAGATTATGATAATATTATAAATATTTTTAATTTGTATGACAATTATTTTTGTTTTATTAACCAAATAAGTGTTTCTTTGGATTATAAAAAAAATTGAATAACCAAAATTATCCTTCTGGATATTATTTTAATGAAAAAAACAATTTTTTTAATTAATGTAAAATATTATTTTGGAATAAAAAATATTAAATGTTTTTTTAGAAAGTAAGAATTTTATTTTTTAAAATAATTTTTTTACATTAAAAAAATAAAATAATTTTTTTTTTGTATATTTCAATCAACTCTTGTATTATAACAATATCATGATAGTGAAAGTATTTTAGAAATCATTATTTTCACAATTAAACTAAAATTTTAAATTTTTAGAAAAATATGAGAACATCATTCTATGTGAATTCCGACAACATTAACTAAATAATAAATTACGTTTTAATAAAATTTATATTATAAAATCTATATGTTTTTTAAAATATGAAGATGAAATATAAATAAAAAAATCTTTTATGAAAGTAAATTAAATTTTTTATTTATATATTTGTTATTTCATTTGAATTATTAGTTCAATGTATGTTATATATCAGTTCCCATAAAATAATTTTTTTATAGAGATATATTTAATTTACTATAATAAAATGTAAAAAATTTTAAATAAATATTTTTTGATACGTAATATTCAATTTTTATTAAATTATCTAAATTATTTATCCTCTAAATATAATATATTTTATTTTAGTAAAATCATCTTATTTATAAGAAGATTTTTGTGATTTTATTAATAATATTAATCTAATATGATGTAGATCGTTGTATTTTGGCGTATCGTGTGGAGAATGCTATTGAAAGCCTACTATTTATTTAAAGGAAATATATATAGTCATTACCTTGTGCATTATATGGATATTATCTATCATTTCAACATTATAATCCAGAATATTTATTTCATCCTCCCTAGATACTTCAATATATTATATACTTCTACTTCCCTTACAATACATAACCTGATATAGTGAAATTTAAATTCATGAAGGTAAATTATTATTATTATATGAGAACTCATGTAATTGATGTTTTTGATCACAAACTCCTTTAAAATCTATTATTCAATGTATTTGAAAATATTTCAACTTCAAATGGTTGTTCCAAATTAATCATCAGTTTGAGGGTAATTTTAAGAAGTAAAATTCAATTCTATACTAAATTGATATTAATGAATTCATGAAAACAATAAGATGATACATGTATCTGATAGAATATGATGTTGAAATTAATACTCCATGATTCCTTATCACTTACTATACATATATCTTTTCAAATTGATCATGTAAGAAGTCAACCATACAAAAAAAGGTACAATAAATTTAAAATCAACAAACTACAACTAAAATGAAATTAATTCATTTAAATATATTGGGTGGATATGTTACAACATCTTTGATCAGGTAGTTATATTTTATATGTATATGTTTAATAGATGCATTATTACCTTCTATTAATTATATTTGATTTTGAGTAACTTTTAAACAATGAAATGTGTGGTATACTCTATAATATCCCTATACATATTTTCCCTCATGTATCACACCATACTATATATATAAATCATTTTTATTACATTATTAGAAGATAATAATACAAAATCTAAATCATCTATAATATTTTTTTCCACCTATTTTAGGGATGATAATGTTATTCAGGTTCAAATCCAACAGCACAGTATTTTTTAGGGATGAAATATTAATTTTTTTTATATTTACTTATTGATCAATATCATTATTTTGTGCCACCTAGATATTTTTATGTAGTGCGGATTGAAAATTATTTTTCAAATTTAATAGGCCATCTCTTCTATAAATATTTCCATGAAAATACTTTGTATATCCATGATTATTATGTCTATTTCTGTCCACATAGAAGATAAAAAATATTAAACCCTTGTGTTGAGAGTATTAGTAACCTATACTCCCATTCCAATGTAGTAATTTTTTGACAAATCATAATTTTTTAAAAACACTATTCATCTCCTTGATCGCATGTTAAACTATATATATGTCAATATATTTTTCAAACTATTATGATCATTATATATATCACAAAACTCCCAATTAAGATATTTCCTACAAATAATTAATATAAAGGAAACCACTATACCTATAATTCATGCATTGGTTAATATTCCTCAAAGACCATTAATTGCTAAAATGCATAAGATACAAAATTTACTTTTTTCATGATAACACAAAAAAATAATTCATTTAAGTGTCACTCTATACATACACACCCTCACTTCTCTTAAAAAACAATATAGAAATTTTTAATGATTATATGATACATTATAAAAATTGAACATAATGATAATATTAGTTTAATACCTTTGGAAATATGCAAACACAAACACTGGTACATAAGTGAGATTCATTATCGTCATATAGTTTCCCCATGAAACGAAACATTCTTAGAAACATCATAAATAATACATTTTATTATAAAATGGGGACATAAAGTATTAAAAGGGGTGATAATAGATTCTCAGTATGGGTAAACAAAGGAGATGTGTAAGCAGAATCATGAGAATAAGGTTATGAGAACATGATCATTACATTAGAATACTAGACCCTATAGGTCAAAGATCATATAAATAAGTAATGTCCTAAATATTGGTATTTCTTAAGATATGAATCATAATAGAACCAATAGAATAATACATTAAAGAATAAAAAATATATAAATCATGGAATTAAAAAAAGCGTAAGAATATAAAATTATTTCCATTATAGTCAAGGAATAATCATGAGGCCATTATAAGGGAATGTGTTCACCCCCCCCCCCCCCCAACTATATTGGTAGTCATGATTCACTCCAATGACCATTTTAGTAGTTAGAATTCAATCCCAAGAACATATTAGAATAAAAATTCTTTTACTAAATGGAGTTAAATTTATATTACAGCCATGACAATATCATGTGATATAAATGATTACACAATGTATTAGAGGACTATTATGGTACAACCAACCCCATAATGAAACTATATTTTTTTATGATAGATCATGAACATTAAAGATATAATATAAAATGGAATTAAATGGGTATAAAAGACATGTCATCTTATCATGACATGTGGAAAATAGATATGGTTCATAATAATTTCAACAAATCATAACCTGTCAAAAGATCCAGGTTTTATATGCCTAAAACACATGGAATAGATACCGGCATCTTAAAAATGATTCCATTAAAACATAAACCATTCAGACCCAGAATATAAATGATAACCTTGTTTCATATCACTTTAATAGAATTACTAGCAATAAAGGATTTTATCATAGACGGAAAATAATTTTGAAAGATCATTTAATACATTTCTTGAGGAAACTATCCTTTTTTATATGAGAGTCATTATTCAATACACAAAAGATTTTGAAAAAATATTTCTCTGAAAATAACTATAAAAAGTTATATATGAACATTTGAAAATATTTTAATCCTTTTTTCATTGAAAATATCCATAATAGATTATTTAAAAACTTTTTTTGAATATTTATTAAAATATTTTTTTCGTAGAAAATATATTTCAAACCAAAAAGAGAAATGAAGTCGGATTTTCATAAAAACATTTCCTAATAATATTAATAACAAATATTAGAGATATAGTAATATTTCAAGAGTATATCATTAAAAACCATATGATAAGAACAGTCTTGATAATTGTTGAGAGATTGATCATAATATTTCATAAATAAATGAATAATAATAATTAATCCTGATAAATGATGAAATTGTAGCAAAAAACACTTACCGCATTGGTATCGTAGAATAAAAACACATGATATAATTGATATATATAAATCATTAAAGGAAGAAACCTGAAATTTTATGATTTTTTTTAAAATTATATTTAATTTATGTCATCTTTTATATGCTACACGTAGTTATGTTTACACTATACACAACACCGACTTAACTTGCATTACACACTACAATATGTTTCTACGAAATATAATTTTTTTATTGTAAATATTTTAAAAAACTAAATCATATTCATTATAGTAGCGAGTATTAAAAAAATTTACCAAATTGTGAATGTATAGTTCATACATGTGAAACCCTTCTGAGATTGAAATTAAATATTTTTTCTAAAAAAATAATTAAATGCACACAACTGTGTTTTTTAAAATAAAAATAATAATACACATTATTGGATTATATTAATGAAATATATCTATAATATTAAATATAATGCTATAAAATTTTAATTTCTGATATGTAGACATTATATAAAAATAAATTAATTTTATGCTAAATAACTATATTTTTCTAAAGTATTTTTGCGCTTTTGAGGGGGAACCTATTTAATATAATGCTTTTGAGTCATTTTATAAATTACATTTGTAAACATATATTTCTTCTTTAAAAAATGAATACACGAATTTACTTTGGTTTAGCTTTTGGTATTTTAGTGACATGTGTCATGTATTTATGATTATTGAAAAATTAAAAAAAATTACATAAAAACATATTTTCATCGATATAATATAGTGTAAAATTTTGTTTTAATTTTTTTAATATCTTATATTTAAAAATATACAACAATTATTCTAAATTAGTTGATTGGGAAAAATTTCATATTGTAATTGGATATTAAAACATTCCATGATTTTGAACATTTTTTACTTTAAAATCATGTTTGTCCCACCTACATGATAAATTTTTATTTATAGTTTGGAAATTAGATGAATGTAATTCAAAAAAAATTTCCATATTTTTAATTAGATGTTTAAAATTTATTAATTCCACCCTCATTATTTTTGGACAATTTAAATGGTACCTTTACTAACTTTTATTTACTAGGTTATGGTAAATAATGTAAATTAAAGATAAAAATAACGTTTTAAATTTTATAAAACTACCCCATCTCATTAAAAAATATTATTATATGAATTTAATTCTACCCTAAACACATAATTATCCAAATTAAATATTTTAACTGATACATTAAATTAAAATTACTTCGATATTATTAAAATTAATGAGACTAACAAATTGTCTCACTCATACCTTTAATAAGTATAATATTTTTAATATGTGGATAAATAGAATAAATGATTGTCTATGTATATTAGTTATGAAATATATTATTTTAAAATAAATCATGGAATTATATTTTTATATTTTACTTAATAAATATTTACCATAACAATTATAAGATGATGATGTGGTGATTATTCAATTAATGAAACTATCAATTAAATGATACTAGATACATGAAAATAAAGATGATTTAATTAATCAAGGTAATCCAATAAAGTTATTGGTAAATATTACTAATTGGTATTATATTGGGTGTATTTTTTCTATGTAATATTATTGCATTAATTTTCAGAATGCCCATGAAATGAATAGTGTCCAAACTGGAACTAATGATATTTTATAAAAATAATATTTTCTTAAATTTTTAAAAATAATAAAAATTATAAATACAATATGGAATAAACTATTATATTAAATATAATAAATTTACCATTTTTGGTTCATTTTACACATCATATGAATAAAATATATACCTTTTGATTTTGAAATTGTTATTACCGTAGTTCAAATTAAAATAGGAAAACTCTGGGTTAATCAAAATGACATGGAAAAATAAAATTCCCAAAATGTATAAAACCTATTGTATGATGATATTAAAACCAAATATCATATTATATTATAATAATATTCATTTTAGTGGTATTTTAATAGACATTGGATTCCATATAAATTAACGGTTTTGGAGATTTCAAAAGTATTACTCATCCTTCATTATGAAGGGAAACCTCCCTCCCCCCACATACCATTTAATCACAATGAATATTATAGTTATTCCATATATTATAATATATTATACAATTCCCTATCCACAATCTAGATGTTATTTTATTCCCATAGAACCAACTCTAGAATGCTTTGTATGGGATCTAAAGGAGGATTTTCCAAGATTAGGTAATCACTCAAACTTATCACTATTTTTTATACTCTTCTCTAGTTACTATTAATCTATTAAATAAATAATAAATTAATACATTCATAATCTTAAATATTATGAAATTTTATTATGATTATTTAAACACCATTATACATCTCTTTTTCCCTCGAATAATAAACGAATGTATCGCCCGTGTTTATGTACGGATTACCGTCGCGTTGTAGCGAGACAATTATATTTTCATCTCCATATTTTTTGAATATGAATAATTAAGGGTTTAACTTTTATATATTATAATTAAGAATGAATTATGAAATTTTATTGATAATATTATATCTACAATTCTACCACTAAATCTTTTGAGAAATGATATCGTCGCTTGTGCATGCATATTTCAAATCATCTCCATGGTCTGATGTGATTTTTATCATCTATATATCACATGGTTTTTATAAAAATATTAATATTAGGAAAACATATGATATATATATATATAACATAATAATTAATCTAGGAATTTTAGTAACATGACCAAATTATAATGATAGGGTATGCCGAATCAAAACACGCATGAAAAACAAAGCAGTTAACACATTGAATAGTGGTTTTAATTATTAATTAATCTATGATAAGATGTTATAAAAGAATCATAAAAATTATATTTGATGTATTTTTAGAGAATAAATGTATAATAAATCAACAATTATCATACAAATGTTTTTATTGTGATCAAGGAAAGGTGATGCTAGAGGTAATGTATTTTTTCTCACATTAACTTATTTAGGAAACATTCCTTATAAACTACATATTTCATATGTCTAATTTATATACTGCCCATTAATATATTATATGATAATTATTATAAATATTAAGGATTTTTCATATCCATATAATTTTTTCATTTTATGGGGCATAAAACTCTACTGAATATAAATTTTTAAGGATTTATTTCACATTCTCATCAACCCATGGGATTATTTGGTATTAAATCACAATGTGGTAGTATTTATCTTCGATTTCAATGTTTTATAAAAAATTAAAAAAATAGTTTTTAATATTATATTAATAATATTTAATGTTAACTTTACCCTTATTTTAATTATTACTATATGTTTTAAAAGGAATATTTTTTTCATTTTCCAAAATATATATTTTGTTCTTTTTTTATAAAATGTAATAAAGGAATGTTTTCAACTGATATGACATGAATAGATTTCTAGGATTGTCTGATGCCTTAATTCCTTGAATCTTCCTTAAAAATCATATAATATTACTTTCATGGAATATATATTCCATTAAAACTATGTATCTATTTTAAAAAATGATCTCATAAAGGAAATGATATTTTATTAAAGTATTATTTCAAGTAATATTTAAAAAATAATTTTCCATCTACAATGACAACATATGATGATAGTTATTGTTAACTGGGGATATGACCTAAGGATTCCACTATTATTATTTATCTGAATGGTTTATTTTTATTTTGGACATATATTTATGAAACCAATTTCATTACCATGAGTTAGGTAATATTGTAGTGTTTATGAAAATCATTATATTACAAGGGTTTTGATATGAGGAATGATTTTTGTTTGTAGGGGAAATGTATGTGTGGTTTTAATTATATGATGGGTGGGACCAACATATGCCTCCAATGTATTGGGTAATAAATTATATCTCGTGAGATAATTATGTGAGATAAGTTGATGATCTTGACCAATGATTGGAAACATGTCGATGTGCTTCAAACATTATGGGAAATATGTTATAAGGGTTGATCAGAGAGTCTTAGCAGTTAAACATGACATATGAAATGTTTTCCAATACTTATGTAAATTCCACATGAATTTATGACTTGAATAAAATTTTATAAGAATGAGTTATAATGAAGTTTCATTATTATGGTTTATTTTAATGTTTTATGGAATTACTCATGTTTTTGACCCATCCCCGGTTTGGTATGAACTGTGTATTTTGTCACAACCCGTCCTTGGGGCCCGTGTTGTGACTACCCCAAGCCCACCGTCCATAGTCCAGGGGCTGGCAACTAGCACGAAAGGCGGAAATCCCGATAACTTGGAAGGAATTTCCTTTATAAAAGTAAACAAAACACCACAGAGTACAAGAGTAAGTAAACCACTAAGTACAAAGAGAAGTGTTGAAAGGTAAATGGGCCAGAATACAAACCAAAATGAAAGTACAACTACAACTGAACAAAGTAAAATAGGAAACGACAACAGTTGGAAGGACGGAAGTGGCTCCTGGATCGTCCTCCTCGGATCCTACCTGAAGGGAAGGTACAGATGGCGCAACTCATGGATCGTCCACCACAGATCCTACCTAAATGGTAGGTACAGATAGCCTCCACAACGCTCTCTCCCGTCAACCTCCTCCATGTGTCGTCTAGTCGCAAAGTCCACCTCCGGGTACCGTCCAGTTCTCAAACACTCGGCCTCCGTCAGCATTGTTCGTCATCTACAACCAACACAATGAGGTGCGGGCATAGCCCGTGCAGGGGTGAGTATAACGATACTTAGTAGGGACCCCGATACCATCATGGTCTCACTAAAACCAACAAGGATAACCACAAAGAAGATCTCAACAGATAACCTCTACTTAGGTATATTCCCATACATATACCAAAGTTATCAAGTAACCCATCTCAATCATGAGGAAACATAAGGATCAGAGACTCAGCTCAAACCAGGAATTTCATTATCGAAACTGTAACTGATGAAGATCCATGTCTCTAGAGTGTACAGTGGTCCTGTCACGACTCCAAGGTATTTCTCACTAATCCAAGTCTCTGAGGTACTCCTCCAATCGAGTATCGCGGGTCTTCTGCCAAATACTGGGTGCTCCGTCCGCTGTGGGTCTGCCTCCAAATACCGGGCGCTCCCCCTAATAGGCTACAGAGGTACTCCTACGGTCGAGTACCGCGGGTCTGCTGCCAAATATCAGGTGCTCCATCCGCCGTGGTCTGCCGCCAAATACCGGGCGCTCCGTCCACTGGGCTAGTCGACTCACTCCAAGTCGAGTCGGTCAAGCAGTCGTCAGGTCTCATTCGTCTACACGGTCTTCGTACTCTGTATGATCATCCCCGGGAGGGACCGCTCCACAAGCTACTGGTCAATACTCCATGTATCACAAAGTCCCACGAAGATGTATCTCAAAGGACAGCCTCGTCATAAGGGTCTCAACACAACAGACGGCGCGTCAATCGAACGCCCGATCTGTGAGTTATTAGCCTTTTAGTCCCAGGGGCCCGGTTGGTTTCATGTGCGAACCAAACCGGTCGTATCTCAACTGTACCCCGAACTCCCATAGGGTATACTCATAGGGACCTTTTCTCAACAATATCACCAACGCCGCTGACGGTTCGTCAAATGGAGGTCCGGTCTGAAAGATATCAGCTTTTACATTCGATGGGAACGGTTGGATTTTGGGTAAAATCCAACCTGGCCATACTTCGACAACATCCAATCCTTGGGCGAATAATTCCAAAATTTTGGTCTCGTCAAGAGGAATTCAACAATGTCAACGACACGTCAATCGAACTTTTGGAGCTCAAAATACAAGCGTTTCCGCTCCCAGGGCCCGGTTGGTTTCGTGTCCGAACAAACCCGGCCGAACCCAAAGTTTTCTGAAACCTTGAGTATAATATACTGAAACGATTGTCTCGATCCAAGTGTCGCATCGCCATAGACGGTGCGTCGATCGGAGGTCTGCAGCTCAAGATATGTGCGAAAACCCGTGAGGGGTCCGAAAACGGGGAGTCCGGGCCCGGGCTGACCCGGCCCAACCCCCTGGGTCGGCCCGAACCAGGTCGACCCGACCTGGGTCCGGGTCCGACCCGCCGCGGTCGGCGCGGTCCGGCCCAGTCTAGGCGCGACCTGGCCTGGCGGTCCGGCAGGGTGGCTCGGCGCTGGCTGAGCGGCCACGCCAAAGGAGCCCCCCCACCCCCCCCCCCCCCCCCCCCCCCCGCGCGGGGGCCGCTCCGTGTCACCGGACGCGGAGCAAGGCTACAGCCCTCATTCACCGGTTCCATGCGGCCACAGAACCCAGCTCTCTGCCACGGCTTCAGCTGTGGAAGATTCTTCTGGCGGTGCTCCGGGCGCCGCCGCCCCCGACCGCCGGCGCCGCCGCACCAGCATGGAGCGCAGGCGGGGGCTTCCACGGATCATCGGATGCGCTCCGGTGGTCCGATTCGCCTTCGGTCTTCTCCAGATATCATCCCGGGACCCGACCTTTGCTGCAAAGCCTTCAAAATTCCTTCTCGGCCCGCCTCACCATTGATTGTCGATCCGCACTTCGACAGCAAACCGCAAGGTCTTTAAATCGCCTCCCCGTCCCCGACTCCACCCGCAGTTTCGTTCGGCCTCAACGGCGCGGCGCCACGGTGCCACGCTTCTTCGCCGCGTTCTTTCTCATGTCTGAACGGTGTCGTTGCATTCTGCCGCCTTTGTTCGTGCCGCAACGAATGAAACAAAAAAGAGGGAGGAGAGTCGGCCGTGTTCGTGCGGTCCGACCACCTCCCGTTAAGTTGGTAAGAAGCGGCCCAAAAGACGAAGAACAACAAGGAAAAATTCATGAAGAAAAGAGAAACAACCCAAAAAGTTTTTTCCCGCAACAGACTATTCCCAACACGCAAGGAAAACGTCCGCGGATCAACTAGGTAATAAGTTGATCCGTGTTCTTTGTTTTCTTTAGAAAGAAATAAATCAAGGGAATAAAATCATTCTTAAAACATAATTCCCTACCTGAAGCGTTTTCGTCGAATGCGAGTTCATCTCGGAATTTACCATCACGGAAGAAGAGGGTCATCATGGAAGAGAAGGATCGTCGCGGAAGGAGCATCACGGAAGAAACGTCGTTGATGTCGGGGTACACGGCATCGCGTCGTCGTTCTCCGAGGGTTTGGCATTCTTCGTCGGAGGTCGGAGCATTCTTCGCGTTCTGCGCGTTCTTCACGTTCTTCGCTGAAGAAGAATGCTTTCCTCCAAATTCTCTCCACTCAACAAGTTCCAACAGAAATAAAATTAGAGTTATCTTATTTTATTACCGCACATGACACGTTTGAAATTCAAAAGAAAAGAAAGGAACAATTAATTCAATGAATTAATTGTAACGATTTTACTGCCAAATTAATGATGCGTTTCTTAACCAGAAAAATGCATGGTTGACTTTCATTAAAGAGGGGGGTTGTGGGTGCATTACTTAGAGGAAAAGAAACGGTGGGGCTCATGCCGGCCCTACCTCACAAATATTATACCAAGAGGGTAGGATATTTTGGATTGCACCCTATCTATTTCAACTCAACTTAAGAAGCTTTAAGTGGCTTTAAGTGGCTTTAAGTGAAATAAAATAAAGTTGTTGCACCACTTTATTTTATTTTCTTCACTTAACACCCAAAAATTAAAAACTACACCCAAGAAAACGCAACTCCGGAAAAGGAGTTACTAAGAAAATAATGGCACTGCGATTCCATCGGTGCTCTCAGAATTCGATTCTGAGCACCCGTTCAGAAGTTAGAAAAACCCGCTCGTTCGTTCACTGAACGTACCCGAGCTAGACTTCAGAAAATGATTCTGGGGACACCGTGCCTCGGAATCAGGCATCTTAAGAAACTGCGTTCTTGTAAAATCCCAAAGAAAGTTTAGAAAAAATTTCCCTTGAAATTTCCGGGTCTTTAAATTAATCCCACCTCAGGGATTTATGTCCTCGTAAAGATTTAACACAAACTACGATCAAAAAAGCGGTACTGAGCACGCATTTGAGCCTCCCGCTATCATGTTCTCACTTGGATGTTCCCGTACGTCCAGTAAAAGCGCACCCGAGGAATAGATCGTTCCCGTAGGATCCACCCCTGTCGATCCTCGATCCCCACTGGAACCTCCGTGAATGTCAACCCATCGTCATCGTCCAGCTCCCCAAGGTTGATGAAATGTGAAGGGTCGAGCACGTATCTCCTCTGCTGAGATACGTGGAAGTTGTTGTGCACCTGGTGCAACTAAGGAGGATGGGTTAAGTGGTAAAACACCTCGCCTACCCAGCTGAGGACCTAGAATGGTTCGTTGAACCTCAGAGATAACTTTCCGCCTTGGACACATCTCCGTAAACCTCATCGAGGTGAGACCCGTATAAGGACGTGATCGTCATCCTCGAACTCTAGAGGTCTCCAATTCCTGTTAGAACTGGAACTCAAACGACTGCTGCCACGAGGGTAAGGTTGACCGACTCAAGAGTGATCGGTCAAACCCTCCTATGTAAGAGTATATCCTGTGCTGCCTGTGGTTTCCATTTCTCCGACCAAGGAAAACCCATCCCGACGTCATAGTTTAACCACAAACTTTTTGCCTAATACCGTCATTTTGTGTATGAACTATTATTGCCCATTCCATACTCAAACCAATGTCATAAGGCATCGATGCTTCCACCAAGAGATTCCAACCGAATCTCTCGCCTCATGGGTCCGACCACACATTCGGTGTTAGTGTGATTATCGACTCTCCTTCCAAGGTATCTCCATACGTGAGGGTCAAGTCCACGGCATACCAGAAACTCTAGGTCTGGGACAAGATTTATGAAAGCAAGGAATGATTCATATCGACTTCTGTAACTACAGTAGCTAGTAGTGGACGCTGACTATCCCTTGAATCATTTTTAGAGCCATTGGTTCACTCTCCCTGACCGCATGTAGCCACACTCTCCCTCCGCCCTCTAGCTCCCTGATCCTGGCGGGGATAACTAAGGCGGGTGGTTGTAGCATGTTAATATGTACACCACCTCATGTTTCTCTCCTAGATCTACCTCCACGTCTGTTGCTTCGCAGACTCATATCTCATTAAATCTTCCTCTTCTTGAAACATTTAACACGCTCGAGTCTATATGACTGGTGTCGTTTTTCTGTTTCCTACTGCATTGTGCAGTCTTCATCCACTCCTGGATGATCTGCACCAAATTGCCTACGATCTGAAGAGCTGCTAAACTTTATCCTTTTCCAAGAAGAGAAACTTGGTCTTATCCCCTGGATGAACCACTCCCATTTCCTAATACAGTCAATCCTGACATGAATGATGCATTCATGCCATGGATGATGTCGTAAGGCCTCGACGTAACTACTAAGAGATCCAACTGTCACTCTCACCTCCATGGGTCGAGTCACACTGTTGGAATTAGTGTGAGGTCACTGGGTATCCTCTAGTAGAAATCTCAAAAGTGAGGGTCAAGTCAACAGTTTTAATCGGGACCACTCAGTATCAACCAAACAAAAGGACAAGAAAGCAAACATCACAAAGATAAGTGTCTTTTTATTATTGCAGCTCATAGTACACAGACACGAAGCAACTACAAAATAACATCAACAAAACTAGAAGCAACATGATCAATAGCCTCCAGGTCTGGAGCTAGTCCCGCTCCTGTCCATCTGCTTTAGGAGCTCCATGACCATAGGCCTCAGCTGCCTAAAGCTGAGCTCTCCCATGTCCTCCTGTCCCCTACGGTCGGGGTGGGCCTCCTGGTGGTGGTGGTGGCAACACCCCAAAGTGTCTTCCACCTCCAGCTGCACATCCATCTCCTCTTCCATGGACGCCTGCTCCTTGCGGTCGGCCCTGTTCGAACCTCTGCATCTGGCTGGGAGGTTCTTCATTTAACATTTGGTCATCTGCATGGTGGGTCGGACAGTCACATGCCATGTGACCAATCCCGCCGTTGGAGTAACACTATCCACTCTCGGCACGTCTGGCACTGACTCCACCCCGGTTCCCCCGCACGACTGAACCTGAGTCGTGAAGTCATCCACCGGTAGATCTGGTCCTCTTGGACCTCTGCGTCATCTGTCTACTACCGACTGCAGAAGATTCTACCGCAAGCCGGCTAGTGGTGGGTCGTTCTGCTGGAGACTGCTCAGTAAGGAAACTCTATACTAAGAGGTCTCTCTCCAACACCACATTCGTGGTCGTAATTCTGTGAGAAACAATAGAAGCTCTAATCTCCCGCCAAAGCCCCTACTCAAAGGTTCGGGCCCTGAAGAACGGGTCTCGTACCATATCTTTGGTGTAGCGCGAGAGGTATGCGAACCTCGCTGAATACTATTCCACTATCATGCTGCCCTGCCGCAGCTGAAGTAGCCCCTGTATACGCACCGCTCGAGGGGTGGCTAGTAAAAACTCTGCCCGGAACAGGCTCTCAAAGTCTTCCCATAGAAGTGTCACCTCGTCATGCATCTGAAGCATTAGGATCCACCATCTTCTAGCTGCTGTTTGAAGAAGGATGGCAGCAAGGATCACCATGAAATCTTTCGACGTCCCCACTAGCTTGAAGACTCTCACCACAGCCTCCAACCAATCCTCAGCCGCCTGCGGGTCCGTCTCTCCCTGGAACCTGGGTGGCTTCTGGCACTGGAACTCGTGTAGTGCGCTCAAGCGACGTGCACCCTCTACTGCTGGGGATGGTGGCATCGGTGGCCCAACGGGTAGTAGTACTGTTGGTGCCCCTGCTGGTGCCTCAATTGGGATAGGGCCCTGTACTGAGGCCACGTCGCTCGGCGGGCTGTCAGTACGAACAACTCTCCGGGCTCTAGCTGGTCGTCCGCGGGGAGGCATCCTGAAAGAAACAAACATGACACAGTCAAAAGATTTATACCAGGTGAGATGACCTGGTTTGAGCTGATATTTAAAAACTTCTGGAAACACACAAGCAATTAGTGTGTTCGTGCACAAAGTTGGAAATCAATTTTCAGGGTCCTGGTGTATGGATATGTCGGCCGCCCGCAACAACACTGGACTCCCGGAACTGAAAACCACACTCGGTACTCTTAACACTATTGCTTCACAGAACGAAAATATCAGCATTATAAGTTCTGCGGTAGAACCGACTCCTCTGATACCAATTTTTCACAACCCGTCCTCAGGGCCCGTCCCGTGACTACCCCAAGCCCGCCTTTCATAGGCTAGGGGATGACGACTAGCACCAAAGGCGTAAATCCCGATAACTGGGAAGGAATTGCCTTTATAAAAGTAAACAAAACACCACAAAGTACAAGCGGAAGTAAAACACTAAGTACAAAGTGAAGTGCTGAAAGGTAAATGGGCCAGAATACAAACCCAAATGAATGTACAACTACAACTGAACAAAGTACAATAGAAAAATACAAATGCTGGAAGGAAGGAAGCGTCTCCGGGGTTGTCCTCCTCGGATCCTACCTGAAGTGTAGGTATAGATGGCACAGCTCCTGGATCGTCCACCACGGATCCTACCTGAAGGGTAGGTACAGATAGCCTCCACAACGCTCTCGCCTGTCAACCTCCTCCATCTGTCGTCACATCGCGAAGTCCACCTCCGGGTACTGTCCAGTTCTCGAACACTCAGCCTCCATCATCACTATCCGTCATCTGCAACCAACACAACGATGTGCGGTCATAGCCCGTGCTGGGGTGAGTATAACGATACTCAGTAGGGACCCCGAGACCCTCAAGGTCTCACTAAAACCAACAAGGATAACCACAAAGAAGATCTCAATAGATAAACTCTACTTAGTTATATGCCCATACATATACCAATGTTATCAAGTAACCCATCTCAAACATGAGGAAACACAAGGATCATAGACTCAGCTCAAACTAGGATTTTCATTATTGAAACCGCAACTACTGAAGAGCCCCATCTCTGGAGTGTACAGTGGGCCTATCATGACTCCGAGGTACTGCTCACTAGTCCAAGTCTCTTAGATACTCCTCCTGTCGAGTACCGCGTGTCTGGTGCCAAATATTGGGTGCTCCGTCCGCTGTGGGTCTGCCTCCAAATACCGGGCGCTCCCCCTAATTGTCAACATAGGTACTCCTATGGTCGAGTATCGTGGTTCTACTACCAACTACCATCCGCTCCATCCGTCGTGGGTCTGCCGCCAAATACCGGGCGCTCCGTCCACTAGGCAAGTCGACTCACTCCATGTCGAGTCGGTCAAGCAGTCGTCAGGTCTCTGTCGTCTACACGGTCTCCGTACTTCGTATGCTCGTCCCAGGGAGGGACCGCTCCACAAGCTACTGTTCAATACTCCAAGTATCACAAAGTCCCATGAAGATGTATCTCAAAGGACCGCCTCGTCATAAGGGTCTCAACACAACAGACGGCGCATCAATCGGACGCCCGGTCTGGGAGTTATTAGCACTTTCGTCCTAGGGGCCCGGTTGGTTTCATGTGCGAACCAACCCTGCCGTATCTAAAATGTACCTCGAAATCCCATAGGGTATACTAATAGGGAACATTTCACAATGAGATCTCCAACGCCGATGACGGTTCGTCAAACGGACTTCCGGTCTGAAAGATATCAGCTTTTCCGTTCCAGGGGCCCGGTTGTATTTCGGGTACAATCCAACCCGGCAATACGTCAACAACGTCCAATACTCGGGAGAATATTGCCAAAAGTTCCATCTCATCTAGAGGAATTCAACAAAGTCAACGGCACGTCAATCAGACGTCCGGATATCATGATATAAGCGTTTCTGCTCAGAGGGCCCGGTTGGTTTCGTGTCCGAACCAACCCGGCCGAACCCAAAGTTCTCCGAAACCTTGAGTATAATATACCGAAACGACAGTCTCGATCCAAGGGTCACATTTCCGCTTACAGTGTGTCGATCGTAGGTATACATATCAAGATATGGGCAAGAAAACTGTGAGGGGTCCGAAAACGGGGGGTCTGGGCCCGGACCGACCCGACCCAACCCCCTTGGGTCGGCTCGAACCGGGTTGACCTTACCCTACCCGGCCTGGCAGTCCGGCCGGGTGGCTCGGTGCTGGCCGAGCGGCCGCACCAAAGGAGCCCCCCTCCCCTCCCCCCGCCGCGCGGGGGTTGCTCCGTGTCACCAGACGCTGCGCAAGGCCGCTTCCCTCGTTCCCCGGTTTCGCGCGGCCACGGAACCCAGCTCGCCGCCATGGCTGAAGCTGCGGAGCATTCTTCCGGCGGTGCTCCGGGCACCGCCGACCCCAACTGCCGGTGCCACCGCGCCAGCGTGGCGCGCCGGGGAGGGCTTCCGCGGACCACCAGATGCGCTCCGGTGGTCCGATTCTCTTGCTGTCTTCGCCAAAGATCATCTCGAGACCCGACCTTCACTACAATGCCTTCAAAATGCCTTCGCGGCCCACCTCACCATCGATCATCGATCCTCACTTCGACAGCAAACCACGGGGTCTTCAAATCGCCTCCGCGGCCACGACGTTGCCCACAGTTTCGTTCGGCCTCAATGGCATGGCGCGACGGTGCCACGATTCTTCGCCGCGTTCTTTCTCGTGTCCGCATGATGCCGTTGCATTGTGCTCCCATTGTTCGTGCCTAAACGAATCAAAAAACAATGAGGGAGGAGAGTCTGCTGTGTTCGTGCGGTCCGACCTCCTCCCGTTATGTTGGTAACAAGCGGCCCAATAGATGAAGAACAACAAGGAAAAATTCATGAACAAAAGAGAAACAACCCAAACAGTTTTTCCCCACAACAGACTATTCGCAACCCTCAAGTAAAACGTTCACGGATCAACTAGGTAATAAGTTGACCCGTGTTCTTTGTTTTCTTCTGGAAGAAAGAAATTATGGGAATAAAATCATTTTTAAAACATAATTCCCTACCTCAAGCATTTTCGTCGAACACGAGTTCGTCGAGGAATTAACCGTCGCAGAAGAAGAGGATCGTCGCAGAATAGAATTATCGTCACGGAAGGAGCGTCGTAGAAGAAATGTCATGGACGTCGCGGCACACGGCGTCGTGTCATCGATCTCCGAGGGTTTTGCGTTCTTCGTTGGAGGTCGAAGAATTCTTCGTGTTCTTCGCATTCTTCGCCGAAGATGAACACTTTCCTCCAAATTCTCTCCACGCAACAAGTTCCAACAGAAATAAAATAAGAGTTATCTTATTTTATTAACTCAAATGACATGTTTGAAATTCAAAAGAAAAGAAACGAACAATAAATTCAATGAATTAATTGTAATGATTTAACTGCCCAATTAATGAGGCGTTTCTTAACCAGAAAAACACACAGTTGACTTTGATTAAAGAGGGGGGTTTCGGGTGCGTTACTTAGAGGAAAAGAAACGGTGGGGCTCGTGCGGGCCCCGCCTCACAAATATCCTACCAAGAGGTTAGGATATTTTGGATTTCACCCTATCCGCTTCAACTCATCTTAAGCATCTTTAAGTTGATTTAAGTGTCTTTAAGTGAAATAAAATAAAGTTATCGCACCACATTATTTTATTTTCTTCACTTAACCCCCAAAAATTAAAAACCACACCCAAGAAAACGCAATACCGGAAAAGGCGTTTCTAAGCAAATACCGGTACTGCGATACCATCTTTGCCCTCGGAATTCGATTCTGACCACTGGTTCAGAAGTTAGAAAACCCGCTCATTCGTTCACTGAATATACCCGAGCTAAACTTCATAAAATGATTCCAGGCACACCGGGCCTCAGAATCAGGCGTCGTCAGAAACTGCGTTCTTGTAAAATTCCAAAGAAAATTTAGAAAAATTTCCCTTGAAATTTCCGGGTGTTTACATATTTTCTCACTAGATCACATGACAATTTTACTTATATTACACTTTCATAAGATTAAAAATTTACATCATCCATGTTTATCCCCACTAAGCATCTGAACTCACTATTTTATTATGTTTTCTTTTCACATGATATTAATAAAGGGGTTATTATGATATTATATAATTGAACTTATTATGAAGAACTAATTGGGAGGCAATGTAGCTATTTTTTAACCTGTTTCTTCTGTTTAATAGTTAAGAGAGGTACAAGATATTTATGGTACCTAGGTGAGTATTTTTATAATAAAATGAATATTCATATTAAAAGTGGTAACATATTTGTTTGATTTGTTTGGGTAATTATTATTGTTATTAGAAGGAGGTTTCGTTAAACATTGTAAACTAGGATAAGAAAACCATAGTATAAACTCTAAGGGAAATTCATTGTATAGTATAATATAGTTTTGGTATCAATTATTAATGACCTATGTCAAAACCTAAGACTTAATAGACAAATTTTCTAATAGTTTTTATTATTATTTCTCATTATGGTAGTTATTTGACAAAATATGATTTTTGGTATTATTAAATTCCTATAACTAAATGGTATTGAGCTAATGCTAAATTTGACGGATAATGAAATGAATATCCACCTGATAAACAAGTTATTATGAGAGATATACTAAATATGCCTTATTCTATGATATTGTAACTTTCTCAGGATATGAATCATACTAATTTTAAAAATGATAAAAGAAGGGAAAATGTATTGTGGAATCATTCATGAGTCAACATCCTCATTCTTTTATTGGATCATCTTACCGACTAATGGCTAAGACATGGATCTAAACCACTGAGAAATTATTATATGTTTTATAATGATCAAAACATGAAAGGAATTTCTTATCATTTATTCATATTGAAGGTGAACCGAATAAATTGTTGGATAATTCCATGAATCTCATGCAAGTAGAAGAAATTGAATCCATGGAATGGAATGAGTTCAAGAACATATTTTCCAAAAAGTAAATTCCAATTTTTTTCATATGTATATGGATATGGATTTACATGAGCTAAAACTAAAGGATTCTGAATATTTTGGTACCAATGAGGGATATTTTACAATACATGTGATGTAAAACTATTGTATTATTATCTAACTAGAAAATATGACTGGTCAATTTTATAGTAAATTAAAGACATTTATTCATAGGTAGTTATCTATTAGATACATCAGTTGCTATCCAAAAAATGTTTGGTGTTCTCTTAAGGTTCAAAGGAAAACTTTACATACCAACCATTTCCCTATATTCAATAAGAAAAGAAATATAGTGTCTCATTAAAACTTGAATAAAACACATAGTGGAATGAAATTACAGCTATATAAATTTCAGAAATGTGGGAATAAAAATCAAGGAATGTGTTTAAATTGAATTTTAATGAACTATAAATGGGGAGAAGAAAGTTAGAGGGACCATGAAGGTCGAATGTAAATGAAAATGTTGGTTAATGAAATTGTGGAAAAGAATACACCAAATGATGCACCACCCGTTCTCGAATTCTATAAATGAAAAGAGTATAAAAATTATGCCAATCAACGATGGAGTATAAAGGTTTCTAATGGTTAATTAAAACAACCCCTACATCATTTATAAAAATTTAAATTTCTTGTGATAAATTCCCCTAATGTGGATTGTGATAAATACATGGTGAATGGTATGATTTTCATCCAATCCAAAACATCTAATGACTTATTTGATTCTAGATACACCAAATAATTTATTTCCAATTTATTTGATAAGTTTATCACCGTATCTCCTCAACAATTTAATATTGTGTTAGATTTGAATACTCTTAATGGTACAACAATCATATTCCAGGGTTATAGTTCTTCTATGATTGATTTTTGTTGGAAATTACATCTTGGTAATACATTGATTCTCCATATATTTGAATCTGATGGGATTCATTGAATGAATTGGATTCCTATATATGGATATAATATTTATTTCCAAGGAATGGATGTCATAATCCATATTTAAAAAAAACCTATAATCATTAATAAATGAAAGGATGAATATGAACATCCAATGTAAATTGCTTCCATAGTTTGGAGGTTAATTCCTACACACGATGGTCAACTGTCTAAAATGGATACGGTGGAACATTAAATTAAAGATACTAATATTTTAAAGATGTTTGTTGTTTTTTATGCATTCTTAGGTATTCAACTAAATGATAACTGTGAGTTTTCAATATTACTCATACGAGGTGCTATATATATATTTTAAGAAAATAAATAGAATGAACAAAAATGAGTTTCTAGAATTAAATAAGTGACTCCAGGATAACAGTGTTAAAGAAATCATACACCCTAGTGCATCACTTTATGGTGAACCTATTTTATTTAATAATTATAAATATGGTTTAATTCATTTTTTATTTGATTATTAGGAGATTAAAAAAATTAAAATTATGAAGAAGTATCATCTAACACATATCGATGATTTATTTAATCATATACATAGAGCACAATGAGTTTCTAAAATGTACATAAATTCTATATATTTTCAATTTATGGTCATGAAGGATGATATAACCAAGATGTTATTTAGAACAAGGTACAAACACTATGAATATATTGTGATGTCTTTTGGTATTATAAATTATCCCACTATCTTTATGGACATGTTTAATGTAGTCCTTAGACAATATCGTAGACAATTTTTGGTAGTATTTATAGATGATATTATTTTATGATCAATGTAAATGGAAAAAAATTAATATAACATGAGTATTATGTTCAATACTAGTTTAAAGGAGAAGTATTATGAAAAATTTACCATGTGTGAATTTCGGCTTAAATTTTTTTAATTTCCAGTACATATAATCCCATGTGAGGATATATTAGTAGATCCTTTAAATATAGTATTTATTGGGAAATGGACTAGACGAACCACGGTAACAGAAATGCACATTTTCTGGGTTTGGACATATATTATCATTTTGTTTTAGATAATTTCTCCTGTATTTTCAATCCACTCACAATGTTAGCTTAAAAGGGTTATAAGATCCTTTGGATAAATGAATGTAAAAAAAATATTATAGAACAAAAGATAATATTATTCATTTCTCATATTCTAACATTACCCTATATTGAAGAATGAAATATAGATTATTGTGATGCATCCATGAATGGATTGGGATGCTTTATTTTGAATAAAGACATGGTTATAGATTATTCATCATGAAAACTAATGGATCTTGAGAAAATTACCCAACTCATTATTTGGATTAATATATGTTAATCATTGCACTGATGATTTTGGGGCATTAAATTTACAGAGAAATTTTGATGTAGATACTGATCACAAAACCATAAATTATATATTCACCTAAAAATAGTTGTGTATTTACCAAAGAAGACGGTGGGAAATGATTATAGAATATAATTACTCAATACAAAACCACCTATGAATGGTTAACAAGGTGCTAGATGCTTTGAGTCAAAAATACCAACCTATATTATCTATGATGAGGATCAAAGAATACCCCAAATTTAAATATTTTCATGGGATGGATCTAAAAATCATAATGGATGTGGAGAAATATTATGTCACTCATATTAATGTTCAGCCATATGTCAGTGTAAAGATTAAAGTGGTGTAGGAGGAAGATGTGGAGCTAAAAAAAAGTGAAAAAGGTTCTTGATTATAATCATGATTATGTGGGGAAAATAAGCTTCCATAACTGGGTATATTTTCCTCCTAGAATATATTATAAGAATGTACTATTGTACTAGGCATATAGTTCAACATTCATTATTCACACTACTAGTACAAAGATGTATATAGAACTAAAATAATATTGGTAGATGGATGGAATGAAGAGAGATATTATAGAGTATTCTTTTAGATGGATGGTATATTATTAATTTTAGGCTGAGAGATAGATGTATAATGGTATGTTAATACAATTAACCTTACCTAAATATAAATGGGAAAACATCACCTTGTATTTTTTCTTCATACTTCCCAAAAAATATAAAGGACGTAATGTAATTTGGGTTATAGTTAGCCTCTTTATAAATTATTCATACTTTATTTCAATTAGATAAGACTTCTCATTTAATCATTTTGTTATAATATATATTTAGTAAATGTTAATATTTCATGGTTTACGACATTCCATTTTATCTGATCGACATCTGGTGTTTAACTTGAATTTCTAGTGAAGTATTAAATTAGATCTAGAAAACGATTTATGTTTTATCACTGATTATCATCCAGAGAAAGATAGGAAATCACTGAGGAAAATTGAAACTCATGATTAAATGTTGAGGGAATTATCTATGGACTTCAAATGTGGTTTTAATCCAACTATTTGTTTGTAGATTTTTCATATTTTAATAATTTTCACACCAGCATTCAAATGTATTAATAATCTATGTCCTTTTGATATTCTTGTTCTAATTTGGACGATATCTTATCCCTTGGTTCTTCCTCTGATCCTCTCTCAAGTTCAAGATGTCTTCCATGTATCTCTTTTGAGGAAGTACATACATAATCCTAGAGATGTACTAAACATAGAGGTAGTATATATGGGAAAATATATTTATTAATAGGAACAATAAGTAGAAATTATGTATCATATTGATAATTTTCTATGAAATAGGACCACCCATCTGGTTAATGTTTTGTAGCGAAACCACCAATTTGAGAAAGCTACATAGGATCTAGTGTATGAGATGTGGGAGAGGTATCCACATCAATATGTATCCAATGGAATAATTTAGAAAGCTAGATTCATTTTAAATGGATTATAATGTTACAAACTATGTCTTTATAATAATTTTATGAGAAAATTATATTTATTTTATATCTTGTGTTATACCCTACACCCAGTTTGGATTCTGCTACATGTAATCCAAGATTATCATGAATAACCCATAACATTGATTCTATATAAAAATAAAATTAGAACCTTACTATTTGAATGGTGGGTATGAATTGAAAATTATAAAAGTATGTTCTACACATTTAAAGTAGTTGGAATTTAAAGGAAATATTGAAAAACTATTTAAATGCACACAACTATGTTTTATACAAATGAAATAAAATTATCCATATTATTAGACTATATTAATGAAATATATATAAATAATATTCAATATAATGTATAAAATTATTTATTTATTTTCATTATAGATTATATATAAATAAATCCAGTTTTATGCTTAAAATGTATTTCACTAAAAAACTATTTTCCTACATTTAGATAGTGAACCTTAATTAAATAATTTTTTGACAGTTTTTATAATAATAATTTAAAAAATATACTTATTATTTGAAATTTGGATTTCACGATTTACATTGTTTCATATTTTTATTTATCTCTTATGCTTCATGTTTTTATTTATTGTGAAATAATAATAAATTTTATTTGAAAATAGAGTTTTCATCAAAATTATTTTCAATGTTAAATTTTGTATTGATTATATATTATGTAAAATTATTAATATATTATATCCATTAAACCAATTTAGGTAATTGGAATCAATTTCACATTGAAATTGGAAATAAATGTATTCAAAACTTTTGAACATTTTTACTTAATAACCTATTGTTTTATCCTATCTGAGGGGTTAAATATTAAATAATTTATCTAAATTCAATAAATTAAACTTGGAAAATTCAATTTCATATTTATTATCAGATGATAGAAACTAATTAAATATTCCCCCTTTCCAGACAATACAAATAATAACTTTTTTAAATTTGTTACCTTAGATAATTGAAAATAGGGTAAATTGAGGGTAAAAATAATGTTAAAAAATATTATCAAACTACCATAAAACATGACACAATGTTATAGGAAGAATTTAATTCTACCACTAACAATTAAATTAATGAAATTCAAAATTTTTTTGAACAATTTTCCATGAAAATGATTTAGATATTATTTAATTCAAAGATAGTGACACAATTCCACATTGTTACATTTAATAAGTATAATATTTTTTATAAGTGGTTTAATAGATGATATAATGTACTGTGTATAATTTTTTTGTAAATTTAATAGGTTTTAATACATAATGGAGTTTTAATTTTAATTTTTATTAATGAAATAATTATCATAATAATTACACAATAATGATGTCGAAATTTTTAAATTAATGAAACAACAAAATAAATGATACAAGAAATATAAAATAATATATAATTTATATTAATTATTGATATACACGAACTTTAGAGTTTAATATGACATATTAGGAATTTTTTAAACTAATTTGTTTGAAGTTATATTTCTTTTTTGATATTCATAAGGGAAATGTAATGAATAGTTTCAAAATTAAACCTAATGATATGTATGAAAATAATACTTTATTAAATATGTTAAAAACCATGAAAATTAGAAACATGGAAATGGGGAATACCTTATGGTCAATAATATTATATATTGACCATTTATGGATCAATTTACACATTATATGTTATGATATATCCCTTTTAATATAGAAAATTTAGCAACCGTATATAAAATTTAAATATGTTAAATAAGTGTTATTAAAATGATAGGGTTAGAAATAATAATAAAATATTTCCAATATTTATGTTATGATGACATTAGAACCCCATAAAATCTTATATTTGAATAAATTTTCTTTTAGATAAATTTTTACTAAGATTGAATTTATTAGAAAATATTTTTTTGGAGATTCCAAATGTGTCCCTCAGGTTCATTATAAAATTAAAACTCCTCTATCATCTCATTTGAATAAATTTTGCCTTATAGATCGAAAAAAATATATAATTATATACATTAGTTCTATAAAAACGTTTTATTTGTTCTTTACTTCTTAAATGTCCATCTTTAGAATCCTTTAGAGGAGATCCAATGGAGCTATTTCAATGAGGAGGTAATCGCTCTAACCAATCACTATTTTTTATACACTTTTTCACGTACTATTAGTTTATGAGATATATAACATAAAGAAAATAAATTCATACTAAAAAATATTATTATATTTTATTATTTATATTAACATACCATTATACATCATATTTTCAATCAAAAAATAAATAAAAGTATAGCTCATGTGTACTTACATCTTTCTATCTCCACGTAGCGATGAAATTAATTTTTCACCACCATATTTTTGGAATGGGAATTATGATAAGACTAATGTTTATATATGATATTTTTTAATTAGTTACTATTTTTTAGTGATTTTATCATATCTAACTTTTTACCACATAATGTATTTTCAAATAATAACATTTCCCGTGCGTACGTATCGCTTACCATCTCCACAATATGACGTGAATCGTTTCTCAAATTTATTTTACATGGGTTTTAATAAGTATTAATTTTATAAATATACATGATATATATAATTTAATAATTATTATTCAAATAATGTCACCATGATCAGTTTATAAGTATCAGGATTTCCGAACAGAAAGATGCTAGGGAAATGAAGAAATTATCCCATAGAAAAGTGATTTAAATTATTAATTAACATGTGGTAAGATGTTATAGAAAAATAATAAATGGTATTATTTATATATGGTTAAATAATAAATTTATAATACAACAATATATGTTATATTGTATTTTTTTTATGTGAGCAAGGAATGATGGTACTTAAGGTAAGTGATTTTTGTCGCACTTTTATTTCTATTGGGTACATACCTTATACATTACTTATTTCTTTTCTATGGTGTATTTATATCTAATTAATTTAGTTTATGTGTCTTATTAGATTTATTATGCTATTTTCAAATCCATATAAATTTATATTCATACATGGGAAACATGATTTTTCTGATTATAAAGTTGTATGTGTTTATTTGAAAATGTGATCAACCTTCAAGATTGTCTCATTTTAAATCTCAATTGGTGAATATTTATCTTCCACATCCATGTTTTCTAAAAGAGTATTCAAAAATGGGTTTTAAAATTCTCCGAAGAATATTTAATGTTATTTTTAGCCATGATATAACGTTTTAATTAATTCTGTGAAAGAAATATTTTATGTTATTTTCCTAATGAGGTACTTAGTGACTTTTCTAGAAAAAGTAATAATGGAATTCCTTTTTAACATATATGAAATAAAATGATTTTTCTCCCATCACGAATCTTTAATAAATTTAATCTCACCATAAAATCATATATGGTTATTTTTAATGAAAAAAGTTTTTAAAATTGAATGCCTCTATTAGAAAAATGACTTCATAATGGAAATGATAATTTCCTCATGAATTATATCATCTAATCATTCAAAAAAAATTCCATATTAGATGTCATTATATGATGGTAATTATGACTTACTTGGTCTAGAACCAAATGACACCATTCGTATTCTTTTTGTGAATAGTTTGCGTTTATGATGGCATGATATATATGAAACTAACTTCAATTACATGAGTTAGGTTATGATGAAGTGTTTATAAAACTCATTTCATTATATGAGTTCTAATATGATGAATGAATTATCATTTTATGGGATACATATGTATTGTTTTCATTATATGATGGGTGTAACCAATATATCTGTCCAATTAATTTGGTAATGAAATATATATCTAGATATAATTATGTGAAACATGATTATGTGCTTGATTTGTGATGGTAATAAAGTCAATGTGCATGATCCATTAAGGTAAAAAGGTGATAGGGCCGTATCTGATAGTCATGGTAGTTATTATTGATATAGGAATTTTTTTTCTATACTTATAATTATGCCACACAAATTTATTAACTGAAAATATAGTTCAAGAATGACTTATAATGAAGTTTATTTCTCATGGATCATGTTAATGATGTTGCCATAAATCACGTTTTTAACCCATGATAGGTTGGGTATGAACATTGTATTTTATTCTAATGATAACATAACAAAAGTTTTTATCTTTTTCTTTCATAATATATTATAATTATATGATCCATTATACTATTACTGAGCATCCAAGCTCACCCTTTAGTTATGTTTTCTTTACGCTGAATATCAGTAAATGTGTCAAATATGATATTTTAAAATGGATCTAATTAATATGAAATATGTCGGATAAAACGTACATATTTTATTATGTAGTATTTTATGTTTCTTATATTTCAATGGCAATAGTATTTTACGATATAGAAGCTTGTATTTGTATAATTAAATTAACATGGATCAAAAACGATGTAATATATAGGTCTGATAATTTTTGTTGCTATATAAAAAATCATGGTAATAAAAATATCATTATATAACATTTAAAAAGGATTGTATATACAGCTTATAAAAGAATATATGTATATTAAAATAATGTGTTTCAATGAAGGAATATTGATTCAAATTACCTAAGCAGTTTGAAAACTATTGATCCATACACCTAATGAAATAGGGGTCATCAATTGGATTGAAAAATAAAAAGAAATTTTAATATAAGAATAATATAATACATTAATGGGATATATATACACCACACAATTGAAATGATGGGTGAATGAGGCACATGCCTCATACAAATAAAAGTGAGAATTGAAATCCCCTAGCCTTATGTTATAACTCTCATCGTACTTATTCAAACATAAAAAATAAAAAATATAATATTATAATAAAAATATTACCTATCTGTATTCAATTATATAATAATATTTATAATTTTATTATCACTTTTATTACACATTTATTAAAAAGTCCATGTTAAAGTTATGGTTCCGGTAATAACTGCTTTGTTTTTACCATGTGTACTGATTTGTTATATTTTTTCATCTTACTTGTGTCATGATTTTGTAATCCCCATAATTATAACCATGAAATAAATAATTTATATATTCAATATATATTTATTTATAAAAATATATAAAAGAATGAAGGAGAATATGAAATAAACCATTCATATGGACTAAAGGCCGGGTGTATAGATTGACATTGTTTCTATTTTCAAGTCATATTGAATGAGAAATTGAAAATAAAACATACATATGAATATATATATATATATATATATGCAGCACATACGATTTTCTCCAATCATCCATTAAGTGTTCTAGTGTTATGATAATTTGTATAGAGGCCCTCAGGATGAATCCTCGTGAATGGTACTCATTATTGAGTCGATTAGTTTTATAAATTTGTATTTTGAGTAGGAGAGTGAGATGTTTTCAGAGCATAAGAAAAATGATTGATTGATGTTTTTGGTTTAAAAAATTGATAAATATTCGGTTGAGTTCATTACTGGGTATTTAATGTTATGATATCATTGAGCATTCATTTATATTGTAATAAATTGACACCCACTTCACAAGATGATTTTGATAGGAATTCCAAAGTCTTGAGGTAATAATACAATCAATAACATAAACTATGATTATAATATCAATAAAAAATTTCTCATGCAATTTTATTTATTTTTCCAATAATCCATGGAAAAAACACATTTAAAATCATTTCATTAATCCATGACATTTTTTGTTCAACAAACACTATGTAAATTTATAGAATATTAATTGTGGAAAGATCTCAATCACATAATATTCCCAAATTAAAAATCACCCTAACAGATAATTTACTCAGCCATATAGATGGTTAGTAATATATTTTAATATGTTTATTGTGACAAGGTAAATGGAAATAAAAATAACAGGATAAGAAAAGAGTACTATGTTGAACACACACTAGAACAGTGAAGAGAGTTAAAAATGTACTTTTCATTGAATAATAAAGAGAAATAATGGAGTTATTTTCAACATGATTTGAAATATTTTAAGAACATGAATATTAAAAAAGAGAGGGTGGAAGATAATAACCGTTTATTAAGAAGATTCATGCATTATAATGAAATTACAACACTAACACTTACGAGATTACAAATGAATAATTATACAAAAGAAAATCAAATTAAGCATGGAAGAATGGTATCTCAAGTAGGAACATGATTATGGAAGATCAACCCAATCCTTTTTAAATTCATTTTCTCTTCCAACCAATCCTTTTTTTCGTTGAAATGACATCTCCATGCCTGTAGATGAGGGTGTTTTATTTACTGCCCAATGTGTTGGACTATTTGAATTCCAAATATGCACCACTAATTGGCCCAATGACTGGACCATCCAGACTGCAGATTCCCAAGATATATTCTTCTAAAATGTTGTATATATGGATGTATTTTGTATACATTGAAAATTAGGTTTCTATTATACTTTTTTATCCAATGATATGGATGTATTATTAAACAACGTGAAGATTCCAATTTTTAGAAACACTTTTTAGATGGTCGAAATGAGAATGGGTTTTTGGATAAGATGATACCCTCAAATCCAAATAATTTCTACTAATATTTAGACCACATATATAATGTATTTCACACAAAAAGCATTTATATAATATGGATTTATACAAAGAATAAAATTCAATAAATGTTTGATGATTGTAATACTCATATAGAATGGTGGGTGGGAATTCAAGGAATCCTTTGGGCCCCATTATCTTGTATTTGTGCCATGAAATATTTTTTAATGATTTAGTTGGATATTAATGAAAATTTTTATGATTTTAATCAAATTTGGGATTTAGGATTGAGCCCAAAAAATGTATAGTCACGGCTGGACCCGTTTTTTCACAGATTCTATGGGCCCTGTTATGGGGACATTATGGACCTTCAAATGGCATAATTATCCAATGGTTCCCTCAAATGATAAGTTGGATATGATGTAACAACCCGAACCCAGTTACCCATAGTTCGTGCATTATTACATAACATTGGCATGTTTATAAAGAATCATGTCTCAAAGGACCGATCAGATTAGCTATCATGGAAAATTGATTATAAACATGAATGTTACATTATAATTTTTATCATACAACACAACATAATCAATCCATTATGAATGTCATTATTCCATTATCATAGCCCAATATATCACTCATAACTGTCTTCTTCATATCATGGGAAAATGAAACATAATAAAGGGGTGAGCTCAAACGCTTGGTAAGATTAAGAAATACAATAGATAATAACTTAAACATTAGGCATGGTGAATAATTGAAAACAAATGCCTTTAAAAATAATAAAAATGTAAACATTATGGATAGAATATTAGATAAGTAAATAATTCCATAATAATAAATAGTAATGGGTACACTACTAGATGAATAACCTCATGAACCATCAATATTATTTTCATAATGATGGACAGTATAGAGCGGGACATTTGGAAACATCTTGTCAAGGCCTCCGTCAAGGCCTCTAAAAATGATTGAGGTGTCGGACAAAACCATATATCAAATTGGGAAAGGGCTCACCCAATTCCTCTTCTAATTGTATCATGAGACCTATCGATGCACCGAGGATATATAGAGGGCTCCACCCGTCACTTACAAAGTCCAATACAATCCACATCTGAAAAGATTGAAATATAACATAAAAATTCATCTTAAAACTAGGATAAGAAATGAAAATAATTTAACCATAAACCATGAATGGTATAAAAATAATACATCCACAATAAAACATACCACAAAACCTTAAATACAATATTGAAGATTTGTATCAAAATAAATCAACTTCAAAGAAGAGTGAAATTATTCAAAGTATATTGACATAGATGAAATGAAAACTATTTGAGGGAAATATCTCATTCTATTTTGAAATCATTTATGAGTCAAATAATTATAAAAGAAAAAACGTATTTTAAAAATAGTTTCATAATCTCATAAGGGAAGCTTAGAAAGTATTATAACTGTAGAAAATAGATGCACCCTCTTTATAAGTTAAAAAAACATTCATACCTTAATTTTGTAAAAATGTTCATAAAGTATCTTATTTGGAAAATGACGGAAATATTCCTTTTAAAACACATATGGTCAAATAAAGCTATAAATTAAATTAACCCATAGTCTATTAAATATTCAAAATATTTTGAAATTCATTTTTAAGAAAACATGTCTATGGATGATAAAGAGGTCCCAGTAGATACTTAAATATTAACAACCTTGGATAAGTTTACAGATTGTAAAATTAACCAATAACATGTAATTTTTCTTAGACATTGATATGTTAACCTCTTGTATAATAGTTAAAACATTTTTATTAAATAATAAAATAACTATATACATAAATATGGTATCATATATTATCCTTTAATATTTATTTTTAATAATATTACAGTAGTATCATCGTTTCTGGTGTTTTCTTATACATTTTCCCTTTTATGATTGGTTATTTAAGCCTTGTATTTTATGGAGAGGATCTATTTGATTCCTATCTAGAGTTATATTAAGTTTTTAAACATTATTCTTAATCATAATATGTATATTATTATTGAATAATTATGATGGGGATTGAATCTCTTCGCGTTCGTGGAGATAGTAATCTGTATGTACGCACGAGCGACAAAATCATTATATGGATGGTGAAATTGTATGTAATTGGATGATATATCATATATAAAGTATAAATAACATGTTATATTTATAACTTAAATCCGTTGTTTTCATTATTATACCTATTCAAATAATGAAGTTTTTGAATAACAAACTACACCACGACGTGGGGACGGTAAGTCGTACATTCGCACGTATGGTCACATTGTCATTTATAGGATGGATAGAATAATAAATATTGTTGTACAATATTTCTAATAATATAAATGTATGTATAAGGTACTGTATTTATTATTTTGGTATGGAAAATAAAAAAAAAGTGGTAGTGGAAGAAGAAATGAACATGAATGTGGGTGGTGAAATTATTAACTCTTTTTCAGTTGTTTCCTTCTGAGTTGATCAAAAGTGCTCCATAGATTGTAATTTGACCAAATTAAGGCCTCTTTGTTGAAGGGAGAGTAGTTAAGAGGATATTAGGTCAGGTTTTGGCCGAGACAACATTATTGGGAGGTGTTAATTTTTGGGAAGGGGAAGTAATCGTTCAAAAGAGGGGTGAGGGTCACTTTTGGAAAGCATGAAATATTATTTTTCTATAAAATCATATTCGGTTTATAATGGCTCCAAAATGATTTATTTTGAGGATAAGGTGGGTATATGTTAAAAACCAATAAATAAATAGGTTTTAGATTTGTTTATGTCACCATATTTTGCTTATCATTTAGATTTAAATCATGGATAAATAGTTTAACATTTACCATGTCTCCTTGAATTTTTATATTATATGGATAATAAACATACTATAAAATTCCAAGAGAACACCATAAGGTTCATTAATTACATATCTATTATTATATATGTTCTTTGGTTGAGCCTTATGCATTTATGACTATTATAAAATTTTATAATATTGTATTTGTTTTAAAAAAATATTTATGTCAATTTTCACAATATTTTGGATATGATTTTTCTTAAAGTTGTAACGACATGATTACTTTAAAAGAAAATCAATTAATCAAACCTAGAATTTCCTATTTACCTATAAAAATATTTCATTTCATCAAAAGTTCCAATTTACATTTATTTGGATATTTATAATATCAATTATTTTAATTTCTCATTAATAAGGTTATAATTGAATCATCATTCTGTCATAAATAAATTAAATTATTTAATTTATAAAAATTTTAAATAAAATAATACTATTTCTGAAATCGTTTTATCTTTCTAATTAAAATATATAGTCTAATTTATCTTATATGTCACCCAATATTAAAAATGGTTTAGTTATTAAACATTGAAATTAACACTTTTAACTCTTCTATAAATAAAATAATATTAAATGTCCTAAACTAACCCAATCAGACCAAAAATATCATATTTTATTCCTAATGTTTTTTTGTTTGAATTAGACATATCCAATTGAATTAGGACATTTTTAGGGTAATTATAATATCATTTTTACCTTTAATTGCCCTATTTACTTCTAACTGTGGTAATAATAGTAAAAAGTTACTATTTACCAAAAATTATTTTCATCTTATTGAACCAAATTTTACTTACTGATGTCAACTGTTTCTCTTGTATTTTTGAAACTCTACTCAAAAAAGCGGTAAAATTATGTTTTATTCAAATTTGAAAATTCTCTTAGAAGGGGGGTAAAAGACGGTAATTTTGACATTTTTAATCAAAAAATGAAGTCCATTTTGAAAAAATAAATTTATAAAATTTAAAAAGGGGGTATTAATGTACATAATGTCTAGTTTGATAGGTCATGGTGTGTTAATACTCCAAGGAGCATACAATGCATGCTGCAACATTATTAAAAGGGAAACGTACCGTGAGATCATGGGGTGTTACATTTCCCCTCCTTCACATAATTTCTTCCTCATAATTTCAATAATATTAATGCATAAAATGGCTTAGATGGTTATTCATCATATGTTCCTCAGGTTCCCACATTTCCTCTTCCATCTTATGGTTTCCCCATAATACTTTTACCCGATGAGTCATCTAGTTTCTCAACACCTGTTCTCTGGTATCATGAATTCTGATAGGCTCGTCACAATAATATAGGTTGGGTTCCAGATCTATTTCATCATTGGTGAGTACATGTGTTAGGTTAGGCATGTATTTTCTCAACAGTGATACGTGAAACATATCATGAACTTTGTTGAGACATGGAGTCATTGAAAAATGGTAATCTACTACTCCAATTCAATTTATAATTTCGAATGGTCCTATATACTAGGAACTTATCATACCCTTCGTACTGAAAGGTATGTCACCATTACATGGAGACACCTTCAAGAAAACAATATTTCCCACATGAAATTCCAAATCATTCCTTTGATTATCGACATATATATTTTAACAACATTGAGATACTTTGATGTGGGTTTGGATAGTCTTTATCTTTTCCATTGTTTCCTCAAAATGTTCTAGGTCTACTTGTTTTCATTCACCAACATCATCCCAATAAGTTGGTGTGCGATATCACTTCCCATATAACACTTCATATGATTCCATATGAATACTTGAGTGGATGATTTTTTTATAGGAAACTTCTACTATAGGTAAACACTGATCCCATATACCTTGAATGTCATGTGTGTAAGATCTTAACATGTCTTCTGAGGTTTGAATATTACATTCAGATTGTCCATCAGATTGAGGGTGGTAGGAAGTGCTCGAGCGAAGTTCAGTATCTAGGGCTTTCTAATGTATTTTCTAGAACCTAGATGTAAAGAGTGGATCATTATCAGAAACAGTTCATAGGGTTACACTATGAGGTCTTAGAACATCATTAATATATATTCTTCCTTGACGATCAAGTGTTAAATCTTCTCTTATAGCAAGAAAATGTGCTTACTTGGTAAGAAGATCAAAAATGACCCATATTGCGTCATTCCATCTGGGAGTCATTGGTATCCCCATGAAAATTTCCATTATAATATCATCCCATTTGCACTCAGGTATCAGAAAAGGTTGTGTGAATCCTCTTGAACGTTTCCTTCAAGAATTAACTTATTGACTAACAAAAAATCGTTACACATATTCACCAATCTTCTTCTTCATGTTGTCCCAAAAAAAATCTTCCATCAAATCTTTATGAATTTTAGTGATACAAGGAGTATAGAGAAATTGAATCTTTGAGCATCATCCAACAATTCAATTTTTAAATCAGGTATTTCCAGATCATAATGTCTCTTCCCAAATTTCAAAATCCCATATTCTTATTCGAATTCGATCAATCTGACATCATTCACATCATGAATTTCCTTATGAAACTCCAAATCATCAGTATGAGAACATTTTATCCTATCTGGTAATGATGTTTTTGAATCCATTTGAAAAAGTAATAATGTTTCACCTTCGATGATTATTCCCATATCCATATTTTCTAGATCGTTGAACATAGGATCCCTTTAAAATATCATCTTGTTCAGAACTCCTGGATCAATTATACTAAAAGCATCTGCCACCTTATTTTCCTTCCCCAAGTTCTAGTGTATAGTTAATTCTTAATCATTGTGTAGTTCATGCCATTGCGTTTTCCTTGTGTTGAATTCTTTATGTGAGAAAAAATACATAAAACTATTGTGACCAGTATATAACTCACATTTTTTTACCATTGAGATAGTGTCTCCATAACTTCTAATCAAATAATAATGATGCTAACTCAAGGACAAGAGTGGGATATATTTGTTCATGAGTTTTTAGCTGTCGTGATGCATATAAAATAACCCTATCATTCTGTATAAGGACATAACTAAGTCCTTTCATTGAAACATCACTATAAATAACAAACCAATTATTCTTCAATAGTAGAGTCAATATATGAGAATTGACTAATATTATCATTAGTTTTTCAAAACATTTTTCACACTCTTTTGTCCAAACAAATTTAACCCCTTCATGTGTGAACTTGGTTAATGGGTTATCCAGTCAAGAAAATTTTTGGATGAAATGTCGATAGTAACCTGCTAAACCAATAAAACTGCATACCTCGGTTATAGTTGTCGGTGCTGGCCATTATTGTATTACCTTGATCTTTGAAGGATCAACTGTGATTCCATCCTTAGAGACAACATGTCTAAGAAATTAAATATCATGAAGTCAAAATTCACAATTGCAGAACATCCCATATAATTCATTTCATCCAAGAGTCATTAGAATAGCATGCATGCATTTTTATTGATCTTCATATATTTTTGAGAATACCAAGATGTCCTCAATAAATACCACTACAAAGTCATCATGATATTTCTTTAAAACTATCTTCATTATATCCATGAAGACAGAGGGTGCATTAGTCAGTCTAAAGGGAATTTCTGTAAACTAATAATGCCAGTACCTGGTTCGAAATGTTGTCTTCGGAATGTCTTCCTTCTTCACATTGAAATAATGGTATCCAGGTCGAAGGTCAATTTTGAAAAATATTAATATCTAGAAATTGATCAAATAGATTATCAATTCAAGGTAGGGCATACATGTTCTTTACTTTTCTAGCATTGATCTCTCTATAGTCAATACACAACCTCATTGATCAATATTTATTCTTAACCAAAAGGACAAGGCTCCCAATTGAGAAATAATGTGGAGAATATATCTTTTATTAATCAATTACTCTTGTTGTTTCATTTGTTCCAATAATTACATAGTGTCCATTCTGAAAGGGGTCTTTGATATGGGCCTTGAACTAGGAATTAAATCAATGGAAAACTCAATTTCTCATTCTAGAGGATTTCCAGGTACATCCTATGGAAATGAATCAATATATTATTGTACAATAGGTATTTTATATATTTTAACATTCCTTTCCTCACCCATAGTTATTTCTCTCCCTTCCCCCACAAAAATTGAAATTTGTAGAGCTAAAGGGGGTGGATCTCGACAAGAATCAGATAGATACATTTCCACTCTAATGATACGTTATTCCTTATCATCATCAAAAATAGTAACCTCCTTCTTCGTAAAATAAATTTTCACATCATAGTCCAAATCCAATCCATACCGATGATTATATCAAATTCAATCATGGGTATGATGACTAGTTCATTGGTTAAAGAACATTCATATTCCCTAATGGGGATAGATTCACAAAACATTGTTCCAATGATAAATCAAATAAGGGTTTTTACTAATAACTCCCTTTTAAAATCAAATTGGAAATATCTAATTTTCTTCGCAATCTAGGAAGATTTGAAACAATGCGATGATCCATAATAAAATAAAGCATTTTCTATAATTTCAGAAACCATTAAATTACCTACCACCACGTCTTTTAGAGAATCAACATCTAGGGTAGTGATTTTATGAGCCTTTCCTCGCTCCATTGGCCTTTTCTGAGGTATGTTTCCTTCGTGCTTCAAAAATTCATGTTAATAATGTCCCATCTTCCAATTATTGTAGCATTAATATTTGGTATATTTTTTCTTAACAATACAATCACCAGGTAGATGACCATTATATCTACATTTTTGGCATACTCCTATTCTTTTTAGACAAGCACCATGGTGCTTCTATCCAAAATTATCATAGGGTGGAAATTAAACTCTTCCATTATTCCTTGTTTCCTTATTTCCTTTCCTAGTGTTTTAACATATATCTTCTTATCATTCTTTTCTTTAAAGTTTTAAGGTTTATAGAATACCTTTTTCTGTCTTAATAACAAAAGAGAAAATGTCTTTATATGATGAAAAGGATTTTGAGAATAATACTTGATGGAGAAATGGTTTTAAAACAACCAATAATCAATAAATTTTATTCCTAGGGATATGTATATAATCTGCTGCATGACTTGCTAACCTTGTAAAAATAGCCTCATACTTTTCGACATTTTCATCCTCTTTTTTCTAAACATAGAAATTGTATATTCCATATCTACTCGATGGTCATGAGGAAAGTATTTTTCTATGAAAATTTGTTTAAACTCCCTCCATTCCATATTTGATACAGATTCATCTTCATTTGTGTTTTTAATTAATTATCACCATTGATCTGTATCTCGTGTGAGGTGATAAACTGCATTGAAAACTATTTACATGTCGCTACTCCCCAAAGCATTAAATACTTTTCTAAGGAACTAATATGTTTCTCAGCTAAAATATTATTTGAATTCCAAGTAAATGTTAGTGGTTTTTGTCTCATGAAGAGGTCTAGAATTGATCCTCTATGTTCTGTATTAGGGTTCTCCATACAGATAAGGTTATTATTCATAGCCTGAGTGAGTTTTCCTGATATGGTGATAAGTTGATCAGCAGCAGTTACTTCACTATCTCCTCTATAATTATCTTGAGTAAGAGGTAAGTCCCTACATGGATTACATGTGTTGATACGGTTTACATTCGTTCTTCTAGGATCCATTTCTAAACAATGGAATAGACTAGATTATTTTATGAATCGAAATACTTAATTCAAAACATGTAAAACACTTATCATAAATTGAACTATCTATGGATATAATCCATATATTATAAAAATGTTTTCATTGAGGAAGTATATACTCATAAATACTACATAATGGTTTTTAATGAAAATATGAATTATCCTATGTGTATCCCCTAGGAGTGTTGTAACCAAGAGTGCATCATGGTGTGTTGTCTTGTACCAGGAAAAATCAGTTCAAGTATGAAACTCTTTTTCAGATTTTTCACTTTTAGGTACATCTGTTCCAGATTAGCCTCTACATGCTCATATCCAGACATAGATGTATTTCATGGAAAACTCAAAAAATCTCTATATTACCAAAATTATAGGACTTTTTATATACTAATTCTCAAAGTCTATCTTCGTGTACTGTTCTCTAATCAGAGTTTTTCTAAATCTAGTTTCTAAGGATTGTACTAAACACCCTCTGATACCAACTATAACACCCCAACCCTAGTTACCGAGTGTCGATGCATTAATATATAAAATTGGCAAGATTACAAGGAATCATGTCCTGATGGACCAATCAGTTTATCAGTCTTGGAAAATAAATTACATACAAGAATGTTACATTACACTTTTTAACATACATTATAGGATAAAAAATCATTAAAAAACACCTTTATTACTTTATCTTAACACTGCTTATCACTCGTAACTAACTTCTTCATATCTGGGGAAAATGAAACATACGAAAGGGATGTCCTCAAATGCTCAGTAAGAGTATGAAATACAGCGTAAGATAACATAAATATAAGGCATGGTGAATAATTGAAAACATATTGCATTAAAAATAAAACATATGAACACCATATGGCAGAAATATGAGTTGAGTAAATAATTCCTCAATAAAACACAATAATTGGTATTTTACTTGTCCAATAACCACATAAACAATCAATATTATATTTATAATGAGGAAATTTATAATGAATGACATTTTAAAACATTTTTTCAAAGCCTCATCCAAGACATCTAAAAATGATTAAGACTGTGGCCCAAACCAAATATCAAATTGGGAAATGCCTCAGCCAAGTCCATGTCTAATTGACTAATTAGACCTACTGATGCACTGAGGAGCTATAACAGGCTCCACCAATTACTTACTAAGTCTAATAAATTCCTCATATAAAAAGATTGAAACATAACATAAACATTCAAATTAAAACTAGCATACGAATGAGAATAATTTAACCATAATACATGAATGGTATAAAAATAACACATCCATAGTCAAACATATCACTAAAAGTTAAATAAAATATGGAATATTTGTATTATAATATATCACCTTCAAACAAGTGTATAAAATTTCTAAGGATGTCGATATATATGAAATCAAAACTATTTGATAGAAATATATCTTTCTATTTTGAAATCATTTTAGAGAGAAATAATTATAAAAGAAAACATTTATTTTGAAAATATTGTTATAAACTTGTAAGGGAAGCTTCTAAAGTGTTATAATGGTGGAAAATAGTTGCACACACCATATAAGTTAAAAATCATTCATACCGAAATTTTGCCAAAAATTTCATAAGGTACCTTGTCTAGAAAATGATGGAATGATTTTTTAAACTTATATGGTTGAATACGGGTGTAAATGAAATTAACCCATAATCTTTAAATAGTAAAAATGTGATGTTTTTTAAGAAAACACTAATGTTGATGATAAAGAGGTCCCCATAGATACTTATGTATTAAATACCTCAAATAAGTAAAGATATTGTAAAATTTTCCCTTACCTTGAACTTTTCCTTAGAATATGTTATGTTAACCTATTGTATAATAGTTAAAAAATTGTTATTAAATTATATAAAAACTATATACATAAATATGATATCATATATGATCCTTTAATATTGCATTGTTAAAAATATTTATGTAGTATCGTTGTTTCGGGTGGTAACTGATTCGTTTTCCTTTATATGATTGGTTAAGTAAGCCAAGTTTTTTATGGATAGGTTTTATTTGATTCTTATACAGAATGATATTATGTTCTTAAACATTATTTTTCATCATCAAATTAATATTATTCTAGAAATATTACGATGGGGAATGTATCTCATCTCGTTCGTGGAGATGGTAATCCTTACGTACGCACGAGCGAAAATATATTTATATTAATGGTGAAATCATATGTAATTGGATGGTATATGATATATACAGAATCATTGACATGTTATATTTTTTATTTATATCATTAATACGCAGTAATATACCCATCATAAAACTGAAGTGTTTGAATGCAAAATACACCACAACGTGGAGACGGTATGTCGTACGTACACAAGTATAGTGACTTGTAATTTATAGGATGGATAAATTAACAAATATGGTTGAACCATATTAATAATAACATAAATGTATTTAGGAGTACTTGGATTTATTATTTTGGTATGGAAACAGCAAAGAAAGGTGACGTGGAAGAATAAAACAACTTGAACTAAAGTGGTGAAATTATTATCTCTTCTTTGTGTGTTTCCTTTTGAGTTGATCAAAAGGGATCCTTAGGTTGGATTTCTAATAAATGTAAGGCTTCTAGGCTGATCTTAGGGTAGTTGGGTGGATATTTCGGTAGGTTTTGGATGAGCCAAATGGATTTGGAGGTGAGATCTTTAGAGAAGATGATGTATCCTCTTATAAGAAATGCGAGGGACACTTCTGGAAAGCTTGAAATATTATTTTATTATAAAATCCTATACTTTTTGTAATGGCTCCAAAATGATTTATTTTCAGGATAAAATGGGTATGAGACGAAAAAAATCACATCCAATTTGTTTTAGAAATGTTTAGGTCTCCATATTAACATTGTCTATTAGATTTATGTCTTGGTTAAATTGCATAACATTTACCATGTCTCCCTATATTTTTATATTATAAGGTTAATTAACAAATTATAAACTACCAATGGAAACCCAAGTGGTTCATTAATGAAATATTTATTATAATATAGGTCCTTTTTCATGTACATAGGTTTTTATGACTATTATATCATTTAATAATATAGTATTTGTTTTTAAAACACATATATGTCAATTTTGACACTATTTAGTATCTGATTTTTGGTAAAGACATAACAACATGATATCTTAGAAAAAAATCATTTAATTAACCCTAACATGTCCTATTAAAATATAAAATTCTTTTATTTCATCAATAGTCTCAATTTACATTTATTTGGATATTTATAATATCAATAATTTATCATTCATTAATAAGGTAATTACTACATCATCATTGTGTCAAAATTAAATTAGATAAGTTAATCTCTAAAAATTATAAATAGAATACTATTATATAGGAAATATTTTTATCTTTAAAATGAATATTTATATATGAATATATCTTGGTGTAAACCTATATTAAAAATATTTATTTATTAAAAAATGTATTTAATACTTTTAAATCTTTTTAAAATATGCTAATAATAAATTTCCAACTCTAATACAATTGTAAAAAAAGCATAATATTTTATTCATAAGGTTGTTTATGGTCTAAATACACTTATAAAATAGAATTAGGACATGTTTTCGGGTAATTATAATATCATTTTTAAATTTAATTACCATATTTACTTTTAATTGTGGTAAAAATATTCAAATGTTACTATTTACAAAAAAAATATTTTCATCTTATTGAACAAAATTTTACTTAGTAATGTCAATAATTTCTATAATATTTTTGAAATTCAACTCATATATGTGGTAAAATTATGTTTTATTCAAATTTTTAAATTCTCTTAGAAGGTGGGTAAAAGGAGGTAAAAAGTTCAATAAAAATATTTATATCTAATCGTATTAAAAAATGACTCTAATGAATTAAAGAAAAAATATATAGTTATTATGTATCTATTTTAACCTAATATAAATTTATAAAATATAACTAATTGTTTAAGTAATATTTTTGTTTTATACAATAATGCAGTGTTATTCACTATTAATCAAAAATTGAAGGTTTTCAGAAAAATATCAAAAATTCACCCTAAGATAATTTTGATATTTAGAAACATAAAAAAGTACATTTTAAAAAATGAAATTTATATAATTTCAAAATTGGTGCATTATAATTCATAATGGATAGTTTTATTTTTCGTGGTGTGTTTAAACTACAAGTTGCGTACAATGCAAGCTACGACATTATTCAAAGGGAAACATATCGTGGAAGCTTGGGGTGTTATATATAGAATAAGGATACCTATTAATTAGAGACACATAATATGGATAAATATGATGAGATTTATTATTAAAACATTTAAATGGCTCTATTGGATTATTTCAAATAATTCTCAAATATTTTATTTTGTATTAAATCATAGATATTTCACCGGGGTTATGAACATTTACATAGAAATTACTAATGGAAGTAGAAAAAAAGTTATTTATAAAGGAATAAAATCAAATAAACCACACATATTATTCTTGATGTCTTCATTTTCAATAAATATTAAAACATTTCAAAATAATTATCACTCAAAGATATATATTAAATTTTTTTTTCTACAATCAGAGGATGTTTATACAATTTCAGTCATCTTTATTGAATTCCACCATAAATTGTTACAGAAGAAATATTACAGAAACAATTTATTTTTCATGCTCTAATTTAAAAAATGAAAATTTAGGCACTCTGAACTCAATACTCTCATGATTGGAAAATATAATTTATGGGTGTTCACTCATTCACCAACAAAAAGTGAAAATAAAAGATATGAAAAGAGATTTCAGGTTCACATCGCTAACTAAATGTGTATAAGAATCAAGAGGTTTTATAGGGTTTTTTGAATCTATATTTTGGTGGTAATTTAATTTCCAAAATAGTGGAAAAGAGGGTTAAATCACCAACACGTGTATAACATTGAACAATTTCTTTTGAATTGAATCATTGAGGTAAATGGAAAGACAAGTTTACAAGGACAAAAATTGTGAAGAAAGAATTATATGAGGAAGAAAATTTGACAGGATGAGGAGATGAAATATTTACCAAACAAAAAATATTCTCCCAATGAAATTAGTGTTTTTTATTTACTTTTATTTTATTTTTTTAAATGTTGGTCAGGAAACAGTTCCGACACTCATCACCCTACCCATGTTTTAACTCCTCATGACACTGATTTTAATAGTTATGACAGAATCAAGTGTTTAATAAGAGTTGTTTTTTAACTTCCCAAGACAGAACCAATTATTTTGTTTTTTATAATTTTTTTCATTTTTTTGATCATTTTCTAATAACAAGTACAAAATCAAATACATGAAAATCCATTCCCCAAACTCATCGAATGAAAACCTGTCCCCCACAATTAATGATATTACAACACTCAATACTATGATAAAAATTTGAAAATCATGAAATTGATACCCAAAATGAAATTTATTAATCCCACTTTTAAATTTCAATAATGTATGAAATGTAATTCCACATAGATTTTGGGTGGTAAATGGTATTGGGATTGTAATGTGTCTATCAAAGAAAACATATTCCTCAGCTTGAAGGGGCATTCAAATAGAGGATTCGAATAAGGTTAATGGCTTGAAATTTAGTTATTGTGATTCTCATGCGGTTCAGAAAATGCCTCTATCATATTAATTCAAACCAAATTATGAAATTTAACTTGATGGTAGGAAAACATAATAATCACAATCAGGAGGGAAAACATACAATTTGATTAGATTTCAAATGGTTCCATTAGAGTGAAAGCTAATATTGTTCATCATGGTTGGGGAAGAATCATTTTCCAACACAAAAATTGTTAATCCAATTTTTTTTGGTTTTGAATATTTCTTAATGATCCCAATTTTTTATGAAAATAAATGGTTTTTTATATGAACAAATGCACATTGATCTCCCAAAATTGTTGGAAATACTTTTAAAAGTGGATGATGAGTAATTATGACTCTATAATTCATTTTTTTTTATTTTTTTAGGTTTCAGAGAAATAGACACCCACAAAAAAGAGAAAGAGGGAGAGAGGGGGGAGAAGAAGAGTTAAAGGTAAAGAGGAGCCCCATGTTTGGATTCAGTGGGTTTCCATCTCCATCCATTATTGGGTTAACTATAGAAGTTAGGGATCTGACTGAAGTCATTATGGTTCTTGAGTTTGGTTTCCTCTCGTGGTGATTCTTTATAAAATATAAATTACCAAAAATATAATAAAACAAAAAACCTTATTCATTTAATGAATAAATAAAAATAAAATATAATTTCATCAAAGTAGATGACAACATAGGATACCTTCCATGAAGTGTTGTATTTATTTTGAATACAAATAGAATGTTTCTTTATACTACCCATGGTTTAATGGTGGAAAATAGTAATTTCTGAAATCCAGTGCGGTAGAAATTATTCTCCCATAGGATGTTTAATTGTTCGTTTCATAATTTCTTCCCTTCCTTATTTTTGGGATTTCAATTAAATGGTGGTTGAATGATAATGTGGGTGTACTCTCTTTTTTCTTCAACATGAGGTGTTATAAAACCCAATAAGTGTTTATTTTCTATTATTGGGAGTTTAGAAAGGTAATTAAATACAAATATTTCATTGATGTATGGTCTAGATAATATGAAATCAGAGTATGAGATCCCACTTGTTTTTAAGTTTTTTATTTCATCATAAAATAATATAATGTAATTTGTATAAGTGGATTCATAAGGCTAACTAAAATTTCCAATATTCATTTTATTAATGTTGTTTGGAAATAATGGTCAATTTAAACCTCACCAGTGATCTCTATTTTAATTAGGGAACTAATATCACAACCTTAACTTCCATTGGGATATGATAATAACACTAGATCAGGGTTCACCTCACATATAAGAAATTTTTTATAATCATGGACATGAAATGATTAATGTTGGATAATATGATTTGAATCCACAAATAGGTATGCTAGTTCAATTTCCTCATTATCATCTAGTTAGGATCTGTGTAGATTAGAGGTAATATGGGATTCTGATGAATTTTCAAGAGCATTTTCATCGATGGAGATTACTTTTGAAATGTCATCATGAACTTCTCCATTAATGACACGGTTAATGAGGATGAAATATTCAAAAACTCCTCAATCAATATTACATGAAGAACATGATGGATAAGGGTTCAAAAAACACTCGGGGAGACTTTTAGATGAATGGATAGAGAATACAGAATGAATATATAATGGGTTACAAATGGATTGAAAATATATAACATGACTAGTTGGTCACAAAATTCCCTTGATAAGATGACAACATTGACATAAATATGTGTTCATGAAGTTTTGGGGAATGATCATCCATGATTTAAGAGAGATTGGGAAGAGGTTTTCTTACCTTTCATTCCATGGACATAGAAATATTCAGGGAAGATATGATCATTAACCTCGATAAAGACATCCCCAATTATTCCCTTTGGACATACTTTGATTAAATTGGCCATCTATATTACCACACCCATTGGGTGTAAGGGGACTTAACCAAGGTTGGATAAGATGGATTTGGGAATGGAATTTATCGAGGCTAATAGGTATATGAGTGCATCATTGAATTTGGATCTCTTTATTTGGTATGTAATAGTAAATGTATGTGGGTCGTTGCACTTCATTGGTATGGACTGCTGGTGTGAAGCATTCTCAGGGAACCTTAGTTATATTTATGGGTGAAAACACCTTATGAAACATTTAATACATAGGATTTTTATTGATAGAATCAAAGAGGATGATGTTCACATCAACACGTTGAAACATGTTAGTAATTTTAGGATCTTGTTCAAATGAATTCCCTTTCTTAGGGATAGATGGATGGATATGTATTGTGTTCATTAATGAAATGGAATTATTTGAGTGAGTGGCTTCAGTTTCCTTTTCTTATATAATTTTCTTTTCAGTTTCTATACAAAATTAATTTAGATTTGGGGTACTCATCATGAGTCCTATAAAATTTATTTCATGAACTATGTGAAATAGTGCCTACATAACCCTAGGATTTAGGTAATGTGTTTTCTAGGATATGGGAGTAATTTTTTAATTTCTACAACCATAGGTGGGATGCAAGTTGACTAATTTGGGTTTCAATTTTTTTTAATGCTTGAATGTATGAAAGAGGAGTGATCTTCCCCTGAATATTACCATGGATTCATGGAGGAAGATTCTTTTACCTTATTGTGAGGGCATTCATTTTGGTTCATAGGTAACTACATGTATTGGGTTGGTAATTCTAAATGATCATTCAGATAGTGGGATCCATGTAGAGAAAGAGGAGGATTGATCCTTTGAGGTTGTGGAAGAAAAAGATATGTTTTTAGACGTATCCACTACCTTGACCATGTGGGAATTGGTTTGGATTTGAAAAAAGTGGACTCATTGGGATGAGAGACGGGATTACTAAACCACAATACTATGTTATTGGTAGAATAGAAGGGCTCATAGTGTGGTTTGATGAAGATTCTAATGAACAAAACTGATTGTTGAAGGTTTGTGTTCCTATGATCATATGCTGCAATCAGCTCTATTTGTATGAAATAATTAGATAGATCCACATGAAATTCTAGAAATTTTCCAGTTGGATGATTTTGTGAGTTATAGATTCCATAATTCTTGTTAGGTCTAGGTAACTAAGATTGTAATGCGTATGATGTTGGGGATTTAGATACTACAACTAGTAGTCTCACATAACCTATAAGTCCACCCATATAATCAGTCATCTTATTGGGCTCTATGGATTTATTCTATTGGACTTGTCTAACTTTATAATGAGATCAATAATGGAATTTTTACAATTTTGTTTCCATATTGATTATGAGATCTTAGGCATCTGCTGGTGTTTTATCAAAAAGAGAACAACCACTATTGACATCAATGGGAGTTATCTACACAGACATTAACCCATTATCGATGTATTAGATCAAGATATTTTTAGGGATTTTATTGTGTGGGATGTTTTCCACTAGCTTTTTGAACCTCTCCAAGTACTCATGGATTGATTCATTTGGGAATTTACAAATACCACTTATTTTCTCTTGGATAGAAGCATTACGAGAAGTGAGAAAAGAATCTATCTAAGAGTTTTTATGTAATTCCATGTGGTTATATAACATTGTGGGAGGTAGAAGAGCCAGGACATGACTGAGTTATCTAGGGAGAAATGTAATGGTTGAGGTTTTATTTGTACTTCAGAAATCTCGTGAGGCTTCATGGTAGATCACACTATAAGGAAGTCTTTGAGATGAATATGTGGATCCTCATTGGGATGCCCATGGAAATGTGGTAGATGATGGATCAATCCAGATTTGAGTTTAAAATAATCCTTGTTTTGTGGATAATGAACACCAAGGGGATGATAATTCATATCAGGGATAGTGAGTTATTTAAAAATGTGTTACTAGGATTGTTCAATTCTAGTTGAAATGGTTATAAATAGAATGGTTTATTATTGATTTGATTGTCCCTAATTTTCTTCCTATATTGGAGATCATTTTTCTCTATTCTAGGGTCAAAAGTTTATGATTGATTGGTTGGGATGTTATAGGGCATTCAAGTAATTTTTTTTTTGGATGACGAAGTTGTGGTTTTTCTGTTTATGATATTTTTTAGGAGGGTTTTTCTTTGTGTAGTTTATTTATTTTTTTGTTTATTTTTTAATTTTACATTAGAAAAATAAAAAACTACTGACTAATTAAGGAAACATCGATATAAATGTCCTCATTTGAAGAAAAGATTATTTTCGCCTATAAACCATACAAAGGGTTGTTGCTCTGTTGTATTTTATAGAGGCATTTGGGTTGAATCCTCGGTGATAGTAATAAATTTAGAGTCTATTTTTTGATTAATTTATATTTTGATTGGGTTGTTGTTTATAGAGAATAAGTAAATCAAATTATTGATGCATTGTTTTTAAAAATTTGATAAATGTTAAGATAAGTTCATTATTTAGGATTTAATATTATCATATCATTGGGCATTGGTTTATATTTATTTAAATTAACACCCAGTTAACGAGAAGATAGTGATTGTTATCTCTACGTTTTGAGGCTTTCATCCAAGACATATCATAACATAGGTTTCAAATATATATAAAAAATGTGTATGGAATGGTATTAATGGTTCAAATAATCCATTGAAACAACTCATTAAACAAAACATTCCATAAATCCATGACATTTTATGTCCAATAATCACAGTGTTATTTTAAAGAATATTCATTCAAAAATAGATCTCAATCACATAATATCACCAAATTATGAATCCCCAAATAGATGTATTACTCATACATTGAGATGGTTTGTAATATGTTGTAATATATTTTTTATAACAAGGTAAAAGTAAGTAAAAACAATGAGATAAGAAAAGAGTAGTGCGCCGAACACACACAAATAGTAAAGAGTGTTAAAAATAGCCTTTTGATTGAAATAGAAAGAATAATAAGGGAGTTTTTTTTAAATTATTTTGATCCATTTTAATAACCTTAATATTAAAAAATATATTTTGGGTGAAAATAAGACATTATGAATAAGAAAATTTCATTATTATAATATTACAACCCAAACCCTTACAAGATTACAAATAAAGAAGAACACACAAGTAAATCAAAAGAAGTATGAAGGTGTGGTATCTCAAGTACTAACATGAGTATGGAAGATACTCCCAACCCTCTAGAAAGTCTATTTTTGTGAAAAAATACAAATATTTTCCCTAAAATTCAATGTAAAGACCCGCAAATTTCAAGGAAATTTTTTATTCTTAATTTTCTTTGGAATTTTACAAGAGCGCAGCTTCAGACGGCACCTGATTCCGAGGCCCGGTGTGCCCGGAATCATGTTCCGAAGTTTGGCTCGGGTACGTTCAGTGAACGGACGAGCGGGTTTTTCTATCTTTTGAACCGGTGCCCGGAATCGAATTCTGAGGGCACCGATGAAATCGCAGCGCCGGTATTTGCTTAGAAACGCCTCTTCCGGAGTTGCGTTTGCTCAGACGTGGTTTTTTTTAAATTTTACGGCTTTAAGTCAGAAATAAAATAAAGTTTGTGCGACAACTTTATTTTATTTCACTTAAGCTGCTTGGAAGCCACTTGAAGTCACTTAAAGACGGCTTGAACTGAGTTGAACTGGATAGGATGCTATCCAGAAATATCCTACCCCTTGGTAGGATATTTGTGCGGTGGGACCCGCACGAGCCCACCGTTTCTTTCGCTAAGTAACGCACCCGCGAAAACCCGTCAAAGTAACTGAAAAGTCAACCGACACGTTTTCTTAAATTCTTAACAGACCATTTAATTGGGCGGTTTATTTCGTGAATTAAATGGGCTGTTTTCTTCGTTGAATTAATTCAACGAATTAAATGGGTCGTTACTTACGCGTTTTGCGTTTGTCGGCAAAATAATAAAATAGACAAACTTGTCTATTTGGGAGGATTGCTTTTCCTCTGAGCCTCCACCCTCTCCGCGAAGAACGCAAAGAACGCGAAGAACGCGAAGAACGCGAAGAACGCCGGCGACCGGAATTCGACGATGCACACCAAGATCTGCGACGTCGACGAGATCTACCCGCGACATTCTTCGGCGACGCCTCTTCTTCCGCGGCCGACCCTCGTTCGGCAACAAAGGTGAGAATCAGATCTTTTCTTCTCCCTTTTTTTTTAATTTCAATATCAACGGAATTAAACTAATTAAATCCGTTGATCTTGATCCGGAGATTGGCGACGCGACGAGCGATTCCGCGACGAAGCGACGATCTCCTTCCTCCGCGACGAGCGATTCCGCGACGACCCCTCGTCCGACGACAACGGCAAGGTAAGGGTTGATTGGATTATTTTATTTCTTTTCCCCGTGTTTATTCTTTTTAAGTAAAGAACATAATCTCCGACAATTTTAATTTAATTAAAATTGTTGTTGATTTTCCCTCCCGGTGATGTTTATGGCTAACGCGGAGGTTGCGGGTCTAACGAACAAGACCCGGCAACCCTCCGCCGATCTATTTTGTTGTGCGGATATGGCGGACGACGACGAACCGTGCGGCAAGGGCAGTTTGTTGGTCCCGCAGTGAAGATCGTCTCCCGGGAGGAGCGTCGGCGCAGACGGGAAAGAAATCGGGCCACCGGAGCATCTCCGGCGGCCCGCGGAAGGCGGCGGCGGCGCGGCGGCGCCGGCGACCGGAGGCGGCGGCGCCCGGCGCGCCGCCGTGGAGGAAGCCCGCCGCGGCTGAAGCCGCGGCGGCAACGGCGGCCGGTTCCGCGGCCGCGCGGAACCGGGACGGACGCGGCGGCCCCGCCGCGTCCGCGTGACAGGCGGCCCCCCGCGGGGGCCGCGTTTCCTCAAGCCGCGGGATTAACCCGCGGCGGCGGCGGCTCCCTCGGCCGCTCGGCCGAGGCCGAGCCGGCCGGTCCGGTCGGCCGGGCCGCGCCCAGGCCGGACCGGACCCGGCCGAGCCGGTTCGGGCCGGTTCGGGTCGGCCCGGTTCGGGCCGACCCGGTTCGGCCGACCCCAGGGGGGGTTCGGGCCGGGTCGCCCCGGGCCCGGAACCCCCGTTTCGGGCCCTCTACGGTCTTTCGCCCATATCTTGGGCCTGGGACCTCCGATTGACGAACCGTCAGCGGCTACGCGATCCTTGGATCGAGACGGTCGTTTCAGTATATTATACTCAAGGTTTCGGAAGACTTTGGGTTCGGCCGGGTTGGTTCGTACACGAAACCAACCGGGCCCTCGGAGCGGAAACGCTCATAACTTGAGCTACGGACGTCCGAACGACGTTCCGTCAGCTGTGGTAGTTTCCTCTAAGTGAGACGGAACTTTTGGCATGCCCCGCCCGAGGATCGGATACAGGCGGAGTACGGTCGGGTTGGTTTTGCCCTAAAAACCAACCGGGCCCCTGGGACGAAAATGCCAATAACTCTCAGACCGGGCGTCCGATTGACGCGCCGTCTGTCGCGTTGAGATCCTGTTGTCGATACGGAACTTTTGGATACATCAACTTCGGACTACGTGTCAGTTGATGTATCATCCCCTCGGCTCGTGGAGCGGACCCTCCTAAACGAGCTCGCTACGTGCGGGAACCCTAGCGCTGGCTGTGACCTCGACGACAGAGCAGAGATCCTCCGTGGACTGCGACGACGACAGAGCAGAGATCCTCCGTGGACTGCGACGACGGCAGAGCAGAGATCCTCCGTGGACTGCGACAACGGCAGAGCAGAGAACCTTCGTGGACTGCAGCGACGACTGTGCAGGGACCTCAGTGGACTGCGTCGACTACTGCACTCAGCGATCCTACGCGGATCAGTGCCCGATCCTGTGTGGGTCCTACTACCGGTTCTGTGTGAGCCACTGCCTACAGGTTCTGTGTGAGCCCGATCCTGTGTGGGTCTTTTGCGGGGGTTAGTACCTATCGATCCTTCGTGGGTCCGACGACTTAGACGGATCAGTGATCGTCTTTGACGTCATCTGAAAAAGTATACCTAGTTGAGATGAATCTTATGTTACTCTTCTTTGTAGATTGTGTTGAACTATCCTTTGTGGATTTACTGTTTACTCTCCTTTGTGGATTTGAGTCTTGCTTTCCTATGTGGATTGAGTTGTTCTTGAGATCGTGAGCAGAGCTAGAAGTGGGGACTTAGGTATATGTATGGGCATATACCTAAGTCAAGTCAGATGTTACTTCGTGATTGCATCTTTCTATATCCTTTGTGGATTTCGGGAGACCTTCGGGGGTCTCGGGGTCCTTACTGAGTAGTTGTACTCACCCCTGCACGGGCTATGCCCGCACCTTGTTGTGTTGGTTGCAGACGACGGACAGCACTGATCACGGTTGGGGCGTGGAGCAAGATGGTACCTGGAGGTGGACCACTGGGCGGGACGTGCTCGGAGCGGACGTGGGACCCGAGGAGCTTGGAGGCTATCTGTACCCACCCTTCAGGTGGGATTGCCAGTGGACGACACGAGGCCGCCGTCTTTTCTTCAGTTGCTGTACTTTACTTTTCAGTTGTACTTTACAGTTGGGCTTGTATTTCCGGCCCCCTTTACTTTTCTGCACTTTACTTTCCGCTTGCTGACTCTGTGTGGTTGTTACTTATAAAGGCAATGCCTTCCCTGTTTACTGGGATTTTACGCCTTGGTGCTAGTCGCCAGCCCCTGGCCTATGGAAGGCGGGCTTGGGGTAGTCACGGCACGGGCCCCGAGGACGGGTCGTGACAAATTGGTATCAGAGGTGGTTGGTTCTACCGCAGACTCTGATCGTCCTTTCTTTCTATGTGAAGCAATAGTGTTTAGTGTATTGAGTGTGGTTATCAGTTCAGGGAGCCCAATGTTGGTGCGGCGGCCGACGTATCCGTACACCAGGACCCTGACTCCTGATTTCCGACTTAATGCATGAAAACATTGATTGCGTGTGTGTTTCAAGTTTTCCTTGTGATTACTTGTGTCAGCTCACCGGGTATACTGATCTGCTTTATGGAAGTCTCAAGTTTTCCTTGTGATTACTTGTGCCAGCTCACCAGGTATACTGTTCTGACTGTGGTGCTCTTGTTCTCCTTTTCAGGATGGCCCCGCGACGACTGCCAGCTAGGGTTCCGAGTGTAGGGCGCGATGGCATCCCACCGAGCGACGAGGCCTCGGTGCAGGGCCCTTTGCCAGCTGTGGCACCGGCGGTAGCTTTACCCGCCGAGCCACCGATGCTACCAGTACCAGACGCTGACGATGCACGTCGCCTCAGGGCACTGCACGAGTTTCAGAGCCAGCGACCGCCCAGGTTTCGCGGTGAGGCGGACCCCCAGGCCGCGAGGACTGGCTAGAGGCGGTGGTACGGATCTTTCGGCTAGTGAGGACACCAGCGGATCTCATGGTGATTCTCGCAGCGAGCCTCCTGCAGGCGGCGGCAGGACGATGGTGGAGCCTGATGCTCCAGGTTCACGATGAGGCATCCTTGCTCTGGGCGGACTTCGAGAGCCTCTTCCGCTCTGAGTTCGTCCCGGCCACCCTCCGAGCGGTGCGCATCCAGGAGCTTCTCCAGCTGCGCCAGGGCAGCATGACGGTCGCTCAGTACGCGGCGAGGTTCACGGACCTATCTCGCTACTCGACCGACATGGTACGGGACCCCTTCTTCCGGGCCCGGACCTTCGAGCAGGGCTTGCGACAGGAGATTCGGGCGTCGCTGATCTCCCTCAGCATTCCGACCCAGGCGGGAGTGCTGGAGCGAGCCCACCTGATCGAGAGCTTCCTGGCAGAGCCTTCTTCAGCAGCGAGACCTAGCGCAGGGCGGCAGGTAGCTGAGTCATCGGCAGCAGGCAGCCGACGGATGACTCACGGGTCCAGGCAGACCAGACCCCCTCGCAGACGGCCTCAGGACACCGGCTCAGCGGTGCGGGGCACACAGCGGAGTGCCAGCCTTTCGAGAGGCAGGCTGTGCTACTCTTGCGGCGGGCAGGGTCACATGGCTCGTGACTGCCCGACTCGCCGATCAGAGGAGCAGCAGACGGTGGAGGGGCCACCCAGGCAGAGGCAGAGGGTCGACCGTGGCGGTCCGCAGGGAGGAGGCGGACGAGGCAGAGGAGCTGGCCGAGCAGCGGGTGGTGGGCGACGCTTCCAGGCTCTACCCCCACCACCACCAAGAGGGCCACCACGACCACAGGGAGCTGGCGGGCAGGGACAGGCCCAGCTCCAGGCAGTGGAGGCCTACGACCCCGACTTGCCACAGATGATTCGAGGTACGATCTGTGTCTGTTCCACCCTTGCTGCAGTACTTATAGACACAGGAGCGAGTCACTCTTTCATAGCCTCTGCCCTTGTTCGGAGCTCGGAGATTCCGACTGAGCCGTTGGCTCGATCCTTACGGCTAGAGACTCCTACGGGATCAGACTCGACGATTACGCACTGGTGCCGGCAGTGTGAGCTTACTCTAGGAGGCGAGAGCTTCGGCTGGGATCTCCTTGTAGCGGCGTCGAGGCCTTACGACGTCATCTTGGGCATGGATTGGCTATCCACGGTTCATGCCCAGATCGACTGTTTTAGGCGCAAGGTGCGATGTGTTCGCACCGACGGGAGCAGGTTTACCTTCACCGGCGAGAAGGGAACCTTTGCAGCACAGGATGGACTTCCGCGGAGGAGAGTGCAGCCCATCTCTCATCAGTTGGCTAGCCTCATCCTAGGAGCAGTGGACGTGCGGAGTCCGGCTTTTCCTGCAGTGGTGGACCAGTACGTGGACGTCTTTCCCGACGACGTTCCAGGGCTACCTCCTCGTAGAGAGGTAGACTTTTACATCGACTTGTACCCCGGGACAGCCCCGATATCTACTCCAGCATATCGGATGGCCCCCGCCGAGCTTCGGGAGCTGCGGGTACAGTTGGAGGACTTGCAGAGCAAGGGGTTTATCCGACCCAGTGTTTCACCCTGGGCTTCCCCGATTTTGTTCGCCAAGAAGGCGGACGGGAGCTTGCGACTATGTGTCGACTATCGTCGCCTGAATCAGGTGACGGTGAGGAACAAGTATCCGCTGCCACGGATTGATGACCTCTTCGATCAGCTCAAGGGAGCGCGGTGGTTCTCGAAGATAGACCTCCGGTCAGGCTATCATCAGCTCAGAGTTCGAGACGAGGACGTGCAGAAGACGGCCTTCAGGTGTCGGTATGGCCATTATGAGTTCTTGGTTATGCCGTTCGGCGTAACCAATGCTCCAGCGGTGTTCATGAGCCTCATGAACAGGATCTTCCAGCCATACCTCGACCGTTTTGTCGTTGTCTTCATTGACGACATTTTGATATACTCGACGACTGAGGAGGACCATGCCTACCACCTGCGAGTTGTGCTAGACACACTCCGAGAGCACCAGCTTTATGGCAAGCTCTCAAAATGCCAGTTCTGGTTACGTGAGGTCCATTTCTTGGGGCACGTCATTTCTGAGGCGGGAGTTGCAGTGGATCCCGCGAAGATCGAGGCAGTGCTAGCTTGGGAGCCACCCAGGAGCGTGACAGAGGTGCGGAGCTTCTTGGGCCTAGCGGGATACTATCGGAGATTCGTGCCAGACTTCTCCAGAGTTGCAGCACCACTCTCAGCCTTGACGAAGAAGGGGAAACCCTTTGTGTGGTCAGACAGATGTCAGCAGAGCTTCCAGGAGCTGAGACAGAGATTGACCAGCGCACCTATCTTGAGGTTGCCTGAGGAGGGAGTTGGGTACGTAGTTTACTGCGATGCATCAGGGACTGGACTCGGGTGCGTCCTGATGCAGGAGCGGGCCGTGATCGCCTATGGATCACGTCAGTTGAGGCCGCATGAGCAGAACTACGCCACTCATGACCTGGAGTTAGCAGCAGTGGTCTTCGCTCTGAAGACTTGGCGGCACTATCTGATGGGCGAGCGCTTCACAGTCTTTTCTGACCACCAGAGTCTCAGGTATATCTTCTCTCAGAAGGACCTGAACCTGAGACAGCGGAGATGGCTTGAGTTCCTCCAGGACTATGACTTTGAGATAGTCTATACTCCTGGGAAGGGGAACGTGGTAGCCGATGCCCTCAGCAGGAGGACGGGCATTCAGCTACTTGAGGAGGCGACGGAGCAGCTAGCCTCCTTGCAGTTATCCTTCGTGGATAGAGACGGAGCAGCCTTTCTTCAGTCTCTCACAGTCTCTCCTCCACATCTACAGCGGATCAGAGAGGCTCAGCGTGAGGACGCCGACTGTGAGACCCAGCGTGCACTGATATCCTCAGGTCAGGCGCCTGATGGTTTCTCCCTTGGAGCAGTGCATGACATCCTTTTCAGAGGACGTACCTTCGTACCAGTCGCTCTACGAGAGGAGGTGCTGAGAGAGTTTCACACTTCTCCCTTGGCGGTACATCCCGGAGTGGCGAAGATGTATCAGGATCTCAGACGACAGCACTGGTGGCCGGGCATGAAGAAAGCTGTGGCAGAGTTCGTTTCACGATGCCTCACCTGCCAGCAGGTGAAGGCAGAGCATCAGGTACCAGCAGGCTTGGTACAGCCCTTGGAGGTCCCGGAGTGGAAGTGGGATAGCATATCTATGGACTTCGTGACTGGACTTCCACGCATTTCCAGAGGTCACGACTCCATTTGGGTGATTGTCGACCGACTCACCAAGTCGGCACATTTCTTACCCATCAGAGAGCAGGGCTCAGTGGAGAGCTTGGGACGTCTTTACGTCCAGGAGATCGTACGGCTTCACGGTGTGCCATCATCTATCGTCTCCGATCGAGATGCTCGTTTCACTTCCCGGCTTTGGAAGGGGTTGCAGGAGGCGTTCGGGACGCGGCTCCATCTGAGAACAGCCTTCCACCCTCAGACGGATGGTCAGACGGAGAGGACCATACAGACACTCGAGGACATGCTCCGTGCATGTGTTCTCGACTTTGGTCACAGCTGGGAGGACCACCTACCCTTGGTGGAGTTCGCGTACAACAACAGCTACCACTCCACCATCGGGATGGCACCATACGAGGCGTTGTACGGCAGACCCTGCAGATCACCGTTGTGCTGGACAGACCCTGGGGAGTCAGCACTCGTGGGACCAGAGATGGTCCGAGCCACGACAGAGAAGGTCCAGATCATCCAGGAGAGGATGAGGACAGCTCAGAGCCGGCAGAAGTCATATGCTGACAGGAGGCGGAGGCCACTAGAGTTCGAGGATGGCGACCACGTCTTTTTGCGTGTCTCACCTCGACGTGGTTTACGGAGATTTGGCCGAGGCGGCAAGTTGTCTCCACGCTTCATCGGGCCTTTCCAGGTCCTCAGCAGGATAGGAGAGGTGGCTTATCGCCTGGCTCTACCACCTCAGTTGCACCGGGTGCACGACGTCTTCCACGTGTCTCAGCTGAGGAGATACGTGCACGACCCGACGCACATCATCGACTTTGGGGAGCTGGACGTGGACGATGGGGCGACTTTTGCGGAGGTCCCAGTGGAGATCGAGGATCGACAGGAGCGGGTCCTACGTGGGCGGTCGATTCCTCTTGTGTGCATCAGATGGCAGCACGGGAACCTCCAGGAGAGCACTTGGGAGCGGGAGGCTCAGATGCGTGCTCAGTACCCCCATTTGTTCCCCTAGTTTTTGATGTATCTTTACGGGGACGTAAAGCCCTGAGGTGGGAGTAATGTAAAGACCCGCAAATTTCAAGGAAAGTTTTTTTTCTTAATTTTCTTTGGAATTTTACAAGAGCGCAGCTTCAGACGGCACCTGATTCCGAGGCCCGGTGTGCCCGGAATCATGTTCCGAAGTTTGGCTCGGGTACGTTCAGTGAACGGACGAGCGGGTTTTTCTATCTTTTGAACCGGTGTCCGGAATCGAATTCTGAGGGCACCGATGAAATCGCAGCGCCGGTATTTGCTTAGAAACGCCTCTTCCGGAGTTGCGTTTGCTCAGACGTGGTTTTTTTTAAATTTTACGGCTTTAAGTCAGAAATAAAATAAAGTTTGTGCGACAACTTTATTTTATTTCACTTAAGCTGCTTGGAAGCCACTTGAAGTCACTTAAAGACGGCTTGAACTGAGTTGAACTGGATAGGATGCTATCCAGAAATATCCTACCCCTTGGTAGGATATTTGTGCGGTGGGACCCGCACGAGCCCGCCGTTTCTTTCGCTAAGTAACGCACCCGCGAAAACCCGTCAAAGTAACTGAAAAGTCAACCGACGCGTTTTCTTAAATTCTTAACAGACCATTTAATTGGGCGGTTTATTTCGTGAATTAAATGGGCTGTTTTATTCGTTGAATTAATTCAACGAATTAAATGGGTCGTTACTTACGCGTTTTGCGTTTGTCGGCAAAATAATAAAATAGACAAACTTGTCTATTTGGGAGGATTGCTTTTCCTCTGAGCCTCCACCCTCTCCGCGAAGAACGCGAAGAACGCGAAGAACGCGAAGAACGCGAAGAACGCCGGCGACCGGAATTCGACGACGCACACCAAGATCTGCGACGTCGACGAGATCTACCCGCGACATTCTTCGGCGACGCCTCTTCTTCCGCGGCCGACCCTCGTTCGGCAACAAAGGTGAGAATCGGATCTTTTCTTCTCCCTTTTTTTTTTAATTTCAATATCAACGGAATTAAACTAATTAAATCCGTTGATCTTGATCCGGAGATTGGCGACGCGACGAGCGATTCCGCGACGAAGCGACGATCTCCTTCCTCCGCGACGAGCGATTCCGCGACGACCCCTCGTCCGACGACAACGGCAAGGTAAGGGTTGATTGGATTATTTTATTTCTTTTCCCCGTGTTTATTCTTTTTAAGTAAAGAACATAATCTCCGACAATTTTAATTTAATTAAAATTGTTGTTGATTTTCCCTCCCGGTGATGTTTATGGCTAACGCGGAGGTTGCGGGTCTAACGAACAAGACCCGGCAACCCTCCGCCGATCTATTTTGTTGTGCGGATATGGCGGACGACGACGAACCGTGCAGCAAGGGCAGTTTGTTGGTCCCGTAGTGAAGATCGTCTCCCGGGAGGAGCGTCGGCGCAGACGGGAAAGAAATCGGGCCACCGAAGCATCTCCGGCGGCCCGCGGAAGGCGGCGGCGGCGCGGGTCGCCGGCGCGGCGGCGCCGACGACCGGTGGCGGCGGCGCCCGGCGCGCCGCCGTGGAGGAAGCCCGCCGCGGCTGAAGCCGCAGCGGCAACGGCGGCCGGTTCCGCGGCCGCGCGGAACCGGGACGGACGCGGCGGCCCGGCCGCGTCCGCGTGACAGGCGGCCCCCCGCGGGGGCCGCGTTTCCTCAAGCCGCGGGATTAACCCGCGGCGGCGGCGGCTCCCTCGGCCGCTCGGCCGAGGCCGAGCCGGCCGGTCCGGTAGGCCGGGCCGCGCCCAGGCCGGACCGGACCCGGCCGAGCCGGTTCGGGTCGGCCCGGTTCGGGCCGACCCGGTTCGGCCGACCCCAGGGGGGGTTCGGGCCGGGTCGCCCCGGGCCCGGAACCCCCGTTTCGGGCCCTCTACGGTCTTTCGCCCATATCTTGGGCCTGGGACCTCCGATTGACGAACCGTCATCGGCTACGCGATCCTTGGATCGAGACGGTCGTTTCAGTATATTATACTCAAGGTTTCGGAAGACTTTGGGTTCGGCCGGGTTGGTTCGTACACGAAACCAACCGGGCCCTCGGAGCGGAAACGCTCATAACTTGAGCTACGGACGTCCGAACGACGTTCCGTCAGCTGTGGTAGTTTCCTCTAAGTGAGACGGAACTTTTGGCATGCCCCGCCCGAGGATCGGATACAGGCGGAGTACGGTCGGGTTGGTTTTGCCCTAAAAACCAACCGGGCCCCTGGGACCAAAATGCCAATAACTCTCAGACCGGGCGTCCGATTGACGCGCCGTCTGTCGCGTTGAGATCCTGTTGTCGATACGGAACTTTTGGATACATCAACTTCGGACTACGTGTCAGTTGATGTATCAGCCCCTCGGCTCGTGGAGCGGACCCTCCTAAACGAGCTCGCTACGTGCGAGAACCCTAGCGCTGGCTGTGACCTCGACGACAGAGCAGAGATCCTCCGTGGACTGCGACGACGGCAGAGCAGAGATCCTCAGTGGACTGCGACGACGGCAGAGCAGAGATCCTCCGTGGACTGCGACAACGGCAGAGCAGAGAACCTTCGTGGACTGCAGCGACGACTGTGCAGGGACCTCAGTGGACTGCGTCGACTACTGCACTCAGCGATCCTACGCGGATCAGTGCCCGATCCTGTGTGGGTCCTACTACCGGTTCTGTGTGAGCCACTGCCTACAGGTTCTGTGTGAGCCCGATCCTGTGTGGGTCTTTTGCGGGGGTTAGTACCTATCGATCCTTCGTGGGTCCGACGACTTAGACGGATCAGTGATCGTCTTTGACGTCTTCTGAAAAAGTATACCTGGTTGAGCTGAATCTTATGTTACTCTCCTTTGTGGATTGTGTTGAACTATCCTTTGTGGATTTACTGTTTACTCTCCTTTGTGGATTTGAGTCTTGCTTTCCTATGTGGATTGAGTTGTTCTTGAGCTCGTGAGCAGAGCTAGAAGTGGGGACTTAGGTATATGTATGGGCATATACCTAAGTCAAGTCAGATGTTACTTCGTGATTGCATCTTTCTATATCCTTTGTGGATTTCGGGAGACCTTCGGGGGTCTCGGGGTCCTTACTGAGTAGTTGTACTCACCCCTGCACGGGCTATGCCCGCACCTTGTTGTGTTGGTTGCAGACGACGGACATCACTGATCACGGTTGGGGCATGGAGCAGGACGGTACCTGGAGGTGGACCACTGGGCGGGACGTGCTCGGAGCGGACGTGGGACCCGAGGAGCTTGGAGGCTATCTGTACCCACCCTTCAGGTGGGATTGCCAGTGGACGACACGAGGCCGCCGTCTTTTCTTCAGTTGCTGTACTTTACTTTTCAGTTGTACTTTACAGTTGGGCTTGTATTTCCGGCCCCCTTTACTTTTCTGCACTTTACTTTCCGCTTGCTGACTCTGTGTGGTTGTTACTTATAAAGGCAATGCCTTCCCTGTTTACTGGGATTTTACGCCTTGGTGTTAGTCGCCAGCCCCTGGCCTATGGAAGGCAGGCTTGGGGTAGTCACGGCACGGGCCCCGAGGATGGGTCGTGACATTCAATGTCCTTTAATGGAACAGATGAAAATGTAATTACAGACCAAGGAGATGGACTGTTTGCATTCCAAATATGCCCCTTCACATGGCTCATCAATTGGACCATCCAGAAAACAAAATCCTGAGATACCACTATCATACCATTTTTATATATGGAGGTATTTTTCTACTCTATAAATTTGGCATCCATTGGACTTTTTTACCCAATTATATAGTTGTTTTAGAAAACAATGTGCATTTGTCCATTTTTATCAACATGTTTTTGTAGGATGAAATATGAATGGGTTTTTAATAGTAAGATTCCCTAAAATATGAACCATTTAATCTATATATCATTCTATCTATAAAATTTATTTCACATAGAATAATACCCTCTTTAATTTATTTTTATATTAGGATAAAATTTTGAAAATGTGTACTGATTTTAATTCCCGTATAGAATGGTGGGATGGACTTCGAAGCATCCTTTGGTCCTCATTTTTTATAGTTGGGACTTGGAATTTTTATCCACAATTACATTGGATATTAAATAATATATTTAAAAGTATAATCAAATTTGGTCATGTGGATTGATCATTGTAATTATATCATCATGGCTGGAACAGTTTCATCCTACATTAATTGGGACTTCTTGTGTGGTTGTATGGCCCTCGAAATGGATGAATTCACCAAAGACTTCTTCAAATGATATTTTATATTTTATAAGGAAACAAAAATAAAAATAATCACACAATTTTAATCAGAATTATTATATTTTTAATTAAAACATTAAATGTTCTTGATTGGATTAGTTCAAATAATTCTGAAAAATTATATATTGTTTTAAAACATGGGTATTTGACACCAATTATGAACTTTTACATGAATATTACTGAACAAGTATACTAAAAGTTATAAATAAATGAATTAAATTAATATATTACAATTATATTATCATTTTTATTTCATATGTTAATTTTTTGTTGAAAACATTATTTATAAATTCCATATAATGTCTGAACAAATCACATCGCTCTGAGGAGGCGGTAGTTCACACCTCCAAAAAAGTGTTATCATATTTCAAAAAAATAGAAATAATAATGGTAAAAATTATATAATAATTATACAAGGATAATTAAATTATAAATATCATATAAATCTTATAAAAATATATATTACATAATTATTCACATCCATGAATGGTGAGAATGGATGAATGAATGACATTGATTCGTGAGGTGGTAGTCTATCTTAGACACAAAGGATGATGTTATATCTCATTTGAGGGAAGTGTGTGTATGTGGAGTTGTTAACCATTATATTAAAAAATATTTTATATTTATGAAACTGATTTTATTACACAATCATGGAATAAGAATTATTGAGTGGCAGATATTGAAACAATTCAAAACTGCTTGCAGAATGTTATTACCCCTTCTTTGGGTAACTCATTTAGTTTCCCCAAAGGGATTCCATGTTTGAATGTTTTTCAAAACAGAGGATTCTAGGATTATTGTAAAAATATTTAGTGGGAAATTTGGGTAGTTTTCAGTCAAAAAATGGTTTTATAGTTATGAGGATGTGAGGGGTGTGCGTTCTCTGTTTATAGTGGAGTAGGAGTGGCAATGTTGTAAACATAAAAATGTAAAAACCATTGATATGTCTATATAAATTTAGATCCACAAAAAATTGTTATTTTTTTTATACAATAGGATAGTTGGTAAAAATATTTCTATAAAATGGATTTTGGACCTGTTTCTAGGTAATTAACCCCTTAAATTAATGGTTTACCCCCTTGTAAACTCATTATTACCTTAATCACTATAATTAATTTTATTTGTTTTCACAAAATAATTGTTCAAAAATTTAGATGGACTTATTAAAAATACGTTATCAATATTACCAAGTTATAATTAGATATGTGGAAGAAGTTAATTTCATATTAATCCCATAGATGTGTCATGAAACATGGTTTTAAAAGAAAAAATGATTAAATGTTTGAAACGTTTTTATATCCATTTCAATATGAAATCGGTTCCAGTGAACAAAATTGGACTAATTTATGTATAATTTAAATAATTAAACATTAAAATAATTAACAAATAATTTAAATATATTTATAAATATGATTAAAATGAATATTTCAATTAAAATTCAGTATTTTTATCAATTCATCCAAAAATAAGAGATCTAAAAAAATACAAAAAAATTAAACCTAAGATAATTTCTACATTATGAATTAAAATATTATGTTTATTTTATAAAATTTATTTTTAAAAGGTTCTAAAAATAAATTTACTATTTTTTATGGAAGGGAATAAATAGTTCATTCGAGAAAACTCATTTTTCAAAACATACAGATTTCATAAAAAAAATTATATTTCATTATCAATATTTTTTATTTTTTATAAAAAATAAAAAATAATATCTCAAAATTATTTATTAAATTTCATATATAAAAAATATCTCGATAGCTTATAACTTCCTGGATTAAATGGTAATCATAACAAAGTAATATTTAGTAGAAACTCAATGTTCTCTGTAATGAATGATAGGATGATGTTGCAAATATCACAATATTAATTCGGTGTTTCACATAATGAATGTTTAACTTTTTGGTTGAATGAAATTATAGATAACATTTATATTTAGATTAGTTAAGAATGGTTTTTAAAAAACAAGAGGTGTTTCCTTCCACCCCTCTTAAAATGAAGTTATCCCTCGAAATTCATTATTCTAATACAAAAAATAAGGATATTTTTATCCCATTATATCCCCACATTCCCATGTAGCTACCTCAAACTATTGATTTCTATACCCAACTTTGATCACACGAGTGGCCATGTTTCTCACAAAATTCAATGTATGATCTAGAATTTCATCAGGTTTCTCCTCTTGATAATGATCTTGCTTTTGCGGTATGACCTATATGTTCAACATATGTTCTGGTTTGGGTATGTACTGCCTTCAGATATATATGTGGAACACATAATGGACATGAGAGGTTTTTGGAGGGTGTTCCTAGTAATATGATACTATCCTAATATGATCAAGAACATCATAAGGGACAAATATACCTAGGTCTAACGTTCTCTTTTTTCATGAATCTCACAACCTTATTTTAGTGAGAGATTCATTCAATCACCATATCACCAAAAAAAAATTCATCATCATGGGGAAAGTAATCAGAAAAACATTTCATCCATATTTGAGATTCTTTGATATGATATTAAATTGTTTAAACCTTCTCATCTAGTTCACCAATGATATCAGGTCCCAATATATGTGTTTCACCATCATTATTCAAACATGTATGAGATCTAAATTAATATTTACAAAGGTATTAATAAAGTTATATCTTAATTCTTAAGTGAAATATATTATTATTATTATACTCAACATGAGTAAGGTGTTGATCCCAACGTCATTTAAAATATAAAGAATACGATCTCAACTGTCCTATAGGGTTATAATTTTTTCATTCACACTAACCATTAATCTAAGGTTGATAAGATGTGTGAAAACTCAATTATATATCAAGGGATTACTGAGTATTTTTCTTGAACATTTAGGTGAACTTTAGATTACGATCAGATACACTGGAATGTGGTACTACATGAGGCCTTACAACTTCCTTAATGTATATCCTAAAAATATGAACCAGATAGAAGTCTTCATTGATAGTAATGAAGTTCATTGACTTATTAAGGTGATCAAATACCACACATATAACATTATAATGATTAGAGTTTTCTTGGAGTCCAATGACAAAATCGATGGATATGTTTTCCCATTTCCATTCTGGTATAGTAAATTAATTAAAAATCCCCATTGAATGTTTTCTTTTAGGATTAAATTGCTGGAAAACAATGCACCTAGATACACACTCTATGATATCCCCCTTCACGCCAACACAATAGTAGTATTATATATAATATATTTACATTTTTTACATTTTGAATTTATTGAGAATGAAGATCTATGATAATCTTATAACATGTCCTTCTTCAAATATGTTATGGAAGGAAACCATACACAATTATTGATCCTTATCATTCATCCTAATCAAGGATACACTTAGTGTCATTTCTAACCTTATTTTTCTATTCAATATCTTCATTGTACACCTCTTTAATCGTTACATGGATATTAATTTGAACATTCAATTTGGAAAGATAATATTTTCCCCTTTAATCAGGATTTGATTCTCAATATTTTTAAAATCCCGAAATATTGGTTCTTCTTTTATCCTTATATTGGATAATATTTCATGATCCCTTTGACTCAAAGCATTATAAAAATTATTTTTCTTCCTAGGGTGGAAATGTATTGATAAATCATAATCCTTTATCATATAATATAATATTCTATGGTGAATAATAGACTCCTTAGTTGTGAATATGTATATCATTTCTTTATTGGTATATATGTCATTCTTTTTGCTATTTAGATATACTTCCTTATCTTAAATGAAAAATTACTACAACAAACTCCAAATTATGGGTTGGGTAATTTTTCTCATTAATATTAAATTGTCGTGAGTGAATAGGATATTACAATGTTATTATACGTAGGAACAAATCCAAATATATTCATTAATTAATAACTATATATTAAAAACCCTTCTCAACAATAAGATAATGTAAACATTTTTTGACCCTAGATCACCCTGAGAGGGGAGGGTTGAATCCACGTGTAAAATTTTTCATTCAAAGAGATGGATATTATTCCAACGTTGGTAGGAACCAATTAAACCTATATGAAGGATTTGAAATGAAAACAAACAATCACATTCAGGCATATGACACAACAGTTTTACATGATCACAACTAATGGATTCCTCCAAGGAGCGTACGCTGATATTGTGTTTGTCGTACCTAAATCCACTATTGTTCAGTAGTTTTGGGATTACAATATTAAGTCATTGTCACTATGTTCCATGTAAACTACCTTTAAAATAGTTCAAGGTTAGCTAGATGCATTCCTAAGACCACTACCGTCAACCCCCCTAGCTCACTACCGTGAGAGATGTGTAACTCAGTTTATCAACTTGAAGGACGCTTCAATAGATTTTCAGTGAAGTCTTTCTCAATATTCAACATGAGAAACTTCATTCATCGAAGGCATGAATTGATACACATGAAATCATTGAACCTCTGTGCTGAATGTTTAGAACATGAAATAAACTTACACGTCCAATTGTGCACAACTCCTACCATGTGCGCGCATGATATTAATTGGGTGCACAAGATTTTCCTTTGCGTGTAAGATCCACTATTTTCGAAAATATTATCTTTTTGTATGGAAATATTTTTCCCAACTACAAAATTTATGGGGGACTTCACAATATATGAAAAACCTCGACTTTTACGTGCAACTTCAACGTTTCCATGAAACATCAACTTTTCGACGCAATGTCAAAATTTTCACCAAACTACATCTTATACATGAAACTACCTATTCGTGCAATTTTTACACACACAAAAGATATAATCATCGCAAAATATTCAGATGTAACGAATGAGGGGGTATCCACTTATTTATATGTTTCGCTGACTCCCGAAAACAAAACCAATACTGTGGTGAAAAAACTCTCATTCTGTGCGCAATGATTTCCATGGAGGAACCATTTTTTGAGCACATCTCCAGAGTTATTCCACACCTCATGCCTATACCATTTTTCAAGGTTATGATCCTGAATCATTCCATTCACAAAATTTTTTCAAAACACCTACAATATTGGGTTCAAATTACTTTTCAAATAAATACATTAATTAATTTTTTAAATTTCATACACAAAAATTTGGCAAAAACATGGAAAAGACGCCACCATTAATAATGTTGTCCACTTGAACTATAAGATCACTATATTATTAACAATTATGAGCATCCAATGAGTATTTACACCAAACACAATCCAAACACCATTTTATTCATAGAACGGTCTTGGTTTCAACAAACATAGGTTCATTAATTAACATTCTCTTCAGTTCCTTGAAATTTTCCTCACAATAATCTATCCATTGAAACTTGTAACCCTTATGTGTTAACAACGTTAGATTATTTTATATTCCCGATAATTTATCTTCAAACTATCCATAATATTGAGATAATCCAAAAAAAACTCTAGCTCTCTGTCACTATGGTTGATCAATTCCAACATTCAATAGACTCTATCATTGATGGAACTACTTATATAGACTCTCTTGACATTAGATGATCCCAAAATAAAACATTCTACAACCAAAATTCACACTTTCAAATTTTTTCACATATTTTATACTTCATTAAGGAATTTAGTACAATAATCATGTGGTTTTTATTCTCTTCATTTATCATTGAATGGATAATAATTTTATCTATAAAAACTTCCACAATCTAATCAAGGTAATCTCTAGTGACTCCTTCCATCAAATCCATAAAGATAAAAGGGGAATTAGAAACACCACAATCTATCCCTATGTATTCATGGTGTTCATACCATGTACGTAATTTCATCCTGGGTATATCCTTATTCTTGACCCATGATTTATTTTATCCAAAAGTATAGTTAATCATGGAAAAGAATTGAGCTATGTGCAGTCGATCATACATATCATAGATAAAAGGAAGATGATACTTTTTTTTAATTATCATCATGTTCATATATTGATAATACAGGTATTTTCATATTTTCCTATAATTTTTTTAAAGGAACATGTTATACCCATCTTGACACACATGAAAAAATGAATACCTTTTCTATGATTTCAGGGAGTTTCATCTCCAATTATTATAAATCAATTAGTACCATTTTATATGTCGTGTTGAAACTTTTGGGGAAATAGTAATGACTTTTATTTAGGACACTACATATCATTTTGGTGGAAGGATAAGATAAATTCAAGAATGATATCTATAAATTTATCAATAGTAGGCATATCATCGACGAAAATTTGGTCCCCATTGATATAAGATAAATATTCATTTAGAATAGGAATTGATACCCATACACCTGTTGTAATCTCTATAAATGGTTCATAAATATCATCACATTGAGAGAAGATCATAGGCTAGATTTAAATATTAAAAATAATGTCCATTTGACGATAATTGATGCGAGAATTTTGTATATAAAGAAACTACATGCCTAATTTGACTTCAAACTAATATAGGAGAAGACTGAATAGATTTACAGAAATTAAATTCCCACAAAATCCAACTATTTAGGAATAATTCACATGACATGTTATCATCGAAATATTATGGATATTAACTTCTAATTTTAAATATAATCATCTTGGGGGAATCATAATATCTTTAGAAGATTAAATTTACATTAATGAGTGGGTAGATCCATAATAAAATAATAAATTAGTTGTTCTAGAGTGGATGGTATCTGTACCTTTCACCATTTCATTATCAAACCCCTTGTCTGTAACAATTATTGCGTGAGATTTCCCCATTTCATATGACTTAAAATGTTATTAATTTCAATCATCATTTCTCACTTTCTATTTTGTGAACTAGTTAGCATAATTACAATTCTCTTTCCCCTTGTATCACTAATGTGGGGGATGGGAATTCTTTTCATATTTTCCTCCATTCACATTATTATCTATCTCATTCCCATCACTTGAGAAAAAAATTCCAAATAACATTCCGCTATGCTCTAAAAATATTTATTATACCCCATAATAAAATTTCCTCCATGATTCTTCTGGAACATAGATCATAAAGGAGTGAAAATATAATTTTCTCCATTGTTTTTAGATTTCCCATTAAATTTCATCTTTGTTCCCAGTCAAAACCATCTAATCGATACTTAACTCCAACATCCATTTCATCCTTGATTTCAAAACGAAAAATCACTTCATAGATGCTAATAAATCTTATGGATAACAAACTTATAAAACATTTAATTAAGCCATAAATGAGCCTATATACATTACTTTTGTATTGTATATTAATAACAAATGTGTTCCTCATAATCATTAAAAAAATTATCCTCATCCATACCAACAGATTCATCATCCCTTTCCATTAGTTCGTGGAACAGTTTCTTTATCATTTTATGTATAATATTTGTAATATACTTATAGAAATACAATTTCATTAAATCATCCCAATACATGGATTCAATTTCATCTTGTTTTATAATATTCATTATTCGAGTCCACCACATGTTCACTTCACATTATAATTAATAAATTTCCAGAATGAATTTCTCATGTTCTGAACGCAGGTGAATAGAGAATATATTCTCAGTTGTACTGATCCATTGTTTAGAAACCAGTGGATCATAAGACCCACTGAAAGAATATATACAATATGTAAAGCCCAAATCCTACACTTCCCGATTATGTACTAAAATTTGTTTTATATTTTTTTTATACAAGTTAAATACACAATTCATTATACATCAGAGGATGTTTTATGGTTTAGTTTATAGAGGAATAGGAAACAACTTATATACATTAAATCATTGATTTCAAAAATAATTACAAAATTACTAATTTGATTAATCACCCCTTTACCTTAAATTTCTTTTTTTCATCTATGTATTCCTATGAAAAAACATATAAAAACAATGTATGAGTGTAAAATTCTAAATAGGGGATATAAAAAGAAATAAAAACCATTATTTAAAAAATACTTATAATTTTCCCATTGAACATAAACTTAATACCATTAATTATGAATCCAATAAATTCCCATAAATTCATTTAATGTATAAATAAAACTTATTCGAAACATGTGGAATTTAATACATAATATTTTAACCATCATGGATACAATATGATTTGTAACCCACATGGCTATCGTACAATGTAACCCTCATGGCTACCTTATGGTGTAACCATCAAAATTACGCATGGATTAACCTTACAGTCGACCTACAATGTAATCATAATCAATGAATTAGTGGGATATATAGGTCCAAACCATCATTATTAGCAATTACAAAGAACTAAAAAATAATCAAAAAACAATAATAATTTCATAAAAACATTTCTTTTGAATTATGTAAAATAATAATAAGAGGATTTTAAAAAAAATCCCTTAAAAATATCATATATTTGATCTGAGAAATAAATAGTCTGAAATGAACATGTGTATAAACTGTAAATAAACATAATAAAACACAATATTAATAAACATTATTCACAAAAATAATCTTTTTACCATATAATTAATGAAGTCGAAGATTAAACCCAAAATAGAAATTGGGTTGTGAATTCCCTTACCTTGGGATTATCTTACAACAAAACCTATTTATACCTGTTATATAATAATTAAAAGTGTGTTATTAATATCTTATGCAATATATTCAAGTTTATAACAACTTATATGATAATTTCATAACATCATTTCCCCACTTCAATTTTAGTATTTTTATCCATCGAGGTTTTTAGTTGCGTTCTTGACAGGATATCAATTGTTAGTTTATAAAAGGGGTTTCTTGTTGAATGGAATAAAATCATCATAAGTGGGAAAAAATGTGGTTAACATGTTTCCAAAATATTAAAATTTTCTGTAAATAAATTTTATTATACGGTATTAGGATGAATGATTAGATAAATCACGTGTGATTTTCATTTAGATCATTTTGGTTATTCTTTGATAATCATGAACATGTTTCATTGTATAACCTAATATTATGAATAAATGTTAACTCAATAAAATAAAAGAGGTTATGTGATACAATTTATAATCTATTTTAACCACTACATTTGTTTTATGAATATATTATTTGGATGTAAAAAACTGAATACGCATTGTCCTTGATGTCGGTAAATCTACACATCATAGACAATGTTTTCACTTTTAGAATAAGTGGAAGAGGAGATGAATAATGATGATAAATTTTACCATTATAATGATAAAATACCAAAATATATATATAATAATATACATTTAAATTCCTCTTGGATAATGGCGGGAGAATATTGTATAAGTAAAAAAAACAATTGAAATGAAACTAGAAAAAATTGAATGAGGGTTTTTACCACTTGATCTCTTCTCTTTGAGATACCTTTTAAGGCCTTTTGATGTGGCCTTTTGGTTATACTAGAAGCTCATGGGTGTAGAAAGCGGCTTTATGAGCTGATTTTTTCTTAATTTATACAATTCTCTAATCTTGATAAGTATGAGGGGATGAGGGGGTGTGGGTGGTATTTATAGTGGAAGAAAGGGCATTTTTAGTCAATTTTCAAAGGTCTCCTGATTAGTGGTATTTGATACACCATGTGTTTTCCCATGTTTTTATACCATGTTATTGGCCATTCTGGACACCTCATATCCTATTTTAATCCCATAGATTCTACTATAAATATTACATCATTATGATGTCACTAAACACCTGAAAACATAATATTGTATTTTTAACTACACACCAAAATTTCAACGCTATTAGGAAATTCATAAAACAAAACATAATATTGTTGGACACATATAATTCAAAATTTAGTCAATTTTTTGAAAATAATTTTATTAATATGATCAATTAAATTTTTAATTAAAAACATAATTTTTTCTTAAAAATAAAAACATTATTTCTAGATATCATTTTATATCAACATGAAAAATTAGTCAAGATATCATTATCCTATAACATTAAGAATATAAAATAATATTATTATTTACTATTCATAAGGTTCCAAGTACATTTCATATTACTATTCATAGGGTTATGTTATTATTTACTAAAAAATCATGTTGGTTTTATCTGATTCAAAATAAATTACTAGTTGCAACCATGTCTGTCTGCTTTTCAAAATAAAAAACACAGAAGTTGAAACATTTTTTATAGTGGTTTGTTTATAAAGGTCAAATAATATTTAGTAACTTATATAAGCACATTTTTTTCATTTTAAAATATCAATATGTAATATTCTCCCAACCTAAAATAATTTTATGCTTCCTAATTCGTTCATTGTCATTATAATTTTACATTTACATTTTGAGAATTATGATTTTATTTTTATTAATTGTAATTAATTAACTATAAATTAAGAAGTAAATTATATCCCTATTTTTTAAAATAATCATCTGATCTCCAATTTTGTCAACACAATTCCAAAAATCCTAACTCTAAATCCCTAAACTAGGACATTTGGATTCGGTAATTAAACATGTTTTGTATTTCATTATAACAGAAAAATACACAGTAAATTATACATATGAGGACCTTTTATGGTCTAGGTTTTGGAGTATTTGGCATCAACTAACAGACATTAAATAAGAGTTTACAGAAAATAATTACCAAATAACTAATTCAATTTATCTACACATTAACCTTAATTTTCCTTTGAATCTCTAATGAATCCTATAAAAATAATTTAAAAACTGCGGATGTGCACAAAAAGCTCAGTATGTGTTATAAAAATATGGAAATAACCCATTAGTCAATAAATACTGGTAATAATGTTTCCTTTGAAGATAAACATAATAAAATTACATATGAAAACCCGAGTTTCCAATTAAAATTATTCAATGCATAAATAAAACATATAAGAAACATGGGGAATTACATAAATAATATTGTAACCCTTACAACTACCATATAATTTGTAACCCTCATGACTATAATACAATGTAACCCTTAGGAATAACTTATTTTGTAACCATCGCATTACAAAATTGGGTAACCATACAGTTGACCTCCAAAATAATCACGCCCAAAGTATTTGAGGAAATATAGTTCCCAACCGTCATGGTAAAAAATCCCATGAACCAAAACATAATAATAAGACATTAATTATCTCATAAAAACATTTCATTTTAATTTCATAAAATATATTTTTAAAATAGGATTTAAAAAAGGAATGTCTGATACAAAATCGTACAATTGATGTGAGAATGTAATAGAATGAATGAAATATGTGTACACACTATAAATAATAATAATACAACATAATATAAAAAAAAATCATAAAACTATATAATTAATGATGTATATTATTAACACAAAGAATGGAAATGGGTTATGAATTCCTTTACTACGTGTTCTTATTACATTAAAACTTTATTAAGCCTCGTATAAAATGTTAAAAAGTTTGTTCTTAATATTACACAGATACATATTCTTTTTTATAATACCTTATATGATCATTTCACAACATCATTTCACCCTTAAATTATTTTTATTTTTTTCCTTCTATTGTTTCGGGTGTGTTCTTTACATGGTTTCAATGGCTGGTTCGTAAATGGTTTTATTATTGAATGGAAGAGAAAATACATAAGTGGAATGACAATATTTTAATATGTTTTCAGAATATTAAATTATTTCTTAAATATTTTTGGTTATATGTTATGAGGATGAGTAATTAAATAAATAATTATTAATTTTCATTTAAATCATTTTTGAGGTTCTTCGATAATCATGAACTTGTTTCATTATATAACTCAATATTATATATATATGTTAACTCAAAAATGTAAGAGTTGTTATATAATTAACGATGAAATCTATTTCAACAACTAAAATGGTTTTATGGTCATATTTTTATGATGTAAACGAAATTAATGGCACTTCAACCACGAAGATAGTAAATCGACACGTCACAAATGATGTTTTTATTTTTAGAATAGGAGTAATAGGACTGTAAGAATGATGATGAATTATTAAATAATATTGATAATAATCAATAATATATATATATTAATTAAAATTTTATTACAATTTTATAATTTTAATATATATGTGTATAAGAAAAAAAAATTGAAAATAAAATAAAAGAAAATTAAAGAAGATTTTTAGCTCTTGATAAATTATCCCTGAGATCCTCCTTAAGGCATTTTGATTTGCCCTTTTGGTGAGACCATCAGGTCCTTGAAATGGGAAAGGCCATCAGAAGGGTAATATTTATAATTTTGAAAATTCTTAATGTTTGATATGTGTAAGTGGAAGAGGGTGGTGGGGGTGGTATTTATAGTGGAAGAGAAGGTGGTTTTAATTAATTTGAAAGGTCACATCATTAGTGGTATTTGAAAAACCATGGGATTTCCCTTGTTATTGGACACTTGGTACACATCATATCATATTATAATCCACCAAATTCTACAGTAATGATTAAATTAATATTACATCGTTATAGTTTCATTAAACACCCGAAAAATTAATACATTGTTTTTTTACTATTCTTCAATGATTCGACTATTTCATAAAAATATCTAAAACACCATCATTTTTTAAAGTGATGAGTTAATAAATGAATCCCATATTTTGAAAATATATTTCTAAATATTATTAATTTAATTTTTAATTAAAATCATAATTTAATCATAAAATAAGAAATTTAAAATTATAAATCATTTATTATCACCTTGAAAAATTAACGTAAATCTCATTATCATATAACCATAATAAAATAAAATTATAATTTTATTTAGTATTCATAAGTGTCACACTACTATTTATATTACTATTAAAAATGGTATGTTACTATTCATCAATAAATCATGTTGGTTCTATCAGACTCCAAAAAACTTACTAATTGAAACGACATTTGTCCCTTTTTTGAAATTCAAAACATTGAAGTGGAAAATTTTTGTTTAATTGTGTGTTTATAGAGGTCTCATAATGTTTGTTAGTTTATTTAGGCACATGGTATTCCCTTTTAAATTCTTAGGATGTTACATTCCTCCCCCTAAATGAATTATGACCTCACAATTCGATCATTATGGTTATAATTTTGAATATACATATTCATAATATTGAAAAAATATTTTTGTATGTGTACTTAATTAAATAGATGTTGAAAAGTAAATTATATTTCAATTTTATTAACACAAAATATAATCTCTAGTGTTGTCTAGACCGTTCTATTGATAACATCTATAAATCCCTAAACTCGCACTTCCAGATTCAGTGCTAAAAGATGATATGTAATTTTTTATTACTGAAAAATAAAAAGTACATTATACATCTGAGGACCTTTTCTGATTTAGCTTCTGGAGGATTAGACAACAACACACATACATTAAATCAGGGTTTACCAAAATAATTACAAAATAACTAATTGTATTTATCCACACATCCACCTTATGTTTCCTTTAAACATACGAGGAATCCATTGGAAAAAATTTTAGAAACATGGGACGAGTACAAAAAGAACATTAATGGTTATAAAGAGAATGAAAAAACCATTAGGTATTTAATAAAAATAAAACATTTTCATTTGAACATAAACACAATAACATTACTTTTGAATACCTGAAATTCCCGTAAAATCATCAAAAAAATAAATAAAAAATATTGGGATGTTTTGTAATTAAATACATAATATTGTAACCATCATGGATACCATAAGATTTCTAACCCTCCCTACTATCGAACAATGTAACCATCATGGATACCATATTGTGTAACCACCGATGTAAAAAATAGAGTAATCATACAGTCGAACTACAATGTAATCATAACCAATTCATTTGAAGGAGATATTGGTTCCACCGTTCAATATAAAAAATTCAGAAGAACCATAACATTATCATAAAATATGAATAATTTATTAAAAATAATGCTTTGTAAATTCGTAAAATGGAATTTTAAAAATGAATTTTAAAAGGATAGTCCATTTCAAATATCATATACATGATGTGGGAAATTAATATAATTAAAGGAATATTTTTATACAATATACCTACACATAAAAAACATTATATAATAAAAAACTCATCACACGAATAATCATAGTACCGTATTGTTAATGATGTTGAAGATACCCCAAATATTTGATATTGGGTTATGAATTCACATACCTCAGGTTCTTCAAACTTCATAACATGATTATGACATATGTATAATGGTTAAAAGTTTGTTAGTAAAATCTTATATAAACATATTCATGTTTATAACACCTTATATGATCGTTTCATAACATCATTTTACCTTTTAATTATTAGTATATTGTTTCTTCCATTTTCATGGGTGTGTTTCTACATGATCTCCATAGTTGCTTCGTAAAGTGTTTTATTATTTAATTTAATAGAAACTCCATAGGTGCAATTAAATGGTTTTAACACTTTTCCAGAATATTAAATGATACCATAAATAATTTTGGTTATATGGTTTGAGGATGAATCCATAGATAAATCATTAGTAATTTTTTTAGATAATTTTGGTGGTTCTTTGATAATCACATACTTGGTTCATTATATAACATAATATTATGTTTACATGTTAACACTAGAACATTAAAGTGGATACACAATACACTTTAAAATATATTTAAACCATTAATTTTTTATGACTATCTTTTATGGATGTAAAACTAATTGATGAAACATTATCCTCGACGTCGATAAAACAACACATTATAGTAGATGTTTTTATATTTATAATAAGAGTAAGAGTATAGGAAGGATGATTTCCATAATCATGATAAAAATCCTGAATATATATAACAATAGAGTTTTCATGCATCTATGATAATGGCAGTAGAAGAGGTTATTTTAATAAAAAATAATTGAAATGAAATCACACTAAAATAAAAGAGGATTTTTACCTAATGATCTATTTAGATACCTCCCATCCATGAATTATGTCTATATATTTCTACTAATGAAATAATATCAATATTTTAATGAAATATTTTCCAATTAACATAAATCCTTGAATATTTATATAGATGGGATGAAATCATTATTACACTAAATTATTTCACTAATAATTCAATATTTAATTTTCATAGTTGAGAATTAGTAGACAGACTGAATAGTCAGGATATGAATAAATGTGTAAAAACAATACAAAATAATATATTTTCATTTCATTAGTGGATAATAACTGTAAATTTAACCACATGATATTAATTATAAACATTATTTATAATTAATTCACAATATCATTTATTCTCCATTGTGTTTGAAGGTTGCTAATTTATGTTCAGTCAATAAGGTTTCCATATGACTTTTCCATTTATTCATGTTTTGAAAATCAGAAACACTATATCTTAAGGAAAATTTCTTTTCCCCTATGTTTTATCTTGATAAGGAAAATTTTCCTTCCTTACGGAAAATTTTCTTCCTCAAGAAATATTCTCTCCTTACCAAGTTATTCATCCATTGCGGAACTTTTCCTTCCCCCAGGAAATTTATCCATACCATGTTTTCATTGTTCATATCATAACATCTCTAAAAATAACTCATTCTATTTCTAAGTATAAAATTTGGTCGTCTATCTAAAACCTCAGAAAAATATAAATTCATAAACATAGATCATTCTATTTTTAGGATCCGAATTCAGCTTTTGAATTCTATGAATTCAAATTCTGAACTGTATGAGTTCAGACTCTGAATTCTCTGAATTCGGACTCCAAACATTCTGAGTTCAGACTCCGAATTCTCAAAATTCAGACTTCGTATATTCTAAGTTCAAACTATGAATTCCCTGAATTATAACTCCAAACATTCTGAGTTTAGACTCAGAATTCTTTGAATTCAGACTCCAAGCCTTCTGAGTTCAGACTCGAAATTCTCTGAATTAATACTCTGAATTCTTAAGTATTCAGACTCTCAATTTCCATGAAATTCAGACTCCCAAATTCTATTTAATTTAGTCCTAAATTATTTTGAAAACAGAATACGAATAAAAATGTATTATAGACACCGAATTTGATTTTGGTTAGACTCTAAACATTTATTTTTTACTTACACTCTGAAAAATGGATTTGGTTATGCAACTATATTTTTTCTGACTCATGTTATAGTTATAAAAAAAATTCATGCTTTCAATTTATAAGCAACCTTTGTTTGAGTGACATGTGTACATGTCCCTCCAAAATTCATGGAAAAAGATGACCATTGGATATGGGAGCCGACCGTTGAACATGTTCCTATAAATAAGATCTCATTTGAATGAGCTCAACACTGTTCTACGACTCTAGGGATTACATGCTTCTGAAGTGATTTCTAGAGAGAGACTTTCATGCATTGTTCATACTGAACATCTTGTTCAGAATGAATTCTTGCATATCTGAATGTTTCATAGTACATTCAAGGGCTTCCGGGGATTGGATGCCAGAGGTTCCGACTACCTTGAAGTTTGAGGGATTGTGGGGATAACAAGAAAGACATAGATTTTTATATTGTGGTATTACCCAAATGTGGGTAAGACAAAATTTCATGAAATTATAAACTAAGGGACCTCTATATAAGGTTTTTGGATACCCTTATCTTTGGGATACAATATTTACAACTTGTTACTTGTATTGTTTCAAGTTTTATACTTCATTTTGGTTGTTTAGGAATGTATAAATATCTTATACTTTCTTATACTTGTACTCAGACTAGTATGATTCTATATGCATTAAGTTATAATCTTTATATTTATAATTTTTTCTTGTGTTTCATTTCCGGAACAATATTTTCAGAATCACGCATGCTTGTAGAAGTAATATGACTATTGAATTTACCTAGATTAATTAGGACAAACATTACCCCAATTAAAAGTTCCAAAGGAATTTTTTAAAGTATACAATTCACCCCCTATTGTATATTGTGAATATATATCATCTTTGTTATCCTACAATTGGAATCAGAGGAGGTATCTGAAATGATTATATTCACATATAAGTTTTTTTTTCTCACATTTTTCATTGTTCTATATTTTCCATGCTTACGATATTTTTTTCCTTATTTACAAACATTTATTACTAACATGTTTGTGTGGAAAGATATTTTCTTTGAGATGGTAGGAATGAATTTTCATTCTATTGACAATCATAATCCTAGTATACCACATATATTTGATGGGAATGATTAGGAATAATGGGGAGATCGTGTGAAGATGTTTGTCCTCAATACTGGAGTGGGCAACTTTGTTATGTTGACTGGAGATTACAAGATTCCTGATAAGGATGTTAGAACTTTTACAAATCAAGAGAAATCTGAATAGTAGCATAACTATAAGGTACTCAATACTTTGTTGTGTTCCTTGACCTGGAATATATATATCCAAATTTCTTCTTCTGAAGCAGCAAATTGTATTTTGAAGAAGCTTGAAGTTACTCATTTTGGTACTTCCAATGTTATTGATAATAGAAGAGATATGCTTAGAGCTGAGTACAATGATTTTTGATTTCCTTATGGAGAACCTATATTTAAGGTACAACATAGATTTATTATTATTGTCCACACCTTAAAATCCATGGGTGAAAAAGGTTTGGATGATGAGGCACTTGTAGACAAGATTATTGACATCGTGCCTAATGAGTCATAATCCACGAGGATAGCTATAGAGGACAATAGGAAAGTATCACATATTACTCTTGATAAACTTTTTGGAACACTTCATCAACATAAGACTAGATTGAAGAGAGATGCAGACAATGTTAAGAAAACGAATGGGAATGGATGTGATTCTTTTATAACTACTTCAAATCATATTAAATCCAAGACTCCATAGAGAGTAACAAGATATAAATCTATGAAGGTTAATGTGTTATCTGAATCAAGTGAAAGTGAACTGAACTAGATAATAAATCTCAAAGTTTGATCAAGATAGTTTGGAAGAAATATTTTTATTATAGATACAAGAAGGATGAAATAATGGATAGGAAATAATCCGAAGTCACTTGTTATAATTGAAAAAGTGCTGGATATATATTCCCAGATTGTCCTATGCTTAAGAGGAGAGATAGAAATGAAAAGATTTCTGAGAGGAATAGAAAAAAGTTCTACAAATCTAAAGAAATGAATTTTTTGAAAGGTAATGAAACATGGAGTACCATTGTTGGATACTATTCTATGAATCCCCGGATTACGAATCATCTGGACAGAAGAATCTTGGTCTAATAGCCAGACTACATATTATAAATCATTGTTTAAGGGAAATGGTAACCAATACTCAATCCATTACAAATGTATCGAATAATTTTAATTATAGTGATATTAAATACAATGAATCATCGAATGAATAATCTTATTCTGATGAAGATAATACTTTACCTAACTATGATGATGTTTCTAGGTTTTCTAAGATCCTTGAGAATGAAAATTCTATTTTCAGGAAAATGATTGATAAAGCATATACTGGAATTTTTTATCTTACTAAGGAAATAGCAGATATTTCTAAATATCTTTATAAGAAACCCCTTTATTTTGAATTTATTTCAAAAAACCTTGAGGAATTTAATTTGTATAAGGATAAAATTTTAAAGGATCTTTAAAAAGTAATTTCAATGAAAAATATTTTTGAACCCAACTCTAGTGCTAAAACTGATGTTTTTAGGATAAGAAATTAGTTATTAGACTAAATTTAGAAATATTTACCTTGAGGAAGTGTTTTCCAAAAATTACCTTAGGTATTGAAAAATTTGATAAGATGTTATACCAAATTCGACCTCTAAAGAATAATACTGGATTTTGTTATACTAGTCCAAAACCGATATTTAGTAACAATTACTTTTTTCCACAACATGCACTATTCTACACAATGTGTAAGTGTGGTGGGAATTGGGAAAAACAATTTCCCCAAAAAAAATCAGTCATTATCTGTTCATAAATCTTATTTTTCAATGAAATTGTGGGTACATAAAATTTTTCTTTCTCAAAATTCTGGATCTATGAATGTTTGGGTTCTGAAAGCCTAACTCTGTTATTTTTGGGAAAATAAAGACAATAACAACAAAAATACATGGTACATTGAATGGAAGAGTACATCCATAAATTTTCATTTCTTAGGAGATTAATTAGTTTATTGGTCATGCAAAAAGAAACACTCATTATCATCTTCCACTACAGATGCTGGATATGTAGCAGCTGGAATTTGTTGTGCTCAAGTGTTGTGGATGCAACACAGACTAACATGTTATGGCATGAGTTTTACCAAAACAAAAATTATATTTGATAATACTAGTGCCACTGCCTTAAGTAAAAACCTTGCACATCACTCTCATGTAAAACACATAGATATTAGGAATCACTTTCTTAGGGATTACACACAAAAAGTAGATATCAGTTTTCAATTTATTAGAACAAAAGATCAACATGCTGATATTTCACAAAATCTTTACCATCTGATAGATTTGAATACAATAGACAGAAGTTAGGAATGATAACCGTATGGTAATTTACTATATGGACATCCTATTAAAACCAATCTCCAAATAGTAAGGAACTAATTTTCATAGAGTGAGTACATTATTTCATTAGATTTATAATTTTTTTGTAGTCTAAAAATTTTTCGGAGTCCAAAAATTTTTCGTAGTCTAAAAACTTTTTCTTTTTCTAAAACATATTCCATAGTCAAAATAATTTCCTAGTCTAATAGACTTCCGTAGTCTAAAATTTTTTCGTAGTCAAATGTTTTCATATTAAAAAATTTCTTAATGAATATTTTCGTACATAAAATTTTCGTAAGGAAGATTTTTGAACATAAAATTTTCGTAATAAATATTTTTTTACTAAAATCTTTTGTAATCGACATTTTCATATTGAAAATTTTCGTAATCAACATTTTTGGAATCTTATGTTCTTCATGAAGAATTTTCCTCCTTACGAATAATCATTCTAGAAATCTGAATGGTATGTTTTCTTTCCTAAATTTTCATAATAATCATTTACTTATTGGTATTTTCATCTATTTTTAAAAATCTTTAATTTACGTTTTCTCGAATCCTAATGTTTTTAATAAAAACATAAAATGACTGGAATCCATGAAAATTCTTCTTCAGTCATTTTTTTGTCGTCAGATCTGATCAGAAGGTTTTTCAACATTTGGATTGTGAATAGAAGTCGAATTGTCACATCAAATGCCTATATAAAGGACCCCCTGATGGTTTTCCCACATCAAAACCGAAATCTCTTTTGTGCTAAAGCTTTTCCCTTCCTACAAAAGCCTGCTCCAAACATCTCAGATCTTCCTTACTTCTGAATGTCTGCTGAAGTCTCTTCTAGAAAATAATGCAATTTATCATGCCAATCTATGGATGGAAGATATATAGAGAAAGGTTTGTTGATCCAATGTTTTATGCCAAATGTGAATCTATTATTTCCCAAAATATCAAACTCAATAGCTGGGAGAGTGTATGTATTTCAAAACAAAATATCAAGATTTGGTATATCCTAATTTGTTAATTGAGTTCTACAAGTTAGTTACTTTATTTATGGATGAATGTAGGAAACAGTTTTCTTTCATTTGTTATGAAGATACATATTCAATTTATTACACCATGTATGAAAGCTTGGTTGGTATTCCTTATGAAGGGTAAGATGAGTTCTGTACTTACATGCTACCTGATGATCAAGGATGTTTTATCAAGAATGAATCCATGGCGTGTCTTGGTCTCAAAAAGTAAATTCTCCAAAGATTCATCATATGTATACAAAAATTTAGATTCTTGAATTTTGGGTTCAAGGATTCATTATTTTGAGAAAAGTTGATAAGGATAATCTAATGAAGAGTGACATATATATTTTTGACTTCATGGTGAATTTATGGAAGATAAATTTGGTTATGTACATTCTAATTACGATTGATAATATTATGAATGGGAATTTGAAATCTCAAATTTTTATGTATTCATCCATTCTGTCAAAGTTGATTGTTCGGTGTTTGGATAACATAAAAATTCCTTTCACATCTACAACATGTAATTGCAAAGTCATGTTGCAGAGTGATGACACCTTGAGAAGGATGAAAGATGGTTTTCACAAACAATCAGATGAATTCTATGATTGGCCTGGAGAGGAATTTCATGCTCTATTAATACAACAGGAGGTGGATGAAACCTCTAAAAAGGGCGGAAGGAAGAAGAAGGTAAAAGATGTGGAAGGGAAGGAAAAAATCCCAATAGAAATGAAAACCCAATCTGCCCACCCCCCTCCGAATCCAAAGAAACAATAATCTTATCCTGATGATGTTATGGCTAAGTGGTGGGAAGAAAATAACAATCAGATATAAGGAGAGCATAATTTTGGCTTGGACCCTTCTGAGGGAAAATCCTTGAAGGAAAAGGCAGCTGAAGAACATGAGAAGAAAGAGGAAGTGAAGAAGTATAAGAAAAATTTTTCTGAGGCAAAGATAGTCCAATCAATTCTAAAGGGTGTTGATAAAGAATCCAAAAATATTCTGGTACTAGAATCCTTTCTGATAAAATTTTTACTAGAGACTCTGAGTAATAAATTTGTGACCTAGGAAAAATTCCAAGAAAAACATAGTAAAGTAGAAAAATAATAAGATAGTGGTGATACCGAAGACATGATAAAGCAAGTTCAAGATTTTCAAGAGAAGTAATGTCTTAAAAAAATCATTCTAAACATCTGAAGTTGTGTCTTAAAAACATGCTACCCTAGGAAAAGATGAGAGGAGTGGAGTAGAAGTGAACAACGTGTATAAAAAAGAATACCCCAACCATTACTTCATTCAGCTAGAGGATGCTGAGGCAAGAGCTGAGAAGGAAGAGGTAGATGAAGATGAAATTGTGCAACTATTTAATAGTGAATACGAATCACCCAATCAAGAAGAAGTAATTAGGAAGGATGATAAGAGAAAACTAGTGGTTGTACATACACCTAGAAGAGCAGTGGTGGAGATGAAGGATGTGAGTGCTTCATCGGTGAGGAAAGCAACTGATATAAAAAAATAATCCACACCATGGAAAATATCTGATTCGGAATCATCCTCTCTTGGACATGATTTTATTTTCCAATCCGCCAAAAATATTGTTGGAACTATCCCTCTATTTCCAATCATACAATCCATATGCTAGATGGTTCATCATTCCTCAAATCAAAAACCATATTTAGTATCTATGGTGATGGATAAGTGCATCATACATGAGGCCACTTTCAAAGCCATTTTCATACACTGTGAATCACACAAATGATCTTGCAACAAGATTAATACGGGTCAAAGAAAACTATATAAGACATGAGACTTCTTGATGAGTTACAAGAATGTGTCAAGGATGCATTTAACACCGAATATGTGAATATCAAGGATATCAAAAATAGTTTTGATGAAAATATAACTCTGGAATAGAATTATCAGATGCCAGAAGTGAATGATCTGAATGGTAAATTATATTCAGTTTCTCAGATATGGAAGAGGGAAAGAGATCTTAGAATCAAACTTGAAGAAAAATTTTATAATAAAGAAAAATTTCTAAAGGGACAGGAAGAATCTGTTAATGCCCAAGAAGAAAAACTAAATGCCATAGAGAAGAAAATAGAAGATCAAGATCATCTTTTCAAATGTGCAGAGGAAGATCATAAGGACCTCATGAAGATCAAAACCATAGTAAATAAGTTTATTCTAATAGAGAAGGAAGGATAATTTTTTTCAATTCCAATATTTAGTTGTATTCCTTACTTCTATAAATCTTTCCAATTGTAATGAAATTTTGGGTTGTTCTTTATATTTTTGGTTATGTATTACTAATATTTCATGTACCCCATTACTTTTTCAACTCCCCTTAATACTTTTTGATAATGATAATGGGGAGAAAAGAATGATAAAAAACAATACAAAGTAAATGAATTAATTTCCCTAAGTAAAGGGGAGTTCATCTGGGGGTTCTTATCCTAGAATAATTTTGTATGCAATAAAATTCTAAGTCTCAATCCGGAAATCTAGAATAAGATCCTTAGTGTTTCCAAATCCTAATGGGGAGTTAGTCTAATTCCACTTTTCCCTTCTGTTAAGGGAGATATGTTTTATTTTCAATGTCTAGGAAAATATTTTCTATTCCCTTGCATTCTTTTTCGTAAGGTTGTTTGTGCTTTCCATAAAGGGGATGATTGTTGAGTCAATAAGTGTTTCTTATTACTTTTAAATTTCGTCATGTTTTGAAAATCATAAAAACTTTATCTTAAGGTAAAAAATTTTTCCCTTTGTTTTATCTTCATAAGGAAAATTTTCCATCCTTAAGGATATTTTCCTTCATCAAGAAATTTTTTCTCCCTACAGATTTTTTCTTTCATAAGAGAAATTTCCTTCCAAATTTTTTTTAACCTTACCATGTTTTCATTGTTCATTTCATAATTTCTCTAAACCAAAATCATTTTCTTTATAGGTATAAAATTCAGTCTCATATCTAAAACATTGGAATCATATTAATACTTAGTCATAGAGCAATCTGTTTTCAGGATTTAAATTTAGATTCTGTATTCTTTGAATTCAGACAATGAACATTCAGAGTTCGGTCCCCAAATTATCAGAATTCGGACACCGAAATTTCAATGTTCAGACTCTGAATTCTATGAATTCAGACTCCAAACTTTCTCAGTTCAAACTCTGAATTCTCTGAATTTAGACTTCGAACATTCTGAGTTCATACTCCGAATTATCAGAATTTAGACACCGAACATTCTGAGTTCAGAATCCAAATTCTATGAATTAAAGATCTGAATTCTAATGAATTCAGACTATGAATTTCCATGAAATTAAGACTCTAGGATTCTATAGAATTCAAGTTCCAAATTATTTTAAATACAGAATCTGAATACCCATGTATAATAGAAAGTGAATGTTATTTTGTTTAGACTCGGAACTTTTATTTTTCCTTACACTCCAAAAAATTTATTTGGTTCAGTAGCCATATTTTTTCTTACTATGGTTAATGTTATTAAACGATGTAATTATTTATTTTTCTAACCAACCATTGATTGAGTGACATGTGTACATGTCCCTACCAAAATGATGAAAAAATATCATAGTTGGAAGAGGGATCCGACCATTGAAGATGTGCCTATAGATAAGAACTCATTTGAATTTGCTCAACAATGTTATATGACTCTAAATATTACATGATGCTGATGTGATTTCTAGAGAGGGACTTTCCTTCATTGTGCATACTGAAAATCTTGTTCATAATTGTTTCGTGCGAATCCGATTGTTGTTGTGTACATTCGTATTGAGGGATTAACCTGGTGTGGGTAAGACAGAAATTCTTGAAAGTATAAATCAAGGGACCACTATCCAAGGTTTTTGGATACCCATCTCATTGGGATAAAAGATTTACTACTTGTTACTTCAATTGTTTCATGTTTTCCTCTTTATTTTGGTTGTTAATTAAAGTATAACAGTTTTACACTTTGTTATACTTGTACTATGATTAGTAAAATTCTATACACTTTAAGGTTTAATATTTATCTTTTAAACTTTTCTTATGTTTCATTTCCGGAACAATATTTATGGAATCAATCATGTTTTTTGAACTAAGAGGTATAGTGAATTTACCTGGTTTAACATTGTTAAACATTACCATCTTTAAAAGTTCCAAAAGAATTTTTTAAAATATAAAATTCACCCCCTCTTGTATAGTGAGCATCTATATCATTATTTCAATCCTCAAATTTAGTCAGCCAATTTCACTTACGGATTGGTGTATTCATATTTTTATTCCCAAACACCGTACAAATAAAACAATGTTGTATGGGAGGTGCATTAGGTTGAAATTTATTTTTACTATGTTATTAATATTTATATACTAATAAATATATAGTAATATATTTGTTTGAGACTTCATTTTAAATATATAATATATTTTATAGTTCATTTGAGATAATTTCATGGGATCTCTTATCGACATTTTAGCATATTGGTACATGAATCTTTATTAATCAGATAAATTTATCATTCAATATTTGATTCAATTCCATGTTTTGGTTACTTTCCCAGAATTCCAAATTTTAATGAGTTTCTGAATTTAATTTCCCAAAAACCAACACATCAATAAATCCTCTTATACCTACCATATTCATTTCTCTATAAATCCTGTTAGATAATATTTTTTTGACACTGAAAAACAAATTGTTTTTTCTTCTTATATTAATGATAAATAAAAAGTTATACATTACCATGTTTTGTGAAGATAAAATTACTTTAAACACTGTATTCTTTCCTCTATGTCATATTCTACTATTAAACCCTCCCTTATGTAAATTGATGAGCTTCGGGAAAACTTTATCTTAGAATATTTTAATAATAACTATCCATTACATCGATTAAATTTATACTTTTTCCCACTTATTCTTGGTTATTTTAAAACATTTATTTTTTTCAACCTTGATGATAAAAAATATCTATAACCAACTACTTATTATTTTAATATTTAATAATAAATAATAAATTTTATCTTATATTGATCTATTACTTAGTATGTAATGGATCAAATGTTCCCAAAAAAATGGTGGTTATTATTGTCTGAATGACTCAATATATTAATAAATATTCATTATTTTATTTTTTATTTCGAAATAGTGCAAATTATTATTCATTGAATGATATATATATATATATAATAATTCCCCAAAATTTTCTCACACACACTCTCGTTCTGTTTGGTTATTGTTTTGAAACCCATTGCATTTTCCATTGAATTTTTTGATCACACAGTTCCTTCAATATACATTAATTTAGTAAAACTGAATTTTTTTATGTGTAATAAATAATAATTCCATATTTTAATTACCATATCAATGTGAAACACATTCATATAAAGTCCTAAATGTTTAAAAATTTGGTTCTCCATTGGTTTTTTTTGTTTTATCTTTTTATTCTTATAAAAATAATCCAAATATTTATGAAATCCCTACTCGGATAAAAAACATGATAATCCATATTTAATTCAAACATATTTATATAAATTTAAATATTTATACATACCCAATAAAAAACTAAAAACATGCTCTAAAACCCCAATGATTATTAATTCACTGTTGATTGACTAAATATCCATTTATTAGCTTCAACCAACACAGATTTTTCCTTAAAAATAAATGTAAATGATTTCTCCTTAAACACATTTAAGACTCTATGTGTAGAATTTGAAATTTATTAATATATAATGTTTAAATTAATTCTAATATGTTATTAATATGTGAATGTGATGTATCGATGATATGATAAGATGATATTATTTTAAACAGAAATAGAATATGGTTGAATCTTTTAAAAATATAGTAAGATATGTATAATTAATTCCAAAAATATGTGATGTTTGGTGAAATGATCTATTTTGAAAAGATATTTATTGAATATATTTAAATATATTAAACATAATTTAATTGATGCAAGATGAAGATAAATCATAGGTATATTGAAAAACCAAACCTAAAATATGTTCATGTTGGCATGGAGAGTGACGATCCCCTTTATAGAGCATCAATTATTCAAGATATTGTATAAAATTTTGAAGAAACATAGGATGATGATTTGATTTGATTTAAATAAATCAATAAGGTACTATAATCATTTGACTATGGAGTTATGTTTTCTAAGTGAAGTCTACAACTTCTAATATAGATGGGATGAAACATTTCATTGCCTAGATAAATTAATGTTGATCCAACCACTTGTGTAAATCATAGATATACGTGTCATATGATTATGACAATAGACTTAGAAGATTGATTGGATTCATATTATGGTTGATAATGACCAAAAAACTAATAAAAATATTGATTTATTTCATTATAATTTTGAAATATTGGTTTCTTATGGTTTATAATATCCCATGTAGGGTTTGTATGAGGACCACAGAATGATAACACATTCCATTGTCATTTATACAAAAACCCAATTAACATTATGAGAGTTCTAGAATCTTAATATTTAAAGAACTAAATAATCAAATAATATTATTATTTAAAAATTTTATTTATGTTTTAAATAAAATAATATAATAAATATGATTTTGATATAATACAAGATAAAAGGAGAATCTAGCTGAGGAGGGAGTTCTAATATATATGAGTTTTATATCATAAAACGAAGTGTCATGTAGTTTCACTTAATAAATTAATATACAATTGGATTTTATTAAAAATTAAAATAATTTTATGTTATTATATTTATTTTCAATGTGGTATCTGTTTCAATTCAGTAGGATATTTAAAATGGAAGAATTGTGTGGGATATTGGGAGATTTAAATGGGAATTCGAAATATAGAAATATCTTCTATATTTGAAAAATAAGTATTATATGATTCTAGGATATGAGAAGTTTCTAACTAATATAGGGAAACAAAATAATATTTCTCATTCTATGAAAAAAATTACTATTTGGGGAAGAATAAAAATTGTATAATTTGATGATACTATTTCCTATGAAAATGCATCAAGTCAAAGAAGTGAGAGAGTCTTATATTGTACATTTCATAATTAAAACCTCTAGTATTTATGAAGAAAAATAAAGAGAATGAGAATGGGGAATAAAATATAATTTTATTTTTGTGGTGATCATGTGTGGTCAGAAAAAGTTTTTTTGTATGTAAATAAATGTTGACATGTTCCTTATAATGAATATGGTGTACTTGAAGTCCGACACTATAGTTAAATAAAGATCCATTAAATAACTATATAAGGTATTTTATAACTTCCATGAGGACTATATTATAGGAGATAATGGAAGTATAACCAGTGGGAAGCTTATAACTATGTAATGTAGTATAAATACCCTCCTGTGGGATTTTAATTATTTTTTGGTATTTCAGGGAATCAATGAGGAAATTTTTTTATAATTAATGGAATATTTTGATGAATTCATCATCAGGAGGGATAATATATCATAGTAAATAGTTATTATCAAATGAAAACCCATTGAAATCAATATGGTATAATGCCTTTATTTATTGAATAATATTCGTGATGATTATATATATGAAAATGAGATGATGGAGACATTAATAATTTTAATTTTTTGAAATAATTTTGAAGAAATCATAAAACATACCACTGGTTCACCCCCCCCCACTGATTTTAAGGGAAAAAAAATATAGAGACATCAAATTCATTTTATAGGATAACACGGGGAGATATATACATATAAAGGGTTATATAATAGTAACGTATATAAAAAAATTTGGATACAATATGACATAAAACAATGTTCATAACAAAATAAAATAATAAAATTTCCCGAACCATATAGAAAAAAACATGAATATTATATATTATATAAAAGGATATTAAGTGATCTAAGAAAAAAATATACACTTATTAAACTGATATTTTTATTTAATTAATACATATCACAATGAGAAACACAAATAAAAAAGCTTAAGAAATATTCTACTGTACACAAGTGACAAAAATAATTATTTAAATACTACTGAAATTTCTACATAAATAATCCCTCTCCCCCTACCCCTTTCCTTGAAACTCCATCTGGTATTATCAACTATATAAATTATGGAATGTAAAACATAATAAGGTGTTAGATAAAATGATTATCAAGGGATATCATATCAAAGGCTATGATTTTTATGACATAAAAACGAGGTGTACCATAAATATGGGGAAATATCATATTTAAAAGATCATAATAAAATAATTGTTTTTTGAAATAATTAATTAGATTCTTATAATCTTAAATGAATGAACATTTACCTAGTCCTATGAAAATTAATCAATACTCTTGTAACATATGTAACATTGGGAAGTATGTGGAATAATCATAATCATAAGATTTGTTATCTTTGTGAACATAGCTAGACATCATCGTGGTAACTGATAATATTATTTACTAAGCTAAAATCCATCAAAGTAGCCAATTTTGATTTGAGATACGTTTAATCCAGTTCTCTTGTAAAATTAGGAATACAGGGAAATTCAATGACACAAAACAAGGGTGAACCTATCTACTGCTAACCTATTCACATAACATTTCATTATCACAAGATATTATAATTTACCCAATTCAGTGGAACAAAATGTAGGTCCCAACCATCTCCTAATAGATTGTTTTTAATTATAGAATTTTTTTGCCTACATCATAGAATTACCCATATGACAAAAAGGGGGTTACATTACATTATCAACTAGTATCTCATAAAATTGATTCATAATATAAATTATAAGATACTAATAATTTTCACTAAATATAATATAGAATATGAGAATAAAGAAGCTGAATCATGGAAGATGACTCCATAAGAGTTAGATCTTATAGTTTCCAATATTTTATTGGAATAAATTCATTTAAATGGTGTTTCATTAAAACAATTGTAAAATAATTGTAAAAATTATATTAATATTCTTTTATTTATAAAAATAATTTTATTGAATTAATTATATAACTATTTAATAAATTTTTTGTATAATTAATTATGTGGGATAATATATTATATAATAACATTAAATTTAAATCAATTTATGTAAAAAAATAAATATTTATCAAAATACACCTAATATTAAGAGTTGAAAAAACATCAGTTTAAAAATAGAAATTAATGTTAGGTGTGTAAAAATTGTTGTGCAACTATAAATATCCAAATAATAATGAAATATTCAGTGGGGTGTGAATATTTAATGATTGAAAATAATGATATAGTAGAAAATATAGGAATTATTAATTACAATTTCACATTTGATAATTAAAATCATCATTGAAGAAACTGTAGTACCTAAAATAATTACCCTAAGACTAAAGAGTTTTTTTGATAAAATATCACCATATGAATGAAAATAATTATATTTCAATTATATGGATCATTAAAAAGGTATATAACTAATTGAAATATAATTTTGTTATTAAAACAATCATAGATTTAATAATTTTTTTATTTAAATGTCATTAGAAGCATGCATGTTATATGGATGCCTAAATACAATGAATTGATTCATTTAGTATACCAACATATATTATTGTGTATTATATAAATAATATAAACAATAAAATTGTATATAAAATTAAAACAAGTCTCAATAAAGATAAATTGTGAGGAGAAACTCTTATAATTATTTTTTGATAAATCATGATTTCACTAATATCCTTCATTAAAAACCTAAAAATAATATTGACCAATTTTACAAACATTCTCATATCTATACCCCTTCATAAAATTTATTTATATCAATATCCATGAATTATATTATAATTGGGTATTCACAACATGACATTGAAAAATAAAGGAATGACTTTTCAAGAATGGAAACTGTAAAATGTTTTTATATGATGGTATAAAAGAGGGTTAAGTTCAAAAAAATAAATATGGAATAATATTTAAATTAAACTGTTAATTATGAACATAAAAATCAAAATCAAATTATTCTAATTTTGATTACCATAAAAGATAAAATTCAATAAAAAAAGAGGTAGAGGAGATCCCATAACATTTTGGTAGCTTCTTAATGATTGAGAGGACTATATTTAACCATATTAACTCCAGGGAATGGAAATAGATATAGGGGAGGCAAAATTAATGATAAGTATATTTTTTATGGTGTTCCATGAGATAAAGGGTGGGTGGGAGAACTTTTTTAAGGTGAAAAGGTGATTTTTGTTTGTAGAAAACTAGAGATATATCAGGGGAATGAATGGAATCTCATGGGGTTTTAGGGGTGTCTACCCCTTGTTTAAATTATAATCTAATCCTAATTATTATTAAATTTAATGAGTTTAATGTTTTATATTATAATTTTATATTTTTAGTTAGATTGGTGAAATTTTCATATGTTTGTGACACCATTAAAAAAGTCTCACAACCAGTTATGGGACTTTGTCACAATTGTTTCACTATAACCTTGAGGAATTTTCATGGAACCCGTATTACCAGAACATAATTTTGAAAACATATGGAAAGACTCACCATCATAAAAGTCAAAAGAAACCTCATACATCCCCATCATAAGACACCACCAGCTTGACATTCCACCAAGAATGTGTCATCGTTCCAATGATAAACTGCCAACGTGTCTCACTGATAGATCAAGACACCATTCCAATGACACCCTTCCATACATTGAGTAACCTCAAGACAGAGACACCTCTTGTGTACCCATATAAAGATTCACTATCACTATTTCAATTTATTTTCAAATAATGTTTTCTAACATCTAGTTTAATGAAATGAATGCTGATGTTTATATTATATATTTTCCTTAATTTTGTAAAAAAAATTATTGATGTATGTGTTAGAAATATTTTATGATGATGTAGAGAATCTAACTCTACCTTTTTTCTACTACATCTGTTGATAAAATAGAAAGTAGACTCCCTCAGGGAAAGGAACCCGATAATGTGAAAATACACACTAGAAGATACACATATTAAGTGAAATGGATATGATTGAAAGAACAAGAAGATAACATATGGTTCGACCAAATTACACTCAACTGAGGAAGCTGAAGAACATATTTCCTTAAGTGCTTTTTAGTAGTATAAAATAAAGAGTCTATGACACTTGGTTTTACAGCGAGTTATGAAACCTAAACAGATCCTAAGTCAACTCACATTGAATAAGTCATGAGATATAGATCAACTCATTAATAGTAAGAAAACCTATCTACATTCATAAATCCCTATTTGTTTTATTTATATTTACAATATAAGTTCATTGTGCTACACTATTTTCTACACACAATGTATCAATCTTTAAACTAGAATATTCTTAAGTATCATCTCAACAAATTTTTAATTCTATTTCTAAAATATTGTAGAAGAAGTCTACTTTTAGCATGCTCATTTTTACTCCCACGAATATAATGAATGAAGGATTGTGTTTTCAAGACAGATGGTATACTTTTTTAAATTTTAATACATGATTTGAATCAAAACTTTAATTTTTATAAAATTATTGGAAGTAGGTGATTTCCAAGTGGAGTGGACTATGTCTAATCTTGAAACGTATACACTTATTTTCATCTTTTTATATTTTTTCCTTGTTTTTTATATATTTTCAATACATTAAACAAAATATATTTTTATCTTCAAAGAAAACAACTAATTTATTATTTTTTATTAATTATTTTTCATATTTGATTTTTATTCAGCCAAATAAGGTTGAATGATAGAATAATATTGTATAATATTTTACCCAATACCTAATCAATATTTTGAGAAATCATCGAATGGATTGAAACATATATCAATCTAATATTTTGGTAATATTATTTCTTTTTTTTAAATTGGTGTATTTGTTTTAAACTATAAGGTAACCAAAACAATTATTGGATTGTCAATTCACCACCCTATTGAGATACTCAACCTTGAAAACATTTGGTATTAGAGAATTGATAATATGATTCAATGTCACTCAAAAATTAACCTCTATTCTAGTTGTGATTTAATGATATTCAAATTATTTTAGTTTGAATATTTTTACATTAAATGAATTGTAGAAAAGAAGGATATTCCACAATCATAACTCCTTTGTGAATGGAAATATCTTCGATCAGTTAATGATAAATAATAAAATTCAGATTGAGGGTATTTATTTTGAAATATATCCATCTATAGAAGATAAATATGAAATACCTGCAACTGCTAGAGATTCATTGGATAAAGCTAATGACCATGAATATAATAATAATTGTAAATCCATGAATAAATTTTATTCTTCCTTAGGACATGAGGAATTCAATGGAATTTCTTCTCATAATATTACTTTTGAAATTTATGATATAGTATGTTTTTTCATGTTGAATCAATAAATGTTATGGAAATTAGATTTAATATATATATTAAAATGCATGAAAATTATAATATAAAGGCCCATTAATTAATCCCAGGTATGAATCTCTAGATTAATGAAATTTTGACCGATATAATTTCATTATGAAATATAGCGTCTGACAAAGAAGATATTATGATATTATTAAGATGCCGTAAAAATTTATTGAGAGGCGCATAATTTTCAATTAAAGAGTCATGTGACATCATCAAACAACCAGTCAAGGAGCTGATTTGTAAACTGATGATATATGAAGAAAAAATAAATTTCTTCCAAGAAGAGTATAATGATTCAAAAAGAAATATTGTGGATTTGAATTCTATTGCATACAAATATTGAGAAACCGGAACGAAAAGGATCCAAACTGGATGTTCAAGTTATATTAAGTCACCTCTATATAGTATTAAGGAAAAGGCCCATCTTACATGAATATTTACGTTTTTATATAGGAATAATAATTTTCTTATAATCCTAACAATAAAGAAAAGTATTATAACAAAGGAAATTTTAAAAATGATTGATATATGGATCATATAATTAGTGAAATTATATTATGTGAATGTAAAAGGAAAGGACATGTCATTTAAGAATTCCCAAATCTGAAATATAAAATGAAATATGATAAAACAGACAGATGGAGTAAAAATGAAATGAATGAAACTTCAAGTGATTCAGACGATAAAAATAGTTTTTTTGATATATCAAATGATCAAAAGTACAAATAACACAACATTTTCAAAATTACTAATATCTATGAGGTACCAACAACCTATAATGATTTACCATTTCTTTATTGTGATAATTATAATAATGAACATAATGATTATGATATTTCTCAAGAAGAGTTGTTTGAATGTTTCAAAATGATGGAATTTTTTAATGATATTAATGATAAATATAATGTCCTAAATAGACAACATGCTCTCTCTACCAATATTAAATATTATTTATCATTTAAAAAATATAAAAATGTCAGTTATTAAAAGACAATACAAAAATTAATATTTCAAATGGAGAACTAATGAATGATTTAAAATGGATAAAAACTGGTATAGAAATAATGACACCAAATATGGGTAATTAAGTAAATCAAATATATATTTATAGCATAAGAGACCAACCTGGACAAAGAAGAACAGATACGAGAACATTTGTACTTATATTTAAAATTACTTTAGTTAGTTATTTTTCATGAGGGCCAAACAATGTTTTTATTTCAAAATGATTCAATCTATGTAAAAGTATCCTATTAGAAAAAATGGGTCCTTATTTTGAAGATTACTAAAAAAATTGTACCCAAGAAAATATGGGTACCAAAATATTTTCTTATTTACATTTTATTTTGTATGAAAAATTCTTGAAGACCTATAGTAAAATTCTATGGTACATAGACAGTGGATGTTTAATGAAATATAACATGATACTACTCAATTTTCAAGAACCTATTATGGTTGATGGTGGTCGTGACACCATTGGTGATAATTCTAAATGGAAAATCATCATGATTGATCAAATAGGTAACACAAATTCTATATTAATTTCTAATATACTATATTTTTGCGGTGTGATGTATAACATAAATATCAACACATTATTTTGTTATTATAGATTTCATGTTAAAAATGAGAATAATGCTTGTAATGTGTTTGATTCTAATTTTTTTTAACTTTTTTAAAATTTAAGGAATGAAAATGTTTTTGTTTTTTATCTTACTTATTTATTTTCTAAAAAAATTTCCTTCTTCATTTCTTTTCACAATGAATCGTTTGTTTCTCACTGGATTTTAGGTAACTATGATATTCAATCAATTAGGAGTCTTATTAGGAAATAAGTATTCATGTATCTATGAAAACTAGAATTACCAAATCACAATGTTGGTAACCAACTTAAAAAGGGAAACATCACTAGATTTATTTTACATTAGAGAATTAATTTTAAGTGATTCAACCCATTGATTTTGTTTATATAGATTTATTTGGACCTTCTAGAGTTTCTTGTCTAAATGGTAAGAACAATATCGATGTACTTTTAGAATACTTTTTCAGTAATACATGTGCGTTTCTTCAATCTCATCAATGTTAATCTTTCTATTATGTCACCGTGTATACTATATATTCATAAATATTATGTGTAATTTGGATTAAGATCGTAATTTGTGACCATGGTCCACAAATTTCCAGAACTATATTAAATTAATATGACTTACCAATATAAATTTTGGAAGAGACTATGAAAATATCCAATTACAAAATCAATAAAGAAATCGATAGGCCTATCCTGGAAATGCCTCATTATGATCTTCATAATAATTTAAATACTAATGTGAATTACTTCAATTTTTTTCAGAAGTATTTATTCTAAACATGATGGATAATCCTGAAAAAATTAATTCTAGGGGTGATGAATTAATTTTCCTAGGTTACTCCACCTCTAGTAAAGCCTATGGTGTTTTCAATAAAAGGACCATTATTGTGGAAGAATATGTTTTTTTCAAATTTTTAAATACAAATCCTTATGAGCCTAAAAAATTGTTTGAAAAACATTATGATAATTTATCAACTATGATAATAAATTCAAAAAATACGGATTTTATTATAAAACAGTTAGAAAAATCATCATGTTATAAGAATATTCTAGAACCTATAGTCCCCAAAACTGTACAGGTACCTCATTTTACCATCCATACATTTTATAGAGTTGTTGAGACCCCTATAATTCATATTTTATATTCTGTAATTGGATATATATATATATATCTATATAAAATTCATCTTCTCTGAGAAATATGTTTTAATATCAATCATTCTTATATCAAATATAACCAAACAACAATAATGATGCATTAAAATGATGAATTATGGCTAATGTAAATGAAATATGAGTTGAATTAGTTTGAATGAAATGAATTATGGGAACTAGTGGATATACCCAATGTCATATTGACTATATGCACTAATTGGGTGTTTAGAAACTAGGTAGATGAGTCATGAACTATATTATGAAACTAGGAAATACTTGTTTTAAAAGATTATGGTCAATAAGAAGGAATAGACTATGAAGATACATTTTCATGAGTTTCCAGACTACAATTCATTAAAATACTTCTTAACTGTGTAGCTCATCTAGATTTTGAACATTATCAAATGGATGTCAAGAGTTCATTCTTAAATGGTTTTATAGTTGATTATTTTTTGTTATTAACCCCATGGTTCTAAAATTTTCCATTTTCCAAATAGATTTTTGAAATTAACCAATGATTTATATGGTTTTAAAATAATCTCCAAAAACATGATATCATAGGCTCAACACTATTCTTATTTCAAAAGTTATGTAAAAAGGTAGAGCTAATCATACACATTTTATAATATAACTTTCAAAAGTTATTTTATTTTTACAAATATATGCAGTAGATATTATTTTTGGGTCTTCATTAAATACCTTGTGTACTTAATTATCAGACATGATGAAAAATGAATTTGAAATGAGTTTAATGGGTGAACTAAAATTCTTTCATGGGTTGGTTATTATTCAGAACAAAGAATGAATAATTTTAAATCAAAATAAATTTAAAATTGATATTTTAAAACACTTTAATATGTAGAGTAGAATATATTGTCATAATCCAAATTGTACCACCAATAAATTAGATCATGATGATGTTGGGAATCTAGGGGATCAAACATGTTACTTATGTTTAATTAAAAGTATTCGATGCCTTACTACAAGTCAACCTTATATTATATTCAGTCTCTATATGTGTGTTATTTTTCAAGAAAATCTAATTGGATTACATATTATTTCTATAAAAATAATTTTAAAATACCTCAAATATACTACCAGTTTAATTTTTTATTTTCCATGTGCATCAATTTTTTTTTTCAAATTAAAATTTTTATTTATGTATGTGGATAGAAAAAATACCTCTAGAACATTTCACTTATCAAGAATGTATATAATTTCTTGTTTTAGTAGAAGAAAAATTCTAGTTCACTATCTATAGTCGATGCAGAATAAATAGATGATGGTAGCTATTCTGCTGCAATTTTTTAAATGAGACACACATTATAAGACAATGGATATTAGTTATGACATGTCACTATAAACAGTGATAATACATGTGTTAAAAATATTTCAAATAATCCTTTACAATATTCTGAAAATAACATATTGATGTCAAAAATCATTGTTTGAGATATCATTTTCAAAAGGGTGGTCCCACACATAAATTTATTTTTATATAATTCTATCTTTGTGATATATTAAATAATCCATTAATTTATGAGAAAATTAATTACATCAAAAATCGAATTACATTTAATTTTATATGGTTATGTTTAACTGTATGGGACTCGTCATTGTGAATCTCTCATGGTTTTGAATGTCTCACCATTGGGGTTATATAACTGTATTGAATTCATCGCTATTTTTAATGAATCTCTATTATGAAAATATCACCATTTTTAATGTCTCACTATTTTACTTCTCACCATTTAACTTATCACTATTGGATTTCTCACCGTAGGACTTCTAACCATTGTGATTTTTCTCATTATTTGGATGTTTCATGCTTTTGTAAAATTTTTACTTCTCAATTTTAAACAGTTTGTTTTATTTTTATATCTTGTTTATATAATTTTTGAACTAGATTCAATATTTATTTTGAGTTTCTATATTAACATAATATTTGGATTTCAATTTTTATTTTGATTCCGGACAATAATTATTTTTTGGATCACTAGAAACACACAATGATAAATATGGCTAATTTTTTGGTTTTGAAGAACACTCATATCTTGTGGATTATTGTCTCGATAACTATTACATATGTTTTTATCTCCCAACCTTCTACCATTAATCTGTATTCACCAACAATGTTTTTCATATAGGAATACTGAGCTAGAGTAAATCACCCTTCTTAATTCTATCAAGGAAAGTGTAACCCAAAAATTGAGTATAATGAGTATTCCATTCATCTACATAATGTAGAATCATTGAATCCTAATCTAGAAAAATGGGTTATTTTACCTGAAATGAGATTTTGAAGTAGAATAGATGATTTCGAGTAGATCATTACTGAAAATGGTTCTATTTAACCAAATATGGATGGATTTATTTTCTTCAAATAAGAGACCATGTATTACTAGGTTAGTGTATGATTTATAGTAGTATATGAAGTTTGGTTTTGATGAAGTGGAATAGAATTGGGTAATAAGCCGAGTTAAAGGTCAAATAATCACCTTTTCTTCAAGGCAATGACCTAGATATATCAAAGTCACACATAAAGGTGTATTTAATGATTATTAAGGAAAAATTACTGATGATAATGATAATTTCATATATCCATAAACCCTTGATATTATTATTTGAGATTGAATTGTTAGAAGACTTATTGCTTCTGAGTTATATTGAGATTCCATACTGATCATCAACATCATTCATCATTTTATTTGTCCACAAAAAGGTGAACTTACAACCTTATGGTGTCAGTAGGTTTTTTTACTTATGAAAAAATTATATAAAATAAATCTATGTATATATTTTATGATATATATTTCAGAAATTATCAAACTGAGCTCAAGATCAATATCCTTATTTTATCTGATGTTTATTTATACTATTATGAAATAAAATGTTATTGTTACTGACTATGGATATTCAAATGAGGAATGAGGTGTATTTTTTATCACATAGATAATATGTATAAAGATTATGATATGTTAGATCCCATGGAAGAATAATTGGGTAGTTGATCATCAAAATAATTACGATGTGTTTAATCCAATTGACCACCCATACTGATTGAGAGACAATGTTGAACCTATTCTATAAACTAATTAGATTCCTGAATATGAAAATGTGAAGGGAGAAGATATTGTTTGTGGAATGGAATAATAGGAATATCCAGTTTATGAGGGAAGTGACCCATACCTTTCTCATAGTTCTCCTGTTAGAACTTGTAGAGCTGCAAGTCAACCTACGACTACCGCAATGAGATAGAAGTTAGTAAAACGTTTTGAGTGAGATGTTGAAGTATATGAAGAATATTAGAAAAAAGGTAGTTCAAAATATTATTATGAGAATGATAATGTTCATTAATCTTCTAAATAATCAAGTGGAAAGGCCGATGATGATGATTGATCAGATTTGAATGGTTCTAGTGGAAAAAATGGATGAGAGGATATTGTGATTCCTCTGGATTTTTAATCTTCTCCTTGAGGTTCTATTTCCATAATAGAATAGGGGACCATTTTTTAATGTGGGAATGATTTTTATATTAATAAAGTTGTAATATCATATGTTGAGGGGGGGAAATACCCCATTATAGAATTCATCACGTTTTCATGGGATTTTCAATGTAAAATGTGTGTTTATTGATGATGTTCATACTGATTCAGATCAATTCATTATTGGGACGAGGGGAATTATTGATGATTTTGAATATCATCTATTTGTTAAAATGGAAATAAAGCATTTAGAGGATATTTTTTATGATAAAAAAATCTATGGATACACTTGTTTATGATCAATTGAGATATGTGGATTCCTTTGATAGGCATTCTATTGATGATCATCTATATGGTTAAACTTCAGCTGGAAATAGAATAGTTGAGAAATTTGGTGATGTAACTTCTATAATTGTATCTACAGATATTGTTTCATCTATTATTGAACCTCTTGGAAATCCTTTCGGAATATGGATTGATCCAATGTCAGTGGAATGGAGAATATTATCTCGTAAGGATGAAAGTTCACTAAAGACTTCCAAATATTAAATTATAGATCAGATAGACCCTCATGTATTAACAACATCTCAAATTGATGTTGCTTAGTTATAATAAGGGGTTTTAATATGTTAGATATCAAGCGCCTGCAGTTCAGCAATTTCCTATTGATGTGTTCACTATGTGTGACTTGGATGAGTTCCAGAAAATGGATTCAAAATTTGGTATGATTTTGAAAATTCAAGCACAACTTCGTACTATGATAAGAGAGCCTTATGTGAGAAATGTGATTGAGTTGGTGATCCAATTCATCCTTTAAAAGATGAAGCACCATATCCATGATGTTTTTATTGAGGATATAAGGATTTACAATGAAGTGGGTTCTTTGAGATATGTTGTGGAGGGTATACAATCTTCTTTTGAAGCTATTATGGATACATTATTGGAAAGAGTTTAATATCATACCCTAGTGGCTTATAGAAATATTCCACACTCAAATCTTTTTTATTATGATATGTTTCTCAATTTATTGGTCAGAGAATATCTTAGGGATGTATCATGTTGTTCTTTATGGGATTATACTACCCACCCTCAATAATCCTTTAGAAGAATAATGATTTACAACTATCATAGTCCAATGTTGATTATAGAACATGATAAAAATATGAATTTTAACCGAACAAATATAAATATGTCAACCATGTGTTATCTCTATAATATATATACTAACAATGTGGTGAATTCTCAATTTAGGTTTTTTTTAAAAAATTGAGGATACCTCCTCGGACCCAACTATTTAAGGATGAATTTGATTAGTTAAATGTAATTACTCCCATGTTAATTACTTTTATTGAAGAAATTAAGGACATAATTAGTTCAACAGATAGAGTTTGTTATATTATAGTGGAATTCATCCATAGTTTGATAATCATTCATTATGTGCATGGGACTGCTGTTGTTGCCCATGAAGCCATACCAGCGACATGACACCTGACACCGCCAACCAAATACCCAGATTAAATTCATCATGGTGTGGCAAGAGATCGCCATTATCATTTTCTAGATAATATCTAACCATTTTCTATATGTCCCAGACAGGCAGTACAACACCTCTGTTTGATCCCCATTTGAGATCCTCATCATCCTTCTGTTATTACTGACATTCCATTAGTTATCCCCTCAGTACCCTAAATCATTCATAATGATAATTCGCAAATTGGAGCAATGTCCACTACTCCCAACAAGAGAAAGAGAAAAAAACATATGTTTCATTCAACTCAACCTGCGTAGTTTTGATCATTAATATTTTTTATGGTATTGTTTTTTATGTACCATTTATTTGTGACCACATTTTGGGAATTATTTTTATCAGACATTATTATTGAAAGTTATACTACAATGTCTCTTGAATTTCATAAGTTATTGTATTTTAATTTTCTATTATACGGTTCAATGTTTCATAATACTAAAATGAGGATAAGATCATTGGAATATAGAAATTAATTTTTTTTCTTCGATAAATGATTCAATATTCTTTTGATACTATGTGATACATTTACTTGGATATTTTTCTGCCATTCATTGAATATAAAATTCCAGGATTTGGGATCATCTAACAGAGGGAGATTGTTGAACTCTATGTTTTAATGACCACAAATTATTTATTATTGTGATATTTAATGAGTTTTAGGTTTTCTATTAGAACGATATATTATGAAATAGATTGTTGAAATTTAATTATACAAGAGACAAGGTAACCAAAGCCTCACTGCGATGTATGATACATAATCACCAATGGGTCACCATAACCTTGATGAACTGTTAAGGATATAGTACTACCAAAATGGTATTCTAAATAAGTATGGAATGAAATAAATTTAGTAAAGAGACAACCATTTTGACTCACCTCCTACCTGATACATCGGTAGAATCACATACCTCCAAGAATGTTTCATCATTCTGTGGATACACCTCCAATTTATCTCATGTCTATAACATGAAACTACTATAATATCACACCTCTAGACTATTATTGACCTCCAAATATAGAAACAACCAATGTCACCCCTCTATGATTCAATGTCACAATTTTAATTTTTTTAAATAAATATTTCTAACATTTGTTCTATCGACATTAATGATTAATTTTATTTTAATTTTTGTTCATTAATTAATCGATAGAATGAATTAATTTGTGTGCCAAACATGTAGTAAAAGTATTCATAGGATCATGATTATTTCTTTACAGGTGTTACTAATATTAATAAAAAAGAAAGTAGAATCCTCATGAAAAAGAAATCAATAATGTGGAAATATAATTAGAGAGATACAAACATGATGGGATCTGGAAATTTTTATTAAACTAAATTATAATACCTATCATATCATACTTTTACTTGAATAATGATCCAAAAGAACATGTTTCATTCAATTCCTTCCTATATTAAAGAACATGGAGTCTATGAAACTCTATTTTGTTAAATACTATGAAACTCAACTCGATCCTAAGTTCAAATCACTTTCACGGAGTCCCAAGATGTATATCACATCAATTAGAGGAACTCGATATTTCTATAATATTACATGATCTAAAAGTTTTATTTATCATTAAAATTCGATAATAATGTGTTAATATATTTTCTATACACACTATCTCCTTCTATAAACTATAATATACCTACATATCTTCTCAACGCCTCTTTTAACACTATTTCCCATATGTTTTTTTAGTGGTCCAATTGGGTCTTATTTAGTTGTACTCCCATGAAAAATGTGGTATATGACCTCTGTTGTGTGGAAGGTAGGTATACTATTATAAAACAAGATCCAGGTTGTTGATAAAAGGTTTTTTATATATGAAATAATTGGATGTAGGTGACTACCATATAAATAGGATGAAGTCTCATCTTGAGACTGAACCTCTTTCTTTCAAATTACAATGTGTTTTTTGGTTTGTCTTGTTGGTTTCTTACTTTACATTAAACAATTTTTTTTACCTACAAAAAAAAATCACTATTTCGATAATATATCATAAATGGAGTTTAAATAATATTTTTATTAAGTAAATTAATTTTAAATGATAAAAGAATATTGTATATTGTTTAACATGAGACATGATTAGAATTTTGAGAAATATTATTAATGATAAAAAAATTATATTAATCTACTATTTTTTTAATATAGGATATTTTAGTTAAATTTTGGGATTTTATTAAATCCATTTTAAAATAAATTTTTTTGGATACTCAATTCACCACCCCCTTGAAATAGTCTCTCTGACCAACATTGTAACATCCCAGGTAAATAAAGAATTATACATTTTCATTTTTATTAATATTTTCGAATTAAATATTAATTTTACTTTAAAGGGGTTTCTATGTTCGATAGTGTACCCGAGACACAACAACGAGTTTTTTTGAAATCTTACGTTGCACACTAGTAATATAATAATATTATTTTAAATGGTAGTTAACATGTAGCCGTTTTATTGGCGGGAATGAATAGATTTAACTAAAATATGATTATATATGTTTTATAAATGTTTTTACTTTTATCCAAAAAAGGATTAAGGCTTAAAATAAAAAAGAATTCAATTTTAGGCATAGATACTCCAATATTAACTAAAAGGTTTATTTATCGCCTTTTGATGGAGAAACCACTTTAAAAATAGTTTTGGTCACTCTAATACATTCTATTGGAAGAAATAAAATTCTTCTTTAGAATCGGGACATCAAAATTTACTTTGTGTAAATTTTTGGTATTTTTCAGATAAAGTTCCTTTTTTAATGAATAGTGAAAATTTTTGTATTTTAATTCAAAACATATTTTTAATATAATTTATTTATATGATTATATTATCTTTTGAATTGGGTGTAAAGTGAAATTAGAATATATTTTTACCATTTAATCCAATGGTGGTCATTAGAATTAATTTCATAAAAACACGCTATTTGTTTTGACAACGGGAAATACTTATTAATTTAATTAATTCTACTTATATGTTTTGAATTTTTTAAAATATAAATCATTTTTTAATTCGGAATATCAAATATAGATTCGATGGAATTTTTGGTATTTTTCTAAAAAACATCAATTTTTGATGAATAGTGAAATCAGTAAGTGGTAGTTAAAAAACTGATTTTCATTTTAATTAAACATTACCAATTTTGTGAATTGAATTTCAAAAATCCGACACACATGGTTTTCATTAGGAAGTAAAATGTGGTTCAATGGGATTAAAATAGTTTTTTGGTGAATAGTAACTTTTATGTTTTATTAATCGCGATTAAAGGTAATTAGTGTAAATTAAGGTAAAGATAATGTTTAATAATATGAAATGACCCTGAAACATGTCCTGTCCTTATGGGATGAGTCATGGCCGACCATGAAAATCCATGGGTCATCTTGGGGACCCCATGGAGCCACATGGGTAAGAAAATGACATTAATAACTTTTTATTTAAAGTTAAAATAAAAATGTCACAAATATATTTTGTTTTACTAAAACACTTTTTACATGGGGTTATACAAGTCAAAATTTTGACTATAAGTATTCATTAGAAAGATAAAACGATTTCCTACATCATGATATAATTTTTATAATTTTTATACATTAAATAAATTAAATTATTTATCACAACATGATGATACAGCGATTACCTCATTATTTAACGATTTAAATAAACTGAAAAGATAATATAAAATGAAAGACCTAAACATGTAAAAAACCTATTATGTGGGTGTATTTAGAACCCTTATCACCTTATCATAGAAATATATAATTGTGGGACCTTTCTTATCTGAAAATCATTTTATAATAAAGTATCTTTTCATAACTTTCCAAAAGTGCCCCTCCACTCCACTTATAAAAGGCCCCCACCTCTCAATCCATTGGCTCGGCCATGATATGCTCCTTTTATCTCTCCACATCCCTCCACACATCCTAGAAGCCATAATGTATGCTGAATCTCTTCAAGAAAACCTTTTGGTTCAAACCAAACAGAGTTACCCGATTTAAAGGTAATGTCTTCTCTTGTGTTCTTATGTTATATTTTTCCTCTCCAACACCCATAAACTCTTTTTATTCCTTTCTTTTGTAACAACAACAGTATCCTAAATATACTAGGATGTTTTTATGATATGTATTATAGCTACACTTTCACACACCTCCGTCTAATGGTTAAATAACAAACTATTTCTGTGGTTGGCGAATTTCTGCCTCACCAAATGATGATTGTTCAATCTTCTTTTAACACCTTTCATGGTGGACATTAAAATTTCACTCTATTTATATATGATATATATTATGTTTATGTTTTCCTTATGCTTCTTTATTTTTCTTTTATGGCATATCTTTATGGTTTCCATTATTGGTAATCATGATAATTTCATTTTAGGATGTGCGGACTACCGCCCCCTCTAGGTGATTTGATTCATTAATGCTATATGTGCAACGTATAAAGGATGGAGTTAATGATATTATATATGATATTATACTAGAATTATTATATACCTTTTTATCATTATTATTTTACTCCATTAAATATGAAATATAAATGAAAGTTGCGTACATGCGTATGTACGGCTTACCGTCTTCATGAACGGTGCATTTTATTTCTTACCTCTAAATGTTATGTACTATTATAAATAAATGTATATGATGGATATATATGATAAATATTATATCCAAATAATTAATATCATTCTGGATATAATTAACCTTTGACCACATGAACCACATATAATTGTAAGAAGTCCATATTGGACTTAAGAACCAAATATCGACAAAACGAATATTATTATCTTAAATTATTACATAATTTTTCTAACATGGAAATAAGTGATATAAAAAGAATAATAAGCTTGAAAATGGTTCTTAAGCAAGTATAAATTAACTTTAGTTTATTATTCAGGAGATTAAAGAGCAATCGAGTCACGTCGGACACGAGGTATTGGACTTTGTCTCAATCTCCTTTCATTGAGGCATTTTTAGTTTTATACACAACTTTTTTTTATATGGTTTATAATCCCCTTTGAATTTACTTTTATTCCAAAGGAATATTTTATATACGAAGAGTTTTACTAAATGACAAAAGGTATGTTTCGTTTTAACGTACACGATGACAATGGCCTTTCTGCCACCGCGAGTATTATTTGATCTTTGGATTCCTCAACAAGCCGTAATGTTTTTAAAATGAAATAAATACCATATACACTTTTATGTATTTTGGTGTTGAAAATGGTTTTTATAATGGATTTGTTATGTCTATATATTTATGTGATATATTTTTATTTAAATGTGGAAATGTTTTCTTCCGATTATATTTTTTAATGTCTTATGTTTTTATAATGGTACATGGACATTTGATGGGTGGTTATGTAATAAACCTTATGACGGGTGGTTCCATGAATACCAGGAAAGGTGGTTACGTTATAACATCCAATGTATTGGGTATGGAAGTCGGCCATATGGCTATTCCATTATGTGATATGTGTGGAAGTCGACCCTATGGTTATTCAATTTATGTATGTTTATGTCCCAAGTTAACTTTATATGTTATGTGTTCTTTATATGGGTTTTGTGGTAATATTTTGGTAAAATAAACGGTATGTAATGATCTTTTATTCAGCCAAGAGTATTTACTACATCATAAAGATGAAAATTATTACATTGATAATGTATTCATGGTTTACTTGTTGTTTTGAAAATCTAACAGTTTTCCTTCATTATGTATCCCTTACGGAGCTTTTTATGCTCACCCCAAGTTTTTTTGAAATGTTTTTCAAATGAAATAATGTGTAATAAGGTCATGGATGGGATCAAGGAAAAGTCATGTTGTCATAAACATGGCACTAGAAATGACTCTTTTTTAAGATTTCATGTTTTGTAAAAATAACATTATAGAAGTGTCTACTATGTAATCATTTGAGATGTAATAGTTATGATCTAATTATATAAAACCATATACTTGAAAATATCTTCAATGTGAATTATTCATTTAATTCATTATTAAGTAATGTTTAAGGTCGGGGCCTTATAGTTTGTATCAGATGTCGGTTTAGACAACATTAGAAGTTAGAAAATTGTGAAATTTATTTCCATAAATTATTTAATGGTATGATTGAGATGATATAGAATTTAAAGATTACCATGTTGCTTCGCCTAATATATTTCTGTGTTCCGAATGGTTTTCCATAGAGGAAACAAGGCAGCTTTGTTGGGAAGACATCAGGAGGAAGACATCCTTCCACATCAGCAACCAGAGATGGTCAGAATTGAAACTGAAAATTGGTTGCAGTGATGGAATAGTTGACTCTGGATATAAATGGTGGTGGTATTCATGGAAGACATCATCCAGATCAACCACAAAGGGAACATGTCAGTGGTGGAACATTTCATGAGGCAACATCCCCCATCATTCAGAGGATCATCTGACCCTGTGCTAGTAGAAAGGTGGATTAATGAACTGGGGAGGATTTTTTATGTCATGGGGTATTCAGAACATCAAAAGGTTAGTCTTTCTGTTTACCATTTTGAAGGAAAAGTTGATCAGTGGTGGTCGACGATGAAAAATATCAGGGATAGTGATGAGATTGATGATCTTCACTAGGTTGAATTCAAAGGTATATTTCTTGAGAAATATTTTCCTAAGGTGGTTCGTCATAGGATGGAAACAAATTCCTTGAAATAAGGCAGGAGGATGACTCGGTGTCTACTTATGAAGTAATGTTCACTCGACTGGCAAGGTAAGATCTAAATTTCATAAGAGATGTTGATAGCAAAATCAACCATTTCTACTAAGGGTTAAAGCCAAAGTATCAAAGGGATTTAGCTTCTAGTGAGTTCAAAAGTTATGAAAAACTTTTTCGATGTGTGGAGAAGGTGGAAATGGAGTTTGTCGATGATCAGGTGTTCTTTGACAAACAACATAATAAGAGGTACAGTTGGCAGGAAAATGGGAAGAATTTTTCAAATAAAAACGGAGGTAAAAAAACGAAATATCCATCCTGTGAGAAGTGTGGTAAAATGCATCCTGGAGAATGTTTATCCAAGTCTAGAAATTGCATTTTTTGTGGTAAGTCTGGTCATATTGCACGTAACTGTAAGGAAGATGATCCAGTAGGCAATGAAAATCTAGCAGTAAGATGTTTTAAGTGTAATGAAATAGGTCATTATGCTAATGAGTGTCTAACGAAGAACTCAACTAAGGGAAAGCAGCAGGACTACAATTAGAAAGGGGTGTTGAAATCCTTTGCAACTACTTCAGCAGATGTTGTTCCATCGAATGATGTAGTATCAGGTACACTGTTTGTTTCTTCAAATAATGCTAATGTGTCTTTTGATTCAGGGTCTACACAGTCTTTCATTTCTGAGATGTGTTCTTGTGAATTGGGAAATTTAGAAAGTGTGAGTTTTGGTTGCAAAAAATTTATTTCCTTAGTCACATTTTTTCTAAAGATGAGATAACGGTTGATCCTGCAAAAACAAAGGTTGTTAAAGAATGACCAAGACCCACAAATGTAACTGAGATCCGTAGATTTCTTGGTTTGGCAGGTTACTACCAAAGGTTTGTTGAAAATGTTTCATGGTTATCTATTACAGTGACTAAGCTAACTCAGAATGGTGTTAATATTATCTAGACTAATGAATCTGATGATTGTTTTCAGGAGTTGAAAAGAAGATTGGTAAATGCTCCAGTTTTGGCACATCCTTCCAGGAATGGTGAGTTTGTTATCTACAGTGATGCTTCATTTAAGGGACATGGTTATATCCTAATGTAGAATGATTAGGTAATTTCATATGCATCACGTCAGTTGAAAACTCATGAGGTAAATTACCCTACACATGATATGGTATTATTTCCTGTTGTTTTGCTCTAAAATTTTGGAGGCATCATTTTTATAGAGTAAAGTGTGAAATATATACCAATCACAAAAGTTTAAAGTATATATTCACTCAGAAAAAATTTATAATGATACAAAGGAGATGGCTGGAATTAATCATGGAATATTATTGTACAATTCATTAACATCTGGGAGAATCAAATAAAGTGGCTCATGATTTGAGTCGAAAAGGTAATGCTTAATTAACCATGCTATGTTTGGAGCGAGATCCTTTGGTTTTTGATTTGATGAACTTCAGTATAGAAGTTTTTGGCGGAGGAAGTTCTTCTGTTTTGTTTCAGGTGTCATTGAGATCATCTCTACCAGACAGAATTAAGCAAGTGCAGAAGAAAGACTGTGGGTTACAGAAAATGGTAGAGCTGGTTTAGAAGGGTATGTTTCCTGAATTTAGAAATTATAATGATTGTGTTTTGGGGTTTGGGAAGAGTTTATGTGTGCCTTGTGATTCACAATTGAAGAATGAGTTGTTATGTGAGGCTCATAGTTCCCCGTTTTCAGTTCATCCAGGCCGTACTAAGATGTATAGAGATATGCTTGAGTATTTCTGGTGGGATAGAATCAAAAGATATATTTCGGATTTTACTATGAAGTGTTGGACTTGTCAACGTGTTAAAGCATAGTGGTAGTTACCGAAAGGGATGCTTCAGCCTTTACTAGTGCCAGAGTGGAAATGGGAAAATATATCCATGGAAATTTTTATGGGATTACTGAGGACATCTCGAGGTAATAATGCAATCTGGGTTATTGTTGATTGATTGACTAAATCTTCTCATTTCCATACAATTCGAGATACATTGTCTCTAGATAAACTTGCTCGGTCGTATGTTAAAGAGATGTTCAGGTTTCATGGAGCTCCCCTCTCTATTATATCTGATCGTGATCCTTGGTATACTTCTATCTTTTGGAAAGTCCTTCAAAAGTCATTGGGTACTGACTTAAATTTTAGTATAGCTTTTCATCCTCAGTTAGATGGGCGGTCAGAACGAACACTTCAGACTTTGGAGGATATGATACGCGCATGCTTGATGGATTATCAGGGAATTTGGGACCAACATCTTTCGTTGGTTGAGTTTTCATATAATAACAGTTTACATTCCAGTATACAGATGGCTCCATTTGAAGCATTATATGGGAAGCGATGTTGAACTGAAGCTTTTTGGGATGTAGTAGGGGAAAGGAAGTTGATGGGACCAGAATTTGTGGAAGAGTTGGCAGAAAAGGTTTAGCTGATACAGAAACACATGAGAACAGCTCAGAGCAAACATAAAAGTTATGCAGATAACCAGAGGAAGGATATATCTTTCGAGGTAGGTGATCATGTTTTTCTCAATGTTTCGCCATGGAAAAGTGTGATGCGATTTGTTAAGAAAAGAAAGCTGAGTCCAAGTTTCATTGGAACATATGAAATTCTGGTGAATGTTGGATCAGTTGCTTACGGAGTGGATTTACCTCTATGTTTATCTTAGGTACACAATGTTTTTCATGTTTCGATGTTGAGAAAGTATATTCTAGATCCAACTCATGTTTTGAGCCTAGAGGTAGTTCAGTTGGAAGAGAATCTCTTTTATGAAGAATAACCAATCTAGATTCTTGACTGTAGAGAGAAAGTATGGTGGAATAAGGTAATTCACCAGGTAAAGATTTTTTGGAAAAACCATTTGGTTGAAGAGGCAACATGGGAATCTAAAAATGTTATGAGGGATAAATACCCCAACTTATTTTGATAAGTGAATAAAATTGTGAGGACGAAATTCCCAAAAGGGGGGAAGAATGTAACATCCCAGGTAAATAAAGAATTATACATTTTCATATTTATTAGTATTTTTGAATTAAATATTAATGTTACTTTAAAGGGGTTTCTATGTTCGGTAGCGTACCCTATACGCAACAACGAGTTTCATTGAAATCTTAAGTTGCACACTAGTAATATAATAATATTATTTTAAATGATATTTAACACGTAGCCATTGTATTGGAGGGAATGAATATAAATTACTAAAATATGATTATATATGTTTTTTAAATGTTTTTAATTTTATCCAATAAAATATTGAGGCTTCAAATAAGAATAGAATTCAATTTTAGGCATAGATAGTCTAATAGTCACTGAAAAGTTGATTTATCGCCTTTTGATGGCGAACCCTCTATAAAAATAGTTTTGGTCACTCTAATACATTCTATTTGAACATATAAAATTCTTCTTTATAATCGGGACATCAAAATTTAATTTGTGTAATTTTTTTGGTATTATTCCTATAAAGTTCATTTTCAATGAATAGTGAAAAATGTTGTATTTTAATTCAAAACCTATTTTTAATATAATTTATTTATATGATTAGATTATCTTTTTAATTAGTTTTAAAGTTCAATTAGAATTTCTTTTTACCATTTAATCCATGGTGTTAATTGGAATTAATTTCACTTTGAAATTGGACTAAAACTAGTGTCAATCTTTTGATATATTTTGTTTCATAAAAACACGCTATTTGTTTTGTCAACAAGAATTAATTATTAAATTAATTAATTCAACTTATATGTTTTGAATTTTATAAAATAGACATAATTTTTGAATTCGGAATATCATATATATCTTAGGGTGAATTTTTTGGTGTTTTTCTGAAAAACATCAATTTTTTATGAATAGTGAAACCACTAAGTCGTAGTTAAAAAATTGATTTTTCGTTTTAATGAATATTTACCCCTTTTGTGAATTTAATATCAAAAATCTGACATACATGGTTGTAATTAGGAAGTAAAATTTGGTTCAATGGGATTAAAATAATTTTTTTGGTGAATAGTAACTTTTCTGTTTTATTAATCGCGATTAAAGGCAATTCATGTGATTTAAGGTAAAGATAATGATATAATAATATGAAATGACCCTGAAACATGTCCTACAATTATTGGATGATTCATGTCAGACAAAGACATTCCATGGGTCAACATGGGGACCCCATGGAGCCACATGGGTAAGAAAATGACATTAATAACATTTTATTTAAAGATAAAATTAAAATGTCACAAACATGTATTGTTTTACTAATAAAACTTTTAAATGGGGTTATAAGAGTCATAATTTTAACTATAAATATTCATTAGAAAGATAATAATATTTCCTACATCATGATATTTTTTTATAATTTTTCGACATTAAAAAAATTAAATTATTTATGACATCATGATGATCAATCGATTACCTCATTATTTAACAATTTAAATAAAATGAAAAGATAATGTAAAATCTAAGACATACCCTTGTCAAAAACCTAGTGTATGGGTGTATTTCTAACCCTTATCACCCTATCCTTGAAATATATAATTTTGGGACCTTTTTTATCCTAAAAGCATTTTATAATAAAGTATCTTATTTTAACTTTCCAACAGTGCCCCTCCTCTCCTCTTATAAAAGGCCCCCACCACTACCACCTTACCCACACCTCTCAAGCCATTGGCTCGACCAAGATCTGATCCTATAATCTCTACACATACCTTTCCTCATCTTAGAGGCCTTACCATATGCAGGATGCTCTTTAAGAATCCTTTTTGGTTCAATCCAAAGGGAGTTACCCGATTTAAAGGCAATGTCTTCTCTTGTGTTCTTATGTTTTTTTTTCTCCAACCCCCATAAACTCTTTTTATTACATTATTTTGTAAAAAAACCAGTACATTCAATATAATATGATTTTTTTATGAGAAGTAATCGAGCTACACTTATGCACACCTCCGTCTAATGGTTAATGAACATATTGTTTTTGTGGTTGGCGAATTTCTGCCTCACTAAACGATGATTATTCAATCTTCCTTTAACACATTTCATGGTGCCCATTAAGATATCACTCAATTTATATATGATATATATAATGTTTATTTTTTCCTTATGCTTATGTATTATTCTTTTATGGCATACCTTTATGGTTTCCATTATGGGTAAACACGAAAATTTCTGTTTATGAAGTGCGGACTACCGCCCACTCAAAGTGATTTTTTTCGTTAATTCCATATGTGGGATGTATAAAGGATGGAGTTAATGATATTATATATTATACTATACTGGAATTATAATATACCTTTATAACATTATGATTTCACTCCATTAAATACGAAATAGAAATGAAATTAGCGTTCATGCCTACGTATGGCTTACCGTCTCCATGAATGCTGCATTTCTTATCTTACCTATAAATGTTATGTACTATTATAAATACATGTATAGGATGGGTATATATGATATATATGATATACAAATCATGAATATCATTCTGGATATAATGAACCTTTGACCACATGAAAAACATGTAATTGTAAGAAGTCCACTTTCAACTTAAGAACCAAATATCGACGAAACGAACATTATTAACATAAATGATTACATAATGTTTATAACATGGCAATATGTGATAAAAGGAATAATAATCGTGAAAAAGGTTCTTAATCAAGTATAAATTAACTTTAGTTTATTATTCATGAGATTAAAGAGAAATCAAGTCACATCGGACACGAGGTATGGGACTTCATCTCAATAACCTTTCATTGCGGCATATTTTGTTTTTTACACAACTTTCTTTTGTACGGTTTATAAACCCCTTTCACATTTACTTATATTCAAAAGGAATATTTTATATACGATGATTTTTACTAAACGTCAAAAGTTATGTTTCTTTGTAACGTACGCGGTGACAATGACCTTTCTGCCGCCGCGAGTATTATTTGATCTTTGGCTTCCTCAAGAAGCCGTAATGTTTTTATAATGAAATAAATACCATATAATCATTCATGTATTTTGGTATTGAAAATTGTTTTTATAATGGATTTTTTATGTCAATATATTTATGTGATATATTGTGATTGAAATGTGGAAATGTTTTCTTTCCATTATATTTGTTTTATGTCTTATGATTTTATGATTATACTTGGACAATTGACGGGTGGTTACGTGATAAACCTTATGATGGGTGGTGCCGTGAATACCAGGATGGGTGGTTACGTTATAACCTCCAATGCATTGGATATGGAAGTCTGCTGTATGGATATTCCATTAAATGATATGTGTGTAAGATGACCGTATGGTTATTCCATTTAAGTATGTTTATGTCTCAAGTTACCTTTATATGTTATGTGTTCTTTATATGGGTTTTATGGTAATATTTTGGTTTAAAAAAGGGTAAGTTATGATATTTTATTTAGTGAAGAGTATTTACTACTTTATAAAGGTGAAAAATATTACTTTGATAAAGTATTCATGTTTTACTTGTTGTTTTGAAAAACCAACAGTTTTCCTTCATTGTGTATCCCTTACTGAGATTTTTATGCTCACCCCAAGTTTTTTTGAAATGTTTTCCATAGTTCATAATGTGGAATCGGGTCAAGGATGGGATCAAGTAAAAATCATCCAGTCTTAAACATGGAACTAGACATGAATCTTTTTTAAGAGTTCATGTTTTGTAAAAAAACATTGTAGAAGTGTCTACTGTGTAATAGTTTGAGATGTAATAGTTATTATCTAATTCTCTAAAACTCTAAACATAAAAAGATCCTCAATTTAAATTATTCATTTAATTCAATATTTAGTAATGTATAAGGCTGAGGCCTTATAAACATGGTGGATATGGTGAGTTAGGGGAATTATGTGGAAAAATGATTATATGATATGTGTGGGTATGAAATTAATAACTATTTATTCATTATAAAAGGTTAAAGTTTCAATTTAATTATTAAAAAATAAAAAAACATTAAATACCCAATTTCTCATTATTAATCATGATTAAAAATTAATCATGGTAATTAATTACTAAGATATAGTATTTTATGAACCATCTTACTAAATTTTTAAATATTTTTTATGAATTAGGGATCCATTTAAAATAACTAAATATATATATGTTAGGGAAAATTGTCATTATAATTAATATAGATATTGTGTTCAAAAACAATAGTTTTAGAAAATTTATATTAGTCATTATGTCTTCTAAAAACAATTAGAATGAGATAAAAAATTAAATGAGTTTTCATTAATTATTCTATATATCTTAAAATAATAATATATAATTAATTTTAAAAAATTTCTATTAGTTTTCTTAAAAAAGTACACAATATTTTAAAAAGTAGTATTCTTTGAGCAATAACTATTTTATCAGGGTAAATAATATTTACCCAAGGTAAAATTATCGTTATGCGTTAAAATAAAATGGTTCATATTTTGTAATTTTAAATTAATGATTCATAATTTTATATTTATTTTTTTATTCAATTTATAATTTCCCTAAACAGTAATTTTAATATAGTAAATATATAATGTATTTAAAAAAATTGAACAATATTTCCCATCCTTTAAAATATCAATAAAAGGTCTGTAAACAATAATGGTTATTTTAAAATTTAGAATTTAGTTTGTAAATTTGTAGGTATTCCTGATAATTGATTAAAAAATTTCTATATATTAATTATACAATAAAATTGAATTAAATTCATTATGCTAGTGAACATGATATCTTAATCTATTCGCGTAAAAACAAATGTTTTGGAAAATCATTATCATTATATGATTTTGAAATTATTATAAATCCAAATATTGAAAAAATTTATAAAATATGATAATTAAATATTTAAATAAAATCCCAAAATATAGTAAAAAGTTGATCATACTAGAGAAAATATTTTTATGATTTTTATGAATTTTCATATTTTCATTCCTTTTAATTACTAAATAATATATTGTTAATATATTATTAATATATTTTCTAATTATTGAATCAAAATTAAAATACGTTCTTGAAAAAAAGTAGTATTATGAAAAATATATTTTTAAGAAAGAAAATAATAGTTTTTTAACAAATAATAATTTAATTCAAAACATATTGGAAGTATTATTTATTTTTATTTTACATGTATTTCATAATTATTTTATATAGAGACCCATATATTTCAAAACTGAATATTACATCTTATTAGATGAATATTGATTACATAACATTTCAATCCATCCTTGTACTGTGTGTGATTAGTGTCTTTCGAAACATAGATACATAAAAAAATGGTTCAGAATATACCAATATCAACTCTAACATAGATCTCCATAACTATCACCATTTATATAAACATCATATGTAAAACAAATATTCACATCATAGAAAATAATAAAACATAAAAAGGGTGAACCCTGATGAATTTTAAGGGGGAAAAGTGATAAAACAGTGACCTTATAAAATTATAATTTTAATAATGGGTATAAAAAATTATATAAACTTATATAAATTGTAAATTGAAATTATTATATCAAAAACATGAGTCAGTTAACAAACAATTGAATTTCACAAGTTATAAATCATAAAGGGATGAAATCACATGAGCCATGAGAAAAGTGAAATGTAAAAATTTCATGTTATAAAGTAGTTTCATAAATTTTTGTATAATTATAATCATAGGTATAATTTTTACAAAAATACACAGAAATATATTCATATAAATTTTGTCTTCGAAAATAATCCATTTACATTCTATGGGTGTGGGATAACTTACCTGATACCCTCATTTGAGAATGGGAAAACCTCACATGTATCCCTTTTTTGGGAAGTTGATACCCTTCAATTTTCCCTTTTAGAATATAAAACATTAATCATTACAAAATTCATCATATGACTATTTTATACTTGGAAAAATCATCAGCTAATCATAAATCCCTTCTTAGGTATTCCATATGATCCTAAAAACATTTATCATAATAAATCCCAAGGAAAATAAATTTTGTGCCATTGTTATTTCACAATCATAAGAAAAAACATCATGCAAAGTAATAAATATTGTATCATCAGTTTATATCCTTATTAAATTAATATTATAATCTATGGATTCTATCATAGATGACAAATTAATTAGAAATTTTAATGGAATAATTCTTTATGGAAAATAAACATTAACATTGTAGTTACTTATTCAAAATCTAATCAATTGAAAAATGTTCAGAAAAATATTTCATCTAAATTAAACACTGAATTCTTTTTAGATACTTAAAATCATTCAGTGGTCATAGTAATAGGATATTAATAATGTCATTTATTTTAATAAAGAATAATTAATTTAGTTTTTTGGTAAAAACTCATGTGTACATTATTCAAAAATTTAAATGATTACTCCTTTACAAAAAATATATTAGAAATTAAAACATTGAAAAAAATGATTTTTTAAATAATAAAAGGATTACAAAAAAATCAAGAAATAATTTTTACTAAACATAGACATGGAAGAAAAGCATTAGTTTATAAAATAGTCAAAAACATCAATTATTTAATTATAAACATTATTTGGAAGTCTTTAGTAATTTAGGTGAGACAAATGTAATGAAAACATATAATATAATTATATATTTCGATAAGAATAAAATTGGAGGGGATTTTTTATAAATTTATTACATAATTTAAATCATTATAAATTCTATCCTAATAAATCTTGATAAAAATAACACTGAAATGTAAAACCCTTACAACGTTGGATAATTTTGAGTCATAATCTCTATTGAAGAATAAAATAAAATTAAATATTAAATATCTCGATCATAAAAAAATTCATGGAATAATATGTAAAAAAGAATTTATATATAATTATAAATTAAGATAGGTATGTAACATATCATACGCTTCCAAGTGTTAAATATTATATTAGAAACCAATATCTCATATTTTTATACCTTCGAAAGTTCTCTATACTTAAGTATAATAAATTAAATTTTTTTATATAACACAATAATGAACATACTTATAATATGATATATAATCCACTAATAACATTTCAATACCAAATTATAAAGAATCACATTTTAAATTAATCATTTAAAATGGTTATCTATTTTATTTTTCATGAGAATTTTCATACGGTAGTACCTGTCCTTGTACTCAGATCCATGAGATGGTAGGACATACATATTCATGAAAATTGTTTTTCACTTTTCATAAGAATGAATTAAGGAAAGGAAAATAATAATTACATTTCTATAAAAAAATATCATATATATCATGTTGTTTAATTAAATATAACTTTATTATATTCAATATAAAGAAGAAATGTAAAACAGATAACATGTCATCATTTATGTTGTAGTCCGAATATTGGAATGATGGACTTTATCATTTTCTAATAGATTGGGAGGTAAGATGATAAAAATGATATTGAAATTAAAAAATCAAAATTATTTATTAAATGTCATATATTTCAATTATTTTCATCTTTATAACCATCTAAATAAATTGGTGGTGAAAACTTATTTGAACAACTATGTAGTGACAGTAAGCTGTATATACTGGTGAGAAATGATTTTTACTTTTTAAAAATGAAAAATAGATTGAAAATGGGTTTTACCATAATCATAAATACATAATCATATATTTATTATACTTTAATTATTATTCATTGTTATTTGGAATATATTTTGAAGATGTAGATGAAAAATGAATTGTCAAAGAGTTGGTAAATAGGATTATCACTTATTGGATAAACATTAATTAAATCAATTATTAAGGACCTTTTTAATAATTTTATAAGAAGGAAAAAAATTAATAATATGTTATATATAATTTTATAATAAAATTTAGTAGGCATTTTTAAATATGAATATCTAATAGGGTGTGAGTGAGAGAGTACAAGAGGATCCCATTTATTAATTAGTAGAGCGGAATTCATGGAATTACATAAATTAATAATATAATAAAATTAAATTTTTGGTTCATGTGACTCTAAATTGAAATATTTACGATATATTATGATGATTAGTCAATAATCACTCATAAGAATAAATTTTTACACTTTTTTCTTATTTCGACACCCTTATCTCTTAATTTTAACCCAATGTGACTCCTTTCTATAATTATCAAAATTTAAATGATTTTTACACTTTAAGGGTAAATAATTTTTCCATAAAAATAAAATTGACCAATAAATGTTGTATTTTTTATATGTTCAAAAATATCACTATCAATTTAATAAATATAGAATTTTTAATCATTTTAAATAATTACATAAAATATTTTATATCATAAAATATCATTAATGTAGTTTTTGGAAATACATGAACTATTATAATATAATATGTGTCTCAATAATGAAAAATGATTCCATAATGACATGAATTAGAATAAACTGATGATATAGTCTTAAAATATTAACCCTATCAAATATTGATATGATTTTATATAATTTTGAACATTTATTTTTGATTAATGTGTGGGTTAAAAAAATTTAACATTAACTATGGTAATGACTCTCTCTATATTAAAGGGTTATACATTTACTTATAAGGTAATAATTGTATCATAAATTGACATGCGATAATATTTAAGACCATTTATCTCAATAAATGTCTTATTTCATGATTTATATTATTTTTAAACAATTTTGTAAAGTTATATTTTACATAAAATGCTATTAACTTCATTTAGGAACTATTCACATAATTTTACTTTCCTAAAAACATTGTCATAGTAGGATTAGAATATAAAGAATTCAAAAAAAATCTAATAGGGTATATAAATCATACTAATTGGTGGGAATCATTTTATCACAAATCCAATATCACTGTTATATTTTTTTAATTTATTTACAGGATTTTTAGACTGCTCGCACAAGAAATTAGTCGACATTGTATAATAATTTGATGTAATTATTTCATCATTAAAAAAATAATCAATATCATTAAAAATTCAATAATTTTTAAAATATTCCTTTATAACTGAGTATATTTTCATAAACCTTCCTAAAAATTTTATAGATATTAAATGAATGATAGTAACATTTTTTAGTTTAAAATTAATCAAAATAATATAAACATCATTTTTATATAAATATGATAATAAATATCCATTAATTAAAATCTTTGATGAGGATGGTCGAACCCCACTCATCCAATAGATTATATACACGTGTGAGAGTTATTTTTTGAATTTTTCATATTACTTTTATCCTTTATTACCTGATTTACCCTTTATAAGGAGACAATATTTTATAAAATTACTATTTTTGACAAAACAAATGATGGGATTTATTTAAAAAATATAACCTCATAATTCCAAATAAGGAATATATTTTCTTGGATAAAATATATATATATGTTCTATAAATCCATTTAAAAAAATCCTAAAAATCAATGATTATTTGTTTTTATTAAAAATTCCTTTTTCATCCAAAAAATGATCATATTAAAAAAAAGTACATTTATTACTCTTATGTAATCAATTATAAGATTTATAATTAAATAATTATTATTTAAATTTAAAATAAAATTTATATCATAATGATAATTTTATATAATATGAAATGATTTTTTAAAAAATATATTTATTTTCAATGTTAACTGAAAACTCAATCATTTTAGAAAAAATCTAAAATTTCACTATCATAATATTTTAATATACTGATTTAAAAAATTAGGTTGAATTATTTTAATTTAATTTCTAAAATTGGTAAAAAGTAATGGTAATTTACACCCATAAAATTAAATAATCAAATTATAAAAACATTGATGTTTCTAAGGAATTCACTAAAAATTGAATTCATAGTGACCACAAATTTTCCATAAAATTTTTATTTATTTTTAATACTAATATTATTTTTTATAATGTGGTTACACATATTCTTACCCACTAATTCAATGACTAGATGACTTTTAAATGAAAATAATTTTATATTACATGGCTATTTGATTAAAACTTTTATGTTTTGCATCAAAAAATATATCGAGCTTGTTATTTTGTAAATAAAAATTTTATGCGGTTGAAATCTCCCCCATAAATAAATTACATCCTTAAAAATTTAATTTTATCTTAGTAATCGTGGAGGTTACAATGAAAATAATATTATAGGAAAATCACACTATAAAAATTTTAAATAACGTATCCTCCTCAAAAGAGGGAAAATGAAATATGAAGGACATCTAGAATAACACATAACTCGGTTTCAAATTAGGACACCATTAATTTTAATTGAAAATTTGGACATGGATGGAAAAATATTTCCATATAATGATGGAGAGTGACAATGAAGATGACAGTGTGAATGTTAATGTCCAAAAAAGCATAAATCAATGAGGTCTGAAAAGACCATTAAATCATTAGAAATAAAATTACAATAACTAATTTTTTATTTCATGATGCTTTTACTAATGTTGAGGGATTAATTTACTTCAATGATATAGAACAAATTTTAAAAAAAATTCTTGGTTTCACTCTATTTAATAATAAAAAATTCATCCATAGATTTTTATTTTATATGTTTCCACTTAGACTCTTACTCCATGACGAAATTTCATGCCTAATTCCGTATGATTAACCTTAAACATATTATAGATTCTATAAAAAAATTAAAATAATTCCTTCATTCTCAAAATATATAACAAAAGGGGATAAATATTCTATCCAATATAATAAATCAATCTATAAAATCAATATAATGAACCCCAATGATTAACATAATAAATTATATAAATAGTTAACCTTAATACTCCTCCAAAATATATATTAAGGAATTCACAACTCAAAAATACGATTGATTTTATCATTTTATTCTCTACCATTTATCCTAACACAACAAAATGTAACTCACTTTCTCACATGACAATCTTGTGAATGTCCTGATTATATATTCACCTAATACATATTAAAATCATGGTTCATGATAAAACCAAAATATAATCAAACATTCTTCCAATAACTATTACAATATTTCTTCTTAAAATAAAATCAAATACTAGTATGTATCATTCATAAATCCAAAAAATCAATAAATTTCATCATAGATTACCTAATTCACTTTGATATCAAATCACATAACAATTTCAATGTTTGTAAATTCTCAGACTGACTAACTTTAAAACTATTAGTAAAAATGTTCCATATAAGGCTTCATACACTCCACCCCATATGATAGAGGCTGCTGACCAGCAATTTTGTTCTAATGATGTTTTTTGGAGAGACTATACCATCATGGTTAGAATAAAATAGTGGTGTATCATAAGATTACCATGGCTAATGTAATATAAATTAATGAAAATAATAGGTCAATAATGACAAAAGAATTACAAAATACACAAATATTCATGCATGTCAATAAGATTCTATAATAATTAAACTAAAAATTAAACGAGGAACTATAACAAAAAAATGGATAAAAAATTTAAAAACCCTTAAGGAAATATCTATGAGCCACCAGAGCTATGAAATCTTATTGTTCTCCTAACTCAGAGGTACCATGTACAAAAAAGAAATAATTCATAGACCTATGAACACAATATTTACTTGGGAAACAGAGTGAAATGGAGGGAAAAGATGGTGTGAGATATACTCAGTAGGAAACAACCATATACTTCAACATAATAATCATGTCTGTAAATTTAATGTATAGTTGTGTTTCAGTATATAAAAGATACAACATAAAAAAATTATATACATTAGGTTGGGTTCCTCATGGGATTCCTAACAAATAGTACCTTCTTCAACCTAAGCTACAATTTCTCTAAACTAGGGTCAACCTATATGCATGTGATATGGGTATAATGATATTAATTATTCATAAAATAGTTTCATGAGATGGACCAAACAAAATCATGAAATGTTTCAGGGAAGATGTGTCCCTAGATAAATGGTATGCATTATTACTCAGAAATATAACATTCAACATTAGTTTATAACATGGTTCACCATAATCTCATTCAAGATGATAAAAAATAATCCCTACATCACTCTATGGGGACTACAAATACCCAAAACCATAAGATTTCATCCATGGAGATCTAGAAATGGAATACGAAGAATTAATATTGGCTTGGATGAAGAAGAAACCCTCTAAAACAATCCTAGTTATCTCAAATAGGGTACTGAGTATCACTAATGTCCTAGTAAAACCATTTAACCACCAAGTCCATTGATAGTGTCCCCCTAGGGAAAAAATATATATCATAAAGAGGTAGGGATACTGAATGGTGAGTGCATCCCTTGAATACCAAGTATACTCTTGGTGTATCATAACTAAAAGACCAGTGTGACCATCCATTTGTTTTTACAGAAAGGAACCTAATTCATTCTCAAGTCCATTCACAATTCAATTATGTTATATTAAAAATGAAATTCCATGTCCATATGAATTCCTTAACATAAATAAAATATAATGGAATAATGTATAACATAAACACAACCATAAGACATCACGAGATAAGTATTCTATAAGAGGGTTATAGCCATTTTCTATTTGAATTTAAAGAATAATATTTCCAAGTCCATAACATGTCATTTTATTAATTATGTGGTTTGATCCATTATCGAAAAAAAACAAAGAATTTATGAAAAGTATTAAGACCAGGTTGACTGACTATTGTAGATAATACCATACATGAAATTTTTTTATATAGGACATACTAACATGAATTCCATATATCATCATAAGGTCCATCTCAAGGTTATTTGACCTTAACATCTTGTGATATGGTTTGGATACAAATGCATACTATAATGGAGTGGCACATCCTTCCACATTCTGATTAATCAAAATATTACTTTTTATAAGCCAACGCATTACAATGAGGGTTTTTATTCAAAAAATAAATGATTTTTAAAGTCATTAAATGATCACACGCTTATGGGCTAATGGAAAATTGGGTTCCACTACCATCAAAAATTCCAATTTAATATGAAAGGGATTCCAAAATTACAAAATTAGGCTCTATTCAAATTATTTCATATTTTTAATCTGTCATAAGAAAAATCAAGCGTTATAACATGGTTTTAATTATGAATAGAAATACATTAATGTAAAAAACCAATAGACCACCTACCAATTGATTACCAAGGTGAAGTCAGCCAATATTCCTATTTGAATTGATCTAGTTCAAGGGAAATCAATGTAATGGAAAAAATCACTGAAAATGGGTCTAATTAGCTCACATATAGATAGAATACATGAAGGGGAGATAAATGAAGATTGGAGTAAAAGGAGTGAAGCTCTTATGTAGGTTTAACAAATAGGATTAATGTCACAAAAATAAGACATTCTATGATGAAGTGGAATCGATTCCTTCAAAGAGGAGAAAAAAGAACCTACAAAAATTTTCACATGGTGGAGGAGATGAAAATAGTGGAGAAAAAAGAAAATGATTGAGGGTAAATGAAAATTTCAACCCATTTAATGATGTACATGGTTTTTCCCCTTGGTGGGCCAAACTATGCAACAATCATGATTATGCCACTTCCTATAGAACCCCCTCAAATGGGATGGCCACAGAGTATTGCTAAAAATGAACATCCCATGAAAACTCCATTTGGAAATATGTATTCATCAACTTTATGGTTGTGCGTCTCCTCAAACTTGGTTAGAACAAACAGTGAATGTCAACCATCTCCACTCTATAATCTGCATGATTTTTTCTATGGACTTATAAGGTTTTATAAAAATAGTGAATAGATTCCATGTTGTCCGAATTTTTAGGTATCAAAGCCCAATGCTCTCAAAACATAACAGATCACCAGAGGAACATATAGATAATTTAACCACATCTAAAAAAATTTAATTGTTACAAATCCTATATTTATATTATAAACCATATTATAAAGAATGTTTTTTTCCACAAAATTGATAATTTTTGTTCAATTATAAACATTTAACTGGTCCTACTACATGATATACTACAATGTCCCCAACATGAAACTTCTCTTCCCCAAGAATCCTTGGAAAAATAAAATAAATATATACCCGACCTAATATGGTCATAAATATTCATCCAAATGGTTGTTTAAAACTCCAAAAACCCAATGCACCTCCGTGCATCACATAATTTGTATGATGCATAATATGTTAAAATTGATATCAAGGATTTTTTACCAAACAAAAACATCTATTCGAATCATATATGATCCCATAAAACTAGAGACACGATCATGTAATCATCAAGTGAATCATCTAAACAATATCACTCTCCACCAACGGTTTTATCATTAAATTACCATTTTGAGTCTTGGAACCCATACAATTAGAACTTTCTTTTTAAGGGTTACTTTAGTATTCTAATTATAGTCACGACATGTTACTCAAAATTATTGAATAGTACAATCCTAATTGAAATAATTTATCTTGTTGAAGATAGAATTTCTTTATAGTCCTTGTCATACCCACACTTCAATCATCTCATCCAGATGATTTACCATGAACAGTTCCTCACCAACCACTTTTGATCCTTCCAAATGAAGCAAGGTGAGAAAATTTCCATAGAAAATTATCAGAAAGATACTTTCCTAAATAGTCTAGAATATTTCAATTACTAAATCATAATAACATTAACCAAGGAACCTCTAGATTTTTCATATCATGCTCATTGTAGCCCGTAACTTGCTTTCAATGACGTCTCTAGCCAAAACATGCATTTTGTAATATTGTCCTACGACAAATGTCAGGGTAAACCAAATCCATAAATATTAGGTCATCACAATTCCAAACATCTCATCTGAACCTGAATAATGTTTGAGTAACCCTATAATCCAAAACATTAGTATAAAGAAATCATCTATAGTAGTTTCCACCACCGTAAGAAGCATTTTGTCGGTACATAGCCAAATTTCCTCACATAAATTGTTAATAGAGCCCGATGATAGTCAATGTCATAATTGAGCATTGTCCTTGAATTCATATAACCTATTCCTACATGAGAATATATGTATCACTCAAAAAAACATTCCCATTTACATACCATATTTCTGAATCATAACTTCCATTGAGTCAATTTATCATGTCCAACTACATTTACATTTAGAAGGACATGTAATTGAATCTCTCTTAGTATAACTGAAAAATGTCCAGATTTGTGGAATGGTCTCCAATAAGACACGAGTGCACTATGTTGGTTCGAATGACTTCCAAAAATGACATGAGACACTAACTTTACCTCAATGAATATGTTCTCGGTTTTTTTACAACCTCAAATAAAATAAATTCAAAAGGGACAGTCAAAACTCTCATTATGATTTCATATCGAAGATCCTATCCCCAACATACAACACATATTCATTATCTTTCACAATACCTTTACCACCAAATGTATTTTTTTATGCCTCAATCATAATAACCAGAGTCAATCATAACTATTTATTCCTCAAAGGTCTTATAAACAACCAACCATATCATATTTATTCTACATCGCTATGACTAACTTAAATCAAAACTCACCAGCCCCATGGGAATTTCATAGAATCATTGATTTTTTCCAAAAGGTCATCGTTGGGTGTGTTCCTTATATTTGGAAGTAAATGTTTAAATATAATTGATTTGATGCTCCCCACAATAGATGTGTCTATATCCCTTAGTGATAAAGGGTCATCATCCTAAAACACAGACTACATTTACCACTGAACGAGAGTTTGGGCATGTACAATACTCGATAGTATGTGTGAAGTATATAGAGAATGAAGCTAGATACTTAAAAGTGTGATATTATCTCAAGTATTTCACTTTAACCACCTACTATGTTCTTTCCAAGTATGAAATATCAGTAGGCACGTAGGCCAAAATTAATAGACCAATAGGTCAAAACACAACATTTATTTAAGATATAATTGAAATAATTTAAATGATTCATATTTTTCTTTAACATCTAGGTCACAGTACTACATAGGTAACATTATAATGTAACAAAAAACTTATTGCACAATTGATTGATAAAGAACTCATATATTTCACTATAATTTATTAACTGATTCATAGGTACTATGAGTTTCAAAACAAAATTCCATGTGGTTCATTCTCACAGTGGCACATAATTTGAAACTATTCATTGGATTATCACCCCTATAATTCAAGTGGTTGATAGTGTATTGATAGAAAAATCCCATAGTTACACCATCCCATGTGATCGGGGAATATTCTCATGACCACATAAGTCATCCAACACTGAAGTTGAAGAATAAGAGTAATACTAACACAAAATTAGTCTATTATTCCCTTAGAATATATAAAAAATGAAATAGTGAATTATATGTTAATCATGTCGAAAATGAGGTTCAATAAAACACATGATCAACCATTAGGGTAGAGGAGTCATTTTAGTATGTAAATTTCTTACACAAAAAATTAGCACTCGAACAACTTGAGGTGTTTGAAATAAATCACACACACATAGAAAGGGTGTATGGTTCTGATGAAACTAGAAAAACAGGGATTTCTCGGTACCAACACATAAAGCGTCAATCATAAGACTAGTTAGTGAATTAAAAAGGTCAATAGGACTTTACCCCTATCATTTAGGTTGGAAGATAGATATTGGAAAATTTTCATGTTATCATTTTAGGGAAAAAATCAAGGAATTACATAAAATACAGACAAATGAGGGTTTACTTCAAGAAAACTTTTATTAGTTTTGTTTTAACTTATTTAGAAATTTAAATTTCCTCTTTAAACATTTAAAAGATGCTAACATGATCATCGTGTACCAATTATAATGAAACCCATATTTAGTTTATTATTTATCTAACACGACAAGGCACTTTGGGATGTTTTATCAAACATCCTTTTAAGAATCATTTATTTATTTACCTAACATCATATCCTAAATTGTAATTTTATCTCATGAATTCCTTTTAATTTTTTAATCCTTAAGGATATTCACATTTGGGATTAGTGGAAGGAAATTTCAATTCCATCTTATTGAGGAAAACACCTTTTAGGATGTAGTTGGAATTTTGACTAAATAAAACCACATATATGAATAGCTCAAAATAAGATAACTTGTAGTTTATTAATTCTATAGGGGACGAGTCAAGTACGATGCCGTCGTATGTTTATATGTATAACCATATATATAACTAAAAACACAATAAATAATCATTCCTATATAGTATAAACCTACACACATGGTGTTACATACTAAGGAATTATCAATAAAAGGTTACCTATGGCGGTACTTTTAAAGCATTCAAGGTTCATCTAAAAGAAACCCTATTATATATAAATTATTTAGACTTCTTGAATCAACCTTAATGTGTTTGTCTTATAAGAAAAATCCCCCATAATAAACCAACATAGGTGCAGTCCAATATCATTCATAACAGTATGCCCCAACTGACATAATTTTATTTGGTTGTGGATTATGGAATATATTTATATCGGTGATCACGCCTAGGTGATAGAGTTACAAGACATTATAAAGGTCAAAATTTCATTTAACATTAAATTTTAAATAGAAATTTTATTTTCAACAATCTGAAGGTATATCTTGATCATATATAATGGTTAGATTATAAGGGTTTCCATTTTCAAATTGGTAAATCACCCATACAACTTCTAATTTGAATATTGGTTCCCATATAAGCATAACCAATATGTTTCAGCCCACACAACCAATTGTTCATGGATTATACATGTCATGACTGGTTATTTATGTTGTCAATATCAATATCTATAGGAAAACATTGTTTAGGATGATTTTAAAACGTTATTAACATATATTATCATAAATTTATTACTAGGAATGCTACTATATGCGAAAAATACAATAGAGAATGGAAATACAATTTGGTGAACAAATACCAAGGGAAGAAACCTCTTAATCACAGTCTATAGGAAAAGCATCATAAATAAATCTTGGAAGCTCATTGTTCTAGAAAACATACTAAATAAACAAAAAATCATGTAATATTAGAACTATTCAAATGAAATATATATATACAGATCAAAACTAATCATATTACTTAAATAATGAAAATAGTATATAAAATGAATGCAAATAACCCAAATGTCGCATTAAAAATCGAAAATAGACATGAAATGAAATCTATATGTCCTGGAATATGTATGGGGATTGTATATCTAAATAACTATAATTATACATGTAATACTGCTCACATTCCATACTAAGAGAATGCTAAAATAGAATAAATATCATTAATAATTAAGCAGTATAATGAAAACAGTTCACTCAAGATGAAATAATATTCAACTCTAATAGTGAACAACATAAATTAAAATCCCATCATATTACACATGTACTTTTCCCTATGATTGGGTTGATCACATGAATACATTAATTTTTTCCAACAGATGAAACATTCCAAATATTAGGTACATGTTCCCAAAATATTAAGATGAAGGAAAATAAAAGGCATTGATACCACTTTTTAACGGTCATGCCTGACTAACTATAAAACATATAGCTGGAATATTCCCAACATGTCATAAATTGTTCCTCCATATATTTTAATGTTTTTATCTAGATTAATATTTCCAATGATGGTTCGATGGAGAGTGTATACCCTCATAATCATAGTAACAAAGTGATGCATCATAATATGACAACATCATATAAAATATAAATAAATGAAATACAACCAAATAATAACAAAAACCGAGGAATTACAAATATGCAACCATACATATGTTTCAATAATATGATTCAATAAATATATCAAATGTAGATAATTCAATGTAAGACAATAAAATGATAAATTAAATTAACAGAAAACCATAATCCAACCTCAATTATAATCCTCATTTATGACTCACTCATGTGCTCCAAACTCCTTGGTTCAATTCATAGCATAATCAACAATCTGTGGACCAAGGAACATGGGATCTACTAATGTACCCGAGTTCAGTGGTGGCCCAAGTAGGGTGTGAGATAAATTTAGTAAGCCACCACCAATGAAATATAAATAATTATACTCTCTAAATATAATGTAAAACTATGTGTAGGTAGATAATACGTGACATGTGAAAAAAATTAATACATCCATCAGTGTTCCTGATGGGACACACATCCTAGACCACATGCATCATCTTATAATGGAATGTATCTGAAGTTGGGACAACCTATAAAAAATTAATATTATTATAATGATAACATGTCTTTACAAAACCTATATTATGAGATGGAATGAACCAAAACATGTGAATTTTTATAGTAGTTGTGTCCCTAGAAAATAACTATACATTATTAGTCCCTAATTTAATTGTCATCATTGGTGTTTAATAAGAGGAACTATGATCCCATACCAAATGATTTGAAAAGTGTTCCCAAGTATCATTCCATGGGAAATATAAATAACCAATATTGTTTGATTCTGTCCATTTCAATCCAAAAATCGAATTCCTTGTGACACACTCAGCATTGCGTGAAGATGAAACCCTCCAGTCCCATCCCATTATCTCAAATAAGGAACTAAGTATCACACATCGCCTGGTCTAACCATCAATACCCCAATCTAATCATCAGTGTCTCCCCTAAGGAATATGTATCACTCATAAAGAGTTATATAAACAACTATGTTAGTCCATCCCTAGAAAAATATGCTTCCCTCCCAATATATCACAACTCAGGGAATTATGTTCTAACCATTGGTATTCCATAAAAAACACAAGTCTCTTTCAAGTTGTATCATTATTAATTTGTGTTCAACTAACAAATAAATTCAATGTACCTAATAATTAATCCACCTAAATCGTGTAAAAAATTAAATAAAATGTACCATGAACTTACAAAAGACGCATCAAAAAGAATGTTTACTATAAGAGGGACATAATTTTTTTTAACATTAACATAAATAATAATAGGGAAACTCCCATAACATGTTATTTAATTCATTATGTTCTCTATTACATTTCCCAGAAACCCTAATCATTGGATAAAATCATTAAGGCATTCATAACACTCTATTGAAAATAATATAGTACAAGGAATTGTATATAATATACCATGATAAGATGCATTACATATATATTAACGAGGTTTATAACATACCAATTTTTCCTTAACCCCAAAGGTGATGGTTTGATAACTAAGGGATATAATTTTGGGGTGAATAATCATATTACATTCCAATTAATGAACCCATTACAATTTATGGTACCTCACACCTCAATGAGGGTTTTAATTTGAAAAACAAACTAATTAATTAATGGAATTAAATGATCACACAAATAAGGGTGGTTAAAAACATTAGGTCAATGGCCATAAAAAATTCCAATTTAATATTGAATTGATTCAAATATTAGTGTATTTGTTTCTATGTAATTTATTTTATATTTAGGATGTGTTTCATGGAAAATACATCATCCAGAACTCAATGAAATATATAAATGGAATTACTATATCGTAAAACACTATATAATAACTTCTTAAATCATTGAATGGTCCACTCATCCAATATCAAAATTTTAATTGATCATAATCTAGAGAAATTGATGAAATTGAAAAACTCCATGAAAATGTTTGTGAATTTTCTCACAAAATGGGAACATAAATAATAGTGTGAGACATTATGATAAGTGAGAGAGGAGTGATGGTCTTTCTAAAGGCTTACCGATGGGACATATGTCACTAGAATTTGACCCCTAATAAAGGGGAGGTATAATGACCATACTTTTTCATAGATGACAATTACCCCACTTCAACATAATTTAGATTAATATCTAGTTGCAAAGGGTTCAGTGCTTTGGTAAAATTAATTTTAATCATTCCATTACCAAATAAAAAGTAAATAATTTTTAATTCATTTTTATTTTTCTCTATTTTGAATTTCACATTTTTCGTAGTACAAACAATCACATGAGAATATACATCAATGAAAAGGGGAGAAAAATCACAGTAAGAGGATGAATAAGGGACCTGAATAAATATAACATGGGGAGAATAACAATAATAATCCAATAATAATCATATTATCATTAAAAAAATTTATTTAATATATAATAATTTCATGGAATGTCATAATTCATAAAAATGAAACATCATGTCATATTGGTCAACCACCAAACAATGTTGTGAAGAAAGGTACCATCAATTCACGCATAACATATGTTCACAATAATAACATCCTATTTATGAAAAAAACCTTGTATCGTGTTTATGAATACATAACATTATCTCAGGAGATACATCAACTAACCAAATTCATTGATGGGATATATAATTTAATACCCACCAATCACATCATAAAATTTACATAATAGTGTGTTCCACATAGAATGTGTTAATATACTTGTTCGGAATAAGTACATGTGAAGGAATGGGTTTCAAAAATATTTCCTAAATAATTATTCCATTAATAAACTTGGCTTAATGTAATGAAAAAGGTACAAAATAATTTGATATAAGAGACGTCATTCTCTTGCGAAGAAGAAACAACTCAAGAGTTGTCAAAGACATGTTTTGCAATGAAATGTTCTTTTGAAAAATCATTTTATTTGACATAATGTCTAGTATAAAGCATATATAACCCCAAAAAAAATCTAAGTCTAATTATATGATATTTAAGAAACATATGGGGTGTATTAATACCAAATATTTGATAAATGTGGGTATACATAAGGAAAATGTTTTGGGTTCGATAATACCTATTCTTTTAATCCACATTACTTCATCACTTTTGCATCTAAAAATTAATAAACATATATATTTTTAAAATTTTGATACAGATGAGATTTATTTTAATTTTCAAAAATATTTATCGATTATAGTCGTTTTATTATATTTCTTAAATTCCATGGTAATATGGTAGTAATATTAAAATGATGTCTTACATAAAATTTTCTTGTTTTGATTTTCATTCCATATTTGGTTTAATAAAATATATAAATTAGTATAATTATTTTTAGAATATTATAGTACATATAAGTAAAAAAATTTATATTATATATATATATATATTAATATACATCCATTAATATTATTAAACGTATTTTCTTGGAAATATCTCTGTATGTGGTTAACCGACGGTTTACTAGAAATTCTCAAAACATGGGAAAGGGAAGTATAATAATTATATATGACATATATATGAAAAATGCAATAAGATAAAATCATTAATATAAATTTTACATGATTGATGATTATTTTTATAGTATATGGTTTTAAATGGAACTGGGAAATTGAAGAAAGAGAAGAATAAAAGATGATAGAGTTAATAGAGACTTATTGTACCCTTGTTGTAGCATCTCTAGTAGGAATCTATAATGCCAATAGATATAGGAGTTGGATTGATATTGAATGTACGTAAGTATACAATGGGGCGTCAGAAAGTGGAATTTGATTATTTTTGCGATTTTTATGGGTGGGAGGAGTGTTTTTCCATGGAAAGGGAGAGAGGACATCTATACTTGATGAGAGGGGTATTTTTAGAATAAAAGATTGAGAAAAATATTATATAAAATGAAAAATCATTTAACAGTTAATTATTTACAACATTAATCAAAGATAAATAAATTATAATGTGTTTAAGACATTATATAACTTTTATAATTAAAATTTATTTTCGTATTAAAAATAAAAATGGAAAAAAATTGTATTTTAAGGAATCACTTTTGTCTTTAGGTTTAGGAATACGATTTTTTAGGTTTGAAATTTAAGATTGTTTTATTTTTATAATTAAATTATTAAACTAAATATATCATGGAAGAACCTCACGATCTGGAAGGGGTTATGTCTTATATACGCCCTTAATTTTATAATTTAAGATAGAATAGTTATGTGAAAAAAATATTTTTACTTTGGACTCAAAATTGTAATATTTATAAAAATTACCAAAACTATACCATCGGAAATTTAAACATTATAATTTCAAAACTGAAATTATTTTCAAAAAAATAATTAAAAAAAATATAATTTTAATTTTGAATATAAAAATTAATATTTCTACAAAATACATTAGATTAATTTTTATCGAAACTGTGCTTATATTTTATTTATGTTTTTTAATCATGATATTTTTTGGCATTATAAATTTTTTATTTATATACATTAACCGTGATTAATATTATTTATATCGTAATTAAATATTTTTGGTCTAAATTATTATTCACAAATGTCATGTTACTATTCCCATTGGCGAGGTAACTTTTCCAAAGGTCACATTGCTTTTCCAATAATTACATTGTCTCTTATATATGCCACTACATTATTTCATTAAATATTAAACTAAATTCCTCTCAATTTTATATATTTTAACATTCTATTGTTTTAATTGTTTAACTAATATTTTTTTTCTTTGCTCTCACTTTTTCCATGGGGTGATGATTCTAGTTGATCAGTGCGAGAAATATTTTCCAAATTTAGATTTTATATTTTATAATTTTGGTCTTGTTCAAATGTTTCTTATTTTAATTGGACTCATTGTAGATTTTTTAATAGTACATACTAATGAAATAATTATTTATTACATTTTTATTGTGTATAAAATTATTGTGTATATTATGAAACTCATTCATTTAATGAGACAAATTTCATTTTAAAACATTGGGTTTCTACAATATTACACATTTATAAATTTCATTCCTAAAATTTCAACTCACAATATATGTTGAGAATAGATGCAGATTCTTATATTTCGATGCTTCCTCTGGTTCCCATGTATCCCATATATACTAATGGTTTCTCTCCAACACTTTTACAATGTGAGTTGTATTATTGCATTGAAATATCTCTCTATAGTTCAAGATCGTCAACTTATACTCTTTATATGAGGATTCTTTCCCTATATGTACCACATATGGATTCAATAAACATGATGTATCAGAAATGTAATTCCTCTAGTGTGATACATGGAAAATGAAATGTTTCAATGTGAAAGATGAGTGTCCATTGATCCTATGAGATCAATGATCTCAAGTGGGACAATATACCGTGGGATAAGCTTTATATACATTCCAAAATAAATGAATCAATTCAATGGTGATTTTAGAAGGAAAATATTGTCTCCAACATCGAAATCCATGTCCCTTCGACAGTTGTATACATAGCTCTTTTATCAACTCAGATCAAAAATTATATTTTTTTATGTCATGAAAAGTCTCTATCATTCCTTGCACAAGATCAGGTCTATGTATATTTTTTTCACCAACTTCCTTAAAAAAAGATGAAGTTCTACATCGCTTCTATTATGGAGCTTCTAATGGATCCATTTTAATACTCATGTGGATGATGTTTTTATATGAGAGACCAACCAATGGGAGATGTTTATCCCATTCAAAATTGAATTCCATTTAGTAGACTCTTATATTTTCATTGTGAATTTGAAAAATATATATAGATTTTACATCATGTTGGGGATGGTAGGTCTTGTTGAAAATAAATTCAGTACAAAAAGAACATTGGAAATTTCTCCATTTTTTATGTGATCATGTTTCAGAACTAGAGACAATCAAAACTGGTACAAAATGTTGCCTCAATACTTTTTTCATATATACATATTCATGTTTTTCAAGTGATAAATCTTCCCACATAGAGATAAAGTGGGAAGTATTTGTGGGTTGATCCACCACAACCTATATCTCATTGTTTCCCTTGGATGTCTTTGAGATACTACATAAAATTTCCAGGATAACAATCTCTTATTTCAAAATGACTTTAGGAAATGGTTTCATCTACTCTTTGGAAACATCTCACTCAACATTAACATACTCACATATAAACAACTTGAGATATACTTTTCATCTGATATCTTCATGTTGTAACAAAAAAATTGTTCTCAAGGATCAGAGTAAATCCTTGAACATTTGGGATGGATAGAGAAAGATGAGAAATTTGAAATATCACATAGATCCCTCTCCGTCTTTAGTGTCGATGGAATAAAAAGAGTTATTCCAAAATAAATCACACCACCGCCATCAATGTGGAATTAATGTAGCTTCCAATTCATTTTTGTTCCCACATTCATTTGATTCTCTATATTAATAATTTTTTCCACCTTCATCATATATTGGATAGAGTGTTAGAAAAATATTTTTTCAAAGACAGATTTATTCTCTAAAATAATGACCCCATGATCCATCCAATTTTTATCCATGATGATAGGGTCTCTTTCAATCCACAACAAGGATAGAGTAGTATGTTATTTCCCCTAAGAGAATTTTATATCTCTTCTTCATTTCCTAGATGGTACTAAATAGAGTAATCATAGTCCTTCTTTTTCTATAACCATATTCATTTATTCATATTCATATCCATCTATTTGAATATAATATTTAGAATCTTATGATCGGTATATATGTCACAGTTCTCACCATAGAGATATTGTTACTAAATCGTTAGTTAGAATATTAAAGCTGATAAATACATATCATGAATCAGGTAGTTCTCTTCATGGAACATCAACTATCGTCAGGTGCAGTCTATCACATTATATTTCTACATCAGTACCAAATCCAAGATATTTCTTGAAGCATAAATTTATATCCCAAAATATCCACCAGTTCTGTGTAGTGTGAGTATTGGTATAGGGTTTATCCTCTTATTAATCTCCAAGAAGATGTTATCACATTCATATATACATGAATATTTTAGCCCTTTCATTGTTGAGATAGATAGTGGGATAGAAAATCATTAGAAATTACTCACAAAATGACGGTATTTCCCAGCCATTCAAAGATTCTATGGCATTTCATTTACCATTGTGGGTCAGGGTCATTCCAAAATTTCTATTTTTATTGGATCCATTGATATTCAATTACATGTGATCATGTTCCCCATGAGCGACACATATTTAATTGAAAGGACACCCTTAGTGAACCGAACATTCATTTTATTGTATATTAATGTCTCTAGAAAAAATCCTTATATTCTCTTAATGTTTTCCTTGTTGATTGTGTAAATGAGAATTTCTTCCATAAATACAACCATGAATTATTTTTGGTAGTCTCTAAATACTACATTCATCAAATCCATTACATTTTTAGGGTTATTGGTAATTCTAAAATACATCACAATAAAATGATTTTTACTATATATTTTATTGATATCTAACTTATCAATATATTCCTTATTAACATTTTTTGGATTTTATATAGATTGGAGATCCAACATTTAGATGTACTAATCTCCTTGTAGTTGGTTGAACATGTTGTCAATAAATGGAAGTGGGAACTTTTTATTTACAGTGATCTCGTTGAGCTCCATATAATCAATACACAACTGCATTGATCCATCCTTCTTCTTGAAAAAGTGTTCTGGAGAACCCCAATGTAATTTACTAGGGAGTATGAAACCTCTATCCAAATAATCCTGTAGAAACTTCTTTAGCTCTTCCAGGTCTACTAGGGACATCCGGTTTTGGGCATCTTGACTGACGAGTAGCTCAAGGTATGATCTCTATTGATAAATATGTCTCACGTTATTGAAAAATTCATTTTAACTCTTCATGATATACATAGCTATATTCCATAAAAATTTTAATTTCCTCAATGATGATACTTTTCATCACTCATGAATTTTTACAAAATCATGGGTCTTCAGAGGGTATTTACTCCCATAATATTGAGGGATTTTCCAAATGAGATTAATGATCTTCCTTGAATTTGTAAAGGATCATTCAATTGGTTTTAAGATGGAATTATACATCCTTTCCCCAACCGTTGATTTTTCCCCTATATAATGGTATTTAATCCTTTCCATGCATAGTTTCAAATTCAACCAAGGTATTATTACGTGATTTAATGGAATAATCCACCAACATACACCAATAGAGGAAGAGTCCAAAACATGGGTTTCAATTATCACACCATTGGGTGTTTTCTACATATCTCTACATTATGGTATTCTGGATTCGATTGAATAGTACTATAAAACATGGAGGATATAATGGAATGTGTAAAACCATAATGAAATATACCCTTTTCCATTATTGAGTGAATATAATGTGTGCCTTATTGACACCATTTTCATGATCCACATTAGCAGTAGTGGTGTCATAATCATTCCATTTCTCCATTGGGGTTTTTGTATTCTAATGCTGATTACCCTTATGTACCCATGTCAGAATTCTGAGGTGAGTCGCATAACCTTAGAACCTATTGAAAACAATTAGATATATCATTAAGGATTCTCTCATTGGTTAACAATGGAAGATCATGGATTGATGATCAATGTACCTCAGATTTGATGATTCTTTTCAATGAAAACAATGCCCCATCATTCATCATCATTGGTTGAAGTAAAACAATGTAGGGTGTGTTTTTATTTGGATTTCTTCCACATTCATGATTCCCATAATTAAAATGGACCAATAAATGAATACATTTATATGTGGTTATTTCATCTTTTTGGATTTTTATAATTTTGAGATATATCATGATATTACCGTTGTGATTTTTTTATTAAATTTTTTACTCTAACTATGAATGAATGAGACTGACATGAACATAAATCAAGGTTTATTTTTCTCTTTGGTTATCAAGTTTTTCTCCCTAAATTTATTGTTCTTCATTAAAATTCATTATTTGGATTGTAACTGGAACAATCATTATCAATATATCCTTATGGACCCATTTTAGGTAAAATAATGTGATATTAAATATCTATGATAGAAAAGACATGATTGTTGTTTGACGATGGAGAATGACCAATTTAGATGATTTAGGATTCCAAATTTTTTTCAACATTCGTTACATTGAAACAATGAATTAATATTTGATCCATTTTTTGAGCACATATGATGAGGAAATGTGTTGTTTAGGTGGTTAATGGAATCAATAATGCTTTCTCTCTTGTTTCATGTCATTGAGACTATCAGATCACAGGTAGAAGCATCATCCAAGGCATGCTGAGGAAGAACGAGATTTCTAGATAATCACACATAACACGACATGTAAATTGGATCAACATACCATGTTGGGCCCCCATTGTATAGTATATGCCTTTTGTTAAGAATAATATATGACTATGAGTGTGGTTTGGCTACAAGACATGAGGTCCCACCTAGGTGACCTCGACATGTAATTTGGAATTACATGGTCACGAGGTGGAGTACACGAGTTGATTACACTGTGTGTCCTCCCCCACATCGACACATGTTGGACCAAGTACACATGCTATGATGTGTAATGGTACACATAAATTGGTATATGGGATGAATAAATGAACAATAAAATAGGTATATTACACATGATATCAACAATACATGTTCTACTACACGGACAAGGATTGATGACACGGGTCAGCTACCCGGCTAGGACTCATAGATAGTGGACACAACATGTGACCCTTATATATGTCATGTTCTCATGTAAAGAGTTCATAAGGATCTTGGTATTATTTTATTGGACTATTTTTGGTTTATAGCATTCCCTTTGAACTTTCCCTTGAGGGTATAGTGAAACATTACATCCAAATTTCTAGGTTCTTATCCCCTCTAGATGTCGAGTCTCAGATAGAGTCTGGGTGTTACAATTTGAGACTGAAGTGTAATATTCTATCATACACAATTCCCTAGTTAGAGTTTGTAGAATTTCCAGGACCTCCGTCAGTAGAGAAGTGATCCTTAATCAAGAAAGCCCGATCGGTATGGTTGTTGGAATCATTGACATATGATCCCTGACATATGGGGTTGATCCAGATTGGGTTCGTGGTGTCTTGTCGTGACACACTATATGTATATAAAATTATTATTATACCAATAAATTATCATGGGTAGGTCCCAATGATATAGACCACTTCGTTGAGTGTCTCTGATTATAGCATGGCACATGGATTGAGATATCCGAGAACAACCATTTCATTGTGAAGAATCATATGGATGATAATTGATTAGGACCACCTAATGGAGTTGTGTATTTCATAAGTATATCTAGTTTTTTCTTTTAAATATTTATTTTTAAACATTTTTTTGATATGAATTTCCCTGGTGCTTCCTTGTTTGTGTTTTTTGGGTGCCCTATTTAGAATTGAAATAGTCACCACGGCGTGGTATTTTTCTTCCAAGTTGTCTGCCTTATATAGATGCTGGAATTTGATGATGTCCTAGGAGGAAAATGAATCGGGGGGGGGGGACATTGTTGTACATTTATAGAGTGGGGTGTTTATGGAGAACAAACTTTTGACGTATCCATCACCCCTCAAGAAGGTTGTACTCCATACATTTTTAATACGATTTATTTTTTCCCTTTCCTTCCTTTAGTAGATTAATATCATACTCTATTGTGAGATAATAGATGTATGCATGAATTATTTCAGTTGTTTTATGTTTTAGAAACTCACGGGAATTGATATGTGTGTATGTGTATATTTATTTATGGTAATTCATCCCATTTTTGGGATACGAAAAATTGATAGTGGTTTCCATCCAATGGCCTATCGAATAAGGGTTATGGATCGTCATAGGATGGATCTCAGTTGATTTGGTTGAGAAATAGTTGTATCTGATCTAAGATCTACCATTTCTCCTCAGTCAGTGAGATTGGTTTGGGAAAACAATGTTGTGTTTTGAGTTCACATTTCAGGCTAGGGATTCCAATAATGATGTAGTGGACAACATATTCATACAACAGTACTCTAATCACCTACTTTTTAATTAGTATATGAGAACATTTTATACAAGGAAAACAATGGTTCATTCATCATATATAAATTGGTTATATTTTCTATGTATTTATTGAGTTAGTTATTCAAATATACTCTATTTACTGGTTTAACTATTGTTTTATTTTGGTATGTCTCCACATGGACATTCAGTTAGGATTCTACCACGTGATCATGAAGATGATCTTCTTATTGAAGAGGATTCATTACAGGTGATTGAATCGGTGACAAAACATCTTGGTTGTTTTCCAGCTATACCCTCACCGATTGAGTATCATCTAGTGCTAAAACTACAATATGTCGATGCACACAAGATGATTGAATTGCATGAGATTTGGAGGTAGTGACCTCCTAGGTTTTGGTGTGAGGAAACCTCCCATGAGGTTGAGGAAATTCTAGAAGAAGTAACTCAAATTTTATTCCATCTAAGGATGCATGACAATCCGATGGATGTCCTTCCAGTCAGTCTAATTATGGGATATGTGGGGAAATGGTAGAGCTCAGTGACTCATTAAAATGACGAGACATCTCTCTCCTGGAAAGACTTCGAGTGTCTCATCAAATAGGAGTTCTATCCGGCCACATTGAGATTGGTATCCATACAAGAGCTTCTGCTTTATAGTAGTGTTGTATGACTATGGTGAATTATTTAATATGGATTACTGATCTCCCATTTTACTCCTTGGTTATGGTGTGATACATGTTAATTACAGATTAGAGATTTGAATAGGGCTTGTGATGGGACATCAGAGAATATGTGGTATTTATTATCTTTTCCACCAATGCTTGAGTGATTGAATGAGGCTAATTCAAAAAAATTATTTCTTGAAGTGAAGCCACCGGAATTTAGAGCATGTAGTGAGACCTCAGTATCTGTGACAATATAAGTAGGTAGCTTATGGGAGTCATATGGATCCAAGCAGGACATACGCTTCAGTAGGTGATCCTGGGACTTAAGGTTAGCATTGTAGGCCTATTAGGGTGGCTCAAATCAGTCGAGGGATACGAGGTGTTTCTATTTCAATTTTTGGGACATATTCCATGAGATTTATCAACCCATTATACATCCAATTAGAAGATGGTGAAGGGACCACCATAATACAGATATAGGGAAGCCCACGGTGGCCCATAGGGTAGAGAATGTGGCTTAGGGGTCAGCTGAGCGCCAAGAGATTGTCGTAGGTTTAACCTATTGCATACACTTCTCCTAGGTGGTCCATGCTAGGATCATGGAATTAGTGGGTAGGGTCAAGGACAACTGCTAGCAATAGAGGATTATGACCCTGAGGTATGAAGGATTATAAAAGGTACATTTTGTGACTTTTCCCAAATTAGATACTATATTTATTGTCATATGTTCTATCCATTCCTTCACTTCAACTTATATGGTTCGATATTTAGATATTCCTATTGACCTTTTGAATTTCCCCTTGCAGATGTAGACCCTAATGGGCAGTGACTCTATGATTTCACACTTCTGTTAATATTATGATGTAGTAGATGGAGGTTAATGTTTTGTATATAATCCCTATTTTTAGAAATGAGGTTATTCAACATCATATTTTCTATGTAATGGATATCTATAGAAGATTTGTAGATTAACTATTTCATTCTGAAGATGTGGTTTTCTGTAGTGACAGAATGAGGTTTTTATTTATCAGTGAAAATGAATCCTTAGGGGAGTAGGAAGAAATTAGGCATCAGAGATTACAAATAATCACTTTCCTTTTTTCCAATCATGACTCTGGTGGGTAGTTGATGCTTTAGGCTATCAGTTTCCAACATAGGTGGGTAATTACGGGGACATTTCTCTTCAGGACATACCAAGTTTACCTCCTTGTTGTGTGGTAGATTTCTGAATCAACATGCATCGTAGCAAGACACTGATGCCTACCCCAACATATTTAATGGTTCCCAAAGACCTTTGAGAGCTCAGGGTGATATTGGAGGACTTATAAGAGAAGTTATTTGTGAGTCCTATCATTTCCAACTATGAAGCCCAAGTGTTGTTTTCTAGGAGGGTATATGGGTTCTTGAGGTTAGGTGCTAGTTAAAAGATATTGAACTAGATGGCCATGAAAACCCATTAACCACAAAGAAGATTTTTAAACCACTTCGATCATTTTCATGGGGGTGTTGAGGTTCTCAAAGATGAACCTCATATTAGGAAATCAAGAAATATGAGTATAGGAAAAGGATATAACGAATACAACCATCAAATGTTTTTAGGGCCACCATGAGTACATGGTCATATTATTTTGGCATGAAAATTTCCCTATAGTGTTTATGTGACTCATGAATCAGGTCATTAACTTTTCATAGATGGGTTTTTAGTCTTCATCGTTGATATCCTCGTGTATTCATTGTTAAAGGAAGATAATTTGTGACACCTGAGGATGGTCCTGGACATGCTTTGAGAGCACTGTATTTTTTGGAATCTCTCAAAGTGTTAATTATAGATTTTAGAGGTCCTCATCTATGAAAAAGTATCATAGAGGATAGATTTGTTGTGAACCTAGAGCTGGTTATGGAATTTTATTCTTGGGAACCAACCATGAGTGTTTCCAAGGTGTAGATTTTCATTGGATTTGTTGGGTAATATCAAAGGATTGTACCTAACTTCTCCAGAGTAGAATAATCTGTTATAGCATTGTATAGGAAAGGGTAGTATTTTGTGTGGATGGAAATGTGTTATCGGTGCTTTTAGGAGCCGATAAATAGCTCGAATAGAACTCTCATAATGAGGTTACTGGAGGAAGGTATCAGTACATAGTGTTCTATGATGCATCAAGGACCAGACATGGTCTTAATCTAATGTATGGGTTAGTATTTATTTCCTATATTTCATGGATATTGGGACCACATGATCATAAATATGTGACCCATGACCTTTATTTAGCAGCATCAGTTTTCACATTCATGATTTGGAATCACTAACTGATAAGTGAGTGGTTATTTATACAGTCTGAACAAAGGAATATTAAGTAAATATTACTTAGATGGATCCTAACTTGAGATAATGGAGATGGATAGAGTTCTACTAGGAGAATGTGGTTGAAGACCTGATTTGTAGTAGATTTTTTTCCCAGTTGTTGGTCAAGGAATCAATGAAGTTAGCCTCATTCTATTTGTCCCTTGTGGATAGGGATAGTGTTTCACATAATATGTAGATGGGTTTTACCCCACCACTTCAACAACTTCTTAGGGATTCTCAATGTGGAGATATCAACTATGAGCCCCTTGTTACTTTTATATTATTTGTAAATGCTCCTGATGTATATTATGAAGGAAGGGATCACACTATAATTTTCAAAGGATAGGTAGTCATACCTCTAGAATTGTGGGAGGAGGTGTTGTAGGGGTATAAGATGTACCATTTTGGGGTATATCCTGGAATTACTAAGATGTTAAAAGACCTAAGATGTTAGTTTTTGTTTTCAAGCATGATGATAGGAGTTGTAGAGTTTTCCAATCAATAACATACTTGTTATAAAGTGAATGATGAGAAATATATTCTAGTAGGTTTAACTCAACCACTCGAGGATCAATATTGAATGTGGGATTGGCTGGAAATATGATTTTTTATGGGATTACTATGTATGTATTGGAGACATGATTCCATCTGGGTGATCTTAGACTAACTTAACAAGTCATCCATTTTCATAGAAATTTAAAAGAAGTGTTCCGTAGTGATTATGGGACACCTCTACATGCATTATATAGTCATAGTCCATGGGATATCTTCAATGATTGTTTATTATTGTGATTATTTATTTATATCCCAGTAGTGGAAGTGATTATAATAGGAGTTTTAAACTTAGCTATGCTTGAGCACAACATTCCTACCAATGATTACTGACTAGTCAATGAATAAAATCATGGTCTTAGAGGAAATGTTATGGGATTTCATTTTGGACATTGTTTAGTGTTTGGGGGACCACGTACACTTATTGAATTTTTTTTGTAAAAAAATGAAAACCATTCGACCATTTGTATGGGACCATTAGATTCTTTTTTCAGGAGACCCTATAGACCATTCCTTGGATGGACTAATCCATGAGATTCAAAACTCATGGGCATAGTGTTGTTATGGGAATGTAAATATAAGATAAAGATCATCAAAGAGAGGATTAAGACTGAACTATGTTGTCAAAAGTATAATTCAGACGAATGGAAAATACCTTTTTATTCTAAAGAAGGAGGACATGTGTTCCTCAATTTCTCACCTCAATGTGGATTGAGTAGATTTATCCATGTTGGTTATATATCTATGAGATTCATCAATCCTTTTTAGATTCTATTCATAGTTGATAAGGTGGAATACCTCTTAGAACTGGAACTATAGTTGGACTGGGTATATGATATCATCCACATGTCACATACGAGGTGGTACTTTCATGACCCTGCGCATGTCATCAACCAAGGTGATCTAGACCTCAAGGAAAGAGATTCCATTTCAGAGTATACAGTCGAGGTATGGGATCAATAGGAGAATATCCTCTATTGGTGTTCAATTTCCCTTGTTTGAGTTCGATGCCATCATATAAACCTTTAAGAAATCTCCTTGGATTGAGGGACATTGATGTGATCCTTGTACCCTCATCTCGTTAAGTAGTTTATCAATTTTCTGGATTAAAATCCCTATAGTGGGGAGAATGTAAAATCCCATGTTTTCTCTGTATTACATTTGGATTTTAAATAGATTATTTTGGGGACCAGGCACGGAGACAGATTGCAATTCTATGGTCTGGTGTGCCTGGAATAAATGTATAAAATATATTAAATATATGTAATAGCATGCAAGAGATTTTTCTATAAAATATATGAATAACCCATAAAGTGGTTGTGAAATCCTAAATATGAGGGAACCATTGCGTTCAGAAGGCACACATTACCCTAGGGTCCACATAACATTATTTTTCCACGATCATCTATGGAAAGGTCATCGCTGGAGTAGAAATGCTAGAAATTATTAGAATAGATTATTTAAATTCCAATGTTTGATGTAGTCAATGGTAATACATTGAAATTATATTATTTAATAATATTAGGGTTAGCTACATGACCCTTGAACTCTTATAGAACCGTTGGAGAGAGCATCGAGGATTATCTATCTGGAGAACAGTGGATGATCGTGGATTGATGATTAATGTATCTCTGATTCGATGGATCTTAGAAACAAAAAAAAATAATCATATCTAATCGTCAATGATCGAACTATATCAATATTGGGTGTGTTTTTTATTTGTAATTATTCCACATTCATAATTCTTACAATGAAAGTTGACCAATAAAAAATGATATTGATCCATTGTTTGATCATATTGCGAGATGGGTAAAATTATGTTGTATATTATTAGATTATATTTGTTATTTCATTATTCCATTTTTCAATATAATTAATATAGATCTATAATGACAAAAACATCAATTAATATTTTTACTTCTCTTTGGTTATTATACTTTTCTCCCCTGATTCATCATTCATCACAGGGGGTATTCCTTTGACATGCGACTCAAAAAATCATGATCAATCTATCATTGCACAAATATTTCGTATCTCAATTATCTAATATCATATATATTCTATCAAAACAATAAGAATTAGGTGCTACGGTGGAAGAAAAATGATTCATATGAATGAGGATGGATGAGTTCATGTTTTTTTTCCATTCATCCGTTTGTAATGAAGAACAATGATTTGATCTATTTTGCGAAAAGACCTGAGGATGATACATGTTGTTTTGGGGATGGAATGAATCAATGAATATTGAATTATAGTTTCATGGAAATATGAAAAACATATTTAAGGTAATATAATCATTCCGGGTTCATGGAGGAAGAATGGGTTTTTTAGAAAATCACATAGAACACAATGTGTAAATTCGATCTAGACACCCTATGGGTCTTACTAGGTGGAGTATAGTTTTATGGTTATGAAGTAGGTATAAATGGATGTGTATCTAGGCCTACATGGTGTGTGTACCCATCTAGGTGACCTTAATGATCACATGGTATTCATAAAATCCTGAGGTGGAGTACAATGGTTGAAAAGAAGACATGTACACCCCAACATGGACAATGGTTTGACCAAGTACATGGGCTAAATTGCAAAATAGTACATGAAAATTTTGTTCATGGGTTAAGGCCAAGTACTGAAAATTAGGTATAATACACTAGTTTCCTACATGGTCTGTCCTACTACTGATACACTGTTTGATGAAATGGGTCATCTACATGAGTTGGACCCCTAGTCAAGGGACATAGTGTGTGAGCCTTCTACATGACCTATACTCCATTAATGGGTGAATGAAGCTCTTTGTTTTCATAATTTTGAACAATATAGGTTGATTTAATTATCATGGTCCATTCTTATTAGGTTTCAATGCAATATTACATCCACTTTACTATATTGTGATCCCCATTGGAGACAGAGTCTCAGATAGAGTTGTGGTGTCCCTCCATGAAGCTAGAGTTTGATCCTCTATGATAAGAGTTCCATAAATAGATTTTTTGGACTCAACATAAGATCCTTGAGAAATTATTTTTTCCACAATCTAGTATGATGAACAATTAGGGTGTGTGGAATAGTTCATGTTTCATCCCGTACATTGTTGGTTGTACAAGACAAGGTTCATGGTGTCCCATAGTAATTCGTAGAACGGCCACCATTCTGTGTATCAATGTCTTCATAGAATAGTGTCTTATTTTTTGGTGGGTCCCAATGATATAAATCTTTTTATACAGTGTCTGAGATGATATCATGACTTTTGGAGTGATTTATACTTGAATAAGCATTGCTTCACATAGAATATTATAGCTTATAGTTGATTATGACACCTTGATGGCATGGTGTCTTTGAAATTTATATCAAGGTGTTTTTTTATATAATTTTTATTATTCCTTGAATTGATCTGAATATACTTGGTTCTTCTTCTTTAGTGTTTTCCCAGTGTCCCACTGAGTATTTTGATACTCACCCCAGCATTGCCTTTTCCCACATGTGTTGTGTCTTATGATGACGATGACCATTTTGACCATATCATGAGTGGATAGGGATAGGGAAGAGCATATATTGAGCTTGAAAGATATAGGTGTTTACCAAGAAAATACATTTTACTCATTCCTCTCCCTTGTAGAAGGTTGTACTCTTTAAATTTTTTGTTGGGATTTTTCTTTTCCACTTTTTAACATAGAGTACATTACTATCACTCACTATTGTGGGATCATAGATGTATTCATCCATTATTTTAATTTTTATCATTTAATAATTGTGTGTTATTGGATATTTGGGTTGGTCTACAAGAAAATTATGCTAATGCCCCCATTTTTCAGATATGCCAACTTGGTGTTGGTGTCCAGCCCCTATCCTATTGGCGGGGGTCATTGGGTAGTCACAAGTCAGACATTGATGGGTGAGGTTGTGAAAATACTTGGTAAGAAATATTTTCTAATAGTATTCACAATCCATCTCATCCAGTTTAACAAAAAATTTAGTGTTATTTGTCAATTACAACAATATACCTGCTTCATTATATAAATGATAAACTATAATAGTCACCTTCTCCTTCAGAGAATATTAGAGAAAGAAATGATATTTTCCGTGGAGGTGACCGACAATTTAATGTCATGTGGATCAGAAGATCCACATAATGAGTGTGTTTTTGCTGTATAAAGAACTCAATAGCTAGTTGATACTTTTTGGATAAAAGAGAAAATTAAATGTTGTTTTGTTATTATTCCTAGCCATATATAACAATAAATAATTTCCCGAAAATGCTGAACTCCACCTCTCATGGAATTGGGTATGTTCTTTGGGTTATTGATGCATTTTACCTCACTTGCATTATTTTCTTGGATTCCCCCGGTTCAAACCAATTTCAAAAATAGAATTTTTTTGAACAAAAGATATGTCAAAAAATGAATAATAATTTATTAATTTTAATAACTTAACAGTAAAGGCATAACTTCTGAGATCTCTATGATTATGATTTTATAAATTTATTCTTATGACATGTTTTATAAATACATAAAATTATACTTATGGTTTTCACTAATGTTTTCTAATAATAATTCTATATTTAACAAAACAATTCACTCACACTAAATATAGCTACCCATCAATTTATTACATACCAACTACATAATTTCAATGTAGTAGAGGTACAAATACAGTATCAAAAGGATTACATTAATGAAAAAATTAGGTAGAAACATAAAATTTACAAAAAAAATTGATTCCCTCATATATATAATAGTAGTGTCCATAGTTGTATCTTTATTACAAGTAGTCACATGAGTATATACTTCAATAAAAGTGGTGATATAAAATTCCAATAATTGGATGAATATTGGACATAAATCAGTATAACATGGCAGAAAATAATAAACATTATAAAATCATCACCATATCATCACCATAATCCACATGTTGGTAACATTTGAAAAAGGCATGGAATGTGGAAATATAATAAAATGAAACATCATGTCATAGTGTACAAATAACACACATAGTTGTGAACAATGATAGCATCATGTTTAGACATATAATATGTGAATAATAATGACATCGTATTCTTTTTAAAATTTATATCACCACCTTGATGCATAATACATATTATCTCTTTAACTAATTCAAATTACTCAATGTATTAGAGGGATATATAATTTTGGGCCCACCTATCAAGTAATAATATTGAAATAACCATTCCTGGAACAAAGAACATATTATATTAATAATCATGAATTATCCAATTGATGGTAATTAGTTTCATAATGATTTTATAAATCAGGATTTCTTGAATAAACATTGGGCAGAAATGAAAATGGGAGAAACATATTTGTTATTAGGATCAATATTCTAGGTAGAAGAAGAAACAACTCAATAGGTGTGAAATATGTGTTTTGTAATGAGGTGTTATTTTGAAAAATAGTATTATTTTCTATAAAATATAGTAGAAAACGTGTATATCACTAAAATTAAGAGGTAAGAATAAAGAAATTATATATATGGAAAATTAAAGGCGAATTCATACCAAATATGTTGTGAAAGATGGCTAACCCAATGAAAAAGAGTTGGGTTCGTGAAACCACTTAACTTTATTCCCACTTTATTTTCTGACTTTTCATATCCAGAAGGTTATAGAACATAAAATTACTTTTTTATATATTATATATACTATATAATATATATCCATGAAGGTGGTTATAATACATTCACTGTAAATTTCATCATCTATGGTTTACCATCATTTAATAGTACGTTGTCGTATGACAGAGAAAGTGAATTATGGCATTTATATTTGTCCTAAATTTGATAATTTTAGTAGGATAACATAATAATTAAAATTTTGAATTATTTAATAAATAATTTTATTGTTTATGGTTTGGAAAGGAATTGGGAAATAGAATAAAGAGAATAAAAGTGGGAGGAGTTAACAAATAATTACTCTCTTCTCAGTATAGATTCTCCCGTACAACACTAGACCTCCCTCAATGATTGGAGTTATATTTCTCCAGAATGCCCCTAATTAATATAATTGGATTGAGATTGAGAATTTTTTTGAGATATTGGGGTTTGGAACCATGGTGAGAGTGGTTTTACAATGGTAGGGAGATGAGTTATTTATACTTGAGGGCAGGGGTATTTTTTGAATAATAAATTGAATAAAATATTATATCAAATGTAAAAATGAGATATTTAATTTTTATACAACAAAAATCATTTATAAATATTATATATATAATATGTGACATTATATCCACTTATTTTTCAAATTTAATATTTTATTAAAATGGAATATGGAAAAAACTAAAAATGTTATTTTAAGAAATCAATTTTGACTTTATGTTTTTTAAATTGATTTTAGGTACGAAATTATTTTTTATCTTACAGTAATGACTAATTTTTAAAATTAAATATATCAAGAACAAATATAATGATTTAGAAAGGATAAACTGATAATTACTTATTTAATTATGTAATTTAATATATAGTGGTTTTGTGAAAGACATTATTTATACTATTAAAATGAAAATTGATGTATTTCAGAGAATAAAAAAATCACCCTTAAACAATACTAAAGTTATGATTACAAATTTTATTTTGATTTTATCAAAATAAATTTAAAAAATATATAATTTTTAATTTTTAATATCAAAATTATTATTTATATAAAATACATTAATATATTGATTATTAAAAATGTCCTTATATTTTCATTGGCTTTTTTAATCAATATATTTGTTTTGGAATTATTAAATTTAAATATACAATAATTAATCATGATAAGTAATATTTATATAATAATTATTATTTTTGTGTCAAATGACTTTTCCTAAGGTTCTGATTACTATTCCTATAAGTTAGGTTAATATTGTAACTCTCACATTATTATTCCAACAATCACATTATCACCTATATAAACCACTCCATTATTTCATTATATATTATTCTAAATTCCTCTCAGAGTTATATATATTCATTCTATATGAATTATATTGTTTACTAATATGTTGTTTTTTCATATAGTATTAAAGTGGTTGTAATGATTCTACAAGATTAATGTGATCCATATTTACCCATTTTATATTTTTAAATTCATATTTTTTGTCCAATTATAATATTTATTATATTAATTTGTTTCGTTATAGATTAATGTAAAAATATTAATTAATAAAATAAAATTTCCTAGTTTTCTTATTTGAAAAATATAAAATATTATAATATATCACTTATTTATTTCATGAAAAAAAATCAATTTTAAACTATGGGTTGTTATAAGTGTCATTTTTTCCTAGGAGGAGGATGAGGAAGAAGAACCCAAAGAGGGGTTTCTCTACATGGAGGAAGATAAGTAAAGAGTTGATGATGAAAATAAGAGGCTAGTGGGGGGAAATGGAAATTTTACCGCATTAAATAAAGCTCATAATTAGGATGCACAAGTGGTCAAACTCAGCACCAACTATTTTAAATACACTATCCGATATACCCCTAACATGGGGTTTCCACATATTTTTTAAACCCTGTCAAGCCCCTGCAAAATCCCTCCATTAATATGTCTTTAGCCCTAACACAGTAATGCAGAGCCTCTAACAAGGATAGAACAAACCTTGAGAGACCTCTATCTCCACTAGATCAGACTCATAGATTCTTCTAAATGGGTATATAGTTTCCTAAAAATCGTGTTCCACTACCAGATGCTTCAGATATTGAGGTTTTATAGCCATATGATCCTGAAACTCGATAGGTAACTAAATACACCATTCGAGAAATTAACCATATCTAAATACTAAAAAGATAATTTTTACCACTCTCATAATTATATTTCAGGCCTTATATTAATGAAAATCCCATCCACCATACTGAAAATTTTCGTCCCTTCAAAAACATTAATGCAGTCCCAAAACATGGGATGTTACAATGGTCACCAATGTTGTACAATTTACATTATCAATTTCAATAATCACATAATCTAAAATGAACTTTATTATCTGAAATTTGGGAAAATATTATTAGTAATCTATCCCCAAATCACGTGTTTTCTAAAAATACCTCCATATAGAAAAATCAATTTTCTATGTATTTAGTTCCATAAAACATATTCCCTTTAATTTATTATGGAAAATCCTCATAAAAACAATACCTAGTTGATAAATGATTAATATAATCAAAATACCATTGATAAAAATAGTTATACAACATAATTATCACATCCCATACATAAACAAAAAGATACATTGATATAAAAAAAATTCATTAAAATGTTCCTTCCTTGTTCTAGGAGTTTCTATATGAAGACAACATTGGCATTGATAATTCCAAGGATCCCAATATTGAAGAAAACAAACTAAAAATGGATCCATATTATGAACATTATTTTCCTCCATTGATCTTTTTAATTTCTACTATAATTGTTTTCATATTCCATTGTTCTGTATACATTACTCATTTTCTGGTTCATTTTACTCATTCTCATTGGTGTCTCTTTACACATTTTTAATTTGATGAAAAAATAAGCCCCCATTACGTAATGGTCTCCACCATCCAATCTATCATTAATCTCCTTTCAACAATTATTTTTTTTGAGTCTGATAGTTGGTTATGGTTTGGGTTTCTAATAATATATATCAATAATTGAATAATCATAATAACAATATATTTAACATTAATTATCATCCCATTTGGTTTCTCAAAATCATAAAATTATCTATTACATTCAACATTAAAACGATTCATCGTAGTTATATCCATTGAATAAAAACAAAAAACATTGTCCAGGAAATAGCAATCATAATCAGGAAATGTTATATATAGGATATATAAATAATGACTCATAATTTTGAATCTATGGCGTAATAGTCTTAACATAGGCAATAAATGATCAACATCTATTAAAATAGTTCATAATGATAGAAAAATAATATGTTAATTATCCTACAAATATCTCTCATGATTTTGAAACAAGGTTCATAGTAAGGGAATACTCACCTTCCTGGATAATGATATTCAAGAAATAATTGACCAACTATATTGAGGTTATTATAAAAATATGCTTCTATGTCAAATCCACATCCAAATTTAGTATCATGAATTTTATTTATTTAATGGAAAACCAAAAAATATCATACTTAAAATAACATTAGCATTTTCATCTATTCTTAGACTTGACCCTAGGGTTTTCTATAGAGTTATTTAATCTTACTCTATAAATATGGAAAAAAACCTTATCTGAAACCAAATATTGTGACCCATAAAATATGTAAATAAATATTATATCTTATTAGATGAATATTAAATACCTAACATTATAATCCACAGCAGAACTATAAAGGTTTATTATATTTGGGAAATTGGGTACAAAAAATAGTTTCATAATATATTTACATTGTCTCCCGCTATGTTTTTTCAAAAAAATATTCCTTCATACAAATAACATACGTAAAAAAATTCTTCATATATTGTGTAAATTAAAATATATTAAATGTGAAGATATAATTACTAGTAAAGGTAAACATGGTAGATATCCATGATAATTTAAACACCACAATATAACAAAGGTTATGAGAACATAAAATTAAACATAGAAGTTCATACTTCTATAATTCATAAATCATAAACATGAGTCATGGAATAAATCAATGATTTTCATAATACATGAATCATATTGGGATTGAAGAACATGATCCATCGGAACAAAACACATTCATAATATAATTTAATAATAGATTGGAATAATGATTGGAATAATCTTAATGGTAAAAAGTTTAGGCCAAATCTAGCCACCGTGAAATTTATAACTTGTTAATTTTTGTATAATAGTGTGTGTTACTACTTCTGGACTTGGATAATATCTCTTATACCATGTATCATTGTATCGATAAACATGATATATTCCATTTATTCTATATATTTTTATAAAAAACATGAACCATTTTATCTCATGGACAGTTAATCATTAAATATTGTATTGTAGGGAAATATAATTCTGGTCCAATATATTAAAATTCCACAATTAAATTCATATGTATGGAATAATATCTAAAAAAGATTCATCATAACTAAAATCATAGAAATTCATATAGGTTTCATTTATATTTCATCATCACAGACATAACAAATATAGGGAAATAATTAATATTATATTATGGGATCATATTCCCAGTAAATATTGATTAATATCAAATGATGATTCCAAACAAGATAAATTCTTTTAAAATTTCACCCAAACATTTCATGATCAGAATACCATTTTCAAATTGAAATCTATGATTTAAAATCCAAAGAAATATTAATAATTTAGGAAAAAACATTTCATTAAAAAAATCCTTGAAATTTTTAAATGGAATATTAAAATATTTCAGTGCTCATGATTGGGGATATTTTATTCATGTTGTGGATTCTAAACTTTTTTACATTGAAATGTTTGGTTAAAAGTCAAAAGTACAACATTCAGAAAATGATAACAATAATCATTTTAAACCATTTGGTAAAATTTAATCATGGGTGGCAATTATTTGGGATAATAACAGTATAATATTAAAAAAATTGTTGAAAAAATTGTTAAAAATAAATGGAATAGAATGAAAAGTATTTTTTCATAAGGGAGAAATATAGTTATTTGTCCTTAAAATTGTTTGTTGGTTATTATTATTATTAAAAGAGAGGAGAATGAAAGGAAACCTTTTATTATTATGAAATATAAAAGGGGAGTAATTTTAAATCAATTTATTATTAAGGATTTATATAAATTATATCAAATTTAACAAAAATACAACCACAATTTTTATGAGATTGGAACGTAAATTTCTTACCGCTTTGGTAAATTTTCAATCACAATCCCCATGAACGAATAAATTAAAATGGAGAATTAAATATAATTAGTTCAATTTTATTCATTATATTACATGTAATAATTTATTTTTATACACCTATTAAAATATTATAGGTTTTTAACATAACATATGTCCCAAAGAATACAATTTGGTATGTCCAACTCTTACCTCAAGTTAAAATTGATTAGAAATATACATAGATTACTATATAAAAAATTAAAATTTATTATTGTTATATAAGATAATATTTAACATACTCATAGTTTCAAATTTTATCCACTTATTACTATTAAAAACCCATTTATTAATAATTATTTATTAAATCATCATTTCGGAGTGTTAACAGCTTCGTTTTAAAGGAGAATTATGATTTAGTAGTTCTTTTCTAGTTATTTGATCACAGTTATATCATATATAGAATTTTATTAAATATATAAATAGCCTATATAGTAAAAATATATATACCTAGAGTCGTCTATAAAGGATAGATGTATAAAAACAAAATAAATTGCTCACAGAGATTGTAGGTTGTACGTACACATGAATTTTTTTTTTCACATTTCTACAGATGTAAGGGAAAAAAGGTATATAATAAAAAAACTAAGATAATAATTATTATATAAAATATATTGATTAATTATATCTTAATTACTATCCTTGTAAATAATAAATGAAAAAATGGTTCACATAAATTCATAGAGTTCTAGTCCACACATACGCACGACAGACATTTTCATTTCCCAAAATATTGGATGGTAAGAACAGAGATACCAAATTATAATTAAATAAGTACAATTATTTATTTACAATAAAATATATATTAATAAATTATATCTTTATAACAGTCCAAATAATATGGGGATGTAAATTTAATCTCATGGCTAAATGGATACCGTAATCTGTACATACACATGAGAAATGTTGTGATATTTTTAGGAATAAAATGGGATATAAACATGTTATAGTGTAAATATCAAAAAATCATAGAATAATTTGTATAAAATATAAATTAATTTCTTATGGGTATAATATATTTATATTTTGTATAATATTAAACAAATTTGAATGATTCAGTAATGAAAATTACCACTTCTTTGGTATATTTATTTAGATCACTTATTAAGGACAATTTAAATGGTAAATTAATAATAATATATACTATAAATAATATATATATATATATATTCTTCTATGATAATTGGGTAGTGTTTAAAAAATACATGTGGATCAAATTGAATTAATAAGAGAGGTGACAAGGGTCTCTTTTATTAGTGATATGAGGTGCAAAATTGGATTTACGTAAAATATAAAATTAATTTAACTTAAATTTCAGGTTAAGGTTTGTAAAATTGGATATTTATAAAAAATATAGATAATATTATTTTTATTATTATCATAAAAAAATTGTACATATTTAGGTGATTTTTTAAACATATATATATTTTTACCATATGTTACCCCATTGGGAAATTATTATAATATCAATGTTTTTACTCATTTATAGTTAGGAATATTACTGCAAAGTTTAATGTGATCTATAATTAGGGAATGGATGATATTTTCAACCATATAACATTCACATGTACAAATTATTATTTTTTATGAATTATAAATCATTTCATGAAATAATAAAATTATAAAACATCATTAATCTGATTTTTGGAAATGCTTGAAATATTATCAAATAATATGAATTTCATTAACATTAAATGGTTTTCAAATGACATGTATTATATGATAAGGACTCTATCGTATTAAAATTATTATAAAATAAAATTATTATATGTTTTTATATCATTTTAGACATAAACATTTAGATTAACCCATTTTTTAACAAATAGTAACCTTAAGTGTGTTAATAACTATTAAAAAACTAAATTTCCATAATTTTACCTATAATGGGATTTTTTCTACAAAATGTACAAGGGATGAAATTTTATAATATTTTTCATCATTATTTTCCTCTTTCAGAATTTTTATCAAATTTAAATATTTTATAAATACTTTATAGAAAATATAATACAATTAAAGTCAATTAAATTACTATTTAGAAAATTTGAATTTGAAATCACCAATAATGAAATAAAATTAATATATAAACCAAGAAATCATAAATTATAATTAATATTTCTCTAAAAATTAATGGTACTTTTTAACTAACCTAAGGAATAATATATTTAGAATTATTAAAATTATTTACCTATCATTTCTACTTTATTCAAAAGCATTACATGTGAGTTTCATAAGGTTTTATGGAAATAATTTCATCACAAAAATTAAAAAATAAAACATGATAAAACAAATTTTGATTAGAATTTATTATTTAAAATATTTAGTAATTTGTTTTTATCCCTTTAAAAAATCAGATATTAAATGTTAGAGAGTGACATTTTTTACTATATATTTACTCAAAATAATAAAGAAGAAATTATCATAGAATTGTTATATAAAATTATCATCAATTAAATTATTGAATGTGGATGGGGAAACCTCACTTATCCAAAATATTAATTAAATTCTTTTGGTTATGTTTATTCTTTTTCGTATTATATTTAACATTAACTACCAAATTACCCTTATTGAGGTGACTATATTTACTACGAAAATTGTACATAATGACAAAAAATAAAATAAAATTATTTTCCAAATTTGAGAAAATATATTAAAAATATGGAATCTATTTTTCAAAATTCTAATTCTATTCTTGGAATAAATAAATTTTAATTTAAATTCATTAAATACTTAAACTAATTGATTTTAGAAAAAATGGATTTTATTGAAAAAAATCGATCACATTCCAAAAATAAATTTTTGTTTTGTTTCCTATGTTCTTAAATATAGAATATCTAATTAAATACGAATTTTGTTACATTAATATATAATTAAAATCAATAGGATAATTTTAAATGATAAGAGAATATAGTTTCAAAGTAGTTGATAATTTTCACTATTCAATAAAAATTATTCATTTTAGAAAATATAAAAAAAGTCACCCTAAGTTATGTTTCATATAATGAATCAAAAAAAGAGGTTAATTTGTTTAAAAAAATTATATGTTGTTGAAATCATTTAATTTCACCCGAAAAAAAATCAATAAAAACATTTTTTATGAAAATGAATTATTGAAACATAAAACTAATTCATTAATAATTGTGTACATATTTCTTAACCATTATTAAATAAGTTTTTATAGAGTAGGAATTCTACAGATATATTTCATCTGGTGGTTTCTCATATTCATAAACTCTAATTCAATGGGTAGGTCACAATTAAATATATGTATTTTTATAATTCATCTACATTTCTATAAAGATCAAGGTATCTTATAAGGAATATTGTAACATCCTTCCCCTACATATTGGACTGAGAGGGAAGGAGGATGTTACTTGGCCTTGAAAACAACCAAAAATGACAAAATTTGCAAATAAAATCTAAGGGCGTCATTAATAGTTGGGGGATGATTTTCCCATTGAAAATAAAATAATAAACAAAAAATAACATAACCAAAAAATCCCCCATATGATGAATGATATCAATGAAAGAAAACAAAATAAAAACCATTGATATTAATATAAACTAATCCTATGTACCATATAGTTAGAAAAAAAATTCCAAGTACACAACAGAGAAAAAATTAAAAAAACTAAAGGATAATAACAACACTAATGCTCCAACATGTTTCATGCTCAACTCCATAATATAGACCAAATATCACTATCTTCCACAATGGATGTGTGATAATATAAATTTTCTCATTTCTTGATAAATTACATCTACAAAATCTCCAATGTGATAAAGAAGGGTTTCTTAATAAAACTCAGTAGGTTTCCTAAAATTATTTCGATACTCCCACCATTAGGATAAAACATGTGTGCATATTTATATAATACATTATTTTAAAAAAATTAAAAATAGATTACATCACAATATAATAATGTTTCATAGTGAAAATGTTTCAAAAAACAATACATAATTACACGGAATGAAGAAAAATAATTCTCTAAACCAAATTATAAAACCCATTTGGGCATAACTCATCATATTCCCATATCCATAAATTTAAACATGAATGAATCATGAACCTCCCATTATACATGAGTATTTAGTAATCCTTTTACTAATACATCACATAATGAACCACATTGACAATGATATTTTAGGCACATATTTGGTCCAACTTGTTGATGGGGTTACATCACAACATTATCCATTGTAAAGAATATGAACACATGCCACACAACCATAACAATCTTAGTGTCCCCAAAAAGTTTCCATAAAAGAAAATTTTAATTATTAAACTATCTTCAATATTGAAAAACTGTACATTATTTTTAATTCATCACATTAAAGTGCTAATACTAAAATCTCTTTCCAACAAAAAAATATTTATTTCCACAAACTGTCACTATATAAGGTTTCTACCGATAATTGAAAAGTGGATTCATAAAAAATTTATAGAAAAAACAGGATTTTTAATGAATTTAATGATATTCTAAATAGGGTATTCGAGTGTGAAGCCACAAACCTCATGTTTTATGATGGAAATGAAGAATGGCATGAGAATGCCCAAGAAACCTAGTTGAATGTCTATGAAAACACACCATATATATCATAACATATAATTGCGAAGGACAAATATAGTCATATTTTCATTCCATAAACATTCATATAGAAACAAAGGATTTATATCTATCAAAATGGTATAGATATAGAAGTAAATTTATGAAAACTCACCATGAACAACCAGGAACATCCACTTTCCTTGAGAATCCAACTTCAAAACACTTAGATAAGCCTTAATATTTCCTCTTGATCAATGAGAATTGCTTCTATATCCTTTAAGATGATATAATATTGAGTTAGGTCTATATATTAGGAAGACATGGGACTTAGATATCAAAACATTTTACACACATGATTTTTGGATCCAATGTTTAACATGTTCACGGTTAGATATATTATTTGCTAATAATGAGTTATCCACAACCTCATGGATGAACCTCGAAAAGTTGATCACACAGTTAGGAAACAATGTTCCAATGATTCCATAGATCTTGTTCTACATAGATTAGTTTCTCCACTAATTCTGTAGGGTTTGGACAGGCCATGTGTAACCTGTTTTTTCCCCTTTAGACTCAGTCTCTTTTTGCACGGTTTCTTGTAGGTGATACAATGTTTTTCAAAAAAATACACTAATTATGGAATTATAAAAAATCCCCCAGAACATTCATCATGTTCTATAGACTCTCCCAATCTTTACCAATATTCTTTACATACTAAAAAAGAATAAAAAAATGTCACTTACTTGAAATCGAGGGGGAGGGGGTACTACATTCTCCCCAACATTGGTCTTCCTTCCTTAGAATGTAAAAATCCATTTCTTATCTTAAATATTTATAGAAATTTCTTTTTTCAATCAGTCTCCCATTCCCATGTATCTTCCTAAACCTGACAATATTTCCACAAAATCTGAATGGGAATGATACTTTTGACATTCAATACCTTCTCTTCCATATCCAAAATCTACAATGGGATATATACCAATGATGTATATTAATCTATTTTAGAATGATCCCATCAAATCACATGCTCATTATATGAATGATAATTATTTATCTAAGATAAATGAAACAAATTATGAATCATACTAATCCATAGTAGAAATTTGAACCGATAATCCACCTCAACAACTCATTCCAGTGTCTCAAAAGGGCACATGAATCTATGACATAACCTACCCTACATCCAAAAAATGATGATGTTCAAACCACAAATCTATCCTCATGAACACATGGTCACTCACCATGAAATAAAACTACTATCAATAATGATACACATATGATTTTTAATGAGTCTAATATGTCCCCAACTATTTTATAATCCATTTAATATTCTATATTGTTTCGTCGATTAGTCTTAGTACAACTAGTAAATTTTCCACTATTTCCACCCAAAACACTAGAGGATAAAAAAAATTTCTATAAAATTCTACAAATTGAGCCATTTTATGGACTCTGGAAAAATGTTTTTCTAAGGGAACTCTACTAATTCAACATGATCTTTCCTTGAGCAACACATATCCATTACTCATGTCTACAGAAACACTTCCAATGTTCATATCATCCTTTCCGTTTATTCATCATTATGATGAAGATATGTTGTACTCATGGCCAACTAAGATCGAATGAATTTTTATGAGTATTATCATAAAAGAGTTGTAAACCATGGATCACTATCTGATATGATTGAAACTAGTAGGACATTCCCCTTTAGCACATCTCATATATAGATTTATTTCAAGTCCTCACACATGGTTATTCATGAATAGGAATGAAATAAGACTAATTTGTGATCTTATCCACTATCACCCATATGGAATCATGTTTCTAAACCATTTTAGATACTTATTACTAAATACTTGGATGTATACTCCCATTTCCACAAAGGTATAGGTAATGAATACAACATAAATTTTTGTCGCTAATGTTCTACAATAACATGCTACATGTTTAACATGTCCAAAAAAATTATACACCATCCTTTTCATACCATTACAATAGAAATATGATTTCAAAGCCTTATACATATTTTTTATTCTATGATGAAAAAAAACATTTGTAATGTTGGTAGTCAATAAGTAATTGTTTTCAAAAATCCATATTTATGACCATATAATATCTGAATCGCAACCAAAAACTACTATCCATATTCCATCCCTCATTTGTATCCCCACCATTGAGTTGGGATTTCATTTCCACACATTTATAATAAAATTTTTGTGCCTTTTTAACTCTCATTGCCAAATCTAGAAACAATGAAATAGGAATGAAAACCAAACATTCACCTCAGACATCTCTTTCTATGTGCATGTCAGAAAGGAAAAACATCACTAACCTCCTAAGCTATACATAATTTCCTTCTAACTGCATATTGATCCACGTTTCCTTATTATGATTTCACTAAATATGAAGTCATTGTATTCATAGAATCAACAGGGATATATCTATTTCTTTTATTGTATGAATTATACTTCCCTCATCATGTCACAGGATACAATGCATATAACACCCGGTAATTTTCTATGACACCAGACCTTGGAGCAGAACAACAATTGCGCAAAAGATGTCCCATATAATTTTAGTATTTAATTCTCAATGTTGTTTTGTACCCTCTAAAATTATGTGATCTATAGAACCACATTTGAAACATACATCCTTACTCTTGGGTTATGGAGGAACTTTTACTAATCCAGCTATAGGGTTTTGATTCATACTCTCACCTAGGAAATAGTTCCCCCTTTTCTGATTTCTCCCATCATTTTAGTTCCCACCATTTACCATGTATATCAACACACATCCCCTTATCATAGCATTATAAATTTACCATTAATCTACCTTTTCTCTATTAATAATCTCTAAATAATGCACAATGCATAACACAAAAATCTACAGGAATGTATGTTGTCTCAACCAGGATTCAAATATGTGTACACATAAGTATGTACTAACGTCAACATTATATGTAAATTTCATTAAATTCATTAATTTAACTATATAATCTATAAAATAAATATTTTCCTACATTAAGTGGAATAAAACCTTTAATATTTGAATTATTGAAAAGTTAGGATTGTATTTGTTGTTAATACATTCATCAAAATACATTCATGTAAAGTCATGGTCTAATTTACGATTAACAACTTAATCCCTCTGATGGAATGTAAGATCTTCCAATATATAATATTCTAGGAATAATATTAACTATATCGGTGTGCTGACTAAATTATAGATACAATTCATCCTTTTCATCAACAATTTACCTTTTTTATTTTAGAATAACTTCAAATGATGGGTGGATTATGCTTCAATATTAGATAGAATGATCTACTTTATACGGTTCATCCCTCCTGTACCTACAATACACATCATGAAATTATTGAACAATAATCTGAACAAACTCTCTATTCACCGTTGGATCAGGTGTGACCACATTCTTAGAAACATTCTCGTGTAAGTTTTTATGACTCTTACATTGTACCATTTTTCTAGAAACACATCAATTACCATAAGTATAACTCTATATTAACTAAATAATTATAATTTAAAATTCAATCATAACCCAACATCCAAACAATGAATTCCAAAATCATTATTTTTCCCATATTCAACAAATTTTTAAAAATCTCACATTCTATTAAAAGTGAAATCATTTTAAAAATGTCACAACAATTCTATATTAAAAATCAAACATTTGAAATCAATTTCAGAAATTTCCAAAATAAAAACATTGGACCATATCATTTCCCAAAATTAAAATTTCACTCCTAGTGGGAATTCATTTCTATAATTCAGGTCATGATTTTATCATTGGATAATCCCAAGATAATGAGATTTAAAATCCTATAAGTTTCTCCAAATCTCTTATGTACCCAAATCCATGATACAATCAATTTCATCATAAAAAGGATAACTATTCCTTTTTATTCTCTATAATTATTTTCCAAACAGTCCTAAAACATTCTAAAAACATGACATAGGGAATTGACCATGATGAATTTCAACAACAAGATTATCAAAATTGAAGACTAGTTGTTTGTAATGGACCAAACACCATTATTCCACATGAAACATCAAGCACGTCCTCATTTACTTGCAAATTCAGGATGATGTTACTTGGATATATGTGATATTATCATGATTCCAATGGATGGATGTAAATTCCATGGGCTTCATTAAAAGTTGGGGGATTATTTTCCCTTTAAAAATAAAACAACATAACAACAATTTCATGACCTAATAACCCACTAAATGATGAATGATATCATTGAAAGATAACTCAATGAAATACATTGATATTAAAATCCACCATATCCAAGTATTATAGTGGATGAATAAAAATATCCAGGTAAATAGCATAAGACAAAAAATCTAACAGACTGAAAGACAACCATAACTATGAGCCTCTATACTTCTCCATGATCCAATGGAAAATATCATAAGAATCACTAAACACTACATGACAATTGTGATACATTACCTTTTCCTGTGTCTCGATAAAAGATATATTCAAAAAAAGTACTGTTCCAAAGCATCAGTGAGTAATGAAACACAGTAATTTTACCCAAATGAAGTCCCTACTCACACAACTAGGATAGAACAAGAAATAAAGATTATATAAAATAGTTTATTTAAAACAGTTTCTAAATAGTATATATCAAAATATAAGCAAGTTCCATCATAAAATAGATTCTTCAAACAATATCAAATTCCAAGGAAGGAAATCAAAATATTCTATTAAACTATTTATAAAAAAATTTATAAATACCCATCCCATTCTACATATCCACACATTCAACCATGTAAGAAACTTAGACCTCCCTATACTCATGATTGGTGAATCATCCATTCACAAATAAATCAAATACTGAACCACATTAATAGGGGTAATTTATTCCCATATCTATCCCAACATTTTGATAGGGGTACATCTCACCCTTATCCATCCCAATTCATATGAACTCACCCCACCTAACCATTCCATCCTATTTTTTCCTGAACCATTTAAATAAACAACCGTTTTATGAAAATAATTTTTATATAAAAAAACCATAAATTATTTTAAAATCATCATTTTAAAATCATGACCCTAAAATCTCTTTCTAATAAAACTCCAAATTTCTCATTTACCACAAACCACCACTCATGAAGGTTTATAACAACCATTAAACAGTATATTCATAAGTACAAAACCCATGAATTTGAAATTAATAAAATCATATTCCAAATAAAGAGTCTTTAGTGAATCCACACACCCTAGGTTTAATAACAAGAACCAAGAATGGGAAAACCCCACAAAATCATGTAGAATATTCATAAACATACCCTATATATCTTCCCTTATAATAAAAAAATACAAATATATTCATATTTGGATTCAAAAAATTTTTATATATCCTTTTGGGAATTGATCTATGAATCTGAGAGAGGTAGAAAAGTATAACTATTTAATGACACTAATAGCAAAAAATGGTCACTTACCAGGATAATTCAGCTTCAAAACAGGTAGAGAAGCCTTTATATCACATCTGAATTGATTGGAGATGCTTTCCTAGCCTCTAAAAATATATTATCATGATTTATGTTTGTATAGGATTAAAAAATGGATATAGAGATCAAAATATTTGAGATCCACAATGTTTGGATCTCACTTTTAATTAATGCATGGTTTGTAACATTATTAAAAAACGAAATTAATAATAATTTACATCCATTTCTTTAAGGATGAACCTGTCATAGTTTTCTTTCATTATTCGAAATAATTGATCCAACCATGCCAAATATCCTTGTCAAACATACCATGGCTTCTCCTAGGATTACACTTGGTTTGGAAAAACTGTGAACCACTTGTCTGCCTTCATGTTAGCATTTATCTAATTATTCATGGTTTCCTGTAGGCATTTCACAGTTTTCAAAAATGATTCACCAATTTAAAACTATTGAGACACACCAAAACCACTACAAAAGTTATATATAATCTCCAAAAATTCACCCATATAATTTACATAGATAAAAATCATAAAATAAGGGTTACAAACATGAAATTGGGGGTACTACACAAAAAATCAAGGTTATTAATCTTTTAAACTGAATTTTTTGGTGAGTTACTTTTTAATCATATTCATACATGCTAATTCAACATCAATAATTTACTGTCCGTAGTTAATATATTTATATTACTAAAATATATGATGTTTTATGTTTTAGTTCATTATTTAATATGGGGAAATCTGTGGACAAATGATTTTATTTATGGAAAACATGTAGGGAAATATTGGGTCACTACAAGATATAAACAGAATGGAATAATCATAAAATTTTACAATAAATCGAATAATGGAATTTATAATGACATAATATTGTGGCATGTACATAATGATTGGTTATCATAATCATTATTCTAGTATTATAGATTTGAATATCAAAAGACAACAAACTTAGATAATCATCATTATCCCATAATATAATGGAATAAGATAAAACCCATGTCCTACATATAATAATAACATTATATATAATCCATTTTCTAATTAATTATATAGATATAAGACAATTTTTTTAACAAATTATATAATTATATTATTACATATATGTTCCTTCAGAGAAATGCCAAAATTTCTCAACATTCATAACATAATTGACCCTTTGAAATATATTTGGTTAAACAAAATATATTATTGAGTAAAAAAATTATTCATTCAGTAAAGGAATGTGGATGATAAAATAAACTTATACCCAAATTTAATTAAAATTTATATTAATATGGAATATAATAAAGGGTATTAAAAAAGTTAAAAAATAATTCATATGATGAAATGAAAATATATAATATTAAAATGAAATATAAATTTCGTTTTCATTTTTTTATAATGATTATAGTATTGGAAAAATAATATAAAAGATAAGAGAAATAAATCAGAATATATTAATGAACATGTATTTGGAAAACATTTAATGTAATATACATGTAAAAAATAGGAGAACCAGTTTATAGAAAGAGATTAACCTACTAAAATAATGGTGGACAAAGAAAAATATGTCCTAAAATTCCTTAATAAGTCGTAACCAATAAAAAGTTAAATAAAAAAACCACTGATAATAATGGAATTTAAATGTGTTACATTCTTTACAGAAGATATATAATAATGATCATAAATATTGATGAGTGATAATACAATAAAATTTAGATAATCTGTGTTTTATTGTAAGAAAGAAATATATTGATCAATATTTCTAATCCGGAAGTTCAGACGGTGCAAGATTATGATGTTGATAATCACATAATTATGTTTCTAAATATATAATATATTTTTATATCTAGAACAAAATATTATTACAAATTAATGGAACAACACATTAATAGAGTCCAAAAATGGAAATATGAGACCATGTCAGGATATATAGAGTAAGGTTTAAAATTGGTGTAACCTATGGTTAGTCAGATTTGAATGTTCGGTTGAGGCATCAACTGGTAGGTGGATTTTATTTTATACATATATATATATATATATACTGTTTTCTTTATAAAGGGACTAAATTAAAATACTCCCATAAATACCCACATTTTATGGTCTATAATGGTTTATCAACACTACCCTTGGAAGATCTGGAAGGTAGTGAGCGTTCAACATTGGTAGATTGACATTGAATGATGGAATGTCATCATATCAGGGTGGATTAATAGAAAGCCGATGTATTGGATCATCCTCATTTCTGGAAAACAAAATTTTCACCTACAGCAGAACCATAATATTGTTTGTCATCTCTAGTAGGGAGTTTTTCCTTGTGATTAAAACACTATTCCTGGATTAATTATTTTCTGTTTGTCTTTGATTTATTTTTTACTTCACATGAGCCTTGATGCCTTATTTTATAATTGATATGTTAAATACCTTATTGAACTTTATATCACACCATTTATATTATCATTTTCTATAATTCTTGGGAAATTCTGGAACATATTTTTATTAGGTTTTATCCTCCTTGATCATCATGTTCAACGATGTCGATCTAGAAGGCTGCAGTTCAACATTTTCAGGGAGGACTCATGTGAGATATGACCACAAGATTCATTATGTTATCACGAATGAAACACATATTGTTATTTTGTAGATGTATTAATGAATGAAATGTGATAATGGTCATACTTTGTGGTTCTATAATCATCTGTTGTGATAGGATCGAGTGGATGTTGCATGAGAGGAACGTATGAGGGATGTGTGGGAGCTACAAATGTATTTGGATGTTTTTAGGGAAGAAAAGTCAGAATCTCATATCTATCAGTCATGGAGGGAGGTGGGATATTATTTGTAATAGTAAAGACATGATTTATTTATTATTACTACTACTAATATCGTCGATAAATGTGATTTAAGGTGGTGGGGTTTTCATTGTTAGATATCAGAAGGGTGGTATCTGTATGGATAGAGCTCAATGCCTTAGATTTTCCCCTCATTTTTACAATTAAATAAAATTTTACAAAATAATTATAATGAAAATAATAATATAATTATTATTATTTTAAATTGGAAAATGGGGTGTTATGGGTGGAAATGCGTGGAAAATATTTGTGTGAATTTTTTCTCCCATCAATTAGATAAAATTTAAAATAATAGTATTATTATTATTAATATTTTGAAATCCATGATTTTAATGTAAGTTCAACTTGAAATGATAGATTTATAATCTGTATGTGGAATCAATTTGGTGGTTTCAATTAAAAAAATTATCTTCAATGGTTTCTATTTTATTAGTAATCATGGAGTGGGCCCATGATGTGATGTAAATACAAGTTATGTTGAAATGATATGGATTTGTAGGTGTCTGTTCAGTGCATGTAAATTACCTATCATGACCTTCCATCTATGTGGAGAAAATAGTTCAATATTATTGTTCATTAATTGATGTTTTCAATGATATATATAATGATTGAATTTTTAACATAATTGAAATTGTTGAGCCTCATTCGCCGGTCATTATTTTGGGAATACATTTATTTTTCCCTACGAGAATCCTCTCTTATGAGTTTTTTCCACATAGAACATGATAGTAGACATAGTATCATAGATTGAGATATCATGATAGATGATACAAATGAGATCCTTCTTTAGGAGACATTTTATAATGGCAGGGTTCATGTCTAATCAACGATTTGTTACTGAGGCTTGTACTCCCCTATCACCTAATGGAAGAGGTTTGTTAGATCCTTCAGAATGATGATACTGGGGGTAAATATACCTTATCACACTAGGGATCGAGTACTGCATATCCTTTAAATAAGTGTTACAAGGTTCAGTAGTCCCCTATAACACCAGGACAAAGGATCCCCATAATCTTTTCATTGGTAGGGTCATTAAAACCCTTACTACTATATAATATTAATAATCTACGTATAGAGTGGTTCTCCCCTATCTTAAAGCTTCAGTAGTGTTTTAGTACTCCATGGGAGTTGTTGATCCCTTTGATGTGGATAAAATTTGAGGGGTGCAACCCCCTCCACTCTTTTCCTTAGGATGTTATGTGAGATGCACAGTTCATATTCATGGCCCCTCAACTATTGTTCATAGAAGTAAAGGTGTTCAAATCCTCCCCAAGTATTCTTTTGCACATGTTCATGATATTGGTAATAGATTTTTTTCCTTTGTAGTTGTTAAACTATTGAGCTGGGTATAGTTGGTGAGGTCTAAGACCTCTACTTGAATTCTTCATATGGACACATGCGATGTTGGGTATCAATGATGGGACTTAGGAGCTGTAGGTACACTCATCATCCTGGGCTTGGCTATGAGATGGATATATCTTCTTTTTATATTTTTTGTTTCTTATGTTGGAATATATATTTTTATTTTATTGGTTTTTCCTCTTCCTATATATTTGGTTAATATGAACCATGTTGTTGTGTCTTCTATTTCTCCCTATTTAGTATTTTGGTGGACTTTATTTTGTGTGTAAATACTCACCCCTACATTGTATTTTTCCACATGTGTTATATCGTATCTAGATCATGGAATTCATTATAGTTTAATTTGAGTAGATTATGGATATTGGGCACCATAAATCATGTATGGTGGATGAGGAATAGATATCAAGTGCTGGAATCTCCAAGATCTGTTTCATTCTAGTTGTTGTTAGGTTAAGACAATTTTTTGGTTGGGCATGTATTTTTCCCTTTACATTTCACATTGAACTTTCGATCTCTATTGTATTGCCTAAATTTTTTTACATGAATGGTTTGTATTCTAGATTTTTCTATCATTTATAATTATTCATCTACCCATCTTCATGAAGATTTTTGGGTGTGTGCATATAGGTACATCATAAAATTCCCTCCAATTTTAGTTCCCACTTTTTTGTGATTATTAGAAATTCCTAGACTATGGAGGTGTGTATGGGGTTATGGGGACCGGACCTTCTACTAGCTAGGTGGGACCCAGTGGGTTAGGTTGTTACAGATCAGTATCATTGGTGGTTCAATAGTGGGATGGTGATTTTTGTATTGTCCCAAAATGAAGGAATTTTTGGAATTTATGACTATTATATCAATGTGTATAGGTAGTGGATTTAATGAATGGAAATCTAGTGATTGTTTAGTATCTAACATATCCAAACACTAGGACCATGACAACCTACTTGTTGACTCGACATACTGAGACATTGGTTGTATGGAACATTGGTATATGCATTATACTGGCTTCAAACCATTAAATGTCCATCATAAGAAACATTCTGATATATATATATGATTATCTGAACTTTGTATGCCTTGATTTCTTTTATGATTATTCCATGAATACAATCATTCGTTTAACTGATTTAGAACTATGAAAATTATTCTATGACTGATAATTGCTTAGTTTAAGGGATATCCAAAAAGATCATTCCTCTAAGAGGGAACGTACAATCACATTTTCTTATAGATTAGTAGATTGTACTCCAAAATAAGGATGAGGATGTTTTTCGGCTTTTCCACTCCATGAGATCCAGCAATAGAGGCAACTAAAGTTCCATAGTGTTTCAGATCCCAAGGTAGTAGAGGATTGGATATAGTTGATGATCCAAGATTTTAGAAAACTGAGGACCCAAATATTCATAAGGTCACACAGTAGCTAGTATTTTCTATAGAGAATCTAGGTACTTGTGTATTTAAGTCCCATAGATGCATAAGAAATCAATTCTACCATTATACAACTTGCATCATCTATTTAGTGAGTATTACCACTCATACTTTCCCAAATATTAGATTCTAAAGGTTTTGGAGATATAAGAGGGAGTATTGAGAGTTTTTTATTATTTCTCAAGGTTCACTGGCCTTATGAGGTTCACCCATAACAAGGTTCTTGATGGATTTATCTGGGTCAGGAATTTTGAGTAGGGTATCTACGTAGAAATATAATCCAGTATATCCCTATTGTGTATCAGTACCTATGTTGTTGTTATGGATATGGGTCTAGTTACCAAGTGTCTTATAGTAGACGGACATTAGGCAGTTTGTTCTATCAATGGGAACTAAAGGGATGAGCCATCTGAAGCATTTGGCAGATGCAAAGTGTCGAGGAAGAAGAGACATACCCATGTTTGACAGAATCACATGGTCATGTGGTACATGGATTTCCCAAACGACTATAGGGAAAAGAGGGGGGAAATGTTATGAATTTGATGGGAGAGGTCACAATGAGTTTTTATTCCTATCTCAACATGATAAGGGGGTAGTTCAACAATGGTGGTTACATCATAAAAAAGGAATAACAATGATCGTTGATCTCATAGGCAATGAAACGGTGGCCCCAAGTGTGGTTGATTTAGAAGAAGAGAGTTTGGGGATCTAGGAGGGGTAACTACATGTAGTGGCTAAAATTATGAGATTCACCCACAATCAAAACTCGATGGACTATTCGAGGATTTGGGATCCGGTGATTATGACTGCGGGTAGATTGCGGCAATGGAGGATTATGACACAACTTCTCATTAGATAATAATAGGTTATATATTTTATTAGTATAATATTTATTCAACACTAGTAGAAAAAGATGTGAGAAATTCCTTCATATCCATAATCGTTATAATAGAGTTATATCCCTTATTGTGAACTTAATACAACATATTTTTCTATAGTTTACTATGTAGAATACTTCTTCGATATCATGTATCATCCAAGATCATCTATCATCCTTTGGTGGTGGGATTTTTTTCCTGGTACCTATTTGTATTCACAATGTGACATTATGAAATCATCTTGGTAATGGAATAATTATACATAGTACAATATCATATTTACTATCACCATAGCTGAGTTAGATCCCATCAGAATTATTGGATGATATTATCCATTCTAGGTTAGAGATATCCCATGGAAGATTGAGTGGGATTTATGATAAAGAAGCTACAACCCATCACCCAAAATTTGTGTTATTTTATCACATGAAAGAATTGTCTCATTAGTGAAATTTTGAACCTTCATTCAAGGAGTATTATATTGATGTATTCTACTAGAATGTTCTGGGACAACCTCTAAGGTTATGGATGGATTTTTACAACATCTTCCACCCAAATACTATTCAGAAATCAATGTTTTCATATCGGATGGCCCTTAACGTGATTATGGAGATCCCGGTGTAATTGGAGGTCTTTTAAGGAATGGTTTTTATCAGACCCATTGTGTCCACTTTGAAAGAACTTGTTCTATTTGTGAAATATGAATTCATGATTTAGAGACATTACATTCATCATCATCACATAATCTAAATCCTGAAACAAAAAAAATAAAACATTTTTAGGATCAATGACCTCTTAGATATTTTGAAAAGGTTGATGATTGTTCTTGAAGATTAATATCAGGTCCGACAACATCCAGTTGGAGGTTATTGAGGTTGTTATTCCAAATCTATAATTCTAATGTCATAACAGTCTCTATGTGTTCCTAATGATTCCATTTAGTGTGTGGAATTTCCTAGTTTGGTTTATGTATTTGAAAAAAATGGAAATTCCATCCATACATTGAAGAATTTTTTTATTCATTGATTAAATACTAATATACTCTTTATTAGAGGAGGAATATTCATAGTATTTGACAGTGGTCCTAGACTTTCATCGGCGCCACTGTATTTATTGTAGTCTCTAAAATTTCAATTTCCAGATTAATGAGGTTCACATTACATGGAAGAAAATTTTATAGAATTTCTTAGTTTGGGATTTATGAATATTCATGCATTACATTATTAGTATACACAAACTATCATTTTAAAGGTGCATATTTTTCTTTTATTTTTGGGATAAAAATAGGTTTGGGACAGGCTTCTCCATGATTGGATCCCCGTTGATCATATGGCTATACTGAGTAGTGTAAAAGAGTAGTTTTTGAGAAGTGGTTGATGATGACCAGTGCTCTAGTTTTGAGACTAGCTATGGAGGTCACAATGTATCTATTTTATTAAGAATCATCTTGAGGTGGGCTCAAATGTGAGTTGATGAAGAGAAATGCAGAGATCCCATATGGTTTGAGGCTTTTGAGACCTCACATATAGAACTATATTACTCACAACCGTGATTTGGTAAAAATAGTCTTCGCTCTGAGGATGTGGGGGATCTATATTATGGGATAGTGTTTTTTAATTTATTGAGAACATTATAATCTCAAATATGTATTGACTTAGATATATCATAAATTTTTATATAAGTGCTTGTTGGAATTTATTCTAGACTATAACAATAAAATATTCAATATTATTAGGAAGTGAACCACGGTGGAAAATTCCCTAAGTATGAAGTATAATTCTCATCATGTGGAGGAGTCCTAGGAGTGGTTGGATTCATTGTAGCTAACCCTAGTGGCGGAGAAAGGAGCAAATAATATTTGTTCTATAGTGTCAAATCCTCTTCTTATTCAGCACATGGGGGATGAATAGTTAAGAGACATCAACTATAAGGTCAGAGGTGACTAGATATCCTTAGGAGATTCACTATAGAGATTTTCTAATGGAGAGATTCATTTCATACTATTCACGGGATGTAAGGTGGTTATATTCACATTGTGAATGGAGTTGACAAGGGAGTTCCACACTTATCCATTTTTTGTATATCATGGTGTAAGGATGGTGTATCGAGTCCTTGAGTGGTAGTTTTGGTAGGATGACAAGAGGTAGAGCATGATTGAGTTCATCTCTTGGGCTCTCAAATGTTTGTAGTTTATATCTCGGAACAAGGTTATAGAAGGTTATTTGTAACCTCTTAGGATCCTAGAGTGGAAATGGGATGGAATAGCCCTGGAATTTACGAAAGTGATTCCTTTAAGAGTGATATTACATGATTCCATCAGGGTAATAGTTGACTATCAAAACTAGTCGAAATAGTTCTTTTTTATCAAGGACCTACATTCAATGGATTTTCACATGAAATCATACATGAAGAAGATAATATTCCTCTATGGGGTTCCCTTGATGTTTTTATTGGACTGTGATTTGCAGTTCATGTCTTGGTTGTGGAGAGACCCGTGTGAGCTAGTCAGGACCCAATTGATAATGATTACATCTTTTCATCCTCATAATAATTGGTAAATTTATTTCACTATTTATGTGAATGAGGATATTTTGAGTACTTTAAAGTTGTTATTTTTTCAAATTTTGTGGGAATACAAACTATTGGTTGAGTTTTTTATAATAATAGAAATCAGTCTACTGATGACATAGATCATTTTGAGGCCCTCTATAAGAGACATTCTGTAATTCCCCAACCACAGTTACCCAGAGTCGGTGCATTATTTTAATACATTTTCATGATTTCAAGGAATCAAGTCCTGATGGACCGATCAGTTTAGCAATCTTGGAATATAGATTACATACATTTACTTCAAATTACAATTTCAAACATAAAATATAGCATAGATTTTTTTTGAGAACACCATATTTCCTTTTATATTATCCCTCCATATCAATCAAATAACACATCTTCGAATCCTGGGAAAATAAAACACATGAAAGGGGTGAGCTCAGATGCTCAGCATGGGTAAATAATTTAGCGGAAACAATAATCATTTATGAAAACATGTGTAATAAAAAAACAGCCTTTTTAAACATAATATTGAACATAATTTGGCAAAAATAAATCAGCCATCACCATATAAATATTCATAATGATATTCTACTAGTCGAATAATCACATTTAATAACTAATTTCATAATTAGGGAATTCCTAACACCAGAAATCATTTCCATATAGTCAAGGACTTGATCCATGAATACAAATAAGATTTTTCTCAATGCCTTGTGCCGAGATAGTAGTTAGTCACATGAGACCTACCGATGCATCGAGGAGTTGTAGCGAGCTCCACCCATCACTTACCAAGTCTGCTGCACTCCTTGTATGAGAAAATTGAAACATAACACTAACATACGTATTAAAGCTAGAATATGAAATGTCAATGCAATAACCATAAAACATAAGTGGCATAAAAATAGAATATCCAAATTCAAACATATTATATCATATTAAATATGATATGGATGATTGTATTATAATAAATCAATCTCAATCAATAATAATATCCAGTAAACGATGCTGTCATAGTGGAAAATGATTAATAATAATTTTTGAGTGAAATATCCATTTTTGTGAAATCATTTAAAATTCACACATATATATAGTAAGTAATTAAAAATAGATTTTTGATTTAGAGTTTCCCATACCACTGAGAAACTTTTGAAAAAATTTATCATTTCAAAATAGTCGTGCGCATATTAATAAATCTGTAAAATCATTTTGAAAGTATTGAAATTAATTAAAAGGATTTATAAAGATAAATATTTAAAAAAATTAAAATGATGATCTGGTTAAATAGAACCTCCCATAAAACCTTAAAATATTCCTTTTGAAAATTAAATTTAAATACGGTTATCTATAATAAATATGTTCCATTAAATACTTACACATAAACAACCTCGGATAATAATGAGATTGAGGAAATAACCCATACCTTTCACTTTCCTTTGGTCAAGGGTACATCTAACCTCTAGTATAATGACCATAGTATTTTATTAAATTATGACAGAACCATATAACTATTTATTATATCATACATGATTCATTTATGACTTTATAATAGCCCTTAAATAATGATTTCCATGTTAAATTAACATTTTGGTTAGTAATCACTTTCTTAATCGAATGAGTTTTAACTTGTTATTATGAATCCTATCACATATATAATTATTAAAATACTTCCATAATATAATACATGACTTATATATAATATGTATTTAGAATATAATTATGTATAATAGATATATATATGAAATAAAAAACACCATTTATGGATATGGTAGGTCGTACATAAGCATAAATAATGTTTCCGTATTCATATCATATTGAATGGAATTAATTGGATAAGATATATTTAATTGCATATTTATATATTCCGATGCATTATTACATCATATAATAAATGTTTATTAATAAATATATTTTTATATTCAACTTTGAATGGGGAATGTGGAAATGAATCTCATCGCATCGTGGAGACGGTAAATCGTAGGTACACATGATCGACAATATCATTTCTTCAATGATTAATATGTGTGGAATTGGATGGTATATTAATTTTATAGATACAATATCATGTTAGTTTAGTTATTTATATACATATTAATCATCATTATTTCCTTCCAAATAACTTAGTGTTGAATAACAAACTACACCATGGTGTGGAGACAGTAATCCATATGTACGCATTCATGGTGAAATTATCATTCATAGTATAAATAGAATAATGAATATGGTTGTAAAATATTTGAAATAACGTCAATGTATGTAGAAGGTACTCGAGTTATTATATTTTTTAAGAAAATAACAATGAATGAGAAAGTGAAAAATGTAAATAACATTGAAAGAGGTGATAAAATAATTAGCTCTTCTTTGGGTTGTTCCTTTTGATTTGAAAAAAAGGATTCCCTAGGTTGCCTTTATACTATAGGTAAGGCCTATTGAATGATGTTAGGGAAGTTGGGAGTATATTTGGGATGGTTTTGGCCGAGACAAATGGCTTTGGAGTTTTGGATTCAAGAGAAGGGGAAGTGCCATTTTATAAGAGGGGTGAGGGTCACTATAGGAAAAGATTGAATTATTATTTTGTTTTTCAATAATATTCGGTTTATAGAGGCTCTAAATGAATTTATTTCGATGATAAGGTGGTTATGGGTCTAAATATTCTCAACCCATAAGTTTTAAACAAGTTTAGGTTACCATATTAACCTTATCGTTTATATTTAACTATTAGTTAAATAGATTAACTTTTACCGTGTCTTCTTATATTCTTACTCCATATGGTTAAAAAAATACTCTAAACTTACAAGAGAACCTCTAGTGGTTCATTGATGACATATAAAATATTGTTTAAGACTTTTTGCAAACAATATATTTATAGGAATATTATTGAATTTAATAATAAAATATTTTTTAAAAAAACTTGTTTATGTTAATTTTGTGATTATTTGTTATTTGGTTTTTGTGAAAGTCATAACAACTTCAATAATTATAAAAAAATACATTGAATCAACACTAACATGAAATATTCACCGATAAAATTCCCTAATGTCATAAATACATTGAAATTATATTTATTTTAATATTTATAATACCGTATATTTGATTAATTAATTAATAAGGTAATCATTGCATCACCGTTGTTTCATAAATAAATATAATTATTTAATGTCAAAAATTAAAAATAAAATACCATGATTTATGAAATAATTTTACATTTCTAATGAATAATAGTAGTCTAATTTATCTTGTGTATAACACTATATTAAAAAAGGTTTAGTTATTTAACTTTGAATTTATCACTTTTAACTCTTCTTTAAATAAAATAATAATAAATGTTCTAATCTAATCTATGAGGACCAAAATGATCATATTTTATTCCGAATGTTTATTTTGGTCTAAATAATATTATCCAATAGAATTAATACATGTTTTACGGTAATTATAATTTCAATTTTACCATTAAATACCCTATTTACTTTGTTCCGTTGTAAATAAAAGTCAAAAGATACTATTCACCAAAAATTATATTCATCTTATTTAACCCCATTTTACTTACTTATGTCAACTATGTCATACATATTTTTATAATTAAATTCACATATGCGGTAAAATTATGTTTTATGCAAATTTGCATATTCTCATTGAATGTGGGTAAAAGACGATAAAAAGTCTAAAACAATTATACATCTAATTTTATTATAAAATAAATCTGATGAATTTAATTGAACATATATAGGTGCTATATATCTATTTTGACTTAAAATAAATTTTTAAAAAATAAATAATTATTTAAATAAATAGTCAGTTTTAGACAATAATGGAGTGTTCTTCACTATTCATCAAATATTGAATGTTTTCAAAAAAATACAAAAAAATCACCTAAAGATAATTTTGATATTCCAAATAAAAAAATTATTTTTATTTTACAAAATTAAAAACCTATAATTTTCAATAATTAATTTAAAATTAATTCCCGTTGGCAAACCCAAAAAGTGGGTTTTTAAAAAGTTAAAACTATCAAAAGATTGACATGTGTTTATGTCAAATTTAAATGTGAAATTACTTCTAATGACCTAAATTGTATTAAATGATAAAAATATAATATAATTATACATCCAAACCATTCAAAAATATAATTTACCACTATAAGTTATTTCTATTAAAAAAATTGTTTCCAATTAAAATTTATTATTTTTTATTATCCATCAAAATATAAATGTTATCATGAAATAAAAAAAAAGTTAATCAAAACTAAATTTGTATGTCCCAATTCTGGAGGAGAAGTTTATTTTGTCAAATTAAATATATAAAATTGTCAAATATTGGATTTAAAAAGGGTTTTCCTTTTAAAAGGCTAAAAATTTTAATTTTCTGAAAAATACATCTTTTATCTGAAAAAAATTAGCTTCTTCTTATATTATGTCTAAGAAACATAAGATATGGATTATAAAATTATATTGAGTATATAAATTTCAAAATTCAGTTATTACTATTAATTCCCACTTTTTGAACGACTAGTTTGGTATGTTGTAGTGCGCTTGAACTCAGTGTTGCATGTAACACATGTTATCGAATTACATTGAAGATAAAACATATTAAGAAATAATGGGTTGTTACATTCTACCCTCCTTCAATAAATTGAATCCTCTCAATTTGAAATTGTTCTTCGAAAAAAAAGGTTAAAATTAGGAAAATACCATTGTGGAAATCCCACATCAATAATTTGGTTTAATGAAATGTAGTCTTAATAAGTGGGAAAGGGAAATGAAAAATTAACCACCAAATTATGATCTCGATTAGGATAACATTGGTGTCAATTAGAGTCACGTATTTTGAGAAAAAATGTAAATAGTTATAGGTAGTGATTATGGTCATCAATCACAAAAAGTGTAAAATTAAGGGCCTCAAAGCCATCAATCTTTGAAGATTTAAAATATCGTCGGTTCAACAAAACATAATTTATTAGGATAACATAATTTTCGTTTTAAGATTCCTTCCCTAATGTTTTAGAATTAATTTATTCATATAATGAGAATAAAAAAATATACTTGATAATTACAGTTTTATCCATCAACTAATTCCAACCACAAACTCATCTTTCACTCTAAAATATTTTAGAATTAAAAAATATTCTATTTATCGTAATCATATAGGGTTCCAAAAATAATGAATTTATAATTAATTTGTCTTAATATTTATAAATTCTACAATACACAATCCACATCATCACATAGGCTAGTGGTAGGTGATTCACCCTTGTCGCCCTTCCGTTGAGGGATCATGTCTCCCGGCCTTGATGGACTCAACATGTTGTTGCCCGACATCCAGGATGTCCTTTTTATAACAATCCAAAAATAATCTTAAGAAATTATTTAACCATAATAATAGTATCCAATGACAATCTTAATCCACTCCAACCATTATACTTATCCAAAAAAATTCTTTCCAAACTCATACTCTAAAATATATAAGGAATGTAATCCAAAAGAGTATCTTATTTTTCCAAGTAATAACATGGGAATACTTTCATCATGTATTATTTTAAAACACAATAACACCCTAAATTACCATAAAACCTTATATATTACATTCATGATCCCTTATTCTTTATAGAATTCATTATATACACCTTATATCCAAAAAATTTGTATACTCCAATAGTAATAGAATAATCAAACAATTAATTAGTTTCAAAGTAGTCAATAATATCGAAAATAATTTATTCAAATCAATCATATCTTATTCCAAAATCACTAACTCAGTATCCGAACCATATTAATGTTAATCTTTTCTTTAACCATTTATTTTCAAAAATGGTTATCTTTCTTTTGAGTAAATTTTTTTATAACCATATAATCTCAATTCCTCAATGAAATAGATGTGCAATACAATCCTAATTTATTTCTATAATTCATTTAACAAGTACATTATTGATACAACACTCAAATGAAATAATTATTTCATAATAACATAAGAACACTAGTCATTCCTTTTCATCTAGGGTGATATCATTTATTGGATATTATTCAATAGCATCATTTGGGTCATACTCTCCTGATTTTCACATTGATACACGTAGTTTCCTAACTCCGTGTAGATAAATAATTGTACCTTTGAAATATATTTTCTGTCTTGCAATCACATACTTTGTGTTATTTCATCCCACACTATATCCAAATTTATTTCCTTCAATAATTTACCATGGTGATTCTTTCCACAATTACCACAAATGGGAGAATCCTTCTTCCCCCTCATCCCATTATTCATTTTTCACTCTACCATCCTTTTCTTCTATTGCCTCCCTTAAAAGCCATAAGACTTTGAGAATTCCTTACTAATTTTATTAATACATGATACTATTTCTTTATATGATGAGAATACATGATAGAATAATTCCATTCTAAATGATTTCTTAATACCATGAAAGATATGATCATTCTTACTCTTTGGATCATGCATATTCATATAGTTCTCATTCCATCTAATGGGACCATTTCTGTACAATTTCATACTCTATGTCGGTTTATGAATCGCAATGCATAATTCCAATCATATAAAATACCTAACTTAATTTTAAAATATTATTCCTTTAATATATAATCATAAAAAAATTTCTTTAAGAATAAATATACTCATAAATCCATCATAATGGCTTGTAATGAAAATGTGAATTATCCAAAGCATATCCCCTGGGACTATCATACCAATAGTTCAGCAAGGCCTGTTATCATTACCAGGATACCCCGGGTCAAGCCTGAAACTCCATGTCGATGTTTTCACTCCTAGGTACATTTGGGCCCACGCCACCTCTACCAGCTCATATCCATACATGGATGTATTTCATGGAAAATACACAAAATATCTACATTACAATAATTCAAGGAAGTTATTATTTACCAATCTTAAATGTCTATCATAGGGTAGTGTTTTCAAATAATACTTTTTATAAATCTAGTTTCCATGGTATGTTATAAATTTCCTCTTTTAGAAACTGCAATTCCCCGACCCCCGTTACCTAGAGCCTTTGAATTATTTTAATACATTTTCAGGATTACAAATATTCATGTCCCCAAGGTCCGATCAGTTGAGAAATCTTGGAAAATATATTACATACATTAAAATTCCATTAAAATTTCAAACATAAAATACTACATAGATTGTTATTTTATAATTACAATATTATTTTTAGATTAACCCTTCATAAAAATCATAATACACTTCGTGGAATCCTAGGAAAATAAAACATAAGAAAGGGTTGATCTTAGATTCTTAGTAAGGGAAAATAATTTAGCGGAAGCTATAAACTATTAAGGTAACATGTTTAATAAAAAAACATTTTTAAACATAATAATTATCATAATATAGAAAAAATTAATCAAACGTCACCATATAAACATGAACATGGACATTCAACTAGTCTAATAATCACATGTAATAACTAATTTCTTAATGAGGGAATTCCTAACACCAAACACCCTTACCACATAGTCAAGGCCTTGTGCCAAGGCTAAAAATTAATTATTTTCAAGGCCTTATGCCAAGACACTAGTTTATATCGTGAGAACTATTATTGCATTGAAGAGTTATAGCGAGCTCCACCTATCACATACTAAGTCCAGTGTATTCCTCATATGAAAAATTGGTAACCAAACATAAACATATGTATTAAAACTAGTATACAAAATGTCATTACACTAACAATAAACCATGATTGGTATAAAAATATAACATCCACAATCGATCATATCATAACACATTAAATACAATATGGAATATTTTATTATATTAAATCAATCTCAATTATGAATAATATCCAGTAAAGGATGATGACATAGCTGAAAATGATCAATAAATATTTTTGAGTGAAATATCCCTTTTTTCAACTCATTTAAAAGTCAAATATATATAAAGGAAGAAATTTACAAGATATTTTTGAATCAAAGTGTCCCATACCACTTTGAAAATTTTGAAAGTAATTATCATTTAAAAACAGTCATGTCCACATAAATAAATCCTTAAAATCAATTCGAAAACATGGACATTAATTAAAAGGATTCAGAATGATAAATATTTAAAACATTTAAAATAATGATCTAGTAAAATAGATCCTCAAATAAAACCATAAAATATTACTCTTGAAAACAATTTTATGAAATATGGGTATTGATGATAAATATGTCCCAGTAAATACATACACATAAACAATCACGAATAATAATGAGATTGAGTAAATAACCCATACCGTGCACATTCCATTGGACGAGGGTACAATTAAACTCCTGTATAATGACAATAGTATTAAATTAAATTATTCCAGAACCATATTTATATTTATTATATGATACGTGATTCATTTATTACATTATACTTGACATTTAGTAATGATTTCCATGTTAAATTAACATTTCGGGTAATAATTGCTTTCTTTATTGTATATATTTTATATTATTATTCATGATCGTATCACTTAGATCATGATTTAAATACTTCCATAATATAAAAAATGATTTATATATCATTTATATTTGGAATAATAATATGTATAATAGATTGATATATGAAATGAAAAACATTGTTTCTGGACATGGTAGGTCATATGTACGCATAAACGATGTTTCTGTTTTCATATCATATTGAAAGGAACTATGTGAATAATATATATTTAAAATTATATATATATATATTTTAAGTAGAATTATTATTTCCTATATTAAGTATTTATTAATAATATATATTTTTATAATCATCGTTGAATGGTGATTGTGGAAATAAATCTCTTCACGTCGGGGAGATGGTAAGTCGTACGTACACACGAGCGACGAAATCATTTCCTTAATGATTAAAAGGTGTGGAATTGGATGGTATATTAATTTTACAGAGAAAATTACATGTTATTTTAATTATATATATACATATGACTCATCATTATATCCATCCAAATAACACAGTGTTGAATAACACATTACACCATGGTGTGGAGAAGGTAAGCCATACGTACACATACATGGTGACATTATCATTCATATGATGGATAGAATAATGAATATGTATGTACCATATTGACAATAACATCAATGTGTTTATAGGGTACTGTATTTTTTTTTTATGGAAATAACAAAGATATAGATTATGAAAAAATAAATTACTTTGAAAACGGTGATAAAATAATTACCCCTTCTTTTGGGTTTTCCATTTGATTTGAACAAAATGGATCCGTATAATGACTTTCGTCTCAAGGTATGTCATATAAGATAAATTTATTGAAGTTGGGAGGAGATTTGGTTAGGTTTTGGCTGAGCTAACTGGCTTTGGAGTAGTGATTTTGAGCGAAGGGTAAGTAACCTTTTATAAGAGAGGTGAGGGTCACTTTAGGAAAAGCTTGAATTATTATTCATTATTCAATAATATTCGGTTTATAATTGCCCTAAATGAATTTATATAGATCCTTAGGTTGTTATGGGTCGAAATACTCTCAACCAATTAGTTTTAGACAAATTTAGGCTTCCATATTAACCTTATCTTCAAAATATTACTATTAGTTAAATAATTTAACTTTTACAATGTCTTCTTATATTCATACACTATATGTTTATTAAACACCCAATAAACATCCAATAGAACCTCAAGTGGTTTATTAATAACATATATAATTTTAATTAATCCCTATGGCCGAACCTCAAATTTTTTGGAATGTTTTATAATTTGATAATATAATAATTGTTTTAAAAAACACATTTATGTCAATTTTGACACTATTTAGTATTTTATTTTTGTAAAATTCATCACAACATTATTACATAGATGAAGATAGATTTAATAAACCCTAACATGAAATATTCACCAAGAAGACTCTTGGATGTTATAAAAAATTTTAAATTATATTTATTTTAATATTTATAATACCATTTATTTGATTCATTCATTAATAAGGTAATTATTGTATCATCATTTTGTCATAAAAATTAATTATTTATTATATATATATTATAAATAAAATAAAATGATGTTTGAAACATTTTTATCTTTCTAATTAATATTTATATTCTAATTTATCTTATGTATAACCCAATATTCAAAATGGTTTAGTTATTAATCTTTGAATTTTACAGTTTTAACTCATCACTATATATAATTATAATAAATGTCTTAATCTAATACAAGTGGACCAAAATGATCAAATTTTATTCCTAAGGTAGGTTTTGGTTGAAATAATCTAATCCAATAGAATCAGGGAATATGTTAGGGTAATAATAATATCATTTTTACCTTTAATTACCGTATTTACTTTAAATTGTGGTAAATAGAAGTCAAAATTTACTATTAAAAAAAATTCACCTTTTTGAACCAAATTTAACTTATTTTTTTAACCTTGTATCCTATATCTTTTAAATTCAATTCACAGAAGCTGTAAAATTATGTTTTATGTCAATTTGAAAATGCTCCTAGAAGGTGGGTAAAAGACGGTAAAAAGGACAGTAACAATTTATACAACTAATTTTATTATAAAATGACTCCAATGAATTACATTGAAATTATATTGGTATTATATATCTATTTTGACATCAAATTAAACTAGATGAAATAAATAATTATTTTAATAAAATGCCAGTTTTAAATAATAAAGAAGTGTTTTCACTATTGAAAAACATTTAATGTTTTCAGAATGAAATCAAAAATTCACCTTATGATAATTTTGATTATATTAATCCAAAAATGATATTTATTTAACCAAATTAAAAACCTAGAGGTTTCATTTATTAATTTAGAATTAATTCTTGTTGCCAAACCCAAAAGTTGGGTTTTTAAGAAAGTAATAACAATCAAAAGACTCACATTTGTTTATGTCAAATATAAATGTGAAATTACATTTAATGAACTATATTGTATTAAATGATAAAAATATTATATAATTATACTTCCACAAAATTCAATCAAATAATTTTTCACTATAAATTAATTCGATTAAAAAATTTGTTTTCAATTAAAATTTAGTATTTTTCATTATTCACCAAAATATGAAAGTTATCATAAAAGCACAAAAAAATATCAAAACTAAATTATTATTTCCTTATTCTAAATTAGATGTTTATTTTGTCAAATTTAATGTATAATAGTGTCAAATATTTTATTTAAAATGGGTTCTCCATTTAAAAGTAGGTAAAATTTCATTTTCTGAAAATTACATCTTTTATCTAAAAAAATTTAATTTGTTTTATATTATGTCTATGAATCACAAAATATGAATTCTAAAATTATATGGATTATATAAAATTCAAAAATCAGTTAATATTATTCATAACCTTGTTTTGAACGCCCTGTTTGGTAAGTTGTGGTGCGCTCGAACTCGGTGTTGCTTGTAGTGCAAGTTATCGAATTACTTTGAAGAGATAACGTACAATGATATGTTGGGGGGTTACACATTTAATTACACACATATGATTTTATAATATTAGTGAGTCTTACTTTTTTGGGTCGGATATGGTGTGGTAGATGATAGAGAAGGTCCATGTGATCCTTGATCGACACCATAGGCCCTTGGAGTTTGAGAATATAGACCATGTTTCCCAAATAGTTTCCCCATGAAGATTACTGTGGAGACTCAGCAGGGGAGAAAAGTTATCATTGATATTTATCAGTATGTATGAGATCCTATAGATGGTGGTGGGATAACATACCACCCCTACTAAACGGCAATGTTGAAGAAGGTGCATGAAATATTTCATGAGTCATAACTACTGATATAAATGTATGATCATAAAACGTTATTAAATGGGGATATCTATACATTCAGGATTTATCCACCTTCACAGATTACCTAGTGGTGACCAAGGATTGATAGGATATGATCATGTGTAGATGGACCTTTCCTTCAGTTCAGGTGTGGTGGAAGAATTGGAACATATAGGAGAGCACCTAGGAGTGGGAGAGCCTAATGTGGGCTCAATATCCCAAAATTTTTTTATGTTTATAATTTTCAGGGATGATATTATTTTAATGATTGAAAATATATAAATAATATTTTTTATTGTAATAATTTATGGAATATTCCTGAATCCAGGAATTAAGAAGGTATTGGATTTAAATGACCAATAATCCGATAACTAATTTTATAAAATATTAATTATTTTTTCTGTCATTTGTGAAGTATTTTTAAAAAACAATTGAATATATCATGAATAGAGTCATTGATGGAAAATTTATTACCACTGAAGAGTATGTCGTGTTAGATTTACCCTTGTATCGACCTATTGTTGGTCGGAACTGGATGTCTTATTGAGGCAGTAATTGGAGGTATCATTTAATTAAAAATAATAAATATATTATTTATTTGTTTTATTATAAAAAAGTAATGAAATACTAAATTAATACCCTCTTATGATTGTTTTCCAAGGGTTATCCTGATAACCATTACCAAATATGAGGGTAGTTGGAAAGTTTTTTCATTTTTAGATCTACATAGAAAGATAAAAGATGATCTGATCAAGGTGGCTTGATAGAAAGTGATCACAGTGGATCATCCTCATTGTTGACGAACGCATTCATTACCAATGACCAAACCATAATGAATGTATTGTTCAAAAATTTTGGATTATCCCTTTTTCAAATATTAATCATTGATTAATAATCTTCTTTTTTATCTAGGATTTATTTATTTCTTCAATTGAGATATTCTAATTTATTGTAGAATTGATCAGTTATACCTATTTTTTCCTTCATATCACCATATTTATATAATTGTTTTCCATGAACACATTCACAATTAGGGATCATTTTTTCTCGTTTTTTCCAATTTTCAGTCATTATGTTCCTAAAAAATGTCCTACATTGCCATGGATCATTATATCTATGGTGGAATCAAGCATAAACAAACCCCCAGATATAATGTGGTGGACTAGAAGACAGAAAGATCAATAATTTATAGAAGTATTGATTAACGACATGGGATATTGGTGACACTCCATTTATGTAGGGTCTTTAAGGGTGATATGATCGAGTATGAGAAGAATGAAAAGTTTTCTTGGTAGATGCACCATTATTGAAGGTGGATATGTATGATATTCCTTAGAATAATGGTCAGTATCCGACTTTCTAGTCATCCATGGAGGGTATTCTATTATTAATATTTTTAAATAAAATTGGGTAATTTATTATTATTATTATTAAGATTAAAAGTAAATTAAAGGGGGAGAAACCATGGTTTGATAGAATATGGTTGGAATGTATGTGGATTGATATTGATAATTGAGATTTTTTCCCCTTTTAGTAAATTTGTTAAAATTTAATGTAATAATAATAATGAAAATTATATTATAATTTTTAATATTGATAAATTGATAATGGTTTGTGATGGATATTAGTGGATTGAGAGTATATGATTGTATTTCCTCTCAATTAATTGGATGAAATTTATAATATTATTGATATATAATATTTTTTGTTGTTGTTATGGAAGCTTGGATTTGACTATAACACCCTCATATGATTTAGGATATATGATTCATTTTAAGCATCATTATTATGGTAGACGACTCATGAATAGTGTAGAATAATTTATTTAGACTCATGGATCGAGTACACAAAGGGATGCATGTACCTATAATGCTTAAATGATATTTTTTTAACAACATGTCAATTGGGCGAAGGTAAATAGTCTATCATTAATTTTTTTCCATGGGGATAAAAATTGTGTGATAATTTTTAAATTATGATTTTTTATGATTATATAATAGTGGACTAATTTTTATCCTGAGGGACTGATTATTAGACTCATCCACTCATATGTCTTTTTGATAGACATGAATTTTGGACTATGGGCATCCCCTCTTGAGTGTTTACCCACATTAATCAAAATGGTGACCCTCATAGTGTGTTTAGAGATGTGATGTGAGATTTTATTATTATTTAATATTCTTTAGGAGATGTTTTATGATGTTGGAGATTGGGTGTGACCATCAGAGTGTTATGAGGATAGTACTTCCCAATCACAGTAGGGTGATGGTCTCACATATCCATTGAATAGATTATAGGAGGGTTAATACTACCCTATCACACTATTGAAGGAGTTCATCAAATACATTACACATGCGATATTGGGTTTAGGACATCCCTATAACATAATCATGTGGGTTCCCTATATCGTTTACACATGTGATATAAGGTCCAGAACTCCCCTCTAACACCAAGGTTTAGGTTCCCCCTATTCATCACACATGTTGGGTATGTAATACACTAACTAATATGGGGTATGGTTTAATTATCTATGGAGTGGTACTCTACAAAATTTAGCCTCTAACTATGTGTAGATCCTATCTGGATGTTTTGGAAACCTAGTTTGCAGAGTATAGATTGTGGGTGAGGTCCCCTCCACTCAATTCCTAGTGAGGTTATCTCAGATGCATGGTTCAAAGTCAATGATACCTCAATTTTACTGTATAGTATTTATGGGATGGGGGACACTCCTTATGGTTTAATATAAATTTTTTCATGATTATATGCATCTATTATGGACCATTGGGGTTTTGAATACCTTGAGTATTGGAGAAACATGATGGTGCGGGCCCTCCTCATAACTAATTCATACATACATGAGATAAGTTTTTCATCGATTGTGGACCATTGGAGTTTCATGAAGACTCATCATCCTAGGATGGGATATGATATGGATATCCCCTTTCTCTCCTCTTCTATATTTATATAAGGGTTTATATAAATCTGTGTTGTTGGGTTTTCCTTTTCCCCTTTCTTTTGGTTGAGAAGAATACTTGTGTCATGTATTTATTTCTCTCTCTTTAGTTATAGAGGAATAATACTGGGTATGTATATTCTCATCCCTATATGATATTTTCCACATATTTTAGGTCATTTTCAATTGAAAGAAAGGTCGGTTTTAGATTCGTGGTGCTTTGGGATATTTGGGTGAATAGATCGCATATGGTGGTTTAGGATTATACACAAGGAGCTAGATTCTCTTATCCTTCTGTCTTTATTGATTTTTCTTAGATGGGGAATTTTTAATGGTTGGTAATGCATTTTTTCAATAATTTTAGTTCTACACTATTTCACTATTTTTTATTCCATATAGGTGATTAAATGTATGGAATTTTGAAAATATGATACTATATTTTTTATCATTTCACTACACTTCTATATGGACAAAGTTGTGTTTGTTAATATTTTTACTAAAGTAAATGGTTTCCCAATATATTTATTCCATATAAACAGTTTTCCCTAGTCCCTAGATCATGGAGGTATGTTTTGGGTTATTGTATCTCAGTCTTCTGTTGTCTAGGCTAGCCCCAATGGGTCAGGTACTTATAGATAAGTACGATTCCACCTAACTTAATGCTTAAATTTCATAAATGTAACCAAAATACGTATATTAAAATATATTTTATGAACTTATTTAAATTTTTTTACCCTTTATATAAATCAGTTGTGTTAAATTATTGAATATAATTTAGTTATTTTTACGTTATTTTGATCATTGGATATTAATAGATTCTATTATTCCCTATTTTTCTGGGAGGGATGTGTTTAATATTCATCATTAATTACCTTCACATAATCTCATTTATAATCATGTTTATAGAATCATTATTTTCTATTCTTTTTAATATTTCATTATTAGTATATCTATCTTACATGTACAGTTCATGAATAAATGTTAAATTAATCTTTTATAATTATTATTTATACAACCATTTGGTATTCATTAAAAAATGAATTAAATTTTAATATATCCATTATAAAAAACTTTTAACAATGTAATTTATTTATTAATCATATATGTTACCATTTTTGGGTTTTTATATGTATACATCATGGAAATGATGAAAATACTAAAACATCATTTATTTAGTTTTTCAAATTGACTTAAATATGAACATGATAAATTGAATTAATATATAAGAATATATAATTATATTATTTTAATTTAATGTTTTGGAAATTATAATGATGAAAAATATATTTTATTATAGTTTTAAATCATATTTATAAATGAACAAGAGAAATTTTTTTATGAATAATATAAAGAATAGTAGTTTAAATACTTTTAAAAAAATTTACTTTCATAATGATATCCTTTATATGGAAGGATTTGTGAGTCTTTATGGGAAATGATGCTCTCAGATGTGAAATATCAATATATGTGATGAAATTCGGGTATGTATTGGCGAGGAAACAAAAAAGGAGATGTTTTTGTTCATGTAATGGGGTGTAGTCCCTTTAAAGACTAGTTTGAGTGACATATATGAAAATTCTCATTTCATATTGGTTATGTAATTGAATTTTGGTTTGATAGGTGTATATTAAAATGAATGAAGTGGGATTATTATTTCCTTAAATGTTGACATAAATATTTATATTTTTATATGATTTCATACTTTTTTAACCGTATAAGGTTCATAGAAATATTTACAATTTTAAAACATACTTCACTATCTTATTCTGTAAATTATTGATTTTTAAAAAATGAAAAATTAACTCTATTAAATAACTTCTATATCCATATTGAAAATATTAAATCAATTCTTTATTTTCAGACTAAAAATATTTTCAATTTAACATTTAAATAAAAATAAATAATAAATAATGAAATTATTTAGAATAATGGTTTTTCATTATATAATTAATTACTATATTTTTATTAATTATAATTCTTGTATAATTTAATTGATATAAAATTTTTATTATGCATGCGATAAAAACTATTTATTGCACTTTTTTCACTTATAAATATGTGTTATATTCAAATTATGATAATTTTAATATACTCATTGAAAATATATGCACCAAAAGACTATATCTAATTTCAAGGACCATCTGATAGTTACATTACGTTTTTATATAATTATATACAAATATAAATAACTATATTTTAATAATTCAACAAATTCCATCCACAATTTATCAACATTTCTTTCTTATTTCTTAAACTTTTATTCTTCCTGTATTAATACATGATAGAATGATTTTAATGGAATGATAAAAGGAATAATATCTAATTTTTATAGTAATTTTATTTATTTAAACTAATTTACCTATTATTTTTTTTATAAAAATACATTATATATAAATTATAATAGTATTACCACATTTTATGTTTTAATATTATACCTTTATAATAAAAAATTAATTAATTTTAACTATAAGTTACATACATTATAATTTATTTGATACATTGAAAATTTGAGGTGTTATAGGGCTATCTATTATTTTTCTTCTTATCATTTCAGTTATATGCATAGAATCAAATGGGTCTTCTTCTTATTTATTAATTATCTTTACTGATTAAAATATTTAAAGATTTGTTTAATATTGAAAATTATCATTTATATTCACATTATCATTTTAATTTATTAATAAATAATTATTATTGTTCCTACTTTCTATTAATTTTTTGTTTTATAGAAAAACTAATCATTGATGTAGAATTTTATATCATTATAAAAGATAGATAGAATGTGAAAAAACTGTGATGTGATGTTTAGTAATAGAAATTATGATAATATTGATATTGATATATGATTATTCTACAAATATTATATTATGCAGAAGATTCATAGATACATATAATGATTTTTCATTTTAACAACATTATCTTGTATAGTGTGTCTTGTTTTAGAGTGGCATTTATAACAATTATTCTAATGGTGATTTATTGGGACCATCATTAGAGTACTTCATATTATTTTTAGAAAATAACAATAGGTGGTTGTAATATCATTAATTTACGTAAGATGCTTTGAGTATATCATAATTATAAGAATGAATAGAGATAAAAATTAATTCTAAAAAATACTGATGTAGTTTAAATAATTATTAAATTATTTTTTAGTCCTCAAAAGAGGTGAATATTTCATCATTTCCTGATATCATGCTGAATTTGTTTTCATTTTATTATAATGAATCATCATGTTTTCGTTATAGGATGCTACATTTCTGCCAATATAAGATTATAATCATCAATATGTTATATTTATGATGGGGTTCCTATTTTGATATCATTCTTCTTGGATTTCCTTTTATTAAAATTATTTCATTAAAGAAAATTTTCTTTATAGATCCATTTTGATGTCATTCGTATGTATGATTATTAATGTTTGACTTATTTTAAAAGTATTAAAAATTTATTAATATATATTTTTCAATTTTTTAATGTATTTAATTTATAAAAAATTTTCATAAGTGGATATTACATTTGGGAATAGATTCCTTGTAATCATGTGTGGCTAGTACCCTGAGGGGTAATATATCTATAATAAAGTGTAGGGCGATTAATATTTCTATTTAGATTATGCATAAAATTTTAATTTTAATGTCTAATTTTTTTACATCTATGTTCTTCTATAACACCAAAAGAAGATTACATGAATGATATGTCAGAAGGGATGGTTTGAGGATATTAGGGTGGACTAATCAATGAACAATTATTTGTATTCAAGTTTTTATTCTTTAAGGATAATAGAATAAATATGAATTACATTATTTCATTAATAAAAATATTTTATTTAGATTAATTATAATTTATTTATTTAATCATACGGAATTTTATTACTCTTGAACATCATTAAAATTTTACGATTCAATTTATTTATGAATCAAGTTGATGGATTATTTTTGGGAAAACCATACATTGAAATTATTTTCTAATTTATTATTTTTAATTAATTTTTATTGAACCCTATAATCTTGTAATTAATTATTTTTATAATTCTATTTTTTAATATGTGGGTTAAAAATTGTTTACAAATATACTATTGATGTTTATTTCTCTATCATTGTGGGTTTGTTATTAGGAATATACGATATTCTATAGCTTTTTAATTTTTTTATGAATCAAGGATATAATAAACTTCTATAGATTTTATACTATTTGAAGTTGTGATTCTAGAATATAAATCATGAATTTGGGACTTTTTTAGTTGTTAAAATAAAACTTAATAGAGTAATACACTACTTAATTATCATAAGACTCTTCGTACAATGATTATATATTAATTTTTATTATTTGTTAAATGCTTTGGTGTTTTTCTCTTTTGAAGGTCATAAAATAAATGAAATGGAATAAAATAATTTTATCACGAATTTTAGATTTAATAGATGAATAGTATTTTCAACCTAGGAAAACAATATAACATTTACACTACCATAGTGCGGTCATAGATAGATATTTTCATCGTGAAGAATTTAATTATATACTTGTAAATTTGTACCATAAGTGAAATAGAAAAGGGAACTTCAATTTTCCATGGTTTCAAATAATCATGGACATAAAGTATTGTATAATAATGGTGCATCTTTAATAATTGATCATCTTCTAAATCAGGTGAATGAAATTAACAATTGTCCAAGTGTAATATAGATGATACAATACAAGAAATATCTTAGAGGCATCCAATATGAAAACCCATATGGATAATTTCCATATTTAATAAGGATTATTAAAATTAGTAAATAAATATTAAGTTAATATGGTTACATGAACATAATGGAATTTCCTTTTTTAATTCATGGATATGGTAAAATAATAGTGTAAAAAATTATTCACTGGATCCAACAAAACATGGAACATGTTTATGTAAATATTTTAGCTTAATTATACTCCATCATCTAAGATGGTGATACTAAATCACAATGAAACATTATTCAATAAAAGTGGAATATATGTTAAAATTATTGTGTAGGTTCAAATAGTTTTTGATTAGTTTTAAAGGCAATAGATATGATGTTTGGAATAAAATATATATTTTATTAATTTTTTTTACAATTATGTTGGACAATGAATAATTATTCAGCTAATGGTTGATTGATAATGAAAACATATTATGTTACACAAGAAAACCTCAATAAAACATCTCACAATTACTATCTTCTAGTAAAATACTACAATACCACATAGGAGGGGAACACATCATGTGGATGATATAATAATCATATATTTTTTACTGTATGATGAATACAAAATGTTAGATAGCTATTTATTGGTGGAACATACTCCGAAACAGTAACCTATAAACATCCTCATATGATAATCATGATATATATAATGATGACACTTCCTTAGAAAGTGTGTTAGTCTTGATCACATGATAGTAATTCATGTTATTGTAAATATTTGAATTAAATAAAACCCCAATAATAATATCAAAACACATATATGAGGCTAATTAAATTAAATATAAACCCATATATGAGATTAAATTATATATAATTTTTTAAAAAAATCACTGATTCGATCATCAAAATAAATATGGATGAATATTATTACAAAGATCCCCACTTTATATGCACCAATTGTATTTCCCACTGAAAAATGTAAAGCCATAAATATTACCCAAAAATCATCCTCATAAGGATATTTTATACTTGAGGATTTTAAACCCACATAATTTCTTTAGGAATTTTTTTTTCTGGACTCTTGAACATAAATTTGATAATATTATTAAAATAACATTTGTGGGATTACTTGATGCACAATCAGGTAACACATATAAATGTCAATGGAAAAGGTGATTATTGTGAGACATCAGTATATTCATGTTATTGTGGAGATGAGTATAAATAATTATAAAAGATAAATATAATAATATATCACAAAATAATATAGTAGTGATAAAATAAAGGTAAAAGGATAGTAAACATAAATATAATATAGTGATATAATTCAAGTGGGAAACCAAAATGAATAAAAAAATATATCCATACAAACTCCTTAATAAATTTTTATTGAGAGTGAAAAAATTATAGAATATAATTCCATTATTAAATTATCATTGAGATATTTGTGAAATTTTTTGACTATATATGCTTGTTTATGTAATATCTCAAATGAATGAATATGAAATATTATTAAAGAAGTTTCATTCTAATAAGTGGATGTAGAAGTCTGTTGAAGTGTTATCCGTGAGTGGGAAATGATATAATGTTATCCATTGGAATATGAATTACAATATAATATATATATGATTTTTTAATTTAATATATGAAATTGGATCACTTACATTTAGAAAGGAATTATGGGACATAGGAGAATGTCATAATTGTTTTCCCCTAAGTGCAAATTTAGTTTTATATTAGAGGAATTTAATAAATTTTTTTTTTATTTTGACTCACTAATAACATAGGGAAATACTCTAATAGAATACATTAATATGTTTTAATGTGATAATTTTTATATATTATGGTGAATTTTTATTTTATGAAATTGAAGAATTATATGTTTTTTTATAATACTTGGGATATTATTCCTACCATAATGAAAGAATTAATATATGTTAATTATTTAGAAAAATAAACCGATGTGATAGGTATACAGTACATGGGGGTGAATCAAGTGATTACATAATTTTCTAACTCATATTTATTTCATTAAACATTCACTTCCCAACATATATCTTGTCCTATTAATTATATGGGTCAGTAGTTTTCTCTGAAAATTAATTTGATCCAATTATGGGATATTCCTTTTGAATTATTTATTTCTTATAGTAATTATGTACCACATTTATTAAATAATTTTATGGAAAAGGAAAATAAAATATCACACATGATATATATAATTTTACATTGTTCAGCTTTATTGGATAATCTAATGAGTATAAATGTAAATGTGCCTTTGCACCAGTATCAATAGTTGTTTTAGGGTAGGTCTCTCCTTACTTATCTTTATGTTCCAATAAATAATTTTTTGGTAAATTTATTATATCACTGGGAACTCATTCCTCAAATTACCTACTTCCCTCTCCACATAAAAGTAAAACATTTGGATAAAAACCCAATATCAATATCACATATTGTATGAATATTAAAAAAATTAGTTCTTTTTCCATTGAACTCTATGCTACACCCTCATAATGAATTTTTTAAACTCCCCCATGATTATATAATTATATGATAGTTCATGGAGAGGATTTTACCTTCATAAAATTATTCGTAAAAAAAATTAACTTCATTCATTGACAATATTATAGTTACTCTATAAATAATTTTTATATACTATAATTCCTCGACCATTTTATAGTGAAACAAATCTTCTTATTCTTAATATATCAGATGTGGTAGCAGATTTTTTTTTCTTAATTTTTATATTTTTCATTGATTCATCTTTTATCTATTTTGTTATGATTTTCATATCGGGAATATTCTTTCGCATACCACTTCTAATATTCATCATTCATCCTATATATGTGTATATATATCTGAATATGTCACTATCACTTGTAATTTCAATTTTTAAGTGTTATAAATTAATCTTAAAATCTCATTCTATCTTGGTTCATGAAAAAATACATGAAACATATTTCCATATTAGAGAAATATGGATCCTTGGGAATATAGAACCAAAACTCTCAATTTTAATACAACAAAAATAATCATGATCTTACTAATTTTTTTTTTTACAATTCCATCACTCATGTTCTTTAAATATCCAATTATTTTTTGTTTGAATACAATTAAATATAAATGATTATTCATATAATAAATGAAATTTGAATAATACTATAATTATTTCATTCTTTATTGAAAATAAATTAAATTTTGGAAAGGTGTCTTCAAGTTGAAGTTCTAGTTTTTAGTAGATTCATTCAGGTTCTTGTATTGTTACATGGTAACACAAACCATTTTTTGGAAAAACTATTTTTATATAGTGGGATTCTTCTAAATTACTACTATTATACATCCATGAATGCCAATAATGTTATACCAGTAACAACCTATATAAAACCCAAGGATTACCTTCTCATCCATTATAAAAGTTTCATATTCCTCTACCCTCACACAGGTCAAGAATATTTTATTTATTCATTAAATATCTCTTATGGAAAAATTTTCAGAACAACAAATCTCTAGATATAACCCATATACAAACTCTCACCATTACCCACATATGAATTGAAGTTTTACTGTATTTACTCGATTATTTGGATTCTATTAGACTGGGAAAGGCAAAAAAACAACTACTCACCTCATCATTAAGTTGTATTTCATACCATTTTAGTGTGTATTTCATTTATTCCCATCCCTGGCACAAAAAACATTAATAATGTATAGCTGATTCTCTAAAATATGGAATATTATCAAATGGTTTATTGTACATGTTACATATAAAAACCATTACGGTGTAAGATTTCCCTTGAGGAATGAAATAGTCCTAATGATTTTGAGAGGATCTTGTGCTTGGGATAGTTATGAAATGATATTTGTTTATGTTCCACAATTACATGTAGATAGGGGGATTTAAGATGAAATAAAACAACTTAACGTAATCGAATCAATATTTTAGAAAATCCTGAGTAGTGGTTATATATAATGGAGTAATAATTTTATTTTTAACTTGTAATATAGAGTATTTTTGTGCCTATGTTCACTAATAATCAACCAATAAATTCCAATTTTAGACACTAGTATCCCAAGACCCACTGTACCACCTATCACGAACTGTCCTAAGTCGACCCCGAACTAATCACGTGAACTGATTTGCGACATGGACCGAAGGGAATTACTGATCCCCATAGGATGGAAACTAGTGACGAGAATCAACAGAATATTCCAAGGTAACGTTATTTAACAATAATAATTAAATAAAATGAAATGAAAAAGTAAACAATTCAACCTCATACATATATAATAATAACCATACTGAATATCATTTCAAAACAAAATTAAATAATCAAATTGAAAAATATAACAAAACTAGAACTGAGAACATCAATATATCTATATGACCCATAGGGTAGCCCTTTGATACCAAGAAAAATAATCATCCACCAAAATTAAGAGCTAGAAGAGACCTATACCACAATCTAAAAACATCAAGAAACTAAATGCATGGGTAATAAAACTCAATTTACATGAGAGAAAAAATCTATTCTCATTGCAGATTAATTAAAATAAAAGAATCATGAACATCAAGATTATAATACAATATATAAGAGTATGATTTTTTAAGAAAATTTATATATAAAAAAATCATGTTCATTGAACTTTTTTCATTCCAAAACTATGTGTAATTACATTAATGAAAAATTATCATTTTCAAGGGGAAATTGATTATTTTATTTCAAAATAGAATAAGAGAGTGTAAAATATTTATACATAGAAAAATTAATCATAATCATTGAATCCAACAGATCACTTTCCAAGAGAATAAACCAGATGGATGAGCATCATTATAATCACATGATAAGGGAAACAAAAATAAATACCCAAGAAAAATTGACCAATAGCTATAAAAAATTTCAATACAAGAAAGTAAATGACAATAGATATGGGTAAAACCTAGGATATCAGGAATAATATAAAGAATACTAAAATATGAGACCCAGCCTAGAAGCATGTGTCACATGATGAAATCAAGATCATCATGAATACCCCTACCACCCCAACTCAGAAAAGAACGAGGGAAATCCAAAAGTAATAAACCCAATATATCCATCTATTATGGGTCCTATCTAGATCCTAATCTAGGCAGTGAAGTAATCATTATTAGAAAATATTCTCACTATTCAATACTCCCATTTTTCTTCAATAAAATGTGGTGAACCAATAGATTCCATCCAAGCATCCAATCACATTCACATATATCATATATCATAATTTACAAAATAGGCATCACCACAAATCACTCGATGGGTCGATCTCATTACCTTAAAATTTATAAATGAGTAATGGGTATCAATGATTCCATATTAAGGACATCCTAAAAATGCACATAAACTAGAAAAGAGGATTCTCCAAGGAGGGTTTTCATGATAATGATTCACCACTTTCAAAAAATTCTCTAAGGGACCTCAAGGTCACTTACAAAACTAACCATTTTCCAGATATCAAAATATTCCTTTAAAAATGTTCATGAACGTCACATTCCAATTGAAAGTCATTCGAAAAATAATTCCTTTAAATATCGAACATCACATTTACAAGCATAAACTGTTATCATCAAGGTTCTTAATGGGCCATTATCAACCATGTTATGTCGAATCATTTTCAAATAGCCAAAAACATGTACATTTAATATCTAAACATCTTTTTATCCCTTTGAAGAAACTGAAAACATTATCTCACATATCTCTAATTTTTTAACAATGCCAAAACATGATTTCAATATTAAATAGCCCTCACAAAGGAGAATGGGGTATTTTAAGAAACACTAGATAAGAAACACTTAAGAAAAAAAAAGATATTTATCGCAAAAAAAAATTATAAATCACTACTTTTCACACCAAAAAGTCATTTCAAATATCACAAATCAATATTTAATATAAAATGGAGCTCTGAAAGACACGAAATTAATATATCATAAACTAAAAATGCAATAGAAGTAGAATACTACCTCAATCAATTTGTTTTTAAACAACTCATAGCCAAATTCACACCAAAGGGGTTCGATAAGGAAATAAGATCAAATATAAACCTTAAATGACCTTAATCCCCAACATAAATCTAGGGTAAACAAAAACCAAATGCTGACATGAACATAGGTGAAGAGAAAAACAATATAAATTAATGAATGTGAACGATGGATTAAAGAGGAGGAGAAATACCTTGATGATCTAGTCCAGAACATTGATGAAACCCTATATCTAAATACATCGAGGGACGAAAAGGATGGAGGAAAAAGGGGAGTGGCCCCGTTGGGTCACACAGACATAAAGGATAAAATGTGTGGAATGATGTTAAAATCACAAGAGGGTACTTCTGAAATTTCAAAAAAATTATGTTTTGGGAATCTTTCATGGTTGGACAACTTATTTTATGAAACCATGCACCAACTGTGCGGTACATACTGTCCAAGAGGAAATCTACCACATGACCAACCTGCATGATTAAACCTACAACACACAAACTCTTCAATAGCTTTTTTCTAAAATCACATACCTTCCACATGGTCACCCAGGATAGTTTATAAGGTTTACCAAATGATGCTCCATCCATGTGAAGGATGCTATCAAGACTAAAAAAATAACTTTTATACAAGAAATCTCAAACAAGATATGGAAGAATAACAATGTCAAAACTAAAAAATTAAATTCTAAAAAATTTAACCCACATCACACAAGTAACTCAAGAAAAACCATTATATTCAAAAAATCATGGTATTAGATGAAATAGAAAAATAGGGTGTGAAATTTATACCCACCATTAAATCATTCATCCATTGGAAATCCAAAACATATTCGAGTTGATTGATCAATGGATAGTAATTCCAAAAGTCTCAAGATTCAACCTCTCAAACTAATAATATCACTAGAACATCCAAAAAAAATCTTACACATGTTTCCTAAAATAGAACAACATACTGAAACCACTTCCCAATAATGAATAGGAAATTAGAGCCAAAACATTCATACTAATACTTTGAGAAGAATTATTAGGATTAATATAATCATCCTAATGTTTACATAACCAAAAATGAATATCATAAATCAATAAAATTCAAATTAAATTCTCGTAAATAAGACTAAAACAAAAACCAAACAAAAATAGATCACCAATAGGGGAGTTCTGAATGGACTCCTCGACATTTGATACAACCTAGAACTGATTCCTCGCAGAATAAATTTCAATGAGTCCAATGTTAAGTCTCCCTAAAATAAAGAATTGGTGAGATAAAAAAACACCAAAACATCTCCCCACAAACCAATAACACCAACTATAATTGGAGGGGGAGGGTCCCAATGAATCGAACACCAAAGCCAGTACTGAGAACAAACCCACGAATCATCACCACCAGATGGCCACTAACCCAAGCCACACACTATTCACATGAGCAGTCCATGCGTTGAAAACTAATTAGAATCATTTTCTAAAAAGTAATAATCATAGACATTGCATAAGTGATAATTCCACCGTGATATTTTTAGCAAGTGGAAAATTAATAGTGACAATGAGACCAAAAAATAAATATAGGAAATACCTAAGCACAACTATGGATGAAAGATATTATCCAGACTCACCACAACCATATGATTCTTCAATATGAACCATCTTCACTCTAATGCCTTGGGGAGGACCACTAGTGTTTGATGCATCCACTACATCCCTTCCAGGAGCTTTTAATCCCCAGTTCTAACAGAATCATTTGGTGCCAAAAGAATCCACATTGAACCCTATAATGAAATATAATATTATAAAACAATGATACTAAATTTTATTAACTATGATCCCTCACCCAATTAGGTATCAGTATGATTCATGCCCCAAATACACTACCACATGGATCTAAATAAAGTTTCGGATTCCTAAAAATTAACACACACTTCCTCCGAAATATAAGTTCCCATGAAAACAAAAACATCTTGTTTACATTAAAACAAACGGATCACCACCATGAACAACTTCCACACCATAAAAAATCACCACAATAGGATGTCATATAAAATCAATCCCAAATATCTTAGTACTTCAAAAAAATAGGCAAGGGTATCCCTAGAAGAGTAGGACTTGACCTTTGAAGCATAATAAAGAAATTATTATGTTGATCAAACGGATAACATGATAATGAGGAACCACACCAAGCTATATAACTAACATTCATTTAATAACTATGTGGGTGAAAATATTGAAATAATAAAACCAAGATATATATCAAACCCTATTTAATGATTCACAAAATTGTTCTACAAATCTGTTAATCACTACATTAAAACTGACCCAAAAAATATTTGGACCATAGAACACAATATAAACATAACATACAAATCACAAGAAATACAACTAAATAAACAACACTTCTTAAAACATAGAAAAACAATCCACACAACCATTTGCTAACAGAAACAGTAAAATTACAAAAATTTAAAACAATTTTTTAAAATAAAACAAACATGGTGATTTTTTAACACTAACTAATGGAATTCCATAGAGTATTACTCACATGAAAATTTCTATGCAAATCTGTGCACATATCAACTCATTCTATAACGGGAGCTCATAATCCCACCACTATACACACACATCCATTCTTGTGAGCACTCATAGAATACAACAATGATCAAAAGAAAACATTTGCATTTTAAAAAAACGGCCCTCTTAAGTTTCAATATATTAACCCACTTCACATTTCAAATATTAATAAAACATTTTTTTATGATCACCAACCTCTAACCAAAACCAATTTCCAAACATCACACATAAATCCATTTCACCCCATTAGAAATCACAAATCATACGATTCAATATGTTTTTCGGAGATCACATTACCCGTTTCATCAAAATAATTTTATTAAAAACACGATTTCATTCAATTAAATAATATTCCAAAAAAATTATCAACATTTAAAAAAAATCATTTTCCACAAAAACCATGTTTTGATAATAAAAATACAGTCTCATTAAATCATTTATATTTTTTTCCTAATGGTTCATTTTATAGAAATTCACTTTTCAAGTGTCTTCCACAAGGATAATTCTAGAAATTATTTTCCCAACATTCTAAAATCCAACCATTACAACTAAAAAACCATATTCAAAATTCAAAAAATGGTTTTTCGAAAAAAATTTATCATAATTGACTTCTTATAAAAAATCACCATGGAAACATGTGTTGATGGGTGACTCGACCATATAGTTGGAGACCATATTCCAAACAAACCCCCATTAGATAGAGCATTCTAAAACCATGTCCTCGAGTCAACATGGCTTTCGAATCTCTATGAGATCACATTGAACTTTACCCCAAATCCCTTTTTGTATCCCAAAACTATTAAATCCACAAGCATTTAAAAATCCACCAAAACCAGACATCCCATGGATACCTAATGATCAAAACATATAGGGGTTCATGAAGTCATTCATCATTACTACCTATCGAGTCATTAAAATCCTACTGCATCTACGTTGACATCCCCATGTGACAATGAGTAATATGAAAAGTAAGGTCATATAAAGAGACCACCTACTCTGATACTATTTTGTCAAAAAATGTTCCAGGTTGACCTCGAACCGGTCACCCGAGCCAATCCAAGACATGGATTGATAGGCGTTTTTAATCTCTAAAGGTTGTTGAAAAGTCTCAGTCATCAAATGAGTAGAACTTGGGAATTATTTCAACCAATACAAATATAATAAAATGAATAGTGGAATGTACGAAAAGAATCATGATACATATATCTCAATACCAAAACTAAACCACCTTTACACCAAAACAAATAATAAGAAAAACTAAAGAACATATCCATACTAGAACTGGTGACTAAAAATTCACAATGTGGCCTTTAGGGTCACTCTCTAATACCAAGAACAAAAATAAACCATGGTTATCAATACCAAGATGATACATTCCCCACATGATAAATCTAGAAGAAACCATTGGTTTGAGTATTAAAAAATCAATAGGCATTCCCAAACCAATCTACTCCCAATGAACATTCATTAACAAAATATATAACAACATCAATATTACAATAAAATATATAAAAGTAGTCTTCTTAAATACATTTTTAATATAGAAATATATCATAGAAATTTCCCATCATTTTCATTCCAAATACCAGTTCGTTTCCATTAAAAAAGTATTATCGTTTTTATGGGTCAAGAGATGATTTCATTTCAAAATGACACAAGATTGTGTAAACCATTTTTACATAAAATCATTTTTCATAAACCTTTTAATCCAACACATCAAATAGTTTTGGAATAACACACACGAATGAACATCACAAGAATCACATGACAAAGGAAATAGAAATTAATACCCAAGAGTTGCCAACCAATTATTATATCCATTGTCACTTCAAGAAATTAAATTTCAATAGAACTGGGTGAAACCTATGTGGTCATGAATAATTTATAACATACTAATACATGAGACCCATTACTATAACTATGACTCACATGACGAAAACAAAAGAACCCTCAACAAAAATGGCCACCCAAACAAAGGACAGACTAAGGGAGGAATCCCATAGTAATAAACACAATATATCCACCTAATATAGTCCATCATCTAGTGCATAATATTTCCAGTACATTAATTGTTCTCATAAGATTGTCTCACTATTTATGGTTATCAAGCCTCATGTATAATATTGGTAATCTTACCAATACCAATCGAGAATGCATGCCCATTCACATATATAATATATAATAATTTACATAATAGGAATAACCTGAAATTAAAATAGGGATCAATCTATTTTCTGTAAAATTCATAAATGAGTAATTCTCCTAAAATATTCCAAAGAGAGTACATCACACCAATTCACAAAAAATAGGAACGATAAATATCCAATGATGGTTTTCATGGTCATCATTCTTCAAAATTATAAAGGTTGTAAATGGTCCTCAAGTTCCTCTTACAAAACCCATCATTTATCAATGAAACAAATAATCCTTTCAAAAAGGTACAATAACAGCATTTTTCATTTCACAATCATTAATAAAAAATGTTCCTTTGAATCACTCACACCACCTTTACAAGGTGAAACATTTTTCATCATGATTTAAAATTGGACGTTATGCATCATGACATGAAAAATCATTTTCAACGTGCCAAAAAGATATTTCCTTTAATTCTAAACTCATTGGTAACACTTATAATAAACTAAAACCATTATTTCACATGTCTCATATTTTTTAACAAAAAAAACCATGATTTTAATATTAAAAACCACTCAAAAATTCTGACGGTACATCTTATCAAATACTTGGTATTAGACATTTAAAAAAAATTATTTTAAAAAATAGGACTTGCTACATTGAACACCCAACATGAATTTAAAATATCACTCATTAGAATTTGATAATCAAGGGAGGTGATTATAACATAAAATCAATATTTTATAAATTAAAAAATCATGTTAAGTGGAAACCTACCTCAATCACACGACACTTCAACAAGGCACCCCCAAAACCACAGAAAATGGTTGATAAAGGAAATAATTTCACATTGGATCATTAAGCAATCAGAATCCCCAACATTAATTAAGGGAAATCAAAAACCAAGTTCAACATGACCATATGAGAAGAAAACATCAATAAAAAATGAATGAAATAGGACGAGGAGAATAGAGTAGGGGAAATACCTAGAAGATATAGCCAGAAACCTTGATGAAACAGAAGACCTACCCCAAAGGTGGGAGGATAAGACATAAGGAACATGGGGAGACAACCCATAGAATCATAAGAATCGGAAGAAAGAGTAAACAAGTAAATTGGTGTTAAAATACCAAGGGGTAGTTTTAGAATTTAAAAATATTTTAGGTTCATGGTAGCTTGCGGGGTTGTGCTGCACAGTTTACCAACCATACTCCAATTGTGCAGTAGATAATGTCCATGAGAGGTTTGACCACACAGAAATCCAAAATGGTTTTACCTATTATTACAAAAACATGTTGTAGCTTCTTACCAAAATCTCAAACTTGTAACATGGTTTCCTAGACTGGCCCACATGGTTTACCAAACCAGGATCCAACAATGTGATTGCTACTACAAAGGCTAAAAATCCCACATTTCTCCATAGACTCCTAAACGAGCCGAAAAAAAGAATGTGGTAAATAATAAGTAACGAATTACTTCAAAAGATAACCTTGTTCACACCTGTACCTCTATGGAGAAACTAATATCCAAAAACGAACTGGGATTGATGATAAAGGAGAAAAAATGGGTGTCACACCACCCCTTATATGAGAATGTAAGAAATTATTCACCTAGACCATAGATACACATCAATTTACATTCACTAGTTATTACAAACACATTGTCATATCTACCATGGATAACTATTATAAATTATAGAAAAATAATGATTTCTTTAATATGACAAGCCTCTGAGAGTTTGGACATATTTTTTTCTCAGTTACACACTTATCTTTAAATATATTTCAACTTCCATTTATATATATGTTTGTGTTGCTTTCAAGTAGAACCTAATCCAACCCCTTATCGATATGTATATTTTTATTTATTAAAAAAACATCTTAAACATATTTATATTTAGAACACTATCAATGATTCATTAAATATTTATTTAATCCATAAAAGTATTACATTAATTAAATCCAATTATACTTCTACTAATTTTCCATGCATCACCAACAAATTCAGTCTTTATAGATTTTTACAATTTCCAAAAAACAATTAATCAAATACTATAATAAAATTTGAATAAAAACCTCAGAGAATAAATAATCTCTACCTTTGGAAGTTTAAGACAATGTCCCCTTTAATCATAAATCATTTTAGGTTCTTTCCCTCTTCAACAAATATTTAGTGAATTAGACTGCGTCATTCCAAAAAAACACACATTATCAAAGAGATAATTCTATTATGTAATCCCTTAATATTAATATATTTCATAACTGTATATATTCATCATATATTCAATTTTAATAATGCAATATAAGTGTCTTAACATTACTATTATCCTCATTTTTTACATATAATGTGAGATAGATTACATATTATCTTATACTCTTCCCTAACATCTAAATTTCATGTTAAACATTCAATTGGTACCCATAAATTTAACCCCATATGGTTATAGATTATTTTCACTATTTATTGATACCAATAGATAATATTTATTGATCAATTTACCAACTAAAAAAATCACTAAAATGATACCTCAAAATTCACTTTCTTTTAAATAGTTTCTAAACCCTATAGAAATACATCTAGAAGAATGAGCAATTAGAACTTGTTGTGTCCAAAAACCACAATTCCAATTATGGGTAATCATAGTGATAGAAATAAGAGATAGTTATATTACGTTCATGGATATCTCTAACATCATTAAATTAAAACATATGTTTCCTTCAAATAATTTGAAATGTTCAATAGATTTTTATCATTCAACACTATGCTTTATCTAAATTTAGATATATTAAAAAAAATATTTAAATGTTATAATATTTCTGTTGAATGTTTTGGTATGAATTTGTGGGAAAGAAAATTAAAATGTATTCATAATATTGTTAAAAAATTAAAAATATTTTTTATTTCTAATGAAATAAATACTCAATTTTTAGTAAACTCGTGTTGTGCTTTAACAATGATTTTTCTCTTGATATGATTTTATTTTATTTTGTGGGTGAAAATTATATTGAATTTATGAAATTTTTTAAAATTTTATTTAATAAATCATAAAATATTTTTTAAATAATCAAATAAAAAATAACATAGGGTGAAAATTGAAGGATTTTTCTAAGATGATTGATTTCTCATTGAATAGTTAAAAAAACCGATATTTGTGAAATATTCATTTCATTTAATTAAATCAAAAAATAAAAATCCCATTTATATTTTTTATTTTAATTTATTTATGTAAAATTTTATTTAATATAATTTTATTTAATTTCATTAATATGATAATTTTATATTATTTTAATATATTTTAATTTTTAAGTATAAAATCCAAATTTTCATGAAAATATTTTTTATATTCATTTGGTGGGTAAATTTTAAATTATTTTCACCAACATATAGGATTTTAATTCGATAAAATGGATTCCATTTTTAGAATCATGGGATTAAATATTTTTAAAAGAGGCCCTCTTATTTTTATACAATATGTATAGAAACTATGGTAAAATTTTTCACCAATGTACAGAAATAGTTAACAACTAATATAATAAGAAATAAAATTCATTAAAAACTTCTATTTATTTAAATTTGTGAGTATATATATTCTATAAAAATCCAAACTTCTAAAATATAACCATTTTCCATTCAAATTCTTTTATGAAATTTATACAATTTTAGTGAATAATAAAAAAAATGTTACTTTCTAAAATTTAATATCTATACAATTTTGTGACATGGATAAAAATAATATTATTGTTTATAATTTTTTTTGAAATATAAATCAATATTTTCTATCATGTGGATTTTTTTTAAAATTTTCATTCACAAAATATTTCCCTTAAATTCATAGGAAACACTAACGTTGTGCCTTTGGAAGAAGTACAAAAAACAAGTAAATTATTTTTAAAACTCTTAGTGTTATATTTTTAGTGAGTTATAGTGTCCCATGAATTTTAAAGATAAATTCACATATTTATTTTTATAAGGTTTTATATTTTAATTCCATTACAATATTTTTGAGATTTAATTAAAATTAATAAAAAATTAAAAAAATGAATTTAATACTTTTATATTGTTAAAAACTATTTAATTTTAATATTTAAAATATTAAAAATATTTAAAGAGGATAATTTGTATTATAAATGGTCTCCAATTTTATCCCATATCAATTTTTGATCCAAATTTCACCATATATCTAATATTATGTCCCATTATTTTCAAAAAAATTTATTACGATTGGGAATGTCAATACTTATTAACAAAGGGGTTGCACAAAATGATAATGTTTAAAATGCTATATAAACTAATATAAATTAGACTAGGTGATTATAAAAATACAATATAGTCATTATGAGAACATAAATTTTATTTTGAACCATTTTTAATGAGTTAGACAAATATTTTATTATAATATTTCATGTGCTTCCAAAAATAACATTATTGATATTTTATTAATAAATTTATTTTTTAAATTAATTAAAATTAATAAAAATAATATATTTTACCAAATTTATGGTATATGGTTTAAAATATAAATCACTACCCATTTATGCATAAATTTTATTTTTATAGTTTCATTTTGACTCATAATGATTAAAAACATTGAAATGAAAATATTTGTCAAGTGGGTAAATAGGGGGTTAAAAATAAGTAATAATATTGAAAACATAATTAAAAAGGTGAACATTTTATATTATTAAATTATTTAGACTAATAAAATTATTATATTATGATTATCTCAATTATAAATATTTTTGAAATGAATATTAATTTATATTTATGTAATATGTTATATATTTACAATATTTCCCCTCCCCTCACATACAAAAGGACACAACCTCCATTTTGACATGAAACCAAATTTAGCCATATATATTAACCAAACCAAGATTTACTTTATAATATACTTAGATAATCATGATGGAGAGGTACATATCTCCTCAAAATAACATTACATGGGTTCTTTGAAATAAAGATAAAGACTATCGAGGAAGTGGTAATCATCTCTATCGACCCTAGAAATTTTATTTCTTCTTCTACTTCATATAAATATATTTTACACATTATGAAATAATTAATTTATATTCATAAATATAGTAATTTTTTATTATGATAAACTCATTTTCTATCTCTTTTCTATCATGTAATAAGAAAACAACATCGCATGTGTGTACGTATGACTCCCCATATCCACATTGCATTAAAATTATTTTTACATTATAATAGTACATGAATGTTTATAAAGACAGAGTTAAATAATTTTTATATAATTTAAAAAAAATTATTTCAATTTTATTATATTATCACACATATCTTTTTATTATCTCATCTATTGTAAAATGACAATTTCACTCATGCGTACTTGTGGAATACCACTTTAACAATGTAATGTGATTCATTTTTCATTTACACATTATATAGATGGTAATAAGGATTTATATAATAATTATATATTATATAGTTATATAAAAAATGAATCTTTTAATTTGACATATTACATACCTTTGTTTCATTTAATCCATTTAAAAGTTAAAACAACAACCATCCATATATACGACCTATAATGTGCTTGAATAGTGTAATTTATTTCCATAACTATTTATTTTATAAATTACTCTCTCTATATAGATACTTATTATATATAAATTATTTTTACATTATGAATAAAATAATTTATCTAATGGAATAATGAGAAAAATAAAACTACCAAAACTACCAAATTAAAACATATATGAAAAAGTAAGTAGTTGAAACCTTGAACAATGATAATCAGAAAATATAGTTCACAAGTGGGGGATAAAATGAAATAAATGGATTATATATTGGATTATAGATATTTATATGGTCATTTTTTATATTTGTAATAAATTATTATTTATTATACATGATATTAATTTAAATTACTTTTCAATTCAATATTTTGGTTGGAGATTTCATTTTAATATCCTTTATTGCGGCTTATTATAATGATATTCACATAATTTATTTTATATGTCGTATCTGATACCAATTTTACATTTAATATCATGATTCAATGTTAATTTTTGGTATTTAAAATTAAAAATCATTTCATTTCATCAAAGATGATTTCATTTAGATGTTTCTAAAGTTGTAAGGGGTTTGTTAACACCACTACAATTTATTATGTTGTTCTTAAACATCATTGAATATTTAATTACATTATTATGGTTAAAATATAATATAATTGTATTATGTATTATATCAACATGTATTTTTTATTTTACATAGTTACACAAAAAAACTTGTATGATCAATTCTCACATTAAATATGTGATCTCTGTGTGACATTCTATCATAATTTACAATCTATTGAGTCATACAAGGTATTATACCCCAATTTAATTTTATATGGTTTATAGACATTACCATTTATTTATTTAACATGACTATCATTGAACTCATGATAATTAATGATTCAATTCACATTTACATTTTAATGTTGATACAACATAAAAGTTACTAACGAGATAAATATTTACATTAAAATCTTATTTTTATGGATTTATCATATCTCATTAAAGGAATATTATAATCTATACTTTAAAATATCCATATATTTTCTTACAAAAACATATTTTAAGAAATTTCATGGATTCTACCAACTAATATTATATTTTTTACTTAAATAATGAAAGGAAACATTTGATAAAAACCAATATTATTTATCTTTTGGATCTAGTTTTCTTCCTCCATGTACATATTTTTTTAAAGATAATTAAAAATACATTTTTATTTATATAAAGGATATTTTAAGGATATTTTTTGTTATCCCAAACATTTAAAATATCTAAAAATGAATATTTAGAATTTTTTTCAAAAGGGTAATTTTTAAATTTCTTTTAAAAAATTCAATATTAATGTTTCTTATTAACATATACAACATTAATGAATTTTATACCCAGCAATATGGTTTTATGATATTTATCATTTTTTATATTTTAAAAATGTTTTTAGAAAGAAATAATAGTAAATAATTGTAAATTTAACATATTAAGTACCATTTATTTATTCCCCCAAGAGACATTAATTTATTAAAAAACCTATAGTTTTTATGATCTAATTGTCATATTTTATCTCTTATTATATTTTTTTTCATTAAATTTATCTTGAAACATTAAATTTCTTATGATCAATGTATATTTTAGTATGATCTCGTCTTTTTTTATGTGAGACTTTTTTAAAATTTCAGGTCAAGATGGGTTGTTTTGAATTTAATTCATGGTTGAAATTTATTTAAATCTTCAAAATTTAACACCCATAAGATTGCACGATGTGAAATTAGATTTCAGCCGGTGTATGCTTTCACAACGTGTAATATGAAATTAATGTTTTTTAATTTTTTCAATGTCTTTCCTCAGGAAAAATGGAAAATAAGTTATATATCATTACATAACATGAAATGAGGATTCGTGTCATGTAATTTCCATTCCCATCATATTAAAAGAACACCTCTAGTGTCATATAACCATACAAACACCCCATTTCACCACAATAGTGCATCTGTAGAACATAGTCTTCTATGTAGAGCCTCTGAGAACCTCCCCCATGGATCAAAACTCATCGGTGCACATCCACCATAGTTTGAAACTACTCGGTGCACATCAATAGTGATTCCTACTAGGATTGAAACTCCTCCACGCACTAACGTCTTAAGCCGATGAAAATCTATACAGCTATCATGTATGGGTATTCATCTCATTCAAGATATATCTTTCTCTTGCACTCCTATTCTTGGATAAATGAATGATGTAGTTCAACTATCAGATATTGAATTGTATTATTAAAATTATGATCTATGATTTTTCGAATCAGTTCTTGATTTAAGAGATCTTTTTTATATTCTATCTAGATTTAGGATTTGGACCGTTTTATTCATCGTGTTCTTGATGGATCCACTTCAAATTGGGGATTTCGTTTCGAGTGTTCATCAACGTTATTTAGTTTGGGGTTCTAAAATTCAAATCCCATAGTCGTAGTTACAACAATGTGTATGTAATTTTAAAATTTCTATCAGTTTATTAGTAATTGTGTTCATCATTAAATTAATTAATCTTTTGAATTAATTAATTAAGTGAAATATGAAATTGGGGTATTGGGATTCTATATCTTGAATAATTAATTGATAAATTAATTATGGAGTTATTAGTATTTTTGAACATTATTTATTAATGTTGAATTAATAAATATTGAATGGTTAGGATTAAGAAATTTTGACTTGGGATATTTAGATTTTTATTTAATGATGGAGAGATAAAGATTTTTGAGAATTAACAATTAATTGTGGAATTAATTATTTTTATGTTGAGTTGTTAGATAAAGGGATTAATTAATTAATGTATTTATGAATTATATTTCTATGATTATTTAATTGTTTAAATAAATAAAGGGATAAATAAGTTTATAAAATAAATAATTACAGTTATTTTATTATTAAATTCTCTAATTAAATACAAGGATTATTTAATTCATGAAATAAATAATTGGATTTATGTGATTATTTAATCTTTTAATTAAAAATTTTGATTAATTAATAGAAAAATTAAATAATGGTATTTGTGGGACAAATTAATTGAATAATTAAACACATGGATTATTAAATTGAGGAATTAATTAATGGGAGTCAGGTGAATTATTAACAATATAATTAAATATATGGATTAATTATTTTAATAATTAATTAATGGGATTCATGTTATAAGTCAATTGTTGAATTAAATACATGGATTAATTAATTTAAAACTAATTAATGGGAGTTGTGTGATTATTTAATTGTTTAATGAGATAAAAATTATTAATTAGTTGATTAATTAATTAATGTGATTAATGTTATTATATAATTATTGAGTTAAATAAATTGGATTAATTAATTTTTCATATAATTAATGTGTGTAAAGAGATTATATAATTGTTGAATTAAATAAAGAGGTTAATAAATTATGAATAAATTAATCCTAATGGATGAGGAAAATTAATTTGCTAATTAATTGAATGGGTTGGAGGTGTTGATTAATTTTGGAATTAATTAATTGAAATATGTTATATTAATGAACAGGTGAATTAGTTAATTAGGATTTTTGTGTTAATGCAATTGAATGAGTGACATTAATTGATGGGATAATTAATTAATGGATATTGTTTTGTCATTAAAAGTGAACAAGGTATATTAATTAATTGGTGAGTAAATTAATGGATATTATTTGGTTAATGTAATTTCTTTTTTTATATTAATAAATTAAACAGAGAATTAATTAATGAAGGTTATTATTCTGGATTGAATAAATGAGTTATATTAATTAATTTTTTAACTAATTAATTTATATTATTGTGTTAATGAAATTGAGTACTTTATATTTATTAATTGGAGATTTAATTAAAAGGTATAGTTTTGTTAGAGAAATTAAAAGAGTTATATTAATTAATTGGAGAATTTATTATTATGGATTATTGTGTTGATGAAATTATATGAGATAGATTAATTAATTGTTGAATTAATTATTGGGGATCATTGTGATTGTGAAATTCAATGAATTTTATTAATTATCTAGTGAATTACTTAATATGGATTGATGGGATACTAAATCTATATAATTTGATAATTAATTATTGAATTGAATACAAGATATTGATATTTCAGAAATGAGATCATTAATTGTGGAACTAATTGTGATTTATTGATATTTTGATTGAGATAACCAATTACTAATTAATTATGGTATTTTTAGGTTGTGGATGTTGATTAATTAATTGATTAATTGTTTATTGATATTCATTTACTTAATTGATTGTTGAATTAATTATGGGAATGTATGTGATAAAATAATTATTGAATTGGGATTGGAATTAGAGGTTAATTAATTGATTGGTTAATTATTGAATTGTTGAATTAGAAATTATGAATAATTAATTAGTGAATTACTTATTGGGCGTCAAGTTGTGAGATAATTAAAAATATGAAAAAATAATAATAAATGGACTATATATGGTTTAATAAATGTTAAATTAATTAAAAGAAAAGGTTTGATGAATTAATTTGGGAATTATTTTATGGTATGGACATGGTTAATTAATTATTGACTTAATTAAGGTTTAAGAATGATTATTTAATTGTGGAAATTAATTAATGAAATTGATGGGATTTATTAATATTTGTGTTAATTAATAGTAATACGATGTGATTATATTATTTTTGAAATAATTAACCGAATAAATATAGATAAATAATTATTGAAATAATTAATAGAGTCGATGTGACATGTGAATTGATTAATCAATTAAAGGGTTTTTTATGGGTAATTAATTATTGACCTAATTTAATTATTTGGACAGCATTAATTAATGTTTAATTAATATATGAAATGTTATGTAGAATATCTATTCATTGTGATTATGTAGGCATGGAGTAGCACATGGGATCACTATGGTATTAGAATGATATTAACTGGGAAGACCAACAGTGTATCTATTGTTGATTTTTAGAGGACTCTATCTGTCTTCGAGGAAGAATACTATGAGGTTTTCGATTTGTTTTCTGAAAGACAGTGTGAGACTTTGATAAAGATGATTGTGTGAGAGTCTTTTTGTTTTTTGAAGGACCATCTGCGCCATCAATGGGAACGGTAGGGAGAGATTTCATATTTTGACTATGAATCATTTATACTTGGTTTTGTATTATTCAATATAAAACCTTGAGGTTAGAGCGCATAGTGCACATTACTCTTGATGAATGGATTTAACTGTTTATATATTTAATAAATTTCATATGAATTATGAAAATGAATAGTGACATGAAATTAAGGATTACGATATCCCTTGGGGATCATAAATACTATGTCAGTAGAATAAGAAAGTATTGAGGTTCATTTATCCTTAGGAACTGAAGGGTTTATGCTTTTAAATAATGGAAAATCTAATAAATTTATACTATTTAATTTATAACTTCTGTTTTTTTTCCTTATACAATTGTATATACTATTATTTATTGGATGTTTTTTAAACACCATTGGTGGTGGCCTACTGAATTGTACTCACACCCTACTCCACCAACCTGATCAATACCGAAATAAACATTGTGTTTTCTAGATAAGATAAGGTTGAAGGCCCTATGCCTGATCGATGAATTGTGGGTGCTTCATGGATGAGGGAACCATACATGGTTGTGGAACTACAATTAATTTCTCAGCTTCATTACATTTGGGTTTTCATTTGACATAGGAAACGTACTTCTCAAGGCGTATCTACTTTTCAGTTTTGATTATGTATTTCTTGGTTTGGAAATATTTTGAAATTTCTATTGTTCTGGAAATATACGAATCCTATTTCTTTAATTTCCACGTGTGTTTTACTTTAATAAATAGATTATGTCATTAACCATTGATTTAAAATAGTCCCTCCCTACTATTATGCCGCCACGGGAATATCGGGAGACAGACATGAGGTCATATCATGGTTTGACTCGTTACACCATTGGGTGGCACCTAGGTTGGGATGTTAGAAAGTGGTATCAGAGGTCCAGTTTTGATTATTCTCATTTTTTATTTATAATTTGGAAAGGTAGATAGGATACTATGAAGAGTTGGGGCCTGTTTATGATCTCATGAATTGGAGAAGCAACCCAAAGTATGGGGAATAACCCAAGTACCAAGTGTGTGATTTTTGTTATTGTTCTTTTCCATTACAGTTGAATAATATTTCACCTTGGGTGATGGAATTATTGGGTAATGTGATTATTATTTAATAGATTTATTTATATTTGAATCATTACCTAGTAAGAAAAGAGACTTTTTTTAGGTTGCATCATTTCAGGAACCCTTGGGTATTTTGACATGCATCATTGTAGGCAAACATGAAAAAATGGGGTTTAGGTATGTTTTGGATCATGAACTGGTTTTCCTTGCACATGGAATTGAACAGAAAAAGGGGCCTATAATAAAATTGAGAATGATTAAAAAATAAATTATGATGTCAATAAAGTAGTGTCTAAATGAAAAACTGGAATAAAGGGAATGTGTTTACCATTCTTAATCAGGATATAGATGTAGAATAGTTAAGGGTAGACATAGTGCCTCAGTTTTGACCATGTGGTGTGAGAAGGGGTTAATAATTGATAAAGTTTTGTGTAAATACATCTTTTTTACTATGTTAATGTTATAAATTAATAATATTTTATGTTATTTATTTGGCGTTAATTTGGGTGGTTGTGGTAGTGAAAATTCCCTAGTATGAAAACCCTATTATAGGTTGGGAAAAATATCATCTAGTACTGCATCGGTGAGGTGATGTGGTAAGATGTGGGAGGAAAGGGAAACCTCGTACATTTGAAAGGTTAAGGTGTTTTCATAGTGGGTTGTAATATCTGTGATGGTGTATTAGTAGTGGTATTTAGTGATGACTCTTAGTGTAATTTAAATTGTTGATGATCGTGTCCAAAACATGACATTTTCTCGGACACAAAGATAATTCTCTATAATTACACCTATCTACCTAAATGTGTCTTTTTTGATATTTGGTCCATTTTCTTTTTTCATATTAATAGGTATATATGTAGAGTTGGATGGTGATAGGTACACCATAAATAGTTCATATATAAGGAAATAAGGACGGACCTAAGGTTCATAAATAATAGGGGCCATGGGATGTCGTGGATGAGTTTCTTGACATGAAGTGTTTACAATACTCCAAAGTTAAGGAACAATGTCTCAGTTTTTTATGTGGTGTACAAGAAAAATGTGGAAACTATTCATTGAATGTTTTAATTTCATGTCGAATGGCTTAGTGGGCCTTGGAGGTGGTGGATGTATGTCCTTTCTAGATGGATGGTGATCGAAAGGCTAAGTGAAAATGTTAAATGGATTCATGCAGTTTTTGGGAATAGTGGGTTGGGAAATTCATCCAAAATCTTGTGGATATTGATCTTGATACCAATATGTCTTTTTTGAGTATCTAATACATGTGATGCATAAAATTTATAATCCTTTGTGAGAAGACTCTATGTCGATAGTTTTAGTGCTTTGTTAACTTGTGTATGAGTAAGGGACAAAACATGGGAGAGAGAACAAGATTATTAGGAATAGTGGCCCAACATTCTTTGACTCTGAATATTACAGTATCATGGGGGTAGAACTCAAGGGAGAGCTGTTATTAATTGGGGAGACTCTATGATTCCATTTTTCATGGTTGAGACTCTTTTTAAATTTTTTTTCAAGATGGGTTGTTTTGAATTTCATTCATGGATTAAATTTATTTAAAACATATAAAATTTACACCTATCAGATTTTACCCCATGAAATTAAATTTCACCACGGGAAATTATATTTCCCCACATGTACTTAGATTTCAACACATGTATTCTATAATTAATTATTTTTAATTGTTTGAAGAGTTATCTTTGGTAAAAAGTGGAAATCGGTAACATGTAAGTACATGGTGTGAAATAAGGATTCAGATCATTTAATTATCACTACCATATTATTATAATATCACATATAGTGTTGTGTGACCACAAATACACCCCTCTTATATACAACATAGCATAAGATGATCTCCCTCCACGATGTGGAGCCTATGTGTACCTCTTTAATGGACTGAAACTCCTCAGCGCACCTACGAAATGGATAGAAACTCCTCAATGCACCTCTACAAAGCATTAACCTTAGACTGGAACCCGTCTATGCACCACTCTCTTAGACTAAAGACTATATTTTTACCCCCCCCATTTCTTTCTCTTCTTCTCGTTCTAGATCTATCTTTATCTTCCACTCCTCTTCCCAGATAAATGGATGATATTAATCCACTGTCAGATCTATATCTTGATTAGTTAAATTTGGTTCTATAATTTCTGGAGTTTGATCTAGATTTAAGAGATATTGTTTCTCTTAACTTCAATTTTAGGTTTCAGATCTAGAGTGTATTGTTCACCTCATTCTTGATGGATCTGATTCAAATTGGTGATTTCTATTGGATAGTTTTCTTCATTGTTTACGAGGTAGGGTATCTAAAACTAAAATCCCATTGTCTTAGTAACAATTATATGTATGTAATTTTAGAGTTTCTATTAGATGTGTAGGAATTTCATTATTGATAAAATTAATAATATGGTGAATTAATTAGTTAAGAGAAATCTGAAATTGGAATTTAGAGATTTAGGATCCTGAATAATTATTTGTAAAATTATTTATGGAGTTATCAAGATTTTTGAACATTATTAGTTAATTATAGAATTAATTAATTTGAATGGTTGGAAATATGAAATTGGAATTTGTGATAATTAACTATTAAATTAATTTTAGTGAGATATAGATCGTTGATATTGAATAATTAGTTGACAAAATAATAATTATTATACATAGTTGTCAAATAATGAGATTCAGAAATTGTTGAATTAATTAATTAGAGTTATGTGATTATTTAATTATTGAACTCAATACATGGATTAATTTATTGATGAATTATTTAATTGAATATATGTGATTTTTTGATTTTTGATTTAAATAAACTGATTATGTAATTGAGAAATTAATTAATAGAAGTTATGTTATTATTTAATTGTTTAATTAAATACATGGATTAATTAATTGATGAATTAATTAATGGGGGTTATGTGATAATTTAATAATTTAGATAACTAAATGGATTAATTAATTGACAAATTAATTAATGGTAGTTATATGACTATTTAATTTTTTTATTTAATACATGGATTAATTAATTAATATGAGTAATGATATAATTTTATTGTTGAATTAAATAAAGGGGATTTATTAATTTATGTATTAAATAACGTGTGTAATTAGATTGTGTAATTTTTTAAATTAATAATGGGATTATTTAAATATGAATTAATTAATGTAATGTGACAAAGACAATAAATTTAAGGGTTTGAATTTATTAATTAATTGTGGAATTAATAACATGAAATGAGTTAGATTAATTATTTGGTGAATTAATTATTGGGAATTGTTTTGTTAATGTAATTGAAAGAGTTAGATTAATTAATTGGAGAATTAATTAATATATATTTTTGTGTTAATGTAGGAGAATGTGTTAGATTAAATAATTGGAGAGTTAATTAATAGATATTATTGTGTTCATGAGATAGAAAGTGTTATATTAATTAATTAGAGAATTTATTAATAGATATTGTTGTTTTTTAGAAATTGAATGTGTTAGATTAATTAATTAGAGAATTAATTAATGAATATGTTTGTGTTAATTAAATTGAATGTGTTAAATTAATTAATTGGATAATTAATTAATTGAGATTGTTTTGTTAGAAAAATTTAATGAGTTAGATTAATTATTTTTTGAATTTATTAATGGATATTATTTTGTTGATGAAATATAATGAGATAGATTAATTAAATGGTGAATTAATTTATGGTGATCAATGTTGTGGTTCAACTGAATTAATTAAATTAATTATTTGGTGAATTAATTATAGTGGATTGTTGGGATCTTGAATTTATAAAATTGGATAATTAATTGATGAATTAAATATGATATATTAATATTTTATATTTGATATAATTAATTGTGGAATTAATTATGATATATTAAGATTTTTAATGAGATAATCATTTGTAGATACAATTATGGCATTTTGAGATTTTTGACACAGATTAATTAATTGATGAATTAATTAATGAGATTTGAGTTATAAATTAACTAAAGAATTAATTAATGAAATTAATAGAATAAACTAATTCTTGAATTAGTATTGTAATTAATGGATAATTAATTGTTGAGTTAATTATTGAACTATTGAATTATAAAATGTGAATAATTAATTAGAGAACAAATTATTGGTTGTTGATGTATGATTTGATTAATAAATTTTTGAATTAACTGATGGAATTTATATGGTTAATTAATTGTTGATTAATTTACTAAATTTTCCTGATTAATTAGTTTTTGAATAAATTAATGGTATATACATGGTGAATAAATTATTGAATTAGTGAAGGATTATGAATGATTAATTAATTTTGGTAATTAATTAATGAAATTGATGTGATTAATTAATCATTGGGATAATTAATAGAAATTGGTTATGATTAATTGATTTTTGAATTAATTAATGGAATTAATAATGTTAATTAATTTTTGAAATAATTAATTGGGTTTAAGTGAACAATTAATTAATGAATTAATTGAATGCTTTGTTATGGTAAATTAATTTTAATTTTTATTAAATGATTTGATCATTATTAATTAATTGTTAGTTAATTAATGGAATGACTGGTGAAATGTTTATTATTTTTTATTATGTTAGAGTGGAGTAGAACATGGGATAACTAGGGTGTGAGAAATGGATTTACTTTGAAGAGCGAGATAGATTCTATTTTTTATTCGAAGGGCCTTGTGAGCCTTAAAGGAAGAAGATTGTGTGAGCTTCTGTTTATTTTCTAGAGGACCGTGGGAAACTTTGAGAAAGAAGAAGGTGAGATGCTCTTTTTTTGTGGACCGTGTGGGCTATCTAGGGTAATTACTACGAGATCCATCTAATATTTCCTACAAAGCATTTATACTTTGATTTGTATTACTCATTATAGAACCTTGAAATTAGAGTCCATAGTGCACATTACTCATTCCAAATATATTTAAATGTTTATGTATTTAATAAATGCAATATAAATTATGATAATTAATAGTAACATGGACATTAAGGATTATAATAACCCTTTGGGATTTTATAGACTCCAGCATAAGCTGTTGTCAGTATTGAGGTTCGAGTGTCCTTAGGAACCCAAGGGTTTATACGGTTAATAAAGGATAATTTAATAAAGGTAATATGTTTACATTATTAGTTGTATTTTATTCATTATAAAAATTAATAAAATTTTATTTAAAAGAAAAATTTTAGACACCTTTATTGGTGGCCTTCTGAGTTGTACTCACACCTTACATCAGATGCCTAATCTATACTTGAATAAATATTATCTATTCTGAAAATGATAAGAGTAAATGACTGATATTAGATTTTTGAATTGGATATTTATCATGGATGAAAGAACTGGACATGGATAAAGACCCAAATGGGAGTTGTCAATTTCATTACATTTGGGTTTCTTTTGACAATTGGCATGTACATATCATGGAATATCTACTGTTTAGTATTGATTATAGATTTCCTGTTTTGGGTATCTTGTGACATGGTTATTGTTCTCGTAATATATTCTTCCATTATATTTTTTATCATGGAAACATTGTTCTAAAAAACGATGGTATAGTCTTCCAATGATTAATAAGAGATCCTCAAAAATAGTTAGAAGCCTCTGGAATATGGGGAGGTGGACCATATGTCATGTGGCAGTCTGGAAAAGGGTATCATTAGGTGGATCCTAGGATGGGATGTTATAATTATATTAACCATATATATCCATATATTTTCTATTTTGAATTTAATTATTTCATAATTTGTATATCATTTATATAAAAAAAATTACATTGAATTTCATTTGATTGACTAGGGAGTCATTGATATTCTATACCCTTAAAATCAATATAGGCATTTGGTGATAAGTTATATTTTTTATGAATTAAATTGATCCTTAAATATATCCTGATTGAATTGGACATACAATGGTGGGTGGACCCAAATTTTTTATAGCCTCTAGATTCCTTGATGGGTATAATTAGACAATCAATTTTGCTAGAATTCTTAAATGGGTTTTTGGTTTATACCTATAAATTGATAAAACATTCATGGAATGTATCCATAATGGTAAATATATTATGATTTCTTATATCAAAAAATCAATCGTTAATTATTTATATAGTAGTAATATTATATATGTTTATCCATGAGATTATTTTTTATGCATGGATTGATTTCATTATCATGTTATTGAATTAATGAATTGAATATTTGGATATTTACCTTTCCATATTCATCTTGATTTATTTAATCATTATAGATTTCACTATATGAAATCATGTCTAAGAATTTTAACTCACCATTATTTTATTATCCATTCAAAAAAATATGAAAAATGATATTATAAATAATATCAATGATTCATGAATGTTGTTTATTATTTGTTTTCGTTATATATATATTTTTTGTAATACTATATTTTTATTTGTATCGTGTTTATCGATACTACTAAACTATATAGTTTTTCATAGTTTGATCACATGTATCTTAGGCCAATGTTATATGGTTAGAACCAACTCTAGGATACGGTATTTGGAGTTTCTACAGTTGGTATGAGAGAATGTTTACTAAAAACCATGGGAACTAGATTTGGTACAACATCGATTTGGTAAAAAACCATATGATATACTTTTAGGATATATTGAATGGAAAATTAAAAAAAAATTGATAAAGTACATATTATATGTATTTTCAATCATAAATTCCATGTATGGGTAATACTGTTGAATGTTGTTTAATCATAGATATATTATAAGGTATTAAACCCAAAACGAATTTGTAAAATATCTCATAAATATGATTCAAGATAATGGTGAGTGTTCCCTTATTAAACACCTTATTCGATACTCCTAGGGGAATAATTTGGTTAATTCACATATTCTTTATGAACCATTATGATTGATTTGAATCAATAATGGCCATGAATTTGAAAAGATAAAACTTTGGTTTCATAGATTAAATCTAATATGTGATTTATTTGGACCTCCAAAAAATGATTTTTATGACTATATAGTTTCCCAATATGATTATAGATCCTCATACTATACATTGTGGTTTCTATCAATGGACAGATCTAGTAAGAACAATGTTAATGTTGAATGTGATAGACTATGGAATGATTATTATCATGATGAAAAATGTAGTGGATGTTTTAATGTGAATAAGTTTTATTACACCAAATCGAATACTCCACCATATGATAAAAAATATCAAATTTGGTGTGTTTATTAACACAAAAAATAAAATAAATTTAAAGTTTTATTGAATTTTAGACGATATAAACCATGGGTAGTAATGGATTTGAAATACTAGTTTTCTTGAATTTCAGCTGTCATGGTTATGGAAATTAGTTAAATGAATATGGTTATGTTTAATAAGTCAATAAATATGGGGATACAAATAAATAAACCATTTAAGAGCTTATATGATGATTTCTTAAGAGATAAATCAACAAGGTCAAGTGAATAGTGTATTAAAAGACATTCATGTTATATAGATGTAGATTAAAACTATTTTAGTAACCTATAATATGTCTAAATTATTTTAGTAGTTACCCTGAAGAAAAAATATCGATCATATTGAGATTGAGGAAATTTTATATATAATTGATTTTTCTAATTATATAACATAAGTGTTATGAAATAAATTAATAATTCAATGTTGTATGTCTGGGAAAAAATTATAATGATATATGTACCATGGTATTAGGTTTTAAAAATAATGATATTTTTTATTCATTAATAGAATTATGAAATTAGTGGATTATTTGGCAGATATTTAATTTAAAAATCATGTATGTAAGGGTTAAAAAATATTAATTATGAGAATTTGTGTGGAAATCTATTACTAACGTTATGTTTTAATAAAAAAAATTATATTGATGTAAGTATTAGTTATTACAATTTGGTAATAGCTATTCTATTTTATAGATAACTATGGGATCGAAAATTGATGATGTGACTATGTGATAAAACACATTTCAGATGAATATCACTATATTATTTATGGAACATTTTTATATATTGGTAAAGGGAATATTAGTTTTATAGATAATATTTATTTTAAAGGATAATGATTTAGTCATCATGTAGAAGAATAATTCATTTTATAGTTATTTTATAGAGATTCTAGGAAATGAATTGTATATTGAAGTGAAAATATGATAAATGTATTCACATGTATAGTGTTTGAAATTATGATAAACATTATGTTATCTGTGGATAAATTAATGATCAAATAATTCATATTTTTGTATTTCTAATTTAGTCAAACTTATTTTGGTGGATTAATAATTATATATATTAATTGAATGTATTAAGTTGAATAATAGGTGTTAATGTTGAGGTTTTCAAGATTAATATTATATATTTTTCAATATTGGATAATTTATGCAATGAATTTTAGATTTTAAAATATTTTTAATAATAATAAATTAATTTTCACTCGTTTATGCATCATTTATACCATTAAATGATAAATATTACGATGAGGATTGAAAAATTCATCTTAAATATTTAATATTCATCTATTGGAATATTGAATGATGTGGAAATTAATTAAAGCATAATCAAAGATGAAATTGTAAATAGGAAATGGAAGGAAATAATGTAGGTACATTTTATCCAATTATACCTCATGAAAATAATGTAATCCATAAACTCTAGTAAAAGTTTCTTGAGATAACAATAATATCCTTTTACCTTCATTTTTCCATAAATTGGGTTTCTTTTCTCCCCTTGATGATTTTTGGATTTATGGAGAACATCTTTCCCATGATTATATTCTCTATTAATATATATTATTCCCTGGGAATTAGTTTTCTCCTTCTTGACAATATTTTAACATCCAATTAATTTTATCTTTATATGGAACCAAGAGATGTGATATTTCATGTATCGATTATGATCTCAACATTTGTTTTTGAAAAAGTGTTTTATTATCCATATATATTATGTGGCTATTCAAAAATTATGACACAATTAATTATTTAGATAAAATTTTGGGTAAAATATATTTATGTGGGGTAGAATGTGACATCATAATATTTTAAGATATACTCCACTTTAAATATATTTTATTTCTCAACTGATATCTTAATATGCATCATAGAGAATTATGAAAATTGAGATTTATTATTAAAAAAATTATATATTCTAACATAGTTGTTGAATTGGTGGGTTTCTATAATGGCCAATATCTCAACAGTCCATTAATTTATGAAAATATAGTAGTTGTTGTGTTCTTGGGGGAAGCGGTGGCTCATTTCCAGAGTTTTCCAAAAATCCAGTTTTTCCAACAGTGAGCCAATAACAATAGGTCACGATGGTGACTTGTCGCTGTGAGACACAATAGTGATTCAGAAAGATGAATCACACCTATATCTTGACCCAATGATTACTCTCACTGGTATGTCTCCAATGGTGACTCACACCCATACATCACCAAATGGTGACTCGTGATGGCGAAACATCCAACGACAACTAGTCCAACAGTGAGTCACCCAATAGTAACTCATCCAATTGTATCTCATCCACTGAGGACTCACAACGATGGGTCATCCAATGGTAGATCATCCAAAAAAATTCACCTAAATCTGACACATCGATCATTATCTCATTCACCAGTGACTCACAACGGCAACTCACCCAATGGTGAGTCATTTCAAACAGTTTGTCAAAATTTCTGTTTTCTACAATTTTCGAGTTTATTGCAGTTTCACCCCATGGACTTATTCACTGAATTGAAATGCCATCAAATACTTTTTGAAATTATTTATGTTCGATTCAAAAGACATTAATCCTATCAAAATTCCCATATGGGTCTGAGTATATTTACTCAATCAACCCAAATAATCATAACGAGATTCACCATTAATGGGAAATCTAAACATTATCTAAACTTCTAAAATGTATATATTTTTTCAAAGGGAAATCCTTTTTTTCAATTTGTTATTATATTGGAATGGTATTACCAGGTTTCTTCCTCCCATCTGATTCGTGCATTATTTTGTATACGTGGGTCGTGTTCCCCTTCGCATTTTTCCTACTGCATGCGCACCCCCCATTTTTTGTATAATTAGGAAGTGTTGATATGTCATTGATATGTGGTATCTTTTACCTATTTTCTTCTGGGTTCCTTGACATTTTTCTTCCAAATTAATCCTTTCCATGTATTGAAATTTTATCTCCTTGTTTTAATGGTTCCTTCTTGGGTGTTAGATAATGCGGTTGTGTTACGACTTCCTCAAATTGATGCAGACATTGCGGGAGTGGTTATCATGATCCATTGGGTTGGCCATTCTAATTCAATGAACTCTGTAAACCCTTTTAGGTAGGGGATCTGTTGATTCTCTATTTATTTACATGCATTTATATAGTTATAATGATTTATCCATTTGGATCCTAATGAAATTGACATAATTAATATTTGAACATGATTAAATAGTTGGTATCGATCATATGTTGTTTCATAATACCGTGATAACGGGTTGCCTCTTCAATTTCTAGATAGTGTGATATATATTCCATTCTTATTTAGCTTGTCATTCTTGATGTGAATTTCTAAATAATTCATAATCAGAATTAATCGATAAATATGTGGTTTACTGTTTAAAGATGCATGTTTTTGAATCTTTTTGTTGTTTAAATATAACAACAATCATATTTATGATGACATGAATTTTTAAATTAATTTTTTGATGAACCCAAATCATATTTATTATTTTTCATAAAATTAATAAAGGCATTATTTATTAATTGTTTAATTAATTTTTGATGTCTTGTGATGTATTTTTCTTTAAGATTCCTATAGTTGTAACTTATGGAAAATGAATTGGAAATTTTTTGATAGAATAATGAAAAAGTTGTTTGATTAATGTAATTCCCTATGGGGTATGAGTTACCCACGTTCTTCTAAATTCCATGTGTTTTATGCATTGGATTCGTGATATCTCATTGTGTGTAAAGGATTAATGTTGTGAATTAGTGCCAAGATCGTATTTTCATGTTGGGTCATGCTGCTTGTGAAGTGTTTGAGATATTAGACATGTGGTTGTGGGGTAGGGAAGCCTATATGTGATGTGATCATGTGATGGATGATCATGGATTTATATTGTGGTTTGATGGGTGGGGTGGCATAGTGGTTGTTTAATAATTTTATTCATGTAGTTGTGAGACTCATTGGTTTATGTGTGTGCATTTTGAGAAGAAACAAACGATGATGGAATGGGTTGATGGTGGGCTTTCCCATTATTATTAATGTTGGTTGACTATTGAATTATTTTTTTGTTTATCTACTTTAATCTATCAACTACTTCTAGTAGATGTTTTTTTACTCTCCATCCAAAATAGGTGACGATGCGTAGGGTATTCCACATGAGTTTTATAATTATATTCTCGATGATGGACGAGTTTACGCTCCTACTATTGGTGGTGATGACTCGATGGGTATCTCATCTATTTTCCAGGTTGATACCCTTGTGTTGGGTAGCATAGAATATTTTCCTAGAATACCAGGAACTATGGAAATAATTAATGTTATAATCCAATTAATAAATGAATAATTATTTAACCCATGGGGTTGGAGTTGAGAAGTTGTGGACTCGGTTTGGTTATGCCTTGAGGGCGTGGAACATTTTCTTGATGCAAATGTAATGAAATGTGTAAATTTGTAATGGTTAATTAATGGATATTTAAAAAATTAATGTAAAATAAAACCGATTAAAAAAGATTGAATATTTTAGTAAATATCTTTACAATTATATTTACTTATTGGATATCTTGTGTTATCAGTGCTAACAATGAGTCTAAGAGATGTTAGCTACAATTGTGTCTAATATTAGGTTATAACCATATTGTGGTGGTGAGATATATTATATCTTATATTTTTTGTGTTTATTTAAGTTACTCCACCCTATTGTTTAGGGAAACGAACACCTTGGGGATTCTGAGCCCTTAGGGGTGTTTTTTCCAACATCTCTGTGGGAGGATAGATAGCTATCTACCCCCTTTGACACAACACATTTCTATTGGTAGTCACTTCTTCTGGTATTCATGGTGGGTGGTTTTCCCCATATAATTATAGAGTTTTGTAATGACTTCTGACGATTTCACACCTAGGTATTCTTGGATATATTTTCCAAAGTTATACTAAAGGTATAATGTGTATAGGCTAAAATGGATTGAGGATCCATACTCGGAATATGGGTTGAGAAGGCTTGAGGTATAATACTCGATGTTTTAAACACGTTATTTCGTTTGTGGTTACTCCTAGAAAATACTTGGTTAAGTTTGGTTATGTGGATTTGGTGGTGTGTTTCAAGAGGTTCATGTGGGTGTGCTTCTCCTTGGTGTCTTCGGACTACCTTTTTTGTAGAGAGATGCTTAGAACAAGTAATGTTGTGTTAAAGTAGCAGACTAGTGGGGAAGTGGCAGCGGGGTACCCTGAACATTGTTTTCTACATTATTTTCAATTTAAGGTGATACTTTTCCAATGTATTCATGGGAAGGTTGTGCACATAGTATACATGTTTAGGTGTTGAGTGAGTTTCACAAGTTGTTTGCTTTTATTTTACATGTATTTTTAATTTTTCATGAAAGGTTCCTAGGAGGATCTAACTGAGTACACTATTATACTAACCATACATTGTATAAACAATTTTTAGGTCAAATGTGTCATGATGGAGATCAGATTGGGTACTACTGGCTTAGAGTTTTTAAAGACATTAATTGGCATCTTGGTCACTCCCATTTTACTTTATTTTAGTACAATATGTTTTCCATTTTAGTTGTAGTTGTTTTGGCATGACATTAAATATATGAACATGGGATTCTTTTAATTTATTTTTAGAGAAGGATTTGGTTGGTATGTATCTTATATCTCTCTTTTTCATGTGTTATTTTTGAGGGTAATTCCTCCCTTCTATGATTTTAATATACCCTCTATGCTAGTCTCCAATCCAGAGACAACACGAGGCGGGACTGGATTTTCATTATCTATCTTCCCCCATTTCCATCTAAGGAGGGATACACATTATGGGTAGGCGATCATGAAAATGTTCTATCATAGGCTATTTTTGATAGATAAGATGGAGTGTTTATTTAAAAACATATGTGTTTTCATGGGTTTATAGGGAAACGGTGTCATGTATTTTTTGGCTAGCACTGTGATATTTATTTTAGGGAAAAGAACATGTAAAGGATCATGCACCATTTTTATTTTAACTTTTGTTTGAAAGGGTACACCACATGATAGGTTAAGAAAAAATGTATAAAATAAAATAATTAATTAATGATAATGACATCCATATTATAGTTTTATGAGCTTTAAATATTTTTCATTTTGTATGTATGTCTCCAAGTGGATGTCCTCTTCAAGTTCACACAGAAGATGTCCTGTATGTTGCTCTTGTAGACCACCACAGAGTAGTGGTTGATGAAGATGACACATTAAGGAGGACACTCTAAGTGACTCAGTGATAGAGTCTATAGAGGTACGAGGGCTTTTTTTCACATGAATTCATATAATAATAGTTGGTGGAGATTGAGATATAGCGAGGAGGCTTCAATCTAGTAGGAGATCATCCAAAACAACTTTAGAATTTGGTTTCATTGTTATACCATAATGGAAGGAAGTAATTTGGAGATACATACCATTTGTAGGTGTTCTATAGTGTGTGGGGGTTTTGAATCCATTTTAGGAACCTTCTATGATATGATTCAGACATGTTTCTGGATGAGGAGGATAGGGTTAGGCATTTCATGGAGGCATTACGACTATAGATCCAGTGTGATGTCACCCCTGATTAAGTTGAAGACGTATCAAGATTTTCAATATAGAGAATATTTCGTCGATATAACGTTATCCAAAACCATATCTTCCCCTGGTGGGAGTCTTCATAATAGTTGGTGGATGTTGAAAAATGCATTGGTGAAACATTATAATAATAATGAAATTTTTTATATAATAAATGATATAATTCTATAAATGGATCATATATTTATATATACTATATTTGTAAATGGTTTGTATATATATATATAATGAATTTAAATTTATTATAAATGAGGTTAAAATCACTTATGAAACAATTTGAACTTGACATAAGGGATTTCGTCTCAATTTATATTGATTTAGACTTATTTATATGTTATTCTCCTAGTTTATTTTACACTATGTATATTCTTTCACTATTATTATTTGTATCAAGAATAATACCAACATAGTTTTATATTGTGTTACTATTCATGTTAATTCATTCATGGGGTTTTATTGGAATGCTACCAAAGAAATTAGGTGATGCTTTGCACAATTTACATTAATTGGGATACTGTTATACATAATTGGCTATGTAATTTCCTGACAATATGTGAAATGAATATTGATTATTTTATTATTTTTTCATTTTTTCCATTTTTTTGTATAGATAATTACTTGAATGATTAATTCTCATGTCAATTATATGTTCTTTATACACAATTTCATATAAATTACTACTCTATTAAGACATATTTGGTATTTTATGACTATTTAATTTTATGTGTTATATACATAAACATTGATGTGTTAAATATTATTATCTATTTATCAATGATGATTATTTATTTAAATATGTTTTAAATTTAATGGGGTTATTATTTAAAATCTTCCAATATGGTATGGATAGTTTTTATATTCTCATTTTTTGGATTTCTCTAATTTTAATTGAATAAATCATAAAATATATCCTTCAAAAACTCCAAAACATTTCACCTCCCCTGAATTATTCAGTTTCGATTTATTCTTCCAACATTTCTTCTATATATCACTTGGATGATGCAATTACATATTTAATATAAAAATAAATATTCATATTATTTTTGATCAGGTATATTTTTTATCTAGTACATAATTTTTTATATATTTTTTAAAATGTACTTTATATACATTAAAATGATATATCAAGGATGATTAATGCTATCCTTAAAATTTTAAAATGATTTAATGTTATATTTATAATGTTTTAAGAGTGGTTCAATTGATATTTCAACATGAAAATTCTAATGAATTTTTTTATTTTTATCATATACGTTGTTTATGAATTTTCCATCCTCCAATTCGATTTTATAATATATATCTTCTTATATAAATTATCAACTATTTTAAAAATGAAAATCCTTAATTATAAATGATTTTAATATTTTTAACCCATTTTATATATTCCTATAAAATAACTGATTTTTTTATAAAAAATATATTTTAGATTGACTTATATAAATATTTTACCTTATATTAATTTTCCGTTCATTAAAATTCTCTTGAAACCATTTACATTCTAGTGATAATTGTACATCAAATGTAACATCAAGATATTTTATGAAATATGTTTATCATAATTAATTTAAATTATCGAATACCTAGTGATACACAAAATTAATAGTATATCTTTAATTATATGTAACACCAATTGTTTCTTACATTCCATAGAACAAAGAGTTCTTTGATTAGTTTTGTTACACACAAGACTGAGTCTTATTGGACAACAACATAATAAAAATATTTAATATGGTAGTTATCACCCAGATTTTGGAATGGTGTGATATAATTTTAGTAGATAAATTATTAATTTATTGTTTACGCTTGTTTAAATAATTTTTTCATTATTTACCAAGTAATTAAAAATCAAAATAATGTCCAATTAAATATAATGGATGGGGTTTTTGGAAAACAATTTTTATGAATAGAATGATTCTGTATCATGATATGTTAATATAGTAACTATTAGTGAAAGATATTATTAAAATATATATGTTATATATTTAATAAAAACTTTTTATAATTCATATAATATGTCTGATATGGTTAAGATAAGAATAAATCCAATTTTATGAATTAAAATGTGATATACTTTTTAAAGCTATTTTTACAACCCATTATTAGAACACCTATTTAAAAACTAATTTTCGACATTGTCCACAATTTTTTGTGACAAATCAACTTAATATTAGAAATATAAATATAAAAATTTACATTGGATGCATTTTATTTCTGATAACTATAATATTTTTATGAATTGTAAATAATAATAAAATAATTATTTAAAATTTTATTTTCATCTACAAAATTTATATTGGAAAATTAAATTTATAATTGGTATTAAATTATATTAAATAAATTTTCATCATTTAAACAATTTTATATCATTTGAATCAATTTTATATTATATTAATTTATAAATACATATCAATCATTTGAATATTTAGTCACTAAAAACTCGTTTTATCGTCCAGTTTAATGAATTAGTTTTATATTAATTTAATACCTTTATATTTTTTGAATTTTGGATAATGGAATGAATCTATAAATTAGATAAATTAATAAATTCTAATAAGGTCATCATAGTTTTTGACCAAAATAATTATGGAATATAATTAAAATAAATTATAGTGGTTAAGGATAAATGAGATTAATTAATAAACAAGCATGGAAAATATTGTATAAAATGGAACTTGTAATTTTCTAAAAATTATTTCCTGGAAATGTTTCTTCCATTATAGCTCTAATTATTTATAATCGTCTATTTTTGACCCTTTTGGTACAATTAAAATATATGCATCATGAAAAAAGATTCCAAAATACCAAATGTGTCATTTTCCCCACTTATAAAAGATCTTCTCTCCTCTACACTGCTTCACACCAATAAATCAACATGGATAATCCAATCCCATAAAAAATAAGATAAAAAATTCTCATACTAAACACTAGGGTCCTCAAAGAGGACATATTTCTAAACAGGTAATCCATTTCATGAAACCGAAAAGGAGTTACTCAAAAAATAGGTAACATTCTTCAACATGCATTTATGTTTTACTTTTTTCACCACTAATTCAATTATTATAATAATGTATTATAATAGAATATATTTATCCTCAATATAAAGAGAAGTTTTTATGTCAATTTTTTTACTTACTCCTAAGCACACATCCATCAAATGTCTAACAAAACTACCATTCATGTACGATGATCTACTACCGCAGGAAATGACGCTGTTCATTTTTTTCATTTCATGCTATCATGCATGAAAATTATAATGGATGGAAATATATGATGTTTATGTTCCATTAAGATTTATGTAAAATTTATAAAACACATACCTTTATTCTTCCCATTTTTTGTAAATATGATCACATCGTTTTTTGCTGTGTCCACTACCATCCCGTCAAAGCGATTTGATATGATAAAGAATTATGTGAAATTTAAAAAATATGGTTTTAATTAAAATTATTTTACGTAAAAATATACAAATTATCTTAATTACATAATTAACTTTATTGAAATATAATATTTCATTTTCATTATTACCCTAACACGCTAAAACATTATAACATCGTTCGTGGATGTGTGGGCTACTGCATCCTCAATGAGATGTGATTACTTTTAAATTATAAGAATTATATATATTATATTATATGAAAAAATAATGTACAATATATTATATATGTTTCATTATATAAATATAAATTTTACCAACTCAATTTTCATAATGATCATTGAAAATAAGAACGTTTCTCATGTATACATATGATCAGTCGTCTCCAATATTGTATTGTTTGTTTAATATTCATAACGATAATTCCTGATTAGTATTAAAATTATAAATTATATATAAACAAGATAATTATTTTAGGATTATTATTTTTGATATGCTTTGATACTCTACCCTTTGACCACTTCTCACCTACCGAAGATGTTATTGACATAAAAATATAATATTTAAAAAACATTCGACATAAACATCATGGATTAATTAATTGTATATAACATGTTTATAAGTGAATTAAAATTAATAATAAACATGTAAATGGTTATTAAAAAGTAAAAAATTAACATAGTTATATTATTCTATAATATAAAAAACAAGCATGAGAAATCTGACTCATAGTAGTGGATTTTTGTCTAAATTTTACATTCTTGAATCATATGTCATAATAAATAATTACTTCTTTTGATTGATATATCTACTGATACTTTTTATATATTATTTAATGAATTATTTTATCATGATGGTATTTAAATTTTAAATGTTATTTTTATTTCATTTTGTTTTTTATCAAAATGTTATCATAGTTGTAAAATATTATTGTCTTACATTTAATTTTTTAGGGGAATGCATCATAATCACCAATTTTTTTTGTGGTGTATGTATTGAATATTTTGATATAGTATATCATGAATTATTTTATATTAATGGTATTTAAATTTTTTATTTGATGATTATTTCATTTGGTGTTCCTGATTGAAATTTTACCATAGTTTTAAGGGATTTCCTCTTAGTTTACATTTCATTTAGTATTAAATTGTTATTTTTAAGCTACATAATTTTATATGATGCATATACATCCCTATGAATTTAATATCATGATATTAAATTATCCCATGTTATCTAGTTTTATTTTAATTTAATTCCTCTATGAGGATTTTGATTCAAATGTTTCAATGTGGTATGCGACTCTTTTAAAATTTTAATGATTAATTTCCTCATTGATGTTTTTAATTAACTGTTAATGGGGTTTCCATCCATCAATGTCAAAAATCATTATTCTTAATTATCCTCCACTTGGGATATTTTTAATTGATACCATCATCATTTTTTTTATAGTTTGTATTATTCTATATTCAAATAGATTGTTATGGAACCCATTTCATTTCCTTGGTTTTGTAATGTTTCTAAGAGATTATTATTGTACTCATTTACTTTCCATGTGTTATTCATGTTTCAGTGACATTTTTATGGAACCCATTTATATTATAGGGGTTATTAATGATTCAAAGATATTTCTATGGATCCTGTTTCATCCATGGGTCATTCATGTTTCAATGTTATCGTTATGAACAATTTTCAATTCCATGGTAAATTCGTGTTTAAGATTGATTATTATAGAACCTATTTCCATACCATTAGGTTATTCGTGTTTCCATTAAATTTTTTGGGAACCCATTTCCTTTCAATGCTTTATTCATATTTCAATGGGATTTGTATGGAAGCCATTTATATTCAATGTGTTATTCATGTGTCAGATTGATTTCTAGGAAACTCATTTTCATCCCAGGGGATAAACTTGTTTCAAAGACATAGTAATTGAACCCATTTAATTTTTAACGGTCAATCCTATTTCAAAGGTATTTTTATTGGATCGATTTGTTTCCCAAGGGTTAATAATTTTTCACATATATTTTTGTTGAACCTGTTTATTTTCCATGGGTTAATCATGATTCAATGATATTATTATTAACAATGGTTATCCTACATAGGTTATAAAGTAATGATAGGGGTTATTGGATTCTCCAATGAGATTATGAATGATTTTATGATGGTTGATGTTTTATTTAGACATTTTCATTGGTAGGGTGGTAACATATTAAAAACATTAAAGGTTGTTCCATTATATACCATGGATGGGTTGGTCTATGATTTCCCTCTACTCCCTTGGGTATTGATGTCAGTTGTATGTCTATTAAATTTATAATAATGACATGTATGGATGTCAACCAAATGGTTATTCCATTTATAATATTAACAAGTTTTAATAATTTCACAAGATACCACTATGAGTATCATTATGATTACTACATGTTTGTAATGTTTCCAGTTTTCGATGTTGATATCTCATTTCTTTTGATTATTGATTCTGATGACTCTTTCATTTTAAAGGGTTTCATATTTTATTATCAAGGTATTGATGTGTATGATTTCTATTATTATTCACTCATTATCTTTTATTTTTTACTCAAAACATTATGCACTCTTATGCTCATTGATTAAATTTAATTTGTAAATATCTTACTTACCCTTAATTAGGGTTTTGGCTCACACTTCCTATATTTCCTTCTCCCCAAGTCTTAAAAATAGATAATGAATGATTTATGTATATATAGTTTTTCATAAGGACTATGTGATGTTTTATTTTGAAATAATAAACATTGGTTGAAATGGGAGAAACGTTTTCCTGATGAAATATTAGTCCATGTCAATATGAGTTTTTTATCAAAGAGTTTCTCCTAATTTTCTAAAACACTAAATTGAAAAGGAACATGATGTTGTACATGATGCATGTTTTAAATTTTTTTTGTAATATTTTGATGGAAATGTTTTTTTTAACAATTATCTATATCATAACATGATATTTAGAGTAATGGATTTTAGTATAGAATTTCAAGGTGCGGGTCCTAGGTTGTTTCAGTTTTTATCAAAGAGCAGTCTCAATAACATTGTATATTATGATGTTTTCAAATGAAGATGTCATATAATTTATTTAAAACATCACATGAATCTAATAACAATGTTGATAATAAGATAAAAGTATTATACATCACATTGATATTTAATGTGATGAGATCATACGGTTATTTTTTAGACATTGTTTTTTGATGATGTATACATAACCCCTAGGTTTAAAATAATCTAATTTTAGGGAGGAATTAGTATTAATTCATTAAAATATAGGAAAATATTTTTCCCGGGGACTACTCTTTTCATTTGGGGAAGAAAAGGGGCTTGAATCATTGACCGAATGACATTATGGTTTTGGTGCAATAAGACTGGCCTATAGGATGTTTAGGTTACTATAATTGGTTAAAGTAACTATTATGGACATTTGGAAAACATAAATTATTTTTTATTAATAATGGTTTATTTAAATTAGAATAATATATGATCAAATAATTCTAATATATGGGTTTCCATATTAGTCCAGAAATGAGTGAATAATTTTGAGAATAGTATTTTATATACTAATTTAGATTTTACATTAAGTATTACTATTTAATTTTGAATATTGTCTTATCATTTGTATTTTTACTCATTTTGGGAATTATCTCACCATGTGTTAACCATATTGGCTTTGGTTAATGTCAAATGAATTGTTGAAAATCGTTACTATTCATTTTATGGTAATGTAGTCTTTATACAATGATTTTAGGGCATCAAGAAATAAATAATTCAACTTCAATAAGCATCATTTGGATAGAAGGATAATATTTTTCTAGAAATTTATTATAAGGTTAAATTCTAATCATCAAGTAACAATATTTCCATTTTATTTTTCTATTATTTTGGACTATAAGATTTTTATTTAAATCTATGTAGAGGAACTAGATGTAAAAAATTATTATCCTAGTACCTTTAATTCTAATGAATCTATATCCTTTCGTATTATAATAAAAATGGTCCTAAACTATTAATCGATCATTTACTTGTTTTTTATCAATAACATTAATCATACTCTACAATTATTAATGATTTCCCTCCATTCTGACTTATGCTATTCCAATGTAGACTCATAATAATGGTCTAGTTCTATTTATCTTTAAGTATTTCAATTTCCCATTTTATGTGGATGTTTTATGAAATCATTTTATTTTGTGGGTTTCATAAATGTAATTGTAAAAATATAATTTTTATGATAACCAAGACAAAGTTCTTGGGAGGACACCTTTTAAGGTTGGTAGGATGTAACATCTAGAGATTTTAATAAATATCATCTTTTTAATTAAAATAAATTTACTTATATCATGTGATACAAAAAAAATATTATATTTCATTGTTCACAACTATAATTTTATCTTCCTTTTCACATAAAATTTTATTTTTTTATGATTTGTGTGGAACAGAAGCTCGAGCCTTGATGGACAGAAACATAATACTAATTTTCAATATGATATCTACCAATTAACTACCGGAATGGAAGTATTTAATATTATTAAATAAATTATTAATATATGGTTTAAAAATGGTTATACAATGAATTAATTGGTTACCAATTCCTTACAAATGATAACAAATCCCAATTTAATATAAAGGATATTCTTTAATGAAAACAATTATTATGAACGAAATGTTTTTTTATCATAATAAAAAAATTAATTACTGTTCATGAATTGTAATTAGGAAATTTATATGTTTTATATTTAATCATATTATTTTAATTTCATATAACAAGTTTGATGGGGTTACAAAAAAGAATAAATCCAATTTTAATAATAAAAAGTTGGAAATTTTAAAAAGGTATTTCTACTGCCTTTCAATGGAGATAATATTTTTAAACTATATTTTGAAACATTTATAAATATTAAATAAAATTTCAAATTAGTTTTTAAATATATAAATAATAAAATTTTCTTTGGGTGTATTTTTTATATTTTTCTGAGTACATTCATATTTTTATGAATATTAAATAATGAGGACTTTAAATTGATAACTAAATTTTCATCTAAATAACTAATATAGTTAAATTATATTTTTAATTTGATATAATTTATACTTACCTCAATTTTATATCATTTCAATGAATATAGATCACTGTAGGAAATTCACATAAAATTTATATATAAAAATATAGCGATCTTTTCAACATTTTTACTCTAAAAACCCACTTTGGAGTAACTTCTAGTTGATTAAGTTTAAATTAATTAATTGCACTTCTATGATTCTAATTTTGGAAAAGTGATTCCATATTTTTAATAATAATATTATTTTTTTTATAAAAATTTTACAATAGTTTTTTTACTGTATCTGGTAATGAATGAAATTAAAATTAATTACAGTAATTAAGGGAAAAAAGCTTAATTAATGATTAAAGATGAAAATAAAAGTAATTATGTCCCTACACTTCTGTAAAAATTATTATATGAAATAATTTACAGAATTAAACCAATAAATATATATAATTATTAATTTCTAACCCCTGGGGACATGTAAAACGTTGGGAGCACTCAAATCATTTCATGAATACCCTATGTGTCTTTTTCCCCACATATAAAAGGAATCTTTTACTACACACATCTTAAGACATCTCACGCCAATTTTATCATAAAATACCTTACCAAATTATCTCTTAATTAATACACCCTATCAAATTAGTCCTTAATGTTTTCAAAAAAGTCACCATGGAAGCCCTCTGGTACAAATTAAAAGGAGTTTCCTGACAAAAATAAATAACATTCTCCAACATGCATTTGTGTTTTATTTACATATCCACCCATAAAATTATTTATGTTCAATTATTATATAATAAAATCAATATGATCAGTACAGTGAGATTTTTTATGTTAATTTTTTTAACAAGACCAATAGACACTTCCATAAAATTTGTAATGATGTTTTAGTTTGTGTCACTAAAACTAGTGCCTCCTACAATGATGTCATTCATTTGTCCATTCCCAACTCTCAAGGATTGGAATTAGGGAGTTACAACTATTTTTTTATGATATTTATGATATTTATGTTGTATTAAATCTTTTGTATATTTTATATAACACATACCTTAATGATTTCAATTTTTTAAATAGAATGACATCGTTTGTGGACGTCTGGAATACCGCATCTTCAAAGTGATGTGATATGTTACCACATTACATGTAATTTATTAAGGATAAGTGGAAATATTTTTTTTTTAAAATTAATGAAATATATATTATATTCATAAAATAATTACATTTCATAAAATATAAACTATCATTTTCTTTGTTACCCGTTCACACACAAAAAATGTTATAATGTTGTTCATGGATATGTTGACCAACAACATCCTCGACGCGATGTAATTCCTATTACAAAATAATAATAAAAAATATATAAGTATATATAAATATATCATATAGTATATCTGATATAATTATAATTATGATACTATAAATTTTACAACCCTCTTTGCATAATGAACCTTGATAATTGAGAACGTTACTCATGCAAATGTACGACCTATCATTTCCATGATTCTAATGTTTGTTATTTTTTCATAAAATAAATCTTTATTTTTATAATAGTATAATTTAGGTAAAAATATGAAAATTATTTAATTATTATTTTTATATAGATTTTTAAATAATGACCCATGGGACCATATTGGAAATACCAAATTCATTTTTGACATGTAAATAGAATATGGTCTGAACATCTGACTTAAAAATTATTGATAGGGTAATTTTATATATAATGTTTATAAGTGAAATAAAAGTTTTAATAATTATAAAAATCATTATTAATAAGGTAAAAAATTAACATACATTTATTATTTTTGGAATATAGATGATAATCATGACAATTAGTACTCATGGTAAGGGATTATTATCTCACATTTAAATTCATCAGGCATACATCATAATCACCACTTACATCTTTCACGTGGTATATATATATCCCTTATTTATTTATTCTATCTTGAATTAAATTTCATAAATATAAATAAATATTTATTTTTATTATTTTGACTTTTAGGGCTTACGATTCAAATGTTACCACAGTTCTGTAGGATTCTCATCTAACATTTACTTTCTTATGGAATATGTTATAATGAAAATTTATTTATTTTTTGTGGTGTATCTACTACCCATTTTAATATATTATATCATTAATTAATATACCTTTCGGGTATTTAATCATTTTATTTTAGGATTATTACTTTATGGGGTTTCGATTCAAATTTGACCACAGTTGTATGAGGTTTCTAATCAATATACATTCTATTGAGTCTTATCTATTATTATACCCCTAATTACTTTTATTTAGTTTTTATAAATCAATATTACATTGATATATCCTGAGTTTAATTTCTAATATTTTTTTTTATTTTAATGTTATTCATTCATTGGTCTTATTATTCCAGTGTTTTGAAGTTGTATTAGACACTTTGGAATTTATAAAGATTATTTTTCTCATTAATTTTTTAAAATACCTTTAAATTTTATTTTCATTCATAAATGTAAATAAAACGTTATTGAACTTATCCTTATATGGGGATAATTTTTATTGATACCATCATTATTGTTTCTTTTGAAGGGAATATAATAGTTTCAAAGAAATTATTACAGAACCCATTTCCCTTCCTTTTATTATTCATTTTTTAAGGATAATATTATAGAACACATATAATATATATGATTTAATCATTTTTCAATGAAATTTTTATGGAATCCATTTAATTTACAAGTGTAATACTTGATTCAAATGGAATATTATGGAACCCATTTCTTTTCCATGAGTTATTCATGTTTCAAATAGATTTTTTTAAAACCCATTTTCTTTCCATGAGTTATTCATATATCAAATTTATTTTTATAGAACACATTTTTATTTCATTGTAAATTTTGGTTTCAAATATATTTTCATGGAATAGATTTCCTTTCAATGGGTTCCTCATGGTTTAATGATATATTTATTGAACCCATTTCCTTTAATTGTGTTATTTTCCTTTCAAAGAGGTTGTTATCTAAATAATTTCCTTTACATTGGTTCATCACGTTTCAAGTATATTGATATTGGACCCATTTAATTTTTATGGGTTAATTATGTTTCAAAGAGATTGTCAGTGGAACCATTCATTTTACAAGGTTCAATCTTGTTTCAATTTTATTTTATTTTATCCTATTTCTTTTCTATTTCTTAATTATATTTTATAGATATTGTTAAAAAATCTATTTCTATTCCATGAGTTAATCATGTTGTGAAAGGTGTTATTGGTTTCTCCAATGATTTTATGAAAGATTTAATGCGTGATTATTTTGAAATGGTACTTTTATATTTGAAGTGTGCTTATGTGATAATATAGTGATATGTGGTTTTGTGATTAACCAAGGATGTGTGGGTCTGTGATAGAACTCCAATTCTTTGGATATGGAAGTCGGTATTATGTCTATTAAAATTATAAGAGTGATATATATTGAAGTTTACCATATAGTTAATTAATTTCTGGGAGTGAAAAGAAGTATGATATCCAAATATTGTAACACTACAATCTTTCATATTATATTATTTCTTCAAAGTAATTCAATTACTTGCGATACATGCAACACCGAGTTCGAGGGCACCATGACATACCAAACTTGATGTTCAAAATAGGTTATTAATATTATTGTATTCATTTTGATTTTTATATATTCCATAAATATTTTAATATACATATTATGTGTTTCTTAGCAATAATATATGAAGAAATTCATTTTTTTCAGATAAAGGATGTATTTTGGAGAAAATGTAATTTTACAACCTGTTAATGGTGAACCCTTTTGAAATCAAATATTTGACACATTTATACATTCAACTTGAAAATATAAACTTCTTCGTTATAATCAAGACATAAAAACTTTGTTTTAATAAATTTTTGGCGTTTTCATGATAACTTTTATATTTGGGTGAATAGTGAAAAATACTGAATTTTATTTGAAAAAACTGTTTTAATCAAAATAATTTATAATGTTAAATTCTATATTTTAATGGTTTGGTAGTATATTTAGATTATATTTTTATAATTTTATACAATTTATGACATTATAAGTAAATTCACATTTAAATTTTTCAAAAACACAAGTCAACATTTTTATAGTTTTAACTTTATAAAAACCAGCTTTTTGGTTTTGACAATAGGAATTAATTGTAAATTAATAAATTTTTTTTCTATCTTTTGAAATTGGTAAAATAGAGTTTCTTTTCGAATTCAGAGTATCAAAATTAGCTTAGGGCGATGTTTTGGTATTTTCCTAAAAACATTCAATTTATAATGAATAGTGAAAAACACTACGTTATTATTTAAAATCTAATTTTATTTAAATAATTATTTATTTAATTTTATTTTATTTGAAGTCAATGTAGATATATAATACATATATAAGTTCAATTTAATTCGTTTGTGTCATTTTATAATAAAATTAGATGTAAAAAATTTTATGGATTTTTTTAACGTTTTTTTACCCACCTTTTAGGTGAATTTGAAAATTTGCATAAAACATAATTTTATCACTTTTGTGAGTTTAATTTAAATAATATAAGAGACACGGTTGTTATCAGTAAATAAATGTGGATTAATAAGATGAAAATAATTTTTTTGGAATTGTATCTTTGTAATTTATTTACCATGGTTAAAAGTAAACTGGGTAATTAAATGTAAAAATGATATTATAATTACCCAAACACATGTCTTAATTATATTATATATATTTAATTCGACCCAAAACAACCTTAAGAATAATATATGATCCATTAGGTCCACTTGGATTAGATTAGTACATTTATTATTATTTTATTTATAGAAGAGTTAAAAGTGTTAAATTCAAAGTATATTAACAAAACCTTTTTTTAATATAGAGTTATACATAAGATAAATATTACAATAAATATTAATTAGAAATATAGAAATATTTCCAACAAATGGTATTTTATTTACAATTTTTAGATTTTAAATATTTAAATTTATTTTTGACCCAATGATGATGTAGTAATTACCTTCTTAATGAAATATTAAAATAATTTATTTTAAAAATATTAAAATAAAAGAATTTAAAAGTTCTGAAGACATCCACGAATTTTATAGGTTAATATAACATTTTGGGGTTGATGAGATTTTTTTTCTAATTTATAATTTTTTTATGACTTTCACAAAAACAAAATACCAAATAGTGTCAAAATTGACATAAATTAATTTTTAAAACAAATACTATATTATTGGTTGATATAATATTCATAAAAATAAACAGTTCATCAAAAGGGATTAAATAATATCATAAATGTCATTAGTGAACAACTTGAGATTCTCTTGGAAGTTTATATTATGTTTTTGAACCATATAGTTAATGAATTCAAGAAGACATGGTAAAAGATAAACTGTTCAACTAAGAGTAAAATCTAAAAGATAAGGTCAAAATGGTAACATAAACTTCTCTAAAACCTATTGTTTGAATTAATTGCGGCCCATAACCACCTAAGGATCGAAAAATATAATTTTTATCCATTATTAACAGAATATGATTGTATAATAAATTAATATTTTCCTAATGTGGCACTCACCCTTCTAATAAAAGGAAACCTCCCCTACACTCAATGTCACACCAACAAAGCAATTTGGATCATCCAAAACCTGACCCAATATTCTCCCAACATCCCTCACATCATCATATAGCCTATAGTTTTATCAGAAAGAAAACATAAAGAGCACTTTTGATCAACTCAAAAGGAATCACCCGAAAAAGAGGTAATAATTTCACCACCATCTTTAATGTTCTTTTCTTCTTCCACTACCTATTTCTTCTTTTGATTTTATACCAAAATAAGAACTCCAATACCACCTACATACTACGGTGTTATTAAAAATATGGTACACCTATATTCTTTATTCTATCAATCCTATAAATGACAGATTCACCATATGTACGTACGTATGACTTACTATCACCACATTGTGGTGTAGTTTTTTATTCGAGCACTTCATTATTTAGATGGGTATAATGAGTAAAAATGATGTTAATAATTAATATAACAAGTTAATGAATCTTTATATATGATATAACTTCCAAATACATTCTATTTACCCATCAATATAATGATATTTTTTCTCCGTCATACGTACGTATTACAGTCTCCACGAACATTATGAGAATCATTCCCCATCATAATCACTCAATAATGATTTTCATTTTTTGATTAAAAATAATGTTTAAGAACATAATAACTTTTTGGATATGAAAGAAATATTACCTATTCATAATAAACATGTCTTACATAACCAATCATATAGTAGACAACGAATATGTTTACACCCGGAACGATGGTGCTACTAAAATGTTATAAACAAAGAAATATTAGAAAATCATATGTGATATCATATTTATGTATGTGGTTCTTGTATAATTTAATATCAATGACTTAAATATTATACAAGAGGATAAATTACCCTCTTCCAAGGAAATTTACATGGTAAAGGTTAATTATAAAATCTCTTTACTTATCCAAGGTTGATAATACATAAGTATCTACGAGGACCTCTTTATCATCCACATCTATGTTTTCTTAAAAAGTAATTCAAAACATTTTTACTATTTACTAGACTATGGGTTAAAGTCATTTATTCTCATATTTGACCATATATGTTTTGAAAAGAATATTTTTGTCATTTTCCAAACAAGATACTTTATAACCTTTTGTACAAAATTAGGTTAAGAATGTCTTTTTTTTAACTTATACAGTGGTTAATGCTATTTTCCACTGTTATAACATTTTATATGCTTCCCATAAATTTTTATAATAATATTTTCAAAATACTTGTTTTCGGTTATAATTATGTGACATTAAATAGTTTCAAAATAGCTAGAGGTATTTCTTTATAATAGTTTTCATTTCATCTATGTTCACATTCTTTAAGTATTTAAAACTTTTTTGAAGTTTTTTTAATTGTATACAAATCTTGCATATTGTATTGAAGGTTTTTTGATAGGTTTGACTGTGGATGTGTTATTTTTGAACCATTCTTGGTTTATCGATAAAGTAATGACATTTCTTATTCTAGTTTTAATACAAATGTTTATTTTGTGTTTAAACCCTTTCATATGAGGAATACATTGGACTTAGTAAGTGACGGGTGGAGCCCTCTATAGGTCTTTGATGCATCAGTATATATCATGATCCAAACTAGTGTCTTTGAACTAGGCCTTGACAAAATATTATTTTTATTCTTGGCATGAGGCCTTGACTCTGTGGTTATGAAGTCAATCATTATGCATTCCATCATTATGAAATTGGCTATTCATATTACATGTTATTATTAGACTAGTATAATATCAATATGAATAAGTAAATTGAATTATTTGATTTATCATTGCCATATTATTAAGATGTTTATTTTTAAAAGGATTGTGTTTTAGTCTTATACAATGCCAAAATTTTTTGTTCTTATTTATACATGTTCCTGATATGTTGATATCCTTACTAAAAATCTGAGATCCCCCCCATTCTTATGTTTTATATTCCAATGATTCCAATATGCGTATAATGATTGATTAGAAAGTTTTAGCTAGGGGATTAATGTAATTTTGAAAGGATCATTTATGTTGTGTTTTATTTTGTAATATGTAATGTAACATTCATGTATGTAATCTCTTTTCCAAGAATGCTAAACTGATCGGTCTTTCGGGAATTGATTCCTTATAATCATGCCAAATGTATAAAAATAATGCACCAACTCTGGGCTTCTGGGGTCTCGTTATCACAGTTTTTATCAGAGGATGATTAACAAAAAACATGAAATAGATTGAGATAAAATATAATTAGAGAAAATTATCCTAAGAGAGAATTTAAAGAATTAGTATAGAATAACATCCTAGAATTTTGGTAATGTATAGACTTTCTGTATTTTCTGAGCAATAAATCCCTGTCTAGATACGAGCAAGAATAGGCTGCTCTTGTACAGATATAGCTTAGAGTGAAATTCCGACAAGGTGTTTCAGGCTTGACCTGGGGTATATAGGTACATGACAACAGGCCTTGTTGTACTCTTGGTTATGACACTCCTAGGGGATATGCATAGGAAAATTCACATTTTCAATACAAGCCATTATGAAGGATTTTGGAGTAAATACTTTCTCTAAGAAAACATTTTATGACTATATATTAGATTAATAATCATTTCAATTTACATTTGATATTTTACATGATTGGAATTATGCATTTTGATTCATAAACTATCCTAGTGTATACAAATGTTTAGAAATGACGCCAAGTAGAAGGAATGAGAATTCTGGAAATACGCATGATCGAAATATAATGAAGGATCATATCTTTCATGGTATTAAGACAAAATTTAAAAGAGAAATAGTATCCGTTGTATTCTCATCGTATGAAGAAATAATATCATGTTTTAATAAGAAATGTAAATAATTCTTTGAGTCCTATGGATTTGAAGGGAATCAAGAGAATAAATTTATGGAAGAGAGAAATATGGATAAAGGTAAGAGGGGAAAAAGTATTTTCCCATATTTTATTACTATGGTACGAATCACCTGGTAAATGCATGAAGTTAATGGGAGATTGTAATAATTTTGGAGAAAAAGGACACTATGTACATGATTTAAAGGGTACGAAAAAGGTTTCAAATGTACAATTCTTCATCTACATGGAGTTGAGACACTACGCAAATCAATGTCCAAATCATCAGAGTATACCCCAAATGCATCCATTGGATAATAATGAAGTTATGATACTAACGAAGATGAATAGTAATTATTGGTGTTTTTAGGTTGTTATTAATGTATTATGTCATTTTAGTATTATATTAATGACGGACATGTTATAAGAATTATAGAGTATATAATGATTGTACTACAGTACAATTAAATTAATGACTTGAGATTGTGTGGAACCAAGAAAAGTGAATCAATAGTAGGTTAACTTTTTTGGAAAATATATGGTTTAGTGGATGATAAACCATAATATGGTTCTGAAATAGATTTAGTGATTTTGGAATAATATATTATTGATTTGGATGAATTATATTGGATATTCTTGAATACCTTTAAACAGATTAATGTTTTTTATTTTCCATCATTGTTGGAGTTTACAAGATTTGGGGGCTTTGAGGCCCTCAAGTTTACACTTTTTGGTGATTAAGGACCACAATAACTCCCTATTAATATTTAAATTTTCTCAAATTATGTATCTCTAATTGACTCCAATTTTCTCCTAATCGAGATCATAATTTGGTGGTGACATTTTCATTTCCCTTCCCTTTTATTTAGACTATATTTTATTAACCCAATTTCCAATGTCGGTTTTCCACAAAGGTATTTTTCTATTTTTAACCTTTTATTTTTGAAAAACAATTTCAAATTGAAAAGTCACAATTTATTATAGTAGTAGATAATGTAACACCCCATGATTTCATTGTGTGTTATTTCTTCAAATTATTTGAATAACATTCACTACCCACCAAACCGAGTTCCAGCGTAACACGAATTACCAAACTAGTTGTTCAAAAGTGGTTATGAATAGTATTATCTGAATTTTATATTTTATATTTTCTAGATAAATTATAACATCAAAATTATGTGTCTCTTAGACATAATATAAGAACAATTTCATTTTTTTCAGATAAAGGAAGTATTTATCAGAAAATGCAATGTTACTACCTTTTAATGATGAACCCTTTTTAAATAAAATATTTGACTCATTTATATATTCAATTTGACAAAATAAACATCTTATTTACAATTTCGACATAGAAATTTAGTTTTGAAAATTTTTTTGTTTTTCTGATAACTTTCATATTTGGGTGAATAATGAAAAATAATAAATTTTAACTGAAAAAATATTTTTTAATCAATATTATTTATAGTGTTCAAGTATACATTTGAATTGTTTGGGAGTATAATTATATTATATTTTTATGATTTAATACAATTTATGTCATTATATGTAATTTCGCATTTCGATATGACATAAACACATGTCAATATTTTGATAGCTTCAAATTTTTAAAAACCCTATTTTTGGATTTGCCAACGAGAATTAATATTTAATTAATAAATGAAACATCTATGTTTTGAATTTGGTAAAATAGACATCATTTTTGATTTCATAATATAAAAATTATCTTAGCATGGATTTTTGGTATTTTAATGAAAACTTTCAAATTTTTTATGAATAGTGGAAAACAGTTCGTTATTATTTAAACCCGACATATTATTTAATTTATTATTTATTTTATTTAAATTTATTTTATGTCAATATAGATTTATATAACCTATATAAGTTTAATTTAATTTATTGGAGTCACCTAATAATAAAATTATATGTAAAAATTATTATTAATCTTTTTGACGTTATTACCCACCTTCTAGGGACATTGGTATATTTGCATAAACCATAATTTTACTTATTTTGTGAGTTGAATTTCAAATATCCGATAGACCCGGTTGACATCAGTATGTAAAATGTGGATCAATAAGATGAAAATAGTATTTTTTGAATAGTTATATATGATTTTATTTACCATAGTTAAAAGTAAATAGGGTAATTAAAGTTAATATGATATTATAATTACCCTAACACATGTACTAATTCTATTTGATAAGTTTAATACGACCAAAAAAACATAGGAAAAATATATAATCCTTTAGGTCCACTTGGATTACATTAGGACATTTATTATTATTTTATTTTAAAAAGAGTTAAAAGTGTAAAATTCAATCTTTATTAAATAATACATTTTTAATACAGTGTTATACAAAATAACAATCTGACTATAAATATTTATTTGAAAGATAAAATAATTTCCTACATAATTGAATTCTATTTATAAATTTTAGATATTATATATTTATATTTTCTTATGAAATAATTATAATTCAGTAATTATCTTCTCAATGAAATATTAAAATATTTTATATTATAAATATTAAAATAAATATAATTTAAATGTTTTGATGCCATCCATGAATTTTATATCTTAATATGACATTTTTGGGTTGATTAGATAAATTGTTTTATAATTTATATGGTTTTTATGACTTTTATAAAAACAAAATACCAAATAGTGACAAAATTGACATAATTTAATATTTAAAACAAATACAATATTATTGGTTGATATAATATTCCTAAAAATATAAGGTTCGGCCAAAGGGAATAAATAATATTATATATGGTATTAATGAACAACGTGAGGTTCCCTTGGATGCTTAGTGTATTTATATTAACCAAATAGTGTAAAAATACAAGAAGACATGGTTAGTGTTAAACCATTTAACTAAGAATTAAATCTACAATATAAGGTTAAAATGGTAACCTAAACATGTCTAAAATCTATTGTTTGAGAGGATTTCGACCCATAACCATAAAAGGATCAAAATTAATTTATTTAGGGCCATTATAAACCGAATATTATTATATAATAAATTAATAATTTAATTCTTTCCTTAAGTGACCCTCACCCCTCTTATAGAGGGGCACTAACCCTTCTCTCCAAATCACACCAGAAAAGTCATTTGGCTTTGGAATCCATTTCCCAAATATCCTCCCAACTATTCTCAAATAAACCTGGAGTCCTTAAATTGACCATAAAGCCAACCTAATGAGTCCTTTTTTCTACTCAAAAGGAAACACCTGAAGAAGAGGTAAGAATTTCACCACTCTCTTTAAAGTTATTTTATTCTTCCACTTCCTCTTTCTATGTTGAATACATACCCAAATTATAACTCTAGTACCTCCTACATACTGTGATGCAATTATTAATATGGTACAACCATATTCGTTATTTTATCCGGCCTATAAATGAAAAAGTCAACATACGTGATTACAAATACCATATTTATTTTAACATGATTTTTTTCTCTTAAATATGCATAAATTAAACTAAAAATGTATCTCGAAAATACATGTTACAAAAAATATTTTGCAGGATGTAATAAATATGATCATACCACTCACTATATAATTTATTGAAACCATTAAAATAATTTCTTCATAAACATCAATAAGAAACAACAACATGTCATGAAACTTCAGTATTTCGTTACAAATGTAACTAAGATTCTTCATACACCACTTGTTACATACACATTCCATATTAAAACCATAAATATTTTTTATTCATTACATATAGTTTTGATCACCCCTACAAAAAATATTATGTATTCCACTATGTTTTTAACCAAATTAGTAAAATTATAATCATTTAAAACATAAGGGGAGATGGTTGCATTTCATTATTCCCATGTTGAGTATTATTTTTATTCTCAATGGACCACCATTTCCCATGGAGATGAATCATGGAAAAAAATTCAAAATAAATGTTATTTAATAGTTTCCACTCTCATCTATACTTTTTTTATATTTTTCACTTCTACACAATTGAATTCATATTATTTTCTACCATTGATAAAATTTCCTCAATGTATTTAACTTTAAATTATAGATTGAATTTCAATTTATTGATCTTTTTTATTACAAAATATACCCATAAAGTAATTTTTGTCCTTTTAAAAATATACAATATTTTGGGACCTCCATTTCCAATTTTCATTTTATTTTTTTCAATATGTGGCCTCTAAACTGGAAAGTAGATTCTTTTCATGTACCTCAAAGTGTTTTGTGTTTTATAAATTGTTTTCGATATTTTAAATATATTTCATTAAGTAAAGGGATGTACTAAATTTATTTTTAAAAATATATTTCATATAGGAATATAATTTACCCAGTATTCATTCTAATTTAATCCTTTATTCCCTACAGAAAATATCATGAAATATTTATATAAATCATGGCCAGTAAGATAAAAATTTAAAAAATAAGACTTATTCCTTTTCTATTTTTTGTGATTACTTAGTATATCAAATTTTCCACATGATTCATGACATGTAATTAATTATAATACATTATAATAAAAAATTGACATGTTCCCATGCATTCACTAGTAATAGTAGACGTTACAAAACCATTGTGTATGACTCATGCAAAGGTAATTGTCACACATTGGAACACGAATAAGGTTTTTAATATTATTGACCATATTTTTACTTTTCAATGTATTGACAAAGGATATCTTCTATACTATTTTAGAAAGGTATTATTATAGAAAATAAAATATTTTTTTACATTTTAATGCCTTTGAGATATCATTATCCAAAAATTATTTTCCTCAAATGAGGCATATCCATTATTTAATTTAATGTCTCATACCAATGGATAGTCCAATAATTTGTACAAAAATCATTGAGTTTTGGAGAAAACATACAAATTTAATTATATACCTATTTCTTAACTAAATTCAACTCGATCCATATTTCCTGGATCATTTTGATTTTTTTCATGCAAAGAATCTAAATATTTTTTTATTTTCTTTCCACTAGACATATCATGCAATAATTTATTGTATAGGTTTTACGACGTAAAACTATACTCCATTATCATTGAAATTATTTAAACATTATAATATATGATCCATGCATTTCCTTAAATTAGACTTTTGATTTTTTTTTCAATTATGACATGAGTGATATAAACTAATCTTTCGTAGACTATAGTTCAAAAAATTCCATTTAATCAAGATATTTATTTTTTTAATTCATTAAACATATAAATTATAGAATATATAACTTCAAATTCCTCTACATAGGAATAATTATTATCCACTAACTCTATGGATACCAAAAAAATCACCGGTTTAATCCTTTTAACTTATAATCTAAAATAACCCCAAAACTATTATGAATCTCTTGAGACATATTATATAATAAATGATTCATATTTTCTTCACATAATTCTTATTGTATAACATCTCTAAAATTAAAGACTTATAATTTTGGCCTTCATCGAACTTCCTCATCATTATTTGTCCCAAATATACTAAGCCTATAAAAATCCAAATCCCTTATAGCTACATAATTATATAGAGGAACAAACTCAAAATATAAATCCTATATGCCTTCATTATATATGATGTTGGATTCCATAAAATAATATGTAAATTTTCCAAAAATAGTTCAAAAAAAAAGAATTATTGTACGATTATGAATATTCTTGGATGGTTGTCCATTTTCCACATAAAAAATAATATATGATCAAAATGATACTCTTGTGTAAAAATCAACTAGTTTAATTCATGATAAAACAAATTCAATGAAAATAAACCTATACATTGATCCCAATTATTCACACCAAAAGGGATTTGGTGAGAGATACCTAGTGAATCGGAGGGTTGAATCATTATATAAAATCCATTCCATTGTATACTTATTTAATTTTATTCGCAAAACCCAACAGGGATCCTTACATAATAATTATACGGTTTTATTGTTTTTTAATAGAATTTTTGTTTATCCAATTACATGATCTGTAACTTTTATTAGTTTTAATAATGTAATTCCAAAACAAAATTACCAAAAGATGTTATAAATAAGGAAAATAAATAAATACTATGTATTCATCATTTTTCATGGTTCACTAATATAGTTTAATGAAAGGATCAAACAAAGAAAAATGCCTATATAGTATAATCACTAATGGGTTTAGGATATGAATCTTCTTTTTAGGCTCTATGATGCCTTAAATGTTTTTAGGGTAGATGTATTGTCCCAGTAGGATCACTTCTCTGAAAAAATAGTCTCTTATCACTACCTAAAAGGAGAAACAGTTGGAATTTAGACAAAGAACAATATCATATATATTTTTGAATATTTCAAAGAGTAGATGTTTTTTACTCCAAAATCATATATTATCCTTCACATAGATTTTATAAATGACCCCTTGCATAACATTATTATTCAAGAGGACATTGAGACTCTATAATTTGTGAAATATTACAGGAAATATAAGACACCCTCGATCTAGGTTAATTATGGAATTCCATTCTTCTACCATTTTTGTAACAAAAACACATCTTCTATTTTAAAGTAAAATAAATTTTAATCTTCCATGTATCTGAGATGTTTTTAGGAATAACCTCTTTTCATTTTTCATTTTTTAATGAAAACTAATCTCTCTCTTTCTATAGGTATTTTCTGTATCATTTACATCCTCTCATATCCTACTTCGATACTACCTCAGGTCGTATATTTATAAATATTTGGTTATCAAAAATATAATCCATTTTATAAGTTATACATAAATATTAAAATATATTCCCATATATATTATGGAAATAATTTGATTATATTGTTTCCATATGTTCATAAATATACATCCATTAGAATACATCATCGAGATTCCCAGTCAGAATACCTCACAATAATCATGGTCTTACTAAAATTTATATACTCTTAATTATCAATTATACACATTTTATGGAAACTATATTATTCATGGTTTCCTTCCATCTAAATAGGATTTTTTGAAAAAAAACATAGTTACATTTGGTTTGAATACTCCCATAATTCTCTCCATACCTCACATGTACCTAGTACAGTTTACCATGTATATTCATGGTAAAACCCCATATTTTCAAATGAATTTTCCATATTCCTCTATCATAATAAAATCCACTTAAATTTTTGTTCTCATTACATTGTATTGTGCATTACTCTATGTTTAAAACCCTTTATTATCATCTAATTCCTTTATATACTAGTAGGTATCACCATTACACAACTCTTTGATATTCTCCTATTCCATATGACAATTATAATTTTCCTCCAACCATATGAAAGAAAAGTGTCATTTCCTTTAGGAATATGTATCTTCTGTGATTCCATTATGAGGAAAAATGAATTTAGAGATAACCTTTATGTAGGATCACATATTTACTCTTTTTTGACTCAGTATTTCATGGTATTTATTTAAATATTTGGATTCCCCAACATTGGAAGGGCCTCAAAATTTTATTCATAGTAACTTATGGCCTCACACATGCCTTTATGAGTTGGAGAACATTTATTCTCATTAATTAAATATACTAAAAAATTTCTATGGAGTTTATTACTTACAATTATATGGAAAACTCTAAAATTTCATAACATAGATTCTATATCAACCAACCACTACAGTGTATAATTTTCATTATAGTGTGCAATAATCATTATTATTTTCATAGGATCTCAATATTGTGAAAGTTGTGACATGTTATATATATAATAGTTGTATTTAAATCCTATTACATTGGGTAATGAATAACTAAATTGGTTTGGAATCTTTATATCTATATTCTTTAAAAAAATGAAAATAGTTTTGTATACTATTGTCCTGTATTTATTTTTTTGTTTTAATGATAAGTATTTTATTATCAATTACACAACAACACTTGGTCAATGAGGATAAATGGGATTTACCTATCTCTCTTATCTACCTGTTCCACAAAATATAAGTGGTATATAAGAAATTATTCTCAAAAACCATTCATACAACTTACTTCAATAACACTATTTATTTAATAAACACTTATGTCCTCAGATTGGCTAGTCGTTGTTGGTTATTTCCTCTACATGTGTACCTTTCTCTGGCTAGAATTATAAAAATTGACCACATTTGTTATATTATATCATATAAAAACATATCTATAAAATGAATTCATTCTACATGTATTTGTATAAATATATATATGTAAGTTTTTCAGGGCATACCAACTCTATGACCTTCACCGTATATATAATTTTATTTAATTAATATAAGAATCTGAACCTACTTCACTCATGGAACACACTCAACCCTAAATTTTTTGATTTATTAAATTCATTAAATTCCACAAAAAATTAAATATAGTGCATCTCATATAAATCCTACATGAATAAACATCAAATATAATCATTTATTAATGCCTAAAATGTGATAGCACAATTATTCACACAATTTTAATAAATCAAATAAAAACACATATAGTGTCAACATGAATGAACGAAGTATAATTTTTAGAGTGGGGATTTAAATATCACCTAATATATCCTTCATATTATCTAACATTGATTTGATTTATTAGATATTCCATTTTTTAAAATTGATGAGAACTCAACCAATAATATGATATATTATTTTTTGAGTCAGAGAATGAAAAATTAAATGATGAAATGAAAAAAATGTTGAAATTACAAATTCATTGGATGAAAATGATATTGAAGATATGGAAAAGAAATAATTTTTTAATGATATTTTATATGGATTTTAATCCATCAAAAATAAATCCAATTATATTTAATCATTAGCCACCACAATATTCACAAAGGTAATTAGATATAGTAGAAAATAATCATTACTTTTGATAATATGTTATGAATTTTAGAGATATAAGAAGAACAAAATTACAAGGTATGATAAGAAGTACTAGAGTCATAAAATATGACATATGTAATAAAAAATAAATGTATCCTTCAATTTTTAAAAACATTGTACAACTATTGGGTGGATTAATGACACATTAAAAACATAAAGAAGACATGCACCGTTGATAAATGAATTATAAAAAAATGGATATATTAAATTCTCTTGATGTGGGAATTATTTTTTTAGTACAAATGGTGAATAAGTTCATGTCCTAGATAAAAATATTATATCCATCCATCAAAAGCCTGAGCCGACCTGCAATATACTAGAGTGTCCTTTTTGATCCACAATGGCTAGAAACAACGTCAAGGGAATCATATACATACAATGAGAATTATTTTTCCCTTGAATCAAATTTAAAGTCACACAAGAAATATAATGAAATTTAAAAATGTCCCATGCATAAATAATATTCCCACACAAAATATAATATATAAAAAAAGATAATAAGTGTATATATAAACTCCAACCTCACCCTTGTCCCCCTCCAAAAAATATATATTTGACTATAGAAATCATTTTCATTATATAGTAGAAGATATCACTATAACTCCAACTATATAATTAAATAAAGAAAAAATTGGATAAATAATCAAAACTAAATAGTCATATGAAAGAAATTGTATATATGTAAATGCAAACCTCAGTAAAATAAACCTAAAGCAACCACAATCTGAATTTAATAAAAAACTGAGATCATATCAATCAAAAATCCTATGAGTATCTAAATATTGGTATAACAGTTAAACTGAAACTGTAGTTATGTGTGATCAAAATCTATATAGGAATACCATATATATTTTACACCATATGTATAAAAATTAAATTGGATATAAAATTTTTCAGTGTATGAAAAAGATTATTATGAGTTAACGTTTTAGTTTAAAACATATAAATCCAATTTATTTACAAACCCAAATTACATGAATTAATATTATTCAAATTAAATTAATGTAATCCTTTGAAAAAAATTATTTATAAGTCTCCCTTAAATGGTTAAATAATCCTTTTATAAAAGATAAAATATTGATATAGAAAATTCCACTCCCATAATGAAAATAAGTGGAAAATAATGGAGCACTGTATATTCAAAATAAAGAAGACATAAAATAATATAGAATCACCTATGGTTACATTCATTTTATATAAATAGGTAAATATAATGAAGATTCAATATCCAATTATATTAATCTAACAATAAATGAATGATTTTAATGGGCTCCACCCTAGAGAGGATAAGGGTTGGTAATCTTAAACAACGTTTTCATTTCATAATTGAAAGGCCTAGTATCGTGTCACTAGATAGTTGACGAGAATATACGACACTAGTATATCTAGTGGAATGAGTGAAAATTTTACCTATGTTATAGTTCCCATAACCAAGGGTTCTTCGGCCCATTATAATGAAAGGGTGAAAAATAAACGAGAACATAGAATGATACGAATAAAATAAAAATAGACCACTGCATGGACAATCATGTATACAAATTAACTCACCCCCACTTCCAAATTCTTCTCATGAAAAAAGATATGACTGGGTGTAACACACCAAGCCTTCATGGTATGTTTACCTTTGAAAAATTCAATATCTTGAGTTGTATGCAACTAGGTGTTTCAACACATCATGGCCAATAAAGATTACCGCAATGAATTGTAATACCCACTTTTTGAAATTTTATAAATTTTATTTTTCAAAAAGGACATCATTTTTGGATTAGGAATATCAAAATTACACTACGATGAGTTTTTTGTATTTTTCTGAAAACATTAAATTTTGGATGAATACTGAAAACCATTGCATTATTGTTTAAAACATACAATTTATTTAAATAATTAGTTATTTTATTTAAATTTTTATTAGGGAAAAATAAATACAAAATACCTATATATGTTCAGTGTAATTTATTGAAGTCATTTTAAAATAAAATTAGATATATAAAATTTTATTGATCTTTTAACTTCCTTTTAGCCACCTTCTATGCGCATTTTCAGATTTGCAAAAAAGATAAATTTACAATTCTTGAAAATTGAATTTAAAATCTCTTAAAGACATGGTTGAAATCAGTATGTAAAATGATGTTCAATAATATGACAAATAATTTTAGTAAGTAGTATCTTTTGACATTTATTTATCATGGTTAAAAGAAAATAGTGTAATTATAGGTAAAAATGATATTATAATTACCCTAAAATATGTTCTATTTCTATTGGATAAGTGTTTTTATTCCAAAATAAACCATAGGAATAAAATATGATCCTTTTGTCCAAATTTATTTTATTAGGAAATTTATTATTATTTTATTTCAAGAAGAGTTAAAAGTGATAAATTCAATGTTAAATAACTAAACCATTTTTAATATAGGATCATACAGAAGATGATGTAGACTATAAATATTAATTGGAAATATAAAAATATTTCCAACATAATGGTATTTAATTTTTAAATTTAATAAATTAAATATATAATTTTATTTAAGATACAATGATGATTCCGTAATTACCTTATTAATGAATGATTAAAATAATTTATATTATAAATATCCAAATAAATGTAAATTGAGGTGTATGATTAATTCCATTAATTTTATAGGTTAATATGGAAAGTTATTGTTGATTAAATTAATTATTATCTCAGTTATATTATTTTTATACTTTCACAGAAACAAAAAAACAAATAGTGTCAAAATTGACATAAATGAGTTTTTGAAACAAATACAATATTATTAATTGATATAATATTCCTAAAAATATTAGGTTCATCCGAAGGACATAGATAAGTTTATATATATTAATTATTAACCACTTGGTGTTCTATTTGATTTTTATAGTAATTTTATTAAACATTTCTTATAATAATACAAGAATACATAGTATAAGTTAAACTATCTAACTAAGAGTAAAATCTAAAAGATAAGGTTAATATGGTGGCCTAAACCTATATAAAATCAATTGGTTGAGATTTTTTCAACCCATCCCAACCTTAGTATAGAATGAAATCATTTTGGAGCCATTATTAAGTGTCCCTCACCTCTCTTATAAAATAGTACATCCCCCTCTCTGAATTTCAAAACGCCAAAGCCATTTGGAAAGGCCAAACAGTGCATAATGTTCCTCCCAATAACCCTCACTTCGACCAAAAGACATAATTTTATCAGAAATCCAACCTAAGGGTCCCTTTTGATAAACTCAAATGGAAACACCTGATGAACTGGAAATAATTTTTCCACTCTCTTTCATGTTGTTTTATTCTTCCACTTCATATTTTAGTGTTGTTTTCATACCAGAATAATAACTCCAGTAACTTGTAAATATTATTATGTTATTATAATTATGATTCAACCATATTAGTTATTCAATCTATCCTATAAATTAAAAAGTCACCTTACATGCGGACGTATGGCTTACGGTCTCCACATCGTGGTGTATTTTGTTATTCAAAAGCATCATAATTTGAATGGGTATAATAATTGATGTAAGTGATGTGAATAATAAATATAAAAAGTTAATTATTCTATATTTATTATATACCATCCAATTACATACTATTTCTCCATCATTATAATGATATTTTTGCTCGTGCGTATGAACGGATTACTATCTCCAAAAATGCGATGAAAATCATTCCCAATCATAATCATTCAAAAATAATATTAATTTTTTGACTAAAAAAATATTTACGAAATTAATATCATTTTTTATATGAATCAAATACATCTTATCCATTATAAACATGTCTTACATAACACATCATATAAAAGAAAATGAATGAGTTAACACTTGAAACAATTATACTACTGAAATATTATTTAACAATGAAATAATAGAAGATCTTATATGACATAATATTTATGTATGTGGTTCCTGTATAATTTAATAACCATTATTTAAATATTAATAAGGAGTTTAACTTATCCTCGATCAAGGAAAATTACAAGGTAAAGGTTAATTCTATTATCTTTTCATTATCAGAGGTTGTTTATACGTAAGTATCTACTGGGACCTCTTTATCATCCACGTCCATGTTTCATCAAAATGCAATTCAAAAAAACATTTCTATTTCCCATACTATGGGTTAAATTCATTTAAACCCTTGATTGAATTTTTATAAAAATGTTATAAATTAATCTTCCCATCATTTTCCAAAAAATGCCCTTTGCGACCTTTTCGAAAAAATTAAGGAAAGAATGTTTTTCAACTTATACGGCGAGTGCGGCTACTTTCCATCATTATAAAATCTTCGAAGCTTGCCTTACAAGCTTATAAGAAAATTTTAAGAATAAATGATTTATTTTATAATAATTTTACTTTAAATTATTTCAAAATATAATGATATATTTCTCAAATAGTTTTGATTTCATCTATGTCAACATCCTTTGAGAGATTTTACACTTGTTTGAAGTTTATTTATTATGATACAATCTTCTATATGTTTTTAATGTTTTGGAATATGTTTGACTAAAGATGTGTTATTTTTTTACCATTCATGGTTTATGGTTAAATTATTTATATTTCATATGGTAGTTATAATATTAATGTTTATGTTATGTTTCAATATTTTCCAAAAAGGAATACATTGTGCACTTTAAGTAATGGGTGGAGCCCGCTATAACTCCTTGAGGCATCAGTAGGACTCATGAGAAAAACTAGTGTCTTGTCACAAGGCCTTGAAAAAATCTTATTTGTTGTCTTGGCATGAGGCTTTGACTATGTGGTTATCAAGTCAGGCATTATGCATTCCATATTTATGAAATTATCTATTGATATTACATGTGATTATTCGACCTCGAGAATATCCATTTTAATTAGTAAATGGAATTATTAGTTTTACCTTATCCATGTAATGCTGAATTTTATGTTTAAAAGGCTTGTGTTTTAGTATTACACATTTCTTTAAATGTTTATTCTTATTTATGAAAGAATTTTTCATATGGTTATCCTTACTAAACAACTGAGCTCTCCCCTTCCTATGTTTTATTTTTCCCTGGAAGTGAAGAATTATATTATTGTTGACTTGTAGGGATGGGATAAGAGATATAAGTGTGTTCCAAGGGGAAATAATATTTTTGTTGTTTTAATCTAATGATGTAATGTAAAACACATATTTGTACCTCATATTTCAAAGACTACTAAACTAATCGGTCCTTTGGGACATGATCACATGTGATCATTCCAATGTTATGTAATAATACATTGTCCATTGGTAATTAAAGTCAGGTAATTACAGTTGGTATTAGAGAACGTTTAGTAAAAAATTATGAAGCTATATTTAGAAGAAGTCTTATTAGAGAACATTAACCTATGATATACTTTTATGATTAGTATAGAAGAACATCCTAGAATTATGGTAATGTTGAGATTTTATTAGTTTTTCAATCCATACATCCCTATCTGGTTATGAGAAATTAGAGTCAGCTCTGCACATATGTAACTAAAAGTGAAAACTCCGACAAGGATTTTCTGGGTTGACTGGGGTATACTAGTAAACTACAACGGGCCTTGCTGCACTCTTTGTTACGACACTCCTTATGGAGACACATAGGATAATTCACATTTTCTTTACAACATATTATGAAGGATTTATGATTATATAACTCCTCAATGAAAACATTTTTATGATTATGGATTATATCCATAAATAGTTAAATTTATGTTATGTGTTTTACAAGTTTGGAGTTATTTATTGAGAATCACATACAATTCTAGTATATGAAATTGTATATAAATGATTCCTAATGGAAGGAATGGAAACCGTATCAAAAAATTTAATCTATATAGAGAATTTTTCCCTACTCTAGATAATTATATTGGAGTTCGTGATGCATCTGGGAAAGATAAGCTTATCACTATACTGTTACAACTCACTTAGGTTATGAAAAATAACCATACCCATATGGAACACCCTGATCCACAATGCAAAGGATAAATGTTAAACCCATTCATGAGGAAACAACTACCCACATTCAATGGGTCTAAAAATCAATTTGTTTCAGAGCAATGGATAATTTCCTTAGGGAAAATATTTCATGCTTTGGGGAGTAGCGAAAGGGAAAAAAAATTAATGGGAGTTTATCGCCTCACGAGAGATACAGATCAATAGTGGTCATTAATTCAAAACACAAATAAGGATAAAGATGTATCATATATGGAATGGAGGGAGTTTAAATAGATCTTCATAGAAAAATACATTCTTCATGACAATCAAGAAGATATGGAAAGAAAATTTCTGAGTCTGAGGCAAAAGGAGGATGGGATTGTCGCAAAGTATGAAGATAACTTTACAAGGACATAAAGGCATAAATCAGATTATATACATAAAACAATGAGTAATATTGATCGATTCAATGATGGGTTAAAACAATTTATGCAACAAATATTGGTCTAACAATCCTTATCATTGTACGAAGATATTATCTCTTGTACTATCAAGACAATAAAGTAATTCTCTATGTCTTCTGACACTAATGCAAACTAGTTGAATAAGAGATGTGATGAACACTCTAGAAATGGAAATAAGGGATGAAGGTAAAAGTTGAATATCCATCCTATGATAAATGTAGGAAGAAACACCATGGTACTTGCCTTAAGGGAATGAGAGTTTGTTACATGTTTGATGAAAAATTACACTATGCTCATGATTGTAAGAAAAAGAAAGAGGATGTTAATGTTGGATTCTACAATTTTAGAGAAATGGGGCATTATGCAAATTAATTTCCAAAGATACATGGAATCTTACCTCATTAAAGGCCATGAGAAAATGCCCAAGCATATGTGGTCACTACTACTATGGTTGAAGCTCGGAAAGACGTGGTGGCTGGTAATTTAAAGGTTTCCTCAAGTTTATCCAATGTATTTTATTGATTCTATATCATTTCATTGTTTCGTATCTTCCCGGTTTGTAAAGAAAATTAGATATTTCTAATTTTATTTAACATGAGAGTTGTTTTTAAAAACTCTTTAGGGATGTATCATTGCAAAAATGTTTTGTGAATCAGTTCCCATAATGACATATAAATTTTATTTACCTGCTTATCTCATTGTCATACACATGGTTAAATTCGATATAATCCTCAGAATGGATAGGAATTTAGACCATGATGCGAAAATTAATTATAAGAAGAAGGAGGTATCAATTTTTGATGATGATAAAGGGTACATTATCATTAGTGAAAAACGTCACCATCTGATTCATATCTATCGCCACCCCCAGTAACTCATCTAAATTCAATTATTGGCGTGGAATAGAGTGAAATAACTATGGGTGAGGAATGGAATGTTCAAATAGAGGATGTACATGTTGTGCAAGAGTATTTTGATGTGTTTCTAGAGGATTTAGCTGGACACCCTCAATATTGATAAATTTAGTTTTACATTGATTTAATTCTTAGTTCAAGGCCTACATCAGAGACCCCTTATACAAAGAACACTACGGAATTAGTGGAAGTAAATAAAACACTAGATGAATTGAGTAATAAAAGATTTATTTTCTCTTGTTTTTCACCATGGGGAGCCCCTATTGTTTTAATTAATAAGAAAGATGGATATATGAGGTTTTTCAATGATATAGGGAGATCAATGCTTTAAAAACAAAGAAAAAGTATCCCTTTCATCGCATTGATGATTTATTCAACTAACTTCATGGAGCTAATTATTTTCCGAAGATTAACCATTGATCTGGATATCATCAGTTGTGTGTGAAGAAGGAGGGTATTTCGATGTAAGCATTTCGTATCAGGTATAGGCATTAAGAGTTTACTGTAACACCTTTTGGACTGACTAATGCACCCTATGACATCATGGATGTAATGAAAATAGTTTTCAAGGAATATATTGATGAATTTCTAGGGTTATTTATCGATGATATATTGTATTACTCAAAAATCTATGAAAATCAGGGAAATCACTTGTGCACTATTCTCAAAACCCTCAGAAAAAATGATTTATATGGGATGTTCATCAAGTGTGAATTCTAGAATTAAGAGATTTTATATCATAGAAATATTGTCTCTAAGTATGGAATTTCTAGTGACCCTTCAAAGACCATGGAAATCCATGAATGGCCATCACCGACGATTATAACTGGCGTACTCAGTTTTATTAGTTTAGTAGTTAATTATCGATTTTAGGTCCATAATATTTCCTTATTGGCTAACCCATTAACCAAGCCCACGCGAAAAGAGGATAAATTAGATTGGAAAAAAGAATATTGAGAATGTTTTGATGAACTAAAAAGAAGAATACTCAATGCTCTTATATTGACTCTACAATCGGGGAATGATGGGTTTTTTATATATAATGATGATTCAAAAATAGGACTTGGTTGTTTTCTTATGCAGAGTGATAGAGTTATTGAAAATTCATCCTAGAATATAAAAATTCATGAATAGTACATTCCCACTCCTGATATTGTGTATGATGCTATAATCATTGCTCTGAAAATATGAAGAAACTATCTCTATGGTGAAAAATGTGAGATTTATACTGATGACATGTGTTTGATGTATATTTTCTCAATAAAAGAAATTGATATGAGGAAAATATGATGGCTTTAACTACTCAAGGATTATTATTTAACTATAAACTACCACCTGAGGAAGGAAAATAAGGTTGAAGATGCTTTCAGTAGAAAAGATCATGGAGTTTTTAACAATATGAGAGTTGAAAGAGATCATATTTTCATAGATCTAGTAAAGATGTAAATGAGAAAAACTAGGGATGGTGAAACATCAATACATTTTCAAATAGTTTCCAAACCATCATTTCTAGAAAGGAATAAGAGTTCTCATACTGATGATGAGTTGTTTAAAAAGAAGATTAAAGCTATAAATGATGGGAGATTGAGTGACTTCGAATATGAAGATGGAATTTTGAATTATTGGAAGAGACTATGTGTTCCCAATATACCTGAACAAAAAAGGGAAGGGTTTGATGAATCTCATTGCTCTAATTTCTCTATACACTCTAGTAGCACTACGATGTATAGATATTTGAAGGAATATTTTTGGTGGGACATCATGAAGAGGGATAATGTGGATTATGTGTCAAGATATATGGTTCTTCAATAGGAGAAGGCTAAATGGAAACATTATAGAGTAGTCATGAAACCTTTTCCAATACCTGAGTGGAAATGGGATGATATTATGATAGAATTTTTCATGGGACTACAATTGAATCCTTGAAGGAATGATGTGATATGGGTCATTGTTGATTGTCTTACCAGGTCAGCACATTTTCTTATTATAAGATAAGATTTACCACTAAAACTTTTAGCAAGACTATATATTATTGAAGTCATAAGACATCATATTGTACCTCTATCAATTGATTATAATAGTGATCCCCATTTTACATCAAGATGCTGGAAAAACCTTGAGAAGGCCCTGAATACTGATCTTTGTTTGGGCACTGCCTACCACCCTCAAACTGATTGACAATCAGAAAGAACTATTCAAACCATAGAAGACATGTTGAGTTCATTGTCACTTGGCATTCATGGTATGTGGGATCAATATTTACCTCTGGAATAATTTTTCTATAAAAATATCTTCCATTCTTATTTTAGATGGAACCATATGATAAGTTATATGGAAAAAGATATCGCACACTAACCTGTTGGGATTATGTTGGTGAAAGAAATCACGTAGGCCCTTAACTTGTTGAGGAAATAATTGAAAGGGTGATGGTTATCAAACCCCACATCAAAGAAAATCAATGTATGTAAAAGATCTATGTTGATACCTGATGAAATTATTAGGAATTTAAAGTAAGAGATCATATTTTCTTGATGTAATCTCCATGGAAGGGTGTTATACGATTTGGAAATAAGGGAAAATTATTTCCCAGGTACATCAGTCCTTTCAATATTCTAGAACGAATTGGACTAGTAGCTAATCATTTGGAAATGTCGCCAAGTCTCTCCAAAGTTCATGATGTGTTCCATGTATAGCTATTTAGAAAATAAATGCCAGTGCCAATCCATGTACTCACCTATAATGAAATTGAACCGGAACCCGACCTGTATTATTATGAAAAGACTATTAGAATTCTTGATACCATAGAACATGTCTTGAGAAATCGGACGACACGTCTGGTGAAATTTCTATAGAGAAATAATAAGATGGAACAGGTAACCTGGAAACCTCAGGAAATTATAGGGAAGAACCACCAAAATTTCATCATTCAGAAATAATCGTGAAATTTCAAGGATGAAATTATTTAAAGGAGGGGAAAATGTAACACCCCATGATTCCATGTTAAGATTCTCTTTTAATAATGCAATAGATTGTGTTTTATACAACGTGGAGTTTTAACACACCATGTCCAACACAACTAATCGTTAAGAATAATAATAAACACTTTTTGAAATTTTATAAAATTTATTTTTCAAAATGGACATCATTTTGTTGTTTGGAATATCAAAATTGTCATATGGTGAATTTTTGGTATTTTTCAGAAAACATTGAATTTTTAATGAATAGTGAAAACAATGCGTTATTGTTTAAAACTAACTTTTTATTTATGTAATTAGTTATTTTATTTAAATATATATTAGGTAAAAATATATACATAATACCTATATATCATCAATGTAATTTATTGGAGTCATTTTATAATAATATTAGAAATATAAAATTTTATTTAACTTTTAACCGTCTTTTAACCACTTTCAAGGCTCATTTGAAAATTTGCATAAAATGTAATTTAATTTCTTCTGTGAATTTAATTTCAAAAATCCAAGAGATACGATTGACATCATTATGTACAGTGTGATTCAATAAGATGAAAATAATTTTTTACGAATAGTAAATTTTGCCTTTTATTTAACATGGTAAAAAGTAAATAAGGTAAAAAAAGGTAAAAATGATATAATAATTACCCTAACACATGTCCTAATTATATTGGATTAGTTTTATTTGACCAAAATAAACCATGGTAATAATATATGATCCTTTTTGTCTACATCAATTAGATTAGGGCATTTATTATTTTTTTTATTTCAAGATGACTTAAAAGTGTTAAATTCAGTGTTTAATAACAAAAAAAAATTTATAGGGTTCTACATATGATAAATTCGACTATAGATATTCAGTAGAAATATAAAATTATTTCCTACATAATGGTAGTTTATTTTCAATTTTTAATATTAAAATAATTATATTAATTTACAATATAATTAGGATTCATTAATTACCATATTAATGAAAGATTAAAATAATTGATATTATTAATATCCAAATAAATGTAAATTGAGACATCAGATTAAAATCCAATAATTTTATATGTTAATATGACATTTTAGGGTGGATTAATTATTTTTTAGGTGTGATAATGTTTTTATGACTTTCACAAAAACAAAATACCAAATAGCATCAAAATTGACATAAATGAGTTTTTAAAGAAATACTATATTATTAAATGATATAATATTCCTAAAAAAATAAGGTTAATCTAAAGGGAATAGATAAGATCGTCTATATTAATAATTAACCACTTTTGGTTCTCTTGGTTTTTTATTGTATGTTTATTAACCATTTATTACAATGATACAAAAATACATGGAAAACGATAACCTATTTAACAAGGAGTAAAATCTAAAAGATAAGGTTAATATGGTGACCTAAACCTATATAAGGCATGTTGGTTGAAATATTTTAGACCCATGCCCAACAAATCCTTAAAATAAATCATTTTGGGGTTATCATAAACTAAATCTGATTGTATAATAAAATAATCTTTTATTCTTTTCCTAAAGTTACCATCACCTCTCTTATAAAAGGGTACTTACCCTTTTCATTAATTTTACACCTTCAAAGCCATTTTCCTCATCCAAAATCTGCTAAAATATCCCTAAAAATACCCTAACATCTACCTAAATGCGTTAATTTTATCAGAATTCTACCCTATGGATCCGTTTGATCAACACAAAAGGAAACTCTTAAAAAAGATGTAATAATTTCACTACCTCTTTCAAAGTTCTTTTCATATTCCACTTCCTCTTTCTTTGTTGGTTCCATCCCAAAATAATAAGTCCAATATCTTATACATAATGTGATGTCATTATTAATATCATAATACCATGTTCATTATTCTATCCATCATATAAATGAAAAGACAGTATACATGAGAACGTACTTCTTAGCGTCTCCCCGTCGTGGTCTTGTTTGTTATTCAAACACTTAATTATTTAGATGTGAAAAATAATGAGTGTAATTGATGTAAATAATAAATATATCATGTTAATGATTATTTATATATTATTTACCATCCAATTATACACTATTTCAATATCAATGTAATGATATTTTCGCTCTTGCGTACGTACGGATTACCTTCACCATGAACGCGATGAGATTCATTCCCCATCGTAATCATTCAAGAATAATTTTCATTTTATGATTTAGAAAATAATTTCTAAGAACATAATATCATTCTGTATATTAATCCAATAAACTTTATCCATAACAAACATGACTTACATAACAAAACATATACAAGAAAATGAATCAGTTAACCCCCGTAACGATTATATTATGGAAGTATTGTTTATAATGAAATATTAGATGATCATATATGATATCATATATATGTATGTTTTTATTGTATAGTTTAATATGATTGATTTAAATATTATACAGGTGGTTAAAATACACTAAATCATGTAAAATTACAAGCTAAGGGTTAATTCAACAATCTCCTCATTAGCCGAGGTGGTTTATATGTGAGAATCTACTAGGACCTCATTATCATCCACATCCGGGTTTCATACAAATATATCTCCAAAACAGGTTGTTTTTTTAAACTATGTGTAAAATTTATTTTAACCCTTGTTTTTCTATTTATAAAATTCTTATAAATTAATTTTTTCATCATTTTCTAAACAAGGTCCTCTACGACCTTTTCGACAAAATTATGGAAAGAATTTTTTTTGGTGCGTGCGACTATTTTCCATTGTTATAACAACATAAAAGCTTCCCTTACAATCTTATAAGATCATTTTCAAAATTGCTGATGAATTTTAAAATTATGTGTCTTTTAAATGATATGAAAATAAAAAACTATATTTCTCTCATGTAGTTTTGATTTCATCCAAGTCAACATCCTTTGATGGATTTTACACTTATTTGAAGTTGATTTTTCATGGTACACTCTTCCATTTTGTATTAAATGTTTTGGGATATGTTTGACTATATATGTGTTATTTTAATACCATTTATTGATTATGGTTAAATTATTATCATTTATTATGCTAATTTTAATATGAATTTTTTTTTTATGTTTCAATATTTTCATATGAATAATGTATTAGACTTAGTATGTGACGGGTGGAGATTGTTATAGCACCTCGATGAATTGGTAGGTCTCTTTAGACAAACTAGTGTCTTGGCATAAGGTCTGAAAAAAATCGTATTTTATGTCTTGGCATGAGGCCTTGACTATATGGTTTTGACGTCTGGCATTATGAATTTCGTCATTATGAAATTGGCTATTGATATTACATGTGATTATTTGACTAGTAGAATATCAATTCAAGTAAGTAAATGGAGTTATTTGTTTTATATTTTCCTTGTTATTCATAGGTTTATGTTTAAAAGGCTTGTGATTTAGTCTCATACAATGCCATAATTCTTTATGTTTATTTATGAATATTTAACCTATATTTTTATCCTTACTAAGAACCTAAGCTCACCCCTTCCTATGTTTTATTTTTCCCAAGATATGAAGATGAATATTATGGTCGACCTATAGATATAGGATAAGAGATATAAGTGTGTTAAAAGGGGACAAAATGTTGTTTTTTTATATAATGATTTAATGTAAAACTTTTTTTGTATCTAGTACTTCAATGTCTACTAAACTGATCTGTCTTTCGGTACTTTACACCTAGTGATCATGCCAATGTTATGTAATAATGCACCAAATCTGGGTAACTATGATTGGGGTGTTAATTTTGGTATTCATCACACGTCATAAAAAAAATCCCTCTCCAAGGTAAAGAACCTTTTTCGAACATATTCAATCATGGTTCCACAAGAGCTCTCACACACACAAACACATTTGAAAACTCCTAAAAGTTCCCAATGGAATTTAAATTTTATTTTATTAACAACAATTTTACGGATCTATTTTATATATTTTTACCCATATAAATTTATCTAGAAACACAACCTCAAATGTATATATATATATGTACATACATATCTCATTGCATAAAAACTCATATTCTTGTTTGAAATTGAACATAGAGAGAGAAATATATACATATTAATTTGTGTGTACCTATGTGTAGAGCCATCATCTTTGTGTGTGTATATTTATGCATCTATGTATATATGTATCTATTTATTGTTCAAACCGATCATTAATATAAAAATTAAAGGGTAATTTATATTTATAGAACACTTATATAATTCACATTAACTATAAAACACATATATATTTACATTTAACCCCTTAATAAATTAAACATTCATTTATTTCACAAATAATGAAATAAATTTATATTTTTGTTGAAAAAATATTACAAAAAAACATTCCTTGAAGCCTGGGAATATGATCCAACTTGAAAAAAAAATTTATCTTATAGCGGGTCTTGATAGTCAATAAAAACGATGATTGGATGAATTTTTTTAATTTTGTATAAATTATATAATATTATATTCATTCTTTTTGAAAAAATTGAAAAATAACCCATATGGAAAATGTAGTAATGATTCATTTTTAATCCTTTGTAAACAGTGTAAAAATTATTTTAAAACGATCTTTATCAATATTTCAATCATAAATAATAAAATTATTGATTATTTTAAAATATCAATAACCTGAAATAAATATATTAGGAATGAAAACCATGAAAAATCATTTTTAATTTAATGTCCCTTACCTAGAGTCCCAAATTGATTCATTTATCGCTCTACCATCTTGAGTAATGAAATTATATTATATTTATACCAGCTTATTAACATTTTTAATTTTTATTTGATTTTAATTTATGCATTTATTTTATTTTTTATCTTGATTAAATTAGTTACTAAAAATGTTATATACACATTGGATAATTCTAGTAAACATAATTTATAAGTGAAAAACGAAATCAGTAGGTTCACTATTTCCAAATGGATAATGGTTAAATAATCAATTGAATCATAATACCGAAAAAAAATTGAAAAAAATTAAAAAAATCAGAACAATCCATTGAATGTTGAAATAAAAAAAAATGAGTCATTTCATCGGTGTGGTAGTCCTAATATACACACAAGTATTGTTCCAATTTTAATTATAAATGGAATATAATAATGGAATATAATATCATAATTTTACATAATCCTAATTATGTTATACATGTAAAATTTATTACTTTTTTTCTCCTTAAGACCATCCTTGTTAGTAAGTTATGAAAAAAATCACATTGATTTGTGGAGGTTGTGTTCCACACATACATGCATGAAAATGTATTAGTTACCAAAATATATTAAGGTTATAAAGATAATTAATACATCATATTAATAAAATAAATGTAATGTAATGGAAAATATTATGTACACCTTACTTTTAACTTTATAACCTACCATTTGTAGTGGTTGTATAGAACAAAACCCATAACTTTGTGGATGTGGATGTCCATGTGTTTGAACAAGCAATGTTTTAATTTAATATAGGGAGAAAATGTGATACAAAATATTATTTAAAAAAAATGAAACTATAGAATTGATGTGATACTGATTTCATTATTTATGTAGTTGTTAAAAATCGATTTTAAGGATTTCTAATGTGAAATTAAATGGAAATAGGTCAGTTAGGACTTATAAATCCACCTATGAAATCTCTCTCTGGCATACACATTATGCCTTATAGTATAGGTCATTTCAGAATACTATGACCTCTATGAAATTTTCAGGATAGTGAAGAATGGGTTTTTAGGTTTTTTCCTTGAAAGTGGATGAAAATCTGTAAAAAATTGTGGAGAGGAGAACCCTTATAGATGATAGGGGAGGCGAATCATCTATATAATGAAGAATCACTATATGTAATTATCATGAAATTTTTGACCAATTTTTTAAATAAGAAATACATAATATTATAAGGTTAAATAAACTCAATGAATCACAGATAAACTAGTTTCATTAATATTGAATGTCTTGTATCTTAATTTTCCCATAATTATTGGTATAGTTCTATCACAATGGATAATATAATGGAAGTGGCCATAAAAAATGAAATTGACTACATTACTAAATATTACCATCAAGATTCCAAATTTGAAATGAAATTCTTTTAATGACTCGTAAATTTAGGGGAAATTTTTTCCTTATTGTTTTTGGGATTTTGCGAGTAGGCAGTTTCTGACGGCAACTGATTTGGAGGCCCGGTGTGCCCGGAATCAATTTCTGAAGATTAGCTCGGGTACGTTCAGTGAACGAATGAGCATGTTTTTCTAAATTTTGAACCGGTTCTAAGAATCTATATCTGAGGGAACCGATGGAACCACAGCACCGGTAATTTCTTAGGAAGACATTTCCTAGAGTTCCTTTTGCTCGGGAGGTGATGTTAAAAATGGGAGGAATAAAAATAAATTTTTTTACAATTTATTTTTATTTTTTTAACCGATGGTTAAGAATTGTGGAATATGAAGATGGAAGGATGTTTGGGTGGTGCCCACACGAGCACCAACTTTTCAAATTCCTCAAACCTCCCATTATAATTGCAAACCCCCACTTTTTGTGTAACAGACCCGCACCCCCTATTAATAGCAGTTCAACTCTCCCAAATTAAATGGACTGTTAATTATCTCTTCAATTAATATAATTAATTTGGATGAGATCTTTGAATTTCTTTTATTGATGGAGTTTTTATGTGTGTGTAAGTAATATAAGACAATGTCTTATTTTATAATGGGGGATTTGCTGTGTGGAGGAGAGAACTCGTGACGATTTTCTTCTTCCTTCTTGGAGAACGCGAAGAACACCGAAGCTTCGATGAAGAACATCATCTCATCTTCTCATCTTTTCTCCACGTCGAAGGAAGCGAGACACCGCATTCTTCATCGGGAGAACATCGACGATGTTTACGGAATCTCGTCCCGCGATACCGGCTTCCACGACGTCTTTTTCCCGCGATGAACCTCGATCGATGACTCCATCGAGGTAGGGGGTTTTTTGTTCGTGAATATCCTTTTCCGTTCATAGTCTTTCATTTTGGGCCACCTGATATCGTTATAATGGGAGGAGGTTGGACCACACAAACACGGCCGACCTTCCTCCCCCTTAGTTGTTGAATTCATTGCGGCTCGAACGAAGGCAGTGCGGTGCAACGGCACCAAGCGGAATCAAGGAGGAACACGGCGAAGAAGCGCGCTGCCGTCACGCTGCGCCGTTGAGGATGAATGAAGCCGCGGCCGGAGTTAGGCCGCGTCGAAGTGGAGCAGCGCCGTCGCGCTGCAGTAGTCATACAAGCCCATGTCTTGAAGCCATGGAGGTGCAAGGATAGGCGGCCAGAACCGTCGGCCGCTGGCTCTTCGGAAGGGTGGGACCGCGGGGTCCCGCAGTGGCAGAACCGGCTGGTTTCCGTGAAATCCGGGGGTCGTAACCCTTGGATGGAAAAGGGCGGGACCCCTTGCGGGGTGGGGGGGGGGGGGGTGGGGGTCTCAATCAAGGGGAGGGGCTGCGCCTCCCCCTCTGTATCCCGCCCGGCCAATTGGGCGAGCTGACTGGACGCGCGGGCCGCGCCCGCGCCAGGCCAACCGGCCGCGCCCAGGCCGGACCGGCCGCACTGTGCCGGGCCAGGCTGTGACGTCTGGGTCGCGCCCTAATGGGTCGGACCCGGGACAGGGTCGGGTCGACCGGGTTCAGGCCGACCCAAGGGGTCTTGGGCCGGGTCGGTTCGGGCCCAAAAACCCCTAAAACTGGTCAGGTTCATTTAAATGCCCGTAACATAGGCTGCATACCTCCGATCAATGCACCGTCAGTTGCAATGAGATCATTGGATAGATGCGGTCGTTTCGTTATATTAAACTATCGGTTTAGGAGAATTTTGTGTATGGACAGGTTGGTTCGAGCACGAATCCAAACGGGCCCTTAGAGCGGAAACGCTTATAACTTGAGCTCCGAATGTCCGATTTACGTTCCATCAGCTTCTGTGGATTCGTCTTAGTGAGACAAACTTTTTGGATTACTCCACTAGAGGTTTTGACACAGTTGGAGTGATGTCGGGTTGGTTTTGACTTAAAAACCAACCGGGCCCCTGAAACAAAAAATCCAATAACTCTCAGACCGGGCGTCGGATTGACGCGACGTCTGTATCGTTGAGTTCATTTTGTCTTTAAGGAATTTTGTGATACATCAACTCTGGTCTACGTGATATTTTATGTATCGACCTCTTGGCTCTTGGAGCGGACCCTTCGGGAACGAGCGTGTTGTGTGCAGAAACCCTAGAGTTGGATGAGACTTGACGACTACTGATCGATCGACTCGGAGTATTTCGATAGCCCCGTGGGGAGCGCTTGGTTGTAGCGTCAGATCCCACAGTGAAGGGGCGATTGGTTGTAGCGGAATAGCCGCAGTACTCAACAGAAGGAGTACCTCTATAGGCTATGAGGGAAAGCGCTTGGTTGTAGCGGCAGACCCATTATGAGAAGCGCTTGGTTGTAACAACAGGCCCATAGTACTCCACAGGTGGAGTACTACAGTAGTCCAAAGTTAATTAGAAGCGCTTGGTTGTAGAGGCAGGCCCACTGTACTCGATAGAGGAGGAGTTCCCCAGCAGCTATAGGTTCGATGGTGAAGACTTTCGTACTTCAATCCTCCATGGGTTCAACGACGACGACAACCGTACTGAAATCCTCCGTGGTTTGGGCGGTGACGACTACAGTACTTGAATCCTACATGGGTCCGACAACATAGCTGGTCTAGTATCCTACGTGGGTCCCAGCTAGATGAATCATTAACTACATATGATCATCTCCTTTTTGCATTAAAAATGGTGTACACCTGTGTGAGCTGAGCCTTGACTTTTAATCATTATCTTCGATATGATTGACTTTCTTTCCTAGGTGGATTGGGTTGTGCTTTCCTATGTGTATTTGGTTGTACTTTCCTGTGTGGATGTGATGGAACATGGGCTTGGATGTTAGAGCCAAACTGGAATTGATGACTTAGGTATATGTATGGGAATATAATTTAGTAGTGTTGGATGTTACTTCGTGATTGTATCTTTCATTTGTGGATTATCCTTTGTGGATTTTGAGATACCTTCGGGGGTCTCGGGGTCCCTACTATGAACCGTATAATCATCCCCGCATAGGCTATGCCCACACAACGTTTTTTTGGATGCATATGACGGACAACGCTGATCATGGTTGAGGCATGTGGAGAAAGTCGGTACCTGGAGCTGGACCACTGGGCGGGACGTACACGGAGAGGACGGCTGGACCCGAGGAGCTGAGAGGGCTATCTATACCCACCCATCAGGTGGGAATTCCAGTGGATGGCTCGACGTTTCTGCTTTACATTCAGTTGCTGTACATTCTTTCAGTTGTACTTTACTTCAGTTGGGTTTGTATTCTGGCCCATTTACTTTCCAGCACTTATAGTTATACCCATTTTACTTAGTGATTACATCAGCTTCCATACTCTGGTGTTTGTTTACTTTATAAATTCAATGCCTTCCCTTTTTATCGGATTTACGCCTTGGTGCTAGTTGCCAGCCCCTGCCCTAAGGAAGGCAGTCTTGGGGTAGTAATGGAACGGGTCCTGAGGACGGGTTGTGACAATTCTCAACATTGAATTCATATGGACGTTATAAATTAATTTCAATATATATGCTCAAAAGTAATGGAAAATGTTTTTAGAAACCTTTCATTTTAAACAAAAATAATTATACCATAATAAAATATAATAATGAAACCTATGTAATTCTAAAGATAATTTGAAATCATAGTATAAATATGTAAATTGTAAACCATTCAAAAAAATGTGCCTATCTAAATAATTAGAACAAATTATAGTTTATAAAAAATTGTATTTTCCAGTATTCACCTAGAAAACTAACTTTTTAGAAAAGTCCCATGTATATACCCTAACATAATTTATGAATTATGAATCTATAAAATGATTTAGATATATAAAATGCATAATATGAAATTTAGACATTTAATTATTAATTAAAAAATATCAAAAGGAAAAAATTTCTACTAGAATAAAACCATTTCATTTCTAGCTAAAAAATTATATAACATTAAAATATTATATATGTGTTAATAGAATGTATTTATAAAGATTATTTTTAAATTAAATTTAATTATTATTTGTATTACACATATTTTCAAAATTAGGAGTTAATAGTTTTCACATTGATCATATATTTAAAGGCATACATTCCCTTTTCAGGTATTATCTGATTGGGTTTTAAGGTGAATAATGATATTTTAGGATACATTTGCTGGGTTTTTAGATGAACATATGATAGAGGTATAGGTATAATATATGGTTGGTATATAATTCTAGTTCAATTAAATTGCAGTTATTTTTGGGTAATATTAATTTAATTTATGAGTATATATGATTAAGGAATATATCGATCTGTAAGTGATTCATATTGATTTGGATAAAGGTTATGTTGAATTCGTAGAGAATAATATTCCATGAATATTTTATTTAGAATACAGTAATAATGATATTAAATTTATTTTTAATTTAAATTATGAATAGAATTCTTTATTGGAAACCCTAAGGATAAATATAAATATATTAAAAATTAATTTATATTTGCTAATGTGAAGAGTTTTTTTGTCAATGTTATACTTATTTGGTTTAAAGCGTGTGGTTATTGTGTAAATAATAGACAAAACTAAATATATTAGCACGAAAAATATTGGTTGATTGTTAACTTGATCTCAACTTGGTGCACAACAACCGAGCCTAACATCATTATAGGTTTTTCACACTAGGGATACACTATAGATGATTTATATATTATTTTCTAACCACTATAATGAATCAAATAATCTTTTCTATCTGAAATCATAACTATATTAAGAATAAAATTATATCTTTTCTATTTCAGTGGAAATAATATTTTTAGGAATTAGGGTATTTTAAGTGATTGAATGTAACACATTATGATTTTAGAATGTACCTTCAATTAATTAGATATTATATTGAATTTTATGTTTCACGTGAAACATTGATATAAAATTAAAAATAAATATTTAAAAATTAAATATAACCTTTAATAAACCATGAGATGAAAATATCAAAGATCATTATAATATTAACAATAAAAGTAAAACCTCATGAAAATAAAAATATAGTTAAAATAAAATATTTTAAATCGTTAAATATTAATTTATTTTGTGTTATAATACTAATTAATTATTGAAATTTTTAGTAATAAGATAAATAATTAAACTCAATTGGATGTTATTAAAATCATTTAGTGTATAAAATGATTATTTTAAAAATAATTGTATCTTATATATATTTTGAACTATAATTTAAATTAATTTAAATGAAAACCTATAAATTATTATAATAATTAAATGTTTCAATGTTCAAAATAATATATTAACAATAATTAAATTAGTAATTGATGCTAAATAATTTAAAGAACACTTAATGTTTAAAAATTTATTTTCATTATTAATTTTTTTAATTATATAACAAAATTTCATTTTAATATTTCAATTTAATGAATTAAAAATATTAGTTTCATTAAGAGGAATTTATTTTTATAATACAAATTTTGAAATTATTTTTATGATAATTTTGACGATTTTCTATAGAAGTTAATTTTTTGGTGAATAGTAAAAATATAATTTTTTAAAAATACCACAAAAAATATGACATCATCATTATGCGGGAATGGATTAAAATTTAATTAAACCATTTTAATGGAATAATAAATATATAATGAGTAAAATATAATATTTAAAAAAATTATGTATAATTTATAATCCCATGATTGAAATATTGGAATTAATACAATATTTTATTGTAAAAAGAAAATTTGTTTGGTCCTTTTCCAAAAATTAATTATTAAAATGATTCCATTCAGTTTATGTTTTGTTTCAAAATCCAATGAATAAACATTAAATTTCATAGTAGTTAATTTTATTACTAATATTAACCTATATAAAAATTTCTATTCTTAAAAATGAAATTTTTCTAAAAAAAATTAATACATTATGTAGACTTATATTGACGTATGTTTTTTATCGCCTTTATAAATAAAATTCAAAAAGTATATTTATTTTTTAAATCAGATTTTACAAATGAGTTAATAATTCAAATTTCAATATTTTAATACAAATTGTTCACAATGTAAAAAATTTTCACCACCGTCATGGTTAAAATGGGGTAGAAATATTAAATCAAGAGATAAAGACACTAAAATTGAAAAAATCAAATATCTAAATGGGCGGTTGAGGTATTTAAAGTATTTAAAATACCTTACACTCATAAATTAAATATTTTAGATTTATAATCCTTTAATATTATAATCATTTAAATAGTACGAAATTAATATTTATGAAAATGACACATTAATCTATAATAAAAGGACCCCTTCCCCACCCCACTTATCCTCGCAAATCAAGCAAATTATATTTAACCAACATATCCTATATACCTTCCCAACCCTATTTTGAATTTGTTATAGATTTTTTATCTCTAAAATATTAATCTATGATGTACTAATAAGTGTTATGTAGGAGAAAATAAATGTAAGGGTTAATTAGTTTAATAGATTTATTTCAAGATTCATTGGTTTTCTTCCTACTCCAAATCTATTATAACCATAATAAAATAAAATAAATCAATTTTGAAATTATAATAAAATTTTACTTTGTTTTTGATATAACCATTTTGAACCTTTATACCATCCATTCAAAAAAAAGTCATCTCCTCTCATTGTAAGATCACCAACTCCCTAAATGATGTATTTCTTTTTTCATAACAACCATACATGTATGTTTATAAAAAACATTAAATAAAAACGATGGATATTTTGGAAGTGCTTAACATTTTAAAGGATAAAATTTCCAGTATAGAAAGGAAATTTTTAATAAATTATCGTAGTGATTTTAACAGTCTAAAAATGAGTATATCAATAAATATTTTATAATGTGAATCTATTTGAAATAAAATATTGAAATGTATAAATTTTTTACAATTACACTGAAAAAATTACAATTAATTGAATTTTTTTTGAGACTATATATCAATTTTATAATTCTATTCACCATTGAAAACAAACGAACATGATTTTTGAGAAATTAATTCACTAACCCCATGTGAAGGATTTTTAGAAATAAATACAATTAATGGATGAAATTAGATACATTATTGACCTTAAAAATTAAATTACAAGGATTATAGTACATTAATATACCATCAATGAGTATTTTTTTTAAATTCATGAGATTTTAGTGTATTGGACTATGTATGAATGCAATGCAAGAGTTAATTGTCTTAATTTCAATTCCAAGAGACATGATTCCAATTATGAACCAATTAAATTTTTTATTTTGTAAATATAACCCAACATATTTCTTATATCAATGTTAATTCTCAATTTATTATATTTTCAATTTATTTTAAACTCCCTAATTATTTTTCATTCAAATCAAACTTTTGATAAGTCGTATGGGTTAATATTAACGTAATTTACATTCATTAAGTTTTACAAAATAATTATAGAAATTTCACCATATATCTTTGGTTTATTTTACCCTGTGATTGTATTATATTTTAATTATAATATATTTTTTAATTTTATAGGTATTCAAGAAATTTATCCACCCATTTTCTCAAAATTCAACCAAATAGTTTCATTTATTTTCACTCGATATTATCCCAACATTACGATCAAGAATAATTCCCTTAAATGTTCATATTATATAAATTTTTGGATGAAAATTTTTCTCTTTAAAATTTGATTTTTAATTGCTCATTCTATTTTCATTGAAATTATTTATTTTTATTAAATTATTTTTAACATTATTATAATTATTAAATTTTAACATTCATTAAAATTTATTCAAAATAATCTCATTTTTAAGGTTTACCATACTGACACATTTTATTGAATATTAAACAATTTTTTCTTAATAAGGTTTCCTATTTTTTATTATCTTAATTTTATGAAGTAATTTCTATTAATTTTTTTTCTTTTTCATTTTAAAAATAAGTGTTAATTTTTTACAAAATCATATAAATAGATTTAATAACCCCTATGTATGTTTTATAATTTAACTCCATATTTTCTTTCATTAGCTATATATTTTTTGGTTTTTATATATGGAATTCAATCATATTTAAGATTTTAAATGCCCTCATTTCACTCTATTGAAAGATAATATTATGGATACTTATATATATTTTTTATAACCAATTTTAAAAAGCATTATTAAAATAAATTTTTTTATTTAACATCAATTTTTTACCCTAACTCCAAATGATTCATTTTTAATAAAATTATTATATTTCTGTTAACCTATAAATTCACTTAAAAATTTTGTAGTTCATACATAATATTTATTAAAAGTTCATTTTTGTATATTAATCCTTATTTATCTAGTGACTTTTTATTCTACTTTATATTTATATTATTTATTTTCATTGATATATTCTATATTAATTACTTTATTTAAATATTTATTTTCCTTGTATTGACTGAATGGTATGCCCAATTATATTTAGAGTGTCTTTTATAATAGTTCATACAATGATAGTTATTCTATTCCTTAACTACGGAATGTATTGGAATTCCATATACTTGTTATTTCAAAATGGATGAAAATTTATTTCGAATGAATGTTTATTATGTATTTTATTATTTATGAATTACTCCATATGATAAAAACCGAGGATATACTTTTTTATGGATGGGACCCATAATTATATTTTACTTTTTGGAATCTTTAGATATTAACAGATATTCTAGATTTTGTATTTTATGTAGTCATTTCTTGTTTATATATGATGTCCTTTCATGAGGACTTAATAATATTTATATGATGTTTGAAATTTAAAATTCTATCAGTATGGAAACATTAATTTTTTTCGATGGGATTTTTTATATTTTTATATTATCCCAAGATATATCACATTCCCATGTAGTTAGTTATAACACTTTTATCATTATTATTTATTATTATCATTCAATTCATGCATTCTTTATTACATGATAGATTGAATTTTATGTTACATAATACCATGAATTATTGTTAGTCCATATTTTGATTCCATTTAAATATGATATAAATGGGATTGTATATTTAAAATTTATATAAAGATTAATGTATAGAAATTGATGTTGCAGTTGATGAGGACTTATAAATAAATAAATGCGATCATGGTATATCTTGAGAACATTATATTATGTTGTAATGATATAGTTTACATAAGATAATATTTTTTTAAACTCTCAAGAACACTAAAAATAAATGAAATTTTATTTGTATGTGACTTAATTTCAAATGATTATATTTCATTTATGGAAGGTTTTTTTTGGTTCACATAAATTATATATAAATAACGTATTAAAATTGAATGTTCAATGTAATAGATTTATGAGTTCACTTCTTGGGAATTCCATGCAGCTACATCCATCGCCCACCCACAACCCAAAAAATATAGGTCTCTTTATACTAAGGATAAAATAACCCAATGTGGAATTATACTATATAATATTATGTGACTGAATACTGAAAAAATTTCTAATCAATTTAGGTTTTTGAATAAAACACTTTTTAAAAGTAAAATATCTTTATATAAGACATCCCACAATAACAAGAAGGTCCTAATCAGCAAGAAATTTAATTTTTAAATCCTCTAACCATCAGGGTACCTACAAAATTTTTCCATAAAACCACAGAATATGTGGAATATCAATGACTATCTCTAATGTAGTGATAAAATCAACTATGTTTTGTTACATACCATTTTCTAATTAAGAATTTTACCAATATAACAAATAACTAGAAGACCTGGCCATGTATTCTTCAACTAAATACACTCTGACATTAGCCAACTAAATTTAATTTGTAACTCATAGATTTCATTGAGTCCTTTTCATCTCGCATGAAATCTATTAAGGATTGATATAAACCAATGCAACTAGATAGGAAAACATATCTGGAGCTGGTGGAAATAAAACACCCTCCACCTGTCTTTTGGAATCTAATTTTTATAATATTATATGATACGATAAATCCAAAGTATCAATTGATGTAATATTTATTACATTGTATACCTATGATGGTAACATAATAGATTTAGCATATTGTAAAACATAACTGTTTTTAATAGACAAATAACATGTTTTTTTTCCTACAAATTTTTATTTGAGGTGTTTATGTTCAACTAGAGATATACTTAATGAAAATTCCTTTAAATGGATATATCTATAATAAATATAAATTTATTATAATTTAAATATAAAATATATGAAAATAAGAGGGTTTCTGAATTCATCACACACAAGCATGGCCTAAGCTACTCCTTATATATATGGCTTCCTCAATATTAAAAAGTAGAGATATTTATAGAAAATATGTCATATTAGTTCAATTTTTTTTGTTTTATAAATATTCCCATTTAATTTTGAATTTTTTTATGTATTGTGATATCCTGAAGATATAATTCATTATTTGTTTGAAAAGTATCATCTAAATTCATTGATTAAGGGGAATAAATATTGTAATGAATAAAATATAATCTTTAGAATCTAGCCATAATAAATTAAATAATTAATCATAAGCCCCCCTGCATTACTATGTGATACATCTTCCTTAAAAACTGAAAAAACTATAGTATTGGCATATTTGGTAAAATCATAATTTAAATGATCTGAATAAGGTTTATTTTATAACTAATAAATTGTAATTTCACAGATAGAAAATTAAATTTTTCATAAATATATAAAATATGGTTAGTAAAGAATAATATTCATTATGAACAATATTTTACTAGTTGAATAAAAATATTTTATCAAAGTAAAATAATTATTTTTTATGAGTACTGTAACTTATGTGGTAAGATTTTATTGAGATAATATTTTTTCTAATTGTTGGATAATTATGGTGATGGAAGTAAATTAGTTTTTTATTATGGTGATTTATCATGATCTCAATCCAATATACCACATAAGTTTCGATATACCATGTATTAAAGAATCAAATTTTATCAACGTATGAATCAACCCATAGTTAATGTTAATGAACATTTATACTAAAGAACATTCATTAAGAAAAATATCATCTTCTATATAAATAAGACTCTATATTATATTACTATAAATCCATGTGATGTCACAAATTTGATTATAAACCATGTTATTGGGTGAAGTAAGTATCATCTCGATAATGGGGATTGACCTTCTGTGTGATGAAATATTGACTATAAGATGGAATCTAATATTTCATGACTAGATCAGACATTTTTACATGATGTATCATTCATTTGTGCTTTTTCTTGTCAATGTTCCAGGACACATCCTATATGCCTTAGTAAAACCCTATTTTTATGCATCTGTTCGATAATTCATATCATGCCTATGTATAGACATTCATCCACTATGTTTATCTAAATTATAATATAATATATTCCAATAGAAATATTATAGATATTATGTTCAATTTAGGGAATTTAATAATTTCCAAAGGGATTATTCATATGAGTAAAAAATTATAATTATTAATTATTGGATAATTGGGGACCATTTGAGTATAAATATAATTATTCCTTACTTGAATTATTGTTCAAACCATACGATTATACTCTGTTATTTACTGCTTGTCGCAATAAACTATTTTTTACAATTGATGGCCACAACTGAGGACTAGATTCAATGGATCATTTTAAAAGTATTTAAAGAATATATATGAGGAAATTTAATCAATTCCTGATAATTAGATATTTAACTATTTTAACACATTCTCATCACCCATTACACTTATAATGTTTTTCATTTGATTTTTGTTTTTGATTGTTTTTTATTTACTAATCCCTTTTCATGTACAAAAAATATGGGTATAATATTACTCTTTATTTATTATTTTTTACCAATAATCCCATATATAGCTTTAAAACAGCCCAATTGTAGACATAACATCCATGTACACAACGATTATATATAAAAAATTCTCCAAATTGTTGATTTGTTTGTTCGATTTAAAAAATATTCTTGGTAGAGGGTAACGATCATGTGGTGATGACTATGTTCCACCTTATAAATGAACAAAATATATTTAAATCTTCATTGTGTTTTTTATTTTTTTAATTACAAAATATAACATTATTTTTCACATAATACTAAAACATAAAATTCAATATTTGTATCTCTAACGGATGTTTGAAAAATAATACTATGCTAAATAAATTTTATTAGTGATATAAATATATATATATATAAAAATATATAGTTTTTATTGTGATGAATTAGTTTTCAAAAGTGACAATGAATTAAAATTATTTTAACTGCGTTTTAAACAAGCTCTTCAGAAACTATTTAAATTTTAAAATTATATAAACCTATTATATTAGATAACTTTGTTGTTTTAAATTAGATTATATTGATAATATTTTATTTTCAAATTGAAATTTTTATTAAATGATTAATTCACACCCCTCCTCTCTTGGAAAGTCCACATCAACCAACATTTGGTATCAGAGGAGTATTTGGTTATTTGTAGTATTTTTTTAACACATAATCTATTATTTATATATCTATTATCAATTCATTATAACAAGATTACAGTTCTATTGACTTTGATATCATTTATATTGGGATACCACTAGACATGAAGGAAGTGGACCAAATAGACCACCATACATTAATGTCCAAAACAATACATAATGTATAATAAAAATTAAAATATATCATAAGAGCATGGTTTTTGACATTTCATCCATTACAACATATATATACAAAACAATACAGCTTCTAAACATGATTGGTGTGATGATAATAAATTTTTATATGATTATAACTATAAATATCTGAATGATATCTATTTTTCATTAGGAGAAGATGAATTTAATTGAATTTCATTTGTAATATTTTATTTCAATTTCTAGATATCCTTTTTCACATGAAGGAATAAAATTTTTTAATGAAATATGTTGAAATATATTTATTATCAAATATAATACATTCAATGTGAATCCAATAGAATAAATTTCTATCTCGTATCAAAAGTTTAGTGAAATTTTAAATACTAAAAATTCACCTTGAAAAAAAATAGATGATAAATCCCAAGATAAGATGATCTTGAATGGTCTATATTGTTTAAGTTGGGGCATTGTTTTATAATTTGAGAGCCTTGTGATTTTATAAAGCTAGCAGTGACGATACTATTTGGGTCATTTATTATGTATGAGGTGTAAATCAATGTTAATTTTGATAAGGTTTAATATAATAAGCCTATTTCGTATAATACATGTTATTTAATATCTAGAAATATTGTTATAGTTGAAATCACCATTGGATGTCATAGTGACATATACAGTAATATGGATATGACCCAACTAGTGAGGTGAATCAAGAATTTCTACAATAAGTACATGTTCATCAAGAATAAAAAATATTAGGGAAAACATTATATAAATTAAAATTTGAAAAGCTTTATTCATTTTGTATGTTACATGTTAGGGGTATAAGATATAAGAACACATCAAATAAGACTATCCATGTGGAAATAAAATAATATACATGATGATAATTAGTTTAATTTTGAGAAATATATGAGATCAACCTGGAGTGACTCCCCAAATATATCTATTCGCTATAACATAATTAATGATTATGTTAGTGAGAAATATAGTCTTTTATTTTTGGATACATCACCTACAATAACAATATCCATCTATAATATATCTAATTATGAACTTTACGACTATTCTAACATGACTAGTAATGAATTGTTTGAGTATTGTTCAGTGCAAGAAGATATTATGAATGAACTAAAAATTAAATAAAAGAATCAATGAAAAAAAAAATTATTATAGATTTATATAATTTTTAATTAAAATATTGAAATGGAAAACATGGTTTTAGTATTAAATGAAAAAGAAATTATAAATTTAGTTGATTAATATATTAAAAATATATTAATGGTACCACAATAAAAACTAAAACCATCTACGTGATTTTGAGTAAACAAGATATACTTAACCCATAAAATTTTTAGTTTTTGAAATTTCATATAGAAATAGAATATGATGAAAAAATATTATATGAAAAAGTAACAAATAGATATAAACCCTTATTATGTAACTTAATGGAATCTTATAAAAATGGGGAAATCCAATCTAGACATAAAAAAGATAATTTTTCTAATTCTTTAAAATCTATTTTTCAAAATATCAAAAAATTAATTAATCATATTTATGTTAAAAATAAATAATTTTCTATCATTATTGTAACCAAAATGATTTAGGTACCAAAATCATATCTTGTTTGAATGTTACAATAAACATACTAAAAACAGAAATGGATCATGATGTCTACATAGTGTATGTATGAGAAATATTAATAGTGAATTATCAAGCTTCAAGATACTAATTAAATTAGATATTCTTCATTTGACATTTTGTTAAATTTATCATGAAAAAATAATTATCCCTAGATAAATCATTAATTTTTAATCTTTCATTATTTCAAAAGATGTATTAATATTATTTTTAATGTATAATATACGTAGAATTTTTCATTTGAGATATTGTGGTTTTGTTGTTAAATTTGAAATTTTAAATTTTTATATAAATAATTCTTTGTATAATTTGGGCATTAATACATCATGAAATTATAATGTATATGCTACTAAGTTAAAATATATTTTTAAATCATATTTTATATCCATTCTTCAAGAATATTGGTTATAGAATAAAAGACTACGACTCTATAATGCATACATCATTAAAAAAATCTATTTAGAAAATTTTTAGTATCGGATATAACCATGATAGATTTCCCAATCAGTAAATTATGTATTCCGTGAAAAAAGGGAACTTACCCAAATATTCATTCAAACCAAATTAATAGGTTTCTACCTCTCAACCCATAATATTTGTTTATAGTGATTTGTATTTAACATCAAGAGTTTTTATTTTAACTATAAAAAATTATTCTTCTGTGACTGTGAAATCTTGTTCAAGATTCACATTGACAGAGTTTTTATATCATAAACGTTATTTTTTTAAATGTTTTTCCAAATATTCAATATATATTAATAATGTTAGTGGAATTACCTTTGAAAATATTATATTTTATCATCACTATTGGTTTGAAAATCAATATAATGATTATTCATGTATATAGCATGGATATAATAAAAAATTCTCTACTCTTATAACACTTTAACAATTTGGAGTGGTTAAATAATGAAATATGTGCCTTCAAAAATTTTCATAAACTCTAGTTATTGAATCTGACCTACCTATCTATTTTTTACATTAATTCTATAAATACAAAATTCTATATAATTAACAGTGTCTTAATTATACCACTTTTGACGAAACCTTTATATTATTTATTGGAATAATGAAATCATAAGATGAAATATATAATTTATTTATTTTAATAACATTACATTAATATAAAAGAAAAAATGGACTTGTTATCCATTTAGAGTGATGAATAAATTATCCCTAATAATTCAACATCCATTAAAGCATTGATAGTTTTGAATAAAAGTTATAAAGTGGTGGAAGGAACTATTCATATCACTATTGATGAGATAAATCCCAACGAACCAAATGGTCCCTTTTAAAATGTTAAACATAATATTTCTAATTTTAATATCAACAATATGTCCAAACATACAGATCAATATATTGATTTACAAGAAAATCCTCAAGTGTGTATTAATTTGACCACTCTAACCCCTAATAAGAATGCTAGGAACCATATACTCATATTTAAAAAAACTATTACAAACTATATATATCACCATAAATATGATGTCATTGGTGATCTAGAAAATGTGACATAAAGACAAGAATCACTGAGAAATATGGTTAAACATCAAGCCTTTTTATCTCTTTTTGAAACTGATAACATAAATAAATCAATAAATAATGAATATTGGGTAATGTAAATTAATGAAAAATTGAATCAATTTGAATGAGATTATGTATCAGATATATTCCAGACACTAAAAGAAAACAAATATATTTTCACTAAATGTGTATATTGAAATAAGGTTGATGAATCTAGAGAAAAATAGAAATAAAGGCAAATTGGTTGTACAATGTTATAGATTAGTGGATGGTATTGAATATGAATATTACATAACAAAATTATCCATACATGAATCCATCGTAATATAACTTGACAATATAACACCTCTAAATTTCAAAACATATCTAATGGATGTCAACATTGTTTATAAATAAGTCCTATTTATGAGGATATTTTCATTAATCAACCAAATATATCTTATAATCATCATTTTCCACATAAGTATTTAAAATTCAAAAAATCACATTATAGTTTGAAACATTTTCTAGCAGACTAGAATAATAATCATGGATCATTTTTTAAAATGAATTTTCTAAAGGTGTAACCCATCATACGTTATTTAACAAAATAATTTCAAAATATGTTCCTTTTTCTCAAATATATGTTTTTGAAATCATTTGTTGATCTTGAAAACATTATTAATGTACTAAATTATAATGACATATTAAAACTGAATTTAATATGAGTTTAATGGGGGAATTAATATTCTTCCTTAGTTTTGTTATTTTCCCAAATAATTTTTCTATTATATAAAAAAATATGAATACAAAAAAATATTTAAAACAGTTTGGTATGTATAGTAAAAAAATAAGTGAAATTGTAACAAGTACAACGTATAATCTATATATGGATGAAACTGGGAAACAATTTGACATAATTATTTACATAGGTATTGTAGGATCCAAAACTTTTCCATATATGTATCTATCCCATTTTTTGTCTTAGCCTTGGAGGTGGAGTCATGTTCATAGACTAATATCCATTGTTGGAGAAGATGGCCTAAAGTTTGGGGACAAATTCATGTTTGATTTAATAGATTATAGGAATAAATGGGTTAATTGTTTCATTTATTCATGGTATGTTGGGAATATTTAAATGGGATTTTGGTGGTTAAAAGTAATTTGGGATAAAAAATCAACGGAAGATTATTTACACATTGTGGAAAGGGATTAGACATCCTATAATTGTTATAGGGTTTAATAATAAAAAATTGACGTGATGGGGTTTTCAGTGTATTCACATTAAAACATTTACAAGATGTGTAATAACATTATATGATATGTAAATGCATTACCTTCTATTTTAAATTGTTTTTTGGTTGATTTTATTTCTAATATCCTACTGCTTCTCCCCTCGAGACCATAGAGCATTCACTAGGTTATTTTTTTATTCCCACATCCCTTGTGGACATCCAATTTGTGTGAGAAATCCCTAGTCTTTCCTTTTGGTTAGGTTTCCTCCTCCTAATTATTTTCCAACGGTTCCTATGAAATCATATTACCAATTTCATTGTTAGTTATTATCTTGATCAGTTTTGATCTTGGAACCGACACCATCTTCCTCTTGTTTTTTACTGTTGGAAGTGTTATTGGAATGTTTGTTAAAGGTAGGGATCTAAGTATTAAACCGGTGGATTGATAATTCCTTATGTTTATGAAATATTTTTATATGTAACATTGTTGTGTGTGACTAAATTTATTAATTAAATAAATGGAAATATTCCATTAAGAACTTTGTTTTCAAGTGGCTTCTAACATTGATTATGGATACCCATGGGGTGAGCGAACCATGAATATAATAGAATTAGAAAATTATTTAACGTATGCTTATCATGAAATGTGACCTTGTTTATTTCATGATATGGAGTCCATAAATTGAGGCTTATTTCTTATTGATATAATTTGAAATATATTTTTAATTAAATTCAAAGTGTAATTTGAAATAGGATTGTTAATTCTCATAATTACCAATTATAATTGTGATGTGTTATTATGATATCCATGATGTATGATATGGAATATGTTCTATGTTGTAATGATTATATATGAGATATAGACCTTGAATATACAAAAGAATATATTAGAATTTTGATATTAGGTAGGCTCAGCCCAGTCCCATTCAATAATTCTTATATATAGTGTGTTATGCCTCTCCCCATGTTGTAATGTTTATAGGGCTTTGATATAACACCCCAAGATCATATGGTATATATGATCTTAAATAAATTCCATTATTTTGATATCTTATACTGCATATAAATTATTTTAATATTTTATAAATCATATAAAATATCATAGTGAACACAAAAAACATTATAAATGAAGAATGAATGAAATAAGAGGCTATTCTAGAAATTAAAAATCACATTCCAATGAAATAGTAACATGAAATTTGGAATATTAATTTGACCCATTAAAATATTAATTCTTCTAATTTAATAATAAACTCACATATGAAAGTATAAATAATATTTATGCAACCAATAAAATAAAATATGAAATCATTATATCAATGTAAAAGTAATAATTATTCAGAAAGCGATAAATTATGTTTTTGTATTTTTATAAAAAAACATTATTAAAAATTTTATATTAAACACAACTGCTTAAAAAAATCATTTTCATAAAAATTAATCATAAATAAAAGTTTTTTTCTTATGATTATTTGTTATGTTTATGATATCTTATTTAATTTTTCATGTTTTAAAAAAATCAGTTTTAATTTTAAAATTGGTATTTTTTGAGTAAATGATAACTTTAATTAAAATTAAATTTATCATATTTATAATTATTTCATAAAATGGAGTTCAATTTCTATATATACACATCGATTAATTTTGGTGGTGGGGTTTTTTATTTTTCTAAAATAGTTGAATTTTTTGGTGAATAGTGAAATAAAATAATTTTTAGTATAAGCTTAATAAATTAATTATTAAGCCATAGATGATTTTATGGATGATTTATGATACTAATATATAAATTTCATTCATTTTTTATTAATATATTTTGTCATATGTTTCAAAATATTCATATCCTTGAGAAAAAATAGTAAACAAATGTGTAAACTAATTAAAACGCCCCTTTTCTCCACTATAAATACCACCCATCACCACCTCTTCTAATAACACCACCAAATCCTTAAAGAATGTCCAATTTCTTCCCAATACCTCCACTAATCCCTAAAATATGATATAGTATTTATTTTTTCACCCAAAATACCTTTTCAAGGATTTATAAAGTGGTTCTCAAAGAGAGGAATCCAATATGTAAAATCCCATTTATTTCTTTTAATTTTTATTAAATTTATTTTATTTTCTCATCCATGGCTTACAGACTCATTAAAAACATTCATGATAACTCCATTATCATATATATACTGAAATTTTATAATGTTAATTTAATATTCATCCTCTAACCCCATCTCCTCCATCTTGTATTCCCAAAAAGAATATATCTTCTGTGGTGTGTTGATTTACAACCATCATTGATTGTGCATTTTCATTTTCGTTACCACCATCATGGTTTGTAAAAGAAATTGATGTGGTTAAACCATTTTATAATAATTATATTACAACTTAATTAGTGTTTTTTAACTAGTATATGTTGATAATATGAACTTATAAAACAGAACTAGTGAACATTTGTTGAAAAATGACAAAATAATCTAAATGGTTATCATTAACGTTTCATCTATGGAATTATAATCATATATGTAAAATGATATATTATAATATTTTATCATATAGAAGTTAATTAATAACATATAATTTCAATAATGGATAAGTATTTACGTTTTACATGATCTTTCTGACATGTATACCAGTGAACTTATCCCGAAAACTAAACACATGAAAACTCCCGAACCAAAAAATGAGTATTATAACACATAAAACATACCTTAATTGATGTTAATTTTTTTTATAAATCATATATATGTTTAATAGAATCTTAATTAAATTATCAATGAATACAATTTCATTGTCCAAGAAATTAAGTGCAAGTGCAGAACACTTTCAAATATATGGTATTGGATTCTCTCGATACAACCATTTTTTCATTCTCATTGCACATTGTCTACCATTAACCCTATTTAATTGAAAATTATTTTTATATAATCCATATAAATTTTTTAACTATTCCTATATCATATATCCTGGTCTATTTATCATTATTTCATGGTAAATACATGTTTTATAAGTTTTTATTTTCAATTCCTCCCGATAAGAACGTCCGATTTACAGGAACATTACAATTTCTTACTGATTTTCAAGTACACTCCATAATATGTTTTAATGAAAAAATAATTTTTCATAAAATATCCATTATTATAATCAAGTAACGATCTCTTTTCATCTCCATTTTTATAAAATAAATTAATCATTTTCTCTCATTAAAAACTCATTCATATTTTTTCATTTAATCACACTAAGTAGGATGTTTTCTAAAGTTTCCTAAAATAAAATTAGATGTTTTGACATTAGTTAGACATATTTTATTAATATTTATTCCTATTTTCCAATAGTAGTGTCTAAGTGTGATTTTAATCCATTATTCAGTGGAAACCATTATGATATTGCATTTAACCACTTATTACTTATGACTTCTGTAACCGGGACCCATTGATGTGGATTATGTTTGTAGGTGAAAACCAATGTATTTCTTCATGGAAATAAACAATAAGGGTTTTTCACCATTTTTTGTCTTAAGAGACCAATCGATTCCTTGCGGGTCAATCTATAACCGGGACCCATCTGTCACTACAAGTTAAAAGAATTATTCGACAATAGATTCAATTAAATAACCACATTTAAATGATGTTTAGTATAAACCATGGGAACATGATGTTAAATAAACAATAGAATTATAATAACTTATTATATTGAATTTTTTCTCAACACTGATGATTTTTATTAGGGAACATAGTGTGTGACATTATATAGTGATGGTGCCTAATACATGGAAAGGAATCAACACCCGCATACAATGTAAGTATTTACCCTATGTAAGTCAATACAGTTAGTGTTAGAGCTAGGAAGAGCAAAACCACATTATTATACCTTAAATATTTTGTGAGGAATAACCATACTACACTTATTTTGGTTCGTTTCTTGTTGCATAAGGCCCCTTCATTATGTGGGACTACAAATCTAGTGGTAGCTGAGAAGTGGATTAAGTGCCTTGAAATGGTATTTCTATATTTGTGATGGAATGAAAAAATAAAATGTATAACATGTAGTATAGTGAATCATGGTAAATGTCAATAAATTTTGGTTTTTGATCTAGAATAAAAAGTGGGAAGATAAAATAGTTGACTTGGAATTGATATCTTTTAATGAAATATTATTTGAAAATTAATTCTATCATGGGAAATGAACTAAAATGAAGTGAAAATTTCATATCTTAAAGAAAATTAATGATGATATTGTTGACAGTATGAGGAAAACATCACAAGAATATGTATTTATGCTATATATTGCATTTTTGATTCAAAAGACACGATTAGTCATTTATTTGAAGGAATTAAACCCGGACTCTAAGGGTAATTGACTTCTCAAACATTTTCATTATTTGATGAAATAGAGTTATGTTCCATTGAAAAAGTTAATTAATTTTATAGATCATATATGTTCTAGGGAAATAAATAGAATACATTTTCTGCTACGAACCATTGAATGGATTTAGCATCAAATATTTATACAAGAATGAAGAAATTTCGATTATCTAAACTTTTTGGAATGAATCCTCCTCGAAAATTCTTCAAAGGCAATGGAGTTTGATATAAGTTCAGAAAAAATGTTTGTCGGGGACATGAATACAAGGGGAATAAATGAATCAATGACTTCCAATGGCTTAACTTTAGTTAAATGGTGAATTATTCAAATCAATGTCCCAAGAATCAAGGGAATTTACCATATAAGAGGCCAAGGGGAGATGGCCAATCCTATGCGATCACCATAGCCAACGTTAAAGTACCCAATGACTTTGTGGATTGTAAATTATTCATATATTAAGATGTATATAGTTATATATTTGATTTTGGATCATCACACACTTTTATATCCATCAAATTTTTATAGAAAATTTGATATTCCCCATTTTATTAAATAAGTTATTTGTCAATCAAATCACTTTATGGAAGTTTCATTGCAACGAAAATGTGTCAGGCAGTTCCCATTATGTCATATAAACATTACATTTTTGTCAAAAAAGTAAAAAAACCAATAGTTGAAAATGATATACTCCTTGGTATGTATTTCTTTTCAAAATATTATGCGGAAATTATTTTAATAAAAATGAAATTTATATTTTTGTGGAATAGGTATACTCCCTTATCATAAGAGTTGAAACTTCATCATATCATTCTTATCTACATCCACCCCTAGTATCTATATGGAATGAAAATCATTAAGAGCTAGAAAAAATATACATTTTTGGATGAGGGAGGTCATCTTCATATTATGAATGTACCAATTCTATTGGAATGAATTAATGTATTTCATGAGGAATTAGTGAGACACCCCCTAGAGGATGATGTTGAGTTTTCCATTAATTTAATCCATGATGAAAGACTAGTATAAAAGAGTCCTTAGATAATGAACATTGTGTAATTAGTGTAGATGATGATATAACTACTAGAGATGAGTAATTAGGAATTTATTCACACTATTATTTCTCCATTGGGATACCCTATTCTTTTTTATATAAAAAATGATGGATCCTTGAGTGACTCCATTGACTATAGATAAATAAACAATATTAAAAAAAGGTATCTTATAAAATGAATTGATGATTTATTTTATTAACTTGATGGAGCTCAATATTTTAGGAAGATTAACCTTTGTTCTGGTTATCATCATTTGTGATTAAAGAACTATGACATTCAAAATATTTCATTTTAGATAAGGTATAGACATTAATGGTCAAAATAATTCATTTTGGATTCACAAATTATCACATTGATTTTATTTATCTAATGAATAGAGAATTCATGGAATATCTTCATGATTTTAAGGTAATTAATGATGATATATTGTGTATTCTAAAATATATAAAAACCCTGAGTATCACTTGATGATTATTCATGAGACACTCAGAAGGAAATATGTATATGGTAATCTTAGAAAGGGTGAATTATGGATTTAAGATCATTCATTTATAGGCTATATTTTCTCAACGGTTGGAATCATATTTGATATTTTGAAGAAAAAGGAAATCCAATAATGGTTTATACCAATAAAAAACACAATGGTACATAGTTATATATGTTTTACATGTTATTATAAAATTTTAATTCATAATTTATTTTGATTTCATAACCCATTATCAAGAAACATATGTAAATCCGTTATGTTCCTATAGAAAAGGAATGCATATAATGTTTTTATTAATTGAAGTGATGATTATTCAAGCATACAATTTTGACTTTACCATCACAAAATGATGGTTTTATGATATAAAGTTATGCTTCCAAGATAAGACTCGGTTTTTTACTTATGAAAAATGATTATGTTATTGTATATGCATCAAGGTAGTTTAAGACTCATGAACAAAATTATCCAAAAAATATTCTTGAGGCAGCTGCCCTAATCGTTTCTATGAAAATACGGAGACAAAATCTCTATGGTGAAAGATGTGAGATATATATGGATCATAAGAGTTCTAAATACAACTTTTAATGGAAAAATCAAACATGTGGAAAAGTTGTTGTCATGAGGTAATCTAAAATTATAATTTCCCAAAGACACTACCACACTGGAAACGAGAATATGGTTTTTGATGAATTATGTTGGAAATATCATCGACATTGAACCCAAATGAGTATTAAGTAGAATCCTATGATCATGGATCTAGTAAATATGGATATGGAAATTTTTAAGGAAGAGAAAAAATCACTCCATTTTATAATGTTTTTAAACCATATATTCTATTGAATATAAAAATATCTCAATCCAATGATGATAAATTTCAAATGGAAATTAATTTCATTAAGGATTCATGATTTGAAGACTTCTTGTATGATATAGAATTCTGAAATATGGAAAATGTTTATCTTTTTCATCAATACCTAATCTAAAAAAGAACTATTAGATGATTCTCATAGTTCAAACTTCCCTATACACCCTGTTAGTCTGAATATGTATTGAGATATGATGGAATGTTGTTGGTGGGATAATGTGAAGTGGGAAATTTATGATTGTGTGTCTATATTCCTAGTTTATCAACAAGTTCAAGCTGAGAGGAAACATCTTAGATGATCCATGAAATCTAAATCTTTTTCTATGTGTATGTGGGATGACTTTAAATTTGACATCATAACTGCATTACCATGGAATCCATGATAAAATGATTCAATATGGGTAATTGTTGATTGAGATTCAAAATCTGCACATTTCCTTACCATAAGGGAGGAATTTCCATTGGAGTACCCCCCAAGTCTCTATATTGATTAAGTTGTAGGAAGGTAGGATGCCCCTCTATCGCATGTGTATGATTGAGATCCATGTTCCCAATAAATATTCTAGATGATTCATTTGATGGAATTGGATATTGATATTCCTATGAGTAGTGCTTATCAGCTTCATACTGATGTATAGTCTAAAAAGACTAATAAAAAACTGGATGTTATAATGAGATCATGGTAATTTGACATTCAAGGTATCTGGGATAATTATTTTCCATTCATGGATATTCCTATAGTAATACATTCCATTCTAGTATACAATTGTGGGCATAGTATGTAACTCCACATGCTTACACGATACCCTTCTCTTTTAAATACAATAACTGGCTCTATACACAACTTCGAGTTCTAAGACATCAAGACCAATCAAACTAGCCGTTATGAAATGTAATACCCACCATTTTATACATTATAAATATTATTTTTCAAAATGGCCTTCATTTTTGGATTCATAATATCAAAATAAGCTGAGGGTGAATTTTTGGTATTTTTCTTAGAACATTCAATATTTGATGAATAATAAAAAACACTATGTTATTGTTTAAAACCAACATTTTATTTAAAAATTATTTATTTTATTTAAATTTATTTAAAGTCAAAATAGTTACATAATACCTATTTTAGTTCAAAGTAATTCATTAAAGTCATTTTATAATAAAATTAAATATAGGAAATTTTATTGAACATTTTTATGTCTCTTACCAACATTCTAGGCACGCTAGAAAATTTGCATGAAACGTAATTTTACCACTTCAATAAATTAAATTTCAAAAATCAATGAGATACAATTGATATCAGTATGTAAAATTTGGTTCAATATGATTTATATAATTTTTGGTGAATAATAACTTTTGACTTTTTTTTACGATGGTTGAAAGTAAATAGGTTAATTAAATGTAAAAATGATATTATTATTACCCCAACACATTTCCTAATTCTGTTGGGTAAGTTTATTTCGACCAATAACAACCTTATGAAAAAATATGATCGTTTTGGTCCACTTGGATTAGATTAGGTTATTTATTATTATGTTATTTAAATACGAGTTAAAAGTTATCAATTCAATGCTTCATAAATAAAACATTTTTAATACTTGGTTACACATAATGTAATTTCAACTATAAATATTAATTAGAAAGTTAAAAATATTTCATACATAATGGTATTTTATTTATAATTTTTAGACATTAAATAATTAAATTTATTTATAATACAATGATGATGCAGAAATTACCTTATTAATGAATGATTAAAATTATTTATATTATAAATAAACAAATAAATGTAAATTAAGGATTTTGATGAGTGAAACGAATTTTATAGGTTAATATGAAATTTTTTGGTTGATTAAATGAATTTTTTATAAAGTAATCCTGTTTTTATGACATTAAAAAAATCAGATACTAAATCGTGTAAAAAAATAGACATAAATGGGGTTTTAAAACAAATTTTTTATTATTAAATTATATAATAGTCCTAAAAATATATGATTTGGACAAAGAACTTATATAATTATATATATGTCATTTATTAACCACTTGTGGTTGTCTTTGAATTTTATAGTATGTTTATTAACCACATAATATAAATATATAAGGTGACATGGTAAATGTCAAACTATTTAACCAATAGTTAAATATAAAAGATAAGGTTAATATGGTTACCTAAACCTATCTAAAACCTATTGGTTGAGAAGTTTTAGACCCATTTCAACCATAAAATTGAAATAAATCCTTTTTGAGAAATTATAACCTGAATATGATTATATAATAAAATAATATATCAAGGTTTTCTTAAAGTGATGATCACCGCTCATATAAAAATGTATTTCCACTTCCCTTAATTTCACACCTCAAAAGCAATTTGGATCTTCGAAAACCTGCTGAAATATCCTACCATATACCCTTAATTTGACCATTGTGAATTTCAATTATTATAAATCCTTCCGAATGATCCATTTTGATCAACCCTAATGGAAACACCCGAAGAAGAGATAATAATTTCACCACTTCATTCAGAGTTATTTTCCTCTTCCACTTTCTAATTATTTGTTGTTTCCATAAAAAAATAATCACTCTATTACCTTATACATACTGTGAAGTAATTATAAATATAGTACAACCATATTCATTATACTATCCATCCTATGAATGAAAAGTCACCATACGTGTGTACGTACGGCTTATCGTCTCCACGTTGTTGTGTAGTTTTTTATTCAAACACATAATTATTTGGGTGGGTACAATAATGAGTATAAATGATGTAAATAATAAATATAACATGTTAATTATTCTTTATATATGATATACCATCCAATTACCTATGATTTCACCATCAACAGAATGATATTGTCATTTCTGTGTACGTACGGATGGTTGTCTCCACGAACACGATGAAATTCATTCCCCATCACATCCATTCAAGAATAATTTTCATTTTATGATTGAAAATAATTTATATTAAATTAGTATCAAAATTTATATGAATCAAATTCATATTATTCTTAACAAAAATGATTACTTAACCAATTATATAATGGAAAATGAATGATTTTACACCCGAAACAAAGATATTACAGAAATATTATTTACAAAGAAATATTAGAAGATCATATATGATGTCATATTTATGTATTTGGTTATTTTATAATTTAATAATATTTAATTAACTACTATAAAATAGTTTAATATACCCTAAACAAAGGAAAAGTACAAGGTATGGGTTAATTTTACAATCACCATATTATCTGAGGTTTATTATATGTGAGTATCTACTAGGACCTCTTTATCATCCACATTAGAGTTTCTTAAAAATGTATTTACATACAATTTTACTATTTTATAGACTATTGGTTGAATTCATATATACCCTTGTTTTACTTTTTATGAATTTTTTTGAATGGAATCATTCTGTCAATTTCCATACAAGGTACTTTATGACCTTTACGACTAATTAAGTTAAGAATGTTTTTTTAACTAACACGGTAGGTGCGGATATTTTCCGACGTCATAACACCTTCGAAGAATACCTTACTAGATTATAAAAATATTTTCAAAAAAATTATCTATTTTATAATTATGTGACTTTTAAATGATTTCAAAATAGAATGACATATTCCTCTCAAATAGTTTGGATTTCATCTATGTCAACATCCTTTGATGGATTTTAAAATTTTATAAAGTTGATTTGTTATGATACAATCTCAAATATTTTATTGAAGGTTTTGTGATATGTTTGAATGGATATGTGTTATTTTTATACCTTTCATCTATGTCAACATACTTGATGCATCGTTAGGTATCATGATAAAAACTATTGTCCTGACATAAGACCTTGAAAAAATCTTATTTGTAGTCTTGGCACGCAATATTGAATATGTGGTTATGAAGTCTCACATTATGCATTCCATCATTATGATGTAAGATATTGATATTAAATGTGATTATTCTACTGATTCAATATCCATGTGAATAATTAAAATGGATTATTTGATTTATATTTTCCATAATATGCTCAAGTTTATGTTTAAAATGCTTGTGTTTTAGTATTATACAATAATTAATTATTTATGCTTATTTATGAACATTTCTTCTATATATATGTCCTTACTGGGCACCTAAGATCACCCCTTTATATGTTTTATTTTTCTCAGGATGTGAATTAGTACATTATAACTGACATGCAGGGATAGTCTAATGGAGATTATTGTTGTAAAAGGATAAAAAAATTTGTTTTTTATTTAAGGAAGTAATGTGAAACCTATGTATGTATCAAGTACGTCGAAGGCTAATGATCCGATCGGTCCTTCGGGACATGAGTCATTGTATCATTCCAATGTTATCTAATAATTCACTGACTCTGGATAACATGGTTTGGGGTGTTATAGTCGGTATCATAGTAAGTTTAGTACCAACCTTGGACGCAATATTTATAAATAAACTGATTATTGAACATTACCATATGATATAATTAGAGGATTATTATAGAAGAATATCCTAGAATTTTGGTAATTTAGACAATTTGTGTATTTTAAATGCAATACCTACCTGACTGGATACATGCATTTAGAGGCAACTCTGGCACAGATGTACCTAGGAGTGAAAACTCTGACAAAGAGTTTCTAGATTGGCCCGAGTTATCATGGTACACGAAAATGGGCCTTGCTGAACTCTTTTTTACAACACTCATGGGGGATATGATTATGATAATTCACAATTTCTTTACAAACCATTATGAAGGATATATTATTATATACCTCCTCAATGAAAACATTTTTATGATTATGGATTATATATATAAACTGATCAATTTATGTTATGTGTTTTACAATATTGGAATTATGTATGGTGATTTGGAAACTAATCAAGTGTTTCTCATTTTTTAGAAATGGCTCCAAGTGAAAGGAATGTAAACCATATCAACACAAGTAATCCTTGTAGGGATTTCCATCCTACTGAAGATAATTATATAGGAGCTGGTGATGCAACTTGTTCTAATAATGTAATCACCATACAGGGAAGACACACTCAGGTTATGAATAATAACCTTACCCATATGGAGAACCCTGATCCACAATGCAGATGATAATTTTTAGACCGCTTCATGAGGATAAACCCACCAAAATTAAATGGGACTAAATATCCCTTTGTTTTTTAGGAATGGATAATTTATTTAGTGAAAATATTTCAAACGTTGGGTTGTAGCAAAAGGGAAAAAGTTGTCATTGTAGTATGTCGCCTCACAGGAGATGCAGATCAATGGTGGTAATTAATTAAAAAACAATGGAGGATTAAGAAGTATAAAATATGGAATGGAGGGTGTTATTAGATCTTTTAATATAAAAATACTTTCCTGTTACCATCGTGTGGATATGGAAAGACAATTTCTAAGACTGAGGAAAAAGGAGGATGAGAATGTCAAAAAGTATGAGGCTAACATTACAAGGTTATCTAGGCATAAAATAGATTATATATGTAACCCAAGGAGTAAGAATAATTGATTTTTTGATGTTTTAAAACAAATTCCCTTTCGAGAGTTAGTCTCATAGTCCTTCTCATCGTATGAAGATATTGTCTCATGTGCTAAGTAGATAAGAAAGTAATTATCTATGTCATATGAGTATAATGAAATGAAAAATAAGAAGAAAACTATTGAACACTATGGAAATGGAAATAATGGGAAGAAGGGAAAATTTAATATCTATTACGTGGTAAAGGTCAGAAAAAACACCCCGGTACAAGCCTGAATGGGATTTAGAGTCTGTTAAAAGTGTAGTGAAAAAGGCCACCAAACTCCTGATTGTAAGGGAAAGAAAGAGGTTGTAAATGTTCAATGCTACCACTATAGAGAAAATTGTTATTATGAAAATTAATATCCTAATCCCCAAGGAAACGTACCTCTGAAATGGTCAAGGGAGTGATGCTAATCATTTGCGATCAAAACTACCGACTTGGATGCTTTGAAAGATGAAATGGCAGGTAATTTAATGGTTTCCTCATGTTTATCCACTACTTTATTTTATTATGGATTATCACAATATTTCTTATCTTTTCAGTTTTCTAAGAAAATAAAAAAAATTCAATTTTATTTAACAAGGGTGATGTCATTAAAAAATCTTAAGGTAAGTATCATTGAAACAATGTTATGTGAATCAGTTAGCATAAGGTCAAATAAATTTTCTTTATCTACTGATCTCAACATCATACACATGATTGAATTTGAAATAATCCTTATTAGGGATTGGCATTCAGATCATGATGAAATAAATATATGGTAAGAATAAGGAGGTTACAATTTTTATATCATTATAAATAATACCTTATCTTCAGAGAAAAAACATCACCACCATGATTCTTATCTAGTTCCATCCCATGTAGCTCCACCAAATTCAATTATTGTGGATGAAGAGAATGAAATAACAATGGGTGAGGAAATTAATGTGTGAATAAATACCATACCTATTGTACAAGAATATGTTGATGTGTTTCTAGAGGATTTTCTAGGACATCCTCCATAACGAGTAATTGAGTTTTCGACTGATTTACTTCCTGGTTTGAGGCCCATATCAAGGACCCCTTATAGAATGCCCACTATATAATTAGTGGAATTAATGAAATAACCAGAGTAATTGACTAATAAGGTATTTATCCTCCCATGTGTTTCTCTATGGGGTGCCCCTGTTATTTTTATTAAGAAGAAAGATTGATCTATGAGGTTGTGCATTGACTATAGAGAGATTAATTTTATAATAATAAATAAAAACTATCCCATGCCTCGAATTGATGATTTATTTGATCAACTTATTGGAGCTAAATATTTTTCAAAGATTGACCTTCGATCTGGATATCATCAGTTGTGTGTGATGAAGGAAGACATTCTGAAGACTGCATTTTGTACCGGGTATGGTCATTATGATTTTACATTAATGCCTTTTGCACTGACTAATGCACCCAATGTTTTCATGGATGTAATGAATATAGTTTTCAATAAATATATTGATATCATTGTAGTGAATTTTATTGATGATATCATTATATATATAAAAAGATACGATGATCATGAAAATCACTTTCTCGCTATTCTAAAAACTATAAGAAGAAATGAATTATATCGGATGTTTAGCAAATGTGAATTCCAACACCATGATTTTTTTCCTGGCCATATAATCTAAAATTATGGAATCTTTTTCGATCATTCACAGACCATAGATACCCATGAATAGCCATAACTGACAAGTATAACTGAGGTACACTGTGTTATTGGTTTAGCATGTTATTTTTGGTGTTTCATCCAGAATTCTTCACGATTGGAAAACCCTTTAAACAATCTCACACAGAATAGGGTTAAATTTGTTTGGACAATAGAGTGTGAAGAATGTTTTGAAGAACTACAGAGATGATTTGTCAGTGCACCTATCTTGACACTACCATCGGTGAATGGCGGGATTGTTATTTATTATGATGCTTCAATGAAAGGAAATGATTGTGTCCTTATGAAGAATTATAGGGTCAATGCATTTACATCATGAGAGCTAAAAATTCATGAAAACAAATATCCCAATCATGATATTTCATTAGTAGAAATAATCATTGCTTTGAAAATATAGAGACACTATCACTATAGTGAAAAATGTGAGATATATTCTGATCAAAATAGTTTGAAGTATATTTTCTCAAAAAAAGAACTCAACATGAGGCAAAGATGATTACTTTAACTACACATGGATTATTATTTCACTATACAATACCACCAGTGGTAGTCAAATAAGGTGGATGATTCTTTGAGAAGAAATGATCATAGAGTTCATAACAAGATCATAGTTAAAAGAGATCATACGGTCAATGAACTAGTAATGATGGATATGGGAATGATTGTGGATAGAAAAAATCATTACTTTTTTCAAATGGTTGCTAAACCATCATTATAAGAATGATTTAAATTTTCACAGATTGATGATGAGGAGTTTCAAAATAAAGTTAATGCTATGAATGATTAGAGATTAATTGAAATCGTATATGATGATGGGATTTTGAAATTTTGAAAAATGATTTTTGTTATTGAAATACCTAATCTAAAAAGGGAATTTTTGGATGATTTCAATAGCTCTAATTTCTCAATAAACCATGGTAGCACTATAATGTATAGAGATATGACAATGCATTTTTGGTGGGACAAAATTATGAAAGAGATTGATGATTATGTGTTAAGATGTATGGGTTTTCCACAAGTGAAAGCTAGAAGACAATAGCCTAGAGTAGTCATTAAACCTCTCCCCATACCAAAGTGGAAATGGGATGACATTACGGTGGGCTTTGTCATGGGACTACCAAATTCTCCTAGAAGCAATGATGCAATATGGGTCATGGATGATCATATTCCCAAGTTAGCACATTTTCGTGTTATAAGAGAAGATTTACCCTTTTAAAATCTTGAAATAGTATATATTAATGATGTTTTAAGACTTCATGGTGTACCCCTATCGATTATTTCTAGTAGTGAACCCCATTTTACATTAACATTCATCAAAAGTCTTCAGAATGTCTTGGATACTAAACTTTTTTTGAGAACTACCACAACCCCCAAACTGATGGACAATCAGAATAGACTATTCAAACCTTAGAAGACATGTTGAGATCATTCTCACATGACTTCCAATGTATCTTGGATCAATATTAACATCTGGTAGAATTTTCCTATAACAATAGATTCCATTGAAGTATTCAGACGATGCCATATGAAGCATTATATGGAAAGTGATGTCGCACGCAAACTTGTTGGGATGATATTGGAGAAATGAAACTTATAGGCCCAGAACATATTGAGGAAACAATTAAAAAGTATAAGGTTATCCAAACCCACCTCAAAGAAGATCAATGTAAGAAAAATGGCTATGATAATAACCGAAGGAATGATATGGAATTTCATGTATGAGATCATGTTTTCTTAAAGGTATATCCTTGTAAGGGTGTAATATAATTTTTTAAGAAGGGTAAATAATGTCCCATGTACATAGTACCTTTCTGTATTCTTAAACGAATTAGAGTTGTATCTTATCGTTTGAAAATGCAGCCAAGTATCTTTAATGTTCTTGATGTGTTCTACATATCACTATTGAGAAAATACATAACTAACCAAACGCATATACTGAACTTTGAAGAAATAGAACTGGAACCTGGTTTTTCTTATTGTGAAGAGCCTGTCAAGATTCTTAATACCAGAGAACAAGTGTTGAGAAACTGGACAACTCTTCAGGTAAAAGTTATATGGATAAAACATAGGATGGAAGTGGCAAAATGGGAACTCGAGGATCATATGATGAAGAACCACCCAAATCATTTTTTACAAAAGTATTCTAGAAGTTTTTTGGGTGAAATTTTTTGATGGAGGGAATAATTTAACACCCCGAGCTTCCACGTTATGATTCTCTTTGAATTATACAATAACTTGTGTCGTACGCAACATTGTGTTATACCACACCACGAACAATCAAACTATCCGTTATAAAATGAATACCCACGTTTTGAAAATATATATATTTTAATCTTTAGAATGGAATTAAGTTTTGGATTCGTAATATCAAAATCAGGTTAGGGTGGATTTTTTATATTTTTCTGAAAACATTAAATTTTTTATGACTAGTGTAAAACACTGAGTTATGGTTTAAAACTGACATTTTATTTAAATAAATATTTATTTTATTTAAATTATTTTATGTCAAAACAGATACATACTACCAATATTATTTCAATTTAATTAATTTGATTCATTTTAGAATAAAATTAGAAAGATAAATTTTTTTAACTTTTTATCGTATTTTACCCACCTTCTAGGCATGTTATCAAATTTGCATAAAATGAAATGTTAATATTTATGTGAATTGAATTTCAAAACTCTTAGAGACACAATTGATATCAGTAGGTAAAATGTGTTTCAATAAGATAAAAATAATTTTGGATGAATTGTAACGTTTGACATTTATTTAACATGGTTAAAATTAAATAGGGTGATTAAAGGTAAAAATGATAATATTATTACCCTAAAACATGTCCTAATTCTATTTGATAAGTGTATATCGACCAAAAACAACCTTAGGAAATAAAATATAATCCTTTTGAACCACTTGTATTGGATTTGAAAATTTATTATTATTTTATTTAAAGAAGAGTTAAAAGTGATGAATTTATTGTTTCATAAAAAACATTTTTAATATAGGTTTGCACATTATATAAATTAGACCATAAATATTTTTAGAAAGATAAAACAATTTCACACATAATGGTATTTTATTAATATTTTTTAGACATTAAATAATTATATTTATTTATGACACAATGATGATTCAGTAATTACCTTCTTAAAGAAGAATTAAAATAATTTATATTATAAATATACAAATAAATGTAAATTGATTATTTTAATGAATTCCAAGAATTTAATTGGTTAAAATTCCATGTTAGGGTCGATTAAATGAATTTTTTTCTAAGTAATCATGTTTTTCTGACTTTAACAAAAACTAGATACTAAATAGTGTCAAAATTGAAAAAAATGAGTTTTTATAACAAAAACTATATTATTAAACGATATAATATTTCTAAAAATCTACGGTTCCCCAAATGGACTTATATAATAATAGATATATCATTAATGGACCAATTGGGGATCTCTTGGAATTTTATAGTATTTTTATTGAACATATAATATAAAAATACAAGGAGACATGATAATTGTTAAACTATTTAACCTATAGTTAAATGTAAAAGATAAGATTAATATGGTGACCTAAACCAATATAAAACCTTTTGGTTGAAAGTTTTTGGACCCATACCCACCATATCATTGAAATAAGTATTTTTTGGAGCCATTATATACAGAATATGATTTTATAATAAAATAACATTTCAACGTTTTCCTAAAGTGACACTCACCTCTCTTATATTAGGGTACATCCCCTTCTCGTAATTTCACACCACTAATGCCATTTTTATTGGCCAAAACATACTAAGATATCCTCCCAACTACCTCCAATTCGACCTCGGGGGATTACATTGATCATGAATCCAACCTAGGGATATCTTTTTTTCAAATCAAAAGGAAACACCTGAAAAATAGGTAATAATTCCACCACCTCATTCAATTCTCTCTTCTTCTTCCACTTCTTATTTCATCGTTGTTTCCATACCCAAATAACTACTCTAGTATCATATATATACTATGATGTTTTTATAAATATTTTACAACCATATTCAATATTCTATCCATCCATGGAATGACAAGTCACCATACGTGCGTATGTACGGCTTACCGTCTCCACGTCATGGTGTAGTTTGTTATTCGAACACATCATTATTTAGATGGGAATAATTAAGAGTATAACTGATGTAAATAATATATATAACATGTTTATGATTATGTATATATGATATACCGTATAATTACATATTATTTTACCATCAAGAGAATGATATAGTTCTTCGTGCTTATGTACAGATTACCGTCTGCACAAACACGATAAAATTCATTCCCCATCATAACCATTCAAGAATAATTTTAATTTTATAATTACAAATATTTATTTATAACATAATATCATTATCTCCAATGTATGTGATTTGTTCAGAATATCATTTTTAAATAAGTACATGCCAAACCCCACAAATGTAGTGACCTTTGAAAAAATAGAACTTGAACTTGATTTGTGTTACTATGAAGAGCCAATCAAAATTCTTGACACCAGAGAAATGTATTGAGAAATTTGATGACTCAGCTAGTAATGGTTCATTGGAGACACCATAAAATGGAAAAACATAAATTGGAACCTTAGGATGTAATAAATAATAAATAGCCACATCTTTTTTAAGGTAAATATTCATGAAAAATTCCATGAATTAAATTTATGAAGGTGGGAATAAAAGGACAGCCCAAGATATTGTCATATCTACCATCATAAATAAATTAAAATCACTTTATTGAAAAAATTGAATAAAATATTATTTCATATTTTATAAATCATATTAAATCACATAGAGAACACAGAAAAATTTATAAATGAAGAATGAATGAAATAAGAGGCATTTTTCTTGAAATTATGGAACACATAGCAATGAAATTATAACTTCACCTTTAGAATACTAATACAACCCTTACGAATGGTAATTCATCCAAAATTATAGTTACCTCACCCATGAAAGTATAATTAAATATTATTATTCCTATAATTTAATAATGTAATTTAAATATATCATAGTATATGTAAATAAATATTTTTGAAAATGAATAATTATGTTTGGGTATTTTTATAAACCATAATTTTTTAATCATGATTTTAAAATTAATATATTATTTTAAAATAAATTTTATAATCATCAAATAAAAAAATATATTAATATTTTGAAGTCTTAGGATTATAAAATTACATAATTAGAACTGAATTAAATTTTCAATGTGTTATAAAGTGAGTTATAATTTTAAAATTAGAATTTTAAGGGTAAATAATGATTTTAAATAAAAAATAACATTCTCATATTTAGAAAATTATTGTCATTAAATTGAATTAATTAATTAAATTTAAATGTTGAAAATTATAAGGGATAATTTTTTTAATTTTTCTGAAATTGGGGAATGTTTTGTGAACAGTGAGATACAATAATTTGTAGTATAATCTAAATTAATTAATTATTGAGGCATAAAATATGTTTTGATGATGTAATCCCATAATATCGAATGATACTTAATTTTTTAATATATTTATTTATAATATTAACATTATTCATTGTCTTGAGATAATTTAATAATAAAATGAATAAATACTTAAAAACACCCATTTGCTCCACTATAAATACCACCAATAACCACCTCTTATTCTCACAATACCAAATCCTTAAATCTTGTTCAATTACATCTTCATAACTCCCTAAAAACATGATTCCACATTCTTGTATTTTTTTATAAACCAAAAGTACATTTACAATTTTTTTATGAAGGTTCTCAAGGAGGTAAATTGATGGGATGAAATCTCCATTCGTAATTTTAAATTTTATTCAATATCTTTTTTTTATAATAATTTCCTTACCCCCTCTATCCAAACAATATTGATAAATAAATTATATTATATTTAATGAGAATTTTATTATTCTAATTTTATATTCATCATCAAACACATTATCTTCTCCCTTTAATTCTAAAAATTAAAACATCATCTGTGATGTGTTCATTTACCGCCACCATGGATGATGTGTGTTTCTTTTCCATAACCTTCATCATGGGTGGTTATAACAACATATAATGGTTTATCCTAATTTCCAAATGTATATTAAATCTAATTTAGTGTTCTAAAACTAGTACATAAAAATGTTATTAATTACTAAAACCAAACTAATATGCAATTATCGAAAATCCAAAAATAATGTACATAGTTATCATTAACATTTTATCTAACAAATCATTATCATATAACAAACTTTTTTCCTAAAATCATTTAAAATTATGTATGTTAAATAATAATATATAATTTTCATTATAGATAAATATTCCCATTTTATGTGATCTTTCATACATGAATACAAGTGGACCAATCTTGAAAACAAAAGAAACAAACACTCTTGAAGGACAAAATTTTTTCTTATAACTGATCATAAAATATTGAAACGAACATAATGAGATTATAATAAATAAAATATCTATTTAATAGGTTCTTAATTAAATTATTAATTATTCAAATATCATTATCTATGAAGTTATTCAAATGCTGAAAATGTTCCAATATTAGATAAGCAATTCACTACGGATATCAATTTTTCTGTTGGGTTTTTCTTTCTCTCCCATCACCCAAATTTATTTTTTATTTTTTATTATAAAATTATTATATTGTATTTTTATATAGTCAAAAATACTTTATTACAATAATTTCTTGTTTTTTTATTGGAAATACATTTTTTATGAGGTTATCTTTTCAATTCGTCGAATTAAGAAATCACGATTTTAGGGAAAATTCCAATTTCTTACCCATTTTCATTCACACTCCATTATATCTCTTAATCCAAAAATATTTTCCTAAAATAAGGCTTCTTATCATGAAAACTATTTTTTTCTTTTTATGTTTTATGAAAATAATTATGCTTTTTCCCACTTTAGATTCTGTTTTATATTTTTCCATTAATCACACTAATGATTCACTACTCTAACATTTCGTAAAAACTATTTTTACTTATTTTTACAAAATTTTCATAGTATGTGACATTATATATGACTATTTTTTCTTATAGATGTTTATGTATGATTTGAATCCATTATTCCCCATAATCATTTATGAAATTCACATTGAAAACATATTCCTTCTATGTGTTGTATTTATACAACATTTTTATTTATGATCATTGACCATTGATGATTTTCATTAAATATCCATATTTCATGTATCATGTATTTTATTATTTTACTATCCTTATACCATTTTGACATATAATTTCTTCTTTTCATTATGTTATTGAATTTAATCTATCTACATTGAATAATTTTCACTTTCATAGATTAGTGGGGCGCGATTATAGATACCCCTCAAGGCATTGAAATGTATGAGGAGAAAAAAAAATGGAGAAAACCCTTTGTGTTTTTTTATATGTATAAAAATTGAGTCTTTACAAACATAATTAAACATTCTCGATGGTATAATGGTCCATGTTCTAGATACATGACATCCAAAGATTAAGTAATATTATTCATTAATTATTTAATTACTAATTTCAATGATATTATCAATGTAAAAAAATATTTGGATGTATTTTCATTCTTTTTATTTTGATTGAACGGGTTACTTAGTTATTTACCATCATTTAATGATTATTCCTTATTTAATTATTTCTGCCTCTTACACATTCACGAAAACCTTACAGATCTGTTGAGCTAAATTTTTATTTTTTTTTCATATCTTGGTTGTGAATATTAAATCATTATATATTTTAGAAAATATAGTTTATTTTCAATGATATGTGCTATGTTTCATTACTAATTTAATAAGGTAACGGTGTCTGTGTCTAGTGTCATCAGTACTACTAAACTAATCGATCCTTGGAGATGCGATATCTTTTATCTATTCCATTTTAAGAAATTGAACCCCGACTATAGGCTACTATATTTGGGGTTATTATATATTACTTGAAATGAAACAATGATTATAAACATTTGAACTTGATTTTTTGATATGAATATATCATGGTTAAATGGTTTTGACATTCGTGGTAAAATGAAAAGAATAGAGATATTGTAGTATGGCACTGAGGCTGTATCTTTTACCATGATTATATTGTTTTGGTGGGAATGGAAATAAGACGTTATAAGAGATATTCTAGCATGGAGCCGGTGTTGGTTGTTGTTGGTATATTTTACAAATTATAAAATTAGTAATTACAAATTTTTATTTTATTACTTCATACCCTTCATATCATACTAAATTTCCATAGGCATGGTGGTATCGACCTACTAAATCTTAAGCAACCCCTATCGGGGGAACCATTTGGTACTCAAGAAGAATTCATGGATGCTGGTTTGGACAAGGGAATATGACCTTGCTGTTGAATACTTGTTTTCTTTTGGAATATGGTTTTGATCAATGTGGGGTTTGATACCCTAGAAATACAGTTTATTATTTGACTCTATGAGTCTTTTTCATAAATTTTTCTAGCATGAAATTTAGTTTCATTTGGGTACATCATTAAATTATTACTTATTTATTTATTGGATTATTTAGTTGAATTTTATTATTCTGTTCTCTGATGTATTCACCCTGATTATTTCTATTTTTAGGATTTTTTATACTACTATAACAATTTATTGTACGTCGAATAGTCTCCATAGTATATCTTTCACACCACCCCTGCTAGTCTATAGCCACTGGTGTCCGGGGTGGTTTTATTGACGTCTCATGTCCAATCCTTTCCATCCATATGAGAGAGTACGAGATTTGGGGATATTACACAGTATTATATGAGGATTAGTTTTTCTTTTATTCTTGTTTAGTATTTGGGATAGGTAGAAAGGAGAGTAGTATGTTTCAGAATATGTAATGAGTTTTTGCATGGGAGTTGCTAACCAATGTATGGGGGAATATATAAGTACCCAATGATTGGATTACTATTTTGGATATGTTCTTATTATGGTTGATGTTATTTCAGCTTGGTTGATTCACATGTTTTGTGAGAATATTTTTTATTACATTATTGTTTCTTTAGTTTTGTTCTTGTGGCACAGTACGGTACGATCTAGAAATATATGCATTATAAGTGGCACATAGGAACATACTGAGATGATTGGTTCATATTAAGGGAATAACTTTTTTTCATTTTATATATTCTTTCTTGTCACAATATGATAAGAGATATTTGGCTCCCTATATAAATGAAATTATTTTTTATTTCATTCCAAAATACTTGTAAGATGTGTCTATAGATATCATGATCTAATGGTTCTCCTTTTCTTTAACCTATTGGGTTGACTATGTTGCATGCATGTTCTCTATGGTGTATTTTTTTATATAGAAAATGACTCCTCCTCATCATTAACTTAGCATCAAGATTTTGGGAATTTGAACACTCCTAACATAGCTGAACCGGAACATCCAATAGTCTCTAAGGACTAGATAGATGTTCAACGTCGTGGTATCTTCCTAAGGTTCAGGAAATCCATGGAAATTTAGATTGTTTGTACTATTTCATGGATGTATAATTTGAAATGAAAGTTCCAGCCATAATATCTTCCTATGTTCACTTGGGAATGGGGACCCTAGAAAGAATATTTCAAGATTTAGTTAGTCCAAACAATATTCAATCATCTCGTGACACCCGTGGATAGGATGGTGAAAATTGTTTTGTATTTGCATCATAGACCATCCATGAATTATTGGAATATTCTAGAGGATATTGGGCATCATGATGAGCTATCATAGAAGGATATCGAGATGGTATTATTAATATAATTTTATCCAAATATCATTAGGGATGAAAAAGATTATGAGTCCCTGAATCTGACACTGGAGGGTTTACATTTAAAAATTATGATTGATGTTGTACTGACCTACTATATTTTTTACTATCTTTGGTAGCTGATAATATCTCCAGATCATGATTCTTTGATGAAAGTATTCATTATGACACCATGTAACAATTAAATGTTTTCTATTTAAAAATAAATTAATATGGGATGAATCACCCACTCAACATGTGTGGGAATGTGAGAGAGGCCAAAACTAGTAGTGATTCGGTTTCCATAGGGTAGGGACCAAAAGCTTTTAGTACATGGAAATTACATTAATTTTGAGTAATTCTTAATACATAACAAAAAAAGACACCCAAGGACTGTAATAGTTTACTGTCTTTGGAAACTCGGAACAAAATCTTCTAATCATGGTAAAATATTTTCAACATCTCCCATAAAGATCTTCCCCTTTTGTTTTCTTACCTAAAACCTTTCTTTATATCCTGGGGAAAAGAAAACATAAAAAGGGTGAGCTCAAATGCACAGTTAGGGTATTCATAGAGAACATAAAACGATCCATAGACATTTGAATGAAAAAATGTGAACATCAAATATAAACATCAAAATCTTGAGCAATGACATAAATCTTGGATGTACGTAAGGCATATATCATAAACAAACATTAGTTAAGGTAAAAGAACATGGTAATAAAACATATAATTGTGGAAAAACATTAATGACATTTTTTTATTTCTATAGTATCCAAGACATTTCTACCAAAACCATCTTAGTGGACAATGTCCATTACTGAATCGTGTTTACTTGTTGTTCCCGCCCTGTATTACTGAACCAGATTCCCTTGTTGTTCCAGTCATATCTATCTCATGAGATATAAATATTTACCCAATGAATTGGTGGGAGGTATAGGTCCCACCCATCTCATAATGAAATCATTCTTACATGTTCCACAACATAAACATAAATCATTCATCATAACTCAAAGAATAAAATTGGTCTCATAGACATCGTCCCATCACAATATAATCCATATAAAACAAATGGATATAATATCATCATAATATAAGTGAAACCAAGTAAATCATAAAGACATTATAATTCAAACATAATCCTATAAAATAATTTCATCTTAGATGGAAAATTGTTTTGACAAAACACTTGAAATGAATTCGTGAGGAAAATATCATTTCCTCTGCAAAATCATTTTATTTTCGTAAAATTAAATTAAATTTTAAAAAAATTGGATTTTTTTGAAATTAATAACTAAATATTGTATAGGATGCATTATGTAAATAAGGCGTTATGAAATCGTAAAAATCTATTCACGCTGTATAAGTTAAAAAACATTCTCCTCGTACTTTTTCCGGAAAAGTAAAAAAGATCCTCGTATGGTAAACAAAATAAATATTCATTCCATAACACAATATAAAAGTCTAAAAAGGTTAAACATGACTTTAAACAAAAATGGAGGAATATTAAAAACTTTTAGGAAAACATTTTTATCTATATGGATGAAAAATAAAACCCCAGTAAATGCTTACGTATAAGCAATCTCGAATAAAAATGAGATTGGAAAATTATCCATTACCATAGATTGGATATGCATTGTACGTATCTGAACCTCCTCTATAATGATTTAAATAATTTTATTGACTTATTACAGAATAATATTCATATTTATGTTATCATATATGGTTCACTTTTGACTTTATATTACCCGTTCTTTTGTAATTTCCAGGTTAAATCAGCATTTTTGGTAAAATGGATTCATATATCGTATGTGTTTTGACTTGTTGTTCTTAATTATATCATGATTTACATAATTCCAGAATTTAGAAAATGATTTATATAGAATATATATTCAGAATATAAATATATATGGTAGATCGTTAAACAGAATGAAATACACCGTTCATAGAGACGGTAGGCTGTATGTACGCATGAACACTGTTTTCCTTTCCTTTTTGACTTGAATAGAACTAAGTAGATGAAATATATATATATATATACACATAAATCCAGTATATTTATCATGTCATATATTTCATTACTATTCATTATATATAATTTATATTCATTCTTGAATGGTTAACATGGAGAATGAATCTCATCGCGTCATGGAGACGGTAATCCATGCGTATGCACGAGCGATGATATCGTTCCCATAATTATTGAATGGAATTGGATTGGATGATATAATATCTCAGAAATATTATCATGTTATAATAATCATATATAGTTCTTCTTTACACCATTATACCCATCCATGTAATGTGGTTGTAGAAAAACTTATTACACCACGGCATGGAGACGATATTCTGTATGTACGCACGCACGGTGATTTCGTTTTTCATAGGATGGATAGAAGGTAAAATAAGGTTGTTTAATATTAATAATAACATATAAGTATATAAGTAATACTGATTTTATTACATTATAATGAAAAAACAAAAGATGAGGAAGTATAAGAAGAAATAAATATGAAAGAATCGGTAGAAGAGATTACCTCTTCTTCGACGTGCCTCTTTTATTCATCCTCTTAAGGAACTAGAGTTAGTCCTTTGAGAACACTAGAACCACTATGATATAACTAGAGAGGTTTAAAACATAAATTGGTAGGTTTTGGCCGAGCATTAAGGCTCAACATAGTGTAAAAAGGATAGGGAGGAGGTGCCCTTTTATAATGGAGGAGAGGGGCACTTTTGGAAACCTAAAAAAATATTAATTTATTATAAATTCAGACCCCTGATAAAAACCACCCAAAATGATACAATTAGAAGATTAGATGAGATATGGCAGTAGTATAATCAACAAATAAATTTAGACATGTTGGTAATTTATTTTAAACCTTATCAACTTGATTTATCCTTATTTAATCTATTTAATTTTATTTGTGGTAATAATGTTCCAAATTATAAATTTTTATAAATTTTTACTTATGTGTTGTGAATTTTCTATAATTGGATGATATATGACATTGTAGACTATATAAAATTTAATTTATAATTTTTAAATATTTTTCAGATTTTTAAACTATTTAATAATATGTCATTTTTATAAAATAACAATAGTGTAAATTTTGACACTATTCATTTATTTGAATTTAAATAAAATACACACAGAGGATATATTCAAACCAAAATATTTAATAAACTCCTCACATCTCATATTGATCTATAAAAATTATGTATAACATTAATTAGGTCACATAATATTTATTTTATTATTTTTAAAACCATTTATTTGATATTTGTATCAATAAAATAATTTCTACATCACTATTGTGTCATCATTAATGATAATTATTTAATCACTAAAAATTATAAATATATTATCATGTTGTATATAAATTTATAATATTTCTACATACAATTTTTATTTGATGTTTTATGAGTTTTATTACTAAATTAAAATTATTACACTTATAAGATATAAGAGGGTGACATATTGTCACTTTCTTCGATTTTAATAATAATTATATCCTTTTCATGGTCAAAAGTGCAATAAATTAATTTATTCTAACCCTTAAGTGATATGGGTCGACTTTTATTCATCCAATAAAATTTTGGTAGGTCCTAGGGTAATTTTATAATCTTATTTTTACCCTTTATTACCCGATTTTCCCCTAATTGTTGTAAATTAAAAATACCGTAGTTACTATTCATTATAAAAAATATAAAAGTAACCTATTAACATAATTTGGAACACTGAATACAAATAAGTACTCCATTTTTCAATATTAAAAACTCATAAGTTTTAGTAATTAATTTAAAATTAAACCTGTCCTTAAGAAAATGGGTTTAAAAAGTTAAAACATTATCAAAGATTGAAATGTTTTCCCTATGAATTCAATGAAAAATTAATGATAATTAATTTCATTATATTGAATTTTAAAAATATATTATAGTTATACTTTTAAAAAATTTTCTATTTTAATTTAATTGTATAAATTATCTCGATGGAAAAAAGTTGTTTTTGAGTATAATTTAGCGTGTTTTTACTATTCGTCAAAATAAGAATGTTGTCGGAAAAATATCAAAACATTCTCCAATGTAAATTTTTATATGTTTATTCAAAAGAAGAAGTTTATTTTGTAAAATGGAACTTATAAACTTTCAAAAAATTATATTTAAAATGGTTCTGACATCAAAAGGTGGCAAAACATCATTTTTTTAAAAATACTTCTTTTATTCGAAAAATTGATTTTGTTCTCAAACCTCATTCCAAAAAAATTTTAGATGAATTATAATGTTATAAAGTTCAAAATTCTATTTATACTATCCATAATGGCTAGTTCATAATAATATTATGACAATATATCATTGTTTAGTGAAACTCGGTATTGCGTACAACACGCGCTATTGAGAAAGGTCGCTCTAGCGTGTAATACAGGTCAAATCAGGGTTGCGTGTAGGGAAAGCTTACTTTGGTGTTTCATATTACATACTCAAAATATAGTTCAATTAAACAATGATAAAAATCTATAATTGGTGTTGTGAAAAATGAATTTCAATCGAAATAACTTGAAATTTTGTGCATAAAAATCCAGGAATAGTGTTGTGTACACTACAAGATAATACGATGTTGCGTATAGCACAAGATAATCATGGTGAATCGTAAAACAAAAGACATCAAAGAAATGAAAAAGAATAATTCTCATAAAATATCAGGGTGTAACATTCTTCCCCCTTTAAATAAATTTTTCCCTCAAAATTAGTCAGGGTTATAAATTGTTTTCTACTAGAAAGTTTATTTCATAGAAATCCACATCGTAAAAAGGAATACTAAATTATTATTCTAAAAAGGAATGTTAGAAACATAACAGATACTCAATTAACTCATCTATGGGTTTCCACATTGGAGAACATAGGTGAAAATACGGATATGGAATAGAAATCAAACCATCATGTTCTGATGGAGAGTGGTAGAGAACACAGCTATGAAAAATCCAACAATCACAAAGCATTAATTTTGGGATGATCTATGGTACCATCTGATTCATTAGATATGAGGGCACTAGGATAACATTTTTGGTTTTCATGATCATTTCCATAATGTTGACGAATTTCTGAATTAAAATAAATACTTACTTGATTTTGGTACAATCTCACTGTTGGTTGTTCCTTGAATAATTTCAACTTCATATATTAAATTAATGAAGTTAAATTTGTCATTCGTGAAGTGTTAGACGATCATGTGATATAATGATGGGTTATTCCATCTGTCTTAAACAAAAGTTTAGTAATAGTTATTAAATATACATAATCCCATTAATGGTGAGGTGAATCGTATATGATTCCTAAAATGGACTTATACAACATCTACCATACCGCTTAATAAAATAAAACTAGTTTCTACTAAACAGGGACTTGTTTTAGGCTAGTTGTAGGTGATAAATGGTTGTCTCACTTCAGTTGTGGGTTCGATTCCAACAACCTTGTCCGACATGACGGATTATTGCTCGTCCTGCAGGTTGTCCTTTTTCTAAAACTACACTAATATAACATTCAAGAAATAATATCGAAAAAAGGATCTATCCTTATACAATATTATCTTACGTCCAACATAATCCATTTCAAATCATTAAGCTCATTCAAAATAATTCTATCCAAGCTCATAGAATAAAGAAAATTATTACTAGAAATGACATCAACCAAGCATGTGAATACCATCATTTATCCCCCATATATCATAAGATGTATCATGTTGATCGCATTCCAAATTTGTAAAAATCTTAATATTTTATTCTCTTGAAACATTAATTACCATATAACCATATTGAAGACATAAATACTGTCAAAAGATAACTCATTCCACATACCAAAATCCCAAAAATTCTTTATACTCAAACCATGATGTCAGATTGTCCTTATATTAGTCATGATATCATTAATAATATCCAACATATTATTTTATCCTTATCCCTTCATTATATTCATATCATCTAATTTCCAAAAATATTTCAATCACTTTTCATTATTACCGGTACCATACAACATATACTTTCAAATTCTTTAGGAAAAACAATAGTGTAACAGTCCTTAGATGGGTCTTTATTCCATAGTACCATTACCATAAATCATTCCACTACCTTCTTAAATCCTTGATATAGCATCAAGAATTATTCCATCTCACATATCATTTGTAGTCTCTTATCATCATCAACATAAATAATACCCATACGACCATTATTATACTCTTCATGAGACATTCCCTTAGGGTATTGGTTTTCATAATGCCTATACAATCCACATTTTAAAACATTTAACCTTTGTTGATGTCTTATCAATACCATTATCCTTCTCCATGGTGTCAAATAAACCTTTTCCTTTGCAATTACTGGCTTGGTTTTCTTTTTTTCCACACCCAAAGCATCTTCCAGTTCCATTGAAACATTCTCTCTGATGCCCCTTCCCACATGATTTACATGAAGGGAATTGAAATTTCTTACCTATAGAATCATCATTAAACTCCATATTTCTCTTATTAGCTGAGTCGAGATACTTTCCAAATTTGGGATTATTGATCATATTAAGAGATTTCAGATTTGGAATAATAAATATGGTTGGACTTCCAAATCCTGTTTCATTTGGATACTCAGGAATAATATCTTTCCATTGTCCATCATATACTCCATTATCTTGAATTTTCCTATTTCCAGCCATTTTCTATAACCCAAAAAGAATAGTGTGTGAGGCGAAAATCATACCTGGAAAAAAATAAAGGGGGAGTACCATCAATATCTAACTTCTTAGGATTAATTATAATATCATTACCATAATTCTTGTACTATAACCTATACATATACTTAAACTTAGGGACGTCCCTGGACATACCTTGGAAATATCTCTAGGGATTTTACTAAGTATTCACATATTAGTTTCCAAAAGATAACAAAATCTGACCTATTATACCAATAGTAGACACCCAAAGATTTTTTTACAAGTAAATTACATTACTTTTGAGGAATACTAAATACATAATAAAAACAGACACCCAAGGACAGAAATAGTTTAGTGTATTTGGAAACTCAGAACAAAATCTTCTAATCATGGTGAAATATCTTCAACATCTACCATAAAGATCGTCCCCTTTTTTTCTTAGCTAAAACCATTCTTTTTATCATGGGGAAATGAAAACCTAAAAAGGGTGAAGTCAAATTCTCATTAAGGGTAATCATAGAGAACATAAAACAATCCATAATCATTTGAATGCGAAAACATGAACATCAAATCTAAACATCAAAATCTTGAGCAATGAAATAAATCCTGGAAGCACGTAAGTCATATATCATGAAGAAACATTAATCAAGGTAGAATAATAGGGGATTGATACGTATAATTGTGGAAAACCATTATTCACATGTTATTATTTACATAGTTTCGAAGAAATTTCTACCAAGACCATCCTAGTGGACAATGACCATTACTGAATCGGGTTTACATGTCATTCCAGCCCTGTATTACTAAACCAGATTCACATGCCATTCCAGACATGTCAAACTCATCAGATATAAATCATTACCCAATGAATTTGAGGGATATATAGGTCCCACCAATCTCATAATGAAATCATTCTCACGTGTTCCACAATATACAAATAAATCATTCATCATAACACAAAGAATAAAATGGGCTTCATAAACATCATCTCATAATAACATAATGCATATAAAAAAATGGATATCATTTCATCATAAGAAAAGATAAACCATTTAAATAATAGAGACATTATACATGAAACACAATAATATAAAATAATGTCATCTTATATGGAAATTAGTTTTGACAAAACACTTGAAATGAATTATTGTGGAAAATATCATTTCTTCTTCAAAATCATTTTCTTTTCAAAAAATGCAATGAAATTTTAAAATAAAATGATTTTGTTGAGAATAATCATTAAATCAGTAGTGTATTATTTATGTAAATAAGGTGTTATGAAATCGTAAAAATCCGTTCATGCCATATAAGTTAAAAAACATTCTCCTCGTACTTTTGCCAGAAAAGTCAAAAAGTACCTCGTATGGTAAAAAAAAGAAATATTCCTTCCATAACAAAATGTAAAAGTCATAAAGTTATAAACATGACTTTAAGAATACATGGAATATTATTAATCACTTTCTGAAAAACATTATTGTCAACATGGATGAAAACTATAACCCTAGAAAATACAAATGAGATTGCAAAATTATCCCTTACCTTAGAACCGATATTCGTCGTATGTATCTAAACCTCCTGTATAATGATTTAAATAATGTCTTTGACTTATTACTGAATAATATACATTGTTATGATATCATATATGGTTCCCTTATGAAATTATATTACCCGTTATTTTGTAAATTCCATGTAAAAGCGGTGTTTTGGGTAAAATCGTTTCATTTATCTTACATGTTTTGACTCGTTGTTCTTACTTATATCCTGATTTACTTAAATCCAGAATTTAAAATTTTATTTATATATAATAAATATTCAGAATATAAATATATATTATAGATCGATAAATGTAATGAAATACATTGTTCATGGAGACGGTAGACCGTGCGTACGCATGAATGTTGTTTTCCTTTACTTTTTTGACTTGAATCGAAGTAAGTAGATGACATATATATATATACATAAATCCAGTAGATTTATCATGTCATATATTTCATTACTATTCATTATATATACTTTATAATCATTATTGAATAGTTAACATGGAGAATGAATCTCATCGCGTCGTGGAGACGGTAATCAGTGTGTACGCACGAGCGATGATATCATTCCCATAATTATTGAATAGAATTGGAGTGGATGATATAATATCTCAGAATTACTATCATGTTATAAAAATCATACATAGTTATTATTTACACCATTATACCCATCCATGTATGGTGGTGGTAGAAAAACATATTACACCACGGCGTGGAGACAGTATTCCTTATGTACGCCCGCGTTGTGATTTCCTTTTTCGATGGATGGATAGAAGGTGAAATAGGGTTGTTTCATATTTATAATAACATATCAGTATATAAGTAATACTGATGTTATTAATTTATAATAAATCAACTATGGAAGAGGAAGTATTATAAGAAAGAAACATGAAAGAATCAGTAGAAGATATTATCTCTTCTTCGACGTGCCTCTTTTAAACTTACTCTTAGCGAACTAGAGTTTGTATTTTGAGAATACAGAACCTCTATGATATAACTAGAGTGGTTTAGAAGAGAAATTTTTAGGTTTTGTCCAAGCATGAAGGCTCAGAATTGTGTAAATAAGAGAGGGAGGAGGTGCCCTTTTATAAGGGAGTAGAGGGGAACTTTTGGAAACCTCAAAAATATAAATTTATAATAAATTCAGACCACACATAAAAACATCCAAAAATGACTCAATTCGAATATTATATTAGATAGGGTTTTAATCTCATCAACCTATAAAATTTATACATGTTGGGTATTTATTTTAAACCACATCAACTTGATTTATCCTTATTTAATCTATTTAATTTTATTTGCCATAAGAATATTTTAAATTTTAAATTGTTATAAACAATTACTTATGTGTTGTGAATTTTCTATAATTTTATACTTTATAAAATTTTAGACCATAAAAAATTTTATCTATAATTTTTAAATATTTTTTTTATTTTTAAACAATTTAATAATATGTCATTTTTATAAAATAACAATAGTGTCAATTTTGAAACAAATCATTTATTTGAATTTAAATAAAATAAAAACAGAGGATATATTCAAACCAAAATATTTAATATACTCCAAACATGAAATATTAATATAAATATTTTTTGGAGAACATTAATTAGTTCATATAATATGTATTTTAATATTTTTTAAGCCATTTATATGATATTTCAATCAATAAAATAATTTCTATATCACTAATGTGTCATCATTAATGATAATTATTTAATCCCTAAAAATTATAAATAAAATCTCATTATGTACATAATTTTATTATATTCATGGATAATATTTATATTTGATGTTTTATTAGGATTATCACTAAATTAAAATTATTACACTTATAAGGTATAAGAGATTGACATGTTCTCACTTTATTTGGTTTTAATAATTATTATATCATTTTCATGGTCAAAAGTCCATGAAATTATTTTTTTAGACCCTTATGTGATATGGGTAGACTATTATTCATCCAATCAAATTTTGGTAGGTCTTAGGGTAATTTTATATTCTTATTTTTACCATTAATTACCCGATTTACCATTAACTGTATTTAATAAAAATTACCGTAGTTACTATTCATAATATTAGAAAAAATAAAAGTAACATGTTAACATAATTTCGAACCAATGAATCTAAATATGGAATCAATTTTTTAAAATTCTAATAACATATGTTTTAGTAATTAATTAATAATTAAACATGTTTTTAATAAAACAGTTTTTAAAAGTTAAAACGTTGTCAATGATTGAAATGTTTTTACCTATGAATTCAATGTAAAATTAATGATTATAACATAAATTATATTAAATGGTAAAAATATATTCTATTTATACTTTTGAACAATATACTATTATAATTTAACCTTATAAATTATCTCGATGAAAAATGTTGTTTTTAAGTAAAATCTAGCGCCTTTTACTATTCATCAAAATAAGAACGTTGTTAGGAAAATATAAAAATATAATCCAATATAAATTATTATATATTGATTCAAAAGAAGAATATTATTTTGTAAAATTGATCTTATAAACTTTTCAAAAATTATATTTTAAATGGGTGCGCCATCAAAAGGCAGAAAAACTGCATTTTTTGATAAATACATATTTTATTCAAAAAATTGTTTTTTTCTCATACCTCATACCAGAAAATGTGTAAGATGAATTATAATGTTATAAAATTCACAATGCGGTTAATAATATTCATAACACCTAGTTCATAATAATATTATAACAATTTATCTTTTTATAGTGAATCTCGGTACTGCGTACAACACACAGAATTGAGGAAGGTCGCTCTGGCGTGTAATGCAAGTCATGTTAGGGTTTCATGTAGGGAAAGCTTCCTTTGCTGTTGCTTATAACATACTCAAAATATAGTTCAATTATACATTGATCAAAATCAATACATGGTGTTGTGTAAAATGAATTTTAATCGAAAGAACATGAAATTGTGTGCATCACAAGACAAGAATAGTGTTGCGTATACTAAAAGCTAATACAGTGTTTCGTATAGCGCAAGCTTATCATGATGAAGTGTACAACAAAAGAAATCAAATAAATTAAAAATAATACTCTCATAAAATCACGGGGTGTTACACGTAGAGTGATCTGGGAGATCTTCTTCAAGTGTTGATTAGTGACATTATGACTTTTTACCCCAAATAATTAGTAGGAAGAGAAGTTAGGGTTTTGGAATACAATCCCAATATTGTGTACTTTTCTAGTGCTATTAGGGTGGTAATATTGTATGAAAGTGATCACAATAACATTTCACTATATTGGAGTGTAGTATATGTGGTATAATGGGATATCCTATGGGGTTTTTTGTTGAAATTAAATAGAAGAAATGTTTAATAGGTTCAGAGATGGAACTAGAATCGGTATGTTGAACAACTACCCCTTTGTAGGCTGGTAGATAGAGTTCGAAATGATGTGCAGGCCGAGGAAAGGGATGTGGTACCCTAGTTCATGAGTTTTAGTACCCTGGATAGGAAATAACATAGGGTAGTCAGACTAGAGACCATATTAGAGGGTCAATTCAGTTTCATGTTAGGGATACAACGCCGACTAATGTGGATGGAGGACCATACATTATAATAGGCATGATTCTAGTACCATCTGCCTTATCTTGTGTTTTTAGATAAAATAGAATCACACCCTTTTCTATATATGTTTCATAAAAATGGTTTTGGAATGGATTTGGATATATTAGATGGTATTTAAATCATTAAAGAAAAATTGAGTGTTTGGAATGAAAATATCAAATGTTTCAAGGAATGTACTCAAGAGATTGGTTGTCACCATTTTTGTGGGAACCATTAATGATCAAAATGACATGATTCAACATATTTTTTTTTATGTAGTGATTAGTTTTATATCAGGAATATATCCACTATTAAAAGAGGATAGTTAATTTCTTATCCCCCGAAGGAAGTAGTTATTCTCACCAATAAGAGTGGCATTTTATGCTGATCACACAGGACCAATTTATTGCAGATTGTATTATATCATGTCATAAATCACTAATATATCTCAACATAATTGTATAAATAAACAGTATTATTTTTCTCTCATGGAAGAAGATTTTTATAATTATAATCCTGGCATGTTCTATGGATTACCACCCAAGAGATAGATTGAGTTCAATATCGATTTAGCGATGGGAGCAGACAAAATTTATATCCATCTTTTCTGAATGGAACTAGTAGAGATTCGATATTATTAAATTTTGTTCGAGTAACTAGAATAAAAATTATTCATATGTCCATTTATATCTCTTTGGGTTTCTTCATTTATCATCACCAAAAAGGATTATAGATCACTGCTCTTATGTGTGGAATATTGGAGGCTGAAATATATGACATTCAAGAAATGGTATACTCCTACAAGCATTAATGATATTTTTATATTAGTTGGGAGGTGATATTATATTATCTAATATTGAATTGAGATGAGGGTGTAATCATTTAATACTGATAATATCAGACATACATCTATCTACGTTTAGGATAAGGTATGAATTTTATGAATTCATATCAATGTTGTTTGATATGGCTAATTCACATGTGGAATTCACAACCTTAATGAATACAACCATTTATAATTTTTTGGAGCAGTTTGTGATAGTTTTCATTCTTGATATCTTAGTGCACTCTAATTCAATATATGATCATGTCAAAAATCATAAAATCAACTTGAGTACAATGGGAGATAATCTTCTTCTTTTCTAGATAACCAAATGCATTTTCTAGCATATTGAAGTGCACTTATTAGGACATGTCATCTCTGAGGATAGAGTGTTTGTGTAACCATGGACAATAATAGCCATGATATATGGGGAATAACCCAAGAATGTCCTCAATTTTTAGAGATTTTTGTATTTAACCTGATATTACTAGTGTTTTATCCAACATTTCTCTTATTTGGAAACACCATTTTCTACGCAAACTATGAATGTGTTGAATTTTTTTGCCTAATGCTTAAATTATAAATTTTCAAGAGTTGAATTTATTTTTGACCTCAGCACAAATACTCAAATTACCTACGTAGGTAAAATCTAATAATGTGTACAATGAATCATCAATTGTTGATGAATTATTAGTTCTAATGAGTGAGGATATTGTGGTTGCTTATGGATCCCAGAAGCTAAGACCACAGAAAAAGAATTACCCTACTCATTATCTAGTGTTTTCTTTAGTGGTTCATTCCATGAGAGGTTGGAGAAACTATCTCATGTGTGATAAGATTTTTGTATACATGGATAATAAGAGCCTCAAGTACATATTCTTTTAGTGGGACCAATACCATCGAAATGGGTGGCAGGTGGAGAATCTTTTGATTTTTGACAATGAATTGTCTTATACACCAACAAAGGGGAAAATATTTTCTAGTTATATGTGCCAAAATAAACATATGGAGGTAGTATGGGATACATGTGGTGAGTTTCCGATAATATCATTTTTTATAGACATGTATATAGATGTTCTGGAATCTCAAGGGTGAGTAGTTCAAATTTTGACATCCATTATACCAACACTTTTGGATAGAATTAAGACTAATATTTGGTCTAATCTTGAGGGATCGGTTCTAAGAGATAAATTATATGATTCCCAAACACCATCCAGATTGTATCTCAGGAGTGTAAATTTACTTTTTTCTGTAGATGGGTATGGGTTCTAAAAGGCATGTGTGGGGAGATAATGAGGGAGTTTCATGCTTCTAGATGGGTGGTGCATCTTGTTTTAAAAAAGATGCCTTTTGATATCAATAGGAAGTTATTGATTTAAGGAATAAAGAAAATTGTGGAAATATTAGATAGAAAGGCATCACATTTCCACAGATGAATGCTGAGAATTTGTGGACAAGTGGGAATAATTAGTCTTTACCAATTCTTGAGTGGAAATGGGATGATTGAATGATTGATTTTTTGATATGAAAGTCATGGAAAACCAAGAAGAATAATGTTCTATGGATTATTTTTTAAAAACTAAGGTAGCACAATTCATACTTATTAGGGAAACCATCAAAGTTGACAATCTAGAAAATAATTATATGTTCCAGTTCATTTGGTTATAATTTTTTCCTAGGAGTATAATTTCATAAAAACATCATCATTTCAAGTAGTGTTTCTACAATGGACTTCGGAATGACTTGGGTTCATGAGTTACATTAGGAAAAAACAATCATCCAGAGAAAGATGGTCAATATATGAAATCTATTCAGGTTCTGGATGATATGTTATGATCATGTGTTTTGGATATTGATGGTTAATTTGAGAAAACAATAGGGGTTTATTAAAATAATATATAATTGGAATAATTTCAAATTGAACATTTATAGTCCTTGTGTGGAAGGTTGTGTTTTTCACTTCTTTGTTTGCTGGAGGCATGCTAGTCAATATGTGGTGGGTCTAGTCTCATGCGGAGACAACTGAGTAACTTTAGTCGATCAGATAGTAGTTGGTGACCATATAGAGTGGGTAGAAATATTATTTTGGGAATCAAATATGACCTCTAGAATTATATTTTGGTCATCATGTTTTCATTTAGTAATCACCTTGGTTAGGGAAATGCCATATTTTAAAATAGGGGAAGCTAAATCCCTAGTTCTTTGGTCTGTTTGAAATAATTGAAAGGTTAGATCCTATGGTGTATCATTTAGCCCTTCCAAAGTGAAATAGTTCCTTTCATGACATGTTTCATGTGTCTCAACTACAGATTTATCATAAAAACACTTCTGATGTGATAGGCATAGAATACATTAGGATTATTGATGATGCATCCTTTTATAGGGATCTGATACATGTTATAGATCTAATTGAGAAATATCCTCACTATGGGATTATACCATTGGTTCAAGTGTAGTGGACGCATGGTTGAGTTCAAGAGGAGACATGAGAGAGGGATTTAATTATAAAACACAGTTTTCAAAATTTTTCATTGATACCTTATAGTGACATATGGTGAATCATGGTGACGATTTGTTATAAGGTGGAGAGGTTATATGATATCATTTATTACCATGTAAATCTCTCTATCAGTTTTTTGTTTTAGCATCGGTGGATGAGCCTTATTCCAATATGGATATACATTGTTGGAGAAAATGACCAAAGGATCGAGGATGTGGATAACATGAATTAATGGTGTCTGGGTATAAATGGGTTAAGTGATTCATGGGTTCATGGTATGTTGAGAATCATTAAAGTGGGTTATGTTTGATTAAATAGAATTTGCGCTAAAAAATAATCTACAGACATTTACAGGACATGCAAATGGATTACAAATCATTTAATTGTTCGAGGTATTTAATCATAATCTAATGTGATGGATTTTTCAGCGTATTCCATTAAATAAATTTACTCAATGTGAAATCAAATAACTCGAAATGTACATTCCCGACCTTTTATTTTAAGTATGATGCACAGCTGATCTTCATTCTAATCAACTGCAGCATCTCACCACTCAACAGAAGGTTATTATCCAAGAAATTTTGACATTCCAAAAACCCTTATTGATATTTCATTTGTGTGATTAATCCCTAGTAAGTCTTTTTTGTTAGGTTTCTTACTTCTCTACTTTAATCATCGACTATTGCAGTGAAATCCTTTTCAAAACATTGTTGTTGGTTTTGATCTTAATAAATTATGACCTAAGAAAAACTTTTAATCATCTACCCTTTCTTCCTCAGGGGGTTTCCACTAGAATTTTTATTGGATATTCAGTTAATTATAGGGGGACTAAATCATAACCATATAGTTTGTTAATTTCCATGAATATGAAATAATGTTATTTCTCTATCGGGTTTTATTCCAAAATAAATTAAATAAAAAATTAACTTATTCATTGAATACATTTTTTTCAATTCAGTTCTGGCCTATAGAAAATCTACACATGGGTTGAGATGACAATTAATATATTTGAATTGGAAAATGGATTAATGTATGTTTACAATTACATATAACATAGTGTGATTTCTTAATATACAATAACTAAATTACTATGTATTTGATAATGATATTATTTTTAATCAATTATGAATTAAATTTCAAGTGTAATGTTAAAGATGAAAGGCAATTCTTATATTTAACCATTGATAATTGTTACGGGATACTATCATATCCATGTAGTATGATAGTGAATGTGTTCCATGTTTTAATGCTTATATAACGATCTTGGTCCTAAAACATAAAAAATTAGAGGATGTAATGCTAATATTGAGCGGGCTTGGCATAGTACCCTATTATAATGCTTATAGTGAGTGGGATATTCACATACCCATGTTGTAATGTTAATAGGGATTTGACCAAGAATGTAATAATGCTTTTATGTCATTTAATCATATTTTTTACTGTGATTATACCATTACTATATGGGTTTTTCATTAATATTTTTATACATGCTTAGAGATATTCTGGTAGGGTTATTAAGAATGTTATTTTACCTTGGTAATATTTTTGATTGTTGGAATGGTACTAAGACAAGCTCGTAGATATTTTGTCATAGAGCTAACTCATGTTATTGTTGTATTTTATAAATTGAAAAATTAATTAATATGCTTGGTATCACTTTATTTAAGACACTTATTATCAGACTAGTTTTTTAGAAATGGTGGTGTTAGCCTACTGTGTTTTAATCACACACTATTCAGGTCGTAGTTTGGATCCTAATAAGATTTGGTGGAGGCATGTTTGGACAAGTGAAAAGGACTTTGTTGTTGAATTCTTGTTTAATGATGAGATAGAGTTTAGATATGGGACTGATGTGGGGTTTGGGGCCCATGAATTTGTGTCTTGTTATTTCTTTCTTATTTTTTTATATCATGAAATTTAGTTAAATTATATCACATCACTACATTAGTCCTTATTTATTTATTAAATTATTCAGTATGTTTTTACTATTGTCTTCGGCATTGACTTTACTATAAATATTTCAATTTTATTATGAACTTTCTCTACTAGTATTACACTTCATACCAGGATGTATAGTATTCATAATATACAATTCACATCCCCCATTCTACTAGTTGGTAACTTATGTTGTATGATGATGCATGCTTTAGGTCTCATAACCAACCCATTCATTCCACATGAGAGAGTTTCATATTGGGAGATGTTACATGTATGATATCGTGTTTATTATATTTTAATACAAACTGAATTGAAATTAATTTCATTGTATGTATGATTTTTTATTTTTAATAAAATATCAATTAATGACATCTTTACATTTTTAAAATAATTTTCAAATACCTCAATAGTATTAACCATTTTAGATTTTTATAATTTTAGTGGTATGATTTTGATTTTCCAAGTTATTAAGATGCTTATTTTTGTGTTTTTATATTAAAAAAAATGATTTTCTAAAATATATCACCATTATAGAATTCATGGATATCATGGGGTAGTAATAATTAGAATTTAGTTTCAATCTATACTACTATATCTAAATACATTGTTGTAGGAAGTTTCTGTGCATATATTTTGAGGACCAAAAACACTCTACTATATTCTAGATATCAATTCTGGAATGTCCCTAAATTATTTAATAATACAAGTGATGTTAATATTTTTAAAATTCATATATCACATTCTAGGAAAAATAATATTGATATAAGAAAAAAAAAAATTAGGTATAGTTTTAATATATTTACTAGTACTCGTGTATGTATTGGTAAATCACATTATCATACTAATATTTTATGAAAGCTAGCATATGTTGAGAGATTAACATTTATAATAAATGTATTGGGAACGATCCATTTCCATGGATCTTTTAATATCTTATTTTTTCAATTATTATTCAACACATTACATTACATATATGATTTATATTTTGGGAATTTTCATTGACTTCTTGTATTATTGTTATAATTTTGTTTTCAATCCAAAATATATTATACATAAGTCTGTTTAAACCAAACCATGTGTTGTATGATTATTTACACCCTTATATTCTGTAATGGTTGATATTCAATTGGTTTACATTTATGTATATTACTCTATTTATTTACTTCCTTTATGTTAAAACCATGGAGTGTGTTATGGTGAATTATATCCATGTAGTTTTTTCTATGTAGTTTAATTTGTGGACATTCTTCCATGACGTTTCTTTAGTGGTACTTCATTCGTTGAGTTTATTCTTTGGTGGTTCCTTCATATTATTCATCTTCTATGGACATACATTAATGAATGGTTGACTTTTTGAAATTTATTGTGTTCTGTTATAATATTATTATTTTCTATTTTAAATCAATGTTATATATTTAATAATTAATCCCCTGTATATTATTTTTAATCCATTTAATTTAAAAATTGAATCACACACTTAAAAACCCCTAAATCCTTTCATAACCCTTAAAATCCATCATTCCTCACATTTGAATGATGGATTAATAGATAATCATTTGAACATTGAATGAAATGGTGATAATGAATTATCTTAGGGTATTCACTTCACCTCATGAATGTCATCCTATAATAAATTGAAAGTCAAAAATATATATTTTGTTAATCCTTGAAACCTATATCAGTTAGCTTGAGAAGTGGTACTAGATGATGTTAATGGATGTTGAATGGTTTAGGTCGAGTAAAATAATTATTTTTAAAACATATTGAATATCAAATATCTACTAAATGGTTTATAAAAATTTATTATCCTTTTTATTGTAGGTTAGTAAAATAATAACATTTATATATTGAGTTAAAGATGAGTGTATATAATTATTATATGAAAGAATATATGAATGGTGAGGGAATTTTATCTTCCCTGGTATATTTGTAATGATTCCTAATGGTTTCTCTGGAATAAAAAAAAATATTTTTAGAGATTTTATCTGATTCTGATTTCAATCATTGAGATTGAAAATTATCTTTTGGATGTAACTGTAGTTAAAAATATTAGGGAAAATGCAATTGAACTCAATGGATAATGTAGTTATATGTTGAGATTTATAAAATATATTATCAATAGTAGGAATGGATAATTTCTTAATTTGATACATAATGATGTGTTAATATTCTATCTCTAGAATAGTGGGTTAATGGTGATAGTAGAATAATATCTAATGAGGTATATATAGGTTTGAAATAATCCTACATATATTTATTTTTATATACCCAAAAATATATTTATATATTATTTTAATGATTAAAATAATATTATCCATTATAGGGTAGAAATGTGTGAAAAATCTTGGGGAATTTTTCATACTCAGTTTCCATAATGAAGGATGAAAATATATTGGAATCCAAATAAGAATGTTTAGTTTCTAGATAAATAAAAACATTATAATAATCATTATAATGTTTAAAACCATGTGAGTATTAAATATATAAATTACTATAGTTTTAAAATAAATTATGATTTTGACAATTATTATGATTATGAATTATTTTCTAAAAGTTATATTGAACAAGTTATTTTAGATAAATTGGTATGTTGGTGTCTATGAATGTGAAGAAATTGTGGTTATTTATTTAGGTGAAGAAGCCATTAGGATTTTGTGGTTGAAAGGATATTTTCTCTTTCTTTGAGAGAAAAACTGGAGATCTAGATATCAATTTTAGACCCCCATAATATCCTATGTTTCATCTATATATTGTATTATATTTATTTTATGATTTGTTCATTTATAATGAGGTTTCCCTTATTCATTGGTAAAGGGAATCATATTTTTAGTCTGATAAAATTGATTTATAAGAATCAATGGCTCAATATTTTGATACATGTTTAGTTTATTTTTATGATTTGTAGCACCCCAAACATTTTATCGTTTTTTTCTCTTAAATACACTGTATTCATTAGGTAGCCTATATTTCCAAAATCAAAATGCCCCTGTAGAACAAAACATGGTTACATATAGGATGTATCCATAACTTAGCCACTAAACAAAAATTTTCCACCTTTGTGATTTGAATTTTAGAAATCTATTATACACGGTTGTGTTCAATATGATATTTTGAGAGATAGAATGAACATAATTTTCGATGAATAGTAACCTACCCTTATGAATAGTAACCTACCCTTAGGAATAGTAACTTACCCTTATGAATAGTAATAAGACTATTATTAATGGAATCCATACCATTGAGTGTATAAATGAATTTAGACACCCTAAAGATGAAGATGAATATTCTAAGTGTTTATAAATTTCAATAAAATAATGATTTAAATAAATATTTAATTAATCATATTTATAAAATTATTTTTAAAAAATGGACTTCATTTTTGGAATTTACACGTCAAAAAATTCTGAGGGTGAATTTTTGGGATTTTTCCGAAATACTTGAATTTTTTATGAATAGTTAAATCTGATAATTCACAATTTATGCTAAATAATGGATTAATTGAGTCATTGATGATGATTTGCTGATGTAATACCAATTGGTTCGAAGTCACATGAATATATTACTGTTCATGGTCATGGAATACTCACTATTGGTTTTCTTGAGAGGAAATAATAAATTAATGAGTTTTATATTAAGAAATCCCCTCTCCCCTCCACTATAAAAACCCACTCTCACCCCCACTTCCATTTACTTCTCTCAAGCCCTGTGCCTTCTCCAAATTCTATCCAAATACCTTCCCAACCTCCTCCCCCACGTCCATAAATCTTTGGTCTCATAAAATGACAAAAATCTCTCCCCTTAAGAGGTTCTCAAAGGAGGAAGTCTCAAGAGGTAAATTCCACTTTCAAATCCCTTCTTTTCATTTAAGTTCTATTATTTTTTTTTCTTTTCTCACCTCCCATCCCCATAATGGTATTAAAAATCCAGTAGCATACGTATACTAGACTTTTTTCATGATAATGGTATATTTCATTACCTCCTCTCCTTTCCTAACCATATATTTGAAAGAAATGAAAGCATCGTTTGAGATGTGCTAATTTAGCACATTCAAGGACAACTGTTTATAAATTTCTATTATAATCATTAAAAATGGTCATGAATCCATTCATATTATGGTGGAACCAGACTATTATATATCTAATATATCCTAGGTTTATTTCTGTAATTCTTTTTTTACAAATAGTATTATGTTATGAAGGAAAACATGTTCATGGTAATCAAACCCAGCTTTTAGCCAAAATAGTTGTCATGAAGGTTATATATATATATATTAATTCAAAATCACTCTAAGTAACCATGTTAAATTTAAAACCATTTAATATTATGAATGTTCACTAAAATAATATAACTTCATTTCTGGACAACCACATCCATCTTGTATATTTATTCGAACAGGAATATAAGTGAACTGATCATTTAAAACCAAGTATGCAAATGCTTCCAAAACAAAAAAATTGAATTTCATAAACCCATAAAAAAGGACATTAATGGACATAATAAGGTTATATCATATCAATTAAATGTTTATGAAGTTCGGGAATTATTAATTAATGAAGCTAAATTTCATTATTTAGGTCGTTAAGAACAAACAAGAACACGTTCGAGCGTAAGGTAAGGGATTGCTTAACTCAATTTTCATTCATTGAGTTAATCATTTGTTTCATTGGTTACATTTTTTCAAGAATATGTGTGAAAGACCTATAAATTTTTTACTCTATATATCCACTTCTATTTTGTGGTTTTACGTTTGTCACACATACTTATGTCATTGATTTTCCACCAATCTAATGATAAATGTTTTGTAAGGGATCCTCTCTCTCACTTTTATTCATGAATCCGCCCTATATTGTGTGCTTCTGTTTTTAATATCAAATGATGGAGTATGTTTTCTAACCTCCCCCATAATTCCCTTTTGACATATAAATAAATGGATAACCCTTTACCTCTCACTAAGACCTTGAAATGACACTCATTACGGTGCCAAAATGTTTGTAAGAGGTTTTCTCATCTAACCTTCAATTCTAGGGGATTTTCATTGTTCGCCTCTTATTTATTATATGTGGTATATATGTACTACCATTTGAAATATGTTAACATGGTTCTAATTATATTCATTTAATTATTTGACTCTTTTGGTGGTTATTAACTTTTGTAATATGACTCAATTGAATACAACATGGTAACCAGCTTTGTCTCAATTTTCACATCGTTGTGACTTTCCTAGTAATTGTGCACCTACTCTTTCTTATGTGGTGTACCTACTCCCATTTGAGATCACTTTTCAATTGAAATTATATTCCATTTAAATATCCATATTCTCATATGATGGATATTATTATTGTCTAAGTCGTATACCATTTTACAAACGATATTTATTTTGAATGATGTTTTGACATTGGAAATATTGAATAATATGTATCCTCTAATCTATACGGATAATGTAAATAAATATTGATCTTTTAATGAATATATTTTTTAAGAATTATTTGGATGCAGAGGTGGTTGGGGCCCACTACAGCCCCTCGATGCATCGGTATGTCTCATGAGACAAAACAGTTTGGCGACAGACCCTTCAAGTTTGTTTCCAAAAATCAGACAGGTTTATTCCCATAAAACTAAATAGTTTTTACGGTATTATGGTTCATGTGACAGATACATGACTTCCAATTAATAAGAATTATATTTATTCACTATCAATTATTATTATTATTCATGTGGTTTTCACTATGACAAAATCTATGGATGCAGTTTCATTTTCAATTTATTAATGGAATTAGTTGTTCATTTATTGACTATGCCATATTGATTATGTCAGATTGGTTGTGATTAAATAACTATATTACTCATTCTTCTGCTATTTGTAACCCTTACTAAGAATTTGAGATCACCCCTTTCATTGTTTACCTTCAACATGTTTTGAAGAGGAGGTCATTTATTGAGTGCTCGTGGATTCAGGTTTTGTTTTTAATTATGTATTATATCTTCTAACCTTATCCAACGTATTTTGTGTTAAATATATATATATAGTTTCTTCAAGACTACTATACTCATCGTTCCTTTTGGATTTTCATTCCTTCTAACCATGCCAATATCACAAGTAACTCACTGGCTCCAGCCTAGTGGGTTCGGGGTGTTACAGTTGGTATTAGAGGACGTTTAGTAGGAAAATAGGAAACTAGACTAGGAAATTTATAGTAGGGAACAAACCCCTAAGGTAATATTTGAGGCTAAATGTACAAGAATATCCTGGTATTTTGGTAAGGAATAGATAATGTGAATCCTTCTTGCAAATGCATCCCTGTCTGGATATGAGCAGGTAGAGGTGGCTCTGGCACAGAGGTACCTAGGAGTGGAAACTCCGACAAGGTGATTCGGGATTGACCCGGGGTATTCTGGTACATGACAACTGGCCTTTCTACACTCTTGTTTATGACACTCTCGGGGGATATGCTTCGGAAAATTCACATTTTTTACAAGCCATTATGGGGGAGTTTAATGTAAATTTTTCCTTAGAGGATTTCGTTTGGATAACTTTGGAAACTATAACTGAACAATGAAAACACATACTTAAAAAATACTAAGAGTGATGTTTTCTTGATTTTCAGATGTAAAATGAAAGTATGTGTCTTTTTTCTCTTCTAACAGAAGTGTTATTGACCATAGTGGGATAATGATGTTTAGAAAACATCGAGAATTTTGAAAATATTTGTTTATCATGAAAAACCCTCTATCGAGTATCCAACTCTCCTCTGGTACTGCAACTTCACCATAGAGAAAGTTTCGTCTATTAACTCATGATGAGCATAGAATTCATGTTCTATGTACGAAAATGGAAATACTTAGAGGGTATCTTTAATGGTTTTACCCAAACCAATAATTTCTTTTCTCTTAAGAACTATTAGGAGGCTGCACAAGGGGGTGACCTCTGGGCAGCATATCTATGTCAGATTTTGACCTACAGATTTCGTGGTCGTGTTGTGGACTTTGAAGCCCTTGAGGACGACACTACCCGTTTGCATTATCGGAATCATGTTCTTAATTGTATCATTCAAATTGATACCCGACATGGTTCTCCCAATCTGAATTCTAGATGTCCACACACGGTTGACCTTAGTTGCACACGTTGCATCTGGACCAAGTAGATACAAGAATTTGAGATCACTTTGGGTATCCATTTGTGTGAAAACTGGGGAAATCTCTTACATCAGTGGAATCTATGAGGATTCATCTTATAGGACGTCAGGATGTCCATAATAGTGTTTTGTGAAAGGGGGCAAGAGATTGTGTAATTTCTTGAGTTTTATAAATCACTTCTAACTGAATGATGTTGTATTCTCTGTTTTGATAAGTTTTTATATAAAATAATAACTTTGTTAAAAAATGGATTTTCCATACTAAAAGTTAATTTACTAAAACTTTTCAGATAGAAGATATTAGTCATCCAACCAATATTTTATCACTACCTACCGAGCTATTAGAGACTATAATTTTCAAGACATGCTCTGAAGAGGACCAACCCTTTACCAACATAAGTCTATCTAGTAAAATACTCCATCGAGTATCAAATCATCCAATCATCAATATCTTCAAGAATGACGTGGTGCATGGGAATTATAGGGATTTAGTCCACACCAAAATTTCCAACATCCACACTTCATGTGCCTCTCTTTGGATGCCTAAGTGCTTTAAGCACAGATTCGACCCTAGCTGACTACAGTGTGTTTGGGATAAGGAAATAGAGAAGCTATATACTTCCTTAGGAATCCACCTGAGGTCATCAGTACCCTAGCATCAGTGGTATTCCCGGTAAAGGGACTTCGTGAGTGATGTCTGTCTAGTGTTGCATATGGTTCTGGGAGATTGAAAATTTTTATCCTGTTTTTGGGATTCGTGTATTGGGGGACTGGGGAAACCATTAGCCCTATTTAACTTTTTGAACCAGTGTTTATCTTAGAATTTAACTTGTTTTCTCTTCTTTTTTTATTCTTTCATTGGTTATACTTTTGAATGAGTATCACTATGTGAACATTCATAATAAGTTTTCAGATGGATGACAAACCCATATGTTATCTCTTCCTGTGGAGGTATGAGATATTTTTATGATTGAAACCTATGAAGAGGAGAACCTACCTCTCGAAAACCTATGAAAAAAGTTTAAAAAACTATATGTTGTGACAAAAAATCAAGAACTTTTCCTCACCTGTCATGGGAATGCTTCCATTTACTATTGCATATCCATGGCACAATTGGCTGAGTATAGGCGAAAATACGTCTACGACTTAGATGTTCTCAGTTGAGACATAGTTTAGTGAGTTATTCGTGTGCTGGTCCATTCGGATTTTTCCAAACTTTCTACTGTTCAAGCCTCCCTCTGGAAGCCAGATTATTCGTTGCAAGGGTTCAAACCCTTCTGTCCGAGATGTGTCTAGGTTAGATAACTAGAGGAGTTGAGCATCAATTTGGGTTTTCTGGTGTACTCACATGAGGATCCTCTACGACTGGATATGTGGTAGTAATAACAGAGATCTTTCTCTTGTGGATATAAAATGAATTGTGAGGACGCAATTCTTCAAAGGAGGGAATAATAGAGCAACACTAACATTTTATGGTATATTTCCCTTAAATACACTATATTCATTAGGTATCCTATATTTTCAGAATCATTAATCCCATATGAAAAAAAACATGGTTACATATAAGAGGTAGCCATAACTTAGCCACTAAACTTAAATTTACCAGCTCTGTGATTTGAATTTTAAAAATCTGATATACACGGTTGTGTTCAAGATGATATTTAGAGTCTGATAGAATTAACTTAATTTTCAGTGAATTGTAACCTACCCTTATGAGTAGTAACCTACCCTTAGTAATAGTAACTTACCCTTATGAATATTAATATGACTCTTATGAATGGTATCCATACCCTTGAGTGTATAAATGAATTTAGACACCCTAAAGATGAAGATGAATATTATAAGTGTTTCTATATTTCAATTAAATATTGATTTAATTAAATATTTAATTAATCATATTTAGAATATTATTTTTGAAAAATGGAATTCATTTTTGGATTCCACATGTCGATAAATGGTTAGGGTGTATTTTTGAGATTTTTTTAAAATACGTGATTTTTTGTGAATATTAAATTCTGATAATTCAAAATTAATGCTAAATAATGGATTAATTGAGTCATTGATGATGAATTTATGATGTAATCCCTATTGGTTCTAAGTCACATGCATATATTTCTATTTTTGGTCATGTAATACTCACTATTGGTTGTCTTTAGAGGAAATAATAAACTAATGAGTTTTATATTAAGAAATCCCTTCTCCCCTCCACTATAAAACCCCCCTCTCACCCCCCTTCCATTCACTCCTCTCAAGCCTTGTGCATTTTCCAAATTATGTCCAAATACCTTCCCACACTCCTTCCCCACGTACATCAAGCATTGTTCTCATAAAAAGACCAAAACCATTCCCCTTAAGAGGTTCTCAATGGAGGAAGTCTCAAGAGGTAAATTCCTCTTTCAAATCCCTTGTTTCATTTAAGTTCTTTTATTTTTGTTTCTTTTCTCACCTTCCTTCACCATAATGGTATGAAAAATCCAGTAACATACATATAATGGAATTTTTTCATACTAATGGTATATTTCATTACCTCCTCTCCTTTCCCCGCCATTTATTTGAATGAAATGAAAGCACCGTTTGAGATGTGCTAATTTAGAACATTCAAGGACAACACTTTATCAAATTCTGTTATAATCTTAAATTCTGGTAATGAAACATTTCATATTATGGTTGAACCATATTATTATATATGTAATATATCATATTATTAGTTCTGTAATCCTTTTTGTACAATATTTATTATGTTATAAATAAAAACATGTCCATTATAATAAAACACAGCTTTTAGCCAAAACGGTTGTGAGTAAGGTTATATATATAATAATTCGACTTCACTCTAAGTAACCAAATTAAATTTAAAACCATGTAATCTTATATATGTTCACTAAAATAATATAAATTCATTTCTGGACAACCACATCCATCTTATATATTTATCCGAACTTGAATATAATTGAACTAATCATTTAAAACCAAGTAAGAAAATGCTTCCAAAACAATAAAAATGATTTTCTTAAACCATTCAAAAAGGACATTAATGAACTTAATAAGGTTATACCATACCAATTACATGTTTATTATGTTATGGAATTATTAATTAGGGAAGAAAAATATGATTATTCAGGTTGTTATGAACAAACTAGAACACGTTTGAGCGTAAGGTAAGGGATTTCTTAACTCAATTTTCATTCTTTGAGTTAAACATCTGTTTCATTGGTTACATTATTCCAAGAATATGTGTGAATGACCTATGAATATTTTATTCTGTATATACACTTTTATTATGAGGGTTTATGTTTTTCACACATAATTATGTCATTGATTTACCCTCAATCTAATGATACATTTTTTGTAACGGATCCTCTCTCTCCCTTTTATTCAAGAATCCACCCGATCTTGTGTGCTTTTGTTTTTAATTTCAAATGATTGGGTATGTTTTATCACCTCCCCCATACTTTCATTTTGACAAATAAATAATAGGATACCCCTTTAACTATCACTAATACCTTGAAATAACACTCGTTACCATGCCAAAATGTTTGTAATAGGTTTTCTCATCTCACCTTCAATTATGTGGGATTTTCATTCTTCACCTCTTATTTCTTATATCTGGTATATGTGTACTACCATTTGAAATATTTTATCATGGTTGTCATAATATTCATTGAATTATGTGACTATTTTGGTGGTTATTAACTTTTTTCATATGACTCAGTTGAATACAACATGGTAAAGAGCTTTGTCTCAATTTTCATTTCATTGTGACTTGCTTAGTAATTGTGCACCTACTGTTTATTATGTGGTGTACCTACTGCCCATTTGAGATCACTTTTAAATTGAAATTATATTCCATTTAAATATCTATATTCTCATAACATGGATATTATTATTTTCTAAGACGTATACAATTTTACACATGGTATTTATTTTGAATGTTGTTTTGACTATGGAAATGTTGAAGAATCTGTATCCTCTATTCTATACAGATAATGTAAATACATATTGCTCATGTATTGAATCTATTTTTAAAGAATACTTTGGATGTATAGGTGGGTGTGGCTCACTACAGCCCCTCGATGCATCAGTACGTCTCATGAGACAAAACAGTTTGGCGATAGACCCTTCAAGTTTGTTTCCAAAAATCATATGGGTTTCTACCCATACAACTAAACCGTTTTTATGGTATTATGGTTCATGTTCTAGATACACTACTTCCAATTAATAATAATTATCTTTATTCATTATCAGTTATTATTATTATCTATGTGTTTTTCTCTATGAAAAAATCTATTGATGCAGTTTCATTTTCAGTTTATTAATGGCATTAGTTGTTCATTTATTCACTATGCCATATTGATTATGCCAGATTGATTGTGATTCACATACTATTGTACTCAGGCTTCCACTATTTATAACCCATTCTGGGTATTTGAGCACAACCCTTTCATTGTTTACCATCAAAGGGTTTTGAATAGAAGATCATTTATTAAATGCACGTGGATTCAGTTTTTGTTTTTCATTATGTATTGTATCTTATATCCTTATCCAATGTATTTTTTGTTAAATATATTAATCTAGTTTCTTCAAGACTACTAAAATGATCTTTCCTTCAGAATTTTCATTCCTTATAACCATGCCAAAATCACAAGTAATGCACCAGCTCCATCCTAGTGGGGTCGATGTCACTAGTAAAAAAACCTTTTTTACGTCGGTTTATTTTCTTTTCAACGTTGTTTTTTAAGCGACGTTATTGGGATTGACGTTAAAAATATGATTTTGTACGTCGGTTATTTAATAAATGACCTAAAAAAAGGTGTAATATAGTTTTTTTACTTCGGTTTTTAAAAAACCGACGTGAAATACATTCTGGAAAATGGAGATAAGAAGCCATTTTTTACGTCGGTTTTTAAAAAAAACTGACGTTTTAAGTCATTTTTTACGTCAGATATTTAATAACCGACATTAAAAAATGTTTAATATCTTGTTGAAAATTTTCTATTCTTTCATTTGAAAGGTCATAGAGCTCAAACGGATTTACGGTTCAAATGTTATGACTATCATAAGATTGATATTTTTTCGAGGAAAGATTGAATGAGCCAACCATAACTTCATATTAGAAGGAATTTTTGAATCCATAGGGGGATTTGTAGTTTTATCATGATATAAAGAATAATCCACCATTATAATAAATTAACAATCGTTAAATGGTATATCAAATAAGAAAACTACTCATATAAAATATAAATCATGGAAATATACTTACAAATACATTGACGAGGTCGTGGAAATAAGAAATAGTTGATTCACATTGAAGATAAAACACGTTGATTCAGTGGAACGATGATGGTTGAATGAAATGATCATAAAATGGTATATCAATTAAGAAAATAAATCATAAAAACCCTAAATCATGGATGTATGATTAAATATACCTTGACGAGGTCGCGGAAAGAAGAAATAATTGATTGACATTGGAGAGAAAAATATTCGATTTGGGGGAACAATAATGGTTGAAATAAATGATCGTCAAATTATTTTATATTTGTATAATGGAAACATATAATTTAAATTCTATGAGAAAACGCTGTATTAAAAATTTTAGGCGGCAATTCAAAATTTCGATGTCGCGATGTAAAAAAATTGAAATTTCGCGTTCACAGGATATTAAAAATATCATTCACGTCGGATTTATAATAATCGACATGAAACGATATTAAAATTTACACTTAGTTTTCATGTCGATTATGATAAAACCGATGTTAAAAATCAATATTCGTCACTCTTCCACGTTGGTTATTTAATAACCGATGTAAAAAGGTATTTTTCACATTAGTTATTTAATAACCGATGTGAAAAAAGTTTACACAAATGTACTTCATTTTCCATGATTTAATTTGACAGGTCACAGAGCTCAAACGGAGTTACGGATTAAAAGTTATGGCCTTTAGAAATTGGAGATACATAAGACATCATTTAGAGATGATCAACATTTGAAGGCCATAACATTTAATCTGTAACTCCGTTTAAGATCTGTGACCTATCAAATTAAATCTTGGAAAATGAAGTATATTTGTGTAAACTTTTTTCCCTTCGGTTATTAAATAACTGATGTGAAAAAGTCACGAAATTAGATTTTTCACGTCGGTTATTTAATAACCGACTTGAAAAATAAGTGAAAATTCTAATATATTTTTTTGGAAAAGGATTTTTCCTGTCAGTTATTTAATAACCGATGTGAAAAATCGATTTTCGTGAATTTTTCACGTCGGTTATATAATAACCAAAGTGAAAAATCAGATAAAATGGATATTTAACGTCGGTTCTTATATAACCAAAGTGAAAAATCAGAGAAAATGTATTTTAACATTGGTTATATAATAACCGACGCGAGAAATTGATTTTTAGATATTTTCACATCGGTTCTATAAAACCGACGTGAAAAATGGTGATGTGAAAAAAGGTTTTTCTACTTGTTTGTGTAACATGATTTATCTTTAATTCTAGAAATTATGTAAAATACTTGGACTATGGAATGAAGATAATATTATAAGAGTAAAAATCAAAAGTATTTTATCCTTTTAGCATTGGATTTTAAAACTATGAGCTTGATAATGATGTGGATTATAATCAATCTAATAGAGGAAGTCCAAATAGACATGATGGCCTTATAATTACAATTGTTTAACATATTATAAAATGGTTATTATTATCTCTTTTGGATTTGTAAATAATAATATATCATCGATCTCGGAGTCTTTTTTTTCATAGAGATTATAATTTGGAGAGAATTATCGATCAATTAAGTGATTCATAAGACAAGAGTCCTTTATCTGATGAAAGTAATTTATCTGATAGGATTGATTCTTCTTAATATTCTAGATCTAATAATCCATTATCTTAAGCTATTTATAAATTTTATCCTTAAGATATTAATATTTATTTTTGAACAAGTTTATGAGTTTTTTTATAGATTATGGAAATAGTTTTGTGGCTACTAGTAGGGAAAGTATTTCATTGGTGGTGTCATGCTTTATTTATCATATCTAGACCTGGTTACAAATAACAATTACTCAACTAAATAGATGGGAGGATTCTCTTATGTGTTGGATTTATTCATATAGTTTTTAGGGATTGTGAATGTCACATAGATCGAGGGGATATTATCAAATTTACTCAGGTGTCATATCATTTTTCATATTCTAGAGATTCTCTTTTTTCTCTTTTATCTGCCACACATATTGATGAAGGGATCTTTATAATAAATTTAAAATATTGTATTAAGATTGTATAAAATGAATATTATAGATATCAAGAAATAGTGCTAAATGGCTTTCAATCAAATTCTACTATGTCCAATGAGATTACTAGTAGTGATGGAAACCAATTTTTAGAAGATAAAGATGTTTTCAAAAAAAAATTATTGATTATTATATGGAAATTTTATATAAAAAATTCTATTTTTAAGAACATGTTTATTTCATTATCCAATTATAGTTTAATTTTTCCACTCCATCAGGCTTCTAAATATAAATCACAAAATATGAAGGTGTTCCACATATCCTATGAATAATCATACACTGGAAATATAGAATCATATAGAATAAGAATAATGGACCAAGATCTATTATTTATTTCTATAAAATTATGGGGTTTTATCTTCACACTGCCAATTTTGTTATTATATATCCTATATCTTACCCTTTGTCATATACTACAATAAATACCTATCATACTCAAACTACTCCATTCATACATAACCTAACAAATGATATTGATATTCTAAGACAAATTGAATCTGAATTTTTATGAACCCTCCTAATATCGTAACTCACATTTCTTGTACACATTTTACATCTACAGACAGGAATTCCACCGATCTAATTCCCCCTCATGAATATAATTCAAATTGAGATTCAAATTTCGAATCATGTAGGTATGAATATATAATTATTAAAATATATTTTAATATCATATCAATAAATTTAAATTTTATATATTATTATTATCATACCTTAATTAGGTTTATCCATATTTTCTATCTTTTTCATAATCACAAATGAAATATAATACTCTAACAATTAAATCATTCAATATTTTGATCAATTTTATTTTCGTATAATTAATTTTCATGAAATTATATGTTTGATTATTAGATGCAACATTTCTTTTCATATTAAAATTTATTTAAATAATTTCCACCTCTTTCATTATGATTATCAAAAAAGGGAAGATGATATTCCTTCTTCAAATACTCATATTTCTACTAGTCCCTTAAAATTTAATTTATTAATAAATAATTGTATTTTTTTTGAAAAAAATATATTTCTATTAATGTTCATCAATTATGAAAGATATGGAATAATATAATGCATAACCAATCATCATTCAAGAGAATAAAAAATTTCTTTCATAAGGAAAATACAGCTTCCAAGAGGGTAATAAATTTTTCATTATTATCATTCCTGAAGACTATGTCAATTTTTTCTTACTTTTGGACCATATATGTTAATTAATTCTATTGAATATGTGTTATAAACATCAATCATACTCTCAAGAAAAGACACTGCATGTTTACTCAATCGAATATGTTAGGAAAACTAAAATTTAATCAATGAATGACTCAAATGTTAAATAAATTTAATATATAATTCATAATGACAAATATTCCATTGGTATGATTTATTAATGTATATAAATAATTCTTATACTTATTTTCCAATGAATATAAGTGTATAATAAAATTTTCTTATCTTCTATGTTACAATTAAAATTAATTACCATATGTTTGAATGGTTCAAACCGACCATGAAAAAGATATATCCACCATAAGTTGGAATTGGTTCTTCTATAGAATGTATGAGTACATCTATATGATTTATCATTATCATGTTACATTTATTTATTGACTTTCTTGAAACTCTGTCAATTCCTTTGTAAAACCATGTTTTTGGGATTCTGTGATGTCATTCGTATCATTTCATGGTACTGTCACACATAGACCATTTCTATTAAAGAATTAAATATTAGTTTTTCAAAAGGATAGTTTAAGGAAATTAAATTCATTTCAGATCACAAAATAATTTATAAGTATTTATGATATGAGAAAATAATTTTGATTATAAATATATAAATAATTATAGAGTATTTGAGAATAAATCTAAAGAATACTCGAAAAAAATTTTTTGTGAAACATATGTGGATGATTTATTATTATATATCTTCATGATACTCTATTTTAGGGTCATAACTATAAATTTTAAGTAAATTATTATATGGAAATGTTTCTTTCTGGTTTTAGGAATATAATTAAATAAAATTTATCAATTAAAAATGTTAAAATATTGTTCTTAATAAAAAATCTCTATTAACATTATGTGTTCTCTATATTTTTCATTAAATTGGAGTTTTTCTTCTACAAATTATCTATCTACTAAAAATTATCCTCATATTTAGGGAGGGATAATCTGATAAACAATAAATATTTTATACTACTAATCCAATGGATAAAAATGTATTAGGTTTTTTATATTGTAGACTATTGAGTGCATAGATATTATATTAAAACATTTTTATAGTTTGGGATACATTATTTTCTATAAATAATCCTTCATGGTGGTGGGTAACTATAGAGTGAAAATAATAAACATCCATCTTAGAACTAAACCTAAAAAAAATCAATCCACATCTATTTATTTAGTATTTTCTTAAATAGTTATATACATTTTTTCATATAATAATATATATTATAATAATAATTTTTTTTGTAAAATATATATATTATATATGAAAAGATATTCCATGAATGTTATATTTTATTAGTTATATGTATAAAATTGTTGGTGTGAGTAAAATTTTATCAAAATATATATTGAATTCTGATTATTTTAACTATGTTTTTATCATACCCTTGTGAAAATATTTAAAAATACCAAAAATATATATAACAATTATAATAGATATCTTGTTCAATTTAAAGTGGGTGTTATTGATATAAATTTTCATTCAAATAGAATCTTTTAGTATGAGAAAAATTCACCACACCCCCCATTAGTAATCTACTATAGCTATAAAAGAACACCATTTAGGATGGATATAAGGATAAAAAATCTCATGAACACTATTGATTAAATGATAATGCCTATTCATTCTTAAAAACATTAGTTTTAACTTTATCAACCGAACTCTATAGAAGAATCTAGTGAAATATTAATATATTAGGAGACTCAATGTTTTCTATCTGATTAATCACCCCATTTTTAGACCCATATACTAGATTCTAGGGAACAATATTCAAGATCATTCAATTTTAAAGATATTCTATTAATGATGAAAAAATTTGGATAATTAAAATTTGATCCACCCCCAAAAACGGGACCTATGTGTCTAGTTTTCCCCTATAGAATCATGGGACGTGCCATGAAATCCTAAACAACCATTTAATAATATTTTATGAAATCATGACCCCAAAAACATTTAGATTATTTTATATTGTAATCAAGGGATGATTGAATCGACCAATAGTGAAACCAATTCACTCGAAGCTACACAATGAAACTCCATAATTTTAATTTTATATTAGTTGAATCAATCTAGAATTATGGTATCAAAATGTAAAATAGAATCCCATTGAGGAACGAAATATGGTACAAATTCTCATAGATTTATTACACCTATAACTAGGTGGAAGATTACTACCTATGAGGAACAAACCCATTAGGTCCCAACTTTGGTCGATAGAAGGATAATAGTTGTAACACATTCCAAAATATAATATGCATGATGATAATACAATGAGTTAATATGTGTTATTTTTTTACTATAGACTGTAATTTATTCAAATTGAAATAGTGGAATGGTTAAAAAGATTCATGATTTTATCAAAGAGATATGTCAAGTATTAAATAATTTGAATAATTAATATAGAATTTAGTTATTAATGGTGATGTAAAAATGGTTTTTTAATTAATTAAAAAAGATAGTAATGAAGATTATTTTTTAAAGGTTCAACCTAGATTCAAAATATGTATAAATTATTGATTTTTTGGGATATTTTCTTAATTAAATATTATTATGATAATTAGGAATTTTACAACAAGCTAGCTAGAGTGATGAAGTCACAAACTAAAAAATGATAAAAATTTCTAATGCAACCCAAGAGGTTTTAAGAATGAATGTGGTCACGAGTAGTGATTGAAACTACTGCTACTAAATGTATAAGAATGTGTGGTTTAAAAAATGGATAATATGAGAGATAATCATGAGGATGTGTGTACCTAAGTGACTTGATCTGAATACGTTAGCGCATTGGAGTCAAAAAACCATGTGTGATTTAAATATTTATTGGGAAGTAGAATTATGAAATCTGTTTTACTATTCATACATTTATAATCATACATGGAATTCCAAAAATGATCGCATATTTGATATCATCTACATTTAGTGACTGGGTCTTTATATGTCTAAGGTCTAATTCAATTTTTTGTATAATGATATTTAATAGTCATACATTCTTTGAAGATGTGAGTGACATTATTTGAACCTAAAACAAATTTATTCACTTATCCATGATAAAATGAATGATTATGTTTTTAAATGAGGAAATATATAAGGTTCGGGTCATATAACATTAACCCTTGTATGGATGGTAAAATTCAAAAATTATGATATCCCAAAAGGATCATAGACATGGGAAAAAACAATAAGTTGATCTATTTCAGGATATTATTCATCACAAATAAAAAAGAAATATTTTAAATAGTGATATATTATAATTTAATTCAATTATTCAAAAAATAAATATTTATTATTAAATATACTGTTCGACTTAAGTTAGTTTCTCACTGTTGGGGTGGTATCATGTGGTTAACACCCCCATAATCCTATATGAAAACTTGGGATCAAATCATGTCTTGGGATAATTTTCAAGTCACTATTACAAATACTATATATGATACCTTAGTAGTATAAATATCACCCAAAATAGGTTTTCAAGCCACATAATATTATTTTCAAACCAATGGTCTAAATTCCATCAATTAATGGATAATGGGTCACCAAGGTAGAGAATTTGAAAGTATCATATGACATTGGGAATTTAATTGGTGTACCAGAACATTGCAATTGAGTTGTTCCTAACCGGTGGAGAATTAAAAGGTAAATTGTTAGACCTGATAATCTGTTGGTTATGTGGGTTCCATCATAGAGACGATTGGACCTAACCTATAAATTCCTCAAATATTGGATGAATAACAGACAAACACAAAAAATTAATTCATGTCTAGAATTTACAATTTTAGAAGCCATGAAAAATGATATATTCATTTTGGTGTTTGGGATTGTCCTTAGAGACTACGTAATAGACTTGTAGCACTAGGATTATGGGTCATGTAATGGTTCCCTTTGAAATGAGTTAAAATAAAAGTTATCAATAAAGAATAAAAATATATTACCTTGGAATATTTTAGTAGTTAAGGATATCAAACATATAGAACATAAATTATTGACATGAAAAAATGATATGTCATTAAACTTAAAGGGGGAGGTGTTATTGACATTTAAAAAGGTTATATTTGATCTTTATTAACAGTATAAAAACATATGGAGACTTGGAAATATCATCAATATTGTGGAGGAATATGTTGTTATCAACACCATTTTTAAATTTCTATGGATTAAATAAATTTGATTAATACTATAAAAATATTCTGATAAAAATTGTAAAAACAATATCATTTATTTCTATATAGTTTTTCTCAAAGATGAAATTGGGGAGACACATCTACCATTGTGATATATTATTCTCAAAATAAATGATAGGATGAACAAAAATGTTTAATCTATTTCCAAATTAATAAAATTTGTGGGATAAGAAGTGATAGAGGTTGTTTCATGAAAATATTGACTTATTTGTATTTAACCTAAAAGATGGAGATAGATGTATTATACTAATAAAATATATAATATTTTAATGGATAAAGGTTTAGAAGAATAATCTAGTATCATACCACTATCAAGTCTATCTTGAAGAAGGAATTAATTAATATATAATTCATGATTATTGATGTTATCATCATATTTTGTAGGGAATGTATAGTTAAAAGGAAAGAACTAATTGAAACCTAATTCATGCAGATTTATATCAATATTTTTTTATGAGACAATGTTTTGTATATTTGGGATTATTTTTAATCCATATGGAGATATAGATTGAATGTTTTTAAGATTACTATTTTGATGATTGAGAGACCGCCATTTTTATATATATCTTTTATAGAATTATTTCATCTAGATGAGAATACACACTGACTCTGGATTGATTGTTCAACATCATAAATTAATGAAATATTAATATGAGTTATGTTACATCCTAAGATAGAGACAATTCATTGGTGTGTTCTCAATGTATTATTTCATTTGGGTGAACCGTGTTAAAAAGATTGGTTGTTCTTTATTTTCAATTAAAAATATGTTCATGGTGATTGATAGGAAAGATTTTTAACAAATATTCATAAAATTTTTACCTACTAACCTAGAAATAAGATACTAAATTGAAAAAATTGAAAATAGAGGAAAAAAATTATTTATATTTTTACATACTGATTCACTCTCCCTATAGTGTATCAATATCCAACAAGTGACATCAATGAATAATAGTTTTATTTTCATCCATCCTATTTGATAAATTTTTTATTATTTTTGAAAGATATTTATTCAATGATGAATTCCCATTTACAATAAATATTTTTTCATCATGTTTAAAAAATTAATTCAGATATTTTTTTAAACATCAAATTTTTGTGTCTTGTGATATTATATTAAGTGGTTTTATTTTAATATGTCATCTTCTAGTTTTTAATGAGACTAGTAAATTAAAAATGTAGATTGATGAGTTAATCTACAGTATCTTAAAATATCCTATGTACAATATGGTGTATGAAATACATGTCCTATAAAATAAATTAAAAGAAAAATCAATGAAGATAAAAGATTATTATACTGTTGAAACTATTATAAAATGGAGAACTAGGTTAGTTACACTATTTATAGTCATTATTTCTCAATAGAAATGGTTTTTTAGTCCATTTAACTAGGATAGTTTCATAATATATTTCTCTATTACGAAAAAACTCATCCATTAGGTAAATTTGGAGATTTTGTTTACAACCAACAAAAGGATATTCAACAACTATGAAATATATTTCAATCCATCAAGGCTGAATAAGGAAATGAGTGTGATATATTAAAATATTTTAAACAAAAACTCAATGGTTGATAAATGAATATATGATTTTATAAGAAATGATAAAAAATATTTCAGATAATGTAAGATAATATTGATATAGTTGAAGATATTTTTAAATAAATTAAGTTAAGCATGGAAAGAGACAATCAACATTATGTATCCATGAATTTTTTGTTGGGACAAGTAGAATAGAAAATAAATATAATATATACATTATATAAATCTCATATTAATAATTGAGTAAAAAACTGAAAGAAAAAAGGCTTGTGAGTAACAAATATTGATGAATATTTACATGATTAGAAAAAATAATGGGGAATTCATAAGAGGTTCATGTAAGATAATCAGCTACAAGTGAATGACACATCATTTAGTTTTTAAAATAAGGTATTGTAGATCCACTAGTGATGATATTATTTGTTATCAATGAAATATTGTTTTACATTTCTATTTTGTGCAAATATTGGACAAATCATGGGTGTCTATATAGAATATAGATGCATTACCAACTGAGTATTACCTAAAATACTCTCACCTAATTTGAAATAAAATCACATCATGAGGTATGTTTTGGGTGGAAAATGATTTATTTTTAATAATGTTGGACACTATTTTATAAATTATAGTAATAAATTAAAATGGTTCAAAATAAGAATTAACACTCTATTAACCCGGTCGATGAAAAAATAGATTATTTAGAATCGTATTTTATCTCATAATAGATCCATGGTGAATAAAAAAATCTAGTATATCAAATACTAGACTAAAAAAACTGGACAATTGTTGAAGAAAAAATAAGTAGGATCCAAAAGTATCTTATATATCCAAATCAAAAAATCACTTATATAGGAAGAGAAATGATATTGAACTGGGAACAGAGTTCTTAGATCACATAATCCTAGTGAAGAACATGTTTTCTCTCTTGAAAAATGGAATTTAATGAAGAAAAAACATGGATCAATCACCAATAGTAGAATAAACTCTACAATATAGTTGGAGGGAAAAGAATCATTCTTTGATAATAAAGTAGAATAAATGAATTAATATCATCAAAAATATGTTTAATATGGAAGAATAAAAATAATAGTTTAGTAATGGGGAGAGTATTCCAATAAAGTAGAATGTGAATAATATTTTCAAGAAAGGATTGTTAATGTTAAAAAAAATACCATGACTTTATCATGGATACTATTGGATAAATGTATGATTTATATATTGGTGGTGATTTTATTCCATAAAGGAAGAAAAATAGAAAGTGATTCATAACTAATTTATTGAATACATCCTATCCTTTATTTATAACTCCCAATAATTAAAATAATCCAAAAATATTATATAAATGTGTTCCATGGAAATAATTTGTGGGAGATTCTGTTAACGCGGGGGGATATAGGTGAACATCACTATTAATTCATGGAATAATAGAATCATGAAAAAAGACCAACTAATATACTTAACTTCTATTTGATGAAGTCATTCCTCTACCATATTTCTTTATTGATAAATTTCAAAAATAGTGTGTTGAGAAAAAAAATAGATATAATCTCTTGGTATATTCCCTAGTTTTTATTACAAAGAGGAATCAATGAGAATTTATAAATTATGATAAATATGTGAATGTTGGGATTAAATCTAGAATAATTGAGGGGAAATGATATAATTTTCTTATGTATGAAAAGTATAAATTATTAAGGAAGTCTCAAATATAAATCTATTATTGAATGTTATCTATGACATACATTTTAGAAAACCAAACTGAATTTGTATATACATAATTGAATCATCCTATAAATACTAAAGTAAGATAAACTAGTGGATTATATGATAAATGTTTTTTTATCTATGTACTGAATCCTTTTTATAGATATCCAAAAAGTGAAAATAAATTTTTGTAATCCTCACAACATGATTTAGACACTATTTGATGGAGGAATTTCCTGAACAAATCAATGGATAACATAGTGGAAAATAAAATTATTTAATATCTCATATATATTATTATATTTTAAAATTTTGGTATAAATTGACTAATTTTTTTGAATACCATGAAGTTACAAAAAGTAAATATCATTATTAATAAATGTGTCTTATGAAGATAACCATATCAGAATATGGAATCAAGAGGAAAAATAATTTTTGGGTACCAAAATATAAACATGTGATGGATACATGAACTTATATAAATGATGTTTGATTCTTTGGGAATACATGAGAGATACAAAATGAATGTTTAATTACTTTTTTTATTAACTAATGGAATCTGTTCATTAAAAATTGTTATGTTCATCACTAATAAAAATTAAAATTAACACAATAACTATTTTATGAGTTGTTGTTTGAGATCCCATGATATTATTATTACTCATGAATAAATGTGTCTTATGCATATATTTTTACATACATATAAATAAAATATATTTTATCAAAAATATATTATTCCGACAATATTCCCTATGTTAGTAGTAGTAGATTTTTTTCACGATTTACTTCTAAATTGTGAAACTCATCCATTTGTTTGGAGAAAAAATTATAGAACTGTTATATTAATTTTAATTTTAATATAGAGAATAAATTTAGGATATATTAATGGAGTTATTGTTAATTTGTGTTTATCAACAAAGGAATCTATATGAAATTTTGATGCAATAATTAGGAGGTAGAATAGTCTCTCAAAATAAATATGTCTTCAATGTGTTATAATGTGATGTATTATATCAAAATCATGGTTTAATAATTATACTAAAAAGACAGAATAAATATATATTTTTTACCCATAATGTAATGAGGAAGAATCACCTTTTTATTTTATAAAAAAATGGGGAGTATAAAATAGTGTTCACATAAAATCAATACATGATTTAGATGAAATTTTTAGGGTTGAAGAGATGATTTATTTTATTGTATATTGTAAGAAAAACCAACTGGGGATATTATCTCAATCCTGAGAATATATTTTGTATTTGTAGAAAATATATAGGACTTGATTATAGGTTCCATTGTTGAATGTTAAATAATTTTAAAAGATTAATGAAAAATAAATATGGTGTTTTGGAGAATTTTATTCATGATAATATCGTAGGCAAATAAATGATTAATTAATTTTCTTTTTTTACTTTATGAAATAAATATAAATCCATAAGGATGTATTGGGGTCGTTTGTACGAATATAAAAAATCTATACACATGGAGAAGTTTTTTTAGTTTTGTTTTAAATAAAGGGTTACAAATAAATTATATTTATCGATTAATAGAACACCTGGATAAGGGAACAAATGAATAATAAACAAACTAAAATGGTTCAGGATAGTTAGGGGTTGTAGGCGAACATTTAAGCTATAGTGTGGGTATGCACTATCATGTGTGAATACATGGGTATGTGTACGTCAACAAAGAGAGAAATTATAAGAGTTTCTCACAATGAGGTGTATCCCTAAGACACATGATCGAGTTTTCATAATGTATTATTTTAACAAACCCATGTGTGAGTTATATTGTGACTCAGATATTGGATTGTGAAAGGTGAGGTATTTTTTATCCATGTAAAATCATGTTAATAATGAATAAAATTATGATTTATTCTAAATCCACTACATTTATCCCACTGTAATGCATGAATGGGAGTTTTATGTAATATCTATATAGAAATAAACAATGAAAACATGAAATCTCTGAAGATAATGTAAAAATTATACATACATGAAATACCCATATTTACATATCCACACTATAGTGAACATAGATATTTTTTAGAGGGAAAAATAAAGAAAACCAAGGCCATATATGATATATTTTGAATAATAGTTTTTTCAGAATGTAAACTACTATAGAAGGTTTACGAACATTGTTTAAGAAATAAGTCAAATTGTATCATCCAAGAAAATTTGATGAATATAAAAAATACTTATAAATTTAGATATTGTTCTATGATAGTATGGAAATAATAAAGGAAACACTGATTCTATAGATCAAGAATTTAATAATATAAAACTTCCTTAAATATATTGAACTAAATGTATAAAGAATAAAATGAAAAAATTATTACCTTAAATATCATAGATCATAGAGACATATCCTGAGAATTTATCCCAGCTATATTAACTATATAAAATATTTAATACAATTTGTGAAATTGTGAAGCTTATGGAGTAGTATATTGTAATATTTCTTTTGATATGTTTCACTGCAATCTGTATTTTTTATTAATATTTCTAGAAGATATTTTGGGAAAAGGGGGAGAACATAATGATATATATATATATATCTAGTTTTTTTAGAGAAGAATGAGAAGGGTGACATGTTCTATATTATTTTTTCAATTAAAATAAGTGGTGGAACTATATTGTATTATCTACACACAATTATATGAAATGTGAGATATAGACAGATTTCTAAAATATTGATATATTTTTTATCATTAATTAGAGGAAATAGTGGTATTCCAATCATTACATTGGGATGATACTAAATGAGTATGGATTAAAGAAAAAATTTATATGCTTACCACTATTTTATAATTCTTGAATAAGGAGTTTATTTAGTGATAATTCTTATTACATTTAATTATCATCATCTAGAATACTGTTTCCAAGGACTGAAGGATGAATCTAGCTCCACAATTTTTCATGGAGAATTTCTAGAAATGTTTTTATAAATAATAACTGAAATAATTTAGAGATTCTAGGTATCATGTGAATCATGTATTCCTAGAAATCTAGAAGGCTATATTAACTCACAGGGTTAGAATATGGTTGGTGCTAATAGTTAATATCACCATGTTGGGTTCTCCAGTTCATTGAAGGGGGCCAAATGGTTTTTCCTACCCATGTATACAAGTATCCAAGGTCATAATATATTTGTAAGTCCCCTTCCTTAGGGTTTTTTCATTTTCTATATACGGTCTGTCTAAATGTGTTCCCTACACATGTGAGGGTTTTCTGGGTGTAGTGTGAGACATAGGGTTATCACATGGTCTCTCCAACTGTGTGGCCAAACCACGCACATCATATGTTGTGGGAAAATTTTAATTTTTCATTATTTTTATTTATCAGACCTATCTATTTTTCTTTCTTCCTCTATGAAAAACAGATCTCCTTCCACCATGAGAGTTCCATTAATTTCAAACCATGTATATGAATCTATTTATTTTTCTGCACTATTTTTTGTTCCCCATATGTATCATTGACTAGATAACAGCAATTTCTCTACTCCTCATTCCTCCTATAATTATTTTTCTCACCCTATTATACACTATTTTAGTATGAGATAATATTACCTATTGTTATGTAATTTCATTAAGTTATCAATTTCTTCATTTCGAGATTGATCCTAAGGCCAACAATAGATGAGGGGTTATCTACTAACCTTAGGTAGGTGATGTAGTAATTATTCCCCAAATTTGAGCAATATTATATCATGAACCATAATTCAACCCCTTCAAAAATTCATTGAATCCCTTAAAGTTAATAATTTAATTTTACCAAATTTTTTTTGATGATTGAAAATCCCAGTGAACTATTGTTTATGGTGGGAGGTTCCCCACCTCAACTGGTGAGACTTGTGAGGTTTTCTAATGAATTTCCCCTTTATTTTTAGTTATTTATATGACTACAAAAACAACTAATTGGTTTATATTGAATCCAAAATAAATGTATTATGGTAATTTTTTGGAAACATGTATAAAAATCAACCGAGTGACCTCAATATGATTAATGTCTATACCCTATAACCGAATTTTAGGCTAATTGAATTTTAATTCCCCCTTGGGTTTTCATAAGGAATGAGTAACCTAGAATAATTATGATACATGTACATATTGTCCTTTATATATGTAATTAAACTTCATGGAGTCCCTTCTATTTGTGGTAAATGAGAATGGTGTCCCCTCTCGTTTTCAATTCATAGGAATGGTGTCCCGCACCTCTGTGATTCAAAGGCATGGAATCCCATCCCTTGATGATACTCGGTTAAGGAATACCAAATATATGTGATAATAAAGAAATAAATATCATGTATTGGTGATACATTGACAAGGCATCACATTAATTTCTGATAATTGAGCATAGCCTCACATATACTTTTGATACATGGTCATGACATCCAAAATAAAAAATGATGCCTAGGAATGTTGGCCCTTAATATTCTATGTGTCACATTGAACTATACATGGATTAATGACTTATTAATTGAGTCCTCACCAGTAGTAGTATCCATATATATTTTTGAAGATATAACTACATATATAAACTATATGTATGGAAACATTGGTTAGTTATTCAAAGATCATCTAGTTTAGGATAATGTTTGTAGTGTAATGTTTCGTTCTTTTACTAACCATTGATGAATCATTTGCATTTTATATCATTTAATAAATTATAAAACATTCACATAGCCCCTTTTATATATATCTACTGAATTTTACATGGCACTGTTGATGATGGCTTACTGAGTATATCTCACAACCTATTGTGGCGACAAGTTGGTACCCAAACAAAACTCATGGATGTGGGTGGGAAAAAATGAGTGAATCCGGATATGGATACTTGATTGTATGATTGTGATTGATTATAGGTATAAAGGAAAGAGCATAATATTATTATTCTATGTGAGATAGTTTTGGGGAATTTTTTATGTTCTTAATATTATGAAATATAAGCATGTACCTCTATCCCCATTTGATATATCACATGACTTGATCAAAATTTGTACTGGTTATTGATACTATTTTTAAATTCCAATTACAAGTGTATGATTAATTATTCCACGGTTTTTTATTTATTTATAATTTTGTTGTTTAATGATAGTTACTATAGATCTTCTACACTCTGATATAAATGGAATAATGTCCCCACAAACACACCCTAGGCCCTTACTACTAGTCTATAAACTATGGAATATCGTGAGGTACGTATAAGGTCATGTGAAAAAACTGATCTATTGTACATATTGTAACATTTCAACCCTTCTCATTGGCATGATATGGTTGTGGAAGGAAACAAGACCTTAATATACATCCCCAAGATGACAAAGTCATCTAAAAACTTTTAAGGGCTTTATTTAATATTTGGGGGAATATTTGACCATTCTAGATAAACAACCAACCAAAAAACCATAACCCTATAAAAAACTAAATGATGCCTGATAAAAATTAAACATAAATCTAACATATCATTTATATCAAAACCAAAAAATGTGTACTATAGAGCAATAAAAACACATATCAATGTAAACAATAGAATACATACTATTAAAATTAAATGACAACAACATGACTCCAAAGAATTATATTTTCCAAGATCAAACTCCACTAAACAACTAATGTATCACAATGTATAACTAAATATGTTTTATACTTTAATTTTTTCCATAGCTCGATATTTGATATCTTCAACAGCACCAAAGTTTTAAAGGGAGGGTGGGTACTAAAACTCAGTAGGATTCCCCAATGACTTCCCTACTCAACCCAATAAGATAAAACCTGTTAGATAAATTATATTAAACAATTCCTAAAATATATTATATCAGTATATACACAATATCTTCTGTAAATACTTTTCTAAAAAATCACAAAAAAAATTCATTAAATCATTTAACATTATATTTTGGAATACCCATAATTTAGATCACAACACACCCATGCATGCATGATTTTTATATAGTTTCATACTATTGATTGGTCTCTTGTCTAATCACCTTGTTTCCCACTAACAAAAACTCCCAATTCTAGGTCATTTACCTTGTACCCCACTCATACCCATCCCTTATTCATGGGCACGTCGAACATGTAATAAAAAAACCATTTTATACTAATAACATTTCAACCAAAACATTTAAAATGATTTTAATAAAAAAAAATTATTGGAAATTACTCCATAAACCCATTCCAAAAATCTACATAATCCATATTTTCATTTTAAAAATTTTAAATAATAGAAAATTGAAATTTGCACAACCAATTACCTCAATTTCAAAATGTCACCAAAAACCATAAATCTTCACTAAATAGGATTTGTAACATGATTTTAGCAACACTATCACAAATAAAATAAATAAATAAAACCAATGTGAAGCTAATACAATTATATATAAATATAGGATTCGATAGCATATCCACCTACCTTGGGTTTTAGGATGTAAATAAATAATGACAAGAATTACATTCATGGAACCAAGATAATTCTATATATCCCGAAATTAAAAATATTCCCCTATCAACAGAAAGTCCAAATATAAACATATTTTTCATCCAAACACCTATATTGACCCACATCAACCATAAATCCTGCAATTCAATAGAAAGGGGAATGTGGGGCTATAAAAACTCATCATGATCTTACTAAAGTGAATCATTTCCACAAGAATACAGCTTGAAACCACGAATGGAAGCATGCGTGTTGACATAAAAATAATGGTAAAACCTTCCATGACCCTTGAGATGATATAATATTTTTTTGAGGCCACATCAGAGGCAAAACAAGGGAGTTAGAGGGAAAAAAGATTGAGATCCATTATTTTAGGATCTCACATTTAACTCAATCATGGTAAGTCACATGATTTGAAAACATTTGTTGTAACCATGAATTATCCACAACCTCCATATTTTAACATCACATGATTCACTCAAACATCATCCAAGATGTGTGTATTCTATTAAAATTCCCACTATATAGTAAAAAAAAGCTTATCTGAGTCTTTGACAAAGTTGTCATAAATTGTGTATATCCCATGAACCATCCCCATAGCCCCTATTTAATTGTACACAGTATCTTATAGGTGTTTCATTGTTTTCTAAAACCAGGAACCTGTAAAATTTCCCAAAAAAGTCCAAAAGATCTCTAATATCACCAAAATAAAAATCCAACACTTTATATAGATAAAGTACATAAAATAATGGTTTATTAACTCAAACCATAGATTCTACATTCTCCCCACCATTGGTATTAAAATCCTCATAAAGTAGAAAACTATCATTTTTAAGAAATAGTTTCAGACACTTTAATTTCATTTTATTTTCATGTTAACAAATTTATTCTAGTATCTAACCATGTTTCTATAAACCATGCACTAAACTGATGCTTTCCCTCTTTAAAAACATCATTTTCCTATAAAAAATCCTCATTGAGATATATACCAACAATGAATCTAAATTTGTCTTAGTGTGATCCCATTTAATCACATATCCTGGATCGGGCTGATTCTTTTTCAACTGAGATAAAAGAAACACATTATGTACCATACTGAACCATGGTGAAAATTCTAAATGATATTCCACCTCCGCATCCCATTCCATTATCATAAAAATTTCAATTAATTAGGGAGATAACTTGTCCAATTTACCAAAAAAAAAATACGTCAATGCAAAGCATAGATCTTTAAGATTAGATGATCACTCATTGTGAATGACAACAGCTGTTGACAATGATCTGTATATGTCTTCGGACAACTCTATGTCATTTCCATCTATTTCAGGATAAACCTATTATTTTATGTTGTCTCATGTACAAGGCTCGACCAAACTAGTAAAGTCTCAACTATTTCCCCTAAAAAAGGCGACAAACAAAAAGTATTCCCACAAAATTATTCAAAAGAATACATTTTTATCGAAGTTGGATAACCGTTTTTATACGATAACTCCACTATTGTGACAATACCTTCCATAAATCCATGAAAAATATATTACAAAAACCCGCTACATGTCTTCGAACATTTTTATCTTTTATATGGATTGTCCATCAATTTTAGGATGATATGTCGTACAGATAGAAAACTGATCTTCATGGGATTGTCGAAAGGATTTATAGAAATGAGAAGTGAACCTCATATCTTTGACTAATAATATTGAACTTGGTATTTTATGTCTATTTATGACTTCCTTGATATATATTTTTTTGTAATACCTCTACCATATGGTATTAAAGAATATGAAGGAAATTAACTGAAATCATGAGTTGATCAACTATCACCGATATGGAGTCATGTTTCTGAATCATTCTGGGGAGGACTATTATAAAATCCATAGTCATCTTCTCTCTTTTCCAATTCGGAATTTGTATACACTGCAACATACCTGTTAGATACTAATGTTCTACATTAATTTGATAAGATGTTATAAAACACGAATCAAACTCATCCACCATTTTCATAAATATGACCTACAAAAACTCCACTTTAAATTCCTTATATATATTCTATAATTCTAGATTAATAATCCATCATGAATGGTGGTGAGAATTAAGAAGTTTTTCATGATAATCCATAGAAAAAACGATCTGATTTCTAAACCATATCACTGAACTATTATCTAGATTCTTTCCCTCAATAGTCTCAAAACCCTTGAGTTTTGAACTCATATCAACACATTATGATTTAGGTGTTTGTGCCTCTTTAATTGACTTTACTAGATCAGTAACCACTAAAACTGAAAATAAAATCACAACATTATGTAAGAAGACTGGAAGTTGATGTCAGCCCTAACCAACTTATATATTTAATATGAGGATAATAAAATTATAGGTAATTATATTAATTTCAATGGATTAGATAGTAATTTAACCATAAAGGGTCTCTATGTTTGATATCATACCCAACACCCAAAATGGGTTTCTCTGAAATTGTACGTTTCACACAAGACTGAGTTATATAAAAAATATAATATTGTTACAGTTTTTATTTTAAGTAGTAGTTATCACCAAGACATTGTATTAGAGTGAATGAATATAACTAAATATTTTTTTTTGACACATTTTTATTAAATTTTTTACTTGCCTCCATTTAATTTTATAGAAATATTATAACAATAAAATATAATTTTAAACATAAAATTCCGTAAAATTTTTTAAAATGTATTTTCACAAAATTTTGATGGAGAACCCATTATAAATCTATTTTTTCATCATTTATAGATTTTATTATTCAAAATATAATTATTCATTAGAATAGAATATTAAAATCCACTTTGGATGAAATTTGGGTATTTTATAAAAAGTTACATTTTTTATGAATAGTGAAAAATATTGTATTGTAGTTTAAAAACTGTTTTTTTATTTAAATAATAATTACAAATTTATGTAATTTTTAATGTCAAAATATATCAATAATACGTTTATTAATCAAATTTATGTCATTGTAATAATTTTAATACTGATATTTAATATAAAATCATTGTAAACTATTGAACGTTTTTACATTAAAAACTTGTTTCCTCAATCCGTGAACAAGATTAATTTTAAATCAATTTTAGCCACATTGGTAAATTTAATTTAAAAAAAATACATAGATAGTTTGAATGATAATGAAAAACTAGGTTTAGTATACTAAATAAAATGTTGACTGGGTAGTAACTTTATTATTTTATTTACCACATTTAAGGGTATTAGATAAGTAAAGGTGAAAATAATATTAGAATATTATAATGATACCACAAAACATGTCTGAATTCCACTAGATGAGTGTATATCTACAAAAATAAACCTTTGGTCTAGATTATATCCTTATTATTCCACTTGGGTAATAATATGTAATTTACTATATTTTATTTAACGATATGTGAGAATTCCCATTCTCAAATTCGTAATAAGTAAATAATTTTTAATATTGGGTTACATGCAACAAAAATTTGACTATAAATATTCATTTTAAATAACAATATATTATATAAATCATGATAATTTTTTTAATTTTTTTAAAATGATATCTAATTAAATTTAGTTGTGACACAAGGATGATGAATTAATTAATTTATTAAAGTAATAATCAAATAAATAATATTAATAACATAAAAATATATATAATATGAAATATTTGATTCCATAAATGAATTTTATTGATATATTCAACATGTTCGGGATCACTTAAAATTTTTATTATGTAATCAAGTTGTTTTATTTTAAAAAAAATTCAATTCATGAATATTGTCCAAATTGGCATAATTCATATTTTAAATTAAATAATATTTTATTAAATAATAAAAAATATAAAAATATCATATATTTGGCCAACATGTTGGGAAGAGTCTAAAAATTTCTTAAAAGGATCGTTTTTTGGTGTTTGGAATTTTATCATAATTATATTAACCCACTAATTGTAATTAACATTGTATCATGATATGAGTTAAAAGTGGTTTAAAACAATGATAAAGATTAAAAATTAATATTACTTTTAAAATTTTCAATTGTATGGATTTATTTTGATAAAAATTCATCCTATTTTAGAAATAATTTATTTTGGATCTATTTCTTATTGAAAATGATTTTATACTAACTTAATACTTTTGATAATTCCAAGAGTCCCCCCCCATCCTATAAATGGGACGCCATTAATCCATAACTATTAGACTTGAAAAACTATTTTTTCGGCCATTCTCAAACCAAAACGCTTCCTAGATTATATCACAAAAATATATAGGCCTTATTTAAGGCATAACACCCAAATTTGATATACTAAGGTCTTAATCAACGGTGAATGTCCAAAGGAAAGTTAAAACATTAAATAAAGTGTTTTTTTTTGTTATTCCACTTCCTCCAAATATTCTCCAACCATGATTAGATAATATCACTTCTGTACTCAATAAAATTAGTTTTTTTAATTTTAAATTCATCACCTAAATCCATCTAAAATTCCATTAATTGGGAAAATAATTAATCGTTCATTCGTACATGTGAACTATCTTCTCCATGAACTGATATAATTTTTTTTTTCATTACAGTCTATAAAGACTAATTCTAATGATTAAATTAATGATTATATGTGATATTAAAGAGATATATATGGGTTTTAAAGAATAATATTTTATTTCTATTCTAACATTCCATGGACACAAAAATGATAATTTCATTCATGCGTGTGTGTGTGTGTGAACTATCACCTCCAGGATGATATATGAATTGTTTTTCTTCATCACATCACATATATGAAATATATATATATATATATATATATATATATATATAAGTATATATAAATGATTAAAATTATGATAATACAATTATTATCATTATTAAAATATAAATTTACAATTACCTCCAAGATGCAATGTGACTTATTTTTCATAACCATACATAAATGGTTTGATTTAAATTTATAATTGAGGTATAAAGGTTATTATTGTGTCATGAATATTATTCGAGTGATTATGGGTTAATTAACACATTGACTATTTTCATCATAGAAAACTCATATTGAACTCAAGTAAAGAATATTGACAAAACACCTGACGTGAGAATAAATAAATAATTAACCTTAATAACTTTGTAATATGTGATACAAAGGGAATAATAAAATTGAATTAGTTTCAATAGAAATTATAAATTAACCTATTATTATTACACATGAAGATAAATAACATATGATATGATTCAAATTCGTGTTAAGGGTCTTTTCCATAATCATCTTTCATAGAGGAATCTTTTAATGTTATAAACCACCTTCTTTTACAAGGTTAATGAAAAAACCCATTGAATATTAATTTAATTTAATGGTTTTTCAAAAGGAATATATTTATATGAGTCATTTTTCATTATTAAATGAAAAAATAAATGTTCTTTTAATTTATATAGTGAGAAATGCTTTTCTACTACCGTAAAAACTATTTGATATTTGTATTCCTCTACATGTTGTAATGTTTTTAAATGGAAAATAAATACAATAATTACTTTTTAGGTATATTAGTATTGAGAATGTATTTTATAATTTATTACATAAATCAATATCAGGAAATGATAACTTCTGATTATAATGTGGAAATATTGTATTTAAATTATGCCTATTTTATGTGATATGATTATGTTATGGTTCATGTGTATTTTTTTAGAATATGGGTGGTTCTATGAGAAACTAGGGGTCGGTGAGCCCATGATTGATCTCCAATTCATTGGGTATTCACAAGGAGTATTTTTTGTAAAAATTGAGTGCAGGGGCACTTATAAAAATGTAAAAATCCAACAAAAGATAGAAATAATGAGTTTTATACTTGTCCCATTGTGAAATTGGATGGGTATAATTAGATACAGTTTCAGAGTGATAACAAAACAATGTATTGAATCACTTGTACAGAATAGAATCTGAATGATAATTAACCTCCCGATAAATATGTGTGATGATATAGTTTATGGATGATAGTATGTATAATCAGTTTTAGAATCACATCATTATCTTCCATGGAAGGTGTGCCACACTGATCCTGATTTCTTGTGCAATGGTAGTAGTGTCTGATTCAATCTATACATTGTTCTAATTCCATTTCTTTTCAATGCACAATGGTTTTATGAATACATTCATTTCTGAATCAAGTTCATTGGTATGTCCACAAGGACCGCAAATAGAATCAACTACATCCCCATTTTGATCTCTAAAAGTTTCACCGAAGCCTTCAGGTCCACGATTTCCCCTCGAGGAACCATTCTTATTAAATTTTATCCATACAAGAAAGGGGGAGCTCTAGAATACCTCATGAAGTCCATGGGGTGAGAGGAATTTCCCATTATCAGTAAGATCTCTAAGAATTATTAGATCAATCACCTCATTGGTGCTGTTTACATCATCGGTTCTGTTAAAAAATTCGACATCCTCAAGAATCTGGTAAGTGGAACCTTGGATAAAGAATTTATTCTACTTCGGAATGGAATGGTTACTACCTCTCTAAAAGTTACGCAGAAATTCAGCACTAGAAACCTGATACAACATGGAGACCTTTTTTGATAAATGTATTCCAATCAAGGATGTCAAAAAATACTAGGGAGAAGTAGTAGGGACACATTGCACATCAATAATTTCAAATACCATCTTCCATAGTGAGGAATTGGATTTATATCATTATAATATGTGGCTCAAATCCTCTCTATGTTGGTGACAGAGGGTTCATTTTGAGAAGATATAAATTCCCAAGTGCTATATGTTTTCAAATATATGAATTTTATCACTGGACAACCTCCATAGAAATGTGTACCCTGAGGGGAGAATCTTTTTTTACTATCCAATCCAGTGACTGCATTCTTGAATCTATTATTGATATATGTTCTTGGAATCAAGTATTCCATTAGGATAAGGCTCCCATGTGATCATGTCCGCCTAAAATAGAAACTCTAAATGAGAGATAGAATATACAATGTCATCAGGGAGGGTTTCCATGTTTTTCATCTGATCCTTGATAGTGGTTTCAACCTCGATGTGCTCGAAAGGTGAGATAAACTATCCAACTAGTGGAGTGCCAAACAAGTTTTCATACCATAATGTGAGACATGATCTATTTTGGACCATTCAATATAAACACAACATAATCCTTTGGGAGATATCCCTCAGTCTAGTCCATATAGAAGACTCCGTGTATTTTGATTTACTTGTGATCATTTTATCAAGAAATATTCATCTCATAATCATTTAAGATTCATAGTGTATGTTGATACATCTCTAGATAAAATTAACAAGGAGATAATAGTTAATTAGTTGTAGAATTTTAATTTCAATACCCCCTAAAGGATGAGGCATGCAAAAAATTTCCCAAGGTGTAGTGATGACCTTTCATTCCAATATTCTTCCACATCAGACAAAATTCATCATCATTGAGTTGACATTTCTAATGAAGGAGGAAGGCCAAGAATAAACCATTCATGATTAAACCAAATGTGAAATCTCCACATGATTAAGAAAGAACACCCTTCCCACCATTGAGAGGGAATTTCCTTTCTACATTGTAATTCTTTTCCTGATTTGACTCAAAATTTTAGTAAATTTATAATCCCTAGGCTTTCCCCAAAAAAGGGGGACTCGAAGATAGGTAAAAGAATGTGTTACCTCCCTTATTCCAAATTAATTTGTGATGGAAAACTTTCTTTGGAATAAAATTCCACTAGTAATGTAAATGAATGATTTATTCTAGCTAATTTCTTAACCTAACACACTTTCATTGTGTAAAATTTCACTTTTTATATTTTTAATATTCTTCCTCTAACCCTGAGAAAAGATGATGATATCATCATCAAACAGGATATGGGAAGGATAAAAGGTACATATGGCTTCCCATATGCAGGTAACTTTCCCTTTATCCACCATGTGAATAAGAAGTCTACTAATATAATCCTTATCAAAGGAAAAAAATGATAGCTGAGAGCAGGTCACCTTTCCTTACTCCTATGGTGTGCTGAAAATATTGATCCAGGGATCCATTAATCAGAATAGAAATGTGTGCTGATCTATGAAATCTTTTGACCCACTGAATAAATGTAGTATGGGAACCCAAAAAGTTGAGAACATCTCCTAAACATCCCCAATCCATTATGTCAAATTTTTTTGAATGTAAATACTAAGAGAAACAACCCCCACTCTTGTAGATTTACATAGGATATTGGAACACTACAAGGAAGAATGTATGAAATCTTGGATGACTCTACCTTTATGAAATCCAAATTTATTCAATGATATAATTTTATCTCAGATGCTTGAAAAACATTTAGCAAGAATTTCGGTAATCACCTTATGAATTTTTTGGACAATGGAAATAGGTATGAATTAAGTGATATCACTGGAATTATCAATCTTTGGAATCAATGAAATGAATTAGGAATTAAACCCCTTGTTGAAGGGACCACCACTAAAAAAATTCCTAACCATATTGCACACATCCATTGGCCCAACAACCTAGTAAAACATGAAATAATGGTTTGAGAAACCATCTGGTATAGGAGATATCTCTTTTTTATGTCCAAAGACTACATCCATGATTTCAAATTCTAAAGGAGTCGAGAGAAGAAAGGTTTTTTCCTCTTCTGTGAAAACTCTGGGAAAGATGTCTTCCCTAATTTTCATGATTTTTGGGGGACCATTGAAGATATTACAATAGTAAGAGGCAATGTATATGTAGATCTCATTTCATTCATTAAGAATATATTATATATATTTAATAAGATATAGGGGCCTGTATTCCCTTCATACCCATTGATGGAATTCAAAAATTCAGTGTTCCTATCAGCATCAGTAATTCATAATATTTTAAAGGTACCCCTTCTTAGATTGTCTCTGATTGTAATGAGTTATTGATGTTTAGAAGAGATCTCATCTTCTCAGCAATCACCACCCCATAAATCATTGCTCATGATATCCTCCTAGAAATACTGTAAAGAACATTCAAGAGTATTTATTTCCCCATCTAGTAGACTGAATCAGTTTCTTTCTCCATTCCTTTATTATGATCATCAGCATTTTTGAGTTTTGAGATGCAACTAATAGAGTTATGGTTGGAGCTATCTGAACCCCATGTGTCCGGGATAATCGTTGATCATTCTGGTAGAGTAGACCATTCATTATTGAACGTGAATGGGATCGATAGCATCCACATATTGTCAATCAGACTCACCAAAATTGGTTGGTGATCCGAATTATGCTCGAATTACATGACACAAGAAATTGTTCTCCAGTTTCCATGTGTGCCGTCATTTTCAAAAGCTCTGTCAATTCGTCTTTCTCTCGTACCACATTACTACCTTTTGTAGTCGTTGTATTATTCTCCAAAAATATTTATCTTTTTAATTTTATACACATCAACAGATTCTCTGATTTCCTTGATAGATAGATCAGTGTATTTATGAAAACAAAATTCATCTAGATAATGAATAGAGTCATTTCATACAATAATCACCTAGGGTTCAAGAATTCTCTTGGATTGATCCATTATTTTCATCCAATATTTCATTTTGTTAATGTAATTTTTTGAGGCATTGAAAACTCATTAGTAAATTTCTCTGAGTCATAATGAAATAAAAAGTGATGATTTCTTCATCAAAATGTAGGATAACAAGTTCCTACAATAGGAAATGAGTAGTAGAGACATTCTATCCATATTTGAGAAAAACTATACACAATACATAGGATTATATCCACCTGTTTAATAGTGAGAGATATAGCTAGGATATATTTTCATTAGCTCCAAGTGGCCAGTTCTAACAGGTTTATACATACCTATAAGGAACCCGAGGAAAACATCCAATCCAGGGATGGCTATTTCTTGGTAGTGCCAAAAAATGATCTTCAAAATGACTTCTCTTTGGGGTACTACCCCATATTGATTTTCTCTAAATTTTTAACTCTTTTTTACTTTTGTGATGTGTTTGGTTCCATAGACTTGTGAGTAGATTTAACTTCTTTCCGAATTCTCTTAGGTTTTTTGTGAGACGAAGCTGACTCTCCCTCTGTGAGATCCTTAACCAGCGTAATAATGTTGTGATCATCCATCAAATTCATGGGTAGTTCACATAGATCTATCCCATTTCCTGTGATCTTCTTTTGTTTTATTGCATTCAAATATATGGGCATTACATTGGATATAGAAACATTAAAATCCCTTAAAATAAGATCCACTAATAAAATACTCAACATGAATGTTGAAGAAAATGGAAATGATATCTGATGTTGGGTACTTTCTATCATGAAAATCATGGAAATGAGTTTCTACTATTGTTATGACCTATTTAGTTATCATGTTTCAATCAGAGAAAATTTTCATATTTGTTTTCTCCTTCACAATTACATCATTTCTAGCAGAACCATTCATCTTGTGTTCAACATCCTCCACCAAAGCTACCCACGATGAACTATCCCTACAGATGTTTTCCAATCACAACACCTTTTCTCACTTTCGATCTTGAGTCTCCTATCAATATCTTCTGTGTTTTTTTCCTTAGGATAATTCTATCCAAGACTTATTCATGTTGAAAGTTGGAACATCTTCATTACAATTCTACACAGTTGAAGAGTGTGGCCTAAAATTTTACATTGATTCTAGAATCGAGGAACGTTCAGAAATTCAAATCGTACCTTTATATGGTGTTATTTTGAAAAAATTTAAATTTGTTCCGGTGTATTAAATTCCATAATAATATCCATTAGAAGCATTGAATACAATCCATGATCTATATTCAGGGTTCTCTGATCAATATTTATAAGAGTACCAATTTTCGACACCAAGTCATTTAAAATTTTAGGATGCCAGTTAACCCTAGGATCGCCATGAATCCTGTCCTAGACCTATGAAAAGTAACATCTTTTAGTGAAAGGGTTAAAGTTATTATCAAATTCAGAAAACCTGAGGAAGCGTAGTTTTGTATTATCATTTACACATCTCTAATACCCCTCATACTCCACCTTTCTTTCAAGTATGATGTGGATGTATCCCTTCCCAATAACAACTAGGCACGATTTTATAAAACCCATGCATTGGGAGATCTAGATTTTATATCAACATAGGTCCAGGGTTTAACACCTTTTTTCATAAGAGATAAAATCCATGATCGCGGCCATACAATGTCCAAGACGTTGATTCACAACACTCAGGTCTACAACCACCCATATAGATTGTTCCTCAAAACCCTAAAAGGGGGTCTGTTGTGTGTCAAATGGTACGACAACTACAGATCTATCCAATTATTCCACAATGGTAATTGAAATTATAGTCATTCAAGAGATATCTTTTCCTCATCCATTTATTACTATATAATTGTGAAGGCTCGTTCCCACATTGTATTGAAATATTCCATGGTATCCAAGCATGATTATCACAAACTGAGTAAGCCATTATCGACATGAAAAGGTTATTCCCAGATTCTCTTCATCTTCCTTTAATTGATCACAATATAAATCGTAATTAGATAGAGTAAACTATATGGGTTTCTCCTAACATATTTAGGTAACATAATTAGATGGGTATTAAAATTTTTACCATGATGTTTAATCCTTATATAACTATGATTTCTACAATTTAAGAATGATATGGATTCTAAAAGTTACCATTGTAATTTCTTATTTTCAATATATTTTTATTGAAATTTAGGGATTTCAAGAGGTAGGATAATGGTTTTATGTTTTATAGGATAAAATTATGATTTCATGGAAATGTTTTCATGATTTTAAAATATTCATGGACTAAAATTTTCTTCCCTTCTTTAATACCACTACTAATATTTTTAGGCTATTCATATATTTTAGAATGATTTCCCTATGGTTTGATGATGCGTAAGATAAATTAGGATTTCAAGATTACTGTTATGATTATTGATATCAGGAAAAATAAATTATTTTTTATTTTAAAAGATTTTTATTTATAAAAAATGGATACCACATTATTTATAACCAATTTGTATTTATGAAGGTTGTTATATATGAATGATGACCTAATTCACTATAACATTAAAACTGAAAAAATCATCAATGATAATGAATTTATGTTCATGAATTGAGTGAAAATAATGTAATGACTAATGTTAGGGCAATATAGTTGGTATGAGTTGTTGGAATTGATAAATTTAGGTGTTGTGATATTTTTAATTCAATATTCATTGATGATTTTTTTATTTATGTTAAAATTTTAATGATATAGCATATGAATATTACCATGTATCTTCGTTAAATCTATGAATGTTCATATTGTTATTACATAAAGGAAATATTGTATGTATGTCAGGGAGACATCCAGTGGAAGAAAATTTCAAATCAGCAACCTGATGTGGTCATAATCAAAACTAAATAGTTTTTTTGATGCTATTTCTCAGATGAAATAGGCTAGAAATGGAGATGGAGTCCATGAATAATATTGACCAGATAAACCATAGAAGAATATTTCAGTACTGAATAATTTACTGGGAGATCATCCCCCATAATTCAGAGGATCATCTAACCTTGTGTCAGCTGAAGGGTAAATCAAATCACTAGAAAATATTTTTGATTCCATGGGGAGTTTAGGCAATCAAAAGGATAGTCTTTATTTTTACAGTTTTGAAGGTGAACCCGATAAGTGGTGGTGCATGTTTAATAATATCAGGTAAAGTGACACAATTTGAGCCCTGGAGTGGGATGAATTCAGAATTATGTTTATTGATAAATATTTTAGTAAGGTGGTTTGACTTGTGATGGGAAAACAATTCTTTGAAAATTGGAAGGAGAATAAGTCGGTGGCTGCATACAACGAAAAATTCACTCAACTGGATAGGTACAATCCAAATTTAATCTGGGATATTGATAGTAAAATAAATTGTTTTTTACACTATATTAAATCAAATATATCAAATATCATTTGATTATGGTGAATTCAAAAGTTAAGAAAACATGTTCATTGTACGGAGAAGGTGGTAATGGAGTTTGCAGATGATCATGTGTTCTTTGAAAACTAGAATAAAAAGGCTACATTATGGTAAGAGAAAGAGAATAATTTATCATAAAAATATGATGGTAAAAAATTTGGATTACATTTTGTGAGATGTTTGGAAAAAAAAACACTTGGGAATGACTTTTTAATGATGGTAAGTGCTTCATATATAGTAAAATAGGATAAAAATCTCATAACTTCGATGAAAAATATCATGGTCATGATAAGAAAAAATGTGAATTTTAGTTAGTATATTGTTCTAAATTCATTGGGATGTTTCATTATGAAAATGAGTTTCTGAAGATGATCCCGAATGGTGTGAACAACTAAAATATAAGAATAAAGATGTCATGAAATGATTTGAAACAACATCAAAATATGTTGGTAAATCAATTGAAGTGGTATAATATAAATTTTTTTATTTAGATTATTACAATGGGTTTTTAGATTTAGGTTCTACATATTCATTCATTTTTGAAAAACAATTTGCTAGATTGAAATTTCCAACTCACGAAATGAAGAGAGGACTTATGGTAAAAATGCATAAAGGAAGTGTTAAGGGAAAGATAAATAATAAAAATCGTCTTGTCATTGTCTATGGAAATAATATTCATTAAAACCTTTATGTACCACCTCTATTAGAGTTTTATATTTTTTTGGGTATGGATTAGATTTCAATTTACTATAATAATATTTATTGTAGATACAAAGATGTTTCCTTTTCAGAAAGAATTTATATTTTTTTACAAGAATGAACCCTTTCCACAAAAAACATATTAGGAAGCCAAGAAAATATTTAAATATATAAATTAATGTTATCTTTAACATATTGATTAAAATAAATGAACAGCTCATACTCTTGATGTTTTAGTGGTAAATGAGTATATTGTTGTTTTTTTCGGTTGTTTTTTCTTATGTTATTCATGATTGAGATTTTTAATTTATTTTTTACTTAGTTCCTGATGTTAATCTAATATCAAACCCCCCTTATCAAATGGCATAAATTTAACATTTAGAGTTGAATAAGAAATTTGAAGAGTTATTAGATAAATTTTTCATTCGTCCTAGCACATCAATATGGGGTTATCCTATCTTGTTTTCTAAAAAATGATGACGGATCAATGACACTTTTCATTGCATATAGAGCAATGAATAACCTCAATATTAAGAATTAGTATCCTTTTCATTATATCAATGTTTTGTTTGATCATCTATATAAAGCATGAGGTTTTTCTATGGTTGAATTTATTTTAGGGTATAAGCTATCAAATTATTGTAAATTGACATTCCAAAGACAATATTTCATATTAGATATGTCCATTATAAATTTTTATTAATGATTTTTTTCTTAAATAATGAACCCTCTATATCTATGGATTATATGAATTGAATATTCCATAATTTCTGGGATAAGTTTTTGGTGATGTTTATTGATGAAATTTTGTTAAATTATAAATGTAAATAGAATCATTATATTCATATAATGGGTTTTTGAAAATTATTAACGATATGAAACTAAATTGGACATTTCAAAAGATTTCATTTTCGTTGCAAAAAAATTATTTCCATGGTCACATTATTTATAAATATCTAATAAATATCGATCCTCCTAAAATGATTGTTCTTAATGAATGTATGAGACCTAAAATTATTATTGACCTTCATTGTTTTGTGGTATTAGCAGGCTATTGTTGGATGCTTGTGGAAAACATTGCACAATTATATATCTTAAAGACTAGGTTGAGTCAAAAAGTTGTTATATTCATCTGAAAAAAAATGTGATCAATTTTTTATGAATATTAAATAATATTGGTGAATTCTCATATTCTACAGCAACCTTTAATAGATTTTTAATTTTTCATCTATAGTGATGATTCATTGAAAGGGAATGGTTTTTTCATTACAAAAAATAATGAGGTAATTAATTATACATAATTTTAGTTGAAACCTCTTGAGTGAAATTTCTCTACACATGATTTGGAATTAGCTGTTGTTGTGTTTGAAATAAAATTTTGGAGGAATCATCTATATGGTGAATAATATGAAATATATACCTTCCATAAATGTTTTCAATATATATTCACTCAAAATGAATTTAACATGAGATAGAAATGATCATTGGATCTAATAAAGGATTATGATTGTAGGATTCATTACCATCCTAGAAAATAAATAAAGTGGATGAAGTTTTGATCATAATAAGTAATCAAACAGTGACTATGTTACATTCATAACATGACAATTTTGTTAATTATTTGATGAACATTGTCCTGAATGTTGTTGGTGTTGGAAATTCCTCAATTTTTTATGTTTCATTGTAATATTTTCTACGAAACAAAATAATGAAATATTGGAATGATGAAAGTTAATTGTAGAAAAATGTAGAATAATTTCAAAAGGGTTATATTCCTGAATGTAACATTGATAGAGATTATTTTTTTATATTTTAGAAGAGATTATGTGTACCTTATGATTCTTAGTCGAAGAAATAGTTGTCATGTGAAGCTCATAATTCTCTGTTTCAATATTATCCAGGATGTACTATGTTGTACATAGACACTAATAAGTTTTACAATCTGTATGGATTGAAAAGAGATATCCATGGGTTTACTATGAAGTGTTTTTCTTGTTAGCAAGTTAAAGTAGAATGACAATTACCCAAGGGGTGCTTCAATATTTTGCAATACAAGAGTGAAAATATGAAAACATATCCATGAATTTCCGAGTGGGATTGAAAAACAATCTAAGATAAAAATATGATTTGGGTTATTATTGATCGATTGACTAAATATGCTCATTTTCATCCCATTCATGATAAACTATTCTTTGATCAACATTCTTTATTCTATGATAGATATATAGTCAGGATACATGGATTTTTTCTCTCCATTGTATCTGATCCTGATCCCAGGTTCACTTATAACTTTTGGAAAGGAATCATTGGTTGTTGGAAACTAAATTAAATTTTAGTATATCTTTACATCACCAATAAGATGGGAAGAAAAAAAAGAACAATTTAGATCATGGATCAAATAATACATTCTGATTCAGGCGATTACCAAAGAATTTGGGATTATCATCATTCATTGGATGAGTTTTCATATAATAATAGTTTGATTACCATATATAGATGGTATCATTTGAGGAATTATAAGGGAAAAGGTGTTAAACACAAAATTTTGGGATGATATTAGAGAAAGGATGTTAATGGGACAACGTTAAGTAGACATTTGCCTGAAGAAGATCAGCTAATTCATAGACACATAAGGATAGATATGAGCATGTAGAAAAGTTATGCAGAAAACTTGAGGAAGGATCATTATTTTGAGGGAGTTTATTATTCCTTTCTCAAAGACTCTCCATGGAAATGTGTGATGCATTTTGGTAGGAAAGGGAAGCTAAAACCATAGTCCATTATAACTTATGAAATCCATTAGAATGTTGGACCATTTTCATACAATGGGATTTAACAATGAGATTATCATAGTTACATAATTATTTTCATGTATGAATGTTATGTAATTATATACCAGATCAATCTCACTCTTTCAGTCAATAAGTAGTTTATTTAGAATATAATCTTTATTACGAGGAATGACACATTCAAGTTATATCTCTTATAGAGAAACTATTGTAGGATAAGTTTACTCCCAAGTTTAAGGTATTATAGAAAACCTGTATGGTTGAAGTGGAAAAATGGGAATCTAAAAATTATATGATGGAGAAATACCCCCACTAATTTGATAAGTTAATAAAATTGTGAAGATGAAATTTCCAAAATGTGGTAAGGATGAAAATTCACATGTAATTATAGAATAAAAAATTTTCATATCATTTAATATTAATTAATTACAATGTAATTTTACTCTAAATGGGATTTTATGTCTAATAGATTTCCAAACACAAAATAATTGGTTTCTCTGAAATCATATGTTGCACACAAGACTGAGTTATACATAAAAATAATATATTATTTATAGTTTTATTTTTGTTGGTAGGTATCACCTAGCCACTGTATTGGATGGAATGAACAGAACTAACTAAATTATATTTACACATGTTTTCTCATTTTTTTACTTCCTTCCTATAAATTTTATTGGCTTGAAATAAGAATAAAATCCAATTATAAGCATAAAAGGCTATTATATTTTAATAAGGTTGTTTTATCACCTTTTGATAGGGAACCCATTTTAATTCATGTTATTTTAAATTTTAAAAATTCAATTTGATGAAATAAATTAATTTCTTTAAGAAGAGTATAAAAATTTACTTTGGATGAGTTTTTGGTATTTATTGAAATGATTCATTATTTATGAATTGTGAAAACAAAAAATTGTAGATAAAAACTATTTTTTTGTTTAAATAATTATTAAACATTAATTAGATTTTTAATGTTACAATTGATCAATATTACATGTATTAATCAAATTTATTTAAATGGAATAATTTTTAAAATGAAATTTGATATAAAAACAATGTGACCTTTTAATAATTTTAACATTAATATCTAGTTTCCCTGATCTATATTTGAGATTAATTTTATTGTTAATTTATCCACTTATGTGAATAAATTGATGAAAAATGGATATAAATTATTTTATTATTTATGAAAATTGTGCTAAAATATACTAAAAAAACTATTCGTGAGTAGTAACTTTAGAATTTTATTTATCATGGTTAAACGTAATTCAGTTAATTAAAGGTAAAAATAATATTCTCATATTATAAAATTTACCTAACCCTTGTCCAAATTTCATTGGATAGGTATATGTAAAGAAAAATAAAATTTTGAACTAAATTATAACATTATTAAGCCACTAGTATAGAAATATGGAATTTATTTTATTTTATTTAAATGATAGTTAAAAATTCCATAATAATTTTTTTTATATGAAAATCATTTTTAATGTAGTTTTATATTGTAGATAAATTTTACTATGAATATTCACGTAAATTATAAAATTATTATCTACATTAAGATATATATTTTATAACTATAAGAACGTAAATAATAAAATTTAATCATGAAACAATGATGGTGCAGTAATTGATTTATTAAAGAATGAAACAATTAAATGATATTAATATCATTCAAATAAATATGATAGTAAATATTTGATGTCATACAATAATTTTACGGATAAATATGACATGTTATGGATGAGTTAATATTTTTTTTTATAAGTATTCAAGTTGTAATTATTTTTTTAAAAAAGTGATGTAATGAATAGTGTCAAAATTTATGTAATTCATATTTTAAAGTAAATTATACTTAATTAAATGATATAAAATCACTAAAAATATTTGATTTGGAAAACTATTTGAGATAAGTCAGAAAATTTAAAAAATTTCTCATTTTCTATCTATTTTTATTTTATTATAATTATATTAACCCTCATTGTTTAGTTAACATTATATAATGGTAAGAGTTAAAATGTGTTAAAACATAATTATATGGATAAAAAAATAAACAAAATATGCATAATTTTAATTGGATGAATATTTTATAAAAAATATCCTATATTATAATTAATTTATTTTTAATCCACATGGAATATGAAATTAATTCATATTAATTTAAAATATTTAATAATTTCAAGAGTTCCCATCTCTTCTCTTATAAAAGGGGTCCCATTCATATGTATTACATACACTTAAAACCCATTTGTTTCATCCAGTATCTACCCAAAAACTTCTTATAATACCTCCTAACATTACTGAGTCCTCATTTTAAGAATAATACCATCCTTGGAGGTCTTATGGTGTTAATCAAAGGTGATCATCTAAAGTAAAAGTGAAATTTTTATTTAAGTGTTTTGATTTTATTTCATCTTCCACGTCCTTAAAATCATCACATACCATAATGAGATAATAAATATAGTATCTTAAATATTATGTTATATTTTTCTCATGATATAATCACCTAAATATAGCTCTGATTCAATTAATAGGAAAAAGAATTAAATATTCGTTCGTATGTGTGAACTATCTCCTCCACGAACCGATATCATTTGTTTTTTCATTACTGTATCTCATGAAATGTTATAATGATGAAATTAATATTTATATATTATATTAATTAAATGTTTCTCATTATTAAATAATAAAATATCATATATTTTTATAAGTTCCATGAACAAAAAATTGGCAATTTTTTATGTGTTTGTGTGAAATATCGCCTCTATGAAGCAATGTCATTAATTTTTCATCACCCCAAAATATGTATTAAATATATAATAATAAATAAATTATTGATATTATTTTAGTGATATAAGGATCATTATGAAAATATAAAATAAAAATTACCTTTTTCTATAATGATCATTGAAAAATAGAAATGTTTTTCATGCGTATGTATGACCTACTGTCTCCATGATTATACCATTGTTATTTTTTCATAACAATAAATAAATGGTTTAATTTAAATGAATAATTGATGAATAATTGTGATTATTATTTAATATATATTGTTTTGGTTATTATGGAATCATTACCTCTTTGACTTTTGACATCACACCAATGTCATATTGAACTCAAGTACCGAATATTGACAAAATTCCTTACATTATATTAAATAATTATATAGTGGTTATAAAATTGTAATAAATGATATAAATGGAATAATAAACATGAATATCATTATGAAGAAATTATAAATTTACCTATATTTATTATTCATAAATATCTATAATGTACTAGATGATTCCAACATGAGTTAAGGGACTTCATCCAAATCATCTTTCATTCAGACATATTTTCATGTCATACACCACCTAATTATATATAGTGTATAATAAAACCCATTGAATTATAATTACATTCAATGTTTTTTAAAAGGAATATTTTTATATTAGGATATTTAATTTATTAAACTATAAATGTAATGTTATTAAACGTATACGACGATAATGACTTTTCCACCCACATATCCATTATATGATATTTGGATTCCTTTAAAAGTAGTATGTTTTTATGAAAAACAAAATACCATAATCCCTATTTCTAGTATTTTTATATTTAAAATTGTTTTTATAATGGATTAATTATAATTATATATTTCAATGAAATCATTTTGTTACAATTTCCCGTATTATTTTTCCTTTATGCTTGCTTAAAGTATTATGATTATGTTATCATTCTGGGAAATTGATTATGAATATGGGTGGTTTTATGATAAAAAAGGGTGAGTGAGCTAAATGATATCTCTTTAATTAAAGGGGTAATTATATGGAGTTAACTAGTTGGGTTTATCTCATTATATTTGGGTAATATATGGTGATTGGTTTTCTAAATATAACCATGAAGGTTACTCCCCATGTAGTCACAAAATCTACATTGTAATAATGATATGGATTCCATTTCATTCCTTTATAAATTATGATTTTCAATGATTTTTATAGTAATCTTATGATTTCATGTGGTAAGATAAATTGTTTATTTTTTAGGGGTGAAATTTATAGTTTTGTTAAAATGTTTTCATGAGTTCAAAATTTTAGTAGACTAAAGATTTCCTTCCTTTTTCCCCTTACTAATATTTTTATGCACATCCCATGTTTTAAATTGTATTTCATAGGGTACAGGTATGGTTAAAAGAAATGAGTATGTCAAGAAGAATTTTATGAATATTTTTCACAAAAAAAAGAAACCATTTTATTAATGTTTTAAATCCAGAAAAAAATTCATAATGTATTAGTTGTGGAATCATGTTATGTCTAAGGGATGTTATGTATGAATGATAATAAAATTAATTTAAACAATATACCTGGAATTATCCTCAATGTGAATGAATATTAATTCATAAAACAACACATTATTATGTGTTTATTATGTTCAGGTCATTATATATAACATGGGTAATCTTATGATAATCCATACATAGTCATAGAGTTCAATCTGACTTCTTGACGAACAAGACTGGTGCATCCCACATAGACATTCTTCGCCAATGAAAACATTTTCTCTATTTCTTCCATATACACTATAAATTCCATTCATTATATTAGTTTCATTGGATAAGATAGAATTTTTATAGTACTAGTCCCTGGAACGAGATCAATTGTAAACTCCACATCCCTTACCTGTGATAACCCCGATAAAATTTCAGGAAACACATACAAAGACTACTATACAACTAATGGAAAAATATTCTTCTCAATATTTTCAATCAATTCCAAAGAAAATTCCACTAATTGTTACAAGATTTTCCCAACTTCTAGTTCCGACAATCCTATTGTTCCTTCCTTTACATTCCTTTACCCTCTAAAAATATTCTTGACGCCATCCTCAGTCACGAAACTCAATGTTGTTCTATAACCGCTGATGTGATCCTTTAATGTTGTGAACCAATCTATACCAAGTATTAAGTAAATACATTGATCACTAGTATAGTGGAATCCCATTCCATCTCAACTCCATAAATAGTTCTAGAGCAATATCTAGACATAATGGAACTACAGTCTCTTTGAGCATGAGGTGTTTGATGTTTTATGACCATGGGAATCATCTCAAATTTTAGACATAGTCAACTAATTTTTTGAGAAGAACTAAATGAATATGATCCAATAGTATTAAATATGATATTAATAATGGTATAATTAAAAATAACCATACATGTCACCATAGATGGTCTAAACTAATCATACACAATAACTTCTTCAGCACCATATAATTGGTTACTCTCAATGCTCATCTCTTTATTGCCCAGTTGAGATTTCGCTAACTAGTGAGTTATGTTATTCCTATAATCAGTATTTCTAGCTCTATTATACTGATAATATTGATTCTTCTTCCCTTTCCCCATCAAATCATATGACGCCTATGATACCTGAGAAGTGTCCAGAACACCTGACCTCAGAATACTATGAAAATACAGTTGAAGATACCCTGTCTAGATGTAGTTATGGCATGTTCTAGTATGTTTATAGCACTGTCACTCTATGTGGTAAATAGATACACATTATAAACATACATCTTTTCACTTTGGGTGTGTAGGATGGTTCATTAATCCATCAAATCTAATATCGATTTATAATCCCACCCAAGAAAGAGGTTAACCTCATTATCTCTCTAACAGCTTTAGTGTTTCCACCATCACACATGGATATCAACATACATCCACCTCCTATAGCTATTGAGATGGCCCGTTCATCCACCATCACACTTTTAACTATCATTATACAGTCTATAATACAAAAAACTGTTATCTTAAATGTAATATAATATATTATCCCAAATTAAAAGATGTGTTCCTACAAGGATGCACTATAAACAACCTCAGGTGAAAAGTGGGAAAATTTCATGAATGTTTCCCTACACACTATAGAAGAAATATTTTAATGATTCATTATGAATAAATTTGTGTTTCTTTGAATCATGAATGTGTGAGGATTGAATTGTTTGTAAGACCATTCTTCAACCTAACTATGTATCTGATAACATTTTCCTAAATAGCTATGTCCCAACCTCAACAAGAAAAATCATCTAGCTTATAAATTGCTATATTGAAATTTATATCTAACACTGTGACCAAGAAATAGAAGATATTATTCATTATATTAAGTCACACCTCGAATTTTTTATTGTTTTGAATCACTATGAATGATGGGTGGATTCTTGTTTTGGAACTAGATTCAATGATCCAGTTATATTTGATCATCCCTCCTTTTCCCTATGTCATTAGCTAGAAATTCTTCGATGATACTTTGAACATGTTGTGGGTACACCTGGGGATCAGGTGAAAAAATGTTCCCAACAACTTCTTCTAGTTATTTTCTACGACACCTATCATGTTCTATTTCTATAAAGAAAATGAAATCACAAGTCTCACTCTCTATAAATTGAAATATTAAAATTTAAATTATTATAAGTCATGTTATCACAACAATGCTTTCCAAAATCATCTTTTACCATATTCAACAGTTTTAAAAAAATCATTATGGTTATAAAAATAAAACCATTTTTAAAATACCTAAATCATGATCTCGCTAATGTGTTTCATTTGAAATCAATTTGATGATTTTTCAAAAATTCATTCACATTACAGAAATCATATATCATTAATAAAAATGAAATATTCACTCCTAGTGGGATGTAATTCCTCTAATTCATGATATCCATGTCTCTTTCGCTAATCCCATAAAAAATAGACTCCAATTTCAAAATGTGTCTCCAAAAAACATATGTACCCAAATCCATGGTAACAGGATGTTTAGTATAACAATTATAGATACATTTTTTCTCTAAATTTCATGCCCTGACAATCCAAATATTTCCTATAATCATGAATCTAAGAATAGACCAGAATGAATTTCATCTTTAGGAACAATAAAACTGATTACAACTTTTTTCAAAAAGGATTTACCATGATGATACAACTAGTAACAACATGGCCCCCTCATTGTCTTCCGAATTTAGTGGAAGGTTACTAGTCCTTGTCCTATATCCCCAATATTCTATATGAGAGAAATAAATGTTTATGGATTTATTTAAAATTTGGGTGATGATTTTCCCTTTGAGGATAAACAAGATACCACCAATCCATAACAAAAAAAACACTACACAGTGCATGGTAAAAATGAATGACATCAAAATCATTTCATTTGTATCCCACCTTTCTAAATAGTACCATAGTGGAAGAAAGTGTAATATAAATGAAAAAAGTATAAGACCAACTAATAAAATTTAAAACATGAAAATGAATGCAATTCTCTACATGCTCCAAGCTCTAAATTCACCAAATATCCCATGTGTCATGAATTATAACTAAATAGAAGTAATAACTTAACTTTTCCCATATATATATTGATTATATCTACAAAAGCACCAAATTTCCAAAGAAGGGTGAGTACAAAAACCCAGTATGCATTACCCAATGACTTCCCTAATCATTTCACTAGAATAGAACTTGTTTAAAAAATTGTATAAAAAATTATAAAAAAATTATATCAAAATATAAATAGGATCAAAATTAAATAGTTTCCTAAGGAAATCACATAATGAATTATTTTAAAAAGTTAACATTCTGTTTTGAAAACCCATTCAATGGTTCACAACACACCTACACATGCATTATTTTCTAAAAGTTCCATACTCATGAGAGTTCTCCTGTCTAAAAACACAATTTCCAACTAACACGCACCTTGGATACAAGGGCACATACCTTTTACCAAACAGGTAAAAATTCATTATTCAGTGGAATTTCAAATGTAAACTCACACCAAAAACATATATTCAATTACCATTTCAACCAAACCATTTCAAAACATTTCAATAAATCATCCTTTTTGTTGAAAATATTTCAAAGAGTCCATTTCAAGCCTTTATAAAAGAAATATTTTAAAATAAACATTTTAAAATCCAGAAACTAAATAACATTGAATAAACAATTACTATAGTGATATAATTTCAATAAAAACCATAAATCATCACTAAAGTGGATCTATAACTTGTAGTGCACCACAATTTCCTAATAAAAATAAATAAATAAATCTAATTTGAATATAATAAAATCAGTTCTAAATAGATGAGTTGAGAATGAATCCTCCCACCATCGGTTTTATAAAGAAAAAAAGAAAAACATGAAGAACATTCACGAACACAAGTCAAATCTCCAAAACCCCACTATAAAACTATTCCTAGGTCATCACCAAGAACAAGTATAAACATATGTTCTATCCAAGCCCTAGATCTACCCACATCGGGTGTTGATATAAGAAACCAATAGAAAGGTATAATTAGAACTAATAAAACCATTAGGAACAATTAAGAACTAATCCTTACCCCAAGAATCCAACTTCAAATCTCCAAGGGAAGCCTTCATATATCCTCTAGAATGATATGAGAACCTTCCATTGTCCCTTTTCAAGATAGAATGTTAATTTAGGTCTACATAAGAGGTAAAAAAAGAGAGTTACATGGTAAAACTAGTGAGATCAAAAATTTTAGGACCCCACATTTAACTCGGGCATGGTTAGTCGCACGGTTATGAAAACATTGCACTAACTGTGCATTAGCCATAGCCTCAAGGGTTGAAACTTACATGGTTGGGTCACATGGTTCAAAAACCACGAACCACCCATGAAAAAGGCCACTCTCTAACATAACCTAGTTTCTCATAGGCTTCATTCATGGTTTTCACAAACCATGTGGAGCCCGTGAGCCTCCCTTTAACCATAATTTTATTATGCACGCTTTCCTATAGGTTTTTTTTTCAGTTTTCCCAAACCATCCACCTACCATTCTCATATAGAAAATCCCCAAAACCCGTACAAATATTCTAAAAACTCTCCCAATATTATCCCCAAAACATATATACATAAAATACATAAAATCATTGTTAATTAACACAAATTAGGGGTGTTGTAGCGTAGTGGCTTCAATATTGGGATTATACAAAGTAGTATTAGTGGGTTTTTCCATTGTATTATAGTTTATTTATTTTTCCTGATACAAGGAGTGTATATGAATTAGGTAATTAGCCTATGCCTATGAGAAACAAACTCACATACATGGGAAACCTAAATTACCATGGATAGGTTAATACTGTTATTCGCTTTCACCTGTTAGATTTGTACTGATTTCACCATTAGGTGGAGCACATGTTTTGTGGAACAATTATTGTTGATATTTCAATTATAGATGTATCCATATTTATAATGGTATTTATAGGGGGTATAATCTCATGAATTGGTACAGGTACTTTAGGATTCACAATTTATTTATTGTTCTATAAATTATAGATAAATAATGTTTCGTTCATTGGATGTATTTCTTGAGATTATTATGAGTTCCATGATTGTAATATATGGAAATTTTAAAAAACATAATAGATGAATAAATTAAAAATATTAATTAATGTTTTTATAACAATATAAATGTAATTTTATACTATAGATTGGTGATGATTCCTAGATTGACCAATTATGTCACGTCTGAGTCATGAACCATTGGTTTTATGGGTTGAAATGTAATATGATTTGATTACACATATGAAAATTGTAATTTATGATTCATGAATTTAAATAATTTTTAATTATTATTAATCAAACCAAATTATTAACATGACCTGTTATATCTTGATACATTAGGTAAGGGTAATTTCTCAATTACATGAGGTACTAATTACAATTTATAAATAGTTTTTTTTTGTTTATAAATTTAAAATGGTGATGTATATAACATGAATTTGATATCTATATGAATATAAATGAGTATGAACATAAATAAATTTAAAATATTAATGGGTTGGGTTACCATTGAATGTGGATTCCAATTGAAAATTATAAGGTGTTCAGCTCTATAATCTACAATAAAACATCCATTTATTGGATCAGCTATGGTGTTATGTGTGACCTTGAACATCACTCGGCCATATATTATGGTAGTAGGTAGTTTTTTTATGAAATTTGGGAAGTTTCTTATCAACTAGACCTAGATTTTGGACCAGGAAGAGAGTTGAGACTTATTTAAATAAAGGGTATGCACATATATTATTTTATTATTTTAATTATTGTATATTGTTTAATATTATCTTTGGTGTGTGCTTAGAAATTGGAGAGCTATGTTTCCACGAATTCATTGACTCATTCCCCATGAGGGTGGATATGTCCATATAAAAAATTTGAGGTCCTTGAGATACTAGATATACCCCATTCAATGCCACCAGACGCACCTCATATTGATCATCCACTAGTCACTGATGCATTGTTATGAGAAATGATTTTGTGATTACTAGATTCAACATAAGATGTGATCTGACCTTCCACTACTATGGTATATTTGAAATGAGAATTACCATATTAGTATCCTCCCACTTTCATGGTACATGGAGATATTCAAGACACTAATTATTGGGAAGATGACATTTTATTGATCTTTGAGCATTTAGATATTCATCCAAAAAAATATAAATATCACGACCCATATGATTTTTAACTTTGCTAATACATTGTGGGATATCATTTTACAAGCATATCCTCATCATGGTATGGTCTGGGAAGACATCTAGATTGAATTCAATGATAATATCATTCCATAAACATTGATAGAATATCATGTTAGAGGATTTATATATTTTCAGTAAGGTATTTTGTCAATGATCGGATATTCATAACATTCTACCGTGATTCAACATTTTCCACCAATACTAACTAGTTATGAGTTGATGATTGGTTTAATTCTTGTGGATGAACATTTATACACCATTAAATAATAGGATAATTCCAATCAGTAGAGTATAATTTTATATATAGTGAATCGTGCCCTTGTCAAGAATATAAAAAAGAAGGAATTAGTTAGTTTGATTTCGTATGGTTTAATATTGATAGAATGAAGTGGTTATTTGAGTGGCAGGTAGTGCCTCTTAAAAACTATATGTGTTAGTGGATGATTCCAGATGAGACCATATAATTTCTAAATATTATACCACATGTGAATCAATCTTTTTCATAAGAAGACCCAGGGTCATTGAGATCACATTGATTGCCATGTTTGTGGAAAGTTATGCAATCTTTAAAATTTCAGCAATTTATTTACTTTTATTCCTAGATGGATAAGATACATATAATCTCCTCCATCCATATCAATTGACAATCTATTTTAAAGATACAATAATACTTTTCATTGATTAGGCATTCATTCTGGTCATGGTCAAGAAAGTTATGTTCCATAAGTAATGTTCTGAATTTTCCTTATAAAATTTTAGAAAATTATATGGGACTATTTCCAGAGTAGGAATTGAGAAGGCATGTGATTTTGATGCTCCTGGTTCCCAGAATAAATTTTTGACCTATTTTTTAATTTTTATTAAAAATAGATATCATTATCGATTTTAGTATCTTCTAAACGAGTGCATGAATTTGAAATCTGAGGGAACTATTGTTTTTGATGATGTGGATTTTTCTTGGGTATGACCTAACATCAACATGCGTGGGTCGATTGAGGAAAATAAATTTCAGACATTTTAAGGAAGAATAAAAAACAAAAAAATATTATTTTATTTTTCTTTTAACATTTCGTAATGACACATCAATGATGCAACACAGAGACAAGGTATCTTTTTCATTTAATAAAGTAAATAACAAGGTGATTCTACAACTCAGTACAAAAAAATGCTAAAACGAGTTTCTTTAATTAATTGCCTGGTAAGAATATGAGATCATACACAATCATAGATAATTCCCTAGAGGCTATGAAAAAATTAATAACATTGGAAAATACTATCATTGGTGACTGAAAAATGAATACGAGATGATGAATTGAGATCTTTAATGCCTGAATCTTTGAATACGGTGATCTTTCATTACTGATCGATCCAAACCCTCAGTATGGGGACTATTTTTATTAGTGAATCCTTTCCCCATTCTTGTTTCCAATAACCTACATGGACCAATGAAGGAACATGTTGATCTGAGGGTCGATAGTTTATGCATGATGGATAAAAATGTGGGATTAATGTGGGATATAGATTCTTCTAGTTTTTATTTAATTATTTGTGATCCTGCAAACAAGAACGAATTTGGGCCGACATGGACAAAGGCTTGGAACCATTCATTGATTGTTTGTGTGTTCCTACTTTCCTTCGATCATTGATTATGATTCATTATTCATTATGGTATGAGTGGATTTATTTTCGTATCATCGATATGTAACGTAATAATCTCAAGGCTAGGGATTTGAAACCACAACAACCTTTCGTAGGTGAGATGGTAGACGCGGTGCAAGAGGAGGCCTACAACTATGCGGATCAACCTAGAAGAGCGGCCGGCCCAAGAGAATAGCCAATGGCCTAGCAGCCGAGGATGGTGGTGACTCGCAGTCCAACAGCACTGCGGTGGCAAGGGACCATGTGTGGCAATGACGATGGCGACTGAGCCTGTGGGCTTGACAACTAGAGTGAGTCAGGGCCTACGGCGGTACAACCACATGGAGTGATGGGTACCTCAACCAGGGATGTCCTTGGTGGGGTGAAAATTCATAATGGGACTATATTGTACTATTAATATCCAATCCCATAGACCACGTGTGGGAGGATTGGTCGGTTGTGTTGGCGGGATGCGTCAACCACAACATTTGGGTGGAAGAAACAAGCATGCTCCATCAAACTGGGATGGGCAGGCAGGCCGGCATCGGGATGGGTGGAAGGTCAGTAATGGGATGGGCTGTCATATTAGACTAGGCCGACAGTAGACCTGGTGGGTCGGGTTGGGCCCAGTACGTCGGATAGGACCCGGACCTAATCAACCTCTTTTCAGACAAAAAGTTTTTGTAACTATCAAACCATGTGTCTCTTTGGTGACTCAATAGAGTGTTTTAGACCCTTGAGTCAAGGTGGTAATTTTGGGATACTCAATTCGAGTTTCTGTAGAAGAAAAAATTTGGCACATTGGCACAATTAGTGGGTTCCCCTGGAATGAGGGTGCTAATGATGGAATCCAACGGCTAGCTAAGACCTAGAAACTATGTGATTACTAAGAATACATGTATAAACTATACTACATGTCTTACCTAGAATATGTGTCTAATATTGATGTGTATATTAATTTTATAAGTTCCAAAATTCAATCCAACCCATGATCTTGAAAATAAAAAAAATCAAATCATTGTATGACATATGGTGAACAAGGATTCAAAAATCCTCCCTATTAGAATCAATTAAGCATCACTCTATGAAATAATAGTATTTCCATTAAAAATCATGATGAAATTCCAAACTCGATTATGTGGATCCTTTTATCCTATATGATCCAAAATTCTTGAGATCTGGCCTTTTAGTGCAATATATTTATGGAAACCTCTATGTATACTCGTATACTCAATATTAATGGGTTAGTAAATGACTAAGACATAGTAGTTTCATGAGTAGACCATGATATATAAAATAAATAATATCTAAAAACAATACTAAAAATGATTTTTTAGTTCATTGTTGGAAATTTTATTAATTGTGTTGGGAATGGTTTTAACTTGATACTCAATCTATCATGGATAATTGTGAAGAACATTGTATTTCAATGATCATGTGTAGTTCTAACTGTTAAAAGGTATGAAAAATAAAAATGGAATCATGAAAAAACTTTTGAAAAGTTGAATAATGGATCTTCCAATATATTATTTTATAATTTGAAATAAACAAGATTGTATTGAATAAAAATGATAATATTTCCGTTGTGAAAACCCTAGAAACCAAAGATGGGATTTTATTGATTATATGAAGGGTCAAAAAAACCAAGTAGATAGTCCATGTTTGTTAGGATTCTATTGAAATAAGTTCATCTATTTTGTAAATTTCTATGTTACATAATATAAAGCTTACTAGTGTTGCGAATTTATTAGAGTTTCAAATTGATAAATATTTTTCTCAAGTATCATGAAGTATTATTGAAATTAATAAATAAAGAAGTTATTGTATTGAGGGACTGAATGAGGAAATAACTTCATACCTTAGATGAATTTTAAATAGTGTATGTGTATTTTAAATTCCATTTTTGTCTATTATTTGATAAAAGATAATTTAAAAAATAATTATTTGATAAATTATAGACATGAATGTTATGATAGACATGGATTTTGAGTAATCCAATTCCACAACATGTTTATAAAAGATACAATGGTACAATAAGTTACATCAATGATAAAATTCCACATCCATTCATATTTCTAAATTTATATGTTGTGATCCCACAAATAATTGTTTTAGTGAAATATATTTTTATGAATAGTAATCCAGAAAATTTTAATACTATATTTTATTGATAGAATAGTTTTTTATTAAAATATTCCCACTATAGTTGATAAATTATATTTCTTAACACCCAAGAGTTTGTGTATCATAGAATGATATTTTGATGTGAATATATTCTCATAGATGTTATTTATTGTCACACACTAATCTTGGAATTTCCTTTTTTTTAATCATTTCCTAGATTTTTTTCTATTGTATATGCTTTGGGATGAGTTCCCAATGCGAATTTTTGTGTTTTGGAAATTTGGAGAGGATATTTTGAATAGAAACAGTTTGGGGGTTAACTGGGTGGCCTATTAAGGCATTTGGTGTTTTCAGTTCATTTCGTTCTCGAATGTTCTGAGCTTAGCTTGACACAAACCATTTGAGGTCAGATGGAAACTATGGGGCTTGAGGATTAGTGTCTGGGGCATGGCCAATGGAATGCACATGGTTATATGAAACCATATGGAAAGTGTGTGAGGGGTTCTATAGTTTTGAAAATTTAATATTTCATGGTTGGAAATGGCTAGGAAAACCATATGTCAAGCTAGTGTAGGGTACCCCTTCTCTCTTGTTGGGTGTGCATGGTTGGACCATAGTTTTTCAAACCTAGTGGCCAAACTATGTGAGTTACCCATCTCATTAAAAGTGTGAAATTATTTTTCCAATTTTATTATTTTATCCGCAAATAGATATTTTCATCCCTTATAAGACCAAGGTTCACTATAGTGGCCTCCAAGATCCTCCCCTCTTTCCATCATTTCACCGTTGAACCTTATTTAAGTATCCAAGGTACATTTAATTGATTTTTTCATAAATTATCTATTATTATATTCCTTGTTTCATGGATTCACTTATTTTATTTTTTCTATTATCCAAACCCTATGGGATAGATTTGAGGGTGATTTGATTTCATTGATGTTAGGGTGTGCAGATTTTCCCTTAGTGTGTGTCATCTAATCTTACAATGTCTCTTCACCTTCATTCTCCATTATGTTACGATTTTCCAACTATTTCCTTTCTGGTATATTCCATTTGATTATTGAGCATTCATAAATGGTTTTTTAATGACTTACCCTTTCTTGGGATGTGTTTGTATAAACTAATTTGGTGTTTTCATGATGGAAAATGGGTGTGAAATGGCTTCCAAAGGGATTAATTTATTACTTCGAGGTATATAAGAAGAGAAGGTGTTTGTAAAATTAAAAATTGATCTTTTCATGTTTAATTGAGTGATTTTGGTTGTGTTTTCCCTTTGTTATCTTAAGGAATTGTGGTTGGTTTGGGATTTGGGTGTTTCATGAGTAAATTGGTGACTTGTATGATGTGAAGCTTATGGGTGGATTATTTTTTTAGATTACAATCAAGTGTTGTTTCCTTTAAAGGGATTTTGGGTAATTTCATTGATACCTAAAGAGTTTCACTTGATGATGGAACATCCATATGTGAATGTTGTTTCATAATGGCACAGGAATATAAAATATAATGGCCCTTGATAATGATGTTTACTTAAATCATGGGTTTTAAATGCTTATCCATCCATTCCATATTTCTATTCCATACAATAGATCCTTAATTCTAAATTGTGTATTGGTTATATAATTTACATTCAATGTGACTTCATATGTGTTATTTAATTCTTGGACCATTTGAAATCTTGAATTATGTTTTAAAAAACAATTAGTATAATGTCTTGTTCGTGATTTTGAGACATGTTTTGCTAATAATTGGAATAAAGGCCCATTTGGAAATGATTTTTTTATTGAATTATTTAGGTATGGATTGGAAATGATTTTTTATTTGAAATGTAAATTTTCATTTAGTAATGTGAAGTTTAAACTGGTGTTTCATATTGATTTTAAAAATTGTCTAGAAATATATTTTTATATGTTTTCCAAAATGTTAAATTCATGGTTGGTACCCTTTTATTCCTTTAGAATGTTAGGTTTGATGTAATATCATGTTAATTCTCCATTGGAATATTAGTTTGTTTTTGAAAAAATTATTGGATGTCACATATTTCAGGAAAGGTAGTACATGGACTCCATGGTGATTAACGGCTATGATATTCATGATCACGCCCTACATGGGACACTTGAAGTCAGTAGGCCTGAGATTTTTTATAGGTTCAGATTTTTGGTATGGGTTTTCTTTTTTAAAAGGTTGGTCTTATGGTTGGTGGTTCCAAAGATTTCACATAGAGATTGGGTTAGAGTGATTTGGTTTTAGTTTTATGTTTAGTTTCTGTTTGTTCATCAAATATTTTATCTGAATTTGTTGGTATATTTATTGATGTTTTGTTATTTTTGGATTTTTTGTGTGATTATTTTTATTAATTGTCCTTATTATTTATTGGGATAAATTCATTCCAAATGTATTATTTTTTTCATGTAACTAGTTACAATCCCATTGTGATTGGGATTTTCCTTCGAGCCTTCTCCTATACAGGGTCAGATGTTTGGTTGAATGGAAGCTGATATTAAATATTCATTCCTCATTTTATACTGCTCTTATAATAAAAATGCCTCATATAATTGATTAATTTCAAATCAATGTTCATGTTTGGATCACAAATACATAAGAAGAGCATTGTTTTATTCCATTTAATTAAACACATGTTTAATTATTTTATCATATCCTTTAATGTATAACTAAAAATTATGTGATTCATCATTTTCGGTGTATCTAATTAAAATTTATTCATATCATTAGAAGGGTTATTTTGAAAATTCAGTCATTTAATGTGTCATGTGAACCACATATGATTTCCAATTTTTTTTAGAAAACTTGACCATCCATAATGATAATATTCATGGGATCAATACAGAATCCAAAAATTTATGATACTCCATAATATGTTCCGCATTATCTGATGTAATAATGGATAAACATTTCAAGGACCAACTACACCCAAATGAGGCTCAACTGCTGTTTTGAAGTCCATTACACCATTCTATCCTGAAATAAATATTATCAAATGATCCTTGACTTTTCAATTGATATAGGTATCCAATGGATTTGATAATTTTTAGTGTGAAATCCATGATAGAGGTGGATGTATTTTTAGAATAAATGATTCATATTTTAGGGGATATTCCTAATAAACATCCTCATTAACATTATGGACATAAAAAAGTATGGATTAAAATGGGTAGAAGAAAATTTATTATACAAATAGCTCTAACTTTGGATACAAAATTTCAATGGAAAAAAATATAGAGTCTGAAGAAGAGGATCTCTACGAATCTGTGTCACAAAATTACGAAATTGTCTAGTTAAAATTACAGGATAATTTGGAATTCAAAATTCCCAACACCTTGTGCTATAAATACATCCCCCTCTTACCTAGGAAATGGGTGTACATTTTAACAATTAAGATGGATGTTTGGCATTAATATATCCTTAATATGGTCCTACGTGGAATTGAATTGTTCATGTTTCAACAAGAGAGACTTATCCTCATCTTTTCCTTTCCAGTTTCTTTACTATTATTTTCAATTATAATCTTGTGTGTTTGTTGTTTTTTATTTTAATAAAATATTAATTAATGATTCTTTATATTTCTCTCTAATTATCATCCATGTAATTTTTGTATTGATTTAATGGTCTTAAAATAGTTCAAATAAAGTTAAAATCCCTTTTTATGTTGTTCTATCATTCAATCTAATGTCCATTTTTAATTAAATTCACAATTCATGTGTGTTTTCAGAGCACCTGCCTTTTCCTATCCCATTAATTTCATTTTCCTTTTCCTCTTCACCATAAACAAAATAAACCATGTTAATATCAATCTCAATGGATGAGTATATTTCCCCTTACTATGAGACATAATATGGGGATGCTAAGCGATTGTGATCATTTTCTAAATTATTAAAATTTAAATTAATATTGTGTATGATGAACATAAAATTTCATGGATCAATGAGATGTTTTAATTGACATGTTTATTCCACGATTTATTGTAACCAAAAGTACACATGAGTATATTTAATATTTAACCTTCCATAAAAAAATATTTATTAAGCTCAATACCCTAGATCATGGCTGGATTAATGACAAAATATTTGGAAATTCCAATAATAAATCATCTTGTGATGTGGATGTTAATTTAATGAAGTATATTAAAATATAAAGGATAGAAAATTCATAACTCGATAATGATAATCTCACCCCAATATTTATAAAACTATTAAATCAAGCATCATCCACAAATAAATATTTAATTAAAATCTATAATCAACCCACCACCCCCACCTTCAAAATATAAAAAATTAACTATTTAAAAAAATAAAATCACTAAGGATTTTTCCTGAGTTCCACATTACAAATCTTTTTAATTCTTTGTAGCCTCTAAATCAAAAATCATGTTTTTTACACAAAAATCTAGTGAACACTTCACTGACTTAGGAGTAACATTATGGATAATCATGTCCCCTAATAACAATTACTTATCAAACAAATTGAACTCGATGTGTCCAATCCTAGTGAGGAAACTTCAAAATAACTCACTTCCCATTATTTGAATTACCAACCACTTGGAAGTCAATATCCAAATATTGAGGCCATTTTTAACTCAAATCGTATTTGATTCATCTTCTACCTTATTTCAATGGGATATCTGGTGAGGATCCACATCTTCACCGTAATGAGTTCCAAGTTTTTTGCTCTACCATGAAGTATCATGGGGTTTATGAAGGAAACAATAACACATAAATGAAATTCTAGGAATCGGACCAACTCTTTTCATTCATTACATATATCTAAAAATTTCATCCAAACTAACTAGGCAACCAGAATGATGACTCAATCCACTTATCCCTGAGGTATTTAGGAAATAGATCACCAACCTTCTTCAACCTAGTATTTTCAACCAAATTTCAAATATTGAATGGGTTATTCCAATTAATGTAGTACCTTAAATGGATGGGATATGTACAGTCACAAATGAACAAGTAATGTTGGTCACAACTCAGGTGAAAAACAAATGGCTACATTGCATCGATTTTCATAAATTGAATGTCAAAACGCGAAAAGATCACTACCCTCTTCCTTTCCTTTATCATATAATATAATTATATGCTATAAAGTAACATTATTTATTTTCTTATGGAAACAACATACACATAAACGTCCAAATCGCACCTCATGATAAAGAAATACTACATTTACATGCCACATTCTATCATATGAATTTAAGAGTATGACTTTTGGCCTTTAAAATTCTCCTGTGACATTACATAGGTGTATGATTAGTATATTTTCCCAATTAATTATGCATTTCATAGAGATATTCATGGAGGAAATCACTATTTATGGTGAGTCTATTTAATCTTTCCCACATTCACACTCTCTATTACTTTAAAAGTATGTCAGTGGTTACCTTGTGTTGAATTATGAACAACATCACATCGTGGTTACTAATATGATAGTTATAGGGAACGTAATTTCAAAAGAGTGTATTCATGTTGATCCTTCCAAAATTGATGTGATCTAGTAATTTCCTTACCCCAAAGAATTCGACACATCTGTTAATTCACTAGTCATGAATATTTATATGGGAGATTCATCCATAGAATTAGTAGTATTTAAATCCAACATACATAGCTACTCTATAATGATGTTAAAATAATTTTTGATGAGGCTTGAAAGAGTTCCTTCATTGAGCTCAATGTAGTTATTACATCCACCTTAATAATCCAACCTCAAGATTGATCATTAAACTTATTATTAATGAGTGGTGATTATGATAGGTCCTCAAGAGTTGTTCTTGGTTAAATAATACAAAATATATTCTTCATGTTATATATAATTCCTAAAAAGTATTAGATGAATCTCATTCTCGCAAAATTTTTATTGAAAAATAACTTTTAGCTGTGATTTTTTCATTAGTAAAAGTACACCCCTATCTCTTAGGTTCCAAAATCGATATTTTTACAAATAATTCATCGTTAAAGTTCTTAATCATGATAATTTAATTCAAAATAAGGCTTATGAGATGGATCCTAATAATCCAAGAATTTGAAACTGTGAATAAAGATATACCTGAAAAGGAAAACCCTGTGGCAAATCACTTGAGTTGAATTTCTAATTCTTATCATTCAAAATTAATTGATCCTGAATTGCGAACTCAAAACCTACCATCTATCAATTAAAAGTTACCTTGGCATTCCCAAATCAAAAACTACATTATCATTGGTGTATATCTAGAAATATTTTTAAAATAAAAAATGTGTAGTTGAAAAGTGATTCGAATTCTATATTGGGTATAAAATAAGTTTTGGAAAACTGGGGCAGCCATGGAAATTAGGATATGTGTTGATGATGAAGAACATTTCTCTATATTTTAATTTTTTCACTCAATTCCTCGTGGAGGAGACTTTAGACCATAAAGGACCTTATAATATGATCTTAGTTATAGATTAATCTATAGTTGACTCTTCATGGTCTCACATGTGTTCTCTATATAATGTCCATCATTATAGATGTTTGGAAAAATTTCTGAAATAAATTAAAATCCTATAATCCCATAATATAATTTGAGATCTTTAGTGTTTGGGGAATCAGTTTTTGGTTACCATTTCGAACATCCTATGGATTCTCATACACTATTCTTGTAGATGATTATGTATCTGGCTGGGTTGAGGCCAAACCCACTTAAAAGGATGATGCACATAATATTAGTGATTTCCTAAAAACCCAAATTTTCAATTGATTTGGAACATAGTGTTATTTGATAACTATCTTAGGAAGAAATTTATTTAATCATTCCATGTAATCTCTTCTGAAAAAGAATTGGATTATACATAAAACATCAAATCCATATCACCCCCAATGAAATGACATTGATTAAATTTCTGTCATAGAAGTGAAATTAGTTCTTTTGAAAATTTTAAATCCCACCACCAATGATTAGACTTAAATTCATGCTGAAGCACTTTGGGAATATCTACCTACTTATAAAAAACCCATTTGGATGCCTTTATTTAGGCTCATTTTTTGTAAAGTGTGACATTTATCAGTTTAAATCCAACATAAGTCATTCTGGGCTATCCTAATTTATAATATAGATTGTGTAAAATCTGGTAAAGAGAGATTATTTTAGTTGAATGAACTAGAGGACCTACGACTAGATTCTAACAAGAATTCGAATATATACCAAGACAATCATAAGGTACTCCACAACAAAAACATCCAATGAAATATATTTCATGAAGGAGAAACGGTATTCCAATTTAATTATTGATTCCATCATCAACCATGTGTGATTTATTCTAATTGGAATGGTCCTTATATAATTACTAATGTTTATCCATTTGGTGTAGTGTATGTCCAGAACCCTAGTTCCAATAGAAAATTCATGATTAATGGACATCGGCTAAAGCATCACCATGAGAGGAAAAACATATTAGGAACCACATGTACATCCATCAAATCACTAATGGATATTGAAGACCCACCACTGGATAAATACAATTACCCACTAAAAACAAACTAGGGGAACCACATTCCATTTAACTCTCTCTCTCTCTCTACCTCCCTCTCCCTCCCTTAATCTCTTTCTCTCTTTGTTCTACATCATCTCTAATTTTCATTTTTTACAACTTTTTTTATCAAACCTTTTTTATAACTCTTTTGGGTTGGTGTGTATTTTATAAACACATAAAAAACAACAAAAAAGCTAAAAAATGGAAATAAATTCAAAGTGTCATAAATGTAAGCATTCAATTTTGATATATTTTCTATTATTTTTTGGGGATACAACGAATAATTTTCATCTCAAATGGTTTTCTCATCCTAAATTAGGATAAATAATTTTGTGTCAAGAAAAACAAATTTTTAATGCACGGTTCTTGATTTGGAAAATAATTCTTCCCCAACCATGAGAATGTAATTTGCTTTCTTGCTAAGGTCAAATATTACCATATTTTCATTTTCTTCTTGTTTTCCCTATATTGGGAGTCATGATTTTGTGGACCTTCATGCTTAATTTCCTACTTTAGTGTAAACTACAATGGTAAAGGCATTTCATTATCCACATGATTTTTATATTATCCAAATAGACTATATTTATCCTTAAATTGATCATCCTTTTGAAATCCCCTTACAACCATTGAAAAACTTTTTTAAATATCCACATTACAATCACAATACCTAATCTCACTTATCATCTACATGTATTTTCAATGCATAATTTTTCAAAATTTATGTTAGAGAGAAATGGATATAAATTTGGTTATAATATTCTTGTTTTTAGTGTGCAATCAAATTCTTGTTGGAATTAATCCAATTAAATGTATGGGAGAGGTTTTCATTGGCTGTCTTTTTGGAATTATATATTATTTTTACATTTTCTGAAATTATATTGATATTGGTTCAAAAAAATTATGTAAATATAAAAGAAAATGAAAAAAATAATGGTTTGTGTCTTTGGTGGGACAAAAATCACTTTTACTCATCCATGGAACTTGTTATAACTACTATAATTAGTGTCATGAAGAGATCCAAAATGGTATGGAAGATGAGTGTGAGACTAGTTTCATGTTAAACATTTTTCAAGAATGAAAAATGAAAAATAAAGTAAATAAGACAAACGTTCTTGGGATAAGTTTTTCTATTTATAAATTTTGCATCTTCTCCTAACCATAAAATTTTCATCCTAAATTTTTCTTTTTTCACTCAATAATTCCCTTATAAAAATGGGATTCCATTTCATTCTGTGTATAATTTCAACAAAAATTACAATTTTTTACCTTTGTCCATGTTTTATAACTCCTTTAATATCTTTTGTATTTTATATTCCTACCATTCCAAAGCCACGAAAACCCTCAAAAATACATCTTGATTATTTTTCACATTAATATAGGGAATATAATAAGATAGATCATTCAAACTATATTATTTTCACATTTGGTTGGTGAATTAGTGAACCACTATAAATAAATAGATATCATCATGAGTGGAGTGTGCTCAATGTTCTTATATTTTCCATTTCTAATTTTGAGAATGAAAAATTGTTTTTTATATAGTATTTTTGTAACAATTATTTGTGGAATTATTTATAGATGAGTGAAATAGTCTAGACACCCTTATTAGTGAAAAATGTTTAATATTTGATGGTGAGTAAAAATGATTTAATTTTGTTTATATTTGATGTAAATGAGTTCATGAGCGAGACAAAACCTGGCGGAGTTGATATTATATATTGATTCAATATTTTTAATTACTCTCATCAAATAAATTTCACTTCAAAAGAGATTAATTTACAATAAATGTTAATGTTTTGATCATAAACACATGAGAAGAGAATTGTTCAAGTTCATTTAATTAAACAATAGTTTAATGATTTGATATTATCATTAAAAATATTGATCCGAAATAAGATATTATTCTTTTTTAGTTTTCCTGATGAAAATTTCAATATATCATTAGAAAGGATAATTGGAAAATTTGTCAATTTGAAAGTTCATATGAACCAATGAAGGACCAAAAATTTATTTAGACAACTCGAACAACCATAATTAAAAGTTTCCTTGGTTCAATAAAGAAACCCCAATTTTATATAACTCAATAATATGTTCGAGATTTTCTGAAGGAATCATTTATAAAAAATTCAACTCAAAAATATTCCAAAATATGGGCCCAACATATGTTTTCAATTCATTCCCACCATTATCTCTAGGAATTAAAATCAATAAAAAATCCTTTAAATTTATATTGATATATACATCTAATTGATCTTATATTTTGATGTGTGAAAGATAATATATATGTGGTATATTTTTTAGAAGAAATGTTTTGAATTTTGCTGTATATTCCTATTCAAAATCTCATTCACATTATGGGCATCAAAAAAGAAATGATTATAATGAACATTAGAAAATTTATTAATCAAAAAGTGATTAAATTGGAAAAAAAAGTTAAATGTATGTAATATTTGGTGGTTCAACTATAAAAATTATTTTCTACAACATAGAAGAAGAATTTTCTCCAGAATAGGATGTTTGAATTATCAAATTGTTGAGCCAACATGAGGACATGATTTGGAATGAAAACTATCCACCACCTTGGGATATGAATACATCCCACACATATCCATGCATGGGGTTGTAATTTCAGAACATATGGTGGAGTTTTTGCACTACTAGAGCCTTATAAAATTTATGGGGAGGACTTACCTTGATCTTTTTTCAAAAATAGAGATTTATCCTCCTCTATTCATTTCATGTTTGTTTAGGCTTGTTTTTAATTGTTATCATGTATGTCTGTTATTATTATTTCAATGTAATATTATTTCTTGTTTATTCAAATTTATCAATAATTATTATACAAGTTATACTGTGCACTATTTTGGGTTTTAATATCAATAAAATTGATTTAAAATTTCATTCCTATTTTCATTTTCATTTAATTTAATGTTTTTTTAATTCTCTTCCATGTTCATGTGTGTTTGGTGCACTAAAATTTTCTTATCCAATTATTATGATTTTCATTTAACTTGTCACTGTAAACATCATAAATCATATTCATAACAATAATAAATGTTGAGTAAATCTCTTATAATGGTGATTCATAATTTGGGTATGTTTAGAGAATGAGATCATTTTATCAATAAAAATTATTTAAAATAATACTGTGTGTGTGGAAATTCAAATGTCATGGATTATAGAAATGTTTTGTTTGTAATGTGGATTCCATGGATTATTGGACCAAAAATTAATTATTGGATGATGAAATATTGAACCTTACATCAATAAGAATTCATTCAGATCAATATCCTACATGAAGCTGGGATTAAAAATAAAACATTTGGGAATTTTAATCCAAAATAATCTTGTGAAGTGGATATTAATTTAATGGAATATATATAAAAGATGAATTATATCACATGCATAACTCCCTAATGATTAACTCACCACAATCCTTATTAAAAAATTCATTCGAACTTTATCTACCAATAAATTTAGTTAATCTCTATAAACACCCCCCCTCCCCCAATCATCAAAATATTAAACCAAACCAATTTACTATTTAGAAAAGAATGATCGCTGAGGATTGTACCCATGTTCTACAATAAAAATTAGTATGGAACTAGATTATTGAATGGTTTATAGGTGAATATCGATTGTGATTTATTATCCTGGAATGGTTAGTGAAAAAATGTCTTCTATAGAGGCCCTATTTATTTTGGGGTGTTACGTTGAAGGAAATTAGGACTGTCAAAGCTCGAGATGTAGGTACTAGAAGGATGTTGTAAACCAATTCTTGCTCAGATCCTTGAGTCCCAAGGGGATGTTTTTTTATTTGACTATTTTTTTTTTGTTTTTTTTTGGCAAGGATAACTAATGACACTGTAGGTGATCTGGTGTCATGTTGTGATCCCATATGGGGTTGTGGCCCATTTGGTGTCCATTTGCATGGTTCAATTTTCACTTAGTTGTAGATCCATACATGGGCCATGGACCACAAACCATATCATTGGATTTTTAATGGGTACTAGTTCCTCATTCAGTTTATATTATATTAGTGGTTATTTTGGGTTGTTTTTTGGGTGATTGGATTTTCAAAAGAAACTTTTTTTTCGGTAAAAGGGTTTTTCAAGGTAAAAATATTTTGAATATGTGATTATGTGGGATTTGGTGCATGAATTGGATTTTAAGGTGATTTAAGGTTTTATGGAATGATACTTGGAATTTGAAGTAGTTGAAATTGAAAAGAAATGGTGGGTTTTTAAAATATTACTTTTAAATGTGTTTAATGTTCAGTTTGTGGGAATGTTTTTTGGGATTGAGTTATTCTTTTGGTTTATTTTTGGGTGATGTTGATTTTGGTTCTATGTTTTCCTTTTTTTCTGAGTGTGATTCCTAAAAATGTCTCATAAGTGTCTAGTGAGTCTCTTATAATTGTTTTCCCTTCCAAGACACTGAGTGGGGTGGTAGAGTTGATTTTGGATCAGTTGTTTCTATATTTTCAGGTGGATCGTGGTTCTTTAGATGTATTGGAATGGATTTAAGAGTATGAGAGGGTACGTAGATAATTGGGAACAACTGAATCTATTAAGGCCTATAATGATTTTTTTCCATTGGTGGTTCAATCCTCTGATCAATGGTTGGGAATATTGAAAGAATAACCACATGTTGGAAAGACATGGGTGGGGTTTAATACCACTCTCCTATGATGCTTCAAATAAAGGCAGTGAAGGGGAACAGTGTGGAAGAGCTATTTAGTGTTTAACATGGCTTGTTATCAGTGGGGGCCTAGGATGATCATTTTGAGGAGGTGGTTTCATTTACAATAGAGATATCCTAGAGAATCAGCTGAAATATCCTATTTTCATTTGGTCTCTACAAATGGAGTTCATGGAGTGGGACATATCTTCTAAAAAGGATCAGTTTTTGAAATTTCTAGAAGATTTGTTCTGAGTTGAGTTTTTCCCTAGGGTGTAGTCGGTGGTGGTGGGAATTTTTTATTGTTCCCCATTAGTATATTTTTGTTTCCTATTAGCACACATTTATTAGAAATCTCAATCATCATGTCGATACTATCTCTTTTAGGACCATTCTATCATGTATTTTAGATTGTGGTAGTTTGGGTATTTGAGTTTGTCTTCTAATAAACATCCAAATTTTTTTCATCAATCTGGCTATTTTTGTAATATAGATAAATTATATAATAATTATGGTAAGTAGAGGATGTATCGATTGGAGGATTTCATCTATTGACTGTGAGGTAGAGGATTCTTCAAGATATCGCTACACCATACTTATGCCATAAATTGAATCTTTTCACGCAATTAGGAAATTTTTGGGGTTTGGGGGAACCTTGGTCGTGTTTTTGCAGCCAGTTTTGGATTTGATATAGATAATGGTTATCTAGAGTAATTTTCACAGCTGTTGTGTGTTCCACTTTGATGAAAGAGTATTTTTTATATGTTTTTTTAGGATTCTATTAGTGGTTCCCTTTTTAAAAGTGTGTTTTTTATTTGATTCCATCGTTATTTTTGTGCTTACCCCCCCCCCATTACGAGTTGCATTTGTTTCTTAGTCACAATCATTCTGAGGATATTACAGATTTTAGAAATAATGTGATGTGGCCCAATTTTCTATTTGTATTTGATATCATCTGTGTGTTTCCCATTATGGTTGTGAGGTTTTTGGTTCATGTTGGGAGTATCCATATTCGTAGTTCCATGCCGGGGTTTTTGATAAATCCCGCTTCCATTTGCAGTGTTTTTAATATTATATAGAGAATTTTGGGTTTTTTTTTGAGATTTCCTACATTGTTCGTTCAGGGATGGTATTATTGGGAGATTCAATGTTGGTCTTTCCAGTCTGGTTCTTATGGTGGGGATAACCCTACTCTATTTTTAGGTTCATTAAATTATGGTTTTTATTAGAATTGAGTTGGTGTTACATGTGGTTAATGTTCACCCTTAGGTTCATGGATATGATCGGCTTCATTCGGTTTTTGGATTGAGTTTTGTACCTTATGTTGCTAGGTGACATTCTAGTGGAATAAAGTATATTTTTTCAAAGGAATTGTCATAAGTTAATCAAATAATTTATTTTGTATTTTTTTCTTGCATTTTGTATTTTTTATTAGGTTTGGGATTAGATACGAATTTCAATCATTTAGTTTTTGATTTTTTTTTTGATTTTTGGATTTTATATGTTTTATATGAATAATATTGTGAATGGTTTGTTAAAAAACTTATAATGACCTGGAATTTCCATGTAATTTTTTAAATTAAATGGGAATTTTCCGAGTCCACAAAAATTGACGGAGTGTGATTCCGAGGTCCGGAGTGCCCCGAATGAATTTCAGATCTTTTTTTGGGTACGTTCTGAAAACGTACGAGCTGGTTTTTATAACTTTTTAACTGGTGCTCAGAATTGAAATATGATGGAACTGTTGAACTCACAATTCCAGTATTCTCTTAATGAGGCATTCACCTCGTTGACAGTTAGTCAAGAGTGAAAAATAAATTTTTCGGTTTTTTCGTGAAAGAATGAAATAAAATAAAAGATTTGTAACATTTATTTTATTTTTTCATTAGGATATCCCATGTGAATGTTGGGTGGTGGGGAAGACCTAAACTAAAACCACTCAATATAGGTTTTGGTGGTGGGGACCACCTGAGATTAACCTCCCATGTGGGTTATGGTGGTGGGGACCACCCGTGACGTAAACCTATTGAACTCCACTCTAATGTCTGAGAAACATCTTGAGCTTCCCCACATAATTGTGCCATCCCTCCACTTTATTAATTAATCCAACCCATCAAATAATTAATTAAGGTAATTTGAATTTATGCCAACAACTATATAGATAACATAATCTATTATTTTGGCTATCTGTTCATTTTGGTGTGATTGGGAGGATGGAGCGTTGGGAGAAAATCTCTCCAACGAAGAACGCCAATGAAGAACACCAACATCGACTTCGACTTCTTCCTCAGGACATTCGTTGATGAGGAACGTCTTCAACGTCAATGAACTGACGATCGAGGAAACTTCGATGTCACTGACCTCCGTCTATCACCATCGACATCACCTATTTCCTAGCGAACTTCATTGACGAATCAAATGAGATAGGGTTTTATTATTGAATTCTTGAATTCTCTCAATTAATTTCATCATCCTGGAAAGCATGGAGAATGTATATCAACCAAAATGAGAAGATCCATGAGTCATATTAAATTGTAGAGTTTCTCATTCTTTAATCATGATTTTGGATGAGCCACTTTCTGCCTCTCTAACACGGATGGTGTGGGCCAGAAAAACATGGCATGACCCCTCCGTCATTCTACTTATTTGGTGTGTTCTTCACAATGGAAGAAGGTGGGAACTGGTGTGGGAGATTGGTAGTAGTGGAACTCAAGAACCGTGATGAAGGCGACGAACGCACATGCCTTGCCAGGCGGGCATGGCCGCCCGTGGCTCCACTGCCCCCAGCCTCCACACCGCGCCACCCGCATCCCACTGAGCCTACCCATGGCCTCGTGCCACCCATGACCACCCACAGCCACAGCCACCCCCACACAGTTCTGCATCCCCCGCACCGCCCTCGCTATCTCGCAGCCTCGCAGTGCTCGTGGCCTCCGCCGCCCAACAGGCCATTGCCTATGCAGGGCCACCAGGCCGGGCCATCCAGCGAGGCCCGAGTTGACCCAAACCGGGTCGGACCATTCCGAGTCGGGTTAGGTCTTTCCGACCAGGTCAGACCGGACCCGGACCCACTTTGAACTATTTACGCATCTTCAGCCATATCATTGGCATAAGGCGTCCATTTGACGAAAAGTCTACGATGTTGGGAACCATGGAGAGAGAAAATCCCTTTGGTATATCCCAATGGATATTTAGATAATGTTGGGTAATGATTGAGTTGGATCGAGCACAAATTCAACTGTGCCCTGGGGACTAAAAGTCTAATAACTCATAGAAAGGGCGTCCGATTGACGCACCGTCTATTGTGTTGAGACCCCTATGATTTAGCGATACTATTAGATACTTCTTTGTGAATCTTAGTTGTAGTTGGAGTATCAACCAGTGGATTGTGGAAAGGACCCTCCTGGATACAAGAGAGCATAGTGCGGGAACCCTGTAGCTGGCTATGAGATGAATAAGGAAGAGAGATCCTGTGGGGTCAGCACCGAGCGATCCTATGTGGGTCAGCACCTAGCGATCCATTGTGGGTCAGTACCAAGTGATCCTCTGTGGGTTAGAACCTATTGATCCTGTGTGGGTCAAAACCGAGTGATCATATGTGGGTTAGCACCGAGAAATCATGTGTGGGTATGCCTCTTAACAGAGTAAGATGATTCAGTAGTATCATCTAATCATCTCTACTACTGTACTTATGTTATACTTTGTGTGAGTTGAGTTTGTACATGTGTGGTACTATCCTTCATGCTAATACCTTGTTGGTATTTTTTTTTGTGGCGTACCTTTGTGGTACATGCATTTGTGGTTTTTATTCCTTTGTGAAACATTTGAGTGTTGGGATTTTAGGATGGACCCTCTGTTTCCAGATGATTGAAATAGGTATACTTGATAACTTAGGTATATGTATGGTCATACACCTATGTAGGGTTGACAATTGACTTCATTATTTTTGGTTTATCCTTTGTAAATTTTGTGAGACCTTGAGGGTCGCTGTGTTCCTACTGAGTATCATTATATTCACCCCTGCATGGGAAATGCCCGCACCTTGTTGGGTTTGATGTAGACGATGGACATCATTGATCAAGAATGAGGGTACCGGGACTGGATGGTGCCTGGGGAGGACCTTACGACGAGTCGGTGCATGGAGGAGACGGACGGATGTGGAGTGCTAAGGAGGTGATCTGTACTTACCATTCAGGTAGGATCCTCGGAGGACAACCCCACAACTGTCTTCCTTTCTTCCACAAATTACTTATACTTTCAGTTTCTGGTACTTTACAGTTGGACATGTATTCTGGACCATTTTACATACTATACTCACTTTGTTTACTATTAAGTTAACTTATTATCATATCTTGTTGTGTGCTTGTTTGGGTGTGACATAAAGTTTTAATATCAATGCCTATAAAGACCCATAAAATTCCTGGGAATTTTTTTCTTAATTTTCACTGGGATTTTACAAGAGCGCCGTTTTTTACAGCACCTGATTCCGAGGCCCGGTGTGCCCGGAATCAATTTCCAAAGTTTACCTTGGGTAAGTTTAGTCAACGAACGAGCGGGTTTTCTTAACTTTTGTACCGGTGCTCGGAATCGAATTATGTGGGCACCGATGGAATTGCACCGCCGGGAATTTCTTAGGAACACCTTTTCTGGAGTTGCGTTTGCTCGGGTGAGGTTTTTAGTTAATTGGGTTAGCTAAAGAATAAAAATAAAATATTGTGCTACAATATTATTTTTATTCTATGTAATGATAACCTATGCTTGGTGTTTTGAGTGGGACCCACTAATATCCTAACTCTACTAGGTAGGATATTATTGAGGTGGGGCTCACACGATTCCCACCCCCTTTATTTCCGTTTACCTCCCACGTGCATTTTATTTGGTAACTCACCCGCACAACCCTCTTTAATGCCAAGTCAACTCTCGCGTTTAATTGGATTATTAAACGCCTCATTAATTGGTCAATGCTCGATAATGAAATAGTGTTTTAATTTTGAATTTCAAAGGATGGCATGAGTAATAAAATAAGGAGACGCCTTATTTTATTATGGTTCTTTCGTTGTGCGAGAAGAATTGGGAGCGGATTTGCTCAAAGCCTTCGAATATTCATCTTCTACATTGGAGAATGCGAAGAACGACGAAAAATGCTGGCCTATGACGAAAGATGGTGAAGAATTCAAGTTACTCAGAGATCGACGACGTGAATCTGTGTACTGTGACGCCGATCCTCTTCTCCACGACGCTGATGACGCTTACAGAGCCTTCATTAGTGACGATCCTTCGTTCAACAACGATTGAGGTAGGGGGTTTGGATTAATTTAATTTATGTGGATTATATCCTCAGTGTATAATTAAATTGTTGGAAGTAGTTTGAACCACTAACGTGGTGGGTGCGGACCAATGAAGAAGTCTGAACCCACAGATTCTCTGTTCTTGATGCACGGAACGTTGGGTGGCGATGAAACGGGACCGTTGAGCGATTAGAGGCCATCACAGTAATCTACAGGTCCCGAGATGACCCCAGGAACAGAAGGGAGCAAGAACGGACCACCGGAGAGGCTACGGTGGCTCGCGGACTAAGCCAACAGGGTGGGATTCCTGCGTGGCGGCGGCGTCCCGGCATGCCGCCAGGAGAGACCATCGTGGCTGAAGCCGCGGCGGCAGGCGACCGGTCCCGCGGCCGCACGGGACCCGGGGGATGTGCGACCCCTAGCGCTGAGTCCGCTGGCAAGGGAGCGGCCCCCCACGTGGGGCCACGGTTAATCAATAAGGGGGGGAGCGCCCCCCCCCCCCCCCCCCCTGTCCGCTCAGCTCGGCATTGGGTGAGCTGGCCACGCGGGTCGCGCGAGCGCGCCATGCTGTGACGGGCCGCCTGGGTCGTGTCGGGCCACGCCGACCAGGCTGGGCTACGCCAACTGGGCTAGTCTACGCCCTAATGGGCCGGACCCGGAACTAGTTTGGGTCGACCCGGTTCGAGCCGACCCAGGGGGTCTCGGGCCGGGTCAGTCTGGGCCCCAAACCCCCCCTAAAACTGGACAGGTTCGTTATTTTTCCAATATCCTGGGCTACAGACCACCAAATGATGCACCGTCAATTGCGATGAGATCCATGGATCGAGACAATAGTTTCAGTATATTATACTGAAGGTTTCTGAGAACTTTGTGTATGGCCAAGTTGGTTTGAACAAGAAACCAACTGGGCCCTCGGAGCGTAAACGCTTAGAACATGTGCTCCGGACTTCTGATTGACATTTTGTAGACTTTTTTGGTTACCTATTAGTGAGACGGACATTTTGTCTTACTCCGCTCGAGGTTTGGACGCAGTTGTAGTGCGGTCGGGTTGGTTTTGAGTTAAAAACAAACCGAGCCCCTGGTACGAAAAAGCCAATAACTCTCAGACCAAGCGTCTGATTGACGCGCCGTCAGATACGTTGAGTTCCTTTTATCGAGAAGGAACATTGAGATACTTGAACTCCGGACTAAATTTCAGTTGATTTATCAACCCCCATGGCTCGTGGAGCGTACCCTCTCCGAAACGAGCATGCTGTGTGCGGAAACCCTAGAGCTGGCTGCGACTGTGACGATGAAGACTGCACTGAAATCCTATGTGGGTTCGACAGCGATGAATACATCACTGAAATCCTATGTGGGTTCGGCAGCGATGAAGACCGTATTCTAATCCTCCATGAGTTCGATGTCGATGAAGACTGCACTGAAATCCTATGTGGGTTCGACAATGGTGAAGACCGTACTGAAATCGTCCGTGGGTTCGATGACGATGAAGACTGCACTAAAATCCTATGTGGGACTCGACAGCGATGAAGACTGCACTGAAATCCTATGTGGGTTCGGCAGAGATGAAGACTTCACTGAAATCATATGTGGGTTCGGCAGTGATGATGACCGTACTGAAATCCTCTGTGGGTTCGACGACAATGAAGACAACACTGAAATCCTATGTGGGTTCGGCGGTGATGAAGATCGTACTGAAATCCTCCATGGGTTCGACGATGATGAAGACTACACTGAAATCCTATGTGGGTTCGGTAGCATAGCTGGTTTAGTATCCTACGTGGGTCCCATCTTAGATGAGTCAGTGGCTATATCTGATCTTCTCTATCACCGAAGAAGTATACCTGTGTGAGCTGAGTCATGACTTTCAATCATTATCTTCGATATGATTGACTTGTTTTCCTATGTTGATTGGGTTGTGTTATCCTGTGTGGATTGGGTTGTACTCATTTGTGGACGTGATCGAACTTAGGCTCAAATGATGGAGCCGAATGGGAATTGATGACTTAGGTATATGTATGCGCATATACCTATGTAGTGTTGGTTATTACATCGTGATTGTATCTTTCCTTTGTTGATTATCCTTTGTGGATTGTAGGAGACCTTCGGGGGTCTCGGGGTCCCTACTGAGTAGCGTATACTCACCCCTACACGGGCTATTCCCGAACTACTTTGTGTTGGATGCAGACGACGGACAACGTTGATCGTGGTTAAGGCTTGTGGAGAAAGTCGGTACCTGGAGGTGGAACACTGGGCGGGATGTACACGGAGCGGACGGCTGGACCCGAGGGGGCTGAGGAGGCTATCTGTAACCACCCTTCTGGTGGGAATTTCAGTGGATGGCTCAAAATTGCTTCTTTACTTTCAGTTGATGTACTTTCTTTGTAGTTGTACTTTACTTTCAGTTTGGGTTTGTATTCTGGCCCACATACTTTTCTGCACTACTTTTGTATCCAGTTTTACATTGTGTTTACTTCTGCTTTCTTACTCTGTACATGTTCTTTACTTATAAAGGCAATTACTTCCCCTTTTTTCGGGATTTATGCCTTGGTGCTAGTCGCCAGCCCCTGGCCTTTTGGAGGCGGGCTTGGGGTAGTCACGACACGGGTCCCGAGGACGGGTCGTGAAAAATTGGTATCAGAGCAGTTCGGTTCTACCACATAACTCTGGACTCTGATCTTCTTCTATACGAAGCAATAATGATAAGGGTATTGAGTATTGTTATCAGTCTAGGGAGCCCAGTGTTGGTGCAGCGGCCGACGTATCCGTACAACAGGACCCTGACTTCCGATTTCCGACTCAATGTATGAAAACAATGATTGCATGTGTGATTTAAAATATTTTTTTATGATTAATTTGTGTCAACTCATCAGGTATACCCTTTTACCGTGGAGCACCTGTTTCATTTTAGGATGGCCCCAGGACGGCAGCCAGCTAGGTTTCCATGTTTTGTACGAGATGACATCCCACCGAGCGACAAGGCCTCGATGCAGGGCCCTTTGATAGCAGAGGCACCGACGGTACCTCTACCCACCGAGCCACCGATGCTACCAGCCCCAGCCGCTGATAATGCACGTCTCCTTAGTCAAATGCACAAGTTTCAGCATTTGAGACTGCCCATGTTCCATGGGGAGACGGACCCTCATGCAGCCGAGGATTGGATGGAGGCTGTAGTTCGAGTTTTCTGGTTAGTGGGGACACCATCTGACCTCATGGTGATCCTGGCTATGAGCCTCCTACACGCGGAAATAGGCAGATGGTGGAGCATGATGCTCCAGGTGCACAACGAGGCATCTCTCCTCTGGACGAACTTTGAGAGCCTCTTGTTCTCAGAGTTCGTACCAGCCACCCTCCGTGCGGTGTGCATCCAGAAGCTTCTACAACTTCTTCATGGCAGAATGACGGTCGCCCCGCACTCGGTGATATTTAACGATCTCTCGCGCTATTTGATGTACATGGTACGAGAACCATTCTTCCAGGCTCGGACCTTCGATCAGGGACTGAGGCATGAGATCAGGGCATCGATGATCTCCCTCAGCATTCCAACATAGGCATGATTACTGGAGCGAGCTCTTCTCATAGAGAGTTTTCTTTCCGATCCTACGCTAGCAGCGAGACCTACCACAGGGCCGCACATAGCAGTGTCGTCTGCAGCTGGCAGTTGACGGATGTCAGAGGGGTCTAGGTGGACCGGACCATCAGGCAGATGACCTCAGGACACTGGCTCAGAGGTTCGGAGAACAGGGCGCAGAGCCAGCCTTCCAAGGAGCAGATAATGCTACGCATGCGGCGGGCAGGGCCACATGGCTCGTGACTACCCGACCCACCGTGCAGAGGAGCAGCAGACGGTTGAGGGGCCACCCAGGAAGAGGTAGAGGGTCGACTGTGGCGGTCTGCCAAGAGCAGGCGGACGAGGCTGGGGAGCTGGCCGGGCAGTAGGTGGTGGACGATGCATTGAGTCTTTACCACCACCACCACCAGGAGGTCCACACCTACCACAGGGAGCTGGAGGGAATAGATAGGCTCATCTTCAGGCAATAGAGGCCTACGACCACGGCGATCTAGAGATGATTCGAGGTACTATCTGTGTCTACTCCACCCTTGATGCAGTTCTTATATACACATGAGTGATTCATTACTTTATTACCACTACCCTTGTTCGGAGCTCAGAGATTTTGACGGAGCCGTTGGCTCAATCCTTACGGCTAGAGACTCCTACGGGAGTAGACTCGATGATTACGCACTAGATCCAGAAGTGTGATATTACTCTAGGAGGTGAGATCTTCGGCTGGGATCATCTCGTAGCAGTGTCAAGGCCTTGCGACGTAATCTTGGGCATGGATTGGTTATCTACAGTCCATGCTCAGATTGATTGTATTAGGCTCAAGGTGCGGTGTGTCGCTCCGATGGGAGCAGGTTCACCTTCACCGGTGAGAAGGGAGCCTTTGCAGCACAAGATGGACTCACAAAGAGGAGAGGACAACCCATCACTCATCAATTGGCTAGCCTCATCCTAGGAGTAGTTGACATGCAGAGTCCTAGTTTTCTTGTAGTGGTGGTTCAGTATGCGGACGTATTCCCGGAAGACATTTCAGGATTACCTCCTCACAGAGAGGTAGACTATTATATTTACATATACCCCGGGACAACCCCGATATCCACCCCAGCATATCTTATGGCCCCCGCTGAGCTTCGAGAGCAACTGGTATAGTTGGAGGACTTTCAGGGCAAGTGATTCATCCAACCCAGTGTTTCACCCTGGGCTTCCACGATATTGTTCGCCAAGAAGGCGGATGGGAGCTTGCGAATGTGTGTCGACTATCGTCGCCTGAACCAGGTGACCGTGAGGAACAAGTATTCGCTACCGAGGATTGATGACCTATTCGATCAGCTCAAGGGAGCATGGTGGTTATCAAAGATAGATCTTAGATCAGGATATCATCAGCTTAGAGTTCGAGATGAGGACGTGCATATGACGACCTTCAGATGTTGGTATGGCCACTATGAGTTCTTGGTTATGCCATTCAGCGTAACCAACGCTACAGAAGTGTTCATGGGTCTCATGAACATGATCTTTCAGCCATACCTCGATCGATTTGTCGTGGTCTTCATCGACGACATATTGATATACACGCCCACTGAGAAGGAGCACTCATACCACTTGCGGGTTGTACTAGACACACTCCGAGAGAACCAGCTTTATGGAATGCTCTCGAAGTTCCAGTTCTGGTTACGTGAGGTACACTTATTGGGAAACGTCATCTCTGAGGTGGGAGTTGCTGTGGAAACTACGAAAATCGAGGCAGTGCTAGCTTGGGAGCCACCCAGAATCATGACAGAGGTGCAGAGATTATTAGGGCTAGCTGGGTACTACCGGAGATTTGTGTTAGACTTTTCCAGAGTTGTGTCACCACTCTCATCTTTGAAGTGGAAGAAGAAACCCTTCGTGTGGTCAGACAGATGTCAGCAGAGATTCCAGGAGCTACGACAGAGATTGACTAGCGCGCCTATATTGAGGCTACCGGAGGAGGCAGTAGGGTACGTAGTCTACTGCGATGCATCAGGGACCGGACTCGGATGTGTCCTGATGTAGGAGAAGTCCGTGATCGCCTATGGATCACATCATCTGAGGCATCATGATCAAAACTATGCTACCCAAGACCTGGAGTTAGAATCAGTGGTCTTCTCTCTGAAGACGTGGCGACACTATCTGATGGGCGAGCGTTTTACAGTCTACTCTGACCACCAGAGTCTCTGGTAAATCTTCTCATAGAATGACCTGAATCTGAGAAAACGACGATGGGATGAGTTCTTCCAGGACTATGACATTGAGATATTCTATACTCCTGGAAAGGGGAACATTCTAGCCGATGCTCTCAGCAGGAGGACGGGAATTCAGCTACTTGGGGAGGCGACAGAGAAGCTAGCCGCTTTGCAGATATCCAATGTGGATAGAGATAGAGAAGCCTTTCTTCAGTCACTCATACTCACTACTCCACTACTGTAGTGGATCAGAGAGGAACAGCGTGGGGACGTTGACTGTGAGATGCGGCGTACTCAGATATCCTCAGGAGAGGAACATGATGGTTTCTCTATATGAGGAGAGCACATCGTCCTTTTCAGAAGACGTGCCATGGTGCCAGTTGCTTTATAGAAGGAGGTGCTAAGAGAGTTTCACACTTCCCCTGTAGTAGTACATCCAGGAGTGGTGAAGATGTACCAGGAACACCGACGACAGCACTGGTGGCCGGGTATGAAGAAGGCTATAGTTGAGTTCGTTTCTCGATGCCTCGCCTGTCAGCAGGTGAAGGCGGTGCACCAGGTACCAGTAGGCTTGGTACAGCCCTTGGAGATCCCAGAGTGGAAGTGGGATGAGATATCTATGGATTTCGTGACTGGTCTTCCACGTATTTCTAGAGGTCATGACTCCATTTGGTTGATTGTCGACTGACTCACCAAGTCGGCCCACTTCTTACCCATTAGAGAGCAGGGCTCAGTAGAGAGCTTTGGGCACCTCTACATTTAGGAAATTGTACGGCTTCATGGTGTTTCATCATCTATCGTCCCCGATCGAGATTCTCTCTATACATCCAGGCTTTGGAAGGGGATGCTGAAGGCATTCGGGACGCAGCTATGTCTGAGAACCGCCTTTCACCCATAGACGGATGGTCAGATGGAGAGGACTATTCAGACTCCTGAGGACATGCTCCGTGCATGTTTCCTTGACTTTGGACGCAGCTGGGAGGACCACCTTCCCTTGGTGGAGTTCGCGTACAACAAAAACTACCACTCCACCATCAGGATGGCACCATAGGAGGAATTGTACATACAACCTTGAAGATCACCTCTATGTTGGACAGACCCTAGGGAGTCAGCACTTGTGGGACTGAAGATTGTCCAGTCCACGACAGAGAAGGTCCAGGTCATCCAGGAGCGGATGAGGATAGCTCAGAGCAGGCATAAGTCTTATGCTGATAGGAGGTGGAGACCAATGGAGTTTGAGGATGGCGACCACGTCTTCTTGCGGGTCTCACCTCGACGTGGATTATCGAGATTTGGCTTGGGAAGAAAGTTATCTATGCACTTCATCGGACCATTCCCGGTCCTCAGCAGGATAGGCGAGGTGGCTTATCGCCTGGCTCTACCACCTCAGTTGCACCAGGTGAATGACGTCTTCCACGTATCTTAGCTGAGGAGATACGTGCATGACCCGACGCATATCACCGACCATGGGGAGCTGGACATTGATGATGTGGAGACTTATGCGGAGGTGTCGGTGGAGATCGAGGATCGACAGGAGCGGGTCATATGTGGACGGTCGATACCTCTAGTCCACATCATATGGCAGCATGGGAACCTCCAGGAGAGCATCTGGGAGTGGGAGGATCAGATGCGTGCTCAGTACCCTCATTTATTCCCCTAGTTATGATGTATCTTTACGAGGACGTAAATACCTGTGGTGGAAGTAATGTAAAGACCCGTATAATTCAAGGGAAATTTTTTTTCTTAATATTCTTTGGGATTTTAACAGAGCTCAGTTTCTGACGGCACCTCATTTCGAGGCCCGGTGTGCCCGGAATAAATTTCCAAAGTTTGGCTCGGGTACGTTCAGTGAACGAATGAGCAGGTTTTCCTATCATTTGAACCGCTGCTCAGAATCAAATTCCGAGGGCACCGATGGAATCGTTGCACTGGTAATTTCAAAGGAACACCTTTTCTGAAGTAGCGTTTTCCCGGGTGAGGTTTTTAGTTAATGGGTTAACTAAAGAATAAAAATATAATATTGTGCTATAATTTTATTTTTATTCTAAGTAATGATAACCTATGCTTGGTGGTTGGAGTGGGACCCACTAATATCCTAACTCCACTAAGTAGGATATTAGTGAGGTGGGACCCACACGATCCCCACCCCCTTTATTTCCTTTTACCTCCCACGTTCATTTAATTTGGTAACTCACCCGCACCCCCCCTTTAATTCCAAGTAATCTCTCGCATTTAATTGGATTATTAAACGCCTCTTTAATTGGTCAATTATCGATAATTAAATCGTGTTTTACTTATTAATTTCAAAGGTAGGAAAGAGTAATAAAATAAGGTGACGCCTTATTTTATTATGGTTGTTTTGTTGTGCAAGAAGAATTGGGAGTGGATTTTCTCAAAGCCTTTGAATCTTCATCTTGTTCATTGGAGAATGCGAAGAACGAATAAGAACACCAGCCCCCGACGAAAGATGATAAAGAACGCAAGTTCCTCGGAGATCGACGGCACGATTCCATCTACCACGACGCTGATCCTCTTCTCCGCGACGCCGTGTACCACGACTCCGACGATGCTTACGGAGCCTTCTTCCATGATGAACCTTCATTCAACAATGCTTGAGGTAGGGGGTTGGGTTAATTTAATTTATGTGTATTATATCCTTAGCATATAATTAAATAGTTGGAAGTCGTTTGAACCACTAACGCGGTGGGTGCAGACCAACGAACAAGTCTGAACCCACCGATTCTCGGTTCTTGATGCGCGGAATGTTGGGCAGCGATTAAATGGGACCATTGATTTATTGGAGGTCGTCGCAGTAATCTACAGGTCCCGAGACGGCCCCAGGCTTAGATGGGAGCAAGAACGGACCACCGGAGCGGCTACGGTGGCCAGCGGACTATGCTGGCGGCGGCGTCCCGGCGTGTCGCCAAGAGAGACCACCTCGGCTGAAGCCGCGGCGGCAGGCGACCGGTCCCACGGCCGTGCGGGGCCTGGGGGGGACGCGGCGCCCAGGGTCACGTCCTCTAGCAAGGGAGCGGGCCCCCACATGGGGCCGCAGTTACTCAATCAGTGGGGCAGCGCCCCCCCCCCCCCCCCCCCCCCCTCCGCGCAGCTCGGCGCTGGCTGAGCTGGGAACGCGGGCCGCGCGTGGGCGCCAAGCCAGGCCGCCCAGGCCGGGACGGGACGGGCCATGAACTAATTGGCTGGACCCGGACCCGGTTCGGGCCGACCTAGGGGATCTCGGGCCGGGTCGGTCCGGGCCCAAAACCCCATAAAACCGGATAGGTCTGTTATTTTGCCCATATTGTGGGCTATGGACCTCCGAACGACGCACTGTCAGTTGCGCTGCGATCCTTGGATCAAGACAGTCGTTTCGGTATATTACAATCAAGGTTTTAGAGAACTTTGGGTACAACCGGGTTGGTTCGAACATGAAACCAACCGGTCCTCATAGTGGAAACGCTTATAACTTGAGCTCCGGACGTCCGATTGACGTGCCGTCGACTTTTGTGGTTTCCTCTTAGTGAGACAGACCTTTTGGCATTCTACTCTTGAGGTTTCGATGCAGTTGGAGTGTGTTCAGGTTGGTTTTGACTTAAAAACCAACCGGTCCCCTAGAACAAAAAATCCAATAACTCTCAAACTGGGCGTCTGATTGATGCGCAGTCTGCCACATTGAGTTCCTCTTGTCGAGACGGAACTTTGAGATACATCAAATCTGGACTACTTGTCAATATATGTATCGACCCCCTTGGATCGTGGAGTGGACCCTCCCAGAAATTATCATGCTGTGTGCGGATACCCTAGAGCTGGTTGAGACTACGACGATGAAGACTACACTGAAATCCTATGTGGGTTTGGCAGTGATAAAGACAGCACTGAAATCCTACATGGGTTTGGCAGCGATGAAGACCGTACTAAAGTCCTCCGTGCGTTCGACGGCGATGATGACTGCACTAAAATCTTATGTGGGTTCAACAGCGATGAAGACCGTACTGAAATCCTCCGTGGGTTCGACAGTGATGAAGACTGCACTGAAATCCTATGTGGGTTCAGCAGCGATGAAGACTGCACTGAAATCCTATGTGGGTTTGGCAGTGATGAAGACTGCACTGAAATTCTATGTGGGTTCGGTAGCGATGAAGACCGTACTGAAATTCTCCATGGGTTCGACGACGATGAAGACTGCACTGAAATCCTATGTGGGTCCGACAGCGAGGAATACCGTACTAAAATCCTCTGTGGGTTCGACGGCGATGGAGACTGCACTGAAATCCTATGTGGGTTCGGTAGCTTAGATGTTTTAGTATCCTACGTGGTTCCCATCTTAGATGAGTCAGTGGATATATTTGATCATCTCTATCACCGAAGAAGTATACTTGTGTGAGCTGATTCTTGAATTTCAATCATTATCTTAGATATGATCGACTATTTTTCCTATCTGGATTGGGTTGTGTTATCCTATGTGGATTGGGTTGTACTCCAATGTGGACGTGATTGAACTTAGGCTTGGATGTTGGAGGCGCATGGGAGTTGATGACTTAGGTATATGTATGGGCATATACCTAGGTAGTGTTGGTTGTTACTTCGTGATTGTATCCTTCCTTTGTGGATTATCCATTGTGGATTCTGGGAGACCTTCGGGGGTCTCGGGGTCCCTACTGAGTAGCATATACTCACACCGGCACGGGCTATGCCCGCACTACGTTGTGTTATATGCAGACGACGGAAAACGCTGATCATGGTTGAGTCTTGTGGAGCAAGTTAGTACATGGAGGTGGACCACTGGGTGGGATGTACACGGAGTGGACAGCTAGACCCGAGGGGGCTGAGGAGTTTATCTATACCCACCCTTCAGGTGGGACTTCCAGTGGACGGCTCGACGTTTCTTCTTTACTTTCAGTTGTTGTACTATATTTCCAGTTGTACTTTACTTTCAGTTTGGGTTTGTATTCTGGCCCACTTACTTTTCGGAACAACTTTTGTATCTAGTTTTACTTATATTTACTTCTTCTTGCTTACTCTATGGTGGTTGTTTACTTATAAAGGAAATGCCTTCGCCTTTTTGGTGGGATTTACGACTTGGTGCTAGTCGCCATCCCCTGGCCAATGGGAGGCGGGCTTTGGGTAGTCACGTCATGGGTCCCGAGGACGGGTTGTGACAATGCCTTCTCAGTTTTAGGGATTACACATTTCTGTGCTAGTCGCCAGCCCCTGGCCTATGGAAGGTGGGCTTGGGGTAGTCACGACACGAGCCCCAGGGGGCAGTTCATTACATAACTGGTCATCCTGTTAAGGTAGAGGATGTTTTTAGTAAATTTTATTCTTTCACCGTTTGAAATTCATGGTTTGAACATTGACTGAAGAAAATCATTCATGGATAGAGGAAAATGTGTGGGTTGGGGGTTGAATTCAGGGACACGGTGCACAACATGTGCATGGATAGAGGAAACCGTGGGGCAAGCATGCAGGGGGGTATGGAGTTTTAATATGGGATTTATTAATGGTTGTCTCATGGTTAGGGATATAATTTGGAGAGCCTGTGTGGGGTTCCCCTTCTATCTAGTGGGGTTCACGCGGATGGTGAACAACTTTTCAAACCCTGCATCCAAACTTTTTGAGTTTCCCATGTCCTTACAATTGTAAAATTCGCATTTCCCTATCCTTATTTTTAACATTAACATGATATTTTCATCCTCCATTAGACCTAGGTGCACCATGGGGGCCTCCACCCACCTACCCAATTTCACACCTTCTATTAAAGCTTTTTGAACATTCCTATGTATGATTCTTTTTGTTTTTGGTTGATTACTCTTCTCCTCATCCTTCTTTCTTGATTTTTTCACTTGGGAGTTTTTCCCATTTTATGAACCCTATGGGTTAGGATCATTTTGTGGTTTGATTTCCAAGATGTTAGGGTCTTCTTATTTTTCATTGGGGTGTATTCATCCTTTTACCAAAATTTATTTATATTCTCACATCGTTGAGTTATGTGTTTCCATCCATTTCCTTTCTGTTACATTTTATTTTATGCATGATCATTTTTACCTGGTTTCTAAATGTCTTATCATTGCTTCTGATGTGTTAGTAAAAATTTATTTTGTGTTTTAATGATGGAAAATAGGTGTGAAATAGATTCTAAATTGATTATTTAATTATCGGTATGTATATATGGACACAAAGTGTTTGAAAAAAAAATCAATTGATCTTTTAATGTAAAATTCGGTGCTTTTGGTTGTGTTCACCCTTGGTTATATTTTAGAATTCTATTTGGGTTTTCTGTTGGTTGGTGTATGATACAATTGGTGACTTTTATGGTGTGAAGCTTATGTGTGTCTTATTGAGTTTGTTTAGAATCAAGGTTTTGTTTCATAAAAAAGGATTTTATTTTCTAGTGCTTTTATTGATATCAAGAGTTTAATTGGATGTTGGAACATCCTTATTTGCACAGCGTGTACATAAGTATGTGAAAACAAATGATAATTGCCCTTGGGAATGATTTTTTCTTGAACCATGTTATTTCAAAGTATTATTCAATTACACCCTAATGATATTCAATTAAATTTAATATTTAATACAAGAAAAACTTTGTCTTTACAGCCAATACTTTGTCGTAACCAATCCTGTTATCATAATTTTTCTAATTTTAGGTTTTAATTTTCAAAAATCTGACATACCAAGTTTCATTCAAGGTGATATTTTGAGTCTTATTGAACAAATATAATTTTTGATGAATAGTAACATACCCTTCTGAATATTAACCAAACCATATAAATAGTAACATGACCCTTATGAATAGTAATATACCTTTATGAATAGTAATTTTACCCTTACGAATAGTGATGTACCCTTACTGAGTATTTTATCTCTCCCATTTTTTATGTTTCATTTTCTATATTATGCGAAGAATTATATTATGAAATTACTACATGGATAACATAGGAGATATAGTTGTTTTCAATGGAATATCTATCTTGTAATTAATTTCATGTAGTAATGATGAAAATATGTTTGTATCTTGATTCCAAAGGTAATAAAATACTATGTCATTCGTGATATATCTTCCTTTTAATCATGCCAATGTATTGAGATAATGAACTGACTCCATGCTTTTCGGGTCGGGTTGTTACATATCCTCTTTCCCTCATTATTTTTCCTAATATAGATTCTTGAATTCTAAAAGGTGTATTGGAGTAACAATTGACTATGAATATGAATTTAACATTCTTATATAATGCTTGGCCCGTTTTGAATTTTGAGCTATGTATTGATGAATAATTGTAATAATGTCTTGTTTAATATTTTGAGATATATTTTCATGAATAATTGGAATAAGGGAATGATGTGAAATTTTTGTTCTTCTCCATGCTTTCATTATTCCTTGGATGTTTTTTTAGATTTCAAATGTAAAGGCCCATTTTTCAATAATCACGTGAAAGTGGTTTTTCATATTGACTTTTGAAATGGTTTGAAAATGTCTTTGTTAATTTGTTAATATTGAATATATTAAAGTCCTAGTTTGTACCATGCATTTCCTTGAGAATGTTAGTTTTTATGTTATGTGATTTGGAATCCCAATTGGAATCTCAATATGTTTTGTAAAAATAGAAGAAATTTTATGAGATATGAAGGCCCATTTTTTATTATTTATTTTTGGGAAAGTGGATTTTATTATGTAAAATGGTGGTTTCCATGTTTGAATTAATCATTTTATAAAAATTATTTTGAATCAAATATTTTCCCATTTGTTTTCATAATGACATGGAATATATTTGGAGTCTACTGGACCATGGGATGGTGACCCCAATAGTGGATCGTGAATGGGAAAACTATTTGTTTTGGATTATATTTCTAAAAATGTGACCTTCGGATGCATTCTACGCTAGTGGACCGTTCAAGAGGACGTTGTGGGTTATGGTAGTTATACATTTTTTCACAAAGTACTTTTATCCTTGGATTTGTGGTAGTCATCTTGAGGTTTGAGTGATGGTATCTTATAGGCCATGATTAGATGGGATGGAACCACTTGGAATTCTTTATAGGTCAGTTGGGATATGAAAATGGATGAGAAATTTTAGACAATCTAATTGGCTATTCCCTATGGAGTGCCACTGTATACGGGAAAGTGATTCGGAACTGAGTGTGTCCTGGTATTTCTTCTAGTGATGTTCAAGAAATTCTAATGATTTGTTATCTATATATTCTATTCATATCTATTTAATGTGGTTGTGGGGCCTACTATTTTATATCTTCGTTTTCGGGTTCCATTAAATCATTCATATCACATTTATCTTCATCTATTATGGATTTTTATTTGGTTTTGATTTTGAAATGGTTTTGGAGTTTGAAACTATTTTTGAAAATGAAATCCAGGTTATTCAATTTAAATGTTTTTATTATTTATAGAATTTTATTTTATTAAAATGATTAGAAGACTATTTTCTATATTTATTTTAAACTATTATAGGTGGATTGTTTTGGGAAAGAAAATCCATGGAATCTATAATAATTAAATACAACATTGTTTATGCTCACACTATACATTTTTCACCCAGTGTCGGAAGACCTGAGCACATTGGTAGGTTTAGGTTTCTGTTTTGGTTATGAATTTGGACATGGTTAATCTTATGGTCAGTAGTAACCAATAGGTCACATGGAGATCAGATTGATGTGGTTTGGTTTTAGTTTTGTATTTAGTTTCTTTTTATTCACCAATAGTTATATTTTCATTGGTTTGTATATTTATTAATCGTTAGTTCTTATTGGACCTGGAGTGTGTTCTGTTTGATTTTTGATCATGATTTTATACTGGCCTAAAATCTTTCCCATTGTATTTTGTTGATTCCTAATACTAGTCTCTACCCCTTAGGGATCGGAACACCCTTCCGACATTATCTCAAACTGGGTCAGTTATCATATCAAATGGCCTTACATCCTGTTTCATGATATTAAAAGGATTTTTTGGTATTTGTAATTTAAAATTATAAAAATTTAGTCTACTCAAATTACATATTTATTATAACACTATATCTTAAAATAGGATAGTAGATGTTTGTTATAAAAAATTAAATGAGTTATATATTATTAACAAAACTGTGTCGAGTAAAAAATATTGTGGAACCGTTCTCGGAATGATGTTGATGATGAGTATTGAAATGTTTTTATATAGAAAATACAATTTCATAACATCATGAATGTATATTTTTCATTGTGAAGGTGTTTTCATTCTATATAGGATGTTCTAAACATCCTTAAAATTATTCCTAAGTTTCATTATTATTTGAATTTCCTTACTTCATATATTTCACTCACAAAATGAATATAGTTGAAGGGAATTATTAGATAGTCTCATAGTGATGTGGTAGTAATGACATTAAGATGTGAAGAGTTTAAAAATCCTTAAAAATATATAAAACACAAGGCCTCTCTGGTCGTAAATCATATGGTATTTGATTAAATGTTTTTTATGTATGTTTTTTTATTTCTCAAGTTTTTATTGATATAAAATATATATCATTTTATATAATAGAAAGTATTAATATTATCATTTTTCCTGTTGGATAAAAATACGAAAAGAGTAAAATAATAATCAACCACTTATATTAATCCATTGATTAATCACCAACAGAAGGTTGACCCGAATTATTATTGGTTGTGATGAAATATAAAGGACATCATGTTTACAATTTTAGATTGATATAAAAAATATTCTCATTTGGAAGAAATTATTTTTTCCCATAGATGACCCCCCCCCCCCCACCCCACACACAGTTAAACCAACATGGACTGTTAGAAACATTTTTTTGGTATATCTTGGGTGAATGTTTCTTTTTTTGATTTCTGAGAACCCGAGGATGTCTTGATACATATTATCAGATCACATATACTTGGATACCTTTATTAAAAAATCCTTGAGGTTTTAATGATTAGGGGATAGTTTGGTATGTTATTGATCATGTATCTAATTTCATATTAAAAATGATTGTATTTATCATCTCATAGAATTAAAAGGAGATATAGTTCTTTAATTGAGATAAACTAATTGAGCATATGATCATACCTAGATAAGATATTTTTTACATTCATCGGCCTATTTAGTTTATTCTTAGAGAATTGAGAACATTTGAGTAGCATTCATGATTAACATTATTTGTGTATTGTCGTTACATGATTTAATACACAAAGAGATCATGTGAAAATTTATCTTTAATATGATTTAGTTAGATGAACGATGATTAGAGATATATTATTTTCTGATAGATATCATGATAGATCCCTTTTTATATTAAATAGGGTTTATACTTTAGTAAAATCCACTATTTGATTAAATAATTGTATTCAAGAAGTTATCATTATAGTAGATACTATAAAACACATGTCCACATATTATACTTTACTTAATAGGGATTAAGTTAAATTAAACATAGAAAGAAAATATAAAAATATTTATAAATTATCCAAAAAGGAGTTATGGATGGATTATCAAAATGTATTTCATATTATGTGATAAACTGTGTTGTTTATGACAACTTTAGGAAATGTCTATTGGAATATATATTATAGTTCATCCAATATGTTTTCATAATTTGTTGTTTCTGATACAATATAAGGTGAACTGAAACTAAATCTATGAGTCCATAGTGAAAGTTAGATATTATTGGAGATATTCTCCAACCCAATATGATATTTTTAAGAAATATTGTTTGGTAATATACATGTATTTCTGATTCTATGATATACAAGGTGTCAAAATCCTTCATTATGCATTTTGGGTTTCACATTTCTTTTGATAAAACAATATTATATCAATACAGCCTTGGAAATATCATGAAATATAATATCTTAATATCATAATTTTTTTGATATGTGTGAATCATATTTGAATATTATAAATGGTTTTTATGAATTAAAACAACAATGATATATCTATATTCCATAAAATGCTATCAACGTCATACAATTTTCATTAAGGGATGAAACAGATGGGATAATAAATTTTCGTTTTCTCTATCAAATTCATAAATGGTCAATTAATTTATTTTATATTATATAATGTGTTATTAAAATATTTTAATTTTCCAATAGTTCCCCAATGACCATATAAATAGGTTATTGTAATTGGCATTATAGTTTATCAAATTAATTATGTCTATCAAGGATCTATTCTTTCTCATTCCAATGCTCCAAATAGACACTATTTTATACTGATTCCAAGGTTGAACCCACTATATAAATGGTTGAGATAGTCAATCTGTGGATACACCAAAGAGGTATGAGTCTTTCATTCTATTCATAAAATTTCGTTGTAAAAACATGGATGAACAACCTAGATAATAATTATTATCAGAAAAAAGTATGCACCATTTTTTTACAAATGGTTTATGTTTTACCTAGAATTGAGATATTTCTTTGTGGTTTTTAATTTCTTACACTCCATCATGTAGGTGTCATTGAACCATTAAACCCATCAATTTTCATCTTATAAATATTTTGAAGAATGATATGACACAATTTATTTTAAGAACATGAGAATATGAATGACCAAAATCAAAAGACATATTATAATATAAATTTGTCCAATAAAAATTAAATAAACATTCAATTGGTTTTAAATTCTATATTTTTAATATGAACTTCATTCAAATATCAAAACTCATATCTTTTTTCCACAAACGGTCAAAGTATGGAATTATTTTTAAAAATGGAGGTATATATATTTAATAGATATCTATATAAATTTAAAGATGTTGGAGAAAATTTATATAAACTTCATAGAAATCATATACCAATTAAATAAAAATGTATTCTTCAGTATATAGTAAAAATGAAGGGAAAATCCATTGATACAAATTTATTCCCCATAGAAACTACGGTAAACATATCTACATTCCTTTTCAAACATTATAATAGTCCATAAATATATGCTCATTGATGAAATTTAAATATTTGGAATGTGTCAGTGTTTCCATGCTAAGTAATCATTACATGTTTAGAAATTTATTATAAAAATAATTAATTGTAATTTTTTTTACAAATCATTTTAAACCCAACAAAATATAACTAAAATATAGTATTAATAGATATTATCAAAAAAGGAGTTATAAAATTAATATGTAACCAATGTTCCTACCGAATAACCCTTGGGGGATATCCTAATCACTGATAAATGATAACAAGTACAATAAAATAAAATAGATATATTAATAAAAAAATTCATGTAGAAAAGGAGATTACTTTCTAGAATAAGGAACAATTTCAACTATATGAAAATTTTAATTGGTTATTTTATGAATTTTGTGATAAATAATTTTTTATAACAAATGATTGGAAATTTAATTATGAGATAAATGTTTAAATTATATATTTTGAGACTTATCAATTTTATTTTTTGGGAATATAATGTTTGAATATAAATGCATAAGAAAATAATTAAAATGGTTATTTATTTTCATAGGATAATTAGTTTATATTTTCCATCGATTCAAGGAAACCCTAAAAAAATTGATATCCATATTTATGTATTATGTATATTGACTTAGTGTTACTAAATTTGAATATATTATTAGAAATTATTTATATATTTTAATTTTTTTGGTGAATTAAGGATATGTGATTGGGGAAGCCAGGAAGCCATTATTGGAATTGAAAAGTAATGACCTCTAAGAACATTGTGGTAGGGAATAAAAAACATATGGGAGATGAAAGTGTTTTACCTATATTAAACTAAACATATATTTTCCAGTGTTAGGTATAAGGTATCTATTGTGTTCATAAACTGTTTTATAAATAGGGTAATTTGAATAATTATTTTTTCTTGATATTTTGCATAATACTATGTTTTTATGAATCTAGGATAAAATTTGAATGAAATTAACTCTCCCTAATGTCTCCATTTCTTCCAATAACTTCTTTAAGTGATTTCTCAATTTTTTTATATTCTAAATCAGGATCTATTGACATCACTATATTCATCTTGGTATAAGATTCAGTATCACTTTAATTTTATAAAAATGCATCGTCATTTGGTTTCCTACAAGTTCAAATTTTTCATCATTGTTTATTTTTTGATATGTTTTATTCCTAATAGTTTAAATTGTATCAAGACATATCTCTTGGTTTATATTATACACATAGTGTGAGGACGGTTAACTCTTTCACTCATTAGAGTTTAATTGATTTATTTCACATGAATAGAAAATTTATCTTCCAACTTAATGAATCTTCTGAGTTTTGAAATTTAAAAAATTACTATAATGTAGTGAAAAAACACATCATCAAATATTATTTTATGTGCATATATTATAAATTTATTTATATGATGATGTAATGGAAATTGTTATCTAAAATTTTGGAGTAATGAATGATATAATTAAATAATTTATTATTGTAATATAATCTTTAGTAGTGTGAGATATGTTGTGAAATTAAGGGTTGAAACTAATATTATGATATAAAATTGCTTGGTTAATAATTAATTTATTTCTATATAATTATATTTCTTGACTGAATTAATTCTATTTAATTATATGGTTTAATTTATTGGTTCTATAATATTTATAGTTGGAGGTAATTGATGTAATTAAAATATTCATATTTGAAATTAAATGTGACATAGCTTCAAACACCTGTAATGTAACTGAAATGTGAGAAATGTTTATTTAATATTTATTCTACCAAAATAATTGGATTAAGTGATAATCCCATTTTATAAATTTCAGTTATAATGGAGAATATTAAAATATAATGGATTTTAATTGGATAAAAAAATTGAGGATAAGTGAGTGTAAGATGCTAAAAAAAATTTTATATGAAAAAATCATTCAAGAATATAATTATTTCTGAATAAAGATGTGTTTATAAATAATTTGTGACTTTTTTTGAAAGCTAACTAATTTTATTTCTTTTATATGTTAAGGATCGATTATAATGCGTTTGATAGAATTAAATATGTGTATGAGATTTCGAGTTTACCTTTTAAGTTGGGAAAAGTAGTATGATATTATTCACATGTAGGAAGCCATGGGATATAATGTTGATAGATATATTGTAATGTGATCCATTAGTTTTTATAGAAATTTTTCTTGGAAAATGATAATATAAGATTTTATGAGTTGGAAAAGGTTTGATATATATTCCATGTTCTTAGATACATTTTTTATAATTTTAATTAGACATTATATAGTAATTTGATGAAGAATGTAATATTATATGTAGGTTTACATTTTTCGACCAAAAACCTAGTTCATGCTAAAAGTTATTTTTATATTTCTTAATGACATTTTCACTATTTAAATATGACCATATTTAACTCTAAAAATTGCTTTAGAAGGTATTGGTTTCGTATAATGACCCCAAAACCAGTAACATGGAGCCAGGGCATTATTTATTACATTTCCATAATATATACGGAATCATATATATATTATATATATAGTATAGTTTCCATGATAATTTGGATACATAAATAATTCATTTATTACATATGATTTCAAAAATTACAACATAGTTTATTTAGAATATACTTATACCCACTAGCATATCAAGTAATATCATTCTTAGTTCACTTCCTGGATTAATGGGAAAGGAAAAAACAAAGGGTTTAGTTAAAATTATATGTAAGGGTTAAGTACAATAGAATTCATTATGAATCATAACTAATAATCAATAAGGAAAGATAAATAATTGAACCCACATTACATATAATAAATAAATTGATCATTAAATGCATCAATATAAAATATAAGTGTGAAAATTTCATAGATAAAATCAATAAGGAATGTTAAATAATTAAAACCTATTCCATATAATAAATAACATAAAAATATTTTATTATATTAGGAATGATCAATTTTAAATGAAAAATATATGAACACAAATTCCATATATCTTAATGTTCTTCAAAAAACCTTACATAAATGTAATGATGAATTTTATCCTTGTTTTTCATTTTGTAATGTAAAATATAAATGGAGAAAGTGGTTGAAAATAAAATAATAGTGGGATGTATTATATAGATAGTTTTTCATCATTCAATTTATATGTTTTAAGTGTTATCAACTTGTTCAAATATTTATTCATTTTATCCCTACATGCTTCTAATATTTGGGACAACATGTGCAATCATCAATGCCTAGATATAGTATCGACAAGTCCCATTGAATGATGAAGATAACATTATAACATAACCATAATATTTGTTATACATGAGTCTTTTTATTCATTCGAACTAACTCTCTTTGTGAGGTGTCTTAAAATGTATTCGGGACACTAGTAGCTTGAATTATCAATGTCGAAATATTTAGGACAAGTTCACGTATTACTCTTTATAAATTTATGATATATAGGGAAATTAGTTCCTCTATAATTAGTCATAATATTTATATATGGTATCTCTTTTAATTTTCTATAAAATAAATAATTATAGGTTTTTCATGTTATCATGATTATGGATTATTTATTATTGATTAACAAAATCCTTAAATGTCTCCCACTATTTCAACAAACTCAAACTACCATTTTTACTATAATGGGAATACATAATAACTTGAGTATTCTAGTGGTAAGGATCCTTCAACCACCCTCATTGTATAAAAGTTATGGCTCTGCCACTACACACAGATTTCATGGTAGAAATTTTATTGTCCTACTGTAATTTCTCTCTCCTACTACATTTTTTGGGTGATGTTCCGACTTCTAATGTAATCTATACAATTTACTCAACCCTAGCCTTAGATGATTAAACAAGATAGATGTATATACACCTTTTCATACAACATTGTTTACATCAACCCATCACCCTCACAACAAATCACCAGTAGTAGGGGGAACCCCAAACTATGGATGATCGGGAACACGATGAACATGGTTTTGTTCTTATTTGAATGATTGAAGTAATTCGAAACATACTATTTATTTTATGGTTTTATATATTTTAGATAATTTAATCTTTTTCTAATTAAATTGTTCTGGTTTTTCTTTCACCCTCATAACATAACATTAATAAAAACATTCATTGCATCTTTAGGCATATTATATATTTATTACTATATTAGTTCTCACATTAAATTATAACAAGAATAAAATAATCAATAAATCACAATGGAAATAAATTATGTGACTGGACTTGAGAATATAATAATGTTTGATCCATTTAAACTCAATGTATCGACCCTGAACTAAGCATAACATACCTGACTCGAGTCTTGACTCTAAAATCATCTCATCCTAGAGTAGTGTGTCTACTTATTATCTAGATTATCTCCTCATCATGGTAGGTTCCACACCATAAAAAATCACCATAATATGTACAAATATAATCAGATGCAGAAGATATGGTCTTGGGAGTGCAATATAAAACTGATAAGTTGGATGCACAGTCCCTTATACATATTTAATTAAAAATTTATTCTCTGTAGACCCAATTAAATTATCTATTTTTTCAAACATCAAATTCAGTAATAAATAATTTAATGAACTTAACAGGAGAGACACGGGTTCAGTCATTTATTCAAGACCATTCGATATAAAAATTATATGAAAGATAAAATGAAATTGTTATAAATTTAGTGTTAATGGATTATATATAAAATGAATTTATTAACAAATTCAAATAATTTATTTTCACTAGTCCACTAATTAATTAACTTTTATTGGAAAAATTAAATTAATCAATTAATTTAATTTAATACCAAAATTGAATAATCTATTTTAAATAATAAATATTCAATTATATTTAATCCAATAGATTAATTCTTTTTCAATTTAAATTATCATATTCCCAAAGGCCTGATGCCGAATCATTGTCGGTTTGGCCAAACCCATGTAGGTTTACTGAGGGTAGGGTATAATTATCCTATGGCCATCACATTTTCTGTAAATCTTATATAGGGAGAATCTGGGTTGGAAAAATAAATTTTTTTATAATTGGGGTTGGGGTGGAAAAGATTTTCTTATAGGTCACCTGACATGGAAATAGAAACAAGAACAGGGGGTGGAAGGTTTACCAACCCTGAAAAGAGTATTTTAGTTGGATGAGCTGTTGTGGGGGATACAACATGATTCTAGAAGGTGAATACAGAGGTGTATCCACCCAGTGAGGTCTAGTGGTTGTGCTCGACACATTTGGCTCAGATCTCGAAAGGACATATGATGGACACCTGTAATAGGGTATCAAATTAACATTTTTTTATGTTTTCCTTGTGCAACATAGAGGTTGTCCAGGGTCTCCTTACATGATAATATTTCTCAATTTGTTCAAATAATTAATCTAATTCAACAAATAAATAATTATTTACGTTGTTTTTTGCTTTATAAATGAAATTTAAAAAAATGAATAAAATTTAATATTAAATTCTAAATGATATGAAATTATAAATAAAATGGACCTAGTGAATACGGAATGTTATCCTCATATAACTATTAGGTAGAAACATCATTTACCAGCTTCATATTTTCTTATGAACACACACTATCATATGTGTGCACACCTCAATATTTCTTGATTATGAATGAAAGTCCACTTATTGGTCACCATGAAAACCCTCCATCCACATCCTCAATCAAGGTAAAATGATTCTAGAATAAGACGTTAATCTTTCGACAACCTCATTTAGGATTACACCCACAGTAAATTATCCATATAATTAATTCAAATAATATTAGAAACATATTCTTAGTTTTAAGGGAATTACTACGTCATTGGGATCTTCCATGGGTGATTTACTCATGATCTTGGGTATTATACTTCATGATGGGGAGATGAGAAGAAGAAATGAGGGACGATTAGTGGATAGAGAATTAAAAACAACACAAGAATTTCATAAAAAATAAAATAACTAAATAAATTAAGAAGAAAAGGGGAATATTTGAAGACAAACCTCCTCATTATAGTTCTTATCTATAAATCCTTGAAGGAATTCGATGGAAAATGTGATGTAAATGGGATGATTTGAAAGGTGGTAGCTACTCTCCATTTATATGTATAATTTATCCCCTATAAGTTGATGCATATTAGCCATGATAAATGACCTCTTCCCATGATTCATCCTTCTTTAATTTTGATCATAAATAACTGTCATGTCTCTCCTAAAAATTGCATCATATTTGTACAGGTATTACTGGATTTATTACTATTTTACTCTAACAATTTCTTCTATATAGTTAGACTCTCCAAATTGAATACCTCTTTAAAAGAATGACTTAATGAAAATTAAAACGGCCCATTAAAGCCTTGTATCCATCATTAAAGATGTTAGAACATATTTTTAATCCACCCACCAATGGTTATAGTAATTGGGACCACCATGTATGAGTTAGGGAGCCAATAGAATAAATAGGCATATTTGTAAATATTATTCATGGTCGAACATGTGATCTTTTTTTAGCTTCCGTGTGGTTTATTAACACTTTGGTAAATAAGTATGAAATGAATCATTTTATGTGTATAATCATAAAAAAAGATTTTTTCACAATTTTGATAAATTTATAAAAAAAAATTGCGAAAATATAGAAATAATTTAAAATGGTTAAAAATATGAAATGAGCCATTTTTATGATTATGCTAAAAATACCACCAATATCAGAAAATGTGGAAATTTATCTTTATATAATAATTTGGTGGTATTTAAAACAATGAAATTTTATTAAATTTCTGATTATAATTTCTCTATCAATTTCCCACACTTAATCCATTATTTTGATCTTCTATAAAATATCATAATAAAATTTCAAAGGGAAATAATGTTACCAATAATCGAATTCCAAAGAAATAAAATCAAACAAGTTTCTATGTAAAATAAAATTTTCAAAAATCCACGTAAAGTATAAATTTAATTTCCCATTTTTCAAAGATGTAATAAATTCAATAATTTACGTTTCCCTTTTGAATATGGATGGAACTTCTCCTTTCATTAATTTAACCTCCACGATTCATTATTATTAAGCTAGCCACATCATTATTTACCAAAACTATTAATATTCCCCCTCATATCCCACGATACAATTAAAGTAGATTCATGTTCATATCATGAGTGAATGATTCTTATCCATATCCTTTTAAAGGATCTACATTCTCCATTTTGCAAAGAAAAAAAGGCACATAAAATCAGGAGGACGTAAAATAATTGTTCGAATGACTATGAGTCTTTGGGTTGGTAGGATTTGATTCTTTAAAAAAATAAGGCTCAAGTATGAGGTTTATTTATTATTTACAATGCATTATATCATAAATAAAAGTATAATTAATTTATCACATTTAACATAGAAACATCCACATCCCCATAACTCAATGTAAGGTCCTTATCATGTAAATATAATGAATGATTTGTGCACCCTCTTAAATTTTTTTAATTTCTGATTTTTTTTTTATTTTATGATTAAATAAGTCCTCAAATATATCACCTAACCAAATAGGATCAAGATATCCTCAGAATAAAAAATGATTATTTTCTATATCCCCAAATCACAACACATTTTTACTATGTTTTTGTTCTTTTTGTCAATTTTTCATTTTTTAAATTAAATAGGTGAAAACAATGAAGTATAACGAATGATTCCACCACCATTTACAATTACAGCAATATAACCCCCTATACCTTTTCAATACAATTTAAATCATCACTTCCACCGTGAATCCCATCACCCCAACACTTCAACATTAAAATATCATGTAAATTCCACGAGTATGGTATGAATGGATAAGTTTAACTTAAAACCTAGGTCATTACTATAAAAGACATTAATGGAATCTATTGGTTAAATAAAGTTTAATGAAATGTTTTTATTTAAATATAAAGGCTTCTAAAAAGATTCCACGATCATTTTAAATATGTATTATTACATTCAGAGCTTAGACTAGTTCGAATGTATGTTCTGGTCGGTGACATGTCCCAAGATCACTCGAGAAATATGCTCTTGATAAAAAAGGAAGTACATAGTCTAGAAATCATATTGGTAATGAGACATATGATATAGTATAATCAATCAATGAGTGATCAATAATAAAAAATCAATTCACATGATATTCAGAAATTTAAATCATGAAAAATTGTTGGTAATTTTCATTTTCATGAATCAATCCATTCCCTCAAATAATTAGTCATTATTTCAATATAAATTATGAATGTTAAAAATTTAATTCTTCATTTTAGTCATGTAATCATATTAACATTGAAATTTAAAACCTTCCATCATTGGATTACAATGAAACTCATGTCTCATAAATAATTCGTGTAAAACCTGAATTCAGGTGTGGATATTCAATTTTCAGTTGAAAGCTCAAAACATGATTTTCAAAAAAATTTATGGATTCAAAAAAATACATATTAAAAATGAAATCCATTTTCCAGGAATCATAGTCATTGTTTTCCAATATTTGAGGCTACCTTATTCAACCGTGAACCTACAAAGGAAAAAAATTCAATTAAGCACAAGGATCATATCATTAAAGCTCCAAAAGATAGGATTGGGTTTCATGCTTGACTAATTCGTAAGAATGAATTTAAAAAGAAAATTTATTATGTTGAATTGAATGTACTAGAAAGAATATATAGGATAAATCTTGTTGATATCCCCCAAGTGGGCCCTTGGAATCATTTTATACCTTTACAAGGTAGTAGTAGCTTTTATCCATAATTTTATGGTGTGTGGATTTTCATGGATTTGAACCAAAACACATGGATTTTTCCCAGTTTCTGTTTCATCCTTATGGGTGAGGAATGATCCATGGAAAATGTATACCAGATCGTTCCCCTTCACAAAAAAGTAAATCTTTCATGGAAGGGGTATAATGAAGTATGGATCATCCTCTTTCTATGTTGCTACTTGTGAAACATCTTCTTCTCTTTCCAGTGGTTTCTCAATGTATGCTACATAAAGATAATAGTCAAATGGAAATTCGGAGTGTAATTTTATTTTAATAATGGTAAAACATGAATAGTAAAAAATAAAATTATTCCCCATCAATGTACTAATATTTTAAAATTGTTTCCTTTAGAAAATCCATATTCATATACTCATAAACTTACATAAAAAATATTCAACATGTACAGGGAGATCAGTATGTTCCTCAAAATGTGCAGATCTGGGTTCTTCTTCATCCTCCAAGTCAAAGAAAATATTTTTGGATTAATTATAATCATAATAAGAGGGAATGATATAAAAATCATATTCAATAAAATTACAATAGATAGATCCAATGAACATTTCAACTCCTAGAGTTGGTTAGACTTCAATCTCTGCCTCGGTGGTAATTGCCTCTTGGAGTGGACTCTTAGTATATTGAGTTATGAAGTCAGGCTTCTCCATTTTGACATAACATTATACAACCCTGATGGTTTATCCCTTTAGTGGTTTTGTCTCTTCATCTTTAAATGTATTGGGGATATCAAGCAGTTCCTCAATTTTCCTCCAGAATTCATCCAATTCCTATTTATCTCCCACATCTGGCTCAACAGGTATGTCTTCCTCCCCATTCTCCTTGGGTTATTCAATATCAAAGATGAGTGATGAAATTTCATCCACCACTACCTCGGGTTCTATCTCTAGCTCAAGTTGATGATAGTAGGATTCATGTACATATTCCGCTAATCACACTATAGTGCTCTCTAGGTTTTTCACTATTTGACTAATTCTTTCAAATTTTGCTTTAAGATCCTTTTGAATATATTTTTCTTGGTGTTGCATATATTGAATCCCATTTTGTTCCTTGAACATTTGATGATAAAATTATAGAAATTAATCATGGATTTCAATTAATTCTTTATCTAAACCCTCAAACACTAGGCATTCAAGGTTCTCATTAAGGATTTGAATGACATACCCCATTTCCTCCTCCGTGATGAACAGTATTCGAGCTACCAGAATATGTTTAGCCGAGAAATAAATATTTTACTCTTTCCACCAAAGTGATTAAATAATTGGATCATTCACTTGTGGGTAAGTGTTCCATGAATTAATAAAATAATCATTTTAAAACATCATGGAAAATTTGATTTTTTTTTGTTTTTTTCCTTAAATATTTTATAAATTGAAACTATATAAAAATTGAAAATATAAAAATTAAATGAATGACAAATTGGATATTTAGGAACAGTGGAGATTTTGATGTACACCATTCATATGGTGTTGAAAATCATATTTTTATGTTTTCCTAGTGCAGCATAAAGGCTGACCATGGTCGTCTCACATGAGGATCTTTCTCAGTTTGTTCGATGACATAATCGAATTCAAATAAAAACTAATTATTTTTATTTCTTTATTATTTGAAAATAAAATAAAATAAAATAAATGAAATTAAAAATTAAATTACAAATAACATGAAATGATAAAATGGAATGAATTAAAAATGAATGGTTGTTCACCCGAGAGAACATCTCGGGAGCATCTTCACTGATAAGATTCAAATAATATTAGGGAAAACACTTCATTTTATGTGTTCACACCTCATCCTACCTTAGTTATAAATGAATATTATACTTATAAATATCCTAAATCAACCTCTATCCACCTCCTCAATCAAGGAAATATGGTTGTTGATTATGAAGTTATGCTTTATACAAACATATAGAGGATTACACCCATTATAAATTTATTTTATAATTAACTCAAAGAAAATTAAATAATGTTCCCAACTTGAAGAGACTGATTACACCCATTGATTATTTCTATGGTAAGTTTCTCATTATCATTATTATTATAGGTCACATTGGTGAGATATAATAAGAAAATAGGATGTATTTGTGGACACTGAAAAAAAACAATGCATGAATTTGTTAAAACAAAACTAAATAAAACATATAAATTAAGAATAAAATTGGAAGTTTTACAGCTACTCTCCCACAGTAAGGATACCATACATGGTTCCATGAATGAATGGAATAGAAAATGGTATGAAAATGGGATATAAAATGAGATGATTTGAGAGGTGGGATATCCACTCCTTTTATAGGTATAATTTAACCCTAAAATTTGGCACGTTGTAACCCAAAATATGACCTCATCATGAGTTTTACCCTTCATGAATTTTGTTCAAAAATATCTTGGTAATATCTCCTCAAATATAACCACATTTGGATTTGTATACCATTAGTTATTCCCATTTTAGTATGACAATTTAATATGTACATTCAGACTCTCAAAATTGCGAACCTCTATATTAAAATTCATTAATCAACATTAAAACAGCCAATTCACACTTCCAATCTATAATTAAAGATGATAGAAAACCTCTTTGGGGACCACCCACCAAATTTCATTGTAATTGGGCCCCAAAGAATGTGGTATTCACCCAACTGAAAAAATATATAGATCTATAAACTGTTTTCATGATCCAAATTGTGAACATATTTTGAGCTTCCATTTGGTCAATTCAGTTATTGGTCAATAAGGTTGAAATGAATCCTCAGATGTGATCAATCCTAAAAAGAAATAATTTCACAATTTGGATAAATATATAGAATGTTATAAAAAATAGAAATAACTTAAAACTGTTAAAATTCTAAAATGGGCCATTTGGACGATTATGCTCAAAATACAACCAATATCATTAAATATGGAAATTTATCATAATGTAACATATTGTTGGGATTTAAAACCCTAAAATTCAATAAAATTTTAGTTTAAATTTGTTATCTATCACATCATGGGCATAATGTGGGATATTTATAGGGAGTTAGTGAATGTTAACAATCTAATGGCTTTGGTGAAGCCAATAAGTGGCATGTGGTGACTAGTCAGTAGTATTCCTCAAGGTTTTTGAGTCTATGTTGAGACTATGAAAATTGAAGGTGGGGGAGGACATATCTAAAAATATGTACTGTGGAATTAGAATCATATAATGTTTTGGGAGGCTATCAGTTAGAATGGAATTTGTGACATGAAAGTGGAGGGCTATCGAGACTCAAGTAGAGAGTTACCGTGAAACAATGGATGCATGGGGTGATCGAACAGAGTTATTATGTTTTAGCCAATGACAAGGATAATATTAGGTGGTTCTAACTGGGTCATGTGGGGAGGGGATGGTGGCTCAACCACCTACCAGATGACTATCATGGACCGATGGTGGGAGGGGGTGCCTCCAGGTGGTCGACCACAGTGCGAGGTGGAGGACTCATGTATCTCAAAGGAGCTGTGTAGGCTCAATAATCAATATCAAGATTGATAGGTTTTTTAAAAATTATTAATTCTATAAGAATGAATTATATTTGAAGGATTAGAACCCCAATTTATTATCTACCACTGATAGTGAACTCTATCCTTGTCCATTTTTAAAAAACATTGAAATTCTCTTTCTTAAAATGTATACCCCCATTACTATTATTATTCTTATTATAAGAATTCAACAAATATGTTCCCCAAAAATCAGGGAATATTGGCTACCTTTTCATAGTATCATTATCTATCACAGGTATCTATCAACTCAAATTGAAAAATTCATGTTATATAGTATTTAATTTTTGTTTATTTTCTCTAAATGATTATATTATATGAAAAAAAAGGAATTTTTTTTAAAATACTTCAAAGGGACGGTAACACCATAACAGAGAAAATGTTGTTCTAGAAAGTAAAACATTGATCATTGGATTTATATCGAATATAGTTCAAGAATGAAAAAACATGAGAATTAAGACACGAAAAACTATTAAATTACATTGTTCTTTATTTTTAATAGCAAACAACTATGATTTTGATCCATATAAAAAAAATTTGAATGGCCATTACCTGTTTATCAAAAATCTGATTGTTGCGTGGTCTGTTCTGTTAGGACCGACATATAGCCTTCTACATTGTTTTTGAAAATTAATTTTTTTATTTCATGGGAAAATTCTCATAGTCTCTTTGATACCATCTGAATGTGTTGGGGAACTTAGAGAAAGCTGGTGGATTGTAGATTTCCAAATTTCATCACTAGAGTGATTAAAATTCACTATCTCTAGTGATCTGAGACCTCGTAGAGGTCTAAGTATCCCTTACAAATAATAAAATTCAAATAAATAAAAAAAAATGTTACCTCCTTTGATTCAACAACATGTTCTATTGTAGCTCAACATTGGTGATCATTATTGTAAAATCTGAAGTTGAACCCATCATGATCATCCATACAAGCTTCAATAATTTATTTATATGGTGATCATTTAATTATCGGTTCTAGCAAAGAGCACTAATGGTTCTTAAAATGTTGGGATGATAACCATTACTCTGTTCCTATGATCTAAAAAAATGACCTTAGATCGATTTATAGGATGGAATCATTCTCTCTCAATGATGCGAGAAGAGAAGAGAGATCCCAATTAACAAGAATAGATTTCACACTAGAAAATGTAGTCCTCGTCTAATTCTATAGTGGATCTGTAAAAACACATTGTTTGGGTTCCATTCCCCTAATATATTTAATTTCCACTAATTATGTAATATTTAAATAACAATGATGAATTAACCATGTAATATCCAAAATTTATTTTTTATAACATACATGTAATATATATTATATATAATAAATGTTAAACGGTGTTATTAACTCAACTCATAATTCCACCAATTATTAAATAATGGTTAAATTTTAAAATAATATTCATTCATATAATATTATACCATGTATTGAATAGTAAACTTATAAATAATTTTAATAAATAAATTCAACTCAATTTCTCTATAATATAATAGTAACGGTTTTTTTGTATGCGATCTCTAAATCTTGGAAACCACTCAGAAACCATGCATGGTCCTGACATGTCCTATATACCTATTCAATAGAATAAAGAAAAATAATGAATGTGCAATTGTATCTGACCCTCTAAGACATTTTATTAATATAATTGAGTAATATTAGTATACTATTAATGAAATTTAACAACCCATCATGGCCCCTGATGAGATAAGGAGTGGTCAATGAAGTGAAATCCATCCTACATACACGCAAAGTGAAACACAATATATTTGTCATATGATATCTCATAAAGAAGGAAATGCATATGGTTTAACATTATCCCCATTATTTTTTATATTTTGATCCAACTAGTTGGATTTTCTTTAAACTACCATTTCTATGGAGTGAATGAAGGTATTACTATCTTGATCAAGTAGGACATAGATATCACATAATCAAATCAGATATCAAAAATTTATTAAATATCATTCAACTAATTTTATTCCACCAATGATGTACCCAATACAAAAAAAATATCCATGATTTCATTATCATGTTATTTCCCTTGAATCAAAGTGTGCAATCAAATTTAACACAGTCATAATGATCTCATGTCTGGAGATCAATAAACACATTTTTATATTGAAATATCCAATGACACCCAAAACCCATGGTGTTCATATTGGGAGGTATTTCCTCGTGATCTCAACTACCATAGATCAAAAAGTTAAAACGTATTTAGAATAGGTCATAATTCTTATGTTTACACTTCCATTGAAAATCAAACATCTACTGTGTCCATTTAGTATAATGAGTCAAGACCATCAGACATATATTTAAGATTAGTGTTATTGTATCTCGAGGATCTCATTATAGTTCAGGATCTACTATAACATTTTTTATATGAAAAAAAATATAAGTAAATTAGCATAAAATATAGGATATGAAAATGTCAAAGCTATACTAGTTAGTGAACATCATTCATAATTCACTGTACACATTGTTTGATAGTCAAAAGTATTGATAAATTTAAATCAAGGGAACCCTCTTTTATAAAATAATGGAATTTTCAAAAATGGATTCATTATTTGGAATTATAATTATTTAAATTATCTAACAGGTTCACCTTTATTTTTTTCCATATTTATTATTAAATACACTAAAAATAAATAATCATGGTTAATGGTAAATTTGGTTTACCAAGGGATAAAATAATAATATTTAGGTTAAAATAACCTACAAATATCTCCAACATCAATTAAATGGATTTATTATGACCTTATAAAATCTAATTTCCAATAATGGACCATTTATTGTCCTTATGGTGTGTGGAAATTGTGGTGACACATTTTTAACTTTACATATTAGAAGTATTCTACTCACCTCACTTATAAAAGGTCACCCCTATAATATTATATTTATACATTAATAACACCTAGGTTTATAGGATAATTTATAATATCCCTCTATTAATTTAATATTATAATCCTAGAAGACATATTTTGGTCAAAACCAAGTAAAAACTCTAGTGAAAATAAAAATGCATTATATGAATAATAGGTAACGTCCCTAACTAAGTGTTTTATTTTTTTCATCCACAAACTCCATTAATTTTTGTCCATTTATTATCAAATAATAACCATAGAGTATCCCATATAATTTTATGATATTATGTTAATTTCATACCTAAATTCATATTATAGTTCAACAAATGGGATATTAATTCTTCATTATTTTTTATAGTAGACTACCGTCTCGCGAACCGATGTTATTCATTTCCCATCACCACCATACAAGGATGGATATAATTATGGATTTAATATATATACAAGATATTATTGATATTATTTCACTTTATCAATTATGATATCACATATAATTTCTTTATTTCTCCTCCAGGGGGTATATGATAACGTTGTTCACGTGTTTGTTGGACTACCGCCTCCTGAAGAGATGAAACTCTTTTTTCAATAAGTCTCTGCATGGAAGGAAATTAGGGAAAATGAAAAATATATATGTTAAATATATGACATGAAAAATAATTACAAAAAAATTAATATATTATTTAACATTATTTTGTTTCATCCACTAAAAAATGTAAACAACACTTTTGTGTGCATATGACATATCTTCCAGAGGAATAGTGTATTTATTTTCAATTTCAATTTTTTTATATTACATTACATACATATATAAAAATTATATATTATATTTATATCATGATTACAAATTATGTGAATAAATATGTAACACTATGAGATAATATCATATGAAAATTGTTTTAATTGCGATTTTGAAAACACTGTTGTGCTTAAATAACCAACAAAATATATTTATTTAACTTTAATATCTTGGATATCTTATAGAACACACAATCCCAATTCAAAATTTACTATGAAACATTATTACATTATTACGTAATAATTAATTTAGAATTTAATTATAATAATAATTTTTTTGAAAAATATGGTTATCAATTGGTTATAAATAAAACAACAAACATTTTAATAAATAAGGAAATGATTTTCAAAACAATAGTACTTTTTCTAAAAGAAGATTAAGTCCCACTTTGTGCACATAATTTAAAATGAGGTTTTACCACATTTAGAATATTTTTTTGGTAATATTATCTTCAGTTTTTAAATAATCATTTCAAAAATATATTATAGAAATTTGTTGTGATTTCCTTGATAAGATTTATATTTAAATGAATAGTGAAGACACAGTTTTTTATAGAAATATTTCTCTTTTTTAGATTACTTAAATAAATAAATTATCTTTTAAATTAGTTTTTATATTATATTATATTGATTATATATCTATTAAACCAAATTTTTCATTTTAATCATTTCATGTTGATGTTTTTATTGAAAATCATTGTAAACTTTTGAAAAATTTTCCTTTTAAAACCCACTATCTTTTCAGATATGTGGGGTTAATTTTAAATTAAAATTTCCCAATTTTTTTAAGTTAAATTTTAAATTTCATTCAATATATTTAATCATTATTATTTATATTATCTACTAAGGTCAACTTCAATTTTTACTATATTAAATAGTAACAATAGTAAAAATTATTTATCATTGTTAATGTAAAAAATGGGTTTACCAAGTGGTTAAACTTAGAAGATAAGGGTTAAAATTAAATAACAACTTGTCTAAAATATATCATATGTCATTTATAGACCTTATAATTTATTATTATAGAAAATAATCCATTTTTAACACTTATTTAATGTGAAAAATTGGTTAAAACTTTTTATTTGAAAAATTCCAAGTGTGATACTCACCTCCCTTTTAAAAATGAACACACACATTTTTATAAAAAACTTATTATTATTATTACACCATATATAGTGTATATGGAATGTTACATCCTCTTGAAGTAGTGTGATTCATTTTTCAATAATGCTTTAGCTAGAAGTTAATAAGGATATATTTTATGATTATATGTGGTATAGATGACATAAATAAGATATTTGAAACTTAGTTATCATTATTAAAATATAATATATCATTTTTTCCTTTTCACTTACTAATAGATGATAACATCATTTTTTACAAGTGCATTATCGCCGTGACGAAGTGATATAACCCTATTACATTACCTCAATAGGTGGATGATATATATAAATATATTAATTGAAATAATATTTTATTTATGATATTATTATGATTATGGATAGATAATATATTACATACCTCTTTTCATAATGGTCATTTAAAAATTGAAATGTTACTCCTGCATACGTAAAACCTACCATCTACATGATCGTAAAGTAATTAATTTTTCTAAACAAAATATCATGTTTGTTTGTAAAAGTATATTTGATTTATAAATATTATAACTATATTATTATTGTTATTATTATATATATGATATAACTATATAACATGAATAAGAATAAAATATTTCATAAAAATTCACAAATGGAATAATAAGGACATTAACAGATGAAACAATGAAAATAATGAAAGATTATTAATGAACAAGATATTAGTTCTCTTAAAAGAGTAATACATGATATTATAAATATGAATATGGTTCTTCATTAATTTAATAACATGTTTTAAGAAAACTATACAGGAGGCTAAATAATTCTCAACTAGAAGGAAGCATTAGTTAAGGTACTTTGTCCAAATTTCCCTTTATTAAAAAATATTGTATTGTTATGAACCTAGTTTCTTTTATATGGATCATATAAATCCCAATTTACCTATCATATAATTATTCCTTAATAATTCATTGTATATTATGTTTCAATTTTAATTATTTCATTAAAATGATTTGAATTAAATGTTATCATGTGGTAAATATTTTCATAACTCAATTATTTTTCATTGGGATAAATTACTTCTTCTTCATCTTTTATATTATATGATATTCCATGTAATGAAATTTTATTATATTATGATGTATTTAAAAAAAATATTTATGTGCATTTATAATTAGTACACATAATCAACTCATTTATTAATTATCATTTAGTGTTGTGATAACTATAAGGATTTATCTAATATTCTCATTCTAATCGAGATTATTTATTCATGAATTTGAGTTCAAAGAAATTATTTGATCATTTTCTAATAAAACCATTTCATTTTATTTTACTATGGTAATTCATTATATTTTCAAGGAATTGTACAATTTCTAAAACTTTTTGGTACGTAAAATAATTGAATTTTTGTTAATAAAATATGACAATATTTCTCTATTCTTTCAAAAATCATGTTTCTTTTAAAACCATTTTTTTAAAATGTTTCAAAATATTTTTTAACCCTCTTCCATATAATATAATAAATTTTTTTAATATTTATTCGATTAAAATAAATTTGAAATTAATATTAATTCATTTTTCAAAATAATTCCACGATTTTATTTTAAAGAAAATTTGAAAGGAATCATTATTTTAATGTGTACGAGATGAATAAAATTATCACCCCTCAAGAAAAATAAATTTTTTAATTATTAATTTATATGTTTCAATGATTTTTTAAAAATATAATTATATTAATAATATTTTCTGACCATTTATATTTAAAATAATATTTTCAAAATTAAAATTATATTTTTCTCAAAGATAATTTTAAAAATAACTTTATGGTATTTCTTCTCCTCAGTGATTAAAACACATTAATTTACATATACTCTAATGTGTATATTCTGTATAAATACCATCATTATTCTTCTGATGGATGGTTTATGAATGTTTTTATCAATTATAGTATTGATATTCACATATTTGATTCATTTTTGAAGTCATTAACATTTTATTGAATTATTAACTTTCTTGTGATCATTGTAAATTCAATTTCCCTTCATTATCCACATTATTTATCATAGATGTGTTTATTTTTTATACCATATCTAATTTACAAATATTATGTATAAAATTGAAATTTATTTTATTTATTTGGTAAATATTGACACATAATACCATTTAATCAATACGAATAATTGATGATAATACAATTAATCCTGAATGTAATTTATTATTTTATATATGTGAAATGATTTGGACATGAGTACGCGGTAAGGGAGTGACTATTCAAATCTAGTTGATGCATCTATATTCTCATGAGATGAACCATTTTTATAGCCTTTGATAAATGGATTTTGGCATATACCTACCCATAAATTTTATGGTGTCTTGAGGGATGATCATAACAGTGGAGGTATCATGATTGTTGATATCAGGATGTCCAATAATTAAGAGTTTATTTAATTAATAATTTAGTTTCTTATCCATTATATTTTATAAATGATTTCATCTATGAATTCATTTCATTATATATTTATTGATTAGAAGGAATGTGTTTTTAGTTTTTTACCATTCTATATTGATTATTCCTTATATTGTTATGATAGTAATGTTAATGAATAAATTTTATTGTTTTTATAGTTATTTATCAATCAATATTAATTATTTCATTCCAAATAGTGACAGGAAAATTATTTAAATTGATTGTTTGTTTAGTTATTTACCTTTCCTTGTAATTAATGCTTATTGACTCAAGACAGCTTCTACATTAATTAATCCTTATTGATCATTTGTGAGAACCCTGATTTTTTCAATTTCCAAGGAATTCAAAAAGTGCATTGTAAATTATATACACAGATATGATGTAGGGAATAATGATTTTATTGAATAAGAAAATAAGTTGTAATTTGAGTTTTCAAATGTAATGAAAGAATCAAGTATGTATATTGTTTTCTATGAATATTAAACTATTTTTTCCTTCAATATGTGGTTCCTTTTATTTTTGGGCAATGTAATAAAGAAGGAACAATGTCTAGGATACTAGGGTCTGAGTATCTATAGTTGGTATAAGAATAAGTTTAGTATAATTTGTGGGAACTATATTTAGGAATACATATATTTGGGATCATGACCTTATTCTATACATTATGTATATGTATATAAGAACATCCTAATGTTTTGTATTATAGATATTAGGTAGTGTTTCCTAAAAAACAGCCATATCTAGATTCTATTGGTTGACGTGGTTCAAGAACAGGTGTATATGGGGGTAATAAATCCTAAAATGGTACGTTTGTCTTCAACCTACCATAACATGGTGCCTGATAATGCGATTTAAAAAAACACCATTTTGAAACTCCTAGAAGATATACTATGGATAATAAATATTTTATTTACAAACCATTGTGAAGGATTTAGATAAACGATGAAAATAAATGATCTCGGTTAATCTAAATATTTCATTGATTAAAAAAATTAATGATTTAAATATTCTATAAATGATTATATGGTTTTCTTTTAATGATTACTATTTTCACAAAGTATACTTTTAGTTCTTAGTCAATGGATAGAAACATAAGGATTGATTTTGACATTAAATAAAATGGACATGGTGGTGAAAATCATAAATAATGGAATAATTATATGATGGAGAGATAATATGATAATTTCAAATCATTTATCCAGAAATATTATTAGAAACCTACATGATTACTAAATTTTGGACTCACCGCATAAGAGAAAGATGGAGTTCCCTAAGAGCTCGTGTGATGGAGAACATAGAGTACTGAAGGATAAATTTATTTCATTTCAAAAATGTGGAAGGTTAAAGACTAAAAAGTATCCCAATGGAATAGTAAAATGATTTATGACTTCAATGGAAGGCCATTAAGTAAATAATTACTGTTCGAAAACAATGACTGTGATAGAGGAAGATAAATCTCTTCATATGTATCCCCTAATAGTTTGTTGCCTTACATTTGGAGATCATAGAAATTACCCCATTCAACTGCCTCCTCTAATGGTTAAATCCTACACCAAGAAAGGACCTATGTATAAATAAATAAGGATTAATTGTTAATGTATCGTGATTCAAGAATTAAATTATATAATAGATTTACCAATGGTATTTTTGTAATAAGAAACATGTACCATCAATGGATTATATGTGATTTTAGAATAATATATTTCTTCTTTGACATAAGGGTTATGGGTAACAACATGGGTTATGAGTCGAAGGATGATCATAACATGATGTTTTAAAAAACCCCATTTATGTTTTATTTGATTAGAATTTAAAACCATAACGGAATTTTTGGAGAACATTTATAGGAATAAAACATATCAGTTAAACATATAAAAGATTTATTTGAAGAATAATACCTTTAAATTTTGTGGAGAACATGTTAATGGTATTAATAACCTTTAATTATAATTGTATCATTGATTTTTTACCAATTCCGGGTTATCAAAATTATATAATTTAATAAAAACAATGCCAATATCATTTTTGAAAAAAAAGGAAAACCCCCCATGTCGGATGAGAACCTATCACGCCTGGAAAGGTGGTAGGGCATGATCCCACAAGAAAAGGATTATAATTGATGATCCCCTCCCATTTTCCTATGTCATGTCTTGGTTTATATGTATTTAATTTTTTAAAAAAAATTACTTATATATATTATTGGTTAACCAATGGTGTCAATATTTTGGTTTATAGATTTATGAATTATATTGGATAAATTGTGAAATCCATATTGGTTTTGGAAAATAATTTGGGAAGCATGAAAATAATTTACAAAATTATATAAATAATATGATACATTAAAAGATAATTTTAGTTCATTAGGGAAAAAATTTATTTTTGGATATTTATTTCATTTATAAAGTGATGAATTGGAAAATGATTAAAGCTTAGCCAATATATAATATTGTTCTTCTGAAATAGAAACATATCGAGTATGTATGTTTACTTATATTCATAGACATTAAAATTATTCCTCGACCTTAGGAAAGGAATCTTAAAACAAAAAAATTACCTTATTACATTTATATCTGATTAATCACATGGTATTTTAAATGATCAATGATTTTGTGTTTAAAGGTCTTTAATTATTAATTGACCAATCACATTCTTTTGATAATTTCTATATATCACCCTCTTAGTTATTAGGATTTTTTTCATGTTAATATGCTCATTTTCCATCCATTTTATCCAAAATATAATCCTAGTTATGTGTTACGTCATATGACCTGGTTATTTCCCATTACATTTTATTAATAAAATTTTTATTAACCAATTTATTTTGTGGGGTTTTTCTATAATGGTATATTTAAATTTAAAACTCTTGATTAGATGGATCATGGTTAAATTCTGAGTAAATAATTTATTTACTAGTCTAATAATATAACACATTAATATTTTACCAAAAGAAAACAAATTGATACCATATTTGACGCACAATACCGAACATAAAAAACAATGATATATATTTACCTAAATATAATCCCATTAAAAGCATGGGGAAAATACAACCCTAAGTCGAAAAAACCATACAATATTGCATTATTATAAGATAATTGATAAATTTTATGGAATTTATAGTACTAAATAAATATTCAAAATTACTATTATCTTTTAAAGTTTAATAAAATAATAATCATTTAAAATCAAAATGTTTTTCAAAAAAGTTGTATTTTTTTCTTAAATATTTTTTTACACTATGTTCAAATTATTTAAAAGTATTTTTTAATACTTTTAGAAATATATTTCATATAAAAAAACTTAATTTTGAAATTATTATACCAAAATTATAATACGATGAGTTGTTTTTATTTTTCTGAAAAATTTCTGTTTTTGATGAATGTTGATTTTTTTTAAAAACTACCTTATCATTTAGATTATTTAAAAAGATAAATTATACTTGAAATAAATTTTAATGTAATTATATTATAATGATATATTTATTAACTCATATTTGATAATTGTAATCATTTTCATATTGAATTTAGAAATAAAAATCATCAAATCAATTAAAAAATTTCACTATAAAAAAACTACATTATCATCGCGTCTTCAAGATTGAAATTTAATTAAATTTTATTACTTATGTAAATGTTATTCAGAAAAATGGATTCAAAATTTGGAATAAAAAAAATTATATTAAATAATAGGGTTTAATTAATTTTTATCTATAATTAATATTAAGAAATATAAGAATTATTTCCCAATAGTTAAGGTAAAAATGGGATTACCTAAAAATATAACTAAGTTATGGGTTAAAATTACCAAAAATATACCAAAAATATATTTTATTGAAAAAGTTTGATCTTATAATTTTTAATAATAGATAATACTCAATTCTGACCATTTTTAAAAAAATGAGGGTACAATAATTTTATTTTGAAAAATTACATGTGTTCCACTCACCTCACATATAAAAGGGAACCCAATCTCCCCAATTATTCAAAAAATTGAAACCATGATTGTTATGAAAATACATAAAAATATCGAATCCCAAATTATATCCCTTCGTACTTAAATCCTTAGTTTTATCATTAATCTATTCTATGAATACTTTAGGAATAATCCTAAAGAGTTGGTCTAATAAGATGTGAAATTATATAGTATATGTTTTCTGCTTTATATTTTCTTCTACATACATAAAATATAAATAAATAATTATTATATAATGGAAAAAGTATGTATAACTTTCTTATATGTTTTTATATTAATTTTGTGTCCTATATCTGAATCCTATTCTCTTTAATGGGAAACTATAACTTACCATAAGTGCACGGTGTTCTAATGCCTCACAAACTAAGGTGATGTGATTTTCGTCATCCCATCTCATAGTTTTGTTTAATGAACGATATAAAGTATATATCTGATATTTATAAACTAATTATAACTATTAAATAAATTCTTAATATGTACATTTTTTACATTCTATTTCATGAGGGATAAGATAGCACCACATGAGTGTACGGTGGGCTCTCACCTCTTAAAGCGATGTGATTCGATTTTCACCAATGAATTATGTGGATGGTAATATGGACAATGTTTATTATTATATATTATATAATAATATTATTATGATAATAATGATATATATATATTTTTAAAATATTAATATATCATTTTATTTCATACCTCTTCACTCATTAAATATGATAATGTCGTTTTTCTATGTGTGGACTTTATCTTTCACAAAGTGTTCTGACACTCTTTTAATCTCCATTCAATATTGAAGATATATATTAGTATATTAAAAGATATAATTTGGCATTTATGATGTTATATCCATTATGGAAATATAAAATATTAGTATCATCCTTTCTATAAACATCACAGAAAATTGAAACATGTTTCATGTGTACATATATCCTAATGTATTTATAAACATAATGTACATCATTTTTAATAAATATCACTAATTATTGGAAATAACATTAAAATTGACCTATAAATATTATAATTATTTCAATATCATTATTATGGATATAATAAGTATATAAAATATTCCTAGGAACTAGAACATTCATAATATAGAATTAATGAGACAACAAAGAAATTAATAATTGTTAAAATGAAAATAATGAAATATTATTATTGAACGAGTGCTAAGATGTTATAAAATAATAAAAATTTATATTATAAATAAAAATATATTTATTTAAAAATTAAAATGATTTAAAATTCTGTATTATAGTTTAAATCCCATTCAACCAAAAGGAATTGTTGGGTAAGGGCACATCATCTCAATTTCAAATCATTAAGACATATTGTAATGATATACACCTATTTTAATTTATATGGCGTATAGAATTCTATTTTGAGATGTAATATCATGATTACCCAAAAATTCATGGTATATTATACTTTTATTAGAATTATTTCACATAAGCTTATTTGACATAAATATCACCATGTGGTAAATAGTTTCAAAACTCAATTCCTTTTCATTGTATTTTTTTATTATTCATCATAATTTTTATTCAAATATTATGGGTGTAATTAATTTTGATTATTTTATGTTTTATTGAAACATGTATTACACGTATTTACATATGATATACATAATAAATTCTTTTATTATGTTTCACTTTAATTTTATGATCATTTTAAGGGTTTATTTCACAATCTCATTCTAATTGAGGTCATTTATACATGAATTTAAATTAAAGAAATTTATTTGATTATTATTTACTATATCCAATTCATTTTCATCTAAAAATATTATTCATGATATTTTAACGTAATGCTTCAATGTTTTCTACTCTTTTATACTTAATGTAACGGGGAATTTTTTTGAATAAAATCTTACTTTCTTCTTTCTATTTTGGTTGGAAATTTGTTTTCTTGCAAAACAATTATTTCTAAAAATATTTAAAAATTATGTTAATTTAATTTAAAAATTATTTATAAAGAAATATTTAACCATTTAAAATTTTTTATAATTTTTTGAAAGGAATCTAAATACCTTTTTCAAACCAAGGCTTGTTAGGATTTTACCCGAAAATGTGAGAGGAATTATTATTTTGACGTTTATAGAGTGAAAAATATTTCTACACATAATTACCGATCAATTTTTTAGAGAATCTATTTTATGATTTAAATTTTATTTTCAAAACAAATATCTTAATATTTTTGTAAAATTTATGTTTTAAATGGATATTTTCAAAATGAAAATGATATTTTTGTTAAATATATTTTAAAATATATTTTTATGTAATATCTACTCATCAATGATACAAAGACATCATTTTACATTTACTCCACTATTGATATATTATATTTATACCCACCTAATTCTTCTTCTAGATTTTTTATATTTATATTGTCCGAGGATAGTAGTGAAATTCAATTCATTTATTCATTTTTCTAGTCATTAACATTCCCTTGAATTATTAACATTATTGGGATCGTTGTAGAATAAATTTCCAACAATATATCCATATTATTAATCATGGATATAATTATTTCCTGACCATAACTCACTTATAAATATTTTTTATTACATTAAAGATTTATTAATTTATTACAGATACATTGATAATACATATTCCTTCTTAAATATATATATTTGATGATATGGAACATTATTTAATAATTATATAAAGTAATTTATATATAATGAATTCATTAGACAATATAACATGGTGGGGCCCAGTTATTGATAGCCCCTTGATACATCATTAGTCTCATAATATGAATCAGTTGGATACCATTTGTTAAATGGGATTCTAGTGTAATCCGACAAACAAATTTTTGACATTCATGAGAGAAAATTGATATATTATATATTATAATGCCTTAGTGAAGAAATACAATCATTATGAATTTATTTTATTGTGAATTTAGTTATTTTTTTACCGGATATTTTCACAATGATCTTATTAATGGATGTATTTAATTCTCAGTCTATTGATTAAAAGGAATGTGTTTTGAGTTATTTACCTCTTCATATTTATTAGACATTATCCACTTATGATAGTTATGTTGTTGATTAAATGTAATATGTATTCAGTTATTTTCATTTATATATTAATTATTCCTTACATAATCATGATATTCTTATTATTTAAATTCAATGTGTGTTTAGTTATTTACCCCTGTATATCATTTATGTCGATGGATTCTTGATAGATTCCATTATACAGAACCATTACTAAAAATTTATGCTCATTGTTATTTTCATTCTTTTACCAGGAATCTAGTGAGTGTACTATGAATGATAAAAAATGATATTATAGAAGAAATAATGATAATATCAGAAAACAAATAAGTTTTAATATGTGTCTTCAAATGTAATGCAATACTCAACTATGTATCATGTTTACCAAGACAACTAAACTATTCTGTCCATTGAGACTTGATTATTTGTATCAGATTCCAATATACTAATGAAGACACCACCAACAATTTATTGGGGTTGGGGTCACTATAGAGGAACAATGATCAATGTGTGGTGATAAAAAATTCAATATATACATGAATCTACTAGTGCTCAAAAAGAATGAATTGTTTTTTATATCATTGGAGACCTGAAAATAAAATATTAAAATAAAATTAAGACAATTTTATGTTTTATGATATCTTCATGAATATACCATGTAATAGCTCATTTGAAAAAGGAATTACATTAAAAATGTTAAATAATGTTCAAAGTGTAAAATTCATTAAAAATGGTGTCAATGATTAAAAAAGAACATGAATATTATATTATAAACAATGAATATTAGCCTCTTTTATGGGATAATCACTGAACCCCACTTGAGTTTTTCTAGTCCTGAGAAAAATATATCTCAAAAATATGAAATATGAATTCCCTTGTCCCAAAATATTTTAATAAACATTTCTCACATGAAGATATCATATCAAAAAATTATGAAACCTATTAAAATCATTTTGAACAAGCTATATCAATAGAAATATACCAAGTCCATGCCCATTCCTTTGTTCAAATTCATCACCATATTTCATCCAATTTCAACTAAACATGATAAAGTGGTGTACATCACAATAGACATGGGGGTTCATTTTCATTCGAGGGAGAAATGACAGAAGTGCTAGGAGGAATAAAAATTTAATATTAAGATGGTTATTCATTTTTTTCAATTTTTCTGATTGTTTTTTTCAATTTTTCCATGGTAATTGAAATTGAACTCAATTGATTCAACCCATATAGAAAGACTTTGTAGATGACTCACATTCTTAATGAACTTAGGGAACCAAGTGAAACTCACATTCTCGGGCATGATCTCGAGTTAACTCATTCAAAACAACATTTTAATTACCACAAATATATATAAAATTCCCAACTTCGGGCCAGAAAACTATGGAGTCACGATCCCTATGTGTCGAAAGCCAGACATTAGGTCAATCCATTGCTCTATTATCAATTGATTTTTATTTTTTTTAATACTCATGTTAAAATTAAAATGATCACCATCCCTATGAAATTTATTATGGACCCCAAGAACTCAATAAAATACCCCACAATCTAGAGGTCGTGAACATTGTTTTTTTAAATAAAGGGATAAAAACATAAATGGTGAAAAATCTCATCAGACAACAGCTCATTCAAAAATCTATGCACATGAACATAAACATGCATTAAAATTATAATCAATGCATGAAAAATTATTTGATATCCAATTTCATAGTTTGAAATGTGTGTTATCATGTGTAACGTTTATGAAAATTTTCCTTCCACACATTTTAAATTGAAAACCAAATCAATTCTTTTATTTCATCTCCCCCCGACATAGAATAACATTGTCCCCAGTGTTTAATGAAACGAAAACAATGATGGGGTATGAGTGATGTTCAATGATGACATTGAAAATGAAAATTATGGAATGAAGTCACCAATTGGTAGAGGTTGAAAATACATTCCTTTGTCTCCCTTCAGTTCTAGTTCATGTCCTAGTGGCTTGGGTGGTTGTGATAGGATTTTCCCAATGACCTGTGATATGTTTTTAATTTTGTATTATATTTTTATGTATATTTTTTTAACCTAAAAAACATAAAAATAAAATAAACTAAACTAATGATACATTGTCTTCTATTGAATTTTTCTACAAGGTATTACATAGGGATCACACCATGTGACACAGATGAATATGGTGCTCCCCTTTCATACTCATCCTTAATAATAAACTAAGAACAGGTCAACAATCTAAATTATTATTATTATTTTATTTTTCTTTTAACCCACAAAGAAATAAAAATAAAATAAATTGATGATACATTATCTTCTCTTAAATTTCTTTGTATGGTATTACTCTGGGTTCACATTCATGACACATGTGAATATGGTGCACCCCTTTCATAACCATCCTTAATCACAAAAGAAGAACAAGTCAACATCTTTAGGTACAATTTAAATTAATGGAAACATAAAAACCATGGGTTTCCTCCCGAGCAACGCTTTTGTTTAATGTCACTACCTCGACTTAAACCCCAAATTTTTTAAGTATTTTCCCCATGTAAGGTTGGTTTAGATAAGTCTTAAATAAAATCCTACTTTTTCAATGTTTCAATGAATGTTTTGAATCTATTGCCATTAACGTAAAATGTTTGACCATTGGTGGGATCTATAATTTCTACAGCCCCATGGGGGTGCACCGTATGCACTGTTTATGGGCCTGACCATCTGGACCCCAACCTTCCCAAGTGTAAATGATGTTTAGAACTATAGAAAAGAATAGTTTTACCCAGTAACGTCCATTTAGCTTTATGTTTTCAGATTGGTATGCTTGTACTTTAGCTTTATTGAACTTTGAATTCTCATAAGCCTCCATTCTATGTTCATCAAGCTCATTGAGATCTAATTTTGTTTTTATTTCAGCCAATGAGCAGTCATAATTCATTTTCTTAATATCCCAAAATACCTTATGTTCAATCTTCAGTGGAAATTGGCATGATTTACCATAAACCAACCTATATGGGGAAATTACTAAAATGTTTTTAAATGAAGTTTGATAGGCCGCAAGAGCATCTAACAGTTTGTTTGACCAATATTTCCTAGATGGATTATCTCTTCTCTCAAGAACTTGATTGATTTCTCTATTGGATAACTCAGCTTGAACATTGGTTTGTGGGTTGTAATAAGTTGAAACTTTTTGAGAAATTCCACACATGTCCATGAGTGCTGAGAATGGACGATTCCAAAAATGAGTTCTACAATCACTAATGATAGCCCAAGGAATTCCGAATCCTGAGAAAATGTTTTCCCTGAAAAATATAATCAATGTTGGATGATCATTAGCTTTTGTAGAAATATACTCAATCCATTTTGAGACATTGTCGATAGATAAAATAATGTAGAAATATCCCATAGAGATTGGGAAGGGACCCATGAAATAAATTCCCAGCATTCAATGATTTCAATAACGAATATTGGAGTGAGTGGCATTTGATTCCTTTTTTTGATGAACCCTACATGTTGACACCAAGGATAGATTTGACAAAATGAGTATGAGTCCCTTAAGAGGGTTTGCTGGAACAGACCACTCTGAAGAACATTATCTGATGTTTTCTTAGAGGAAAAGTGAACTCCACAAGCCTCGCTATGACAAATTTAAGGACGGAATCATGTTCAGATTCTTGGACACAACTCCTAATGACTTGATCTGGGAAGAAATTATAGAGGTATAGATTATCAAATACATCGTTCCTGACATCATAATGGAATATCCTTCTTTCATGAGTCCCAAATAATGTTGTAATGACTCCTGTAACTATGATTTTGTCTATGTTGGCATACTAATAGAAATCACTCATAGAGTATAGGTGTTCATCAGAGAATGAATCAGACACATAATGGTTAGATAATTTTTTTATAACTTATATCATAGAGAGATGATCTTATATACCATTTTCAACACCCTTTTTTCCTTGATTGTGAGGTCAAATTCTTGTAAGATAAGGACCCACCTATTCAGTCTATCCTTAGCAACTTGTTTCAAGAAAATGTATTTTGGAGAAGAATGGTTAGTGAACACAATGATGAGAGATCCTATGAGGCGAGGCCTAAACATTTCATAAGAAAAAAATAGAAATTAACTCATTCTCAGTGGTCGTATAGTTGATTTGGGCATCATTTAAGAATTTACTTGCATATTAAATTACATAAGTAGTTTTATCACAACGTTCTCCTAACACAGCTCCTAAAGAAAAGTCACTGGCATCATAGATCTGTTCAAAACGAATGTTCCAATTTGGGGATTTCATGATCATAGTAGAGGTGAGAGATGATATGAGGGTTGAGAATGAATCCTCATATATTTCGGTCCAAACTAATGGAATATCCTTTACTAAAAGTCCACAAAGGGGATGAGTGATTGAACTAATATTCCTGATGAAACATCTACAAAAACCAGCATGTCCTATGAAACACCTCACTTCCTTGATTATTTTGGGTAACATAAGTTGATTAATAATGTCAACCATGGATTTATCGACTTCAATTCCCCTACCCAAAATAATATTTCCAAGGAGTTGTCCCTCATTAACCATGAAATGACAATTTTCCCAGTTTAAGACCAAATTCATTTCTTCACATCTTGACAAAACTCTCTCCACAATCCTCAAATATTCCTCAAAATTATCCCCAATCATAGAGAATTCATCCATGAATACCTCTACAAAATCTCCTAACATGTATGAGAATTTTCCCATCATGCATTGCTGAAATGTTCCAGTGGAATTTCATGTCTTGAAGGGAATGTGTTTGAAAGAAAAGGTTCTGAATGGACATGTGAATGTAGTCTTCCCTTGATCCTCAAGGGAGACATCAATTTTATTATACCCCAAGTACCCATCTATGAAATAAAATAAGGTATGACTTGCCACTATCTCAAGGACTTAGTTAATGAATGATAAGGGGAAATTGTTTTTCTTGGTAAATGAGTTTAGCTTCCTATAGTTGATACAGACTCTCCTGCCACTAATCATCCTTGTTGTAAGAATCTCTCCATCCTCACTGGATATCACTGTGATTCCATCCTTTTTAGAACAAATTGGATTGGTCTCACACACTCACTCTCAGTTATGGGATAGATGATACCAACTTTTAAAAATTTCAGAAGTTCTTTTCTCACTAATTCCATGAGATTACGATTGAGTCTCCATTAAGTTTAACGAAATGTCTTTGAATCAGATTCCATACCAATCCTATGAGCCCTGATAAGTGGGCTAATCCAAGGAATATCAGACATGGTCCAACCCATGGTCCCTTGAATTGTGTTACTCACATTAGTAGGCAAAAGGACATTGTTTTTATGTGAAAATTTTCATTTAATTCTACAATGTTCCATAAGGTATGTTGAGTAGGCAGGAGTGGTGTATATTTCATCGAGAAGAGGAATGTTCATCTTGAACTATGAGAAGATTTCCATCAATTTTTCACTCAATTCTAGATTTTATTCCCCCCTGAAGCGTTGAGGAAATGGTGTAGTTTATGGGGTTATTTGTAGAAGATTTATTTCCTTCACAATGTTATTGTGATTTTCAGTTAGATCATTTGGTTCATTTTAAATTTCATCCAATTTGAATCATAAGATGGGTTCTAAATTAGTTGTTCAGGTTTCCCAATTAATTTACAACTTCTTAAAATAGTCACAGCCTTTATTTGTTCATGAGTTTTTTGATTAAAGCTTGAATCTCCCCTTAAATTTTAGGATGGTACCACCTGAGTAGGAAGGGGTTCCCTTCCAATTGTGATGGTTTGAAGTTTATATCTAATGGAAGAGACTTCCGAGTTCATCCATTCCATTTATTTTCATAGTTGTTCTAGTAGGCTTTGTGGAATAGTATGGGTTGGTGATTGGGAAAATATGTTTAACCTAGGGGGTATTTTGGAGGTGGTATGGTTTGATGAAAATGGACAAGTGGCTGTTGGTATTGGATTGGTAGAGTTTGGAACTAGTTTTGGGTTTGGTAGTTCTACTGGGGGTACGGATTTTGTCCATATGATTGTCTATGTTGTTGGTTATCTATCCATGGGAAACCTAGGTGGTCATTATATCTTGGGTTGAATGTGTTTTTGGTATTGAGGATTTTTAATGATTAGGGTATTGACTTCAACAGGTGTTCATCCACGAATAACATCCTTTATGGATGGAATGGTCAGTCAGTTGTCTATTTTTGGTCATGTTTGTCACAAATTGTGCAAATAGGGTCGACAGTTTGGATTTCATGGATTTTTATAAGGTCTATAACTTCTTCCATACTTGTATGTGATGAGATTTTATCCTTGAGGCATTCCTCTTTGCTAGTTTTATGCATTCCAGTAGTTCGTTGTGGATTTTCAGAATATGGTGATGTTCTCCATGTTTGGATTTGTTCTGCAAGGATTTCTAGATACTCATAAGCATCATTTGTTGAATTTTTCTTAAAGGTAACATTATACATCATGTCAATGAATTGTTTGTTCCCAGAGCCCAACACTTTATAGAAACTTATCAATTTTTCAGGAATAGAAAAACCTTGGTGTGGAACCATGATTATGGTGTCTTTGAACCTCTCCCATGTTTAGTAGAATGACTCTCCAACTTTTTCAAAAATGTTTTGGATGCACTTTTTAAGATCAATTCTATTTTGGTGGTGAAATTATTTTTTTTAGAATTCCCTTTGTAATTGGTCCTTATAGGTGATAGATGATGGTCTCAAATTGTTTATCCAAATGTTAGATCTACCATTTAATGAAAAGGGATATAGCCTCATTTTAGCTGATTCAAGTTGATGTGGGGGACATATGGTTTCTACAATGTCATTGAACTCCATAACGTGAAGGTAAGGCATCTCAGACTCCATTCTATGGAATATTGTAAGGTGGTTTAAGACGTTTGGTTTAAAGATATAGTTGTAATCTCCTATGGAATTGTGTCTAATGTATGATGGGGAATTGCTCCATGCTAGATTGAGGAAGTCTTTCATGGTTTGATTGACCACATTCCCTATGTTTGGAGCTTCTTGGTTTGGGTTTCCAATTTGATCACCCACATGGTTTACCATTTTATTTCATTAAAGACCCCCCATTGGACTTGTTTTAATTGGTGAATTTTGAGTTTCAAGAATACTTGGATAAAATATCAAAAATCCCTTATATGAACTTGACTCCCCAATACTAGGTGTTTCCACCCTAACTAACCTGTTTGATTTATTGCAGGTGTTGGAGGACATGCGCCATAAGAAAAAAACAATAAATGGGAAAATATAAGAGAATTTGAGTGATAAAAGAAGAATGGTGTTGAGAAAAGAATGTTTTTGGTCTACGGAACTTACTTGGTCCCTGGAAACAGTGCCAAAATTTAATTCCTACTCAAATTTCCCCAAGAGAAGAAGGTAGAATGGTCCTTGTAGTCTAGCTTGGGTTGTCGAATTCTCAGAGACATAAGAGGTCACCTACAGACACGTACATGCTATAGATTGTTTTTGTCTATGAAGTGGCCATCTTGGTTTGATATAAGATGGTTTTAAATGAACTCTAAAAGACTAAATTATTTCAATTTAAACGAATGAGTTGATCCGATGTTATCACTTGGGTTGGATTGGACATATTACCTTTTAAATTATTTTAATTTATTATATTTGAGATGAGTTCATTTAAGAAGATCAAACAACTTCATAACTTACTGATTTTATACCAACACACCATAATACAAATCACCCATACAGTAGGATGATCAAATTTATGAGCACTCCAAGGTAAAGGATATTATTAACACTTGAAGAATGTGGCTTAAAATTCAACAAGGACAAAGAAGTTTTAAAAACATAAAAAAAAATTCAATTAAAAGAAGTGATCATACATTAATGGGGTGATAAATGAAATCCAATCCAGCCCATTTATACTCCCTTGTATCAACCCAGAAGTGGGTTATCCCTCCATTTATTCTATTGTTTCAATGGAAGTTGGATGTAGGCTCATGAGGGAGGAATTTAATAAGTAGAGAAAACAATAAAAAGAAAACAATAACTCCACCGTTGTATGAATAAATTCACTAGGTTTGGTGTGAATAAATTCTAACCATGAGGTAAAGGTATCAAATTATGTCGGAGAAGAATAGAATAATAGTAGAATAAGTACATTTATTAAGAAACTGGGATGAATTAAAACAATTTACATGTGAAAGACAAACATGAGACATCAAAATCGTAGAATAACATTAAAATGAAAGAATTCCAAATAGATCTCCAAAATCCTCCACCACTACAGCATAAAATAGGAATTTAAGAAGTCTTTGGTCTATCCCCCATCTTACCAACTCTCTATAATTAATTTTTGTGGGGAATTTTGGGTGGATAATTAATTGAGAGGAGACTTTTCCACTCTTCCCCAGAAGTGGAAACCAGCTTGCATCCACTGAAACGACGTTCCAAAAGGACCTTCTAGATGGACGAATTAGAGTGGTCCATATAAGGATAACATGTAGCCACGAATGTCTTATTATTTCCGGTAAATGATTATCCCAAAAAATGTGTGGTTCGCGAGATAGAATTTATATACTAGGCCATTTTTCTGGGCCTCAGAATCTGGCCCAGAATTTTATCATCTACTTGGACCACTAAGAACACCATTAAAACATTCGAATTAGCTTGGTCCACTGTTTAATGAAATGTTATCCATAATATCCACTATCTTCATAGAAATTTTCAGTATCATAGGGCATGAATCATGCCATCTGTAGTACCTCTTTGGGGTTTTTGTCTCGTTCACTTTTCCTAGAACCTTGTTGGTTCAATGTCCACTATGGTGGTCTTCAAATTTGAATTTCCAAGTGCTCAAAAATAATGAATTGATAATTATATCATAGGAGACCTGAAAAAAAATATGAAAATAAAATCAGGACAATTTTGTGTTTTATGAGATGTTGAAGAATGTACCTTTTACTAGTGCATTTTAAAATGTAATTACAATCATAATGTGAAATAATGTTCAAAGTGTAAAATGAACTAATAATGGTGTCTATGATTAATAAAGAACATGAATATTATATTATAAAAAATGGATATTAGCCTCTTTTAGAGGATAATCACAGTACCTATGTGACCTATTAGTTTATACCCGTGAAAAAATGTGGAAGAAGTCATGTGAACTGGATCATCCTGTGCACTGTTGATTACCCTGATCCAGGGTGTTGATCATATTTATTAATTTAATCTGCTTGGTTATAGGTGATCACCATGTAGAGTGGATTAGGTCTCACCTTGTGATTGAAACAGTTTTTTTATATCCGTAGTGTTGTTTAATTTAGTTTTATCTTTTTTTCTGTGTAATTTAGAAATCACTAGATTCACTTTGATATTTAATCATGGAAAGAAGTAATTGAGATTATTAAGAATTTATCAAACTTATAAGAAGTTATTTTAATTGTTAATCATTCATAACCATCTTACATTGATTAATTGGGATGTATTTAATTTTTTGGGAACCTTTTATGAAAAAAATTTAGAAATAAATTTTTATAGATACACATTTCTCCCCCTCTTGAGTACTCTACTTTGACCAACATTTGGTATCAAATGAGAATTTTTTTTTATTTTTCCTTTATTTTAGAAACTATTCAACTGTGATTTTAGTTTCACATTAAGGATTTTTAAATTTCATTTAAATCTATATTTCTATCTCTCTCAATGTATATATATATATAATGGATAATAGACTAGATGGTGCTGCAACAAAGAGGCCACCATTCTTTAATGGAACCAATTATTCCCAATGGAAAATTAAAATGAAAATGCGTTTAGAATGTCTAGGTTTTGATATTTGGTCATTAATTATATATGAGTTAAGATTCCTGCTTCTAATAGAATCACATAGGATGGTCCAACCAAGAATTCCTTTAATAACAGCTAAAAATCCATAAATTCATTATATTTATCCATAGGAGATGAGTAATTGAACAAAATTTCTGCATATAAAACAGCCCCTGAAATTTGGGATACTTTATCTATTTCACATGAAGGAACTTCTTGTGAATAAATGAGATATAATACTTGTACTATTATATATGATAAGTTTTGAATGAAAACTAATGAGCCTATTTCTGGCATGTATCTAAGGTTCAAAAAAAATTCATTACAATGATTTTTCATGGAAGTGAAGTCACTTCCAAAGAAAAAATCATGAGGATTTTTAGATTCCTACCTTTTAGATAGAGTGGAACCTCTATCTCTATTATATAATCATGCGAAATCAGCAAGTTACCTATAAGAGAACTCATGGGAAACTAATAATGTTGGAAGATGGGCTAAAAGAAAATAATGAAGTGGAGGATAAACTCAAAATAAAATCTATTGTATTTAAGACCACCACCTCTAAACATAATGAAAAATTGAAATTGGATGTCTTTATAGAATTTCATAGTAGTAAAAAAATCATCTCCTAATAGTGATGAGGAGATTGCACTATTAGTGTGAAGGTGTAAGAGATATTACAAGAAGAAGAAATCTTTTATAATTCCTAACTTCAAAGGAAGATATGATCAAAAAGGAAGTAGGAATAAAGATTGGAAAATAAGTGACATGTCGGATGACACAAAATGTGATGAATTTCAACGAAAGGGGCATGTAAAGGCTGGTTGTCCCAAGAAAATTTACAAAATGAAATATGAGGAAAAATATTGAAATTATAAAAAGTCAATGAAATCAACATTGAATTCTTCTGAGGATAGTTCTAGTGATTTAGAATATTCACGTGATGATCATACTGACAAAGCCTATATGTGTTTTATGAAAAACACATCCGAGGTAACACTAGAATTTACTGTTCAAAATTATTATTATTCTATAGATAAAAGTAATTATGAGAATATGACTAATGACGAAAAGTTTGAGTAATGTAATATAATTGGTTAGACATGTTTTGAACAGAATGATAAATTCAAGTTTTTAACGAAGAAACATGATCTTTCCTCAATAGTTAAATAGAACATACTATAGGAAAGGATAAAAATTTTCAATTACTGAATGAAAACAATTAACTAATGCTATCTAATGAGAAATTGAAAAGTGACCTTGAAATGCTTACTAATGGTAATGATACATTAGTAAAAAATCTAGGTTAACAGATTTCACCAAAATATACTAATGGTAATGGATATCAACATTGTAAAAGAAATTTTTGAGGAACAAATTTTGTGTTTAAATATTGGATAGACAACATTATTCCTAGTTCTGGAAATCATTCAGCTAGTTGAAATTATGATTCACTCTCTACTGTCTCAATCTTTTCTAGACCAAATAGAGTTTATCATTCAAGAACATTCCATAATTCTTATAGGAAACATATGAGACAGATATGGGTCCCTAAAGCACTAGTCACGAATATTACTATACCGATGAAAATATGGGTACAAAACATGGTTTTTATTTGACTATTTTGTAGGAGTGTTTCCTAAAGAGTTCTTATAAATGATAATGTTACTTTAATAGTGGGTGTTCAAGAAACAAGACAAGGGACTATTCATGTTTCATGAACATAATAAAAAATTATAGTGGATATGTCACCATTGGTGATAATGCCAATGGAAAAGTAATTGGCCTTGGCTATATCGGTAACTCCAAATCATTTTTAACTTACAAAGTACATTTTGTTGATGGATTGGGATATGATATGCTTAGTATTTCACAACAATGTGATGATGGATTTCATGTTATATTTGAATTTGTTTCTTGAAAGGTTTTTAATTCTAAAAATTAATTAGTTTTTTCTGCACTGAGAAATGAAAATGTATACTCTATTTACATAAAGACTTTAGTTTCCAAAAATGTTACATGTTTATGTTTATTTCACCCAGAATATTTGTTTTCACATAAGATACTAGGACCCTTTAATTTTCACTCCCTTAGAAATCTAACTAGAAAAACATTGTCAAAGATCTACCCAAACTTGATTTTCCAAATGATAATGTGTTTAATCCTTGTTAAAAATGAAAGTAACACAAAATATCCTTCAATCCAATGAAATAAGGGTCAACTTATCAACCTCTCGAACTAGTGAACATGGATTTGTTTAGACCCTATAGAGTTTTTAGTTTAAATGGGATGAACGTTGATTATGTTCATGTTTGGAACTTTTATAGATATAATTGGACTTTTTTCACGACCCATCCATAGGGCATGTGACGTGGCTACCCCTAGCCCGCTTTTATAGGCCAGGGGCTAGCGACTGGAACCAAAGGAGAATCCCCGATAAAAGGGATGGAATTGACTTTAAAGTTGTAACACACACAGTCTGAACACAAGAAGTAGAAGCAACAAGTACTAAAATTTAAAAGAAAGGTGTGCTGAATGTAAGTGGGCCAGTATACAAACCCAACTGAAAAACAAGTACATGTACATGTAAAAAAGGGAAAAATATCTCTTGGATCGTCTGCCCGTGAATCATACCTAAAGGGTAGATACAGATCTCGATCAACTCATCCCTGAGGTACATCCCATCTAGTCCAGCTCCGAGCAGCCTTCTGTCTGTCACCCTCATCCTCGATAACTGATGTCCATCATCAAAACAGAACACAACCAGTTGCGGGAGAAGCCCGTGCAGGGGGTGAGTATATCAATACTCATTAGGAGACCCCGAGACCCCCAAAGGTCTTCCATAATCCACTAAGGATAAAATAAAGAATAAATATACAATCACAAAGTATCAACCTACCACACTAAGGTATATTCCCATACATATACCTATGTTACCAGTTACAATCCGGCTCCAACTCTCGAGCCCAAGCGCAACTCCGTCCACAGTGAAAGTAAAGTCAGTCACCTCGATGATAACGATTGAAGGAAAAGACTCGGCTCACACAGGTATAAAACAAATGAAGAGGGATAGTGATGATTAGAAATATCCTCTAAATCATCTCCACTATCGAACCCACATAGGATCCTGGAACAATATCAGCGTTGTCGAATCGACATAGGATCCCGGTATAGAAGTCATCACTGTCGAACCCATGGACGATCCTGATATATAATTCACCGCTGTCGAACCCACGGAGGATCCTGGTAAAGATGACATCGTTGTTAAACCAACGAAGGATCCCGGTATAGTATCATCATTGTCGAACCCATGGAGTATCCTCTCATCTTAGTCACAGCAAGCCCTAGGTTTCCCGCACACATCACGGTCGATTCCAGGAGGGTCCGCTCCATGAGCCAAGTGTCAATACATCAATAACCATGAATTCTCGAGTTGATGAATCCTGTAGTTCTGTCTCATCATAAGTAACCCGACGTGACATACGGCGCGTCAATCAGACACTCGGTCTGTGAGTTATTGGAATTTCTGTTCCAGGGGCCTGGTTGGTTTTAGGTTCAAACCAACCTGACCATACCCCAAATTTGTCCGAACCTCGAGTTGGGTATGCCAAAATAAATTTTTCGCTCCATGAATTCCATCGCCTTAGACGGTTCGTCTATCGAACACCTGTAGCCCACGATGCGGGCTAAAAAGTGTAAATGGCCATAGCGGTTCTAGGTCCGGTACGACCCAGTCGGACCGACCCGGCCTGACACGGTCCGAATCGGTCTTTGACTCGGTCCGCGGGTGTGGCCCGACCCGAGTGGTCGGCCTAGCCTAAAGGTGCGGCCCGGCCCGAAGGCACGGCCTGGCCTGAGGGCGGCCCTGCCGAAGGGCGGCCCGACCGACCCAGTGAGGAAAGGGGTGCCACCACCCTGGTTTGTCGAATAGAACCAGTGCATTGTGCCAGTTTAGGAGCTGCGGGACCTGGGTGGTCCCGTTTAACCAGCTCCACGGTGGCCATCCCGACCGGCTACCACCGCTCCTCCACCACGGCGTGACTGTGACGAGGTCCTCTTTATCTCCATGCAGCGTGACGGCGCCGAGCCACCACCACCATGGTCCAACCTTCCCGTAGCCTTCAGCTCCACCACACGGCATGACGGCGCTGCGCTTCTTCCTCCGCTACAGCCCTCCTGGCTATGGTTCCTCTCTGGTGGGGTGCAACTGCACCGCACCCCTTTGTCACGGCCCGCCCTGGCCACATTTCTGCACTCCTGGAATGGCGCGGCATGACGGCAATACACCTCATTCTTCTACCGCGGCCCTCTAGGCTGCAGTTCGTCTCCGGTACGGTGCGACAGCACCGCACCCTTTCAGCTCCACCTCAGATGTTAACCAAACATGAACCAACAGAGGGACATCGGGCTGTGTTGGTTTGGCCCGCGCCCTCCACATTAGGTGATAACAATTGGCCAATGTTTAACCTTAATAAATGATGAGGAATGTGGATTTAATTTAATCAAAACAAACCCCTACCATTTTCGATGAACATTGTCGAAGAACATGATAAGAATTCGAAGACGTTGTCGTACATTGCGCCCGTCACACGCCGCTGATCTCGGGCTCGAGTGTCATCCTCATTCTTTGTCGGAGAGGATGTCTTTCTTCGTTGGAGAGGATTTCGTTCTCCAAGAATCTCCAAAGTCCTCTGAATGTTCCACCCCCAATTGAAAGTTTCCAACTAAACAAAATAAAATAACAGGATTTGTCTTTTATTTTATTGTTGGAATGAATTTTATAAGGATTAAAATATATTAATTAATTGATGCATTAATTAATATTTAGGTGTGTTGGAACCATTATGATGGAAGATGGAAGGTTCAAAAATTAAATTGGGAGTTCCAAGGGTTAAATGGGGGTTAAGAGGGTTTGATGCTCATGTGGGCCCCACCTTATTACATCCTCCCATGGGAGGTTATGTGCGGGTGGGCCCCTCCACTGTCCTCCCCATGGAGGTTCTAACTACCACTTCAAATACAAATATGGCTAACACCTATTCTTATTCAGTTTAATTAGAAACCCCCAAAACTAACTTCTAATCTCTATAAAACTCAACTGCTGTAAAGGTCTCCTTAAGCGAATATCGGCGTTGCGAGTTCAACGGTGTCCTCAAATTTCAATTCCGAGCAATGGTTCAAAATATATAAAATTGTGCTCATATTTTTACTGAATGTACCTGAACTAATCATCAGAAATTGATTTTGAGCACACTGGACCTCAAAATCAAGCGCTGTCAGAAACTGAAAACTCGTAAAATTTCCATGTATTTAAGAAAAAAAATCCACATATTTTCCAGTTATTTAATTCTCCCCACCTCAGGGCTTTACATCCTCATACGCTACAACTCACAGTAAGGAAACAAAAGAGGGTACTGAGAACGCATCATAGCCTCCCGCTCTCATGTGATCTTCTGAAGGTTCCCGTGCTGCCAACGAACACGCACCAGAGGTATCGACCGTCCACGAATGACTCGCTCATGTCGATCCTCAATCTCTAGTGGAACCTCTGTGAATGTCACCCCGTCATCAATGTCCATCTCCTCGTGGTCAATGATGTGGGATGGGTCCTGCACGTATCTCCTCACATGTGAAACATGAAACACGTCTTTCACCCATTGTAACATAGGTGAAAGATCTAAGTATTGATCCACCTCGCCTACCCTGCTGAGGACCTAGAGAGGTTCGAGGTATCCTGGAGATAACTTTACACCTCGACAAAAATCTTTGTAGACCTCATCGTGGTGAGACCTGTAGAAAGACGTCATCACCATCCTCGAACTCCAGTGGTCTCCGTCTCTTATAAGTATAGGACTTCTGCTTGCTCTATGCAGTCCTCATCTTCTCCTAAATGATCTTCACCTTCTTCTTCGTAGCATGCACCATCTCCAGTCCCATAAGTGCGGACTCCCCTATGTTAGTCCAGCACAGAGGCGATCTTCAAGGTCGGCCTTAATGTTCCTCGAAAGGTGTCATCCCGATGATGGAGTGGTTATTGTTGTTGTACGTAAACTCTACCAAGGGTAAGTGATCCTCTTAGCTAAGCCCAAAGTAGAGGATGCATGCACGGAGCATGTCCTCGAGTGTTTGAATGGTCCTCACTATCTGACCATCTGTCTGAGGATGGAAGGCGGTGCTCAAGCGAAGATGCGTCCCAAAAGCCTCCTGTAACCCCTTCCATAGCCGGGAAGTGAAACCATCATCTCGATCGGAGACGATGATAGATGGCACACCATGAAGCGGTACGATATACTGTACGTAGAGGTATCTCAAGCTCTCTACTAAACCCTCCTCTTTGATCGGTAGTAAGTGGGGCGAATTGGTGAGTCTATCGACAGTCACCTAGATAGAGTCGTGTCCTCTGGATGTATGTGGAAGTCCCGTCACGAAATCCATGGATATCCCATCCCACTTCTACTATAGGACCTCTAAGGGCTGAACCAAGCCTGCTGTGACCTAGTGATCTGCCTTCACATGCTGACAAATGAGGCATCGCGAGATAAACTCTGCTTCTACTTTCTTCATACCTGGCCACCCGTGCTGTCGCTAGAGGTGCTTATACATCTTCTCCACACCTGGAAAAAGGATATGTGTGAAACTCTCTCAACACTTCCTCCAAAAGTGAAACCGGTACTATTGTACAGCCTCTGAAGAAAATGGACGGCTCCCCACCTTCATAAAATACATCCAGCGCCTGCTGTTTTGATATCTGAGCACATCAAGCCTCATAGTCAACATCACCACGTTTTTCTTCCTTGACATGATGAATAAGTGGAGGTGTGACTGTGAGAGACTGCAGAAAGGCTTCTCCATCTCTATCCATAAAGGATATCCACTATGCGGCCAGCTTCTCTGTCTCCTCACCTAGAAGCTGAATGCCTAATATCCTTCTGAGAGAATCTTCTAGAATTTTTCCCTTACTAGGATTATAGACTATCTCAAATTCATAGTCTTGGAGAACCTCGAGCCATTTTCATTGTCTCATATTCAGGCCCTTCAGTGAGAAGATCTACCTGAGACTCTGGTGGTCAGAGTAGACTATAAAAATCTCTCCCATCAGATAGTGCTGCCACATCGTGAACGCGAAAACCACTACTTCTAACTCCAGGTCCTGGGTAGAAAAGTTTTTGCTCATTTTTTCTCAACTATCGAGAACCATAGATAATCACTGCTTTCTCCTGCATCAGGACACATCCGAGTCTGGTCCCTGATGCGCAGTAGTAAACTATGTACCGAAAGCCCTTCTCTGGTAGCCTCCAGATGGGCATACTAGTCAACCTCTTCCTCAGCTTCTGAAAGCTCTGGTGGCATCTCTCTGGCCACATGAAAGGTTGCCCCTTCTTCTTCAATGCTAAAAGTGGTGCTGCAACACTGGAGATGTCTGGTAAAAATCTCTGATAGTACCCAGCCAGTCCCAGAAAACTCTATACCTCTGTCACACTCCTGGGTTTGCTCCCATGCAAGTACTTCCTCGACCTTTGCTGGATCCACTACAACTCCAGCATCCAAGAAGACATGTCCCAAGAATTGAACCTCTCGAATCCAAAACTGGCACTTCGAGAGCTTACCATAAAGCTGGTGCTCTCAGAGTGTGTCTAGTACTACCTGAAAATGGTAGGCATGCTCCTCCTCAATAGTCGAGTATATTAGTATGTCATCGATGAAGACTACTACAAATCGATCGAGATAAGGTGGGAATATTATATTCATGAGTCTCATGAACACTGCTGGAGAATTGGTTACGCCGAAGTGTATAACCATGAACACATAGTGACCATACAGACACCTGATGTCCTTCTTCTACACATCCTTGTCTCAAACTTTAAAATGGTCTAGATTGACCTAATTTATATCTTCAAGAACCATCGTGCTCCCTTGAGCTGATCAAAGAGGTATTCAATCCTTGAGAGTGGGTACTTGTTCTTCACTGTCACCTAGTTCAGGCGACAGTAGTCAACACACAGTCGCTAGCTTTTATCAGCCTTCTTGGAGAACAAAATCGTGGATTCCCATGGTGAAACACTGGGTTAGATAAATCCCATCCCCCGAATGTCCTCCAGCTATACCCGCAACTCACGGAGCTTAGCGGGATCCATAAGATACACTGGAGTAGATATCGGTGCCGTCTCAGGGTACATGTCAATATAGATGTCCACATATCTATAAGGAGGTATTACTGGAACCACTTCAGGAAAAACATCCGTTTATAGATTCACTACAACATGAAAACTCAGACTCCGCACATGAACCACTTCGAGGATGAGACTAGCCAACTGATGTGTGATCGGTTGCACCATCCTCTGGGTAAGTCCATACTACACTGCAAAGGATCCCTTCTCGACAGTGATGGTAAACCTCACCCCATCATTGCGGAAACACCACACTTTCCGCCTAATACATTCATTATGAGTATGAAATGTGGATAACCAGTCCATACCCAAGATGATTTCATAAGGCCTCGACGCAGCTGCGAGGTGATCCCAACCGAAGAACTTGACTCCTAGAGTAAGATCACACTGCCACCACCAGTGCATAATCATCGAGTCTTCTCCATCAAGAGTTTGTAGTCGTAAGGATCGAGCCAACGACTCCGTTAGAATCTCCAAGCTCCAAAGAAGGGCAGTGGAAATAAAATAATGACTTGAACCTGTGTCTATAAGTACTAGAACAATGGTGGGGTAGACACAGATAGTAACTTGAATCATCTAAAGTGCACCGTGGTTGTAGGACTCGAATTCCTGGAGCTGATCCCGCCTCTGTACTCCACCTCTCTATGGTCGAGGGTGGACCTCCTGATGGTGGTGGGAGTAGGGCCTGAAATCATCGCCCACCACCTGCTGCTTAGCCAGCTCCTCTGCCATGTCTGCTTGCTCCTAGCAGACCACCACGGTTGAACCTCTACCTCTACCAGGGAGGTCCCTCTACTGTCTTCTACTCATCGGCATTGCCGGTCGGGCAGTCACGAGCCATGTGACCCTGCCCACCACATTCATAGCAGTACATGCTCTTCGAATTGCTAGATCTATCTCGTGTTCCCTACACAACCGAACCTATATCCTAGGGTTTCCCAGCTAATTTTTGGGTATTCTAGGACCACTGCGACATTTGTCTACTGCCGGATGTAGAAGACTCTTCTACGTGTCTCCCTGTCATGGGTCTTGCTACTGGTATCTGCTCAGTATGAAAACTCTACACAAGAAGGGCTCTCTCTAGCACCTCTGCCTTCGTTGGGATGTTGAGGGAGATCATTGAAGCCCTGATCTCAATCCTGAGTCCCTGGTCGAAGGTCCAGGACATGATGAATGGGTCTCGTACCATATCTGTCGAGTAACACGAGAGTTCGGTGAACCTCACTGAGTATTGAGCTACTATCATGCTGCCCTATAGCAGATAAAGAAACTTTTGAATCTGCACTGCACGAAGGGTGGCTCGAACAAACTATGACCATAAGTGACTCTCGATGTCTGCCCAGAGTAGTGATGCCTCTTTGTGAAATTGGAGCATCAGGATCCACCATATTCATACTGCTGCATGCAGGAGACTCGCGGAAAGGATCACCATGAGGTCAGATGGTGTCCTAATAAGTCTGAAAACTCTCACGACAGCTTCCAGCCAATCCTCAGCTGCCCGTGGGTCCGTCTATCCCCGGAACCTATGCGGCCTTTGGTGTTGGAACTCGTGCAACACACTCAAATGATGTGCACGCTCTGCTGCTGGAGCTAGTGGTATTAGTGGCCCAGTGAGTAGTTATACTGCTGGTACCTCCACTGTGATGGGGCCCTACACCGAGGCATCATCGGTCGGTGGGCTACCATCTCATATGAAACTCGGAACCCTAGTTGGCTGCCTTCATGGGGCTATCCTAAAAAGAAACAGGTACTCCATGGTGAAAAAAATATATCGCATGAGCAGACACAAATTAATCATGAAGAAAAAATTTCAATGGATAACACACATGCAATCAATGTTTTTATGCATGGAGTCAGAAATCAGAAGTCAGAGTCCTAGTGTATGGATACGTCAGCTGCCGCACCAACACTGGTTTCCATAAACTGATAACCACACCCAAAGAACATAACACTATTGCTATTAAAAAAATCAGAGTCCAAGTTCTATGGTAGAACTGACTCCTCTGATACCAATATTTCAGGACCCGTCCTCGGGGCTCATGTCGTGACTACCCCAATCCCTCCTTCAATAGGCCAGGGGCTGGGGACTAGCACCAAAGGTGAGTCCCCGATAAAAGGGAAGGAATATCCTTTAAACCTGTAACACTAACAGTCTGAACACAAGAAGTAGAAGCAACACGTACTAAAATAGAAAAGAAAGGTGTTTTGAAAGTAAGTGGGCCAGTATACAAACCCAACTGAACAACAAGTACATGTACAAGTAAAAATGGAAAAATATATCATGGATCGTCCACCCATGAATAATAGCTCAAGGGTAGGTACAGATCTCGATCAAGTCATCCCTAAGGTATGTCATGTCTAGTCCAGCACCGAGCAGCCTCCCGTTTTTCACCCTCACCCTCGATCTCTATTGTCTGTCATCTACATAGAACACAACAAGGTGTGGGCGAAGCCTGTGCATGGGGTGAGTATGACAATACTCAGTAGAGGTCCCTGAGACCCCTGAATGACTCCCAGATTCCACTAAGTATAAAACAAAGAAGAAATACACAATCAAGAAGTATCAACCAACCCCACTTATGTATATGCCCATACACATACCTAGGTTACAAGTCACGGTCCGGATAAAACTATTGATCCCAAGCACAACTCAGTCTATAAAGGAAGTAATGTCAATCACCTTGATGATAATGATTGAAAGACAAGACTCACCTCACACAGGTATACAACAAATGAAGAGGGGTGGAGATGATTAGATGTAGCCTCTGAATCATCTCCTCTGTCGAACACACGTAGGATCCTAGAACAATATATGCGCTATCGAACCCATGTAGTATCCTCGTATAGAAGTCGTCACTGCCGAACCCATGGAGGATCCCGGTACAGAAGTCACCACTATTGGACCCACAGAATATACCGGTACAGAATTCATCGATGTCAAACCCATGGAGGATCTGGTCATCTTAGTAGCAGCCAACCCTAGGGTTCCCGCACACATCATGCTCGATTACGTGAGGGTCCTATCCTTGAGCCATGTTTCGATAAATCCACTACAAATAATTCTCAAGTTGATGTATCATGTAGTTCTGTTTCATCATAAGGAACCCAACGCGACAAATGACGCATCAATCGGACGCTCGGTCTGTGAGTTATTGGAATTTCTGTTCCAGGGGCCCTGTTGGTTTTTAGGATCAAACCAACCCGACCGTACCCCAACCGCGTCTGAACCTCAAGTGGAGTATAACAAAATAATCGTCTCTTTCAAAAAAATTCATCGTCATAGATAGTTCATCGATCGGACACCCATAGCCCACGATGGGGGCTAAAATGTGTAAATGGCCATAGTGCATCTGGGTCCAGTCCGACCAAGTCGGATCGACCCGGCCTAACCTGGTCCGAACCGGGGTCTAACCCAGTCTGTGGGTGTGGCCCGACCCGAGTGGTTGGCCCGACCAGAAGGTGCGGCCCGGACCAAAGGCGCAACACTTCTTGAAGGCACGACATGGCCCGAAGGCGTTGTCCGGCCTGAGGGCGGCCCAGCCCGTGGAAGCCCGGCCGACCATGCATGGGAGGGGGGTGCCGCCCCATGGTTCGTCGAATAGAACGTTCACATTGCGCCAGTTCAGGAGTCGTAGGACTCGAGGGGTCCCACTTGACCGGCTCCATGGCGGCCGAGACGGCCGGCTGCCACCACTCCTCCAACACGGCACAATGACGTAGCAGTCCTCTGGCTCTCCACACAACATGACAATGCCTCACCACCATCATCTCATCCCGACTTGGCCGCGGCCTTCAGCTCCATTGGATAGTGCAACGTCGCCGATCTTCTTCATTTTTCGCGGACCTCCTGGCCACGGTTCATATCCGGTGCGGCGCGACGGCGCCGTACCCCTTTTCTGTGGCCCGCCCAGGCCGTGGTTCCGCACTCCCGGTGCGGCGCGGCGTGACAGTGTCACACATATTTCATCCTCCGCGGCCGTCCTTGTCGTGGTTGTTCTCCGGCGGGGTGCGACAGCACCGCTCCCTTTCGGCTCTGCCTCCAATGTCAACCAATCAAGAACCAATGGATGAACGTCGGGCCGTGTTGGTTCAGCCCACGCCTTTCACATTAGGTGATAACAATTGGCCAACGTCGAACCATAATAAACGACAAGGAATGATTATTTAATTTAATAAAAACAAACCCCTACCATGTTTCGATGAACGTTTTCAAAGGCCTAGGAAAATAATTCGAAGTCGTCATCGTATGATGCGCCCGTCACACACCACCGATCACGGGCACAAGCATCATCCTCATTCTTCATCGGATAGGATGTCGTTATTCGTTAGAGAGGATGTTGTTCTCCAAGAATCTCCCAAGTCCTCTAAATGTTCTACTCCCAAAAGAAAGTTTCAAACCAAAGAAAATAAAATAATAGGCTTTGTCTATTATTTTATTGTTGGAAAGAACATCAAATGATTTCAAATTGATTAATTAATTGAGGAATTAATTAATCTTTAGGTGTGTTGGCAGGATTATGAGGGAAGATGGAAGGTTCAAAAATTTTATTGGGCGTTCCCAGGTTTAAAGGGGGTTAATGGGGTTTATGCTCGTGTGGTCCCCACCTTATAACATCCTCCCAGGGGAAGTTATGTGCGGGTGGGCCCCTCCACTAACCTCCCCATGAAGGTTCAAACTACCACCTCAAATAAAAATATGGATAACACAGATTTTTATTTAGTTTAATTAAAAATCCCCAAAAACTAACTTCCAATATTGATAAAACGCAACTACGATAACGGTATCCATAAGAAAATACCCGCACTGTGAATTCAACAGTGTCCTCAAATTTCAATTCCGAGCACTGGTTCAAAACATATAAAATCATCATTGTACATTTATAGAACGTACCCAAAAGAAACTTCAGAAATTGTTCGGGGAACACCGGTCCTCAGAATAAAGCGCTGTCAGAAACTGCGGACTCATAAAATTCCCATGTATTTATGTAAAAAATTCAATGGAATTTCTAGGTGCTTACAACTTTAGTTTTTTTCTCACAAAAGTGAAGCCTACTCCCATATCACCAAATATTCTAAAACTGTAAAATAACATAGTGGACTTAGAATTAAATCCTTAAGAAGTGATCTTGGTCGTGAGTATAAAAGTCAAGAATTTGAATAATTTTTCACACAAAAGGGCTATAGACCTAATTTCTCTGCCCCTAAAACACCTCAACAGAATGGAGTTGTAGAATGAATAAATAGAACCATACAATAGATTTATAGAACCATGCTTAGTGAATATGAATTAAGAATTTATTTTTGGATTAATCTGTAAATACATCATTCTATAAAATTAATAGATTATTGATTAGACCCATTATTGAAAGAACTATATATGATTTATTGAACAATAGAAAACCCAAAGTAAGATACTTCAATATTTTTTTAGCAATGTATATATCCTTAATAATAAGGAAAATCTGGATAAATTTGAATCAATGAGTGATTATGAAATGATTCTAGGATATTGAATCTCTATTAAAGCCTATAGAGTGTTTAACAAAGGATCATAATGTGTGAAAGAATCTATCCATGTAAATTTTTTGGAAACAGATCCACAAGAGCCTAAGACAACTCTAGAGAATCCAGGGGATGATATGTCATATCTGGACATCAATTCAAAATCCACTGACCATCCTGTAAAGGAATCTGTGAAAAAATCCAATTCTGGAAATTCTTCAGATATCAGTCATATTGAACCTGAACCTATTGAAGAACCCAAAATACATATTTCTTATTTTTCTAGAAATTTTTGAACTCTTATGAACCATCCATTAGATATATTTTAATAAGAATTATATAATGAAACTAAAACTATAGTGTCTCATGGAAATTAGGTTGAACATCACGTCTTCTTGTCACAACATGAACCTAAAAACATTAATGATTCTATCAATTGTGAATTTGGGTGATGGATATGCAAGAAGAAACTAATCAGTTTCAACGGAACAATATTTGGAAACTTGATTACAGACCCAAATACACATTTACCATAGGCATTAAGTGGGGTTTTATAAATAAATTAGATTAAGATGTTAACATAGTTAGAAACAAGGATAGATTGGTTGTATTAGTCTATAGTCAAATAGACGAATTGACTATGAGGAAAAAATTTCACCATTATCTAGACATGAAGCCATCAGAATTCAGATTTCCTATGTTGCACATCTAAATTATAAAACTATATAAAATTGATGTTAAAAGTACATTGGTAAATTGGTATATAACTGAGGATGTGTCTGTTGAGAAACCCCTTGTATTTACAAATCCTCATTTTCCAAATCTTGTTTTTATATTATCAAAAGATTTATATGGTTTAAAATAAGATCCAAGAGCTTAGTATGACATATTAAGTACTTTTCTTACTTCCAAAGGTTTTACAAAAGGAATATATGATCCTACCTTTTTAATAAAGCAAATTTCCAATGATTTTTAGCAATTTAAATATATGTAGATGATATTATCTTTGGATGTTCAAAAAATTAATTACGTATTTAATTATCTAAAATGATGCCAAACGAATTAAAAATGATTTTAATGGTTTGAACTAAAATTCTTTCATGGATTTAAAATATTTCAAAATAATTATGGTATTATATTAAATCAATGAAAATATACTACAGATATTCTAAAAAAATTCTATTCGATAACACTAAAAGTAGGTACACTCCAATGAGCACTACGTGTAAGTTGGATATTGATGAAAATGGAAAATATTTTGAATAAACCACTTACAGAGGAATGATTATAATCCTACTCTACATAACTTCTAGATGAACTGACATTATGTTTAGTGTATGTATGTGTGCTGGTTTTCCAGAAAACCCTATGGAATCTCATTTAAATGTTGTTAAAGGAATCTTCAAATACATCAAGAATACACCCAATCTAGGACTATTCTATCCCAGATGAAAATCCAATTAGTTAGTTAGTTTATTCAGATGATGATTTTGGTTATTGTAAAATAGATATAAATAGAACCTCTGGAATATGTCACTTTTTCGGGAAGTCGCCAGTATCATGGTGTAGTATGAAACAAGACTCTATTTCATTTTCTACCATCGAAGATGAATACAAAGCTTATAGTTATTGGTGTGCACAAATTTTGTGGATGAAACACACATTACTAGATTATGGATTTCAATTCAGGCTTGTACCCATGAATTGTGACAATACATGTTCCATTAGCATCCCAACAAATCATGTTTCACACTCTAGGACAAAACATACTGATGGAAGACATCAATTTTTGGGAGACCATTTTCAAAAAGGTGATATCACATTGGAATTATTAAAACTAACTTACATATCACTGATATATTCACCAAACCATTAAATTATGAAATAATATATTACATCATACATGAATTGGGAATGATTAATCTTATGTAATAAGTGTATTATTTCACAACATAATGTTTCATAGTTTACGGTCTTACAGTTAATATCTCTCAGTTATTGTCTGGCACAATTCTGATTCGAATAATACTGTCGCAATGTTTTTATGTCACACAGTAGAGATCTCATCGTGAAAACCTAATAAGGTCTCACAGTGAAAACTGGTTACAGTCTCACCATGAAAACCTGTTACAGTCTCACTATGAAATTTGTTCTGGTATTACCATAATGACACGTTATCATTTTCTATACATATTATAAACTATACCACTATAATTAATTGTTTTTATTCTTTTACTTTCCCTCTATATTGATTTTACAATTTTTGATATCCCTAAATGATAAAAAGAAATTAAGTTTCACTCCATTCTTCACTCAATCCATTTTATCACAAACATAAAACATCTCTCTATCTCAAACCATTGTTGAATGCCCAGAACGAAATTCCAATCCCCATCAACTCCTAAGAAGAAAATATAAATGAAGATGATTAAAATAGCACCGAAGAGAGTGCATGAAGGTCCCTTGAATCTGAATATGGTGAAAAAAAAGTGGTACCTGAAAATTAAATCTTCCTCAAGTTGCTATTGTGAAGTTAGTATTTAGAATTGAATGTACTAAAAGAGAAAGTATGTCTGGATTGGTTCACAAAAGAGGGAATGCCAATTTTCCCAAATATAGTTTCTCAGTTTTATCTATTTGTTCAATTCCTTTTTGATACAGAAGATGGTTTGTTTGTGAGAAGCTAGATCAATGGCCAAAGATGCACTTTTTCTTCAAGGTTATGGGTTTCCTTCTTAAGGATACATCATTATGGAATTTTTCAGGACTACTAGAGAGGTCCTCCTCCTCCGAGTGATATCATTGTTTTTGAAGAAGCTTTGAGAATCTTGACTGGAAATGGAACAAACAGAAGAGCTATTTCTTCTAAGCTAGATAGTGAAACTAGACTATTGTTTATGTTTGTTGTGAATTTGATTTGTCCGTTAAAAGAATATTTTTCTACAATCAAGTATTAGGATGTATTTTTTATATATCTTAAGAAGAATGGACACAAGATTAACCTATGAAAGTATGGTATACATCGAATGTGTTAGTCGATTAAGAAAATCTCAATGTCAACCTCCATGATCTACTCATGGTTAATCATGGGTATTTTTTATGCTAAAGGGTTGGTTTGACCAGATAAAGAATTCATTAAGGACTATGAATTTTTTATCTCAAAGGATACAGTCAATAAAATGAAATTAAGTTGGAATCCCTGGAGAAAAGAATGGGTAGAAGATAATGGGAGAGTTTATAAAATTTTCAGCTTGTTTAAGCATTCTTCAACACCTAAATACATTTCAGAACCTGGTCTGGAACTAGATGAGATTGCTAACTATCTTGCTGAGGAAGAAGAAGAAGAGGTAATTTCACATAAAGGGGATATTGTTCTAGTTAAATAAGAATGTGGACCTATTCCTCCTGTATTAATTGAGAGGGAAGTTTCTTTTCCTAAGAAAAGTATTGTTTTGGAAGAATAATAATCATCTTCTAAAGAAGAATCTATTGTTAATGTAAGTTAAAATGATATTCTAGAAGAGAATCTAGAAGATGATCTTTCTCCAAAGAAATAATATACCTTTGAGGAACACATAGAGGACCAAGTCGTTTATGAGGTTAGCCCCTCTGCTATAGAAATAATGGATCAAGCCTTTTAGTAATATAGAAATGAAATGGGAAAGTCTATTAGGGTTGAAATTTTGGAAACAAATCAAAGATCAGAATCTCTTAGTCATGTAAGTGATGCACTTGTTGTGGGGGAACAACAACCAAATCTAGAAAGTGTTAATTTTCCTAATCCAGTTGATCCAAGATCTGTGGATACATGGTATAGCTTCCATAGATATTTTGATGCGAATGACTCCCAAGAATCCATAGTTAACGGTATATAACTATCTACCGTGTTTCAATTGAAACATGTATCTTCTCTTGTAATTATCTCTACGATGGAACATCAGCCTTTATTAGATTCTAACCCGAAACTTCACAAGACCCTTATTCCTTAGTGAGTAAGGATGATTTAATATACATTAGATCTACCAAATTAGAGGGATTTAAAAAACTCATGAAAACTCAATATGCTCCTACAAGCATCTTGAGTGAAAGGGATGTTTCCCAATTGTTAAAAAATATCATACGGATGATTCGTCCCAAAATGCATCATGAAATTTCAGAGGTCATAATTGAGAAGAAAAATATAAGCGATGAAGTGATTTTTCTCAATGATATGGTTGATAAAATGAAGAGAGTGTTGAAATCAATACCATAACATGTTGCTCATCATGTTAATGGTCAGATTACACATGAAGTTTCCTCCCTGATTCAACCTAACCAAACTTGCTTAGCTGACTAGTTGGTTGAAAGATACAAGAAAATAGTTTATGAAATGTGTGATCTTGTTATTTTTCTCAACAAATTAACTGATGAGTATAAGGTATGACTTCAGAAAGTACTTAATATACTTATTTCCCTTACTTCAGCTGTTACAGCTTCTAGTACCTCTATACAATTATATCACCCCACCTTGGATAGTGATCTACTCAGAACGGTTGTTAAGGACGAAATTCAATAAGTGCTTAGTGGCTTTGACAGAGAGTCTCTATCATTGTTTGTCAATAATAGTGACAAAGTTCTTGATATTGTAATAATTAATTCCAAGAATGAAAATGATTCTCATGAAAAAATTACTATTAACATGGATTTATACTTTAATAGTATTTTCTCAAAGCATGATATGATAAACCATTTCAAGTACCATTTAGAGAATCTAAAAATCCATCATGTGACTCAGCTTTCAAAACTGAAGTTAAAAATATGAAGGATTTCACTCCTAGGTTGGACTAGTTCATGGAGAAAAAAGATGAATTTGAGAAAGCAATGCAGTATGGTGGTGAGATTATTGCTAACTTTAACAAGCTATTGGGGCCTTATCTTCAGGTACAAAGAACTAATATTGTGGCTCCTACATCTACACTCTTAAAACTTGGTTTTCCTCCTTCCTCATTAACTTCATTTTCCTTTACTTCTATGTCTGTCTCTCAGGCTCTGAGCCTGATCGGACTTGTTATCCATGATAATCAATTAACTCATTCTTCAACCAAACCTACCTTAGCCACTTCAGTTTTGAAGTACTCCATCTTCATTCTTTGACAGGTGGTTCAATTCTTTCTTCAACTTCTACCTCTCCTCCTGTGGCTTCTCATTATGCTGCTGCCAAGGGAAAAGAGAAGACAACCAGTACCAAAGAATAGTGAAAACTATCATTTGAAAGGGATATTTTTGGTATCTGTGTTGTCTAATTTTTGTAATGACACATACTTCTCCATCTAATGCACTGTGAACTCAACTTGTCTATTCTCTTGTTATAATTTGGTAATATTTTTGATAACACCCAAAGGTGTAGATACATGCACTCATGCACTCTAAATGAACACTAAGGGAGAGAAACATCCACTATGAATAGATATCTCACTCAAAATATTTTTGATCATCAAAAAGGGGGAGATTGGTTGACTTCTCATGTTTTAATCATGTTTTAATCATAAAAAATCCTATACATTCTGTAAAGTCTGTTAATCCTTTTTAATCTTTTTCAAATCATGTGTACATATGGTTGGTTTCTTTATGATTTAAATAAACTTATCCCAGAAATTAAGTGCTATGTTTGATTATTGTAAACTATTTTTATCTTTGGTCTGTAATTATTCTTTAATGAATGATTATGTATAATTCACTCTACTAATACTGCTTCTCAAGTCTATATACTGAAATTGGATATGTCTAAGAAACGTTGAGTCTGCCACCGGTTCTGTTTTTATTACAAAGGACCTAGACAGTGTGACCAAACACTATGACCAAAACACCGTGACAAAGACATCGTGACCTAGACACCGTGACCAGACACCGTGACCAGAAACCGTGACCGAGACACCATGACAAGACACCGTGATGAGACACCGTGACCAGACACCATTACCTAGACACAATAACCAGACACCTTGATCCAAACACCACATCTATGCTACCGGTTCCTAAACTCTACACAGCCATGCCATCATAACTATCTCACCGCTCAATGTCATATATGGAGACACCATTTCATAGTGACACCATTTCGTGGTGACACTATTTCAATGTGACACCATTTCTAGACATAATGTGACACAATTCTTAAATATATTTTTTCATTTTAAATTTTATTTCTAATGGTCATATTTGAGTCTTATAAATTCACTGACATCATTATTATTTCATTGTAGACATGGAACATGATAGTATGAGGTATGAGGTACAGAATACATGCATCCAATCAGCTCCAACACATGCATACCATGAATAAAAATCTAAAGTGTGGCCCTAAAACAAGTGTGTGTGATATAGTGAAGAAGCGTGAACCAATACATGCAACAATATACATCCGAAGAACACACATGGAATTATTGTATCCCAATGCTGGGATACCATTGTTCAGAGTCAAGAACATCTTCAAAATACCAAATACATGAATAACACGAGCTAGATCTAAGTAGAAACCATGAAATCAGACTTTTGATACTTTGTTTCATGCTAGAAGACTCAATTATTTCATCTGCTTCATCTTTGATGTCCAGAGATATATAGAATAACAATCAGAGAACTTCTAACCTTATCTCATCATCATTGCTCTGTTGGGTACTATTTTAATCTTTCAATCCATGTGTGTGTCTATATTAAAACACACACTGTCTCCTATACTAAACTAAAGGATATAATATATCCTTCCTCTCATATCTTTTTACACTTATCCACTCCGATGGATAACAGTGGAAGAGGACCCTATGTGAACTGTTAGTTTATACCCACAAAAAAATATGGAAGAGGTCGTGTGACCTTGATAGTCCTATGAACTGTTGTTTACCCTAATCTAGGATGTGGATCAAGATTGTTCATATAAACTTCTTCGAGGATGGTGATCACTAATTGTGGTGGATTAGGTCTTTGCATGAGACTGAACCACTTTTTTATATCCCTATGCTATTTAATTTAGTTTTCTTTGTTTTACTATGTAATTCAGAAATCACTAGATTCTCATTGATAATTAATCTTTGATAGAAGTTATAATTTTTTTCCCTTATTAGAATAACATAAAAAGTAATATCAATAACTGATATTGAGATTACTGAGAATTAATCTTTCCTTTAAAAAATTATTTAAACATTCAAACTTTCATTAACATATTACTTTGATTAACTAGGTTTTATTTATTTTTTGGGTAACCATTTAAGAAAACATTTTAAACATAAATTTCTAAAGATACTCAATTCACCCCCTCTCGAGTACTATACTTAGAACAAAATATATGTATTGTGATTTAATTTATTTATAAAAACTGAAATTTATTATACATTAGGATTTAACATGTATCAAAGATGTTGAGACTATGGAAAAGGATTTCAATCACAATTTTCAGTTTTGTGAGACACCTTCCATATTAACAACCTATTCTATTTATATGATATATATAATTCCCTAGAATATATTTTATTATTATTCTGTTGAATATTGTGTGGATTTACATATCCATTTTAGTATATCTCTTTCATGGGTTTTATAGTTCAAATGTTACCAAATTTTTAGATGTTTTTAACCTCAAATTTCTTTATTTAAGACATAAGATGTGTTATGAACTTATCTTCTTTTATGATTTTCTTATACTTCCCCTCAACGTGATATATGATGAATATGTTTCTAGTTATTATATTTAATGTCTTATTTCATATTTATATTTGATTTTTCTTATGATTCATATGAATCTAAAGTTGTAAAGATTTTATGTTACAAATTCATTATTTAACAGGATTTTTTATGATTATGTTTCCTACAATGAATGTTTATTATTATTCTCTAAATAAACTCCTAGCTACAATTATTCTCAATTTATTTCAAAAAAAGAAAATTCCATTTATTTCTCTCTCTTTATGTATTCAAGTGTACAAAAAATTATTTCAAGAAAAATCAATTTCTTTTCCTTTTTAGTCAAAACCCATTTTTATTAGATAATAACTAGTGAAATAGGATCTCCAATTCCATGCATAATGATATGGGGTATAATTTTGTTGTGATACTATTATTTAAGAAAACATATGGAAATAACTATCAAAATTTTATGTTCTCAATAAATCATAAAATAGGGTTAATATAACATGTTAAAATATGAATATTTGAAATTTTTATTTTAATTTACTCTTCAATTAAATATTTTACATATTTTACATTTATTAAATATTTTTCAATTATTCACTTATACAATAATTACCCACATGATATGAATGAATTAAATTTCTTTATAATGTAGATATTAGTGTTATTTATGTTTAAATATTTATATATTTTATTAAATAGTATTCCATTATTTTATATTGTTTCATGAATGGTATAATATTTTATTTTTTATGATAAAAAAAATTAGTGATTTATTTTTCCATAAAATAAAAATGATAATTTATTATGACAATTTATAAATAATTGGGTTTAATATTACATTTATATTATGATCCCTTGTGACACCATAAGACATGATAATATTTTCCCATTAATGTTAAATTAATTTTACTACTAGATTTATTTACATAAAAAAAAGTTACCTTCAAAAGACAAAAATCAATGATATTGTCTTTTGGAACACACAACACTATGTTTTCTAGTGTTATAGACTATACATAGTTCCTTTGATAGCTTGTGTTACATGAAAGACCAAGTTTTACCAAACTATTATATACTATTATTATTATTTTATAAGAAAGTTATCATATACCCTTAGTAATTACATGTATAAAAAAGATAAACTAAATTTGGAAATTATTTTTTACATATGTTTTATAATTCATCATTTGGGAATTAATTATAAATGAATATAGAAACTAATTGAATTTAATGGAACTATTATTTTTAGCTATTTTCATGCCCCCAATGATGTTTTTATTAAAAAATTTAAATAATTATTTTTTGTGAATTATATTAATGGAATATATATATATATTATATATCTAATCAATTATTTTTTACATTCATACTATAGGATTGATTTATATAAGATAAGATCAAAATTTAGCTTTATGCATAAAACTGAATTTTTCTAAAGGTAGTTTTACTGCCTTTTAACTACATTCCTATTTTAAAACTAATGTTTGGAAGTTTTTAAAAATTATATATTAAAAAATAAAAATTATTTTTTATATTGTGACATAAAAATTATATTAGGTTTAAATATTTGTTTTTTCTGAGGTGTTTCATTTTTGATGAATATTGAAAATATTGAAGTTTAATTGAAAACTGATTTTATGTATGAAAACTTTATTTTGTAAAATAATATTTGTAATCAATTTAAAAGTATTATTATGTAAAAATTAAAACTATTAATATATTTTAGGTAATTGGAATAATTTTTATAATTAATTTAGATATGAGAACATAGTAATCATTTAATCATTTTCACTTTAAAACCCGTCTTTCTCGTTATATCTATGGTATTAATATAAAAATAATTTCTACCAAATATGTTGCTAAATATTTACAAAAAATTATTCCATATTTTGAATAAAAATTATTATTTTTTTGTCTAGTCTGATCAAATTATTTTTTCGTAAAAAATATTAGTGAATGGAATTAAAATTAATTACGCTGATTACAATGAAAATGAGTTTACATAGTGGTTAAAAATTAATCTTAAGAGACAAAATGACCTAGAAACATGTAAAAAAATCCATTTTATAGAAATATTTCAACAATAATGCATCTTGAATATATTTTTTTTATTATTAGAATCAAATTATGTAAGTGAGATATCTCCATAGTGTTTACCTTCTAATATTTACAAGAATGACACTCCCCCACCATTATAAAATGAAATTCACCCCCACCACCTAACATATTAAAACCTATAAAACCATTGTATCATCCAAAACCTAATAAAAATACGGCTTTTGTCAACACTTTGGTAACAATGAAATATAATTAAGGCTTTTGTCATAAACTAAGAGGAGTTACCTAAATAAGAGTTAACATTCTTTAATGAGCACTTTTGTTTTATTTTTGTATCCACCCCTTAAATTATTTTTATACCATTTTTTTATATTAACATCTTTATCCTAAATATAACGATATTTATTATGCAATTTTTACAAACTACACTCTCAAACACTTCTTTCAAATGGGATATCCAATCATCATTTCTGTGGACGGTGAACTACCACAAAGTTAAATGATGTCATTTTTTCTACCAACTCCCCAATAAGAGGTTGGGAATAATGATGAATTTAATGATTATATATGATATATATTATATATATAATTTATTTATTATTATTTCATTATTTTATAACACATAAATTCATGGTTTCAATTTTTTGGAAAGCGATCACATCATTTGTGGATATGTGGACTATTGTGTCCTTAAAGGGATGTGACTTTTTCACACATTACAAGAAATATATTAAGGATGGGTGAAAAAACATTATAAATATGACATAAAATTATTATAGATTTCCAATATACATCTTTATCATTTTCTTTATTTTTATACAACTACAAAATTGAAGCGGTGTTCAGGTGTACATATGGCCTTCTATCTCCATGAATGGTGCATTTCATCACCTATAACTAATTATTATAAATTACTATAAATAAATATATTATATATATATATTATACATCATCTTTTAAATTATTTATGTCATTAAATTAGTACATATGTAATAGAACAATAAAATAACAAAACATACTCGAAAAACAAGGCAATTAACACCCAAATAAGTGAAAATAAAAGAATATTGTTATCAAATAGGTAATATGATTTTATAAAATGATCATATTTGATTCATTATATGGAAAATATGAGTACTGAGGTCAATTTTTTTTTATGCTTGATTATAAGGGTTTTTACTTCTTTCACATTCATTAATTTCAGGTCACCATTGTCGTTCTTAACAGAAACTCCCAACAATTACCACTTCCATAACATGGTACATACCTGATTTCCAATATTAGGTGTTCCATTTATATTTTATAACCAACTATTCTTATAAACTCATATTATTTTATAGGACGGGAGTTTGGGATGATCACATCATTTTTTGTAGGATTTTTGTCTACTATGTGAATCATTTATAGATTTACGATATGTTGTAGAATATCTTCTTAATCGATAAATAGGACCATTTATCCTAAAAATTATCATAGGTTAATCCTTTTTATATGAAACATTTGGGGATGTCATCATTGAATCCATATGTATAAAAAAATCTTTATCCATTTCATATTAATATGTGTTTTCCTATATGGTAGATCCCTATAATGTGGCACTTCATAATTTTATGCCATGTTGGGGGAATTTAATATGTATAGTATACAATTTGTCCAATATGAGGTGTCTTATGTATCTTAATTATAAAATGAATCAACAACTATGTATTTTTTAAATTATCGTGCAATTTAACATCATGTGGAAAGGAGAAAGGTGTGGAACTTACACATCATTTATTTAAGCTTGAGTCTCAAGAAGACATCTAATGTTACCTGATTATGGAACAAATCAAATTTATCCTATTCCATTCATTCCCTTGAAAATATATCCATTTTGTATTCCCTGATATTTATGTATTCATATCATTCCACTCATAGGGGCTTACACACTGAGGTTCACCTTGTATGTGGATATTCAGAATGCAAATGATATGACAATTGATACTACCTAGGATAACCTGAGAAGGATAATTGTGAGAAATATGGGATAATAATTAATTAAACTAAGTGTATATGGCTGAATAACATATGTACTGGGAAGGACTTTGGGATTTTTAAAATGGATCTCTTGTCTTATAAATGTGTACTTTGTATCCCGATTATATTAGGAATAAGAGTTCTCGTGGTGCGATTTACTTGTTAGTCCGCTGGTGGATGATATTGAAGGGTATGATCATGTTATTGGTTGGGTACCAATGGTAGAAATGTTGGAGAAAAGAGGAGACACACACTGAAGTGGATTCCTATTTGATACTAGGAATTATGATAGAATCCAACATATCCTGGTTATGGTAGGAATAAGAGTCATCATAGTTCAATGGCTCGGGGGTTACACAATTATGATTCCATTTGTAAATGATATGGTCATTACAATTACCTATTCCCATATGTGCTATTATTATTATGGTAAACAAGGAATTAAAAAATACCTGTTTATTGGTAATGGGAATTATGTTATGGGATTTCCCTTTGGATGTTTATTATGGATCATGGTTCTTAGGAAGGTTTCCTAAGTATCTTGGTTATAGAAATAATTTGAGTCATCATGTTTAATTTATGACTGAGGATTACACACTAATATTTCCCATTATGGATGTTAGAAAAGGTTATCAAGTCATGGGATTCCCAATTTGACAAGTCCTCGTTGTCTACCACACATATGCTAATTTTCGGCATAACAATCATTGATTATATTCTATACATGTATGAAGATGGCTTCCTGATATGTCTAAAGACAATCACCAGATCCATTTGACTTTTCCAAGGGACAACACATAAAATTTAAGTAGAGTATGAAGGTCTTCCCATGACAAAGGATACATGCCAAAAGGACATCGCAAGACCCGGTTGACTAGTTTGGAGGACATGAAAATATCAATGATGAATTTTCCTGCTAATATCGCAAGATATTGACATGTTCTCAGAGAATCCATTGAATGTTCATAGTTATCATTCAAGGAGGGTGTCTTATTATCTAGTTGACTTGAAATTGTGTCATCACGAATGTTGTATGAAACATTCAGAGGGCGTTTTGAGAGATATTGTGGAATGTCTGATGGTTGATGCATGATCAGAATGACATGTCTGAGGGGAACAATGAATTGCAGAATTCATGTCTTGAGGGAGTCCCAAGATATGCATAAGTTATATGAATGATATCTTGAGAGTTAATTTATATACCATCGAACTACTATTAGACTCATTGGACATATACTAGTGTCATCGTATGATCTGGGAGACATGTATGAGGGACATCGCAAGGTATGGATGGTGCGTCTATATGGTTTCATTAGACATGGGTTGCATTCCATGTAGGGATTTCAGAGTCTTAATTTGAAATATTCACAGGACTACGGATGATCCCAACAGTATGCCAAAGAAATATTGCATGGTCAAGGAAACATGTACAGGTGATGTCGTGTGACCTGGGGGGTTCACGCAAAGTTCATAATAATCAATATATATGTTCTTCACATAAGTCTCATGTATTATTTCCCCTTTTTTCTGCTATTTATTGAATATTCCCTAGGTAGGATTAGTTATAGCTTATTTATGTCTTCATTGATTTAATATATATATAAGACATTCTTTGCCTAACCCGCCAGAACTCCATTGCTTGATCTTTGATGATCTTGAGAAGTGCCTACGCATGCTACATGATTTCCCACATTTCTTATCCTAATTTTAATTTATATAAAAACATCATTATCACAATATAACCCACTCTAGTAAATCTACTCTATTGTCTAGGTGTGTTAGTGTGAGTTTAAATTAAAATTCCATGAATTTTTCAGGTTGGGGAGGGAGATATATATGCCTCATCAATATGAAGTTTTTTCTCTTTTCATGGATCTCATCGTGAAAATCTATGCTAGAGTCTATGAAGGGATTTAATGTCATGTATTTAAATATATCCTTCTATTGTTCATTCAATGGTTTTCACATGATTTTTAGCAATTGTGCTATCATCCCGTAAACACCCAATTTATTTGATTATAGGTAATTAATTGGGTCATGACTAATCATGTGGGAATTCCAATGAACTTTTTGTTTTTAGTTAGATAAGTACCCATGACTTTATGAGATAATTTCTCCTTTTGAAAGACATTTAATTTATCTTATATATCTTGTCCAGACCCTTTTTTGAGATAAGGATGTCTTTTCATGGGGACTTTTCCAGATTAGTCCATCACAAAAAAGGGATTTTTTTAGGTATTGTGAAGGACACCATCATGTTGTGTGAGGTTTTCAACTGCAATAAGCTCTCAGAATTTACCTTTTATTTTCGTTTTCTTAATATTTCAGGGGTATGGGTTCTGATGAATATGTATGCGTGTTGTCAATGAAAATATCAATACCTATCAGTGGTGATTATTGAGATCCAAAAATATTCATATGTTAATGTGAAATCATTTCACGAACAGTTCATTCTATTTTTCCTTAGAGTTAGAGAGGGAGCGCACGTCCTCCTAGACACATCCATATAACTTCATGTGATGAGTTTGACATGATTAAGGGATATTTCATTACCAAGACGACAAGATACATGGGATTCAGTTGTGTCTCACAGGCCATATGGGTACATCAAGTGAGTATTATGACAAAAAATATCTCCCATCATTCCCCTTTTATTTCTTTCTTATATTTGTAAAAGGATTGGGGACCTTGTAATAATTCTTCAGTGTTGTAAAAGATAATGACTCTCCCAAACAGTGATGCATCATGTGACCTAAAATGTTTTTTATGGTGATGCAAGAGAATTATCATGGATAAACCATTCTTCTTGTTCATGGAGCCAAATGGGGAGCATATGGACTCTTGTACTTGTATAAAGCCATTCACATGACAGTTGTGGAATGATCACAAGATCTTGTTTCATAAGGAGGAAATTTCATCTAGGGCTTGGAATGTATCACAAGATGCATGGGTACATCACATGATTTCTATAACTACAATAGACTCCATCCTTCTGGGTATTTTCTCCATATTTTGTAGTTATTTTTGGATGGGTTTTCAAGACTGTTCTTATTAACTGGTCGGGTGACTCCTGGGTGCCCATTTGGAAACCATCACATAATCAGAGAGTGTCTACAAAGAATTAAAATGAATAAAAGAAAATCTTAAAGGGGAACTGTGGGATCCTTCGAAGGTCTAGCACTACATAAGAATCCATTAATTGGACATCTAAAGGTCTCGTGATTTCAGGTGTCTTGGAGTTTTATGTGATCTTCATGTTCTATCCACCTTTTCTTCCATTCATTATTAGGGGAAATAATAGACATATTCTGGTATTTAATTAATTATAAATTGGTTAATGCTCATTTTTTGGGCATTAATAAATTCCTCCTCCACCCCTCAAGAGTAATTCCCGTGTGGATAAAGTATATTTTATGAGGAATGTGAATTCCCACCTAAGGATTTGGTGTTTTCTCCAATCATTGTCTTTGGGGGATGTTTCATCTATTAGGCACTAATTGGAATTCCATAAAATTCCCAATAAATGTGGGATTCGATAGTGTTTTAGTCATTAGAAACCCCACTTCTCAAATATCTTGTTACCTATCTCTATCAGGCAATCCTTTTAGAAGACACTTTTGTAATAACCAATTATGATATCTATTTGAAATACCTTCCTTCATGGAATCTTTTTGAGAATCTATTTTCCTAGACACATATTTAACTCAATAATGAGCTATGTTTCATTAATTTCTTGTACTTCGGAAATATGCAAGAATAACTACCTTTTATGGTTTCACAGGATCTTCTGGGTTGATCAAAAAATCATTTTCCACTATTTTTAAGATAATGTGACCTTATCAAGGTAACATGATCTAGATTTTCTAAGGTGTCACAAGATATCACAATTTTATATAGTGTTATGTGGTCTGTGAGATCATTATAGACTATGAAATTTTAATATCCTTTATGAAATCGATAATTACCTTCTAATTCATATAATGCAAATGAAAAGATTATAATATTATGTCTTTTTATCTAAAAATTTTGTATCATCATTCTCTAGAAATATTCCACTTACATTTTTTCATATGGCCTATAGATATCATCATTGATCATCTTATGTGGTTATTCAAATGTCCATGAGTGATAGAAAATGAAACAATGATACTCGATACCATTTGAAATATAAAAATAGGGTTCTAAAAAGGACTCTTCAATTCTTGATCCATAATTATCCTTTATTATAATGGCTTCCTCTATATGGGTTTTTCTTTCTAGATGGAGTTTTCATTCCATATTTAGACAAAAATCTTAAATCTTTTTTAGAATAAATTTTTATAGACTATATTCAAATGGAAAATTTTTAGGATTGATGATTGGCCATACCTTTAACCTAAGGGTTGGTATATATGTTGTAAAACACTCAATTGGATCGAAAAAACTATGATTTTTCCCACTATCCAATCGCACAAAGATATTAGAGTATATTCACTAATTCTATGAACAACCCAGGTGAGGGATGGAACATAAAATGGGATATCTATGTTGGTGGTATCATTTAAAAATAATTAGTGTGTTGATTTATGGTATGGAAATGTTTCATAGTGATTATTTTTGAGTTACTTGATACAGAATTTTTTGAAGCCGAATTGATTTCCAAATTTTTTTTCACCAGTATGATGTTCTTTGAAAACTAATCAATCGTTGGTGTCAGAAAACCAAATCATTCCATTTTTTCCATTGAGACATGTGAATCAGCCTCGAGGGTATCTATCAACTGGGTGGGGTACCCCCTCTTGGAGAGATGTATGATGACTTCCTCCATGCAAAAGTTGTTGGGGATGCCCATTTTTAAACTTCATTCTTGGAAAGGGACATGATTATACACATGATGTGAATGTTATGAGAAGATATAAATATTCACACATTAATATCATTAAGATAATGGGTAAGAATATTCCATTTTTCACAAAAGAACGTAAAAAACTTCTATATAGCCCCATCGATGTCATTATCATGGGTTTTGTGACTATGCCAATTCATATTGGCCTACTTTGTATGCCAAGACTGTAACCTCAGGGATATATTGTGTGAAGCTATAGATATCACCATGTTACGAGTTGTCATTCTGTATTTTCATGTTCATAAATGGGTATTTTTTCCGAGTGTGGGATGTATACTTATGAATTTGAGTTATCATGCTAGAGATGGCAGTATGACTAGCAGAGGGATGGTGTCTAAATCTAGAATTACCAACACTTATGCAACATTACCAGCTCCTGGTTCACATTCAAAAGGGTAGTATCCCCTATAATATCAGTCGTTCAATCTATTTTTATTTGGTTGGATAGTGGCGCTTTTACAATGCCATGAATAATAAAATACCTTTTTGATCCCTAGTTTTTTATCATTTCCTAGGTTTTTGAACAAATTCGGGGTCAGTTCCTGGTCACCTAGCTCTAAAGAGTATACTGATATGCTGAGTTGATCTGAAAGCATTTATTTCTTCCCTTATCCAAAACCTATTGGTCCTGTCATTGATAATGTTGGTGATTCTATCCAAAAATATCCATACTAGATCTCCCGTCATGATTGGTTTCTTGTATCTTGGATTCAAGAGTTGATCGTCTTCAAGCCATAAACACCTTATTGCTCTACTATTTTGTTCATCTGCACCCAAAGGCCCCCTCTTCCCTCATCAGAATAAGAGGAGAGCGACACCCTAGTATCATCCCCTAGTTAGGGATGTTTTCATGTGATGGCCTTGATATTGAGATCGCTCTTCACCCTACTAATGCTCATTCTCTTCTTGGTCAGTATTATTCCCCAGTTTTTTAACAGCCAACCTAGGTGGTGTGCTAATATTAATGGTTCATCGTGTGGAAAAAAACATTTCCTCATTGACACCTCTTTATGTCGTAGTGATTGATTTGATTCATGACATGGGTGACCCTTTAAGGAAGCACCCTCGTCCTAGAGATGAGTATCCCATCATTGGGGTAGAACCTATTCAAGAGGATGTCCCTTGGACACAATTAAAATATGATACACTTATTGAGAGATGAATATATAAGGATCCCTCTCCTAGTCTCTCAGAAACTCACCCAATTATCCATCCTCATATTATACTCACCCCATTGGTTTTAGATTCTTTGAAATGGAATAGGCTGATCTAGTAGAAAATTCACTCCCTGGTTACTAAGACCCCTCTGGAAATGTTCCTTGAACAAGAGTAATTTATCCATCAGTCATTATATGACTTGGGGAAGATGGATTTTATCCACAACCAATGAATCAATTCATGAGGGAAATTATCATGACTCTGAAATGGGAGGATTTTTCATGATCATAATGATGAGGCCTCCATGGGGTATAGAATAATTTGTCCTTGGAGGAACTAGAGTGTATTCGCCAATTCATTTCTGATTTAAAATCGCAGATGGCTTCCTAGACCTTGAAAATATGTATAAACGATGAAATCAAATATATACTATATTTTCACCTCTCATTATCATCACACACGGTATAATTAAATCATAAAAAAGGCTAGTAGATGACTATATTAGTAGATACCCTCTATTGAGGGAAAATAGTAGAAGAGGAAGCGCAAGAAGAGCACCATCATTCAATTGATGATCCTCAATATACTTTTACCAACATGTCAATTTCATAAAAAACCATCTTATTGTATTTCAATCATTGAAATTAATTTTTATGATATTCTATGGGATTCCCCATAATTTGAAGATTCCCCATAATGCATGCTATTAATGAATGATTTTTTTGTGTCGATCATATTGATGGACTATACATCATTCAATCATGATGTTCATGACATTTTACTAATTTGATGTCTCCTGAGTCATCTATGATACCTATCCTTCACATAATATAAAGTAAAAATAAATAACATGACTTGAATATTAAAATTTCATTATATTATTCTCATAAAGGATAATAAATTCTCACAAACATCAAGTCCCTTATTAATGCATCTATTCCAGTTATCTTGAGATAACCTGTTTCAAAAAAAGAAAATTTGGTAGAATATATGTCCCTAAGAGAGAGTTATCGAATGTTTTCTAAATATGAATGTCTTAGATAGAATGTATTTTTTATTCTATGGCCTTATCAAGGGAAAAATAATATTTTCCATTCTTACAAACTATATTATATTGTGTTATAGTTTATGTAATTTGATCTCATGCCTTCTATTTTGGTAGTTTACTGCCTTTTATCTCAAATATTTTATCATTTTAGTTTATAGTATATTATCTCAGAACTAATATAATTTTATTTTAAGGTATTTTATCTTGGTCTTAAATTAATTGAAATTTATGGTCTTCTAGCTCAAGCCATATAACATTATAGTAGATATTATTTTAGTTCAGACTGTATATCACTATATTTTAGGGTCTTTTATCTCGTATCTTATATCACTGTAGTTTAGGGTCCTCTCACATGAATCACCAATAACTATATATTTAGGCCTTTTATCTCAATACATAGGATTCCAGGTAGTTTAAATTAAAACTTAAAGTACTTGATCAGTGATCATGTAAAATGGTGACGACATTCCATGAATTACCCCAAACAAACTAGGGTGTTTTGTACTGTCCTAGTGTTGTCGAGGCTTATGAGGATTAGAGAACCTTTCCTACAAGCAGTAGATTCCTATGGTTGGTTTTTAAAAACCCTTATGCATCGATAACAATGTCAAATAGTGCTATCTCGAATCTTCACCACGGGGAAAACAAGTTTTATGGAGAAATATTTGTTGAGGGTGACATACTATGGAAGATAGGATTACCTGTATAGAAAAAATGCTGATAGTATAATTCCTTAACCAAAATATGGAGTTAGGTAAAATGTAACGGGGATGACATGTCAGGGATGACCCCTAATACCATGTGTTTTAGGTTCTACCCCAGTGTTTCTAGGGATCACATGGATTGATGCCCCTTTATTGTAGGGAGGATATTCCTTTAGTTTTTTTTTGGTCAAAGCCCTTATGTGTCGATTTTATTATTAAGAAGAGATGATATTCACACCTTTGGAGGGAAATGAATGATTCATGAAGAATAGAATGTCTAGATGATGAGGTTGGGTATTGGAGGAAGGCTTTACATAATGGTTTTGGGAATCCTTGGGAAGTTCATCTCTTAATTATGATGCTCAGGGCATATTCTTTATGGTTTTGAAACATGAGGTGTGGCCTATAAATGGTTCAATAAGAGAGTGTATCATTTCATTCATTGATAATGGGTACAAAATATAGTGATGTAACATCATGGATGTCAAATATATTTAAATAATATTTTTGAGAAGATTGTAAATCACGGTCCAAAGTACATAGGTCATGAGAATGGCATGGTATGATCATATTGGGATTTCCCAAAACACAATAAAGTGCTGATTTTTACCACATCGACCTCAGGGGTCACAAGGATTAGGAATCAATTTTGGAAAAACAACAAATTATGATGATGGCCATAGGTGCATATGTCAGAGCGATATGAATTCATTAATAAAAAAACAATGGTTCCCTCACATTAGTTATCTTTTTATAGGTGACATGGAAGATTTTTGATCATCTGAGACAATAAATCATAATGTATGATTTGTGTAATGTATAACATCCATGAAAGGATCGAGCACCCAGAAAGTTTTTTTTCCACCTAGATAACATGTTCTCATAGTGAGGAGATGTTGAAATAATTACTCTAACATTTTTCTAGACTAGCGGGTCCAGAGATAATAGATATTATTTTACTAGGTCTACAATGTAGGACCTATGATATTTTATCCTTATTTATTTTTTCCGTAATTATTTCCTAAACTATGTAGATGAACAGTTTTGAAAGTGAAGACCAATATTTTACCCAGGCATCAATTTGTGAGTTTTAAAACTCAAAATTTGTCTTCATATTTTTGTATTAGTTTATGTTCTTGGCACATGGACCATTATAAGTTATGGGTTGACATCATTCAGATTTAACCAAAGTGTAGGAATTTTATGTTCATGATGCAAGTGTAAATAATATGATGAATGTTACCTAAATAGAAATTAGGATACCAAGGATCATGAGTACATTAACACCCTTTTGTAATATTGATTCAAATGACTTAAATCACAGATTCAGTTTCCAAGTTCATGAGTAATGAGTTGGGATATTCAAATAGGATATGGAAAAGAACACCCTCAGGTGTTGAGTTCTTCCCTTGTGATATCAAGCACACAAGGATTGGTAATACCTTTATATAGATCCATTATTTCATTGGTTCATTGGTTTAATCCCTTATTGATCAGTGAAAAGGTACACTAGAGAGACCCATTTTCTATTCTAGGGGACATATGAACATTGTAAAAAATTGAGTTTCTCTTGACATGAAGTGTGATTTATGAATTTAAGTGTTTAAGAGATGGTGGAACCACCGCATACTCTTGAAGATTAAGGTATAAAAATTTTGGTCCTTTAAAAAGGGATTATAATGTAAAATTGTCTAAATAGTTTAACATTTTGAAATAGGTATGATCTTACTTAATTCTATTTTAACATCACAGGTTAAGGACATATGCCTTGAATTATAATTTCATGTGCTAAGGACATGGGAAATGATGTGAAAAGTTGTGCAAGATATATTCCATGAACAAGTAGGATACATATAGATCTAACTCATACATTGGAAAACAATGGTCTTATATGGATCACCCATAATGAAATTGAGGTGATTTTTATCAATTTCTGTATTTGGAGCCATGATTGGGGATATGGTCATCACTATATATCATTTGATTATTGTAATAATGTCATACATAGTTATTCAACCTTAAACACTCCACACAGTTTTGACCCACATTTAGAGGTGGGAATTTTTTCCATTAACTGTTGTAGCCTGACCCAGGATTGGACATTCAGGTGTCACTATGTATCGTATAATTTCAAGAATCATACCCCCATAGTGATTGAGAATCCATGTAGTTTAAAATAATATGTCAAATCATAGGATTCCAAAAATTAAAAGGTGTATTGTGGCTAGACTAAAGGATTTATATCTAGGCATAACTACTTATCTTATGGTTGTAGTAATAAAGCCACATATTTTCTTTATGGAAGGTCCTTCCTGTGAAATTCTAACCTATATTCCTGGAGAAGAATTTTTATACTTATTTTTTCTGATAGGACCCGAGGTTTATATTCTGGAATCACGACTTATCTCATGATGTTTGTAAGGAAGTCACGCAAAGTTTTTGAATAATGATTTTATAGAAGGAAAATCGCAGACAATAATGGTCCACTTTAGCGAGATCATCAAGAATGTTTTGTTTTATGTCATGAAAAGGACATCATCCTTATTTTTTAATGTCATGTGAGGGGGAATAATGGTATACATATTAATGTCTATAATTTTGGGCATGATGTACTTGTCATGTTGTCTTATTACATATTCATGTGGGAAAGAATTTATTGAAATTCCTAATCTCACATTAGCAATGATCATTGTGAGAAACATGGAATAGATAGGGTTCCTCTCTCCAGGAAGAGGAAATTAAGGATATCACATAGAAATTTTGTATCAGGTGGGGGGTGGACCAAGATATAGGATCAATGCATCCCAACATATTATATTGAAATAAGAATAAATCCATACATATTTTTAAAAACGTGTTCAATTTAGTTTCATTCGGTAATGTAATTAGTCTTATAGTTTAACATATTGTCATAATGACTTGGGTCACCTTATGTGAAGGTGAAGTAAACATGTGGTTGGTCCTAAAAATAGAGGCCATGGAATCACAACATATCATATGATGGTTGGAATCAAGAAAAATTTACTTAATAGGAAAATGTATTTTATATTTAGATATGAATCTCACATAGTGAGGAGAAATTTCATCCCAATTTCACATAGATCTAGCTTGTATTTGGTGCGTCATTAGTGAGATTGTTCTTCTCGTCTAGTTTAGCATAATGTGGTGTCGATATCTTCCTTGGAGTTTAACATCATGTCGTAATGACCAATTCCATATAGTTTATCATCATTTTGTTAGGATTGGAGACACTATATAGTCTAAATAATTCCACTTGGACGTATGTGACCCAATATGATTGAAGATGAACCATTATGGGATCCGTTAATTTTAACATGATGTGGTGTGGAAAAATCAATACAATTTAACATCATTTGGCCATGATTTGAAATATTTTTCAGTTTTATCTCTTGATAACCTGACTTATATTATCTAGTATAAATGAATAAAAACCATTAAGGGATCCATATAGTTTAACATCATGCGGTGAGGAAAACTACATACTCATTAACATCAGGTGGTCAGAACACCTTTGATTAGCATAATGTTATAAAAATAAGAAAATTCTATATAGTTCTAACATCATGCGGTAAGGAAATCAAAGGTTGTGTGGTTTAACGTCATTCTTCTAGAACATAGGTTGTTTGGTTTGAATCAATATGAACCATTGGTGGATCTATATAGTTTAACATCATGATGTGAGGAAAAGTCTGTACAGTTTAACATCATGTGTTCAGGATGTATTTATGATGATTATTGGTATATGACTAGGATAACTCTAAATAGATTAATGTTATGTGTTCAGAACATGAGATGATGTGTAGATAAAAATATTTCTTCCAGAACATAACTCTTTATGAAAGCTATGAAATTTTATTATTGATAAATCTCGCATTGGTGGTGGTATAGAACATCCCCAACCCATTATGGACAATTATTAGGATATATAGAGGTGGAATATATGTATGATATAATTATATTCCGATTTCAGTTCAATCATTGGTGGCTTCATCCCTAGTATCATCAGGGTTCTGAGAGCCAAAACCATTTCTCCTTGGTGGAATTAATGGAGTTGGATAATGTTTTTGAAATATTTATTTGATCTTATTCTGATGGACCTTAATTTTTTGAAGTGTGTAAAACCTTTTCTCATGGTTCTCTTTAAGCTCATCTAGCCACATTTAGTAATTCCTATAATTTGAGTGTTTTACATAAATGACTATTCGAAGTGTGGAAAATTGGGCTTCTATGGGAAATATGACCATGGTCCTGCAAAATAATGAGTACGAAGTTTCATGTTTATGGACATTCGAGGTGGTAATGTAAAAACATAAATCATGGAAGATTTTATCTATCTAGGACTTCATATTTTTATTCACCATATTTTAGATTATGTTTGTAAATGTCTTGATGAATGAAATTATTTTTCCATTTTACACAACATGATATCGAGGTGGGTGATAGGACTCGATGATATACTCCTAGTAAAATTTATTCAAATTTATAGAATAGTAGATTGTGTCATTGTACATGAATTTTTTGTGAGGTACACCTAACACAGTGATGATCTGGTAATTTAAGAAGTTTATGATATTTCTTTTCCTTCCTTCCTAGATTGGTATTGCCTCATCCCATTTAGATAAGATGTCGGTAGTTGTAAGGATGTACATGAACTTGATAACTATGGCTAGAAGATATGTCCCTGTAATATCAATTGACCAAATGGAAAATTTCCATGAATATTTAGTTGAATATATAAATGACGAGGGATGCTGGATGAGTTTTTCATGGATTTAGCATGAATGAAATTTCCTGGTGTCTTCTACACGGTCTAGTATCATGTATTTATAGTAATAACTGAGCCTCCTAATATTTCAGAAGATCCTAGTGCCATGATGATGAGAAAAACATGACATTCCTAGAAATCTTCCATGAAGATTGGAATCTCTCCTTATTCTTTGAATATGAGGAGGATTCAATAAAATCGTCACTAGTAAGGGAATTGTTTTCTCAGTTCGGTCATCTCGTAGGATAGTTTTTTTGGATGGAGATCAATAATTATCCTTCTAAATTGGTATGTTAAGAGATTCTGTATTTGGAGATAACCAATTATGGGTTCCTTACATCTAAGGGAGGTTATGGGTTCATCATTCTATGTCTTGGGGTTCACCTAATGTTTTTTCTTCCATTTTGTATATGAAGATCGATGTGACTATTCTTCAGGGAGTGATGATACTATTTCGTCCTCTAGATCAGGTTCAGCGAGGACTATGGCTACATTAAACAATGAATTTTTATAAGAATTATGTGATCATGGAACATTATGTAATTTTGGATCAAAAGGGAACACTTCCGTCAACCCCATAGTGTATCTAGTGAGAATTTTTAGTTTATCCTTTTTCATAGAATATATTCTTTATTAATAGCCCTAAATCCACTTGGATATCTAGGTAGTCTACTTTTAGCTATTGGGCCATTTCTATGATAGTGATGATGGAATGGAATTCTTCCTCGTAATTTTTTCATTCCTTCATAGAGTGAGAATGAGTATGGGAAAACATTTCTAAAGAAATAAATACAATCCATAAGAAAAACCAATTGAGATTCAAAATTTCAATCTTTTTACTGTTAGAACATTGGGAGTTGCAATAAAAAAACATATCCCATGTTTTTATAATATCAAGGGAATATAAAACCTACCCATATGGGTGTTTGGTGTTAATTGGTGTAATTTCATGGGCCTGATTTGATGTGAGAAAATCATCTAAGAATTTCCATTTCAATATCGTGTTTGACATGAACTGAATGTAATCTTATTGTAGAATGATCACCCTTCAGTCCAAGTGATCAGTAAACATAGGATGACCAAGTTTGTAGTTGATCTTATCAATAAAAGTTACTAGATGGACTTCATGATATAGCAAGAAATGAATCATCTTATTCACTATAAATATAAGTACAAGGAAGTTTATTTTAATATCTTATTATCATGTCTTTGTACATAACACTATTCAGATTAGGAAATATAGACCATTATCACTCCTCACATAATTTATCTATATAATTATAAAACCTAGTGATCATTTCATTTAGGAAACATTTAATATTAGTAGCCTCCCTTCCACTTACAGCATCAGGACTAGTGGTTGTAATAGATTCTACTTCAAACTTTAAAAGGCATATTGGCAGTCAATGTCTTATAGGTAGCTGATCCCCACCTTCATTATCCTCATTAAAGGGTGAGATTTTCCGACCATGTTTCCATGAAACCCAAAATGTAAGTGAGGATCCTATTGAGTCAACTCTGTTCAATAAGATTTATTCTAGGTGTCATTTATAAACTAAAACTAGTATTTTTATCATCTACATCATTGCCATGGTGGCCTGACACAAGGTAATGGAACGTCCCTATTATTACTAAAAAAATTAATTTTAGTATATTCCTCCTCAAACTGTGTAATTGCATCTTTTCAATGACTTTTTGAAGACCTGTGATGTGATAAAATCACAATAAGGATTGCAAAACTAGGTCGTCAACATTAAATTTGACATTCCATCCCAAGGATGCTCTAAAGATATGATGCAGGATATTCTTATTTGTGGTGACATTGTTCTTTATCCAAATGGGTATGAAATGATAACAACAAATTCCTTAGGGAACTCTAAAGGTAGTGGAATATTCATTTTTAGGGTCCATTATTATCTAATTCTACCCTGAATAACCTTTTATGAAAGAATGTTCATGGAATATATTAGTTAACTAGATCATGATTTTTGTTATTGGTAATGGGAAGTAGTACTTTCATAAATATTGATTAAGGTCTCTAAATTCAATGAAAACCTATATCATCCCATTTTTCTCTTGATAGGGGATATATTATAAATCTACATTGGGTATTTCACATCATGGAAATGGATGTCTTCAATTCACTATTCTAATTCATCCTCTATATTAGTTGAATCAAAGGGGTGAATCCTCTTAAATTTCTTGATTATTTCTTCAATTTTCTTATGCTAAACTGAGATGGTATATAAAAACATCTAGATTCCGTCTTGGATATTCTGTATAATCCAAAGTGGTGAACACATATCTATATTGATTTAGAAATGATATGTATATATTTTTCTCCATGAGAGGCATGGAATCATTATTTAATGTAGGAATTGGGTCTTATTATGTACCTATATTTACCATCCCAATCTCATCGACGGTGGTGGAGACACCTTCCTCAAATGAGGGAGGGGATTTACAAAGGTTATCCTATTCTTCTCCCACCTTTTAGTCTACAGATGAAATTTCATATAGAGATTCTAATCCAGGGGAATCATTGTATTTTTTCAAGGTTTGAGAGTCCATGATAACAAACATTATCATCCCACACTGCCTAATTCATTTCATAGATATGTCAGTGAAAATGGAGTTTTACACTATCATTGGGAATGTGAGGGGGTTGTACATCTGATAGAAAGTTTTTCACCTCAAATAGATTTAGTAAGATCTTGTAGTCACTATCAATCATACTCTAGGTATTTTTTGGGGTGGACCCAAATAAATTGGGGGATAAAACTTATATATCATATTCCACCATTGATTTTCTTCCATTCCATTTTTGGAAACCTACATCAGCATATGTGGATTTTTAGATCTCAATGGGGGTACTATCACAATGCAATATAATAATAATTCCATTTAAGGGTTATTTCAAAAACCAATGGAATTTTGAATTCATCCCCATGTGGTTGTGGAATCATGGGTTTCTATGAAGACCACTTTATGTGATATCTTACTAGATAACAATAAACTCAACATTAGATTTGAGGTCCGCCAAACTATGAATTGAGGTTGATCATCATAGGATGTCTTTTATCAGGCTTATCATACCACTGAATGGCCAAATTTTTGGGAGACAATTCCATTCAATATATCTGAAAATATAAGAGGGGTCAAATCAGGATGAGATTAATCATGGACCCATTTTCAATAAGATCCCTTTGAATATCGATATTATCATGTCTTCCCAAAACACATTGGGGTCAGACTTTTCCTTAGAGGAACTTTTCCAGATCATTTAATGTGAATGATATGGTTACATGGAATTCTACTGAAATAGTATCTACCTAATAGACCTCAGTGGTTGTGAATTCTATCTTCAATTCAAATGGGATCATTATTGATTCCGCAAGTGCATCTCTGAGTTATTTTTAAAGATGAAGTGCATTGATTATTGACAGCTTATGTGGTAGAGAAACTAACTATTTTATAATGTCATACTTTTGAGCCATAATATCGCACTTCCCAAGGTAGGGTATCTCCTTAACTTGTGGCTTTGGAGATAAGGAATTTTCAGTGGATGGTTATGGTGCCTCTATAGAGGTTGAGGGAGTATCTTCTCCCAGTGGTGTAGGTAGTGTCTTCCTTCACCATTGTATGGGATTAACACAAAATTACACCCCGTCCAGGTGGTCGTACAAAACAACTAGACATGGACAATTGTTGTAGGGTTCTAAGAAACCTTCTTATCTCTATTGGGTGGGATAAAGAACCTACCCAAGGGTTTCAACTACACATATGTCCTATGTTGGGATGTGATAGGAATATTGTCTCCAGCCATGAATGTGTTTCCCCAATATCCTTGGGTACTATGCAACTGTGCTCAAATTCCTAGGTTTAGTGTGGGTAACTCATAATCAAAGAAATATTCATACTTGGAGAAGGTTAATTCCATGTGTATAATGTGTACATATCCAAATATTGTCTCTTCATTTGATAATTGTTATATTTAGTGAGGTGTTTCCCCTGTTTCATGTGTTCTCCGGAAGAAATCTGAAAGAGTTATATCTTTCATGAGAGAATAATACGTAATATATTCTTCCCATTACTCCATCAACTTATTGTCTTATCCACCATTGGAAGGCATATATGATGACACCTCCTTAGGTGGTGGAGATGTTATGAGTTTTTGCAACTGTTATTTAGGGTTTCATGAGCTCGGTCAACTATTTTCTATATCATACATTTTTGGACATCTATCCAGTCATGGATGGAACATTCTATCAATCACCCACTTCTTGTGAGAGGGAAACAGTTATTCTGGTCACCTACTCTAAGGAGTTATCTATCCCCACATGTCCCAATTTAACCATGTCTTGAAGGGATTATTTAAAGATGAATATGTTCTATATAATATAACCCTTTAATTTATGGAAGGCTAGTAGTCAAGAAGGTTAGTGACATTGACCACATAGATATTCCTATCATATTCCCTTCTATGTAGGTTATTTTCTATAGATACGAGAAAATAACCAAGGATTGGTCATTTCGGAAGGTGTATGATTTATTCATATGATCCTCAAATCATAGGAGACCATGATTTCAATGTTCTTATGGAACAGGGAGATTTTTTTGTCATTGCCTCTCAATAGGAGCCGCTAGGTGGTTCAGTGTAATCATAGGTTCTTGAATGGGAAATAATGCTTGTTTGAGTGTAGTAACCTCATCTTATTTTCTGTCAAGCCTCTTCTATTATAATGATGGAATGAGAATAAATTTATCTTAGTTCACAAAATTAAATCATCCAAATATTGGGAGGTTTTTACGAACTCATATAACCCTCCTATATACATCATGGTGATCAAAGGTGTACGCAGCTCATCCTAAATATTTTAATTACATAGTTCCAGTAGTTTCTCTTATGAGAGGGGGATGCTATGTGAATAGGTCAAAACCTTCCATCTGGATGTGAAATAACATACAATATCATTTTCTTGTTTCTTTTAGTATGTTACCTCGAAAATTTAAAATTTCTACTTCATTTTCATAAACTAGTAAATTTATTGAAAATTAAGGTCTTCCCATCCTTAAAAAATCCGTATGGAAGGTTATTATACAAAACAATGGCTGACCCTATCGTAATATGAACAAAAACAACATCTTGGTTGCCTCTTGCAAATCATGAATTCCCATCATCAGAATGAATTGAGATAAAAAATGATTGAGATGATATTCAGGATCTCCCATGTCATCAAAGGTAGAGAATTTATGATTTCTAGAATTCAGTGGGGGAAAGTGTCATCCTTCAACTCTGGATATAGATTCTCCTTTGGCTAAAAATATCTGGGTCTTCATTCCCTATATTCCATTAGTGTCTCAATGATGATGAGATATTCAAGAGGCGCTACTATTGGAGAAACCTACCGCCTACATGGAGATGGATGTGCCTGATAAGTTGGTCACGTTGTAATCTCCAACTAATTCTCCATTCATGAAAATAAAAAATAATTACCCTATAAAGGGATAGGTTTTCACTAAAACAAAGGGAATTTATTTACATTTTGACCCCCACATTTATGTACACCATATACCTGGATGCAGATTCGATCTGCAGCACAAATTCTAATTTTGTTAGAAGATTCTCTCTGATAGGGATAATATTCATCTCTTCCTAAAGAAGATACAAAGTATGAATATTTCCCCAGAGTAGCTCCTTGTTGAGATGTTTGAGAGTATTTATTTCATTCTCATATTATGAAAACAAGCCCTCTATAAATGGAATTTTGACTCTTCTGGGTGATGATTGGGATGTAGCAACACCCTTACATTTATATTTAGAAGTGTTTCTCCATAGAGGTGGAAAATGGATATTGGTAGGTTCCAGATTTAGGAGAATTCTTTGGTTCGGGTTACATGATACCATAATTGAAACATCCAAATCACCCTCCTCTCAGGCTATGTTTTCTATGTTGTGGTCCTCTGCATCTGCATCTTCATCTACCTTATTTTTTTTGTTGACTGTGAAAACATTAATAGGGGCATATCAATTAATGTTGGTTGTCCCATTACATTCAACACAACATGCTGACTACGAACTTCCTGTATTATCTTCATTTTTCGATCCCCTGTCTATATTGAGCCATTTTGGTTTGCGATCCCAACAGGGTCTGATTTGAATCACCTCACATTACCCATGTTTCGTCATATGATTAATGACCATGAAACACTTTTTTGCATGATCTCCAAGAAAGCCCAAATTATCTAAAATTTTCCATGAGTTGGGAGGAACATATGGGAAATAATCCATTGATTTTATCCTCCATACATTGAATAGATGAATTATGTATGTGGTGATGATAAGGAAGAAAATGACCCTAGCCCTATAGTATAGGGGTTATCTGAGACCAAAAGTGGTAATTATTGAACCATTTATTGAGGATATGATGTTTACAATTAGGTATTTTATGACTCCTAGGATGTAAATTGAGATATAAATTACCCCATCCTAGTAGGATGGGGTTTATCTGCAACAACTGCTGATTTACGAAATATTTTATTGGATGATGATGAAACCATTGATGGTGATTGAGATATTAATTCCCCCATCCTAGTGGGATGGGGTTTGTTTTATCTGTTTCTGTATATTCTCGAATTCCCTAGGGATTTGATGATATGATGGGTGGAAATGGTGGTAAATATTTCCCCAGAAAAATGAGGTGGATCCACTCATGGAAATTTTCTTCAGAAGCTACTATTCCATCTTGTATAATGTGGCATAGTTGTCTTCTTGTAGGATCATGGTGGAATGAACGCTTTTGAATGGATTTGTGTTCTATAAGATTTTATTGGGTTGATTTAAAACTTTATTTTCATGTATGATTTACATTTTTGATGATTCAAGGGCCCCTTTTCAAATCCCCATGTGTGTTCCTCTTCCTTCATTCATAATGCATTATCACCACTAAATTTGGTGAATTTTGTTGAATTGATCAACTAGCTCATGTATTACTTGGTCTTCTTATTTCCTTGGAGTTTATTCAATTTCAAGAGGAAATATCTCAAGTACTCTATTTTTATGGGGACAGAGTAATGTTAAATTCTCAATATTTTCCCCATACTCAGACACGAATGTCTGGAGATGCTGTAGAAATAACTCAGCAGAGAGCTTTCATGATGTGGAGACAAACCATACATAAGTGTTTTCTTCTTCTTCTAATAATGGGTTTTGTGCCATGGAAATAGTTTCCATATCCAACAGAAAATATAATGAAATGATGAGAAGGAGGTGATACTCTTATCTGGGATAGAAGAGATTTCTAGCCTTCAGTCATTGAGGAGTTTCCCATACATTTCATTAAAGATAATGCATGCACTCATTTTTCATCTCATCTAGAACCTCATAGTCAGAAGTTTTGAAATACCAAAACATGATGGCGATGTTTTTTTCTAAAAACTAGAATCATATATCCATGATATCCTCCTCTAAATTTTATACACACACCCCCTCAAATTAGGCCATAGAAGATGTTTATTAGGGTTGTAAACTGATTAGATTGGAGTGTTGATGGAAGTTGATGGAGAATTGTATAAAGTTGACCCTGATGTTTTGAAAACACATATATATATATATATAGTAATGTGTGTTTGGAATACCTCCCTATATATATTTTTATAGGAAATTGTAGTATTTCAATATCCATCAAAATTATCACTATAGAGAGGTTGACCAAAATGGATATCAGGAGTAGATTCCATGTTTTCCATATCATCACTACAATGAAGAGTAATATCGAGGTAATTATTGTATAATAATTTCAATGAAGAGTTGATGTACCCATATGAAGTTGATAATGTGTCTTTAACTACATCAAGTACACTAGAATTGAGCATTTTAGGATATAAGTCTCATTCTATGTCATGGGAGGTATATGATGACATGTCTTCTAGAATTTTGTAGGGATATGAGAGTCCACTATTATGGTTATTAGACCTTCCTTATAACCATTTCGTGTTGTAGGAATATCATCCCACAATTGAGAATCTATTATAATATTCCAATGATCATCCAGATTATTTATGGGAAAATGATCCCATAAAAAGTCATGTTCAATTCTCACTTGGTGATCCTTGATCATAATGGTTCTATGACCCTGATCCTACGCCTTAGGAATATGTTGCTGCTTTTTTGATGGCAGGATAAAAGGGAACCTAGAGAAATTTTTCACTCTCACATGGTGAGACAATGATGGAAATGGGATATGATCCTTGTTTGATTGTGAATTCCACCTCAAAATGTATCGACAAACCTCAATTGAGAGATAAGGGATATGTGTGTCCTCATGTATTGACTTATAAGTATGACAGTACAATCATTATTTCAAGAAATTATGAATATGTACTAGGATTATGTGATATTATATAATTATTATTACACGTTCACAAAATGGATTGTTATACTATCCAAATGCATGTTCAATTCCAACAAGGTGAACCGAAGCCATAAAATTGGTATGAGACTGATTCTGGGACTTTTGAGTATGTCTTCGGTCTTTATCAACAAGATTATGTTCCATTTGTGAGGCATTTTCCCCTCATACATGATTAGAAACAACTATAATGGGGATATGAGCCCAATCATGGGCCTTGGGAATATGTTTCCAATCTACATTGATGGGTAAGTTCCCCTACCTTGAGGCATGTGTCTCTATAACATGTTGATCACAATTAGGAATGTGAATATGGGTCTGGCCGAACACCATATCCTTTACCATAATATGTCGATAAAACTCTTTGATAAGACTTAAAATTTGTTATTACTTCAGATAACCCACTAGTTCAATACAATCAATGTGTTGTGTTTCCCTATCTACTGGGATAAGAATATGTGCATGTACAAGTTTGTGTACCTGTGTCAGGATATTTCTGTGGAGTTCTTCAAATATTTATAAAATGTTATAGAATTATATCTAAGTGTGTGTTGGGATATAAGCATTCCCATTTATGATTCCACTATATATTAGATGATATCATTGATTGAAGTGAGGATTTGATCCTGCTTAAGTCATACATGATCCATAGGAATATGTCAATCGACATCATGTGTAGGTACATTGATATGCACCTCCCCCATTCATTTTGTAGGATTATTTGAACAGAATTTTATAAAGTGACAATATCCTTCTTAGTGGATACTTCTGGAGAATTCCAATAAACATCACCAGTAGGATGGGGGATATGAGCCAACTCTTGGTCATCCAGATTCTTCCTCGTTTAATGTGTCTTCTTTATTTCCTATGCATGGGTGTCAAAAGTATAAGTGTGTCATGTTGTACCCTTATCTAGCTACTGAAGCAAACATGTGGGATATCTCTGGGAACAAAAGTATATAGGATCTCTCCTTGGCATCCCTTGAACTAGAAAGGGGACATAGTTTCCTCTCTATCACATCACTATTAGATACTAAAGGTGGCGATTGTCATACTCTCAAGATATTCTACAGAAGTAGTTTATTTGGACAATGAAGGAAACTAAATTTACTATGTCTTTCTCAGAATGAAGTTGACTTGATAGTTTTAGTACATTAAGACCATCATGTGTATCCTCGATGTTTAGTTCTATAACATGATGATGGTATTCATAGAATATTTCATTCTCCAACATATATTTTAAATGTTGGGGGTGAGGTTATTATAATGCCTGTAGGGGTTACAGTTGAAGTAGATTTTCCAGAATAGTAGATGAATGAATACATTATACCAGACTTGGGTGTTCTATATGAGAGGAGTATATGCAGTCATATAAAAAAGATAAAAAAGGTAAATCACCACTGAAATATTTTAGCCATGATTCATTCATGATCAAATATGCATTGTTAATGTAATTTTACTTTTATTCTTGACCTAATATATATACTCATGTAGACTTGAAAAAGAAACTATGGACTTATTTCATGAGAACCACAACTATAGGGGATTATATGTAAGTTTTATTTCCGGTTTTTCCATGTCTGTATAGGATTCTCAAATTACATGGCATGGTGCATGGTCAACTGATTATATTCCTATTTTTTGTGTTTCATGTAGGTTTCACCTTTTCTTATAGGTAATGAAAACAAAATGTACCTATTGATAAAAATTGAATGATTTTTTTTTATTTTAGATATTACCCTTGGGTTCATCATTTTATAATTTAAACGGAAAATATGATGACTATGGTGATTTCATTTTTTTCTAAAGGACAATTGTGGGGGTTTGATTTCATAAATAGAATTGTTACCAAGTCACCATTTTCATTATTAATAGAAAATTCCAACATTTCACACATCTATAACATTATACAGACATTCATTCTAATGGTAGGTGGTTAATTGGGGTTTCAAACCCGGTATCTCTTAGGACCTCAAATTGGTTGAGAGGATTGGCGTTTGGTTTCATCCCACATTAGGTGGACTATTTCATACTTTGGGAATCACTTATATATTTATGATATGATCTAGAATCTATTACAAAACCTCATATGGTACCGTTTAAACTAAAAAAATGATCATAGATTTATTCCTTTTTTTATGAAAAATAAGTGTATCTCATGAGTGATTCCATCAGTATGTTTTTAGGTTCATCATACATTTTCTAGTAATGATATTGTGCCCTTATGTTGAAGCCTCATAACATAGAAATTCATTAAATAATTTCATGTTTAGAGGCATTTAATATTTCAAGGATGGGATTGAGTCATTTTAGGCCTCCTACATATATTTTTTAAAGTGGAATAAAAAACCATATATATCCTTAAAGACAGTAAAATTTAATGTCATATGGAAAGGATATATATGTGGGCACTTATGAACCATATAGTTATTCTCTTATCATGATGAGAATTCATACATATCCTTATTATATAAGGGATCATAGAAATATTATATTTTTTATGCCTCTGGATTGGCCCCAATGTAGTTTAACTTATAATGAGGTAATCATATCATTCCACTATTTGGGGATACACATTGAGGATTCCCTGGTTAGTGGAGATTCATTATGTCAATGATATGACCATGGAAACTGCCTAATCTCATGTGATCCATGATTAGTGTGTGAAAAAATGTATAAAAAATAATCAATCTCACATCATATGGATGTGTAACATATGTATTGGGACATCCCATTGGATTTTTAACATTGGTATGGAGCCTTATGAATGATCCCTATGTATTGTAGCTATAGTAGGACTAAAAGTTTTCAATGTTTTTTAACTTCTTATTCTACTAATGGATGAGGTGGAAGGATTATCCCATGATAATGATATAAGTGTTGGTATCCTAGATTCAAGTGGTAGTACTTCAATTAGACAAATATTTAATGTTTTTAAATAGTAAACATCTTATTACATATTGTTCATTTTTCTACATTATTATGATTTAATAATGGCATAGAGTATTTGTTGAATCGATAAGGTCAAGGAAGTCCCCCACTATGATGAGAACCTTTAAATTATATAAAAAATTTCATAAATATAGTTTATGGTTGGATGAAAAACTATGGTGGGACACATAGCTTGAAGGTCGTCAGGTGCGAGTACTCGTAAGTAGACGATGCTTCCTCTCATGATGTTTGCACATAGTAATCTCCAAAAGAAGAGTTTATGAGAATAGAACTGACTATAGGAATTTTTCATGTTTTGGTGTCATTGGGATTTTCTATAGGAAAGGGTGTTCAATATTCCTTATAATTTAATATTATCATTAGTATGTGTCACAAATCACGTAATTTTATTTAATGATGAAATCCATCACATAGGTAGTTGGTGGGAAGTAGGTTATGATGGGTGTTTCGTGAAAGACATGTTATTAATGGATAAGTCAAAGAGTGATTTTACCTTCAATTTAAAGAATTTTATATCTCTGCCAATTGGTTGAAATAGAACCATCACATGAAATTCAATGGCCATGGGGTAAAAAAGTGTTTATTTCAGGTATTCAAAGAATTACATATCAAGCATACAAGTTGATAAAACAATCATGATACCTTTTTTATGGGATAATGCGATAATGGGATTATATAACATCGTGAGTGTTCATATGTGGATGTCATCTTTTCAACATTATGTACTTTCTGTTGGATGCATTAACTTGTTACTAGATAGTACTCTAGGATAGTAGCCAAGATCGCATATTTCCAATGAGAAAACAAATCTAGAGAGTCACACGATATGTGTTCTGAGTGGTCTCGGTTAAATTATATATAAATTTAATTAAAAATATTATTTTCAAGACAGTAGAATAATTTCATTCAAGTTCAAATGATTGAATAAATTAAATAAAAATTTATTCACCAGATTGTTGGTAAAATATATTAATTTATTATATTGAGAATTTAATAATTATTTATTTACATGTTTGAAAATAAAATATTTATTGAACAGAATAAATTAGTTTATTTATTTATTCAAGTGTTCAATAAATGGAGGTGGAGTTCGATAGGACAATGTCCATTGTGGTAGTAGAATAGTTATTTTCATGAAGGTAAATAATATTCAAATTGTTGTGACAAATTAAAATAAAACTACTGTTATATTGTGACATAAAAATTTATTTGTAATTCCATTCTGTACAGGTTAGCACACTATAAATAATGAGGTGGTATTATTATTAATAAAATGTGTTTTCTCTATGGTTGTGAATGTATTCAATTGTTGTTATGCTATTAAATATTGTAATTGAATCCCCATGTCAACAAATAGACATGAACATCTATTTTTTCAGGTACTGAACTGCACTCCCTATGAATTGAGAATTGTTGAGAAATACAATTTCTCTCTCAAATCCTCTTCCCACCCCTCTCAAAAATGAGAGGCGTTCTTCAAGGATGGATAACAAGCGATCATGAACGACTGACACAGGACACTCACCTCTCTACGCTAGCACCTGGATAATGAGAGGAGTTCGTCAGAGGCTATTCAATTATGTGTGGATCACCACTAAAGGGATTCTAGTTTGGATCCTCGTAAGCACAACAAGATAATCTAAAAATATCATTCCGTGCAATCAAGATAATCAACTATGAAAATAACAAAGATAAAAGTATTATTTTCTTTATATAATTCATTAAATTAATTAAAAACATGATGTGAATGATCAAATATAAATATTCCAAGACTCATCCTTCCTTATCAAATTATTTTATTCTATTATTTGGATGTTGTTGTTCATCATTTTTTTGATCCCATAATAATCACTGATCATGGAAGAAATTAACGTTGGGTATCGTTCCAACACCGCTTCTGTTACACCGGGAACCTAAAAGTGGCATCATAGCAGTTACATCAAAATTTAAAATTAATTAAAATATTTTTTGATCATTTATTGTGTAATAATTTAGTTTTTAGTTAAATTTAATCATTCTGGAAATATGAATCTCGTGATCTATTCCTCCTATATCATTTCTCATTCACCTTCCGGAAATGATCAATTCATTTTATTTTGATTAAATTAAAACAGAGGATCTCATCTAGAGGTGCCAAAGGTTCTTGGTCATCCAACACCATAATACACAGCATGTATTTGTATTCACATGTCATGCAAAAAAGTTCAATGCATCAGGACTAGTCCACCAAACCAAGCCATGTCATTGGAGTTTGTCTTAGTCTTAAAGAATCCATGTGTTGACCAGGAAAATCTGGCACAATGATTCTGGAATAGAAAACGTGTGTCTAAATGGACATCATGTGTAGTCCCTTTGGGTTATGGTTAGACTGTTTACCCCATACATGGCTTGCAAGACCATAGATTGTGTAGCGCAGATAATATACATTGTGTGGCCCACTATACATGTTGTGTACACTAAGTATTTTTGAAGAATATTTACATGTCGTATCCCCAAGCGTGTACTTCGGATGGATGGTGAATGATAGTACACAATGTGAAGATGGAACTACAAACAATGTAATCATCCAAATTATGCAGATTTATTAAAATTTGTAATTATATTATACAAACCCTTGAAACATGTACCACGGTGTGGGCATAATGATGAGGCACATCAAGTGATTAGTGTTTTACGTATATGTGTTTAAATTAACATCTATGTAATTTTCATTTGTACTCATTCGGTAGTTATGAATAATAATTCACCAGGTTTATTCCAAGGTACAAGTTATGTAAAAAGATAAATTTAAATGAATTTTTTTCTTTAAAATTATGATTAATGAGAATATTAAGGAAATTTAGAAAAAAGGTTTAAGATAAAAGGATTGATTAAATAAAAATGATAATAAATTTATTTGAGAATTATTATATTAAACAAGAATGATTAAATAATTGAATACTAATTTTATTAAATATGTAACTCATTTCTGGTATGTGAGGTATCATGAGCTTGACATATATCTTTGTATGTGATTGGTTTCTTTTTAATTTATTTAATTGTTATCCTACGAGCCATCTCTCCTCATTAGTATATAGGGCATGCGTGATCATGGAATATTTTATGTAAAACCACATTTTTACCCCTCACCTATATGTGAGTTAAAAATTCATATGTAATGGATGGAACTCCCAAGCTAGAGGAGGCTGTTAGAGCTGGAGCCGAGACAAAACTAATATCAGGAGATATAGAAGTGGAATAGTGTAATGTTGTAAACATAAACCCAAATGTTTCAAGGTGTTTCTCCCCTTTGATGGGGTTATTTTAGCAACCACAAGATATAATAACCATTATAAACACTCATGATAATTCCCTTTTCTTTATTTTATTTCTTTCATTTGCATGGTTTATCATTATGGATTTGTTGTCACGATAACATAATTAATGAGTTAAAAATTCATTCTGGATGGAACTAAAATAAACAAATATTATGAATAAATATTATCAAGACATGGTTAATCAATTATGTAAGTTCCACTTAATATTAAAAAATACGGGATAATGATAATAACAAATTCAGTCCCAAGAGAAAAAAATCCCTCAAAATAAACATTATGATTGACTAAGCCTTATGTAACTAGATTAAGGGAAAACATCAATAAAACTATGTGTTTGACCAAAAACTTTTTGGGAAAATTACTTTTATACAATAATTCCTTATGAATAGATTCGGGTTGAGTTATCCATATTACATTAATAGGAGTATCCCTTCCAAGACTTGGTGTAATATTGGAGGCACGAGTTGAGGAAACCAAAGATAGGATTTCAGGATTGGGGAGTCCACTCAATAGATGAAGGAGTTGAAATCACATAGTTAGAAAAGACATTCATACCTAAACACCTAAAAATATCTTGAATAACCCTTGATGGGGTCATGTAAAGGGGAAGGTGGATCATTGACACTAGTATGTCTTGACAACAGGACATTCCTATTTCAATCGTGAGGCACATTGGGAATTGATAAAATAGTGAGGTATATAACAAAATTGATTTATTATTTATCATAAAAATTTAATCAAGAATCTAACATTGATATGATCTTTTAATTATAGAATAATATTTAAAAACTTGTCAACAACACTATTCCAATGATAAATTCTGGATAAAGACATCATCCTCACATGCAGTAACATATGGGAATGGATTAGATGCCCTCAGGTTACCCTATGCCATTAACCAAGTTCTTACCTTTTGGAGTAAGCATTACCCGATCTGCCTACCAAGAGGTGGGTGATGAGGATTTACTGGTCTATAATAAAAATATTAATTACGCGGTCGACATTCAATGATTGATGTTATCATAATTGTCTAGTGATCTCATGAAGTCTCGTGTAAACATGGATGATTATAGCATGTTTGTGCACCTCCATGGTCATTTACAAGAGAGAGAAATATAAAAATGGTTTGATATCTCAAAGGAAAAATTTCAGAGTATGTTTGGAGAGGCTTACACTATTGGGCCTCATGTAGTCATTCACATTGGAAAAATTTAGTGCCTGGAGGTTCTAGGGTTTAAAATCCCTAATGAACTGGGCACTGATCTCATTCAAACATTACTCCCTCATGTCTTTCCAACATTGTTGTCAATTTCTACATGAAAAACATAGAGACATATCTATATGATCCTCTTTCCCTCATTCTTCAAGTGGACAAATAAATGAAGCATGAAAAGCCTTATGTCGTTATGGTGAATAAGAGGAAATGGAAGACCAAGAGTTTTAAGCCCAATGCTTCTTCACGACCTTCCATGAAAAGGAAGATCAATGGGGAGGCAAGGGAACATTTTTTTTTCTTATGGGGAATTTAAGGCCACTAGAAGAAGAACTACACCCAAACTAAGAAGTAAGAGGAACCTTCAAGTACATTTACTCTTTAATGAAATTTATATTTTTTCTAAAAATTGGGTACTATATACAACTTTTCGTGATCACATTTTTATCCAAATATAGGAACCAAGTAGATTTAAAAACGTTGACTGAGTGGGGTTGATATACGAGCATCCAACAGATCCAGACAAGCTGTGGTAGCTGTCGAGGGCTACCCCCTCACATTGCTAACTAAGATGATCTAGGTGTTAAAGGTTTGTTATTATGTGCTTCCTGTTACAAAAAACATTATTTCTTCATCCAGATTAGATACAAATGTATTTGATTTCATTTTGGGAAATGAATTTTTCTTACTTTATAATGATATCATTTTTTGGTAGGGAATATTTATAAAATGGTATTTACGTGTTGGATTACCCAAACCAAGTAATGACAATTGATAACAAAGATACATCACATGACTCATACCACACCTAACTTTGGCATCCCTATCTAGGTCATGTAAGTGATAAATGCATGCGAAAGATATATCAAGATGGATATTTATATTCTATTGACATAAAAGCACATGGCGTATGTCAAGCGTGTTTACAAGGAAAAATGGAAATTCCCCATTTTGTTTGAACAGTGAAATGGCTAAATATATTCTTGAATTTGTTCATACCAAAGTGTGTGGACCATTTCCAGTTGAAGCAAAGAGAGGGTACCAATACTTCAAAAAAATTAGATATGATTTTAGTATATATGAATATATCTACATAATGAGGTATAAGTCATATTATTTTGATATGTTCAAAGAATAAAATAATGATGTTGAGAACCATCTCGGTATGAATATTATGATAATCTACTCAGACCGAGGAGGAAAATATCTCAATCATGACTACATTTTTTACATACAATATTTTGGGTACCTTTCCCCAATCACTCCTCCTTACATGCCCCGGTGGAATGGTGTTAGATAAAGTAGGAATTACAACTTGTTAGAAATGGTGAGATTAATGATGAGTCATGCGAATCATTAATTAACCTTTTGGGGATACGTGTTACCAATAGCAGTGCACCTACTAAACAATGTAACAATTAAATCAATAAATGGTATTCCATATGATTTCTATAGTGGAATCTAATAGAATTTAAATCTGTGGGGAAGTGATGTGTTTGTTAAGGCCTCTTCAGGTAACAGACTTTCATGCATATGCACAAAGTGTACCTTTGTAGGATACCCCTAGTAAACAAGGGGATATTACCAATACAACGACTCATATAAAAAGGTTGTAGTGTAAATACACTCCATATTTTTTTATAGGGAGAGAATATCCATAAGGGATAGTGGGATCGAGATAGAATTTGATTATGTTGAGGCTCAAGGTATACAAGAGTCGGTACAAGATCACATTCTATAATGCCCCATGGTAGAAATAACTGTTCTGGTGACACAAAACAGGATAGGAGTACTAGAGAGGATATTGAACCAGAATAGTATGGTTTTCTAGTAACTAAGTTTGGTGAATCATTATTTGTTGATAATAAAGATCCTCTTACCTAAAAGTTAGTATTAAGTGGCACAAATGTTTTCAAGTGGTAAGATTCCATGAATTATGAAATGGATTCCATGTACCATAACCAAGTCTATATTTTGTTAGAACCTCCCGTTGATGTAAATTGTTGATGGTTTCAAATGGGTATTCATAAAGAAACTGGAAAAGGAAGGAAAATTCAGTACCTATAAGGACTAACATGTTACAAAAGGGTTCAAGACAAGTCAAGGAATTGAGTACAATGAAACCTTTTCAGAATATGTAATGCTAAAATCTATTGGAATTATTTTATTCATTACCATTGATGATGGCTAGTAGATTTGTAAAATTGATGTCAAAATATCCTTCCTTAACCGAAGCCTTCAAATGATGTATGAATGACACAACCTGAAGGGATTATGACTCCAAAGGATTCCAATAGGGTATGCAAGTTATAGAAATCCATTTATGGATTAAAGAAAACATCTAGGTCATGGAACATTAATTTTGATGAATCCTAATTGAAATTTGGTTTTAACGATACTAAATGTGAGAATTGTGTCTAAAAATGATTTAGTGGGAGTGCAGTCATTTTATAATAGTATATGTTGAGGACATATTACTTATTGGAAATGAGATACCAGTATTAAAATAGGTTATGGCATGGTTGAATCAATGCTTCTCCAAGAAGGACATTGGTGAGGCAGCATATATTCTTGTGATCAAGATACATCGTGATAGATCCAAGAGATTGATGGGCCTAAGTCAAATTACATACATTGACAAGATACATACGAGATTAAGTCGTGAACAATACAATAGTGTATTGTTTACACAATCACCTAGAATTCATATTTCCAAGAAAATGTGTCCTTAGGCACATGAGGAAATAAATATAATTTCACGGACTCAATATGCATCAGTGATTGGGTCAGTCATGTATGTCATTCTATGTATTAGGGTGGAATTCGCCTATGGATTGAGTGTGGTAGGAAGATATCAAGCTGAACCAGGTGCCTGCCATTGGTAGGAAGTCAAGACAATCCTATTTTATCTAAGCCATACTAAGGATATGTTCATGGTTAATGGAGGAGATGAGAAAATAGTAATTATAGGATATGCAGACGCTAGTTTCTATAGTGATCAAGATGACATCAAGTTGTAAATGGGATGCATCTTCACTTTTATTGGAGGAGAAGTGAGCTATAAAAGCATAATGAATAGTGTGGTAATCGATTATAAAGTAGAGTATCAGTATACTTTAGCTTTTGAGGTAGCTAAAGAAGTATTTTGGATGCGAATAATTATCTGGGAGTTGTATGTGATACTTAACAGTAAAGACCTCATCACATTGTACTGGGATAATACTACAGCGATGGATATCGACAAATATCAAAGATCATATCAGTGGATGATGTAAAAACATTGAAATTATCATATATTTAGGGATTTTTTTTAGAGAGGAGAAATAGTAGTGAGCAATATTTCCACAGATGACAATGTGGGGAATCCCTTAACCGAATCCTTAACTCAGCAGAAACAAGATAAACATGTAAGGTATAGCAGATTGAAAGTCAAAGGTAGTTGGTTCTAGTCCATGTGGTAGTTTTTAAGACTAATAGTCGTACCAAAAAAAGTTGTACTTGGATTACGAGGATATTTAATGTATTTAAATATTAAATAACTATTTACTTATTGTTCATTATTCTTCATGAATATATTGTAATAATGTCCTATACTATTTTTTGTATTGATAAGGTCATGGAATTTCCCCGCTATGATGAGAAACATGAAATGATATGATAATATTCTTAAATATAGTTCTACATTTGGATTAATCATTATGATAGGACACATAGCATGCATGTTGTCCTGTGTGAGTACTCTTAAGCAGATGACACTTCCCCTCATGAAGTTTTCACTTGGTAATCTCTAAGATAAGATATTGTGAGAACAGACCCACCCGTAGGAATTCCACATGTTTTGGTGTCCTTTGATATTTTTATTTTCAAGCATGTGTAATGATCCTTAGCCTTTAATATAATCTTTAATACGTGTCACAACCCGCGCACATGGATATACTGATGAAAATTGTCACATAGACTATTGGCAGGAAGTATGGTACATTGGGTGCATCATGAGTGACATTTTATAATTTATATTTTGCGGAATGATTTTTCCCATCCATTTATGGAAGTTGGAATCTTGGACATTTTATTGAAATAGAACTTTCGTGAAAAATTCCATGGTGATGGTGTAACGACGAGTTTATTTCGGGTATTCAATAAACGAATTATAAAGAATAAAAGTGGATGAAACCATCATGAATCCTTCTTGATGATATATTACGACCAAATGATTATATTACACAGTGATTTCTCGTATGTGGATGACGTTGATGCAACTTTTAGATCTTTCTCTTGGGCGCCTGGACCCGTTCCTAGATAGTAGTCTTGAAATTTCGGCAAGCCCACCTAATTCCCACGATAAAGAACCCTTGAGGATCACATAATAAGTGTTTTTGGTGGTCCCGGTTAAATTATATTTCAATTTAATTAATAAATATTATTCTCAAGACAATGGAATATTTTTATTCAAGTTAAAATTATTTCATAAATTAAATAAATTTTAATTGACTGGATTTCACGTAAAATATATTTATTTATATTATTGAACATTTAATAAATATTTATTTACTAGTTTTTAAATAAAATATTTATTGTAGAGAATAAATTACTTATTTAGTTATTCACTTGTTTAATAAATGTATTTGGAGTTCGAGCAGACCAAACATGGTAATGTAGTAAAATAATTATTTGTGGAATGGAAAATAATAACATAACTTGTTTTCAAAAATTAAAATAACAATGATATTATTTTTTTATGTGGAATTTTATTTATAATTCCATTTTGTGCAAGATGGAACACCCTAAATAATTACATGGAATTATTATTAATATCATGGGTTTTAACTAAGGTTATGAATGTTTTTATTTTTGGTCACATAATTAAATATTGTAACTGAAGCCCATGTTAATAAATAGACACATATATCTATTGTTCTAGGTACCAAACTACATTCCTGATGAATTGAGAATTTTTGATTAAAATAATTTCTCTCTCGAATCATCTTCCCTCCCCTCTCAAGAACGAGAGATGTTTTTCAAATCCGAAGAACAAGCGATTGACAACGACCGACATAAGGCACTTGCATCCCCACCCTAGCACACGTAGAATGAAAGGTGTCGATCGGAGGCCATCAATGCACTTGTATATCACCCCTATATTGATTCTAGTTTAGATCCTCACAAGAACAACTAGATTGTCTGGAAGGGTCATTTCGGACAATCAACATCATCAATGAAGAAAATACCGAAGATCCAGGTATTATTTTATTTATGAAATTAATTAATTTAATTATAAACATGATGTGAAAGATCCTTTCTAATGGTTTTGTGCCTCTTTTTAATTTATCAAAATCGTTGATTCTATTCTGTGGAGACTAGAGTTTATCGTCGTATTGATCCCGAAATAATCATGATCATGGTAAAAAATAAAGTTGGGTGTAATTCCAACCACACTTATGTTGTGCCCAGAACCTAAAAAAGATTGATTAGAATTGGTTGAAAAATTAGAGAAATGAGGGGAATAGCACTGATGTGGATGTCCATTTGATCTCTGTACATAGGAAGGTTTCCTACTTATCATTGTTCTGGGAGGAATAAGTGTTATCGTAGTTCAGATGATCAGGGATTACTTACTAAGGTTTCACTTTGTAATTGATCATATCATATTATTTTCTACGGCCATGTGATCTATGATCAGTATGGGAAACATGGGGTGTAAAATTACAAGTGTCATTATTTGTGAATGTGGGAATTTTGTTTTGGGAATTACCATTGGATGTTTATTATGGATGTAGACCCTTATGAAAACATCCTACATAACCCGGTTTTAGGAAGATTCAAATTCATCTTAATTAAATTAACACTGAGGATTAAACACTATGGTTTTACCTTATGGTGTCTGGACAAGGTTATCATTTCCAGGGATGCCTAATTTACCTAGAAACTTGTCTTCATGATATATGTTAATTTTCTACTTTACATGATTTTATTTTTTTCTTGATATATCAGAGGATGTCTTCCTAACATGTCCAAGGATAGTCCCATTATCCGATTTACATGATCGAGGACAACATATAATTTGGATGTCATGTGTGAAGGTCATCACATGACTAATACTAACATGTCAAGACAACATTTTAAGACAAGATTTACCATTACGGAATACATCACATGATCAACACTAACATGTTTGGAGGACATTATAGGACCATGCTGGATTATCCTACATGCCATTGTGTGATCTCGATTGACATTCTTGGAGGGAGTCACAAGATTCAGTCGACTTACATTTATATAAACCCAAGATGTGGTTTTTATTCATGGAGGGAATCACCATATGTGTTTTGAGATCCCTACTACAAAACTGGGTTTATGCAGAACTGGGCCTTTAAGAGTGCTAGCTAAAAATGTTGTTAAATAACCCATTTGTCTGCAATAAGAAAATCTCAATTAAAATATGTCTTATCAATGATTTTTGTGGGTTGTTAAAGAGGGTCATTAATAGTTTCAAAATATATTCATTAAATGGGGACCCTTATCGTTTCGTTTTTTACAATCCCTTATAAACTAGGGCTTTTATATGTGCTTGTAAAAAAGTGCTGATAGGGGGGTGATCAGTTATTTTTTAGAAGCATTGATAATGACAACCCTTTATTGGTTCTTTTTTACATGAACTGATAAAAGTATACTTCCATGATACTATATTTCATTAGAAATAATATATTTATGTATTTATATATTTATATTGATATAAATAAAATATTTTTTTTATTATGTGTTAGATAAGGTAAATATGAACTTAAACATAATATATAAAATATTTAAGTAAAATGGATTATAAAATGACTAAAAATTTGTAATTAATAATTTTATTATTACTATAGAGTAGTTTTAATTTAATAACAATTTGATGATAAAAGAAATCCAAAATAATAAAAAAATAACTACATTAAGATGAAAATGTATCTCTAACTTTAAACGACTATAAATATTGATCCAGGTGTCTGCTTGAGCTCTTCCATATATCAAATTGAAGCATTCGAAGAGATATTTTCCATTAGTAACACATAAAAACCTATTTCACATAAAGTTTAAATAGAAAAAGTCCCAGAATACCTTCAAACTGATCTTTTAGTTGGGGTTACCGAATTTTTTAACATTCAATTGTTTTTAAGAGTCATTTATGAGGGTATTTTTGACCTTTTTATTAATGAATGAATTTATCCCCAAGGAATACAATATTATTAATATTTTGAATTTTAAATTTCAACATTTTTCAACACATAATTTTTCTTATAATCCAATATAATACAATATATACATATTTTTTATATATTCGCATATAAGAATTTAATTTTTTAAATAATTAATTAATCATATTCAAATATAAAAAATATTTATTTATATATAAACATTTATATAAGTATATGTGTAAAAAAATTTATGGAATGTATATAAATATATAGATCTATCATAAAATTTAAAACAAAAAAGTATAGTTGAGTGGTAAAGGCATTGGTGTATATGATAGAGGTCTAGGGTTCAAAACTCACCGGAGGCAGGGGCATGAGCAGGAGGCAGAGATTATCAAAAGTAATGATAAAGGGGTCGGGAGCATTGATAAAGGAATAGGGGAGTGAAGTGGTGATAAAGTGGGGTGGGTGTGGCATGGGAAAAAATTATATACCATTTATCAGTGGATTCTTTATCAATGATAAGAAAATAATTGCTAAAGGGTACATTTAACTGTTCTTTTTTAGAAATATTAAGGGGGGCCATTAACATCACTTTTCTTGTGATGATAAAAATGTTGGTTATTAAATACACTTCAATTATCATGTATTTTTTAACAATTATAATGGAATTTTGTATCACTATTAAATTCCATTTTGGTAGTATTGGATATCTAGTTTGTGATGCATGATCAAGGATTACATGTTTGGAGGGAATTCTGAAAGCTGGGTGACATGTTGTAGAATGTTGGATGATCTAGATGGTTTTTCCAGAGGATGTTGCATGAGTCAGTTGACATAACTGTGTGTAACTGTGAGACTCATTCAATAGTTACTAGTAACATGGCCTCATTTGGGTGATATGTATGAGAGGAATCAAAATGTCATCATGTCATTCATGAAGGGTTTCATGATACATGGGTGGCATACCTAGGGTCATCGTGTGACTTTAAATGACAAGTCTATGGGAATTCATGGGATCCAAATAGTATTAAAAAGGAATTTCGTGTGATCTAGGTGACATTTCCAAGTGTGATTGTATGACTTAGGTTCTTCACATGAAGTTCATGAGGATCTCTATATATGTTCTTCAAGTAATTCTCTAGTATTGGTATTCTTTTTTACAGCCTTTTATTCCACATTCCTTAGGTTTTTTCAATGATATCTTTTTTATTTATCATTTGATTTACTAGATATGTGGGAAAACCATTACATAACTCACTAGAAGTCCTTCTCATGGTCTATTAGGATTACATGATGGGAATATGCATGATACATGATCTCTCCACTTGTTCCTTGGTTTTTACCTAATGGAAATCTTTCTGGGTCATGATATCAAACACTTTGGGATATCTTCACTTATTCCATGGTCTAATGTTGTGAGGTTCCTAGAAAATTCATTGAACATTTTATGCAGGGGTTGGGGGTTTATAGTCCTTTCCACCCTGATTATTCACCTCTTCGCATGGATCATATAACGCAAATCAAGAATAGAGTCAGTTGAGGGATTTTATGTTATGTGTTTCAGGAGATACTAATGTAGGCCATTCTATGGGTGCTACGTTATTTTCAATGATAGTGAGATTATCCCATCAATTACCTAGTAATATTATTTTAACCAACTAATGGGGACTTGCCTTATCATGTGGGAATGCTAGTGGAATTTCACATTGTTAGACCAATACGTCCAAGGGTAATCACGAGATCAGGGCCCCGGTGGAAAGTCATTCACATGAACTTATGATAATTTTCTACTACATTTAGTGAGATAATTATGGATTTATAGGGTAATTTTGAGTTCCAGATTTCATTAGAATGGTTTTATCCAATTGCTTTTGTAGAGAAAGTTCACATGAGAAGAAATTTATGCCAGTAAGAATCTACGTTAATTCCTCATATATTTTCATTGATTTGTTTCAAAAATGTTGGAGGTCATGTGGATTTGAATGAGTGGTGTCCAAGGAAATCACTCTACCTATTGGTGATGTTTAATGTGACTAAAAAAGGGTATTTTTTATAAGCAAAAATTTCATGGACAATTTCATCTGTTTGTCATTGGTGTTAGAGAGGGTTTTCCAGTCCGCCCAAACAAATCTAAGTCCCTTTTTGTAACATTGTTAAAATGTCATTGGGATCTTATATGACCAAACAAACATGTCATTGGGGTTTCCATGGTGTATCATGAGATTCATGGCTGTGTCACATGATTTTTATGACTACACATTCCCCCCAATCATTCCCCTCTTTTCTTCTTTTATTATTCAAAGGCATGAGGGCCTTGAAAGTTTGCATGACTATTGCTGGGGAAATCAACTTCCCCTTTGGTGAGGTGTTGTGCGACCATAAAAATGACTTATGGTGACCCTTGAGAATATTCACGGATAAACCCCCAAACATTATTTTAGCCAATGGGGGAGAATGTGACCTCATATATATGTCTAAATACTTTCATGTGACGGGGGTGACATGCTAGCAGGTTCTTGCATAAGATGGAGAATATGTCATCCGGTGGTTATAGTGTCTCATTTGTTTCATGGGTACGTCATGTGAGTTTCAGGAACAAATGAGGATACCTTAATTTGGATATTTTCTCCCTATTTTACAATGTTATTTTTATGATTTGTCAGGAGTATATAGATTATCAGGTCTCTTGACTCGGGATGCCCATTTGACAACCAACACGTAATCAACGAGTGCCTTGGATTTCTTTTCATGAAAAAAATGACTTTTAAAATGGGATCTGTAGGATCTTATGTAAGTCATTCACTATATAAAACTTCTTCCTATGACCTTATGATGGTCTCATGACCCTATTTCCCTTGGAGGATTAAGTGATCCGTGAGTTTGGGCCACCATTTAATTCTTTGTTTTACAGGGAATAGAATACCCATATTAATTTATTTCCTCCATTGTGATTTTAGATTACTCATTTTTAGGGTGTAAATTTTGATATTATACACATTATTATAGTTATTTAATAATTTATTAACATGATTAAAACAATTATATAGTAGTTTAAAGAGTTTTAAACCAAAATTGCACTTAATGTATGAGGATTTTTAGTCTCACTTTTATTTTTTCTAGAATTATTCCTTATTCACCACTCATTTATTTTGTGTGGTGTATGTAGAACCCTATGACATGATATATCGTGAAGTTAATTTTTTCATGTTATTAAAAGTTCCAGTTCATATTATTCATTATGGGAATGAAGATTAAAAAGTTACTCAAATAGTATTTGATTCCATCTCAATTAACATTTCACTATGACTTTTTTTATATTATGTATAAATTCACATCAATGTGGTGTGTATATTATCTATTTGATAGGTAATGTACGTATTTATTCATTCCCCATGGTATTTTAAGTTTTCATTTGAATTATTTCATCCAAAGTTATTTTAATTGAAAATTTACAAGTAATAAATGTTATTTTACAATATCAATTTCTCTTGTGATTGATAATTTTCTCCTAAAACAATCAATATATTATAATTGATATTCATTGTAAATTATATTTATCTTAAATATACATATTCTTTTATGATGGATATGATTATTGGATAATACATACTCTATTACTACGTATGATGTTTATTTTGAATGTTATTTCAATTTTTTTGGAAATATTGATAATTCGGCATCGCTTATTCAAAATGAATATTTGATGATAATGAACATTTATTATTAGTTAAATTTATTATTCAATATATGAGGAATTATTTTTACTAGAAGACATGTATGTGTGTTGTTTATAGATATCCAGTCTTTCCATCAGTAGTCTCATGGGACTAGTTAGCTATACTAGCATTAAATCAGGTGTTACATATAGATAAAATTTTATCATAGGAGGTATCATCATTAGTGGTTCATGTTTCAGATACATGATATCAAATAATTAAGAACTACCACTATTAATATTTTAATTATTATTATCCATGTGATTTTCACTAATATAAAATCTATATATTCATTTCAACTTCATATTATTCATTAAAAGGAAAATGAGTTCAGTTATTTCACAAGACATTTGGTTTATGAACTTCCTTCTTAGAATAAGGATTAAATGGAATGTTTATATTTTTGTCTACATTTCCATGTTTATTATTCCCCTTTGATTCTAGATTTAGTACACTATAATCAACTACTACTAATCAGTTTATATCACCCTTATTTTTTTAACTTCTACTTGTTATGAATAACAGATCCATGAATGAGTTTTATAGGATGAAGTTTAGTATTATTTTTCATGCGTTATGTTTTATTTTATATTCAAAATTAAAAATGGGTTCATTATATGTATCTGGTTTACAGAAATGATAATATGATTGATCATTACAAATTTGATTTCTAGAAATCATTGTAATGTAATTATTTGAGTCACTTAATCTAGGCATCTGGGGTCAGGCCATTACTGTTGGTATCAATGATGTTTAATTGAAAACATGGAAAATAAATTTTTTGGAAACATAAATTAGGGTACACAACCAAAACATAAACATAGATTATATTCATATAAAAGATTACCAAATGAACCATATTTGTGATTATGAGATTATCTACAAAGAAATTTTTCAATTTTTTAATATATTTCAATTGTTTTTGTATTATACATTATTTTTCAAAATGATATGATCAAATCCATTATATGAAATTATTTTGAAATGGAACCTAGATATAATAATTTTATCAATACACATATAAAATATATATATTTCCAAACGTAGGGAACCGATACATCTAGTATTGGAATAGGAAAAATAAATGCTATATTAGTGAAAATTAATCAGGTTATGACATATAACATTTACTAGAGAGAGAATATTATTCCACAATGAGAATCTACTATTCTTGATCGTTGTAAGTGATAGAAGCCCAGATCCATTAGTGGGACTAAAAATCCAATTGTACCTAAGCAATGGATTTAGTTATTAGAGAAGATATTTTCTACTTTGGGATGTTGTGAAAAGAAGAAGGTTAGAGTTGCAATATATTTCCTCAAATATGATGTTTATGAATGGTGGTCATCGATCCAAAATACTTAATAGGATGAATAAATAGAACTCATTGAATGGATTTTTTAGGATACATTATTCTATATATATTTCCCTCGTGAGGAAAAAATTGAAATGAAGAGAATGTACCATTGTTTAAATCGAAAGGGAGAATAAAGTGTTGTAGATTATGAATAAACCAATGAATGGTTATCTAGATATGATATGTATTAAATATGAAACATGGAGAAAAATACCTACCATTTCATTGATGGTCTTAATCCATGTATCCGTAATGAGATGCTCTCATAATAATTTTCTTTATACAATGAACTTGTTTTATGTGGTAAATATACATATAGAAAAATCTCCAAGTCATGTGGATTCAAATAAGATCATGAAAATAAGTGGGCAATAGAGAAAAATATGTATAACGGGAAGAAGGAAATGAAATATTTTACCACGTGTGATAGTTGTGGAATGAATCCACCCTAAGAGTGCCTGAAGGGATTGGCCTTTTTTATAAGTGCAGAGATAAGTTCCAACTAGAAAAATAATTCATTGAGATGTATAAAAAGGATGCAATCAAGTGTTATAATATAAAGTATATGGGGAACTATCTAAAACATTACTCAAGCATCATGTTATTATTCTTTAAAATAAGCCAAGGGATAAAGACCAGGCTTATACTATTTTCATTTCTGAAGTGTAATGATTAATTTTCTCTCAATTTGGATCCCGGAATAAAAATGTAAGAGTATGTTATCAATTATATCTTGGTTATAAGTATTATGGTATGTATAAGTGATTTTTTGTTGTACTTTTTCATCAAGGATTTAAAAGTCTAACTATATCATTAATGATGACCGAGAAAGATGATTCAGTGACATGTTGAATTTCATGTAAAACATATAACTTCGGGGTTGAAAGACATTAATCTGTTCTTGATTTTTTGATAATGATTTTTTGGATAAATAGACGATTTATATAGTAAATGTAATTTGGATATTACTAACTAACATGGAAATGATTAATGATTTCTTGAAAACACTGATTACCCTATCATTGATGGAGTTTTCATCATTATTTTACTTATGGAATATATCCAATAATATATGTATTGATTATGAAATAAGTTTTCATGTATTTCTTCAATTTGGTTTTATGTTTATTCATGTAATTACCATGTTTCGGGAAAATACATAACCATGATATTCACATGTTTGTTATGGTATAATTAAGAGGAAAATCAAGTTGATTTAATACTAATATGTTCATTTTCTGAAATTTAGTGTCATCTTTTTTAATTTGTTGGATCATAATATTTTGTAAAATTTAACCATTTATTTAGTTGTTTAAGTTTATATTTGGACATAGTTTTAGATAATATTGTATTTCATCTCCCTATGATTCAACCTATTATAAGAGATGATATATCAATACTTCATTGAACAACCAAATGATGAAATTGTATTTATGAAATAGAAAAATATATTTAATTATATTATTAGAGAGTGAATAGATTTATCAAATCTAGGTAAAAGAAATGTAAAATAAAAAAAACATAGTATCAACATTTTTTATAATATCAATGAACTTTTCTTTACTTATATGGTTTATGTTCTTATGGTCATTAATTTTCTATGAATCACCCATATTCTTGGTTTTAATGTCCTCTATAATACTTTTTCATAACATGATAGTTTGATTTCTCTTCCATATACTTGTTTACATTTATGTTCTCTTATTCCAAAGCATAGTTTATTGGTTTCATTTTCATTTCTTTTTCCCAATTATTAAAATGTTGTTTTATTAACCCTATTTACGATGTGGGGGTTTTTAACAATAGTATCTTCCAATATCGAACACTCGACTGTCGAGATGATGTTTTACTTGTAAGGATATGATTTATTTATCATAGGGATAATGTTAAAACCTAAAATGTTTCAATATTTCCCATTATAATTTACTTAATTTGGTCCCTATATTTATTCAAACACCAATGCATGTTAATTTTACAATTCAAAAAAATGATATGCACCTATGGAACTCTTGAAACTATGTTTTCTAATGTTATAAACAATATTTGGTTCTTTCGATACCTGCATTACATACAATAAAAAATTTATCCAATCAACAATAAACATTTATTGATATTATTTAATATGATAGTTATCATAGAGCCATATTAATGACATGTATAAACGTTATTAAGAAAAATTTTGGTATCATTTTTACATATTTTTATATATTTCTATGGCTACTAGCTATATGAAATTAATATATAAACCAAATGAATATAAAAACATTTTTTTATAAAAAACTCTTTTTATGCCCCCAAATACATTTTCTCATAATTTATTGATTTAATTAACATTAGTGAATCAATTTAATGAAATATATTTATTAGATATTAAATTAGTTGTTTTTTTTTCATTCATCCAATAGGATTTATAGGCATAAGATATGAACAAAATATAACTTTATGCATAAAAGATATATTTTTCTAATGGATGTTTTCGAGATTTTCTAAGGCGTGCTTATGTTAAAACTAAATTTTGGAAGCTTTGGGAATTTTTTATGAAATAATAAAATTCATTTTATAATTTATAAAATAAAAATTATATTTGGGTAAATTTTTGCTAGTTTTTACAATAATTATACATATATAATCCATTTTAGGGGTTTTTATGTATTTTTATATTTAATATTTATATATAAACTTATCAAACATCTGAACATTTTCACTCTAAAAACCTCTTTCCCTTTATGTCTGTGGGATTCATTTTAAATTAATTTCATCAACATATGTGATTAGAATATTGAAAAAAGGACTCTATATTTTTAATTATAAAAATTTATAATGCATATTATGATCAACATAGCCCTTTACCAAAAATATCAGTGAAATAAATAAAAAATTATTAAAACTAGTATGGTGAAAATGTGCTTACTTAATGGTTAATCGTTATTCTTCGGGACCAAAATGACCTAAAAATAGGTCCATAACCATTCAGATATATTTATTTAGACCATTAAGCCTCTTAGATACAATATTTATTATTATTGGAGGCACATTAAATTACGTATACCTATTGATGGTGTTTGCCATTTTTTATTTATAATAATGCCACTCTGTCCCACTATAAATTGCCATTCACCCCCCCCCCTCAATTCCTCACATTGATCAAGCATTTTGGATCGTCGAAACACATCCCAAATAATTTCCCAATAACCCTACATTCATCCATTAATACTCACATTGGACAAAAATCAAATTAAATAGGCTTTTGATATAATATAAAAGGAGTGACCCGAAAAAGAGGTAATGTTCTTCAACAAGCACATTAGTTTAATTTTTTTGTCAACCCCTAAAGTAATTTTTATGTTAATAACCTCATTATTTAAAAACTACTAATATTTTTTTTAAAAATCACACCACCTACACTCACACACACTTCCGTAAAATAGAATACACAATTATTGTTTAAGTGTATGACATACTACTGTCTCATGAAGAGATGTCATTCATTCTTCCATTGAAAACATTCAATGTTGGGAATAGTTATTGATTTAGTGTTCATATATTATATATATAATTTTTATAATTTTTTTATCCTTTTTTAATTTTTATATAAAACATAACTACACTATTTTCATTTTTTGGGAATACGATAAGATCATTTTTGGATGTGTGGAATACTACCTCCTCAATGTGATGTGATTAATTCTCAAATTACATGGAATTTATTTATGGATCGGAATATTAAAAATATGTAATAAATAAGAAATAAAAAAATTTAATGGAATTATTATATAAATATTTATTAGTTACTTTTCCTTCATTAAATACATATTGAAAATGGAAGTAGCGTTCATGCATATGTACAACTTACCACCTCGATTAACGATGCATTTCATCCCATATCAGAAAATATTATGGACTAACATAAATACATATATTCTGAATTTATATAATATTGACATCATGGTATATGTTATGGGGATAATTAAACCATTTTCTATGTAATTGGAACAAAAAATAATAAGTTAAGGTATACTTGAAAAATGAGCCAATTAACACCTAAAAAATGAAAATAATGAAATATTATTCACCAAAGGGGTGATAAATTTTTGTAATGGGATCATATATGATATTATAAAAAAGATTATTATTCATTAATGAGTCAGTAACACTAATCAAACCATTTTAAATGTGGTTAAATAGAGTACAACCAAATGGAAGTTTATGTTAATGGGATTTCAAGTCCCTTTTATTTCGATGATTGTTTTTTCTTTTTCACCACTAATTTATTTTATTAGTTGTATATAATACCATATGACTTTTTATTTGATTAATTAATTTAATTTAACTATATTAAATGTTTCAGTAGAATTTAATATTTAATGGGGATCAAAAATAAAAATTTACTCAAATAGTAAGGGATTCTGTTCCGATTTTTTTTCCACTAAGACTTATTTTATAATTTCACCAAATTTAATTGTATATGATATGTATACTAGCAATTTTACTTGAAATACCATTATTTATTAATTAATAATGGTATTTTATTTTTAAATTTATCTATTTCATCCTTGGGTATTTGACCACAAACATTCCCGGTGATAAAAACGGATGTACACTATCACATTATCTTGTGATTGTTAAATTTATTTTAAAACAATAAGTTTATTATTATAATTTTTCATTGAAAATTAAATTTATATTCAATATCCATATTTTTTAATGGAAATTATTATAGCATAATTTTTTCCAATTTTTATATCCGGTGTTTAATTTTAATGTTATTTGATTAATTTTCTAAATAATTATAAAATTGTATCTATTTTTAATAAGTTTATTTTATAATAATTAAAAAAATGTTTATTAATTAAAAGTATTATTCAGTATATGAGTGATTAATCAATCTAGTATAAATGAGTGGTCCCTAGTTATTTTTGGAACCTCAATGCATAGGTGGTCTCATTGGATGAGTTAATTCAGCAATCATTAAATGAGACTTTACATATATACTAAACAACCTTTTGAAAGGTAATGATGGTAGTGGTTCATGTTCTAGATACATGATGTAAAATAACTTAGTGAATCCGGAATTTATATTTATGTTATTATTACACATTATTTATTCTCTATGAAATATCGATGGATTCACTTCATCCACATCTTATTGAAAAAATTGAATGTGAGTTTAGTTATTTATCTTAACAAATTGTTTATGTAGATCATTCTAAACATATTAATTAAATGGATGGGAGTAAATTTATCAACCATGACATATTAATTATGAATTTTTTATTCATTATTTATTTTGTAATACTCACCCCTTAGTATTAATTTGATCTCACCCATATTTTCGTTCCCATCCCCAGGTTAGGAAGTAGAGAGTACAGAATGAGTTTTCAAGTATGCAGTTTGTTGTATTTTTGTTATATATTATGTTTTGTTTTCTATTATGAATTTAAAATGGGTTCTATATATGTATTTAGTTTTCAAAAACATCTAAACTAATTGATCCATCAGGATATGATTCCTTGAAATTATGCATAATCAATAAAGGCACTGACTCGAGGATTCAGGGTTCTGGGTGTTACATTGGTACTAAGAAATGATCTATAGATAAGAATAATTTGGTTCAACCTTGATTTGGATTATATATTACAGTTATTTATAGAATTGTGGGGTAAACAACATTTTACACCATGTGTATCGTTTAGTATTCCTTCGCTCATATACTTTATTAATCAATTATATTAAGCAGTTTAATTTTCCTATGAATGATATATATAAGAATATATATATATTATTGTAAATATGTTTTTTAGGTAGATATCCTTAATTAAATCATTATTTTTATATTTTACGGACATTAACATGACTGAAACATGTTTACCTAGTTGAGTGTGTTTCATTGAGTAATTGAACTATTATTACAATTAATATATATAAGAATATTTATTGTTACATATAAGGAAACATAAGACATATAAAAACTCATCATATTCCAAGGATTTACTTACTTAAAAAGTAAACACTCAACAAGACCTTTGTAATATAGTACACGAATAACTAATTGGTTTTATTAATAACTACCTTATGAAAGGATTTAAAATTAGGGGAAAATGAAATTATTATATTTTTATATATGATATAAAAATTGCGACATTCATGGATGTGTATACCAATTGGGATGGTTCCCAGAAGAATGAATTTAATATAATTTGTTAATTTTATTTGGTAAATGAGTTTTCTTATCATTTATCTAAGAACAACATATGATAAAGTTTTCGATATTTTCTAACATAACTGGTTTGGAATTGTAGAAACAGAGAATCTATTATAAAAAATTGTAAAATATTTTTCTCGGTCATCTAATATATGTGATCTATGTGATTACCACATTAGTGATATTATATTTAATAAGATTCCTTATTTGATATTTTCTAAAACATGAGACTTTCTTGATAAAAAATTATTTGTATATCCTAATGATATTAAACAAAAACTTCAACTTTATATTCTATATAGATTTTTATTATAGAATAATAATTTATCTGAGTTGCGAGGAGAAGAAAAATGAGAATACAAAATTAAATATTATTGAAATTTAAAATTTTAATTATCAATCCTATATAATAAAATATATTATATTAAAAATAATATGGTCAAAGTGGATTTTCCCAAAATGAATTAATTTTTTCTTTGTATCCATGGAAATATAAATCTATATAATATTCATAGACTATATTGGGAATGTTTTTTGGAATTAGTAGACTATAAATCATCTAATACACATGAAAATTGTTCAATTAGAAGGGCTAAATTGATTTTTATTATAAAAGGTGAAAGTATTGGTAGACTCACACAATTATTAGATAGGTATGTATATGGGTCAATGAGTGTCTAAAATCATAATGGTTATAAGGGTTTCATAAAAATTTCAAATGACATTATTTGTCATCAATATATTTTAATCATAAAAACAATTTAAAAATAATTGGAATATTTATAGTTTTTGAAATAAAACATAGAATCCACATGGAATGATTATTGATAAAAAAATTATCTAATTGATATATGTAATAGATAGTTAGGAATTTTTTAAACATCTAACAGAGTGTGGATTTTGTTGACAAATAACTCTACTAAATACACCTTAAGGGAACAGTTTATCAAAATGATGGTATTATACCCTTTTTATATGGTCAGATTTATAATGAATATAACATAAATTATTTTAACATATGGGTGTAAATATCATCATATGAAAAAAAATTCTAAATGATATAACATATATATAAGTTGTAATGGTACTATAGGAGATAGAGACAGGGAATGCTATAAATATGAATGTAACTAAAAACATTGGGCTATGAAGATAATATAAAGAATAATTATAGTTTTAATCCATTGATATGATTTTACTTACATAATAATAATAAATATAATGTATTTATAAAGACATCCTATGATAAACATAGTGAGAAAATACCAATATCTATTTTATGCAAATAATAGGTCTCCGTAACTAATTTAGAGAATCATACATTAGATAAAATGTAACGCCCCGACCCCAGCTACCCAGAGTCGGTGCATTACTTCGTAACATTGGCATGATCACAAAAGATCAAGTCTCGAAAGACCGATTAGTTTAGTAGCCTTGGAAACACTAGATACATTCATAAATGTTACATTACATCATAAAGTGAAAAACTAATAACAAATTCTTCATAGTCCACACTCATATCCTCTTCTGACTATCCCTGTAGGTCATTCATAAAATATTTCATCACATCCTGGAAAATATTAAAACATTTAAAGGGGTGAGCTCAGATGCTCAGTAAGGATAACAATATTGTGGAAGCTTTCATAAATAAACATAAACATTTAAGGCAATGTATAACTAAAACAAAAGCTTTTTAAAATTGAACATCAACATAATATGGAAAAAGTAAAATGAGATAATTCCATTTACTTCTTCACATGGATATTCTACTGGTCGAATAATCACATGCAATATCAATAACCACTTTTATAATGAGGGAATGTATAATCCAGACATTCTGAAACATTTTGTCAAGGCCTCGGCCAAGACGTCTAAAATGATTAAGGCCTCGACCAAAACCATAAATCAAATTGGGAAAGGGCCTCATCCAATTCCACGTCTAGTTGTCTCATGAGACATAAAGATGCATCGAGGAGCTATAGCGGGCTCCACTCGTAACTTATTAAGTCGAATACATTCCTCATATGAATAGGTTTAAACATAACATAAATATTCATATTAAAACTAGCATACTAAATGTCCACAGTTTCTCCATAAACTATGGATGGTATAAAAATAACACATCCATAGTCAAATGTTTCACAAAATTCTCAATGGAAGTTTTTTGTCATAAATCAATTTCAAATAAACTTAAAACCCATCAAAGGATATTGACATGGATGAAATCCAAGCTATGTGAGAGAAATATCTCTCTTTTTTGAAATCATTTAAAAGTACCATAATTATAAAATAATACATTTACTTTGAAAATATTATTATAAGCTTTTAAGGGAAGCTTCGACGAAGTTATAATGGCGGAAAATAGCCGCACCCGCCGTATAAGTTAAAAAAACATTCTTACCTTAAATTTGTATAAAGGTCAAAAAGTACATTGTTTGGAAAGTGACGGTAAGATTCCTTTCAAAAACGTATAAGGGTATAAATTACTTTAACCCATTTTTCATTTAATAGTAAAAATGTTTTGAAAGGCATTTTTAAGAAACTTGGATGTGGATGATAACGAGGTCCCAGTAGATAATTATGTATAAACAAACATTGATAATGAAGAGGTTGTGAAGTAAACCCTTACCTTGAACTTTTCCTTGGTTGGGGTAGGTTAACCTCCTGTATAATGGTGAAATAATAGTTATTAAATTATACGAGAATCATATACATTCATATGATATCATATATGATCTTTTAACATTGCTTTGTTAACAATATCTTAGATTTATCGTTGTTTCGAGTGTTAACTTACTCGTTTCTTTTATATGTTTTGTTGCGTAAGTCGTGTTTTTCATGGATAGGATGTATCTTATTCATATCCAGAATGATATCATGTCCTTAAACATTATTTTTAAATCATAAAATGATAATTATACTTGAATGGATATGAAGGAGAGTGAATCTCATCGCGTTCGTGGAGACGGTAGTCCGTACGTACGCACGAGCGACAATATCATTATTTTGATATTAAAATAATATATAATTGGATAGTATATCATATATACAGAATAATTATCATGTTATATTTATTATTTACATGAATTACATATCATTATTATACCCATATAAATAATAATATATTGAATAACAATTACACCACGACGTGGAGACGGTAAGCCGTACGTACGCACGTATGGTGACATGTCATTCAAATGATGGGTAGAATACTGAATATGGTTGTTCCATATTTATAATGACACCACAGTATATAGAAGATACTGGAGTTATAATTTTAGAATTGAAATAATAAACAAAGAGGGAGTGGAAGAAGAAAGAAACTTGAAAGAGGGTGATGAAAATGTTACCTCTTCTTCGGGTTCTTCCTTTTGATTTGATCAAAAGGACTCCTTAGGATGGCTTTCTGACTAAAGTAAAGCTTCAAGGATGAAGGTATAGAAGTTGGGAGAGTATGTGGGCAGAGTTTGTCCGAACCAAAATGATTTAAAGTGTGAATAAGGTGGTAGAGGTGGGGACCTTTTATAAGAGGAGAGGAGGGGCACTTTTGGAAGGATTGAAATGTTGCATTATTATACAATGATTTTCGGATTCTAAAGGTCCCACACTTATATAATTAGTGAATAAGGTGATAAGGGTTCTAAATATACCCATCCAATAGTCTTTGGACATGTGTAAGCCTTGGATTGTACGTTATCTTTTCATTTTATTAAAATCGTTAAATAATGAGGTCATCGCTCCATCATAATGATGTCATAAATAATTTAATTTATATAATGTCTAAAAATTATAAAAAAATACTATGATGTAGGAAATCTTTTTAGCTTTACAATGAGTATTTATAGTCAAAAATAAGACTTGTGTAACCCCATGTAAAATTTTTTATAGTAAAACATTTCATGTTTGTGTCATTTTTTACTTTAACATTAAATAAAAGGTATTTATGTCATTTTCCAACTAAAGTGGCTCCATGGGGTCCCCAAGTTGACCCATGGATTGTCTTGGTCGGCCATGACTCATACAATAGGAGTAGTACAAGTGTCAATCTCATCTCATATTATTAAAACATTATTTTTACCTTAAACTACACTAATTACCTCTAATCGCGATTAAGAACTTAAAAGTTACTATTCACCAAAAAAATTATTTTAATCTCATTGAACCACATTTTACTTTTTAATGAAAACCATGTATGTCGGATTTTTGAAATTCAAAACACAGAAGTGGTAATATTTCATTTAAATGAAAAATCAGTTATTTAACTACCACTTAGTGGTTTCACTATTCATCAAAAATTGAAGTTTTTCAGAACAATGACAAAATTTCACCCTAAGCTATAATTGATATTCCGAATACAAAAATGATGTCTATTTTATGAAATTCCAAACATATAAGTTGTATTAATTAATTTTATAATTAATTCCCGCTGTCACAACAAATAGCGTGTTTTTAAGAAACAATATATATCAAAAGATTGACAATTGTTTATGTCCAATTTCAAAGTGAAATTAATTCTAATGAACACCATTGGATAAAATGGTAAAAATATATTCTAATTATACTTTAAAAACACTCAATAGTATAATTTATCACTATAAATTATTTTTATTAAAAAAGATGTTTTTAAGTATTTTTCACTATTCATAAAAAATTGAAGTTCTCAGAAAATTACAAAAAATTGAACTTAGGATAATTTTGATATTACGAATACAAAAATGAAGTCCATTTTGAAATATAACATTTCTATAATTTTAAAAAGTGGTTATTACTATTCATAACGGCTACTTTGATTAGTTGCGGTGTGTTAGAACTCGAAGATTTGTACAATGCAAGCTATTGCATTATTAAATGAGAACCGTATCGTGGAAGCTCGGGGTGTTACATTCTCCCCTCCTTCAATAAATTGCATCCTCGCAATTTGAAATTTTTCTTTGAAAATAAACGGTTGAAAAGAGAAAATACCTTTGAGGAAAACCCACATCGGAAATAATATTAACAAAATTTAGCCTTAATAAGAGGTTAAGGGAAATGAAAAAGTCACCACCCAATTATGATCTCGATTTGGAGAACATTGGCGGAAATTAGAGACATATAATTGGAGGAAAAACGTAAATATTTGTAGGGAGTGATTGAGGTCATCAATCACAATCAACTGTCAAATTGAGGCCCTCAAAGCCTTCAATCTATGTTGATTTAAAATATCATCAGTTCAACAAGACATAAGGTATTAGGATAACACATATTTTTGTTTTAATATCCCTTTACTAAAGTTTAAGAATTAATTCATTCATTGAATAAGAGATAGGTATATATATATATTTATTCTTGACAATTAGAGTTTCAACCTTCAACTCATCTTCCACTCAAAAAGATAATATAACTCAAAAATATTATACTTATCCTAATTGTATAAGGTTTCAAATGTTAACACATACCATTTAGATTAGTAAAATTATTTTGTAATAACCAGGGACTTCCTGTAGGCTAGTGGTAGGAAATAAAGGCATGTCGCACTATGATTGTGGGTTCGATTCCTGCAGCTTTGTCCGACGCGATGGGTTATACCCCACCCTGCAGGTTGTCCTTTTCCTAAAACTATAGTATTATAATATTCCAAAAATAGTATTCATAAATTTTTTAACCATAAACAATACTATCCAAAGATCAACTTAATCTACTCCAACCTTTGTAGTTATCCAAAATACCTCTGTCCAGACTTTCTCTAAAAGGTCTTTTAATTCCAAAATCAATTTATAAGATTCCCGAAACAAATTAAAGGTTCTCTTTTTGTCAAATATTAAAAATATGATTACCTTCATCATATTAATACCTTACTGAAATCAAAAAGTAATACAGTACAATCCTTATATATATATATCACATTATTCTAATAACCAGAATATAATCCATGAGTCCAAAAGCACCAATACATTAAATATTCTGCTTCAACTGTAGTAACAGCATAAAATTTTCCTTGATCCCTTGGCCTTTTCTTAGGTAATTTTCCCTGACGCTTAGGAAATTCATTTGCATAATGCCCCATTTCCCTACAATTGTAGCATTCAACATTGATAGCCTCTTTCTTTCCCTTGCAATCATGTGCCTGGTGACCTTTTTCTCCACATTTATAACAAACTCCCATTCCTTTTAGGCAAGTACCAGGGTGATTCTTCCCACAATTATCACATAATGGAAAATCCTTCATTCCCTTTTTCCCTTTATCTATCTCTTGTTCTACCATTCTCTTCTTCTCATGCTTTACTTTGTTGTCATAAGACTTATAGAATTCCTTTTCTGTCTTGATAGCCCATGAGACAATATCTTCGTATGTTGAGAAAGATTGTGATACTAAAGCTCTACGGAGAAATGGTTTTAACCCATCAAAGAAACGATCAATATTACCTCTTGGGTTACATATATAATCTGTAGCATACCTCGCCAGCCTTGTAAAGTTGTCCTCATACTTTGCGACATTCTCATCCTCCTTTTGTCTCAGACTCAGAAATTGCCTTTCCATATCTGCTCTATGGTCATGAGGAAAGTATTTTTCTAAGAAAAGATCTTTGAACTCCCTCCATTCCATATTCGATATTTTATCATCTTCCTCTGTGTTTTTAATCAATGACCACCATTGATCAGCATCTCCAGTGAGGCGGTAAACTGCCATGATAACCTTTTCCCTTTCACTACTCCCCAAGGCGTGGAATGTTTTCTTTAAGGAGTTTATCCATTGCTCAGCTACTAATGGATTTGTACCCCCATTAAATGTTGTTGGTTGTTGCCTCATGAAGCGGTCTAACATTGATCCTCCACATTGCGGATCAGGGTGCTCCATACGAGTAAGGTTATTATTCATAACCTGAGTGGGTTGTCCCAGTATGGTAATAAGTTGATCAGCACCAGTTGTATCTCCAGATCCACAATAATTATCTTGAGAAGGAGGGCAATCCCTACACGGAGTTCTTGCATTGATACGGTTTCCATTCCTTCCACTAGGCGCCAATTCTATACAATGGCATAAAGTAGATTAGTTTATAAATAAAAATACATAATTCCATACTTATAAAACACTTAACATAAATTGAACTATTTATGGATATAATCCATAATGATAAAAAGGTTTTATTTGAGGAAGTATATACTCATAACCGTTCATAGTGGTTTGTAAAGAAAATGAGAATTATACTAAGCATATCCCCCGGGAGTGTCGTAACCAAGAGTGCAGCAAGGCCTGTTGTCGTACACCAGTTCTCGTTCGAGTCTAGCTCAAAGTGGTGTTTTCATGTTTTACCCCTAGGTACATCTGTGCCAGAGCCGCCTCTACCTGCTCGTATCCAGACAGGGATGTATTACTCGGAAAACTCACAAAATCTCTATAATACCAAAATTCTAGGAAGTTTTTCTATACTAATACTCAAAGTCTATATTTGGGATATGTGCTCTAATCAGAGTTTATCTAAATCTAGCTTCCAAGGTTAGTACTAAACTGCCTCTGATACCAACTGTAACGCCCCGACCCCCGCTACCCAGAGTCGGTGCATTACTTCATAACATTGTCATGATCACAAAAGATTAATTCTCGAAAGAACGATTAGTTTAGTAGCCTTGGAAACACTAGATACATTCATAAATGTTACATTACATAATAAAGTGATAAACTAATAAAAAAGTCTTCATAGTCCACACTCATATCCTCTTCTGACTATCCCTGCAGGTCATTCATAAACTACTTCTTCACATCCTAGAAAATATTATAACATTGAAAGGGGTGAGCTCAGATCCTCAGTATGGATAACAATATTGTGGAATCTTTCATAAATAAACATAAACATTTAAGGCAATGTATAACTAAAACAAAAGCCTTTTAAACTTGAACATCAACATAAAATGGCAAAAGTAAAATGAGATAATTCCATTTACTTCTTCACAGGGATATTCTACTGGTTGAATAATCACATGCAATATCAATAACCACTTTCATAATGATGGAATGTATAATGCCAGACATTCTGAAACATTTTGTCAAGGCCTCGGCCAAGACGTCTAAAATGATTAAGGCCTCGGCCAAAACCATAAATCAAATTGGGAAAGGGCCTCAGCCAATTCTGCGTCTAGTTGTCTCATGAGACCTACCGATTCATCGAGGAGCTATAGCGGGCTCCACCCATCACTTATTAAGTCCAATACATTCCTCATATGAATAGGTTTAAACATAACATAAATATTCATATTAAAACTAGCATACGAAATGTCAACAGTTTCTCCATAAACTATGGATGGTATAAAAATAACACATCCACAGTCAATTTTTTCACAAAATACTCAATTGAAGTTTTGTATCATAAATCAATTTCAAATAAAGTTAAAACCCATCAAAAGATGTTGACATGGATGAAATCAAAGCTATTTGAGAGAAATATCTCTCTTTTTTGAAATCATTTTAAAGTACCATAATTATAAAATAATACATTTACTTTGAAAATATTATTATAAGCTTGTTAGGGAATCTTTGACGAAGTTATAATGGCGGAAAATAGCCACACCCACCGTATAAGTTAAAAAAACATTCTTACCTTAAATTTGTCAAAAGGTCAAAAAGTACATGGTTTGGAAAAAGACGGTACGATTCCATTCAAAAACGTATAAGGATATAAATTACTTTAACCCATTTTCCATTTAATAGTAAAAATGTTTTGAAATACATTTTTAAGAAACATGGATGTGGATGATAACGAGGTCCTAGTAGATAATTATGTATAAGCAACCTTTGATAATGAAGAGGTTGTGAAGTAAACCCTTACCTTGTACTTTTCCTTGGTTGGGGTAGGTTAACCTCCTGTATAATGGTGAAATAATTTTTATTAAATTATTCAAGAATCATATACATTCATATGATATCATATATGATCTTTTAACATTTCATTGTTAACAATATCTTAGATTTATCGTTGTTTCGGTTGTTAACTTACTCATTTTCTTTTATATGTTTTGTTACGTAAGTCATGTTTTTCATGGATAGGTTGTATCTTATTCATATCCAGAATGATATAATGTCCTTAAACATTATTTTTAAATCATCAAATGATAATTATACTTGAATGGATACGACGGAGAATGAATCTCATCGCGTTCGTGGAGACGGTAGTCCGTACGTACGCACGAGCGACAATATCACTATTTTGATATTAAAATAATATATAATTGGATAGTATATCATATATACAGAATCATTATCATTTTATATTTATTATTTACATGAATTACATATCATTATTATACCCATATAAATAATAATATATTGAATAACATTTACACCACGACATGGAGACGGTAAGCTGTACGTACGCACGTATGGTGACATGTCATTCAAATGATGGGTAGAATACTGAATATGGTTGTTCCATATTTATAATAACATCACAGTATATAGAAGATACTGGAGTTATAATTTTAGATTTTAAATAATAAACAAAGAGGGAGTGGAAGAAGAAAGAAACTTGAAAGAGGGTGATGAAAATGTTACCTCTTCTTCGGGTTCTTCCTTTTGATTTGATCAAAAGGACTCCATAGGATGGATTTCTGACTAAAGTAAAGCTTCTAGGATGAAGGTAGAAGTTTTTGGGAAAGTATTTGGGCAGAGGTTGGCCGAACCAAAAGGCTTTAAAGTGTGAATAATGCGGTAGAGGTGTGGGCCTTTTTAAGAGGAGAGGAGGGGCTCTTTTGGAAAGATTGAAATGTTACATTATAATACAATGCTTTTAGGATTCTAAAGGTCCCACACTTATATAATTCGTGGATAAGGTGATAAGGGTTCGAAATATACCCATAAAATAGTCGTTGGACATGTGTAAGACTTGGATTGTACATTATCTTTTCATTTTATTAAAATCGTTAAATAATGAGGTCATCGCTGCATCATAATGATGTCATAAATAATTTAATTTATTTAATGTCTAAAAATTATTAAAAAACTACTATGATGTAGGAAATCGTTTTATCTTTCCAATGACTATTTATAGTCAAAAATAAGACTTGTATAACCCCATGTAATTTTTTTTTTAGTAAAACATTTCATGTTTGTGTCATTTTTTTACTTTAACATTAAATAAAAGGTATTTATGTAATTTTCCAACTAAAGTGGCTCCATGGGGTCCCCAAGTTTACACATGGATTGTCTTGGACTGCCATGACTCATCCAATAGTAGTAGGACAAGTTTCATGCTCATCTCATATTATTAAAACATTATTTTTACCTTAAACTACACTAATTACCTCTAATAGCGATTAAGAACTTAAAAGTTACTATTCACCAAAAAATTATTTTAATCTCATTGAACCACATTTTAATTTTTAATGAAAACCATGTATGTCGTATTTTTAAAATTCAAAACACAGAAGTGGTAATATTTTATTTAAACGAACAATCAGTTATTTAACTACCACTTAGTTGTATCATTATTCATCAAAAATTGAAGTTTTTCAGAACGATGCCAAAATTTCACCCTAAGCTATAATTGATATTATAAATTAAAAAATGATGTATATTTTATGAAATTCGAAACATATAAGTTGCATTAATTAATTTTATAATTAATTCCTGATGTCCCAACAAATAGCGTGTTTTTAAGAAATAGTATATATCAAAAGATTGACAATTGTTTATATCCAATTTCAAATTGAAATTAATTCTAATGAACACCATTGGATAAAATGGTAAAAATATATTCTAATTATACTTTAAAACCACTCAATAGTTTAATTTATCACTATAAATTATTTTTATTAAAAAAGTTTTTTTTAAGTATTTATCACTATTCATAAAAAATGGATGTTCTCAGAAAATTACAAAAAATTTAACTTAGGATAATTTTGATATTAAGAATACAAAAATGAATTCCATTTTGAAATATAAAATTTCAATAATTTTAAAAAGTGGGTATTACTATTCATAACAGCTACTTTGATTAGTTGTGGTGTGTTAGAACTTGAAGTTGCGTATAATGAAAGCTTTTTCATTATTAAATGAGAAGCGTATCGTGGACAATTTCATATATTTGGGACTAAATAAATTTTAATTTAAAAAATATACCAAATAAAATCTTATAAATATAATGGGGACAATTTCATATAGTTCAATACATTAATCAAAAAATTAATTAGAGGATAAATCATTGCAACAATGTTTAATATGAAAAACTGACAATAGTTTCTATGTCAAAATATTAGATGAATATAATAAAAATTATGAATATGAATCAAATAATATAAAAAAAGAATAAATTACATTTGATATTATTTTAAAGGATCTTCAATGATGCTGATTGTTTTAGAAATTGGTGATGAAGGTGAGTTTATTCATGATGAAATTTCCTCTTATCAATATTCTATCCTCATATAGATTTATGTGAAATGGTTATATCCTTTTAAATAATGAATGTAATTGACATATATAAAACAATATTTGATCTAGATTAAATAATTTGGTGTTTTAATGACTCTAGGTTATCACTATATCTTTTAATAAAAAAATTTCCATTTATGTTAGACTGTCTACTTATTGCACTTTCTTCCTGGAAAAATGTTGTATAAGATATAAATGTATTAATATTGTTGAAACCTTATCATTATTATTAATGATATAATCCATTTATATATTTCATTATATGAAATATTACTTATTTTATGAGGTCGAAAAATTGATATCAAAACTACTTTCCTTATTTAGATTATCATAGAGGGAGTCTCTATGATAAAACCTAATTTTTTCTGGGTAAAAATGTATTTCTATGTTATATTACTTGATATTACCTAGTTATGGTTACGTAATTAATCATAGATTTATAATATCCATCTTGATGATGTGATAAAATATTTTTTTTCACAAAAAATTAGACAAATTAGTTTGATATAAATATTCTAGTGATGTAAATTTATATTTGTATCCTTCTCATTCAATAGAATAACAATCATCAAATAACTTCTTCCAGTGTTAAATTATATCGTTTCTAGGTTGGGTAAATTATTATTAATGACATACATACTTTATCCAACCTAGAAACAAAGCATGAAAAAATATAGTGGTATATCTATGAAGAATCATGACCTATGTTAAAATAAATAAAATATTAAAGTAATAAATATTTTAAGAATAGATAACATCATAAAAAGATTTTTAATAGTGATCAATGTTATAAGTCTTATGAATACAAAATATCAATATATTCAATGATAAAAGAACAAATGAATTATATGAATTGATTATATTCTTCAGGATTTGGAAACTTTACTATTCATAAAAATAATGTTACGTTATTATCCTAATGTATCTTTTGATTTTTTATTAACCATTAAACACCAATCATTTTTTGGTGTGATATGATCAATTATGGTAATGAATATCCTTACGTAATTATTAATAAATTTTTTGAGTAATGTATTATTGAAAATGATTATAATTTACTACCCTTGAAACTATTAAATATTATTTAGTATATCAATGTTGATATGTATTATGTATCAATGGTTGGGATGTTTTTTTATAGTTTTATAATAAACCAATATATGATTATTCTATAATACATGTAATGTTCATCACTATATCAGATATCGTGAAGAAAATATAGTGGTTTAATATGTTTATATAATAACTGAGTGTTATTCCTTGAGTATCAGGATAAAAATTGTTGTTTTGAGACAAAAATGAAACCACATTACATTATAAGGTATCCTGAATTCATCCTATGATTAAAAATATCATTGAAATCCCCAATAAAACTAGATTAAATTTTAAGAGGCATGACATCTGAAATTTTCAAGTGTCTATAAGGGATAATATATAATATCTTTTAAAAGTACCACTAAAACAATTAAAACATGTTGGTAGTGTAAATTATTATATATTAATATAATTGTTGTAATATATCTATAATATTTTTTACGAATTCTAAATCTATTTCAAAAAATTAAATTCCTAGTATTAGATAATTAATCATTATTTTACTATTAATTGAAATTATTAATTTATCATTAATTCTTGTAGAATGATTTTTAACCCCTCTAATAAATCACTTAATTTTAATAGATAAATTTCTTTGGAATGGAATGATTTTTAGTAAATTCAACAGTTTGACATGAGTAGAGAATCATATAGAGTTAAATATTTACATTGTGTAACTAAAAAATGATTATTTTCTAGAGTATAATTATATGTTTTTTCGAAAAGAATTTTATATATATTTGATTTATTTTGGGGTATTTTTTTCTAATAATAGACATTATATAAAGTTACCATGGTATCATATTAGTAAATAATCTAAAATAAGAAACATAATTATATTATCATTATGGAAATAGAAAATATGCGGCAGTGGCATATGATATTGATCATGTTGTGTGTTTTACATAACCAAGATGATATTTATTCTTCTATATGTAAGGTTACACTTTTTGGTCCTTGATTACATTTTTATTGTGAATTTCATTTGAAATAATTGTTTAGTGACATGTAATGTGATCACATATGTGCATGAATGAAAAGAAATATAATATTTTATATCAGTTTAAATATTTATTGAGAGTCAAGAATTCAAAAAAAAATTGAATATTATATAAATTTTGGAAACACACAAAGAGGTAAGCAGCTATAGTCCATGTGATATGTGCATGAGTATGGTCATTCACATGATAGGGATACGAGAATGTTGTTCTATGTAGTAGGAGGCATGCTATGTAGTAGGAGGCATGCATGGGATTACATTCACATTGTATGTTTCTGAGAATGGAGTTCACATGTTTATCAACATGGAAGGGGACAATGAATAAACTTGAGAAGAATGTGTGAACCCCCCCCCCCCCTCCACCATCATAGTAGTGATGAAGTCACCAAAAATGAATGTGGACACTTGGAAGTTTCATTGTGCATTATTAATGATCATGGATGACTGGAAGGAATATGGGAAGGTACCTCACATGAAGGGTATGCAAGGGAGATTCATGGATGATTTATATGGGTGATTAAATGAAGGTTCGGTCAGAATCTATACTTCCTTAGCTGATAACGCTATTTTTGTATCCCCAATGAAAACCATAGTATTTATAATAAAAGGTTTGGTAACTTCTTTCTGAAATGGGAAACAACATGGTATAGTGTGTGAAATCTCCTAGTTAGTCATATCTTCATGGAAGGTATGATTATTACTGGTTACTAATATATAAGATTAACTACTATAAATATCCTCCATAGTTTAACCCAAAACACTACCTTAAAGGTAACCCATGAATAAAGCCCACTTAGTATCCTATTATTATATTGTTTATAGAACATTAATTTTACTCAAGAATCTCAAATGTAGGAAACATTATATTACCTCTTGTTCACCCCAATTCAATATAACTAATGAATTATATCTTTTTCGTAACATTGATAATAAATTATGTGGTCATAGAGGTTTATTTTTTGTCTTATGATCATAATCTTGATGCTTCATAAAGATAAAATACAAATATTGGTCGTGTGATTCTATCCTATTAAACCTGAATCATTATGGAATAATCATAAACTAATTAGATTGGTCCTCTCGTGTGACATTAAAAACTATCACATGAATTACAAGGCCATTGATAACTTTTCATACAATATAAATTGTAATGGGATAATCTCAAAATTTCTCAACTATGGATTTATACTGAAGAATCACTATATAAAAATAGAAGGATGAATAACTGGTAGTATAAAAAATGATCACATCTCCATGTGGATTTTATCTTATTTTTATCATAGTGGTAATGATTCCTAAATGATATTTCATCGTGATTAATGAATATATCTTAATTATATAGGAGATCCCTAGAGAGGGAATGAATTACCATCAAAATGTTGTGGAGATACCAAACTCTGATCACCTATACCAACATGCATTCCAGAGTATTATTGGATAAAAATATGAATGGATAACTACCTTTTAAAATAATTACAAAACATTATAAACATTTAATGGTAATGGTTCTAATATTCATCATATTATCCATCAAAACAGATTGTATAAGGAGTTTCATGCATCATTTGAAAAAAATCTTATTTTCTTAAAATTATTAAAATTATATTTTTCAATATTTATTTCAGAACCTTTAGTTATCACTGCTAGTTTTTGGGAATAAAAATAAAGTATTTCCAAATCAATTTCGAGATTCGACATATATTGTATCAATATAGTTGGAAATAATCAATAGATTTTTGTTGAGTGGTTTTCATCATACACTAATTATATTGGAAGAAAAATAAATATTTAACAAATCAATTGAAACAAATCAGTATAATATTAAATACTCCATATCAAATGAGTTAAAATGGGTAAAATATACATTAGTATAATGATATATATCATAACTATAGATTTACTAACATCAAGTTATTAAGGATCAATGAAATCACTAATAAGGTTGGGATCAATATTGTATTACACATTTTAAACAACCAAATAAATTATTAAAAATAATAATGAAATATTTTCATCACCAATTGGTGAAAAATAAAAAGTTTTTATCAATTAATCATGTTTATCACTCTCAATTCTCATTTAAAAAAATTGGCAGTGATGCATGATTTTTTAATAGGGTCAAAATACATTGTGTTTGTTTCGGGATATTAGTGTGGAGTTAGTGATATCCCACTTCACACTATCACTCTTATTTTATAATCCTAGGAACAATTTGGGAATAAATATGTACCTCTAGATATTATAATATATCTCCCTAACAATATCACTATAAATACATGTGAAATTGTAGTACATAAACTAATAAACGCAAATAAGTAGCATAGAGTGATTCTCCAACTAATTAGTTTCTTAGTGATGAGCCCTCTATTTCTTTAGTCATTAAATATATCTCTTTGTGATATTTAATTTTATATAAAATAAAATATCATATGAGTATACATAAATTAGTGAGTAATTAATACAACAATTAATTTTCATCCATGCTTCTTCCTTCAGGGTTTAAGAATGATTTCATTAAGCATAAGACTTGATCATTTTCTATAAAGAATTACTAATTCTTTTTTAATAGGATATAGTTATTGTAAAATCATTCATGAAAAAATAATATTTCATTCAATGAATCCTAATGAAATATAAATCATATCCATTAATAAATCTACCTCCTTTTACATTATTTGGGAATATTTCATTGAGATTATCATTCAACGCTCCGATACACCACCCTTAAAATCTTAGTGTAACTAAGATCATATAGTTGTTTTTGTGACACCTGAGAATTTACGAGAAATATTTTGTTTTTATGCTATATACATCACCAAAGGAATCATTCACTACACACAACACTGTCTTGGCTTATGTTACACGCAAGAGCAACCTTCCTCGATAGCTTTCTTTGTACGCAATACCGAGTTTCACTAAACAATGATATGTTATTAAAATATTATATAAACCTGCTGTTATGAATAGTAATACCCACTTTTGAAATTTTATCTTTCAAAATGGATTTCATTTTTGGATTCGGTATATCGAAATTAGCCTATGGTGAATTTTTGGTATTTTTCCGAAAAATTTCAATTTTTGATGAATAATGAAAATACTAGGTTACTATTTGAAAACCAACTTTTTATTTAAATAATAATTTTTTTAAATTAATTTTAGGTAAAAAATGATACATAATACCTATATAAGTTCAATGTAATTCATTGGAGTCATTTTATAATAATTTTAGATATATAAAAACAATATTGAACTTTTCACCGTCTTTTACCCACCTCCTAGGAAAATTTGAAAATTTACATAAAACTCAATTTTACCACTTCTGTGAGTGGAATTTCAAAAATCTGAGAGAAATAGTTAATGTCATGGAGTAAAATGTTGTTCAATATGATCAAAATATTTTTTGGTGAATAGTAACTTATTACTTTTTTTTACTATGGTTAATAGTAAATACGGTAATTAAGGGTAAAAATGATATTATTATTACCCTAACACATGTCAAAATTCTATTGGCTAAGTTTAATTCGTCCAAAAACAACCTTAGGAATAACATATGACCATTTAGGTCCACTTGGATTAGATTTGGACACTTATTATTATTTTATTTAAAGATGAATTAAAAGAGTTAAAATCAATGTTTAATAACTAAAACATTTTTAATATAGAGATAGACATTAGATAAATTCAACTAAAAATAATCATTAGAACTCAAAAATGATTTCCTACATAATCGTATTTTATTTATAATTTTTAGACATTAAATAATTTAATTTATTTATTACACAATGATGATGCAGTAATTACCTTATTAATGAAATATTAGCATAATTGATGTTATAAATACCCAAATAAATGTAATATGAGACTTTTTATAAATTCAACTAATTTTATAGGTTAACATGACATGTAATTATTTATTTTATTATCTTTTTTCGAACTAATCATGCTGTTATGATTTTCACCAAAATCAATTACCAAATCGTGTCATAATTGAAATAAAAAAGTTTTTAAAACATATTTTATATTTTTAATTGTTATTTTATTCCTAAAAATATAATTTTCGGCCAAATGACTTAGATAAGGTTATATATATTAACAATGAACCACTTGGGGTTCTTTTGTCTTGTTATATTAATATTATTAACTATATAGTGTAAGAAAACAAAAAAGACAAAGTTAAAGTTAAATTATTTAACTTAGAGTTAAATCTAAATGATAAGGTTAAAATACAAACCTAACCTTGTCTAAAACCTATTGGTTGAGAGTATTTCGACCCATCCCCTCCTTAGCTTCTAAATAAATCAATTTGGATCTTTTAAAAACCAAATATGACATTATTATAAAATAATATAGTATTATTTTCCAAAGGTGCCCCTCTCCTCCCTTATAAAAGGGCACCTCCTCCCTCTCCCCCTAACACAATTTTGAGCCTCAAAGATCAGCCAAACCCTACCCATTTCCCTTCTCAGCTTTCCTAGAAACAAACTAGAGGTCCTGGTCTTCTTCAAAGTCTAATTTTAGTTCCATAAGAGGAGTTTTCAAAGAGGCGTGTTGAAGAAGAGGTAATTACTATTACCGATTCTTTAAAATTTATTTCTTCTTGTACATCCAATTCTTTAGTTGTGTCATTATGAAGTAATATAATCAGTATTACTCACATACTGATATGTTTTTATAAATATGAAACAACCCTATTTCAACTTCTATCCATCATATGAAAAACGAAATCACCGCCTGTGTGTACGTACAGAATACCGTCTCCACGCCGTGGTGTAATCTGTTTTCCACCACCACCTTAATTGGATGGGGTATAATGGTGTAAATAATAACTATTTATGAGTATCTTAAATTTATATTTATTCTGAAATAATATACATACATATAAATACAATTCCACTATCATTGGAATGATATCATCTCTGGTGCACACGTACGGCCTACCGTCTCCACGATGCGATGCGACTCGTTCTACGTAATATTCATTGAATAATGATTCTATAAATGAATTTAATGAATAAATATGATATATATTACACTAATACCATTCTGGAAATGAGTAATCTATATCCTAAAAAGAAGAATAATAATTTATTCGACAAAACATGCATAAGAACATAAAGCAATGACCACCCGAATAACAAGTAGCAGTGAAATATTACTAATAAGAAGATAAGAATGTGACCATATATGATATTATGACAATAAATATGATTCTTTTATAAGTTAAGGACATTATTTAAATCATTATACATGAGGTTCAGATACGTACAGAGCAAATTGGACCTATGGAAAGGGAAAATCTCACAATCTCAATTTTTATCTGAGATTTCTTATAATTTAGTATTTACTAGGGAATATTTACCATCCACATCCATTTTTTCTCAATATGTAATATTATTTATATCCCCCTACAATTTTTTCAATCCAAATTTACCCATTGGTTAGTTTTTAGTAATAGATATGAAAGCAATATTTTGTCGTTTTAGTACGAGGTACTTTTTGACTTTTTCAGCCAAAGTATGAGAAGAATTTTTTTTTATTATATGGAATGAATTGATTTTTAGGATTTCATAGAACATTATTTCCATGAATCCTCCTTTAAAATTTTTCATGTTTATTTTTAATTAAATTCTTTTAGTTAAAAGATTTATGACATGTTACTAATTGAAAAATGTTTCTGATGTAGAAAGGATATTTTCCTCAAGAATGGAGTTCAAGTGGTTTCTCCAAATTATTTTCCATCTATGATAATATAGGGTTCTATTTTTATCCCTATTATTACATTGATTTCATTATGTTATGATGGAATTATTTTTATGAAATTCTTTTATGGATTATTTTATGATGGCATGATGTTTAGGAATCCCATTTTTAGTATATGGGTTATGCTATAATGTATGATTCATGATTTGTGGCACACATAAGAATGGTTTAATTATGAGATTGGTGGGACCTATATCTCCCTCCAATTCATTGGGTAATGATTTATATCTCATGATATAGACATGGCTGGAATGGAAAGTTAATCCAGTTCAGTGACACAGTACTGGAACGAGGAGTGAACTCGGTTCAGTAATGGAATTTGTCCACTATGATAGTCTTGGAAATGATTCTGGACTAATATGAAGGGAATTTCTATGATTATGTGTTTATGCCACAAAGTTTGATGTTTTATGTTATGATTATTTGGATTACATTTCATTACTATCATTTATCCAATGTTATGATATTATGATCTCTTTTTCAGGTTAAGATATTCAAAATGATATGTTCTTATGAATATGATTTTATTGATATTTCTTTTGTTTACCCTTACTGAGCATTTGAGATCACCCTTTTTTATCTTTTCTTTTCCCCAGGTCAGGAAGAAGAGTATTATGTAAGATATGCTAAAAAGGGACTCTAAATATGATGAAATAAGTGAGAGACAATGTAGATGATTTATGAACCAGTTTTTTATGTTTCCCAATTTCTAAAGACATTATACCTATACAGTCCTACCATGGATTTGTTATATGTTGTAATAAGTATGCATCAATTATGAAGTAATAACCATGTATGTAAAGTATGGGTCGTTAAAGTTGGTATCAGAAGAAATGTATAGTCAACCTTTGGAAACTAGATTGTGAATGCCTTAATGAGAACCCTAAGGATATGTCTTAGCATAGAACATAATATTTGTATTTTAGAAATGGACATGAACAACCAATGATAAGAACTAAAGTTTGAAATTTTATTCTTGATGATGTGGTTTTCCTGTTATGATTATCATTTCTCACACTATGCTTCTTGGATTTAGTCAATGGCTGGAACCCGAAGAAACCATGCTAATGATGAATGCGACGGGAATTGAAATGATTGTCCCCCTGGGCAACGAAACGCTATGGGAGCTGCAATGAGAAATCTTGTATCCATGATCACACAACTTTCTCAAGCTATTAATCATGCAGTACTTCCAAACAAGCAAAGGAAGGAGAAACATTCTTTTGAATCCTTCATGAGGCAATGTCCACCTTCATTTATCGGTTCTTCTAATCCATTATTGGATGAAAAATGGATCAGTACCACTAAAAGATATTTTCATTTCTACAATGTTCTGAACATGAAAAAGTCATCTTATCAGTGTATCGTTTGGAAGGTGATGCTGATCAATGGTGGAATCTTATCAAGAATATGAGGCAAAGAGACAAAATTGAATCCATCGAATGGGACGAGTTCAAGAACTTATTTTTCAATAAGTACATCCCTTGTATTATTCATACAAAGATGGAGAAGGAGTTTCTTGACCTAAAGAAAAAGGAGGATGAATCAGTTGGTTCCTATGAATCAAATTTTACAGGACTTGGAAAGTACGCTTCGGGAATTATTATCCAACATGAGATTAAAATCAATCGATTCTTTTGTGGCATAAAACAAAGTATATGAAGGGCGTTATCCATAAGGGACTTTAATAGATACAAAGAAATTGGTCGATGTGCTCCCAAGGTTGAGATGGAGATTGGAGTAACCATCAATCATATGGGTTTGATAAGAAGATGAAAATTGAATTCAAAGTAAAATTTAAAGACCACACTCAAAGGAAGATGAGTTTTCCCTTATGCTCAATGTGTGGAATGAATCATGGAGGAAATTGTCTTAAAGGGACAAGTAAATGTTTTAAGTGTGGGAAAGAAGGTCATCGGGCAGTTGAATGTCGAAATAATGGGAAGAAGATGTCTAATGATGAAAACAAATAAAGGGATACAAAGAATAAACCTCCTACACATCAATGTTTCAAGTGAAAGGAAATGGGGAATTATTCCAATCAGTTCCCTAATCCAAGGGTTGTTCATGATGATCGACGTCAACAAACTCTTAAGGCCATAGACAAAGGAAACTCACATGTAATTTCTATCGGTGAAGTGGAGTATGATAACAAAGTGGTGAAACGTACGATTACCATCCACTCTAAAGTATCAAATGTTTTATTTGATTCTGGATCCACCCACTCTTTTATTTCTAAAAAAAATTCTGAGGGTATCGCCATATTACCTCCATAGTTAGATATTGAGTTAGCTATGACAACCCCTAATGGCACAATAGTCGCATCAAAAGTTTACAATTCTTCTCTGATTGAAGTTTGTGGGAAATTGCTTCCTGCAAATCTTGTGATCCTTCCTATAGTTGAATTTTATGTGATTCTTGGAATGGATTGGATTTAATTATATGGATCTCATATCAATTTCCAAATAAGGGAAGTGACATTTAATATTCCAGATCAATCTATGATCGTCTATCGATGCAAGGATGAACATAACCTTCTAGTGGAAATTTATTCCATCTTATGGGTATTGATTCCACTATATGAAGGTTATTTATCTAAACTATTTGGAGAGAAACTCACGATTAAGAATACACCCATTGTACGGTGTTTGATGATGTCTTTCCGGAGGAATTTCCCAGTCTTACACCAAATCGTGATGTTGAGTTTTCAATAGAATGCATACCGGGTGCTATGCCTATTTCAAAGACACCTTATAGAATGGCCCCAATTGAGTTGTAGGAATTGAAGAAGAAACTCCAAGATAATCCTGATAAGGGATTCATACTCCCTAGTGCATCACCGTGGGGAGAACCTATTTTGTTTGTTAGGAAGAGAGATGAATCAATGAGGCTCTCCATTGATTATCGAGAACTTAACAAGATCACTATCAAGAACAAATATCCTCTCCCATGCATTGATGACTTATTTGATCAACTACGTGGAGATCAATACTTTTCCAAGATTGATCTTCATTCGGGATATCATCAATTAATGGTCAAAAAGGATGATATACCAAATACGGCTTTCCGTACAAGGTATGGAAACTTTGAATTTATAGTGATTTCATTTGGTCTTACTAATTCCCCTGCTATCTTCATGGATCTAATGAATAGAGTCCTTAGAGACTATCTTGATCAGTTTTGGGTAGTCTTTATAGACGATATTCTTGTCTATTCAAAGAGAAAGGAATAACAAGATGATCACTTGGGAATTGTATTAAAGACCGTAAGAAAGGCGAATATTTATGCCAAATTTACCAAGTTTGAATTTTTTCTTCAAAAAGATTTGGTTTTGGGTAACATAATCTCAAAAGAGGGGATATATGTGGATCCAGCAATAATAGAGGTTATCGAAAGATGGTTGAGACCAACAACAATAACTGAGATCTGATGTTTTCTTGGTTTGGCTGCATATTATCGACTTTTTGTGAATTAAGTTTCACGATTATCGAATCCACTCACTAGGTTGACTTGAAAAGGGGTTCAATTCATATGGATGGAGCAGTGTGAAGAGAATTTCAATCAGTTAAAAATAAGGTTATCCAATGCACCTGTGCTCACACTGCCTTTTAGTGGAGAATGGTTTGTGATCTATGGTGATGCTTCTAAGAAACGTTTGTGGTGTATTCTCAGGAAAAATTATATGGTGATAGCTTATGCCTCACGACAGTTGAAAATCCATGAGAAAGATTACCCAAATCATGATTTAGACTTAGCCTCAGTAATCATTGAATTAACGATATGGAGGCATTACCTTTATGGTGAAAGGTGTGATATATATATATTGATCATAAAATATTAAAGTATATTTTCACAGAAAAGAGATAAATATGAGCCACAGAAGATGGTTTGAGTTGATTAATGACTACGACTGCTCAATTCATTATCACCATGGGAAAGAAAACAAGGTGGCAGATCCATTAAGTGGATAAGACCATGCTAGACTATCCATGATGAGGATCACAAATGATCCAATATTTATGGATTTACAAAGGATGGATCTTGGAATTATAATGGAAGGGGAAAATCTTCTCTTTCTAAAATCAATGTTCAACCATCTATACATGTGAAGATTTAAGAGCCACAGAAAGAAGATGTAGAGTTACAAATGAAGGTGAGAAATGATCCTCAATTCAACGTTGATTGTGATGGGATAATAAGGTTTAGGAATCGGGTTTGTGTTCCTCCCATCCCAGAATTAATGAAGGAGCTGCTGGATGAGGCTCATAGTTCTTAATTCTCTATTCATCCTAGAAGAACGAAGATGTATAGGGACCTAAATGAGTACTTCTGGTGGGAAAGCATGAAAAGAGATGTTGTTGTATATGTCTCTCCATGCTTGGTTTGTCAGCAAGTTAATGCTGAGAGGCAGAAGTCTAAGGGGATGTTACAACCATTACCCATACCCGAATGGAAATGGGAAAACATCACTATGGACTTTGTCACTGGACTTCCTAAAATATCCAAAGGCCATAATGCTATCTCGGTTATAGTTGATGGTCTAACGAAGTCGGCACACTTCATTACTATTAGAGATGATTTTTCTCTTGACCAGCCTGCCAGGATATATGTAAATAAAGTGGAATGATTTCATAGAGTACCACTTTCCATTATATCTGACCGGGATCTGAGGATTTCCTTGATTTTTTGGTGAAGTATTCACTATATTCAAGATACAGAGTTGAGTTTCAGCACTCCTTATCATCTTCAGACAGAAGGTCAGTCTGAGAGAACAATTCAAACTATAGAAGACATGTTGAGAGCTTTCTCTATGGATTTCAAAGTTTGTTGGGATAAACACCTACCTTTTGTGGATTTTTCTTAAAATAATATCATTCAATCAAGTATTCATATGGCTCTTTATGAAGCTCTCTATGGAAAGAAATTCAGGACTCCAACTTGTTGGGATGATGTTGGGGAATGAAAGCTATTAGGACCTGATCTTGTTAATGAGATGGCAGAAAAGGTCTAATCTATTAAAGAACACGTAAGAGCAGCTCAGAGTTGACAAAAACGTTATGATTACAACCGAAGACAAGACCTAGAGTTTTATGTGGGTGATAAAGAGTTCTTACAAATATCTCCTTGGAAGAGAGTAATGAGATTTGGAATGAAGGGAAAGTTGAGCCCTAGGAATATCAGTCCTTTCAGAATACTGGATCATGTTGGGAAGGTAGCTTACCGATTGGAACTCCCACCGAATCTCTCTCAAGTTCAAGATGTGTTCCATGTATCTCTCCTGAGAAAGTACATACCTGATCCTTCAGATGTATTCAGATTAGAAGTTTTACCGTTGGAGCAAGATCTTTCTTATGAAGAACAGCCGATAGAGATTCTGGATCATAGCAGAAAAGTCCTACGAAACAGGGCCACTCGCTTCGTGAAAGATTTATGGAGGAAACACCAATTAGAAGAAGCTACATGGGTGCTTGAGGATATGATGAGGGAGAGGTGTCCTCATTTGTTTATTACAATGTGACAACTTTCGAGGGCGAAATTCCTTTTAAGGAGGGTAGAATGTAACACCTGAGAATTTATGAGAAATATTTTGTTTTTATGTTATATACACCACCAAAGGAATCTTTAACTACACAGAACACTCTCTTGGCTTATGTTATATGCAAGAGAAACCTTCCTCGATAGCTTGCGTTGTACGCAATACTAAGTTTCACTAAACAAAGATATGTTATTAAAATATTATATAAACTAACCATTATGAATAGTAATACCCACTTTTTGAAATTTTATCTTTCAAAATGGATTTCATTTTTGGATTCAGAATATCGAAATTATCCCCGAGCGAATTTTTGTTATTTTTCTGAAAACTTTCAATTTTTGCTGAATAGTGAAAACACTATGTTACTATTTAAAAACCGAATTTTTATTTAAATAATTATTTATTTTATTTATATTAAATTTAGGTCAAAATCGATACATAATACCTATATAAGTTCAATTTAATTCATTGGAGTCATTTTATAATAATTTTAGATATATAAAAAATTTATTGAACTTTTCACCGCCTTTTACCCACCTCCTTGGAGAATTTGAAAATTTACATAAAACATAATTTTACCTCTTCTGTGAGTGGAATTTCGAAAATTCGAGAGACACTGTTAATTTCAAGGAGTAAAATGTGGATCAATAAGATAAAAATAATTTTTGGTGAATAGTAACTTTTTAATTTTTTTCCCACGGTTAAAAGTAAATTGGGTAATTAAGGGTAAAAATGATATTATTATTTCCCTAACACATGTCCAAATTCTATTGGATAAGTGTAATTTGACCAAAAACTACCTTAGGAATAAAATATGACCATTTAGGTCTACTTGGTTTAGATTATGACACTTATTATTATTTTATTTAAAGAAGAATTAAAAGAGTTAAAATCAATATTTAATAACTGAAACATTTTTAATATATGGTTATACATTAGATAAATTAATCTATAAGTATTCATTAGAAAGATATAAATATCTCCTACATAATGGTATTTTATTTATAATTTTTTAGAAATTAAATAATTTAATTTATTTATGACACAAGGATGATGCAATAGTTATCATATTAATGAAATATTAACATAATTGATGTTATAAATACCCAAATAAATGTGATTTGAGACTTTTTATAATGTAAACTAATTTTATAGGTTAATATGACATGTAATTATCGATTTAATTAACTTTTTTCGAACTAATCATGTTTTTATGATTTTCACAAATATCAATTACCAAATAGAGTCATAATTGACATAAAATAGTTTTTAAAACAAATATTATAATATTAATTGTTATTTTATTCCTTAAAATCTATGGATCGTCCAAATGACTTATATAAGGTTATATATATTAATAATGAACCACATGGGGTTCTTTTGGCTTGTTATAGTATGTTTATTAACCATATAGTGTAAGAAAACAAAAGGACACAGTAAAAGTTAAATTAATTAACTTAGAGTTAAATCTAAATCATATAGTTAAAATACTAACCTAACCTTGTCTAAAACCTATTGGATGAGAGGATTTTGACCCATCCCTACCATAGCTTCGAAATAAATCAATTTGGGTCTATTAAAAACTGAATATTACTTTATTATAAAATAAATGTTTATGTTTTTTCAAAGGTGCCCCTCTCCTCCCTTATAAAAGGGCACCTCCTCCCTGTCCTCCTCACACAATTTTGAGATTTTACGCTCGGAAAACCCCTGGAAATTTCCCTTCTCATCTTCCCTAGAAACATACTAGAGGTCCTGGTCTTCTTCAAAGTCCAATTTTTGTGCCCTAATAGGAGGTTTCAAAGAGGCGTGTAGCAGAAGAGGTAATATCCATTATCGATTAATTAAAATTTATTTCTTCTTCTATTTCCTCTTATTTATTTGTTTCTTTATGAAATAATAACATTAGTATAACTCACATACTTATATGTTTTTATAAATATGAAACAACCCAATTATCCTTATATCCATACTATGGAAAACGATATCACCGTGTGTGCATACGTACGGAATTCCGTCTCCACGCCGTGGTGTAATCTGTTTTCCACCACCACATTACTTGGATGGGTATAATTTTGTAAAGAATAACTATTTATGATTATTGTAAAGTTATATTTATTCTGAAATAGTATACATACACTTCAACACAATTCCACGATCATGGGAACGATATCATCGCTCGTGCATACATATGGTCTACCGTCTCCACGATGCGATGTGACTCATTCAACATCAACTTCATTGAATAATGATTATATAAATGAATTGAATGAATAAATATGATTTATATTACAATAATACCATTTTTTAAATTAGTTATCTATAACCTAAAAACGAATAGTGATAATTTATTCTATAAAACATATATAAGAACATAAAGAAATGAACACCAGAATAACAAGTAGCAATGAAATATTACTAATAAGAAGATAAGAATATGACCATATATTATATCATAATAATGAATATGATTCTGTAATAATTCAATGAAATTATTTAAATCATTATACAGGAGGTTTCGATACGTACAAAGCAAATCAGACCTAAGTTAAGGGAAAATCTCACAATCTCAATTTTTATCCTAGATTTCTTATACTTCGGCAATTACTAGGGATTATTTACCATCCACAACCATGTTTTCTCAATATGTAATATTATTTATATCCTCATAAAATTATATAAATCCAATTTTTCCCATTTGTTAGTTCATAGTAAATGATATGAAAGGAACATTTTTTCTTTCTTAGTACGATACACTTTTTGACTTTTTTCGGCCAAAGTACGAGAAGAAGGTTTTTTAACTTATATGTCATGAATGGATTTTTATGATTTCATAGAACATTATTTCCATGAATCTTATTTTACAAGTTTTTATGTTTATTTTTAATCAAGATCACTTAGTTAAAAATTGTATTTCATGCTAACGAATGAAAAATGTTTTTGATGTATAAAGGGTATTTTCCTCAAAAATGGAGTTCAAGTGTTTTATCAAAATTATTTTCCATCTATGGTTATATAGGGATCTATTTATATCCCTATTATTACATTTATTTCCTTATGTTATGATGGAATTATTTTTATGAATTTCTTTTATGGATTTTGTTATGTTGGCATGATGTTTGTGAATCCCATTTTTATTACATGTGTTAGGCTATGATGTATGATTTATGATTTTGTGGAACACATAAGAATGGTTTCATTATGAGATGTGTCGGACCTATATCTCACTTCAATGCATTGGGAAAAGATTTATATCTCATGAGATAGACATGGCTGGAATGACAAGTTAATCCGGTTCAGGGACACAAGACTGGAATGAGGAGTGAACTCAGTTCAGTACTAGACATTATCCACTATGATAGTCTTGGCAATGAGTCTTGAATAATATGAAGTGATTTTCAATGATTATGTGTATATGCCAAAAAGATTCATTTTTTAGGTTATGATTATTGGGATTTAATTTCATTACTATGATTTATCCCATGTTATGGTATTATGATCTCTTTTACAGGTTATGATATTCAAAATGTTATGTTCTTATGAAGATGATATGATTGATATTTCTTTTGTTTAACCTTACTGAGCATTTGAGCTCACCCTTTTGTATGTTTTCTTTTCCCCATGTCAGGAAGAAGGTTATTAAGTAAGATATGCCAAAAAAGGACTCTAAATATGATGAATTAAGCATGAGACAATGTAGATGATTTATGAACCAGTTGATTATGTTTCCCAGTTTCTAAAGACACAATACCTATACAGTCCTAACATGGTTTTCTTATATGTTGTAATAATTATGCTTCAATTATGAATTAATAACCATATATGTAAAGTATGGGTCGTTAAAGTTTTATATTTACAAAATTAATGAAAAATAAGGAGTAAAAATAATATTTTAATATACTTGGATAAACCACCTAAAAATTATTTATAAATACCCCCTTTTCGAAAATTATGTGGAATTAAAAAAATTATTTCGATAAATAAAATAAAAGTCATAAAATCATTAATATTAACCAAAATAATTTTTCCAAAAAAAGACTAAAATAAATATGTTTTGAAAAAAATAGAATACATAGAAGCATAGAATAAGTATATCATAAAAACATAATAATATAAAATCCCACTTAAAACCAAAAGTATCCCTCTTTATATCATACTTTTACATTTGGAAAATTTAAGAATATTTATTTTTAATTATCAAAATCATATATAGGATGATTCCTTTAGAAATATATTTTAAAACAAAATAATAATAGTATTAATGAATAATTATCATAAAATTGATTTTAACTATAAAATAATTAAGAAATAATTTTTATGAGTCCTAATCGAGGATTTTATAAGTCACGCTGAAAAATATTTCATAAAAAAGGGATATGAAATGTTTCTGTGTCATTTAAATTTAGAAAATAATATTCATTAAATTATCCATGGAAATTATATAAAGGTTATTAGAGAAAATCTAGAGTGGAATATAAATAATACAATCATGAAACGAATACATTTTGAATATTCTAAAACTCCTTTGTCACAAACTAATATCTTAAAAGGGGTTACAAACACAAAATTATGAAAATAGGAGAGAAAAAATATTATGTCACTTTTGATATCTCATAACTAGTTTTCCAAATATTAATGATATAATTATCTAAATATAAAATAAATGATTGGAAAAAATTCCATGTTAATGTGTACAAACATGAGTTTTTAAATATAAGTATGTTCTATATCGTATACTACATGAAACACCGAGTTCAAATGAATAATGATTATTTAATACTGTTATAACCTAAGTATCAAATATAAAATAAATACGGGTATTAAATAATTCATTAAACATATATTACTATCCAAATTGATAGAAATGTGTTGATAAATTCCTTTTAAAAAAGTACCATAATGTTTATAAATATATTTTATCTTTGATAAAACAAATCTTCAAAAATTGATTTTTATTTATTTTTGTAATCAAATAAAATAATAAATTTCATTAAATTTTATAACATTATTTTTATGAATGTCATATAATTTTTTCCATCTAAAATTTAAATTAATCATTAAATGAAATTTTGATGATTTTATGAATAGATTAATTTGTTGATGAATAGTGAAGGTGTTGTTTTTTATTTAAAAATGCATTTTCATTTTATGAATTTACATGTTCCATTTTTTAAAGAATTTATAAAAAGAAAAATAATCTCAATAATAGTATCATTAATCCAATTTAGTTTATTAAAAATAATTTTACGTTAAATCATCATATAATTTTTTTACTAATGAAATTATTTTCTTTGGACATCACTTTTGGTACCATTTACAAGTTTCTTGTTAAATTAAATTCACACAATTATAAGAATTAAATTTGTAAAAATCTATTAAATATTTTTAATTATAATAATTTATACCATATAATTATTTTATATAAATTGTTTTCATAATAAATAGAAAAAATAAAAAAAATCATGGTTAAGGTTTAAATGAGATTTCTAGGCTTTAAACTAAAACATAAGATCAATTTAATTTTCTTAAAAAATTTAAATTTTTATTTTATTTTCCATATATTGTTTTTATATCATCTAAGGATAAATATTTATCCATTTTTAAGCTTGTAGTGTGTGAAAAAATGTTTTTCTATCTTTTTCTTTTAAATAACTACAAGTGTGTCGTCTCCTGCGCTTGTAAAAGGGATCCTCCTATAATCTTATTTATGCAGTTAAATATCATATTGGATTAGATAATTCATATAAAAATTCCTTCCCTTATTCTATTAACATGTACAAGATTCTTTTTTTACTTATAAATTACATATATGGAGGATTTCGGTATAATCCATTAGAGGTTGTCCAAAAAAGAGGATGCCTTTAAACTACGAATCTATGTTTAATTCCATCTTCCACCTCCATCAAAATTTAAACTATAATAATTTTATAACAAAATTATATCACATATAATTAGACTTTATTATTGTAATTTCATATCATACATCCATCACTTCTTCCATCAAATTGGAAACAGAACCATTATTTCTGTGAACGGCAGACTAAAGACTCCCAAACATATGTAATACATTATCCATATTCACCTATCTAGGTTATTTATGATGACTGTTCATTTAATGTTTATATAATATACTCAAGAAATATTAATCATTCCCAAAAATTAATATATCATATACATTCTTTCCCTAGAATCCATTGAAGAAAAATAATGTCATTTATGGGTATGATAAAACATTTACTCAAAGGGAGATGTGATACATTTTTTATTAAAATTTCACATAGATGGTATATTTAATTCTATATAAAAATAATATGTTATTTATTATATAATTATAATTTTAGGAATATAAAATGAAACATACTTTCATTTCACCATGATGATTTATGAATGGAATCTCTTACATTTTTGCATATGATGTATCGTCTTGTTGATTGTACCAAAGTTAATAATTCATAAACATATTTCATGGTAAGTTATAAAATTATAATTTACATATAAAATATATAATTATTTCATTTTTATTATTTTTTAGGTGATGAAATGATATTCTATTTTACCTTATTCAACCCACCAATGTTATTTTTGACATGTGAGTCGAATATCATCTAATCAACCAACCTGAACATAAATGATTTAAGAAATGGAATATAACATGATTATAAATACAATAAAAGTAATAATAAACTGAAAATATTCATAATAATGTAAATAATATATATTATTATTTTTCATATGATATGGAATTCATTGTGATTTGATTTCAACATAAGGTATCATTCGAAAGAACACATTTTATCGGGGTTTGAGCATTATTTCCCTAACTCAGATAATCTTTATAATTAAAATATTGATTATAAATTGTGTATATATTTCTCTAACATATATACCTAAATTATTGCCTATTGGATTTATAGAATAATACATGTATTATATTCATTTCTCAAATGCCTCTGTCCGGAAATTTCCATTGATTATGATATGATGTAGGATTATAAAACCCATTTTCATTCCAAGGGTAATTCTTATGGTTATTCCTTATGATTTTTTTTCATTTTGGTCAAATGAAAAAAATAGTGAATGGGTTTTGATGCATGCACCCAGATATCCCACTAATGACTTGGCTAAAATTTTTTACACATGTGATGTCTTGTATGGGATTATTAATTAAACATAATCAATTATGGGATGTTTTACACCATGTGATATTATCTAGGATTCTAAACATGAATCATGGTTATGTCTTGTAACATATTTTTTTACCCATTTCCTAGGATACAATGATCTTAGAATAATATGACATTCATGTTATTATCCCATGGGATACATTCATGAAGATTCTATTTTATTTTTATGTGTTATGATTTTGAGTCCATGTTATGTTTCCTTATCATGTTATTTCATTATTGAAATTTTGAGACCACTTCTTTTTTCGAAGTTTTCTCTATGTTATCCAAATTTTTTAAGAGATCTAAGGAATTTAGGATAAAATTATGAATAATAAAATAAGGAAGTTTTTTTTGTTTAACATTATGTGTTATGAACATCACCTTTCAAAGACAGAATACCTTTTCTATACATGTTTAGAATTAAAAGATAATTATATTAAAAATAAATAAAACATTGGTGTAGAATGGATTTGGGTATATATAGATGATATCATAGATAATTATATATTAATTGGTGGATATTAGAACAATAATAATTTACTGAAAGCCCTCATTATTTTTATGAGGGTAATACTAATTATTGGAAAATATGTTATAAATTTATTGAAGTATATATTGAGTTGGTTATAAGAAATTACATCCATATCTTGAATATTAATAGCGATCTCACTCTAGAACAGTTTTACCTAGGGGTAATATCTTCAAAAAGATTACATTGAGTTGGATTCAATCTTTACCCAGTGTCTGACAATAAGCTTTTCTTCACACCTATTTTTACACTCTTTGGAGATATGTTCTATAATTTCACAAACTCTTTATAAACATTTATTAAAGGCTTCAAAATATTTTTTTGTTAGAAATACTAATATGAAAAATTACCATGGATAACCTAGATTGAAACCTCATTACTAATAAGTATTTATATAATTAAAATTTATAAGTTATTCCTTATTTGATAATTTGATTACCTTATGTATCATAATAAATTATCATTGTTTCTACCTTTTTAGTTAATATCTATAAATATGAGAAATCATTCCAACAAACAAAGAATATATTAATTCCATATAATGGGTAGGATTCAACAAAATAATTTTCAAAAAATATTTTACCCAAATTTTCCATAACAAAATATAGTGGGCCTCCTCAGAATGATGTAAAAGGTATAAGGTTCTACCATGGGGTGTGTTGAATACATAAAAAGTCATGGATTACACCCACCCCCCATGATTTATTATCAACAATGAATCTTATATAGGAATTTTCATTATAAGGTTAAATCAGAGTCTAATAAAGGAATTGGTGAATTAGGGATTTAATATGTGTGAAGTGATTGTATGATTTCCCTAAATGATGATTTTTATATTGGTGACTCATAGTTGTCTCATGGGACATGAGACAAAAAATAAAAAATGGAGTTTTATTTTGAAGATTCAATAATAAAATCCCATGGAGGAAAGAAAAACCAACATCCCAATTTTCAAAATTATTGTAGAAGAATCCTAAAAATTGTCTGATGGGAACAAAGATATGTTTTAAATGTAGAAAAGTGGGACAACATTATAATAATATCTGAAGGGAAATGATAAAACCCACGAAATGAGAAGAATAAAAGATTTTTCAAGTCTACAATAGTCTTAAAGTGCAGTGTTTAATCTTTAAATATCATGGTAATTATAAATTATAATGGCCTAAACCAAGGGTTGTCAGAGAAAATAGATGGAAAAAAGATACATGGAATATATATAAAAAAGGGAATTTTAAATCACTAATACTAAGGTAGATAAAAAACTATGATATGTTGATATGTATACTATTTATATATTCATGAATAGAAAAAATTATTTTTGATACTGGTTCCGTACAATCTTTCATAGCATTCATGTATAACAGAACCAGTAAGTTCCCAATGAATGTGTTGTACTACTTGGATGGGTGAATCAGTGATACTATTTTTCTCTTTTATACGTCAATTGAAACAACATTCAAGCCCTCTTAAATACTCAATTTCATACTAAATTAAATTCCAACACACATCCACAGGAACTAAAAAAATTTACAAGGATCACTATTCAATAGGAATAGCTACATCCTTGGTATGGTATTGAGACAATAAAAAAACTAAAATCTACTGGAAAACAATCCTTGGATTACAATGAGCAGGATATACCCCTCTAATCATATAGCACATTGAAGACAAACCAAAATTGTTTGTGCACCCTCTTAGAAAAAATATAGTAATACAATTTTTTTATAACAACTCATGTTAACTGTTATTTAATTCAATTCAAAAAAATATATTCAATTAAAATAAAATTCATCAATTCCTTACCCACAAGATTGGTAAGAAACTCCAATACATTTTTTGGAAAAAAACTCAATCTAATTTTACTACGTCCGATTCTCCCTATTTTATTCCTCCAAGTGTGATTCTTTCAAAGAAGTTCTCCATATCTGACTTTCTGATAGAATTCAATAGAAATTTATTGTCACCACTTTAATACTTGAGTACAATAAAACTATGTGAAATTCATCCTCCATCTAGAAATCCTCTGTATGGAAAAACCTTGTATAAAATCCCCATTTTGATTAATTCATTATGATACCAAAATTAACCTAATAAAATTCACTTCTTCATCAATACCTCTTCATCAAAAGATAATTATAAAGAATTATTTTTCTCTATATAATCTTGGAGCCTCACTCTCTATTGAAGTGAACAGTACCCCATCATCTGAAAAGAACATTTACATTGTACCATTAATTGGTGACCGCCATGTGTTTTGGTTTGGATTCCCAAAATGTTTCTTACTCACACAAATTCTCCCAAATTTCAATTTCTCATGAAATATTAGAGCAATTATGAATTATTTAATACTTCTGAAAGCTTCAAAATTGTTATTCAAACATTAGATCCTTCTTCATAATTTCCATGGAATCGTCTATATGATTTCAATACATGAGTCTGATTTTTTTCAATCTGATTTCTCTAATACAAATCTCAGTATCAATTGAATATAGATGTATAAAAAATGGATACCATTATTATTTTTATAATATAATTATTAGAACTATTTTGAATCAAATTCATTAATATGAATGAATATCCTCCCATAAAAATCCATTCAACAATATACTTACCCTCTCTTTACCCTCCTAATCAAAAATCATTCACAGTTCTGTGGTTTTTTCAGGACTTCCTTCATGTGTTTAAATTCATTTGAGAACAGATTTAGTGTCTTATTACTTGATTGTGAATGTATTGTAACCATAAATTCATTCCAACGTATTTTTTCCTCACCCTTAGTATTATCCTATGTAAATATGATCATTCTGGATATGATCATTCATGAAACGATCATTTCTTCTACCAACTGTATATGATCATTTTTAAAATCAATCAGCACCATTTCTAACACTTCAATCGACACCACCTTTTCTATCAGCACAACTATTTCAAAATGAGACCACCTTTTAAAACAACACCATGTTTTAAAATTGCAGAATGTTTTAAAAAAGAGCCATGTTATAAAACAACACAACATTTTAAAACATCAAATTATTTTAACAAAAAACCTTCTTTTAAAATAGCAGATATATTTAAAACAACACCTCATTTTCAATCAGTTTCAAATTTTCAATCAATACCACATTTTCATCAGAACCCATACCTCAATTCATCGACACCAGTTTTCATCAGCACTTCTTTCTATCAAAACCACTTTTCATTCTTCTTTCCCCATAATACAATTGTTTTTTAAAAACAACTAACATCACTTCATTTTTATTTCCAACTAGATATTATTATTCAGGACACGATCCTTTTCAGATTGGAAGTATATCATTTACCATCTCATTCTTCTATTAAGTGTACATCACATTTTCTCCATTAAACTCAAGGTTTATGTTAAATAAAAATAAACAAATAATCAGAACATTTAAAACACTGTAGTAACAAAATTAAAACAACATAGCCACACAGACCATGATTCTCTATCTAGATAAACACTTCAATCTCATGGTATTTAGATTAAATTTGATTACCATTTATTCCATCATGATATTTTCCCATTTAGTCAGACATGAGGTGTGTCCGATTAGAAACACTTCATTCAAAATATATTCTTCTAATTATGATAGAATTTCACAGTGATTATGATTCTTTAAAAAACATGAGTTACATAATTTTAAAATCAATGGTTGGTATTATTGTTTTGAATCAAATACAATTTTTTAATTGAATATTATTCATAATTCTTTTCATCATTCCAAGAAAAACCAAACACCCACAAAACATCTTTCTTTCTATCCCCATCAATCTACATTCCCACTAATTGTATTTCTTGAAATACTATCTTTCTTCAACACAAAAATATATTGACATAAAATAAAACCATCAAAAATAGGTCCTAACAATCCCACCCTTTGATTTTATTGACAATACCAACATTAATCAGATCAACTACATTGAATTATTCTTACATTTTATTCTCTTTGTTCCATTATTTATCCCCCTATTTCTTTTATATCTCCCCCTTTTATCTTATCTCCCCACTTATTGATAATGAAATTCAATGGGGCCATCATGATATGTTCCTCCCTTCTTAAATTTTTTTCCTTATTTCTAGGATTTAGAACATTTCTTAAACCTATGAATCAAATGAGTTTATTAACAAAGAACATCTAACAAAACAACTATATCTATACATGGGAAAACCGAGTGTAGAAAACAAGATTGTATAATCAAGGTGATCAATGTTTTAATTAAAACAAAATTTATGTAACACCTTCTCATGTTTCACAAATAATTCTCATGATTGGGGAAATTCTTGAGTGAATTTATTTAACATAAAAGTAACCTCTACCAATCTCAACAAACTCATCAGAATGTTTAGGTGAATAAAAACACAACTTCTCGAAACAAAATTTTCATATCCTCATTGATTTCTTTTGCAATAAAACTAAGAGACTCATCAATTCCATCATTATTATTTACCCTCCTTAAATTCCCTGTATGTTATCACATGTATACAAGTATAATTGGAATTTGGAGAAACCTATATTTTTTGAGAAACAACAATCTGATTGAAATCCCTGTCTTAGTAATTCCATTTTCTTCTTTTTATTGGTTTTTTCATTAGATGACCTTTCCTCTTTCCATTCATCCTTATTAGATTTTGTGACAAGTTTCTTCTTATATATATATTATTCTAATTAGGATTTTGAACTTTCTCACATTTTTTAACATCATTGATACTAACAGTTTATACGTAGTTTTCAATTCATATCTTTTGTTTTGGGAATATTGTTTAACAAAATTTAGTATCATTCCCTTGCTTCTCATATCTAAAAAAGTTGATATGTTTTTTTCAAAATTTAATTTATCTTCAGAAGCCTGTTTCATCCAATCTTATTTAACTTTCTATTGTTCTTCCTCTAATTTCCTAGCCATGTCAATTTGTTCTAACCTAAAAACTATGCTCTCTTTCTTTTCCAACATTTCAGATCTTTCTTTTATAACTTCCAAAAACATCCTGATTCTGAAATTTAGTTAAAAACTCTTGTTTTTTATAGAAAAATAGACATCATTTTTCAATGTGTACAGGTTGATCACATCCTTCAAAAATAGTTTCCTGTGTTTGGAACCTATTTTCAATATTTACAACATTCCTCTCAAGTTTCTTCCAAAAACCTACACAAACATATTTTAATGAGGAATTCGAATTCCGATAAACCATTACCTTTCATTAATAGTTGGATAATAAAAATGTTTCTTATTAAACCAACATATAATAGAGGATTTTCAGAATCCCCCACAATACCATCAATATCCATTGACGGAGTATTTTCCTTTGAAACTATAATACTATCCATAATTTTTAATATGTTTTTAAATAAACTTATTCTATTTCTTTTTTATTCACCGAACATCATATTACTAATCAAAATCTTACTTTTCATTAATACAATATCAAAACTAGAATTATTATAAATCTTTCCAGATTCAAATTGTCTCAAAACATTATTGGACTCAGGGAATTTTCTATCTTTTTAATTCCTAGCCTGGTAGGTTTTGGCCACATATATTACATTCCCATATTTCTTCATTTCCTAAACAATTCTAGCTTTATTCTCACCCTTTGATGATAAATTTTGTTGAACCTTCTCAGGTTTATATTTTAGAAAACATTCACTATAATATGTGACTCTGTTCTAGAAACATGTATTTCCCAATTCAACTTCATAATGTTTTTGTTGTAAAAGTTCCAAATCATATTATTTTTCATTAAACTTAACTTCTAGATTCTTGTTTCAATTATTTTCTCCTTCATGATATTTTCTTATAGCTAAAATCTCTACTAGAAACATGTTGTTCTCTTATTAAAATATTTCATGAGTTTTAGAGGAAAACTTTTATTCCAAATCCTTGTTTTTTTTCCATGTCTTCTGATCTTTCCTAATAATTCATTCAACTATTATTTCAAAGGAATTTTATGTGGAGTATCTTCCTCATTAGAACTATTGCTTACTAATTCTTCATCATTCATTATTTCAATAAAATTATTTTCCCCGTCATGCTGAATATATTTTTCAGATTCATATTTACTTTCTCCTTCTTCTTCAAAACAACTACCTTCATTTATAGAATATATTTACACCATATCTATTGTAATAAATGTGTTCTCTTCACCACTACTTATAATATCCTCACTGCTTTCTTCCTTAGATATGAAGATACGCCTTTTTTATTTGGATAACTTCTTATCTTCCCTCCTAGAATATAATTTTTCTTTATCTCATATTTTTATCCAAGAACCTATAGGCCTTTTTTATTCTTTATCACCATTATCTTCATCACATTCATATTCATTACATAATTTAAGACATTTTGCAGAAAAATCCCTGACAATGCAACATCCAAAATATTTGAAGGGATGATTACCTTTATACCTTCATGTAGATCTCTTATAATTTTTAGACAACAAGAATAAAATATTCGTAAAATTTTTTCATACCTCATTTTCAAATTCAAAATCTCAATCTTGTTTTTATCAAATAATATTCATTAAATTTTCTTTCTTAAAATCCTTATGTGAAATTTCGATATCAAATTTTGTTATTTTCTTCAATAATTATCTCATATAATTTCATACATAATAAGAGTGATATGAAAATCATCAAGAGAAACTGTATTAGGATCACTTTATTCCAATGAAGAAATTTTTCATAGAATTTGTTAGGTAGGATTCTCAAGACCTTTTCAACAACAATAGAATCATCCAACTTTTCACCAACACATCTAATAGTACTCAATATTTCATTTAGCCCAGTAAAGAAGACCCCAAAAGATTCATGAACACCCATAATCATGACATTATACATCAACCTCTATATTTTAATTTTTTCCTTCTTGAAATTTTTATTTCCATCACAATTTTTTTTTCAATTTGTCCCATATACCTTCGGATGTGGAAAAAACATTCCAAATTATAATCCTACTGGACTTCATTATGAAAAAACATAGTTCGATTCTCCATGGTCCATTTTTCTTAGACTGATTCCTCTATGTATGATTCTTTCAAAATAATTATCCCAATACATTTTTTGATATAATAAAATAGAAATGAATTGGAACCACATGATTACCATTGTATGATAAAACTGAGAAAAATTCTTCATCAGTTAGGAAATCCTTTGTATGGTAAAATCTCGTATGAATACCTTATTCTGATTAATTCTGCATGAAACAAGAATAAGTTGAATAGAATTCACTTCTTCATCAAAAACTCATTAATAAAAGATTAGTATGAAGACTTATTCCTCTCCTTAGAAACTCATAGCCTCTCTCTCTACTACAATGAATAGTACCTCATCATCTGAAAAGTACCATGTACTTTCTACCATTAAATGGTTACCTGTTGGAATTTTTGGTGGGAATTTATAAATGTTTATTTCTTACAAAAATTCACCCATATTTAAATTTCTATGTAAATCTTGGAGAAATTACGACTTCTTCAATGCTTCTAAATTTTTTTTGATTCTTATTCAAAAATCATCTCCTTCTTCAGAAATTCATTTGAATAGTCATTAGTATTTCCATAAATGAGTCACATATTCCTAAATCTAATTTCTCCAATACAAATCTCAGTATTAATTCAAAACAAATTTATGAAAAAATTGATACCCTTCTGATTTTATAAATACGATTCTTACAATATATTTTAATCAAAACCTTTCATTTGAATGTACAACTCCCCCATGAAAATTCATTTAAAAAACCCCTTCCCTTCTCTAGACCCACTTAGAGAAAACATATTTAAAACTCTTGTGATTATATCCTGACATCCTTCATGACTATAAATTCATTTTAGAACAACATTATCATCATATGAATTGGAATGTAAATTAATTTCACATTCCATTCATTCCAGCTTAATACTTTTATTTTAAACCTGAGAATTATCTTTTCTAATTTAGAACATTTTAGACACAATCATTTTGGAAATGATCATTTCATCTTCCACCGAGTCTCGATTATTTTGAAATACAATCGATGCCATTTCTTACTCTTTAATAAGCTCCGTCATTTCAATCAACACCTCCCTTTCAATCACCAATACTTTTTCAAAAAAACATCACCTTTTAAAACATCACCATGTTTTAAAACAACAAAATGTTTTAAAACAACACAATTTATAAAAAAACAACATCTTTTAATATAATCCCACCATTTAAAACAACACCACCTTTTAAAACAACACCTCCTTTTAATATAACACCATATATCCATGAAACACCTCATTTAAAACAACACCTTTTTTTTCAAACAAATGCACCTTTTCAATCGGTGTCACCTTTCAAATCAATACTACATTTTCATCAGCACTGACACCAGTTTTCATATGCACCACTTTTCATCCTTCATTCACCCATATAGGATTTTTTTAAAACAATTATCTTCACTAATTTTTCTTTTCCACTGGGATACAATAAATCTAGATATGATTCTTTTTTTATTAGAAGAATATCTGTAACTCTCCCATTATTCCATCAATATGGAATTAAATTTTGTCCATTAATCTCATGATTTATGTGAAATACAAATCATCAAATCATCGTTACATTAAAAGCATCACAGTCACACAATTAAAACATTGTACTCATGCTGATCATAATTATCTAGAAAAACAAACACTTATTTCTCATCATATCCAATGTCAATCTATTGACCATTTACTTATAGCAAGATGTTATCACTTTAAGTTTGACCCAAGTTGAGTCTAATTATAAATACTACTTTCAATACAACTTCTTATCATTACAAAGTACGTTTAGAGTGAGTCTAATATTTATAAACATGAGTTTTATACTATTCAAAAAAAATGTCAGTATGATTATTTTACAACTAATATAATTAATTATGAAAAGAAAATGATTCAGAATTCATTTCTTCTTTCCCAAAAGAAACTGTGACCCCCAAAACATCTTTCTTTTAATCCCATTCAATCAGAATTTACATTTATCATATTTCTCAGCATAGTTTAGTTTTTCATCATACTGATTGATTTGCAACAAATAAAACCAAAACACAAATAGGGCCTAACAAAACCCTTCAAAAACACCACAAAATATGTTGGTTAAGAAATATGTGTGAAAATAAAATATGGATGTGGTTTTTTCCCAAGTATATGACTCCTCCCTAGATAAGGTTTCATAGAAAGAACATCCATAAAATATTTTATTACTTTTTTAGTGGATTTTGATGTTCTATTGGTCATGAATTGATTGTCCTTATATAAATCCAACATCAATTGTCAATAGAGGAAGATCAATTCAAACTTCCCATGTCATCATTTTATTTTGTATAATTATAAGGAGAAAGATGAATCTCATGTGGTTCCATTTGTTTTAGTGATTATACTCTTACCTTATTATTAAGAATATCTATAAAAATAACAATGAAAAATGATAGAATAATTCACTAGGTAATTACCATTAACAGGGATTACACAATTATATTTTGTGAAGTGTTATTTGTTCTTCCTCATAATGAATAGGTTGAGTTCTCAATTAAACAAGGACCTAGATCCATTCTCATTGGAAATAGTTCATATATAATGGACAGTGTTTATTTGTAAGAACTAAAAATTTAGTTACAATAAAATTTAAATGTGGGATTAATATGACCATGTTCTTTACCATGTGGTGTGTTTTTTCACATAACGAGATATAATGCTAGGACATTGTGATTTTGTATTGATTATCATGAACTCAACCAAATAATGATAAATAAAATGTATCCCCAACCATTGATAGATGAATTTCTTTATTAACTAAATGGAACTGAGTATTTCAATATGGTGGACCTTTAGATAAGATATCACTAATTTTGGGTGACTAAGGAAGATATTACCAAAACTACCTTTTAAATAATGTTTTGTGTAAATGAGTTTATGTTGATTCCTTTCAGACTAATTAATTCTAGAACAATATTTATAGAATTTATTAATAGAGTCTTTATAGATTACATCATAAATTTTTTGGTAGTCTCTATAGATGTTGTGATGATTCACACCAAAATTAGGGGCTTAATGATGATAATTTTAATATTATGCTAAATTATTTGGGAAATGAGAATATATAATAAATATGGAGTAAATATGAGTTATAGATGATGGATGTATCCTTAGTGGGGAATATTATATCCATCAAGTGGATATATATGGAACCTTCTATGATAAATGAAACTGAGGAAGGTCCTAGACCAATATATATAATGAATATCAATAGCTTCCCTATATTAACTACGTATTATTTATTTTTTTAAGAAAATTATCACAATTTTCAAACCCACTAGACAATAATACACTGAAGGGAATAATGTTTTTTAGGATTACTGAATGTGATGAGAGATTTAATAAGTTAAAAAAGAGTCATATCACTACACTAGTCCTCACACATCCCTCAAATAGGGAATATTTCATTGTATATATTGATGAATTAAATAATTTATTATCATTTGTATCGATGAAATGTCATAAAGTGAAAGAATATTCCTTAAGTTATTTTAATTCTCGTGAGAATAAATATGCCACATATGATCTAGATTGACCATAGTGATATTTATAATGAATCTTTTGTGACATTATCTCTATTGGGGGAAGATTGAAATATATATGGATCATAAGAGCCTCCAATATATACTAAAAAACAAGGATAATAATATATTCCAACAATGATTGTTGGAGACAAGAAATAACCATGACTTATCAATCCATTTCCATCTTTGGAAATCAAATAAGGCGGATGATTAGCTATGTATAAAAGATCTACAAACATTATCAATGATGACAATTTTGAAGCTTCCAATCTTCTTAGACATTAAAATTAAGTATATGAGAATCTTGATGGAATAAACATCATCATTTATTTCACAAATTATTAATCAATAATCCATTCGAGATAAGATAATAGATTTTGAAAGAGATTATAATTCCCCAACCTTAATCATTAGAAAATCATTAGTTAAGTCATGAAATCAAATTGAGGGTCTGTTCAGGTTCAATGTTTTATAGAATTATAACAAAGATGTATCATAAAAACTCAAATATATAAAATGTAGATAGAACTAAAATAGTATCCATTTCCTCCACAATATAAAACTTTGAATAGTAAACATGATTTTTTTTCTTGATAAAAATATTCACGACTTATTCAATTCTATTACCTATCCTTATACCAAATGAAAACATTTTAAAAATACAGGATTAGCACAAAAATATCAGTATGTTATATAAAATATGGAATGAAAATGTTTGTCCATGTATTTTTATAAACTCTTGTATCATAATAACCCTGAAAACATAATAGAAATAAAAAATCATAATGGAAACATGAGATATCCCTATCATACATATATTTTATCTTTCACAACTATATAGGTAGTAACCTTCATGTTTATGTTTGGAATACTCATCATAGTATATTCCCTAAATTTTATAGGGGAAACCTTATGGTTTAACTCCTTCTCATTACCCAATGCATTGTAGTGCTATCATGGGATCACCCACCCTCGGTTTATCACAAAACCACTTCTATACATATACAATTGCCAATAACCATAAAATAATAATATCATAGAAAACAATAATAAAGGAAAACAAACATTACCACATTTAAATCAAAAGAAATAATTTAATTATATTTAAATAATAAATATTTTCTCAAAACCATTTTAAATACCAAAATACATGAAAATGGAATATGGTATTTATTTTTCAATTAAAAATAGTATGGCTTGTAGCATAAGCCAAATATCAAATAATGGTCATGGTAGTGGAAATGGAGTTGTCGACGTGTACATTAAAAAACAAACATTCCTTTTGTATTTTATTAAAACATGTAATTGGAAAATATTCCTTTTTAAATACATTGAATGAGATTACAATTCAAAGGGGTTTATTTTACTCTATATACAACATGGTGGTTTATATTATTGAATTATGTCTCAATGAAAAGATATTTAGACGAAGTCCCTTAGTGTGAGTCCAAATAACCACATAAAATATTTATATTCATGAATAATAAAATTCTATTAATTTCTAATTTCATGAAAACCTTATTCAAGTTTATTATATCTTTTATATCACATATTACTATGTTTAAGAAATTACATAATTAAATATGTTCATATCATAATTTTTTTTCCATATTTGGAACTTGATTAAAAAATGAAAATGATTTTGATATCAGTAGTCCATGTGTTCATACATCCATAATATACAAAATAATATTTATGAAATTATTATCATATTTATACATAAATTATACCCTTAAATCAAACCACAATGTGTGGTTATGAAAAATGATAAATGATATAATCATGGCAATGGTAAGTCGTACATACACATGGGTAACATTTTCTATTTTTCATTGATCATTTTGGAAAGAATTTAAATATTATTTCATCTTTAAATAATTATAATAAAATCATTAATGTCATATTAATCATTTAAATATAATTATAAATATCTTACAAGTGATATAATGATTAAAAAAGAGTTGTATGGCTTCTTCGGGGTGATAGTTCACACGTACGCACGAATGATGTTATCATTTTAATGTTCATGGGATTAAATAATGTAATTGATATATTCTTATAATTGAAATATTATTAGTTAATTAATATAAAATATTAATAGTAACTCTATTATTATTACCATTCTTGAGAGATAGTTATGAAAAACAGATTAGATCAGTTCGTTGAGGTGATAGTTCACAAGCATGCATGAATGACTAATTCCATTCTCATTTGATGAAATTAGAGATGGATTTAGGTTATTATATTAACTTAATAGACAATAAATATATTAATTAAACTGTATTTATTATTTCATAATGGTTTTCAGAGATCTTAATGTTGTGGAAGAAGAAAGAAATTCGAAATACTTAATGAAAACAATATATCTTATTCGATTTATCGTATTTGATAAACATAATTAAACCTATAAGACGGGTGTTATGAATAAACTATAGACTCAAGAACATGGGAATGAATTTTAGGAAGTGGGTTTTTTAGAGCTTGGTTGAAAAATATGGTTCTGGAAGTGTGAGTATTAGATAAGAGTGGGTACCTTTTAATATGATATGGTAGGGTCACCCTTGGGAACTCTTAAACTATTAAATTTATATTAATTAGTTTGTTGATAAAAATGACTCCAACATGAGATATAGAGAATATAAGATAATTATAGTTCGAAATAAAATAATGAAAATATTTTTTTTCATGTATTTATTTTATTATAATATTTATCTTTTCGTTTCACCCATAATTATTATTGTTCAATTTTAATTCTGGTAAACAAATTATAAATATTATGAGTAAATAAATTTTTCTTATATGGGGTAAATTTCTAATAATTGTAAACATAATTAACTTATAGAAATTATAATGGACAATTTGTGATTTTAAAATATATATAGGATTTTAAAATATTTTATTATTTAATTATTTTTATAAAATATCAATTATGTCAATTTTTACATTATTCATTTTATTTAATTTATATAAAATAAACAAATAATATAACTTAAAAAATAATATAATAGACATATAAGATGATATCTTCACCAATAGAATTTATGTATGTCATATATTAATTAAAATAATATATATATTAATATTTATAATATCATTTATTTGATAAATTCGTTAAAAAGAAATCCAAACATACTCAATATGACATAATTAAATATAATTATTTAATGTTTACAAATTATAAATAAAATACCATAATGTAGGTAATCCTTTTATATTTTAAATTACTATTTATAGTGTAATATATAACTTATATAACCATATATTAAAAAATGTTTAGAAATTTGATTGTGGTAAATGTTAATTTTTCCTTTACCTAAAATTTAAAGTTCTAAATGTCGTAAATACCCTCAAGAGGATTCTGACGGAATGATTCTAGTCACAAGGGTTATCTTGGGTAGTAATATCTCTTCCAATAATCTTATTACAATTGTTATGGTAGGTTTGTATTGTTATAATATTAGTTTTACCGTTATTTAGTTGATTTACCCTTGAACTGTGAAAAATAAAAATAATTACTAATGTTACAATTCATAATGTACAAAAATAAAAGGGAACAATTTACATAATTTGGACCATGTAATTAAAAATATGGAATCCATTTTTCAAATTCTAAACACATAATTAGTGGAAACTAATTACAATTTAATCATGTTTATGGAATAAGAATGTTAGTTTCTTAATGTAAATCCATCAAATGATTGACAAGTTTTTATATACAATTTAAATGTGAAATAACATCCAATGAAAAACATTGTACTATATGATAAAAAATAAATTAAATTATAAGTTAATTAAAATTAATAATATAACCTAATTATATGAATAAATTAGACAAAAATGCAGTTTTAAAAAAATGTGGTATTTTTCATGATTCATTAAAATATGAATTCTATCAAAAAAATACCCAAATTTCAATCAATGTAAATATTTATTCACCTAATCCAAATAAGAATTTTTTACAAATAAAAAATATAAAAGTGTTAATAACTAGATTTAAAATGCTGTCTCCGTCAAAATATGTTTAAACTGCATTTTAAAAATATTAGGGTATTTTACACTTAAAATTGAATTTATTCTCATTTTAATTCTCTAAGATTTATAAGAAAAAAGTAAAAATAATTTAATAAACAAGTGTATACATACTATAATTATTTTTTTTCATTCCCTCTAATACAATGGCTAGGAAATAATGATCATTTTAAATAATAATATTAATAATATATTATTTTTTGTTTATCTTAATCTTGTGTGCAACATAAGATTTTGGAGAAACCCATTGTTACATATCATGTATTCTTTCAGAAATAGAATTCACATTTATATAAAATTAATATCTAATTCATTAATATTAATAGATATGAAAATGTGGTTTCCTATAATTACCTGTGATGTTACATAGATAATATATAGATTCCGAATAAGGAGGAAGATTTAAGGAAATGGAAATAATTGGAGTTCAAAATTGATGAATATATAGATTAAATATTTTGTTCATGACAATTTAAACCTTAAAATTTAGAGATAAAGAAACTTTTTTTCAATGATTTACATAGTTTGACATAATACATATACCATTGGAGCATGTATATGTATAGAGATCTCTGTGAACACTTTTAGTGGGACAATATGAAGAATGATATTTTAAAATACAAATCAATGTTTCTAGTAGGAAAACATGCTATGTCTTAAATATAAAAACATAGGGGGATGAATCAACCACTACCCACACCTACATGGAAATGGGAAAACACCACCATTGACTTTTTCACTAGTATTCCAAATAAAAAAACATGAAATGATTCATTATATATTGTGGTGGAACAATATACAAATATTTATCACATAACTATAATTTCTGATGAATTATCACTTTATTTTTTACGGATATACATATGAGGTGTGGTGAGGCTATATGGAACACTACTATCAATTATATCTATATGATATTCAATATTGAAATTTTGGTTCCAGAAAAGCCACAGACATTATCAAAATACGTTTCAAACATTAATATGGATGGTCACCCCAATCATTATGGCCAATATAAGTTAATTATTAACACACCGTAATAAATTTTGAGGGAAATATTGATGGAAATCCAAGGATGACAAGATTAAAATATTTCTCTAGTTGAGTTCTCACTCGATAATATATTTCAATCCAGAATCCAAAAGGATTAATTATGAGTCCCTTTATTGAAATAAATATAGAACATAAGTGTGTGGGGATGAAGTTGGTGAACATAATATGTTAGGATGCAAAATTCTTGAGGATATGGTGTAAATGTTAAAAACTATTACACAATATATTAAGACAACTCAGAGTCTATAAAATGATCTATTCTGTTAATCATCGATGAGACTTAGAGTACGATTTTGTGGATATAGTGTTTTTTCAAATATATCCGACGAAGAGAGTCGTGATATTTGTTATGAGGGGAAATTATATCCCTAGGTACAATTACCCCTTTGAGATTATCGATTGCATTGGAGTTTGAGTAATTCAAATAGCTCTCCAATAAACACATTCTTAAGTGCACAAAAAATTTTATTTATCCTCATTGAAGAAATACATTCATAGTACCTCACATTAACCAATTTATAATGTTGTGAAACTGTAAAATGAAATATCTTATGAGTAGATTATGGTGATGATCTTGTATATTAGAGATAAATATCAACACAATAAGAAAACTCACTTGGTCAAAGTACTAAGACAGAACAATAAATATGATGTGGCGACCTTGGAACCAGATATAAAAATGATTTAGAAGTACCTTCACTATTTACTCCTTAGCATGTAATATGAAATTTAAAGGGATAATATCATTGATTTTGGAATAATTTAAAACTTGTGGGTTTAATTAAAACAATATTTGATAGCATCTATGAAATAAAATACCATGGATAAATTTACCCTGATTATTTATGACCCATATAACATAGAGGATTAATTAGGATGTTATTAAAAATATTAACAAAATTATGAAATATATAACAATGAAAAAATTGCTATAAATGTACTTTGAAATTATTAGGAAATAACAATCATATATTTATATAGACATTATATGCTTCAAAAAATATGTTTTCCTACGAATTATATTTACATATTTTCAGAACAAAATATCATAATCATTTTATTGAAATTTTAAAAATATTATTCTCTAAAATAAAAATAATTATTGGAGTTTGAATTTCAAATTTATCTATTATTTAACTTTTCATAATATTTTGAAATGATTTATTTCACAATGAATAGTAAAAATGCTATTTTTTATTAGAAATTTCCTTTTTATTTAATGAATTTAAATGAATTATTTTGTTTTATGATTTTTTAGATGTAATACTAGTTCATTCATGTCATTATTAAAATAATTTTGGTCATTATAATTATATTTATATTCAATTTTTATACAAATGAAAACATTTCCTCAAAAAACATATTTTTTGTAGCATATGTGTATTTAATTTGAAAATAAATTATTCCATCACTATGAATTAAATTAAAAAAAGGTTTAGATATTTATAATAATTATTATTACAACTATAAAATATTTTGAACTAATTTTTAATGGAATTATAGAAATAATAAAAATTAATTATTGTTATTGATGTTGAAACGGGTTTAACGGGGGTTAAGCTAAAAGATAAGTGTGAAGAAGACATAAAATATTTTCCAATTAATATTTAGGTCCGTATTGGGACATTGTATCACATAATACTTTTTAATTGACCATTTTATATACCCTTGTTGTTTTAAAAAAGTCTGTATACTTTTTTTTTTCAAAAACGCATACTGTGTCCACTCCCCTAGTAATAAAAGGTCACCTCCTCTCCAATCCTTTACATAATGAAAAATACTTTTTTATTATAATATAATTACCCAAATATATCCAATTATTCCCCTATAAAATCCTAGTGGAATTTTTTAATAATACAATCTATGGAGGTATTAGGTATAATCCTAAAGAGGTGGTTTGAAGAAGACATATCGTTCTTTTTTGATAAAATTTCATTTATTTATTGTCCTCCCACCTTCAAATAAAACTAAATCACAATGATATAAATACATACATGTATCACACATAATAATATATTATTATATTAATTGAATAATATACATCCATATTAATTCCTATCAAATGGGAAATGAAACCATAATTTATGTGTGTGGTTGAGGACCACCTCTTGAACTGATATAATTAATTTTCCACCATCACCTCTCATGGATGTTCCTGATAATAGATTTAATTATTATATTTAATAGTAATGAATTATTATTAATTTTTTAAAATAAATATATGATATAAATTATTACCATATAAATCCATTGAAAAAGATAATGTTGTTTGTGTGTACGGTGGACTAATGTCTAGTGAAGCAATGTGATTCGTTTTTTATTACCACATAACATGGATGGTACATATATGTGTATTTTAATTAATAAAATGATATTAATGATATACTTAACAATTTTTAAATGAAAAATAGATCTTACCTTTACTCTATCATATTCATTGAAAACGTAACAAAAAAATACTTATGACCTACTGTCTTTATGATGGTAACATATTTCATTTCACATAACCTAATTTCATGGTTTCTTATAAAAGTGTATTTATATATAAAAATTAAAATAATTTCATAATTATTATTCTTTATATTTTTAATTAATAATATCTTGGTCCTTAATCAACATACTAATGTGATTGTTGATATAGGATCTGAATATCTACAGAACATATAACATGAACCAAAATGACATTAGTAATTTAATATAACATGATAATAATTAAAATAATTGAAATAATGAAATTATAAAATTTTATTAATAAACTAAATAGTTAACTAATAATTATTATTTTGGAATATAATAATTGTATTTGATGATTTGAAATTGAGGTAAGGGACCTCTCAAAACCACCTTTTTGGTTTATGATTGTTATCTCTCTAACTCACTTATTCTTTATCTTTAAAATTATTCTTATAAATAATGTATATATTACTCGACAATATATACAAAGATTATTATCCATTACATTAATAGTATAATACATTTATTATATTCATTTATTAGATGCATCCATTATGACATTTCCATTATTATGAAATGAGGTAGGATTATGCAACCCATTTTATTTCCATGAGTAGTTTATATATTTATACCATTTTACTAATTTCATTTTTATTGAATAAAGTATTTATTAAAATATTATAATTAGTTTCCCCCTATATTTCATTCAATGCATTGGGTCCTTTTTTTCTCATGAGACATCATGTACACCCTTGTAGAATAAACCAATTCCATTATTTTAAATTTTCCAACGCATTGAATTTCCTAGGTAATTAGACATGACTCTTATCTGTATCATGTTATATTTTACATCAACATTTCCTATGATTCCATGATCATATGATATCATGTTATTTATGTAATTATCCCATGTGATCACTCAAAATCTTTCTATTTTATGATATCATGTAACAATTCTATCCCACATTTTATGCATCCTTATCATTATATTGACTTATAAAGATTTTTAGCATACCCTTTTTTCTGTTTATTCACAATGTTATCCCTTATAGTTTTTGTAGCTTGCTGGAATTTAGGTTCTCGTTATAATGAACAAATAAAAGGTGTTATGTTTTGTTACACCTGATGTATCATGAACCTAATCCCTTAAAGACATTATGCCTCTTTTATCCTTTTTTGTATTTATGGATATTTTTGATAAAAATCAAAAAATAATTCGTCTAAAAATTCTTGGGTCACTATATATATAAAATTAACATTATTCATAAAAAATATTATTCGTATTACGGGGAATACAATCATTAATTAGGAATATTTTAATCAAAAGTTCGATTTTTTCTAGTAATTAAGATAAATAATAATATAAATTATTAGTGTTGAGGAATCCATAAAAATAATTTGGATGTCAAATATGATACATTATAACTGAAATAATGGAGGTTTGAGTTTTTCAAAAATCCCCTAGATTTTTGTAATCATTCGAATTGAAAACACATGAAGGGTAAAATAAGATATGTATTTGTAAAAATATTTATTTCAAGTATATTTATTATAAAAAAATTCCTATAAATAATATACATTAAATAAAAATAATCACATGGTGAATACATATTATATATCAATGGAGAAAAATTATGATGAAATAAACCCTAAAAATTAATCCTGATTAGCCGAATATGATCTTAACTTTTTTTGAGAAAAAATATTATTAATAAAGAAAAATTATAAACTTATTCATATCTATAACCATTGATAAAATTGGTTTTTGAATATTTATTAAAAGTATAATTTTGCTATATTTAATTTTCATTGTTTATTTTTGTTATTTTTAGGTTTGTTTGGTACTAGTTTTTCTAGATTGGTTTTGATTCATGTTTATAAATTCAAATATCATAATTTTGAGATAATTATAGTCAATGTAATAGATTTATTGTAATGTTTTTAAATTTTACAAGTTATTTTATATATATATTAGTTTTGAATTGGGATGAAAATGTTAGTGATGTTCCTGTTTCAATAATTTTTTTACACACAAAAAGATAGTATATTAATAAATTATTAAATATAATGATAACTTATAAATAAAATAAAATCCATAAATTTATACTCATCAATGTTTTATAATATTATAATTAAATTATAAATTGTAATACATGATAAAAATTTATTATAAATTTCATGTAGTTTTCTAAACCATACCAAACTAGAAAAACCTATATTTTATGGGTGGGTAAGGTTAAAAGAATTATTAATTTGGAATAATATAATTATTAAATAAGTATATAATCTTATTTACACTTAATATTTTTCAATTTCATTATTATATAATAACATAATGATGTTAATACTTGATGAAAAATTAAATTTCATGATTCGTGGAGGTGGAAGTTCTCATATAATCACATTCAACATTTTAATTTACCATAAAATGTATTGAAGATATGAAATAATTTATGATTTCTAGATAATAATAATAATAATATTATTATTATTATTTTTAGATATAATTTTTGAAAAAGACGTGTAAGGTTTTCAATTAAAATATAGACATGTTGCTTTGTGCAAGTGGTAGTCTCCAAGTACACAAAAATGATGTTTTTGTTTTTATAAGAAAATTGAAAGAGGTGGATAATGTTTATTCCATAAATTTAAAAAATTATTTTTATCTAAATAATTCTATTTTTATCGTGATCTAATTTTTAATATAACTCTATAGTTGAAAAAATACATGGAAGATAATTAATTATTAATGATAAGAACATATATTGATAATTTGAGCTTTCATAGGGAGTACATCATCGAAATAATTGAATTATGGATTTTATTTGGGTCAAGGGGATACTAAAGAGTGTATATAGGACAAGTAGAATTAAAATGGTAATTGAAATAATATGAAAATTGAATTTTTGTAGTTTTAAAATTTTGGTGTATTCCGACATTTATAAGTGAGGATAGTGGTACTTTTGTAATACCATAAATTGTTAAAGCACTATTCAAGGGTCTAATGGATCCAATAATATGAAATAATTGTAACAAAACCTTGTAAAAGTGATAATATATCAATTTAATTCAATATAAATATTTAATATTTTATATTTATATTTCGAATAAAAATATCTAAATTTATAGAAATTTAATTTTCAATAAATAGCTTATTTTTTGAAATCATTACATTAAAATTTTCATACTGTGAAATATTTGGATTTTTTTTAATGATTTTATTTTTTAGTGAATTGTGAAAATTAATAATTTTTTTAAAAAATATCATGGGAATACTCATTAGTTGTTTAAATATATCTTATATAAAAATAATAATAACTTTCCTATGAAATTTTTTATTATATTTCATAGAATCATAGTTGTATCTATTTTTGGTATATGATTATTTTTGGGCTTCATTATAAAACTTCCAAAAAAAACTATTTTTCATTTTATTTTGAACATTTATATCAAAAATTACTTATTACATGTTGATAAATTGATGAATGAAAATTTAATTACATATTTGTAGTCCTAATTTTTATATTTTCTAAATATTTCTATATTATTTAATTTTTTTTAATAGTAATTTTAGTAAATATTTTTCACCTTAGTGTTGGTAAACGGGTAAAACAAGACTAATGTTGTGGGATAAGTCATAAACGACTCCTCAAAAAGAATCTATTTTATTGGATACTTTTATTTTCACTATAACGATACATAGTTCTAAAATTTTATAATTTCATTCCACATTCCATTCATTATAACATTTATAATATTTTCTGTAAGGGATAATTTCATAATTACACTAGATTATTCTTAATATTTATATTATTTTGTGATAAGGGGAAATATTTATGTTTAGTTTTAAATAGTTATTCAAAATATTACTGGTTTTTTGTCAAATTATTATTATTTGAAAAAAACATTATGTAAAAATTACATAAAATGATTATGCAATGCGGACACAGTCCTTGTTAATTTCATATAAAAATAATTTAAATGATTTTAAAAATATTAATTATAATATAATTTTATGATCTATATTCTCCAATTAATTTTTAAAATAAATATCAAAAAATAGGAATATTTTAAATGTCTTTATTAACATTAAATTACTATCTTTATTCCATTAATGTGAAACAATGTGAAGAGTCCCAAAATAACAGTAATGGTATATTAGGTAAAATAATATAGTTTTTAATAATTTAATGTTAACAAAAATATTATATTCAATGATTTTAATGTTATATGGTCTATAATATCAACCATGGAACACTTATTTTTCTCTTTTAATTTTATAGTAACATTCATGACACTTATAGATTACAAAATATTAATATCATTGTAATTATGAAAAGGATCAACCTAGGTTAAAGCTATGTTATAAGGGTGAAAAAATTACATAAAATTGTAAAATATATGTTATAAGAGATTTTTTTCACTCAGTATTATCCTACATTCAAAATATTCCAAATTGGTTCCACTTTAATATGAAAATTAATTTATATTAATTTATTTCATTTTGTAATTCCAACGGTTCCCCCCACCCCCTTATAAAAGGGGCCCTCCTGTCCTCTCTACCTAAAACATTCATGGAACTAAAGTTAGAAAAAAACCCCATTATGCCTCTCCCCAAAGTCACTCCCCAAATCATAGAGGACTCGATCTCACCAAAAGTCCAAACCTATAATGCTTAAGGTGTGATCCAAAGATGATATAAATGGAGAAGGTATAATTCCTATCCAATATATTTCAAAGATATTTCTTCTTATTACTCATTAAATTATTCTATAACCATACATAAATAATATAATTAATATCTTCATTATACTAAAATGTTATTATTATTATTAAATGAACAGTTTCATCTCATTATACATCCTTTCTAAATGAATACATTTCTCATGTAAACGAATGTATTACAACATCCACGAAGGGATGTGTTTAATTTTTTAAAACCAACAAAAATTGTAATTATAAAAAATTTAATTTATATATACTATATTAATGATATATCTATCAACATATGATGGTAATTTATCATATATTATATAACTTTTTGATAAATTGAAAATGAAAATTCCATTTGTTGGGGTGTGTGAACTATTACCTCCTCAAAGTGACGTGATTCATTTTTCTTGTATGTATTTAATTGAAAGTTATAAAATAATATTTAATAATTATAAATTATAATAATATCATGATTAAAATTATATATATGAAGAAAAAAAATCATTTTACCATTATCAGACTACAAAATATTCTTTTTGATTTTGCCTTGAATGTCCTCAAACATCCAATGAAAAAATAGATTAAGTAACTCATTTAAGAAAATGTCATAATTGAAATAAAAGGTATAATAATTTAATGAACTCGAAAAATGTTATTAATAAATTAAATTACTATTATAATTTTATTAGTCCTTTCTTAAATAATTTATATTACTCAATGGATTTTATGGTAATGGATTTATACTCTCAATTTCATTTTATTGGGAATTAAATTATATTAACAAATTGTATTCTATTTGTGGCTTCTAAAATTACACATTGAGTTTTTTTATCTTTATTATTAAAACATTAATTTCATTAATAATTTGTTCAATTATCCATCCATTATATTTATATTTTTTTAAATGTTATCAGTATTTTATGGACTTTATTTTAAACATTATATTTTAATATTTCCTTTCCAACTCTTTTTCATCCATATCCATTTTTTAAAAAATTCATTCCTAAAAAATGTGATTTTGGCATGATGACAATTTCTTTGAGGATGAGTCTGGTTATAAAATCACTCAAAGTGGGTATAAAATTTTGTTTTTGAAGGAATATCCCAAATGATATTGCATCGATAATATGCTGGGATATAGAATTCCAAAGGCAGGGGGTCATTGTGATTTATTTTCAGAGATGGTTAGGATCTCATGATATCCTAGTGTGTTGGATGTTAAATTCACTAAATAATTTATGTGGTAATTATTTACTACGTTGGGACTCTATTGTAAATCTTATATATTCTCAAAAATCCTTCTCAAATACTATAATGGGTCGGGTTATAGCTCTGATATAAATTTAAACTTGACAATGTAATTATGAGAACTACTACATATATCACAATTTCACTACTATTCTCTTATTACTTTATGATTTTTTATATTATAAAATCAATTGTCTGATCTGGTGTTTATCCTCTTTTAGGAATGTGTTTGGTGTTTTGGAATTGGGGATGAACCTCAAAGAGGTGTCTTACATATCCGTTAAAAATTGGAATTAAAATCAATATAGTTATATATAATTTGTAAATGGGGTTATAAAATTTGGTTCTGGCCTCAAAGAGGTTTCCTACATATCATGTATTGAGGAAAATAATTATATCCCAGTATGATAGGTTGTTTTTGGATATGTTTTCCTTAAATGGTTTGGCAACATGAGTTTGAATAGTGATTACACATATGATGATTCACTAAGATGATCCATCATGTGTATATCAATGTGAAAGGAAACAAAATTGAAGTCAGGAAACACACATCGGAGCTCCATAATTTAATAATTTTCATTTTTTTTAATGACCTGATCATTTAATGATTCCAATTCCATGTTAGGCATATTTATGGTGGGAATTTATAGGTAGAATAATATTTTATGCACTGCATAAAAGTGTGGGGGTTAATCACTGAGGTTTCCTTGAGGGGAATATTTTTTGGATACCCATAAAGAATATAGATCAATGAAAAAATATATAACCATTCATAAGAAATATTATTATGTGATTATGTTAACCGAAATGTGAATATATTAACTATATATTTTATTCTCATGTGACATAGGAATAAAATTCCACACGGTTTGTTGAAAAAATGGAAGCTGAATTATATTTGGAAGGCATGATGATTATCATGGGGAATGTAGCCATATATATGAACATACATGGAAAATATACAATGGCAGTTTTATATTTGATATGGGGCTCCAGCCTTAAAATATATTCATATTTATCTTATTTATAACAAGAATCAGAGTATTTGCAGTTCATTAGTTATTGTAATGATGATAAGAAATATATTATGATAGGGATCCTACGGATTATAGACCCAAGAGTTAGAACATATTCGAATATTTAGGGACATACACCAAGTTTAATTCACACAAATTAATTAATCTAATATGTTCAACTATGTTTTGACTCATGATGCATGATAATACAAAATGGAAACATCACACCATCCTGAATTTATGGGATTTCATATGATGAAATCCTAACATGACACAATAAGACATGAAATCTATAAATAGGGTTCCCATTTTGGGGAAATGACATAACATAGAAAGGAGGAAGATCAACATAAGGTGTCCAGGGGCCTTTCTATGCTTAAAAATAGTAGGATACCCATGTCACATATTAATTCCATGACCTCTAATGAACAAGGGATGATGATAATGAATGTTCTATTGATTATTTCTATGTGGATCATATCCCCCTGGGGGTAATGGAAAAAAAGAACTCCATGCTCATCCTAGGGGACTAGACAATTGCATGAAAAGTAGTGGTCATGTGATCACGCGACCATGTGGGGGTCATTCACTTATATGTGAGTTCAGGACATTGTCACGACCCGTCCCAGTGGGGCCCGAGCCGCAACACCCCAAGCCCGCCTCCAATAGGCCAGGGGCTGGTGACAAGCACCGAGTAGGCATGCTACTAACATGGGAGGAATTGCCTATAAACCTGTACACCCACACACACAATTCCAATCCCACAAATCTGAAAAGTAAAAACTAAAAAAAGAAAAGATGCATGCATACACTAAAACTGAACCACATAGTACGACAGGGGAGTAAAGTATAGTAATGTAAAACCTTGGGCCAAATGTCCAGGCCCAGAAAAAAGGACGTCTACAACAAAGTCCAACCTGTAGAAAAAGGTACTGAAACTACAACCCGTCGCCAAAGGAACACACCTCGACCTATCTGATCTAACTGAACACCGTCTGGTCCTGGTCCTCCTAGAATCCTATCAAAATATCGCTCGTCTGCACAAGACACGACATGTGCGGGCAAATCCCGTGCAGGAGTGAGTATAACAATACCCAGTAGGACACCCCAAAAACCACAAAGGAAAAATAAAACAATGGAAAATACCACAAAGAAAGGTACAGTCAGCTCTACACAATATATGTCTATATAACAAGATAATTCAGATATACTCATACACAAACGACCATCGCGATACCCCCACTAGGATCAAACTCGATGATTCCACCATGAATACCATTGGGAGACCACACTCCTAGGTCTGAAGAGAGAGATACGAAGTACTCATTCTGGGAGAACACACTCCACAAGTACCTTGAGAACAAGATGCTCAGATGAGGATCACAGCCAAATCATGGGTTGATTCTGACAACTCAGTCTGAGCTAATCCACTAAGCAGAGGATCGGCGCCCGGGTAAAGTGGTCACATAGTTACCAAGAACTCTACCTAGGGTTCCATGAATGAATAGATAATCTAGCTATAAGTCTCATAGAGGGGATTCCAACAAATCTATTCATGAAGTTCCGCTGAAGGGATCATACTCCTATAGAAAGGAATTGATACCAGAACCTTCAGGGAAATACTAAGGGTACAAACCCTAAGAACTAGTCCAAGTCACATAAGTCAAGTAGCTCAAGCCTTGAAGAAATTATTACATGGTGTGTAGTATAATTACATGTTGTGTGCCTTGACCCCGATTACTTATCATGTGAACGTCCTGTGTCACTCGTTCAAGCCATGGAAAACCAAACTAAACGGCATGTAGAAAAGTACATGTCGTGCTCTTTGACACTGGGTACTGCCCGTGTAAACGACCCGTGTCCCTTGGCTTGTAGGACAGAAAGAAACTACACGAAGTGTAGATAAAAACACACGCCGTGTTCGAGTGCCTGGGCTCGCTCCGTGTATGCTGGCCATGTGCCCGTACATGGTCTCTGGCCGTGTCCGAGTCACCTGCCCGTGTACCAGTACACGAGGTATCTCATGTATCTGGCCAGGGAGGGTAAACACGGCGTGTACATGGTTGTGTACCCTGCCTATTTCCGTGTACTCCTAGAGTACACGTCGGGTAACCCTACCGACGAACACACACCATGTATCCAGACTACACGGCGTGAGTCGGGAAATTTCCAGAATCGTTGTTCTTCCTCCGTGCGCCTCCGTTGATCCTCTAGATCTTTGTTTTCTCTCTCGTTCATACCAATTATCAAGGGATTGATTATCCTCATCGAAAGAACACCGAAACGGGTGTTTTCGGCTCTTGAAACGGATCATAAACATCGAACGATCAATCCGAAGAAAAATTCTTGAAAACTCGTATCTCCTGATCTGCTCTGAATCGTCTTCTGAAACCATCGTCATGCTTCCGTGACACTGCATCATGGTTGGATCCACAATATCATATCATTGCTTCACAGAACGGATGTGCAACGATCCGTTGTTCATCGCCCCGTGAAGAACGCGAAGAACACGAAGGAGATAAAGGGGGAAGAAATCCAATGAAAAAAACTGAGGAAGGAACCTCCGCCATCGTTCTTCACAGCGTTGATCCGCTCCCATTAATAGGATTTAAACAGAGCAGAATTTTTCAAAAACAAAAGAATCATCATGGATTTAATCTCCCAGAATTCCCCACAAAAAAAACCCATCCCGCAAGAAAAATCGATCCGCGGGCTAATCTGTTCGTGGATTAGCCCGCGTTCATTTTAGAAAATCAAGAACTAGGAAAGTAAAATCAAAATCAAAATCCTACCTATAATCTCTACATTTTCCGGTGAAGATCCACTCACTGCGTCGTCGTCACCGAAATCCGTCAAGAACATCACCGCCGCCGCGTTGGTGGTTTCCTCTAGAAACACCAGGAACGCCAAGGGTTCTAAGGTTTATGGGGTTGTAACCCTGGACGCTGGAGCAAGCCTCTTTTTAAAAAGGATAAATACATAAGATTTTATAAGATCTTATTGCAAGAATAATATTTTTTTTATTTATTATTTTATTACTATAGCATCCAAAAGCCAGATTCCACCACCAACCTGCGCTGGCCGAAGTTAGGCCTCACCTAGGGTAAAATCTATTTCTAAACGCAACGGTGCCCTCAGATTTTTGATTTGAGAGCCCATTCAAGAGTTATTCCACTTTTTCAGGAAAACTGCTTGCGCGCATAATTTAATTATTAAATTAAATTCAAACATTTTTTTTGGGTTCACTGGGCCTCGGAACTATGCACAACCTCAGAGCCTGGTCTCGAAATAATTCCCATATAATATAAAAATAATACATTGAAAAAAATCTAGGACATTACATCACACCCACCTTAGGGATTTTATGTCCCCAAAAAGCCAAAACAATGACTACTCAAGAAGGTGTGGGTACTGCATGCGAATATGAGCCTCTCGCACCCACGTGCTCTCCTGGAGATTCTCATGCTGCCTCCGGACACACACAAAGGGAATAGCTTGTCCATGAAGGATCTTCTCCTGTCGATCCTTGATCTCCACTGTGTACTCAGCAAAGGTCGCTCAATCATCGATGTCCATCTCTCCCTAGTCGATGACGTGCGATGGATCATGCATGTACCTCCGTAGCTGCGACACATGGAAGACGTTGTGTACCTGGTCCATCTGGGGAGGTAGAGCCAAGTGATATGCCACCTCACCAACTCTACTCAGAGCCTGAAAAGGGCCAACAAACCTCGGAGATAGGTTTCCTCTTCGGCCAAATCTTTGCAATCCCCATCGAGGTGAGACCCAAAAGAACACTTGGTCTCCTTCCTCAAACTCCAAAGGCCTCCACCTCCAGTCAGCATAAGAATTTTTCCAACTCTATGGAGTCTTCATCTGCTCCTGGATGACCTGCACCTTCTCTGTAGTAGCTCTCACCATCTCTGGGCCCATGAGTGCTGACTCTCCTGGGTCAGTCCAGCAAAGTGGTGACCTGCAAGGTCACCCTTATAGAGCCTCGAATGGTGCCATACCAATAGTGGAATGATAAATGTTGTTATTAGAAAATTCCACCATTGGTAGGTGATCCTCCCAGCTATGACTGAAATCAAGTATGCAATCTCCTAGCATATCCTCCAAGACCTGGATGGTCTGCTCTGTCTGACCATCAGTCTGGGGATGAAAAGTTGTGCTCAAGCGTACCAGATTACTAAAAGATTCATACAATCCCTTTCACAACCGGGATGTGAAATGAGCATCACAATCTGAGACGATCGTGGATGGTACTCCATGAAGCCTAACTATCTCCTTCATGTAGAGGCGTACCAAGATCTCTACTGAACTCTACTTCCATATGGCTAGGAAGTGGGCTGACATGGTGAGTCGGTTGATGATCACCCAGATGGAATCGTGTCCCTAGGACGTACATGGTAAACCCATCATGAAGTCCATGGATATCCCATCCCACATCCACTCTGGCACCTCAAGGGTCTGAGTCAAACCTACTGGCACCTGGTGCTCAGCCTTTACTTGCTGACATGTAAGGCACTGAGAAACAAACTCGGCCACACTCTTCTTCATCCCTAGACACCAGAACTGATGTCGGAGGTCCTGGTACAACTTTGTCACGCCTGGATGCACCGCCAAAGGGGATGTATGAAACTCCCTCAGAACCTCCTCCCACAATGTCACTGGTACTACCGTGCGCCCTCTAAAAAGAACAATGTGCTCTCCACCTTCTGAAAACCCATCAGTGGCATCACCTGTGGATATTTGATCACGTATAGCCTCACAACTAGTATCCTCATGTTTTACTTCCCTAACTTGTTGTAAGAGTGGAGGGTTAACAACCATCAACTGAAGTTAAGCTCCCTCATCTCAATCCACCAAGGATAACTGCAAGGAGGCCAACTTCCTTGTCGCCTCACCTAGAAACTGTGAACTAGATTTCCAAATAAGATCATCTGCCACCATGTTCCCCTTCCCATGAGTATAAACAATATCAAAGTCGTAATCATGGAGGAACTCAAGCCAGCGCCTCTGTCTCAAATTAAGATCCTTCTAAGAAAAGATATATCTAAGACTCTTGTGATAAGATTAGATGGTAAACTACTCACCCATTAGGTAGTTCCGCCACATCTTCAATGTGAAGAATACTGCTGCCAACTCGAGATCATGGGTTGCATAGTTCTGCTCCTGTGGCCTCAACTGACGTGAGCCATAGGAAATCACCACTTGTCGTTGCATCATGACACAACCAAGCCCAGTTCCTGATACGTTGCAGAGCACTACGTACTCGACGCCCTCCTATGGTAATCTCAAGATCATGGAACTCGTCAGACTCTGTCTCAACTGCTGGAAGGCATGCTGTCATTTCTCAGTCCATACGAAAGGTTGTCCCTTTTGGGTCAAAGCTGTCACGGGTGCTGCAATCCTGGAGAAATCATGGATGAATCTCCGATATTAGCCTGCCAATCCAGGGAAACTCCGCACCTCTGTCATGCTCTGGGGTGGCTCCCATGCTAGCACTCCCTCTACCTTTGTTGTGTCCACAGCTACACCATCTGCTAAGATAACGTGTCCCAGAATGTGGACCTCCTGTAACCAGAACTGACAGTTCGAGAGTTTACCATACAACTGGTGCTCTCGGAGTGTGTCCAGAACCATCCTTAGGTGTCTCGCGTTCTCCTCCTTGGATGAAGATACACAAGGATATCATCGATGAAGACCACCAAAAACCGGTCTAGATACGACTGAAAGATCCAGTTCATGAGTCCCATGAACACTTCCGGGGCGTTCATCATGCCGAAGGGAATCACCAAGTATTCATAATGAGTGTAGAGACACCTGAAATCTGTCTTCGGTATATCCTCTTCCTGTACTCGCAACTAGTGATTTCCTGATCGTAGGTTAAACTTTGAGAACCATCGTTCCCCTCTCAGCTAGTCAGAGATGTCATCGATCATCGGTAGTGGATACCGGTTCTTCACGGTCACCTGATTTAAGCACCGGTAATCCACACATAGACTCAAGCTTCTGTCTGCCTTCTTGGAAAACAACATTGGGGCCGCCTAGGGTGAAATGCTGGGTCTCACAAATCCCTTCTTCTACAAGTCGTCCAGCTGCATCCTCAACTCATGAAGCTCTATAGGAGCCATCCTATAAGATGATGCTGATATTGGGGTATCCCGGGTAGAAACTTAGTGAATAAATCTATCTACCGATTGGGAGGTAGCCCGGGAACATCCTCCAGAAAGTCATCCTCATACTCGTCCACCACTACTGGAAACTGGAAACTCGTAACATCTGTCACGCCAAAGGCTAGGCTAGAAAACTGGTGTGAAATCGGTTGTTCCAACCTTTGCATGAGTCCATCCTGCGCTGCATGGGTCTCTCTATCACCGAAAAAAGAGAACCTCTTTCCATCACTGTGGACACACCGCACCCTTCGCCTAAAACAATCAATCTGGGCAGGAACTGGGGATAACCAATCCATGCCCTGAATGATATCGTAAGGCCTCGACGCTACCACCAAGAGGTTCAAACCGAAACTCTTGCCTCCAAGGGTCATGTCACACCTCCTGCAAAGGTGTGTGATCTATGAATCTTCTCCAGTCTGTGTTTCTAATCATAAGGGTCGAGTCAACAACTCAACTGGAATCTCAAGGTCTTGAACAAGATAAGCTGCCAGAACGGAATGACTAGCACCTGTGTCTATCAATACGGAATCCAAAGTAGAAAAGACATAGATAGTACCTCTAATCATTCCGGGAGTACCTGGGTCATAAGATTCTGCCGCCTACAGCTACCCATGCCTCTGTCCACTAGCTCCCTGAGCCTGGGGTGGACCTCCTAGGGGTGGTGGTAGTAAAGGGTCGAAACACCGGCCACCTCTACATACTCTCCCAACTCCTCTACCACATCCGCCGACTCGAGGATCTGCCTACTCCACATGTTTCCTCTGCCTCGGTGGTCCGTACACTGCTCCAGGGTCAGTAGTACAGCGGGTCGGATAATCTCGGACGAGATGTACCCTTCCGTCATATGAGTAGCATCGCCTCTCTCGAGGCTGGCTGGAACAAACCTGTAAACCATGCACGTCTAATCCCCTATCTTGGGATATCCTCTGGAAACGTCTCCCACACCTTGGTCCCTGACGTCGGCCCCCTTCCGCTGAGGTCTATGCTCCAGCTCGCCCACTACTGACTGTTGTTGGCTGTCCCTACTCTTCCAGAAATCTCTCGACAACTAAAGCCCGCCCGATCACCCCAGCATAAGTAGGAATTTTCATGGGGATGATGCATGCTCGAATATCTCTGCACAATCCCCGCTCAAAAGTCTGAGCTCTGAAGTACTGATCTCTGACCATATCCATCGAGTACTGCGAGAGGTCGGTAAACCTTGATGAATAGTCAGCCACCATCCTGGTTCCCTGCTGAAGCTGAAGATGCTCTTGTATACGTACCGCTCTCAGGGTAACAGGTGGAAACTACTCTCTAAAGAGACTACCAAACTCCGACCATGAGAGAGTCACCTCATCATGAGTCTGGATTACAAATGCCCACCATTTCCCTACTGAGCCCTGCAGAAGGCTCGCTGCCAGGATCACCATCTGGTCTGCTGGTGTCCTGACCAAACGGAAGACACTGGTCACTACCTCAAGCCAGTCCTCTGCTGCCTGAGGGTCAAGATCGCCTCGAACCCAGAGGGGTATCTGTCTCTAAAACACGTGGATTGCACTCAACCTGCGCTCCTCCTCCACTAGTACAGCAGGCACAAAACACTCCTCCAGAGGGGGGGGATAACCGGCACACCACATGGTGGTAGAACTGGGGGATCTGGTCCCTGTATCGAAGCTTCATCACTGAGGGGGTCATCCTCGTGATCGAGATAATGGATCCTAGCGGGTGCATGTCACTGAGGCATCCTGTTCAAGAAACAAGATGTATCACAGTTAGTGAGTATATCTGGAGAGCTGACTCAAGGAGGACGTGGAAACCACCACCCATTATTATATGATGCATGTACCATTATTTTCCCCCATGCAACTACTGTTTTCGTGCTCCGAGTCGAAAAAAAAGTTCTCAGAGTCCTGGTGTATGGATACGTTGGCCGATGAACCAACAATGGGGTCCCTGGCCTGAATCCCGAACTCGAAACACTTAACACTATTGTCCCAAACCAACTCACAGACTCTTGGTCCAAAGGTAGAACTGACCACCTCTAATACCACTCTGTCATGACCCGTCGTAGTGGGGCCTAAGCCACAACTCCCCAAGCCCGCCTCCGATAGGCCAGGGGCTGGTGACTAGCCCTGAGTAGGCATGATACTAACATGGGAGGAATTTCCTATAAACCTTTACACACGCACACACATCTCCAAGCCCCCAAATCTGAAAAGTAAAAACTACAAAAAGAAATGATTCATGCATTCACTAAAACCCAACCACAGAGTACGACAGGGGATTAAAGTACAGTAAAGTAAAACCCTGGGCCAAAAGTACAATCCCACCAAAAAGATTGTCTACAACAAAGTCCAACCTATAGAAAAAGGAACTGAAACTGCAACCCGTCGCCGAAGGAACACACCTCGGCCTGTCTGATCTCACTGAACACCGTCCGGTCCTTGTCCGCCTAGAATCCTGTCAAAAGCTCACTCGTCTGCACAAGACACGACACGTGCGGTCAAACCCCGTGAATGGGTGAGTTTAAAAATACCCAGTAGGACACCCCGAATACCAAAAATGAGAAATACAACAAAGGAAAAGACCACAAAGAAAGCTACATTCAACTCTACACAGTATATGTCCATATAAGAAGAATATCCAGATATACTCATACACATACGACCATCTTGATACCGCTACTAGGATCCAACTCGAAGATTCCACCAAGCATACCATTGGTAGAAGACACTCCTAGGTCTGAAGAGAGAGATTCAAAGTACTCCTTCTGGGAGAAGACACTCCACAAGTACCTTGATTACAAGAGGCTCAGATTAGGATCACATCCAAATCATGGGGTGATTCCGAAAACTCAGTCTGAGATAATCTACTAAGTAGAGGATCGGTGCCCGAGTAAAGTTAGTCACATAGAAACCCTAAACTCTACCTAGGGTTCTAGGAATGAATAGAGGATCCAGATCTATGTCTCATAGAGGGGATTCCAAAAACTCTATTCAGGAAGTTCTTCTAAAGGGATCATACTCATATATAAAGGAATTGATACCAGAACCATCAGGGAATTACCAAGGGTAGGAACCCTAAGAACTATTCCATGTCACAGAAGGAAAGTAGCTCAAGTATTGAATCAATTATTACACGGTTTGTAGTATGATTACACGCCGTGTCCCTTGACCCCGAGTACTTCCCATGTGAACGACCCATGTCGTTCGATCAAGCCGTGGAAAACCAAACTACACAACGTGTAGAAAAGTACATGTCGTGCTCTTTGAAACCAGGTACATCCCGTGTAAAAGGCTTGTGTCCCTCGGCTTTCCGGATAGAAAGAAACTAAACGAAATGAAGATAAAAACACATGTCATGTTCGAGCTCTTGGGATCACTCCGTGTATGCTGGCCATGTGCCCGTACACGGTCTCTTCCCATGTATGGGTCGCCTGCCCGTGTACCAGTACATGGGGTATCCCGTGTATTTGGCCGAGTCTGGACGGGGAGGGTATACACGGCGTGTACGTGGCCGTGTACCCTTCCTGTGTCTGTGTACTCCCGGAGTACATGCCGGGTACCCCTACCGATGAACACACGCCGTGTATCTAGACTACACAGCATGTAGTCGGGAAACATCCAGAATTGGTGTTCTTCCTCCATGTGCCTCCATTGATACTCTGGATCTTTATTTTCTCGCCCGTTCATCCCGATGCTCCAGGGTTTGATTCGCCTCATCGAAATAACACAAAACGGGTGTTTTCACCTCTTGAAACGGATTATAAACAGCGAACGATCCATCCGATGAAAAATGCCCAAAAACTTGTATATCCGGATCAGCTCCGAATAGTCTACCGAAACCGTCGTCGCACCTCCATGACACCGCTCTGGGGTTGGACCCACAATCTCGGATCATTGCGTCATATAGTGGATGCGCAACGATCTGTTGTTCATCGCCCCATGAAGAACGCGAAGGAGAAAAAGGGGAAGAAATCCAATAAAACAAACTGTGGAACGAACCTCCACCGTCGTTCGTCATGGCGTTGATCCTCTCTCGTTAATAGGATTTAAACAGAGCAGAAAATATCAACAACAAAAGAATCATCATTGATTTAATCTCCCATAATTCCCCGCAAAAAAACCCATCCCACAAGAATGATCGATCTACGTGCTAATCTGTTCATGGAGTAGCCCGCATTTGTCGTAGAAAATCAGGAACTGGGAAAGGAGAATCAAAATCAACATCCTACCTAGATTCGCTGCATTTGACAGCGAAGATCAGCTCATCGCGTCGTTGTCACCGAAATTCGTCAAGAATGTCACCGTTGCCGCGTTGGGGTTTTCCTCTAGAACCACCTGGGCCGCCAAGGGTTATAAGGGTTATGGGGTTGTAACCCTGGACCCTGGCACAAGCATCTTTTTAAAGAGGATAAAGATATAGGATTTTAAAAGATCTTATCGCATGAATAAAATATTTTTATTAAATATTTTATTACTATTGCGTCCAAAAACCAGATTCCACCACCAACCTGCACCGGCCGAAGGTAGGCCTCACTTAGGGTAAAATCGTTGGTATGAATGCAACGGTGCCCTCAGATTTCTGATTCAAGCACCCATTCGGGAGTTATTCCACTTTTTCCGGAAAACTGCACGCGCACATAATTTAATTATTAAATTACATTCAAACATTTTTTTGGGCTCACTGGGCCTCGGAACTGCGTGCCACCTCAGAGCCTGGTCTCGAAATAATTCCCATATAATAAAAAAATACATGGAAAAAAATCTCAGACATCACAGACATTGGGTGTATAGTAAGGGTTCATGATAGAGTATTACTAGGTAGGGTTTATGACCCTATGTAATAATGGGTTTCATATATCAAGGCCATATAATCTAATAAGGTATCGTGTGATCAAGGGAAAAAGGCCAAGACAACATGATCAAGGGAAAAAATTTAACCAAAGGAAATGTGTTGGGATGACTGGGGGTTCATTGGTAAATTCCATATAATATTTTCTCTCATGAAGATGGTGTATGTCTTATGACTTCTGATTGAGTCTTTCAAACTATGATTCACTATGCACGGAAATATGAGTGCATAAAATAACCGTGGGGTTTACATGATCATTGTCACATGGAAACATCTTGAAAATCCAAATCACAATAATGAACTAAGAATGTATACCCATATTTGAATCACCACATAGGGTATGTTTTATGGTTAACATTTCATGGGGGTGTCACATGACTAAGGGTTTCACATGAGGGTACCCCATGTAAATTCAAAAATCATGAAATCATATAAAGGGTTTCACATGATTTCCAAGAGAGTCTATTTTAATGTATTACCTTGATCTACCTATACACTTTTTTAGTCTATCTTTTTGTGATTCCAAAGTGTGTGTAAGGTTTTGAATATGTAAGAGGGTAGAGATCACCTCGTCTACACATTGTGAATGATCTATGTGTATAAGATTGAGGTGTTGGATACCATAGTGATTAAAATGATTCTTCACTTGTCACTTTATGAGTATCATTATTGAGATTCATATACAAGGAGATCCAGGTAAGCTCAGTAGTGTCATGAGATCACATATGAATAATATTAATTGGAGTGTATCAACAACGACCACAAAATCCTCAATGAGTGGAAATGCATTTTCCACATAAGTTCATTACATACTCATCACATGATTAGGGATATATACATTATAAATAGAAATCACAAATCACCCTCTTCATAGATATATTCCTTACCACATGTTCAATTTGGGGTTTTTAAATCATGTGTCTTGAACCATTATGTAATAAATAGTGACCAAGGGACCATCCATCATGGATAGCCTCTTCTAAACATGATTCATGAAACAATGGTTGCCTTGCGATCATTCATCACAATTAAGGTCAAGAGTATTTAATTTATTCATATAAATGGGTCATTCATAGGAAAAGAAAATTCATGAATGTTGTATATTACATGCATAGTGTCTCAATAGTTGACTACTACGTCATCCGATAGGTATGTCAAGCATTGTTATCCATATCGATGATTATAAATTGTTAAATATTTGTTTCATGGTAATCCCTCATTGTGAGAATGAAAATTCTAATCTGGTGTTTCATATCGACTTGATCATGCGACTAGAGTTAAATGTGTAATAATTTAACATGGTAACACCATGATGCAAGGATATTTACCAAAATAAAAAACTAAAACATCGAGCCTCCTCATAATAAATAAACATACTCCCTATGTCAATTGGTTTTGAATGGCATTGTATAATCTAGGATTCTTTTTCCCCACCCTATGTTTGCCTCTACGATGTTCAATGGACACATGTCAAGGATCTGATACTCCAATTAATGTGAATGTTTGTGCCTGCACCCATGCCTCCATGGTATCTAAATTTGCAGGCTCCAATGTGTGGTTGAGGAAATTCCGTCATTTTCCTATTTTAATTATATGCAAAGCTATCTATGGATGGAAAATTGTATTTGTTTAAAATAGAGAATATAATTAGATTAAAAATCTATGTAAAGTATTTGATAAAAGGATCATATAACACAATATATTAACCACAATATTTCCATTTCAAGTCTTCTTAAATATACTCAAAATAAACCATCCATAAAATATTAATTATTTGGCATGGACTTCAGAAAGTCAAAAATTCTAATGGAAAAATACAAGGTACATATTAATTGGTGTTAATCTAATGCACCACCACCCTCATATTGGATTTATTTAAAATGAAATGAATTGATTTCTGTGGTACATATTGGTTACATTTTAATTTAATTGGATAATATATGAGCTTTTTCATTAAACCCCAATAGAGGATTTTCCAAGACAAGTGTATTAACTAAGTTCATGTTTGGACCTCTAAGAGGAGATTCCCAACACATGGTGTTTGTGTTTTTAAGATTGATAACCATCAATTTTAAAAGATGAATAAACTTCTCATGTCATTGGATTTATAAAAGGAGTAATCTTGGATGGGGTCACAGATATCCTAAATTGGAAAAGTTGTCAATTACTGAATATAAATGGATGGGTAAGGAATCAAATTTGTATCCAGGCCAATGATTATAGATTTAAATTCCACTATATATCTCAAATGAAAGGTAGTTAGGGAAAATGTAGTTCTATAGAAAGTACAGTTCTAAAGATCCAGCTCGTGCATGAAAGGATACAATTTTACAATATAGTTTTATAGATGAATAAATCTATCCTAAAATATCATATTAAGATCGATCTAAAAAATGGGAGAAGGGATATCACCATATTACCATGGTATCAAGGGTAGGAACCCATGATTTACTGGATATACTACATAGATCTAGCCTTCATACCACTTTTTAGGCCATCTAGGATAGGCCACTCAAATCTATATAATGTCTGGTATGATAGACCATGTCATATGTAGTTCCTAATAATGATAGTAATAGGTACCCTTAGGTGGTCCTAGGGAATTGAGATGTTCGAAAATTTCATCATATGTTAATTGACATAGGGAGCATAATTTTTTTCTAGGGCTGGATAATTATTCCCACAATCAATGTTTCAGTTATTTTTACCAAATTTTTTTTCTTAAAAAATAGATAGTGACATAGCCCACATGGATATGGATTTATCCCATGTTACACCGTATAGGTTTTCAACCTAAAATGTTTTATGAATTATAAATTTTAATATTTCTCAATTTTCCCATGATTGAACTAGGTGTGTGTCTTATGGGAAAAGACTATATTATTACGAAGGTTTCCATTTTTGGATTTTACAACCTGGTGAGTGTTTCATATATTTCAATTATTTTTTTCATGTTTTAATATTGGATTAATTAGTTAAATATATTTATTTTCATATTGATTGGACATGATCAATGTTTCATTTTTATGTTTATATATATTAGACCCCACTATTGAGAATCAAATATCATGTCTTGTGTGTTGGACTCAAGTAAAAGGTATTCTATATCTCAAGGAACATGAAATAAGGATGCTAAGATGGGGCATGTATTTTTTTATTTATTGAAAATCACTCTGACGTGATGATCAATTCTGTAATTTCATTGGGGAGAACATGGATCTGAACACCATTTTCAATGGAAATTAAGCCTCTAGTTGACGGGTCCGGGGACCTTACATATGATCCAATATGTGATTAATTGTGTATTTATGTATAAGGGAGCCTTGAAGCTAGATAAACTCCATACCATAAGTAATAGATTATTCTATATTGGATTCATATTCATATAAAATAGAGTAGGTCATAGAGGATTCATATTATAGTAAGGATTTTGAACCCTAAAACATTTCCTATGTTTTGTAGGATAAGTATTAGAGAAGTTTTTTTTACACACTACATCATTTAATAAAGAATAATTTTTATATATAGTGGAATGATGTCAGGGATGATGAATCCACTTGGATTGTCAAATCATGGGATGTTTAAATCATTCCCAAGGGGTTTGAACATGATACCAATATTTTATGGGGGTAAACACAGAAAACAAACTCAAGGTTATTGGGATTTTTGGTCATTGTATCGAATCATGAAATCAAAAGCCATTAACTCTATTACTATAGTTATGGAATTAGATTATGGAGAATAGAACATTTAAAAAGAGTTTGAGTAACCTAAATGTTATGAAAATTTATAATGAATGCATTTTCAGGGTGAAGGGATGTGAAAATTAATTGATCTAACCATGCCTTGTACCAATATGGTTTATCAAGAAAGGATCAGCCCTTTATAGGGTCATAAGATGTAACCGACAAGAAATATGACACTTCTATTTATGCTATAACTACATCTAAAGATCTTGAAGAGTTAATCATAGAATTTGGAGACATGAATTTTTCTCAAACCACCATTTTTTGGGTTTTCATCTTGAAAAGTTCTTATATCTATTACAAAAATATTTTAAGGTCATTTAATTTATAACATCGATGGATTAATTTTATTTTCATACATCTTTCACCATATTTTACAATGATGGAGGTCATGATGTGGGGAATGGAAAATTGGGATGTGGTATAAAATAATCCACATTGGATTCATAAGGGCTATTGTACACCAAAACCCTTTTTATTGGGGGATTAATAAACAATAAATCATTTCTCAAAATTATCATATGAAGAGTAACCATTTGGTATGAACACACAATGGAATACTACAATTCACTATGAGTTGAGAAACATAGTTGTCATGTTTTCATGGGTATGTGGGATTATTATAATTTTCTTAAATCAGCACACCATTAGATAATGGGTTAGGGTATCTTTTATAGTTCTAACTCATGAATAGTCAAGAAGAGGCATACCCACTGCAATTCAATTGTTATGGAAGGTTTGGGGAAACCTTTAATACTCCAAACATGAATTTTTATTTGTGGGTTTATTCACTTAGAAATAAAATAGAAGAAACTCAAACAATGATTGGCCATGATTGTGTTTTTATGATCCACTGATTATTTTTAATAGGTGATAGTTTTTTTACTAGTTTAACCCCTTGTAATTAGGATAAATTCACCATGAATTTTAACATCATGAGCTCAAGGTTAAAATTCTCTATAGTTTATCGTTATATATTTAGAATAATATGAAATATTGTTTACCATAATATAGTTGGGATGCTAGATGTATATTATATCATCATGTGACAATGAAATTTTGAACTGATGTAAGAATTATTAAAATCATCATGAAATAGACCACAAATTGGTCTGGGGTTCTCTACTTCCAAATATTTTTTTACCCTCACATTATCTTGTGGGGAAATAGCCCAATTTTAGGGAACTATTACACATATTTTACTCATATGTAAAGGACCCTTAAATTTTTCTAACACAAATTTAAGAACAATTATTTTTCATTCCCTTGAGTAGTTTAGGGTCTTGCAAGATGGACCATTTTTTTATACATCCAAGATGTGCCCAACCATGTCTATTGGGTGGGTATAATGTTATAAGACCATATAGTTTACTCTCATTGTGAGAAAAATGTGTTAGTTGGAGAATAAACCATATTGTGTTATTGAGGTGTGATTGTCAAAGAGGGACTAAAATTATATGGGGACTCATTCAATAACATGGGACTTCCAATGAAAGAACCAATGTTGAGGAATCTCACACAGATCAAGATCATATGTTACAAGGGGACAATTTCTTTTATTTGAAAATACACTAATTTATTTTTAGAATGTGATAAAAGAAACATGTATTGTTTTTTATAATGGATGAAGGACATTTGTATTGATGGGTATCATTATAGGGACCAAGATGAACCAATTAATTTATAATTTTTATAGTTAGTACAAATTATGATTTACTATGTATCATATTTGATCGAATTAGGTCCATAGGATGCTCCCTTTTAATTCTGAATAAAACACATTGTATTGATATATCATATATGCATAGGAAGTTGAAATAATTTTTTTAGAATTTTCCATAAGGAAAAAATATAGGGAATCCATGTTTCACGGCATATCATATATAGATCGAAATCAATCCATGTTTTTACTTATATGTCTACCCTTATAGATTGAACTCATATATAAAAAGTGGTGTATTTTTTCATGATGTACACAATATTTTTGAGTCCCATTCCTCACAGATTGGGCTCATGTGTAGGAACATAAGAAGTAATCCCTACCTTGCGTAGTAACCCTAGGGATGTGAAGCCTCATTGTAAAGGTTCAAAAGCTTTGGTAGATGGGGTCATTTATAAAAAAATTTGTTTGACCTAGGATAAAATGTGTCTCAACAACACTATGTATAATATTTTATCAGTAATCAACCCATATGTAGTACCTAGGTAGAATATTCCTCACAATGACATGGCTCATATACATATGGTCTTATATTGGCACATGGATTTATAGTTAGGTTATGGATTCTGGCACATCATAGTGAAAGGAGAATAGTCAGAACTCATTTTTTCTAATGATGAAATGAATTAATAATGTAATTAAGCCACATTTACCTTCACAAACTAGGCATCTATATAGGGGAATGAAATGAGGTTTCATATTTTAATGATTATGTTCTAGCTCAAGATGGAGGATCCATGTATCAGTATATATCTTGAATATATTTGTGCCAAGACTCACATAATTATTAAAGAAAAGGTACCTTGTACATGCATGAATCATATACAATGGGAAATAGAAACATTTTTATTACAGTGGAAGTAACCCATTATCATTAATATAAGGGACCATGCTTAAATATTACCGAATTTTGAGTTAAGTCATGAATTTTACTATCTTTCACATTGAGGATATTTTCAGTTTTAAAGTATTATATAATTAGTCCATAACTCATACGTAATAAAATCATAAATTACAAATTTGACACATTTGTATAGAATCCTTATTTTTAAAAATCTATAACATTTAAAATAAATCATGATCTATTTTATAAAATTCTTCATGGAATTCAATAGAAATTCTTCCAAACTCATAGTAATCATTAATTCCTATGAAAAGAATTAAAAAGTATTGGATGAGAATAAAAATATTAGTATGTGATATAATAATATGGAAACCACTATTCAATTGATAAAAATTAAAAACCAGGAAAAAAATATAGTATTGTAATATTTGTCTCCCTTAATTAGTAGTAAATACATTCCATTGAAAATTGTCATATTACGTAACATTTTCTGAAGATCACTATTAAAACCATAAAAATAATATAAAATACATAATGGTATCTTGGGACATCGTTATACTTATCACTCTTCTAAATAGAATAACCATTTTTTTGACATACAAATATGTCACTACTACAAATGGAATATCCCTATGGAAATCCTCTATACCCAATGAATTAGAGGGATATCATGGACCCACCCATTATTGTTTTATCGGGGAACCACCCATCATCGTTTTATTTCGGAACCACACATAAAATTACATCTCCCATGCCTGGATCCCTAACGTCGGCCCCCTGATGCTGAGGTCTATGCTCCAGCTCGCCCACTACTGACAACTGTCGGTTGTCCCTACTCTGCCAGGAAGCTCTCGACCACCAAATCTCGCTCGAGCACCCCAGCATGAGTAGGAATTCTCATGGGGATGATGCTAGCTTGGATATCTCTGCGCAAGCCCTGCTCCAAATTCCGAGCTCTGAAGTACTGATCTCGGACCATATCCATCGAGTACCGTGAGAGGTTGGTAAACCTCGATGAATAGTCAGTCATCGTCATGGTTCCCTAATGAAGCTGATGAAGCTCCTGTATACGTACCTCTCTCTGGGTAACTTGTGAAAACTCCTCTCTAAAGAGATGCTCCAACTCCGACCATGTGAGAGTAACCTCATAGTGAGTCTTGATTACCAAACTCCACCATCGCCCTACCGAGCCCTCTAGAAGACTCGCTGATAGGATCACCATCTGGTCTGCTGGTGTCCTGACCAAACGGAAGACTATGGTCACTGCCTCAAGCCAGTCCTCTGCTTCCTGAGGGTCAGGATCACCTAGAAACCTGAGGGTTATCTGTCTCTGAATCTTGTGGACTATGCTCAGCCTGCGCTCCTCCTCCACTGGTACAGCAGGCGTGAAACACTTCTCCACAGGGGGTGGGATAACAGGCACGCCACCTAGTGGTAGAACTGGGGGATCTGGTCCCTGTATCGAAGCTTCATCACTTAGGGTGTCATCCTCGTGATCGAGGTGCTGGATCCTAGCGGGTGCGCGTCGCGGAGGCATCCTGTTCAAGAAACAAGATGTATCACAGTCAGTGAGTATATCTGGAGATCTGACTCAAGAAGGACATGAAAACCACCACCCATTCCTATATTATGCATGTACCATTTTTTCCCCCATGCAACTAGTGTTTTCGTGCTCCGAGTCGAAAAGCAAGTTATCAGAGTCCTGGTGTATGGATACGTCAGCCGCTGCACCAACACTGGGGTCCCTGTCTTGAGTGCCGAACTCGAAACACTTAACACTGTTGTCCCAAACCAACTCACAGACTCTCGGTCCTAAGGTAGAACTGACCACCTCTGATAACACTCTGTCATGATCGGTCGTAGTGGTGCCCGAGCTGCAACTCCCCAAGAATGCCTTCGATGGGCCTGGGGCTGGTGACTAGAACCGAGTAGGCATGCTACTAACATGGGGGCATTGCCTATAAAACTTTACACACTCACACACATCTCCAAGCCCACAAAGCTGAAAAGTAAAAACTAAAAAACGAAATGATGCATGCATACACTAAAACCCAACCACAGAGTATGGCAGGGGAGTAAAGTACAGTAAAGTAAAACCATGGGGCAAAATTACAAGCCCACCAAAAAGGACGTCTGCAACAAAGTCCAACCTATAGAAAAAGGTACCGAAACTGCAACCCGTCACTGAAGGAACACACCTCGGCCTGTCTGAACTCACTGAACATCGTCCGGTCCTAATCTTCCTAGAATCCTGTCAAAAGCTAGCTCATCTGGACAAGACAAGACAGGTGCAGTCAAAGCCCGTGCAGGGGTGAGTTTGACAATACCCAGTAGGACACCCCGAATACCACAGAGGAAAAATAAATCAAAGGAAAATACCATAATGAATGGTACAGTCAGCTCTACATAGTATATGTCCTTATAACAAGAATATCCAGATATACTCATACACATACGACCATCACGATACCGCCACTAGGATCCAGCTCGAAGATTCCACCAAGCATACCATCTGGAGAACACACTCCTAGGTCTGAAGAGAGAGATAACAAGTACACCTTCTGGGAGAAGACACTCCACAAGTTACTTAAGAACAAGATGCTTAGATGAGGATCACATCCAAATCATGGGGTGATTCAAATAACTCAGTCTGAGCTAATCCGCTAAGCAGAAGATCGGTTCCTGGGTAAAGTTAGTCACGTCGAAACAAAGAACACTACCTAGGGTTCCAGGAATGAATAGAGTATCCAGCTCTAAGTATCATAGAGGGGATTCCAACAACTCTATTTAGGATATTCTGCTAAAGGGATCATATTCTTGTATAAAGGAATTGATACCAGAACCTTCAGGGAATTACCAAGGGTAGGAACCCTAAGAACTAGTCCATGTCACAGAAGGCAATTATCTCAAGCCCTGAATAAATTATTACATTGTGTGTAGTATGATTACATTCCGTGTGCGTTGACCATGAGTACTGCCTATGTGAACGGCCCGTGTCATTCATTCATGTCGTGGAATACCAAACTACACGGCGTGTAGAAAAGTACAAGTCGTTCTCTTTGACATCGGGTACTGCCCGTGTAAATGGCCCGTGTCACTCGGCTTTCCAGATAGAAAGAAACTATATGACATGTCTATAAAAACACACGACGTGTTTGAGCACATGGGCTCGCTCTGTGTATGCTGGCCATGTGCCCGTACACGGTTTCTGCCCCTGTCCGGGTCTCCTGCCTATGTACCAGTACACGGGGTATCCCGTGTATCTGATCAGGTCTGGCCAGGGAGGGTATAAACGGCGTGAACATGGCTGTGTACCCTACCTGTGTCTCTGTACTCCTGTAGTACACGCCGGGTAACCCTACCGACGAACACACGCCGTGTATCGAGACTACACGGCGTGTAGTCGGGAAATTTCCAGAATTGGTGTTCTTCCTTTGTGCGCCTTTGTTGATCCTCCAGATCTTTGTTTTCTCACCTGTCCAGCACGATGCTCCAGGGATTGATTCGCCTCATCGAAAAAACACCTAAACGGGTGTTTTCAGCTCCTGAAACGGATCATAAACGTTGAACGATCCATCCGAATAAAAACACCTAAAAACTTGTATCTCCAGATCTAATCCGAATCATCTACCGAAACCGTCATCTCACCTCTGTGACAAAGCTCCGGGGTTGGATCCACAATCATGGATCATTGCATCGTAGAACGAATGCACAATGATCTGTTGTTCAACGCCCCGTGAAGAACACGAAGAATTCGAAGGAAAGAAAGGGGTAAGAAATCCAATGAAACAAACTGAGGAACGAACCTCCGCCTTCGTTCGTCACGGTGTTGATCCGCTCCCGTTAATAGGATGTAAATGGAGTAGAAAATATCATCAAAAAAAGAATCATCATTGATTTAATCTCCCATAATTCCCCGCAAAAAAGAATGTCGATGCCGCTGCGTTGGGGGTTTCCTCCAGAACCACCAGAGCCGCCAAGGGTTCTAAGGGTTTTTGGGTTGTAACCATGGACCCTGGCGCAAGCATCTTTTTAAAGAGGATAATGATATAATATTTTAAAATATCTTATCGCATGAATAATATATTTTTATTAAATATTTTTTTACTGTTGCATCCAAAAACCTGATTCCACCACCATCCTGCGCCAGCCGAAGTTAGGCCTCACTTAGGGTAAAATCGGTGTTCTAAACGCAACGGTGCCCTCGTATTTCTGATTCGAGAACCCATTCGGGAGTTATTCCACTTTTTCAGGAAAACTTCATGTGCTCATAATTTAATTATTAAATTAAATTCAAACATTTTTTCCAGGCTCACTGGGCCTCGGAACTGCGCGCCACCTCAGAGCCTGGTTTCGAAATAATTCCCATATAATATAAAAATATTACATGGAAAAAAATCTGGGACATTATAGACAATGGGTGTATAATAATGGTTCATGATAGATTATTAATAGTTTGGGTTTATGACCCTATGTAATAATGGGTTTCATATATCAAAGCCATATAATCTGATAATGTATCGTGTGATCAAGGGAAAATGGCCAAGACAACATGATTAAGGGAACACAATTTAACCAAAGGAAACGTGTTGGGATGATTGGGGGTTCATTGGTAAATTCCACATAATATTTTCTCTCATGAAGATGGTGTATGTCTTATAGATTTTGATCGAGTCTTTCATACTATGATTCACTGAGCATGGAAATATGAGTGCATAAAATAACCATAGGGTTTACATGATCATTCTCAAATGGAAACATCTTGAAAATCAAAATCACAAGAATAAACTAAGAATTTATACCCATATTTGAATCACCACATAGGGTCAGTTTTATGGTTAACATTTCATGGGGGTGTCACATGACTAAGGGATTCACATGAGGGCACCCCGTGTAAACTAAAAAGTCACGAAATCATGTAAAGGGTTTCACATTTTTTCCAAGAGTGCCTATTTTAATGTATTACCTTGATCTACCTATACTCTTTTTTAGTATAACTTTATGTTATTCTAAGGAGTATGTAAGGGTTTGAATATGTAAGAGGGTAGAGATCACCCCGTGTTCACATTGTGAATGATCAATGTGTATAGGCTTGAGGTGGTGGATACCATAGTGATTAAAATGAGTCATCACTTGTCACCTGATTAGTATCATTATTGAGATGCATATACAATCAGATCTAGGTAAGCTCAGTAGTGTCATGAGATCACATATGAATGATATTAATGGGAGTGTATCAACAATGACCACAAAATCCTCAATGAGTGGAAAGGAATTTTCCACTTAAGTTCATTACATACTCATCACATGATCAGGGATATTTACATTATAAATAGAAATCACAAAACACCCTCTTCATAGATATATTCCTTATCACATGTTCAATTTGGGGTTTTTAAATCAAATGACTTGAACCATTATGTAATAAATAGTGGCCAAGGGACCATACATCATGGATAACCTTTTCTAAACATGATTCATGAAACTATGGTTGCCTTGCGATCATGCATCACAGTGATGGTCATGAATATTTTATTTATTCATATAAATGGGTTGTTCATATAAAAAGATAATTCATGAATGTTGTATATTACATGCATAGTGGCTCAATAGTTGACCACTACGTCATCCTATAGGTATGTCAAGAATTGTTATCCAGATCGATGATTATAAATTGTTAAATATGGGTGTCATAGTAAACCCTCATTGTGAGGATGAAAATGCTAATCTGGTGTTTCAGATCGGCATGATCATGCGACTAGAGTTAAATGTGTAACAATTTAACTTGGTAACAGCATGATGCAAGGATATTTACCAACATAAAAAACTAAAACATCGAGCCTAAACATAATAAATAAGCATACTCCCTATGTCAATTGGTTTTGAATGCCTTTGTATAATCTAGGATTCTTTTTCCCCACCCTATGTTAGCCTCTATGATGTTCAATGGACCCATGTCATGTATCTGATACTCCAATTAATGTGAATGTTTGTGCCTGCAACCACGCCTCCATGGTATCTAACTGTGCAGGCTCCATTGTGTGGTTGAGGAAATTCTATCATGTGCCTATTTTAATTAGATGCAAGGCTATCTAAGGATGGAAAATAGTATTTGTTTAAAATAGTGAATACAATTAGATTAAAAATCTATGTAAAGTATTTGATAAAAGGATCGTATAAAACAATATATTAACCACAATATTTCCATTTCAAATCTTCTTAAATATACTCAAAATAAACCATCCAAAAAATATTAATTATTTGGCATGGACTTTAGAAAGTCAAAATTTCTCATAGAATACTACAAGGTACACATTAATTGGTGTTAATCTAATGCACCACTGCCATAATATTGGATTCATTTAAAATGAAATGAATTGATTTATATGGTACATATTGGTAACGTTTTAATTTAATTGGATAATATATGAGCCTTGTCACTAAACCCCAATCGAGGATTTTCCAAGACAAATGCATTAACTGAGTTCATTTGTGAAACTCTAAGAGGAGATTCCCAACACAAGGTGTTTGTGTTTTTAAGATTGATAACCTTCAATTTTAAAAGATGAATAAACTTCTCATGTCATTGGATTTATAAAAGGAGTAATCTTGGATGGGGTCACAGATATCCTAAATTAGAAAAGGTGTCAATTATTGGATATAAATGGATGGGTAAGGAATAAAATTTGTATCCAGACCAATGATTATAGATTTAAATTCCACTATATATCTCAAATAAAAGGTAGTTAGGGAAAATGCAGTTCTATAAAAAGTACACTTCTATAGATCAAGCTCGTGCATGGAAGGATACAATTTTACAATATATTTCTATAGATGAATAAATCTATCCTAATTTCTCATATTAAGATCTATCTAAAAATGGGAGAAGGGATATCACCATATTACCATGCTATTAAGGGTAGGAACCCATGATTTACTGGATATATTACACAGATCCAGCCTTCATACCACTTTTTAGGCCATGTGGGGTAGGCCACTCAAATCTATTTAATGTTTGGTATGATAGACCATGTCATATGTAGTTCATAATAATGATAGTAATAGGTACCCTTAAGTTGTCATAGGGAATTGAGATGTTCTAAAACTTCATCATATGTTAATTGACATAGGGAGAATAATTTTTTTCTAGGGCTAGATAATTATTCCCACAATCAATATTTCACTTATTTTTACTAAATTTGTTTTCTTAAAAAATATATACTGACATAGCCCACATGGATATGGATTTATCCCATGTTACGCCGTATAGGTTTTCAACCTAAAATGTTTTATAAATTATACATTTTAAGATTTCTCAATTTTCCCAAGAACAAACAGGGTGTGTGTTTTATGGGAAAAGAATATATTATTACGTAGGTTTCCATTTTTTTTCAACCTGGTGAGTGTTTCATATATTTCAATTATTTTTTTAATGTTTCAATATTGGAACAATTAGTTAAATATATTTATGATCATATTGAATGGACATGATCAATGTTTCATTTTTATGTTTATATTTATTAGACCCCACTATTGAGAATGAAATATCATGTCATGAGTGTTGGACTCAAGGAAAAGGTATACCATATCTCAAAGAACATGAAATAGGGATGATAAGATGGGGAATTTATTTTTTTAGTTCTTGTAAATCACTCTGACGTGATGATCAATTCTCTAATTTCATTGGGGGATAACATGGATCTGAACACCATTTTCAATGGAAATGATGCCTCTGGTTGACGGGTCCGGGGACCTTACATATGATCCAATATGTGATTAATTGTGTTTTTATGTATAAGGGAGAATTTAATCTAGATAAACTCAATACCATAGGTAATAGATTATTCTATATTGGATTCATATTCATATAAAATAGATTAGGTCATAGAGGATTCATATTATAGTAGGGATTTTGAACCCTAAAACATTTCCTATGTTTTGTAGGATGAGTATTAGAGAAGTGTTTTTACACACTACATCATTTAATTAAGAATAATTTTTATATATAGTGGAATGATGCCAGGGATGATGAATCCACATGGGTTGTCAAATCATGGGATGTTTAAATCATTCCAAAGGGGTTTGTACATTCTACCAATATTTTATGAGGGTAAACACAGAAAACAAACTCAAGGTTTTTGGGATTTGTGGGCATTGTAACGAATCATGAAATCATAATCCATTAACTCTATTACGATAGGTATGGAATTGTATTATGGAGAATAGAACATTAAAAAATTGTTTGAGTAACCTAAAGGTTATGAAAATTTATAATGAATGCATTTTCAGGGTGAAGGGATGTGAAAAATAATTGATCTAACCCTATGTTGTACCAATATGGTTTATCAAGGAAGGATCAGCCCTTTCCAGGGTCACAAGAGGTAACCGACAAGAAATATTCCACTTTTATTTATGCTATAACTACTTCTAAAGCTCTTGAAGAGTTAATAATAGAATTTGGAGACATGAATTTTTCTTAAACCACCATTTTTTTGGTTTTCATCTTGAAAAGTTCTTAAATCTATTCCAAAAATATTTTAAGGTCATTTAATTTATGACATCAATGGATAAATTATATTGTAATAAAACATTAACCATATTTTACAATGATTAAGGTCATGATGTGGGGAATGGAAAATTGGGATGTGGTATAAAATAATCAACATTGGATTCATGAGGGCGATTGTACTCCAAAACCCTTTTTATTGGGGGATTAATAAACAATAAATAATTTCACATCATTATCATATGAAGAGTAACCATATGGTATAAACACACAATGTAATACTACAATTCACTATGAGGTGAGAAACATAGTTTTCATGTTTTCATGGGTATGTAGGATTATTATAATTTTTGTATTTCAACACACCATTAGATAATGGGGTAGGGTATCTTTTATAGTTCTAACTCATGAATAGTCAAGAAGAGGTGTACCCAAAGCAATTCAATTGTTATGGAAGGTTTGGGGAAACATTAGATACTCCAAACATGAATTTTTATTTGTGGGATTATTCACATAGAAATAAAATAGAAGAAACTCAAACAATGATTGACCATGATTTGGTTTTTATGATCCACTAATAATTTTAAAAATGTGACCGAAGTTTTAGTAGTTTAACCCCATGTAATTAGCATAAATTAACCATGCATTTTAACATCAAGATATCAAGGTTAAAGTTTTCTATAGTTTATCATTATATATTTAGAATAATATGAAATATTGTTTACCATAATATAGTTGTGATGCTAGATGTATATTATATCATCATGTGACAATGACATTTTGAACTGATGTGAGAATTATTAAAATCATCTAGAAATAGACCACAATTTGGTCTGGGGTTCTCTAATTCCAAATATTTTTTTACCCTCACATTATCTTGTGGGGAAATAGGCCAATTTTAGGGAACTGATACACATTTTTGACTCATATGTAAAGGACTCTTAAATTTATCTAACACAAATTTAGGAACTATGATTTTTTATTCCCTTGAGTAGTTTAGGGTCTTTCAAGATGGACCATTTTTTTCTACATCCAAGATGTGCCCAACCATATCTATTGGTTGGGCCAAATGTTATAAGACCATATGGTTTAATCTCATTGTGAGAAAAATGTGTTAGTTGGAGAATAAACCATATTGTGTTATCTAGGGGTGAATGTCAAAGAGGGACTAAAATTCTATGGGGCCTCATTCAATAACATGGGCCTACCAATGAAAGAACCAATGTTGAGGAATATCACATAGATCAAGATCATATGTTACCAGGGGACAATTTATATTATTTGAAATTATATTGATTTATTTTTTGCATGTTATAAAAGAAATATGTATTGTTTTTTATAATGGATAAGGGCCATTTGTATTGATGGGTATCATTATAGGGACCAAGATGAACCGATTAATTTATAATTTTTACAATTAGGCCAAATTATGTTTTATAATGTATCCTATTTGATCGAATTAGGTCTATAGGATGCTCCCTTTTCATTTTGAATAAAACACATTGTATTGATATATCCTATATGCATTGGATGTTGAAATAAATTTTTTAGAATTTTCCATCTGGAAAAAACATAGGGTATCCATGTTTCACGCCATATCATATATAGATAGAAATCAATCCACGTTTTTACTTATATGTCTACCTTTATAGATTGAACTCATATATAAGGAGAGGGTTATTTTTTAACGATGTACACAATATTTATGAGTGTCATTCCTCACAGATTGGGCTCATTTGTAGGAACATAAGAATTAATCCCTACCTTGCGTAGTAACCCTAGGGAAGTGAAGCCTCATTGTAAAGGTTCATAAGCTTTGGTAGATGGGGTCATTTCTAAAATTTTTGGTTTGACCTAGGATAAAATGTGTCTCAAAAACACTATGTATAATATTTTATCTTTAATCAACCCATATTTAGTACCTAGGTAGAATATGCCTCACAATGACATGGCACATATACAATGGTCTTATATTGGCACATGGATTTATAGTGAGGTTATGGATTTTGGCGCATCACAGTGAAAGGAGAATAGTCGGAACTCATTTTTTCTAATGATGAAATGAATTAATAATTTAATTAAGCCACATTTACCTTCACAAACTAGGCATCTATGTAGGGAAAAGAAATGAGGTTTAATATTTTAATGATTATGGTCTAACTCAAGATGGAGGATCCATGTATCAGTATATATCTTGAATATATTTGTGTCAAGACTCACATCATTCTTAAAGAAAAGGTACCTTGTACATGCATGAATCATATACAATGGGAAATAGAAACATTTATATTCCAGTGGATGTAACCCATTGTCATCAGTATAGGGGACCATGCTTAAATATTACCGAATGATTAGTTATGTCAAGAAATTTACTATCTTTCACATTGAGGATATTTTCAGTTTTAGAGTATTATATAATTATTCCATAACTCATACAAAATAAAACCATAAATTACAAATCTGACACATTTGTATAGAATCCATATTTTTCAAAATCTATAACATTTAAAATAAATCATGAACTATTTTATGAAAAATCTTCATGGAATTCAATAGAAATTCTTCAAAACCCTTAGTAATCATTAATTCCTATAAAAAGAATTAAAAAGTGTTGGATGAGAATAAAAATATTAGTAAGTGATATAAAAATATGGAAACCACTATTAAATTGATAAAAATTAAAACCCAGGAAAAAAATATAGTATTGTAATATTTTTCTCCCTTAATTAGTAGTAAATACATTCCTTTGAAAATTGTCAGATTACATAGAATTTTCTGAATATCACTATAAAAACCATAAAAATAATATAAAATACATAATGTTATCTTGGGACATCGTTATACTTATCACTCTCCTAAATAGAATAACCATTTTTTACATACAAATATGTCACTACTAAAAATGGAATATCCCTATGGAAATCCTCTATACCTAATGAATTGGAGGGATATCATGGACCCACCCATTATAGTTTTATCATAGAACCACCCATCATCGTTTTGTTGTGGAACCACCCATAAAATTACATGTACCATTATATAATAGTAATAAAAACAATATTTCAATTTTAAACATTTCATTCATAAAATATCATTAGTATCACAAAGAAACACTTCAAGATACTGAATTAATTAATAAAATATCATAACCCACATTCAATAATATTTATAAAAAAAATGGAAAATGTATTTTCATTTAAGAAAACGTGTAATCTTGTAAATGAATCAATAAAACCAATAATAGTTAGAAAGGAATAAAATTCGATGACGTTTTGTACATTAAGAATGGGAAATTATTTTTTAAACAAAAAAATCCTTATAAAACACATAAACTATTATTTTTGAATCACATTGAATGAAATTACATGTAGTCATAAATTGATTTTATAATCAATTCATATAAAGATAAATAAATATATATAATAATATCATCAATATGGACACTGAGGAAGAGATTTCAAAATTATATCTTAAAATATTTAATGTGTCCCAAACCACATTGATCATTTCAATCAAATAGACAACGTAATAGTAAAATTTTACCAAAACACTAAATAAAATTATAATAATTTAATTCTTTATCAGATCTAATAATGGTGGTTTATATACACCTCATAAAATAATAAAGGAGTATATCATCATGAAATGTACCAATGAATGATGATTGAGATGAAGTCCCTTACCGTTATTATAAATTATATATTATGTCTTGTCTAGAGGAATAATATGATTACCATAATTATTTAAATTATGACTATCCTTTTTCAATTTTATAATTACTTTTATTTCAAATTTAACATTATTTTATACATATAGAAAAATAATTATGTCCAAGTCGGGTGATCTGCCCATATTCGGTTTAAGTGTCAAAATGACTAAGGTTGATTTACTATGTTCAAGGAGGTACTTATATAAACATATATAATAATAAACAAGAAATTTTTTTAATATTTATAAATTTATTATATTTTTAAATTCATTTACGAAATATTTTTATGAAAAATGAACCATCATTAGGATCATGAAGATGGATGGTCGTACATATGAATGATTAATGTTCACAATTTTAGAAAAATCATTAGGGAAGCAAGTTAAGTAATATTTATCTTTATATAATTTTAATTATACATTATATATCATGACTTATAATTATATATACTTATATATAAAATTATTACAATTTAAAGGAATCACATTGCTTTGAGGAGGTGGTAATCAATATTTCCATGAAAGAAATTATAACTTTTTAGTGTGTGAAGTGGGAAATAAATAAATTGATATTTTATATTTTCAAAAAAAATTAATAATTTAATTAAAAACATACATATTTTTTATATTTCATATTTTTTGTTAAACCCATCATTAATACGAAGTTAGTAGTCCACATGTCATCAAACGATGTAATCATATTTACACAAAATAGAAAGCATGAAGAAATGTGTTATATAAAAACAAAGAAGTATATAGATAGCATAAATATCATAAATATAATACAAAAATAGTGTTTCTAACATAATTCACCACTATTAGATATGGTAAATTAAAAACTAATGACATTATTTCTCAAGGTGGTAGTTGTCTATAGACAAATATTAAACATTTTCCCATTTTTTTGAAGTGTGGGTATGTGTAGGTATAAAAATATAATAAAAATAATTCAGTATATTTTGGATAGTTATGTTTTTATATAACCATGGAATGATGTTAATTTAAATGATAGATACAAAAATTAATCATAAATTTATGTTGAACAATGTTTCCTCTTTTTCTGGTATCACATTTTTGTTTTCACCAATGGGATTACAATGTTGGATTTCGTACGAATGTTGGGATTCATGGTTGAGTGGGTATAGATTATGATTTTTTTGGATATTTTTTATGATCCAAAGATCTTTATTGGTATGTATAGGATTGGATGATAGGAGGACATTGATAACTGGGGAAAATGACACATTGGGTATTCGTGAAAACATTTGAGTTCTCTCCATGTTTTACATGTCTGCAAAGAGTTAATAATCGACAATTGTAGATCTTAAGAGGTAGGGTGATCTATAAATTATATTGAGTAACTTTTATTCAATTATTTTTTCATTGGTATACCTTTTTTTCCATGTTTATTTATTAATTAAGCATGCAATTTTTTAATCACAATAATATATTTTAATTACATTTACTAATATTTTTTGTCAAAACCAAAGATTAACATATTTATAATTATAAATTATTCTAATATAAAATATTTGATCCTTTTGATATAATTCCAATCATATAAGTGGTACAAATAAATTTAAAATTAATCCTATAGAGTGGATGACAAGACATGTTTTTAAAGTAAATGATCAAAATATTTTAGTGTTTTTATATATAAATTCATGGTGAAATTGTCTAAAATGACCAAAAATAGATTAAAAGATAACAAATTGACCTAACTATTCAGTAAAACCAATTAAACAAATTACTATAAGAATAAATTGGACAAAAATATTTTTTCGAACTGAAATTCAGTATTGTTCACAATTTATCAAAATATGAATGTTCTCTAAAGAATGCCAAAAATAAACCCAAATAAAATTTTTATATACCAATTTAAAAATTTAATTTTATGTTTTCATATAAAAATAAAAAATTTTGATAATTTAGTTTTAAAATAGTTGTACCGGTATGTGGTGGTAAAACTGCTATTTAGAATACACAAATACAGTTTTGACGATAAAACATGATTTATTCATATCATATGCCTATATTTTTTAGGATGAATGTAAAGAAACATTATAAACATATGTGAACATAATATAGTTATTGCTAGTACATATATTTGAAACAAGGATAGGGTGGTTACTTTCATTTTTAAAAATTAATATTAACAACATATCAATGTTTTGTATAACTCAATCTTGTGTGAAGCATAAGATTTCATAGAATCTCACTGTTGTGTGTTGTATATTCAATTAAGAATAGTGTACCATTTAAGATAAAATTAAAATTTAATTCTTTAATATTAATAAATATGAAAAAATAGTTATTGTATTATTACATTGGATTTTATGTATATCCCCCATTTTAGAAATTACATCCTCGTAATTTTGTGGACTTATTAAATAAGTGTGGATATTTTTCTCTCATACCATTTTCACATTCCATGATTTAATATTAAACTATATTTATTTTCAATATAACATTAACCTTGGGAATTAAATTATTCTAAAACGCGTTGTATATGAGCTCAAGAACATGAATTGGTTATTCCTCCTAAAAATTATTCTCTTCCAACTGAACTACTTTAGAACTAAAAACATGAGGTGAAACTGGTAAATACTTCCTTAACATTGAAACATTAAATACATTGTGTACCTAAGATAAAATCAAAGTAAAATCCACTAGGTTGGAAACAGAACCAATATTCCCCAAGATTTCATATAGTCCAACGAAGTTTTGACTAAACTTCACCTTTCTACTAAAACACACAACACTTTTCCTGGGATTAAATCTGAAAAATACAATATCACGTGTATTGGAAAAAAATCCTTTAATCCAGTTATAAATATAAAAATTTTCCATGATATAAGATCTTCTCATGTGTTTCTTAATAAAAATAAATTTATCTATTGATTTCCCAACCAACTATAGTCCCATAAACTTCATTTCTTCGATATCAACCCAAAAATTCGATGTCTAAAGCAACTTTCCATATAATGCCTCTAATGGTTCCATATATATAATTTAATGAAAAATATTATTATAGGAAAACTCAATGAATGGAGTATATTAATAACATGTACCCTCTTAATCTATAGAGTGAGAACAGATCATATTATCAAAGGTGCAAATCATCTTCTCGCAATGCCCACTATATTGATAATTAAAAGTTATAATGAAATCTAATTCAATACCTAATGACATCTAAAGTCCTTTCCGAAAATTTTATGTGATCTTAGGAACACATTATTATACAATAGTGAGAGTATCTCCCAATAACCAGACAATCTTCATTAAATATAGTCTAGAAATTTGGTCTATAAACATTTTATCTCAAATGTATAGAAAATTCTCATTTTTGATTAATCGATCAACAATAACCAAAATCCCATTACTGCCTTGAGAATTACATGGAAATCCCACCATTAAATCCATTGTTATATTCACTAATTTCCACTTTAGTACTAGAAAATGTTAGAGCATCTACTTTTGAGAATATCACAATACTTTAACATGTTGACAATAAAAACAATTCACGATAAATTTAAAAAACTATATTTTCATTCCATCTCACCAATAATAATATTAATAGTCTTTGTACATATTAATATTTCCCAATAAAATAAAAAACATAGATTTTTGAGCTTCTATCAAAAACTTTTTCCTCATTTTGGAATTATTAGGAACACATAATATTTTTCCAGATCATTAAAAACCTTCTTCATCAATACTAAAATCATGGAAAATACCATTCTTAACGTATTATACATTTTCTTAAAAATATCCAACCATCTCCTAACCCTATTTATTTCATCCAGAAAAATCATAATGGGTTGAAAACCGAAACACGAAAGTGGATGTCCCAATAACCACATCATCAAGGCCAAAATTCATCAAATTATTAACCAACGGGTTATATTCCAAATGTAACATGATAAACATAGAATTATTTTTTGACTCAATGCATTGACCAACTTATTTTCCTTTCCTGGATGATAATGATTCTTTCTATCATAATCATTTATCCATTACATCCATATTCTTTTCCTCATGTATTACTCTTTATTAGTTAATATATAATTCAAAATTTTAAGATCAATATATATTTCAATCTTCACTCCAAATAAATGATGCATCTAAATTATTAATACAAAAACAATAGTATTAAACTCTTAATCATGTTTGTGATAATTTAACACACGTGTTTTCTACTGACATAAAGAATAGGAAATTACATTGTAATTATGAATAATGACATGGCCATCCAAATTTAATGAATCATCACTGTAGATGAATAAATCACCATTTCTAAATGTTAGGGAAATAACTATGCATTGACCAGTATTTATAGAAAACAAACAACACATTATCATTTCCAGATGAACTTATATTATTTTTGAGTTTACATGGTCAATGGGATGGAACACTGATAAATGATTCCGAAAACCATCAATAATAACCTGCTAATCTAAGATAACTATGAATCTATGATACATTGGTTGGTCATGGATACTCTTCAAATATATTTTTTGGCTCAACAATTATGCCCCATTTAAAAACAACATGTCCAAGGAATGAATTTTATTACAACAAATGTTTACTATTAACAAACATACCATATAATTTACTAACTTTTAAGGTTTTAAAATCATTACTTAGGTTACATCCATTATAATGATGGTTTTCATAATATACCAAAATATCATTTTTAAGCAAAAACACAATCCTATACATGATTTGTTTTCTTATCCTATGTCTAAGAGGTTTAGGACAATATTTGTAAATTCATCCCATTCCAAGGAATCAACCTTTTAACATTTTATAATATTCTTAACCATTGGCCACCACTAATCTGATTCTCCCAAAAATGATAAATTGAAAGTGTTACCTTTTTCATCCTAACAAATCCTGACATCATATATATTTTCTATGGATTTAATACATCCTTCATCTAGCATAATGTCAAATGATACTTTGAACGATGGGAGATGTGGTCTCATAAAATTCTCGACTATCATCATGTTCCTCTGTGGTGGATCCGGTATCGCTATTTTATGGAAACAGTAACATTATAGCCTATTTCAACTGAGAAATTACTATAACAAACTGTTCTATTTTAGTTACAACCATTTGGGGTGCTAATTATGAAGGTTATTTTCTTCTTATTTCCTTCACATTAAGGATTCCTTGTTATCTCTACACAAAATAGTTCTAAATAAACATACATTATATGAATACAAAGAACTATAATTATATTTTAAATCATTATAAATTAACCATAAACTAAAATCTTCTATGGAATTCTATTAACAATATCCAAATGTATAAATTTATCTAAACCACTCCATTGAAAACAACTATATTTAAATGACCATAAACATTACATAATCTTGGGTAAAGTCAAGCATTATAATTTATTTAACATTGAGGATATTTTTACGTTCTGGGTTTTAGAGAATTAGTCCCTAACTCATAAATAACAAAACCATAAAATAAAAAAGTTGACCCTTATCAATAGTATCTATTTTCCTATAATCCAAAACAACTAAAATAATCCAAGATCCCTTTTTGATAACTTTTCAAGACATTAAACACAAATTCATACAAGCCCTTACTCATCATTAATTCAGGTGAAACGAATTAAACACATGGGATGGGAATAAAAATATCAAAAATGTATATAAAAATAATAATACCATTAGTCCATTTATCAACATTAAAACCCATGATAATTTTTTCATAAAGTAATTATTTTAACCCATAATAAGTTTTAGTAATTTCCATAAAAAATAAAATCATTTAATACTTTTTTCACAGGATTCGAATAAAACATAATGAAAGAATAGAAAAGAAATAAATTTTTATTGGGACATCATTATACCATTAACAATAATAAATAAAATAACCATGTAGTCAACTTCCTTACATGTCACTCTTATAAATGGAATAGTCACACCACTGACTTCCATACCCAATGCACTGGAGGGATATCAAAGAACCACCCATCTTTGGTTTGTTATAGAACAACTCATTAATGATTAACAATGAAAAGGCCCATAACATGTACAAGTACCATTATATTATCATAACACATAAAATATTTCAATTACCAAAATTTCACTTTTAAAATTTCATTTGTAATCACAATAAAGCATTTCGTGATATTTAAATCATCAATCATTTTTTTGGAAAAAAATTAAAAAAATAACCAATAAAGAAAAAAGTGTTTTCATTCTAGAAAACATTAAATCTTGTAAAGTAATATTTAAAATAGATAATATTCATGACATTGGAAATTTCATTCTCTACGTGAATGTTATGAATAGAACATTCTGTTTATCTTTTAATAAAACCTTTTATACAAAACATGTAAAAAAAATTCGTGATGAAAAAAATTGAACAAAATTAAATGTATACATAAATTTCCTTTATAATTCTTTCATATAAATATAAATAAATATTCAATTTTATAATGAATGTTTTCATTTAGACGAATATTTTGAAATTAAATCATCAAAAATTCAATGTGCCCCATAACACATTGAAAATTTAAATCATAAGAAACATTAATTAAAATATTTTGACCAAAAAATCAAACAACATGAAAATAATTAAATTCATGATAGGATGTTAATGAGGATTTATATACACCACATGATGAATAATTTTGTATATAATCTTGAAAATAACCAATGAAATGATATTGAGAAGAATTTCATTACCTTGAGTGTGACTTGTCATGATATTACCTACATTCTTTAATAATAAACTTATTATAATTATATAATTTTTTTGAACCATTATCATGATTATCATTACTTTTATTACATAAAATACAATGTTTTATAAAACTACATAAATAATTAAGTATACCTCAGGTGGTTTGATAATATTTTGTTTATGTGTCAAAACGACTAAGGTTGGTTGAGTATGGTCAATTAGGTCATTATATAAACATATAAATTTTAATAATAATCAAATAATTAACATATTTATACATTAATTACATTTTTCTAACCATACTTGAAATATTTTAAGAAACAATTATCCAATGTTACAATCTTGGACTTGGTAGGCCATATATATGCATGGATGACATTCCCATTTTATGATTATCATTATAAAAAGAAGGTAAGTTATATTTATCATTCATGTATTATCATTATATAAAATATACCATATTATTAATCATATATACTTATATATATAAGTCATGTGTTGTTAAAGTAATCACATCGCTCCAATGAGGTGGTAGTCCACAGGTCCAAGTACGACGTTATCACTTTTTACTATGTGAAAAGGTTTATGAAGATAATAAAATATCATAATTTTAAAATAGTGATTATCTCATGAATATCATATAGATATTATTCATGTCACAGATTTTTAATTAAACTAATTTTTAATAAAATAAATTTAATTCATGAACATATCACATCTCTTTGACGAGGCAGTAGTCCACCCGTCCATAAATAAAGTAATCATATTTACAAAAAACAAAAAGTGTAAATGTATCTGTAATATAAAAATTATATAAAAATTAATTCAACATAAATATAATATATATAATATAAAAACATTCTTTCCATCATAAATATCAACCATGATATGTGGTAAAAAAAACAACACTATTTCACAAAGCGGTAGTCTGTCATACATAAGCGGTAATTTCAATACCCATTCAATGAATGTGTGTGTAGGTTTTGGTAAAACCCTTAACATAAAAATATATGTATATAGAGGATACATATGTTATTATAAACCTTCTGATCTATGTGGCACAATATTAGGAAACCATATAGGCCATTTCAGAGTCCATATTGGGGTATAAAGATTTGAGAAAACCATAGAGTTATGTCTACATGCCCATGTGAGCCACCTAAAAAGTTTCACCGAGAGAAGATGCATGGTCAGTGCATATTTGTTTTGATCAATGAACAATATAAATTTGAGGTTGGTCCTTATATGGAGATGGTTTTACAATCTATGCATGGTTTTTCCTATCGTGTGGCTAAACCATGTGACCCAGTTTTTTGGGTGAAATTACTATATTTACATTAAAATTTCATAAAGAATAAATCCTATTTTTTCACCTATTGTATAAAAAAATGGGATTATTTTTCCTAATTTAAGATCACACTCCTAGAATTTTTTTTATTTCTTTATACGAACTCGTAATATAGAGTTGTTTGTCTCATTAGATATGGGATGGTTTGTACTACATTCATATTTTTTTGCGCTTTATTTCTCTTCATATTGGAAAATTTATTTAGGTGCATGATAATATTACATACTACTAGGGTATTAATATGTTCTTTGTTTTTGTCTCTATCTAGACTAAATCTGTGATCAATAATGGATGAGTGTTCTACCCTGAGTGTACGATAGGTTGCCTATAACTTTTCAATTGAGGTTTAGTTATTTTATAGCTTGTCCTAGTTGACCCACATTCCAAAAATTCTATCATTTCCACTAAAATTTATTTAATTCTTAAATTAAATTAATTAGAACCAATTTATCTTTCCTACTAGTTCCATTATATGGTTAGAGATATTTTCTCCCCAACCTGTGACACCAATGGGGTATGCCCTTGTATCTTCCTTTTCCTGTACAAAACTATTGGGTGTATATGAGATCACCAATTTCAGTGGCAGACCAAATGAGAATTAAATGTATTGGTAAAGGTTTTGAGAACCATGTTTTTCCTATTCATCTGTAAATGAATGAAATATATTTATTTTTTTGATTGGATATGGTTATTACCTCCCTTGTTTAATGACCTTTACCCCAGTAGTCCCGATCCACTGCCTTATATTATTATATTATAATAAGATACAAGAAATAACAAAAAAAGGACGAAATGGTATAATTTTATTTTTAATCTAGATACATATTGTAAATTCAGTTTACATTTCAGACATAAAATTGAATGATTATATTATATGGGAACACCAGTATACCCCTTAGTGAAACTTTTCTTATTAATAATTATAAACCTCTTATTAACATAGGAAAAATAACATAAGAAATGGGTTAGGGTTAAATAAATTATAACCAATAATTAATAAATAATAATAATCAATATATCAATGTAAATAACAGAAAACATTTGTCATTTATTCAGAAAAATTATAATGAAAGGGATCTATAGATTTTCTCATTGTGAAAATCTACTAGAGAATGATATCATAATAATGAATGGAGTGAATGGTAAATTATTCATTATGACGTATCTAGAACATGATCCACAATAGTCAATTCCTTTCACAAGATTTTTTAATGTACATGTAAAAACACATCTAATCTGTGCAACTATTCGGTCCCTTGAGAAATGTCGATGCATCGAGAGGCTATAGTAGGGCCCGACCATCACATAATAATTCCAATATATTCTTCATAATAGTGGTTGAATTTTAATCAACATATAAATCATTATTCAAACTGTAATATAAATTTTTAAAAACATTCCCCATTAAGTAAACATAATCACAAACCATCTAGAGTAATATGGTGAATGGTATCAAAATAGGGTATCCCCAGCCAAACTAATCAACAATAATTTAGTAGAATATGGTAGATGGTATTATAATAGGTAATTATTTATGAATCAAAATATTCAAAAAAATTATATTTGACATATAAGAAAATTCTTTAATTTTGATCATTGAAAATTTCATGATCATCATAATCATTAAATATTCGAATGTGTCTCATACCACATTGAAGCATTTAAATTATAAACCATATGAAGGAATAACATTAAATGACACTTATAATATCATGAGAATAAAAAAATCATTATATAACATGTCAAATGTTCTTTATATGCACCAAACAATAAAAATAATTCGTCAATAAGGAATATATATCAAATAAGTAGAAAGTGATATGAGAAAATAATAACCTTAGAGTCTCCTTTAGTGTATAATTCTTTTTCCACTTTTACAATGGAAGAAATAATATTATTAACTCATTATATATATATATATAAATATTTAAATTACCTTATGGGATGATTTTATAACATCCTATGACCCATTCATTAATAATATTTCATTATATTCATGGATTTAGGTGTGTCCATTCCATGGTTTAATGATCAGTTCATTTGTGTAAAATTAACGTTGTTCTTGAAAATAAGGATTACAACTCCAAGAGTGGAATGGAGTAGTATTAATGGAATTCTAGAATTATTTTTGGCCCCTTATACAATTTTTAATTCATAATGGTGGATGATTCATTATAGAAAATGTTAGTGATAAATGTTTAGTTTATTTTAGTGGTTTCCCAAGAATCACAAACTAGTTCTATTTTTGTTAATAATATGAGTTTATATTAGTTACAGAACATGAAATATGAAATAATAAACTTATTAAAAAATTATTTATCCATATTAACAGTTTTAGGACCATCCAAAATGGTTGTAATGGAAAACAAAAAAAAATTGTTCACGGAGGAGATGACCCGACATAAAAAGAATAATCGATTTGTTTTATTAAAAAGGGGAAGTAATAAAATGGATGGATATAAGATATTTTATTATGAACATAAATTTTTTGAATTTACATGAGTTTTTAATTATTTTTTTTGTATGAATTTGGCGAGGATAAAGTATAAGGACAAAATTAAAAAAGTAACATGTTTCATGAAAATTACCACTTGAATACCACCTCCTTGAAAAGCCATTAAGAACCATGGATTTGGCTATTTTTTTAATATCCAAACCCAAACCACAGAATGTATGCCTGAATTCTACAAGTCCTCATGGGTGCCTCCACATACACAAGAGGTATATGACTATTAGTGAGGGTATCAAGAGAAATAATGGGGAAACTATACCATCAGAATCATGTCATATGATGAATAATAAGGAATAAACCATATAATAGAAAATTAGAGTGACTGAAGAAATTGAATAATGACACATATATAAGATCCACCAAAGTGGTAATCTTATCCAGAGTATAAATTTGTAGATAAAGACAAGATAAAATTAAATAAAAAACCATCGGCAGGGTTTTCTAGTGTCTATCCTAGTCCGCTCCAACTCCAAGCTCCCCGCTCATTCGTCTCCCATAGTTCCCTATCCCTTCATTGGATATTTGTTCTAGAAATCCATGAGTTCAAAAAAAATTCTACAGTATCGTGTGGGAATAAGACTCATTAAAACAACACCAATTCATCCCTACCATATGTGAAAATTTATTTAAAAAATTGTATATCGTAACATAAGTAAATTCTCCGTAAACATACATGTGTCTAGTTATCATGTACTGACCAAGACACCATGAACCCCAACCACACATAAATTGACCCATTGACAATAAGAAAATAAAGAGGTTATGTACCTCCGTCAAGGTAACAAGGCTCACCCCAACCAACTCGATTTTATTATTGGAATGCCTCTTGTTTTTCCAAGTTGATCCTTATCCCGCTTATTCTTTCTGAACAACAACATCACAATTCTGATGGATGAAATGGCCTGTGTCTATTAAATATGAATCCGTAGCCCATATAGACTTTTAAAACGTCAACAACCCATGTTAGTAGAATGAAATGAACAGTATCTATCAATTATGCATCCCTAACACCCTTAATGTTTTCCAAACACCTTCATCCCAAGTCCGAAGGAAGAAATGATAAATATCTATCATCTATGAATCCATGGACCATTGAAGATTTTAAAAAACCCACTTCCCAAGTCTGTATGAAGTGATGAATTATATCTATCACCCATGAATCTGCGACCTAATTATCCTTTTCAATTACTCATGAACAATGTATGTTGGAAGAAATAAAATATATCTTCCAGCTAGCTACTATGAATTCTCCTCTGTTGGGGTATCCACATCCATATTTTAGTATATTATTGTTTTGTTTTGTTGGGTATCTAGTCACTGGGCTACATAACTATCAACCTCATTTATCCACTATAGTATCTTGATAATTTCAACATAATTCCCTAGGGTATGGAAAAAAATATGTGTTGTATCAAGGAACGATAACTCACCCCCTGATCAAAGTCAGGATAATCACACACAAACAAGTATGCTCATGGTGACTCATATAACCACAAGAAATTCATCACAAGCATGGGTTAGTCCAACCGAAATATCTTTTCATGATAACATCACATATATATGGACCAAAATGGTAAGGAACCTCCAACCTCAAGGTCACCAATTTCAGTAACAAGGATAAACCACCCTATTTGGTTCAACACACCTCCGCACAACCTTAATATCGTAATCATTGACACAAAAATGATCGAGGTTCATCAAGGGTTACTAGAACCAAAAATAACTATTTTATTTCAAAATGGAAAAAATATATCACATGAAATGATACCATCTCTCTCATGAATAATTTTTAAATTATAATTTATAGTTATTTTTTGTTAATTACTCAAAAATTACACTTTTATTATTATATTTTGATAACTTCTCATAAATTACCTATTTATTATTATATTTCGATAATTCCATAAAAATATATTTTTAAATCCATGTGATTGTGCTTTGATAATTTTTTTGTTGTAAAATATCTTATGAGAATCTAGTAATTATCATTTGAATATCAAAAACGATAATTTTTTACACATGATAATTACTTTATAATTATGTTTTAATAAATAGAATATAAAAACATTTGGTAAAATAATACATTTATTATTTGATAATTCACTACAATAACTTGATATATATTTATTATTATCCTTAATTAATCCCTTGTAATTATTTTTTGGTAATTATAATAATTCATCATTTGATAATTTTTTTAAAAATATAATTTTATATTACAGTTTAATGATCATTGATAATTTGGCACAATTATCATTTGATAATTATAATAATTATCATTGGATAAATTTCGCAATATTATCCTTGATTATATATTTTTTGAATTTCCATTGATAATTTTGTTTAAATTATACCGTTAAAATGTGAAATATTATATTGAAAAACCCCACACTTCCATCAAATTCAATGATGATATTTAGGTTATTCTAATAAGTATGAATCCAATGACACTAAAGGGACATAGTTCTGATCAATATCACAAATGTAATTGATTTTAGAATTTCAAATATATATATATATATATAAATAAAAAGGATAACCAAATTAAATAACATCAAATGTCCATAGCACATAAAAGTCACGACTTTTCATGGGATACCCTCCTTATAAAAATCCAATGTTTTTCTTTTAATTCTCATAGGGAATACCATTGGAGAGATATTAATAATTTATTAATTAAACATGTAATAAATAAATAATTAAAAATAAAAATGTTTTTTGACACCATGGAGTTATCCATCTGTTCGACATATACAAATGTTATATCCTCCCTAGGGTAAACACCACATCCTAGATCTAACTGTGGTTTCATATTTCACATAATATTCACAATTTTAGGATTATTAGATTATTTTCAAAACTAATATAATAAAAATTATTAAATGAAATATATTTTCATGTGAGGCATCCAAAGAACTAACACATAAAATTTTATTCCACAACTATTGGAAACAATATATTCTAGTATTATTATTGGTCTCAAATTTCTCATGCAAGAAACCATTTTGGAGTTATTCTATTAATTTAAATAAATTTTCCACCCATAATATAACATATTAAATATTTTTAATCTCTCTTAATGGAGGTTTTATGGGCCTCAAAATTTCATGAAAACTAATTTTAAGACTCCATGAATATTTCATTGAATATTACGTTGTGTTAATAGTTATTTTTATCTTATTCACATCCTTTAACACATTTAAAATGTTATTAGGAAAAAATAATTAATTAATCATGAAAATGAATGTATCATGAGTGATTTGTCCAAACATCTGGTGCGTAAAAGTTTTATTCCTTGCTTAGGGTAAACACCATGTGCCTGACCAAATGAAGGTCTGATATTTATCATATGATGCACCATATTGGATTTATTAAATTATTTTTCTAAAATAATATAATATAAAATATTTTATAAAATATTTTTGTTAGTGAGGCCTCCAAACGTCAAATGTTAACCTATGTTATTTCTCAAATATGGTAAAAATTATGTTCAAGATTTATCATTGGTCATAGATTTATCATACCCCACAACTTTTTGGATTTATTCATTTATTTTGAATAGTTTTCCCACACTTAATATAATATATTAAATATTTTTCCTCAGTCATCACTAAGATTTTACGAGCCGTAGAATCCCACACTAACTTTGTGTCTGACGCCAAGAATATTTTATTGAATATTCTAATGTGTTAGCTAGTCTATTTCTCTTATTCAAAACCATTAACTCATTTATTAAATTATTTTAATAAAAAATCATTTTTCCTCAAAAAAACTTATAAATTATCAAAAATATGGTTTTATTATCTTTAAAAATTTATGATATTACGATTTTCCCCCTCTATCGACTTCTCATCCCCGTGAGATATCCCTAGTAGTCACAATTGGACAACTCAGATCATTGAGCAAGAACATCATACTCCCACTTTCACATATACATTATAGAATGAAAAATATGAATGTATCAAGTCTCATCCAGTCTATTGGATCACATAATGCTTCCATGGGATATTAACCACAACCCCAGGTATAACCCTCCTAACACTAACCCGTGTCTCCATCCCGTCATGTTAGTCACAATTCTCTAATATATATAAATATAGACTAACACAACAACATTATTATTTCAAATAATTAAATTTAATAATGATATATCACAAAGCATAAAAACATGGATATTTCACACATAACAATCTATCTCGAACAGATTTCACAAATCAAGGCCTTTAATTTATGAACTAATATGCAAAACAACAAGAACAATATATAATTCATGAGAATTAACATTCCTAGTCATTATGCAAAAACATACTAGAGGTAACATAAATCATATATAATATTTTGAGTGCCACCCAAGGTGAATTATTAAATAATAATTGTAGAAAAAAATATACCCTATATAGAAACTCACAGGTCCATTTCTTAGTTTAGGACATTAACAAACATAGTTCCCCATTCCATGTCTCAATGTAAAATCACCTATATATCTTATCCCAAAAAAAGACATTATAATAAAAAATGGTGAATCTGGATCCTATGATTATGTTTTTTAATATCTTGACCCAGACCATTAGATCTGAGCTGGAATGCTACATGACCTTAAGCATGCCTCCCCATACAAAAGAGGTCGTCGACTAGCAGTTACGGTTTTCAGTGAAACCTTAGGGAGTCTATACCCTATATATCAAGTCATATGATCGATATTGATGAATAAAATAAATAAAAAATAATCAGAGTAAATGCAGAAATAGAATAATGACATATATATAAGAGGTCCCACTATGGAAAGCTTACCAAGAGTATAAATATTTAGAAAAATACAAGAAAAAAGTATATAAACATCCATCTATGGGGTACTTAATTGTTTTTGATACTCTACTCCAACTCCAAGCTCCACTTCTCATTCTTCCTCCATAGGGCCCTTTCCCTTTCCCAAATATCAGATCACCAAAGCTATAAACGCAAAAAAAAAACCATAGTAGGGTTTGAGTATAAGACTAAGTGGGACACCACAAATCTGTGCCTACCATAAGTGCAAAAATATACATAATATTTTATGACAAGACTTTTGTAAATTCTTAGTAAAAAATACACATTCTGAGTCATCATGTATTGTCCAATCCTCCATAAACCCCAGTCCCACCTACCTCAGCTCATTGCTGGTAATAAATTCCAGAACATATGTACCTCTATCGAGGAGACAAGGATCACCCAATCCCATAATTATATGTTACAATAACACCTCATGTTGCATAAATTAGATCCATGGACAACATTATCATTTACAATACACATGATCTAATTCTTTAGGATGTAATGACCAATATATATAATATATACATCCTTATCCCACTTAACCATATAAAACAACAATGGCCCAATTCTGTAGGAAGAAATAATGGGTATCTATTAGTTGCACATCCCTATCCTGGTTTACCATTTTAGAACAACCATGGCCCATGTCCATAGGATGCAATGACAGATATCTAACAACTATTCGTCCCCACCAACTTAACAATTTAAAACAATAACCATTCACCTATGAGTAAGAAATGAACAATATTTTTCCTCCATGCATCCCTAATATCCAAAACCTTTTCAAAGACCCACAACCATATGTCCATAGGAATCAATGGATAGTATCTTCAATCTAGTTACTATTTATTCCCCTTTAAGGGGAGTTTCCACATCTTCCTTTATGGATATAATGACTTTGTATGGTTGGGTAGTTGGACATTATGCCACATAACAAGAATCCACAGTGCTCCATCTAAGTATATTGATACTCGAATCATAATTCCATCATCAATGCACTCACAAAAACATGATTTTATGAAAGGATTGACATATCCCATAAAGATCCATGTCAGGATAACAACACACTGAAATGTACCCCCATTCCTACTCACACACTCATATGCAATTTAAAACAAGCATTGGATAGTCCAATATAATCTTCATATCATGATCACATCGCATATATATATATATATGGACCATAATGGGAAGGAACATGCATCCTCAAGGTCATCGATGTTAGTAGAAAGGATTAACCACCCTATGTGGTTTGATACACCTAATCGGGGCCTTATTATAATAATCATTGACACAGAAATACTCAATGCCCATCAGGGTTTACTAAAACCAAAAACAATTATGTTATTTCAAAATGAAAAAAATATCAAATGAGATTAGACATTATCTTTTATTTTTAACTTAAAAATTATCCTTTTATAGTTATCTTTGGATAATTTCTCATAAATTCCCCTTTTATAATTATATTTTCATAATTTCAATTAAATTAACCGTCTATAATTATATTTTGATAATTTCTCATAATGCATCCCTTTATAAATCCTTGTAATTACCCTTAGATAATTATTATTCCATAGATTATCTTTTGATAATCTAGAAATTATCATTTGATAAAAAATGAAAATTTTATCAATGTGATAATTACATGATAATTATACATTAATAAATTGAATAGTATTATCTTTGATAAACTCATGAAATTATTCATTGAAAATTCATTGTAATTATAAATTGATAAATATTCAATATTATCCTTCAATAATACCTATTAATTATCATTTGTTAGTTATAATAATTCATCCCTTGATAATTTTTATTTTAAATTATCAAATTATATACAGGTATAATTTTCATTCATAATTCGCTCCAATTTGATAGGTAGGAATATATAAATATACACAAGAAGGGCTGAATTGTTTCTTTTCAGATTCATTTACAATTCGGCCTCTTGATGTCGACTGATGATTATGAGGGTATTAGTGTTTATCATTTGTATTAATTTATGAGTAGTGGATGAAAATAGAAATATAAATCAGGGATATTTATAGTGGTTTGGGGAATAGAGATCTCCTAGTCCACTTCAATAATTACTCTCTATGCAATTTTGGTTAATTTCAGTAGTCATTTCCTCATATCATAATACCAATCCAAAATTGAGTAGAGGTACTTGATACCTTTACAAATAAGGAAATCAAAAGAGTCTTCGTGTTCTCTAATAGACAACCTAAAAACCACAACTTAGATCATGAAGCTGATACTCCACCATAACATATTATGAGTAGTTGAAACCCTTAATAAAATTATATTTATCAAATATCGTTCCAGTTGAACATCACAGTTGAATCATCAACTGATAGTAGATGCATCATCTTATTCAGAAAATATTTTCTTCCAGAAATAGAAATTATAAAGCTATGTGATTTTAATATGTATTTGAAATAAAAACAAAAATGAATAGAAACAGTAGTGTAATATAAACTACTCAATATTTAATACATATATCTCCACTATATCCTCTTCTGTAGAAAACAGAGTCTGATTGATTATTGTTGTAGATCTGTAAAACAGCTTCACAAGAATGTAGTTTCAATCATGAATATGTATCTCAATATATAGAACAATATATATCTATAAATTAATATCTTCATGGAATCATACACACATATATATACCAAATACACAAATAGAATAAATAAATCAGAGATCCTGATTTTCAAATTCAGATCCTAGAAAATACCTGATAAATCATATGAATTCAAATTCATGGGACAGATGAAAGTAGTCATATCTTCTCTTAAGAATATGAGATAATCTCTCTATGTATTATGACTATTTGAATCAATCATAATGAGATTTTAATTATTCAAAAATGAACATTGAATCATCCTGGTATTCCATAATGAACATTTCATGAATCACTAATAAAAATGAAAATTAAAATCTCAGATGAGAAAATGTCAAAGGTAAGATTCCTTTGCAAAATGAAAAAATACCATAAGTATGGTTCAACTATGTTGAGTTCATTATCCAAACGTAAGTATGATAACAAATTTAAGGTTACTGATCGATACATTTGCTTCTCAAAATTATGGTTCCATAGATACATAGGGTTATTTAACCATACCTTTTCTCTATATCCAACGTAAGGTTTCATCCAATCATAAGGCTCATTATCCATACGTTTCTTCCGACACAGGGTTGATTAACCATTCATGCTGATATTTAAGAAAGTGTTTTAATACTAATGTATGGTTGGTTCCATAAGGTATGTTCTTCAATGTACAATATGAATAGTGTTTCCAACATACGCTTAGGAGTGTTATGAACACGTTGAATAATATTCAATGTAGATAATAAGATTTAATATAATTCCAAAATAAGGAATACAATGAATATTATCTTCATGAAATATACCTAATGGAATATCATTAATAATATATACAAGGGTATTTGTGTGAATTAAAATCAATAATATTTATATAGTACTATTGAGACAATAGATGCCCAACAATCTCCCCATTTTTTATGATCTCAAAACCCATAAAATTAATATATAATTTATAATTTTGAAAACAATTAAAAGAAAATAATTCAAAGATCAATTTAATAAAATTATTTCTAAAAAAATAATGAATATATGTATTATTAATCCAAATATCTCCCACTTTTTCTATGATAAAAAATAGTGTTTAGATAAAGAATACAACATGTTTAATTATTAACTGATCTGTAGGTGAATGTTATAATAATCCTCTTATATAAATATGACTGGATTTTTGGATTGAGACATAAACATATAAAATAATTAAAATAAAAATAAAAATAAAGGGATTTAATTAATAAAAAATGTATAAATGAAATAATCAATAGGACAGGAAAACGTGTTTAGTCAACTGAATTGGTTAGGGTTTGATATATCGGGTAGGAGTTTTTCGGTTATGTTTCTAACGATTTTAATTAGCTTCAAACATATCTTTCAACTATTCCATTTATAACTACAACAACTTATTTAGACTATCCCCCAATTTCATCATTAAAACAATATAACCATGTCTGATATGAGAATTATCAAAAAGATTTACTTTCAAAAAGTCGTGAAAACTCTCCTCATGCTGCATAAACTGGTCTCACATTTCTGTGAATTTGTTAAGCATAAATCTGACTCCTGGATAATTTTGTTTCAATTGATCAACACGAAATTTTTAATTTTCCAATAGGGATGAGAGATGAGCACTATTGCACTGATGATTCTGAAGATGATCTTTCATATCAAAGATGACAGAGGTGATTCCATAAAATCATCAAATCAGATATAGACTGGTAGTAGTGGAGGATGTAGATGTACTACTATGACCAAGAGTCCTCTTCATTGATACAAATTGTATACCCAAATATCACTTTAGATCAGAAAATTATGACCTAGAACAACATTAGACATTATCATTCCAACTTCATTATGCATCTCCCTCTTTAAAGAATCTAATTCCTTCTTGGAAACAAAATTTTCATTACAATCCAGGAATGTTTTATTCGGTACTTCAATCTCTTTTCAATGATTTATAGTCTCTTCATGATTATTATTAAATATCATTACAAGATCCTGGTAATGAACAATTATTTTATTAATGAAAATTAATTTTGAACTAATTAAATGTATTATTATGTAAATTGGTCATATAATACATATGAAACTCCTTGGTTTTTATGTTTTTGGACTTTAAAATAATATTAAGAAATGTTACCATATCTATAATATCCATTTTAAAGTGATCGAATTATTAGTATAAATAAAATTCTTTAATAAATCCAATTTATTCAGAAAAAGGATGTGATGTCCTCATCCAGTACAATTTCTCGCTATGAAGTCTATTTTTCAGAGCACGGAAATGAGGTAGTGTCACTGGGATTCACCGTTGAACAAGCCCAAGCCGATCTTCAACATTTTAAGCTTGAATGGAACCGAAAATGATGGAAGTGTATGTTAATAGATATTACCACTAGTGTGATGTTTACCGAGCTTCCCGAAGAGTCAGTCACCACTACACACCTTACCCTTATGTCTTATGTGGCTGTTATAAGGGGTAATGAAACAAGACCCTATCTCTATCATCGTGTGCATTATTATTTTTAGAATAAATAATATACATTAATTTTATTATTATTACATTTTTAATAGTTTTTAAAGGACAAATATTAATTTTAGTTAATATTCAAATAATAAATCAATTTTGATATATTAATGGATTTTTGAATTAAATGATATTTTAATAAACTATTATTATGAAATCACTTTATATTAAATATAAATGATTTTATAATTTTAATATAATTGTATTTTTTATTAAGGTTTGAAAGATATTTTTGTTAAAACCCATGATTTTTCGATAAATGTCAATTTTTATTATAAAAGTAATGATTCACATATTTAGAAAATTATTTAGATAAATTGAATATTATTTTAGGATTCATGATGTTGAAGTTATCTAATGGTGGTTTTTTCATAATTTTTTTAGATAGTCAATATTTTTAGGAAAAATTAAATATCGTTTAAATAAATAACATTTTTATGACATCATAATGACACAATAGTTATGTAATAAAATATTATAAAAGTCATATACAACCAATACATGGTTTAAATTTAAAATAATGGGATGCTAAATTTGTTTTATTAATTTTTTGGAGCCTTAGTGGACCCTCTAAGACTTATAAAATATTTTATCTTTTTAAAATGATTTTTTTGAGAGTGTGACTCACCTCCACAAAAGCAAGACAAATATTTTAATAAGTTCTTCCATTGGCCTTATAAAATAATATTTTCCAATACCATTTGGAAAAAACCATTGGAAAAAACCATGGGAAGGTTTGTGATTTTTATTAGTTTAATGTGAAGTGTCCAAAACATAAATAATAAAGAATTCCCTCTACTTTCCTATATAAACCCACTCAATATCCCATTCCTCTTCACAAATACCATTTGGAACTCGACCATCCTCTTCCCAAATCATTCTAGATTCAACCTACAGCGCCCCAAGATCCATTGAAGCCTCTCTCAATCCTCTCTCATTCCTTTGGGATCAAACATCCAGTTAAGGGTTCCTCACCTTCCATTCAACCTTATTTATGTCCAAGTTTTCTTATGATTTTAGGCCATTTTATTTCCAATTATTAATGTTGGGGTATTATTTATCACCATACCTATAAAACCCTCCTTATTATTGAATGATGAGAGACCCCTTTATCTCTCATTAATTCCTCCCATGTACACCTGTTACCATACCGAAATTCTGTAAGGTATTTCTCTCACCATATTTAAATTCAAGCAATTATTTTTTATTATACATCTAATTTCAATTTTATATATTGGGACATGTATCTATATGACCCCCATACTCTCCATTTCATTTAAATATTATGATATACTCCTTTGCCTCTCATAAAATTTTTTTATATATTCTTATGTCATATCGTTATGCTGCCGAAATTGCACCACGATTTTATAAGAAAAAGTCATTTTGTACCGAAAAACCCTTTCCATTTCTCTAAGAAGGTTATTAACATTTAAAACCATTTACTTATTCTTTAGAGAGTTGTATTTATGTATTACACATTCCTTTATCTTGGAATAAATGATGATGTTGATTGATTCCATGTCGTATGATCCATGTGGAACACTTATGCATGAAATGAAATGTTTATAAAGGGTGTGCCTTGATAGCGCTCCATTGCATTGGGTAAATAATAGTATCATTATATAAAATCTTAAATGAGGGTTTAATAATTATAATTCAAGTTAAATAAGGTTTTAATCATGCTAATTCATGTGAAATGAGGGTTTACTCATCCTCCATGTACAACGAGCCTTGGATCATGTTAATATCATGAAAAATGTTATTGTCGCATCACCACGTTCTGATAATCATGATATATAATGAATTTATTCTAATGTTTCTCATATAATCCATTGATATGCCTATTTCATAACATGAATTTTATTCTACATTTTTTTCCTTGTTTACTCACTTACTGGGCTTTATAGCTCACCCTTTTCTTATATATGTCCTCATGTTATCCTATTTAATTCTATGTATGAAGGAATTTTGTGGTGAGGTAAATGAATTTTTCAACAAAGATGTTGTATTTTATTTCTTACCATGTATTTTAATGTTCCTAATTTCCAAATAAAATAGACCTCACAATCCTCAGAGTTGTCTTAAGGGCATTTTTGTGTAATAAATCATGTTTATGTGTGTAATAAAGAGTAGGGTTGTTATACTTGGTATCAAAGGATACAATTAGTGATTTTGGGAATTAGGATTAGAAAACCCTAGTGAATTCATATGAATAATAATAATTATATAAAAACATCCCAATGTTTTGATGAGTACAGAGTAAGTGTTTTATCAAGAAAATACATCACTATCAGGATATGAACAAGTTGATTTTGCTCTGCTAATGATGTGTCATGGGGTAAGACTCCCAAACACCGCTTTCAGCTAGACTCAAATGATAACTAATTCATTAAAACGGGACATGTTGCACTCATGGTTCGACCCACCTGGGGGATATGATTTGGTAGGTTCATAAGCATATTATGAACCATTATTAAAGGAATATAAAATCCTCTAGGAATATTAATAGGGCAATTGATCATTGATAACCAATATTTAAACATAGGGTATCATAAGTTATGTTGGGAAAAAATCCCTAAAGGTAACATTGGAACCATGAAAACGGAATTAAAGATTTGGAGGAAATACAAAAAGAATAGATACAAGGTGGTTCCGTTTTCTAGTGTTTGCCAAATTTTGGGGGTCCAAAATTTGGATTTTGGTGAGAATCAGGAAATATGGATTTCCTTGAAGATCTAATCTAAATATTGAAAAGAAATGAGTTTTGTGATTATGTGATTCTTGATGTGGATTTCGCAAAGACCTGATGAAATTTGATGGTGTTCTTTGTGATTGCGATGATCATCGTGAATGGCAGAGTTGAAGAGCATTGCAGTTGTAAAGATAATTGCGAGTGGAGCTTTGTTATGAAGGCATGAAGGAATTTAGGGAACACTCAGTGATTAGGATGAGTTCCGCAATATAAAAATTGTCTTCTTGATTTGCGATATAGAGAGAATTTCGACAGAAATTTCAGAGATTCCTGATTTGAGATGACGTGGTGCTGACTTCATGTGGAAGGATCGATGGTCGGGTGAATCACCTATAAATAGAACTTTCCCCCTCAAGAGAAGTAGAGAGTTTTTCATGAAAAATTTTTCTCTCTCAACTTTTGAAGTAGATTCACGAAGGCAGTGTGTTTCACGAAAGACGATGGTTCGCGGCGGCTAATTTAGCTTCGTGATAGTGGTGTGTTCCGCATTGGCTCAGTGAGCTTCACGAAGGATGTATCTCTATGATTACTTCAGCTCTGTGATGACCTAAGATTTACGAAGGATTGATCTTTGCGATTTCCTGAGCTCTGTGAAGAAGTCTTCTCCACAAGGTAGTTATCTCTACGAAGGAGTGTGCCTCACGATGAGGCAGAAACATTGTGAACGCTTTTTTCATCTTCTTGAAGTACAGTTCTTTGCATAGGTATTTCCAATGGTTGATTCCTAGGGATCATCAGAAAATGGGTATTCATCATCGAATGAAATTAGGACTTCAACAGAGAATATACATACAGTGGAGGATGTATTCATTAGTGCTAATGAGGAGACCTACTAGTCTATATTCTGTGAGTGGATCTTCTGAAGAAGCAGTGAGCACACATTAGTTGAGAGGGCAGTGTGTTCTCCAATTGTGAATGGTTGTAATCCAGGAGGGAAAGTGAGTCTGGTTTGAACTTGTTAACATTAGTGCACTTATAGTGGACATGTTATATTGTCACATCATCGGTGTATGCTTCTTGGATATAGCCCAATGAGGGTGATCCAAGTAAAATTGTTGTGTCATGTGCATGCTTTAAGATTCATTCATACTCTGCAGTGGGAAGGAGAGAGAGAAGAGAGTTTTTTCTACCAAAACAAGATACCATGGGGAATTTTTTTTAGTAGTCATACCCTGACTCACCCTTCCCTCTCTTGGTATCTAACCTATTGGATCTAACAAATTTTATATACTATACACGTTTATCCTTATTTGTCCAATGTGTACTTTTTTAAATTCTTATTTACTAGGTATTCAGACCCCCAAATTGTATTTTCTTTTTCATAGTAAAAAACATGGAAGAAGATCACAAACATGACTTCACTATCTTCTTGAATAAGTAATTGTAGAGATTGTCCTGATTTCATGTTTATATAACTTTGAAACATTTTCAAATACCAAATTTACATTAAAAATACATTTTTAAGCATTCAATACCCTAGAATTTCTCGATTAATTCAAAGATCAGGCACCATTAATTAGAGAATATTTCTCTCTCAACTTTATTACCAGGCTAATCATGTGAAGTACCATTAGGTTATTTTCAAGTACTTCTCTTTATTTAAAAATGATGAATCACTAATTGATTTTCTAGATTCTTCAAATTTGGTTGACCTCTGAGCATCCTTTATATATCAAATTATTGATTTCTGCCTTTAGGGAAACTCCAAAAATTATATAATAGAAACCTATTTTGAAATTTTTTATGATGAGTCATTATGTATTTTATAAAAAACATGTCCAATAAGATATTTCAAAATTATGTTTATGAAATTAATTTTTATTGACTTTTCAGTGCTCCCATCAATATAATCCAAGTTCCATAGGTGTTTTGGTGTAAAGGCAGTACACGGTTTATGAAATATCCTAATGTACCATTGTGATGCATGAACCCTTTCTACTTCAAGGAAATGCTAATAGGAAATATTTACGACCTCATTAAAGATATGTAGAAGAAGTTCCCTCACATATTTTCAACTTAGTATGTAAAATGAAATTTCGGGGGTGAAATTTCTTAAGGGGGGAAGATTTTAATGACCCAAACTTTTATTTATGAAATTTATTCTATATGTAATTAAATGTATTATTATGAAAAATGGTTATATAAAACATATGAAATCCCTTGGTTTTCGGTTTTTGGATTTTAAATACATTTATTAAATGTCATTTTTGCTAATATAGTCGTTGAACAGTGATCATGTGATTTGTATAATTATTAGTCTTTAAAAATCCAATTTACTCGGACAATGGAAGTGATTCCATCATCCTGAAGAGTTGTTCCATTCAAATCCTATTTTGAGGATCTCGAAAAGGAGTTAGAATGATTGGGATTTTCTCTTGAAAAAACCTAATTCGTGCTTCAACATGTTAAGCTTGAAAGGAACTGCATACATGAGAAGTGGAAGATAATAGAGATTACGCCCCAAGGGATTTTATCTGAACCATCCCAAGAGTCTATCACAATTGAAAACCAATCCCTTAAGTATTATGTGGGTGTTTTTAGATGTTATGTAAGTAGACCCTTGCACTATAATTATTTTCATTAGTTCTTTAATGAATAAAGTATATACATTCATTTTATTGTTGTTACTTTTTAAATAGTTTTAATGCACAAATAGTAATTTTAGTTAATATTCAATTAAGAAATATATTTTTATGAATTAACAGTTTTTTAATTTAAATAATATTTTAATAAAAAATTATTACAAAATAACTTTTTATTATATAGAAAGGATCAAATAATTTTTATACATATGTAATTTTTTTAAGGGTTGAAATCTCTTTTTGTCAAAACCCATGAATTTTTAATAAATGTCATGATTTATTTTTAAAGTAAAACTTCACATATATAGAAAATTATTCAGATAAAATGAATATTATATTTGGATTCAAGACATAAAAATTATCAAATGGTTAATTTTTCATAATTTTCTAAGATAGTTGAATTTTTGCATAAAACATTAAATATCGTTTAAAAATATTATGTGTTTTATGACATCTTAATGACCCAATATTGATGTTATAAACATCATTAAAATGTATATTCATCCAATATATGCGGTAAATTTGAAATAATGTGAGTTTACATTTTTCTGATTAATTTTATGGTGCCTTAGTGGACTTTCCAAGACTTATTAAAGATTTTAACTATTTTAATGATTTCCTTGAGAGTGTGACTCACCTCCACATAAGAAAGCCGAATATTATATTTAGTTCGGCCATTGGGATTATAAAATAATTTTTTCCACTCCCCTTTTGAAAAAAATGTGGGATTTATTGTGGTTTTTTTAGTTTAATGTGTAGTGTCCAAAAACTAAATAATAAATAATACCCTCTCATTTCCTATATAAACCCTAGCAATATCCCATTCCTCTTCACATAGACCATTTGGATCTTGACCAACCTCTACTATATTCTCTCTCTAATCATCCCAAGGCACCCAAATCTCCCATGAAACCTCTCTCTAGACTCTCCCAAACCTTTGGGATCACACTTCCATGTAAGGGATCCTCACTTTCCTTCCTTCCTTATTTATGTCCAATTTTACTTATATTGTTATTCCATTTTATTTTAAAATTAGAAATTTGGGTTTATTATTTCACACCTCCTCTATACTATCCAACATAAGATTTAATGATGATATACCACTTTCTGTCTCATTAATTCTTCTCATTTACACCTATTACCATGCCGAAATTCTGTAAATGATTTCTCTCATCTCATTTTCATTCAAGCAATTATTTTATATTATGAATCTAAATTCCATTACATATGTTGGGAAATATATCTATATTACCCCCTTAATGTCTATTTCATGAACATATTAATATATACCCATTTCTCTATCATTAACCATTCTTATGAATTCTTATGTTACACAATTATACTGCCGAAATTGAAGCGTGATTTCCCATGCCAAAGTCATTGTCTAGTGAAAACCATGTACATTTCTCTATCAAGGGTATTTAACTTCATAAACATTTAGATATTGTTTATTGAGTTTCATGTATGTTTTCTACATGCCTTTCTCATAGAATAAATTATTATGTTGAATAATTCGGTGTTTTATTATCAATGTGGCACACTTATGCATGAAATAAAATGTTTATAAAGGGTGCACCCTGATAGCGCTCCAATGTATGGGGTAAAGAATAGTATCATGATACACCATGTGCAATTAGGGTTGAGTCATGCTAATTCAAGTGAAATCAGGGTTTAATCATGTCAATTCATGTGTAACAAGGGTTGACATGTGCTCTATGTGCAATGAGCTTTGGTTCATGTTAATATCTTGTTAAATTTTGTTACCACAACTCCACATTATGATAATCATGATATATCATGTCATTATGTTCATGTTTTTATTATACGCCATTTATATTCATATTTCATAACATGTATTTTATTTATCTTTCTATGCCTTGTTTACTCCATTACTCATCTTTATAGATCACCCTTTTCTTATGTATGTCCTCTGGTTATCCCTTACAATCCTAAGTACGAATGAGTATTGTGGTCATGTAAAAGAAGTTCTCCAAAATGATTTTTCTTTTTATGTCTTAATTTTCCATGCAATGTTCCTTATTTCCCAAGATGCTAGACCACTCAACCATTATAGTTGTCTTAAGTGCAATTTTATGTTATAAATCATGTATAAGTTTGTGATAAAGAGCAGGGTTGTTATAGTTGGTATCAAATGATAGGTTTTGTTATTTTTGGGATTAGGATTATAAAATCCTAGTTAGATTCTTAAGGAAAAGAAAAATTATATGAAAAACATCCCTAAATTATAGTGAGTATCTATTAAGTAGTTTATCGAGAAAATATATCCTTGTCTAGATATGAACACATTGAGGTGGATCCGGTACCGATGTATCTAGTGGTAATACCTAAAAACACCGTTTTGAGATAGACTTGACTTGGAACTGGTGCACGACAACAAGCCCTTCTACACTATTGGTTTGACACTCCCATGTGATATTCTATGGTAAATTAATATGCATAGTATGAACCATTATTAAATGAATAAATAAATTCACCAAAGAATATATGTTGGGAAATTGATCATGGATAACATATATTGAAACATGGGGTATCCTAATATTGGAAATACTATACATGTTTATCATTCTATGTCCAATGTTTTAGTTTTTAAATTATTATTATCTATGAATTCAAACACCATAATTGTATTTTCATTTCCTTAGTAAAAACATGGAAGGAGGAAGACCACAAAAAACATATCCCTCTTCTTGGATAACTACTTGGATAGATTATTCTGAAGTCATGCACATATGACATTGAAATTGTAAGCTCTCAGTTTCAGGTACTGCCCAGAGGTTCTCTATAAACATATTGTCACATGGCCTCAAGAACCTTCCACCAAACACCAGAGGCTTCCTACTAGTAGTGAGGGACATGGGTGTGATAGTGGGAAACTATTCCCTCATTGGTAGAGTAACATAGAAGAAATAAGTAGATAACAGTAGTAGAAGTAGTAATTACAATACAATAGTGAAGAGCAGAAGACTGATAGTAAATAAACAGCTAGAACATATATATAAATAATGATGCATGTCACAATATCTAGGAAAGCAGCCAAAGAAGTCACAATGCGGAAATACATTACTAAAGCAAAGTACAAAGTAAAAAACATTTAAAAAAATCCAACAAGAACGCAAGCCTCATATTTTTCCTATACTTTTGATCACCACAAAAATCAAGTACCTGAAGTAGAATTCAGATTTACCTTATCTATACCTTCAGAAATATAATAGTTTGGGCCCAAAAGCATGACCCAAATATGGTTTGAGACGAATCCTAGTAGAAAACCTCCAAAAGATCTGTGCCTAATCTTCAAAGAATATATATGTAAGGTAATAAAAAAATTAAGTAATAAAAAACAATGAAATCAAACGTAAATAGTCCTATAGTTTCATTTAAATTCATTAAAATTATTCAATAATTCAACAAAATGAAAAAAATAAACCCTTTGGGTTGTTCTTATATCCTTTCCCCTCTATTTCAACCAATCAAAATCATGTAACCCTCAGGGTTTGTTCTCACAGACTAACCCCTATGGTTCAACTAATCGTTTTACAATAAATATATAAAGACCCCTTGGGATTTTTCACATAGTCAAACCCCTTTGGTCTCGTGCAAAACAAAGACTCCCAAAGGAAGAAATCGCCATCAATCCCCCTATAGTCTTTTAATGATAAACTATAGAAACTCTAAGGAATAACTCAATGACAATTACACTTGTGGTCTCTTAATGGTTACTATAGACACTCTAAGGGAGAACTCAATGTCAATCCACCATATGGTATTGCAGCATGATATAGAATAATACACACTCTGGGGAAGCCCTCAACATTAGTTCCCCCTATGGCCTTACTACACTAGGTTCCCACAGCCTAGTGTAAATCAATCATGCACAAACAATGTTCAGGAGCCAATGTAATCCTAAATGTACTACTTGTCTATACATGTACAAATCATATCACAGCATTAGATAAATCACTTCATCCTAACAAAACTAGGAATGGAAGGAAAGCACCCTAACAGAAAAACTAGACCAAACATAAATATCAAATAAAACATGGGAAAACCACTCCATAGTCTGGAAAAATAACTTTATTTACAAACAACAGAACTAACTCAAGAAAATATGAATAACAGACATGAACAGGGTTAAAATCCTTAAACACGAAATACCCTAATCTAGGGTATTGGGAAATATTTCCCATAATATTCAATGACTAACTATGGAAAGGTACAAACCACCTACCTCGGCGTTGTATGATCAATATAATCCAGTGTGGGACCTTGAATTAGCTTAGAATTACATAGATCTACAAAAACATCTAAAACTTTCAACCAAGGATATCTCAAAAAAGATGAGAAATCAAGGAATGCGGCTCTAGAAGAAGTAATAACTCACCATGGCGATTCCAATGAAATCAATGACGGTTGATTAAGAGAACGAGCGGTCTATCAGGGGATCAGCGAAGAATTTCAACCCAAGGTTGCTCCTGGATGATATGAGTTGAGAAGAAGGCATTTTTTCCAATTATACGCAACCCCAGTTTGATATAGTAAATAAAAAAGAATAGTACATGACATGTTCATTTAATATACAAGACATGTACATGACTTAACCAGCCTCTACTTTAAGAGTTATCCAGGTCACCCCACGCGGCCATGTACAATGCCGTTACATTGATAGAACACGACTACCCATAGAAACCAGGTACATAGTGTGTACTTCTATGTACATGGTGTGTACTCCTTAAATATCCAAAACTCTTATTTTTTAACAAAACACTAGAAAAATGGGATCAATACAGTAAAAGAAGATCCAGGTTCTCATAAACTTCCCCCCATCAAAATTCAACCCCAGATTTACCTAAGAAGGTGGTGAATAAGGAGAATAATCCTCGAACAGCTTTGGACACTATGACTGTACTTCGGTCTCCCTCTCCCAAGTCTCTTCATGAACTTTTTAGTGTTCCCATAGCACCTGCACCTGAAGAACAAAATGGACACTCAGAACAGTCATGCATCAATCAACAATCTGGATAGGATGCTCTTCAAAAAAAGAATCCACCTCTGTCTCCACCTCCACGGTGTTGAAAAACATGAGACAGGTTTGAGAATTAACATCAGAGATGAGAAATGTGGAAGAAATCATGCATATCCCAGTACCTATGAGGTAAATCCAACCAATTTGAAACTAATCCGAATCTCTCTAAAACATAAAACGGCCTGACATATCTTAGTGAACGTTTACCCTATCTCCAAATCCTCTTGTGTCCCAACATATGTGTAACACATAGAAAAACATGGTCTCCAACCACAAACACTAGAGGTAATCTCCATCGTTCAACGTAATACTTTTCCATGATTATGTCATACATGTATTTTTCTGAATAAACTCCACATGCTCTGTGGTCTCCTGGACAAGACGACGTCCCATCATAGCTAGTTATCATACCTCCACCCAACATAGAGGTAATCAGCATGGCCTACCATAAGAAACCTCATAAGTTGCTATCTGAATAATTTAATGAAAATGATTATTGTAGGAAAACTCCCCCATTGGTATATGCTTCTCCCAAAAACCTCAAAAATCTAATATGTATGCTCGGAGCATGTCTTCCAGCACCTGTATCATCTGCTCAGACTAGCCATCTGTCTAGGGTTGGTAAGTAGTACATAGAAGTACCTATGTACACAAATCCCTCTATAGTCCTTGCATGACCTGAGAAGTAAAATGGGAATCCCTGTCTGAAACGATGGATTGCGGAACCCCATGTAGATGTACAATATTTTGGATGTACAACCTTCCCAACTCATCAACACTTAACTTCTCCTTGATTAGTAGGAGGTAAGAAAACTTCATGAGTCTATCAATGATAACTGAAACTACATCGTTCTCATGATGAAACCTCATTAAACCTATCACGAACTCATCGCAACATCATTCCACTTCCACTCAGGAATGGGTAACTTTTGTAAAATACAAGTTGGTCACTAATGTTCTACCTTCACTTATTGATAGGTGGGTTATCTAATCACAAATCTAGGAACATCTCTCTTCGTACCTAACAACCAATACTGATATTGTAGATGTATATACATATTGGTGACACCAGGATGAACATCTCAACCTGAGGAATGATAGACACATATTAGCTCCTCATGTATGTCTGCTAACACCCATACACACATGAAAATTCAATATCTCACCCACTCCAATGATCCATCTTGGAATAGGGTCCTCCCTTGACACACTCTCCCATTGGACCGAGCCTTCAAAATTTGATAGCTACCCCATTAACACTCGATCAAGTAGAGTAAAGGTAATAACTGCCGAATAATGAAACATCAACCCATGTCTGTCATGAACCTCCAAATGCATCTTAGAGAACATATTAATAAGCTTCAACTTAATTCTAGCCTCCTGAACTGCATGTATTTGATTCCTTCTTTTCAATGCACCATCTTCTGCATTTCCTTTCCCCGACTTGTAGGAAAGATCCAAATCCAAGGACTGAAGATACTCAATCCACCTTTACTGTCTCAAATTTAGATCACGCTAAGTAAAGATATACTTGAGACTTTTTTGGTCAGTGAAAACCACAAAAAATTTCTACCAACATTTTATGTATCCAAAAGCATAAGGAATGAAAAACGGAATCCAACTCAAGATCGTATGTCAGGTAATTCCTCTCATGTGTCCTTAATTGTCGAGACCCATATGCAAAAACTCCTTCCCCCGGCTTAAGTATAACACCCTGCCTAATACCGGATGCATCACAATAAATATGATAGCTCATTTACAACTCTAGAAAAACTAGTATCGGTGATGAATTCTACCTACCATTATGATCTTGAATGTTTGACTAACAAGAATCTGACGACAAGAACTCCATACCCTTCTTAGTCACCTCCTTTAGTGGCAGTTCAAAGCATGAATGTCCTGTATAAAATGTCTATAGTAAACAGCCCGCCCTAGAAAACTCTGTAACTCAAAGACTATTTTAACCTTCTCCCTGGCAACTACAGCTATAAATTTCTTGGGTTCTATTGATACACATGTCTCTGAGATGACATGGCCCAATCAGTTAATTGGCTCGATCAAAAAGTGTCAATTTGAGAGAATATAATATAAATGATTCTCTCGTACATTACTTTAAATGATCTCAAGATACGTGGAGTGGTTGTGTCTTATGTGAGAGGACACAATGATATCATCCATGAAGTCTGCCACGCAAAAATCTTATTATGGATGTCACACTTATTTCATCAGTTCCATGAAAACTGATAGCGCATTTGTGAGACCGAATGGAATGAACACATACTCCTATAGACCAAACCTGCACTGAATGGCTGTTAGAGGTATATCTGATGGTTTAACGTGAATCTTATGATAACCAGATCTCATGTAAATATTCGAGAATACCCGGGATCCTTGAAGCTGACCCAAGAGTTCATCAAACCCAAGAAAGGGATATCGGTTTTTTACTTTCAACGGGTTCAACTTCCGATAATCCGCAAAATGTCTGAGGGTACCATCCACCTTCTTCATAAACAAGACAAGTGAACCCCTAGGAGAATTACTATTTTGTATGAAACACTTTTCATATAACTCCTCTAACAACTTATTGAGCTCATATAACTCTAGAGTAGCCATACTATAAGGAGGAATGGACACCAGTGCCGCTCCTGGAATAATCTCAATAGAAAAGTCCACCTCTCGCTCCAGACGCAAACATGGAAATTCCTATTGAAATACATCTCTAAAATGATCCACCACTCTAGGGATTTCTATCTTTGAAGTCCATCAATCATCCAGATACAGACTATGCATCTGGGATATAACTACTCCAAAACCATGATGCTCGAGTCCCGCTCTACTCACCTAGACATCCCATTAGCCCTTATAGAGAAATGATCTGCCCTCTGGTGATGGGAAACTCACCCTATGATGATATAAGTCAACAAAATATTAGAAGGTATCTAATAAGTCTATCTCGAGAATACATCATAGCCTATATTCTCTTGTACATAGAGGTCTCAGAAGAAGTGACACCGACCAACCTCAAGAAGGATCTCCTAGCATTGACATATGTTAACCATTCGAGTCCCCAAAAAAGTTTCTAGCATCAAGACATCATCAGAAGTAATGATACAGATCTCAAGGATCACCATAATTAGCAACATATAATAAACTATGGGATGCACCTGTATCGAAAATTGCTAAAGCTATAACTGATGCAACTAGAATCAGGCCTCGAACTATAGAGAGTCTGGTATTCTGCTCCTACTGGGTCTCCTCCACAACAAAATTCTTCCATGTAACGTGCCAATGTGACCCTGCCTAACCACTCTGAGTTGATCCACCATGTTGTCACTAAATGCATGCTGACTCGCTACCATGGGCCCACCCCCCCCCCCCCCACGGCCTGAATGGCCGGAAGAACTCTTGTTCCCATATTTATGAGAAACTGGTGGTGATTATTGAGAATGAGGAGTCATAGAGGAACCCCTTTCACTTGATTGTGGAGAGAAAACTGATAGAACCGGTGAAGATGGCCCATATTACCGCAATATTTTCACTCCATTGGGTCTCTCGGGGAAATGTGGCCTGTATTCCCACCTTTCCCAAAATGGTAGCATACCACCTGGCTACTAGAAGGTGTATCCATCCTACATGAATCTCCACATGTATACTCCCAGCAGTGCTTCCTACTATCATCTAGAGAAGCACCAACTCTGGATGTTGGACCTCCCAAGCCCACTTCTCTAGATTCCCTCAGGTTGCGCTATGTGATCAGCACCTGGTTGACTATAGAAGATAAGTTCATCAACCTAAAGATGATCACTTAGGATCAGATGACATTCAATAGACCATCCTCAAGCTTCCTTACTAATAAAAGAAAATCAACCCCATGAATGGGTGTGAAATTCCTCCACTCTATGAAACAAGAATAATACTCCATGACTGATAGAGTACCCTGCTCTAAAGTCATGAACTCTTAGGCTCGATTGGACTTCAAAGTCATTGGGTAGATGTAATCATAAAAGGTACACTGGAACTCATCCCAAGACATAAATTGTTGGTGCCCTGCCTGCGAGATCACATCCAACCATCTCTTGTAAGAATGCTCAAGCATATATGTATCATGTTTCCCCCTCCTTAATAGAATCGTATTCAGATTTAAGAAAATCTATAGCATGTCTTATAACCATGACTTTGCAACCTGAAGTCCTTCATCCCTTGAGAGTGGTGGAGGATACTAATGCGGAAAGACCCACATCATCACTTCCATAGAGAGGGCAGGATGTGGTGCACTTGGGAATGTCTGCATAAACCACATGAATCTTTTTCAGAATTGTGCATCGGCACCTATATCCGGAATAAGGGTTGGTTCAAAGATAGGCATGATGGTAGGGTCTGCTGGTAATCCCTGATCTACCATGTCTGGTGTCTTGTAACTACCCTGATTCAGGCATACAAACGGACGACATTTTTGTGGCATGACTCTGTAAGGTCATGTGCACACCTTAGTTCAATATTACCACGGACTGAAACATATAAGTGAATAAAAGGAACATTAGAATGAATGAATTCATGTTTTTCAAAATAGGGATGAAAATCCTATATGACCCCCTCATGGTGTGTTCCTTTAAGCCTTCACATAGGCATGTACTTCTTCCAACCATGGTCGTGTAACACCCCATACACACGACGTGTTCTCCCATGACATGACATATAATTGAATCATTTTTTCTTTTCCTGGGTTCTTCTACATGACTAAACCACACGGTTCTCCTAGAACGAGACCACACGATGTGTTCATTCCATACACTTCATGCACTAGAAATATTTCACCGAACCGTGTTTTCAGTCTCACGGACAGATAAATGGGTTACACTGCACGACATGTTCAAGCTTGAAATGGCGCGTATAACATATGATTCATCCATCTATGTTGTTAGGCACACGGGTGGGCACACTGTCACTACAACATGGTGTTTATGTCTGATACACGGTTTGTTCCTCCAAGGACTTCCAAAGCCCGTGTCTCCGCCCACATAGTTAGAGACACGGTTAGATACTACATGGTGTGTACATACATTTCACGACCTATACTAAATAAAAAAATTCCATCCCAAATAAAAAGATACATGGTGTGTATTCAACAATATAAACCATGTATTTTGGGTTTTTTTAGATATAAATCCTCAAAATCTACTCAAGAACCTAGAAGAACACTAAAACATACATTAAAGTTCCAAATTCTGATCTGTGGGTCCCATACTCCCCGCGAATCAATTCTTGAAGTCTTATACATGTCATATACAAGCATAACAGTGTAATGATCCACCAAATTCACATCCATGAGGTCTCACAACACCTCAAGAACCAATGTTTGGCATTCATTCAAATTAAACCTTACACAATCCAATACCTTATCAAATAGATTATGATATATTAACGCATCTATCACAACAACATGCATATCTATCACAACTTCTATCACAACAACATGAAATCACTAATGTACTCTAAAAGGAATGAAAAAAATGCATGACATGTGATCTATAACAAGTTCTATATGATTCTTGAGATGGAATACCCTCATATCATTAGGATACAACAAAAATAGAACCTCGATAATATCAAAAATAAGAAAAAAAATAGGTGAATCACCCATTGGTGAAATAAAATCAATTGAAATAATTGGAAAAAAAACTTGAAATAATTGAGGTAAATTTGATTTTCCCTGTACACGGGTTAGCTAATCCTGGGAACAGTTTATTACCAACAACCTATTCTATCACATCCCTGACTATAGGGTCTAAACAGTTAGTCAAGAAGAAAATAATCCCACTAAAACCACTTTGTAACATCCTAGTTTGAGGTGATTCCTAGGAGTGCCCCGTACCTAATTAGTCACATGGCCTCATGTGCATTTCCCAAAATGCCGGAGGCTGCCGACTAGCAGCGAGGGTCTTGGGTGTGATAGTGGGGAAACTATGCCCTCATTGGCAGAGTAACACAGTGGAAATAAACAGATAATAGTAGAGAAAGTATTAATTACCATACAATAGAGAACAATGGAATAGTGATAGTAAATAAACAACAGAAACATATATATAAATAGTTATGAATGTCAAAATATCTCGAAATTCATCCAAACAACTCATAATTCTAAAATACAATACTAAACTAATATACAAAAAAACAAGTAAACAACTCCAATAGCATCCTGAGCCTCGACTTCGTCCCATACTCTGCAACTCCACAGTAATGAATTAACTTAAGTAGAAGGGAACATACCTTCATCTTTACCTATAGCAGTATAATCTGTTTGGTCCTAAAAGCATGACCCAAACAGGGTGTGAGACGAATCCCATTAGGTAACCACCTAATGATCTGTGCCTATTGTTTTTGAATATATATGGTAGGTAATTAGAAAAATTTAATAATAAACAAGGAAGTAAGAAAAATTAAACAATCTTATAGTTCCAGTTACATTCCTTTGCATTCGACAATTATTCATCCAAATGAAAAAAAAGAAACCCTCTGGGAAGTTTTCACAGCCTATCCACTGTGGTTCAAATAATCAATCTTAAGTTACTATCTGGGTAATTTCTCATATCCAATCCCCTCTGGTTCAACTTATCATTTAATAATAAAGATATAACGACCCCCTGGGATATCTCCCATAGTCTAACCCATTTGTTCTCATGCAAAAAAAGTCTCTCTAATGAATCACTCATTGTCAATTCCCCCTATAGTATTTTAATGATAAACTACACACTCTGAGGAAGCACTCAATGTTAATTCCCCATGTGGCCTCATAACTGTAATTATAAAAACATTGAGGTAGCCCTCAATGTCATTCCCCCATGTGGTCTCACATCATGATAATGAATAATAGACCATCTGGGGAAGCACCCAACATCAAGTCCCCCAATGGTCTCACTACACTGGCTTCCCACAACCTTCGGTAAATCAATATTTCACAAACAATGTTCCACAACCAAAGTAAAACTAAAAGTACTACTTGTCTAAATATCTATAATCATATCACAAAATTAGATAAATCACATCATCCTAACAACACTAATCATGGACCACAAGAAACCTAATAGGAAAAACTAGACCAAATGATCAATATCAAAGCAAACATGGGAAAACCCCTCCACAACATGGAAAAATAAACCCATTTACAAACAAGATCACTAAATCAGGCAAACAAGTACAGAAGGAATCGATGGGGTTAAAATCCCTAAACATGTAACACCCTAATCTAGGGTATTTTTTACCATTGTACATAATATTCAATGACTTATTATATAAGGGAACAAACCACCATCTTCGGCATTGTACGATCGATATACACTGGATTTGGAACTTTAATCAGCATAAAATGATGAAGATCTAAAAAAATGTATAAAACGGTCAACCATGTATATCTCACAAAAAATTATAAATGAAGGAATGTGGATCTAGAAAAAGGAAGAACTCCTTGTGGCGATTCCAATGCAATCGACGACGGTAGATTCGGAGAATGGATGGTCGATTGGTGAAACGAAGAAGAATCACACCCTATGGTCACTCCTGGATGAGACATGTCGAGAAGGTGGCGTTTTTTCCAATTAAATCTGACCCCGGTCAGATATAACAAATAAAGAGAAAAGAATGTGGCATGTTCATTTAATGTACATGTCCTGTATAATCCTTAACTTCCGTCCACTTTAGGCCATCTCTAGGTCACCCCACACAGCCAGTACACGGTGTGTAATCCATAAATTTCTTGAAACACCTCTTTTTATCAAAACACCAGAAGAAAAGTTCCATACCTGAAAATAAGATCTATGGTATTTTAGAAACTTTTTCAAATATCAATGTTGTATCCAAAAGACTTTATGAGGCATGGAATGCCTATATAATTGCTCGATTTTTTCAAGGATCAGGAACTGTCTGCTGGAGAATCTTACAATCACAATATTAATACCTTGTTATGAGTGGGAATTACAATCAGGGTCTTTTCAAATTATACTATTTATTTCAAAATGATGAAGAACTAAATTATTTTCTAGATGCTTCAAAATATGATGACCTCTAAGCCGCCTATATTTATCAAATTATAGATTTATTTCATTGGAAGAAAACCAAAAGAGATATACCAAAACCCTATTTTGAAATGTTTTATAATGATTCACCAATAATTTTTAAAAAAAAATTCAAGAAGATATTTTAAAATTATATATATGAATTACCTTTTTAAGCACTTCTCGGTGCTTCCATAGATATAATCCAAAATGATTGATGTCATTTTGGGAAAAGAAGTAGACTATTTTGGAAATATCCTGACGTACCATTTTGACACATGAACCATTTTTACATAAATGAAATTCTAATAGGAAAGACTGAAGAAATCATATAATAGATTAATGAGAAGTACCCTCACTTATTTTTTAATTAGTATGTAAAATGAAATTTCAAGGGAAAAATTTCTTAAGGGGGAATACCGTAACGACCCAAATATTTATTAATGTAGATTCCTGTTGATCTAAAAAATGTATTATTATGTTAAATGGTTATATAAAACATATGTACTTCCTTGGTTTTAGGTTTTTGAATTTTAGAATACGGTTACGAAATGACCGTTTTTCTAATATAGTAATTGAACTGTGATCACATTATTAGTATAAATATAAGGCTTCAACAAAACCAATTTACTGAGACAAAGGAATTGATGGCCTCATCGAGTATAATTTCTCCATACGAAGCCCATTTTTTAGAGCTCTTAAAGAAGGTAGCATCACTAGTCATTGCTATTAACCAAGCCCAAGACAACCATCATCATGATAATCTTGAACGTAACCAACAATGGGAGAAATTGAAGTGAATAGAGATAACCACCAGAGCGATATTATCCAATCCACAAAAAGAGTCGGTCACCATCGTACACATTACCCTTAGGTCATATGTGGATTTTATATTGGATTATGTAACAATGCCCTAGAACTATGATTATATGAATTATTTTATTATATAATAATTAATATAAATTCATTTTATTATTGTAATTTTTTAAATAGTTTTTAAATAAAAAATAGTATTTTTAGTTAATATTCAATTAACAAATATATAATGAATAAGTAAAGGATTTTTGAATTAAATAATATTTTAATAAAATGTTAATACTAAATCACTTTTCATTAAATATAAATTATCGTATAATTTTTATACAATAGAACTTTTTAGTATGGTTTGAAAGCTCTTTTTAAACCCATGAATTTTCAATAAATGTGGGTTTTTATTTTAAAAGTAAAAATTCACATATGTAGAAAAATATTTAGATAAATTTAATATAATTTTTGGATTTAAGATGTTGAAATAGTCTAACAGTAAAACTTTTCATAATTTTCTAAGAGAGATGATTATTTGGGTAAAATTTCAATTCCGTGTAAATATATAATGTGTTTTATGACGTCATAATGAACCAATAGTGATGTAAAAAATACAATAAAAGGGATATTCAGACAATATATTTTCTACCTTTAAAATATTTTTTTTGTTTTTTTGACTATTTTTATGGTTCCTTAATGGACCCTCCAATACATATAAAATATTTTACCTTTTTAAAATGTTTTCATTAATAGTGTTGCTCACCTCCACTTATGCAAGCCTAATATTTGAATAATTTTGGCAATTGTACTTATAAATTAATTTTTGAAACCCCACTTTGGGAAATCCATTGGCAAAAATAATGGTATGGTTTGTGGTTTTGATTATTTTAATGTGATGTTTCCAAAACCTAAATAATAAATAATTCCCTCTCCTTTATTATAAAAACCAACTCGATCTCCCTATCTTCTTCACTGAAACCATTAGGAAAATAAAATACCTCTCCCATACACTCTAGAATCCTCCCAAGGTGCCTTATTTCCCCAATAATCCTCTCTCAAGGCTCTCCCAAGCCTTTGGGATCACACTTTTATGTTAGGGATCCACACTTTCCTTCCTTATTTTTTGTCCATGTTTCAATATATTGTTATAACCATTTATTTTTAATTATAAATTTTGGGGTATGGTTTTTAACCTCTCTGATACTGCCCTCTTTATTTTTAAATAATGATATTCCCATTTATATCTCATTAATTCCTCCAATGCACACCTCTTACTATGTCGAATTCCCTTTAGGAATTTCTCTCCCCTCATTTACATTCATGTAATTAGTTTATATTATGCATCTAAATTACATTACATATGTTGGGACATGTATATATATGACCCCCGTACATTCCATTTCATTTACATATGATAAGAAACCCCTTTCTCTCTCATTATCCATTTTTATGAATTCTTATGTCACATCGTTATGCTCCCGAAATTGCACCACGATTTTCCAAGACAAAGTCATTGTGTAGTGAATACCATGACCATTTCTCAATCAAGGGTATTCACCATTATACACATATACTAATTGTTTATATAGTTTCATGTATGTATTACACATTCTTTTATCATGGAATAAGTGAGGAAGTTTAATGATTCAATGTTTTATGATCCATGTGGCACACTTTTGCATGAAATGAAATGATTATAAAGGGTGTGACCTAATAGCGCGCCAATGCATTGGGTAAAGAATATTATCATGATATGGCCCATGCAATGAGGGTTTACTAATTCTAATTCAAGTGAAATGAGTTTTTACTCATGATAATTCTTTTTCAATGAGGGTTTACTCATGCCCCATGTGCAATGATCCTTGCCTCTTGCTATTGTCATGTTAAATGTTGTTTCCACATCTCCTTGTTATGATAATCATGATATATAATATCATTATGTTTATGATTCTCTTATTATCTATTGATATTACAATTTCATGACTTGTATTTTATTCTACATGTTATGACTTATTTACTAAATTAATGGGATTTATAGTTCATACTTGAATTATATATGTCCTTAAGATATTTCATGCAATGCTAAGTACGATGTAATGTTGTGGTCTTGTAAAAGAAGTTTTCAATAAAGAGGTTGTATTTTATCTCTTTAGTTTTTAGGTAATATTCATAATTTACCATTACAATAGACTCCATGATCCTCATAGTTTTATTAAGTGCAATGTTATGTAACAAATCATGTTTAGGTGTGTAATAATTAGCATGGTTGTTATACTCCTCAACCTGATTTGACAGGGATGTCCCTTTATCTAGATATTTTGACTGTCCAACACCCAAAATTCCTAGAGATCATGAAGTAGATATTATCACAGTCATATACAATGGTTCTTCAATTTATTTTTAACTTGATGAAGACAAACTATAAATAACATCATTTTTTCTTCAGTTTTAGAATCTGGTTTTTCATCCGTATGATCAATAAATTGAGAAAACAAGATTTTTGACAATTTCAGTAGCCACATTTTCAGATCAAATTATTTGTTAAACTTCTTGAACATCTAGTTATTCCTCCAAAAAAAATAGTAAAATAAAATTCTTTAGATCACTTATCTGGTTTTCAACCAGTTGATATTCCTTAAGAATTTTTTCTTCCATATGTACTAAACTTATAGCCTCACCTGAACCTAAAACTGGTTCTTTGATAGGTGGATCTACACATTTAAATGGTTTTACACCCAAATATTTTTGCAAAGACTCATATTTATCTTCTTATTCTGAAAATATTAATTTTCTTTTGGTTTGTTTGGATGGTCCTTCAAGTTAGGTTTCACCGATTACATCATTACCAATTTCACTTCTCCCACTACCCAAAAGATCATGATTATTGTTGGTCATTTTTAACATATGTCAATAGTTTTCCTTTCACTGTAATCCAATAAAAACCAAATTTCCTAGAAGTTCCAACATTGATAGCATTTTTGTGATGGCATTTAGTACGATAATCTATTAAAAATTCATTCCTTTCTGAAACAAAATTCATGATATATACCTTCATAAGGATAAAAATACATCCTAGAATCTGGTTGACTAAGGTATTGAAAATATATGAACATATATATTGGAAAAATTATATTTATTTCACCCATAAATAGAAACATGATATACATGTCTGGATGTAGAATCTTCTCCATCTTATCCATTCAAAGAGCAATTCCTTTTTGAATAAACTTAACTAATAATTCCTAATCTTCGTTGAGATCCTAGAAAAACATTTTTCTAATGTTTGTTGAACCAAACATAAATGACATAATGTCTTCAAACATACGGTCCTTATCTCCGATAGACCTTATGCTGAAATTAAACACCCCCTTATGAGGTTAGTTAAAATTTTGGGAATTTTTAATCGAGGAAACCAAAAATTTGTTATATTCTATTCATTAAAATGTGGTATCTTTAGTATCTCCAAAACTAAAAAGATCACATTTATAGAAAAATTTCAGTTCTACATCATAAGAAAATACTATGTTTTCCTTATAGAACACAAATTCCAGTCCTTGAAAATCTAGAATATTCTTTAGTATAATATTTGTCTGATAAATCTATTCGAAATCTACAACTTTTCTATGTCGAATCATTCTCCTAGAAACATTTTGACACTCTGGGTCACATTCTTCACATCCTTTGGCTCCATTATTTTTCTTCATTTATGAGAAATGAATTTTTTTTGTTTTCATGTTTTAGATTTTTGATTGAAAATAGAGGTGAAAGAAGGTAAAAAAGTTAATTGAGGGTTTCTGTATTCCAAAAGTGTTTGAGTGTCAAAATGGTTTTTCATTTGAAACATTTCTCACATCCCCTTATTTCCCGTGTTATTACATAAGGTAGTCATTAATTTTTTTTAAAACATGCAGTGTGAATAAATTTAAGATTAAAATAAATTATCTAAAATGGATAGAAATAAAATGACATATTTAAACAATTCATATTTAAAGTAATCAGAAAATAATTTTCACATAAATAAACAGGAATAATAAAATAAATAAATGAAAATTAAAAATATTAAAAAGAATAACATTTCAGAAATTAAATAAAAATAACTCTCCCTCAAGAAAATAAAAACATTCATTTATAAGTGTATTTGTAAATATATCTGGTAGTTGATATTCTGTATTTACACATTCTAGTGTTATATCATTTTTTATGAAAAAGACCTCTTAGAAAATGATTCCAAATATCAAAATGCGTTGTTCGTGAATGACTTGATAGATATTTTAAAAATATTTATAGCACTTGTATTATCACATAAAATATATGTACTATTTAAATTTAATCCAATGTCTATTATTCTATTTTACATCCACAATTCTTGTGCACAACAACTGCCAACAGATATATATTCTTCCTCAGGTATTGACTGGGCAGCTGAATGTTGTTTCTTACTTGACCATGAAACAAAATATTTTCTTATAAAGTGATACGTTCCTAAGGTAATTTTTCTACAAAATCATTAACCTCCAAAATCAGCATCTAAATATTTTATGAAATTAAAATCATAAGTTTTCGGATAATGAAGAGATTGAAAAAAGGTCAATTTAAATATCTAAAAATCCTTTTGACATCAATAAGATCATATTCATTAGGATTTATTTGAAATCTTCCACATAAACATTCAGAAAACACAATATCATGTCTTCTACTAGTAAGATATTATAAAAATACAATCATTCCGCTATTTAAAATGTTGTCCACTTGATTCATAGCTTCATCCAAAATCAAGTTTTATATTGGTACACATGGGAGTTGTATATGTCTTGATGTTCTTAAGACCAAAATTTTTGATTAAATAATCCATATATTTAATTAAGTTCAGTAAATTTCCATAATCATTTTGATATATTTGATGTCCTAAAATCAGTTCAATTCTCACATAATTCACATTTCAAACTCTGTATTCATATGTTCTGTAAAATCATTAGAAATATTTGTATTGGATGAAACAAATATAACATCATCAAGATAGATTTGAACTAAACTTATATTAGAAAAAATGGGTTTATAGAAATTATTTTGATCAACCATTCCATTAGTAAATCTATTTTTCAATAGAAATGAACATAATCATCATACCAAGCTCTAGGTTCTTGTTTAAGGCCCAAGAGTGTTTTAGTATGTTTGGAAATAGAGTCTGGATTTTATGTATTTTCCAAACTAAGAAGTAGTTCAACATAAACTTCTTGAAAGAAATAACCACTTAAAAGTGTATATTTATCATCAATATAATATAATTTATGGTATATATGATATTTATAGGCTAAAATAATTCTAATTTCTTCTAATATAGATACAGGGGAAAAGGTTTCATCCTAATCTACACCTTATTATTGATTATATCCATTATCTATTAATATATCATTGTTTCTAGTTATAACCCCTTGATCATCTTGTCTATTTCTAATGACCCCCTTAGTTCCTATAATTGTATAATTATATGGTCTTTAAACTAATTCAAAGATATCATTCCATTTGTTTTGGTTTATCCCATCTTGCATTTATAACATCCAACTCTCATCATCAAAGGCTACATAAAATATTTAAGTTACAATTGAGATAAAAAGGCAGTGAAATCAACTATGATTCTTGTATTTCTTCTAGTTTTTATCCCTATGACTAGGTCTCTCATAACAGTTTATAAAGGATGATTTTTTTGGGTTCTAGACTATATTGGTAAAACAATTTCAGGTTCACCAGTATCATTTTCTTATGAACCAGACTGAATATTATTTATGTTTTTTTCAAAACCATTTTTCAGGTTATCAAGTCTCATATTGTTAGAAGAGTCAGAAATTTCCTTAGATTGATCGTTATCATTAATAAAATGGTCAATTTTATCAAACATCACATAAACTGATTCTTCAAAAATCTTAACCATTTTATTAAACACCCTATTGGCTTTAGAGGTTGTAGAATATTATCAAAAATATTACTTCATCAAATTTTTGATCAAACGTACCAAGATTATTATTGGTGATTAGGATATACAAATTACAGCCAAAAACATTTTAGTACTTTACCATAGTTTTTATTTTCTTCCAATATTCATAAGGTGTCTTTTTGAAAAGAGGCCGAATTAAAACTCTATTCATGATATACAAAGATGTTATTATAGATTCATCTCATAAGTTGGTAGGTAAACAATATTGATTTAGTATAGTACAAGCCACATCTTGAATTGTTCATTTTCTTTTTTCCACAAATCCATTTTGTTGAGGTGTTCTTGGTGCATAAAAAGTGTCTTTAATACCCATATTTTAACAAAACGAATTGAATTCTTGATTCTAAAATTCCCCAGAAATATAAATTAATTTTGAAATTATATTAAAACATTTATTAATTTGATCAAATCTACAGGAATCTTTCAAAAATAGTAAAAGCTTCACTTTTGATTTTTAGAATATAAATCCAATTAAATCTAGAGTAATCATCAATTAAAACAGAAACATATAATTTTCCAGCCAAACATGCTACTCTTGATGGTCTAAACATATCCATGTGGATATGTTCTATAGGTTTTAGTGAATATATTTTGTTAATAGATTTTAATAATGATTTCTTTTCCTTTCTAATATTACATGCATCACAAAATATATCACTATCCATCTTAAGAAAAGGTAAATCAGAAAGTAACTATTTCACAGATAATTTATGCAAACCATAAATATTACAATGACCATTTATCTTTTTATATATCCAAGACTAATGTTATTTAGAAGATAAAAAATCACAATTTATTTACACAATGAATCTACATCCAATGAATAAACATTATCAGTTCTAAGTGATATAATCATAAGCATTTTATCATTAAATACATCATTGGAATTGTTAAAAAATCAACATAATATCAATTTTCATAAATTAGAGAGGAACTTATCATGTTATGCTTCAGCCACGGTACATATATTACTTTCTTGATTGAAGCTATTTTTACATCTCCAACAGTTCAAAGTCAAATTATCTTTCCTTTGTAATTATCACCAAAAGTCTCTAGACCTAAATCTATTTGAGTTTGTTTGCTGATGTTTGAAGAGTTTCCACTTATAAGAATGGAGAATACACTATCCATATATCTTTTATCATTTATTTTTATATGAAATGTTTCCTATAATGAAAATTTAAACAATAGTTTGTTTTTATACACATATTATTATCGGTCTGTTAGTGTTAGCTAGAAAAGATCTGGGAATCCATATCAATTTTTTTCCATAACTCATATCTTTTACTTCAGATAATCAATTTGAAATAAAAGCCTTTTTATTCCAATTTTTTGAGGATTTCTTAAATAAAATATTTTTCTTATAGGTCCTTATGTTCCCCAAAAATGAAATATAACAGTTTTAGAGTTGTGAACAAAATAACTCTTATATAGTTTAGAATTTTCAACTTTTATTTATATATAGAATATTTTCTCTCAAATAAAATTTTACCATGTTTTTCATTTAGAATATTTTCACTTACTGTAATGAAGGGAGAAAAACTATTATAATTTTTTACTTCATCTTGTAAAACATTGATCTTTTTTCATGATCAGCACTATTTGTGGTTGATGAGTTAAATTTTCCAATAAACTCTTGATTTTTTTGAGTAAAGAATCTATTTCTCCAAAAATAGGATTATTAATTTTGTTTTTAATTTTTGTTTATTCACTAAGGAGTTGTATTTTACATCTAGAATTTTGTATTAGGTAGATAATTTGTTGTTTGAATAAATTGAATCTGAATCAAAATTAGATGAATAATAGGTTCGTGCCTTATCATCTTATGTCAATGAGCCCAATTTTTATTTTCAATTTGATTTATCCTTTTATGAATCGAATTTTTTTGAGTTGATGGAGTCTTAATAAACACTCCATGTAGCCTTTAATGCTCTTTTTAATTTTTGATCATATTCATTACATTTCTAATTTGACTGTTTTATCTTTCTATTTTATGGTTTTATCATGGGAAAATCAGGTCTTATATAAACTAATTTATTTCATTCATATCATTATACTTCCCTATTGTTTTTCTCATACATTTTGGAGGGGTTACTAAAAACTCTTTTCTTGTTATCAAATTTTCTGATAATTAATCCAATTGCATTTCACAATTAGATGTATCTGAATTCCTTTATTCTGTGAATTATTTCATTATTCATTTTATTTTCTTATGAGATGATACCATTTAAAATGTATGATCCATTTCCACTAATATTTTATGACCTTCATCTACATCATGCGTTTATGAATCATACATCATCAATTTACAAATTAATTCTCCCATTTTCATATTTATAATAGGTGATGATAGTTTAATTGCAGCTTATACACAATTACATTTAGTATGTAGTACTATCAATACTTTCAAAGTATGATCTTCTTAATTGATATGATCACCTAAGTTTGTAATATTGTTAATAATATCTGTAAGCCTTCAATTCATCTTAGTGATACATTCTCCATCAAACATTAAAAATATATCAAATTTCAGTTTTGTTGTTGCATATCACATTTGTCTTACTTTGTCTGTTCCTTCAAAAGTAACTACAATGTTTTTCCACATTTCATAAGTAGTAGGACATTTTGAATCATGGTTGAATTAATCTAGTCCAATGCCACATATAATATAATTTTACAGCCTTATAATTCATGTCATACTCGTCCTCTGTAGCAGTTATTGAAGTTACATAATTTTCAGAAATTATATAAGGAGTATTGATCATAGAGTGTGATTTCAATCCCAGATTCCCAAAATATATAATCATATAATATTTCCAGCATCCATATATTTCACCATTGAAATAAGGGGCATGATTAATTGAAATTACATCTCTCTAATAAGTCGTTTCCATCGTATTATAGACCTTATACTTTTATCATATTTTAGATTTTTAAAAAACAGTCCTCTAATACCAACTGTTATGTCAGAATATAGAAATATACACAAGAAGGGGTTGAGTCGTGTACTTTCATATAAATTTCCAATTCTTCCCATTGATGTCGATTTATGTTTATATGGGTAAGAAGTTTTTATCTACTATATGAATTTATGAGTAGCAAATAAAAATAGAAATGTAAAACACAATTGTTTATAGTGGATCAAGGAATAAAGTTCCCTTAGTCCACTTCGCCAATTACTATCTCTACGATTTTGGGGAATTTCACTAGTCATATCCTCATATCATAAGACCATTCCACAATTGAGTCTAGAAAGTTGATATCTTTATAAATAAGGAAAAAAATAGAGACTTCTAGTTATTTAATTGAGAAACGAATTGACACATCCTAGATCAAGAAGATGTTACTCTAACACAACTAAGTGCGAGTAGATTAATCAATCAATATAAAAATATTGATTAAAAAGGGATCCGACGAACATCACAATTGAAACACCATTTACAGTAGATGAATATTCTTCTTCAGAAGAAATTTTCTAAAAGAAAGGGTAGTCATGATGTGATCTGGTTGCAATAGATCATTGAAATAAAAATTCCAACAAATATAAGTAGCAATCATACAGAAAATACTAAATTTTAAAAATGTATTTCTCCACTATAACCACTTTTGTATAAAATATAGTTTTATAGATTTTTTCAGTAGATCTATAAAAGATCATCATATGAATGCAGTTTTAATCATAAATATGGGTCAAAATATATAACTCAATATATATCTTGAAATTATTTTCTTCTTTGAATCATACAGACTTATATAGAAAAAAACACTGATAGGATAAATAATGTAGAGATCCTGCTTTTCAAATCCAGATCTTTAAAATTCACCTGATAATCTTTATGAATTCAAATTTCTGAGATATCTCAGAGTAGTCGTAAATTCCCTTAACAGTAGGAGATAATTTCTCTATATATTACGATTCTTTGAATAAATAACAAGGAGAATTTAATTATTCGATAACGAGCTTTGAATTAGCAGGATATTCTGTAAGGACCATTGCACAAAACATTGATTAAAATATAAATTCAAATCTCCGATGATGAAAGGTTAAATATAAGGTTCCTTCAAAAAATGAAAAAAATACCGAATGCATTGTTCAAATAATTTGCGTTCCTTCTCAAAATGTATGTTTTATATTTTATGTTTGATCAAATATTTATGGTTGATGATCCATATGTTTGTTTCTAGAAAGTAAGGTTCTATACATAGGTAGGGTTATTTAACCATATTTTTTCTCTATGTCAAACGTAATGTTTCATCCAAACATAAGATTGTTTGTCCATACTTTTCTATCATCATAAGGTTGATTAACCATAATTTTTTTATGAGGCATCCAAACAAATGAATCTTACATATTTTTTTACCGGCCTTGGGTAGACACTGCATTCATGACTTATTATTGGTCTCATATTTATCAATGAACACACTGTTTTCGAAATATTCAATTATTTTTAACAAAATTCATGAACTTAATGTAATAAATTTTATATTATTACTCTATCTTCATTGGGTAATTATGAACTAAGAAATGTCACTCTAACTCATTTTCTGACTAGAAAAATATCACATTGAATAATATGTTTTGCTAACTAGGATTTATTTCTCATTCACAAGCTTTAACACATTTAATAATTTATTTAGAATAAATCATTAATGAAATATAAAAAAGGTTTTTATCATGAGAGAGCTATCCAAACTTATGATTCATAAAAAATTTATACTCTACCTTGGGTAAACACTACCTCCGAAACCTAACAGTGGTCTCATATTTCCCATATGATGTCACATTTTGGAGTTATTAAATTATTTTCATAAATAAAAAAATATTATTTTTAGTGAGGCATCCTATCATCTGACACTTTCAAAATTTATTCACTGCCTAACATATACATTTCATTCCCACATATCGATGGTCTTATATTTCTAATATGATGCAACCATTTGGAGTTATTCAATTATATGGAATAAATTTTACACACTTAAAATATTTATTGAATATATTTAATTTCTCTTTGTTGAGGATTTACAAGCATAAGAATCTTGCACCAACTCAGTGTGTGACTCTAAAAATATTTTATAGATTATTACAATGTGTTAACATGGATTTTTTTCTTATGCATATCCCTTAACACATTTAATATATAATTTCACTAATAAATTATTTTTTACATAATAAACATATAAATTAACTACAATAGGGCATTTATTTTATTTATGAATGAATGATATTACACATTTGGAGAGAGTATAATTAATTTGATATGTGGAGAGTAGGGAGGACAGATTTGGGAAGAGATTTTAGGAGGAATAATTCTTGTGGTTCAAAATTTGTTAGAGACATGTGGTATTTATACTTGACAAGAGGAAGGTTTAAATGTATAAAATAATGATTATTTTATATTGGAAGCCAACCACGTTGAGGTGGAATTAATATACTCAACATTGACTAACAATTAATGTTTTCATGGATGTTTGAGGTTAATAAATACTTCAAAACATGATTCAATTTTAAAAAAAATTATGTATTTTAATCCATTACTCTTTTAACTTTAAGTCATATTCATTTTTACTTATACCACAATAAATAATATTTTTTCCATGATAACATTTGTATGCCTGAAATTGAAATTGACAGTAAAACCTCAATTCAACCTTTTTATTGCAAATATGGAATCCATTTTACCAAATTCTAATCATAGAATTTGATGAATTAGATTTAAAATTAACCTTGTAACCGCAATGAAACGGATGTTTTTAAGTGAAATGTTCCAATGTTCAAATTGTTTTTATAACCAATTTCAATGATAAATTGTTTATAATGAAATATTCCTAATTTATAGAGCTATAATTGATAAAATTATACTTTAAAATAATTAAAATATAATTTAAATGTATAAATAAATTGAAAAAAAAATTTAATTAAAATTCAGTATTTTTTACAATTAATCAAAAAAAGAAACATCTCTGAAAAATATAGAAATTTTTCGATAAGATAATTTAGATATTATTATATAAAAAATTAACTTTATTCTATAAAATAGAACATATTATAGTGTCAAATTTTATATTTAAAATAGTTGCACCATTAAAAGGGGAAAATATTTCCTTTTAGAAAAATATTGCATTTATGCTTAAAATTTTATTTATTCTTATCTTAAGACTATCAAAATTATTTAATTAACGTTGTATAAAATGAAAGAATATATAACATATAAATTTTATTAATATCTCTCAATAATAGTGATTAAATAAATTTTTTATTACATATTTACTTTGTGGGAATAAAAATAATTTTCTATAAAAACATCTTTTATGTTCAAATGGATTTTATTTTCATTTCTAATTATTTTTTAATCAATGAATTCATTTTATTGGAATTCTTAAACAATATTTTGATAATTTAGTTAATCTCATTATTTCCTATAATTTTAATGGGTAGGTGATAACTATCAGAATTAAATAATAATATTCTAATTGTTTTTGTAACAACGATGATCTGTGTAACGTAATATATCAAAAATATTTTATTTAAAATGATACATTCCATTAAATTGTTTTATGTTACATTCTCCACTATTTCAATAAATTATTTCCAACCAATTTGAAATTATATTTTGAAAATCAAAGGTTTATACATGAAAATACCTTTTTGGGAAACCCTCATCATAAATTGTGTTAATAAAACATCCCTTTAATTTTAGGGAAATAGAAATGTGTAGGTCACCACTATATTAGTATTTAGAATAAGATAACATTAGTGTGAAGTGATAATTGAGACATGGAAGAGATCTAAAACTATAATGTTCATATGGAGGGTGATATAGAACATTGTCAACAAAATGATTACCATCACAAATCTAGAAATTTATGATGGGTTAAAGAGGCCATTTATTTCATGGTTTGAAAATCAAAAAGAACACTAATTTTTTTTCTAAAATAAATTTCCTAGAGTTGAGGGATTATTTTACTATCCATATAAGAACATGAAATAAACATTAATGATTTTCTTAAATGGCATAAGCATAATCTTATCATTTGGATTATTATTTTACCTATTTATATTTCATATCATATGCTAGGAAATGGATATTCATGATGAATGTTAATGACTATAAAACATTTAATGATAAATAAGATCAAAAAGTCATTCCATTAGACTTTAAATGTTTACTGAAACCAAAATGGTTAGCACGTGATATCAAATATCATAAATCATTCATTAAACTCAAATAATAATATCTAGTGTTCAATATAATTCATCCCATATGTAGTAAAATTTAATACTAATTCATGGTAAGTCTTCACAAAGTAAAATACCAAAAAATTATAAGGATGGTTGATAAATTTTCAAAATCAACTTATAATTAATCTCTCAAACAATATAATGTATTCATAAATCATCAAAAACCATGTAACTCCACAATCCCAATTATCCAAAGTCAGTGCATTATTACAAAACATTGACATGATCACAAGAGATCAAATCCCGAAAGGCCAATCAATTTAGTAGCCATGGAAGTACTAGACACATTTTATGTTTTAAATTATATTATAAAATTAAAAAAAACAACTACCCTATCTCCATTGACCACATTCATATTTCATAGACTATCACTACTGGTCATTCATAATATATTTCTCCGCATCCTAGGAGAAATATAACATAGAAAGGTGTGAGGTCATATTCTTAGTAAAGATAAAAATATAGAAGAAACTTTCATAAATAATCATAAAATTTAATGAAATGTATAAGAATAAAACACAAGCTTTTTAATCTTAAACTTCTTCCTAATATAGAAATGACAAATCAAATAATTCCATTTACTTATTCACATGGTTATTCTACTAGTCGAATAACCACAAGTAATATCCATAACCATTTTCATAATGATGGAATTCATAATTCCAAACATCATAACCACATTTTCTAATCTATGTGCCAAGACTACAAATAAAATTTTATCAAGGCCTTGTGCCAAGACACTTCTTTGACTCATTAGACCTATCGATGCATCAACGAGCTATATTGGGCTCCATCCATCAATTAATAAGTCCAATGCATTCCTCATATGAAAAGGATGAAGCATAACATAAACAATCGTATTAAAACTAGCATATGAAATGTAAATACGTTAACCATAAACCATAATGGGTATAAAAATAACACATCCACAGTCAAGCATATCACAAAACCTTCAATACTATATAGATGATTTGTATCATAGTAAACCAACATCAAAAAAGTATAAAATCCATTAAAGGATATTGACATAGATGAAATCAAAACTATTTGAGAGAAATATCACTTTATATTTTGGAAATCATTTAAAAGTCGTGTAATTATAAAAGATAACATTTATTTTGAAAATATTTTTATAATATTTTAAGGGAATATTCAAATGTGTTATACAGATGGAGAATAGTCTCTCCCGCTGTATATGTTAAAAAAAATTCTATCCCTAATTTGTCGAAAAGGTCATAAGGTACCTTGTTTAGAAATTGACAGAAGGATTCATTTCAAATCATTTTATAAAAAATAAAACAAGGGTATAAATTAATTTTTTCAAATGTCTAGTAAATAATAAAAATGTTTTTAAATACCATTTTAAGAAACAATGATTTGGATGATAAAGAGGTCATGTTAGATACTTACGTAAAGACATCCTAAGATAATAAAGAGGTTGTGAAATTAACCCTTTCCATGTACTTTCCCTTAGTAGAGGGTATATTAACATCCTGTATAATTGTTAGAACATTGTTATTAAATTATAAAATAATTATATATATAAATATGATATCAAATATGATCCTCTAATATTGCGTTGTAAATAATATTTCCGTAGTATCATCATTTTGGGTGTTAACTGATTCATTTTGCTTTATATGCTTGGTTAAGTAAGTCATGTTTGTTACGTATAGGATGTATTTGATTCATATAAAGAATGATATTATGTTCATAAATATTATTTTTAATTATAAAATGAAAATTATTATTGAATGATTATGATGGGGAGGGAATCTCATCGTGTTCATGGAGACAGTAATCTGTATGTACGCACGAGCGACATCATCATTATATTGATGGTGAATTAATCTGTAATTGGATGGTATATCATATTTCCAGATTTATTAAAATTTCATATTTATTATTTATAGTAGTTATACTCATTATTATACCCATCCAAATAATTAATTGTCTGAATAACATACTACACCACGATGTGGAGACTGTAAGTCGTACGTACACATGTATGCTGACTATGAAATTTATAGGAAGGATAGAATAAAGAGTATGGTTGTACCATATTTTTAATAACATCACAGTATGTAGATGTTTATGGAATTTTTATTTTTGAATGGAAACAACAAAAAAAGAGGAAGTGGAAGAAGAAAAGACCTTGAAAGAGCGTGGTGAAATTATTTCTTCTTTTTCGGGAGTTTCATTTTGTGTTGATCAACATTGGTCCATAGGATGGCTTTATGATCAATGTAAGGACTCTAGGATTATGTTAGGGAAGTTGGGGAGGTATTTTGGTTGGGTTTCACGGATCCAAAAGGCATTGAATTAGTGAAATTAAGAGAAGGGTAAGCATCCTTTTATAAAAGAGGTGACCATCACTTTTGGAAAGCCATGAAATATTATATTATAATAAAATAATTTTCGGTTTCTAATGGCTCTAAAATGATTTACTTAGAGGAAAAGGTGGGTATGGGTCTAAAAAATCTAATACAATAGGTATTAGACATGTTTAGGTCACCATATTAACCTTATATTTTATATTTAACTCTTAATTAAATAGTTTGACATTTACCATGTCTCTTTGTATTTGTATATTATATGGTTAATAAACATATTATAAACTCCCAATAGAACCCCAAGTGGTTCATTATTGATATATCTAACATTATATAATCCCTTTGGCTTAAACTTATATTTTTATGAATAATATATCAATTAATAATATAGAATTTTTTTAAATACCCAATTATATCGATTTTGACAAAATTTAGTAATTGATTTTTATTAAATCAATAAAAACATTATCACATAGAATAAATTTTATTTAATCAGCCCTAAAATTTCATATTAACCTATGAAATTATTTTAATTTATCAAAACTATCAATTTACATTTACTTGAATATTTATAATATGAATTATATTAATATTTTATTATATGTGTAATTATTTTATCATCATTGTGTTATAAATAAATTAAATTATTTAATATCTAAAATTGATAAATAAAATACAATTACGTAGGAAATATTTTTAGCATTATAATGAATATTTATAGTAAATTTATATTTTGTTTAACTTTACATTAAAATTTGTTTAGTTATTAAACATTTAATTTAACACTTTTAACTCTTCTTTAAATACAATAATAATAAATGTCCTAATCTAGTCCAAGTGGACCAAAAGGATCATATTTTATTCCTAATTTTTTTGGGTATATTTACACTTATCTAATAGAAATCGAACAAGTGTTAGCATAATTAAAATATCTTTTTTACTCTTAATTACCCTATATACCTTTAACCATGGTAAATAAAAGTCAAAAGATACTATTCACAAAAAAATATTTTCATTTTATTGAACCAAATTTTACTTACTGATTTCTACTGTGTCTCTCAGATTTTTTAAATAAAACGTAAAGATGTGGTAAAATTTAGTTTTATGAAAATTTGTAAACGCTCCTAAATGGGGGATAAAAGACAATAAAAAGTTCAATAAATATTTATATATCTAATATTATTATAAAAAGACTCCAGGGAATTACATTGAAAATATATAGGTAATTTTTTTTCTATTTTAAACTAAATAAAATCAAAATAAAATAACTAATTACTTCCATAAAAAGTCGGTTTTAAAAAATAATACAGTGTTTCATACTATTCATCCAAAATTGAAAGTTTTTAAAAAAAAAATCACCCTAAACTAATTTCAATGTTGCAAATTCAAAAATGATGTCCATATTGAAAAATAAAATTTATAAAATTTCAAAAAGTGGGTATTATTATTCATAACAGCTAGTTCGATTGGTTGTGGTGTGTTAAAACTCCATGTTGCTTACAATGTATGCTATTTACTTATTCAAAGGGAAACATACCGTGGAAGCTTGGGGTGTCACAATCTCCCTCATTAAAATAATTTCTTCCCAAAAATTTCTTGAATATTAAAGTATAAAAAATTTCACGGGGTTCTTCATTATTAGTTCCTTGTTTTCCCAAGTTTTATCTTTCATCTTATGATATCTCCATAGAACGTTCACTAGACGAGTCGTCCGGTTTCTCAACACTTGTTCTCTAGTATCAAGAATTTTAATAGTCTTTTACAATAAGACAGATCAGGTTCATGTTATAATTCTTCATAGTTGAGTACATGTGTTAGGTCAGGCATGTATTTTCTCAATAGTGAATCATGGAACAAATCATGATCTTTGGAGGTACATGAAGGCATTTCGAAACGATAAGAAGCAACTCCAATTCGTTATAGAATTTCAAAAGGTCTGATGTACCTGGGACCCAATTTACCCTTCGTACTGAAAAGTATAACACTCATACATGGAGATGCCTACATGAAAACATGGTGACCAACATGAAATTACAAATCATTCATTAGGTTATCAGCATCACTCTTTTTCCTACTTTGGGATTCTATGATGTGGGTTTGGTTAATCTTCACCTATTCAATTGTTTCGTCAACCTGTTCTGGGCCTACGAGTTTTCATTCACCCAAATCATCCCAAATAGCTCGTGTGTGACATCTCGTTCCATGTAATTCTTCATATGGTGCCATATGAATACTTTAATTGAAGCTATTTTTACAGAAAAATTGTACCAAAGGTATATATTTATCTCTAAATAATAGAAAGTCAAGTGATCAAGATCTCAACATGTCTTCTAATGATTGAATAATTCGTTTTGATTATCCAACAGTTTGAGGGTGGTAGGCAGCGCCCAAATGAATTTCAGTATCCCAGGCCTTCGAAATACATTTCTAGACTCTTGATGTAAAATGGGGATCACAATCAGAAAAAATAGATAGGGGTACTCCATGAAGTATTACAACTTCATTAATATATATATTCTCGCTAGATGTTCAAGTCTTAAATCTTCTCTTATATAATTAATATGTGTTGAAATGTTATGAAGATCAACAATGACCCATTTTACATCATTCCTTCTAGGAGTCTTCGGTAGACCCATGACAATTTCCATCGTAATATCATCCCACTTACACTTAGGTATGGGAAGAGGCTTCTTGAATCCTCTAGGATATTGTCTTCTAGATTTCACTTGTTGAAAAACCATAGATATTGTCGCATAATTATAAATCTCTCTCATCAAGTTGTCCCCCAAAAATATTCCTTCAAATATCTATACATCTTGGTGCACCCAGGGTGTATAGAAAAATTGGAGCTATGAGAATCATCCAAAAATTCTCTTTTTAGATCAGTTATATCAGGTACACAATGTCCCTTCCCAAATTTCAAAATTCCATCTTCATATAAGAAGTCACTCAATTTCCCATCATTCACAATGTTAATCTACTTTTGAAACTTTTCATCATCAGTCTGAGAACATTCAACCCTTTCTAGTAAATATTGTTTGGAAACCATTTGAAAATGTATTGATGTTTCACCTTCCATGGTTATTCCCATGTCCATCATTACTAGATCCATGAAAATAGGATCCCTTTCAACTCTCATCATGTACAAAACTCCATGATTACTTCTGCTCAAAGCATCTGCCTCCTTATATTCCATCCCTAGGTGGTAGTGTATTATGAAATCACAATCCTGGAGTAGTTCAAGCCATCTCATATTCCACATGTTGAGTTCTTTTTGAGAGAAAAAATACTTCAAAATATTGTGATCCTTATAAATCTCTCATTTTTCACCATGGAGATTGTGTCTCCATATCATCACCGCAATGATTACAGCTGATAACTTAATATCAAGAGTGAGATAGATTTTCTCATTAATATTTAGCTTCAGTGATGCATAGGAAATAACTCTATCATTCTCTATAAGGACACAACCAAGTCCTTTCTTTGAATCATCTCTATACATAACAAACCCATTATTCCCAGACTATAGATTCAAGATAGGATCATTGAATAATATTATCTTCAGTTCTTCAAAACATTCTTCACACACTTTTTTCCAAACAAATTTAACCCCTTTACGTGTGATCTTGGTTACTGGGTTAGCCCATTGTGAAAAATTCTAGACGAAACATCGATAATATCATATAAACCAATAAAATTGCATACCTCGGTTATACTCATATGTTCTACCCATTCATGGATTGACTTATTCTTTGATGGATAAAAAGATATTCGATCTTTAATGAAAATATGTCCATGAAAAGATATCTATTGAAGCCATAATTCACACTTGCTAAACCTCCCATATAATTCGTTTATTCTGAGGGTTTTCAGAATAGTGCACAAGTTATTTTCATGATCTTTATAGATTTTTTAGTATACTATGGTATCATCAATAAATACCACTACAAAGTCAAAATTATATTACTTAAAAACTCTATTCATTAGATCCATGAAGACCAAAGGTTCATTAGTCAATCAAAAAGGCATTACAATAAACTCGTAATTCTGGTAACTGGATAAGAATGTTGTTTTCAGAATGCTTTCTTTCTTCAAAGACAACTGATGATATCTAGATTGAAGGTAAATATTTGAAAAATATGGAGATATATAATGATGGTCGAATAAATCATCAATGTGTGGTAGGAGATACTTGTTTTTTATTGTTATAGCATTGATCTCCCAGTAGTCAATTCACAACCTCATAGATCAATCATTCTTCTTAAAAAAAGAATCGGGGCTCCCCATGGAGAAACACTAGGGAGAATAAATCTTTTATCACTCAACTCCTCTAGTTGTTTATTTAGTTCTACTAGTTCCACAGTGGCCATTCTATAAGGGTTATTCGATATGGGCCTTGAACCTATACTTAAATCAATGGAAAACACAATTTCTTGTTCTAAATGATGTCTAGGAAAATTATCTAGAAACACATCAACATATTCTTGTAGAATATGTACATCTTCTATTTTAACATTCTTTTCCTTTCCAATAGTTAATTAATTCTCTTCCTCCCCAATAATTTAATTTATTAGAGCTACTGTGTGTGGATCTAGATAAGAATTAGGTTGTAACGTTTCTTCTTGAATGATAAGGTGTCCTTTATTATCATCATTACAAATTGTAACCTCATTCTTCTTACAAAAAATTTTAACATCGTGGTCTGAAACCCTATCCATTCCAAGGATTATATCAAATTCAATCATTGGTATGAAGATGAGATCTATAGATAAAGAATATTTATATTTCATAATTGGGACTAATTCACAAAACCTTTTTGCAATGATAGTTCCCATAAGAGTTTTGACTAAAAACTCCCCTGTTAAATATAATTGGAAATATCTAATTTTCGTAGACAACTAAGAAGATATAAAATAATTATATGATCCCTAATCAAATAAATCATTGTCTAAACAAGAGGAAACCATTAAATTACTTTCCACCATATATTTCGGAGCTTCAACCTCAACAGTAGTGATCGCATAAGCTTGGTCTTTCTCCCATTTCCCTTTCTGAGGTATGTTTCCTTAGTGCATCGGACATTCATTTTTATAATTCACCATTTCTTTACAATTGTAGAATTCAACATGGACAACCTCTTTCTTTCCCATGAAATCACGATTTTGGTGGCTTTTTTCACCACACTTGTTATAGACTCATATTCCCCTCATGCTAGTATATGGGTGTTTCTTAACACATTTACCATAGGGTTGATATTCAACAATACTCTTCTTCTCATTATTTCCATTTCTATAGTTTTTAGCAGATCTTTTCTTCTCTTTCTTTGCTTTAAAGTCTTATGACATAGAGAATTTCTTTTCTGTCTTGATAGTGCATGAGAAAATATCTTCATACGATGAGAAGGATTGTGAGACTAATGCTCGACAGAGAAATGGTATGAACAAATTAAAGAATTGATCAATATTAATCTTCGGTTTACGTATATAATCTACTGTATACCTTTCTATCCTTTAAATGTTAGCATCATACTTTGTGACATTCTCATCTTCCATTTTCCTCAAACTCATAAATTTCCTTTCCATATATGCTTGATGGTCATGAGGAAAGTATTTTTCTAATAAATTTCATTAAAATCCCTCCATTCCATGTTTTATACATTTTATATTCCTTTTTGTTTTTAATTAATGACCACTATTGATCGGAATCTCCTGTGAGGTGATAAACTGCCATGAAATTTTTTTCCCTTTCACTACTCCACAAAGCATGAAATAAATTTCTATACGCAAATTATCCATTGCTTAGCAACAAATGCATTTGTAGTCCCATTAAAGGTTGGTGGATTTTTTCTCATAAAGCGGTCTGACATTGATCCTCCGCGTTGTGCATCATGGTGATCCATACAGGTGAGGTTATTATTCATAAGCCGATTGAGTTGTCCCAGTATGGTGATAATCTGATCAGCACCTATTGAATCACCATCTCTACTATAATTATCTTGAGTAGGAGAGAAATCCCTACATGTATTATGCGCATCGATACGACTTTCATTCCTTACACAAGGTGCTATTTCTAAACAATGGAATATACTAGATTATTTTACTAATCACAATACATAATTCCAAAATTGTAAAACACTTAACATAAATCGAACTGTTTATAGATATAATCCATAATCATAAAAAATGTTCCCTTTGAGGAGGTATATACTCATAAATCTTTCATAATGATTTGAAAAGAAAATTTGAATTACCCTATGCATATCCCCTGGGAGTGTCGTAACCAAAAGTATTGTTAGGCCTGTTGTCGTGTACCAGGATACCTGGGGTCATGCCTGAAACTCTTTGTCAGAGTTTTTACTCCTAGGTAAATAAGTGTCAAAGTAACCTCTACCTTCCCATATCCAGACAAGGATGTATTTCTTGGGAAATACACAAAATCTCTACATTACCAAAATTCTAAGAAGTTCTTCTATACTAATCCTGAGAGTCTATCTTAGGTTAATGTGCTCTAATCAGAGTATATCTAAATCTTGTATCCAAGGTTTGTACTAAACATCCTATGATACCAACTACAATTCCACTACACTAGTTACCCAGAGTCGGTGAATTATTATATAACATTGGCATGATCACAATGGATCAAATCTTGAAAGACCAATCAGTTTAGTAGCCTTGGAAGTACTATATACATTCATAATTTTTACATTACATTATAAAATGAAAAACTACAATAACATTTTCTTCATTAACCACGTTCATATCCTATATACTATCCTTATGGGTCATTCATAATATACATCTTCATATCCCAGAAAAAAACATAGAAAGGGGTGAGCTCGAATTCTCAGTAAAGATAACAATATAGCAGAAACATTCATAAAAATGCCTAGACATTTTAGGCAATGTATAAGAGTAAAACACAATCCTTTTAAATTTAATCATCATAATAATGTGTCAAAGATAAATCAAATAATTCCATTTACTTATTCACATTGATATTCTACTAGTCGAATAATCACATGTAATATCATTATCCATTTTCATAATGATGGAATGCATAATGCCATACTTCATAACCACATAGTGAAAGACCTATGCCAAGACTATAAATAAGATTGTTTCAAGGCCTTGTGTCAAGACACTAGTTTTTCACTTGATACCTACTGATTCATCGAGGAGTTATAGTGGGATCCACTGATTACTTAATAAGTCCAATGCATTTCTCGTATGAAAAGGTTGAAACATAACATAATCATTCATATTAAAACTAGCATACGAAATTTTAATACAATAACTATAAACCATGAATTGTATAAAAATAACAAACCCACTGTCAAACATATCACAAATCCTTAAAAACTATATAGAATATTTTTATTATAGTAAATCAAATTCAAACAAGTATAAAATCCATTAAATAATGTTGACATAGATGAAATAGAAACTATTCTAGAGAAATGACTCTTTCTATTTTTGAAACCATTTAAAATTCATGTAATTATAAAAGAAAATATTTATATTGTAAATAATATTTTAAGATTTTAAGGGAAGCATCAAAGGTGTTATAATGATGTAGAATAGCTACACCTGTTATACAAGTTAAAAAAAATTCTTACCTTAATTTGTGGAAAAGGTCATAAAGTACCTTGTTAGGAAAATGATGGAAAGATTTTTTTCAAACAATTTTATAAAAAAATAAAAAAACGGTGTATATGACTTTTTCACAAAGTCTAGTAAATAGTAATTTTTTTAAATAAGTTTTTAAGAAACATAGATGTTGACGAATAAGAGGTCCCAGTAGATACGTAAAAAAACCTTGGATAATAAAGAGATTGTGAAATTAACCATTACCTTGTACTTTTCCTTTGTAGATGGAATGATAAACTCTTGAATAATAGTTAAAACATTGTTATTAAATTATACAATAACTATATATATAAATATTATTTCATATATGATCTTCTAATATTGCATTGTTATTAATATTTTAGTAGTATCATCGTTTCGGTTGTTAACATATTCGTTTTCCATTATATGATTGGTTATGTAATTCATGTTTGTATTGTATATGATGTATTTGATTCATATAAAGAATGATATTATGGTTATAAACATTATTTTTAATCATAAAATGAAAATTATTCTTGAATGATTATGATTGGGAATGAATCTCTTCACGTTCGTGAAGACGGTATTCAAAACATACGCAAAAGCGACAATATCATTATATTCATGGTGAAATCATATGTAATTAAATTGTATAACATATATAAATAATAATTAACATGTTATATTTATTATTTACATCAGTTATACTTATTATTATACCCATCCAAATAATGAAGTGTTTTAATAACAAACTACACCGCAACGTGGAGACGGTAAGTCGTACATACACACGTAGGGAGGCTTTTTCATTTATAGGATAGACAGATTAAAGAATATGGTTGTACCATATTTATAATAACATCGCAATATGTATAATATACTTGAGTGATTATTTTGGTATGTAAATAACAAATAATGAGGAAGTTGAAAAAGAAAAGAACATGAATGTGGGTGGTGAAATTATTACCTCTTCTTCTGGTGTATCCATTTCAGTTGATCAAAAGGGATCCATAGGATGGATTTTTGATCAATGTAAGGACTCTAGGACGAAGTTAGAGAAGTTGGGAAGGTATTTGGTCCCGGTTTGGCCAAGACAAATGGATTTGGATGTATGAAATTAAGAGATGGGGATGTACTCTTTTATAAGATAGGTGAGGGACACTTTAGGAAAAGCTTGAAATATTATATTATTATAAAACAATTTTCAGTTTCTAAAGGATCCCAAAAAATTTATTTCGACCCTAAGGTGGTGATGGGTCTAAATACTCTCAACCAATATGTTCTAGGTAGTTTTGGGACACCATATTAACCTTATCCTTTAGATTTTACTATTAGTTAAATAGTTTGACATTTACCTTGTCTCTTTGTGGTTTTAAATTATATGGTTAATAAACATACTATAAACTACAAAGTGAATCCAAAGTGGTTAATTATTGATATATATAACCTTATGTAAGTACATTGGCCATCAATTAGGGTTTTAGGAATATTATATGAATTAATAATATAGTATTTTTTAAAACCGCAATTATGACATTTTTGACATTATTTCGTATTTGATTTTTTTGAAATCCAGAAAAACATTATCACTTCGAGTAAAATTTATTTAATCAACCCTAAAATGTATTATTAACCTATAAAATTAGTATAATTCATAATAAGTATGAATATACTTTTATTTGGATATTTATAATATCAATTATTTTAATACTTCATTATTAAGGTAATTACTACATCAACATTGTGACATAAATAAATTAAATTATTTAATGTGGAAAATTGTAAATAAAATACCATTATGTAGGAAATATTTTTATAATTCTAATTAATATTTAAAGTCTAATTTATATTGTGTGTAACTATATATTAAAAGTGGTTTAGTTATTAATATTTTAAATTAACTCTTTTAACTATTCTTTAAATAAAGTATTTATAAATGTCTTAATCTAATCCACGTTTACCAGAATGATAATAATTTATTCCATAGGTTTGTTTTTTTTAAATTACACTAATAAAATAGAATTAGTACATGTTTTAGTGTAATTATAATATCATTGTTACCCTTAATTTCCCTATTTACTTTTAACTAAGGAAAATAAAAATCAAAACATACTATTCACCAGGAATTATTTATATTTTATTGCACCAAATTTTACTTACTGATGTCAACCATGTATCTCTATTTTTTTAATTCATCTCACCTATGTTGTAAAATTATGTTTATGCCAATTTGTAAATGCTCTTAAAAGTTGTGTAAAATAAGGTAAAAAGTTCAATAAAATTTTATTTATCTAAATTTATTATAAAGTTAGTCCAATGAATTACATTGAACATATATAGGTATTGTGTATCTATTTTGACCTAAAATAAATTAAAATCAAATAAATAATTATTTTAATAAAAATTCAGTTTTAAACAATAACGCAATGTTTTTCACTATTCATCAAAAACTGAATATTTTCTAAAAAATTGCAAAAAATCACCCTAAGAAAATTTCATTTTTCCGAATTCAAAAATTAAGACCATATTGAAAAATAAAATTTATACAATTTCAAGAAGTGGGTATTACTATTAATAACGGTTAGTTCAATTTTTCATGGTGTGTTAATACTCCATGTTGTGTATAATATAAGATACTACATTATTCAAAGGGAATCATACCATGGATGTTTTGGGTGTCACATAACAAAAATTTAAATACATCCATCTTTTATTCTCTGAAAACATGGTACTATATTTAATTACCATAAAAACATATTGAAAACATGAATTCCTAATTATTCCTTGAATAAACCACATTTATTTTATGTATTAATTAAATGAAAAACTATTTATAAAAATATAAAGGAATGGATAAAAACCCATTAATCAGATCCATGGTATTTAGTACATTAAAATTTACTTGGTCCTTATCGATCATACCAACATCATTATCTCAACATTCAGACCATAATAATGGTTTTACATACCTCAAACATGTGTTCTGTATGAAATTAAAATTTCCAATGATTCATTGATCATCGATATCATACAATATAAACATTAAAATCTTTAATAAAAAGGTTATTCAATACAATTCCATTATAACAATGTTACTGTTGATAAAATAATTTTAAAAAAAATATCGATGTATCCAAATATATGAGAAAACTATTCATTCCACTGCATCAGTATTAATCTAATAATGTAGAAATTGATACATTAACATCTCATAATATATATTTCATTGAATCTTGGAATTTTTTATGTAGTACCCCACTTAACTACAGTTGAGACACATAATATAATCCTTTTATTTCATTTTGATTCATTGTTTTTTATTAGTCATTATTATCTCCACACATATAACAATCTCTTAAGCCCTTCAAGAAATACCTTGGGTGTTTCTTTACACGGCTTTCCCATGTGATAAAATACCGATATACCTTTTTACCATTATCAATATCTTACTTTTCCATTATCTTCTTCTCTTTTTTACATTAAATTCATAAGACTTATAAAATTATTTCTCTAAATTGTTAGATCATGATATTATATTCTCATATGATGAGAAAATTTGGGAGGCTGCTTCTATTTAAAGGATTGTCATAATATTAGAAAAGATGTTATCATTCATACTCTTCAGATCATGTGCATTTGTGAGGTTCACATTCTTTATTCTAGTAACCATTTCTAAATGACTACATACAATATATTAGATTATATCATTAAGAAAAATAATGGATAATCCCAAAACATGGTAAATACGTAACATAAATTGAAAATGTTATGTACAGATAATATCATATTCATAAACATGATTTCTTTGGGATTTTCTTATAAACATATCTATAAATTCTCTCATATTTTTATGTTCACTAATATATGGTTTCCTAAATTTAATTTCCAAGGATTCCACTAAACATTCTATGATACCAACTATAACAACCTCAGCACCAGTATCCCAGAACTGGAGACTTACAAAATTACAATGGTAGAAGATACAACAAATTTCTTCTCAGAGTACTGAATAATTTATTATTCTTGGAAAACTAGATACAAATTGAAAATTAAAATTTCATTTTGGATATAAAATTCATAAACTATTTTTTTGGAACATCATTATAACAATTAGTGTAATCATGCATATTAATCACAATAAATGACTTGGAATCCTTGGAAAAAAAAGAAATGGATGATCTAAAACGATACTTAAGGTTTCTATATAGGAAATAAAAATTAATCCATGAGTATAATCAACATGATAAGAATAATACTTAAAGACTAATTCCTATTAATCAATAAACTGATAATGAAATGCATCAATACATTTTTTCACACATAGAATCCTCTTGATAATTATAAATAAATTCTAAAATAAGAGAATTCTTAATTATTGGACTTCATGTATCTATAACATGAACCACTATCATCAAGGCCTTTCACAAAATGTTTTAATCTACAAATAAAAATCCATTTAATTTGGACATCTGTTTTTTCTTACGAGGCCTACTGATGTATGGAGGAGATATAGTTGTCAACATACATTACAAAGTAATAACAATCCTTTCCATCCATTCCAATATATTTTTTTATATTATTGAAAAAACCACATTGAGGGATAGTGGGAACCTGCAACAAAAACATCCAAACCAGAAGAAGGTCACACAGTACACATTACACTTTGTCCAATACATTCATAATATGAAATATTAAAACACATCAACATATAAATTTGTATTGAAAGTATAATAAAAAATTTAAATAACTTTCCCCATTATGTAAACATAATCACAACCCATCCAGTGTACTATGGTGTATGGTATAAAAATAGTGCATCCTAAGTCCAACTAATCAATAAAAAATTATTAAAATATGGTATATTGTGACATTTGATATCAACATAAATGAATTAAAATATTAAAAAGATGATTTTTTACATATATAAAAATATTTTAAATGATAACATTGAAATTTTTTGGTAGAAAATAATCATTAAACATTTCAAAGAGTCATATACCCCATTGAAGAATTAAAAAAATAATATCATTGAAGGTAACACATTAAATGAAACTTTTAATATCATTATAATGTGTATATTAATGATATAAAATGTCAATGGAGAAGTTTATACACCACAAAACAAAAATAATTGGTGACTAAGGCATGTATCTCACTGATGTAAAAAAGTGATATAAGAAAACCCTTCTATCATGCTTCCCTTTATTGTAGAATTTTTTAAACTCTTGTGTAATGGTTTAAATAACATTATTAAACCATTAAATAAATATTTAAATATAATTAGTAACTTATATTATAATTTATTACGTCTTATTTCCCATTCATTAATAAAATTTAATTATTCTCATTGTTTCAAGTGTGTTCGTTCCATGCCGTAATGATCTGTTCATTTTTGTAAAATTATAGATGTTTTGGAAAATTGGATTACAAATATAGAAGTGTAATGGAAGAGTGTTAATGAATATATATAATTATGAATGACCCCATTTTTAATATGTTTTCTTACATTAGGATCATTCATTATATAAAATGTTAATGATAAATGTTTTGTTTATTTTAACCATTTATCCTAATGTCATGAACTAGTTTCATTTATTTAATATTATGTGTATATATTAGTTATATAAAATGAAATAGGATATAATATAGCTATTAAAAAAAATTATCTGGAATAATAGTTTTCTGACCATCCATGATGGTGTTAATGGAAAATGAACCAAAACATTTTTCACGAAGGAGATTAACCAACATTACTTGAACCATAGTTTTGTTCTTTAAATAAGAGGAACTAATAAAAGTTATGGATCTATGATATTTTATTTTAAACATAAAATTATAAATTTTTATTTTTTATTTAATTATTATGTCATAATGGATGAATGAGGTGATGATAAAGCATGAGAAAAGAAAATAATAGAGTAGTTTTAAGAAAATTACCTCTTGAAGATGACCTCCTTAAGAAACCCTTGAGGACCTTGGGTTTGTCTTTTTGGTGATACCAGTCACACATGGAAAATGGTAGAGTGATTATTATACGATTTGGTAGAGATTTTTTGAGATTAAAGTCTTGTGGGTCTAAATGGTGTGGTGAGGGTGGAATTTATACTTGAGGAGACGTGGGACTAAGTGACTAAAAAATGATTATTTTATATTTAAAGCCAACAACATTGAGGTGGAAATAATATCAAAGAAATTGTATAAAAATTAATATTTTAAATTATTGTTAGGTCTGATTAATAAATCAACACATCCCATTGAAATTTTTATTTTTAGGTATTTTAATATTTTTTCCCTTTTAACATTTATCTGTTTCATTTTTTACCTATACCGTAGTAAACAGTTTTTTACTATCATATTTTTTATGACTTAAAATTTAATTGAGCTTATGATCTAATTTCTACATTCAGATTCCAAATATAAAATCAATTTATCAAAATTAAATTCACAAAATTATCATAATTATATTTTAAATTTATCTCGGATACAAAATGACGAATTATTTTTTTATGGGAAATGGTCAAAATATTGAAATGTATTTATACACAATTTAAAAGTGAAATGTATTAAAATTAACTAAATTATATTTATTGATGAATAAATGATCTAATTATAATTTAAATCTAAATGTGGACTTAATTTAACAATATAAATAAATTTAGTTAAAAAATAGTTTTAATTATACATCATTATTTTTCACTACTGATAAAAAATTCAAACGCCTTTGAAAAATATTAAAATTTTATTCCAACAAATTTATTATATTTAAATTTAAAAAAAATATTATTCCTTTAAATAAAACTTATTAAAATATCAAAATATTTATTTAAAATAGTTTCTCCATCAAAAGGCTTAAAAATGTCCTTTTAGAAAAACATATATTTGTTGTACATAAAGTATATTTATTCTTATCTTAATACTATAAAATATATTGAATGGATTTACAATAAATTGAATGAATATTTAAAAGAGAAATTTTTTTAATATATATCACTAATAGTTATTAAAAAATTAACTAATTTAAAATGCCACTATGGGCTTAAAAAAATTTCTATAAAATTACTTCCTTTATGTTCAATTGGAATTTATATTCATTGATAATTAATTAGTGATCAATGAATTAATTTTATAAAAATTTATAAAATATAATTTCATAATTTATTTAATCTCATTCCTTCTCTTCATTCCAACATCTTGGTGATAATTATCATTATTAAATAATAATATTTTCAGATTTTGTTTATGTTTTTTTTCTAAGGAGATGTATGCTAAAATATTAAGGAGTTATATGTTGCATGTTATTTAATATGGAAATAATGATTAAATTGATTTTATAGAAATTTTTGGAATTAGTTAGATGAACTCAATGAATGCGTATAGTAATTGAATGACAATTTAATAAAGATTATGTATTTAAATAGGGTGTGGATACCTTGTACAAGTTCCTTGGTTCCTAATTTCATTGATTCCATGGAAATTTATACTCCATGGATGGTGATTATAGTAATGGATTCCATGGAAATTTATAGTCATAAGATCATGATTGCATATGATGCAAAGGTCTTGCTACCACTTGGAACCAGTATGTTGGTATGTGCATTAAGCATGCGTTGTTGACATGATCCTTGGACTCCACTCAAGCCATTATTGGGATTCTGTCAAGATGATACCGAGACTCAACAAGGATACCTTGTTCATCTACACCATGGATCTAGCCCTTCATGGTCGGAAACTAGATTACCTATCGTATGATGTTGTTGATATTTATACCAAATTACACAGTGAGGACATTGTGAATATTTTCCATGCTTCTAGATATCCCATCTATAGTCATATAAATACATATTTTATATTAGAAAATATTACAAATACTTTTTATTATTTACATTAGACCTTGTTTATGGTTCTTTAATCTTGTTCACGGGGATCCATGTATGGATGGACTGGATAACAATTGAACTGGACCCTTTTCTTTTAATCTGTTATAACTCTGATGTATTATTATTACTTCTATTTATATTACACATACTGGACATGTTATAGACACTACTGGTGGATAACTATAGAGGTTTATCTCACACCCTATTTGGGAATCCACTGGGTTCCCAGATGGATTTATTGGATGCAGGTAGGGACCAGGGTAAGAACCTACTTTATATTTCAATATTTAATCTTAGGTTGTTTATCTATATTCTTTGGTTTATATTATGAGTCTTATATTGATAATTGTTATTTTTCTAATGTTTTAGACTCTCACATGAAGGTATAGTCTCCCCGTAGACTCACCCTAGGATCTTGGTTCTAATCAGGAGCCTATGGAATATACGGAGGCACACATGAGGCCATGTGACCCACTGGATCAAGGATCCATTTAGTGGATCTTCTGTTAGGACGTTATATAGGGTGAAACCCTTTGCATTTTTGTTTATTACCAAGAACTAAATCATGTTACCTAATAGAAAAATAATTTTGTTCCTCATATTTGTTATGTGTTTGATTATTTTAAAGGGGAGAAGTTGTCTTTTTTTATTTATATATAATCTATTTATCACTATATAACAAAATAGAGTTTGATATCCCAAATACCACCATGTAAAGTAGGAATGACCATTACAGTTCCTCGTTATACCATTTAGTCTGAATAATGCTCCGGTAGGTTTTATGGTACTAATGAACATGATATTCCCTGAGTATTTAGAATTTTTTGTGGTTGTATTTCTGTATGACATCATTATTTCACTAAAATCATTGAAGTTAATGTGTATAATATGATATAAGTTCTTGAAATATTAAGATATCTATGACTTTATCTCTATCTATTTATATATAATTAACAGATATTGGAAGTGAAGTTCTTTTGACTTGTTTTATCAGGACATGAAATTTCAATTGATCATGAGATGGTGAAAACTATTAGGACATGATAACAACCACATAATGTCATTTATATTTAGAGCTTCATAGAAATAGTAGGTTATTTACTTTGGTTCCACAAATATTTATCAAAATTTTATTTTTAGATGACATTTATCACTTAGAAAAGAGAAAATATCATGTTTAATTTGAAATTTTATAATCCAGTTGAATAATTGAAGAACAATTTGACTTTTGCACTAGTGTTTACTCTTCTATATTCTAGGTAGGTCTATGTGGTATTTTGGGACACATCATGTTTGGGTTATGTCTTTATTCACATATAGGGTGATCATGTGATGACTTATGGTTCTCAACAGCTTAGTACACATGTGGAAGACTATCCTAATGATTGTCTCAAACATGTAGTTCTGATCCATGATTTTAAGAGTCAGCAGCATTACCTTTCTGAACACATTTTAACAATTTCTCCAAATCCCAAAATCATGCGTTATATATTCTAACAAAATGAGTTGAATCTCTATCAAAGTTAATGGGTGGAGTTCTTATAGTCATTTGATTTATATATTTCCTAAAAACCTAGTAAAGGTAATGTCAATTTCGATGCATTTTGCAGGAATATTCCAACTAATTATATAAAGTTATATTGACAGGAGTTGATTTTTTTCCCTCTTTACTCATATTAATATTTTAGTTTAGAAGGATGAGAGTGAGTTTTTTTTAAAATAAAATCATTATCCTCTTCTAGTCATTATAATATTTTAAAAAAATCCACTATATAAGGAGTTTTTTGGGATTAGTCACTCTCTATATGTAAATACCCTACATTTAATTGATGTACAAAACCTTTCATTTGGAGTTTGATTCTATAATTTTTTATATTAAATTTTTCATAGTGTGGTTATAGAGGAAACAAAGGTGTCATGGAATTTTTCCATGAAAATACCCATAACCTTTGACAGAAAAAACATGGTCCCATGATTATTATAAACCCTTTTGGATAGTCCGCATGGTTTGGAAAACCATGCGGGGGTGTTTTAGGACACCATAGAGGGTAATAAACAGGTTCAGTGTGGTTTACACAATCATGCACTATAGCCCATACGGGCTGTGATCCCAAAGAAGTGGGGGATGCATGTGTGGAGAAAAGTAAGATAAACCATGCACTCCACAACAAATATTGTGGGCCTCAATTCTTAAAAATTAGTTGGCACCAGTTTGGGTCATGGTTTGGTGAACTGTGTATCCAAACCTTATACCTCTTTAAAACATGGGTGAAATGAATTTTTTCCCTTCATCACATTAAGAACTCACCCCTGCCTCTCTTTTCTCCACTATAATACATCACCTCCCCCAATTTAATAGCTTCCTCCATGCCTAAATCTAGGGATTTAATGGTGATCTATATCCAAACAACAATTTTATTTCTTTCTATCATATTGTATCACCACCAGTATGCTCCCTTTTCCATGCGCTCTTTTCTTTATTTTTCTTAATCTCGATGGAGTTATTTTTTTGGGATCTCATATGCCATATTTTCTTGGAATTTTTTAATTTCATCATTTACTTCCAATAAAGGTAAAACAAAAGGTGAATATTGGATGAGTGTTCTACCACAGTCTTAATTTTGGGTGTTTATACCTTTTCAATAAGGTATTTTTTCTATTTTACTATAGTCATTGTGCTACATGTATGACTTTCATGTAATTTCTTCAAATTTGAATGGTATTCCATTTACTGGTTAGTTATTCTAGTATGGTATTTTCTAGTATCACCTAACTAAGGTTAGTGGTTTTTAACCTCATCCTGATCCACTCATGTCGTGTGTTCCATTACATAAACTATGTTAACCAACCCCTTTGGTTGTGTGAGCTTTACAACATCTTTGTGGGATCCTATAATAAATAAATGAGTTAGTTGGAGAGGTGTGTGCTTCCTTATACATTTTATTAAATACTATTTAAATTATTAAATAGTTGAATTAATGATAATCATCGATGTGAATGGACACTAACACAACCATCATTATAAATTTTTTCATTACATTCTTGATGTAAGAGATTTTAGAATGGAACCCTCCTATTATTAATGTATGGCACAAGTATTTATTAATGTATGGAACCTATGAATTTTAATGAATGAAAACTATAACTATTAAGGTATGCATTATATAATTATTATGGTATGGAACCTAGTTACATCAGTATGCCACTGAATTATATGAAGTTAAGGAACTAGATAGGGTATTAATGTATAGAACCTAGGAACCCAATTTATGATTATTTTCAGTATGGAACTGTTGATGAGGATGTTTGAGGTATGGAACCTATGAATTTAGTTTTCATTCGTTTCATCAAAAATAGGTCTCGTTGAATATATTCCTTGGGACCTAGCCCCAGTAGGTTTATTTTTATTTTCTCCTGTTCTGTTTATCGAGCTGGTTTATAACTACTATTGGTACTTTATGTATGTTGATTCTCATCTATCATAGACTTTTTATTTTACTCAATGTTCCAGAACATTGTTATAATTTTATTGGATTACTACTTAAAGATTATACGTCTACATGGATATAGGTCATTTTCATAGGTATTATTTGCTATAGACACCATTTTAAATGGCTTACTATGTTTATCTCATATCCTTCCTGGGTCATCGATAGTACACATGTATAATATGTGGATATAGGTATATATAGAGGTAGACACCTAGTTACTAATACATGATTGATCATAGCTAGGGATCAGGGGAGAACAAGACATATCTATGGATAATAATGTTATAGGATATCTTCGTTTTGTTTTTTTCTTTTGATAGATGTTTTGTATCAGATTCTATCCATCATGTATTTATGTTTTATTTTGATAGATACATGACATTACTTAATTTTGTGTTTGATATTTGATATTCCAATTGAATTCTAGTTTATTATTTTAATATGGATATCTCCTACTATTTTTTACTATGATTTAATATTAAACTTCTTCTATTTTGTTACATATTTATTGCACCACTATGTGAATCTGGTTATAAGGGTATATACTTCACGCAATACTACAAGGACACTCACTTCTATTCATAATCTACTGGTGTATGTGGCATCTTTCTTGAGCCCTTATCACCCACTTTCTTGGGGTACTGTTTTGTGTCTCCTGGGTCATGACCTTAAAAATTGGTATCTGAGGTTTATATTATCTTCTATACAATTTGGAGATGATATAAAGGAGACTAAAATGAATCATAATTTGTTAATGATCCATTTATTAGTAGTAACTAACCCATGTAAAGGGGAAAATATTAATTTCCATGGATGGGATTTCATGTTTTGGATTATTCATGTTACTGTTTATTTAATTCCACTATTGGATGATCCATATGTTATTTGATATTTTTATTACTGTTATGTTGGATTATGTTTTATGTTTTGTATGATAAATAATGTATGCGATGATCATACATAATTTTAGGATCTTTATAGGAATAAAATTACATTCATTATACAATTCCATATAGGTTGCAATGACTAACTACTTGATACTTATAGTATGATCCTTCATATATATATAAGTTGATGAACTAAAGTTTTTTCAGGAAAATGGAGATTAGATAATGGGTTGTAAAATTTTATGCATATACCTAAATAGTGTATTCCTATATTGTTTTATGATTCCACTATATTAACCAATTATCACATGTATGATTGATGCAACCAAAGTTTAATTGTCTGAAATGTTAGTTTATTTACAATAAACCAATTTTACTTGTAATTTGAAGTGTCAATGTACATTTGAAAATTGAAAATTAATATTCATTTATTCAAATCAAATTATATTACATGTTACATTATTCTATTGAATTTAAAGGTCATGATAGAATTTGGTTAACTACCATTACAATTTATAATGAACGTACTTGTATAAATTGGGAATATAACATTAGTTAACTTCTATGTTAGATAAATATCATAATTGCTAAATCAAACATTTAAATACAATTTTCGTTAAATGTGAATTCTAATTTAAAAGTAATGTATGGTTTATTCTATAAAATTTAATTTATAGTCCATATACATGGTCCCTTATAGTGGAAAAAAGATCTTTACCTAGACTCAAGCATAGTAATGAGCAGTAAAAAGTGGCCCTTGTGTAGTTTATGATCATTTGTATTACCTAGAACAGGATCTTTAAGAAGGTAGAGGGCTGTTACATATGTATATAATGGATTTTACCCTTTTGAATATTAATTTTCTAGTCATACATTTTTCAACTTCTAACTGATGTGTATTCTCAACATCTAAAGATATATGTCACCATGATGTCCACATGTCATTCCATAGGAGGGTGGTGAGGACCATCTCCTAGTGGTGGGAGCCCTCATGAAGTAGTAATACCACATGAAGAACCACCTATAGAAAATCCCATGATTCTTGAATCAGATGATGATTCATAGATTATAGGTGATTTTCTGTGGAATATGTAGACTATACAGGAAGTTTTGAAACCCTCCTCTTCAATGGGAGAGTTAACACAAATGTTTTATTTCTAACATCCACCTACTTTTTCATGGGTAGTTTGATCCCATGAAATAGATTTAGGGGTTGAGACTATATTATCTATTTTTAAGAAACATTATAATCCAGTTTACAAGATAGTAAATCCTAATGGGTATGTTATTATAGTATCAAAAAAATGTTTCTGGGGTTATTCTAAATCAGGATTTCTAGTACCTGTAGGTTATTTTGAGGGATTTCTATTTGCGATTATATGACTACATCTTCCATAGGACCATGAGGGTTGACCTTGATGGGAATCTCAAAAAAATGGAGTATGATTCTATAACTTCTATGGATAACTCACCTCTTTTTATATGGAATAAGTGATTTGTTCCTATTTATACTGTTGATGTGTTAGTCAAAGAGAGATGTTTCGAGGATGGGTTTAGACAACCTATTCAATCTCAAGTCAATAATTTCAGGTTGAATACTATATCTAAACTTGTAAGCCATGATCTTATTGTCAAATGTTACCTGGGGGAATATGGATCCCTAGATCAGAATGTATTTGTTTTCCATCTCAAGATTATAGTATCTGGTGGTAATAAGAATCACTTCAAGAGATCCTATAAGAGAGGTACCATTCAGAGTTCACATATTGGATGTTTTTTATTATGTCATTTATGCAAGAATTTGGGTCACATGAAACATCAGTGTTAAAGGTTTCATTTTAGTGTTGATCTTATGGAAGGATGTTCTATTTGCTGTAGTTTTTTGGGATCATCCTTCCAGTGGATATGGTGATAGGATTAACACGGACTCTAGATCCTAGAGAAGTATTAGCATCTACAGGTTTGGTAGGGATCTAGAGTTTTGTTGGATGGTTAGGACAAGGAGGTGGTGACAACCAGGGGATTTAGGCACTAGTTTTGTAGAATCAACATATCAATATTTCTCAAGGGAGTCATATTATATCACAAGTCCATGGAATAGTCCATGTTTATGTTGTTCATCATGTGTTGGGGGAGTAGTGTCCTAGACCATGTATATTTCAAGGTATTATTTTAGTAGCATCTGATGTGGTATACTATTTGTATGATATAGAAGATTTGTATTATTTGACCTCTATGGATATCCTGGAAAAATATCACACTTGAGATTTATTAATACTATGGGGTTGTTACCCATGATACCAATTTGGGTACACATTCTAAGAGTGTACTCCAGTGTTAGAAGTTCCCACTTGAGATGGTGTGGATTTTTTTCCTATGGAACCTCATATTCCTTGAGATATTTTCTTTAAATTTTATTCTATGGATTTATTGGATGGTCATTACTTGTACTTCATATATTTTTTATCCTCAGAGGGATTCATTTACATCAATTGATGTTGGTAAGTATGTTCAGAAGGTTTAGTGGGGTGTAAAAGAAGATAGGTATGGACCAGAGCATCATTGGTTGAGTGGTGTGACAACCAGTATTTATAATCTCTATACAGATGACTAAGGATAATATTAGACTAAATTACCTCTTTAAGTAGAGCGGTTCACAGATTTTTTCACTAATGAAATTTCTGGTTTACCTCCTAATCGAGAGGTGGAGTTCACTTTTGATCAAGTTATTAGAGTGGCACCAGTTTCCATTCGTCCATACTGGATGGTTATTAATAAGATGCTAGAGCTTGAGAGAATGTTGGGGGACATATAAGATAAGGATTTTATATGGTCCAGTACATCTCCCCGGGGTTGACATGTCCCTTTTTAAAAGAAGGAAGATGGAAGCGTTGGTATTTATATGGATTACTGAAAGATGAAGTATCTTATTTTCATGAACGAATATCCATTGACTAATATATATTATCTCTTTGATCAGTTAAGCAGAGATAGAATTTTCATAAATATTCATTTTGGGTCAGGATTTAATTGGTATGGGGTATACCTACATATATACCTCTTATAACATTCAGCATCAGGTATGGTTTTTATGAATATACGGCCATGTTGTTGGATATGAAGTTCACGCTGGATATTTTAATGGATTTGTGGAAATTTGTTTTCCACCATAATCTAGAATTTTTTATGGTAGCCTTCATGAAGTGTATCTTGGTGTATTCCCATACTCATTGTAAATATTCCAAACATCATGATATCATTTTGAATATAATGAGAGAGAACTAGAATTATGTTTATCTAAGTAAATTCCACATTTGGATATCTAATATACACCTATTGGGTAAAAATATCTTAGAGGAAAAAAGTGTTATTTGATCTAGACAAGGTGAAAATTTTAGTTACCTATGAGAATACTAATAATTTCTTTTACATACAATGTTTCATGGGGATATCTTGTTATTATTTGAACTTTATATATGAAATTTCAAGCCTAGAAGAACCTCTAACGAGCATTTCTAAGGGGAGTGTGAATTTTATATGGTAGGAATCCAATGAGAGAGCCTATCATGTATTGCATGGAGTCTAATTTTTCACCAATACCAATTTTAACAAATCTAGACATAAGATACAACATCTATAAAGAGGCATTAGGTATCAGGCGTTGGTTAGTTCTATAGTATGAAGACCGATTCATGGCATACAAGTCTCATATGTTGACACCACATGAGAGGAATTTCCCAATTCATGATCTCATGTAGGTTTTCATTTTTCACACCCCTCACTTGTGGAAGCATTATTGAATAGGATGGATTTTTTTTGTTGACCAAAAAACCCACATGTATAATTTCACGCAACATGACTTGAACCTCGGGTCAAGAATTTGGGTTGAATACCTATAGTCTTTTGACATTGATCTTTCTTATATTCCAGGGAAATTATATGTTATAAAATTTGATCAAAACTGATGGACTCACACGTAGGTAGTTCAGGATACCAGTGATGTGTGGAAGTTATGGCCATACATTCAAATATTCATTTTGAGATTTAGGATAATCTTGGATAGTTAGTACTTAATTCTTTATTAGTGAACTATTCACTTCTAGAGAGAATGAATATATGGCAGATATCAGATATATAGGGCCTAGTTCTATGGTAAAGGATTTTAAGTGAATATCATCTACTAAACTGCATCGTAAATGAGGACTATGTATTGCATACCCATGGACACATCTGGGTTCCTACAGAAATATTTGAGGAATTTAGGTTAGAGTCTTATTTAACTTTTTGGGAATCCCATCCATGTCACACAATGATTTATGATGGTCTACCTATCTAGTACTAGTGTCCTAGTATGAAAACGGAGATAGCTGGTTTGGTTACTCTTCTTTTACAATATCCTTATTTGAAGGTAGAACACAAGAAACCAGAAAGGCTTAAACATTCATTTCCCATTCCAGCGTATAAATGAGAAAAGATCACTATGGATATTGTAACTATTTTACAATGATCCCCATCAGTAAATTAAGCATTATGGGTGGTCATTGATTGGATAACAAAGGAAATTCCCTTCTACCATTCTAGAAAAACCTTATTAGATTATATTATTGGGAGACTAAATTTTTGTGAGATAATATTACTACATGGGGTCCCTCATACTATCTAATTTTATATGTATTCTCTTTTCACATCAACTGATGGTTGGGGTTTAAGTGGTCTTTTTGTATGCATTCACTTTTGACAATATAATTTAACACTTAGACTGAGGGGTATTCAGAATGATGATATAGGTTTTAGAAGAAACACTCTGAGAATGCACCCTTGATTTCATTGGTTTCGTAGAGAACAATATACCAATATTTGAGTTCTCCAGTAGTAATAGATTTCCTGGGACGATATAGATGGTTCACATGGAGGACTAATATGATATCCCATGTGATTCACCATTATTCAGATTAGACGTAGGTGAGGTAGTCTTACATGGATCATGTCTTGTTCAAGAGATTTTAGAGAATGTTTAGTTGATTAGGAAGAAAATAGATATGGATTATAATTTGAAGAAATAATATTTCTATCATCACCATTGTCCACTATAGTTTATGTTCATAGATCAATTTTTCTTCCATGATTAGAAATTACTGGGGAATCAAGGGATTATAAGGAATGGTTAGCATTCGGAGTAGTTTGTTTTTCCATTTTGAGCATGTAGAGAGATTTAGGATGATAGACTATCGAATACAATTACCTCATAGATATTGGGATATACATGAATTCTTCCACATTTTGCAGCTTCAATGGTATTATCTAGATCTATATCATTTCTTTCATCCTAACAATGTTGAGTTGGAGGTGGCTGTAACCATTTAGGGGAATCTATTCTATTTTGTGGACTATAGCATGAATGTTCTCTAAGGATGGTATGTCCCTTTAGTATAGATTCTATGGAATAACATACACATATAGGATGAGACCAAGGAGTGGGAGGTCATCATACATGATTAGTGGATAGAGTTATTCTCATATAATGTTTTACCACCAATGGAAGGGAAACTTAGGGATGCGTTTTTTAAGGGGGAAGACTATAAATGCTAATCAATACATGAGATATTGAACATTTAATTTATAGTTAGTTTCATTATTTTTATCCTTGTAATTATTCCTAGTGATGATATAGATTAATTGATGGTGTGTGAGGATTGTTTGGATCTTGAATGTCTAAAATTTGGTGGAAACAATAGTCCCAAATTTTTTGTATAAATCATTTTTTCTAGTCCTCATGGTTACGAATACTATACAAGGTGTTTTACGGATCCATAGAGTGAAGAAAATGGGACACCTAGAGTTTTTCCAACTACACGTCGGAGCCCATGTGGTGTGTGATCCCTGGGTAAAGGGGGTACATGGTTGGAGAATGGTCAGAAAAACCATACCCTCTATCCATGCTGGCCACTATCATTGGACAGTGACTGATGCATGGTTTGGACAAAAATGTCGAAAAAAATTCATCCTCTATAAAACATGGATTAAATGACCATTTTTTCACCTCTACATTAAGAAATCAACCCTAACATTCTTTTATCTACTAGATGATATCACATCCTCCATTTTGAGAGCTTACTCCATGAAGAAATCTAGGCATTAAAGGATATTCTCCATTCAATATCTGATGCAATATTTGTATGTCATGTTGGATAACACTCTGTAATATGATTATTCCATAGGATCCTTTCATCATTTTTATTCCTCTAAATGGAGTTATTTTTCTTTTTCCTCATATTCTGAATTTTTAGTGAGTTATTTTTTTAATCCAATATAGAACAAACCAAATATTGATACTAATTGATTGTTCTACTATTGCCTCAAGGTAGGTGGTTTATTCCTTTTCCCTATGGACTTTTTTTCTATTTGACTATCATCATTATGTCTCATACAGGAAATTAAGGTCATTGATCCTAAATTAAATTATAATCCCTAAGTGTATTATTAATTCTAGTATGGGTCACCCAAGTACCACCTAACCAAGAATGGATTTTTTTCATCCCCAACCTGATCCTCCGATGTATTGTGTTCCATTACTTGACATATATTCAACCATACCATTGGGTGTGTCAATTCACCACCCTCATCATTGTAGACTCTAATAAATTCATGAGTTTTTTGAGTGTATATTGCATACTTTTCCATGTTTCTAAATTATATAATAATTTTTAATCAATTGATTAATTTAAAATTCTAAATGTGTATGGAAACTAACATATCCCTATTCTTTTAATGTTAAAATCACCATCCTAATGTTTGATGATTCAGCATCAAAACATCATATTATTAAGGAATTTAACCTATACTTAATAACCTATGTGACTTAGGATTATAATGGTATGTAACATTTGAATATTAAGGTGTACTACCTATGAATATTATGGTATGAGGCATGTATATTTCTTCATAGAACTAGCTTATTTGAATATTATAGCACCTATGACATCACAGTATGGCACTGACTAGGTTACCACGGTATGGTACATATAACCCCAGTGAATGATTATATCTGGTAAGAAATTGATTATAATGAACCATAACTTTTTTATTGTGTTATTATGTTTTTTTGAGCATAATTATCCACTAAATACAAACCAGGAATTGAAAATTATAATGTATTTAGAAAAGAAGATACATAATTAGAAAACAATAATCAAAAATAAAAAATATATTTTATTTTATTTTTTAAATGAGATCACATAGCTCATTGAGAATATATAAATACATTTGATAACATAGGGAATATATTGAAAAGGGGGAATGCTAAGAAGCCTAGTAAAGTAATAAACATGGGAACGAATCATAAAACTTGATTAAGAAAGAAATTAAATATTAATATAAAAAACATGGATGGTGAATAATAAATTTCAAGAATAAAATATTGAAACTAGAATCACATGATCATTGATATATGGTAATGTGATGGAAGCATACTACATTTAATAAATGATAGATGAGGATAACTTCCATGATAGTATTGTGCAGTGGAATAGTCTCAAAATGGATTAGGTATACTAGAAAATCCTATTCATAATGTTTCCCGAGACTAAAAATTACCAGATACATTTGAGTTATATCAAGGATGACACATTACAACATGTTCATGAATATGTATTCTGCATAAAGGATAAATGATATCGAATGAACATAAGGTTAACCCTGGGAAGGAAATAGATTTCTTAATAATGTCATAATGCATAACCAAAGGGAGTATCATAACATTATATATGAAAGAAATAATTTAAATCATTATTTGACATTAATAAGGTATAATGAACTTATATTATGGTAAATTATATAAACTTTTAGTTAAAACATGTTGAAATAGTGATTATGGAACCATGTAAATGTGATTCTTAAGTGGGGTTTTAAGAGCAGAGGTAAAGAGTCAAAAAAAGGGGGAAATGATTAATAACATAAATATAACCAGAAGTGAAAAAATGGGTTTTAAAATAATAAGGACTGTTTTTATAAAACACATTATGTTTTAAAACATATGACTGGGTATTCATTTAAAAGAGACAAGGAAAATAGAGAAGTTTCCATTAATCAGGTTTTTAAAATGAATTAAGAATTGAAACCCTTATACATGTATATACCCATAATATAATGAATATGTATACATGAAACTTATGTGTCAGAAATAAATATAGGACATAAATAGGTATATAAGAATAATTAAGTGATATATTGAGGAAGATTGAGGGAGAATTGTTTTAATGATAATATGGAGGTCCAGAAAGATCCATTACTGGTAGAAGTTTTCATAATGAAAATATGGAGGTTTAGAAAGATGCATTACTATATATCTAAATGTGTTCTATACTTGAACATAATATCCTGCATACTCAAAATAGATTAATTAAATACATAACGAATACTATATTATAAAAGTAATTTATTTATTAGAATTTAAAAAATATCATTTATTTCCATTTAAATGATTTATAGAGTTCAGTTGTGTTGTTTTAGGAGTGTTCAATTTCTTAGTTTCATGGTCTGTTTACATATATAAAATTTGGGAATTTATTATAAAATTTTAATAACTATCCAGAAGTGTAATTATATAGTATTAATTAATTTTTTTATGTTTAAATGGTATCATATTAAATGTTGTTTTTTTATGTGAATGATTTATTTGATAAAATGTAAATGATAATTGTTCAGTTTAATATTGGTGGTTTACAGAACGTTATGATATTGTTTCATTTAATTTAATACTATCCATATTTATATGTTATTGAACATGTATTAATTTATAATATACATTTTAATGTATTATTTATCAATAATAATCGTTTTATGACAATCCTGGTATTCTCAAATGATAAACAAAAAATCCTTATTTGTGGAGAAAATTAACATCCATAATTTGGACAACAATTTCATTGATTTAAAGATGTGGAGATAAGGAAAGTGGTGGACATAAGGTATTGAATTAAAAATATAAAATTATATTATATACAAGGCACTAGAGTTATTATGATATTATTGATGATGTTTGTGAGGATAATTTAGAAAAGAAATTTGATTAAAAGTGATGGTTTGAGAAAGTTACCTCATCAATATCACATCCTTAAAAATACCCTTAAGAAACCATAAATTATAATTTTTATGATAAGATAATCACTTTTACATGGTCAAGATGACTGGGAATGTTTTGGGGTAGAATACTATCAATATAAAAGCCTCAGATTTTTTCAGTATAAGGAGTGGTGAGGGGTAGTATTTATCGGGTAGAGAGGCGTGTTTTTTATTATTATATTCATTAGTTAATTACTATGTCTCAAGACTACCAATAGTTTGACGTATATGATTTAATAAAGTAAATGGTTTAATAGAATCCCATCCAATTGGATATTACAAGGTCCCTGACTCAAAAGTTCGTGTATTTAGCTTATAATATTAAAAAATCATCATTACCATGTTTCATTATTCAAAAAAAATATACTTTTGTAAAGAAATCTAAAAAATTCCCCCTAACAAATTATATATTTGTAGTGTTTAAAAATGTATTCCATTTTAAGAAAAGATTTTTTTAAATATGTGACTTGTAATTTTTATGTATAATAATCAATTCTCTGAATAAAATCAATTTTATTATTAAAATCCATTTGACGACCCTTTGAGAAATAAATTAAGATCTCATTAAATTGACTTATAATTATAATAGAACATAATATTATTCTATCAATTTATAATAAAAAGATAAATTTTTTGTAAAAACATTATAATAATTATATAACTATAAATAAACATTTACTCCTTTCCAAAATTCCAACTCTTAAATTATCATTTTTAAAACATTATTTACTTATACCATGTTATAATTATATCATTATTTCGTATTTTCATTTATAAGATAGCTAAATTTTATTAATACTTTAATAGTTAAGGTTATTATTATAAAGGTTGGATTACTATTTCTTATGGTGAGATTATTATTCAAATGGTCGGGTTACAAATCCAATGGTATAAGTTTCTTAATTTCTATAAATACTGATTATTTCATATATTCTTCATAAAGTTCTAATTTCTCTCAATGTTATATATTTTCATCTTCAAAAGAAATATTATATTATTAAAATTATGTTATATCTTTACATTTATGTTCATTGGTGGTGTTATTCTAGTGGATCTATAAGGTCAAAATTTTAAAAATTTTGTTACCTTATTCTCAATTTATTATACTGATGTAATTCATGGAATTATTATTGGATTATTTCATTAAAAATTTAAAATTATTAATTTATTAAAATAATGTTTTTACAATGTTCTCTGTTTGATGCATGTATTGTATGGCACAATAATAATAAAGTAAATTCCATTGATAAAATTATCGGTTGTTACATTCTTACCCATTATAAAATTTATCCATCAAAATTTCATTTTACATAATAATGTTAAATCTAGTGATCGTTCTTGTTATGTATACCCTTGTTTATACAATTAAAAATATTAATCTAATTCTCCTCTTAAGAGAGATCATTTTCCTGTTGTAGTGCCTATGAGTTCAGTATATGTGAGAGATATGATATGTAATTCCTCTTGAGAAATAGGTGTAATACATCATGCACCTGAGACATGGTTAGTGGAAGTTATTATCAATAGGCCAAAACTCCAACATGATCAGGAATCCCAAAAGGGCTGATGTACCTAGGACATGGATCTCTTTTATTCCCATATCTCATGACCCTATTACACGGATATATTCATTGGAATATTATATGTCCAACCTCAAACTATATTTCCCATTGATGATTATCTGCACTATTGTCCTACCGAATATGGCTAGACCAGATATGCTACTAGATGGTCTCCATAATTTCAATAATTTCGTAGACCATTTCATGTCCCAACAAGTTAGGTTAACCAACATCATCCTATTATACTTGTTCTCTTCATTATTTACCACAATGAACATTATATGGATCCATTTGGATTCTTGAGTGGAATCTATTGTCATAAGAGAACATAACCACTGAACGATGTTGATCACATATTCTTTTGATGTCCGTTAGGAATGCCCTAAATATGTCTTGAAGTGTTTAAATTTTCTTATCATATTTGACATTAGTTTTGGGGTGATATGTGGTAGTGATGTTCAACTCAGTGTTTAGATCATGTTGGAAATTTTTCAGAAACATATAGTTAAATCATAGGAAACTATCTAATATAATATATAATAGTAGTCTGTGTTGCCTCACCACTTATCTGATGCATATCATTTCATGTTTGTCGAGTGAGAAGTCCTACTGAATTTAATAAAAGAGATATATAATTATAAGATAATCCATAGTGACCCATATTTCTTTATTTCCTCAAGATATATTTGAAAGTCTAATGATAAGGTAAATAGTGATGTTTTCCCATTTTCATATAAGCTTCGGTAATGGTTGAATCATCAACATATACAATTTTCATTCATACATCACTCACTAACATACTAGAAATACTGATGTATATTCAGTGATCTACTTGTTCATATTAGACCACTAACAATCCACTAGAGATCTCAATACATATTTTTACTCCCTGGATATGTATAGATTTTAAATCTATGTTCATCATTCTAAATCACATTCTTTATCTCTAGATTGGATGGTTTACATAGTATTCAATCAAAATAAATTACTACTTCCTCATAAATTTTGTACTCTCGAGATTTCACCTTTCTTATATATTAAACCTTTTTCTAAATTTCCAAATAATCTCTTTGAAAATCCATTTTCTTTTATAAATGGGATGGCTAAGAAATAATTTGTGAAAGTATTGATGTTGTACCTTCCATTATGATTATCATGTCCATCCATTTAAATTCTAAGAATATTGGATCCTTCTACATTCCCAACATTGATAATGTTATAGGATCCTTTCGACTTGGAGAATCATCCATCCAATTTTCCATACCAGGATGATAGTGGACTGAGAATTTATAATCATTCTTGAGCTGTAACCATATTTTTTGACTAAATGTAATGTACTTCTATTTAAATATATATTTTATCAACTTATGCTCAGTAAATATCTCACAGATATCTACATAGTGATAAGGTCCCAATATTTTCATTGTAAAGTTCACAACTGTTAACTCCAGATCATATGTGGGATAGTTTTTATTATGAAATTTTATCTACCTTTAAGAATTTTCTATTACATTATCATTTTTCATAAGTAAATACCCTATTAATATATTTTAATAATCATCATAAACCAAAAAATTCCCCAATTATTGGTAGTGTAAGTATTGGTCCAGTGATAAGTCTTTTTTCAACATTTTGATGCAGTCTTCATATTCAATATTCTAGAAACACATTACTCCCTTATGATTCATCTTGGTTATAGGGTTTGAAAATCTAGATAATTTCCTCACAAATCATCATTAATACCCTTATATACCATAGAAACTATGGATCTGGATTATAGATGTTGGTTTATGCCACTCCTCAATTAAATATGTTTTAGAGGGGTCCACATATATTCATTTTCTAGTGATAATATGTGCTATGAATGATACATCCTTCATCGAGAACTCATATTAAATATACATTTCACATAATTTTTCTCTTCACATATCTTTAGCAGAGTTTCAGAATGCTCCCTCTTCTCTTCCATACTCTCGAAATATAAGAGAATATAACCTATAAAGAATACCAAAAAATCAATGTAATTTATAACCATCATATTCATAAATTCAATGATTTTTTTGGGAGAATAAGTAAATCTGAAGGGAATCACTATTTAATCATAGTTTCTATACCATATTCTTATAGTGGTCTTGGAAATATCTTCCCACTTTGCCTTTAATTTTGTATATCCTGACTGATGTTCCACCATATAGAAATACTTCTCCCCATATACCTAATCAAAGGATCCATCTATTTATGGTAGTGGTACGTGTTCTTTATCATGATTTTGTTGAGCACTTGATAATCATTGTAGAGGCATATCGATCAATAAATATTCTTAATGATGAGGAGTGACACGCCCCACAGTGAAGAAATTGGGCATATAAAACCCTTTTACAATATCTATTGTCATGTTTCATCAGTTCCTCCAACTTAGTGGTGGCCATATATTAAGGATTCTTTTATATAGACAGAGATACAAGTATAAGATCAACTGAGAACTGAACCACTCTATTAATAGGAATATGGTGAAATTCATACCGGAATACATAAGTGTATTCCTTCACAATGGGAAAATATTTGCGCATGATCCTATCCTTTTTATGAATCATTTGAGCTAGGTATGCTATATAATAATTTAATAATAACCAAAATTGATATGATGATTCTAATATAGGATCATCCTCCTCTTTAAAGAGGTACTGAATTAGGGTATTCCTCTATATGAAAATATTGATCTCCCTTTTCTCAGAGTTGATTATTCCTTTGTATAAAGATAGCCATATTTTTCCCTATATATCATATAAGTCCACCAATGTATGTAATTAATGATATTCATGGATATTCATTCAAAAAACATTAACATAGGAGTTATATACTTAATATTAAATAATTTATCTATAAATTATTATCATTGATAGCTGAACCATTATATTTTTGATGTGGTGTTTGAATAGTCCTTTTAACCATTAAAGAACAGAAATAAAGAATATAACAAAAAAATAGTACATTATCTATTCTTGAATTAACAACTAGTGTACAAGTCACTACATCCTTTTTTTCCAACCTCAACAATTGTGATTGAATATTCCATTAATTTTCTCCATGGAGGTCATTGTTTTTTATTGTCTCTCACAATCCTTGGCTTATGGAATTGGATCTCATAATTCCCATGTACATTATATTTGAAACATAAAACTACAAGCTTTGTGTTTATCTGAACATTCCTTTTGTTCTTTTATATGACTGGGCTTCTTCAAATTTCTTTACAAATATTTATCATGATCCACCACCCTTTCAAATTTTAATCATTTCACTCTACCCTCTAAATAGTTCCCATGATACTTCATCCCAAAATTTTGACATGTGGGATAATGTGTTAATTTTCGTTTTTGGGATTTATCTATTAAATCTCCCATATGGAACTCTATTTTCCTGTTTTTATATCTGATCCTATCATACCACTGAGAGTCTCCAATATCTTGATCAACCTTTAGGGAACATCATACAATCCTCACATAGTTATAAAAGTCTCACATCTCCATGTATTTTTGTAGACTCGACCTTAATTCACTAAATAAGTGATCCACATAAATTTTGATATTCATGAAATATATGGGGGACTATCATTCATTCTGTTTAATGTTTCCTTTATATTATTTCATTGAATAATATTCCTTTTGATTTAGCCTAAGGAACTCCTTTTCCAACATAAGATAGAGTGTAGGGGGAAAATATTTATTGAAAAATATTTTCTGGAATCCTACTCAATCCATGAAGAAATTTACTCCTTATAAAATATGTTTTTGATCAGTATCTTACCCTAATCAGCTTCCTACCAAATAAATAGACTTCAAAATATGACTTTCTCATTGTTCATTCATTTTTTAATAGATAATATCTTCTCAATAGTGTAAATAAATTTTTCTATTATGACTGGATCAAAAGAAATGCTAACGGTAGCATGTCATTATTACATAAACAATTCAAACACAACATTCTCTTTCTTAAGAGAATGAGGTATTTCCCCATGGTTCAGCTTAATATTCATTATAGGAGCTGGTTGATAAAGTAATGATAGGATGTTATGAGATCCCATTCCTAACAATCATGACGTTTAATTAGGGAAATCATCACATTGACTATCACATTTATTTTTTCAATGGGTTATCCTATTTCTAGCCATTAACTAAAAAATATAAAAATACAATTTGGGTTCAAATGTGAATAAAAATAGAATACTATAAACAGTGAATGAATAACAAATAAATAAAAATTATAACCTGACTTATAATTCCCTAAGATTCAATATATATTATTCATGATAACAGAATTATCCCCATGGTTTATACTCAATTTCTCTAGTCCTTATCACCAAAAATAACTACACCTTTCTCTAATACCGATAATGGAAACCCAATCCTTGTACACATATTATTAAATGATTTCAATAAAATTTATTTGTGAAATTTAAACCATGGATAAAAATTATAGTGACTTTTTGAGACTTGGTACATAATTAAAAAACATGAAACTAAAATTAGAAAATATTTTATTTAATTTACTTTATGATATCATACATCCCTTTAACATCCTATAACTACATTGTATAACCTGGTGGAATACATAAACAAAATAGATGGGTTAAAAATCAATTTAAGAGAACAAACATGGGAATAAAGCATAATAGATGAGTTAGAATGACATAAAATGATAACATTAATGGAATTTATCATGAATAATCCAATATAATAATAACATATAGAGCACGGAATCAAATGATTATGTTTATATTAAAATGTTGAAACAAAATATAACATGACATAAACATGAGTCATGGATAACTACCTAGATAGTATAACATGGTGGACACAGTCCCATAATTTATTTGGTTTACAATATAATAATGTAAATAATGTATCATAATACTAAAAATTACCACATAAAGAATAAAGTGTATGGTATAAACATAAATGATATCCATGGAAAGAAATTTCTTTCATAATAATGTCATAAGGCATAAGAAAAGGGAATATCATCATTGTATAAAAGCAATAAAGAATTTAGATCATTATTACACATTAATAAGGGAAAACAGCATAGAAGATGATAAATAATTTACAATTGAAGTAAACACATTTAAAAATAGTGGTTTGGTAACCATGGAAATGTGGCTCTTAAGTGGGTTTTTAAGAGAAGAGGTAATGAATATTTAAAAGGGGTAAAAATATTAATAACATACATACAACAAGAAGTGAACTTAAATGGTTTTTAAAATAAGTATATTTTTTTTAAAATAATATACATTTCAAAAACATTTCATTAAGTGGTACTTCAAAATATACAATGAAAATATGTAAGTTCCCTTTAATCATCTTTTTGAAAATAATTATGAATGAAATTTCTAATACATGAATATCCCCATAAAAATAGTTTAAATAAACAAGATATATTTTTGTGAGATATATATTAAGGATATATAAGAATTATATAATAATAATGAATTGATATATTGAGGTTGGTAGATAGAGAATGTAACATAATGGAAATAAGGGGGTTTGGAAAGAAACCCTAACATATGAAACAATTTATACTAAACTTGTAGTAATTTTCATGTATAATAAAATTAGATTAATTATTAAATAAATTCAGTATATTTAATAAATTAGTTTTATTTATTACTATTTTATTAAGTTCATTTATGGTCATTTTAGTGAGTTATAGTGTTCAATTTTTTAATTCTCGGAGTGTTTTTTTACACAGTTTCAACGTCTATTTACTTAAATTAAAATTATGGAAGTTCTTTTAAAATAGGTAAAATTATTTAGAATTGAAATTATATTTTATTAATGAACCAAAAAAAGTTTAAATGTCCCCATATATCATTCGGTTTTTTGGTTATGATAATGATTTAGTTGCTAAAACATTAATGATAATTGTTCAATCTATTCCTGGCGGTTTGTCTAACCCTCGTGAGCTAGTTTATTTTTATTTAATATTATACCAATATATTGATTATATAAAATGAAATAATATATACTTTAAATATTAAAATATTATTTAACAATAATAATGATTTAATAAACAGTCATTATGTGGGTGACAAAAAAGGAAAAATCTTTATTCATGGAGACGATTAATCACCATAATATAGACAATTGATTCCTTTATTTGAATAAGAGAAGAAAAATAAAGAGGTGTAAATAATTTATATCATTAGAAATATGAAATTTCATTATATATGTGATATTTTAGGTGTTATTATTTTTTGTATTATGGAGGTTAGGAGAAGGTAGAAGAAAAAATTAAATTGAAAAAGTTGGTTTGATAAAGTTACCTCTTGAATATCACCTCCTTGAAGAACCACATAAGAAACATATAATTAGTATTTTTTAATGATAAAATATACTATTCATGGGGAAGAGGCTTGGTAATTGAATTGGGTGGAATATAGAAAATAAATTTTTCTTAGATTGTGTGAGAAGAAGTGGTGGTGAGGGTTGGTATATATAGGGGGAGGGGAGGGGTGTTCTTTATTATTATATTCATTATATTTTTATTTTGGCTCAAGACAATAAATAGTGTTGTCTCCTTTGAATAAATATATTAAATGTTAGAGGATATTTTTAACCAATGGGTTCTTATATAATCTATGACTACAAAATTTGTCTATTTATCCTATAATGTTAAATACTTGAAATTACAGTACTACACTATTTCTCTAAAATTCCACTATTTTAGAAATTTCCAAAAAATTAACCTGAACAATTTTTCAAACACCAAATTTGAAAAATGGAATCCATTTTATGAAATATTTTCTAAATATTAAAAATTAATTTTTTATGAAAAATCATCTTTTATTCGAGAAATAGTGATTCTGATATTATAATAGATTTTTTGACCCTTCTAAAATTTCATTCGGGTCTCATAAAATTAATATATAATTATTAAAAAACATACAACAAATTTATGAATCTTTTTAATGAAAATAAATTTTCTTTTAAATCATTATATTAATTTTAAAATTGTAAATACAAATTCACGTTTTAAAAAATTCTATCACCTAGTTTATCATTTTTAAAATATTTATTTACTTGTACAATGATATAATAACATAATTTTATCCATTAAAAGATACCTAAAATTAATTTTTACATTAATTGGTGATGTTAATATTCTAATTTCCATATTACTATTCTTAATGGTTAGATTACTATTCCAATGGTATGGTTACTATTCCATTGATATAGGTTTCCTTTTTTAATAAATAATTCTAATTTAAATCAATTTTTTAATTTATACATTTTCTAAAGGTTATATATTTCAATCTTTAAAATGAATATTATATTATGAATATTATGTTTTATTTTTATATATTTTTTCATGAGTGCAGTGAATCTAGTGGATCGAGAAGATCCAAATTTTCTCATTACTATTATTTTATTTTCTATTTATTATCCACTTATAAAATTTATCATTTTTACTAGTTTATTTTCAAGAATATTATCTTTCTTCCTTTATGAGAATTATTTTTTATTATTTTATTTATGTGATTTATCTATTTTTTTGCATAATTATAATAAGTGAAATTCCTATGATAAAATTCATGGTTTTTACACTGTTGACGGGGAAGCTCGATGTACAAAACATCTAAAGTCTATTTTCATTCCTTTCGTCGAATATAGGCGAACCTGGTTCTATTCCTAGGGACCTATCCCGTGTAGGTCTATATCCCTTTTCTCTTGTGGTGTAGATAATCTATATTTTACTTATTGTTGATAAATTATATATATTAGTTCTCATCCATCATAGACTACATATTTTATATCGCATGTCATGGACTTATTATATTTATCTTGAATAACTGATTAATTGTTATGTATATTCAGGGTGATATTTCATTTTCATAGTTATAATTTAGTAAAGAAACCATTACTAGTGGCCAATTGAGTTTATCTCAAAAACTATCCGGTCCATCAATGTAACCCATGAAGATTATGTAGATGCAAGCAGGGATAGGTGAAAACACCCAGATGTTCAAACATGATGGATTATAACATATTATTGGGAGAGCACTGGTCCAATTTATGGATTGTGATTCTGTTGGAGATATCAGTTTGGTCTTTTTGTTCATTTTATACATGTAATGTACATGATTTATGATTCTTTGCCTACATTTTTTATTTGGTATGATATATGACATTAAATTATTTATCATATGATACTAAATGTTCCTATTGAGGGATTTTTTTATTTTTCTCTAGATGTATATTTTTTTTCTTAATGACTGTTATTATTATTATTTTATGCAATATTATCTATTGATTACAGTAGTTCATAAATATAAATATTAAGGTATAGTATCCCCTCTATATAACTACGTACAATTTCTTCTAGTTGATACCCTCAGACGTATGAGGAGGCATGCTTGATGCCTTGTGACACATCAGCTCAGGAAACAATTTAGTGGATCTTGGGTTGGTATTTCACACTATATGGTGGGGAAACCATCAATGAGTTGTCATTATCTTCATGAGGGTATCTTTGGATTCTATAAATAGTAGGTTCCTCATATCCCTGTGAGAAAATAGATAGTGGGTGTATTCCATAATTCTCAATGATTTGTACACCTTGGCTCAATGAAGTTAATATTTGATATGTGGAATTGATTATGGTGGCCAATTATGAGATAAAATATAACTGATTCTTTATCAATGTTATACAAATCAGTGGCTCAAGGATAAGCACCAAAAACATTTGGGTTTTCTTCAACTCCATTGTTTTCCAACATGGAAGTGGTTGGAGATTTTGTTAGAACTCATGGTCGGGTTCCTACATGACCCTTAAAGGATGAATTTGATGTTAGTATTTGTTTATTGGATAATGAATTATTCTCAATTTATTACCATTCAATATATAAAAAATGTTTAGGATGTCATAATATTGTATGTGTATTATATCATCCCATTTTAGAGAATTCAATATACTATGGTGATTGATAGATATCCTTATTTCCCATCACATTTTTGGAAATTCATCATGGAATACATGGGATAAATTGTATGATTGAGCACAAAATATCATCCTTAGATGAATGCATATCAAATAAAGCTATACATATCCATGAATACATGACTTTTTCTTGAATTCTTCACTCTAGGGAAGCTTGGTATACCAACATGGGAGTAGTTGGGTTCCCCTATAACTACTTTTTCCATTCCTCCATCAACATGGAAACATTTGAGGCTTTATATAAATGATCATGTTTTATCTTTTGTTTGGGATGGATATTATAAAATATTCCATAGTTGGTCCATGTTTTATCTAAGAAATGACACTAAATATTTATTTGACTTGTTATGGAATAGTAATAGTATAGAGACAGTATACAACTTTTGTAGAAAGACGATGGTTCCCAATGTAATTTTTTGTTGATGATCAAGTATTTTTTAGTGTTTCATTTCATTTGGGATCATGGTGGCTTTTAAACTAGGTAAATATAGTTTCAAGATATGTGGGGTCATATTAGATTGATTAGAATATTCGAAATGTTTCTTTTTGTTAGGATATTCTGCCTCATTTGTTGTTGATTCGTAATTTTTTCCACATGTAATATCTGAAAAAGTATTTCTCTGACCCATATCATGTCTTGAGTTGGGAGTTCCATGATGTGGAGACTAACTTATTTGTGACTGTGCAGCAAGTTCATATTGTTGATTTTGAGAAGAATTTGACTCGTAGATAGTCCATAGCCCTGGTTCAAATGATTTATCATCATGGTTCTGATTCACATGAGACTTGGGAGCATGTGGCGATGATGAGAGATCAGTGGATACATCACATTGATATGGAATGTTCATGATATTCTTCCTTGGGGGAATAAATTTGTTTTGGTGGAGATTTTAACATAACATTTAAATCAGTCAATCACTTTTATCCTATTATTTTGATTTTAATTAATTTGGATATTGTTTGGGGATATTTTAGGAATCATTTCAAAATTATAAGAAGTTATTGTATTAGTTCATGGATAGTTCACTGTTTGGGAAAACCATGAGGGTCATCCTAATATTTTCTTTTCTATATGTTCGAGTTCACGGTTTAAGAGACTCAATTTTATTGTTTTGGTAGCATTTTCTTCTCTGGTTTTCATGATCTGTTTACTTGTATTCATGAATGGATGTTTGTTTGAAATACAGTTAAACATATAGAATTATTAATATAAATTATTAGTGAAATTACATATATATAAATGTTCATATAATGATTCTGGTTATATACCACGAGGATGACTCATTCGATGAGTTAAAAATAAATTCTTGGATTTGGCTGGGCAGTTCTATGCACAATAAACTTATTTTGTATTATTATTCCATATTATGAATGTGTAAGGATTCCAGAACATTAATCAAGATAAAATACATATATTATGATCTGGTGAAACCATTGAAAAGGTTTCATGACCAATATTGAAGATATTAATTCAAATTTAAAACACATCTTCCCTGAGTGTGATAAATTAACACATCTTACATAGTTGTTGCATTTATTGAATAAATGGAGGGAAAAAGAGAGATTATGATGAAATATTCCATAAGCACAATAAAATTCTAGTACATGTAAGGTACTATAATTATCATGGACTTCAGATTAGGGTAGATGAAAATGGAGAACAAAATAATGGAACTTTGTAAAAGAAATTTAATGAAAAGAGAAAAACGGTTCACCTCTTGAGTACTCCTCCTTTATATTCTCTTTTAGGCCTTTGTTTTTAGTCTTTTGGTGAGACTACCAGGTCATGGACGTGGGGAGAGGGTTTGGTATGAGATTTGTGTAGAATATTTTCTGGGTACAAGCTTGATAGGAGTGAAGATGAGAGGGAGATAGGGGGTTCTATAGTGAAGGAGAGGAGTGTTTTCATAATTTTTTAATCATTAGTTAATTATATCATCACAAGATAAGGAATAGTTTGTATTACTTGAACAAGAATAGTAATAAAGGAATCTGACATAGAAAAAATTGGGATTCCATTAGTAGATCATCATCAATGACTCAATAAATACATTATTTAGCATTTCTTGTAAATTATCACATTTTACTATTCACCAAAAATTCATGTATTTCAAAAAAAATCTCAAAAATTCACCCCAACAAATTTTCAACCTATTGAATCAAAAAATTAAGTACATTTTCAAAAATAATTTTCTAAATATGATTAATTAAATATTTAATTAAATCATTATTTAATAGAAATATTTAAACACTAAAAATATTCATCATCTTTTTTAAGGTGCCTAAATTCATTTATACACTCACGGGTATGGATATCATTCATAAGATTCATATTAATATTCAAACGTGTAAGTTACTATTCATAAGGGTTTCTTACTTTTAATAAGGGTAGATTACTATTCACCAAAAGTTATGTTAATTCTATCAAACTCTAAATATCATCTTAAACACAACTGTGTTTGTCAGATTTTTAAAATTCAAATCATAGAGATAGAAAATTTGTGTTTAATGGATAGGTTATGGCTATATTCTATAAGAAACCATGTTTTGTTCCATAGAGGCTCATTGATTCCTGAATTATAGGTTATCTAATAAATAAAGTGTATTTAAGAGATACATACCAAAAAATGTCTCGGGTGTTATATTATTCCATCCTTTAGAAATTTTTCCATGATATTATATGTATAAATCCCACCAAAGAGATCTGGGTGGTTCTTTTTCATAACATCCTCATGTTCCCATATTTTTCCCCCACATTCTGGTTCCTCTAAAGAACCATTAATAGATGATCTGTTTTATTTATCCACACATTCTCCCTTGAGTCAAAAATCCTGATAGGATTTTCATAGTATGACAAATCAGGTTCCAGTTTTATTTCTTCATAGGTGAGTACATGAGTTGGGTATGGCTTGTATTTCTTCAAAAATGACACATTGAACACATCATGAACTTTGGAGATACATGGTGGCATTGATAAATGGTAAGGTAAAGCTCAAATCCATTCCAAATTTTCAAGTTGTCTGATGTACTTGGTGCTCAATTTCCCTTTCTTACTGAACCTTAAGACACCCTTCCATTTAGATGCATTTAGAAAGACATGATCTCCCACTTGGAGTTCCAAATCATTTCTCTGCTTGTCAACATAACTCTTCTTCCTACTTTTGGAAGCTTTAATATGGGATTTGATATTCTACACCTTTCTCATGGTCTCTTCAATAAGTTTCGGGCCTATATGTTTCTTCTCACAAACATCATCCAAACAAGATGGAGTTCAACTTCTCTTTCCATATAATTATTCATATGGAGCCATTTGAATACTATAATGGTAACTATTGGTGTATGAAAATTCCACCGAAGGAAATTATTGATCCCATATACCATGGATGTAATGAGGGAATAATCTCAACATATTTCTAGATTTTGAATTGTCCTTTCAAAATGTCCATCATTTTGGGGGTGATAATTAGTACTCATATGATGCTCAGTATTCAAAGCTATCTAGAGAATTTTCCAGAATTTTGATGTAAACCAGGGATCTCTTTCTGACACAATTGATAGAGTTTCACCATGAAGTCTTATGACTTCATTAATATATTGTTATTCTAGGTTCTCAATTTGTAAATACTCTCTTATTGGAAGGAAATGTTCTGATTTTTTGAGACGATGTACAATCACCCATTTTGCATCATTCCTTTTACATGTCCTTGGTAGTATGGTGATAGAATCCATCATAATTTTATCCCACTTCCACATAATAATATGTAGATGTTTCATCACTCCATTGGTATGTTGTCTCTCTTCCTTCACATGTTGACAAACTAGACACCTTGACATATAGTCAACAATTCCAATCTTTATATTATCCCACCAAATATACTCCTTCAAATCTCTATACATCATGGTTCTACCCAGTTTCATAGTGAAATTCGATCTATAAGAATATTCTAATAGTTCCCTTTTTAGGTCAAGTACTGATGGAATGTATAAACTCTTCCCAAATTTCATAACTCCTTCCACATACATGAAGTCTTCCAATCTCCCATCCTTGACAACATTAATTTTCTTTTGCAGAATCTCAAGATTAGATTGAGAGCTTTTTATCTTCTCTAATTAAAAAGGATTACCAATAATTTTAAATATCAATGATTTTTCCCTTTCCTTGACAAATCTCATATCCATATTTAGTATATCCAAGAATATTGGATATCTCTTAATCCTCATTTGAGTCAGAAGTACGAGATCATTCCTACTCAATGCATGTGACACCATATTTTCGTTTCTCAGGTGGTAGTGTATTAAACAATCATAATCTTTGAGTATCTATATTGATCTCCTTTGCCACATGTTGAGTTTTGTTTTTGTTAAAATGTATTTTAGACTCTTGTGGTCTGTATAAATGTCACATAATTTTACATAGAGATAATATATCCATATTTTCATAGAAAAGATTACGGCGGCTAACTCAAGATCATGTGTTGGGTAATTTTTCCCCAGAGTCTTCAACTTTCTTGGTGCATAAGCAAAAACTTTATCATTTTTCATATGGACACAACCCAGTCCATTGATTGATGTATCGTTGTATATTATAAATCCATCACTTCAAAATGGAAGAGTCAAAATTGGATCATTGACCAATCTTCATTTCAATTCCTTAAATCATTTTGCACATTATTTTTTCCACACAAACATAACTCCTTTATGTGTGAGCTTGGATATCAGGTTATCCAGTCATGAAAAATTCTGAAAGAAACACAGATAGTATCCTTCTAATCCAATAAAACTGTGTTACACAATTATGTTTGTTGGCATGGGTCATTTTTGGATTGCCTTTTTCTTCCCAATATCAACTTGGATTCCATCCATAGAGAAAATATGGCCTAGAAAAGAAACTTTTTGAAGCTAGAATTCGAACATGCTAAACTTCCCATATAATTCATTCGTTGAAGAGTTTTCAGAATAATCCTAAAGTGGTACTCATGGTCTTCATTTATTTTTTAGTACACCAGGATATAATCAATGAATACCACAACAAAGTTATCATGATATTCTTTGAAAACTCTATTAATTAAATCCACGAAAACAGAGGGTGCATTAGTCAATAAAAAATAAATCACAGTAAACTCGTAATTCCTATACCTAGTTTGAAATGATGTCTTAGGAATATCTTCCTTCCTCACACACAACTGAAGATATCTGGATATAAGGTCGATCTTCAAAAAGTATTCAGCTCCAAACATTTTATCAAATAAACCATCAATCTGGGGCATTGGATTCTTATTCTTTTATATAATAGCATTTATTTCCTTATAATCAATTCATAGCCTCATGGATCCATCTTTCTTCCTGAAAAAGAGGACAGGGGCTCCCTATAGAAAAACACTAGGTCGGAAAAATACATTTTTCACTAAATTAGTCCAGTTATTTATTTAGCTCCACCAATTCCGTGGTGGTAATTATATAGGTAGTCTTTCAAATAGGTCTTGCACCAGGAATTAAATCAATAGAATACTCAACTTCTCGCTCTGAAGTATGTCCAAGTAAATCCTCTGTAAATACATCAATGTATTTTTTCACTATATGAACAACATAAATTGAATGATTTCTTTCCTCACCCATAAATATTTGGTCCTCTTCCTCTCCATGAATTTCATTCAATATATCTATTGGGGTAGGATCTAGATATGAATCAGGTGTCGAGGTCTCTGTTCTAAAAATAAGTTATTCTATACCATTTTCAATAATTGTAACTTCATTTTTCTTGCAATAAATTATTGCATCATAGTCTTACAGCCATTTCAGACTAAGAATTATTCCAAAGTCATTAATTAGTTTTATGATAAGATTAGTAACTAAATAATGTTTATATGTCATGAGGGGGACTAGTTGACATGTCGTAGTTACAATGATGCAACCCCTAGGAGTTTTGATTGATAACTCATTTATTAAACCAAATTGGACATGTCTAATTTTCTTGGGAAATTGGGAAGATATAAATGAATTCCATGATCTAGAATCAAATAAAGTGTTTTCTATGTTTGAGGAAACAATTAATGTACCTACCACCACATCATTAGGAACTTTAACATCCACGGTTGTAATTTCATAAGCTCTCCCTTGCTCTCTTGGCATTTTCTGAGGCATGTTTCCTTGGAATTTAGGTAAATCATTTTTATAGTGTCCCATATCTCAACAATTGAAGAACTAAACATTATTAAATTGTTTCTTCCCCTTTCATTCATGAGACCATTGACACTTTTCTCTAAAATTATAGCAGACTCCCATGCCTATCAAGAATTTCCCAAGATGATTCTCCCTACAGTTCTCGCATAATGGGAATTTCTTCATTCCCTAGTTCTTTATTGGTGTTTCACCTTTCTATTCATTATCAGAGTACCACTTTTTATCTTGGATTCCCTTGAACAAATTTGATCTAGAAAATTCCTTCTTTGTTTTGAAGGAACTTGATACAATTTCATCTTTTGATGAAAATGTTTTAGAAGCCAGTGCACTTTGAAGACCTGGATTAAGACCATAAAAGAAATGATCAATCTTGTCTGCTGAGTAACACATATAATCTATGGCATAACTATTTATCCTTTTGAAGGTATCCTCATACTCTGCAATACTGTCTTATTCCCTTTTATTTAAGAAGATGAATTTACTCTTCATTAGGGTTCGTTTCCCACGAGGGAATTATTTTTTGATGAATATTTCCTTAAAATTCCTCCATTATATATATTCAATTTATTCTTCCTCTGTGGTATTCTGAATCAAGGACCACCATTGATCAGTGTCGCCCTTGAGACAATATACTTCCAATACTACCTTTTCATTTTCAATGCATCTTAATGCCATGAATATCTTTTCAAGGGACTTGATCCATTACTCAGCAACCACTAGATTATTAGTCCCCCTGAATGATGGGAGATTTTTTTGCATGAAATAGTCCAACACAGGTGTGTAAGGGTAATTCTTTACAACTTGAGTAATTTTTCCCAATATGGTCATGATTTGATCTTCTCCATCATTGACTTTGTTCACATGCTCAGTTGGGATATCCCTACAGTAGCCCTGAGTATTGATTCTACTTCTTCCATTATATTCCATTTCTAAATAATGGAACACCCTAGATTGGGGTGTGAATCAGAATGTATAATCTTATCCTAGAAAAATACATAGCGTAAATTGATATCTGATGCATTTCAAATCCCATAATTAGAAAAGTTGTTTCTTTGAGGAATAATTTACATTTAAATCCTTTATAATGGATTTTAATGAAAATATGATTTATCCTGAGCATTTTTTCCAAGAGTGACGTAACCATGGGGGAATCAATTAATGTTGTCATGTACCAGGATACCCCAGGTCAAGCCCGAAACTCCTGGTCAGAGCATTCACTCCTAGGTAAATTTGTTCCAGAGCCACCTCTACCTACTAGAATCCAGATAGGGATGTATTTTCATGAAATATTTTCATAATATATTACTTACCAAAATACTAGGACTTTTTTTGTATGTTAATCCTCAAATAGTACCTTAGTGCTTTGTTCCCTAATCTAATTTTTCTAATCTAGCTTCCATTTTTTCAACTAAACCTTCCAATGATACCAACATTAATGCCCCGAACCCTCTAAACTGGAGTCAGTTCATCACTTGTAATATTGTCATGGTTAGAAGGAATGAAAATCTTGAAGGAAAGATCAGTTCAGTTATATTGAAGAGACTAAATACATAGATGTAACTCAAAATAAGAATTGGAAAGGTTACAATATATGATACATAACAAAAACAAAATACTGTATCCACAAGAACTCAACAAATGATCTCTTCTTTTTCAACTGTTGAATGTAAAAAATGAAAGGGGTGAGCTCAAACGCTCAGTGAGGGTTACAAATGGTGGAAGCATGAATCAATAATAACTGAATTGTTAACAATTTGACACAATCAATATTGCATGGTGAGTAAATGAAAAACTCACGCCATTAATAAACTGAGATGAAACTACACCCATAGATTTTATCATAGCGAAAACCTCATGAAACGTAATAACTGATAATGAATAAAGATAACTATTATTAGTAGGATGTCATGTATTTGGTATATGATACCATAATACCATTAAAAAGTTTTAGTTTGATGGGTAGAAACCCGTCTTATTTTTGGAAACAAACTCGAAGGGTTTGTCGCCAATTGATTTGTCTCATGAGACCTACCGATGCATAGAGGGTCTATAGTGGCCCCCACACTCCTAGGCATCCAAATAATTTTTTATACATAGATTAAACACAATAAATATGACTTTACATTATTCTTATAGAATAGAGGATACAGATTCATCAATATTTCCACAGTCAAAACAACATTCAATATAAATATCATAAGTAAAATGGTATAGGACTTAGAAAATAATCATATCCATGATATGATAATATGGATATATAAATGGAAAATAATTCAATCGAAATGTGATCTCAAAACGGAATTTGGTATACCACAGAATAAATATTTGGTGCACAATACTAAGCAAGTCACAATGAAGTGAAAATTGAGACAAAGCTTGTTACCACATTGTAATCAATTGATTCGTATGACCAAAAGTAAATAACCACCAAATGAATCACAAAATACATTGAATATAAATAGAATCATTATTATATTAAACAAATGGCAGTAAAACTATACCTCATATAATTAATAAGAGGCGAATAATGGAAATCCCAAATAATTTTATGTGAGATGAGAACACCCCTTACAAACATTTCAGCATGGTAACGACTGTTCTTGCGACAGCTTAATGAGATGTAAAGGGGAACACCATTATTTATATTTCATAAGGGAATTATTGGATAGGTGCGGAATCAAACTCCATCACAAGGCATTAAATATAAAAAAACACAACATAAGGGAGATTCATGAAAAAAAGTGGGAGAGAGGATCCCTTACCTTATGCCTGAAGGTGTTCTTGATTGTCCTTAAAGATATGAATAATAAAATTCTTCTTCTTTAATTAATATTTGCAGAACCTAATCAACATGTAGTTGATATTTTATAACCTTATTAGGTTCATTAATGCCCTTTTGATGGGATATGAGATTCAATTCTATTGTTTTGGTATCATTTTCTTTTTATGATTTCTTGATCTGTTTACTTGTATTCAAGAATGGATGTTTGTTTGAAATATGGTTAAACATCCAGAATTATTAATATACATTATTAGTGACATTAAATCATTATAAATGATCATATAATTATTCTGGTTATATACCATGATAATGACTAATTCGATGAGTTAAACATAGCTTCTTGGTTTTGGCTTGGCGGTTTTGTGCACAATAAACTTGTTTTTGATTGTCATTCCATATTATGAATGTGTAAGGATTCCAGAACACTGATCAAGATAAAATACATATATTATGAACTATTTCTACCATTGAAAAAAATTTGATGACTAGTATTGAAGATAATAATGAAAATTGGAAACACATCTTCCTTGAGTGTGATAAATAACACATCCTGTGCGATTTTTAAATTTATTTTATAAAAGGAGGGAAAAAAGAGAATATGATGAAATATTCCATTAGCACCATGAATATCGAGTAGATGTATGGTACTGGATTTATCATGGAATTTGGATGATGGGAGGTGATAATGGAGAACAACAGAACGTAACTTTGTATAAGAAATTGAAAGAAAAGAGAAGAAAGGTTCACCTCTTGAGTACTCATCCTTAAGAATCTATTTAAGGCCTTTTTTGCCTTTTGATGAGACCAAAACGTCCTGGACGTGGAGAAGTGGCATGGGAAGATATTTAGGCAGAATATTGTGAAGACACAAGGCTTGAGAGGAGTGAAGTGAATAGGGAGTGACGGGGCGGGATTATATTGGAGGAGAGGAGGGTTTTCCTAATTTTTTAGTCATTAGTTTATTATTTCTTTACAGGACTAGGAATAGTAAGTATTAAAAGACCATGAACTATAATAATTTCATGTGACTTCAAACCAATTGAGCTTACATTAGCAGATCATCATTAATGACTCTATAAATCCCTTATTTAGCATTTATCGTAAATTATGTCATTTTCCTAGTCAGCCAAAATTCAAGTATTTCATAAAAATACCCAACATTCACCCTAACCAATTTTTGATTTTTAGAATCCAAAAATGATGTAAATTATTCATAATAATTTTCTAAATATGATTAACTAAATATTTAACTAAATCATTATTTAATAGAAATATATAAACCCTGAAAATATTCCACTTCATTTTTAAGGTGCCTAAATTCATTTATACACTCGAGGGTATGGATACAATTCATAAAAGTCATATTACTATTCATAAGGGTAAGTTACAATTAATAAGGGTAGGTTACTATTAATAAGAGTAGGTTACTATTCACCGAAAATTATACTAATTCTGTCAGACTAAAAATATCATCTTGAACAAAACCGTGTATGTCAAATTTTTAAAATTCAAATCACAGAACTAGAAAATTAATGTTTAATGCCTAAGTTAGTGCTATACCCTATAAGTAACCATGTTTTCTTCCATTAATGCTCAGTGAGCCATGAAATATATGCTATCTAATGAATACATTGTATTTATAAGAAACATACCATAAAATGGTTGGGGTTTATAATAAGATTGTTATATAATAAATTGGATTTCATATTTAGAACCAAATGGAACAAATTATCTAATAATACTAAAAATATTGTAATAAGAGATAAGTAATATAGGTTAAAAAACTATTTATATTAGCGATAACCGAAATGGATAAATACGGTAAACTTAAAGGATAAGGAATAAATTTTTAAAAACATGTGTTTTTCGAGGAGGGTGGTCGAATATATCCAATATATACTACATTAATTAAAAAAATGGAGGAACTATGGGTGATATTGACATCCCATTATTGAATAGTTGTGGGTATTTACAAAAAAAACAAAACTCTTTCTCAATTTTAAAAGTGCACTCACTCACATAACTTATTCACCTCAATAAAGCAATTTGGAATGAAAAAAACCAAAACATTCACTCCAAAAAATCCTTATACATGTTTTATATCTTATTTTAATCTCAAAATATAAACCCTATAGTACTAGATAAGATATAAAAATGGGGTTGTTCTAGGAGATGATAATTATCATCACTAAACTCTTTCTTTTTTTCTTCTTCTCTTACAAACATCATTAATGCCTTAATAATTCTGATATCAAAAACACTAGTTTATTCCATATATTTTGATTTTATTATGTTAATATAATATCCTACATCCACTTCCAGATCCATAAAATGGGAAATAAAACCATCATTCATGTGTATGGCGGACAACTGCCCTGCGGATAGATGTAATTTGTTTTCCATAATTTCCTCTCACAGCTATTTTTAATGATAGAATTAAAATATATAGAAGATATTTCTAACATATATATACTTATTTAATTATGATATCTCATATAACTTCTTGATTTCTCTTCTGTTTGGTATATGATAATGTCTCTCATGTGTGTGGAGGACTACCTTCTTGAGAAGCGATGTGATTTTTTTTTTCAATAACACATTTCATAGAAGATGAAAAGCTTATAATTAATGAATATTTCTGAGATATCATAAATAATTATTATATTAATCAAATATTTATCATTTTTATGATATAATATATCATTTTATTTCTTTTATTTTGACTCACCGAAAAATGATAATGTCGTTCATTCGTACGTGAAGACATCCACATCCACAAAGAGATATGAATATTTTTTCATCACCACATCACAAGGATGTTATATCTATATATATTAGTATATTTTGTGAAATAATATGGTAATTATGATATTTTTATATTTATTTAAATATATAAAAATAATTACCTCTTTTCTATAATAATCATTGAAAATTGGAAATGTTACCCATGCATTTATAAACCTACCATCTTCATAATTGTAATGTTATTCATTTTTCATAACCATTTTTAATGATTGGATTTAAAAGTATAGTTAATAAATTAGCATACTAAATATGTAATTGTTATTATTCTATATATATTTAAATAATTCCATTTTTGACTAGAATTAGATAACTAAATATATTTTGAAATAATAAACTGAATATCCTCAAAATAATCAACATGGAATTAATTGATTATGTATTAAAAAATTCCGTAAAAATAGTTAAAATTAAGAATTTAATTATATGGTATAAAACATGTAAAAGTTACTAATAAAAAAATTAATTGATATAATTTTATTATAAATTATGTTAAGGGATGCCATGGAAAGTCTAGACTCGAGGTAAGGGACTTCATCCCAATTATCCTTCAATTATGCATATTTTAATGTTATGAATGTAATTTATTTAACATGGTTCATATGATACAACATTTACATGAAATATCAAGAATAATTTATAAGTAATTTTATTTTATGTTTCAATTTGAATTATTATTTCCATGGGAATTCAATTTAAAATTTCCCATGTGCTAAAGAATATCATAACTTTATTTATTTTCATTGGGTTATATTACTTTTTCATAGTATTTAATATTCAATTATCATATATTTAATGTATTTTTAATATTATATAATTTATTTACCCTTTCTAATTTTATTTTAATTAGATACTAGAAATAAATTCATTGAATTATTCTCACACCAACATTATGATCATTTAACGTGTTTCTAGTCTCACATTGTCATCTCTGGGACACAAGTTATGTTATACACCTATATTATTTTATATGTTTTTTACTAAAAAAATTGATATATTGTACCCTAAATATCATATTATTAATGGTATTTAGGGTTTAATTTTTATTTATTCTTTCATAGGACGTACGATTGAAGAGTTACCAAAGATCCAAAGCATTTATGTTACAATCTTCTTTTTAATCTGGATTTTTTACGCCAGAATTTACAATGGAAGAAATTATTGGTTCATTTTCTAATAAAACCCTTTGATTTTATTTTTTTCATATTATTTATTATGATTTCATGTAATAATAACATTTTACACTATCTGTTAGTCAATCTTATTTAAAGAAAATGAATTTAAGAAATTCATACATCATTTATCTCATCCATAAAAAAAAATTTACTTCCAAATCCATTTTTCTAAAATTGTTTTCAAAAATATTTTACTATAATTGTTTAAAGTAATTTATTACAAATAAATATATTTAAAAAAAATTAAAATTAATATTTTAATCATTTTCAAAATGATTAAATTTTTATATTTTACCAAAAATATGAAAGGAATCATTGTTTTTAATGTAATCAGTATGAAAGGAACATTCCTACTATCATGACCACTCAATGTTATCATTATCATTTTTTATGTTTCAATGGTTATTTTCTTATAAAATCAGATATTTAATGTTTGAGAATGTTTTAAATTTTGAATAAGTGTTTTTAAAATGTAAATTATATTTTCCTTATTAACTTTTTGAACTTATCATTCGAAGTCATTTTCTATATAAGATGAAATCCATTAGATATACTCAATATGAAAAGGCTATTTTAATTCGGAATATTTTGTAATGATCATTTAATGGAATTTACCTTCACCAAAGTCAACAATAATTAACGTTATTACGCTCTTTTGGGATTTTTTGAAATGATATTATTCAAATTATTTCTTATGATTGTTGATGATTGTTTCAATATATTTTCAAGGTACTAAATTCATTTACAATGGTAAATGAGGTAATTAATTTTATAATGATTTTTTTCAAGTTTTACTTATTTTTGGGTTACTAGAAATTATTTAATAATGGTTTCTCCCCATTGTAGATCGCATGTGATACTGATATAGAATATACGAAGGGGTGAGTCCCATTATAGCACATGAAAAATGATAGTCTGATACAAATTATATTAATGCTTGATACCCATTGTATATCTCAAATTAAATTGGTAATGATTTTGTTCAATATAGATTCATATTAGAATTTGTTCATATTCTTATTCCATATTTAAGTATTTTGTAAGGTTTTCATGATGATGATGATGTCCCAATGTTCTAAAACATTTCAGTTATGCTTGATATAGGATTTAAATGATTCTTTTTATCTATATTGGAATCCCATGGATCATTGTTATATATTATCATATCTCATGACATTGTAAAGTATTTTTTTCCTGACACAAGTTTATTTATCCAGGATTTATGGGTATTAGTTCTCTTATGTTGGGATCAGGCACGTTGATTATATAATCATACCATTATGCTCTTCTTATACTCGATGATTAAATTCAATTGTTATTATTAATGTTTACCCTAAATATTTATTTGATCTCACATTTAATATATTTGTTTTCCAATTTATCAATAATTAAGTGAATTTATTACATCTATATGGGTTTCATGATGATGATAATGATAATGTAATACAGAATTTGAAAAGATGGGTATAGTTGTTAAAATACTATATTGAGTTCATGAGTTTTATTAATGTAATAATTTTTCCTAATTATACATAACTATAAGCTTAAAATATCTTTTGGTATGTAGGTGATAAAATTTTTCCATTTGATGTTTTAAGGCCTAAGTGGTAAAAAATAGGGTCAAATTTATTATTATCAAAGATAGAAATGTAGAGATTATAATTTTTTACAAGATATAGGAGTATAGGTTCAAGGATACTATTATAATTCTATTATTTTATGTGTTTCAATACTCTAATAATTTAAAATTGGTAATCATAATTCCTGATATGTGGTTTTTATTATTCAAAGGATTTATCACAAAATCTCTAATCCCTTTAGGTTTCTCATTAGTAAAACCTATGTACTATCTGTGAAATCCATTGTTAACTTGGTTCCATCTAAAATAATAAATAACTAAAAACAAAAGGAGTTAATCATGATTGATGAATAATTAAAACCTTTATTCTATGAATCATTCATAATAAATCATACTCAAAGTGGTTTACTCTTTTGAATTATTACATTAGATTTTAGTACAAACTAAATTACTCTTGGTTCAATATAGATTAAATTTTCTTGTGTTCACTCAAATACCATAAACTAAATCCTTTTATATAATTAATAAACTGTAATGAAATAAAAATAAAACGCAATTAACCAAATCTTTTATCCAATGAGTGTGAAAAAATCTATGTATTTATGCCTTATTGTCATGGAGGAGTTGAAAATCTGGATAATGCCTAATCTTCTATTTTTAGGGTTTTTATGCAAAGTTAAGTCGGTTATGATTCTATCATACACCTGTAGTATCGCTAATGGAATGTAATTTCTCATAGAAACACACAACTTCAACGTTAATCAGTGGTGGTACTATTGATCAGCGGGTACTGTAGTGGCAGAAAGGCACTATAGCGGGGGTAGGGTACTATAGTAGCGGCTGGTACTATAGCAGTCGGGTTACTATTCACAGAATGGGACTTTGGCCAAAATTTTGGGCATACGGGAAATGTAATGGGCTACATACCCATTTCTCTTTCAGGTTATATGATGGGTCTACCTCTACCCAGTTAAAAGAGGTATTTTCTTTTCTTTAATAATAATATGAGGCTTCAACCCCAACCTTTAAAAAAATATCCATCGGGATTTTATTAATGTAATATTATCACAATCCCTAAAATTTTCAATATTACCTCCACTAACCTAAAGGTTTCTAGTTTCTTCTAAAATTATAGTCAAATTTCACAAATCAAACCTTAAATTATTATCAACCAATATTTTAACATCACGTGTTATCTAACCCATCATTCGATTCTAACTACGGTACCCTACACTATTACACCTAGTTTAAATTCTCATAGACTCTTTATATACAAACAAAATTTCTATTAAACTAGAGAAAAGAAATTTTAACCGTAAAAAAATTTAATAACTCTAGAAAATTGTGATTCACGTACACTCAAAGGGACTTTTAGGATTAGAGTTTCAGAGATTTGGAAAAAACAATTAAAAAATAAATCCCATGTATATGTATTCATTTTAATACTCTCCCATTGTATCTGAAACTACTTAATCTATGATATGTCTTCATCATTTTTCAAAAAATTCCACCCAAGAGATTAAATTTAACTTATCTTGTGTAATACAATCCTTCATAACATGGGGAAGTGGAAACATAATAAGGGGTGAGATAAAATTCTAATTAAGAGTAAACATAAATGAAAATAATCAAAAATCATAAGTTATCATAATATGATCATAAATAATATAAAAATAGATAATCCAAACAAATTCTTCATCAAAATAAACTATGATAAAAAAATATCCATAGTATTAATGTCTATAAGTAATTACATGCATAACAACAATTGATTACTTTTAATGAAATTAAAAATTATATCGAACTAATTCCATTCCTTCAGCCAAAAAACAAGGTCTTAAAAATCTTGATCTTACAGTCAAGCATCTGTTTTACTTTAATATTTTATTCTAGGTAAGCGTACAACAAATTATCTAATATTAATTTTTCCCCTGATACGTATAGTTTCATCAAGAGGCTATATAAAATTGGTCTCTACTCATCAATACTTTTAGTATAGTGAATTCATTATAAAGAAAGATATGAATACAAATACATTCAAAATTAACCATTAAAATCAACAAACATCCATATGGATATAAAAACAAATAAAAATTAAATGCATTTATAGTTAATAAATGGGATAACATGTACATTACCAAAATAGATATAGAATATGGATAGTTTAATAATAATTAATTGTTGTGGCTTATTAAACCATAGACATCGGTTTTGAAATGACAATTATAAAAAATTTCAATATTTCCCCAATCAAAAAATTAATAGATTTATATGTAAGAATCCCTAAACATAAATCCATATAGAGTATTTTTTATATAGTTTAGTAAATAATTTCCCTACTCAATCAATATATGGAATCTAGTTTAACACCTGGTAGTTAATGTAAGGAAATATACACTTTCCACAAAAGAAAATTCATTATGGTAAAAAATATTCCTATAATAGTGGAAGATTTGGAAAAACAATGTTATTGACGTGTTTTCACTATTTTAATCCCCTAAAATAATTTAGAATAATAAAATTTTAAATTTAATCCATTACCAACATATAGAACATAGAAATGAAACAATTTATGAATAAGAATGAAATTTCAATGCAGTTAAATTGAGATACAAAACACCTTATTATATTGAAAATATAAGAAACACAATAACATGACATGGATAATATAAAATTAATATAGAGTTCAATTCAAGATATTAATTACAATTTATTGTAATATTAATGTTAATTCACCCTATAAATTAAAATATAGGTGGAAATATCCTGATTGTGTCATGGAATTAGGAAATGGATAGAGAGACTCTTCTGACAGTACCAAATTTTGAATCAAAACCTCTTATATGACATGATTTAAAATTTGAAATTAAATACCATGAATACTGACATGATAGTGATATAAAATTTTAAGGGGGTATTATGCACTTATTAAAAACAATAAATGGTTTATAATAAGAAATATGTCTTAAGGGGTGAAAATTTGAGTCCATAAACCCTTACGACATTAAAAAAATTCAAATCCAAAACCCTTAATGGATATAATTTCTAATAAAACATTGAATATCCTGAAAAATTATATGACCACAATAGAAAATAGTCAAAAACATTTATATACACCATTCCATAGAAAACATGGTGTATGATAAGAAATATGTCTCAAATAGTGAAAGTTTTAAGAAAATAAACCCTTATAAGTAACATAATCACAGAGGTATAAACCATTTAATAATGAGGTTATAAACATAAATTATGAAACCCCAGATAATAAGGATGAAATTAAATACCATGTATTCCTTAGTTTTAATAAATCAATATTGAAAAAATAATGTTTTAAAAATAATTTATGTAAGTATGTGGAAAAAAATTGAGTTAGAAACAAACCATAATAATAACATAATCATTGAGATTAAAATCATTTGATAATATATTTTGAAGTTAAAATTATAGAACCAAAAAATTTTGAAGAGTTAAAATAAATTTTATCCATTAAGTATAATAATAATTCATGGAATAATATATTTTCAATTTTTATGTTTGTAACTCAATTGAAGATAATTTATTTCGCAAAAACCCTTACCTTGTTCTTGATTGACTCAGTTTACGAAAATGACATCCTAAATAATAAAAAAAAAATTATCATATTCCATAATATGATCATTATTAATATATAATTAATTTAATATAGATCTTTTCATCATATCAAACTTATTTTTAATATGGTTTTATCTTATGTTTTCTAGAAAATTGAATCAGTGTCAGATTATTTCGGTAATATTTATAGTCAAAGAAGATATATTTTTAATTATTAAAATACTTAATATAACATTTATAGAACAATAAAAAAATAACTATTTTATTATTAAATTATAATAATTTTATTATTTATTTTCTAATACACATCCTGATATAGTTTTATAACATAATTAAATTATTTGGTTAAACCAACCAAAATTAGGAACACAATATTTATCAGTGTGTCAGTAGTGTTAATAAAGTTTATAATATCATTGTAATAGATTAATAATGATATTATTTATATTTACCAATTTTTTTGAATTTAATTTTCTATTATTTTGATAATTAAATAAAATCAATTAAATAAATTTAAATTGTTACTTCGTGGAAGCGGTATTCCACAAAATAATCATTAACATTATTTTGTTTTTCTAAGTGGAAATGAGGAATAAATAATGGTTGTTCCATTTATACAATTATAATTAATTAAAATAATTAAAATATTTTATTTTATTTACTATTTTTATGTATGTCTTAAATAATAAATATTATGATGAAAAGTATAAAGATTAAGAATTACTAATTTTGGACGTTAATATTTCTCTTGAAAGTCTCCTTTGAAATGAAGAGATTTGGATAATTAATTGTGACCATTGGCCTTGGAACATAAGAGATTATCTTATTAAGATATGAAATCTATATAATCATGAATAAAAAATAATGAATGGTTACTTAAATAATATATCGAAGTGTCTACATTTATTTGTGAGGAAAAAGTCTATTCTGTGAACAAACATTTTTTTATGAATAGGGTGAAACTATTTAGGGTTAAAAGTTTAAAAAAATTATAAATTCTAGGTTTTGCGGTTATATTCATCTAAATTTTATTATAAAGTATTTACATGTGTGTTTTAAAAAATTTGGAAGCCATTTGTTATTATATTTTAACTTTTATCTTCTTTTACCAGAGAAACTTGTTTTTACACATGTAACTTTCGTTTTACTAAACATAAAAAAACTCGCATTAAATATTTATAGATTTATGAACATAAATTAAATATCCGTATAATATAATTTCATTCCTATTTGACTAAAAATTAAATTTCGTATTAACACATTTTAAATATAGGAAAAAATTGTAGACAACTTCTTTTTTCACTATTATGGGTTCTTAATATTGATAAGCGTTGATTACCAATTGAATGAGTGATCATTTATTTAAATATTAGATTAAAAATATTTAAATTAAATTTAAATAATATATTTAGTAATATTATTTTATAAAAATTACACAACATTAGTAAAATGACTCTCTAAATGGAGGTGTGCTATAATTATCACAATTGTTAAGTTTAATCCTAATAGTCATTATTTTATGAATAAAAATTAAATTTAAAATTTTAAATATTATGAAAATGTGGTAATAAAATTAAAAGTTATTTTTTATTTAATTTATATATGTGACGATAAATAATATTTAATATAACTAGAAAAAAACTTTTTTGGAGTAAATATTACTTATTATTCCAAATCATTAAACATGAGTTTTATAAATTTAAAATATTTTTAAAAATAAATTTAATTTACTTTATAAATATATTACATAACAAATAAAATAATTCAAAAAAATTTAGGAAATAATTTTATTATAATAATTTCCTAAAACTCTGAGTATTAGAAAAATAAGTGTTTATTAATATTCACATAAAATCATTTATTTCAAAAATATTCCAAAAATTAATCACCATATGATATAGTTATGATGAATAAAAACCTAAATATAATATTATCAACCTAAAACTATAATATTTAAAATATTCACTTTAAAATAAGGACATAAATATCTCAGGACAGATCTTTTCATATTACAACAATTATATATATATTTTATTTTTATTCTTATTTCCTTTGAATTACTAATAAAATTTGGTGTTAAACTATTATTCATGTAAGAATATCATATATCAATAATATATTTATTATTATAAAATATATTTCATAAAACCGAACTTTATAAGGGAATCATTTGACATCATAAATCATTCTAATTACATACATAGCTATAGTAATTGAATTTTAATATTTCCTAAGTCTTAATAAATGACTCTCCTTCTATTTCAATATATATTTAATAATATAGTTGCGTCTATTTAAACATGTCATTATATGGATACATAATAATGATTTTATACTATTCTATAGTTCATTTGGTTTTGGTGTTTTTTATCATATACAATTGTATATATTATCTCATAAAAGAATTTATAATCTAAAATAGGGGGTTACATATTCCAAGAGTTTTCTAAATTTCTCACTAGTAAATAAAAGATATTAAAAACATTATAGGGAATTTATTATCTTTTTATTAAGTAATTATTACTCATTTTATATATTTTACTAAACAATGTAAACATTATTATATGATCATTATACTTCAACAGGGATATTCATGAATGATACCATCAACCATGTTTCTTATGATAGATTTAAATCATGTTTTTAGTGGTTTTTGTGAAACTCATTTCATTCCACATGTTAATTAATAAATTATTAAATTATTCGTATTTTCTTTATCATGTGGAACACATCTAAATGGTTTTCATTTTATAACAGGTGGTACTGTAATTATATAGTCCTATAATGCATTGGATAAATATTTATATCACCTCATTAAGGGATTTAGCAGTGAACCAAATCAAATAAATTTTAAAGGGAATGAGGAGTGAACCCAATCCACAAAGGGACTATGTCAAAAACATAATGATGGTACTGGAAGTGGGCCTTCTAAAAAGAAATGAATTCTTAGTCTTTTTTTGCAATAATCATATTCTATGTTTTTATGACTATGTTATGGTTTCATGGATCATAATTCTTTATTTATTCTTCCAAACCCCTATAACCCATTTCATCATTTATACCAAAATCATTATTTTGTGACTCACGATTTTGTGATCTATGTTTTATAGCGTATGCTTATAATTTTTTATGTATAGAATCACGATTATGTTCTCATAATAACATCGACATCTAATACGAACTTATGGATAATGATTGTTCTCTCTTATGTGTACCATTATAGATCATAGGATCTCACCTTTTTATTATGTTTTCAATCCCTTGGTTATGAATATGATTATTATGTATAATGTGTCTATAAGGGTATCATGTGAGAAGACTGTGTTTTTTAAATATTAAGCATATATTTCAAAATATTGAAATAATACTCCTAATATCCAAAGACACCAAATAATTTCATTTTGAGATTTTGTGATTTTCTTGGATAAAATTCATAATTATGAAGATTATGTAATATATATGTACATTAAGCTTTGTTCCTCTCACTTTTGGTCAAATAATATGTGAAAAGTGTTTATTTATTAATATATACCTTGGAGTTCAGATATATGGTAACTTAGTTTTTATTAGAGGGGAATATATTTATTTTTTTGATTACATTTTGATGAATAAGATGATGAATCCTAAAAGAACCAAAATAAACCAAAATTAATAAAGAATAATCCTATAAAATTATATTCTAAAATGGATTTTCTTAATTTACGACATCCTAGGATCAATTTACATAGTCATATGATTTCTTAATCTGATCAGTGTTTCAGGACACTCGTAGTAACTATTTTGGTTTTAGTAAATTATGAAGCATGGAATCCATAAATTTGGGAAATGATAGGTATGTTGATCCTATAAACATTTTATATGATCCATTTTTTTAAAATTGCATTCAATTTTGAAAATTATTTATGAATATTTATTTGTGAACCGAATGTGTCATAGCATGGCCTCGAATACTCCTTTCTTTTATCCTTCTATTAGTCTTGGGACTTTTGTTTGGGGATCAAATTTGAGTCCCATGCCATATTTTTTGGTTTTTTCGAGTTTTGGTGTCATTTTTTCAGGTGGATCATGGTTACCGCATAGTTAGTAGAAACTATGCGATAAGTGAAAGAAAATCGTGTGGCAGTAGAACTCTTCAGACATGACCAACCACAAAACCACCACACAACTGTGTGGTCAATCCCTTGTAAGTGTGCAACTACTTCTACTACAGGAATAGACATCCACATGACTACCACATGGATTGAAAAACTATACAACCAAGCCATGCAGTCATGTAAGGTCATTAAAATCCTAACCCTAAATTCCCAATATCTCATTTTTAGCCCAAACAAAGTCTTCTCTTCCCTTTTATGACATAGGTGTATCAGGGGGTCCCCCCATACTATTATACCTTTTTCCCCTTCCTATATAGAATGTCCTTGATGGATCCAAGGTTAGATTCCTCGTATTTTTATCTATTTTCTTTCTTCATTCTCATTCCCTATGGGTTTTTAGAGTTTTACTTTTTGGGCTTTTCTTGTTGGTCGAACCCTAATGGTAGGGTTTGTACTTGGCTTTCTTTTATTTTGATCTAGGGCATTATGATCATCTTTGAGTCCCTAATCATACATTATCAAGAGGTGTGTTGCATTTGCATGTTTTTGTGGTAGTTGTTTCCATGTTCTTTCATTAAAATGAATTTCTATTGATGCATGATGTCTTTATTAAATTTTAAACATGATACACAACTCCAAGATACCTCTATTTAGCTTATTATGATGTTTTTATGTTGTTATATTTCTTTTAAGAATATGTTTTTACATGAATCATGGTCTATTCCCATGTGTATTTGTGCCTAAAGGTAATATGAAATGTCAGTTGATCTTTTAAGGTGATATTGGATAGTTGAGTGAGGTTGTCTAATTTTTAATTATTTGTTAAATTTATTTGGATCATATATTGAATTTTTATATGATAAAAGGTGATTTAATTTACTTTATTTTCAAACTTTATTTTAAAAAATGCATCTATTGGTTTTTTACCCTATGATTCATTTTATGAATAAGGGAAATGGATGGATTTGGGATGAAATAAACTATTGGTTTCTTGAAAATGGGTATTGAGTGGTTTTATTAACATTAGAGTCTTCAATTGGATGTGAAATCAAATAATGCTGGCATGCTAGAGCTAGTCTCCCTCAAGAACACCTATTTTCCCATTCATCCAACTTCTATTAAAATAGTTTGTGCTTTCCAAAAACTGGGGAAATTGTCTTTGTTGTGTTTTCAAAATGGTCCAAAATGTGTTCTTTAAAGTTTGACATTACTGGCCATGAAACATACATAGGAGAGTGGTTGGAAAAGGTGAGGCATGTTTGGCATTTGAGATGTGTGTGGGTGAAGGTTGTTTTAAAGGATCATTTTGAAATATTAATAAATCTAATGTTAGATTGTGGTTTTAGAAATAGATTTTTAAGTGTTTTTGGTAAATGTATTTTAGAATTGTAAGGATTAGGGTCATGTTTGGCATTATTTATTTAAAATATATTTTTTGTGTTTAATTTGAAAAATAATGGGGTTTGGAAAATTTGTGTTCCTAGTTGGAAACAAAATGTATTCTATGAAATGGTTTGAATATTTATATGTTATAGATGCCCTGTGGGCTCATTTATGATGTGATATATTTAAGTATATATATTTATATATGGGGAACCTCTATAGGAGGTATTTCCCTTTATGGGTTATCGTATATTGGTGTCCATATTTGGGGTAGGCAAGTGTGGTGATGGAATGTAAGATGAGTAACATGTTTGTTGGCATCCTACATACATAGTTCTAATTCCACCATGGATTTCTAGGCATCATTTATATGATCGAGTGAAGGTATATTACCATCCCAGATTAGATGGTCTGGTACCCTCCTGGTGTTGTAGATATTCCATGACGGTTGTTCCACTAGTGAGGCGTGGATAGAGCATCCATTTGATTATATACTTAGGGGCTTCACTATATGCTAACATGTGGTTCTGAACCAAGTATGTATGTTGTCTTATAGGAATGTTTAGTACCACCCATGGTTACATTATATATTTTTTTTTTTCATACTGCACAATGTTTTCCATTTACCATGCTTACTTGTTTTCATCACTGCACTTCTATTATGATTTGGTTTCAGTTTTTTTGGAAAAATGGTAGTTTCATTTCAAAATGGAGGGCAACTTGTGTTGGATTTAAAAACTAGAAATATGTGATTGTTCAATTAATTTTTAGAAATTATTATTAAAAATGTATTTCGAACTACTGTTAATGGGTTTCTTTGGGTAAGGAAACACATGGATTCTAGGATAATTTCCTATTGATCTATCTAGCTCACAACCAATATCTACCACTATGTATTAGTAGGAATGATCCATTTATTAGTTCCATAATCTTGTTTAGGATTATATTTCATCTACTCAAGGTTGGAGTATGATTGTTGGTAGATGGTGGTGACATTTAGGTCACATGGAAGTCGTGTTGGTCACAGTATTATTTATCATTGTTTCAATTTTAGTTTTGTTTCTATTTTTTTTACTTTTTATCTAGATCAGTTGTTTATTTATTTATGATTTTTTAACACTATATGCTTTTCCATTTTATTTTTTTATCTTGGTTATTTATTTTGGGAATAAATCATTCTTAATTTAGGTTTTTGATGTCTGACAGTAGTTTATAGCTTGTGGGGATCAGGAATGTCCTTCTGGCCATGTCAAGGACCGAGTATGGTGTTGGTTTAGATTTCATCCTTGGATAATTCATGAAAATATGGTATTATAGTAGGATCATGATATTTGGGGTGTCCGATATAAGTATATTAGAACTATCCGTACATAGGAGGTAGGTGCGGTAAGATCTTCATGAACTCTAGATCACACTAATCATTGGGTTACTAGGGGTAGTCTACGATTTGAGTCTTTTTCCATGGGTTGTTTTTATTGAGGGATGGAGATAGAGGTGAACCAATGACATCTTATGCCCTCACATTGAGTAGTGACCCATGTAAAGTCATAGTGACTAATTCTAGGTCCTCTTAGTGTTATTCCTTACATGGGGAATGACCCAATATCATGTCACCAAGTCAGAAATAGGCACTAGTTCCATATTTCGGTAGACTATTGTATATTGTGTTCCATTTTGGTTACAATTGGTTTATGTATGTTCTGTAAACGATAATGTTTTTGAGATGAAGGAATATTCTTCCAAACGGTTTGAAATTCGTAAATTTGATTATTCAAATTGAAAGAGTTTTGGGTTTGAGAATATGGAAAATGTTTGGATTCCTTATGAAATTTGTTTGAGGGATAACCACAGTGTTCATTTTGTACTCTTTCACATGTCAGGATATATTTGAAGAAAGTGTGATTTGTCATGTATGGATGGAAATAGTGGATCACATGTTTGATAGTTTATGTGATTCTAAAGGTGGGTGTTTGAAATTATGGGGTAGGCCCTATTTGCCAATTTATTTTGATTGGGGATGTGATTTTGAAAATTAAATTTGGTTCAAAATGAGGGTTTCAATATTTTGAAATTGGCCTTGGATTAGGCATTTTTTAAAATTTAATGAAAATGTTTCTTTTGAAATTATTATTTTTTTGTTTATTTTTTTGTGATTTTGGTATATGAGGCAGTTGATTCGTTTTGGGATGTCATTATTTATTGTGTGTTGTCTTTTTTCATCTTCTTTTTTGTGTTTATCATATTTATCAATGAATTATGCCTAAAAGGGTTCCCAAAATGATAATGAGTCTTGCCCATGTTATGGTTCTTGTCGAATTTTTTCAATCCATCATGGTTATGGATGTCCCTGAGAGGTGTCAAGATGGCTTGATGAATTAGAGAATGTGTTCAGATTTTTGGTAACTCCTAAGGCTACCGGGGTTTGTGTTGTCTCTAGGATGTTTGAGAGTCTAGATCTGGACTAGTTAAATTTGGTTGTCCACCATCATGGAAGTTGGGGTGACATGGAATGTTTCTAAGACCACCTTTATCCAATTTTCATACATGAGACAGTGAAGTTGATGAAGGTGGAAGTGTTTTGGGTTGTTTAGTAGTGCCAACGGTCAGTAAAAGTTTTTAGTTATCACATTAAAGAGTTGGTTACTTTTTTCATTTGGGGTTTTCACTCATATATTTCAGGATAAGTGTCCTTATCTAGTGAAAAATATTTGAGAGAGGGGTGGATGGTTCATTCTTGGGAAAAATTGGTTCAAGAGGTGTATTCAGAATTGGATGGAAATCTATTGTTTATTATTATCCATAGAGATTCATTATCTAGAAAGGAGTGAATGATAGAGGAACCTATTCTTAATTAGTCATCCCCAATGGTTATGACTTTTAGTCTTTCATACCACTTCCTAGTGTGCCACCAGTGTTATGGGTTTGTTAATTTGATGTTGTCTCATTGCCACCATCCAACGTTCTTATATTTTTTTGGTTATTCAGGACATAAAGAGGATTTTTGTAATAAGTTCTTATAAAAGAAAGAGTTCGGATCAGAGGATACCAGAGCCTAAATTTAAGGAAGTATATGCTTTAGCCATCAAGGTCCCATTGACAGTTCATGGGGTGAATCTCGTGCACAACCAAGAGTTTTAGGGGGTGTTTCAAAACCACATTCATGTTTTCTTGTTCCATGTTTGGATTTGAAAAACATTATTTTACCCTATTTTGTTTTTTATAGTTTTATATGTTCATCTCCTACTAGGGTAGTGTGATTGACCTATTCAATTAAAATAAAATTATTTGGTGTTGATTGAAAGAGGATTTTGTAACTTTCCATTTTTCTTAATCTTTCGATAGCCCTCATATGGGTTTATCTCAGATTTGGATTCAATTGTGTTCATTTGGAGATATTTGGATTATTTTCATATTGGCGGTGTCTCTGGTTTTGTGATTCTATTATTTCATGGGGTATCCCCTAGTGTTGTGGGGTTTGGTTATAATGGGAAACGTTTGAGTTTTTGTAGTGGTGTTTCGTCAATTTTGTTTTGGAAGTTGTTTTAGTTCAGGTTGGGAGTTCCTGCTTTGGCCACCCCTATGGGGTGGTGAGTTCGGATCATTGATGTTTCAAGTTTAACTAAATTCTAGAGGTGGGGAGAACTGTCTCATGTTCTACCCTCAATAATTGGGTCTCAGTTTCTTCAATAATCTTTCGACTATGAACAATGGAGAGAATGTTCATCCCGAGATTCACAGTTTCATATGTTTTGTCTTAGCATGGACTCAAGTTTTAGTTAACTATTATATTGGTTAATTTATGAGGGAAGAATCTATCTATAGTGGGGAGAAATATCACACCCCAACCATGGAAACATCATTATTTTATCCTTTTATTAGTCTTTGGAATTTTTGGATGTTCAAATCTGAGTCTCAATCATAAATTCAGGTTTTTTTAGTTTTCAAACAGTTTTTCTAGGTTTAGCATGGTTACCAAATGGTTAGTAGAAACCATGTGGTAGGTGCAGGAAACCATGCTTGAGTGTAATTATTCTCCATAATTTAGCACATGGCCACCACACGGCTGTGTGATGCACCCCAGGTAAGTGTGGGGTTGCTCCTAGCGCAGGCAGAGGAATCCTCATAGTTACTGCACAGTTTGGAAAACTATGTGGCTAAATATTGTAGTCATTATAGGTCATTAGAAATCATAAGCCTAAATTCCATCTCCCTCATTTTTATCCCATACTCAGGATCTTCCTCCCATTTTCATCCTATGCGCACTAGGGGGTCCTCCAAACCCACCTCCCTTGCTCCACATCCTCCATGGAAGGAACTTGAAGGTTCCATGGTTAGATTCATTAGATTTTTGGACATTTTCTCCCATCTTTCTCTTTCCCTCTAGGTTTATAGGGTTTTACATTGGGTTTTTTCATGTTTTTTGAACCCTAGTTGTTAGGTTATGTTATTGGATTTATTTTCATCTGATCTATGGCATGCATATCATCCAAGAGACCCTAATTTTCCATTCCTGAGAGTTAAGTTTCATCTCCATGTGGTTGTGGTATTTGTACACATGTTCCTCCTTTGCAATGAATTTATTTTAGTGCTTGAGGTCTTTAATATATTTAAAATTTCAATAAAAAACTATGTGATACCTCTATTTATCTTGTTATGATGTTTTTCTGTGGTTTAATTTTGTTAAATATAGGTTTTTACATGAATATTGGTTTCTACCCATCTGTATTTGTACTAAATGGTTCGAAAAAAATGTAAAATTAAATTTTGAAGTGAAATTGGATGGTTGAGTGAGGTTTTTCTTTTAGTAATGTTCTGTTAAATTTATTTTGGAAAAATCTTGGACTTTTAATGTGGGGTATGGTGATTTCATTGAATTTTGTTTATAACATTCTTCCAAAAATGTCTCTCTTGGTTTTTAAACATTTGTGACATTTTATAAATGAGGGAAATGGATGGATTTGGGTTAAAAGAAAATAGTGGTTTCATGAAAATGGATTTGAGTGTTTTAATTAACATTAGAGTGTGACATTAGATATTATCACATCCATGGGTGAACTATTTTCACAAATGGATGTGAAATAAAAAAAGATGGCATGCTAGATCTATTCTCCCCCAAGAACACCTCTTTTCCCCTTTTTTTACTTCCATTAAAATGGTTCTATGTTTCTCTAAATAGGGGAAATGGTGTTTTTTGTGTTTTACAAATGATCCGGAATGTTTTCTTTAAGTATTTTCCTGATTGGCATTGACACATACTTAGGTGAGTGGTTTTAAAGGTACGTCCCTTTTGTAATTTGAGATGTCTTTGGGTAAAAGGTTTGTTTAAGGAAATGTTTGGAAATATTAATAAAAATTATGTTTGATATTGGTTTTAGAAATAGATTTTGAATTGTTTTTGGTAAATTTATTTGGGATGTGTAAGGATTAAGGGATCATTTGAAATTGTGTTCTTAAAAGATGTGTTTGGTGTTGAATTTGTAAAATAATGTGGTTTGGAAAATGTGTGTTCCATGTTTACAACCTAAAGTTTTTTATGAAATGGTATGAATGTTAATATGGTATAACAGCCCAGTTGTATCCTAGATTATGTGATATGTTTGTATGTATAAATATATGTTTATGTGTGTGGATCCTCTATATAAGGGATTTACCTTTATTGGTTATTGTATGTTGGTTTCTGAGTTTGTGGTCTCCAAGTGTGGTGGTGGTAGGTATGATGAGTCACGTGTGTGTTTTCCACCTACATAAATATTTCTACTTCCACCAAGGTTTCCTCAGCATCATTCAGATGATCGTGTGATGGTAGATTACCATCCATAATTACGTTGGTTGGAACCCTCTTTGATTTGTTTACATGATGCGTGGGTCATGCCACCGGTGAGGCAAGGATATATTATCTAGTTAGTTACTAACTTAGGGGCTTCATCATACCCTGATAAGTTGTTCCAAACTAGGTATATTCAGGTGTCTTCTATGGATGTTTAGGATCACTAATGGTTAATTTATATATTTTGTTGTTTTTTTCTTCCTATACAATGTTTTTGGTTTACCTTGGTTAGTTTTTTAATCAAAGCCCTACTATTATCATTTGGTTTTGGTGATGATTGTAAAATGGTAGTTTGATTTGTAAATGGAGGGTAGTGTGTGTTGGATTTAAAATCTGAAAATCCATGCTTCTTTACTAAATCGTGAAATCTTATTTTAATAAATGTATTTCAAATAAGTGTTAATGCTTTTATTTGGGAGAAGAAAAACTTGATTTTTTTTGTTCATTTCATATTGAGCTATCTAGCTCACACTCTACATGTACCACTCAGTGCCTGTAGGCCCAATCCATTATACAGGTCCAGACACATTTTTAATTTTATAGGTCATCTGCTAATGGGTGGAGCATGTTGGTTGGTGGATCATGGTTACCTTGATGTCACATGGAGGGCATGTTAATAGCAATCTAGGTTAGCATTGTTTCAGTTTTAGTTTTTTTCAATCTATTTTACTTTATATATGAGTTAGCAGGTTATTTATTTATGATCATTTATCATTTTATTCTTTTCCTTTCTTTTTGATCTTGGTTATTTATTATGGGCTTAAATCAATTCTACATGTATATTGGATGCCCATCAGTAGTTTTCAACCCATGGGGATCGGGAACTCCTTATGGGGCATGTTGTAGACTTGGTCCACTGTTGGGTTTGATGATATCTCAGGATGATTATTGACACAATGGATATATACTGAATTATCATTGAAAAATTCTAATTTAATTATGATTGAATCATAAGTATACCACTCATTTGTTTAACATTTCGGGTAAATATGATTGTTATTGATCTTATTATTACCCCATTAGTCAAATTTGATATGATTTTGGGAATTCATTGGAAATATAAATATATATTACATATTAAATTTTATGATAGGGAAGTCACATTTCATATCCTATATCAACATATGATAATATCTCGATTCCAGGATAACTACGAAATCCCTTTGGGAGTCACCTCCATTATATGTAAAATAGATATTAATTTTACAACCCATAATTATAAATTTAATAAAAATGATTTCATGTTATTAAATATAACTGATATTTATGATTTAGTGATTTATAAAATTTAGAAACATCTAACCTTATATAAGTAATATTATAATGTGGTGTCCATTTTTCATAAAAATAAAATTCATAAGTTCAGAATATGGTTGCATTCATGACACACTTCAATCATTCAAGATCATTTCCATTTTTTCATAAGTATATATCATAATAGTTCGCGAATCATCCATAGGACCTATGAAAAAATTATATAATATGGGATGGGCATAAAAATATCAATAAGGATATTAAAATAAGGGGAATATAGAATTCTATTGAAAAAATTAAAACTCATGAAAATTATTATATTTTTCACAATAAAACATTGAGTGAAAAATACTTTTTATAATTTCAAAATTTTCTCAATGAAAACCTTTTAAATAATTTTAAATCATTTTAAAATCATTAATCCATCATGAGAAACAAAGTTAACCATGAAAACACTAGTTAAAAACCATTCTCCTTTTAAAGTTTAATAATTTTTCATACCTGATAGGATCAATATATTTTCATAAAAAACATTTTATATGTATTATATAGCAATATTAATGTACCATATTCCAAACTCATATTCACTTATTTTTGAACCGTTTTTGAATAACTGATGGGTAATTAATTCTATCGAAGTAAATTTAAGATCCAAAACTTTTCTAGATATTACTTGGGATTTTTTCTGGTACTCTTTTGTCTTAATTTGAGTACTTTTTTTGGGTTTTACCTTGTCGATTTTTTGGGTGGAAATTGAAAAAAATGGAAGAAAAATTAGTAGTACATAGTTGGTTCATGGTTTTGGAAAACTCATCTCCCTTAGAAGGTGGGGTTTTGTGTGGTCAGTTCACAATTAATTGATAATATGATAGTTTTTTACTTATGAATTGTAATTAATTCTTTATACAATAGAATACAATTGTTATTGACTAGATTTTTTTTTCAGACACCCTTGTTTTTTTCCAACTATGTTATACTCAAACACTACTTGGGCTTCCTAATTAGTACTAGAATAGATTTCAAGGATAAAGGAAAAGCTAATGGAAAAGGTCTTATGATAGATGTCTAACTCAGGATGGATCATGGTAGAGGGAACCATACAAAGTTCAGGACCCATTGGGATTCTTCATTGTATTTCTTTTGGGCTTTTATTTTAGACACTTGAAATATAAATTATCATGGAATTTTTTCTACTATTTTTTAGGATATATTATCTCCAACTTCGATTTTAAAGAGATATTGGTGTTGTTTTTTATTAAATATTATTATATTGTTTATTATTTATTTCCTCTGGTGTATGACTCTTATAAAAGAAAGTATAGTATACCCATGATTGACCAACTAGACCCTCATTAATAGTCAGGAGCCTATATCATATATGTAGGTGCGCTTGAGCTCAGGTGACTCACCAACTCAGGGCATCGGTGTGTTTCACCATGGATGAGATATTACAAAGTAGTATTAGAGGAGTTTTATTTTATTTTTCTTTTTTATTGCTATTTGGGAAATGTAGAGAAGAGACTAGGATGAGTCAGGGCCTCAAAAATGAGTTTATGCATGGGAGTTTCAAATCCTTGTATGGGGTAAAACCCATGTACCCGGGGTGATATTGTTGTTATTTTTTCACTACTATTGTTGATTTTTTTCTGTGAGTGGTGAAATTTTTGTGTGATGTGATTATTCATTCTGATATTTGTTATGAATTGAATCATGGCCTGTTAATAAATGAAATTGGTGTATGATTTCATCATTATTTTCCATCAAGATTTTTTTGAGATATGCATCATTTTAGTCTATTATGGGGAGAACAAATTTCATAATTTGTCGAAATTATATTTTTTCCGTGGTTTTTTAAAGATGAAACAAATAATTTTCCTATTGTGAAGTAAAAATTTGTATACTATTAGACGATACAAAATCTGATCAGTTGGTTGTCGAGAAACATGTACACAGAGATGGGTTTATCCTTGGTAACTAGGGATAAGGTTTAGGTTAGTTAAGAGTAGTGATAGTTCCTTTCTTTTTACCGTGTAGCAATGTTGGGGAAAATATTAGTTGTGGATTGTTGTGTTTTCATCTTATGTAATTCTGATTAGTTTGTGTCATGATTCCTAATATGTGTGTTTAGAATTGTATATTTTTTCTTTTGAAATGATGCATTTTTAATGAACACTGCGAGTGTGTGGCTAGAGTTGATCAACCAGTAGTGTAACATGATGCATTGATAGTATCAATTGAGGAAGTAGGGGAACAATTTTGAAAAATAATTGTTCATTTCTTGTAATTCAAATAAATATACCCATTGTGAGTTGTGGAATTCCGGTTTTACTGGAAGAGGGAGTTTCAGTTTTAAAACCCTCCGAACATTACTATAGAGGGTGGACCTGTGTGAGTTGAGTTCTATATTTAGTCATCCCAAAATATAGTTGACCACATGGATACTCATACTCAGAAGAGAGTGAAACTACTGACATATGTGTTGCATGGTAAGGAAAATCATTGGTGTAACATCTATATATATGAGGGATATCAAGAGGCTATGGGGTGAAAGTAATTTTAGGAGATGTTCATTAATCACTTTTGTTTGTAGATTCTCAGGATAGAGAAAGCACATGAGTTCGTGATATTGACTCAGGGGAACAAGTCTATGATGGACTATATTGGACACTTCACATATTTACATCACTTTTATCTAGTATTGGTGTGGTATGAGGCTACTTCAAAAAAAAGTCTTCAAGAAATAATTAAGTGTGAAATTAAGTACTAGGTTAATATCTTCGTGAAAAAGAATTTTTCAAAAGTGTTAAATCAGGATCTCGTGTTGGAGGGAAACCAGAAGGAGGACTCCGGTGGTGGAAAGGTGGTCTCTTCTAAAATATCTTTAGGTAAATATTTTGAGAGAATGAGGTTTCATTAGGATAACATTATTGAGATCAGTGGGAAGTAGATTGGCCCGTTATGGGGGCCAGTTACTCAGGATCTCACCTAGGAGCTTTTCCACCAATGTGGTTTCTCTGGAAACATTATTAAACATTGTGCTCAACCAACAATAAAGTTTTATTCCTATGAAAATATGGGACATCAATATATGTTATACAGGAACCTGAGAAATATGTTTAGTTATGGGGAAGATACATAGATCCAAAGTGGGGGAAGATGGTCTTCTTCACCATATCATTCTCAAATCTGAAGTTCTATTAGTCAAGTTGGTAAAGGTAGTGGACATGATTATTCTAGGATAGAGATCCCATATAAGTTGAGTGGAACATCATAGTGGAATTAGACTATGTCATGGGGAAGGGTGGTATCATAGTTTTTTTTCATTCATCCTTCACATTTGGATATTGAGTCTAGACCATTGATTGTAGGTGTTACTATTCTGATATTTTCTATATTATCCAGTACCTTTTTTATACTAGTTCCTCTCATTCCTTTATATCTGCAAAAGTTTTTAATGATGATATCCTAGAGAATTTTTTTGTAAGAGGGAATTTGATGATGGATAAACCATTCTGAGTATTGTCAAGAGACATCTATTTTTGCAAGAGATGCTCTCTTGAGATTAGGGAGTACCATTTTATCTAGGATCTTTATACTGTTGACATGTTTGGAATCATCCTAATAATGGGTATGGATTGTATGGTCATGTACTGAGCCTATATTGATTATTATTTGAGGAAAGTGACTTTTATATCTCCTAAGGGATACCATTATATTTTTTGTGGGGAGTGGGATATTCAGGCAGGCTGTGTAGAGAAAAATACACAAAAAACTACGAGCGCTCACATCCTAGGATTCTAATTTATTTCTAAATGAAGTTGGTTTAATGAATGATATCTTTACACTAGTGGAAGATTATTTAATGGATGTTTTTCCTTATTATTTATTGGTAATTTTAACTTATAGGTATATATAATTCACTATTTATATCTTTCTATGGGACTGAGTTAGTTTCTATTACACCACACATAACGGCACCGTAGGATCATCAAGATCTCAAGTCTCTGCTTGAGGAGTTGGAAGATACAGTATCTATGCATTTGAGTACATTGCCTGGGGGTTCTCCTGTTCAATTTTCTACGATGGTTGATAATAATCTATGATTTTCCATTGATTTTTGAATATAAAATGGATGAGTATGACGATCTTTTATCTTATTCTACATATCAGAAATATATTTGACTAGTTGAGATTGTCTTTGGTGTTCTTGAACGTCGATTTGAGAGTTGGTTATTATCAACTGAGAGTTCAATGATATAATATACTGAGGAATTCTTTTAGATGTAGGTATGTCCTATATGAGTTCATCATAATGTTGTATCGGTTGGAAAAAAACCCAAAAATTCTCATGGAGATGATGAAAATAATCTTCTTCGAGTTCCTGGATCTGTATGTTGTAGTGTTTGTGGATGTCATCTAAGAAAACTCTAAGACTCATGAAGAACATTACCAACATATTTCCATTGTTTTGAGTACATTGATGGAGCATCATTTATACACCAAGATATCTATGTTCCATTTTTGGAGTAGTCATGTACAATTCATGTTAAACATCATCTTGGAGGAATGTGCATCATTATACTAAGAGAAGGTTAAAACAATGGGTTGTTAGGATCATCCCAAGAACATATTATATATCCTTATTTTTTTGGGGTTAGTTAGATATTATAATATATTATCCTAGGAAATTTACCATTTTCCTTCTCCACTTTTAGGCTTGAACAAAAAGGGGTTAAATGTTTATTTTTCAGAAGCATGGGATAAGGCCTGCTAGGAGTTGAAGAAAGGGTTGACATCATCATCGATCTTGAGCTGACCCAAGCTAGGTGAGGAGTACACATTGTATATTGATGCTTATAATATCATACATGGAATTATGTTGATACTAGGAGAACAAGTTGAGGAATATGAGTATCAGAAGATAGAGCCACATGAACATAACTACCCTACGAACAACCTCAAGCTATCAGTTTTGGTTTATGATTTTATGTTTTGGTGGAATAATTTTAAGGAAAAGAAGTTTATGGTGTTTACCGATCACAAGATCGTGAGGTATATCTTCTCACAGTGATATTTGAATCTATGATAGTAGAGATGGGTTATGTATATAATGTCATTCTATTTTGATCTAGAATATATTTTGGTGAATGAAATAGTGTGGTTGACCCTTCGAGAAGAAAAACTCAGATGCAGGCTGTTCAAGAGTCTTTTTTTGAGTAGAATGTAATGAATTTTCTATATGAGATGCATGTGGTGGTTCAGGAGATTCAGACAAAGAAAAATATCATATCAGTTTTAGTGGACCCCATACATTTGATATGGATCAAAGATATGTATAATGTGGATCAAGTATTTTTATCTTTGATGGAAATCGTTGAATTTGGGGAGACACCTTCAATCTAGTAGATATATAACGATGACATCATCGATGTTAATAATTGTGTTATTAGGCCAACGAGTATGTTGGAGGATTTTATTTGGGAATTCCATCTGTCAAAGTGGGGAGTAAATACTTATGACATAAAAATTTACCATATCCTAATATGATAGTTTTGTGTCCAATAATGGAAAATTAGATAGTAGGGTTCATGACACCTTGTTACACCTCTCATCAGGTGAATGCAGAGAATCATCTACCTAGAGGTTTACAGTAATAGTCTCCCATTCTATAATAGATGCTGGAAAATGTGACAATGGATTTTGTCATTGGTCTCCCAAATAATACTAGGATGAATGACTCTACCTGGGTTTTATGTATTTTTTAATGAATCTATCACATTTAATTCCAATATGAGTGACCTTATCAAAAGATAAGATGGTATATTTGTATGTTTGGGATATAGAACCTCTTGATGGGGTTCCAATGACTATAGTTTCATATCATTATTCAAATTTTACTTCACACTTCGGGCAGGGAATATGGATGGTGCATGATAAAAATGTACTATTTAGTATGGAATTCCATCCATAGTTAGATGGGATGTTCGAGTGTACTATAAAGGTGCTTGAGGATATGATGTTGGCATGTGTCCTTGACATTGATGGGTCTTTGTTGAAGAACATGGATTTACATGAGTTTTACTATAACAATAATTATTTTTCATGTATAGATATGGAACCATACAACTCTCTTTAAGGATGGATATGAAGATCACCTATATGTTAGATGGGGGATGGTGAGCCAGAGTTTTTAGGACAAAGTCTCATCCAAGTGACTTCTGAGTAGTTGTATATAATTTGGAATCATATAGCTATAGATTGGAGTAGAAATAAGTTTTATGTTATTAGAAGTTTAAAACCACTAGAGGTTTGATAGGGCGATTGTATATTCTTTTAGGTTTCATGGAGGCTAGGACGTCATTGCAAATGGAGTTCAAGAAAGTTACCACCTAGGTTTTATGGAACTTTTGAGGTTGTGGATAGAATAGAGCATGTGGTGTACCGATTGGATCATCCACATAAATTCAAAACTATGGATGATTTTTCAATGTATCAAAACTACATAAGTATCACCCTAACACTTATCATGTGATTTCTGTGGATGAGGTTGACATCAAGATATAATTCTTCTTTGATGAGATTCAGATAAGTGTGTTATATCACATTGAAAACGTTTTTGGGGGAAAGCATGTGCTGATACTTCATGTACTTTTGAAACAATGGCATGAAAGGGATGGAACATGAGATAGGGAAGAAGATATGATGTCTCAATGGCCCAATATATTATACACAAAATATTAGGGATTCTTGGGAGTGTAGTTCGAGGACAAATTATTATAAGGTGTGGGGATTTTAGGATCCTAACATTTTATAGAGAAGTCTATAAACTTTTTTCAATAAACTTTTTTCATAATTATAGTAATGTGGAATTAGGTTTTACATTGGTGTGTGTTTGGGTTTATATTGAGAAAAATAGAAGAAAAGGTGGTTGTGTATGGGTCCACAAAGTTAGGTAATACCATCCGCCCGAGCCTAAAAAATCATGCAACCCTAGACAGTGGGATTTTTCATAGTTGGAACATGGTTAGTCAAATTGTGCACCCAAATAGGAGTAATTGTGCACCCCTATAAAAGAAGTTTACAGTTTAGCTACAAAATTCAGGAAAACTATGTTATCATGCCAAGTAAATTGTCTCTATGAATTAATATAAACTAAAAATTAGTTTCAAAATATCTCAATCCCATAATCTAGTCCCAAATTGACCCTCATTGAACTCAAGGTGGCCTTTCGTGATTTTTTAGCACTTTTAACAAATTTCAATCCATTCGAACTATATTATTCATGATTTTAATTCTTGATTTAGTAGTTCAATCCCTATTAGTAAGTGGATCCAATCCTATTGCTCTATTGTTCATCCTCTATTCTTCTCTCATTCATTCGGTAGAATGTTTTTTCTGTTTTTTTATTATATCTAGATCTATACTTGATAACTCCAGACCTTAAATTGTTTATTTAGATCTATAATTACAATATCATGTTTTATTTAATCTTGATTTGGGGTTTTAGATCTTGATCCTTATCTACACTGTTATGCTTCTCACATAAGATGATTTTCATTAGGAGATCCCTCATCAACAAATCGAGTTCGATTGTCTATTATTCAAATCCAATAGTCTTAATATCAAATACATGTATGTGATTGTAGAATTTCAAGGATTAGTTTATAAATTTGAATTATTAAATATCATTAACTAATATGTTCAATTATTGAAGTCAGGAATTGGGTATTCAATTAAATAATGGAATTGTGGAATTTGGATATTGAATTGATGAATTTATTGTCATGGTATTGATTTGGATAATTGTTGATAACTAATTGTTGAGTAAATTATTAAATTATTGAATTGGTGAATTGTGAATTGATAATAATTAATTGATTAACTAATTATTGGATGTTAAATTTGTGAGTTGATTAATTATTATTTGAATTAATTAATAGATTTAGTGTGGAAATATAATTGTTTAATTAATTAATGTAGGATATATCACTAATTATTTTTTGAATTAATTAATTTGATATATGTGGTTAATTAATTATCAAATTAATTAATGAACATGGGTTAATTAATTTCTGAATTATTTAATGGAAGTAAGTGGTTATTAATTATGATAATAAGAATTATGTTGATTAATATTTGTAAACATTACTATTTTAAAATATGTGATTATGAGATACATGTGATACTGTGATAAATTATGAAATAGATATATAATTGATAATTGTGGTACAATACATGATGTTCAACACCCAAGACCCATATGTATTATTAAGAAATGGGGTTCAATAGATGAAATTCTATGATAATGATATATATGAATGATTGATAAATGTGAATCTAGACATGGATTTCTATACCCAAGAATGTTAACTAGTGTGAGTTAGAGGGTGATGCTCTAAGTTCTCATAGGGATTTTGACATGGTGTTCTATACCCAAAACATTGACATTTCACTATGTTCCCATGTAGATGTAATAATAAAATAGAAATGATATGGTTAATGTAATCCCTTATTCTATAATTAAATGTGAATATAATATGCAACATGGTTTAGACCTAGTGTGGGATAATTATTTTATTGATGTGTAAGAGTCCTCGAGAACCCGATGGTCTATGTGGTTTAATTAATATTAGTGTATAATGTGAAAATTGTTTACTAATGCATTGTAATTATTTATTTATACATCTTCATACACTTTTCATTGAATTTATTTGTTTTAGAAATCATTGGTGGTTTCCTACTGAGTTTTACTCACATCGTAATTGAGCTTTCTAATTGATACCCAGATAGATTTAATTGATGTAGGATAAGTCCAGGGAAAAGGACATGTGTTAGATGGAGGAGTTAATATGTAGCAAGGTTGAGGGAACCAAAAGTGGTTTGGGGAAAATTGGGATCATCCATACCTCTCTTTTGGGTTTTCCTTTTTGATTCATGCCAGTATTAGGGCGTGGAAGAAGAGTTTTTTTATATTTTCCTAGTTCAGCAAAGAAGATGACCAGGGTCGTCTCACATGAGGAGTGTTCTAAGTTGTTCACTTGCCTAAAAAATTCACCTAAAATAATTCTTTTTTTGTTTTTATTATTTATATGAATGAAACAGAATTTATGAAAATAAATGAAAATACAAAATTCAATTCAAATTATTATGAAATGATAAACAAAATTTAATTAGTGAAGAAAGGATGTTCACCTAAGTGATCTTTTAGGGGCCACCTTCAATGAAGATATTCTAATATTCTCATTGAACAAAATCCATCATATTTGTGAAAAACATAGTCTACCCCAGTTATGAATGAAAATTACACTTAGAAATCACAAAGAAAACCCTCCAGCCACCTCCTCAATTGATGGAAAATGGTTATAGATTATGAAGTTAAACTTTTGAAAACCATAGTGAGGAATACACCCATTATAAATTATCCTTAGAATTAAAAAAAAGTATATTAAAAACCTGTTCCTAGATTAACTTACCTGATTACTCCATCAGTACATTCCTCAGTTTAGTTAATCATAATTATGAGAATTATATATCATGATGGTAATATGGGAAGAAGGGAAGAGGGTGGATGGGTGGACACAGAAATAAAAACGATGTATTAATTTATTATAAAACTAAATTAAAATTGAAAACTAAAAACAAATTAAATAAATTAAATAAATTAAAAAGAAAGGGGGAAGATTTTCATAAGTCCTCCCTCATTGGAGATCCCTTCTTTGTGGCCTTGAAGGAATGGTATGGAAAATATAATGATTTGAGAGGTAGGAGCTCCCCTCATTTTATAGGTGGATTTCTACCCTTTGTATTATGACACATTTTGGACCCATTAATTGGATGAATCATGAATTTTACCATTAATTAAATTTGTTTTTAATTTATTTTATGTCCCCTCTAAAAATTTAATCTTATTTGGCCATAGTAAGTTGGTGTTATGAATTTTTTATTCTCAGTTTCATTTTTTTATTCGGGTTCTAGGAAGCTTCCTCCGAATATATGTCATTAAATTTCCATTATAATGGATTTAGAAATAGTTAAAATTATATACTATGGTGCATCTCTGTGTTCTAGTTCCATTCCAGGTGGAATAATTTCTATTGACATTGTGTTGTATAAGATACACTTCTGTTAGTGTGGTAGGTTCCACGCAGTCCACCCAGAGAAGTCTCTGAATTCATTGATTTTTTAAGGCCTATAGATGCTAAACTCCTCCTCTAACCCAATATACAACATTGAATTAAATAATAAGAGGATTCTAAAAAATAATCCCTCAATTTGGATTTATATTTTTTATTAAATTACTATATTACCCTTTTTGTAAAAATCTATCAAAAACCTAGAATTAAGCGCATTTCATCATTTTTCGTGAAACACACAATAAATCCAAAATTGATCCATATAAGCTCAAATTTGTAATTTCTGAAGTCTATAATAATTAAAATTAATACAAATAAATTTTGAAAATATTAGCTATTTCAATTTTCGACACATGGAATGTGCATTAGCAGGACATGTTTTTTTCTTTAGTTAGGATATTGTACCTCCTTCTTTGATTGTCCTTGGATATTGGAATTGTTTATGGTTATATATTATTCTCCCATGTATTATTCATTTCTGTTAGTGTATTTCTTTTATTAAAGAGGTTATTTCCTCCCAATGATCCACCTACCAGACCCAATATGCTAATTGGAATCCTCTTTTATATGGGGAGGCACGCTAGTGGTCATGTGATTGATCGGCTTGAGGCACTGATGTATGGCACCCTAGTCCGGAAATTACATTAATTGAACCATTTACAACCATCATAATTCACATTAAAAGAGTAAATAATCATCTAATGCAATAGAGATATCTATTAGGCTTACATGTAATCATATATAATGTTCATGTACCATGTCATGAAAACAAATTTGCAATATATCAAATTTTCATTATAAAACCTATTGAAATCACATTTTAACAAATAAGAAAATTAATTTTAAAATTTTCATAATAATAATGAGAAAAATCATTTTAATTGAAAATTCATAAAAACTAAAAACATTAGTAAAGTTAATTTAATTATAGAAAATATTAAAAAATATATTGGAATATAAATAATAATGAAAGGACATTAAGGTGGTAAAATCTTTTCTTCTAATGTACATTAAAGAACATTATTATTCACATTGTTTAAAAAGAGTTAAAATAAACATGTATGGAAAATGTAAAAACATTCATTTTTAATCATTTGCAAGGAAACTAAAAATTATATAAAAATAGAATTATATATCTTTTGTATTATAAATAAGAAAACTCTGTAAAAATTAATAAGATCAAGTATATAGATGAAAAAAATAAAACATTTAAAATAACATCTTAATGAAAAACATCTTACTAATTTATTATCTTTTTAATAAAAAACAAATTGAATTATAGAACATGAAAAACGTTTTAAAATAATTAATATCATTAAATAAATTATAAATCACATTCATATGGTAATATATACAACAAAAAAATTAAACATGTGGTGAAAATGGAATGATTCACAAATAATGAAAATTTATAGGGTAAAAATCATTCCTCGATTTCGTACTAATTTGATATATTCTATTACTCGAAAACAATAAAATTATATTTTTCATGATTAATTAATAATTTTAATTTTCAGTACATTATCATTATTAACATTATTTAATTTATTACCATTTCCTCAATAGAATGTTATGTAGTTAATTTTACGTCATATTTATTTAGGATGTTCAGTTAATTTTCTCAAACCAACATTGGTAGAGTCAAAAAGGCTAGTGGTTTCATGGACAAACCATAAAAATAATTTTAATAATGAAATTATTATCATATTTATAAATAATAAAAAAATATATAATCGTCCATGAATGGAGTTCATGGAAAATAAATCACATCACTTAGTGGTGATGGTGATCTGTACGTATGTGTGAACAACCTTATCATTTTACATCAGATGGAAGAATAAGATGATAAGTAATATATTATAATTATATATTCAAAAATATATCATGATAATATAATATATTGATTAAATCTATCATAATATCTTTCCTCTTAGGCGGTGATGAAAAATGAATCACATTGCTTCTTGGAGGTCAAATGCCCCACGTATTCACGAGTAATGTTTTTATTTCCAATTGGATAAGAAAAGAATATGAAAAATGTTTTAACATAATCATAATATCATTTATGTATATATAAAATAATTATATTATTATTTCCGAATGTTTAAATAATATTTTAATTAGTAATGAGAATAAATAAACATAACTCACTTGCTTTGGAATTATACATATTCTTTAGAAAACCATCATTGTATTGCACCTTAAGACTTCATAAGCTAATATTTTAGTGAGACTAAAACATCCTAGATTATTTTATAAAGGCTATTATGGTATTTATATATATATTACTCAATCAAAATGACTCAAAATATATGAGGTAGAGAGTATATGAGTTACCCTCTCATAACTGATGTTGGTGGAAATCATGAATATATATGAAGTATTAATATATAATATGTATCTAACTTATCTAAAATTGATCCAAAGTGAAATAGAATTGAATATAAATTTTATATGGTGGAAATAAATTAAAAAAATTATTCTACTGTATGTGTAATATTAAACCTTATCATTTTTCTTAAACCCATTGTTAACACTTTTTAACTTTAACTATTGTAATAGATTATTCATTATCTAAGGGTCATATAAGTAATTTTTAGAAATTAAAAGAGGAAAATAAGAGAACCATAAATTATTTTCTCAATGATTTCTTATCAAATTTATCTATTAGAAGTTTTTTATGATTTTATAGTGATTGAAAATTATTTTTTTAAAATTAAATACCATTTAAAGTCATTTTTAAAACTAATGAAAAAATTGAAATTAATGAAATCAGGACACTAATTGATTTAAAATTTAAAAAAAACACAAATACATATTAATTATAATTATCCATTTAATTTTTGTAGCACTATAAATCTTACTATACATATTAAATTCAATGTATTTAAAATAATTTTCATTCCTTTTTCCACTACATTCAAAAGCATTGTGTTGGGTTACATAAGAATTCTTGGTAATCTTACTATCAATAAAAATTTAAAATAAGTTAATATCATTGATATATTATATTATTAATAAAATTAAGAAAAAATATTTATATTATATCATATTTATCTATATCTATAAAATGAAATCACAATAAGTGGGAGAGAGTTACACATTGTACTTAGACATTATTCAAAATAACATAAAGGTCATAATCAATGGAACATTGAAATAATTTAATATTTTATAATATTTCATGATTATAGTGAAATAAAATCATCCAAATAATTTAAATACATTTTTATATTGATTTTTAGTCCTTATATCTTAGATTCATTCTTAATAATCATATATTACAATTTACTGGGGTGATAATCTTTTACCATGGTTATTATCCATTATGAATAAAACTAGAATTTACCTTATTTAATATTTGTAAATATTATGATCCCAAATATTGAATCCAATTTCTAATATTTAATTTACATAATTTTAAAATTTTAATTTTAATAAAATTTGAAGAAAAATAATGAAAAACAATTTTTTTTGATAAATTATCTTTTTAAGAAAAATAATGATTTTTTACCAAAATCAAATACAATATTCAATAAAGTGTAATTAATTAGATAATTTTTATTAAAATAATATATCTATTTACTTAAATATATATTGTAATATTATATTAATTTATTGGGTTAAATGAAATGAATATTTGGCCAAAAAAAATTTCAATATTCACACAAAAACAAATCTCTTAAAAATAATACCAAAAACATGTATTAAGATTATTTTGATATTTCAATTTCAAAAAAGAATTATAATTTTTTCAATCAAAATTTTTTCAATTAAATGAGACATTTCCCATAAAATAAAATTTTCTTTTGTTGAACAAAAAAATCACTTACACATTTCTGAAAATAGGAGTCTTATCACAATCCCTCTTATAAAGATGTAAAAACTCATAAGGAAGATGATCATAACCAAAAAATCAAAATCACTAACACCTTTATTTTTAAGGTCATCTGCCAGCGAATTATCTTCTCAATATGTGTGAATAATTATATGATGCATGGAATAAAGAGAATCCAACCAATTGTTTCAACAATTAGTGAGATTGCAAGATAAGTAAAGAGATCCCAACCCGATATATGAAACAATAGTTATTGAATCACACTCAATATAGATATTATTCCACTCATGTCTCTTAGCTTGCTCCACGGAAATAGTAAAAACAATCATATCATATTTATTTGAAGAGGAAATACCACAAGAACCATTTAAACATCCTAGAACACCTCTTATATGATCTTTGAAGATAACACCAATGCTAGAGGGGCCCATGTTTCCACAAGAAGCCCCATCACAGTTTAAATTAATCCATCCAAAAAATGATGCTTCCATAAAACTTATAAAGAACCAAATGGAGGCTGAAAAAACCCTTTACTCCAATATGATTTAGAGATGTCATGTAATCAATTGAATTTGAGAAGAAATGTTTACTTGGAATTCTATCCTCACGAACAATTTCATGAATACATGAAATAACTTTGCGGGATGAGATGGATTCACCATAATGAAGGGAATGATTACAGATATACCAAATGTAATACAACAACGCTGATTCATCTATCAAGAATAAGTCAAAAAGTTGAGTGGAATCAGAGGGGGGCCCCCATATCTCAATGAAATCACTAATGATGAGCATATTTGAAAGTAAGAGTTTAAACAAGTATTTAATAACTTTCCACATTGAGGAAGCTACAACACAACAAAGAAAATGATAATTTATATCCTCCCGATGCTGGTGGAAAAGAACACATGAGGAGCATAATGAGATTCAACAATTTTGAGGATAACAATCGTTTGGAATATTTTGATGGGAAACTATCCAGGCCAATATAAATTCAGAGGGCTCAATTAAATTCCCACCAAACAATTTATTCCATCGAAATTCCAAATTTCTATTCAAAGAGTACCTCTAAAACAACTTAGAGTAAAGAAAACCTTTAACATTAGGTTTTCAAGCCTATAAATCCTCCTTATTAGAGGAAAAAAATACTCGTTATCAATATTAACAATTTTCACTAGAAGGTCCCCCATGTTTTCATGTGGTCCTTAATTGAAATATTCAAATCCAAGGTAGTGTCCTCACCCACCACAAAATCAACAAGTGGAGTACCACGCCAATTATCATTCCAAAATTCAATATATGAATCCTTGGAAATGACCCATCTTGAGTGAGAATCAATTGAGGAATAAATAATTTTTAAGGCATGACACACAGGGGATTCAAGTTAATTATAAGCACCAAAATTTATCCTATTTATAATTTTAGTATGAAGGAAAGAAATATCCTCATAGTTTCTATTGAACTGTCTCTAAATAAAATAAACATTCAAAGAATCAATGAATAGTTAAATATTTTTATACTTAATCACCCATCATCATAAGGTTTGCAATAGTCTTTCCAAGAAATCATATTAATTTATAATCAAGGATGATTAAAATCCATATGATGTTCTTGAATGAATCATTGATAATCCTTATGAGATAAATATTCCATTTTATCACCAAAAATGAGTAAACAAAATTGTAGAATATAAGAGATTTAACGAAGAAAACCCAACTATCCATGGAAAGAGTTTTTCCCTTCCACATAGCTAGTTTCCTTATGACCTTTCTAAGAATCTCTTAGAAATAGAAATATTTAGGCCTCCCTTAGAATAAAGGAACCCCAAATAATTGAAAATAAGTGCCCCATTATTAATTCACAACTCTCTAATAATATCATTCTTCCAGGAAATATAGATGTTCTTACCAATGTAAATAAAATATTTGGCCCAACATATGTCTTGAACAGAAATAGAAGAATAATTAGAAAAGGATCATTTGATATTCCAAATATTTCTCTTATATCCCTAGGTGAAAATAATAATATCATCAGCATATAACAAGTGTGTTTGAGAAAATAGACATTGACCTACATTAATCTCCTTCATTTTTTCATTTCCCACCATGAAGGAGAGAAGTCTCCTAAGTCAATATTCTCCAATAGAGAAAATAATAGCAGAGAGGGGATCACCATGTCTGTCCCCTCTGGAACAATCAAAGAACCCCATAGGGGACCCATTAATAAGAACAATGATATGGGTAGATTTAAAATTGGAATTGATCCAATCAATAGAATCATCATTAAACCCAAACATATGAAGAATATTGAAAATGAATTTCCAATCCATTGTGTCAAAATCATTATTGAAATCAAGCCTGAGGGAAATATATCCACCTCTATTAAATTTCATTAATATGTTAACACATTCTGATGTAGTGATGATACAATACTAGTTTAATCACTCTTTGATAAAACCAAATTGATTGGGAGAGACAATCTTGTGAGCAATCAAGGTGAACCATGTGGCCAGAATTTTACAAATGATTTTGTAGAGAGTGTTAACCAAAGAAACCAGTATGAAGAGATTAATTTCATTTAAAGTATGAACCTATATAATCAGAGCTATAAAGTTAGCATTAAAACCATTTGGAAGAGAACCCTCATTAATTACATGAATGAAAATCATACACACATAATATTGAACAATGTACTAGTATTATTGGAAGAAAGGATTTCTGAAACCATCCGTACATGGTGAAATTTCATATTTAAGACTAAAGAACACAACTTTAATCTAATGAAAATTTATAAATGTGGAAGAAATTAATTATAATATCCCTTCACAAAATGATACAAACCCCTTTTTAGGTATAAAATGAATTCACATTCATTCCTTGTATAGTAAACACCATTAGACGAATGTTAATTTTTTATTAAAAATATGATCTAAACATTTCAAAAAACCATTATAATATTAGGATAAAAAAAATTTTTTTATTGACATACATTTTGTATATTTTTTGAAATTTTAACAAGGAAAATTTTATTTATTAAAAATAATTCCTTAACATTTTTATGAGTTTACCATCATTTATAACCAATATATGTTCAATTTTTGAATTAATAATAATTTTATTTAGAATTAAAATTTTAAATTTTTTAATAATGTGGTTACTATTATTTTTAAAATCCCTTTTAATATGGTCATCATGTTTTTCCTTATTGGAACCACCAGTTACCCCGACAAAGACTTGTTATTCTGTCATATGGCCCACCAACAACCTCAAATGAATAATTAAACTAAAAATTATACTAATTACACAACACAAGTTCATTACTTGTCTTTTGGACATGCTCACATGAAACTTAAGAAACATCCAAAAAGGTCACTCATCCTAACCCAACTCTTAGCTATGGTTGGATAATTATGGAGTTCTAAATAGCTAGACTCTAAAAAATAAAGTTTCAACTTATTGATATAGGTAGTAATATTTAATATTTTAACCCTTTGACATTACATGGTATTAAATTCTCCCCCACCAATAATGTACGACTTCCTCATTGTAGACCATATATTTCACCTCATGTAATTCCACCACACATCTAGCTAGGTTCCCCTTTGATACCAATGTAAAAACTGTGCCACACTGACATTCGAGGCACCACTAGTTTCCCCACAGAAATGTGTTACTACCCATGGGGACCACCCACATGCCTGAAGGGAACCTAAGACTAATGAATAACCTCATAGTCTAGCATATATTATTTTAATTCCCTTTTTTATCCCTCACACAGAACCTAGAAAACTTCTTGGGAGGTCACCCATCACTACACTACCCTATGACAAGATCTCTTTACTATGGATTTATAATCATGTACACCCCAAAAAAAGGTTCACTTTATTTATGTAGGTAGTAATATTTATCCTTTCACTCATTTTGAATTCTTTGGTTTTACACTATAATTTATCATACACATTCATGATGTGTATTTACATCAAATTTTTGGTCAGAAACAAAATTTTAGGCATATAACTTCTATATTATAAAAAATATTTTTTATAGCCTTTCCAATGATATTGAGGATGATATCCCATTAAAAATTGTATCTTGATTCCTTTCTATCTTCTGGATACCCAAAACTTTTTTATTTTGGTAAATATTATTAAACTTAAGAGGACTTAATTTATTTAAAGTGGTCAAATGTAATACCCTAACATTATTATATTTTTTTCCATTAAAAAAGCATTTTTTGAATAGATAGTTGTATATGCAACACAAAATTAAAAAGAACCATGAAACATTTTATTGAGAAAGAATATTTCAATTCAATATAAACATTAATATATTATTTCAATGAAATTTGGAACATGATTTTGAAAATTAAAAGTGTAATAATTCCAAAATTAAATAAAAATGACACAAATATGATTTGAATGTCTTCTTTTTTTTACATTAAATATCATACCTATGAATAAAACTATAGAAGGAAGAAAAACATAAAAACAATACAAATTTGGGGAATGATGTAAATGAATAGGATTAAGGATTAGAGATATGTATTTACATGTATAAAGGAATATAATATGACCAATTGGGGTCATGATGTTTGGAGATATTTTGAGGAGAAGTTATGATAAGCCAATCTTTTAAAGTCCTGTTATAAATGAAGAAGGTTTGATAAAGGGGTTTTATTTTCCCATATAATATAAATAACGTTAATTTTGTTAGTTTAAAGAAAGTAATTGGATAGAGATGATTATAATATTTTTACCAGACTCAGTTCATTAGAATAATGTTATCATATGAAGATGATTACCCTTAGTTCTAATCTAAATTTTATCCTATTGTTCATGCAAGTTCCATTAGATAGAGATTTCGATAAATAAAATATATAAATTCATTGATGTTCTTAAAGATTCTAACATCATTTAAACTAGAATTTTCCTGACTCATGTTTTGTTACAAATGAGAATTTTTTGTTTGTGGTTCTTGAATATATATTTGTATTGGTGTTTGAAAAGTGTTTTAGAATATTTTAATGATTTTTAATTTTGACGGTGAAAAGAATTTTTTCTCAAATTTATATATTTTCTATAGATAAGAATATGTTTTGGAGTTTCTATGGTATGAAATCCAATAATTTTTTTAGATATTTCCTATATGAGGATGTTTTTAATGATTAAAGAGATGTCACAATAAAATTTCATCAGAAGAATTGCGTCATAACACCTCTTATAATTTCGTCAGTCTGAGTCCATCATAAAATCCATTTTCAATGTTGAAAAAATATTATCAGATGGAAATGTATGACAATTTAAAGTGAAGTTGTTATATAATGATCAGGAAGAAATATATAATTAATTATATATATGTACACGTATAATTTCCATTGGTCAAAAGTTTTCATGCAATGGAAATAGTTTAATCGTTCACATGAAATTCCTTGGATTCGGGATGTTTCTAGAGATATAATTAAAATATTTTTGTAAGAATTTTTCCAAAAAAATGATATAGAGATTCATTAGTCAAAAGTGTTTCTATGTTACTTTACTAGACATTTGATTAGTATAGAGATATACTAGTTCAAATATCATTATGAATATTTTGTAAAGGTATCAAATGTAATGATTTTTTAATTATAATTCGAAAAAATAAATATCATAGATGAATGATATTTGATAATTTCTTAATTTTAATGAAGTTTTACAAATCTTATTAGAACTAATTAATGTAGAATATATCTCATCATTAAGGAAAATTGAATTCATTAAATAGGTGGATGTTTCTAAGTTGGATGCTCAAAATTTTGGAGTACTTTGAAATATAGTTTGTGCATCTCCCTAAACATTTGTATGTGATATGACTATATAAAGGGTGTATGTGCACAATGGTGAATTGATAAGAAGTTGAAGTGAGGTGAAGCACTAATGAATTAGAAATTAAATCTGAAAAAAAGTATGAAGAGGAAACATTAAGAAAGATATTAGGTGATGTTTCCTATCAACTATTATTAAATGGATTATGCACCGAGGGGTTCCAAATTTTTTTTCCCTAAGTAGTATAAATCCACAATAAAGAACTGGATTGAGTATACCATATGGATAATGGATTGAGTATATCAGATGAACCAATCGAACAAATTCCCATAAGAAAGAATAATTTTTATTCCATATGATATAAAATAATATATAGAAGAAGATATACAATAATGATTAGAATGTGTGAATAAAATATGGAGCAGCATAGTGAAAACAAACTTAATTTTATTGATTTAGCTTCCTACAACTGTTACAAAAACTTTTTTATTTCATTTATATTTGTGAGGATCACATGAATGTGTATAGATTATCCCTGGTTACTATAACAAATATCTAAGGATGTTATCTTAAGGATTTTTGGTTTTGAATTATTTCCAAACCCTTCTATGGACGATCAAAATTTACTGAGTTGTGAACATTGTAAATAGTGGATTTCAAGTGGTTGTTCTTGTTTTATTATATTCCTTAAAATTCATATGTATCTAACAAATTTAGATGTTTTATTCTTATAATAAATAACTAAAAAAATATCACGAATTTCTCCCTCCACCTCTCTATGATCACAAAATTCATGACTTGTCCTTTCAAGTGCCATCTGAGGGAATTTAAAATTTTTATACTCTTTGTTATAGTTTCATGTAATGGAGAATAATACATAGATGATCAGAACGATATGAATAATTATTTTAATCCTATATTTCATCGGAATAACTATCCTATCTATAAATATAATATTTTTCCTTATCATATGATCATTTTTTAAAAATTTCTCGAGGCCATTATAATCATTTTCTCTAATCATACTGAATGTGTTCATTTAATAGGTATTGAAATGATAATTTTGGAGAGTTTTGGGTAAAACAGAAATTTTATACATTCCTTACTCTATAAAGATGATTTTATCAATGATAAAGGAATTGGAATAAAAAAGGAATTTGGGAGAAGAGAAAGAACATATATAAAGGAAATAAAAATGTAAATAATTTTTTTTACAAATCTATATATATAATTATGAATATCATAACATGGGTGATGATGAATCTATTGATGACTTATTTATGAGGTAAAATGACACTGTTAGAAGCATAATATGATTTTTTGAAGTTATATGTATAGAAAAACATTGAAAATATCATAAGAATCATTCCTAATAAATTTAATTCCATAAAATCACAATTGGAAGATATTGATCTTGAAACAATATCTATCGATAACCTGTAGAGTAATACAAATATATAATAAGTGAAAATAGAAAGGTTATTAGGAACAAAAAATTCTATTTGAGAGATTTCTTTAAAATCAGTCATGAAAAAAATTATAAAATATCTACCAAGGGAGATTCTAATGACTCTAACAAAGATAATGGTTTTAGTAAAAATAATCATGATTTTATTTCTATGTTTAAAAATGGTGATAAAATGCACAAGAAAGTAAAAAATTAATGTTACCTCTAAATAACTTTAGCTGAAGAGATATTAGAAATTTTTATTCAAATTTTCCTTGACCTGTGGAATATGATAAAAGTGGTGAAATTGATTGAATTTCAAGATGATCCCTCAAGAATAAGTTACAAAAATCAAAGTAATATTATAAATAAAAGGTTAATATTTTCTCAAAATTTAATAAGAATATTTTTTATAATTATGAGGAATATGGTGATAGTGAATAAGAAGCTGAAAACACCAGTCAAGATGCTATTAAAAAATTCCTTTTATAAAAATTGAATATTAAAAATTTAACCATAGATGAAATCAGTTGTTATAAATAATAATAGTGAGAAGTGATTTATTTTAATTTTATACTAATGATATAGTAGAAATACTTTCTTTAAATGATTGTTAGACTTGAGAAATAGAATAATAATTTAATGAAATATATAATTTAATTTAACAATAAATAATCCTTTATTGAAGAAAAATCCATGTTTATTAAATATAATAATATAAAGAAGTCACTTGATAAATAGATAAATATCCACATCAATATTGATGAAAATATACATTTAAAAGTGAAATATGTAGGTCTCAATCGACAAAAAATTTTAAAATGAAAAATGAATTAAGAAAATCAATAAATTAGTTATAGGTGTTGGTGAAATATCGTGCAAGTGTAAACCATAAAATAATAAATAAAAAATATAATCAAATGATAATAAAAAGTAAAAATATTATGATATGAAAAAACATGTTAAGAAGACCATATTTTTTTCCAAAATAAGAAAGGTTAAAAAACAACTAATGTTTCTAATGTTTCACAATCTAAACTAAATGCTACTTCTACTAGATATTTTTTTCAGCTCAGAAGAAATATAATATAAAGAAGATAATATCTAGAAAAACTCAAAAAAAATGATAAAAATTATTCAATGTTGAAGGGAGCATTGTTAATAAAAAATAAGTTCATATATCAAGAAAATAATAAATATAAAAAGGTCAATATGATTTCTATTGTTCCTATGTGTATTTTGGGAACTTTTTACATATGGTGAAATTTTTTATTTTAATCAAAAACATTAATGTGAATCCATTAAAAATTAGAAGAAAAGTATGATGGGGAGTCAACCCACTATACGATGATAACTATAAAAAGTTTGTTTGAAGATTGAAAATTGATTATATCCCATGGAAACTATTTTTTAAATATTTTATCAACCTATAAATATTTTAAAATTATTCATTTTCATGGTACTAACATAACAAGGTTTGTTCAATTAATTTGAAAATATATATTATAAGGAAGAGAGGTTAGTTAAAAAAATATAGTTGTTTAATATTCTATCAAATCATAAAAATGAGAGTGAATTTTTATATTATATAGATGGGTATAATCACAAAAACTATATATTTATATTTTTGAGGTATATGAACAATTTCATGAAAGGAAAATAACTTATTAAAAATATAAATCCTTAAAAATTAGATGCATTGGATATTCTATCATTGGGAAGAAATGATAAAATCTAAATTTTCTTATTTATTGATAGGATAATACACAATGTTTTAAGTGTTTTATAATATTATGATGAATATTATGATTTTTTTTTCAGAATAGATGATTTTTTGTTAAACAACATATTGAAGCATATTTATTCTATGATTTAAATGATCCAACGGGAATTTTTTCCCATGTCGTTGAGGCATAGAGTTTCTATTATATGATTATGATAGTAAAAATAAGCTTTTTCATTAAGTGAATGGAATATATATTATTGGAATATGAGAGATATAATATGGATAGAAATTAATCTTTTTATTCCTAACATGAAAAGAATTAGATATTGATTTTATTCTAAAAGTTATAAATGGAATATAAAAAACATATAACATAATAAATCTAAGATTCATTTGACTCATCCTTTGGAGTTGATACATTAAAACAATTCCAAGATAATGATAAAGAAATAAAAATGGATATAAGTACTTTTTTAATTTTTTTGAAACATAATTTAGAGGCTATTAAGTTGTTTAATAATTTCATAAGTAGTTATAAAAATAATATAGATATTCTCTAAAGAATATTTGAAAAGATAATGGTGTTAAATTTATGAATGATATTTTTAAATACTACCTATAAAACATTTCATGCAACATGAATTTAGCACACTATAAATCCCAAAATATAATAGTGTTTCTAAATTTATAATTTAGTGGTTGGTTGAGATGACATGAACTTTATTGATTGAAAATAGAATATATCAATCCATTTTTACAAAATCAATTAGAGCATGGTTTTATATTCAAAATAGATGTTTTTATAGGATAATACCTGATATGACTCCTTATGAGATAGATTATAATGAAACCACATTTTTATAATACATAAGATTATTTAGATGTCCTGGCATTATCAAATATAAATGTGAGAATATTGTGAAGTTTTATAAGGTAGGTGTCGATTGAATCATTCTTGGATAGCCTCCTTATGGTAGAGGATACATGTGTTTTAATAATGATATATGAAATACTTTTTAATCTATATATGGAAAGGAAAATGAACTATTTGATATGAATTTTTAACATAAGATTATAGTTATAGAATAAAGGTAATATGAAGTGGTAAAATTTTAGAATCATGAAAGATTAACATCCAATTAGACTTCGTTAAATTCTTTCGAGCCTACATAAATTTAAAATTTTGTATAACTCAAACATACTAAATACAAAATTTTGGGTTTTAGAAGGTATCAGTGTCCAATACATATGGATGGTATGTATGGTTGAAATTAAATAAAGCAACTAAAATTATAATTGATTGATTGATTCGAAAAAGAGATAAAATGTTAAGAAAATAAAAATATTTGTATTTGGGGATTAGGTGTTCCAGTTTAAATTTTGTTCATGTTAGTGCACTATGGATTAAATTGATAATGATTTAATTCTTATTTGGTTTCATAATAGGTCCATCATTGATCACTGGTCTTGGAACCCTACAGTAATCCTTTGATTCCTCTTTTTCATTGATCATCTACTAGTTGCAAAAAAAACAAGGAAACCCAATACCCTATTTGAACATAACAAGAATAGATTGAACAATTTTAATACACTAGATAGGGTATTTAAGTTATGAAATAAAATAATACTCCTTTAATAACTATAAATAAGCACACAATTTATAAAACAAAAATAATTAAATGGATAATTAGAGATACATTAATCCAAAACATCAATTATAAACAACAATAATCTTGAACCGTAAATACCCTTATAATAACATCATCTTACATAGAAAATAATACTTGGTCGTGCTAGGAACTATGAGAATGACTTGTATTGATACCCCATAAATAATGGATATGAGGAATGGTTGAAAATCAGGGCTTCTGATCATGCACTTTAGTTGGATGTCGTCCCTTCAATCCAAAATTCCCTGAAGGTGTGGTCGTAAGTCTATTTTTTAGGGGTCTCATAAAACCCATACCCACCTTTTATTTTAATCCTTTAGCTTCCTAATATTTGTATAATGTTTACTTATATATGACAAGAAATATGTGTCAGTGGTTAATTCATCACATCCAGGAATGTCCTAAACTTCTCATGATGTGTATTGTGTACACAATGTGTAATGGATTTTCACAACAAGTAACATATCACTATTTCCAAAGTATTTTATGGATATTCACGATGACCTAAAATCATGTAATTAAATACATGATGTTTAAATTGTATTTTATTGTTCTAAAGTATTCTCTAACATCAACAATTTAGTGTTATTTCTAATTATCAAAACAAACATCGTATCCTTCCACAAAACATAAAATTAGTCAATCTATTCACAAGTTGGTAACATTAAATAATTATATAAAAAATTTAATGAATAAATGTGCTATAAAATATATGCATGAAATACACATAGAAAAAGTTACTAATGATACTAACAATGATGAATCATCTTGATATGAGGATTCTGACTCTTCTAACTCATCTAATGATGAAAAAGTATATAAGTCTCACTCTAGGAAGGGGGGGATGTTAATGTCCAAAAGATCATTGAATATCACTAAAAATTGGTCATACTAGAATAATATCATAGTTAGTTTCATATTCTTGGTTACATACAAAGTATTATCCAAAATATCTTGATGAATCTTTATATTACCAATAGAGGAATAGTCCTAAGAATGAAGTGTTGGATAAGATTAATTTGAATGATACATGGGAGATTTATTCAAAATCAAAAATAATAAAAATTTAATTTGTAAAAAAATGGATGTTTCAAAATATGTTAAAAGAAAAATGTGACTTGATAATAAACAAGGCTTGACTGGTTTCTAAATGTTACCCAAAAACAAATTAATTAACATTGATTAGACTTTTTTACCAGGGGAGTGAATAGAAAATATAGTAATAATTATAGATATAACTTTATAATGGAGATATAATATTTTCCAAATGGATTTCAACTTATCATTTCATAATAGAGAGATCAATGAAGAAATTTATATTGAACAACTATGTGGTTTTATTCTTGGGATAGATAAAATATATGTGTGGAAGTTAGAGGAGGATTTTTTTGTATTGATGGAAGCTCCAAAATCATGGTATTATAAATTTGATAATTTCTTATAGGAATATTTTAACAATAAAATATATATAAAATAATCACAAGTGGTTTACCTCAATGTTATAGTTCTAGTTGATGATATTATATTAATAAGGAATGTTGAAGAGACAAGTGAAAAATTTTATGCGGTGAAAAATATGTTAAATGAAATGTCCATGCAAGCATAAATGAAATTATTTCTCTGAATAAGAAACATCTCAAAATAAGAATTATATTTTACTATTTCAGGAGAAGCATTCGATAGAAATTCTAATGTGGTTTTTTATTGAATGTTCAAATCCAGTTTCTGTAAATATATTAGTGGGAACTATGTTTTAAAAAAATGGAAAATATAAGTGGTAAATCATAAGTATTTTATTAATTTGGATAGAGTCTTGTTGTTTATAATAGATTCAATGCAAGATATAATGTATAATGTTCAATTTCATACAAGGAATAAAAGTGCTCTAATAGAATAAAATATATAGTATGAGAAATGATTCTCAGATATATCAAATTAAAAACTAATACCAAAATATAATATTATAGATCATGAATTATTGATTTTTTATATACCAATATATATTGGGTTGGATTTTTTGATTAAAAAATAGCACCATGTGGTGGAGATTTATTTTTTGGGAGAAACAATTTGGAGTTAGAATATAAAGAAAAAAATCTATAACTCTAAACATTAATGTAAAACAATATGTATCTAACACTCATGATACAACCTCTACCTCTTAAAGGATATCGTATGTGATACTTACCCATACCTCAACTTTTCTTTGAATAGTCTTGAAAAAGGGGATGTGTAAGGATGCAACATTAGTTTATCCATTTGTATGCACATAACCTATCAAGGAATTGAATATGTTAGGGTGAGTTTTTAAAAGGATTAAAAAGTGATAACATATTATGTGAACTATTTTAATAGTTTTTTAAGGTAGATATTGGAAATGATGGTATTATTGGTTGAAGATATTTATCTGAATAATGTTCATAGTGAACTGAAAAGATCAAGATGTTTCCATAGAAATGTTTCTTTAAGAGGAGTAATAGAAATTTCTTAAGTCTATTATTATTCAATGTATGGAATAATTTTTCAATTATTTTAGTTTTCCACATTAATTTTTCTCACACTACCTTATAAATATTTTATAAATAATCTATTTTATGATTTTCAAAGATTTAGTAATTTAAAATCCCTATTTTACAACAAAATATTATGGGGTATTATTTTTCCTAGAAATTTGGAGATGTTTTGAGTTGATTATATGACAAGAAATTTTGTTTTGGATTCTTAGGAATGAAGAGGTTTTTAGTGAATGTTTTTTTTTCGTTGACATAAATCACTATATTTTGTTTTGATTTCCAACAATGGTCATTAGATGAAGATGATCTGTCTATGTTTACGGGACCAAGTTTGTTAGATGAATAGTACCAGAATAAGATTATAAAATGGGTATATTTTTTAATGTGTAACCTATCATGAATAAATGATAAATGAGACAAAGTATTCAATGAATAAAATTTGGAAAATATTTACTAATAATCTGCCAAATAAAATTTTTATTATTAATTTTTATGATCTAATCACAAATAAAAAGGAGTATTTTTTGGTTCAAGTTTCTAAAGACATGGTTGTACGGTTGTTCGATGTTTTTATTAGAATCCTATGAATATTTGTAGTTTCATTGGTACAAAATACTATAAGTTAGACATATATAGATTCCATATATAATAATTTGTTTTTATGTCTCAGTAGTATGAATTTTTATCAAACAAAATTCTTGTGTTGATTTCTGATCTAAGGGAAATTGTCTATTTTTAAAGGGATTTCACATGGAAATTTCATCAGATAAAGACCATTAGACAAACTGTTATAAATTCATTATTATGAGTCTATCAGATGAACCATTTTCATTTTTAAACAATTTATACCAAGTGCAAATGTATATTGGTTCTATGAAATTTTATTACAAGATAATCATATGGACATCTCTGAGTAATCCAAAATCTGTTTCTATGTAAGGTTATTCAAAAAAAATTATCATATGAATAAAAATATCAATGATTTTTTATGAATACTATTGGATGGAGGATGTTTCTCTATGAAGATTTATAAAATATTCTGATAATGTTATTAAGATTATCTAGTGTAGTTTCATTGTGTGTATGTCTTTCTAAAATGTTTTATCAGAAAGATAATATGAATTAATATAGAATAGCTTTAAGGATTTCATTAATATTCCATATAGATTTAAAATTCATTAGTGTAACATTGATAATTCATTACTATAAAACCATAATTGAAGTATCTATGATTCTAACTAAGTTGTAAAAAATGTTTTATGATGCTCATATATGTCAGGTTGTAAAGATAGATCTTATCTTTTTGGATAATTAAATGTGGTGAACAAGAGTATGTTTCTATGTAGGATGCTAAAAGGATTTAATCAGGAAGAAAGAAATTAATTTTGTTCATACACCTATATAATATAAGTTTTTAGTCCTATATAAAGTGTTTTTTTCATTGAGGTGAATTTCTATGAATTTAATATTAGAAAAAGTGATACAAAATTTGAAAGCAGATTGGACAAAGATGTTGAAGAGGTAATATTCATAAATATACAATAATTTTTTTTGATATTTTGGTATCAGATGGAATTTTTATTGAGGTGATCTAAGAAATAGTGTCCCATAACTAGTATCAATATATACTAAGAAATCATTTGGAATATTCCAAATGAACATTAGATGATGTATTCAAGATGAACACATTAAACAAACTGCCATCAGACTGAAGAACGTTCATTCCAATTGTTGTAGATGAATTAAATAAGAAGACCTTATATCAAAAAAATAAAGTGTGAATAAAAGTTCAAGTATAAATGTTACAACACAGTGAATCATGTTAGTGATGTTTCCTACATTTGATGAAAATACATTATTATATCATTTATTAGTGTTAGGAACATATGCAGGTATAAGGATACTCCCTAATAGCTATAACCACATTTAATGAATTTTTATATTTTGGTTCATGTTGTCTTTGATTATTTCTAATACATAAAAAAGACAACATAATAGTATTTATTAGTGATCATTGTGAATATATATGTTCCTATGGTTGTTTTTATTTTCTAGAATTGTCCTATATTCATTACTAGAGACAACGATTATTTCTTAATAAAGATGGCATTAAAAGAAATAATCACTTATTCACCCTCTTCTATCATAGTGATCATTAAACTCCAAATTGGTCCTTTCAAGATATTTATATATCTATTCATTGGATATATTACAATTTGATATATAATTTTTTGATATATGATTGTTGGATATACATTTTTTTGTTAGGTATATATATCTTCAACAATTTTTGATAAAAAATTAAAAACAATTAAATTTATTATATTTTATTTATTAAAAATTATATCATGTGTTTAATGAAATATTATAATGTTGATGGATTGAAAGAATTTAGTAGATAAAAATTAACAATGGGTTATGATCGAATTTATTTAATGATAAAATTGGAAAATATTGAAGGATGTGTATTCACTATTTAGAATTTTTTTGAATTCATAATTTAACTAGTCACTATTGAAGAATTATTTAAATGAAATTTATTAATTATATATATAAATTAAAATTAAATAATATTATTATTTTTATTTTTAAAATGTATGGAATAGTAATTAATCAATTTGTTGTGGTAAAGGTATGTTTTATTTAAAAAATATTTTACATTATACATTTAGTATATTAAAATAAATCGATAACCCTTTTTAATGTTGAATCCAATAAAATTTATTAAAATTTGGAATAATCTTATCAAAAATACATATTATGTTTGATATCATTTTTTGGCATAAAAATAATTTTACAACATAAAACATGTTCATCATAATTAATGCTAAAATATGGTAAAAGAGCTAAATTAAGGGATAATGTTATGAAATTTAACTAGACATTATCAATTATTGGTGGATGAGCATCTGATCAACCATACCTTACGATATCCTCATTAATTTTAATTTTGTGATCCACTTTTCATCCATATCACTTTCCTTTTATATTATGAAATGTGCATTTGCAAAAATAACACCCTTTCTCGTCTATAAGAGCCCCTACCATTCCCACCTCAATGCACACTATTTTATTGAATTTATTTTGAATCTATTCCCAAATGATATAATTAACTAAAATCATCTATGTGTTGGACCTTTGTGTCAATAGATGATGTCACATATACCTTATTTCCAAGAGGCTCTATAAAATGATATTCAACTGTTTATTGTAACTGTGTGTTTTTCATCATTATTATTCTCAAAATTCAACATCTACATTTTTATAAATATATTTTATTACATTAATAAAAAAATTAAAAATATTTTTCTTCTATAAATGTGATATTATGTTTTTTCAAAAATCAATTTTTATTAATTGAATCATTTTAATGAGATATTATTTTGGTCAATTCAAGTAGCTACATGAATGATCATACTAATATTACATCATGAATAACTAAGAAAAATAATCGATAATAATATTATATGATTTTTATGAATTTTTGATGTTTTTTAAATTTTTTTATTATAATATAAATAACTATAACAACTATAAAATCGATTCTTTTTATAAAATCAATGTACAAAAAAAGATATTTTAATAATTCCTCCGGAATCATTCCGCATAAATTCCTTGAAATGATAATGATTCATGAAAAAATATATCAAAAACATATTTAAAATTTTATTAAACATCCTTGAGATGATAAAACCATAAAAAATTAGAAAGGACCATAATTACCAAAGCTAAACATTCATAGAAGAGCGGAATAGCTAGCACATGGACATTAAATATTACAATAAACCATTAATATATGAGTAAAAACGAATTATAATTAACTTTATTATGTAAAATAACTATTTATTAATTTTATTATTCATTTAAATAATATATGTAAATTTATTACTCTAGGATTTAGAATTCTTTTAACCATGTAGATTTTGGAGGTAACAGTTTGTCATCCCAAATTACCATCTTTGAGACAAATTGCATATTATGCACCTATTTCCTTTAATAAGGGATATATACTGACAACATGAAATATTTTATAACTATTATCTTTTTATTCATGTAATTTAATGTTTACTTTCATGTTCTCTATTTAAAGGTAATTTGATTCAAATTTTACCATGTTTATGAATATATTTTTTTCAACATCACCTTCAAATTCTATTTGTTTATATTAAATTTTTATTCAATGGAATTAATTTTTCTCTATATAAAGCCTAATTTATTTTCTTCTCTAATTTTTATTTCATGTTTTTTCATTACTTATTTCCATTCAATCACTAATTAACCCACAATTCAATTAAAATGTTTCATGTAAGTGGAAATGAAATTATCCCTTCATTTTACTCATGAATCTTTCTCATATATGCTCGCAATCATTATATTGTTTCAAAAATGTTATCTTAAATAATTAATTTTATTGTTATGTTAATTTTATATTATATTTTATTTTATTTATTTGTTGTTTAAAGGAATATGTTTTCACAGTTTTCTATACTGTTCATTACATATTAACTATGACTCGCTTTAGAAACCTATGAAAAGAATCGTCCATATTAATAATTCCTTCAGGAATTCCTTTGCACACTGTCTTATTAATTTTTATAATGACATAATACACTTCATATTATTATTTTTTCAAAATTAATTTCTATTATTATTTTAAAAAAAAATTAATTTTTATATTACATTTACTTAAAAATTAAATGGAATTTCTTCTAATTTTTCAATGTAATTTTAAAATTTTAATGTAATGTTTTTACAATCTTTGTCAAAATCATATAATATTTATTATACTTCCCTGGGAATAAACTCAAATAAAAATATTCAAATTCTTTTTTATATGAATTAAGATCAATATTTATAGTTGTTTTCAAGAAATTAGTATCTTTACATGTGTTAATTATGAAATGATAGAATTAAGAATTTTGTTATTATAATATGGAACACATATATATGGTTTTAATCATGTTATAAATAGTTATATAACATTATATCCCGAAAATTCGATGGTTATATATTTATATCTATTGATATGACATTTATGTGATTGAGGAGTAAACCTAATCCATTAAAATTTAAATGGAGTGAGGAGAGAACCAAATCCATCAGCGTACAATGTCCACAATGTGATGATCTCATAGAAAGAATGCCTTGAAAAATCAAATATTTTTTTATTACTATGATTGTGACACATTCTTATTCATATATTATTCATTCATGGATTATAATTATTGACTCTTTCATCCACACACCTATTAATCATGAATTATTTTTTTCCCATAAGACTTCTTCCATGAAACATGATTTTTTTATCAATGTTTTATTGTTTATGATTATCTTATATTATTACCATGAACCATGACTATTTATTCAAACCCACATGCTCATCATATTTTCACTTATGGAAACATATTATTATCTCTTATGTTTACTCTTACTAAGCATCTATGATCACCTATTTATTGAGTTTCTATTCTACATGATATAAAGAGGAGTGTTATTTATGATCTGTTTAACGGGGTATCATTCCATATGATTAATTATTGTAAATATTGAGGAATTATTTTAAATTTATAAAATAATTTATCTAATCAACATATAACGTAAACATTTGATATCATTGTTTTTATTAATTTATGGTGTGAAAATATAAAATTATAGAGATAATGTAAAATATATGTGTATTATTATTTGGTCATAACGAATATTATAAAAGAATTTATTTAATGTTTTTATTTCCAGTATCATATATCAATCAAGATTTTATAAGATGAAACATTTCGGAAAGTGTAATTGGCCAAACATCTTCATGTACTATAAAGGAAAGGACGTACATGAATGTTATGCAACAGTTGAGTAAATTACATAGAGGACTCAAGAATATCTTCAGTTCTATATAAATAAGGACAGAAATTGTTATGGAGGTTGATATTTTATCTTGAAATATATTCCAATTTTCATAGTCATTAAGGGCATTTCATTCCCATTCTTTCTCCAAAATGAGATACGGGTATATTAGGGTTCTAATGAGGATACCTCTTAAGAGTTTAGTGATTCACTCAATCCATGGATATAGCCTTTTGTGGAGAGTATTTTGGTTATTCCTTAGAGGTATTCAATATGAATTACTCAAATACATTAGTAGTATTGTCAGTACAAGGTACATGTTATTTATTATAAATATATTCATGGTTCTAGTTTCAATCCATCCTTTTCATAGTATTTTAGGATTATAATGTCTTGTTCTACGTAGGAAATATTTTTTGAAATCCTTTCAAATATCATCAGTAACATCTCTTATGTACAAATTCCACTATATAAATTCATATTAAACCATCAAATAATTTAATATCATAAAAATTATAATTAATTGAATAAAATAATGTATACATGATGACTCTATTTACATTATAATACTACAAAAAAATCATTTCTTATTAATTTGTGGAACATGTAAACCAATAGTATAAAGAGGTTATTTTTACCACATAACTTCTCTGGGTGAATTTTATAAGTTATATCATTAATAATCAAGAACTCATATGAATCATAGAAACATTAATATCTTCTTTTTATAAATATAGATATTTTATCCATTTTTAACAATAAAATTGATCAAGACATATTCAATCTTAAGGTCATCATTTTTTATCCTTATTCAGTTATTTTCATTAATCTCTATGAAATAATATTAGTACCTTTATCTTGATACAATTTTATCAAGTTACAGTCATTAATAGTTAGTCATCTTATTGTTTGTCCAATTATTCATATATCATTGATATTAAAACATTATAATGTTTTAGAAGAAATCTAGAACTGAATTATATGGATCTTTTATATCCCCATTTATATTTATTTTCAATATTTAATCATCATAAATGTAGTAAGATTTTATCATAACATAATCTTTTTTATTGAAACAAAATTATGTATATAATTTCAATCCTTAATTAAAAATTCATATTCTAAACCACCTACCTGTTCAAAAAAGTAAATAATGGCCTTGAAGTTTTGAATCATAAAAAAAGAGTCAACCCCATCAATATTCCTTTAAAAGGTTCCCACAGAATTAGTCAACATCTTTTATTCTCTACAACTATGATGGGCTTAGGTGATAATAATGAAAATTAGTTGGGTGATATGAAAAAATTACATAATATAATAGTTTGAAGGGATCAATTGGTTGCACCGTCATATAATGGTGGAAGATTCAAGATCATTACTATAAAAAAATTGTACTTTCTTATGAAAAGGGATAATCCTATGAGAAGAGTGTTTCCTTCCTATGACAGCGGTGTAATTTTTCATGATAATAGTGTAAATACAAAAATTATTCCCACGCAGGGTTATAGATGACACATCATTTAATTATAAATCCATTAATAATAAATATAACTAAGTTAAAATTAATCACATAGTACTATTGATTTCATCTAACCCATATAACATTGAAGGTTCTATTTCATATCATGAGAATGTATATTGAGTACCCAAAAAAATGTTCATGAAACCCTTATTTTCCTCACTAAATATAATAGAATTATGTCCCCAATATTTTTTTGAAATATTCAAAAATTTAGGGGGGAAATTGGAATCAGAGATGGATCCTAAAATAATGTTGTTACACCACTTCCATATTTTTCACTAGATAGAAGATAATAATAAAATTTAAATTCATACTATATCTTATTTATGTGTCTTAAAGATTAGGAAGTTAAATTTCTTTTTGATATTGTTATTCCGTAATGCCAAGCTTTAATAGTTACTAGGTTATGAGGGTGAAGAAATTAATGAAAGGTTATTATACTGAAAATTACATTTTCTATTTCTATAAAAACTAATTATAAATCCTTAGTATACAATTAAATTTCTATTGTATGGGTTAATTAATGACCACCTGAGCTAGTTTCTAAAAGATGCTATTGTCCAAAAGCATCTTGGATACTAATACTAGGTTTTGAGTAACAGAGAAAAAGGGAGGCTTTCCTATCCAGTTTTATTTTTATAAAATGATATCATCCTACCAAATAAAGAAAATATTTTTAATATTTATTGTATGTATTTAAATTTTTTTAATACTACCAATTATTCAATTTGATCAACTTTTCATCGGTTTTCAATTTATGTGTTTTTTGGACTAAAATGTATAAATTTTTTATTTATGGAATTTTAAGATATTTTATTTACTTTTGTGATTTGATCATTAATTTAAAAATATTGATCTAATTAGAGTGATTATTTTTTTAGGATTCAATTATTTTTGGGATTAAATTTTCTCTTCTTGATGAAGAGGTAATTCAATAATCTAGAGGCTTGAAAAGATCAATCAATTTGAAAATTTTCTGGTGGACATGGTGGACGACACCTATGTAAATGTTGCATCAATCTTTTAAAATAACCCCAATTGATGTTATTATAGTTTATTAGTAAATTGTACTCTATTTCGTGTTTAATGATCAATCTTTAAGGATTTATTCACTCATTAATGAAGTCATTAAATGATTTTAAATTTATGATTATTTTGGAAACATTAAATAAGAATAAAATTGATGTGAAATTGGGAGATTAATTATTATACAAGTGGAGAATGATGATAAAATTGGAATTAAAATGAAAAAATTGATTTCAAAATACATTCTAGAATAAAAATATTTATTATACAATACAAACAATGGAAAAAACACTATCATTTGAAGTCAAATCCTAGAACTAAACATTCAACTTATGACAACCCAATAAATCCTGAAACACATTAATGGTCATATATGATTCCATGAAGCCTATTGGATTCTTATAAATAAAATTTTATAGTTGTATTGAATATAATATTGATTTTTGGGGGATCTTTTGGATAATGGAATCCTACTGATTAATTTCCCACTTTCTTCTACTTTGATTTTCCTTAATCTGTGATACATCCCCTCGCCCTCATCAACTCAAATTCTTTATCCATGGAGGGGTAGTTTAATTAAGTTATTGGTAAAAGTGTAGGTTTGGATTATGGTGTTTTATTTCGTTTCTGATTCAATTAAATAAGATCTCTTCTTTTTTCTACGTCTATTTTCAATTCGTAAAAAATTTTCTAAATCGAATGTGGTAATGGTAGGTTTTAATTATGTTAATTTTAACTGTTTTTTTCTCAATGATACATTTCTCCCTCCACCAAATTATTTTATGTATAGTCTGTAATATGTTATTTTTGGGTGGTGAGTGATCAATGATTATCAGCATATGTGTAAGATTTGATGTTCGAATATCAGTTTATTAGGGAAAAAAAATCCCTGGTCAGTGATTTCCCAATTAATTAAGAAAACATGCTACAATGATAAATATAGAGGAAGTATTATAGACTAACCAATGGTTTTAGGTAGTAACATTCTCATCATAACAATTTATAAAATAGGGATAGAAGACTCAGTATATCATTCTCTCTTTTACCATTTAATAGAAAAAAAAGAAGTAAAATCTAGAAATAATGACAACACAACAGTAAGGTCTATTTAATCCCACTTTGATCACTGTCATTATCAATAGTTTATTAATCAATTTAATAAAACTTCTTCTTAGACTCATTTTTTACAAATTAATTTTTTTCCAAAAATTAATAAAAATTGGAAACATTTTTTGTGTGAACTCTTCTTTCGGAGAGAAAATTGGAATAACTTATACACTATACATATGTAATTTAATATATTTTTCATTCCCCACAATAGGAATGTGTCACACCCCAAAACATCTATTATGAATATCATTTTTCCATGTGGGGGAACACTAAGGGCTAATACAGGCGTGAAAACATCCTATATATGACCATCGATTGTGCCTCATGTAGAGCGATCATAAATATAGTATTTCCACAAATTCCTATATTATTTTTTTGGCCTTCATACTTACCCCCATGTTATGTCAGTTGACACCTAATTTTTATATAGGGATCGGAAAAATATTCAAGCAACCTAGTGTTAGAATGGGTCGTTTGAGAATCCTAAGAGAAAATGACACTTCTTACCCTTGATTGTAATTGAGAAGTAATGGGAATAGGAATATATGAGGAAGTGGACACTAATTTATTTAGATAAACCAAATTTTTTCTCACCTTTTTAGTGATTACTCATTATAAATTATAATAAAACTTTCCCATATCACCATTAAACATAGAATCTTATCCCTTGACATTATGATACAAATAAATGCTCATCTCTTTCCCAAGTCCCACAACCCACTATATAGATCTTGTTATAATAAAGTAATGTCTCTCATTAAATATAAAAATGGTAATTAGATGATCCAATAGTTCAATGATTATTTTGGAAACAGTTTTATATGAAATTTTATATAGGCCCATATCCCTAAATTTATGGAATTTGAAATAATCGTTTATATTTTGTTTTAAAATCATAGTGTATGTCACAATTAACATAGGAAGGAATCCCCCAAGGAAAATTTTATGTAGTGAATCTTTAATTTTGTGCTTGATAATATCCCATATAGTGATATATAATGATCCAACAAAGGTTTCCATCATCGGTGTACTATTACCTCTTAATCCTTTAATTTCCTTGATAATTTTTTCTTTTGATAATTTTTTATTCATTATTTAATTATACATGGAGGATATGTGGTAAGGAATTAAATATTCATATTTTGTAATTGATGTTACTTATCATTCCTCTCAGGTAGGGAAACTTGACTTCCAATGTGACAAAATATGAAAAATAATCCATAACCATAATGACCAACTCATTAATGTCATTAGTGATAGATCCATATTCTATAAAATTGTATAGAATTATAACTATTCATAATTATTTGATGAAATATTGAAAGTATAATTTGTTTATTTCCCCATAATTAAGACATAATGCTAAATAAATTTATTAATTTTGATTTCTCTTTGAGTATCTTGATAGACTTGCACTTGTTCTTTCGAGATAATATTTTACACAATTTATCAACTCATTATTCATGGGGAAACATATGTTGAGAATTTTCTTAAACATAACTATTGTGGTGGAAAAAAGGAATCTTAATTATTGTCTATGATTTGAAGCACTAGAAATAGAGGATTAACAATAGAGCGGAGGATCACCCATCGAGGGACATATGACAGAATCTTCCAAGAATAATGGGCATATTAGATAAAATATAACAGGGAAGCTTATTTGGAGGAATAAAAAAATATTTCCTTTTATTAGATGAGAGTCCCAAAATTTGAAAACATAGAGAATGATAAAATGGTAACCTAAGGATTTGGATCACCTGATAATTTTGGAATTTGAATATACCTACAAGATTACCCATGAGATGGGCTATCATGGACTATGTATGTTTACATATATTAATAAAAATCACCTTGTAAAATGGATCCTCTTATATCCTAAGTCAAAAAAAATTATTTTCCATGAAATATTTTAATTTTATATAGGTTTTCTAGATAATAAAATACCTATCTTCACACCATGATCAACTATGGTTTAAAAATCCACCCCCCACCCCCATATATGAAACCTAGGATGGGAATTATGATAATCTCAGGAGTTGATTTTATAAATATCTTCCCTTATACAAATATTATTCACCATATACAACACTCCGTGATGTAGTTTAAAAAATGTATACCTTAAATATAGGATTTAATATCGTGTTATGTGACCTGTAATAGACATGTATTTATTTTATATCATTACCATAACTAAAATTTTAATCTCAAATATAAACACCAAATTGCAAGAATTTATTGTTTACTCTCTTTGAGATATTAGTATATATGAAACTTATTTTTATATACTTTTTATTATTTCTCAATAACTGGTCCCAAACTCTTAAAAATGTTGTTAAAATCTCATAAATGGTTAGTTAATTATCATTTGAGAAACATGATTGTAACACCATGATATTTTATGAAAAATATTCTATTAATTTCATTGATGTCTTGTGTTGTACGCTACACCAAAATTAGCTTCTACTATAGTCAACACCATATTAGCTTGTAGTATATGCAACACTATTCTTGGCTCATGTTACACACACTTTCAAGTTCATTTTGTGGAAATTATCCAATGCAACATTATGTATAGATTTTTTAATGTATAAAAGTAATTATTTTTTATTATGTTATACACAACACCAAACAGATATTTCACTACACGCAGCCCTGACATGGCTTGCATTACACACAATCAAGACCTTCCTCGATAGCGTGTGTAGTACACAATACCATGTTTCACTGAACGAGATATTATTATAATATTATTATGAACTAGCAGTTATGAATATTAATACCCACTTTTTGTAATTTTATAAATTTTATCGTTCAAAATGAACTTCATTTTTGGATTCATAATATTGAAATTATCCTAGGGTTAATTTTTGGTATTTTTTTGAAAACATTAAATTTTTGATGAATAGTGAAAACACTGGGTTACTATATAAAAACCCACTTTTTATTTAAATAATTATTTATTTTATTTAAATTTATTTGAGGTCAAAATTGATATATAATACCTATATAAGTTCAATGTAATTCATTGGAGTCATTTGATAATAATTTCAGATATGTAAAACTTTTATTGAACTTTTCACCGTCTTTTACGGAGGAGAATTTGAAAATTTACATAAAACTGAATTTTACCACTTCTTTGAGTGGAATTTTGAAAATCCAAGAGAAACAGTTAATATCAAGGAGTAAAATGTGGTTCAATAAGATAAAAATAATTTTTTTTTAATAGTATCTTTTTACTTTTATTTACCACGGTTAAAAGGAAATAGGGTAATTAAGGGTAAACATGATATTATTATTACCCTAAAACATGTCCTAATTATATTGTATAGGTTTAATTAGACCAAAAACTACCTTAGGATTAAAATATGATCATTTAGGTCCACTTGGATTAGATTAGGACATTTATTATTATTTTATTTAAAGAAGATTTAAGAGAGTTAAAATCAGTGTTGAATAAATAAAACATTTTTAATATAGGGTTATACATAAGATAAAATCGACTATAAATATTAATTAGAAATCTAAAAAGATTTCCAACATAATGGTATTTTATTTATATTTTTTAGACATTAAATAATTTAATTTATTTATGACACAATGACGATGGAGTAATTACCTTATTAATGAAATATTAACATAATTGATATTATAAATACCAAAATAAATTTAATTTTATACTTTTTATGAATTAAACTAATTTTTTAGGTTACTATGAAATGTTATTATTGATTCAGTTATATTTTTTAGAACAAATCATTCTGTTATTATTTTTACAAAAATCAATTACCAAATAGAGTCAAAATTAACATAAAATAGTTTTTAAAACAAATATTATATTATTAATTGTTATTCTATTCCTAAAAATCTATGTTTCTTCAAAATTACTTAGATAAGGTTATATATATTAATAATTAACCACTTGGGGTTCTTTTGGCTTTTTATAGTATGTTTATTAACCATATATTTTAAGAAAACAAGAATACACGGTAATAGTTAAATTATTTAACTTAGAGTTAAATCTAAATGATAAGGTTAACATAGTAACCTAAACTTGTCTAAAACATATTGGTTGAGAGGATTTATATCTGTCCCCACATTTTCTTAGAAATAAATAAATTTTTAGATATTATAAACCGAATATGACTTTGTTATAAAATAATATTTTTAGTTTTTCATAAGGTGCCCTTCTCCTCCCTTATAAAAGGGAACCTCCTCCCTCTTCTCTTTACACAATTCCGAGCCTTCAAGCTTGGACAAACCCTGCCCATTTCCATACTAAAATTCCTTATAAACATTATATAGGTAATGTTATCCTCAAAAGACCAACTCTAGTGCCATAAGAGGAAGCTTAAAAGAGAGGCGTCAAAGAAGAGGTAATATCTTCTACCGATTCTTTCAAGTTTCGTTCTTCTTCAACTTCTTATTCATTAGTGTTTTCATTATAAAGTAATAAAATCAGTATCAATAATATAATGATATGTTATTATAAATATTAAACTAACATATTTCATCTTCTATCCATCCTATGGAAAACGAAATCACTGAGTGTGCATACGTATGGAATACCGTCTCCACGTCGTGGTGTAATCTGTTTTCCACCACCACCATACTTGGATGGGTATAATGGTGTAAATAAATCACTATATATGATTATTGAAAATTTATATTGATCTAAAAATATTATAAATACACTTCAATACAATTCCGCGATCATGGGAATGATATCATCACTCGTGCATACGTACGGACTACCGTCTCCACGAATGCGATGAGATTCATTTTCCACGATTAACCATTCAAGTATGATTATAAAGTATATATAATAGATAATAATGAAATATATTACATAATAATGATAATGGATTTATTTACATATATTTTTCATTTAATTAATTCCATTTAATTCAATATGGAAATAAAAATAGCGTTCATGCGTACGTAAGGCCTACCATCTCCATGAACGATGTATTTCATTCAATTTATCGATCTATAATATACATTTACATATTGAATATATATTATATATAAATCATGTTTTAAATTCTGGAATTAATTAAATCAGGATATAAGTAATTATATCAAGAACAACATGTTGAAATACATAAGATAAATGAAACAATTTTACCCAAAACGCTGCTATAACACGGAATTTTGAAAAAAATGTGTAATATAGTCATAAGTGAAACATATATGAAATAATAACAATGAATATGATTATTTAATAAGTAAATTACATTATTTAAATCATTATACATGATGTTCAGTTACATAAGAAGCATATTAGACCTAAGTTAAGGGATAATTTTGCAATCTCATTTTTATCCGAGATTTCTTATATGTAAGTATTTACTGGGGTTATATTTTTCATCCATGTCAATAAAAATGTTTTTATAAAGTGTTTAATATTTTTTCATGTATGTTTAAATTCATGACTACCCCTATTGGACTTTTAATTTTTTTTATTGAAGGAATCTTTCTTTTGTTTACCATACGAGGTACTTTTTGACTTTTCCAACAAAAGTACGAGGAGAATGTTTTTCTAACTTATACGGTATGAATAGATTTTTACGGTTTCATAAAGCCTTATTTTCAAAAATCTTACTCTACAATATTACATGACTATTTTCAACAAAATACATTAAATTTAATATTTCATGGAATTTTGTGAAAAGAAAATGATTTTGAAGAAGAAAGGATATTTTCCTTAAGAATTCATTTCAAGTGTTTTGTCAAAACTGTTTTCCATAAAATATGACATTATTTAGTATGATTATGTTTCAAGTATAATGTATCTATGATTTACATGGCTCCTTTTTCTTATGATGAAATGATATCCATTTTTTATATGGATTATGTTATGATGGGATGATGTTTATGAAACCCATTTTATTCTTTGGGTTATGATGAATGATTTATGTTTATGTTGTGGCACACATAAGAATGGTTTCATTTTGAGATGGGTGGGACCTAAATCTCCCTCAAATTCATTGGGTAAAGATTTTTATCTCATGATATAGACATGGCTAGAACGGCAAGTAAATATGGTTCAGTAATACAGGGCCTGAACGACAAGTAAACCCGGTTTAGTAAGGTACTTTGTCCACTAAGATGGTCTTGGCAGCAATGCCTTGGCTACTATAGAAATCATATAATGTACTTAATGTTTTTCCACAATTACAAGGTTCATTCCCATGCTATTTTATCATGATTGATGTTCCCTTATGATCTATGCCTTACAACTACCAAGATTTATTTCACAACTCAAGATTTTGATGTTTAAACATTATGTTCATGTTTTGAAGTTCTAATGTATATGGTTTATTTTATTTTATCCATGCTTACACTTACTGAACATTTGAGATCACCCTCTATATGTTTTCTTTTCCTCAGGATATAAAAAATGTTTTAGGTAAAATAAGGGAAGATCTTTATGGGGGATGTTGAAGATCTTTCACCAAGATTAGAAGATTATATTCCAAGTTTCCAAAGACACTAAACTGTTATGGTCCTTGTGTGTTGGTTTTTTTTATGTATTAAGTATTCCTTAAAATTAATGTAATGTCTATGTACGCTAAGCTTTGGGTATCTACAATGATAATAGGAGAAATATCATACTAAAAGAACATCGAGAAACTATGATTTCCATTATTCATAATAGTGTAGGTTCCGGTTATAGTGGAAGTATCCTTTGAAGGAATGACCAACTCAAAATTATGTATTAAATAATGTGTTATAATTTCGTTAAATATTTCATAGAATAAGTGCAATGAAAAATAGTATATTAATAGACTAAATTAATATACTAAAATCGTAGGGAGATTGTCTATATTTATAATTTATAATTAATTTATAATCAGAGATAAAATTTAATAAACATGTAATTATGATATCATATGTGAGAAGATGGTATATAATTTGTTTATACATAACTTTGCTAATTTATTAAAGTATATAATCCCCATATTGGTTCTCAATTAATGAACAAAAATCTCTAATCAATGTCATAGAATCAATGAGTGAAAACATGCATGATCCTGATCGCTTTAATTGTTCATGGTTGATTATAGTAGTATTCTTATTGAAGTTTGAATAACCCTTAGTGTTCTCTCAATTTAAATAGAGAGGAGGAAGAAAGAACTCATTCTAGAGCTTAAGAAAATCTCCCCTTATCCATTTTACACACAAAAAGTGAACGAGGAATGTAATATTATTAGATATTTATTATACCACGTTTTGGGTGGGAAAATCGCAATAGATCCCCCAAAAATAATTAATATTCATAATTGAACCCATATATGTTGATATTATTATTATTATTATTAATCACTGGTCTGGTACAGATAATTAGGAATATAAATAAATATCATTTGTAACTAATTAATCCATAAAGCTCGGTCTTCTACTCATCGTCAACACTTATATATCCATGAATTATGAGAATATATTTAAATAAATGTCAGTACATTATTCTATGATAAATATAATAAATATTAAATTCAAAAAATGAAAATAATTGTTTACAATTATTATTTAACACACTTATTATTTCAAAAAACGTTTTGATTAAATTATATAGATAAAAAAACTGAATAAATAATATTTATTCTAACTCATTAAATTTAATACTATAGTTTAATAGATAATGTGGATAAACATAGTGTTTGATAATTTTGGCCTCTTTATCAGTGAAATTATTAATAACAAACTAAAGACCATGTATGGAGTATAGAAACATTCCATGTAATACATGGAGAATGAATTTAACATTGTAACAATATCAAACCTCCTACGAATTTTTAACATTTAATATAATTGTTTTAACAAAATATTTCAAATAATAATGTTTGATTCAAATGTAATCAACCTATATGATCAATGTATCTTTCCTTTATTTTCAGGAAATTAACATGCATATCGAACAACATATTCATGGTTTTAGGTAATAATTTCAAATCCCACTAAAGGGTCTGATATAATAACTTCTTTCAAGAGACAATTGAGATAAAACCTTTACAACATTATCCCCTAATGTTATATCACCCATGGTGATTATAATGTATCATACATCACCCCAAACATCTGTCATAATGTTTTTCATAAATACATCAAATTATATTCGTTTTTATATCCAATAATGTTAATACTAATGTTTTATGATCAATATAAACATTTGTATATAAGAGCACCAAATGAAACAAGTAAATATGGATTTTATATTAATTGGATGGTTCTCATGACCTTTTATCATGGGAATTAACAAGTATGAACACCATGAGAAGGTTACATAATGTCTTATGTTCCCCATAAACATTATATCTTATATTATTTATGTCCCTACGGAAAATATCATCTTACCATAGAACAATTATAAAGAATGATGTTGTGGAGCCTATATATTCTTATCATTCTAGAGAACCAATATAACCATTCAGCATGACATATGTTCTGAGGACATTATCACATAAAAATATCATGTATGATGACAACCAATATATTACAATAAAACTTATTTAATAATAAAATCTTGTAATTATACACAAAATAAGTTTTATCTTTGTTACCAACCCCAAAAAACTCCCAATTTCACTAGATCCTCCTGATAATAACAATCATCGAACTAGTTATCAAATGATAATCATGATTATACTAAGATAAATTCTTTGTTAAGGGGTCTTCTATGTATTCCTCTGTTGAAAAACTTTTCACTATAACTTTACCATATTGGAAAAAATATCTCATCAAATGAATCATCAAAAGTGTGTGATTTATCATTTGGTGTTACCTTGTATCTATGGAGTGATCCCCTGCCACAGTGTTATCAAAATATACTATGATAGGTTATTTTCATATAGGTACCACATTAATCTCTTAAGGAACATTTTTAATCCAAAATTATTTATTTGATTTATATGAATCACTAATATACACATATTATTCTATATAATTGGTGATAACATTTTGGTTTTAACTCCTCTATCTCATAGCTCCTCTATTAAGAAAACAAATGTCAACAATATTACTATAAATCATTCTAATCTATTTTAAATCGATAATATATATAACACCTCATTACTACCTATAAATCTCCTCTATACAACATGAACATATCATTTGTTTTTCTAAGATACTTACAAATATATTTGATAGTAGTCCAATGATGTTTAGTCGGATCTTCATGATATCTTCCATTCATTCTCCAATAAAAAATAACATCAAGCTTCATAAATAACAATTCATTCCTTTTTTTTCCAAACCTAATAGTGTATTGGAGCTTACACAATCTCCCCCTTTCCTATTTTTCTAATGGAAACATTTTCTTAGATAATATATACCATGAGACACTGGAACCCTATCCATTTTGGATTATTCAACACAAAACCTATTCATTATTTGTTCAATGTGTGTTCCATTAGATATTATAAATACCCTCATATCTCATTAATTCTTGATCTTGATCCCTAGAATGTAGATTTATTCACATAAGTCTTTCAGGGAGATTCACATGATCAACCATGCCTTAAAATCTTGAATGAATAGTATATCATTTACGATTATTAAAATTTTATTCCAATATAATACTTGGAAAACAATTATTCACCCACTAAAATGATTTTATACAAATTGATCACTTTCATTATTAATGAAACAAAATTATTTTATAGCTTCATTGAATCAAATGTCCCATGACCAGGAAGCTTGCATTTATCTATAAATGGATCTTTCCAACTTCCATACCATTTTTTTATTTCCTACAGTCAAAAACCTGTCTAATTTTTTCATATAATAATCCACTTTATGGTTTCCATTATAAAAATTTATATTCATAAACATTTTCCAAATCTCATAATCATTATAATGTTTTGTAATGAAATATCTTGATGGATTTGAAAATAAAACTAGAGAAATTGTTCATCATAGTTAATTCCTTGATGTTTTCTAAAACCATTTGAAAATAGACATGACTTATTGGAATTTACTTTACTCTACATGTCTATTTTTATCTTCAATACCCAGTCACTCGCAAATAGATTTACATTAACTAAAGGTTCAATCAGAACCTAAATATGGTTTTCAAACAGAGAATCTATCTTTAAATTCACAGCTTTTTACCACCATTCAAACGATGATCTCTATACATCATCCTTGTAGGATATAGGGTCGTCGATGTCCAAAAATAATGAGTCACCTTTATCACTGACTACAAAACCATATCTCTCTTGTTTTCACACCTCTCAAGTACTTATATTCATCACTTTCATTTCAATAAAGGATTTTTCTAGGGGAAAATATGGAATCGGTTCATGGGATAACTTTTATGCATATTTATCATCAACTTCATCAATGTGAATCTTACTCTGGCTATCATCATTAAAGAAGGTATCCCTCTCATGAAAGATGACCTATTTTGCAATAGTTCTATTCTTATTTGAATGTTTTTATAGATATTGTCTACTTGATTCCATGAGATACACTAAAAATAAACACTTCATGTGTCAGTGAGAGGGATTGTTGCCTGAGATAGCCTTAATAAACACGTCACAACCACATGAATGATCAAGTGAAAAAACTGTTTTCTTTCAACTCCAAAACTGTAAGGGAATTCTATTTTCAAAATTATATTATACTTGGTTTATTTAGTATAATGACTTCTATAATTCATCCCTAGAAGGATAATGGAAGACTTATATTCCTTATCATCAACCATACTAAGAACATAAGAAATGGTTCCACCTTTCCCTAACACGATTTCATTATGGTATATATTGTGAATTGATTTGAGATAAAATCCTATACTTATATAGAAATTTGTTAAAATCATGGTTATTATATTTACCACTTAGATCTAATAGACTATTATTTATCATTATACCAAGATGATTCTCAACCTCATTCCTAATCTCTTTGAACTTCTCAAAGGATTCAATCTTATACCTCATCAACTATATATAACCATTCCTTCTCAAGTCTATGGGAAAAGTAATAAAGAAAGAGTATCCACGGCTAGCGTCTATATGAAATTCTCCTCAAACATTTATTTGGACAAATTATAGGGGATCTATGGCCCTTTCAACTTGACCAGAAAATAGAATTTTGGTTATTTTTCTATAGAAACAATAATGACATATTTAATATGGATTTATACTAAAATAGTATAAATATCAATATTGATAAAAAAAATTAAAACTCATGTCATATTTGTGACTAAAGAAGTGATTCCACAACTAGGTTTCATATGATTTGGGAATTTTTGTTTCATTACCAATGAGAAAAATTGGTTTCCATAATTAAAAACATAAAGTCCATTATTCAACTGTGTCACACTATAACATATAATATCTTTATAAAATTAGAATCCATTATATCCATAATTGAAAATATGTCCATCCAGATCTAGACATGAAATGGAAATATTGTTCTTTATAACACTATGAACACACTGATATTTCATTAAAACCAAAATCAATCCTGTAAGAAATGTGAGAGGGAATTTTTTGATGGATAGAGTTTCCAACCTCAATACATTAGTAGCCTATAATTCCACCTCATTTATTGTTATCTTCTAAAATATACTTTGTTCAAGTATTTGGATACAAATGTGAGTGTCATGGGTTGAATATAATACCATGATTTTAGATGTATGATGATTAAAATAAATAATGTATTCGCCTGAATCTTCCAATTACTTATTTTTATAGGTGTAATTCCTCTTCCAATGTCCCTATAGGTCATATGCAAAAAAATAGAGTATATTATTCTTTACCATACATTTGTATCTTCTTTTTCTTGCGAGGACACTATTTTGGAGCCTTAGACTTATAATGAGTATTTAGTTCTTTTTCCTTGTTCTTTTTTTCTTATTTACTATAAGTATTGGGGTTTTTATTCCCCATATATTTATAAATATAGATAATAGGGGTAATATATTTCAAAAGTGTCTTCTCATTATTTCTCATATTATAATTTAAAACAGAATTAAATAAGCTCTTGAGTAGTAAGGGGAAAAAATCAGATTTCTAGATAGCTCATCCAGAATCATAAACCCTAGGAGGTATAGGAAATAAATTTAGCCCATAATATTGACCATATGATAACATATTAGCACTCACTCTACATGATTTAATGTAAATAAATCATCAGAGATATTATTTCTCTTTGATCTCCTTTTCTCTTGTAAAAGGTCCTTAAGGTGAGAAACAATGATATACACATCCATATCTTCACATTTATTTAAATTACCATTATTCATGGAGGATAGAATGAGAAATTTGATATAAATACCATTATATGCATGAAATATACTGAGAAAAACTTCTTCCTCACAAGACTCTTGGGAAATGAACCTAAGAAGTGAGGTTTCTAGCATGTAGAATTTCCTTTCATGTCATAGTTTAAGGCCCAAGTGCCTATTCCATTCCTATAAATTTACCCTAGAGATGAATTTATTATTATCTAGTATGGATTAAAATGGAAATATATATGTTTTTGGATTTCCTATTTCTAAAAATTAACAATAGATAATTAATACTAGTTTTGATCAAAAAATTAGATTAAAACATTTAAATTAAATAAATTTTTTTATTAATCTTCCTTTATTTTTGGACACCATATATCCCTCCCCATATACTTTAGAATATCATTAAGGTTATATATTTTACTTTAAAGGATATTTATCCACCTCTCCTGACCTATAATGTGTATTTAAAATCTATTTGAAGGGTTTTAGGTAGTAATAAATTTCCACCAACACTAACTCATAGTAAAATTATCTTTTGAGTTGACTCTCCAATCCCGAAATAATATTTTAATTTTTTTCTCCACCTTTTCCTATTAATTATGTAATTTGTCTCTTTATATATAAAACCTTAATGTAAACTATTTTATTTATACCGAAAACATCATGTTAAATATTCCTTAATAATTTAATGCACCCCAACATGGGTTGGTCAAGCACTTTAAACTATGATGTTGTTTCTAACTCAATTAGTGGAAGGCTAAGCCAAAATAATATTTATAATTGAAGGATTTATGTTCACTATATGTAAATAAATATTATTCTTTAACATTAATTTTTAATATTAAAATGATTCTATATAAGTGATTGACCATGTCTAATAAAAAATTTACACATTACATAACTATATTTTATTCCATCTTATGTGCTTCTTGATTCATTTACTATGTGATTTTGTAGCATTCACAATCATAAATAATTATAACATGTAAAGGATAGAAATAAATTTAAGTGATATGATAATGATAATATCTTGTGTTTAGTGTGTCTTGAAGTTGATTCACTAACCCAGGACACTTTGGGAAAACATAGCCTTGAAATATAACTTTGTTCGTGTTTCAATAATCCCTCTTTCCATGTATGTATAACCATGATTGGTTTCTTCTTGAATCATGGACTCAAACAACCTCCTGTAACTTGGGAGCTCAGTACTCACATAATATTGTACTCACATATAGGTGATGGGATCCAATGTATAGGATTTGGTGTGGTATACATAAAGGAAAACAGAGTCATGTAGGATCTTACATAATATAAAGTAATGGATGAGACACATTATGTTAATAATAATTTGAAAATAATAAGTTAATGAAAACCAATAACATAAAATGGTTGGTCTAATTTCATGATCATAATCACATCAAACAATAAGAATAAATTTTCAGTCTTGTTACTAATTACCTCGATTCATTATTTAATTAAGATAATGTGTCATTCATTAATCTGATTAATTCAATTGTATCTTAATTCAACTTAACCATCCTTAAATCAATGTCGTCTATATTTTTAAACAATATTAATTTCCTTTAAAATTAATTTGGTGAAAAATTTTACTTAGAGGAAACCTCATGTGTAAATGAAAATTTGAACATGGAAATTAACATATCATATAATTGTTAATCTAATGGTACGGTGTGTAGTGGAAAATGAATGATGCACAGAACGCATGACTAATGGTGTGTATTATGCATTTTATTGTTATCTCAAGAAAATTTAATAACTCTATCTGTATGAGACAACATAATGTGTATAATACTTCATGGAGTGTACCTTCATCCACTCATGTCCACAACACATGCCATTGGACTAGTTGTGTTGCATTCTGTGAACTTCTTTGGTGTATATTGGATGTACAAGGAATATAAATCGTGTAACCTAGTAATTAAAATAATTTTTGTCCACATGTTTTATATCCAATACTTAGATCAAATGGGATATATTATGTTCTAATCCGCAAGACACATGGTCTTATATGGGGTGTACAGAGGGTACATGAAGTGTAGTTCGTCATGCATTGTGGAAAACTATCTGGAAAAACCAGGAAAGCCATATTTTATCATTGATATGATTATATTGTATATATCTTAATGTATCCTGATATTTTGTTTTTTTATGAAAAACTACATGGTGTGTACTCATGATGAACATGGAGTGTACTTTGTTTTTCTCATAGCATAATCTTTAATATATATAGAAGTTATACTCTAGAAAAATCATTGTTTTTAATCATTAACTGAAAACCGATTATGTTATCTTGAATCAATAAATATGATGTGATGATGTTGGATTTATTAAAATTAAACATTTTATTTAAAATGATAACAAAAACACATGAAATAATTCAATGAATAATAAATAATTATACATTAAATATATGACCCCTTTGATACCATGTGTAGGTTCCGAGTGTATTGTAAATTTTCTTGGAAGGTGTGACCAACATGGTTTTTAGTCTTAGATCAAGTATTATAGATACATTAAATAATTAATATATTAAGTCCAATGAAAAATTGTAGATTAATTGAAGACATTAATACTTAAAAACCATGGGAGTAGATCTTTATAATTAATTTATAATTAATTTTTCGGAAAATATAGTTTTAACTCAACATGTAATTGTTTTTTAAATAATGATATGATGAAATATATTTCATCATAAAATTATTTCACTAAAATATTAAAGTTCACAATCCCTCTAGTATTGATCTACACATAAACCCCAATTTATTATCAATGTCGCATATTCTCTAGGAGCTGGTACAACCGATCCTGATCAGTTTTGCAATTCATGGTTGATCACTTTTGAATTCTTCATAAAGGATGAAGAAGCTATGGTTTTGTCTAGAAGGATTGATAGATTAGTATGAGATATTAAACTCTATATCTAGATCGAATCTCCCCATATCCATTCTTCACACCTTAATTTTAATAAAAAAAGTTATACAATTAGATATTTTTTATATTAGGTTTTGGGTAAGAAATCTCACAAAATCCACCAACAATATGTAATATTCTTAATTGTCTTAATTTACATTAATAAAAATAATCACATTTTTATTGTAATTAATTTAATGACATGAAAACCACATTAATAATATAAATAAATATGACTTATAATTAATCGAACCATTAAGTAAAGTCGATATTCCATTTTCAATAATTACTGATCCTAGAATAATGATTATTTAATTATATAAATGTCACTACAATATTATATGATAAATATAATAAATATTAAATTTTGCAAACTGGAAAATAAGTATTTATTTTTATTATTTAACTCACTAATTCTTCTTAACAACATGTTGTTAAATTACGGCCACCAATCAAACCTGGATAAATAATATTTATTATAACTTGTTAAATTAAATACCACAATTTATCTGATATTGAAGATAAACATATTTTGTGATCATCATAGACTATATATTAGTGTAATTTTAGATACCATCCTTTTTTTTGTGGTTTGTGTCTAGAAAGACTCCAAAACATCCATAGAAAGATAAGGTAAAATGGGAACAATTTCCATCCTACTAAATTTATTTTCCATCTAATATACTATTTTGGTCATTATATCTCAAAAAATCAGATTTCACTCAAATTATATCATCTAATATTTTCTATGTCTCTTTCATTGGATTCCTATATATGAAAAATCATATCAAACCGTATTTACGTGGATTTGTTTAGGTGGTTCTGTAAATCCCATGAGTTTTCTAGAAAAATAAATAAATAAAATTACTATCATAGATATTATATGTTATACGCAACACTATATTTAAAATTTTTTACATGAGAACCTAATTTTATCTATATTTACACATAATAATAATAATATCTTGTGTTATATGTATCACCATGTTTAAATATAAAAAATTACAAACTATTAAAATATTATTATTTAATTTAATAATCATTACAAAGATTTTGGTATAGAGGGTGTGAATAAAATTAAGTTTTCTTAAAATATGCTTTAAACATGTATATATAATTAATTATTTGGTTAACAATTAATTATAACTGAAAAATAATACCATTTGAAAATAAATTGAATATTCTTCTGATAAACTATTTTTATGGCCCAAACATGTTTTATCTTATTAAATTAAAAATATAAATTATTTTAATTCTTTTAATGGAATATATATATATATATATATATTACATATTCAGTTCAATGTTTATCCATTATCTTATATGTTTTCTACACAATAGATATTAATAAACCCAATTTTACACTTACAAACAATATTTTTCTAAAAACAATTTTGTATACTTTTGTGCACTTATTTAAAATTTACCTTTTTACTATCCTATAAAAAAAATTCAAAAAAATGAAAATATTTTTTCAAATATTTATTTTAAAATTATATTATTGTGAGTTTTTATGAATTTTCTAAGAAGATAAATGTTTCTATGTATAGTGAAAAATACATGGTTTTCTTAAGAATTCACATTTATTTTAAAGAATTTAAAATTTTCAAAGGTATTTTAAGATGATTATAAATGTAATATTATTACATCTATATATTTCTTCATCCATATAAGGTAATTAGAAAAAATTTCATATGAATTTTGATATAATTGTTTTTATCATTGGATCATTTTCTCTTTGATAACCCACGATCCCATTGCCTCTATTGGATTAATTTTAAATTAAAATTTTATAATTAAATGAATGGATTTTGTAAAAATGATTTCCATATTTTTAATCATAATAATTTATTTTAACTATAATTTTCACTTGATTTTTTACCATATCTAATAATAAAATTAGGAAAAATTATTTATATCGGTTAATGTAAAATGGGATTACTGAGGTTTAAAATAAGTTGATAAATTTTTAAATGACTATAAAACAAAAAAAAATTTTTTTTGGAAGTATATAAATATTATAAATCAAAATATATAACTTATTGTCATTTATAGGCTTTTTACAGAGGACTTAATTTATTATTTTGGATTTTTTTGGAAATTTCCAAATAGTTTCCAAGTGGGTTCATTTCTCCAACTTATAAAAGGTCAACACCACCCTCCATTTCATCAATCATTTTAAAACATATAGTTCATAAAAACTCCACACAAATCCCACCTTAAAATATTTATAAATGTGATAGAGCTTCTTATCCTCTCAAAATTCGAATAATAGGTTCTATAATAAGATATCCATATGAGGTTCTTGTAGGTGATGTAAATTGTATTCAACAAGATCGTTCTTCTCCTTTCATATTTTACCATATTCAATTTTTTGTTAACACTTAAAATATAACAAAACTATTATATAATATATAATTTTATTTTATTCTATTAATTTGATAACATATATCCATCTCCACTTCCCTCAAATGTATAACGAAAATTGTTAATCGTGTGTACGGAAGATTTCCGCCTCATGAACCGGAATAGTTTCATTTCCATTACCCCCATTAAGTGGTATATATAATGATTTATTTAACATATGTTTATTATATTTAAAAAAATTATATAATTATTTAATTATTATATCACAAATACCTTCTTACATTCTATTATATGGGGGTTAGGATAATGTTGCTTGTGTGTACGGCAGACTGCCGCCTCGGGAAGCAATGTGATTCGTTCTATATTATGATTGAGAAGGATAGTAGTAATGGTTAATTTAATTCATATAAATTATATATATGAAATAATTATTATTACATAATTTAAAAATATAATAATTTTTTATTTTTTTTATATCATTGAGAAATTGGAAGCATTGATCATTAGTATGTACTACCTACCGTCTCAATGAATTATGTATTTTATTTTCTATCTCTAACATTGATGCACTTCTCTAAGTACATATTTATTTAATATGTTTGATATTTATATCATCTTGAAAATAATGGATGTGATGTAACCATGATGAAATTAATAGGAAAAGAAATACCAAATCAAAAAAATACATGAAAAACAAATCGGTGATTACCTGAAAAGTTATTTTAACATGTAATTTTTAATAAACATGTAATAAAATATAATAATAAAACAATTTATGGTATTACATATATATATCTATTGAATAGATGTATAAAAACATATATTTATTATATATGAAGTTATAACGAGTAATAAAGGATTCAAGACGTATGGTTTGGGATTTATGTGTTAATGTTTTACTTCTGTGAGACGCATGCCACAATCACCACCTATTTATTTTATGTGGTGTACATACATCTCATGAATGTAGTTTGTAACACCTCAAAATTTTAAAATAGAAAAATAATGTTAGATATCATATGGGAAATTAATAACTAATTATATTATATAATGTATCACCCCAAGACATCCTGATATATTTATTTTTTAGTTAATTTAATCTCTTAGATAGCTTGAAATTCACACAACATTGGGTTTGAACAAAACATAATACTCTACTAAAATATTTTTATTTAAATAATACCATTATTAAAAATAAAATAAATTATAGTGTATGAATAGTAATATCTAAATTATAAAAATTATTTAGTTCGCATTATAGATCTTGTTTTCCTCCCAATAGTCTATCTCTAAGGAACTTAAGAGGATATTCAAAGGTGGTTTCTATTAGAAATGGTAATTTTATTAACAATGATGTTTCATACTATTTATCATTTTCCATATTCATTTAGTTATTAACACTTATAATTTAATAAAACCAATATCTACTATATATTTATTTATTATTATATTTATGTATTAATATTTATACTTCTCAACATCAATTAAATGATAAATGAAACCATCGATCATATTGATGGCAGAATATCACCTTGTGAAGTAATGTAGTTCATTTACCATAACCATAATTCAAGGATGAATATAATGATGTATTTAAAGAATTAATATGATATATTTTATGTTATTTTAATTATATAATTTTAATATCACATATAACATATTATATTCCATTCTTTTTAAAATATTAGAACGTCGATCATGTGTGTGTTGGACTACAACCACATGAAGCGATGTTATTCGTTTCTCACTTCTATATTAAATGGAATGTAATAAGGATAAAATTAATGAATATGTGATATATATGTATATATAATATTTCACTGATTTTATGAAATTAAAATGTCACCCAGATCTTTACCCATTCACTCATTAAGGGAATGTTATCATCGCTCGTGGGTACATATGACCTACCATCTCAAAGAAGTGATGTGATTCATTTTGCATTCCCAACATTAAAATATGGTAATATAAATTTATATAATGAGTTAATATGATATTTATAACGTGATTATTATTTTGTCTGTGATTTAATAATATAATATTCATAAGAACCATAACTTTCATGAAAATGCATTAAATCGAAAAAAGGAATTTAATCCCTGAAAAAATGAAAATAATAAAATATTCTTAACAAAAGGGTTTCTAGATGTTATAAAGGATCATATAAGATATTAAAAATAGTAATATTTTTCATATATAATTTAATAAAAAATTTAAAACTTCTATACGTGAAGTAAATGTTTTTTCAACCAAAAGAAATCATGTGGTAAGAGTTTCTTGTCACACTCTTACTTCCACATGGTGTATCCAATATTCACCAGTTATTTCCTTTTTGCAGTGTATTTAATGAAAATTTGAGATGTTATATATTGAATAAATTTAACTTCATGATATTTAATGTTTCATATGATTTCATTAATTTTATGGGACATACAATTCATAAGTTTCCAAAGTTCTAAGGGTTTATTTCACAATCTCATCATTATTCAAGATTATTTATTTTTATGTCCACTTAGAGAAACTATTTTATATTTATAAAATAAAATAAATCTATTATTTCTGCCTATGCAAATTAAATTACTTATTCAGGTAATAGTTCCATTTTATACTCTTTCATACATAAAATTATTTAGAAAATATTTTTAACAAAATAAGACTATATTTATCTATTCGGTTGAAAATACTTTTTCAAAAAATCACCTATTTTCTAAAAGGATTGCAAAATTTTTTAACCATATCAAAATTATTTATTATATATTGTCTTACCCATTTTTAATTTTTAAACTTTTTTAATGGAATAATCTTATTAGTTTCAAAACAATGATCATTTGTCTTCTACTGAACATTTGAAAGGCATCATTGTTTCAAGGTGTACGATATAAATAGAATTTTTCACCATCACAACCAATTAATGTTAAAAATATTATATTAAAAGTTTTAAAATGGAATTTTATAGTAAAATTATTTTAAAAACATTTCTTGTACTTATTTTTGAAAAGGTTATATTCAAATTGAAAATGGTATTTTTCTCAAAATAATTATTAATTATATTCTCATGGTATTTTTATTCATCAATGCTATCATCCCAATATTTTACATATTTTCCACTAAGGATACCTTATATTAATACAGTCTTTCTTTATTCTCTCTCTGGTTTATGGTCAGTTTGATTGGGGATGTACAATTTCATTACAATTTAGCATTATACTATAGATGGATTATGATTATTTTTATTGATTGTGGTATGTATTAACATTTGATATGATAGTTTTTCAATAAAAATATTTATGTTGACTATGTCTAAAACATTTAATGGTAGGAATTAATTAGACTTAGTATGTTATGGGATAGGCCCTCTATATCCCCTTAATGTGTTAGTAGGTATTATGATACAAACTAGATTGGTTTTTTAATGGGGCATTGCCTATTTAAATAGATGTCTCGAACCAATACATAGATGAAATGAAATTTATTGGAACATAGATTTAACAGTATGTTTTTTATGTCTAACATTATGAATTCTATATTTATGAATTTTGTTTTTTCTATTCCATGTAATTATTCAATTAGTTATAATATTAATGGTTAAGTTCCAGACTCATGTGATTATTTATATGGAACTATTTGATCATTGTTTATTCATTCCATATTATGCTAATGTTATTGATTAAATTGTATATTTTATAGTTATTTTCCTTAATATATAGATTATTTCTTATTTATTCATAGACTACACTATAATATTACCCCTACTAATCATATTTGATCACCCCTTTATTTTTTTTATTTTCCAGAGGATAAAATAAAGTCTTTAGTTATTGATATAAATGGATACACTAAGGATAATAATGGAATTATCAAATAAATTTCTTTGTGTATTTTAGGATTTAATATACAATGTGAATTTCAATTATATATCTAGTTTACCAAGACACTAAACTATTCAGTCATTCAGGATATGATTCGTTATATCTTATATCAATATAATAAAGTATACACCATCTCTAGTCTACTAGGATCGAGGTGGATAGAGTTGGAATCAAAAAAAGTTTAGTATAAACCATGGAAACTACATTTATAAAAACATATATTAGGGATCAAAACATATGATAGAATTTGAGGATAATTATTGAAGAGCATCCTATAATTTTGGTAAGGAATATATTATGTGCTTTTCCTAGAAAATAGATCTTGTTCTAGATACTACAAGTGGACAAGGTTCTGGAAGATATTTGATTATGGTTATTAACTCTAAAAAGGGTGCATTGGTAATAATATTATCACCACCTAGTGCACAAAAATGGGTCTTACTGCACACCTAGTTCGACACTTTTGGGGGAAATTCATAGGATACATCAATTTTTATTCATAATGAGTTATGAAGGATTAAAAAAATGAAATACCCAAGGAAATAATTTTTATCATTATGACATTATCTACACAAAAAAATTTAAATTTATGTTAAGTTCATTACTGGTTTTGTGATTATACATTTTTTCATAATGTTATGGTCTAATATAGTTCATTCTGTTGTCTAGAAATAGTGCCTAATATAATGAATGTGAAATATATCATTTCATGTCCTCCATTTATAGATTTACCTCTTGGGAATGTTAATGAAGATGGATATATAGTTTCATCAAGAATTGATCATATTTTAACTATATAAGGGTATATGACTCATGTTATGAAAAATAACCTTTCCCATATAGGTCACCCTATTGATCAACCATGTGGTGTATCAACTTCATACCACTTAATTCATTAGCATCGTACATCATTTAGTGGGACTATAAATCCATTTTATTTGATCAATGCATAAGTTCCTTAGAGAATATATTTTATTTTCTGGGAAGTAGTTAAATGGAAAAAGTATTTTTTTGAAATTAATCATCCCTTTGGACATTAAAACCCATGATGGTAATTGATTCAGAACACTAATGATAATGTATAAATAGAAAACATGGAATGGAAGGATTTAAAGTTACTCTACTTGTAAATATATTTCCTTCATGAGAAACAAGTGGAAATATAAAGACAGTTCATGATTTTAATATAGAATGAAGAGTAAAATTTTTCTATGTAAGAATAAAATTTTACAAGGTTAGCATGATATATTACAGACTAAATATATAATACAAAGATAAATATCAACCATTTCATTGATAGAATTAGTCCAATCCTTCGTAAGGAGCATGTATCTAAAGAATAATCAACTAATGCAGATACATATCATATTCTATCAAGATAAGAATGAATTCTCCAAGTATTATGAGTTTTAATGAAAATAATAGTAAAATATGAAGATATAGGCAAAAATGTATATATGGTGGAATAAAAACAAACGATTCTATAATATTTGATACTTTTAAAAAGAAGCACATTGGTATATGATAAAAGGGAAAATGAGTTTTATTCATGTATGGAGAAAAAGTCCATCACACACATGATTCCAACAGAATGAAAGAATATTCCAATTTTCAATGATTCCACCATAAGGAGATGGGGTGCTATATAAATGAATTCCCCAAACATCAGGGAAATATATCTCAAAATAAGATATGGTATCGTGGTCATGATTATTCTATTAACACAACTAAAATTTAATGGTTAATTTTCATTTTTATTTGGATCCTAGAAATATTTTGTAAAATCATTTTATTAATTATATTCTCGTAATAAGAATCATAAAACGTTTAATGATTATACTAAAATACTATTGTTTATGGATATGAAAGCATGTGGTGAAAAATATCGATAAAAATAAAAACAATTCAATGGTGATATAAAAATCATGTAAAACAGACTATTTAGGGAAATAATCCCCTTAAAATGTTTCTACCATTGGTATTAAGTGATAATTGATATGGATAAAGTAAATTGGATAATACCAATAACCTAGGAACTAATTAATGATTTTATGAAATGTTGTTTATTCTATAATTTATTGAGTTAAAAGAAATTTTAGATTTAATTAATATATCTAATGATCTATGTTTTATTTAATGAAAAGGGAAGAATTAATTTATTTTAATATTTATTTATAGTCATTTAGGTTATTACCAAGATTCATGAAAATACGGGATGTAGTTATTCATATGTTTGGTGTGTAATGATTAATAGATACATCATTTTTTCTAGAAGATTAATAATAATTTATTGTTTTAACATTAGAGACCTTTTTTCTAATGTTTTGGATTATAATATTTCTTAGAATAGTAAAAAGGAAAACCATTTATAAAATGGTTTAAGTTGAACATTGGATGAGGTTATATAGATTAATGTATTAATTTAACATATGAATAATTATTCCCATTGGATAACCTGTACTAAATATTTTTTTTATAAAAATAACTACATATCAAACTAAGGACATATCATTCTATTATGTATATTACTGCCCATTAAAATGATGTTTTTGTTCTTGATGCACAAAAAATCATTTTTGAATATTAATTTCCTGGAGTAGGCGATGAATTGGACATTGATCAAATGAGAACCAATTGTTGAAATTATGCATATAAAATATTAAATTTATCAAGTATGTCTATTTCCTAAAATTTTTATATAGTTAAATAATTCATCATCTCTAAGAACATGATATTGAATCAAAATGTTTTCATAATAGCTTAATTTATGTTGAACTGATGGTATTTCAAATAATCAAATATTTAAGGATTTATAGTCCTTAACATTACTTTTATCATTTACTATCTTGTGATTAATTCCCCCTGATTGTCTATATAGTTATTTAGGCTTTACTTCCTTGTAAATATCTTTAATTTCCACAAATGATATTCTATATATAAACATAGTTCTCTATTATTATAAATATCCTTCACACATCACATTATCTCTTAACAAGAAGATTTTATAATTTATCTTTTTATAATTTGGGTTTCCAAAAAAAGGTATTTTCAAATTTAATACCCTGGATTTCCAAAATGATGTTTAAATTGTGAAGATTCAATTCATTTAATGGGGTATAATATAACACCACATGATTCTAAAATAGGAATATCATGGTTGATAATATTTTTGACTTGAAAAATAATCATATAAGAGATTTTAAAAACCTAAGGAATTAAAATATATTAATTTTAAAATAAATTATATCTCTTGGATAGACTTAAATGCACACTACACCTGGTTCGAATGAAATGAGATACTCTATTAGAATATAATTATTTAAAAATTACCACTAGAACCTGACCATTAAATTGGAGGGAAGAAATAATACTAACTAAATTATAAAAAATATATGGCTAAAACATGAATTGAATATATAAAAATTATATCAATTTACTAGAGATAAATTTAGAACCATTTGAATGAGAGAAAATATTTTTTTTATATAACTTTATTTTCATAAATTGTGGTTTAGTCGCGCATTTAACACATAATTTATAATTGTTTTTTGCAAAATTAAAAAAAATTATAGGAAAAAATAAAATTAATTCTTGAAATATACATTTAAAAATTATCATAGGGTGAATTTTTAGTATTTTTATAAAATGTTTAATTTATTGATGAATAGTTAATGATAGTGAATTTTAATTGAAAAAAGTAATTTTGCTAAAATTATTTAAAACATTATATTATAATTTAAATTGTTTTTAAGTAAATATTAATATATATATATATATATAATAATAAAATTAGTTCATTTTAATCATTTTAATTTCAAATTTTTTTATAAAATCTTTTTTAAGATTTGAACATTTTCTCTTTATATGTCAGCTTTCTCGTCACATTTGTGGGATTAATTGGAAATTAATTGTTTCTAATTATATGGATTTAATTTGGAAAAATTATGTCGTTATTTGGAAAAATTGTTACATATATTATCTAATAAGGTGAAATTAATTATAAAAAAAATTAATAGTGTTATCCTTAAAAATTAAATATCATGGTTAAAGTAAAAAATTGGTTTATTGTGGCATTAAACTAAGAAGATAGTTATTAAAAATGTCCAACCATCTGTGAAAAATAATTTTTTATGTCTATATTTCGAAATTATGCTTCTGAATTTAGAATCTAGGGTAATTTAAAATATTTTTTCATGTGAATAAATTTATCATTTTTTATTCTTATGTGAAATTTCAACAGAATTTACTATGAGGCCCCTTTCCCTTCTTATAAAAAATTACTCTATACCCTCAAATATTCAAAAATTACAAAACCATATTCTATAAAAATCACTGAAAAATACTCTACCTAACATAGTTATTCACATTCCAGAGCATCTGTTCCTCCTAATATATCATCTCTAGAGTCGTTAAGAGGATATCTAATGACGGATTCCCTTAGATAAGGTGGTAATCTTTACAAACATTATTCGTTTTTGTTCTCCATTTTCCACCTTAAATTATGTTTGAAAAATATAATATAATAACACAATTATATAATCTGGACTTATATTTTATTTTGGTTATTGAAAAATATTTATCCATATCCACCCCAATCAATTTGGAAACTAAATTATTGATCTTGTGTATGAAGAATTGTTGCCTCCTGAACAGATGTGGCCTGTTTTCCATCACCACAATTAATCATTGGATAAAATGATGTATTTAACACATTTTTAGGTTATTTATTCATGTTATTATACTTCTATAATTTTAATATCCCAAATGTCATTATCATTCCATTCTATTCGAATACAATAACATCACTCGTGTATAGGGTAGACTACCGCCTCTCAAAGCGATAGGATTTATTTTTCAATTACAAATTAAATTGGATATAATAAGGATATAATTATTGAATATATGTAACATAAATAATATGATATTTCTTCTTTAACATTAATATATAACCCAAATCCTTACCCTTCCACTCGTTAAGAGAATTATATTGTTACTTGTGCATACATACGCAATATCGTCTCTACAAAGTGATGTGATTCATTTTCCACATCCATATTTCACAAATTGTTCTAAAAATGTATATAATGATAAATATGATATTTATTACATTGATATTATTATGTATTTTATTTAACTATATAATATTTATAATAACAGGAACATTCAAAACAATGAACCTTTGAGATAACATGTAAATTAAATCCCAGAATAATAAAAATAATGAATGATTACTAAAAATGGGTTATCTGATGTTATAAAAAATAATATATGAAATTATAAATAATAATATAGATATTTTTATAATTTATTAAAATTTTTAAAACAACTATACAAGAGCATAAATATTGTTCAATCAAAAGGAATGGTCAGTTAATGGTTTCTTTTCTCACTTTTACTTCTGTAAGACATATTCTATGGGTACCACTTATTTCCTTTTGGATTATATATATTTAATATTTTATATTTTATATCATGACAATATTTAACATCATGGTATTCAAATTATCTTTTGACTTCGTTTCTTTTATGGGGATAAATATTGATAAGTTAACAAAGTGGTTAGGGTTTATTTCACAATCACATTGTCATTCAAGATTGTTTAGGTTTATGTCTCCATTGGGAAATTATTTGATATTTATATCATAAAATAAATATGTTATCTTCACCAAATTTATTTAAGATATTTTTATGTAATAGTTACATATTACAACTCCTAGGAAATTAAAATGATTGATAAAATATTTTTAATAAAGTTTATCTTTCTTTCTATCTTTTTTCGATAATCCTACATCATAAAACCTCTTTTTTATATAATTTTTTTCAAAAATGTTTTTATACTTTTAAATTTGATTTGTTCAGTAATTTTTTACACATTAATAATTTTTAAATTTTTACGGAATTAATATTAATTTTGTTTTCAAAAAAATTCACTCTCACTTTGTCCTAAAATATACAATTAATCATTGTTTTAATATGCACAATGTGAAAAGAATTTTCCAAATTTATGACCAATAAATGAATTAAATATTATTGTAAATATTTTCAAAGGTTATGTTCACATTAATTTATTTTTAAATATGGACATTGTTTCAAATGGTTATTTTCAAAGTGAAGCAGTTATATTTCCCAAAAATGTTTTTAGGGAACTTTTCATTATAATAATATTCATAAACGACAAAAAACATATATTTTACTAATTATAATCTAAGGATATGTTATATTGATTAATTAATTATTATTTATCTGGATTTTTTATGATCAGTTTGACTAGGGATGTTTAATTGTTTTACAATTCACCATTTTACACTAGATGGCATATTATAATTTTTAATGAACGGTTTAAGTATTAATAGTTCATATGATAGTTTTTCAATATGACTATTTATATCTATTATGTATCACCCCATTCATATAATAATTCATTTTACATAGTATGTTTGAGAAGGGATCTTTGTGGCCCCTTGATGCATCGGTAGGTCTCATTTTGACAAACCTGATTGTGTTTTCTCTAAGGCCATTACATTTATATAGTTGTCCTAGAACAAGGCCTCGATGATAATATATTTCTTAGAATAATTTCCCTAAGGTACATTTTATATGTGCAACATTTTTTATTCCATTATTATGAATTTATTTAATGATATTCCAGGGGAATATTTGATTAGATAGAATATCCATGGTTAATTTTCATGATCATGTGATTATTTATGTGAAGTTATTTTATCATCATTTATTCATATTATACTATGCTCAATTTATTGGTTAAATGGAATGTTTTTGAGTTATTTACCTTATAATGACTATTATGCTTTATTGATTCATTGGGATCGTTGTTTTCATACCTTACTAGGCATCTGAGCTCACCCGTTTATTATGTTTTATTTTACCCAAATATGAGGAAGTGTTTTTTGATTATTATGAAGAGGTAAAATAAGGTTAATAAAGGTATTATAAAATAATGTTCATTATGTATTTTTTTGTTTTTAAATGTTCTGTGAATTTCATATATGTATCTGGTTTACCAAGACTATTAAAATCTTTGGACCTTCAAGATTTTATTCCTTATATCTTATTCCAATATAATAATGTAAACTCTATCTCAATTCTATCATGGTTAGGTTCACTACATATTTTATGATTCTGATCCTAAAAATTATGGTTGTTAATATATTCATATGAGGATCCATCCTTAATAGGATTTATGGTTTCAAATATACAAATACGATAAGGTATTTTTTATGAGGGTAAATATGTTATGTTATGTTCCTATATTCTTTTATGATATGTATATACAACCCCCTTGATATTTAATTTCGTGAATTTATGTATTCACTAGATTTTTTAATTTTCATTTAATTTTATCATTTCATGGGTATTATTATTGAGTGTTACCAAACTTGTGATTTTTTTATGCTACTATCTAATAATTTATCAACATTGTTTATAGTTATACTTTTGATGATGAAATATTATTATCCATATATAAACACCATGACATTTCATCCCCTATAGATGTCATGATAATTCATTTTTCCCTTCATTATCATCTCTTTAGTTGAAAAAAACTCTAATATAATGTTTTTAAAGTAAACCAACCATATTTATAACTTCAGTCAAAGACCATTTTTTTCCATATCAATGTTTTATAAAATAAATAAATAAATATGTTTTAACATTATCTATGTGATTTATTGAAGAAATTTTTACCAATGATTAAATTTTAAAAAGTTTCTTATTGGGTATCAGCATGTAGTTTTAAATTTAATATGATTGTTTAGTTATTACCAAAAATGTAAAAAGGAATAATGATCAGAACATGTATTGTGTGAATAATATTTTCTACCATAATGAGAAACTAATTTTTTTAAATATTTTTTTATAAGTTTTAAAGTTAATTTTCATAGAAAATGATGTAAAAATTTTAATGAATATTTAATTTTGAAAATTATATTTTCAAAATGGAAAGTATATTTTACTTAAAAAATGTTTTAATTTATTTTTAAATATTCTATTATATGATTCAATGATTGTTTTTAATGAAATGGATTCTGAAAATTTTAATGTTTTAAAAAATATCTATGAGGGAAGGATATATTCCATAATAAATGTTCCATGGGATCCTTCAAAATCATTTCTCATCTAAGAGGGATTCCTTTGATGTTACTTATTATTTAATGGGGATAAGATTTAATGATACTATCCTAATTATTTATTTTGATGGATAATGTTTGTGTTTATTAAATAATTAGGAAACCCTTCATTTTTTATGGTATATGATATGGTGAACAGATTATATGTTTATAAAACCCATTTCATTTTCCTGGGAAATGATGTGATAATATAATGAATGTTATGAGATATGTAGTCACACATAAGTACGGGTTTCTATGATATGAGTTGGATCTATACCTCCCTCCAATACATTGTGTCAAACATTATATCGCATGAGATAAAAACTATAATCAATGTGTGACTTATAGTACATGTATGTCACCTTATCAGTGCCCCAATACTGGTGGGACACCTGACCTTAAGAACATATCCCGAGATACCAGTTGCTACCAAATAATTGTGTGGGATGAGGGTGTGTCTATTGGGAGAATATTCCCTCATCACCATTGTGTACCATAGTGGATGAATATAAATGTATATAAATAGTATATGAAATACAAGTAAATAGATGGAACAATGAAAAATAGAGATAGTAGTAGCAAATATTCGAAAAACAGGAAGAGCGGTCAACAAATGATGATATGTCATTTGACAAGATAAAAAGAAAAAATGGATATAAGATAGTAGGTATAACATGTTCCAAAAATGTACAACGAAAATCAATTTACTGTCCCATGAATCCAAATATCTTTATCGATCATATTTTATCATTCACCACCCTAAACAGTAAGCAACCATGTGTTCAATGTTGTATATTTCCCTTTGACTACACCTGCATACATGTAATCTACCCTGGAAATGAAACGGTGCATGGAGAGCGTATGAGATAAATCTAAGTGGGACACCACCAATGGTTTCTTTAACACTCAACCCATGTCATGGGAATGTAATATTGTGTATGTAAGCATTTATAAATTTATAATGTAATTAAGTACAATGTAACTAAATACCTGAGTACCTTCTTCATCCCTTGGCTAGTGTCTGAACATATAACCAAGTAAATAATTTATTATATCTATTTTTAAATAAATCACATGTTAACAATAGTGAAGGTTCTAATTTGTGACAAAAAAACAAATAATGATATTTAATAATGATTTCATGAGATAATAACCAAAGAAAATTACACCTCAAGGGTTGCCAAATTTGAAATAACTATATCCTAGCATGGCGTAAAAGTGTAATCCATGGATTATATTCCATGGTATTCCACAATGAGACAACTTCCAATTCTATGAAGTATAACCAAGATAAAATGGGGCTATTAAATGACTGGTTCAGATGGGCATTAACCAAGACACTTATATAACAATGTTGGTTCTAAGGAGTGTATCCAAGGCATCTTGTAATGATATTAAAGGTATCCTATGGTTTCATACAATAAATCCAACTAATAGATAAGTATTGGAAACTATGTTGTTTTGAACCTAAGAAAGATATATCCTTGAATCAGAATGGGATACCCGAGTGGTCATGGCATTCCCCGATAATAATCCAAGGTGAGCTTTTGTCAGTCCCTTCCTATTTAATTAAAAATTTGGGTAATATTTCATTTGGTTCAAGACTTTCCTTTAATTAGTTTTACAAGGCTAACTAGCATCTAACCTTTTCATGAAGTAATAATAAATCAATAAGTACATTTGGTTCAAGCCTTTCCTTTCATTTGTGTGACAATTCCATGTAATATGAAACCATTATTAATTCCATTTAAAGCATATTCAATAATTAAGATTCATTCCAATACCTTCCATTTCTTTGGTAAGGGGTGATACATATATGTAGTCTATTAATCATTCACATTTAATATGGTCAAGTAATATTCTTAGTATACTTCCAAATTTCCCATTCTTTTTTAATTATCAATTTTAATCACATACCTTATGTGGGTAAAGTGGTAAGCATACATGGTACATTAAATTATACAATAAAAATTATAAATCAATCCATTTAATATAGAAAAACATACCCTTAAATGGGTCAATAAAATTTACACCCGAACGGTGGATCAAACTTGTCAAATACAAAAAAAAAAATTTTTAGAACAATAGCCTAGATGTGAGGGATGGATTTTTGGGCCTAACCACTAACAATTAATCACACATATGGAAATAGAATATTCAGATGATTCTAATTATTATAATCACATTATATAAATTCTATTAAAGGCACCCGATGAAATCGGTGGGCCCTATATAAAAATTCCAAAATCAACAAACATGAGGGATGAGTTATAGACGACCTAGCATAGGTTTTTACGACACTCCTCCTTGGGTATAAGAAATTTATTTTGCACTAATTTTAGTATATCTAAGAAAAGGGGAAAATCTATCACATCATGATAACTAGGCTTATAGAAAAATAGAAGGAGAAAGGCCTAAACTAGCTTGAGTATATACCTTTGCACATCCAACATGATGAGTAGAAGAATGAATGAATATCGAATGAAAGTGATCTATTTATTCCTACCTCATATCTTCAAAAGGCACAAATTTTTGATCCATGGAGGTAAATCCTACTAGAAATTGTATTAGGAGGAAGAAGGAGGGTTAACCGATCACTAAGGAAAAATTTGTAAAATTGCCCAGAAAATTATCATGTTCATAGTTTTTCTGCATGGTTTTACAAAATGTGAAAAAATTGGGCATGATTACAAAGCGTGAATGGTAACAAGCAAGTTTAAGATGAATGACCACGAGGAAACCATGTATTTTATTTCTGTCCAAAAAATTTCATCTATATGGTTAGGAAAACTATGCGCCAAATGTGTTCTAACATTGAGACATGGTAAGTTTCCCGAAAAATATGGGTTCTAGGCTCCTAACATTCATTTTAAATCCATAAGATCATTTATATCACATTATGAATCCATATTAGGTCAAAGATAATTAATTAGACTGAAATTTAAAGGATTATACCTAAGTGAAAACTGGTTCTTATAGTATTCCCCCATAAAAGAACTTTTCCAAAGGTTTACCTTCCAGTGGTGTAGAAAAACTATCTAGGAACAATTATGCAAATTTAGCACGTATGTCTGCCTCCCACTCCCAAGTCTCATCCTGCACATGTCTATGTTGTCATACAACTTGTACTAGATGGAAATATCTTCCTTGGAGAACCTTCATGCTCTGGTAAATGATGCATACTAGATAATTTTAAAATGTAGCGTCAACATTTAACTCAACACACTTACGATCAATGGTATGAGATTGGTCGGAATGGTACAAGAAAAAAAATGAAACCTAGAAGACGTCATGCCCAGAACAATACCTCTGAGGTAGTTACAATAGATCTGCTACTGGACCAACTCTCTCTTAAATATGAAACAACCCTTCATAATGAGGTGATATCTTCCGTTTCCTCTTTCACCTTCTAATCCCTAGCCTAGTCGATACCCAGTGGAAAACACAATCCCCAACCTCTAACTCTATAGTTCATTGATGATGATCAACATAATATTTTTGTATAGATTGGGGAGTATCCATACACATTCTGAATAGTAGAACCATCCCTGAAGTCTCTTGAACAAGACGAGGTCCAAGTAGGGATGCCTCACTTGCCTCTAGCTAGCATAGGGGTGAATAGAACAGCCAATTATATATGTCCTAAAATGTATCCATCTTAATTTTACCAGAAATACATTATTATAGGTGATCTCAATGATAGGGATATGCTTCTCCAAAGAACCATAGAAATTGGGGACACATTCTTGAAGCATATCCTCTAGAAAATGTATTGTTTATTTTGATTTTCCATCCGTTTGAGGGTGAAAATATATGCTTTGAACCACCTTTGTCCTTACATAATTTTTCAATCGATGCCAGAACCATGACGTGAAATGATCATCCCTTTCTAATACCATGGTACAATAGACAAAATGTAATCATATAATCTCAAAAACAAACAATAAATCTATCTCATCAACTAAGAAATTCTATAGAATATGAGTAAATTGGGATACATTCATTATTATTAAAGTTAAAACCCATACAGTATCGCTTCCTCCAGATGAACTATGTAAACCACTTATAAATTACACAACAATATCATCCCATTTACTTTCTAGGACTGGAAGCATCTGTAATAAGCCTGTAGGTCTCTGGTGCTCCTCCTTCACCTACGAATAGGTGAAACACTGAGGGATAAATTGTTCTATATGATGGTTCATCCAAATACACCAATACTATAGTCACATGTCTCGATACATCTTCAATATTCCTTGATGAACATCATAATAAGAGGAATGGGACTGAATTGTAAACTCCTACCTCATATTTGTAGGGACCCAGAGATGTCCATGGAGACACAAGATGTCGTCTTTATATAAAGATCAATCCGAAGGTGGGTTATATACAGATATACTCTCATAGAGTACCAAGACTTCAGAATAAAAACACTATCTACCCTTCACCATCTCAAGTAGGGAAGAGGTAACTATAAATAATGAGTGGTATTACTTCTCATTACTATCATGGAACTCCAGATGAAGCTCAAAAAAAGAGGTCCATTAACTTCCATTCATCGCTAGCTTCTCATATAGACCCTGTTTGAGTTTTCTGACTCAGTGCATCTGATACTGCATTTACCTTCCCAGACATATAAGAAGCTAAAAATCAATTTATTTTAAATATTAGTCCTATCTCTATTGTCTGTGTTTCATTTCACATTGAGAAAGTATATATTTGATTCTATTTAGGTTCATGTATACTGTAAAGCACTCATCTAAAAAATAGTGCCTCTTGTAAGGAAGGGCATGGAATACGGTTTCTATATATAGTTAGTGTGTTGGGTAATATCTCTCATGAGTCATCAAATATAGAAATACATATGAAATGAATTTTTACTCATGCATCCTCACTACTCCTAGTTTGATGCAAGATGCATCACAGAAGCAATATAACCTACACCTAGATTAGGAATAATTAAAATAGGTTCTCATACAGGGCTCCCTTTCAGCTCATGAAAGGAATTCTCACATGCTTCTGACAATATTAACTTTTCAACCTTCTTTTTATGACTAGTAATATGAGAAGAAAAGAATTATAAGTCTTGTATGAAATTCCTATAATACTCATCCATCCCTGATAAAACTCCATATATAAAATACTTTCTTGGGATGCTCCCATGAAATAATAGCTCTAACCATTTCCGGGACGACAGATACTCCAAATTCTGAAAATATATGACCCACGATGTGACATTTTTCTATCTCCAATTGTATCTTAGAAATCGTGGCATAAAGAATATGCTAACTCAGTGTAATCATAATGATCTCGTTATATTTTTCCTGGTTTCTTCGAATGTGAGAATAAATGACGATGTCATCCACAAAGAATACAAAAAAGTGTCCAAATAGGATAGGAAACCCCTATTCCTCACAATAATGAAAATGGGGGGAACATTCGTAAGGCTGAATTCCATAACAAAGTACTCATATATACCATATCATCTATAAAATGTTTTATGATGTACTAAAGATGGTCTGACGTTTACCTGAGGATAACATAATATCAAATAGATCACAGAGAAGACCATTTCACCTGGGAACTAGTCAAATAGATCATTTATTTGAGGAATTAGATATTGTTTCATGATAGTAATCTAGTTCAACCTCACGTATTCTATGCATAGAGATAAGGATCAATCTACTTTCTATACAAAAAAGCACGGGCAAACCCCAAGAGGATGTATCGTGCCATAAAAAGCATTTGGCGTCTAAATCCTCTAACGATCACTTGAGCTCTTCAATATCTATTAGAGTCCTACTATATAGATGAATAGATAGTAGATCTTATCTTGGAACAGGATTGATGGTAAACTCTACCTCTCTCTCAAGAGTTAAACCAGAGATATCAAGGGGAAAGACATCTGTGAAATGATCTTCTAATAGAGGGATATTAAATTGTTGTAAAACCTCATCCTCTATGATGAAATTTTCTTATCATAGAGGATACACCACCAAAACCATGATGCTCTGGTCCATCTTGAGACGTCCTAGACTCAGATTTTACTTAACAGGAGCCCCAAGCCCGGTGGGCCACATGGCCTCAAACACATCTCCCTAAATGTCAGAGGCTGTCGACTAGTAGCGAGGGCCTAGGTTGTGTTAGTGGGGAGACTATTCCCTCATTAGAATATTGTAGCATAGTGGAAGGGATGTAAGTAAATAGTAAAAAATAGAATAAAACTGATGCAATTGATAAATGAGAATAATAATAACTATATCAACTCGAACAATGATGATGTAATGTCACGTCACTAGAAAACTGGAAAACATGGATACAAGATAACATGAATAATATGTTCCACAATAGTGTAAAGTAAATTAAAACTATCTCAATAATCACAAGCTCTAGCACGTTCATATTCTATCAATATCAATACTAAATATAATTAAATCAAGTGTTTGTAGTCATATGCTTCTATTTATCAATACCCTCAACCATTTAATCTACTTCAAGTACCAAACAGTGCCTTCAGAGGTTGTAAGATAAATCTCAGTGGTCCAACACCAATGGTGTCTATAACATCCAGCCCACACAGTGGAATATAGCAGTGCGAAGGTATGAATATATAATGTACAACAAGCAGTCCAATATAACTAAAAAACCATGTACCTGCTTCAACCCTTGGCTGGTGTCTGGACATGTAATCATCTCATTAATTAATTAATTTCCATTTATTTTTAATAGGAAATGTGATTCCTAGCTAGAATTATCATCACCTCGTGGTAGTATAAATAGTGAAGGATGCAAGACCTAAAAAGGCAACCTAAAAATGGTATCTATTAAGGGAGTTACTAGGTAATAACCAATGTAATGTAAGTATCCTAGAATGCTAAATCAGTAGTATCTGAGTCTAGCTGTGGTGTAAGAGTGTAATCCAAGGATTATAATCCATGAAAATCCACAATGAGGCGCCTATGGAGTCCAAGGTTATTGACCAAGGTAAAACAGTGCAAAGAAAGGAATGGGCCCTATGGGATTTAACAATAGAACCTACTAGAAAATGATGGATCCCAATAGTATATCTGAGGTATCTTGTAATAATTTAATGGACACTATGGTAGTATACAAGGAATCCAAGGAATAGACAAGAACTGAAGTCTAGGTTGGTGTCAAACAAAGAAAACAGAAAACATGAATCAGAATGGGGTTCTCGAGACCCAAGAAATTATCCTCTTAGAATCCAAGGAGATTACAATTCATTCCATTCCTATTTGATATTGCAGTCATATAATCATTCATTAGGTTCAGGCCTTGTCTTCTATTTGTGTGGATATGACAAGTAGCATTACAACCATTTATCCCGGTCTTAATAAACCATTATGGAATGTTCAATTTTTGTGGGTCACTCTTCTAACTTCCATTAATAAGAAAAGGGTGATATGGACATGTAACCTTTATTCAATCTCATTTGTTAAGTCCATGTTATATACTTAGTATACTTTCAATTTCACATTTAATAATAAATTTCAGGCACTTACCTAAGGCAAGTTAAGTGGTGAGAATTCATGGTACAGTCTATTATGCAATTCTGAGAAATAACGATCCATTTATTGTAAGAAGGATCACATTTAGAAAGGTCAAGCATGGGAACACCCAAACAGTGGGTCAAATGTGACAAAACACTAAAACCAAAATATAGAATAACATTTAATGTGGGAAGACAATGTTTTGGGTGTAACCTTTAACAACTAATCACATATTTGTAATGAGAATAACCATATGATTTTAACAAGTATAATCAAGACATAAAAATTTGATAAATGGATTCTGATGATATTTGTGGGCCTTACATAAATATTCTAAAATCAATGAACATTCTAGATGTGCAATAGTACACCCACCTTAGTGTCGTACGACTCTCCTCCTCTGATATCGGCCCTTGATATGCCTCCTATCAGAGTTGATCTAAAAAAAGGTGAAAAATGCTCCCATGAAGATATCTCGGTCGAGAGAGAGAAAGGAGAATGGCCCAAGAGGACTCAAGTACTTACCGTTGTGCATCCAATGTGAAGCAAGAAAGCTTGGTCAGATTCCGAATGAAGGAGGTCTCTTAAACCTTAACAATAGCCTTCCAAAATATCTAAATAGGTGAAAAATGAGGATAATCCCAATTCTTTCTGAGTTAGGGATGATGTGGGGAGTAAATATATCATTTAGGGTATTTTGGACATTTTATATAGAATTTTAGCTTGTGCACAGTTTTTCTACATTATTTTCAAAACAATGCCCAAACCGTGTGAGAAGGTTCGGCTGAATAAAATATCACAATCTACCTGTTTAGGAAAATTTTGCACTAACCTTGCAAAAACCGTGTGAGATGGCCTTTTTTCCAAAAAGATGTGTTCGGAGCTCCAAAAAAGACCCCAAACACCCTCATAACCTTCTCTAACTCATTACAGATCCATAATATGTCCAAATAAATTCTTTTGAATGAAAATTAAAGGATCCATACCTAAGTGAAAAACTAGGTTCTTATAGTATTTGGCCATTAAAATAACTCACCCCTCCGAGTTCTCCTATAACAGATAAAGAAACACTAAATGAGAACAACTCGGTCCATTGGGCATGTACATCGGCTTCCCTCTCCCATGTGTCATCGTCTACTCAGTCGTGTTGTCATAGCACAGGTAATAGAGGGACAAATCAATCATGAAGATCCTTTGTTCTAGGTTCAATGATGTGTATTGGATATTACTCAAACGTAGCATTGGCATCTAACTCAATTTCCATGGTATACATGGTATGAGATGAGTCGGAATGATATTGAAAAAGGTGTGATACATGAAAGACTTCATGAATGGAATAGTGTTGCTGAGGTAGTAGTCACTGGTAGGCTACTAGCCCAAATCTCTCTAGAATTTCAAATTGGCCAATGTAACGAGTCAACTGCTTTCCATGCTTCTGTAATCATCTATTCCCAAGCCTGGTAAATACCCAAATAAAAACAAGATCCCCAACCTCAAAATCATGAGGTCTTCGATAGAGATCGGAATTATATTTCTATCTTGGATGAGAAGTAGTCATATGATAACCGATTATTTAAATCTGTTCTGATGTATCCTAAACAAGATGAAGGTCTAGTAGGGCTACCTCACTTGCCTCTAGCCAGCATAAGGGTGAATGATCGGGCATACGATATAAGGCATCAAAAGGATCCATCTAAATAATTTCCGGAAAACTGTTATTATAAGCGAATATGGAGATAGGTGTATGATTCTCCCAAGAACCACCAAAATGAAGGACACATGCTCGGACCATATGCTCTAGAACATGTATTGACTGTTTCGATTGTCCATCAGTCTAAGGAGGAAAATTCGTTCTTCAAATTATATAAGATCCCATAGATTTCTAAAAACCTTTCAAAAACACTTAAGTGAAATGAGAATCCCTATATGAAATGATTGTACGTGGAACCTCGTGAAGTCGTATGATCTCACAAACATACATTCTTCCCATCTCATCAACTGAGGAAGTTTCCCAAATAGGAATGAAGTGTGATGGTAAAATTAATCGTTCAATGACTACCCAGATAGCATCTCTACCCCTTAGTGACATAGGTAATCCAACTAAAAAATCCATAGTAACATATTCAAAATTCCATTCTAGGACTGGAATCTACTGTAACAAGACTACAGGTTATCGGTGCTCCGCCGACACCTACTAGAAAATAGAATACGTAAAGGAAAATCTAGCTATCTAATGTTTCATCCCAGGCCACCAATACTAGCGTCGCATATCTTGATACATCATTGAGATTCCTAGATGAACTGCCCTATGAGAAGTGTGGTACTCCTTCATCAAATCATCTCTCATGTTTTTGGGATCCCATACACAATCATATACATGCAAGATGTTGTCTCTATCCATAGAACAATCTAGAGGTGGGTTATCTCTTGATATAGTGTCACAAAGAACCAATCCTTCGGGATCTGAAAACATCCTAATCTTCACCTTCTCGAGGAGTGAAGAGGAAAATATTAAGGCTAAGTGGTAAGATTCCTCACAACTATCATGATACACCAAATAAAATTTAGGAAAGATGTCAATTATCTTCCATTCATCACTGGATTCTAGTACATCATGCGTTTGAGTTTTCCAACTCAGTGCATCAGTGACCACATTGCCATATCCAGGCATACAGGTAGGCTCATAATCTATGTATTGAAGATATTCAACACATATCTAATATCTAAGGTTCATTTCATGTTGTTAAAAGATATATTTGAGACTCTTGTGATCTATGTACACCACAAATCACTCACTGAACAAATAGTGTCTCTAGCAACGTAAGGAATGGACAACTGCTGCTAGATCGAGTTCATGCATTGTGTAATTATTTCATGAGGCCTCAACTTCTGATATCTATATTTAACAATTCCTACAACAACACATCTCACATATGAATGCCTGATGCATCACAGAAGATGATATAACCTTTTCTAGGTTCTGGATGAATTAGAATTTGTGTCCAGACAAGCCTCCATTTCAACTCCTGAAAGGCATTCTCGTTTTCCTCTAACTGCTGAAACATAAAAAAATTCATTGTATGTCTTCTAAGAGGTGAATCCAAATAGTAGATTTCATGTTCAGATTTCCTATAATATCTAACAATCCCTATGAAACCCCTTATATCAAACACATTCTTGGGTTTCTCCTAGAAAACTATAGCACTATCCTTTTACGGTCAATAGATGCTTCTGATTCTAAGCTAATATCACCCAATAGGTGGAACATGATAATCTAGATGTGGTGCATAGTATTCATGGCATAAATATGATTCTCTCTCAGTGTAATCTAAATGATCTCAAGATATTTGGTAGTGTCATTATGACTATGAGAATACACCAAGATTTTATCCACAAAGACCACGAATAAAAAGTACAAAATTGGGTGGAAACTCTATTCATCAAAGACATGAAAATGTTAGGTATATTAATAAGACAGAACGACATTACAAGATACTCATATAGACAATATCTACTATGGAAATATATACACGGTATGTCTTCTGTTCTAACTTTCACATGATGTTAACATGACCATAGGTTTATTTTTTAGAATACCTTCGCTCCACAAAGCTGATTGAAGAGATCTTCAATTAGAGAGAGTGGATACTGATACATGACTGTAGGCTTGTTCAAACTTCTATAATCCACATGTAGAAGTAATCTTTCGTCCGAATTCTTGGTGAAAAGCTTCAGAAAACCCCAAAATTCTGTATTGGGACATATAGAGCCTTTGGCCTCTAGGTCAGGTATCTTCCTCTTTAGCCCATAAAGCTCTTCAGGTACCATCATGTATGGATGAATAGGAACTACATATGCTCCTAGAAAAATTACAATTGTAAACTATACCTCTATTTTCAGAGGTTAGCCAAAAAAATCATTAGGATAGACTTCCCTAAAACGATCAACTACTAGGGGAAATAAGTTTGAAGTAGGACCTGATCCTCCTTGAAATGTTTTGCAATCTGATCAGTCATTCCACCTAGTCTATGATGCTTTGTCAAACTCTCCTAGTCTGGACATCCCATTCACCCTTGAAAAGATAACTATTGCCTTCAGGTGACATAAAAGAGACCCTTTAATGGTAGAAATCTAAAAAGGTGTGATATTGGACTAACTAGTCCATCCTGAGAATGAAATTGAAGCCCGTCATATTGAGAACAAATATATTCCACGAGAAAGGGTAACTACCTATCTTAAGGGGATAGTCCCTGTACTGGTATACGCCATATGTCTATATTCCAAAAAAAATATTTGAGTCACTTTTATTAAATAGGGCTGAGAAAATCATGGAGGTTACTAGAATAGTACCCCATATTATAGATAATCTCCCAGTCATGTCCTTGATTTTTGACTTTAAATCATGAAACTGGCCTAATCCACGGCCCTATGAAATAAATGGACTAAAATAATCATGAATCCTCTACTGGCGCTATGAGTGATCAGGGGTCAGACTACAATGGCCATGACCACCTCCTCAGGTAAACATTCTTATCATTTCCCAAATCCTTATCTGACGTGGTTTAAAAGAACTCTCTTTTGTATATAGAGTTGATTTTAATCATTTTCTACTCGAATTAGGTGGAAAGGTCCTGCATAAACGCAAAAGATGACCCATATGGGCACAATACCAACACTTCATAGGGTATCTGTCACATTGGTGTTTTGTATGCCTTGTTCTTACACACTGATGAACACCACATCGCCATCAAACTGGATACTATGGATGCACTACCATAACGAGAAACCTCAAGGGAATGTTTACTGACATTATAAGAACTATTGTCCTAACTTGGAACTGGTCCTTTAAACCTAGTACCCATGTGATCCATTGGGTTATGCTTAGTGATAAGGTCTTGATCAACTATTTCAGAAATGATATGTAGGAAAAAGACATTCACCTGAGTTTAGATGGTGTACTAGATCCCATCCTCATAATGTCTAGAACATGAAATCTCAACACCAGCTAGATGTAGTGAAAAGTGTTGTAAATCAATGAAACATGCTGAATAATACATAATTGACATAGAACCCTACTCAAGATGCATGACCTCTCTGGCTCTGTCATCTCTCTATGGCTAAGCATAGAACTGATTATAAAAGGTAGTCTCGAGATCGACCCATAACATTCCCTGATGAAAATTGGCCTAGGTAACCACATCCCACTAATTCATTATTGAATTGAAAATCATGTATATATAAATCCTGAATATCAACTTTAGTGGTGATTCCAGATGCAAAAAGATAGATATCATGGCCTCTTTCCAGGACTCAGGAGCCCGATAAGCACCATCCCATAAAAAGGTAAAGGATGATGTTGTTAGAACTCATGAGTCAGATTAGCAATCATAGGTACAACCCATGTAGCAATATGCATGGAATGAATACGACCTAGGAAACAATCATATAATTGAGCATCGATGCCCATTTAATGTACAACAGGAGATGCATCAATTGGAACTGTTATAGGTAAGACTGGAAGCTCAGAACCCACCACATCTGGAGCATGATTATCACAACTTTCTTAGAAAAAGACACGAGGATGGCTCGGAAACATTGGTCTAAAAATTCAAATAACACACCCCAAAATAACCATAGAATCATAAGATATCATCACTAGAAGATTATAAAGGTATTAAAACTCACTACCCAAGGTATACTACTCAAACTAGCCGCTTAGATGGCCTTGTATCAATAAATTCTCAAGTATAAGTTTCATATCATTTTTAACTAATTTCAAGTTCCTCTCATTTAAATTTCATAAACATTAAAATTGAGAGATAAGGATGTAAAACCAATTCATTTTTTATTTTAGGATTCACTTTATAATGGACAACCATTTATGATGAGTAAGTACACATACACCTATCACCAGAAACAACACCCATTTATTTATAGAAAAATAGATTGACTAGGTAAATTACTCATCCAAACCCATGATTACTCATACACACTCATGAATTGAGATAGGAAATAACACATTCGAACCCAAAGTAAAAAAAAATACATGAAAACTATCACAACATCACTCAACAATCACAAACATATCATGTAATGGAAAGTAGTGAAATACACCCAAAAGGCATGGCAATATTTAGGACATGTGGATTGTTGGTACATATAATGATGGATGTAGTAATTATCATTTCCCTCATATCATCAAGGATAAGGATGAAATAACTCCTCAATCAACATAATATTCAACAACACCACACAACATGTGTGTCACCCATGAGTGAAATAATATCAACTATAATCATAAAAAGTTGAACAACGACTCTATTTTGGGTAAGCAGGATTTTACCATGAACATGGGTTCGTAACACCCAAGCATTGCTTATGACCAAATCCCATGCCTTCCTAATATCTAATATATTTTATAAAAATAGTAAGGAAAGAAAATAAAACTCCTCTGATAGAACTTTGTGACGTCCTAGACCCAAATTTAACTTAAAGGGTTCCCCAAGCGTGGTCCACATAGCCTCAAGCACATCTCTCAAAATACCAGAGGCTTTAGACTATCAGTGAGGTCTTAGGGTGTGTCCATGGGGAGACTATTCTCTTATTAGAAGAGCATAGAATAGTAAAAAAAATATTATTAAATAGTAAATAGTAGAACCAAACTGATGAAATAGATAAACAAGAATAATAATAACTGTATCAACTAGAAAGATGATGATGTAATGACTTGTTAGAAGAAAATTGGAATACATGGATACAAGATAGAATGCATAATATGTTCCACAATAGTATAAAATAAATAAATAATATCCCATGAATCCAAATCTCTAGCTCAATCATCAACTATCATGCTCCATCCTAAACATCATGCAAACAAGTGTTTGAAGTCGTATACTACACTTTGTCAAAACATGCAACCATGTAATCTACTTCGGGTACCAAAAAACACTCGAAGAGGGTGTAAGATAAATCTAAGTGGGATACCACCAAAAGTGTCTATAAAATCTGGACCGTGTAATGGAATATAGCTATGTTCAAGAAAGAATATATAATGTAAAGATATAAGTACAATATAACTAAATACCCAAGTACCAGCTTCTTACCTAGACTGGTTTCTTAACATGTTACTAGTTCATTATTTATACAATAACCATTTAATGTTAATAGGTCACATGAAGCATAGCCATCACTCATATCACCTCGTGATGGTATAAGTAGTTAAGGTCCCAAGACGTAAAAAAGAAAAATGGAAATGGTATCTGGTGAGAGAGTTCTAGGGTATTAATGAAGGTAACACAGATCTCACAGAATGCTAAATCAGTAGTATCAAAGTCTAGATAAAGGGTAAGAGTATAATCCTTGGAGCGTAATCCAAGGAATTCCATAATCGGTCACCTACTGAGTCCAACGTTATCGACCAAGGTAAAACGGGGATAAGAAAGGACATGGCCTTATGGGCTTTAACCATGGAACCTACATGTCAATGTTGGAAACTAATAGTGTATCTGAGGTATGATGTAATAATGTAAAGGACCCTATAGTGGTATACTAGGAATCCAAGGAATAGAAAAGAACCAGAGTCTAGGTAGGTGTCATGCTAAGAAGCCTGGATCCCTGAATCCTAATGGGGTTCCTGATACCCAAGGTATTCTCTTCTAATAATCATAGGCAATCTCGAGTCAATCCATTCCTATTGGATATTATAGTCGCATAAACATTCATTAGATTCATGCCCTGTCTTCCATTAGTGTGGATAGACCAAGTAGAATTTCAACCATTTAATCTTGTACTAATTAACCATTATGTATTATTCAATTATTGAGGTTCACTCTCCTACCTTCCATCAATATGGAAAGGGATGATACAGACATGTAACATTTATTAAATATCATTTTTAATGCCACGTTAGATACATAGAAAACATTCCATTTTTCATTTCACATTTAATAATAAATTTTTTAAACTTACCATATGATGGTTAAGTGGTGAGAGTATAGCGTACATTCAATTATGAAATTCTCATTAATAATAATCCATTTATTATAGGAAGTCTCACCTATATGAAGGTCAATCAAGGGCACACTGAAACAGTTTCTCAAACGTTACAAAACACTAAAAAACACAGAAGAAATAACGTTAGACATGGGATGATTGAGTTTTGAGTGTAACCGCTTACCAAAAATCACATATTTGGGAAGATAATAACCATAATATTATAAAAAGTATAATCATGACACATAAATTTGAGAAACGGCTTTGGATGAGATCATTGGGCCCCACATGAATATTCCAAAATAAAATAACTTTATGGATATGTTATAGGAAACCCAACATATGGTTTTAAGACTCTCCTCTTCCAGTATCATTCCTTTATTTTTCTCAGTTCAAAGTACATCTAAGAAAATCTTAAAAACACTCACATGATGATATCCTAGTTAAGAGAAAAATAGACAGAGGATGGAATGAGAGGACTCAAGTACTTACCGTTTTGCATCCAGCGTGACCAACTGAAGCTCAGTAAGATCCCAGATGAAGGATATCTCTTAATCCATAGTGTTTCCCTTCAAAAATATCCACATGGATGAAGGAGGAAAATCCCATTAGTTTTCGAGTTAAGGAATAAGAGGAAATTAAATTGATCATTAAGAATATTTTGGACATTTTACCCTTAATTTTATCCTATTCAAGGTTTTTGTATATGGTTTTCCAAACCGTTCATAATCCATGTGAGACTGTTCAAAAAAACACAATCTTTATGGATAGAGAAACTGTGTGCTAACCATGAGGAAACCATGAGTGATGTCCTCTTTTCCCAAAATGAGGTGTTTGGATCATCAAACAAGACTCGAACACCCTCCTAACCTTTTCTAACGCATTAGAAATCCATATTAGTTCCATATGAAATATGTAGACCAAAAATTAAAGGATACATACCTGTGTGAAAACCCAGGATCTAACATAGCTCTACTATCCTGGACATCCCACTCACCCTTTTGCAGATAATTGCTACCCTCTAATGACATACACAATACCGTAAAACAATAGAATTATAAAAATGCATGATACTGAATCAACCAATCCATTTCAATAATAGGATTCAACAACTGATGATATGCCATGTCACAGGAAAACTAGAAAACATTGATACAAGATAGCAGGTGTAACATGTTCTACAATATTATAAAGGAAATCAAAATACTATCTCAAGAATCATATGATCTGGATCTGTCATCTTCTATCAAGGTCCATCCTAAAAAGAAAGGAATCAAGTGTTTTAAGTCATATTATTCCCTTTATCAACAACTACATACATGTAATATGCCTAGGGTACCAAACGGATATCAGAGAGGGTGTGAGATAAATCTCAGTGGTCCAACACCAACGTTGTATACACATTTGGCCCTTGTCCTGGGAATGTAATAGTGTTCAACAATGTATTTACACATATAAAATGTAATGAAGTACAATGTAACTAAATACCCAGGTACCTGATTCATCCATCGGGTTATTTCTAAACATATAACCAAGTCATTATTTTATTGTACCAATCTGTAAACAAGTCACATGTTTACAATAGTGAAGGTTCTAGGTTGTGAAAAGTAAACCTAGAATGATATTTAATAATGAAGTCCCAAGGAAATAACCAAGGTTACATTAACCATAAGGGTCTCCAGCTTAGTAATAACATTAGTCTAATGTGGGGTATGATTGTAATAAAAGGATAATTGTCCAAGGAATTCTATAATTATATGGCTACTGAGTCCAATGAGTTAATCCGTGGTGAAACAGGGCTAAGTAATGACTGGGCCCAATAGAGATTATGCATGGAACCAATTGTTCAATAATGGATCAAATAATTGTATCCAAGGCATCATATAATTATATTAATGGGATCATATGGTGTCATATTGGGAATCAAAATAATAAAAAAAGGATATGTATCTTGGAGGGTCACATCCCAAGGAATCTGTATCATTGAATTGGAATGGGGTTCCCGTGTACTAATGGAATTCCCCGATAAGAATTCAATTAGATATCAAGTCATGCCATTACTATTTAAGTATTAATTCACTTAATATTTAATTTGGATTAATCCATGCCTTTCATTAGTGTGACAAGGCCAAGTTGCATGCTACCTTTTAATCAAGTCATAATAAATCAAGAAGTCCCTTTGGTTCAAGCCTTGCCTTTCATTAGTGTGCAAGGGCCAAGTATAATGAACCCTTCCATAATTCCATATAAATAATATTAAATAATTTTGGTTCATTCAGCTACATTTCATTAATGTGTTCAGGGGTTCTATGAACATGCAACCAATTAATCATTCATGTTTAATCTAGTCAAGTCATATTCCAAGTATACATTACAATTTTACTTTCAAATTTAATCATCAATTTGAAGTAAATTTATTAGGTGGGTCAAGTGGTGAGCATAAATGGTACTTAAAAATATTCAATTCATATTACAAATAAAAAATTTAATACACAAAAAAATAGCCTTATATGGGTGAATAAAAGTCACCCCGAACGATGGCTCAAACGTGTCAAAAAAATGAAAACCATTTATGGCATAACATCTTAGATGGGATGAATGGAGTTTTGGGAGTAACCACCAACAATTAATCCCATATATGGAAAGAGAATATCTATATGATTTTTATGACTATTAGCATGGAATATAAATTCTATTAACGACATCTCATGAAATTAGTGGGGCCCAGATGACAATTCCAAAATCAATGAACATGAGGGATGCATTATAGACCACCCAACTTAAGGCTGTACAACTCTCCTCCTCAGGTGTTGACCTTTTATTTTTCTAGGATCATAGTCGATCCATGAAAAGTAGAAAAAAATTCTCACACGATGATAACTAGGTTGAGAGAAAAAGAGAAGGATAATGGCTTAAACGAACTCGAGTACTTATCATTGTGCATCTAATGTGATGAATGGAATATTGAATGAATATCAGATGAATGAGGTATCTTGATTCCTATATCAGGACAATAAAAATATCCAATTGGATAGAGATGGAGATAAATCCCACTAGAACTCATATTAGGAGGAAAAAGGAGGGTTAATAGATCATTAAGGAAAATTTGGTAAAATCACCTAAAAATTAGCATGTGCACGGTTTGTCCCAATTGTTTGAAAACCCATGTGAAAAAAGTGCATGATTACATGGGATGAAGGGAAACATACATGGTTAGACCACATGACTGTGCACAAACCATGCAGTTAGGCTCTGTCTGAAAATTTCCATCTATGTGGTTAGGTAAACTGTGTTCCAACCATGCTCTAACCATGCTACATGGATAGTTTCCCCCAAAAGAAGGGTTTTGGGATCCGAATATTCCACTGAAACCCCTTAGACCATTATCAACTAATTTTGAATATATATTAGGTTGAAGATATGGAATGAAAAAAAAATTAAAGGATCAGTGCCTGAGTGAAATACAGAGATCATACACAAGTCGATGGGATTTATTCACTATTAGAAATATGTGCATCATGATGCCCAATGGAAACTATGTGATAAGTCCAGATCTGATATGGGAAGTAGGTGTGTCAAAATCCATAATTAGAAACTGATGATAAGTCCTGATCCATGATGTTGATGGTCTTGATAGTTAACCTTTACATATGAATTTTATTATATTTATGATGTTACCAAAATATTATGACATGAGCTTATGGTTCATGACAGATTTATGAATATTTCTCACTCCAAGTGGATATGTATTCTAAAATAATAAATTTGAATCTCATTATTCATTTATATGATCTATGAAAAGTGGGTTATGATATTTAGAAGTTATGTTCATGTTATCATACCCTTATAATTATCATATGATTTCATATGATCATATATTGATATATCTTATGTTTACCTATACAAAGTGTCTGAGATCACCCTTTATTATGTTTCCTTCTCCAGGTTATAGTGAAACTTTAAGGTACCGTATACCTAAGAGGATTACCTTGTGGGAATATAATTTTTTTGGATGTTGGAGATCTTTCTTGAAATAAAAATATTGTGTTTATAGACTCCAAATACACAAAACCATTAGGTTTATCATGCATGTTTTAAAAAATATTATTAAATATTCATCTAAAAAGATGACATATTCAAGTATGAAAAGACTGGGTTTCTATAATATGTAACAGAGGGAGCTTTAATGAACCATTAAAAACATGTATGATAAAAGATTATTAATATACCTAGAGTTATTTCCAAGCATATTAATAGAGATATGTATATGGATAATTTTATGGGTGAGTAAAAGAATAGGAAAATATCTTTGAATTTATCTAAAGGATAGAGAATGTGGGATCAAAGAAATTACATCTCCATTTGGATACTCTAAGTGGATGTGGCACTAGGACAGAGGTATGTGAGTATAATAACACTACAATCGTTGCATTTAGATGAACTCAATATTCACTTTGTGCCTAATAATGGGCCTAGATTCACACCTTGTCTCACACTCCAGGGGTATATGCTTTGGAAGTTTACAAACTCTTTATGATCTATCAAGAAGGATTTAAATAATGGAAATGGATAGTCTAGGTTAATCAGAAGGTATCATTTATTGAAAATAAGGCGTAATTATTTAGACATCCTATAAATAATTTTTCATGATTATATTGTTTTCCAATTTGATTATTTTTTCTCAAACTATTATTTTTTGTTTTAGTCATTTATGGGAATGATATGGTTCAAGATTATCATTGAATGTGATATAAAATATGATGATGAGAAACTAAATGGTTTGATGTCTTGAGTAACAGATATCATGATTATTATTTACAAATTATTATGAAATATGATTAACAATTGGAACCTTAACCAACTCTTAAACTGAATAAATAGGATAAGGATTAAATTAATTAAGATTTTGGGTGGTTGAGACCATGAAGGAAAGAAGTATTGGTTTACTATATGTTAAAAATATGGGAATAATCACTCTATGAAATTTATAAAATTAACATGATGGTATTTTAGGTTTAGAGAAGAAGGAAATAGAGTAAGATATTGATGAGGTAAAATGAAATTTTTTGTTAATGTAGTGGATGGAAAAACTGGTTTACCTAAGGCGTAATCAATTATTTAATGTTATATATATAGTAATTTTGTGAATTATAAAAAAAATATTTCCTTGGGGGAGAGCTCAAGAAGAGGTGTAGAAATTTGGTGCATGTAATTGTATTTCTTTTGATGATGATGAGAATATTAATTAAAAATTAATGTTATGGGTTTTTTAATAGTATTTTTTATGATCAACATATGAATCATGATTAAATTATTTTTAAAGAATGATAATACATTATTCATATTCTATATTGTAGTAAATAGTTATTATAGGACAAGATGATGAAACCTACTTAATGATTTAGTAATGAAGTGGAATGATTTAAGTGTTTATGTATTGGAATTCATGAATTATTAAATATATATGGATTTTTCTGTATATGTTTTTTAACAAATTTTAATGAATTCATTGAATGGTGATAATTACAATGAAAAATGATATAATAGATTGATTGTTTTTCATAAAAAAAATGATTAATTGTAACATAACCATGAATAAGTTCTCGATGTTGAGATAATGATTTTGGTATAAATATATGATTGATATGGAAAAAGTAATTGTATAGTACTAATTACCTTGTAACTAGATTATGATTTGTTGAAAAAGTGGTTTATGTTCGAATTGATGGAGTTAATATATATTTTTTGGATTTAAGGAAAATATCCAATAATTTCTGTTTTATATAAGGAATAATTAATCATGTATTCTTTCAATAAGGTTTTGTGGTAATTTAGGTAATTGACATGATTCAATAGAATAGATGATGAAGGTATTCACATGTTTGGTTTGTGACAATTATGAGCTACTTCATGTTTTTGGGAGATTAATGATAAGTTCATATTAGAATTTTTTTGAAATTATTTATAATTTTTTGTATTTAGGTCATTTTGAAGGGTTATAAGGTTAACCAATTAAGAAATGGTTAAATTTTTATTTTGGATGATGTTTTATAGATTAATTTATTACTTCACTATATGATGATTTATCCATATTATATTATGAGTGGAAAATATTTTGTTTTAACTTTATATTGATGGAGTGACATATCATATTATTATGGATCTAATTCCATATTATTTCTTTAGAAATTAAAAAACAATCTTCATTTCATGGTGTAATAGATGAAATTGAAATTGATCAAATAAAAAACAAATTTTTTAATTTGGATTAGGATACAAATGAATTTTATGCCATGTGTATATGAGTCCCTTGGAAATTATTGATCATATTGAGACAATATCCATTTTATTGGAACTTCCATTGAACCTCTCATAATTTCATTATGTGTTCCATATATATGCCTTGTTTAATCATATACTTCATCTATCACATGTACTGAACTTATAGGTCAAATCACTATATATTGATATTTCTTCTAAGGAACAACCATTAGAGATTCTGGATTTAATAGAGAAAAATATATAGAAAATACGGCTCACCTGGTAAAAGTGTTTTTATATGACCGTTATCCTAGGGATGTTACATGGTAACCTATGGATGTAGTGAGGTATAATTATCCTTGGTTTTTTGTAAAAATGTAATGATTTTTTATAGGTAAATTTATTTTTAGTGGTGGTAGAATATAACACCCTAATATTTTTTTGATTTTTTTTAAATAAATTTATTCTCTTCATAATTTTATATCATACTCAACATTAATTTGATCTTACATTACGTGAAATATTGTATTTATATAATTTTACATTCAACACTGAGTGAATATTTCATTACACGCAATACTGTGAATAAAATAATTATATCATATTATTGAAATATTATAGTTTAATATAATAGTTATCACCTATATAGAGGGATAGTAGGTGTAACAACCCAATCATTTATGCATAAAATTCCATTTCCTTTTATGCCGTATGGATAGAGAAAACACATTCACAGTTTTTTATTATTGGGATTAAATGTCCATTATGTATCATTTCCATTGATGATTGAGGCATTGAATAGTAATTTCACACATTACCTTTAGGTCTTATGTGAGTGTTATAAGGGGTTATGTAACAAGGTATTAGATTCATATAGTGAAATATATTTATATAAATAAAATTCTTATTTCATCAATTCATTTATGCGACTAGTATTTCATAATAAATGATGAATTTGATAAGTTGATATTTTGGGGAAAATGGTAATTTGACAAATATATACATTATGGTTTTTATGTAAAATAGTACAAAAAATTATAAACGATGTTTAAATCAATTACTAATCTATAAATGATTAGGAAATTAAATAGATAAGAGTTATAATTTAATATAATAAAATAGAAAATGTATTTTTTAATTAAGGAATTTCTTTTAATGAATTTGTGAATTTTTTAATTAATTAATATTTAAAAAAATATATATTTATAAAATTAATTTATTTAATTATAAATTAGTATATAATTTTTAGGAAGTCTAGTGTAATTTTTATTAATGTTTAAAAAAATTGTTTCTGTCAAAACCAATCGATTTTCAACAAATCTCAGTTCTCATTTGAAAATTGAAAATTAACATATTTAGAAAATTATTTAGATAAAATGAATATTTTTTTTGCAATCAGTACATTGGTGAATTTTTCAAAATTTTCTCAGACAATAAAATTTTTGGGTTTAAATTAAATAATATATTGATATTTAATGTGTTTTATGACATCATATTGACCTAATAGTGATGTAATAAATACCATAACATGGATATTATACCAAATCTATGTTTTAAAGTTAATATAATGTGATTTTAATGTTATTTATCTTATTTTATAATGATTTACTGAATCCTCCAAAATGTATAATATATTTTAAGAATTCAAATTCTTTTCCTTGAGGGTGTGACTCACCTCCACATAATTAAGGATAATAATTAAATGAATTATTCCCTAGGAGTAATAAAATAATTTTTTCCACTCCCCTTGGCAAGAAACCATGGGAAAAACCATGGGTTGGTTTGTGGTTTTGAATATTTTAGTGTGTAGGTTCGAAGACAAAAATAATAAATAATTCCCCCACCATTCCAATATAAACCCACCAAATCACCCATTACCCTTGACAAAAACTCCTTTAATCTCTTCCTAACTTTTCTCTCCAATCCCTAGAGTCCTCCCAATAAGCCTCTTCCAAGACTTTTGGAGTCACACATCCATGTAAGGGATCCTCACATTCCTTCCTTTCTAATTTTTTATCAAGTTTCCTCAAATTTTTATACCTATTTATTTTTCAATTAAAATTTATGGTGTAATATTTTACCCCTCACCAGCACTTCACTTATTAGGTTTTCATGATTATAGACCCATTTCTCTCTCATTAATCCCCCCATGTACACTCGTTAACATGCCAATATTACATAAGGAATCTCTCTCTCCTCATTTCTATTCATAAATTTCTCATGGATTATGAATCTCTAATTCCATTTCATATGTTGGGATATTATTCTCCATGATCCCTTTACTTAATGTTTCGTGTCTAAATGATAAGAGACCCCATTCTCCCTTATCAACCCATTTTATTAATCCCCATGGGATGTTGTTATTGACCTAAAATTGCACGGTGATTAATCTTGCCAAAAATCATCCTGTAGTGAATACCAAGCCCTTTTCTCTATCAAGGGTATTCACATTTATGCACATATACTTGATTATTATAGAAATTATCATGGAATAAATGGTGATGCTAAATGAATATGTGTTTTATGTTCTATGTGGGACATATAAACATGATATTAAAAAGCACATGAAGGGTGTTCCGTGATAGCGCTCTGATGCATTGGGTAACTTTTAGTATCATGATACATCCTATTGGGATAGGTGTTTCCCTGATTCTATTTAGTACATCTTTTCACCATGTTGGGATAGGGGTTACCTGATTTTTTTACTTTTATGATGTTTTTTTTGTTGTTGATAGATTTCAATGTTATGATAATCCTGGTATATCATGCATTTTATGTTCATGTTTCTATTATACTCCATTGGTATTCATATTTCCTAACATTTATTTTATTCATCATGTTATGCCTTTCATACTCTGTAACTAGGATTTATATATCACCCTTTTCTTATGTATGTCCTTAGGTTATCCCATGCAATGTTATGTATGATGGAATGTTGAGGTCATGTAAAATAAGTTTTCAAAAAAGTTATTTTATTTTATGTATTAATTTGAACTATAATATTCCTAATCCTGAAATACAACATTACTATAAATATTATAGGTTGTATTAAGTGAATATTTATGTCATAAATCATGGTTATTTTTAAAAAAAAGACCAGGGTGTTTATAGTTGGTGTCAGAGGATGTGTTTTGTTATTTTGGGATTAAGATTAAAAAATGCTAGTGAAATCCTTAGGGACATGACTATGTATAATAAAAATACCCCTATTTTTTTGGAGTCTATATTATGTGGTTTATCAAGAAAATACATCCATGTCTTGATATGAACAAATAGAGGTGTCTCTGGCACAGATGTATCTTGGGGTGAAACGTAAAACCCCCAATTGAGCTACACTCAAAAGGAAACTGGTGCATGACAATGAGCCTTTATTCACTATTAGTTAGAAAATCCCAGGGGGATATGATTTTGTAAATTCATAATCTTTGTATGAACCGTTATTAAGGGATTATGATAAAAAGTCCACAAGAACATATGATAGGAAATAGATCATGGATAACATATATTGAATCCTAGAAATTAATAAGTTAAGGAAATAAATGTAATTTATATGTTATCCATTTTTTCATTGGATATACCTTTATGTTTTTAATAGTTTAAAATACATACCCCTAATTTTCCTTTTATTCTATATAATGGCCGGTAATAGGAGGACTCGGGCTAATAACTGATGCAATGATCAATGGGATGACTGTTTTAATTAGATACTCAATCTCATGGGAGAGGGAATCGAAAACATTTTCATGATACTCTCTTAGTTAACATGACTTTTGAATAGAAAAATGGCTCAAGAGGAAAGTCCATCCTACCCACCCCCCCCCCCCCAAGGAAAGATCAAGTCGTAATCAAGATCTTCATGAGAAGAAGGCCTCCTACATTCAATGCATCATATGATCCCTCAATCGTCGAATAGTGGATCTACTCCACTGAGAAGATATTCTCCATCCTTCAATTTTATAACTAAGAGAAGCTTCTTCATACTACTTATCGTATGGAGGGTGAATCTTATAAATGGTGGACATTGATAAAAAATGTGTAGCCTGGGGAAGAGATTGAGGTGATGGACGAGAAGGTTTTCTGAAAAAAAAATTTGATAAATATTTTTCTGATACCCTTTATCATAATATGGAATGATATTACCTTATACTCAAGAAAAAGGACGATGAATCTATTGGGGTGTATGAAGAAAAAATCATTGGGAATGCATTATACACCTCTTGTTTTGTAATTACCCAAAAAATACAAGGATGACCTCCTCATTGGTGGGATAAAATCTCGCCTATGTAAAGCCATGGTGATCTGCGACTTTCACAGTTATGAAGAGATTTTATGATGTCCTCCAAAGTTGATATGGAGATCGAGGAATATTAGGGGTATATTGGGGATATGAATAGGAAAGCGGACATTAATTATGGCTTTCAATTAACAATTCCAATAGTTCTATGAAATTTTTTCATCCCACATTCCAAGGGTGTGGAATGAAGCTCTAAAGAATTTTCCAAAAGGGGTCGGGGAAATTATTTAAGTGTGGGAAGGAAGGGTTCCATGCTATAAATTTTTGGCAAGAAAAAATACATTGTTGGAAGAAACTAAAGTAATGCTCCATTTGATCCTCAATTCATTGTTCATTTCTATATCTATAAACAACCATGAATCTTTGTGAACCAGTGCCCAAATCATGGAGTTTTTGGATGCAAACAACAACCTCCATGGTTTAAAGGCAGAGAATTTTACTTCACTACTATTGAAGTGAATCCCAACAAAAAGTGGTGATAGGTAATTTAGTTATTCATTGAATAATATCGAATGTAATTTTTTATTTTATTTCTACGCATTCTTTTATATCTCAAAAGGTTAGTAGAACAATCCAAACACCACCACGAATCATGAAAGCAGAGAAGTCATTGGGAATGGAAAATGGTTAAATTATTGCATCCCATGAATATAAATCCTCCCCTATAACAATTTGTTGATCAAACATCATGTAGAACCTCATCATACTTCCCTTTGTGTAATTTTATGCAATTATTGGAATATATTGGCTTTACCTATATAGAGACAACATAAATTATCACGAGAGGTAAATCACACTCTATGTGGTGAATTGACCCACGATTCCATACATGTGCAAGGAGGATGATGAATCTTCTTTAGAACCATAATCTCAATAATGTATATAACATCCCTATGAGAACACATATCTTTATAATATGATTGAGTGTAAGGAATGAACCATCCTCTAAGACATTCTTATTGTGAGGGAATTCGATGATGTGTTTCCCAATGAATTTCATGGTCTTCCTCCAATAAGTGATGTCGAATTCTCGATTGATCTTAAACTTAGGGAATTTCAAATATCCATGACCATGTATTGAATGGTTCTTCTAGAGATTGAGGATATAAATAAACAACTACATGGGAATCTGGATAAAGGTTTTATACACCCAAGTGATTCACCAATTGGTGGACAAGTCCTCTCCATCAAGAAGAAAGATGGGTCAATTTTCCTTTTCATTGATTATCGTGAGCTCAACAAAATCATGATAAAGAAAAACTATCCATAAACATGAATTGATGAAATGTTTAATCTTCTATATGGAGAAAAATACTTCTGTATGGGGGATCTATGGTTGGGATATTACCTAGTAAGGGTGAGTAAGGAGGATATCCCAATGAAAACTTTCTTAACAAGGTATGGACATAATAAATTCATTGTAATGCTTTTTGGACTCACTAATTCTCCATAAACCGTCATGGACTTGATGGATAGTATTTAGAGATTACCTTGACAATTTTTTGGTAGTATTTATTGAAGATATTATAATATACTCCAAACCCAAGGAGGATAATGAGGAGAATCTAAGCACTTTACTGAAAACATTATGAAAGGATAATCCCTTTGAAAAGTATATAATGTCTGAGTTCTAGTTGACGAAACTCTCATTATAGGGGAATATCATTACAAAAAAATGGGATATATGTGGATCCTTCTAAATCAAAAGTATTTGAGGGATGACTGACACTGACATCTACGACATATATCTGTTGGTTCCAGGGGTTAGCTGGATATTATCACAGATTTGTGAGAAATTTGTCAATATTGGAAAACCATCTTACCAAGCTAACTTGGAAGGGAGTCACGTTTTCTAGGAATAATGAATGTAAATAAAGCCTCGTTGAGTTGAATAAGAGGCTTATCACTACCCCAGTGATCACACTTCCCACAAGTAGGGATCTTTTCATAATCTTCTGTAATGCTTATATGAAGGGAAGGGGTTGTGTGTTGATACAGAAAGAAAAAATATTCACTTATGCCACAACGTAGTTGAAATTTTATGAGAAAAAATATACCACTAATGATCTAGAATTTCCAAATGTGATATATGCGTTGAAAATATAGTGGAATTTTATCTTTGGGGAAATGTGTGAAATATATACGGATCAAAAAAGTCTCAAATATATATTCACACAGAAAGTGTTGAACATGTGCCATTGAAGATGGTTGGAGATCATCAAAGATTTTGAATGCTCAATCCATTACCCACGTGGTAAAGAAAACAAGGTGTCTAATTCATTAATTATAATGGGCCAAATGTTTATATCATTGATGAGAATTGAAAAAGGTACAATATTCATAGATTTGATGATGATAGACAAGGGATTCATATAGAATGGAACATCATAAATCATTTCACAAATGATTTCTCAACTGTATCCTTTAAAAAGGTTAAAGGAAGATCAAAAAGATTATTTGTGAATTGAAAAGCAATTGGAAGCTATCAAAAAAAAAGGGATATCCTTGGTAGTATCAACATATGTTAGAAAGTAAAGGCTGAGAGGCAAAAGTATAATGGGATGATGCAACAATTACCCATACCAACATGGAAATAGGTAAATCACTATGTACTTTGTCAGCACGCATTCAAAAACATCCCATGGAAACAACACTCTCTTGTTTTTTGTGGATCGTCTTACAAAGACAGCACACTTCTTTATAATTTGAGAGTATTTATCACTGGATAAAATGGCATGGATATACATCATAGAAGTGGTAAGGCTTCATGGAGTACCACTATTGATTGTGTCTAATAGAGATCCAAGATTCTCCTCTTTGTTATAGATGAGTATCCAATATTCTTTGAACACTGAGTTGAGCATCAGCAAAACCTATCACCGTCAAACTAATGGACCATATGAATGGACTATCAACACAGTTGTGGATATGTTTACAGCATGCTCAATGGACTTCAATGGAGGATGGGATCAACATCTTCTTCTGGTTCATATCTCTTACAAAAAAATACTCCACTCAAGTATCCAAATGGCTCTTCATAAATCCCCTTATGGTAAGAGGTGAAGAACACCGACATGTTGGGATGATGTTGGGGAGAAAAAAACATCTAGGTCCATAAATGGTCGAAGAAATGGTGGAGATGGTTAAGACCATCTAGCATCACATCAAAGCTGCTCAGAATCGACAAATGTGTAATGATGACAACTATCTACAAGACATAGAGTTTGATGTTAGAGATATGGTGCTTCTTGTTATATCATTATGGAAGAGAGTTATGAGATTTGGGAATAAGAGAAGCTTAGTACAAGTTAAAACAGCCCTTTTGATATCCTTGATCACATCGGGGTAGTGGCCTATTGACTACCACTCCTACTGAACCTGTCTCAAGTACATGTTTTATTTTATGTATCACTCTTAAGGAAGTCAATACCAGACCAATTACATGTACTTAATCCATTGGTGGTTCCACTGGGAAATTACCTCTCCTATGAAGATAAGTTGTTGAATATCTTAGATCATAGGGAAAAGGTTCTAGGAAATAAGACAATGTCCCTCATCAAGGAGTTGTGGTAAAACCACATGTCTTAAGAAGCAATGTTGGAACCAGAAGAAGTGATGATTTAGAGCTACCCTCATTTGTTTCAGTGTGGGAAAAGAAAATTTTGAGGTTTAAATTTCTAAAGGGGTAAGGTTGTAATAACCCAATAAATTATGAATAAAATAAATTTCTTTTAATGTTTTATAGATATATAAAACACATGCACTTTTTTTATTATTGTGTTTCAATGACTGTTAAGTATCATTATAGTTGATTTTATAGCTATTGAACAGTGATCACATACATTTACCTTAGGTCATATAATGTTTTTATAAGGGGTTATGTGACAAGGTATTAGTAACTTATTATGCAATCCCTTTCTATATGTATAATTCTTATTGCATCAATTTTGTTATGGGAGTAGTCTTTCGTAAAATATTATGAATTTGATAAATTAATTTTTTGGGTAAAAATTATAGTTTTCAAAAATATATACATTAAGGTTTTGATTAATAATATTCTAAAAAAATAATATAAATGATGATTATATTAATTCCTTATCTACAAATAATTTTCAAATTAGTTTGACAAGAGTTGTATTTTTAAAAAAAATAATGTAGAAATTGTATTTTTTAATTAAATTATTAATTGTTTGGAAATAATAAATATTTGAAATAAATAATATTTTAAGAATATAATATAATCAATTCAGTTTTATTAATAATAAATGAGTATATAATTTCAATGATGTCATGCATAATTTTATTAAGGTTTAAAAAAGTGTTTTTCTCAAAACTCATCAATTTTCAATAAATGTTGGTACTCATTTTAAAAGTGAACATTATCATATTTAGAAAATTATTTAGATAAAATTATATTTTTTTAGAATCAGGAGTTGAAAATTATCCAATGGTGAATTTTTCATAATTTTCTAAGACAGACAATTTTTTGGGTAAAAACTAAATAATATATAGATATATAGGGTGTTTTATGAAATCATAATAACCAAATAGTGATGTAATAAATACCCTTAAAAGGATCATAGACCAAATATATGTTTTAACTTTAATATAATGTGATTTTAAATTAACAAGACTTATATTATAATTCCTTAGTAAATCCTCAAAAATTTATAAACCATGGGAATAAACCATGGGTGGTTTTTTGGTTTTGAATATTTTATTGTGTATGGTCCAAAACAAAATTAATAAATAATTCACCCAACTTTCTTATATAAACCCACCCAAGAACCCATTCCCCTTCACTAAAACTCCTTTAAGCTCATCCCGACTCTTATTTACACTCCTTATAATCCTCTTAAGGCACACCCGAGCTCTTGAGTAGCCTCTCTCAAGCCGTTGGGATCACACATCTAGGTAAAGGATCCTCACATTCCTTCCTTTCTCATTTTTTTCATACTATACTTATATTGTTATACCCTTCTACTTATCAATTAAAAATTATGGGGAATGTTTTCACAAATCTCCCATTATTACCTAATTATTTTTCAATGATGAGATTCCCCATTTCAATCTCATTAATCCCTCCCATGTACACCCTTTACCATGCTATTATTCAGTAAGGGGTATCTCTCTCCTCATTTATGTTCAAGCATTTCTCTTGTATTAGGCATCTCAAATTCCATTTCATATATTGGTATATTGTGATCCATGATTCCCATACTTCCCATTTCATGTCTAAATTCGAGATACCCCTTTCTCTCGCATCACCCAATTTTATGAATCCCCATGTGATGTCGTTATGCTCCCGAAATTGTGCCATGATTTTCCATTCCAAAGTCATCTTGTAGTGAATAACATGGCCTTTTATCAATCAAAGGTATTAACCATTATGCACATATACATTTTGATTATATACATTCCTATATTTATTAAAAGTACCTTTATTGTGGAATAAATTTTTATTTCAAATGAATCCATGTTATATGATATATGTGGTACATATAAGCATGAGATAAAAATATTCTTGAACGGTGCACCTGAATAGAACTTCGATGCATTAGGTAATATTTAGTAACATGATATGTCATGTTGGGATAATGATTTACCTGATTCCTTTTTTTACATTTTTCCACTATGTTAGGATAGGGGTAACTTGATTCCATTATGTTTATGATGTTTTGTTCTAAGGTGTTTCCATATTTCCATGTTATGATAATCATGCTATATTATGCCTTTATGTTCTTCTTTCTCTTATGCCCCATTGATATACCTATTTCCTAACATTTGTTGTATTTTTCATTTTATTCATAGTTTAATCCCATACTGGGATTTATTTCTCACCCATTTCTTATGTATGTCCCCAGGTTATTCAAAGCAATGTAAAGTACAGAGGAATGTTTTGGTCATGTAAAAGAGTTTTTCGATAAATATGTTGTATTTTATGTATTCGGTTGTAATATAATGTTCCAAATCCCTAAATACACTAGTCATATCAATATATTGGGTTGTAATAATTCCATTATTATTCTTTATTTGTATGTTTAATATTTATGTTGAAAAAAATTTTATGAAGCACATTTAGTTATCATGGGTTATGCTATAGTGAATTGATGAAATATTTATTAATCCCGTTTTATTTGCATGAGTAATGATGTGGTGATTTGATGAATGTATTATGATATTTTGGAACACATAAATATTGTTTTTATTATGATATAGGTGTGACCTATATCTGCCATTAGTTTATTGAGTAAAGATTTATACCTCATGATATCATAGTGGGAAAATTGTTGATGGGTTTGATTTACATTAGAAAACTTGTGAATAATGATCCATAATAGGAATCATTTTATAAGTCATGATCCACTATGGGATGATGGTGTGTCCTAATCCGCAATAGAAAATAGGTGATAATTCTTGATCCACTATCCCAAATTCGTGTCTGATGCTCTATAATGGGATGGTGGTGATATGTCCTAATCCACTATATTGATGGTATGTGTATTTAAAAATTAAATACGAAATGGTTTTCCATATTTATGATAGTGAAACCATTTTTATAATTAATTTTATAGTTCATAATATATATATCATAATTTCTCTATCATATTGGTCATGTTTTCTGATATGATGATTTTTAACGTCCTAAATCGTGTTTATGATCTGTGAACAGTTGTGTGTGATCATCTCATGTTATGTTATTTATCAGATACCTTTATTCATATCTTATGATTTCTTATTATCGTAGATTAAAATAACTTATGATTACCCATAATAGGAATCTTATCGCCCCCTTTCTTATGTTTCCTACCCTATGTTCTAACAAAATGTTTAGGTTAGGTATGCCTAAGATGAGTACTATGTGGGAAGATATTTGTGGGAAATATTGATGATAATTCATGAAATAAGAATATTTTGTTTCTAGTCTACAAATAATCTATACTATTAAGGTCCTCCAATGTGTATTAATAAAATGTATTGAATATATATCGAAAAATATATGAAAATTCTAGATCACAATAACTTCCATTCACATCAAAGGTCCTAAGATATTAACTTTCTTCAATAGGAAAAATGGATAAATAATTTGTCGCATTATACATTAATGTTATATCACTCCTGATGCACCCAACATCTCCTAATTCTCCAATAGAATATTTCATCATGTTTTTCATCAATACATCAAACTATGTATGTCTTGTTATCTTTTAATTATAATCATAATGTATAAGGATCAATACAAAAATATGCAGATAGGGGCATCCAATGAAACATGTAAAGGTGGATTACCTATTAATGAGACTTTTTCATAACATTATATCAATGAGATTACCATGTAAGGACAACCTAAGAAAGTGTCTCAATTTATTATTATATACCTACCCCTGATGTCCATTATTTTATATGTCCCTTCGTAGAATATCATCTAGATAAAGAGAAAATTTCAAGAAAGAAGTTGTGGTGCCTCTAGGTTCTCATTATAGATGGGAACTACTATGAACTTTAAGAATGATATATATTCTAAATATATTATTACAAACAAATATCGTAGATAAGAACAATAAAAATTTGATAATTATTTTTTTAATAATTAAAACATGTAATCAACTACTAAACAAGTTGGTTATATGGAACTAACTCCAAGAGATAGAGAGGTATATATTCTCAAATAAACGAACATGTAAAAAGGAATAAAAGTGTGAGATAATAAACATTTTATATGGATCATAATTATTTTATTAAATGTTTGGAATGGAATGTAAACAAAATTTAACAAGTAATTATGTCACAAACATAATTATAGGTAAATTATAACATTGTAAAAGATATATAATGTTCATAGATCATGTTGTGAATAAGAAATATTAAAAAAATCCTTAACATAGTATCCTTATCTCATGAGATATAAATCCTTAAAAATGTATTAAAAGGTGACATATAACCCCACTAATTAAAATCCATACAAATGTGTACCATTTTAAATCAGGCATTTATCTTCTCCAAAAGAACAAATGGAAGGAATATATTTTTCTAATCATTACAAATGTTATCACATAAATTTAAATAAGGTATTAGATCCACTAATATGATTGTTCATTCCAAAAAAGGATTATTTCATAGAGGTATTTGTTGGTTTGTTCCTAAAACATAACTCCCTGGGAATTATATGTTTTAAGAGTAAAATTAAAATGTGACTATGAAAAGAATATTTTTGAAAACACTTCATAAAATTATTGTAAATATAAATAATGACAAATAAATTTAAAAAATTGTATTCAAAAAGCTAACATGAATCCCATTTTAAAAAACCACTGTAAATGATATCTTTACAGTGTATCCTTGAAAAATACTTATTTTTATTATGTAGGAAATGTGGAGTGGAAGAAAAAAATTTTAAATTTAAAAGGAAAATCATTTTTAATATTTTAAAAATATATTTATTAAAAGACATATCATAAAAAGGGTGAAAATTATTCATTTTAAAATAGGTATGGATAAATTATAATATTGCATGAAATAAAACATCTTTTGAATACATGGTAAAAATGTAGAACATTTTTGGGAATATTGATTATGGATATGGAAGAAAATGAAGTCATTTAAAAACAATAGGAATTATTATTAACATTACTAAATTTTATGAAGAAGTTTGTTCATAAATGTAATTCCAAAAAAATGAGTGGAATTAAAATGTAATTATAAAAAATAATAAAACCCTATTTTAATAACCATATTAAAAAAAATTATCGTGACTCACGAAAATTAGTTAATTCAACAAAAACATCTTTACATAAATACTTATTTCTAGAATATTTGCTATCCTAATATATAGTAAAAATACCTATCTGAATAAACTATTTATGAACCTTATTCATGCCAATAACCTTATATAATCTTAATTAGTAATAATTTGCTAAAAAATAAATTTGAGATTTATATTTTATTTTATTTATTAGATGTTTTTACCATTGGTTATTTGTTTAGTACTAGTTTTATAATGGATGTGTTAATTATTTCTTATCTACTAAAATTTAATAATTAAATCATTATAATAGTTACAAGAGTAGATTATTTAAAAATATTTATAATGTTCTAATTTCACTTTGTAAGTATTTTAGTTTTGATTCATAGTGATAATATGAATGACAAGATTGTTTCAGTAATTTTATTAAACCAATGGTGGAATCAAAATAATTAGAAAAATATTAGTATAACTATAATATAAACATAAAAATTATTCGTGTACTTATTATTCTATAATATAATAATTAATTATGTATCCTTATTTATCCATGATATAAATTTATATCATTTTTCATCTAGTTGGTTAAACCAACCCAAACAAAGAATATACTGTAAACAACATGTGTGTGTGGTTAAAAATTTATTATCCTATTCTAATATAATTATAAAAATAAATAATTATATAATTTATATGTAATTATTTTGGGTAAATATACTTAAATATATTTTAATAAATTAAAAAATGATATTGTGTAAAATCAGATACATCACTTTTGAGGAAGCAGTAGTTTGCACATACTCATAGACAACACACCGATTTTAAAAAGTGAGGGAAGATTAAAGGAAGTGGATTAGAATTAAATTATAATAATAATGAAAATAAATTAATACTAATCTTTTAAATAGGTTTTCATAACTACTCAAATTAATAACTTATAAAAATCAAGCATGGTGTTCATGGTTACGTTAGTTCACACGTACGCATAACGACGTCTTTATTTTTTGAACTGTATTATATGAAGCTAGAAAATTGATATTAAATTAGAATAATAAAATTCAAACATACTATTAAAATCTATTTCATCATAATTTTAAATATATAATTTGTTTTTAGGAATTAGTGGACAATAATTAAGATAGATTGGTTGAGGAGATTCCATTTCTCATTTGATGTTCCCTCTACCAAAACACATTAAGGATACCTAGATTGGTCTTTTGGAATGAAGATGGATTTTGGGATGTGTTTATCGAGTTTATTATATATTTGGGGAGTTATTAGGCAAATAAAATTCTTTATAAGGAGTGGATAAATGGAGTGGAGGTGAGCTTCTTTTATAGGAAAATGGAATTTAAATTTTGTAAATAAAACATCTTAATATAAATAGAGCACATATTTCACATATAATGTGGACCCAAAAAAGAAAAATAATGGATTATGATATTGGGTAAGATATATAGTCACTAAGCCACTCATTTTTTGCGCTAGTTTCAAACAACGTTTCAGTCTATTACATGTACATTTTCACTTTTACCATTTTTTTTGTTTTTATCGTTTTAATTATTTATTAACAATGTAATTTAATTTTAATTACAAAAATAAAATGGTTCTTAAAGCATAATATGAGGCAAAATATTATAAATATTAAATAAATTTATATGTTTAAGAATTAATTATTTTAATATTCACTCATGTAATATGTAAAAAATCATTTTTAGGAAAAGTGAGTTTTTTAAAAAAAATCATGTTTATGATAAAATTTTCAATGATATTTATTTTAATGAAATTAATTTGTTTATTATTAACCAATAAATATTTATGTGACATTGACATAAATACTAAACAAAATTTATATCGTAAAAAATATAATTAAATTAAAATGACTAAAAATATTTTTTTTGAAAAATAAGGTTTAGCCTTCAAAATTTTATACATGGGTTTTATAAATTAATTATGTTATTTTTAAATTATTCATTTCACTATAAAACTAAATTTTGGATCATGGAAATTTTTTTAAAATTTTTTCTTTTATACATACATCTTCTTATAGTCATATCCTTTATGGTTTTTATAAAAACATTTTTTTCACTATTCAACTACAAATTAATTATTTCATAAAAATATGAAATAAATATATTCTAAGATATTATTTTTATAAAAAACTTAAAAGGAATATAATTTTATAATATTAATATTTAAAAATTTAAAAATTAATCTTTTAAATGAAAATATTAAATAAAATGAAAAAGTTCTTTTATTGAAAATTTTCATTTTTAAACACAATGTGTTCTTAATATTATTACATATCACTTGCCCATTTTGATAACTTTAATGTATTATTTCACATGTAATAATATTTTAAATGTTATACATTTATGTTATTAGTATAAAACAATCACAAAATTAAAAAATTGTTATTTTAGAAAGAGAAATCATTTTTAATATTCAATTTTGTTAATTATTTATCCTTATAAGATAAGACTTTTTTATTTGGGTAATATCATTTTATTTTCCAGATTTTATATTATTATTTTAATTTTCTAAATAATATTCATGAAATATGTCTCATATCATTTTAGATCAGTTATGTGAGTGAAAATTGTTATCGAAAAAAACTATATTTATTTAAAGAAAAAAGATATATATAAAAATAATTGGGAATTTCATTGTATAACTTTCAATAAATTGGTTCCTCCTATACTTAAATATCACTTACTAATAATAATACCTTAGGTTATATATAAAGATAATCCCATCTTAAGATATATCTTCTTAATTGATATGAACTTTTTATCATATATTAGGATATGTAACATATATTTTTCATTCATAATATGTATACATTAATATTTCAAACATTATTTACAAATATGACTATATAGATGTGTATTTACTAATTCTAGAGACACACCTTTCAGAGTTTCATTTTCAAGTTCTTATTTCCAATAAAATCTTACAAACCTGGTATTAATGATAATACCTAAAAGAATTATAATAATTTATTATATGAATATGGAATATCATTCCTAATATGTCTTCTCCTTTGAATCGTTTATTTCATACAATGAAACATTTGGGTTAATTGATTTTACTGATTACTCAATAATGTATACATAGTCTATGTCTCCTCATTTTTCAATTAAGTTCTCCAAAATTTGTATTAATATATTACATCCTACAATTTATTTAAATCTATTATAATGGTTCAAAAAGATAAAATCAGTTAACAAAATCATATCAACCAGAAGTGTCTTGCTATGTGTGATATCTTAAGACCACTAATCACGCATCGATTAAAGATTAAGTTGATACTCAACCTTCCTTTTTCAAAGTGATTACACCAATGTGCTTCTATACCATAGTTTTATCTACATTCCAATATCCAGATATGGTCATAATTTAAGGGAAACCACATACTTAAAAGATTACCAAAATTAAAAAATGTTATCGAATAATTATACTAATACATACGGTTTTTACTAAATTTATCTAATCTTAATCCGTAAATATAACTAAAAGAATCCATAAAAATAACTATACATTATTCTGATACAAACTATGGTGCCTCACACCTTCACTCTTATATATTGTGAAAAAAAAACATAAATTACACGTAGGATTCAATACCAAATGAGATTAACTGAGAGGAATATAACTTTAATTTTTATAATTATAATATGTCAATAATTTTATATCATAAAATAACACAAAATCCCATAAAATAAAGTCCTTGTGTCTTTTAAAACTAGCTTTATAAGAAAATTATTTTTCAACACTCATTTACATTTCTGCATGATTTAACCACACTATAATCACATCTAGAATTATCATAATTTATACCCATTATCATATCCTAGGGAATCAAAATGAAAGAGTTGAGCTAAAATTATCAATAAGGGAAAATATATGAAAGCACATGCATTAATAATGATTGTTAATATGGAATGATATGTAATCAAAAATTGAAATAAATATACCATGGAATAATAGTGTGAGATAATAAACATGACACAAGGATATCAATTGAATATATGAATATTTTTAATTAATGTAAACATCACATAACAAGGAATTATGATAAAAATATAATAATATAAAATTGAAAACATTGTGAATAAATGAAATGATCATGCTTCATATTGTGAATAAAAAAATGTTCACGCTTCTTGTTGTCAAAGAACAAATTTCGATTCTGAAAATCATTATCTCCTCATATATAAATCCTTAAACAATTAATTGGAGTTCAATATATGACCCCACTCATCAAAATATATACATATTTGGAAAATTTGAATGAAATCATTAATTATCTCATAAAAACCATGGGAACACAAATGGGGTTCGTAAAATTCCAAATGGTATCGCGTAAAATGAAATCGAGGATTATATAAATTGATTCCAACATTCAATCACCCAGAAGTATCATTTCATATGGAAATTGATATGTTTATTCCGAAAACATAACCCTATACCATTTATATAATTTAATTAATAAAATAGAAATAAAACCATGAAAAGGTGATTTTATAAAACAATTCATAATATTGTTGTAAAGATATGGAATTTTGAGTTACATTAAATAAATTTTGGGAAGGTAAACTAAAAACAATTTTAAAACACCACAATTAAATTGGTAAAAATAATCGATCCGTGAAAAAATACTTAATGATTTTTCGTGGTTTAATTGTATTTGAAGATAAACATATGACTTTGAAAGGGAAATCATTTTTAATATTTTTTATATACTATTATTGATACCAACATCATAAAATGTGTGATATATTTTTAATTTTAAATGAGGAAAATAAAATTTTATATATTAATATAAATAAAACATATTTGGATTGGAAGATATGAAAGGAAAAAATTAGTGGGAAGATTCAATATAGATATAGAAGGAAATAAACATTCAGAATTATTGAGAATTATTCTAAATGTCATCACATTTTATAGAGAATTATTTTAATCAAAATAACTTTCTAGGAAATAATATTGAAAGGAAATATAGTATAATTTTATAAAAATAATAAAACCATCTTTCAATAACCATTGTCCAAAAAAATCATTATGACTCATGAAAATAAATTGAATAAGAAATCCCACATACTATAAATCCCCCATAATTGAACATTTTATAAACTGTTATAAAAAAATTTGTATCTTCATTACCTATTGTATCACTATAATCATACCTATAAACTTTTACAAACATTATTTATAAGATTTTATTATCAATATATTTGTTATTCGTAATGAATGGGTCAGTATCATATAGAAAGTATTTATTTGGTAATGATATCATTATAATAGAAGAATAATGATATTATATATATTTTATTGTAGTTGTGAAAAATATTTTAGTATTTATAGATATATAGGTAATGAATAGAGTGAAAATTTTAATATTCAACATTTTTTGATATAGTAATTCGTTTGTAGTCTTCGGTAAAGTGTTCATTTTACATAGATCGAGATGAAGAAACGGAATTGTTTATAATTTATGAATCATAAAAATTTTATAAATAACATATTAATAATTTAAATATACTTTTTGAACCATCATTGTATAATGGAGATGAAAAATCATTCATGTCATTCAGAGAGGTGGTATTCTTAACTTAAGAATAATAAAATATTCATTTTTCAAATGGACATTTGGGAAGGATGAATATTGATATTATATTCTTTTAAAATGTTATAATATTATAAATACTTATATTGTCAAACATTCATGGATAGAAAATATTTTTCTAGGAATAAGGGGGAAAATTAATAGATCTACGTTCAGAACAAAACATCACTCATTGGATGTTCTCCCATGGGTAACAGCTTAGGATTCCATATCTTCATCTTTTGGTTATTCAAAATCTTTTAATACGTTACAAGAGATTATACTATAGAATACTTATAATTTATGGTTGAGGTAATTATTTATAATTAGTAGAAAAATGGGGTGTAGGTGAGATCCTTTTATAGGTGAATGGAATTCAATTTTTTAGAATATAACCTCTTAATATAAAGAGACAACAAGTTTCACATAGAAGATGGGAAAAAGTAGTGAAAAATGGTGTAGTGGATGATTTAAGGGAGATCATCCATCAAAAAATTAATTAGAACATATACATTAATATTTTTTAAGTATTTTACTCTTAGATTATATCATTTATAATTTTAATTTTTACCATGGTAATTAATTTTTACCAAATTAATTGAATTATCATCAAGAAAAATAAATTGAACCTTATTTAATAAATTATTCCTATAAATTATTAATAATAAATAAATTTTTTAAAAATATTCTAATTGAAATAAAAATTAAATTTTAACATTATTTACTTTTTAAGAACCCATTTTTTGATAAATTTCTTTTTTAAGAATAAATGATGTGTTCTGGAGAAAATAATATTTTTTTATTTTAATGACATTAATGAGATTAATATTAACCAAAGTAGTGTTATATAACTTTAAAATAAATAAATAACCCTAATTTCACAAATTGAAAACCAAGTTAACTGAAAATGGATAAAAATAGTTATTATTAAAAAAATTGTTTAATTTTCAAAATGTTAAACATGAATTTTTTAAAAATGAAAAAAAATATTTGAAAAAAAATAATTAATTTTAGTCCATAAATACATTTTTTATTGAAATTTGTTTTATAAGTTTTTATGTTATACTTATTTCATTATATATTCATAAAATTTATGGTTTTTTATTAAAACTTTACTTTCACTATTCACCTAAAGTCAATTATTTTTTAAATATAAACAAAATTACCATATGAAAATAATATAATAGTGAATCCAACAATTAAGATAATTTTATAAATTTAAAATACTATAATTTAAAATTTTATCTCTTAATTGAAAATACAAAATTTAAGTTAAAAAATGTTTTATTGAAAAATGTTATTTTTATACATTAAGTATTCTTAATATTATATCATGAAAACTTATAATTTTAATAATTTTAATATTTGAGTACAAATAAAATAATATTTTGAAATTGGTTAACATAATTTATTTCTATAAAATATATAATATTTTAAATATTTATTTGAGGAAGAAGAATAATTTTTAATATTAAATCATAATAATTATTCATCCTCTAAATGTAAAGATATCTTAATTTTTTATTATTTTTTATTTATATGAGTTTTTATTATTTTTTTAATTTTCTAGAAAATATTCATTTAATATGTCATTGTCCTTTTAATTTTGGTGTTTCATGTTAAATAATCTTTCAAACACATGAGATTTATTCAATGGAAAGGTAAATAGTGAATTATTACGTAATTTTCATTCATAGAAAATGGAATAAATGATTGAAATAATGATCTATAATTAATAATATGATACCTTGATCATGATATGTTGGGATTAGGAGTTGATATGTTAAAATTCAATGGATCCTTTCAAAATGATCATTATATGATTTTTGGTTGGATCAATGTACAGAAAAAGAGGGTAACCTATTTTATCTTAAAAATTATGTAATATAACACTAATAATCCTTGGTTAGAAATGGAAATAATCGATATGTTTTTTTGTAGTATGTCATTTAAGTGAAAACATTACACAGAGAGTGAACTAATCCATTGAATGTTCTATGATAACAATGTCATTATAAGATGATTAGAAAAGTCTACAACTTATTTTTGATTTCATCATAAGTACTCTAATTAAAGTATCGCTATACTTATAATAGGTTTAGGGTTTGATTGACTAACCTAGTAATTCTTTTCCTAGTGATAAATGGAGAAAAATATGTAGGAAGGATGAATGAAAGATCTTCTTCATTCTAGAATGGGTGGGGGAGAAAAAAGATAAACTATATAGACCATTGGTTTTAGAATGTTAATGGAGATAGTAAAAGGAAATAGATAATAAAAAGGAATATAATTGCTTGATAGAACCACCAAACCAAGGAAATCCTTTCTTGGAAGAGATGTAGACAAAAGGAAAGAAGCCTGATGGGAGGGAATAATAGAAAAGTCACAAAGGGAAACATGATCACATATTCTATACAATTTGAATAAATGAAAAGGGCCCAAAAATATAAGGTAAATGAAAATGGTGTAATTATATCCCCTATATAATGAAACAAAAATCTATGATGATGAATATTATATGAGATGTTTGGTAGAGAAGGATTGGGATCAAAATTACTTGGGAACCATAAATTAGAAAACAAAGATACCTGATTTAATGAATCCGATGAAGGATTATATATGCAATACTATAAGAAATACAATATTTAGTAAAAAAATAGTAGGTTTTTTCATGCATGATAAGCATCCTCCATAGAAAATTAATGATACAATTCAATACATAAATCTAGGATATATCTTTAGAGATTTAGGAAGGGGATGAAAGAGGGTCATTATTCGTAGAATTATCTTTTCTATCTAAGGATATCCTCTCCAAAATTAAATTAAAAATAGTATTGAATATCATAGGTAATATCTACATAAACATATGTTTTATTGTATATGTCTTCCAAGAGGTTGGGGGTGTAGTCATCTACCTGATGTAAATGGTCAACCATGTCACTAAGGCCATTAAGGATCATATTATTATGGAAAGTAAGGGGGAATCCTTGAAACCATATCCATATTATTACGGATTTAGTGTCACTACCATTATCAAAATAATTTGAATTTTAAAAGATATTTGGACTCTTAAATTTACAAAGAATTGATACCCATTACTAGGCCTTTCCCAAATTTATCTTTTAAAAAATGTGACAAAATATTCCAAGGATCTAGGGTGTTGACCGTGATTAGAAAGTTAATCCTCAAGGATGAGTGGGAAAGAAACTTAATAGTAGATAAGAAAAGAAGATCTCTCACAAAATTCATAATGTGAGTGACATAATGTAATAATGATTCCTCTTAAATATGTAATAGGGATATCCTGATTGTTTTTTATTTATTCATATAAAAAAATTACATCTGAACTAGATTATGAGAGCTTCATAAACACTATCACCACTAACCATTAGTGTATAAATATAAACCATAATAGAATCTTGAATGAAATGTGTAGTTGGAGGGTTATAATAAAATAATCTATAGAAGAATATAGAGTGTCCCCACTAACCATTAGGATGGTCAAAATATCATCCCTAATGAAAATTTCAAAAACACCATATAACCCTAACTAATCTTAATTCATCCTCAAAATAACTATTAAAATCAAGCCATTGGAAATTGAATTTGTTCAAAAATTATGGTCATAATCATAAATAAAATTAAAATTCAATATGGGAGGGAAAATAAAATGAATAATGGAATTCTAAATATTAGAGGAAGATTGAGTAAGAATTATATAAGTTGAAGAATGGTTTTTTGATCTATAATGAGACATAATAATGCATGAAAATATATAACATTGATATTATTGTATTTTTTGATCAAGACCACTAATTCCATGTGAATTTTGAAATATGTTTTTTAATATGTAACGGTTAGAACATTAAAGAGGTGAATTATGGTTATTCTAAATTAATAATTGTTTTTAGTGGAGAAGACTTGATTTAAAAAAGGAGAAAATAATTTTATATTTATTTTAATCATAGTAATGATTACGTAGAATATTTTAACATATTTGTTTGATTAAATTAAAATTTTAATTGGTTATATATGATTAAACCATCTTTGTATAATTTTTTTTGACATTATACTAGTCAAAAAAGGGTTGTTCAGGAATAAAATCATATGTTTTAGCTCATGTATAAATGAAATACATGATCATATAGGATATGAGGGATTAAAATGAAAACTGGAAATACTATTTTAGAATCAATTTCAAATTACAGAGCCTATATAAGGTTAAGAAAATGGATGTGGATCTCACATGTGAGTAGTTCAGATGTATGATAGATTAAAATGTATCACTTTATACCCACCATATAATTAAATTCATCGTGTGAAAATAAAATTCCCTTTATATTTCCTATGTTAGATGAGTTCACAAAAAAAAATTAATTTGAGAGGGAACAATTCACAATGTGAGAATAAATAATATACGTAATTCCCTAGTGAATTAAGAGGATGATAAAATTATTATTTTCATGGAAGGATTAGTCAGAAAAATTACTAAATATTTTATTGAAGATTTATGTGGATGAAACTTTTTGAGAAAATCATGGGAGATTTCAAAAGAAATTGTGTTATTTTTATTGAAATAATAAATGGATAAGTTGTTTCTAATTTTGATGCTAGAATGTTTGGATATTATGGAGACATAAAGTGATGGTTACACAAAAGAAATTATTGTTTATCCATGAAGAAATAGAGGAAGCTATTAATTCTGCTACAGAATTTAATATGTTTAAACCATTTAAATGGTTCATGCCACAGAAGGAATTGTTCTTAAAAAGTAAATGATCTTTATCATGGGGGTTATCATGTCACACCATGAAGATCATTGTTCTTTAGTTACCCATTTTTTGGGTGACTATTCCATAACACTCTTACTCACATAAAACAACATTAAGTGACATGAAAACCATGTTGCAATAATGATTTCTCAAATTTGAAGATGATTGTAAAAGTTCAATAAAATTTTGTTTGGAATTTAAAATGGTATCTTTTGCCTCAAGATTTTAGGATCAGCACTACAAAATAGGTGTTTAATAGTGCTAGAAATAAATATCTCAATGTTAGAGTAGGGTTTACTACCTAAGAGTGATTAATGGTCATTTATCAACTCTAGTAACACATTGATAAAGGTTTCCTTTATCCATCCTATCAAAATCACTCACAAATGGGTCCTCTTTCAGCACATTTAGAATCACTAATAAAGTACCACATTAATCAGTACTTTTATTTTGCACTAATAAAGGGCCCATTAATCAGTGCTTATAGAAGCATTGATAAAGCGAACAATTATCCGTGCATATAGAAGTGTGTTTAAAGGACCATACTACAGTTTACTACAAAGTCACACTATAGTACTAGTGTAATTTGTTATTAAAATACTCTAAAACACTATAAACACACTATATGTAAAAATAAAGATGAAAAAACATAGAAGGTATATTAAATTAAATTTAAAATACAGATAGAAGAAAAAACACTATATTATAGACATTCTAAGAATTGGTTTATACAATTACATACATACAAATTGTTACAAACATTAAAAAAAATAAATGTTCCGTCTTATTTTAATCCAGACCCTAAGTCAAGCTACATCCGAATAGACAACCCTTACAAGTGAAAAATAATGCACCTTTGTAATAAAAAAATTTAATGTTATTAATAATATATATAAACAAATTAATATAATGTGTTAATTTTATTAAAATTCAATTCGATTTTTGATAAAAAGACACACTTTGAGTCATACTAATCACACTGTGCATCAGATTGAGATGGGGATTATTTCAACACATCTCATAGGAATTGTGGATCATTTTCATAAAGTATCAAAACAATAGGAATGTGTTTTCTTAGTTTTGAGTATGTTAGTTGTCATTTATTCTAAAATTTCATTTTAAACTCAAATCATTCACCATGACTCGTTACAATAACATCATGATTCTGATTTATGTGAAACCTATTCAAACACATAAGAAATGTCTTATGAATTGTTTTCCTAAATTATCAAAAAAGTCATTTTTTATCAGTTTTCTATGAGTGACACATTTTGATCTAAATTATCGATTTTAAGAAGATAATGGAAACTTTGATTCATATCGAGAACATCATATATCAGATTTATGTATGGATGATTAATACAAGTCACAAATAAATTATTGATCATTTTTGTAAAGTATCAAAACAATCTGAAGGTGCTTTATTGGTTTTGAGAAGGTCAGTTTTCCATTTTAGTACAATTGATATCTATTTTAAATAAAAATACGCACTTAGAGTCATATAAGTCAAACTATGTGTCTAAACATGGTACGGTTAATTCTAACACGTCTTAAATGACATATGGATCATTTTAAAAAAGTATCAAAAAATTCAGAACAAATTTTCTCAGGTTTGAGTACATCAGTTGTTTTTTTACTAAAATTTCTTTTTAAAATGGAAACATTCACACTGAACTATTCTGATCACATCATGTATCAGTTTTATGTGAGACCATCTCCTACATGTCAGAAATTAATTATGCATTTTTTCCTAATCTATCATGAAACCCTGATCAATTTTGATTTTTTTTCATCGAGTAAAACATTTTGAACTAAATTGTAGATTGTAAACTAATAACGGTGACATTAATACATACCTGGAAAATCATGCATCAGATTAAGGTGTGCTTATTTTCTACAAATAAAAAATTACTTATGGATCATTTTGTAAAGTATAAAAATAATACAAATGTTTTCGAATGGTTTTCATTAGGTAAATTTTCCAATTTACAAAAATTTATGTCATTTTTAAATAAAAAGACACACTTTTAGTCATACCTAGTGACACACTATGACGGATTGTGGTTCGAATGATTCCTACACATCGCAAATTAATTATTGATGCTTTTTCCCATGTTTTGAGTATGTCATTTGTCATTTTACTAAAGTGTTTTTTTTAATTAAAACATATACTTTGACTCAATCCAATCACATCATGTATCATTTTGACATGAAACCAATTCATGCATGTAACAAATGACTTATAAATTGATGTTTTAAATTCTCATGAAACTCGAAGTGCATTTTCCCTAATTTTTTTGAGTGACACTTTTTGTAATAAAATGTAGATTTTAAACTAATAATAGTCACATTGAGACATATTGGGAACATTGGGTATTAGATTGAGATGCAGCTGATTCCAATGTAGAAAAAATCACTTATATATCATTGTTTAAATGTGTCAAAAAATTTATAAATGTCTTGTGTTCATTAGGAGTAGGTCATTTTTACTTTTTAATAAAATTGAAGTGAATTTTAAATAAAAATATTCAATTTGAGTCATATCGGTCACACTGTGTGTCATATCGATGCGCGATAGATTCTTACATCTCTCAAATAACATGGATTAATTTCCTCATGTATCAAAATAATATGATTGTGTTTTTTGTATTGAGTGGGTCAGTTTTCTTTTTTATGAAAATCAATGTCAAATTTAAATAAATCTGCACCTAGAGTCATACTGGTCACTAAATGCATCAGATTGTGGTTCGAATAACTCCTCTACATCCCAAATGACATATGGATCATTTCATTAAATTTCCAAAATATTCTGAATTTATTTTCTCAGTTTTGAGTATGTTAGTTTTCCTTTTTACCAAAATGCCATTTTAAACATAAATCATGCACATTGACACATAAATATCACATTGTTAATCGATTTAATAAGATAATGATTCCCGCATGTGGAAAATCATTTATGAATTGATTGCATAAATTATCAATAAAATCTGAGCACATTTTCTCAATTTTCAATGAGTTATAATTTTTAATGTAAAATGTTGATTTTAAACTGATAAGATTATATTTAGTCTTATTGGTCACTTCATGTATTAGATTATGGTGTGTCTTATTCCTTTAAATCAAAAATGATATATGGATCATTGTAATAATGTATCAAAACAATATGAATTTTTTTTCTCAGTTTTGTGTTTATTAGTTTCCTTCTTACTATAATTAATTCCAATTTTAAATAAAAAGAAGTACATGGAGTCATAGAGGTCACCCCATATGTTTTATTGAGGTGAAAATGATTCCTACACATCCAAAAGGATCAAAAAACCATAAATTCCATTATTACCATTTTTTCTATTGACCTTTTTTTCTAACTGCCAAAACCACATATTTAATTGATGTAATTAGCTGAAAACCCATTCCTGTTATTTAAATTCAGAATAAGTGAGGAATATAAAGTTACCATAATCATGATAATTCATCATAATGGAAACATGATCTTCTTTTACACTTATGTCATTCAACAAGAAATATTTTTCAGCTAAGAACATATACTCGATATGCAGTGTTTGCAGGTCAAAAATGAAAGTAAATGGAAAGCATGGTAACATTGGTAGAAATGATCATTTAATCTCTATTGAGGATTATTTTAGATAGTTGAAATAAAAATATGTCTTCCTAAAATATTTGTGGAAAATACTAAATAATTATTAGATAAAAATAGTATGGAAATAAAATTAGAAATACAAGATAAAATGATGGGAAATAAATAGAATTATTAATAGGAATTCCCTTTTTCACAATGGTTATATTCATTCTTGATGCATTTCATTTTTTTCAATAAATTAGTTGTAGGTTCGAAGTCCAATATCTCATGATCCTGAGAAGATTTGAACAAACAACCTCAAATAAATCATAATAACGAACCTGTATAAGAAAAAAAAATTAGTAAAACATTGAAAATAAATTAAACATAGATATGAAATAAGAAATTAATTCTATGGAAAATTATTTTATTAAAGAGATATCAATATTACCTCTATGATTAAGTAGTGGATTGAACATGATGAATATTAATAAATTTCAACACTATAGGGGATGATGGTTTTGACAGATTAGATGTTTGTGAATGTTTTAGTGCAGAAATGCATGAGAGATTGACAAATCACCCCAACTCAAACGAAAGAATCAACCTATTTTAGAAAACAATTATTATGTGATTAACATTAAAAATAAATAAATAAAATTTAATCTTTAAATATTACATTACTTCTATGGAAATTGATTTTACTATGAAAACACCAAGATTACCTTTGTGATTGAGTAGAGATAGCGGTGTTTCTATTCTATCAAATTCTTGATAGATGGAATAGAATATTCTAAAATAAACATACTCTGATTGTAATAATAAATATTAAAAAACCAATTATATACTGTTGAGGTGAAATAGAGAATTTATATCATAACACTACCTTTACATCTTTACAAAGGGTTTCCTTCATTATAGTTTGTTCTTTCGAAGTATTTGTAACATCATCATGTGTAGAAGACATTCTCTGCATGAGTAGTCAAACGTTTAATTTATATTATGTTAATGAATTAGAGAAATTATAATATTATGAGTAAAAACGGTGTATATTAAAAAAAACTTTTAACTTATTATTGATCTCACTTTATTTCTTTTTATGTTTTCATGGAATTGGTTCCTCTATCTAGAATCCAAATCCCCTCATTGTGGTTCCCTATAACATATAATAATTTGTGTACATTAGGACAAGCATGAAATGATTGTGATATTGCAATGAAAGGGTCATCCACAATAAAATTTTTGGTCCATTTTAACATTGATGTACCATTGCTTTGGAATTGTCTCTTGGGGTTCATTTGGGTGAGTTTTTAAGAAAAGTTAATCAATAGTTGGTTGTGCATGGTTTTTCCACGATTTGAAAAACCATGAACCTAAACCCAGGTAACCATTAGAACCTAGGTAGTGAGGGTCTGTATAGTTAGAACATAGTTTGAAAAATCATGAGTCTCTTTAGGTGTTACCATACGAACTTGGACAGCGAGGTCTACATGGTTGGTGCACGGTTTACCCTGACAATGTCCCCCTTCCCAGGACACAATGCGCACAGGTTTTTATTATTTGAAACATTGTTTTTAAATCACATAAACCACTGAAACATCCCCCACCCCTTTTGACTTAGGCCAAGGCTTCAAAAATTCTAGGAGATCACCGAGCATTCCATATGGATTCCAAGGAAATTTGAACATTGTTTTTGAAATCTAAATCCCGGATTGAATATATTCTCTCTTCCTAGTAAGTGAATTTAATCATGTTGCTTATTTTTTTCTTTCCTCTATCATTCAATGATCTTTTCATAGAATATCTCCACAGTTTCCATATGTCTAAATGTATGTGTTGTCATCTAGATCTATGACTCTATATCTAGATCTATAGTTGCAAGATCTTGATTCCTTTTATCTTAATTTTGGTTTTACGGATTTTGATCAGAATATTTATCTATGACGTTGTGTATCTCGAAATTTGGGTATTTATTTAGGTAGAATACCCTTCAACAAACATTTTTAGGTGGTCTAAATAGAACTCTCATAGTCATGGATTTGATATGTGTATGTGATATTATTTATTTTTTATCTTACCTTGATAATTTATTTCCTAAATTTGAGTAATTAGGATTGTGGAATTGACTTGCAGTTGCCTTGGTGGTTAAATGGTTGAATGAACCATGGGGCTAAGGGGATGTCCAAATAGATGATTGATTTGGAGGAATTTTTAATGATTTGGGATATTGTAATTGAGATATAGAATGTGGTTGGATATTAGATAGCTAATCAGGGGGATTTACTTATTAGATTATGTTTGTCAATGTGAGATAATTAATGGTGAATTAATTACATTCCATGATATTGACTAAGATAATAAATTGTGAGATTTATTATGAGAGGCTGAGATTTGGTTTGAATAATTAATTGCAGACAATTAATTATGGGATATGATTTGTGTTGATTGATTAATTAATTGATGAATTAAATAATGGATTGTGTATGTAGTTAATTGTTATATTAACAAATGGTATTTGATATGTTTAACTAATCATTGGATTAGTGAGGTAATTATATGGTTAATTATGATGAATTATTAAATTTTGTGAATGATTGAGAAATTGGGTGTTAAACATGGTGTTTTAGACCAATTGAGAAGTTGGGGCATGAGACATAGTGTTTTACCCCAATAGTTGATACAAGCGCTTGTGAGGTTGAGTGGTAGAAATAGAGAACTACACTGATTGAGAAAGAGGGGTGTGAGACATGTAAATCTACACCGATTGAGATTATGAGTGTTAGATATGGTGTTCCACACCAAAATAATGATAATAATAAATTGTTAGTTTAATTAAAGACATGGATCAAACCCGAGTTTAATGTGACAGGTAAAGAATAAATAAAAATTTGATAATTATTTAGTTGTGAATTTTATTTATTGTGTTATAAAGTGGTATACAATATATATTGGGTGGATATGTTTTAGACACTTTTTGTGGAGACCGATTGAGTTGTACACCCACTCCTTTTGTGCCACCTGATCGGAACCTAATCTGACTTCATTGTTGCATGATAGGATAAGGGCTAGTCAATATGATAGTTTGTTGTTTTGGAAAGGAGAATGGGTGGGGGAACTAGATGTCGATCGGGACACGCATGGGAGTGTTTTTGTCTTTAGTTCCATTTTCAATGTATACACATGAAACTTTCATTGTAATAGAATTAATTCTAATTTCATTTGAGTATTTTATTTCTTGTTTTGACTATCAAGTGACTTTGTGTTATTCTGGTTATTCATTTTCTTCCTAACTAGTTTATTTTTTTTCTTCCATTAGTGTTCTACTCGGATAAAAGAGGCTAGAGTCTCCCCATGAATGAATTATCGTACCCTCGATGCTAGTTGGTTCCCTCTAGTGTACATGGATGTACATTTGGGTAATTTGACCAACCGGCTCAGGGTACAGTTTAGTGGTACTCGGGTCAGGATGTTACAAAGTCGTATCAGAGGTGCTTTGTTTCTTCTTCTTTTTTTTTACTATTTTTGGAATGGTATAAATGAGGCTAAGAAGAGTGGGTCTTGGTAATCAGATCATGCATGGGATTTGAAAACCCATGTATCGGAAAAAATCTAGGTACCCATGGTGGTATTGTTGTGATTTTTGTTTGTTGTTACAATTGGATATTATTTCACCATGGGTGATGAACTTGGGTTGTGATGGGGTAATTATTTTTTTGAATTGTTGATTATCAATTCGTGTCCGGAAGAGGCCTGAGACTTGAGTATGCATGTGTCATTCTTGGAACTCACGGTCATTGTGACCTGAATCATTTTAAGTAATCATTGGAAAATGGGTTATGGGTAACATGTTGAACATAAACTGTTTTTGTTATGGTGATATTGAAATTAAAATGGTTTCTAAAATTAATTTATAAATATATAAAAATGATGAAAATTGAGAATAATTGGGTGTCAAAATGAGAAACATGTTAATGAAAATTTTATTACCCTTGTAAACCATGAGATAGGAGTAGGATGGTTAAGGGTAGTGATATTGGCTCAGTGTTGATTGTGTGGTGATAACTGGAAAAATGACATGTTGAAACTTGTTGTCTTTCAATTTCTTATTAGCCAAATGTTTTATGGTTCTTATGTGAGACCTAAGACATGTGTTTTTCATTGTAGATTATATTCCTCCAGGAAGATTGTAGAGAGGGAGACCAAGGGGTATAACTAAGAATGAACATATAGACAGGGAACATGAGGCACCATTAGGGCCAACTAAGGAGGAAGGGGAGTAGTTCTGAGACAACATTTCCCATTTCATAAAAATCATTGAGAGACTCCCAAGGTGTGTTATTAAAAACATGTCTCAGTTAACCAGGTAGTTTCAGCAGACGCACCCTCTGACTTTTAATCAAGAGGGCAGACCTAAGGGAGATAAATTTGGGATTGAATCCATAGATATGATACATGAAAATCTGGATAAATTAGTAGAGAGGAGGGTTATATTGGCCACTTATATGTTATGAGGGTCAGCGAAGCACTGGAGTGACATTCAGTTACTGTCTGGATTGAAAGATTATATATTATGGAAGGACATTCTAGAAATGTTCTTGGAACACTTCTATCCAGATACACTAAGATAAGAGAAGGAATCCGAGTTTATGAATATGCCTAGAGAAGAATTTCCATAATGTATTATTTAGAATGTTTCATAGATTTACAACGTTTTGCTCTATATTTTGAAAAAGATGAGGATACTTTGGAAAAATGATTTCAAGATGGAATTAGATGTGAAATTTAGTCTTGAGTGATTATCTTTAGGCTGTATAAGTTCTCAGAAGTGTGGAACCAAGCTCTCGTTTTTTTAGGGGAACCTAAAGGAGGCTTCCTGTACTATTGAGGTACTTGTCAATGGATGATAAGAAAGTGTGCTTTCAGATAGCAGGAAGAGTTGTTCCAAGAAAGTTAGCCTGGAAAATGGAAAGCACGGTAGACAACCGGAGTAATATTTTATCAGGATATTACTCAGGTAGATTTCCACCATTGTGGTATGCAAGGACCCCACCACATAATTTTTCCTCAAGCACTATTGGAGTGAAAAAAAATTCATGATGGCACACCAACAACAGTTCTTTAGGATGAAGTGACATCCAGGTGCTGAGGGAGTATCTACACAGAGTCAGAGTGTGGCAAGGGGGTCTTCTCAACCTTATAGGTCTGGATGTTGGGCTTCTACTAGTAGAGGGAGTAGAGGTAGTGTATGTGGTGCTTTAGGGTATGAGCATCTGTAGCTACATAGTGGTGCTGCACAGGGGAGTCAGGCAGTGCCATAGGGGGGTGGGGTACGATAGATACATGTCGTGCATCCTACCCTTACAGAGAGCAAGGCTAGGACATCAATTTTGAGAGGTACTATTCTAGTATTTTCTACTTTAGTTAGATCCTTCTTTGATATGGGTGCCTCCCATAATTTTTTATATTCAAATATTGTTAACGGTTTGAGCGAGGAGGTGGATTTCGTAAGCGTAGTAATGAATATCAATACACTATTTTGAACTCAGTCATGAGATTTCAGTCTATGTAATGGATGTTCACCAGAGATTGGGTAATATAGTTTTCTTTGGGATCTCTATGTCCTCGATATAATGGGCTTCGACCAAATTAGGGGTATAGACCGGTAAGTCGCATTTCAAGCCCACATAAATTTTTATCATAGGAGAGTGTCCATTGAGACGCATAAGGGTTAACATTATGTTCTTCATGGAGAGAGGGATATCTAAGAGAGACGAGCAGAGAAAATTACTCAGTAACTAGGAGAGCTCACTGCCCATGTTTCTAGTCTTTTTCTCAATGATAAGAGTGGTAGGCAAGACATCCTTCGACTAGTTGTAGAGTAGTTCCAATATTTCTTTCCTGAAGACTTCTCAGAGTTTCCACTTGAGATAGATGTGGAATTCTCTATTGAGCTCATATCGTGGGTTGATCCGGTATCTATTACACCTTACATAATGGGACTAACTGATCATCAAGAACTCAAGGCTCAGTTGGAGGAGCTAGAGGATAAGGGGGTTATCTATCCAAGTATGTCACCTTGGGAATCACTTGTGTTGTTTGCAAATAGGCTGAGATGAATTTATGATTGTGTGTTGATTACTAGAAGATGAAAAAAATGACTGTGATGAACTGATAACATGTTCCATGTATCGATGATTTTTTTGAAAAACTAAAGAGATTTTATGTGTTGTAAAATATTGATTTCTGATCTGGGAATCATCAGGTGAGAGTTTGGACTTTTTATATTTAGAGGACTACTTTCAGGAGCATGTATGTTCATTATGAGATTGTCGCAATTCCATTTCGGTTGATGAACGTTGTAAAAGTATTTATGGACTTAATTAACATGAACTATCATCTATACATGGATCAGTTTGGGGTGGTGTTTTTTGAAGATATCATGGTGTACACTATGACTCATTACGATCATGCCCAAAATCGTGACATCAACTGGAGTACAATGAGAGTGAACCAATTATATGCCAAGCTATCTAAGTGTCAGTTTTTTATTGACCAAGTACAATTTTTGGGGAAAATAATCTGGGAAGAAGGTGTTGTAGTGGTCCTAGAGAAAGTTGAAGGAGTGCTTTCTTGGGAGAATCCAAATAATGTTTTTAATATTCGATGATTTCTAGTATTAGGTGGATATTACAGGAAGATCATCTTGGAATTTTCTGGATTGGTAGGGCCACTTTCGATTTTGACAAATAATGGAATAAATATTGAATCGATGGAAGATTTTGATAATTCATTCTATAAATTGAACAAGCACTTGAAATCAGTAGAAATATTGATCCTCCATGAGTCGGGTGAGGAGTACATGGTGCATATTAATGCTTCTAGGATAGGACTCGAAGTTGTGTTGATGTAGGGAGATCAAGTCGTTTGGTATGGGTCTCTGTAGTTGGGTCCATATGAGCAGAATTAACCCACACACGAAATCGAGTTAGAAACTGTGGTATATTCTTTTAAGTGTTTAGGACACTATCTTTTAGGTGAAATTTTTACAGTTTTTACATATCAAAAAATCTTTAAGTATATCTTTTCATAACATGACTTGAACCTTCAGCAGTGAATATGGGTAGATTATATATTTTCTTTTGACTTTGAACAAGAATATACACCCAAAAAAGGGGAATAGTGTGGTCAATTCCTTGAGATAAAAAACATAGACCTTGTTCGTATCCGAGTCATGTGCAAAGTGGAAGATGTTGATTTTTCTGGGTGAATTGCATGTGGTGGTTTATGATAGTCATGAATAGATGACTCTGATTTCCGTAGAATTGGATTTTTCACTCTTGAGACGAGTCAGCAAAAGGAAGTACAAGTATTTATAGTTATTATCCATGAGGGAAATCATTGATGGTGGGGAAACACCTTCAGACTAGATGATAGGTGAGGATGAAATCATCTATTTCCAAAATATTGTTGTTCTACCTACGAATGTGTGATAGTAACTAATGTGATAATTTCATTCCTTGAAGTGGGTTGTACATCCTAGGGTGAAAAAAATGTAATATAACATACGATGACAGTTTGGGTTATCCGGTATGAAAAAATAGATTGTAGGTTTCGTGAAAAGATGCATCACCTAAAAGCAGGTGAAGGCTAAGCATCAATGACCTGGAGGACTATTGTAGTAATTTCCTATTTCTAAATGGAAGTGGGATAATGTGACTATTGATTTTGTGGTATGTCTCCCAAATATACTTAAGAATAGTGATGCTATTTGGATGATTGTTGATATACTAAAAAAATTAGTATATTTCATTCTTATCACGGAAACCTTCACTATGGAACGGCGGGGGAACTATACATTCCAGAGATAGTCCCTCTGCATGGAGTTCCATGGTCTATATATTCATATCTCAACTTGTAGTGTACTTCACATTTCTAGTAGGGCTTACTGAAGGCACTTGGACCACAGGTTTTGTTGAGTGTGGGTTTCCACCCACAGACAAATTCGTAGTCAGAGCATGTCATACATGTTTTAGAGGATATTATGAGAGCATGTGTGCTTAATTTTGATGGTTCTGGAGAGTGTAACATGGCTCTTGTAGAGTTTTATTATAAAAATAGTTATCAAGAAACTATACAAATGTCATCATATGTGAAAATTTATGATAGGCCATGTAGATCACAAATATTCTTTATAAAGGTTGGTGAGTCGGAGTTGATGGGACCATGTCTCGTACTAGAGAAATCAGAACAATTATATTTGGTTCGAAGACATATTGATACAACTCAGAGTTGGAAAAATTCCTATGTTGATAGGCAGAGATGACCCATTGAGTTCACAGAGGGTGATCGTGTATTACTTCAGGTTTTGTCTAGGTTGGGTCGCCACAGGATACAGAGGCATGGAAAGTTGGCACCAAAGTTTGTAGGATCGTTTGAGGTAGTGAAGAGAATCAGGCCAGCAGCATACTGATTAGAACATCCATAGAAACTCATTACTAAGTAGGATTTTTTACATGTGTCATAATTATAATAGTATCACCCTAACCATTCTCATTTGATCGATGTGGATATGGTTGACTGATATATTGATGCTTCCATTATGGAGCGTCTGATATGTGTGTCGGATAATAGTGAGAAGGTGTTGTGGGGAGAGGCCGTGCCAATAGTTCGTGTGATATGGAAACAAATACATGTTCAAGATGAATCTTAGGAATTGGAAGAAATTTTGAGGGAATAGTGGACCAATATTTATTAGAGAAGTTCATGAGTTATCTCGGGGATGAGTTGTTATAATGTGGGGAGATTTTAAGATCCCTGTATTTAATGGAGTTATCTTTGGTCTATTTTTTTAGGAACAATTTGTTTCTTTGAAGAACCTTTTCTTTGGTATTATTTCTTGGGGTGAGTATGGGTGAGTTTTTTTGAAAAAATAATGGATTAAGGGTTTTTCATGGTTTGAAAAATCGTGCGCCTAAAATCAGGTAACCGTGAGGCCCAAGATAGGGATGGTTCACATAGTTAACACATGATTCGATAAGACATGTGTCTTTTTATGAGTAACCGTGTGAACCTAGATAGAGCGGTCTACACGGTTGGTGCACAGTTTACCCTAACCATGCACCCCTTCCTAGGAAACCATATTCATGGGTATTTATTATATGAAAATTTGTTTTTAAATTTCCCAAACCCCAAAAAACATTCTATTTTAACCTAGGATCTGGCTTGATGAATTCTAGGTGATCCTAGAGATTTGTAGAGGAATTCCAAGGCCATTAAAACAACATTTCTTTATTTCTAAATAATGGATTGAAGATCCACTGTCTTCCCAATGAGTTTATTTCATCTCATTTCTTATTTTGTTCATTCTACTCTCATTCATTGATCCTTTCAGGGAATTTTTCCACTGATTACATAGATTTAAACCTATGTGTTGGGATATACATCTATGATAGTAGATATGGATCTATATTTCAACATATTTAAGCCTTTTATCTTAATTTTGGGTTTAGGGTTTTAGATCTGGATCTTCATCAACGTCATTGTGCCCCTTAGAGTTGGGGTATTTCTGATGGGATAACCCACAACAAAAAACTGAGTTATGTGGTTTAAATCAAACTATCATAGTTGTGGATTTGATATGCGTATGTGAGATTATTTATTTTTTATCATCCCTTGATAATTGATTTCTTAAATTGGAGTAATTGTGAATATGGAATTGACTTGTGGTTTCCTTGGTGATTAAATGGATGAGTGAACCATGGGGCTACGGGGTGTCCAAATAGATGATTGATTGGGGGGAATTGATTAAGATTTGTGATATTGTAATTGAGATACATAATGTGGTTGGGTTTGAGATAACTAATTAGGTTGAATTAATTCTGAGGTGATGTTTGGCTATGTGATATAATTAATGGTGAATTAATTATTTTCCATGACATTGATTATAATAATTATTTTTGAGATTAATTATGACAAGTTGATATTTGGATTGGATAATTAATTGTGGATAATTATTTATGGAATATGATTTTTGTTGATTGATTAATTAATTGATGAATTAAATAATGGGTTGTAAACATAGTTGATTTCTTGGTTAACTATTGGTCTTTCATATGTTTAACAAATCATTGGATTAGTAAGGGAATGATATGGTTAATTCTAATGAATTAATAAATAAAGAGAACAATTGGGAAATTGGGAACAGGATATGGTGTTTTAGAATAATTGAGACTTTGGGGTGTGAGACATAGATTTTTTCCCCAATACATGATACATGTGCTTGTGGGGTCGACTGGTTGAAATAATGATCTACACCAATTGAGAAAGAGGAGTGTGAGACATGGTGATTTTAACCGATTGAGATGTTTAGTGTTAGGCATGTAGTTCCATACCAAACAGATGATAATGATGAATTGTGAGTTGAATTAGAGACATTAATATAACATTTGTTTAATGTGACAAATAATGAATAAATGAAAATGTTATAACCATTTAGTGGTGCATTGTATTTATTTCTGTAGAGAGTTACATACACTATATTTTGGTTGGACTTGTTTTAGACACCATTGGTGGTGGCCTATAGAGTTTCACACCCTATTCGGGCCACCTAATCACCACCCGAGTAAACTTTATTTTTGTAGAACCGGATAAGGGAAAAGTCCTGGGATAGGTTTCTATTTGGTAATGGAGAATGGGTGAGGTAACCGAATGTGGTTCGGTACCCACTTCTGAGTCATTGTGTCTTTATTTTTATTTTCATTATTGACACTTGATACTTTAATTGTCCTAACATTCTTTCCCATTTCAGGTGAGTATTGAATTTCCTTTTTTGACAATCATGTGACTTGGTAATATGCTGGTTATTTATATGATTCCATGATTATTTATTGTTTTTTTTCCTCTATTGGTGTTTTAGTTTGAGTAATGGGTGTACAGTCTCCCCACTACTGACTTACGAGACCCTCGATTCTAGTCAGTTCCCTCTACATATAGGGAGGTGGACTTGAGATAATGTGACCAACCGACTCAGGGAACAACATAGTGAAACCTAGAACTTGATGATATAATATATATGTTAAATAATGCCAAAATATGACATATTTTCAATCTCTTCAGACATAAGTGTAACACCACTATATTGAATCGTATTATAGTCATCTTGTTCTTATATATAGAACATTTAACCAATGATTAGAAAACCAGTGCATGATATAAATTTTCCATTTGGTCTCCAGGATAGCCAATGAAGTCATTCAGAAATTTAATTCATATTTTCAGATAAAAAACATTTAAAATTGATCTAGGAACTATCCTATAATCTTTTTATTATGTGTATTTGATATCCTTCCTTTATCCTTTGATGTATTCAAATATCTAAAAATTTCATTGTCAGATTCAATGTATGGATCAACATATTCACTATTATATAAAATGTAAGTGTGTTTTTTTTCTTCTCTATCATGTTAATTATAACAACAACTCTTCGATAAATCACTTCTCCCATAAATAATTTTCTATGAAGAGATTTTGGGAGACTAGTGTTTTCAATATATGATAGTTAATTAGTTCATAATTCAATAGATTCCTGAAAAATATATCATTCTGTAATACAACTTTCTGGTTAACATTGATTCTTGACATACACTTTAAAAATAATCATGTATCTTTCCCTGGGTTACGTTCATTTTGAATGGATATGACAATATAGTAAGACCTCTCTAACCAAGTGATAAATCAGGTGTACTATTATATCAAATAGTTACGGTGGGAAGAAAATATCTAATTCACATAATTTGTATGAAACCTCCTTAATTGTGATGGGAAAATTCTCAGGGTCAATAACATTACTATATATGGATTTGAGAAAGAAGTAGCATAATGTTAATAGATTTCATACATTTTAAGGTATAATACAATGGAATAAAAAAGGATTTAAATCTTGCATCAAAACATAAATTTTGTTTGATTTTAGTCCTTGTAACATCAAATTAGTTAGTGACATGAAATTTCGGATATTTGATGAGTACCACATTGGAACATTTACACTATTAAAGAAAATGAAAAATAGTAATTTTTCTTATTAGTGTAGAGTGAAATCTACAGGATGAGGAAAATTCTACCATTTACCCTTCACCATTGAAAACTCCTCCCTTGTCCCTATTTTAATCAAGTACAAACAAGCCTTGACTCCATCGTTAATTTTTCTAGGAACATTTAGTAATGTTTCAATAACACAATCAATTAAATTTTTTTATATTCTTGAAACCAAGAAATTGTCTGACATAAAAACAATTCAAATATATTTTCAAATAAAATTTATTCCTTTTTACAACCAGATTTTGTGATGGTTTTGGATTTTTTTACCGAAAACAGTTTCAATATCTTTTACTTTATTATTAAGGTGATCACTTATTACTAGATATGGTGTTGTAACTTGTTCATATTCCCCTCAAATGTTGTCATCCTGTATCCTTATTTATTTCATCGATGTACAACATTTCATGGTTTTAAATCCATAGTCTTAGAGGAATGTTTCAATCGAACTAATTTTGTATGTTTTTCATAAATGGGACACCACAATAGTACATTACCGTTTTAACTTAATAAATTTTCATACAAGTAGAATACATATATCATCACATATAACATGGACCTCAATATTAATTATTTACATCTATCAGTATCATACATTATAACACATGTATCCTACAATAATTTTATATCTTAGATCAATGGAGAAAAATATACATCAATATCATTACTGGATTTCTTTGGCCCATATATAAGTTGATAGAACATAATGTATTTGTGCTTCAGGTATATCCATGGTGGAAAGTTATAATTTACCAACATGATGGGACATGTATTGTGAGTACCATAATGTACACCAAAAGGATTTAACCCATTTGTAGATAACTCAAGATGAATCTTTCTCAGCTCATTTCTAAATTCAAGAAACTCGTAATCATTTTTCTTCCACTAAGGATAATCAATTATAAGATGCAGGTTAACATATTTGATTCTTCTGTCTCTATGACATGATAATTATATCATGGTCTCCTGGAAACCATATAGTCTTCAAAATCATGGAATGAAAGGAATTTACTATATATATTTTAAAGGATTACATTCATTTTTCATGTATCGATTTGTTCCACGCATGTGGAATTTTATGATTGATTCACGGTCCTTATGAAAAAATATAAAATCATTTGGACAAGAAGTTATTTTTTCAGAGATCATTCCCATTGAACGTAACATTTTTCTAGTGTCATATATTTAACATGGTAGTACATTTTCTTCTGGTAGCATATCATTCAGGAGACCAAGTTGTTCTGTAATGTTGGTGTCCCTCCATCCATTGTCAGCATTAAAATCATATAACTTCAATACATCAGAAAATGTTGGGTATTTAGTACAACCGGAATTCAATGGTTTCTTAAAAAATCTATTTAACTCCTAATGAAACATTGGTCACACAAGAATGTCATATTTAATTTAATTTTCATTTATTCCATGTGATCTCCATCATCATTTAAATTAGTATTCATATCAAATGATCTATAAATTCCACATTCATCCCAATCGGTGTCCACATTCAGTATTCCCTATGTTTATTCAAACATTTATAACATTTATAAATACCATGATAAACCAAATTTTCTTCTAACTCTTCATGACTAATTTTTATTGAATAAAAATAATGTAAATCCAAATAGAGGATTTGAGAGGGTCGCATGAATCCTCTCTTACAAACAAGATGAACTCATTAACTCCATGATTATACTCATTTTATAAATGATTAGCATGCATCAATTTTTCATTCATATCTATCCCATTGGGTTCATAAATTATTAATTTTTTATAATAAATAAATAGACATAAGATATTCATTATCAAAGGTAAAATTTATTAAAAATTCTAATAAGGGAAACTCAACATTCGATTATTTCAAACAATTTTCGTATGTTATGGAAAATGGGTAATTGAATTTTCCAAAATAATTACTCAACTATTGTAGGTGTTCTCCTTTGAATTTATTCAATGGTGAATGTTTTAAATAACTATGATCCTTATCAACTCATATCTCTAAATTTATCATTGCATTTAGTTTTTTAACACACATCCTTCATCTGTTGTGAACATGAACCTATATTGATTGAAATAGTCTAAGTAGTAGGCATCCATGGGAGGACTAATGCTCATTGTAGTACAAGAAAAAAAAAAGATATGGGGGATGAGTTTCAAGAAAAAAAACATTCAAAAATAACTATTCAAGAGATGAAGTTGATGAGGATGATAATTTCCTAAAAAATATATTAGGTAAGAGACTCAAGAAACAAATTGCAAGAATAAATGTTTTTTACACACATCAAATCATTATTAAATACCCTAAACAATTCACTACATAATATAGGAAATTGAAGTGTAATTATAAACTCAAATTAAAAAAAAGAATAATACACTATTATTCAATCAACTAAAAGACTTAAGAATGTATTGAAAAAACATTTTAATAAATACAGTGTTATTTCATATACATGTATGGTAATCCGAGATTCCGAGGTGTGGAACACAGAATTTTTCATATAATGATGAATACATAAAACAAATTCTAATATATAGAATTTTATAACATCAATTCATTTTTTTGGAATATTTTATGTAGAAACCTAAGGAATTATTACATTTAAAATAAATTGTATATCAAATATTTGAAAACATCTCAAGACTCTTGGGATGTAATTTCACCACACTAACCCATCCCAAGGATTCTATGGAGGTCATCATATCTAATCAACACATATAAAGGATTCCTGGAAGGCTATATAATACACATTAAACCCTCTATGATATTCTAGGGAGGTCTATAAAGATGTTGGAAAAAGGAAATAACACACATCAATAAGATATATAAAAAATAAAGGAGATAAACACATCAACCATTGCAACATCTATCCCATACACACTAGCCTCTACCTTGACGAAATTACTCCCTTAAGGTCACATTTTAAAAGTGGAATACCCTTAACTCACTCTTTAATGTATGTGAAATAAGAAAATTAACAGATTTATAAACCATCACTCCATGTCTAATGTATCTTCTACATAAATATGAAAATAACTTTTCAGTTTAATATGTCAGGAAGCAGTCTCATTGGATACCCAACCACCATAATTGAATTTGATACATATAAAATTATATAGATGATGAAAAATGGGATGGGTCTTCTACCTTGTGGTTAATTACACTATTTATCCAATGAAAATAAATCATGATTTATCCATACATTTACATAAATTAACAATTATCTCACAAATACCCTATATTAATTCACAACTGCAATTGAGAAGGTAGGATATCTTCATATGGTCTGGGATTGAATCTGGTATGGCTCACAGTATAGGTTTTTTAAACTCTATGAATTCGAAGCATTAAAATGGATGATCTCTATGGCTAAATTTCCTGAATGGATAACTTACCACACTTACAATTATGAAACAACCTCCTCCATGGCCAAAACTATTGATTTTTGAAACCCCAATTTTCATAAGAGAATGTAAAAAAATACTAACATTATCGAGAAGTTAGAAAAATTCTTACGATTGAGCCATGGATTCCTTAGACCCCGGAATCATTCGATCCTTGAATTTGAGCCTTTAATTTGTTTGATCCTTGTTGTGATCCCTAATTTGATCTTCGAGGTAGTTAGGAGTGGCACAAAATTTTGGTGGAATCTATAGAAATCTTCTGATATCGTAATGGGTTCGGAACTGTTTGGGGTATTATAAACAGATCGGGACACATTTATCAATGCTTCCAATAATCACTGATAATGACACCTTTTATCAGTGCTTCTGTTATAAGAGCTAATGAAAGGCATCTTTATCAATGCTAAAATAATATTGATAAATTATTCTTTTATGATCTCTTATAACGTAATTTCTCATAAAGGATTTAAAATAATAATTATAAATAAAACACATGAAAATATATATAAATATATGGTAAATATATTCTTTTTAAAAATATATTTACTATAATTTTATGATTATTTAAATATGTAATTTTTCATTTATAATTATTAAAATATTTTTAGAAAATAATATCAATATAATTATATATATATATTCAATAAATATTTATAAATATAAATATAGTAAATATATTCATTATTTAATTAAAATTATTTTAAATTTAATAATTATCTAAATTTATTTATTTATTTATTTATAATTATATAAATACTTCTAAAAAAGATTTATTTATTTATAATTATAAATATATAATTGTATAAATATAGTAAATAACCATTTATAAATATCTTTATTAATAACTATTTTTTACAAAGATATTCTATTCATTATTAATGAATATCTAATTTTAATAGAATGCATGTTAATATTAAATGAAACTGAATAAATTAAAAATAAATACACATTAACAATATTTAAAAATTGGATAATATTATTGTGTGAGAATTTTATATAAAAATTCATCAATTACATATATGTAAAATCAATATAACACACATTTTATTTATGTTAAATTGAAAAATCAAATTATATTAAATTATTTCTATTACCCTATATAATTTTTCAATATTTTTATTTCATATTAATTTTTAATTATAAAAAATTATTCAAAAAACATATAACTACATAATATATATATATATATCATTTATATTCTATAACATACAAATTATATTTATATACATTTATATATATCTTTATATTTAATATACACTATTTATTAATATTGGAAATTATTATCTATTTAATAAAATGTATAATATATTTATCAATTCACAAATGTTTTATTTTAATTTGATTTATTTTCTTTTTTTCTATATCTATATATTTAATACATTATATATATTCATATCTATAATATATATAGAGTATAATCAATTAATTCATTTTTATAAATAATTTTATAATAATAAAATTTTTTAATACTTTTAAGAAATTCATCTTTTATTTTTTATTTATCTATTTATGTCATTTAATTTAATCAGGCCTTTATGATTGCAAAAAATATAGCACTGATAAAGGGTAAAAATATTCGTTGTTAAAAATAAAATTTCTGATAAATGGAACCCTTAATCATTTCTAAAAAAAGAGATGATAAAGTGTATATTTTTATCATCTCTAAAAAAGGTTCTTATGAATGGTTAATCTTTTTAGTTCATTTCATATTCTAAAAAAGATTTCATTTATCAGTGATGTAAAAGGACTATTTTGTAGTTGTGGATGTTAACATGATTTAAATGCATCATTTTTGAAAATACTACATTTTTAGACCCATGTCGTGGTCATGGATCCCTGAGAAGAATGAAATTGATTGAAATTAATCATTGGATAAAATAATGGGTTTTTTATAGACATGATAAATACTACTTTTAGATGTTTTTAAAAATAAAGAGAGGGATATATTTCAATTTTCAGTTCAGATATGAAAAGAAGAGAATTTTACATTCTGAAAAATATTTTTCCCTTAGGATAAAGAGGAGAAGAGTATATTATTTATATATAAGTCCATGTGACGAAAAAAATATAAAGGAGTTTTATCTAAACATATAGTTGCTAAATAAAATGATGATAGAGTATAATAGTCATAACTCTAGTGCAGGACTATCTTAATCAATATGGCATGGTGACAGTAATTGTAATTTAAAAGATAACACATAACTTATCACCCAAAGATAAAACTTTCATCTATAATTCAACTTGGAAGGAACAATATTCAACTCTTTACAAGGAGTTAATAACATATATATTTCGAGAGGAATAGTGAAAAATAAGAATATTTTTAGAGAATATATTTAGAGAGGTGGATGTAAGGATCCTTGGAATCATGTGCTAATCTGGAATAGACCATAGTAATTATAAACTCTTAAATCCACTCTTATGATTATTAAAGGAATTTTTATTAAGTAAATTATCATGCATAAGAAAAGGAATGGGAGTTATCATATTAATGATAATGTGTCTTTAATAAATTTTTGAACATAAATATTCAGTAGTTTTATCTATGGGATCATCAATACATCATAGATGTATTCTACATGGTTTAGAACTTTTTTGTTAACTATATAAAATCTAGAAGTCGTGTGAGTTGTTTTCATTTATAAATATGTGAAATTTGATTTTGTGATAATTCTATCGATGTGTTAAGAGATTTAATATGTTCCACACAATGAATACAAAAGATATATATATCTTCTATGAGTAATATAAGAGAAAAATTTTAAAATCAATGTGAACCCATTTTAAACTTTCAACATCTCATGGTTCTTACATTCAACGTTGTTCCAACGAGTGGTATCAGATCATAAAGTTTATAAATTTTTTCTCAATTTTGAAATTCTTTTTATATATTTTTGTACACATAAAATTCAGTATTGAGGCCTCCTATTTTTAATGGCATGAAGTACAGTGGAAAAATGGAGAATAGTGTTTTTCTATCGGCCTATTTTGATAATATTATAGCAATATAATTCAATATATAGTTGTGATAAAGTGAAGTGAAATAATTTATTATTTACACATGGAAAAGATCATTGTAATATTATTTAAAAAATAGATATATTTAAGAACTCCTTTTACTACTATAATATATTAGATATTTGTAAGACTCATGATGTAATTTATAAAGCATTGTTTTGATGAAATTGAGAAAATAATATCACTATAAAATGATAATTAAGACTGTATTATCTCAAGAAAAATGAATATTGTGAAAACACAAAACAAACCAAAGAAAAAAATACATTTAATGGTAATTGTGATTGAGAATATTGTTCAATGGGTTTCAAACATTTTTCTCTAAATTTTTTCATTTCTATAAAATTATATTATACTATGGATTATAAAATAATTTCTAACTCCTATTAATAATTGGGAACAAAAAATATTTTTCAATACAAATTATTTACATATATATATCAAGGTTAATTCCAAATCAATCATGAAAATTTTGATTTTTTGAATTTTTCCTATGGAGGTTAATGTGAAATTATATAAGTTCCTTCCACTGATAATACAATTTTGAAGAAATTGGAGGTTCCTGTGAAAAAATACATTATGAATATAGGATTAAAAATTATTTTTAATATAGATCAATATAAAAAAATTAAAATTAAGTTGGAAAATTATTAGACATAAGGAAGGAACTAAAATAATGAATTATACCACAAAAACTACACCCTAAAGTTAGCATAAAATTTTAAAGGAATATTGGTTATGGTTGAATGAAATGAATACAAAAATTAAGGAGAATAATGAGAAGATCATGGAACATGATGATATTATAATAACCAATAATGAGAATAAGATTCATATCCCTTCCATGTAAAATGAAATATGTGGAGTTTTCAATACGAAAAATATATATTTAGTAAGTAAATAAAATATTTTGGGTAATTTGGGTGGAAGAGACACAAAAATAAAATTTAATATGTGGTTATAGTATTTTGGAATCATAAGACACACTATGGATGTCTGTCACGAATCATAAGGGCTCAATGATGGATGAAAATATAGTAAAATGAAATCTCAACAAATTAATAACTATATGGAGAACATTATTAAATGGTATAAGTTTTTTTCTGATGACCATTGAAAAATGGAATGAAATTATAGAATGATAATAGGAGAGGGATCCAAAAGAAAAAAAACCTCATTCCCTTTTCAAAAGGGAGGAATGGATGAAATGGAAAAGAATATATTAAATTGAAAAATTGATTCACCTAATAGAAAGAAAGAAAAAATATTGCAAGAAAAAGGATCCCCTTGTACTATTATTTAGGCTCAGGTAGAAACCTTCATGAAAAGGAAACAAAATAGAGGATATAGAAAGAATATTTCCATGATTTCAGAATAATGGATGTGAACATGAGAAAAGAATCATCGGGGATGAAATTTCATATGGTGGTTAAAGTGGAAATAGAAGATTATAAATAGGAATTACTCCTAATTGGGTTTAATAATTTTACAACTAGGAAAGCGTTATAGGTTGGTGGAAGATCCATTATATTATAATGTATACATGGTGAAGGATGAAACAATGTTATATTAAAAGAAAAAAATATATTTTAGTGGAATTATTATCACAATGTAATTAAATGAAAATACAATGAAGATGGTAAATTCTCAAGAAAAAGTATTAAATATTGTTTTTACTAATGGAATTATACGAATATGAACAACAAAGAATTTGTAGAAACATAGAATTCAAGGTTTGAGTCACCATTACCATCAACAAACTTCTATGTCAGGATATTCAAAAATTATACCACTCCCCATTTACTTAATTGTTTCTAACTATTTATGAATTATTGAATATTTAAGGGGGAGATATGTTCTATGGGTTGTATAAGATAAAAGTTGGTGTCTGTAAAAAATATATTTCACAGCTAGAATTAATGTAATCAAATACCAATATTACATATCTAGGGGTATCATGCTAAATTTTAGGATCAAAAAAATATATTTGATCATATCCCTAGTGGTTTTAGTCCTTAAAAAGGATAATGTATCTTTGTAATAACATCATCATGTTTTGACAATATTATTATGTTTTCCTGAAATATTTGGTTAACTATCATATAAAATCATCAAATATATATTAATGGATGCTTTGAGGGGTTAAATCCCTTGTTGAGGGATGTTCATTCAAATATCTTAATGAATTTTTAGACATCATCTTCTCTAGGTGAGTTTGTAAAATTTATATATTTCAAAGTTTTTGGTAATTAGAAATTTAAATCGCCTTGTTTATACCTTACATATTAATTGATGATAATTTTCATGTGGTGTGACAAAAAAAATTCATATGGTTAATATATTGATATTTTTTGTAATTTTTATTGATATCATGGAAATAAATGTCCAAATAATGAAATTGACTGTATTTCAGGGTATTTTTTATAGTAGTGGGTGACATAGAATTAATTCTCCTTTCCAAACTTGAATCTTGTTTTGTAAACTGATTTCCAAATCATAAGTCTTAGATGATTGGTTAATGACTCATTTCTAAGTGGTAATATCACTCACTAAAATCATTCAAAAAAATTAACTTTATAACGGATTTCTTTATGTTAAAAATTGTAAAAAGTTAAATGGGATTATCAGTAACATGGAATATGAAGCTTGAAGATGATAGCTAAAATTTTTTGTAACAACCTAATTCTTTTGGATAATCAATATGATGATATTTAATTATAAAAGTTAATTAAAAACTCTATATATCTAGTGCATTAATTTTCCCATTGAAAGGGGTATATTTCATTAATATAGCCATATATAATTCTATAATAAATTGGATGAAAATTAAAAATATATAAATATATGGTGAATATATGTTTTTATTTTGTATAAAAAATGAGAGAAGTGTTGACCGTGAATCTATATGAATTATTGTAGAAGAATATATATAGTTATATTTATACTCATGGAATATTTTCAACTATGTCAAAATGTTTTTAATTGTTTCAATAAGTCATTGGTTGTTAAATTTATTGATAATTAAGGGTTATAATCGAGGATAAAACTTCATAGAGTAAGGTAGGGAAAAGGACATGAAGATTTTATTACAATAGTTTGGAGTAATATGGATATATAATGATATAATTTAAGGAATTGAATTTTAGTAGTAATGATGAATAAAGAGGTATGAATATTTATAACATTTATATACAATGATTTGGGAGAATAGTACTCAAAATGCACTGATTTTTTTGAAGTTTGTTTCAAAATTTGGATTAGTTGCTTGATTAATGGAGTGAATTATTTTTTATTTTATTTAATATATATATTGATTGGTTTTAATGTTATTTATAGACAGAAAAAATTAATTATATATTGATTTGGATTATTTTTAAGATTAAACTATATTTTTTATGATATGTTTATGATTAAATTTAACATTTCACTTGTTATATTATATTAAAGTATATATTTAGTAGCTATAAGACATTAAAATAATGAAAATTGGTGAAAAAAAATTACTAAATCCATAATTTTTGTATTGCGCATGAACAAAATTAATGATTTCATGGACTACATAATATTAAGTGCCATGCAGGAAAGGCAACGTTAGAATCAATCGTGTGTTCCGGAGTCTATGTAAGTAGAGGTGAATACATTTAGATCTATTATGTGATTAGATCATATATTTCCAAAATTAAACCATTTTTCACTTTTGTCACAATTCCATGAATGTTCTAACAACAGAATAAAATGTCACTGATCATGCTTATGTTAGGGAAGATCACAATAGAGAATTAAATCTAGACAAAAAAATTCATATCTCATGTATAAATAAGTGGGGAATTATATATGGTATTAAATTGAGAATAACCATATAATATTATTGGAAGGATTAATAAATGAATTAAATTAATAATTAAATAATTTTTTTCAATGATTCATTTTAAACATGAAATAATTGGACGTTTTGAAAAAACATTACCCATGTTTAAAATATAAAAAAATGAATATTCTTTTCTAATTTTGAATTCTATATATTCAAATATTGTGGAGTATAGGGGGAATTTTCATCATGGAAAGTGGAATTTTTCTATAAGGAAGATAATACCAATTTATATAGTTCATCTGAGTTGATGAATTTGAATCAAGAAAGAGATTGAGGTTGTAATGCAATTATATATATGTGGTGTATGATCTAATTCTTGGGAGAGATCACATCGCAACAAGAATATTTTAAATCATTGATGATCTAAAAATTCTGGTGACTATTTCATGACACTTTGATTCATTCCATATATGTAAAATATACAAGGGATACCATTTTTAGGTTATAATAATAGTATCAGTAAGAATATTATAGCAGTTCAATATAGTTTTTTTAGAATTTTCAAAAAGGTACTTTTGTATAAGATATCAGTAGACTAACCTGAATTGAATAAATAAATATGAAACACATTAATGCTTTTGAAATATGGTGGTATCATAGAACCATGAGGTGAAAATATTTGACCTAAATAATTCTATTGATGTTATAATTTTTGAAGAATTTGTAAAAAAAATTGGTAGCAAGTGTGGGAATTGAAAAGAGATATATATAGAAAATTTTAGTTCAGAAAAGAAAATTAGATAATTGAACATATTAATTTATATGGATTAATAATGATAAGATTAATGGAATATTTAATTATTAATATATTATAAAACTTTAATATTAAATATTTAAATGGATTTTTGTTAAAATTTTCACATTCATGTGGAATTAGAAATCATAACTAAAATAATTTGAGTGTGTGATTATTTTCATCTGTTGAGGTTCATTATAGATAATATCATATAGAGGAAATAGAGTAACTCCTAAAAGAAATGGGATATTGTCATATGGAATTGTACATGTAAGATAAAATATTTGACACTATAAAAGGGGTTGATCGCCACTGGCTTTAAATAAGAAGAGTACAGTGAATGTAATGTTTAAGGAAGAATATATTTGGAGAGGATGAATAAAGGTGTCTTAGAAACATAATATGAAGTAGAATATGTTAAAATTATTATAAATTATTCAATATTTCATCATATAAACAAATAAAATTTACCTATATTGAATTATTCCATCTAAGACTAAAAAGGGGGATGACCCTTAGATTGATAGTGTGTGTTTCCTGAACTATTGATGTATATGTAGTGAGAGGTGTTATAACTTAGTACATTGACATAACAATAGTGTATGCCACATTGGGGTCCATTATGGTGAAACATGTAAATATATTACGTCTTATGTATTATTTTAATTTCTATTGATGTTTGGAATGATTTGGTGAAAATGAATTGATAGGTTAAGAGGTTGAACATGTTTCATACAATGAGAGAAAAAGATTTCAATGGGACATGTGACAAAAAGAAAATAACAAGTTTCAATCATTGTTCTCCCAAATTCACCCCCCCCCCCAACCAAAGGTTTTTATAATCATCTTTGTCATAAATAGTGGTATTTGAGCCAAATTGTTCTGACTTAGGGTTTAATCTTTAAATTCATTATTCAGATTTTTTATACCCATGAAATAAATGATGTAGAGTTATTTTTCTAATTTCCTAAAGTATTATGGTTTTAAAAAGAGATTTTTTTTATTTATGTTTTCTATGAATATATTTTACATTATATTGTTAGATATATTTATTTAAATAAATAATATTAAAAAAATTGTGGACACTAATATAGAAATTGTACTACTAAAATTTGATGAAAAACATGGTATAAAACAAGACCACTCATTGGGATTCAAAAATTTATATGTGGAAGAATATATTAATTATTTATATATAATATATGAAATAATATAAGAAAAAAATATAATCATATAAATTGAATAAATACTTCTTTTTATCAAAATTAATAAATCTTAGTAATATGACGAATACCCAATAGACGAACACACCAGTCTAGGTATTTATAATTGACATTATTGTTAAGTAAATATATATCTTTTAATTGTAATTCTATTGAATGTTTGAGAATTAAGATTCTCCCATGGAGTATAACATAATTGTTGACTCTGGTGATGAAGTGGGGAAAAACTAGCTTTCAATTTGTATGATGTACATATGGAGATCAAGATTGTATATAATCATAACATGAAATAGTAGATAAAATTAATATTCTCTTTGAATATGAATATGATGCTATAGATTATTTTTCCACTGAAAATGGAATATGGAGGAAATCGGATGTATCCATTAATTAATATTGTAGGAAAATGGGTGATAAAATAGCAGGTCAATTTTATCTACTTAAATAACATGCACATGAATTTTGAAAATATATATATCCATATAAAAGTAACTAAAAAAAATATTTTCCCTTATAAAACAAAACATGAGGAGATGATAAAATCATGGAAGGATGTTGGATCTAGTTAAAAGGAAATGACATATCAATTAAATGGGAAGGATGCTAAGATTATGGTGCATAAACAGAGTTATCAATCCTCTAATGAGAATAATAAGATCCCTCCCATGGAAGCAAAAATAGTTGCAGTATGAAAAAAATAATAATCTAGAATTATTGAGTGAAAAAATATAGTTAATAAATATTTCTTAAAAAACGTATTGAAAATTAACTACAAAATAATACCATTTTTTGAATCATTAGAAAAACCATGGATGTGTGTCTATAAGTCCAAGGGGACATAGATGGAATAAAATGTTCTAAAATGACATCTCAACCTAGTAATAACTATATGAGGTATTTTTTTAATGAGTAATGTTTATTTTTCCTTACCATGGAAACACAGGCAGAAATTTCATCATGATAAAATAATAAGGTTGGAAAAGGAAATTCTTATTCACATGTTAAAGAGAAGGTCAGTAAATCTAAAATGGTAAATTATTACACTAAAATGAATTTACATGGATATAAGTAAACAAATAGTAAAGGGAAAAAAGGTAAACCATGCTTAATGTTATAGTTTCATATAGATAAAATCATATAATGAAATGAAATAAATTTAGAGTACAAAGAAGTAATATTCACTAAATTTGATAGGAATGGATGTGGACTTGAGGAAATACTCTCCAAAGAATAAATTTTTTTTGGTTGTTAAAATGGATATATGAGAATAAAAGAATAATGTATGCCCTAGTGGGTTCTAAAATTCTACCAAAAGGAAATAAGTGAAGGTTGGTGGAAGAGACATCTTATAAAGATTTAAGAATTATGATGGATGAAATGATGAATCATCATAAGGAGAAACATATTCTAGTTTTATTAGTCTTACAATTGAGATGAAAACAATGTCATAGAATATTTTTATTTCTCAATAAATCATCATAAGTGAGGTTTTAATTAGTGTAATTTCAAGAATAATTATAATGAAGACATGTATTGATGTTCGAATAAAAGGTTCGGTTCAACATGACCAATGAAAAACCACTACTTGAGGATATTGGGTATGTTCACTTCTCTGTATATAATTTATTATTTCTAAATATTTGTTATATGTTATAAATTTAAGGGGGATATATGATCCATAGAGAAATTCTTTGAAAGTAGATACTTGTAAAAAGTTGTGTCAAATAAAGTACAGTTGGTATTAAATCCCATTATAAATTATCTAATCATATAAATCCATTTTTAGTGATCAAAAGATATTATTCGATCGAATTTTTAGTGGTTTCAAAGCATGAAAAGGGTAAATAAACTAGTGACAACAATTTGGTGTTTTTAGGGTCCTGATATGTTTATCATGATATATATCACTGATTATCACGCATACACATCCATTATTTTAATAGATTAATGAACATTTGCAGTGGATAACTCCCTAGTATATGTTTTTTTTGTGAAAATCTATATATGCATTTGTAGAGAACAAATTTTTAGTGGGAGGTTAATAAAATTAATTATTTCAATGTTTTATGTAATGAATAAATGGCATGTCATTATTTGTATTCCATAGTTATCAGTTAAGATGAATTTAAATGTGGAATGGATCACACACATTATTCTTTATGGTTTATTTAATAAATTTTTAGGTAAGTTTTATTAATACCATAGGAAGAAACCTTATATAATGTTAATTTATCAAATTTTATGGTATTTTTTATGTATGTGGGTGAAATGGATATATTTTATGTTATGAACATTTTATCATTTTCCCAAAAATGACTACCAGCATCATACAATTAAAGTATTGGATAATTAATCTTAACTTTTAGTAAAATCACTCACTATGATCATTGCGAAAATTCAACTACATGTTCAATAGTTTAAATTATAATGAAAAACATTGTTGAAGGTTTATCCCATAGGTGATATTTGTAGTCGAAAGTTGATAGCTCAAATTATTTTAAGTGATTAAATCATTTCAAAAATAAATATAATTAAATTTCATGGATAATGATGAGTACCAACTCATTAAATTTTGTGCATAAATTATCTAATCAATGAGTAATAAAGTTGAGGAAGATACCCCATGGAATTCAATAGTAGGGGGAGAAAATTGGAAGAATATAAAAATATAGTGAAGATAAGTAATGGGTTTTATTGATAATATGGGAGAAGTGTATACCATAAATCTATAGCCTTCATGGTAGAAGAGTATATGAAACCCATTCATGTAATTATGGAGTATAATCAGTATATATTGATAATTTTTCATCCAAAACATTTTTCAATAGAGATTATGACAATTATTGATGAAAATATAAGAAGAAAATATAAATAAATCTTAAGTAAAAGGAAATGAATATTAACTTTTAGAATCATGGAGGGAAATAGGGATGGAATGATAAAATTTTAAGAATGGAATTTCTAAGCATAATAAATTATGAATATGTATAAAAATTTATTGCATTTATATACTATGATTTTGGATATGAATATTAACAATTTCATGAATAGTTTCATGTTTGATGTAAAATTTGGATTTGTTGGTTGATTGAAGAGGTTCATTATATTTATTATTATTTTTCATGGATTTTATGATGTTTAAAAGTAATTTGGATAAATATTTAAATAATTTTTGATTGATTTAGATTCTAGGTAAGATTAAATAATATCATTCAAAGAATATTTATTGGTAAATTTTGAGAAATAATGGTTATATATGAATAAACCATTATTTTAGAGGTTTATTTTTAACAAAATGGAACAATAATATATTTCTATTAAAAAATCCATGATGTTTGACACATGTAATAATGAAAATAAAAAAATTTTATGATACATTAGGTTAAAAGGCTTATTGGTAAGGCTGTGTGAGAATTAATTCCACATTCCATAGGTTATTAAATGTATGGATAAGGGTTTTTTGTGTAACATTGGATTAGATGAGGGATAAATAATATTAAAATAATGTATTACCTTAATCAAATAATTTTAAATTTCAATTCTAAATGAAAATTATATGATCATGCTTGAGTTAGGTGAGCTTTTCGTAGAGGATTAATTCCCAAAGAATGAATTTATCCCATGATAATATATACAAAGGGAAATTGAATGGAAAATAAAATGTTAACTTTTATTGGAGGATTAATTTGATAATTTAATATATATTTTAGAGAATAGATATTTTTAATACCTTAATAGATAAAATTATGGGAGGTTTTGAAGGAATATGACTTCTGTTTATAAGAATAATATATGGATAGTTTGTTTCAAATAAAAAATATTAAACATCCAAATATCATGGAGTCATTAAGTAATGTTTTCACAATGAAAAATAGAGTTCTGTAAATTGGAATGATGGTTAGGTTTCAATGGTTCTTCCTTGGTGAAGATTATTATTTCACAGAGGAGGTTCACATAGTGAAGGAATTTTTAAAGGAGTATATGATCTTATACTTTGGAAAGATACTAATTCCATAAACTAAATCACTAGGTTAAGTACAATGTATCAAATGACCTTGTTTGTTCCTTCCCATATTTAAGAGGATATAAACTATTTGTGAGGTCCAATATCAATACTTGGGGAGTCTATTTCCTGGGAATTCATATTAAACAAACACATATACAATGTTAAGAAATAAAAATAATAATAAATCTATAGAACTATTGTAAACAAGATAATTCCATTTTGTATAGTATGACACATAAAAACCCAAAAAACATACCAACTTTAAATCACGAACCAATGAAAAAAAGATAAAATATTACAAGAAACTCCATAATAATTTATTTTAATTCCACCGTATCTCCACTAGTTTTCCTTCCTCGTGCATCTCATCCACCCGAGATAGGTCTCATTCGCTTGACTAGATCCATGAACAATAAGTCTATATGCGTATAAAGATGTCCCTATAGGTTTTTAATATAAACTAAGTAGGAAAACTCCCAATAATCCTTATCATAATTGTAGTATTTCTATAAAAGTCTATGTAATGAAGGAATAGTTAATATAAAGGAAGACAATCCATGTCAGGTTATCAGGTGTAAACTGGAAATCCATATATCACGACCCTATATTCATTAGATCTATGTTAGTGGAGATGTTTTTTCTAGTTTCCATGAATCTCATAATAATACACAAGATCAACCTATTTCTTAGAGTAGTCCATTATGTCGTCATGGATATGGTGAATCCACAGGGGCAACATAACCCACCAGCATTCATAGATCAGACCACATGGTCATCATGACCCACTGTTAGTATAAGGCCAGTCCAAAAGTGTGTTATGACCTAAAATATTTCGTTAAATAACACACAATAACAATCATTCATAACACGTCTAATTATTCCCCGGTATTGAATTAACTAATCCATAAAGGGTCCACATTTCACCTTAATACAAGGTAAAAAAATTATTTGGCCCATAAAGACACACACATATAGTTATATATATACATTAACAAATCATAGAAAATAAATTTTTGAGTTTTACCCATGAAAAATAATTACATAATATGATAGGTCTAATAGGCCACACACAGATTCACAATAATTTGATCTCATATAGTTTTATATAGTTATTGTATCTTGGTAAGGAACATCTTAAATTAGCCTAATAAACCCAACATCATATTCCAAAAAATGAATTAAGGTCACAAACAAATGATCCCTATAAAAATCACCAATTCACTTCATGAGGATTTAAGAGGGAATAATGAATAAGGATAATATTTTATGGCCCAAGATTGGTTTATACATAACCAACAAGATCCATGTAACAAATGGATATTGACTAATCTAAGAATAAAAATGAAAAAATTGGTATTCCACATTCTTTTTCATTGAAAATATTGATGTAATAAAATTATATTATTCCAAAATTTGAATAATTGGTCATAAAATTTTGGATCTATGGTGTTTCCCAAGGAGAATAGAGAAGATCTAGAAATTAAGAATAAACATATGATAATGATAAATAAACCTGAAGTCCCTATGACCAATATTTATTGATCTAAAAAATATTCTCTCTACAGGGAAGAAATTATCCAAGAATATATAATGGATTCACTATGTTTGAGCTCCCTAGGTTTTGTAGGAAGAATAAAGGATTTGATAGAGTTTTCTGGTTTAAATAATAATTTTTGAATTATTTAATTCCAATCGCATGTGTTTTTAGTTGATTTAAAAACCCAAACACCATCCATGTGATGTTCATTTCCACTCTTGGGTAACCACATATATTAGACACACATCTTGGTAAAAAATTACAAGCTTTGATTAATTCATTTGTTCCATGTGACATAGTTCCCTAAGTAATCTCAGATAGTTATCTCAAAAATGTCCCATCCATTTTCTACCCATTATTCCTCCACAACATTAATAATCCCTCTCTTTGTTTCACATAAATACTTGATTTATTAAATTAGAAAACACTTACTAAAACCCATATGATCGATATGTCTACTCTATTTGGGAATTTGGTACATTACATAACAACATAAACCTTAAAATACGTCATAATTATTGAAAACCTCTTTAACATGCTCAAAATACCCATTCAAACTTGAAACTACAAGGGATAACTTGCAGAAATATATAAGAAAAGGTTAATCTATAATGCCCAATAATGAAATAAACATGGAATAAATGATATTTTTTAGAAAATATTCATATCAATGGGGAATAAAAGGAACATGAATAATAAGTAATGATATAGCATGATGATCATAAAGTAAACATGGGAAATGAGGAAATATCTTAAAACACTACATTATAAACATAGGTAAAGGATAATATCCAAGAAATAATAATGAAAAATGTCCCATAAGGTATTATGGTTGACTCCCTGTCCCAAAAGTACATATCATAATACAAGACATTACACAATTCATTGGAGCGCTATATAATTTTGGGCACACCAATCACATTTATTTCATTCTCATGTTTATGTGTGCCACATAGATCATACAACAAGGATGTATTCATCGTAATAATTTGATATATGATAAATAAGTGTTGAAAAAATATATATATATAAGGCCCATGATAAAGAGTAATATGTTTAAAAAGATGAATACTTGTGGTAGGAAATGGGAATGGAATTCACTACAAAGTTGTTTTGGCTTAGAAAACCATAGTGAAATTTCAACATCATAACAGTATTTCATAAAATTTCATAAAATGGTTTTATGAGAGATAAAGGGGTATATAATAATTTGGAGATAAATTTTATACTAATTGGTACATGGAAATATATATCACAACTTTAGGAATTGGAAATATAAGGGGAGACATACTAAAAAATAAAAATTAGTGGAGAAATGAATGAACCCCTACCATGAGAGTCTGACACAAAAAGCTAAAAACGGGATTCCTAAGAGCTCGGGAGAGCCTTTGGTAGATTATTAAGATGAAAGGTAATTTTATGGATGTGAAACATGGATTTTTTTTGAATATAAATGGGTTCTTGGGTAGGTTTATATAGGAAAAAGTGTGGAATTATTTAATATTTCAAAATCATAGTCTTTGGAAACTATATAATAAAATAACCAAAACTAAATGCCTTTATAGGGTTTTTGCCTATGGTTTCTACAATATGGAGTTTTTTTCATTATTTTATTATCCAATGTGATGAATATATTTAAATAAATTCCTAGATTAGGTGGAGGTGAGTCTCAATCCTAATGACATGAATTTAAAATCTTTATATATAATATTTGTTTTGGGGGAATCATAAAGGCTTTTTAAAATTAATCAAATAAACCCAAAATCACATTATTTTAAAATGAAAACAGTTATTTTGTTTATGATAATGATTATAGTATATGTGACCTCATATCTAGGTTAATATGATGTCAAAATACAGTCTGTATATATATACAGTATTTCATTTTTACCCCAAAATTGGATTGTATTGGAAAATTATGAAACATCCACCATAGAATAATATAAACATTATTATTCAAAAAATTATATTTATTTTATAGAAATATTTTTGAAAATATATTTATTATTATATTAAAATAATAATTTACATTACTGAGAAATTATGGGTTTTTCGACAATAATAGTTTTTAAAACCATATAAAAATTACATTTGACATCATAAAACTCATATGATACATTTTATTTAATAAATTTTATTTTATTTTTATATTTAATGAAAATATTTTTTTACTTAAAAAATGCAATAATTAAAAAAATTCCTTAACTAAATTTGAATATTAACAATAAAATGGTACTCGTGTTTTTTATTATTAAAAAAATCATTATAATATGATGCAAATGTGTTAATTTTTCTATAAAAAAATATTGTACCTAAGATATTTGATTGGGTTTTGAAACATATCCCTTCAATACACTAGAAAACACCCTATTACTATGGTGTGCGATGGTGATACATTCATGAGGTGGTTCGATGAACATGGTTTTGGACGTGATCTTGATAATCTTGAATTTATCCAATAAATGGGTTCTCTCATGATTATATTGATCGAAATCAACTTGGGTTTGGTCAAAGGAAAATCGCGTAGAAGCTATCTCCCTCGGAAGCTCAGATAAATGGGTGATGTAGGGTATAATTCTAATTGTTGAGTCCATTACTTCTTATTTCTATGACAATTCGATTTTTTAACCATAAATTTAAACTTGTTGGGAAAAAATACATCAATGTTTCATCATGGAGTTTTTGGGTTTGATTTTGTTTGTTGAAAAATCCAGATGATTGTGAAAGATTATGGTTGGGGTTTCCGAAGTAGGTTCTTAAGGGGGCGTAGCATCCCAATGTTTTCCAAAATTATGGGACTCAAAATCATGAGATTTTGTTTGATGAAGGAAGGGTTTCCACAAAGGATTATATAGTTCATGAACTGAAAAGCATTGTTCGTTGACTACAAAGGAGTTTTTCAGAATGTAAAAGGAAAAATTGAAAAGGGTGGATTTCTATATAGAATCACAATGAAAACCATGACATGTGCTACATCAAAGGAGTAGTGAAAAACTTTTGTTGGATATTTTTATTTCAAGGGAAGATAACCATAAGTAGAAGATGGGTTTTTTTAGAGGTGGTGATTGAATTGTGGAAAAAATTATCCTCTATAGAGGAAGAAAGAAACAGAATGGTCCATATAGAATTGTTAATGGTGAATATTGTACTACGTAAAAGATTTAGGTAATTAATATTACTAGGTTTTTAGAATCTATTTTCCTAAATAAATACCGTTAATCACATCATTACTAAGAATGAATTTCTTTTAATAATATAATCTCCCTGAGAACAAATTCAATGATGTATAATGTGGTTTATGAGGGAGGGTTCTGTGATGTTAAGTGGTTCTTTAGGGATAATTTCATAAAGGGTGAATAATTTCAAGGGAGATCATTTCCACAAATAGGTCATTCATGGGGATATTGCATTAAATGGTTTTCAGGGGTTTCTATCCCACAAATGAAAACGTTTCATGAAGTATATGTGGTCTATGTAAGGAGACTAAGTCTTTGAATGAAGAGTTTATCCATTAATCAAAGATGTTCCACCAAAGAATAGGTGGTACTCAAAGAACTCACACCATACAGTGCAACACAGTTTGCAAAATATTCAAGGTAGTTCATGAAGGGACTAAAATATTTTATTGAATAAATTTATACAAACTGATATGATATGGAAAAGTGGGACATCCATAGATAATCTACCTAAAATTGATAATGCATTCATTCATCAATATTAAGGTAACTTCAAGTCTATAAAATGTGTGTGGGTTCATTCTAAAGCAATGAGAAAAGGAAGAGGAAGAAGTTGATCCTTTACAAGGGTAGTGAGTTTGCGAAAAAAACATAGGTAATGACCCTTTGGAAAGTAGTGAGGTGGTCCTAAAAATTTTAAAGGCATTAAGCCTGGGCATAGAAGTGATCATTCACAATCCTTGTAATTAGTCTATGATCCTTAGTGGGATTGGTACATCAACACATAATCGTTTTATGCTCCTTGGACATAGGCTAGGGACAATTAACCAAGTAAAATTATTTTTTCTGATTTATAATTTAAATTTTATTCATATTTTTCTACAGAAATTATAAATAAGGGTGTTTTATAAGAAAAAATACATCTGAAGGCCTGGGAGTTTTAATATGTCATTCCCGGACCACCACCCCCCAACGTGTTTGACTTAATTACTCTAAAAATAATCATATGATAAATTTTCAATTTATATATAATCAATCATAAATATAAAAAACTATATTTTATATCCTCTAGGATAAAACAAAAATTAGTAGTGTTTTCTATAACAATATTACATGATAGGACTTTTATATATTTTGTAAAAGGAATTTTATTTATAATATTTAGGGTCATTAAAATATTTCTCCCTTTATAAATTTCACCATTGAAATTTTATTTTCCCAACATAAATTAAATTTGGGTAACTCTATTTCATCACCCCCCTCTGGTTCCCATGTTCCTTCTTCAAAATTGTTTTTTCCCCATATCCCTTTTACTTGGTAGGTTTTCTTATTTCCTAGAACTTTTTCTCTATGATCTATGATCTTCATCAGTTTCTCCATAGCAGAGAATTAATTACCCAATTTTACAACCTCTTTATTGAGTAAAAGTGGAGAGTCTGGTATGTACGTTGTCAATAGGGATACATGTAAAATATCATGTAATTGATATTGGTTTGGTGGGAGTGCATGTCGACAGGACACCTCTTAGAAACGATGAAATATATAAAAGCGGTTGTTTTATCTTGGACTAAAAATTCCCATGTTCCCAAATCTCATCACATTATTTTATATAGATATGTGAAGGAATACCTTGCCTCTAATATCAAATGTTATGTCTCATCAACAATTGTTAATTAAGATTTTATGACGACTCTGAGAAGACATGATGTGTTGTGGAATAGTCTTAACCTTCTCCACCATTTACTCAACCATTTAGTGTTATAGAAGTTTTTGGTTCCCAAATTCTTTCCAACATGTAGGTGTTCTATACCACTTCCCATAAAGGGTGTCATAGAGAGACATTTGGATGCCCAAGTGGAAACTGTTATTGTAATAGAACACAACTAGAAGAAGATATTGATCCATTCCACCTTTGAATTCAATTTATCATGCTCTCAACATGTCTTAATGTTTTTGGATAGTCCTTTCATATTGACAATTAGTTTGGGGATTATAGGTAGTAATTAAGTTCAGATCAATTTTTAAATTAGGTTGGAGACATTTCTAGAACATGGAGTTTAATCTAGGATATTATTCGGATAAAATTAATAGTGGTACTCCATACAGCCTTACCACTTCTCTAACATATATAATTTCAAGTATATGCAATGAAAATTCCTCTTGAATTTCAATAAACTGACATTTCATTGTTAGAAAATCCTCACTAACCCATATATAAATGACTCCTCTATATATATTCAGATTTATAGTGACAGATTCCATAGTGATGTTCTCTCATTTCCATGTTGGTATGGGTAATGGTTGCATCATAACATCATACTTCTACCTTTTATCATTAAATTTCTGACTTACAAATCACATTTATGTATATTCAGTGATCTACTAATTCATATTGTCCCACCAATAGTGCTCACAAATTTCTTGATCAATCATTTTTCTTCTAGGATTAAAGGATAAAGTCAAACAATGTGCATCATCCAAGAGTTCTTTCGTTAACTCTAGATTTGATGGAACACATAGTAATGATGAAAATCTCACAATTACTTCTTTATTAACATTAAAGTCAAATGATTTAACCTTAATTATAGTTTTCAATTTCTTCTGAATTCCCACATCATTTCTCTTGGCATTATTTATCCACATCAGAAGAGACATTTATGAAATAATTTGTGAAAGGATTGATGATATTATTTCTTTTATGATTCCCTTGTACATCCTTTCCGAATATATTAAGATAGGATCCCTCTTAATTATAATTTATGATATAATTCATAGATCAATTCTAATTATAGTGTCTTTGAATTTATTTTCTTCACTGGGATGGTAGTGGATTTAAAATTCATAGTCCTTTATTAGCTCTAACCTTCTTCATTCCTATCTATTTGTCTCTGTTTGTGTCAATATATACTTGAGACTTTTGTGGTCTATATATATTTTTCCATTCTCTCCAAATAGATAATTCCTCAATATTTTCAAAGATAATATCATTACATCCAACTCTAAATCATGTTTTGGGTAGTTCTTTTCATGATCTTTCAACTTTCATTAAGCATGGGCTACGGCTATGACATTTTTCATTAATACACAGCCGAATCCCATCATCGAAGCATCACTAAACACCAAAACAAATATCCACCTACAAGGAGTGTGAACACTGTCGTAGTGATGAGAATCCTTTTTTAACTAAATTAAGATCACTTTACATTCATCATTCCAAGAAAAAATTACTCTGTTCTAAGCTTTCATGGTAATAGGGTTTGATAATAAAGAGAAATTTCACAAAAATCATAGAGAATACATAGCTATTTCCATGAAACTGTAGATATATTCCATAGATGTTTGTCTCATAAATTCTTTAATTTCATCTATCTTTTAAGTGTCCACAAATATCCCTTTGATTGTGATGATATTCCCCAAGAAAGAAAATCTCTTCAACTATAACTCAAATTTATTTTACTTTTCATAAAGATAATCCATTCCCAAGTACTTTAGCACAATACTCAGATGCTTCTCCAGATCCTCCTTAATTTTGGAGTATTTTAGAATATCATCTATAAACACTAGCATAAATTTTTAAAGGTACTATTTAAATGATCTATTCATCAATTCCATGAACATTTTTTGGATAATTAGTGAGCCTGAAAGAAATTAAAATGAACTCATAGTGAAAATACCATGTACAAAATTTGTCTTGGGGATATCCTCCTTCTTCACCCAAACATGGTAATATCCCTACCATATATCCACAGTATATAATTATTTTTCTCCATGTAACTAATTGAACATGTCATAAATACATGGAATAGGATACTTTTTATTTATCATGATCTTGTTGAACTCATGATAATCATTGCAAAAGAGCAATGACCCATCCTTCTTCTTTATGTAAAGGATCGGTGTACCCCATGGTAAAGCACATGGGAAAATGAACCCTTTATCTAGATTATCCTATGGTTTTTTCTTCAGATCTTCATGTTCCAAATGATCCACTATATATACAGTAATGGATAATGGAAACACCCAATGTATAAGATCAATTAAAAATTGATCTTATTGGCTAAGAGGAAGACTAGGGAATTCATCAGAAAACACATCAGTGTGTTCCCTCTCTATAGGAAAGTCTTAGGGGACGGTTCTTTAATTAGACTCAATCATTTGAGAAAGATACACTTTCTCATAGGGAAATAATATCCATTATTTAAATAATGATCCTAAAAAGTTTTATTCACTTCCTTGACCTTATATCGAATTGGGTGTTGATTTTCAATACAGAGATTGATTTCCTTCTCAAGGAAATTTATATTGGCTCTTTGTAAATAAATCCAATCCATGCCCATAATATCACAAAATTAAACCAAAGGGAGTATTTAATGGTTATTTGGGAAATTATTCCAAAAAACATTGATAGGGGAGAATTTATTTACTTGGGATTCAATAATATCCCCATTTTCTGTTTTCATCGACATCTATACCTTCATTATTTTTGGTGGTTTTTAAATATTTCTTCTAGACCTTGGTGATATGAATGAATTTTTAGACCATGAAACAAAAAGTAAATTCTCTAATCGTGAATGAATAACTATAATAAATATCACCACATATTTTTCAGGATCCACGTAAGTAGTAGTGATGGAAAAAATATTTACCTTTATTCCTTGGAGGTTATTAGTCATCTCCAAATACCCTTATCTTAGTGCATTGGTTTGCAATGTTCCCAGATTACATTCAATTGAAGTAGTGAACAATAGACTAAGTGATGACCAGAGTATTTGTTTTCCCTATATCGCATTAGCATGTTTTTCTTATCAAAAAATTCTCTCTAGGTTCCCTTTCATTACGAACATAATGCATGTACACGTACCATTAATGATATTTCAAGGGTGCCTCTTTCCACAGTTTGGAAAGTGGGATGTTGAAATTTCATAGAACTTTTATATTTCTCCATCGTACTTCCATAATTAAACTCCCACTTACAATTTATATCCTAGTGATAACTTTGAGATCAACCAATGTCCATTTCCACTTGTCGGACACATCAAAAAATTTTCTCATAGTTATCAATGTCTATGATTGATAGGTATTTTTGTATACTTGGTTTTTTCCCACCAAAAAAGTTGTGAACCATGAACTCGGGTTTTACAACCAAGACAGAGGTGTATCCAGCAAGTCTGTTGTAGTTTTCCAGGAACGATCTAACATATTTTTCATCTTTTTTCTTAAGGGAAATGAAATACCTTTCATTTTTTGTCGGATAGTGAGAGAAAAATATTTACCAAAATAGATTTTCCAAAAATCCTTCCAACCCATATCTGTAATATATTCCTCGAGAATCATATTTTTTATCAATGTCCACCACTAATTAGCTTCACCCTTCATACGATAATTAGCCAGTAAGACAATCTCTTACTCATAACATTTAAGTATGGATATGATCTTCTCAATGGAGATGATCAATTGTTCGGTGACTAAGGGATCAGATGATCCATTGAATGTAGGTGGTCTTTTTCACATGAAACTCTCAATCATAGCTAGTCCTCTCTTATGGTGATTTGGATTATCTTCCTAATGTATTTATCAATTCATAACCCAATTTAGCAGAGAGAGTATCATCACAATGTTCATGATTCCTACTCCAATATTATTGGGAATCTCATTGGGGTATTCATCACATTTCCATCCGCCTAGGTTGTTTACCTTATTCCTTCTATTTCAGGTCATTGTCTAGAGTAAATGAAAAATTAGGGTAGATTATTTTTAAACTATTAAAAGAATAAAGGGGAATTTAATAACATCAATTGGATAACTTACAACTTATATTCATTTTTGTAACTTATGAACCTCTAGGCTTCAATATATGTTATTGATGAGCTATTTCCTAACATAAACTCTTATAGAATTTATTTTATTCCCTTAATAATTGTTCATAATAAAATTATGAATTTTCTAAACCATATCCCAAGGGACTATCAATCCATGTTTGTAGTAAGGCTCATTGTCGTGTACCAGGTTACCCTAAGTCTGGCATGGAACACCTTGTCTGATTGGTTACTCCTATGTACATTTTTACCCAAAACAAATCCACTTATAGTATAAAAAAACTGATGTATTTTCTTGGTAAACCAAATAATATATACTAACCAAAATTTATGGTTTTTTCTTATATATGGTATTATCTGTTTTTCTTTCTCATGAGTTTTCTATCCCTAATACCTAAAATAACATAACTTTTTCTCCGATACCAACAATGAAAATCCATCTATTTATTTCACTTTAATACTTGATTTATTTCATAAGTCTATACATAATAAAACTTGTATAATCGATAAGTATAGTGTATTTTGGAGTTACGTACACTACTTAACAACATAAAACAAGGAATATAATATCTTTACTTAAAACTTGTTTAGCATGCTCAAAATACCTCTTCAATCTTAAAACTGAATGGGACAACCGGGGGGCATATATAAGAAATTGTTGAGATATAAATACATATAAGAGAATGATTTTTGTATATGTGATACATTTTATAAAATATGATATTCAGTGGGGAATAAAAGGAACACTAATAACAAGGCATGATATAACGTGATAATCATATAGGAATCATGGGAAAGGTGGCAACATCTTAAAAAATTGCATCATAAACAAAGGTCAAGAATAACTACCAAGAAATCATAATGGAAAATTTCCCAAAAAGGAATCTGGATTATCCTTATCCTAACATGATGTATCATGATATAAATGTTTACCCAATACACTAGAACACTATATAATTCTGGTTGAACATATCAATTTCATTTCATTCTCAAGCTTAAGTGTTCCAAATAGATAATACAACATGGATTAATTCATCATAGTAATTTATTCAATGATAAATAAGTATGGAATGCATATGTGTAAGTCCAAATTAAAATATCAATAAGGGTAAAAATATGAATAACCTTGAAATCAAATGGGTATGGTATTCGCTACACAATTGTTTTGTCACGGAAAATTATGGTGACATTTCGGCATCATAAAGGTGTAACATAAAAAATTATGAAATGAGTTAATGAGAGATAAAGCGGTCTCTCATAATTTGTTTGTAAATTATAAAGTAATAGGTACATGAAAAAGACATATCACAAAATACGTAATTGTAAATAGAAGGTGAAATTTAATAAATCAACATCAAATAAGAGGTGAAAGTAAAAAACTATTACCTTGAGAGTATGACACCAAAACCTTGAAATGGACATCATAAGAGACTTGGGATCCATGGGAGGATTATAGAGAAGGGAGTTAAGATTAATTAAATTATAAAATTATTTATACTGAAGATAAATGTGAGATTGGGTGGGTTTAAATAGTAAAATAGTGGCGAATTATTTAATATTTCACATAAATAGGTTTTGAACTCTATATAATAAAATAACTAAAACGAGAATCATTCCCATGGTTTTTTCCATGGTTTCTTCCAATTGAGGCTGATTTTAATTATTTTATTTGGTAAGAGGCGTAACATATTAAAATAATTTCATTCCTTATGTGGAGGTGAGTCACACTCTTAATGAGAAAAACTAAAAATTTAAAAAAAATTATACGTTTTGGAGGATTCATAAAGAGTTTATAAAAATAATTAAATAAACATAAAATAAAATTATTTTAGTAGGAAAACATATATTTGGAGGACGATACCCATTATAGTATTTATCAAATCATTTCTGGGTCATTATGATGTCATAATATTGACCGTATATTTATCAGGTATTTAATTTTAACCCGAAAAATCGAATATCTTTGAAAAATTACAAACAAAATAACATTTGATAATTATTAAATTATTATTTAAAAAATAATATTAATTTAATAAAAATAATTCTCCAAATATTTTTATAATCTCTTTTAAATAAAAAATCAGCATTTGTTAAGAAATGATTTGTTTTCTGACAATAATTGTTTTTAAACCCCTCTACAAAATTCATTTTACATCATAAAAATTATACTATAATTTATATTAATTAAAATTAATTTAATTATATTAAATAAATAAAATACTTTAATAAATTCATTAATTCATCAAAATAATCCCCTTAACAAAAATTAAATATTACCCAATAACATTATTTTTGTTTTTGAATATCAAAATAAAAATCCTTATAATGTGATTAAAATATATTCATTATTCAATAAAGAATAATTCACATAATCAATTTGATAGTCTGTTGACACATATAACATTAATAAACTAGAAAACATCCAATGATTTATGTAAGAGATAGTGATACACTCATGGGTTCGTTTGAAAAACATGGTTAGGGTCTTGTTCTCGATATGGTCGAACTTCACTTGTAAATGGTTTCTCTCATTATTATGTGATTTGATATCTACTTGGGCTTGGAAAATAGAAAATCCTATAGATTATATCACCCTCAAAAACTCAAATAAATGGGAATTATAGGGTATTATTTTACTGGTTGACTCCATTACTTCCTTTTTCTGTCTCAATTGTATTTCTTAAAATCCTAAATTTAAAATAATCATAGGATCACTATTAAACAACTATATTATCAATGGTAAATATAAAAAACATAACTTTAAATAATATTAGATAAAACCAAATAAGTTAATGCGTTTTCTATAATCATATTACATGATATGACATTTAATTAAATTAAAAGTCGAATTTTATTTATAACATTTTGGGTTGTTAGACCAACAAGTTGAACAGTTACCTAGTGAAATATTACAGTTTTACAATAAATGTTTTAAAAACAGGATTCCCAATTAATTCCTATAAATTCATACACAACCACATTGAATCTACTTGATTCTTCACACAAAAAAACCACAACCCAAAATACATTGAAAGAAAATATGAAAAGAAGTCATAATGCACCTAGAAAATCCATATCCATTACAAAGAGTATAATACAATATAAAGATCATGATTATTGGTGATTTGCTGGTTTATTGAAGGAACTATGATACTCTAATTCTTGTTTCATCAATAAAATAGACTAGAGAAGTCATACTTCAATCATAATAATTATAGTGTGAAGATGATATCAGAATTTAAGTACTGTTTTGGTTTGAACTTGAAATTGATGTTTTTGGATCATTATTTGAGTTTGATAACATTATTTAAATGTATAAATCCTAATAAAAATATTTTTTTGGAAAAAATGGTATGATCATGGATCCTTGATTAGTGTTAAATTTTTCCCAATCATTGGATCACTACTATAGGATTCTGGAGGCACTATAAAAATTGTGTGTATCAGTTCAGGAAAATTATAATAAATATATAATACCATATGTATTGAATGATTTTTTTGTGAGTCCATCAGTAGGATAAAATATTAAACATATTCTTCTCAATGAGGGAACATGATTTTTTTGTAATGACCTAAAAATTTATATATATTATTTATTTTCTCAAAAAAACATATGTGTCGTATTTACGAGTTATGTATAGTACCAAACACATGAACCACATAATATTAACCAATATCATATTATTATATTTATTTTGAATATTAAACTCAAAGAATAAAATTACCAAATTAAACAATAATTACTATAATTGGATAAAGAAATAGAAAAAATATGGATTGAATAGTAAAATTTGGCTCATCTTTATCTCCAAAATTATCACTCTCACGAACAAAATTATAAAAAAGTAATAGATCATTATTAATAAAATAAAAAGTTTTAAAATAGTGAACATAAAACATTGAGGGGAATTTAATTTAATTATTAATTAATAAAATATGATGCATTTATAGGAATTATAAAATTAATATGAAAATTTTCGATTGTAAAACTGACCATTGGAAAATTAATCTTGTAATTTTTATAGTAATTTTAACATTATAACAGTAAAATACCTAATAAAAATATATTTAAATGAAAATAATATATATGATAAACAAATTAAGAAAATATTAATATCAAAATACCATGAAATAATTTTTTAAATTAGAAAATCAAATAATTTATAAGTATATTTTTTTTAAAAAGGGTATTGAAATGGATTTGGTAATATAATTTTTAATAACATAAATTTCCTAAGTTATAATATTATTTAGATAAAATGAGTTTAATTTTTGAAATAAGCATTTTGTAATTCTATAACGATTAATTATTTATAACATTATGTGAAGCTACAATTTTTATCTAAATAGTTAAAATATAGTTTTTCAGAATACCTCATGTTTTAAGACATATTAAAGTTGTAATAATGATATAATATGTATTAAATTTTTTTTATAGATAAAAAAAGTTAAATAAAAAAAATAAACCTCATAAAAATAAAAATATATACAATTTATAAACCAAAAATTTAGTTTTAGATGACTAAAAATGTTAATTGTCCCATTAAAAAACAGCTCTTCATTTTTGTTATTTCCATTCACATAAACTAATAAATTAAGTATTAAAATGGTTAAAATTTCATAAAATAATTTATATTAAATAAAATATTCTTCATTTGATTACATATATAACTATTACTTGACTTAATTTCGATATAAGATAATTTATTCGGTATTTTAACATAAAATCATCAACATATTAAAGTATAAATACCGCATCTCCATTCATGTGGTAAAACACTTCCCACACACTTCTAAAAACCAAATATATATCCAATTCATTTCTATTAATCCTATTAGTATTTATGGTGTCTTTTTAGAGTCACATTACTCAGAGCCTTTAAGGATTTATAATCTAAAAAAGGAGAGGCATCATAAATAAGGTAATATCCACTTTTTCATTCATATCATTTTCGCCTTCTATTTTCCAATTATACCCCATGAATTTATACCAATGATTATATAATTATCTAATAAGTATTTGAAAATTCTATTAATTGTATTAATCTTATAGTAAAATGAAATTTATGATACGTACAGAATATAACTCTTTCACCCATCCCCCCTCTATATATCACATTAATGATTAGTTATACATTACAATTATTACATTGTCACTTCATTACATATCATCACATTCATGAATAGATAGAGTGACTAATATAGAATATATTAACATTATAATTTATTTTTTAAAATATTTTTGAGTTAATTATTCTAATTGATAAATAAAAAAGAATCAAAATAATGATATCAAATCGTGAATAGGAAAATTCTTATTAACATGCCCCAAAGACATTCCCTCTTGAAAATAAATTCTGATAAAATTTTATAATGATTATAATTGATCAATATTTAAGACAAATAACATGATATGAAAAAAAATTCATGTTCTAAAAAATATAATATTTGTATACAAAAATCATTATTATGAATAAGAATAATTGGAATAATGTTAGGGGACTCTCATACTCAACTCTTTATTTTGGGATTATCACCATTTTCTATTTATTTTAAACATTTTTTCTCCTCAGATACCATATAAATGTATTTTTAATCTTATTTAACATTTCTTTTCCAATATATATTCATGCTTCTAACATATTAAGATTATTTCTAGGCCCCTTATAATGTTTTTTAAAAAGGATTTTATTTTATACAATATCTCATTGATTAATCTTGAGTTGTTTCTTATTCTTAACATGAAATGAGATCATTTTATGATAATATTAACTATCCAAAAATATTGGTTCCTTCTTTATTTTTCAAATCTCCATGGTTATTCATTGAAATATTCTTTACATCATATTTATAAAATTTATTACAATACTATGGGTTTATTTCATTTTTATTACTATTATATTTTTCAATAATTTGTAGTGTGCATGATTATGAACATTTAATGATGTGATAGGTTGGATTTGAATTATATATCCCCCAAATTTATTGGTTAATGTAATATAACTGATCAAATTATGTTCATTATGAATTTTCATGATGATATCTTGGTTCAAATTTTATAAAATGATGGTTTTCACATATATGTTAGGTGTGAACAAGATGATAGCTTTCTTAAAAACATATATATGTGATATTGACAAAATTTTATAAAGTTTAATTATTAAGTATATTGCATATTCCATGTCTCCATAATAGTATTCACATGTTTTTAAGATGATGATATTTTTCTTTTGATATGATCATGATGAGTATGCTCACTCATTTAATATAATGATCCAGGCCTCATGTTGCTTTCCTATTATTCCTTCTCTTATAGGGATTATATCTCAACCATTCTTTGATTATGTCCTTAGGTTATTTCATTCCCTAAATATAATTTGAATGCTAATAGGAGGTCTATAATGAATTAATTAAATAATGTTTTTTGTTATATTTATGATTATTTTGTATAAAAACATCTCTTATGGTAATAAACATTTTGATTATAGAGTGTATTATTACTATGTTTATTATATTAGAAATGATATAATAATATATAATGAAAGTGTCGATTCAATATAGTTGGTATCAAGTAAAATATAAGTTATTTTTTAAAATTGGTTAGTAAAATAAACCATATTCTAAATTTTCTGATTCTGAATGTGAAGACATATAATTGATTTACATGTGTGAATAATAAATTTATTCATTCTTTATTAACTTATGTTTTTTCTACCCATTTCTATTTCAGAAAGAATATGGAATCAATTGAAACATCACTAATAATCCATTTTATAGAAATTGAAATGAATTTACAAATGAAACTACTTATATAATTGGTAGTCAAGTTATAAACCCCATGGTGGTACATACCTAGATATCATTGGTTATGTACAATAAATTGATCCATGTGGAAGGAAATCGTTATCTTAAGAATGAGAAATTGTCTATTTAATTCTATATATTCTAAATACCGCTAATTTTTATTAGACCCTATGATACCCATTTCATATAATAATAGGTCAATTCTATGGATGAAATTATTCACATGCTTCGTTATTCCAGAAATGAAAGAGTTACTATAGTTTTCTATCATTTATGAGGAGAATTTGATAAATGATAGAAATTTATCATGAATACAATGTTTAAGGATTATTTTGAATCTATGGAGTGGGAGGACTATATGAACATATTTCATAACAATTATTTTCCTTGAGATCCTTTCACCAAGATAGGGTGAGAATTTCAGGAGTTTATGAAAAAGGATGGTGAATCTGTCCGAACCTGTTAGAAAAATTCTCCAATGGTTATATGGAAATTCCTTGATACTTTTATCCATAATTACTACAAAATAGATAAATTGATTTATGTTTTAAAACAAAATATTTTCGAATATCTTGTTATCTGATATTTTAGAAGTTTTGGATAGGTGGTTTGAAGTTCTCTCAATCCAGAAATGGTGATACTAGAATAGTACCATGGACATGGGGATCCGAAATGAAGGATAGATTTCCATGATGGATGAAATAATGATAAATAAGGAAATAAGACCCATGCACAAACAATTCAATAATCTATAAATAATTACTATGGGAATATTCATAGAGGATTGAGAAAATTATTTAAGTATTGATGAAAATGGATTCAAGTGCATCAATTTTGAGGAGAGGTAAATAATACAATAAATATATTGGTGTAAAGGAAGGCACTAACCAATGAACTAGTCATGTTATAATTCTTCAACTTCATGGAATCTTGGAATAATAAAAGAAAGTGAACAAATCTAAGAGTCATTGTGTGTAATAAACATGTGCAAACACCTAATCCTAGGGAAAAATATAAATATTACACTATAACCACCAATATGGTGGAGAATGAAATCAAATTTATGTAAGATACAATACTATTCATACTAGAATTGAGATATTTCAATTTTATTTAGGGTTGAAACATTCCTTTAAATCCTATATGTTTGATAAAACTAATGGATCACTACCCAGATAATCTTAATAAGATATATATATTAAAACACCTAGTGGTATTATTATTGAAACCTATGTGTTTTACTCTTCCCTAGTTAGAGTATATGGAAAATTCTACTATATAATCTCGTAATCCTTTATTTAGTATAATTAGACACTATATTGGGCATATATAAGCACACATTATATATATATATATATCACATAAACTATCTAGAGAAAGAAATGTATTTCAATATCCCCAACCATCCCATGATCCAATATAAATGTAAATAAGGTTATTAATATCATTTATAAAATCACTAGAAGGTTTTGGTGTTGATACTTGAGTAATAATTATATCTTACTCAAATGGTTACATAAACTGAAATCATCAACCTTGGGAACATTCCCATTTTGATAGAGTATAAAGAAGTATTTTTTAAATAATGTTTTGGACTTCCCCTAGATCATGAGATAGAGTTATTGATAAAATATATACCAAGACCACGCCTAGATACAAGAGTCTATATTAGATTGAAAAGAAAACACTAGAGGAATAAATTGAAAAACTAGAAAAATACTTTTGTCAAAGGTTCCATTGGACCTTATCAATCACCTTGGGGTGCACTGGTATTCATTATCAAAAATAATGATGGATCAATGAAAATTTTCATTAGCTATCATGTTCTAAATAAAATCACAACAAAGAAAAAGTATTCACTAATAAGGATTGATAACATATTTGATCAATATATAGGATCTAAATACCTGTCAAAATTTAATCATTATTATGGATATCCCTAGATGAAGATGAAGAGATAATATACAAAAAATATATCCTTAAGTACATGGTATGGGTAATATAAGATCATATTGATTCCATTTATACTTAGAAATTCACCTAAAATCAATATAGACATGATTAATAGAGTCTTTAGATACAATTTTATTGACTATAATATAATTTACTCCATGAAAAAGTAAGATTATTATTAGAATCTAAGGATTTTACTCAAAACATTAATGATGTTGAATGTACACATTGGATTTGGAAAATGTGTCTTTTGGATGTTGAAAGTCATATTTTTCCGGAGTGTTATCATGAGATTATTGTTATCCTTGGATACTTTGATGAAAAAGGAGGTCACGAAAAGGGCTATAAATTTTTTTTAATAAATATCACATGTATATTAAAATAATTTGGGGAATATCGAAGATTTCACAGAAATTTAATAAATGTTCTAACTCACTAACCTATCATAGAAGGGAGTAATGTTTTTCCAAAATGATGAAAGTTAATAGAGGTTCAATGAGTTGAAAAATTGGAGAATCATTACACCTTTACTAACTTTAATCTCAATTTGTGGAGGGTTTTTTATATAAAACATTTCATTAAATAATTTTGGAGGTTTTATAATCATAAAAAATGAAATGGAGATATCCTATACATTACAAAAACTGAATAAAATAGTAATTACTACCTAAAACATGATATGGAATGGGTAGTTTTAATCATTTAATTGATTATTTTTAGGCATTACCTATTTTGAGAGATGTCTAACATATATATGAGTCACAAGAGTTTAATTTATAAATTCATACAAATGGATATGGACATTCATCAATGAGGATAATTAAAGTCAACCAAGGTTGATGATTTCGTAATTAACTATCATCCAAAAAAGGTGAATAGGGAAAATGATTCCCGTATTTGAAAGATAACTACTACCCTATCAGTGATGAAGATTTAATGAAATCCTAACTTCTTTTATATAAAAATTATGGATTTATAAATCATAAAGGTTTATAATATAGCTTATTTTTTTCAACTGATTTTCTAACCATATATCAAATAGAAGATAAAGGAGGAAAAAAGTGATGATTTGGATCATAAGTATATGTTAAGAGTAGTAAAAGAACTCAATATTTAATAATTAAACATCGATAAAGATGGAGTCACACTGTTTGAGATCAGAATATATGTGTTATTATAACCTAAGATAAAAATTTGGATATATGTTGATTTACATAACTTGTATTTCTCTATCCATATTGGATGTATAAATAATTATCCAAATAATTGATATAAGTTAGGGTGGGAAACATGAATAATGATATTTTTTATTACACATCAAAGTGATTTTTATGATATAAAGTTAAGTCATGGCATCATAATCCAAAGGGAATAATACCCCAATTACCCATACAATTATTAAAAAAGTAGAATATCACCCTATTATTTTTCAAGGGTATTATAAAGACATCCATTGGAAAAAAATACATATGTTTTGTGATGGATTGACTCATCCAGACTAGTCACTTAATTATTATTTGGAAATATTTAACACTTAAATCAATATTCCTATATATATATAAGGTAATTATCAAGGTTACGTGGTAAAAAACATTTGGTCATGTCTGGTCAATGTCCAAATTTAAACTCTACATTTTTTATGAGTCTTAAATCATATATGAATACAAAATTTTACTTCATTGTGACCTATCACCGTTATATTTTTTTAAAATTTGAATGATCTATTCAGATACTCTAAGACATTTTTAGAGAATGTGCAAAAAAATTAAAGTAGGTTGGGATCAAAGGAATCAAATGGTTGAGTTCTCTTAAAAAAATATTAGAGCTCATTTATTCATACATCCCCATATTACGATCAATAAGGGAAGATATATAGACCGACTATATGTTGGGAAAAATTTAGTGAACATAAGTGGATTAGGCCTGAACATTTGAGAGTGATAATAGAGACTATTTAAGGAATGAAAAAACCTAATAAATATTATCAAATTTTGTTGAATATTTATATTGAAAATACTAAAAGGTATATAGTTTTAAGACATTGGTAAATGGTGTTCCATTGAATTTTAGCCTGGAAGATATTCAGGTGGTTTGGAAAGAATAGAAATATTATCCCTACATGACATATCCCTTTGAGATCCTTGATCACATAGGTGTTGTGGTATACTAACTATCACTTCAACCAAACATGAATCATGATCATGATGTCTTTCACATAACTAGCCTAAATAATCACATACCCAAACCATCATAGGTATTAAATAAATAGGTGGTACAATTAGACCATGATGTCTCTAACGAGGAGAATTGGTGAAGATCCCTAACTATAGAGAAAAATTTCTATGAAATAAGACATATCACCTATTCAAAGTACATTTGTGGAACCACAGTTACAAAGAGAGAAAAAAAAGGAAACCTGGTGGGGAAATTAAATAATTTTTCCCTAATTTATTCTAAATTAAGTATATGACTTCAAATTTCAAGTACGAAGTTGAATAATGGGATAGATAACAATTTTATATGTTGTATTTCCCTTATGAATAAACACGTATGTTAAATTTAGTAATATATAATAGTATAAAGCACATGAAACAAAAAATAAGAACCAATAATACATTATTATATTCATTTCAAACATTTTATTTATAGAAAAAGTACCCATTAATACTAAAATTAGTAAAATGGGATAATAAAAGTAAAAAATAAAATTACTACAATATGAAATGTGGGTAGTTTTAATCTCCTTGAAGTACACAAAATAAACTTTAGTGGAAAAATTAAATAGAACATTATTAATGAAGTAGAAATTCTGAAAATGAAAAATATAGAAACCTAATAAGAATTTAAGTGAATGATTAATTAACGAAATAGTGGTTATTTATCAAAAGTATAAACCCGATATGACTATGGGAATAGTAAATATGACCATTTTAATGTTAATATAATAGTTAGAATAGTAATTTAAGCATTAGAATAGTATATAAATAAATAAATAATTTATAAATTCATGTAGATGGTATTTACTATGAAAAAAATAAAATAAAAAATATATTATAATATCAAAAAATAAGTATTTAAATTAAATACTGAAAGAAATCATAATTAAATTTTTGTATATTCTATTTAAATGTATTTTAAAAAACAAAAGGTTTCATGTTAATATATATAATTACTAATATATAAAAAATTTTATAAAGTGAATATAATTTTTTGGAATTAGTACATTTAAATTTTATAATAGTGAATTTGTAATAATTTTCTATGAGTCATAAATTTTTAGGTGAATAGTAAAAATAAAATTTTTTAAAATACAACATGGTTTATGACATAGTAATGACCTAATAATAACCTAATAACTGTTAAAATGGTTATCATAACCAAAAATTAATTTAATAAGATAACTCAGTCATTTAAAAACAATAAATTTAATTTGAAACCCAATAAAGTTGTTCCGAAAGGATTGAATTCTAAATTATTCAATTAAAAAGTGGTGTTTCCAATGTTCTTATTTCAATTTGTGTAAACTATGAATTTCAGTGTTAAAGGGGTTATAATGTCATAGAAACATGTCAATGAAATAAAATATTCTTCATAATGTAAAATATTTAACTATTAAATGTTTTACTTTTGAAATAGTCATTTTTCAACAATTCAATGCAAAATACCTATTTACTCAAGTATAAAGCCCTCACTCCCATCCCATAATTAATCAAATATCATAGACTTCTAAATGACCAAGAGATAAAAAAAAGTTCCATGTATTAATAAATTATATACCCTTTGGGATATTATGGATCCACATAATAACATGCCCTCAATTTTTTCAGATCAAATAAAAGGGAAAACATCATATATTTTGTAATCATGTCTTTTTCATACATCCCAACATTCACCATCTATTTTCTAATTCAACTAATATACTATACAATAACTGTTCCATAATTATTTTATCAGTTTATCAACATCATATTAATTGTATAAACCGACTCGAAAAATGTAATTTATTATATATACATAAAATAAATCAATCTCCACCACTTTTTTAATGTCTCGTTAATAGTCAGTTTAACTCAAACACAAGGATGTTGTCAACTATTTAAATATCACCAGCTATATTTATTTTCAATGTAGATTATATAAAATAAATAAAATGTTAAATTAATTTTTTTGATATTCTAGAGTTAATTTTTCTAAGTGATATATTATATAGAATCAATACCAATTTATAGAATAATAAATTGTAAAATTCAAATAAGAATGTCATAAAGCCAACACCTCTTCAGAAAAATCATAAAACATAAATTTCAAAAACTATAATTGATCAATAATGAAAAATTAATATAATATATTCATTTTTTCATGTTTTATTGATCATAATTTCTTAATACAAGAGGCTTGAACCAAAATAAATATAACGGGAGCTACGGTTCACGGAGTCTCAAATATAACTCTTTATTTTTTGTTTTATCACCTATTTAACTTTTTTCAATATTATTTTCCTCATATTCTTTCTGTATATTATTTTTCTCTTCTTTACATTTTCATTTACTATATATATTCATGATCCTATATTTTGGAGATGATTTTTAATCCAAATATAATGATTTTTAAAAAAAATTAATATCATAATCAATTTTTTTGATTCCTCTGGGATTTTTTCTAATATGTACCATGACACAAGATATTTTTATTCTAATATTTAATGTTTGAAAATAGGATTTCCATACTTATTCTAGGATCCGTTATTATTAACCACATAAATATTATTTAAAAATTTATTATTACACCCATTCTTTTCCAGGGGTTTATTTAATATTCATGATTGTTATATGTTTCCTTTCAGTGTGGAATCAGTACTGAAACATTTCCATATACCCACATTTTTAATCCATGGGTATAGGTTATACCCATTGTTTGATTAACCATGAGCTCCTTAGGTGTTGCAATTCCCTATACCCACAGTTTTGTAGAAACTGTGGGTATAGCCCATTGACAGTTCAACTTTCCCAGGGTTCTTGTAAACCGTGGGTATACATTTTTACAGAAGAAATTATATACCCATGGTTAAGTAAATTGTGGGTATAGAAAGGTTTCTTCACAGCACAGAAACCCACAATTCAACAAACTATGGGTATAGATAGTTTTGTAGAAGCATATAAACCCACAGGTTTTCAAACTGTTGGCATAGATGGTTTTCCAAAAAACAGTAGCTACCCACCTTGTTTTCACAGTGCTCTTACAAACTAGAATGAAAATCACTATGAAACCAAACCCCCTCCCCAGTTTCACAACCCCACTCTCCCATGGACACCCCCTGCTGCCACTCCCCTCCACCCTTGATAGACCCCCCAGCAGACCCCTCGCCCCATGAATACCCCCACACTCACACTATACATCCCCTACAGCCCCTCCCTTCCCCCTGGATAGACCCCCCCCAGCACACCCTCTCCCCTTTTCACACCCCCACTCTCCCCCTGTATACCCATTACACCCCCCTACACACCCCCTCCCCCTGGAACACCCCTAATCACCCCTGGAATGAACCCCATTGGACCCCTGGAAAGAACCCCCTTGCACACCCCTGGACACCCCCCCCCCCGCTGGACACCCCCGAGTACACCCCCACCCCCCCAACCCCCGGACACCCCCCCCCCTGGACACCCACCTGGACACCCCACGGGACCCCCGTGGTCACCCACCATGGACACCCCCCCACTGGAACCCCCTTGGACACCCCCCCTTGGACCCTCCTAGACACCCCTAGGATTCAAAATTTCATACTTGGGGATCAATTATCCAACCATGATACAGAACTATGTCGAGAAGATCAAATATTTCACACTTAGGAGTAAACACAAAATCATTTATTATATAGTCATGGTTCATGCCAAGTCAATTTGAATAAAAACACAACAAATGGTTACAAATGTCGTGCAAAAAATGGTATTAAATATCCAATACCTCCAGAATTTTATATTCACGTCAATATTGGTTGCAAGTCATGGAATCAGATCCATTGCATCAGCTATTGTTTTTATATGGTTCTCATCATAGCATGCATCCTTATCCGGCATACCAATACATGTCATCAAAATCCACAAATGACCGAAATGGAAAAACCATTAGGAAGCCAAACTCTCTTTTGAGCTCTTTCACCAGAATTTATTCACACCCCCCCCCCCCATTCACACTCCTAGACTACCCCTTGCACACTCCAAGATAACCCCCTTCCCTGCCACCTGCAAACTCCTAGATAGCCCCCATCCCCCTGCACCCCCAAAAACACTGCCCCCCCTCCACCCCCACACCCCTACACATATTCACTCCCCCACCTCCTGGGCAGCCCCCCTCCCCCTACACCCCCAACACCCAACCCCCTCCCTGCACACTTCTGGACTACCCCCCTCCCTCCCCCCTTCACACTCCAAGACAGCCCCCCTCCCTACCACTTGTACCCTCCTGGATAGCCCCCATACCCCTACACCCCACACACCCTCCCCCTCCCCCTTCCCACTGTGCCCCATGCACACTACCCCATACCCCATCCCCATTTACCACCCATCCTCCCTTCACCTATATATATTCACAGCCCCCCTACACCCCACAACCCCCTACCTTCCCCCTACACACTACACCCCCCAACACCCCCCACCCCCCCCCCCCCCCCTCCTCCTGGACATACCCCCCCCCCCTCACCATACACCCCCACCTTCTTACCTAGCACCCCCATACCTCTTCCCCAACACCCCCATGAATACTTGTAACACACCCCCCCCCCCGTCGCACCCTTCACACCCCCTGCAATCTTCCCCAGCACCATCCATTCCCCTGCAAACACCCCTTCCCTCTTCCCTAGTACCCCCCCCCCCCCCCCCGCAGACACCCTTACCCTCTTCCCCAGCACCCCCCCCCCCCTCTCTGTAACAAGTCTAGTAGTCTATATCAGGGAATCATTTCAATTATAATTCTAACCTTATGTTAACTAATTTGAATAATATACCCACAAATAACATTGAATGAGTAATAAAACCTATCCCATATTCGCAATAGCCTTGAGGTAGCTAATTTGAATTATATATCAACAAATAACATTTATTGAGTAATAAAACCAAGAATACATTTTCGAAACAAAGATTTAAAAATATGCTAGTCATGGATAAACATCAACCTCATTCAATATACCATAAATAATCCCAAATTATTGGAATCTAGTCAACAAAAACAACAACATAGACATGATTATATGGATGTATTTTAGGCATTCTAACAACATAATTAAAATACAATCTCATGTAGATTGTAATTTTTTTTTGAAAAACACAATTTGTAAAAATAAAATGTTTCTAATCAAAATAATTACATGTAAAGAAACCCAAAATTATATACAACAAGGACAAAACCATTTTCCAAGTTAATAACCGAACCATATTGAATCTTCCAAAAACATGGTCCTACAAAAAAAGGCATCTATAATTCAAAATTGAAAATTTATACGTCCAAAATTGAAGACTAAATAGAATCAGGTGGATCATATGATACTTCAGGTGACAAAACATATTTGAGATACATGCCTTCAATAGTGGATTCTGAACAATCCTACTATACTTTTGGTGTGTTTAGTGTTTTAGGGGAACTTATAGTATGCACAATGTAGCATTTTTCTTCCAGTTCCATTGAGCTATCATTGGCCATCACCAAATCATTAAATCCATTCTAGATTCAAGTATATCTCTTTACTACCTAGATTGCACTACCATCCCACCTCTCATATCATATTTTCCATGTCATCTTAGTAAAGACCCACTTTACACAAAAAATGACTATGGAAACACACATACATGCTATCAAAATTATGCAAGAAGTAAACTTGATTGGTAACCAGTAAAATGGTCATGCCTTTGGGAAGCCCCCTCACACATTCCTACCAAAAGAATAGAATGTATCTAAAATGATATATAATATTATTAAAATTTCAGTGTGGTCATCTACTGCACAAAAAAACATCATCAAGAGGGTAAATATCATGATCCTGATAAACTGCTCTAGAAAGTTGTATGTGCTATTTTTTCCAACATTGTGGTTGATGCCCAACTACCCAACTATGGCTGTAAGATCACCCCTATGAATCTCTAGGTTAAAATTCACATCATATCATATAGAAAATAATTTATGAAAATTTATTTTTTCAAAAATATTAATGAATTATAAATATTTAAAATTACCTAGATATTCTTCTTCAGGATGAAAAAATGATCAGCAGAGTGATTAACATGATCTCAGGAAAATGTGAGTAGAATGAATTTTAAAAAATTCTAGTATTTCCATCTTATGAAAACTGTACAGATGAAGCAATAAAAAAACATAAATGAGTATAAGAGAGCACCTGTAGAGAGAAATAGGAATGGATGGTAACAATATTTTTTTTTACCAAAACTTTTATCCAACACTAAAGAAAATCAAAGGCAACAATTCGAACCCAAACTACATAATAATGTTTCAAACCATAATTACCTAGAATTGATTTATATATTATTATTTTTAAAGGTGATACCCAAACAACTATTATTTTATATAAAGTTATATTAACAAGCAGTAGTAATATTACATTAAAGAGTACTGGAATAAATGGGGTTTTTTAAAAGTAACAATTGAGTTTGCAATGAAAAATTGCAATCAAAACAGTCATGTGTTATAGATTTTACAACATTATATGCTCTAATTACACACTAAATAGTAGTTTTAATTGAACCTGAAATATAATACAATTATATCTAAATAATAATAATTAAATTTGGACAGTTGAAAAAAAATTAAATAATAATACAATTACATCTAATCATGCCCGCACAATTAGGAAAAAATTAATACATTTATGGTCCAATAGTTGATGCTCAGTGATACCTGGATCATAGCCTAGGTAATGGGGTAAAGCAGGGTGGCATTCATGACATCCTGCTTCATCCTATAATCATATTCTATCTTCAGGATCTATAATTAAAAACACTAGAAATCATGAATAAATATTTAGAGGATTTATTTTACTAGCCTCAAGGTCGAGGTCGAGGTCGAGGTCGATGTCGAGGCTGAGGCTGAGGTGACGGTATAGACCTAAAATGAAAAACTTCGAACACCATATTGACTCATCAAGTCAAGGACGAGGATGAGGCTGAGGCTGAGGCGTCGGTATAAACCTATAATGAAAAAATCCCTACACCATATTGACTCATCAAATTCCACAAAATATTACACTTCCCAACCTGAGGACAACCAACATACCAATACAAAACCGAGACCCACCATGCTCCACTGTATGACTTCCAAACAATTAAAGGTCACCAACCACCCAGATATCCTACTACACAAAGGATGAACTAACCTATCGAAAATAATCAAGGGATTCACTATACCCTATATATAAACCCCAAATGAATACCTATCTCCATAATACACATATTCTAGTTCCCAAAAGATACACTAACACTACTTAGGGACACCTCCATATCGCTAGAGGTTGGAATAAATTAAAAGGGTTTAAAACTAAATAGTGTCAGGTGGTTTACCTGGTAGGAGTTTCAGATTAAAAATAGAATCCATGATGGGAATTCAACAATACCTACAGAGAAGTAGATCCCTTCCAAGATAACAGTTCTATTGAATTTATAGAAAATCATAAATATATAATCAATATGATCATGCATGTACCTTAAAGAATGTTTCAAATAATTTAAAAATCTATAAAATATGAGAAACTAAATAAAATCCACATGAATAAGAAATTAATAAACCAAACAGGACATAAAAATCCAAAAAGGTATCCCTAACCTGTAGAGACGCCTCTAGATCAACTCAGGATAGCCCCACTGAACTTGTTCTATGTGACTCTAATGGAAACAAAAATACCCTAACTAGACTCCATAAAATAGGCACCTAACAACAACCATGATCAATAAGACTACATATATCTAATTCATAACAACATACCTATCTAAAGAGCATATGATTTATGTCTACTACAGTGCATATGAATCGTATGAGTATATACATGTTCAGAAGGGGACCACCTAAGATGTCTTAACACGGTGGTGAATAAACAATTTTATTCATGATCAAGTCTACTCAACTAAATAAATATAATACAACAACTTAACAGTAATTTGACAATTATATAATAATAAGGGTAACTAATAAAGGTATTTATATATCAAAAACTAGCTATAAATAATAACACACAATGCTGAGAGGGTCCACACCAATATTATCTGATTTAGGCTAACATAAAGAATATGAGATGAGTGGGGTAGGGCTAATCAATGACCCATCCCCACAAACTAAGTGTATGTATTTTCTACCTATGGAAGTTATGTGAAGACCTCCATCACATGGAAAGATGAATGTGTATACTATATTCAGTACTCCAAGGTCCCATCACATTGGTGGAAAAGGGAAAGGGGTATATCTATACATGGTGTAATACATATCCCATTCAACTATATACATCAATGGCTAACACCCCATTTTATACATTATATAACAGAAATATACACACCCCTTATAGTGTAGTCACAAATCTATTTAAATATTATCCATTCTTAGGAATACATTACTAACTATATCAATTATCATGCTAAATAAAATAGGTAGAAATCATTCTCTACATATATAAATATAATATATTCTAAAACACACTTCAATTATAAAAATTTTTATGTTCAATATTAGAAATTACAGACATGATTTTATATCAAAAATTAACTATTATACTAGTATAATGAGATTTAATTTACTATTGAATAAGAACATTAGGACCAAATTTAGTAAAAAAATGGTAAAATAACATCTAATCAACCATGTCACTAGTTACAACATGACATATATATTTTTTAAAACATTTCATTTTATTTTTTATTTGGTTTTATTCTATCCATTATGGATTAGTTAATGTTGACTCGATTTGATTCAATTAAATAATGGTTGGTTCTAATCAATTCATGCCGGGTTACCATGAGTTTATGTATGTCATTTCTATTTGGATAGGTACAAGTTTGGTTGGGTTTTGTTCGGTTTTTTCATTCTACATGGATCAATTTTCATATAAATGCCAATCGGACCCAATATCCCTAAACATCAAGAATCAACCTAGAGAAAAACCCACAAAATGTGCTATATATAAAACAATAAAAATGTTTCACATTATAACAATAGACACGTTCCATGTAAAAGTTGTAAACATGTCCTATGGAAAAATAGTATACTTGGTATATACTAATGTGAATAAACATGCAATAAATGTAAATCATATTTCACATGCTCACTATGCACTATTATAACACCATGCGAGTATGATAATAATAACCAAGATGTTTACATATGAAAAATATATTAATCTATTCAAAAATAAAATTTAATAATACTATAATCCAACATGGATATCTTAAAAAAATAAAGAACAGGTATGAGATTTTAAATCCTTAAGACAAACTAGGTAGATTTCAATCGAATCTATAGTCATGACATGCACAACAATATCACACATGGTATAGACAACAAAAATGAGGCATAAAGAAAAAAAACTATCGTGTTTGGAAAAGTATCTAAACATTCCTAGTAATCAAAAGTATAGTGTAGTAATGTATTATTTATCTGAAATGGGTTGGTCAAGAAAAGTTAATCTGGGCTAATATATTTTAAATCACTACTTCATTAATTTAGGACTTCATCTTTAAGGAAAAACGTATCTCCTATATAACACATAAGTAAATTATTATTTTTTATAAGTGCCCATTACCTAAAAGAATGTTTGGAAACCAACATCCTCAATCACTATTTTTATAAGGTGTCACAACTCATATTTTAGAATACATTGGTTTAAGAGATAAGAAATGAAAGATAAAAAGGGGAAAAGGGGTGAGTTCCTTTACAAAAACATTTTGATAAAACACCTAAAAGAACGAGTTCATTTTTTTCTTTCAAATCACTATTTTTATAATAACTTTCGTAATCAAGCCTATAGTTTAACTAAATAATCATCGTAAACTAAAAATCTTCTTCAAAACATTTTAATTATGTCACACACAAGACTCTATATTAGAGAAAAACAAATATATTATTAATTAATACAAATGAATATCAATCACTATCGAGGTTGTTTAAAATCAACATCACCCTTTGAAATATATATATAATATCATAAGCATGGCATTATCAAGATACATGAACTATATGAAATAATCATTTAACTAATACCAATGAGTCATAATTTTTCCTATTCATTTATCCTAAAAAATATTAAGATCACAGACCAAGATCATAGGTGAAATTTCATACTCTAAGAAACCTTCAAAAATCACCTAAAATTTAACCAACCAAAGTATATCACTAAATAAACTCAATTATATAATAACTAAAATCAAGGAATAACTAATTACTATAGAAAACTAATGCAATCAACTTCAAAAAAATTAAACCAATGTTCCAAAAGCCTAAAGTACCAAATAACTACAATATATTATCCCATGATTTCACCCTAAAATCTAGAAAACCCTATGACAAAATATACCTTGGACACCTTCCATAAAAATTGAGGAAAATGGTTTGTAGTATACCCCCAGAAACCTCCTTTATACAATATAATAGATAACCCTTGATCCAAGATGAATTCCACAATGCTCAGGTAGGATTCACCAAACTATATTTAATTCATTAACAGAGATTAAAAGAAATGAAAAAACGAAGAGTTAAGTTCAATTGGAGGAATACTTTTTGAGGTCAGGAGGCTGAGGTAGGGAGGCAGAGGCCGGGAGGAGGCAGAGTCTGGTAGTGGGTGATGGGGGCAAGGAGGCAGAGATGGGGTCCATGAGGTAGAGTCGTAGGTGTCCATATACGCGGAGAAGGAGGAAAGAAGGAGGAGAGAGGGAGGTGGGGCTGATAGGCGGAGTTCAGGGCAGGAGGTTGTGGTTGGGGATGTGATGAGAGGGTGGAGAGGCTAGGTCTCGGGGGAGGCTTGGGGGAGGAAAGGGTGAATCAGGAAGTGATGACTGATAAAATCTTCAAATTGGGTTTAGAATATACATAGTTTTAACAAAACAGTGGGAATAAATGAAAATATACCACCAATACCCACTGATTTAAAAAATGTGGGTATAGATGTGTGGGTATTGACCCATTTATAGTAGTTAATGCATGATTATAAGAATGTAATGATGTAGATGGCATGATATGAGTTATATAATCCTCAATCACATTGTATAATGTGATATATATCATGAATTTATGTTTATTATATGTGAAATTGAAGCTTAGTTTGTTCAATTCTTATGAAATGATTATTTTTACCCATATGTTATGTGGGAACATGATGCCATATTTTTTCAGAACCTATGTATAGGATTTGGCCACAATGTTATGACATTCCCTTATTATGTATATTCCTTATTCAATATATCTTTAAAATGAGTCCATCATTTTTATAATGATGATACCTTTTTTATTATATGATATTTTTCAGGATTATATTCACCCATGTAATACATTTTTCATATATCATGTTCTTTCTCTATTATTCACCCCATTACATGGATTTTATATCACTGTTTCATTAATTTATTTCCTCAGATGACTTCATATTACAAAGATAATATAAAACAAAGTAGCTTGAATTAATTAAATAAAGATTTATGTTTTATGTATGATTATGTTATACAAACAGAATTCTAGCAATATATTATACCTTTAGATTATGGAATATAGTATTATGTCCTTTAAAAAATAAATAATGTAATAATATTTTATGAAAAATTCTAGTTAATATATGTATTGACTAAGGGCTAATACAAGAAAAAAATAATCAATGTGCACCATAATTCAACCCCTCCCTTAAGATGCTTACATAAAACATGGTCCAAACAATAATATCCCATTTTCTCACAAGATTAGAATTTTATTGCACCAAGAATCACATGAAGTAATGTTATAAACGCAAAAACCAATCCCCTTCAATTCATTATCTCTATTGTCAATATATTAATAAACTACCACTTTAATATTAAAATCTGTAATTTGATTTATGTTTTTCATTTTTCCTTTTTTGATAAAATAATTAAAAATAAATTAATGAATGGGGATTGTGGGAATTTTATCATTGGGTCATAGGTTGGATATTTTTAATTATATTTTTTTATCATTATTTTATTTATATAATATTATTAAATAATTTTTTACTATCAATATCATTTGAACACTACTAAAAAAATTATTATATATCAATTTTTGGTAATTATGTTAATTTATAATAATTATATCTGGTTTATAAATCAGTATCTCATGGTTTATAATATTGATCCTCTTGATGATAATTTCGAATCTCACAAGACATTTATATATTTCCTTTATCAATTGGATTGCACTTCATGTATTTTCTCTAATAATATTAGTGTCATATAATATTCCAAAACATTATTACTAAATACATAAAATTCTTTTAATATGTTTCTATAGATACTATATTATGAAAAAAAATCTTTTAACCTAAAATTATTATAGAACATACGTTATTTCTAGCATATGTACACTATTGTGATGTTTTATTTGGATCATTTTTTGGATCTAGTTCATGTCGGCGACATTATGGAATATATTATAAATTTATTCATATAAAAATAAAATTTCATTGAATCATTCTATACACATTAAAAAATATCCATGAAGGAATATTTATTTAATGCGAAAAAATTTACATTAGACTTTTAATGTGTTTTCTTCAGTAGCGGATATTTTATCCAAATCCCATTCAATATCTATTGTTCTAAATCAATTAGGCATGTTCATTTTTATTTATATCACAAAATATTAACCTTAATGTATTTAATATCTTTCATCAGTTATATCGTTTCATTCTCAATCATCTTCATTTAATCCCACAGTAGTTTTGGGTATTTAACTTCAAGGGTGTTAGAATTTTTTATGTCATCGCTTTTCATGAATTTTATTACTTATTGTGATACATGTGCCTCATTATATGGTATTTGATGTATCTTATCTTAAATTTATATTCTAAATATCAAACAATAATGTGATTGTTTAAACCATATCATGGGTTATGATAGTGTAAAACATGACATAGTGAGGGTCCCAATGATATGGTCTATTTCTAGGTAGTATATATATTATGCAATAATGTGAGGAAAATTATTTTTTTTAATATATAAGATATAATATTAGGTTTTATGCTCATGTGATGATCATTAAATAATACTTAATGTACAAAACTATTTTTTTAAATATTTATTATTTATGATTAAAAATCTAACAGAAGTTTTAACTTGTGAAATGATTATAAAATGTCTCAATTTGTGTAGAATATTTCAAAATTATTAGTTTATAAGGAGTGTCTAAAACACTCTTATTTCATGAAAAAAAAATTAAATGTATTTTAATAATTTTTATTGGTTTATATAAAAAATTAATATTTAAATAATTATTTTATTTAAAAGTTGGTATTTATGAATAAATAATTTATATTTATTTCTTTTAATAAAATAATTTTGGATTTTGGATTTGAATTTTATTTATAAAATCTTGATTGGATAAGTGTTTTGAAATTATTTTTTACTTTTTAATAAATTTTTAGGTGTTGAATAAAAAATGTTTTTCCACTAGGTAGCCTCAACTAAAGGGAAGTTGCACCAAATGTATAGATCAAAGAGAGATATACAGCCATGCGGGACTGCAGAGGATTCCACCCAACAAAAGTAACATGAGGTCGGCATGAGGAGCCTATACTGAGTGTGAAAAGTCCTAAGCCTGTGTCGACCGAGTGGTGCAGCTCAGCCTGTGTATGTTTGTTCATGTCTATCTATTATCCAAAAATATTATGTGATTTTTATATGATAATCACATGGATTTCATTATAAACCATGGTGGACCAAAAATTCATTTTCGATGTGTGACATAGTGATTTGTGATGTTGTTAATTTTTAGAAGGATGGAATCAACCCACCTCAACCCCACTATCCAACTCATGGACACAATACTCCAATATCCTCCCACATCTCATTCACTCGACATGGAACCACGGTTTGCCTACAATCACTAAAAATAACCATTTTTAACACCCAATGAATCTTAAGCTCAATTTTCTTCACTCTAATAAAGCCCCTGACCACCTGGGATTTCTACCATCATCCTGAATAACCTCTATTGAGGCTTCATCATGCCACTTTGAAGGAAGTATGACTCAAATGGATCGATGAATACCACCCTCTCTATAACTCAAGATACCTCTATGCTACTAATCCTTCCACTTGTAACCATCATGCGAAGCCATAAACCTCATGCACCATGAAAGAAACTTCACCAAACTTCTCCACACTGCATGTTTGAACAACTACAATATTTGGGTGTTTCAAGCCTCACACATCCAGTTCTTGCATGAGTATAAGATATATCTATAATAAAATTTTAAAAATAAATAATCGGTTGTATATATAGAGGCCAACTATGAATCTCCCAGCCTTTACAAAATGATGGTATTTCCTATAGAGGTGGGGGTTGGACACCCACCTTGAGGGGGAGAGGTTGAATCTGGGATGCTTGTTGCGTCTTTCATATTTTATATTTTGTTCGTCTATTTTAATGATTTATTTAGTTTTCTACATCATGTATTTTAATTTAATTTATTCATTATATGACTCATTTATTTTTCTTCCAATTATTGTACCCTCTATTCTTTTTCTTCTTATTCTTATTCTTATTCTTCCACTATTTTGTTTTCTTCTTCATATTCTATCCATTTACTTTTCATAAATTTAATTTTTTTTATTTTAATTTTATTTTTTCCTTCATTGTTTTATTATATTACATTTATTATTATTCTTTTTTATCTTTATTTCTTCATTTCATGATGTAAATACCTTACATGTCATGAATTTTCCATTGTTAACAATTATAATCATGATAACGAGTAGCTGACATGAGGAATATCATAGGGGATATATATGGTTTCTGAACCCATGTCCATATTTTAATTCTACTTTTCTTTATTCTATGGATGATTAACTGTGAGTGTAATCCTCATAGTAGTTACCTAATGTTTATCTTATTATTATATAAGTATTATCCATTGGATGAGGAGGTGTATTTGGAGTTTGATAGGGAGTTCATAAGTACTATTTTCATTTAAAATATGGGTAGACTAATGTGTGTGCACATATAGTGGATTGTGCGCACTAAGTAGATTTAAAATCGGACAATAAAGTTTCCCCTTGGAAAACTCCATCACCCAAACTTCATTTCTTTTTGAAAATAATTTTTTTGTATTATATAGTAGTTTAAATTACACGTTAATTTCATTTTAGTTTTTCATTTTATTTATTTCTAAAAACACAAAAATAATAATTCATTAAATTCATAAATAATTTTAAAATAATTAGATTTGGTGTAATTAGAATAATATTGTAATCAATTTAGAACCTCCTCTTTAGATAGGCCCTTGGTCATCCATTGTGCGGCACTAGGAAACAAATAGAAATTATTTTTTACATTCCCTAGAAAGGTGTGAATACAAAATAGTTCTTTTTATAGGGATTTAATCATTATATTTGTTTATTTATTTTTCTTTTTTTATGTTTTAGATATATTTTTATTTTTTTCTAAATAAAAACAACAATAAAAAATTGTTATATTATTTTTCCCTTGACCTATTCACATTTGAATTATTAGGCCTTGGTAGACTACTCACATGTGTCAGAAAAACAATAACAATAAACTATTCATTATAAATGTTAGATGGAATTTTTTTTTAAAGAATATAAAAAATAACATGAAAATTACAAAGGGGGTTTTAATATATTAATGCATTAATGGAGAAGTCATAACCCTTGAAAGAAGTTGAGGTGGCCAAGGAGTAAGTGCCACTGGTTTTCCCAAATTAAAATGAATACATATAAGAATTGTATTACAAAATCAATGAATTTATACAACTAAACCACTTTTAAAATTAGATCCAAGATGACCATGATGAGCTTGAGTGGATCTATGATGATGAATACTTGCCTACTGGGCTATGTGAGGGAGGTCAAAAAATCAGGATTACATCCGGAATAAGTATGTGGTACATAATGATCCCCAAATTCCATAAAAAGTAATATAGATAGACCTATTACATATATCTATATCCTTAGAAGAGGACACCACCCATATGGGGAATTTTTCAGAAAATATGGAGGAGACTGACTACCTGCCTCCATCCACTAACAGTCACTTTCACGGGGAACTTACCTTTGATGAAGTGATTAAACAAGAACTAAATCAAGGAGTTGATGTTGTTTTTAAAACATTATTTTATATTTTTATTGAATATTATTTTACTATCAATCATAACTAATTTTAATATTAAAATTCATTCAATCCATATTATCTCTTAGAGGAAGATGAAGAAACCGAACCTACACCTAGTGAGGAACACATAGAGCTCCAAGATTTTGATGAACAATGATTAGTGGAATCCCATGAATAAACCCCTATTGTTGATACAATGAAAACCAGGAGATAGGATTCCCATGTAAATGGGGGAATTTTGATATTCATTATTAAAGTTTAATTTCAGTCTAAATAAAAAAACATTCTAACCCCACATTTGAGGATTCAATCGAAGTATTCCATTTTGAGCTCGCATATGAAAATCAAGAGATTCCTGCACAAGTAGCATCCATTAAGGGGTAAGATCACATCATCCCACTGCCTCCATGAGATTTATAGATAATGTGAAGGAGATGGATTTTGAATACTCTATCCATGTATAATTCCCCACCAACAAAAAGGTAGTGGAAGTTGAGGAAAACAACATTTGGTGGTAGAAATCCAAGAAATTTATCACCCCATCAGATTATGGATAAATTTTGGGACTATAAATTTATATTTAGTCAAAAACCAAGGGTCCACTTGGGGTATTAAACCATTTTTTATTTTTTTTATTTGATATCTAGGAATTTATATTTCAATTTCATTCTATGTAATTATCATGCATCCCCACTCTCTCGATTATTTTATGATTTAATTCCATGGTCCTCGTACTTACAAGAGTAGTATTATTTTGTAGGTCGATACACAAAGAACCATTTGTAATTTGGAATAAACCTTTGAAACTATAAGTAATATATGTCATGAATTGAATTGACACCATGAAAGTGTTGCATAATTGGGCTATGAAATGATAATTCATGTCATGAAATCAATTCACATCCCGAATTAAAGAAGAGCCTATATAATTATAATTTAATATTTATTTAAAAATGGAGTTAAATTCAATGTTTATCTTTTAATACCCCTAAATTAATGTAAAAACAACAAGTATTAGTGATTTAACAAAAACATAATACCCTTTATTAAATTATTTTCTTTACATGACTTTTCCAGGAGACAAGATTTTTTTGGAATCCTATGATTCCATGCTTTATAATTCAATTATAGTAATATTAGATGAGTAAAATGGGAAATTTAATGATTAGGGTGAAGTAAAGATAATAAAATAACGACTCATAATTATATAGAATTAATTTATTTATGTAATTGAAATTTACAAACATTTTTCAAATCATTATTTTCTTAATTTTTTAAATAGATTTTTTTATTTTTCATTCCATGAGTGATTTTACAAAATCATAAGTCTCATTCCAGAGAGAATTTATGGAACAAATTTTTTCTTTTGTTATCTTGATCATATTTCTTGACTGATCTTGGGTAATGAAACCTGCAATAATTTTCATAGAAACTGGTCAAAATGATGATTTAAAAAACACATTTAAATTTATTGAGACATTTATTTTGAAAAGACCTTATATTTGAGACTATCTTATAAAACTATCCACGTCTAGCCCATATAGACCATTGATAAAATCGTTAGTAATTAGCCTTGTTTCAGTCCATTTTTATCCATTCCAACAATAATCCTAGTATTTTCAGGATATTTTAATGTTTAAGTGTAGGGGATGAGGGAAATTATGGTTGAAGGGATGATTTAAATGGCAAGGAAATAGTGTGGGGTGATAATTAATTTAAAAAAAACTATTGAGAAATTAAAAAATAATTTAAAAAAATATATCCAAAAGTGTGGTGGATTTCAGATTCATTCTAAACATAACTATTGAAATGGTAAGAAAATAAAAACAAAGTTCTTTAGAAATCAACTATCAATGTATAGAAAACTTCAATAAAGAGGACATCATTCATTACGTATTAACTATTATTGAAGTTTATTCTGAGTTCGGGGATATTTGGAGTTACTACTTCGATTGATAGAATGTCATTACAGTTTCAATTTCAATATAATGCATTGTACTTTAAAAATAAATGCCTCCTCCATGAGTATTAATTTTTATTAAATCAATTTCTTTGAATAGTAAGCCTAAGATTAATTTGAACCTTTATTTATTTAAAATTTTCATAATGTTAACATTAGTGCCCAGTACTTTTCAATTTTTATATTTTATACTTGAGGATGATCCTATTTTAAGTGTAAGGGTGTTTGGAACACTCATATTTTATGCAAATTTTTTAATCATATTCTAATGATTTTTAGTTTTTTTTATGGAAAATCCCATATAATTCAATGTTTTATTTTAAAATGAGTATTGATTAATATAAAATTAATGTTTGTTTTGTTTAAAAAAAATTATTTTTGGATTTGAATTTTATTTACGAAATCTTGATTGGTTGTTAAGTGTTTAGAGATTATTTATATATTGTTTATACTTTTTAGGTGTTTAATAAGAAAATTCATGCAACCAAGTAGCCTAAACTCAAGGAAGTCCATGCCACATAGTTGGCTGAATGAGATCTAGCTAACCATGCAAACCAAGGAGGATACCCTGAAGGGATGGAGTTTGAGGCCCATAGGTGGATCTCATGGAGAGTTTGCATGGTCCTAAGCCAACATAGACCGAGTGGTGTGACTTGGCCCATCTAATTGCATACTTGTGTATGAAGGATCCCACCTTAGTATAGGATTTTATGTTGAGAGTCACAGGGGTTTCATTATAAAATATTTTATCCCATGACATCATTTTTGATGTAGGATTCAATGATACATGTTATAATTCATTTTTATTAGAAATATATTATCCTACCTCAACCCGCTCTCCCACTATTGGACATGTGCTGCCACTATCCTCCACCATCTCCTCCACCCAATGTTGGTTTGTTACTACTTAATGTCACCCAATATAACTATTTACAACATCTATAGAATCCCACGTTTGACCTCATTCACCCCAATTAATCCCCTAGCAACATAGGATATCTTCAATCATTCTAAAAGCCCTCCATGAGGGCTTCTTCCTACAACTTCAATAGATGGATGACTCGGAAGGCTTGAAGAAGAACACCACTATCGCACCTCAAGTTCTCTTTTAACTACTATTTATGTCACATAGAACCTCCATGTCCAGTGATTCAGACCATGTTCTATAAAGGCAGCATCACCATGTTGGTCCATAATGTATGTTTTAACACCTAATATATTCAAGTGTGTCTAACCTCACACGATCGAGTCTTGATGAAGTTTAAAATATATCTATATTAAAACATTAAATGTTGATAATCCAATGGATATATATAGTTTTAGTATGATTCTTTCTAACTCTATCAAAGTAGGTTCTTTCCAACTAAGTAGGGGAGTTATACACCCACCATGATGAGGAGAGGCCAAATCTCGGTTTCTAACAACTACTTTCATTTTTTTCTTTCCTTAATTTAATTTGAATTTTTATTTTTAGATCTATTCTTAATGAATTTTAGTTTAGTATATTAAATATCTAATTAATGAATTTTCCTTCCATGTTTTCCATCGCCTATTATTTTTCTTTGTCTTTACCTTCTTCTTCTTCATCTTTTAATACTATTTTTTTATTTTTTTATTCTTAGTCTATCCATTTATTTTTATTTTAAATTTATTTTCTTTTATTTTATTTTCCTTCACAATAATCATTGTTCGATTTTATTATTTTTATTATTATCATCATCATTTTTCATTGTTTATTTCTTAAAATTAATACATTGCATGTCATGAATTCTTTCACTATGAACTATTGGGATAATATTAATGAGTAAATGACCCAAGGAATATCCTAGGAGATAAATTTAGTTCTTGAAAATGATTCCTTGTTTAATTCTGCTATGGTTTAATATATGGATGATAAGAATTGTGTTTAATCCTCAACATATATATCTAAATTTTAACTTCGTATTCTACACCATTATCCATCGGTGGAGGTGATTAAAGTGGAGTGTGCTTAGTGGTTGTTAAATATGTCTTTAATTAATAATTAAGCTAGATTGGGTGTGGACACATAAGGTGGAGTTTTCTTAATAAGTATATTTCAAATGGACTAATGATGTTTCTTCCTAGAAAACTCTATTAGGATAACTTCATTTCGTTTCTATTATAATTTTTTTCATTTCATTATAATTTTAGAATTTAATGTTAATTTCAATTTATTTATTCATTTCATTTATTTCCAAAAACCCAAAACTTATAACTTATTTATTTTATAAATAATTAAAACAACTAAAATATTTATATTTATATGAATTATTATATATCAATAATTGTGATGCTTCTCAATTGAGATGACATTGTTCGGACACTATGATATACTAGTAAACAATTAAAAATTTTCTTTTTTCCATGCCTCATGATAAGAATATGTTTGTGCACCAACAATATCTATATAAATATAATCATAGATTATGAACACTTGAGAGAAACTATAACTAATTCACTTAAAATACTTATACCTAAAAATCTATATATATATATCTCTCTCTTTCTATCTCTAAAAATAATATTCTAGAAACTGTGAGGAAGAAATAATAATTAACATGTGTTGGGAGAATCAAAATTAACAAGGATGTCATATAAAGAATGATTTTATCAATTTATAACTCTCAAAATCACGTCAAATAGTATGGACTGACCATATCAATAAAAACATTGTTTTATTTGTTTATTTATTTTATTTACTACAATATGAAAGGATATATCTTTGGTCAATATGGTTTTTGTTTTTTATTTTCTTTTGAACGTAGATTAGTTTTATCCCCATGAAAACACATTGATGGTGTTAAGAAAACTCATATATCATTTTTATTGATGTTTTAAAAATATTAATAATCTAGAGAAATTGGATTTTCTAAAACCATAATAAATGTTTTCATAAATGATTATGGTTTATGAATTTATCCAAACCATAACATGTTTTAAGGTTAAATTGATCATGATTTTTTAATTTCTATAAAATGATTTCATGGTCTATGAAAAATGAGTGTGGAAGAGTCTATTTAGTAGAATAGAATCATAAATCAAAATTTACTACATCACGGTTTGGTAAAAATAGAACACACGAATTCTATTAAAATTTAATTTCCTTAAGAAAACAAAAACATTGTTGAGATACACTATGTCATGGTTTACATGATTTTATATCAAACTTTTATTCATAAAAATAGCTTGGATGAACAAAATCGTTTTGGTTTTTCAATTTGATAACACTTTCATGTAAGAAAAATATATCATGGTTTCTGTTAAAAATACAAATGGTGTTTAAATTTTAATGAATAATTAATTTTTTTAATTGTATCGAAAACATTCACTAGCGCATGACCTCTTAGCCCACATTGAATCTAATGGGGGATTTAAAAAATATGTGATATATTTTTAATGTGGATTTTACATTGTGAATTTTTAAAGCAAATATAAATAGCATATAAGGTGAAATATATAAGTTTAAATATTGACAGATGGATTTTTCATAACATAGAATATTAAATTTTAATAATAAATTATTTATGTATAATTTTCTTGAACCATGTTAAGAGATGTTTTAGTCGATTTTATCAAACGTTTAAATAAATGTGAAATACATGATATTTAGTTTTTAGAGAATGTTTTCATAAACATAAATTTTTTAAATGATTGTAATTTTTTTCTAATTATATTATATTTTAAAATATCAATGATTTTATGATGGATGCCATGTAAATAATTAAATATATAGATTTTATATTTTTGATATGGAAATAAAATATTTATACTTATATGATTTATAATGTATATAATATCATGATTACATTACAATGTGTTTATAATTTACATTATTAAGGAAATGTTCATTAACTTATATCTCATATTAAAAATTATGAACACTTCATTTTTTAGTTTTTTCATGTGTTATTTATTTATGAATATAAAGCATTAATTTTATTAATGGAAATATTCTTTATTATCAATTTGAAATGTAGATTTTATAATTTTTTTATGATTTATTAAAGGATTTTCATTCTAGGTTTGAAAAAAGATTTTGTTTTTTTAACCATGATTTTGATTTATTTGTTTTCTATGAACATAAATTCAACTACTGATTATAATTCATACATATTATGTGTTTTCATTGTATTTTAATTAAGGTATCTATTGATTATTTATCAATGGATATGGTGACTTTGGGTCAGGAGTTTCATTATAATATGATATGATGATTTATCTAAAAAGTTCGGTCTTAATTGCAAGTCACAAAATTCTTATTCTTACAATGATTTTGAAATTGTATGATTCTATACTTTTACATGAAATGAATTCATGTTCAATATAAATGAGATACATTTGGATATGTGTAAATAAAATTTGACTTTACATTTGAGTATATAACACAAATCATGAGTCTTATAAAGAGTTATTAATTAATATATTTTAAACATAGTAATTTTTTAAACGTATAAGAAAACTAAAAAAATAATTCAATAGAATCATGTGTGTATAAAAGATAAGTTATGAGGTTGTATAGTAAGCTTTAATCCCCTTGAGAAAAATAAGTGTTTTATTTCTTCTAAATAAATCACATTTCATGGTTTTGATCATCCAACATGGTGGGTTCATGCCACCGATGAGTACCTATGTGTTTTATTTTTTAAGACATGGTGGTAATGGATATGCCAAAGAGTTAAATAACTACATAAAAATATGATCTTTGGTTACACTTCTCTGGGAAACTATATGAAATAGGATACTATTTGAATATTGTAAGGATTATCCATAAAATGGATTTTTAAAATTAGTTTTCTTTTTAACAACCCAAAACTAAAATATGATATGACTGATATAAGGGAATACATAAATAGATATGTTTTGAGAGGAACACTATAGTGGACTCAAATAATAGTTAAATAAGTATATTTTCTGACTAATTTATATTATGTTATTGTAAAAGGGGTTTTAATTTTTGTAAAAAAACAATAGTACCATTATTTTATATAAAATGATGGGTACCTCCATATTGTAATGGTAAAAGTCCCATTATGTGAACTATCACAACAGCCAAGTATTTCTCCATGTTACCAATCCACTTTTACCATGTCACAAAGTATTCATCATGGGTAATGTGTGAAAGTGTCTGGGAACACCCTATACCACTAGCACCATAACACTATAACACCTTCCACTTGTTTGTTTCATGCTTACATGTGGGCGCCTATGAGAAATAACTTATTTTTTCAGGGACTGAGTTCCAAAATAAAAACATTTTACAATAAGTACACCATGGGGTCTTTATTTGAGTATATGGGGACACATGAAGAGGGATGTGTTGAGAGAACAAATATTTATACACCATAGTCCCTAAAGCCCCTTCATAGAGATTAATTAAGCCTAAAACATAAGGTAATTAACCAAGAAATAAGGTAATTATGTTACCCAATGTTTTATAAAATTAAATCGATTTCATTAGAACAATTATTTCTTAATTATCTTAAAATTTAAAAATGGAAACCTCGTCATATGACACACCACGGATCCACCCACCCAAGTAATCTACAAAGGACTCCACACTTAGATGAATCCTTGTTTAGACCTGCTCACTAGAATGAACACCTCAACTTACCATCTACCAAGGTCTCCACCTCAAAATATTCTATAGATGAGGGAATCTTCATCCTCATATCCAGACTTGGTTGAAGAATTCACCCAAACTCTAACTAGGAACCCATATTTTCCTATGAACCTACAGTAGGGAGAACCTTCACCTTGGTCCCCTTTAAATAAAACCTTCTCCCTAGAATTTAATAGGGAGAACCTTCATCAAGGTCCCCACTAGGGTGAACCTTTAAACATTTCATTATTAATGGTCACCCAATATTTCCAAAAATCCTAAATGGGTTTCATCTTCATCCAAGTCATTTACCTAGGGGCCTACATATATAGGTACCCTCCATATCCTTTTAAATTTCATGATTAGGTCATTCACACCAAATTTCACCCCATAAATCATGTTTTATCTTGATAAAATGAATCTCATTATTATTATCCCAAAGTGGTGATACCCATAAAGGGTTAAAGTATTTATCCCCATGATAATAAGGGTATTTATCATGATGGAACCAGTGAAACCTCTCCTAGATCAGGCTACCCTTCTTGGTTAGACTTTTCCTTCCACTGATCATCTTAGTTTCTTAGTCAATCCATCTCTTCCATTCAAAGGGTTGGAGAGAGATAAAGGGTCTCTTTCATGGATTTTTAACAAACATCTTCCTTATTTAGAAATATTATTTTTGCGTTCAGTAATCCTTCATAGTCAAATCACAATAAAATGGAAAGTGTACATCCATACATCAAGGTAACATATTCATAGGAATCACACATACACCTTTTTCTTCATTTTATCACCTAGTAATCCCATACATAAGATTGAATAACCTTCTCATTTGGGAAATACTCTCTATCGGTCTAGTCATCATTTCTGGACAATTCACCAATTAAGATTAAGTATATGTATATGTGGGTAGAATATTTAGTTGTAATCAACATTCATTTCCACATGATTGATTTCATAACAAAGATATGTTTGTGATTTTTACAAATTATTATTGACCCATAATCCCTACTCAATCATAATTAATTTTCAATTTAAAAAAATACGCATGTCACATATTGTAAAACTACCCAATAATGTCATTTTCACATAATGTCTAATTGCATGGTGTAGTCTTATCACATGACCCTAATATGTGCAAATTGGAGTATATGAGACTTGATTACTCTTAATAATGATACGTAGGAAATCTCTTTGAGTTTCAGACTATAAATCAAAAAAAAAGATAACCCTTTTCAATCCATATTCAAATGAACATATTATTAATTAGTAATATTCCCTAAGACCTAACTCTTCTTAAATGGGCCATGTTCCATAAAAAAGAAAAAAATGGGATACCCATTCATAATTCAAAGATCAACCATTATCGGGAATATTTATCTTAATAGTATACTCTGTAGATAATTTTACGGCATATAATTTTTCATGTATAGATGAATTTAAAAGGAAAAAAATGTTATTTGATATATGTATTTAAAAACAATAACATTTCTCATTAAGAGACACCAAATTTCATGGGTTCTAATTCCCTTCTTACATATATGTACGAATCCCTTCTCACTGACCTCATCTCAACTCCACAACATCTATAACCTCCATATATGTCAATAAATTCAAGACAGATGAAATGTGAGGATTTAAAATATATCAACAATAACCAATAAGATAAATATGGTGAAGTTATCATATATAAAGATGTTTACATTGACATATAACTCTAATTGAGAGCTTACATGGTGGTAACCCTAATAACACATGGATTTTGAAAATACTCATGAACATAATTAAAATCAAATTAAATTTCCTATAGTGTAGAATAATTACCCCAAAAGGGTGAGAGGTCCCTAAACATCATCATCTTGACCAATGTATAATTAAAGCCCCATGGGTGATTCCCTGGTGATTAATTACCATTAAAATGTTGGTTCTCATCAAAAAAATGTAGTCACATTGTGTATCAAAAACAAAATGATGAACCCATTGTGATATCCTCAGTATATAGTGTTCACTAACAATGTAATTTTATGCATCAATAATAACCTTCTAAAATGAAAAACCCAGCGAGTGATGTATATTGATAAAAATAGAGAAATAGTAGTGAATATTTTACTATGTGAGTGATTGATAAACAATTCATTTCCTATGGTTATATATTAATAATTTGTTATATGTGTTTGTTAATTTTTTTATGACAATAAAGACTTTTATGAACATAAGTGAGTTTCAAGGAGTTCCATTGCATCTGAATAGAAAAATATAGGCATACCTCATCTAATATCAACTGTCACAACCCATCCTAGAGGGGACCATACCATGACTACCCCAAGGCTTCCTCTGATAGGCTAGGAGATTGTTTCTAGCACTGAGTAAGAAAATCCCACAAATGGGAGGCATTTGGATAAGTGCATGTACACAGGAACACATCTCCAATCTTAGAAATGATTAAATGTAAAAACCCCTAGTAAATAATGCTGGAATACACTAACATATCAACAATGGGGTATGATATCTATAAACTAGAAAGTAAACAATTCCAGAATATAGGGTCATCTAAAAATAAGTCCATAAATTGAATGAAAAAGATCTTGAAACTCATCCACATAAATCCCTAACTAAAGTATAGGTGTGTGATATTTGTCTTAAGTTATTGGATAAAACCTCGTCTGTATGATCTCTCTAAGAACCACCTAGTCCTGGTCCACTTGGAAATCCATAAAATCATCTATCGTCCACACAAGACATGACATGTGTGGTTAAATCCCATCTATGGGTGAGTAAAACAATACTCAGAAGAAAAACTTGGAACCAAAAATGAAAAGAAACAAAGGAAATACTATAATGTTATAGTAATGTCGTCTCTACATTGGTATATATATGAAACACATATACCAAGGATGTCTAGGTATACTCATAAATGGCCAAAAAGTGAAGAGGTATGTCACAACCAAGCACTGCCACAAGATTCTGCTCGGGGCATTGTTGTTCTGAAATGTAACGTCTCGACCTAGGTTCCACGTGACAGTTCCCTAAGGCAGTTCCCCACATGACATCAAGCATGCTTTAATGTATGCTCTAGGTTTTTGACTAGTAGTGAGTGTCTTATAAGTTATTCATGGGTAGACTAGACCCTCATTTATCTTATTAAAACACCAATGGAAATAAATAAACAAAAGGATAAGCATATATGAACGAAACAATTCTCATGTCACAAGATAACATAACATGACATACAATACTCAACTGTATGGGAAATCATTCTATGCAATTATAAGTTTAAAGTTTCCATAAAGTAACTAAAAATGCATACATTGCGACTCCCCATATGGTTCATGAATCATGTTCAGTTCCCTTTTACATGATCCATCACCAATAACCACCTATCCTGGGGCCTTTTCCATTATCTCGTCTAGTAATAAAATAATCCATTTGGTCACCAATCAGGCAACCCGAATAGGGTGCGAGTACAACTCAGTAGTCCACCACCAATGGTGTCTAAACAAAGTCTAGTAAAAAATATAGTTCACGAAGTTCTATAAAGAAATAATTACCATGAAATAATACATAGTTTATCTCATTTTCATTTATTCTTCACTAACAACATTAACTCTACTGTACACAAGGATACACAGACCTAAATAAAAACATCATCTCATACCATATCGTGAAGTGTTCCCTATGTAATACCATATTTTAGTACCTTCTTCTAGCCAAATCTTGAAGTATTCAAGGTGATATGATATCTTAGTACCTAATTTGACTCATGTCAGAGTCGAATACTCTCATGTGAGGCCATAACTTAGAGTTTCATTATTTACATTCTTTAATTTCACATTTATAATACACATTACCAAAAATACCAATATCACAAACGAAATTAATATGACCATGTTACCATGATAACTCTTTATTAAAATGACCATGTTTCAATTATCTTTACTAATAAGTATAATGACCATGTTACCATGAATAATTTTCTATTTAGAATGACCATGTCTCTATTCTCTTTACACATAAGTATGAAGACTGTGTCACAATTTTCACTACTCAATTTAGAATGACCATATTCCCAGTCTTCATCAAATAAATAATTTTCTAATTAATTATCCAACCCAATCCTATTAGAAATTCAACAATTAGTTAAACACATCCATTCCATTAGTTAACTCAATAATTAACTAATTGCTTCAAAAAAATAATTAATTCATCAATTAATTAATCTATACTACAATTCATATTCAATAATTAATTTTACAGAATTAATTATCTCATTCTATTCTCATTTTTTTATAATTAATCCCACAATTAATTATCTAAATCACATTATCAATGGCACATAATTAATCCACAATTAATAATCTTGACTTATCAATTTCAAAATGTCTTAATTAAACACCTGGTTAATTATATATTGTAAAAAACCTTCCTTATATAATAAATTCCTAAACATAATAATCTAATAGGGATTCCCCTTAGTCTCATGATTAATTCCCCAATTAATGACATATTTCAACAAAGATTCAATAAAACAATTGGTCAATATAATTAATCCAATTCAAAAAAAAATAAATTGCTAAAAGATGATTGGAATTAAACAATCTAGAATATACATATCAAATCCATGAATATGATAATTATATTTAGACCACATACCTCTACTCATTCATGGATGGTTTCCCAACAGAAATCTCCGAAATCCGAACAGCACAGTGACGTTTATATTAGTTCCTGATCTAAATCCTTAAACTGAAATCAAGATAAAATGCATCACTATATCATAAATATAGATATTGATCCAAAATACTAGACATATTTCTCACCAAATAGGATTACATCCATGTAAATATATGACATCATCCATGAAAAGGACAAGGAAAGATAGAAGACAGAATAGGAGAAGCATCAGGATGAAATCCAGTTACTGGGAGAAGATAAGATCTTCAATTAGGGATTTTGATCTCAATGAATGGTATTAATGAATCCTTTTAATCCCTATGAGTTGATGGGAAAACCTTACTTTACCCTATGGAAATTAAAATCCCATGTTAGGGTCACTTAGGAGGTGTAACGGGTCATTAAAGGTTGAAAATGACTGAGATCCACAATTTTAGGATCTCATTGTCATCCATCGCACAGTTTAGTCGCATGGTTAGACAAACCATGCACTAACCATGAATTAGAAACTAATTCAAGGAGGAACGTTTCATGGCTACCTTTCAAGGCCTATCAATCCGTGCTTTAGTCATGCCGAAGCTACTGCCTCAAAAGACCAGAGATCATGTACTTTATCATAGGAAACCGCACGGTTTTGCCAAAACGTGTGCCAACCATGCATAGTCACTTTTTCCCCAAAAGATTATTAGAATTCCCGCAAACACACCCCAAGTCACAAATCCCATAAAAGTAACTTATTTAAAAATAAAAATTAGCTAATGTTTCACCTGAGATAACTCCATAACAAGTTGATATCTTACAATCTCCCCGCCTTATAACAGCTCCTCCTCCAGCTACACTCACGAACATATATAAGATTCCAAGCCAAAAATATCTGACCATTGAGCCCTCATTTCTTCCTACCTTTGTCATGCTTCCTATTTCACACAAATATGTTGCCATAACACACGAACTATCGGCACGGTCTTTCCTCCCAACAATTTCCCACTGTGATCCAACACACATATCTGATGCTCCTCAAAGGAGACATCTAAATCAATATCAACCTCATCCATATTGATCACATGAAAAGGGTTAGGGTGATACCTTTAAAGTATTTATACATGTAAAACATCATTTATAGAGATATATATATGTGGAAGAGCCAATTGGTATGCCATTAGCATGATTCTCTCCACTATCTCAAAATGTCTAAGAAACCGGGGTGCTAGCTTTCCCTACCTCTATATCTGGTGGTGACCAACCTATGTTACGCCTGAAGGAATACATGACCAAACAATGTAAACACTAGGGATAATATCCATCTATTATCATACTAATTTTTTCAACTCTGATCTCTTTCCATATGTTTCTGAATCTATAGAATCGGGTTCGTCGTCTCCAACACGAGACTCAGTCCAAACAACTCTTACTCACCATCCTCTATCCAGCATAGTAGTGATCTACAGGCCTACCTTCAAGATCCTCATATAGTGTCATCTTTATATTTTCATGATAAATCTTGTTATTATAAAAATACACTAAATCTAATTGCTTTTCCCAAGATCCACTAAAGTCAAGCACGCATGCCCGTAGCCTATCCTCAAGCACTTCTATAGTACTTTCCAACTACCCATATGTATGTGGGTGGAAGTTTGTACTCAATAATACATGTGCTCCAAGAAAATCATGTCATCCCTTCTATAATCATGAAGTAAAGTGTTCATCAAGATATAAAAAAACAGTTGTTGGCACTCCATGCAGATAGACTATCTCTTGAACAGACAGTTCTCCCAAATGTTCTATATTAATGGTTTCCCTTATTGTCATAAAATGTGATACCTTTGTTAGTTGATCAATAATGGAACAAATAGAATCAGTCCTCATAAGTGTATTCATGATACCCACCACCAAATACATGGTCACATTGTTCCACTTCCATTCCCGAATAGTAAGTAGTTGTTGAAAACCACCAGGTTGTTGATGCTCTTCCTGCATCTACTAACAGGTGAAGCATCTTTTCAAAACAATTGTTATCTCATATTTCAGGCGTGGCCACAAAAATTTTAATCATAGGTAATAATATATTTTTGTTACACCTATATGAACAACCCATTTCGTGGCATGAAATTTTGGAATGGGGCCCTCTCTCATGGTCATAGGTACTATAACTCGATTCTTCATACAGATGATCTCATCTTCATCTATCAACCATTATGAAGATGTTTCCCCACCATCAAATATTTCCCACAAGGATAGGAACTCTAGAACCTCATACATTCTATACATGATCCTTATCAAGAGTGTAGATTCCACTGTAACTGAAACCAATGTCATCTCCTCCTGACCCTCCTGAACCCCTACAAGAATTTCAGCCAGCAAGGTCATCATCTTCTTATCTACACTCAACTCCTGAACCATTTGATTCTGAGTCTTCCTTCTCAATGAATCATCCACACTATTTCCCCTCTTGGTTATATATGTCATATCAAATTCAAAAGGAAATATATAATAAAACCATCTACATTACTGATGATTCACATCAAGCTAAGAAAATATATACTTCATGCTCTTGTGATATGTATAGAAAACAGGATTTTCTCCCAAAAGATAGTGTCACCAACACATAATAGAATAAACCACTACAACCAAATCAAGGTATTTTGTATGTTAATTCCTTTCATTAGGCTTCAACTACCAAGACCCATATTCCATAGCTGGATCTCCCTGCATCAGCACTGCTCCATGTATGATCCCATAAGCATCACAATAAATTGTATAATCCTCACCTGACTTAGTTAGGATCAAAAATGGTGTTGTTGTTAAGGGCTTCTTCAAATTCTAAAATGCTATCTCACAATCCTAGGACCAATCCAACATTACTCCATTTTTGTTCAAGACCGAAAGTAGTGCTTCCAAATGTGATATTCTGGGATGAATCTCATGTAGTATCCAGAAAATCCCAAGAAGCTTCAGATATCAAAACCATTCTTGGCCTGATCTTAAGAAAACACAACATGATCATTCTATAGGTCCACTTACACACATTCCTTATCGATTATGTTCCCCATGAAGTGTACCTGATAAAATCCCAAACTGACACTAAGATAGCTTGGAGTACAACCAATGCTCTCTTATTGTACCGAGGATGATGTTAAGATGTTGGGTATAATAGCCATAATTCATGGAGTCCACAAAGATGTCATCAAAAAACACCACCACAAACTGATTTAGATTTATATGAAAGATATTTTTCATCAAAGCCATAAACACTAATAGTGAATTTTTATCCCAAGTGGAATTACGCCAGACTCATTAAGGTTATACCTTATTTTGAATGTAGTCCTCTACATATCAGAAGTTCATACTCCCAACTGATGATTCTATGACCTCAAATCGATCATTGGGAACACAGAAGATCCTTTCAGTGGTTCAAACAAAATAAATTAATATGTGGAATAGGATATCAGTTATTCACAATATTTTTTTCAAATTCTAGTAATTGAAACATAATTGTAAACTCCCTTCAGCCTTCTTTTTTAACAAAATAGGTGATCCCCAAGGTGATTTACCTGGATGGATAAATATCTTATCATCCAACTCCTTCAACTGAGTGTTAAGATCTTGAAGCTCATTCAATGTGATTTTTTATAGTGGAATAGATACTAGCTTAGACCCCTTCATGAACTCTCCAGTTAATTTCACATCTCTCTCAGGTTCTAGCCCGGATAATTATTTGAGAAATAAATCCTGAAAAACTTACACTACTGGTGGAAGGAAATCTTTCCTAACACCCCCATCATCTAACCAAATAATAAATACATGGGTTGTGAGCTCTCCCATTTTCTGAGTAATTCAACCTAATCATCCAACCTAGATATCCCACTATTCATGACGAATATATTGGTCACCCTTAGGAGGCACAAAGTTAACTCTCCTATGGTAACAGTCGATGTGGACTTGGTAGGTGAATTTCTAGACTATTCTTATAATCATGTTGAATCTCATCATATCAAGAGTGTAGATATTCCATGGGAAACAATATTCCCAGATCTCTAGTGAACATCCCTTGCAAAGACATATATCTATTTACTTTAATCACAACTTTGTAACTATTGTCATTAAATATCTCACAATCTCCACTATCAGACTCAAACCATTAACATTAGTTGTAGATATAAATGAATGAGAGGCATCCATATCAAAAAAATCACTAGATAATGTAGAATATACTATAATAGTACCTCTTACTATCAATGGTTCAACCATTATATCCACAAGTGTATTATTTACTTCATATATCTATGCTTAGCCACTTCCATGTGATTTTATATGACCCCCCTGAGTCGCACCACTAAGTTTATGTGGGATCTTCTTCCCATAATTACCACATCTACTAACTCTACCACCTAGTTTAGTAGAACTCTCACTGACATCCCGATATGGTGTATAATATCCCCTTCCCATACTCTAACTCTTCCCAGATTATCCATCAGTACCAGTATATCGATGCAACCTTAAAAATTTCTATAGATGTCCCATCTTTCCACAATATCAACAATCTGCTGGTGGTTGGGGACAGTTTCAATGAAAGTGTCCCAGACTACCACACTGATGAAAGATCACCCTAGTAAGGTCATGTCCAACGAACCATCCTATTTTTATACTCTTATTACCACTCCCTTGGATAAAGTTTTCAAAATGGAACTACCTACTATCCGAATTCTCACCTCCTAATCATCAAGTAACAACTACCAGTACAGCACTAGAATCCTCCATCAGGTTCCCTTAAACTATGAGAGCTTAATCCACCACATTCAAAAACTTCTTTGGCCTGATGATATTAACAAGGGACATAATCTACCACTTAAGTCCATACTGAAAACATTTATCAATAGCTGCTTCATCTCCTTATAAAGTAGGAGTAAATTATTGCAGATCTATATAGAATACAGCAATGTCCATCACTGACATGATCCCATAGGTCACATACTAGAACTATATTGCTTCATCTTGTCTTAGTGTCACTAGATAAAAGTGTTCCAAGAAACTCTCCAAGAAGTCCTTTCATAGCATACCATCAGTCTGTCTAAGTCGCGCCTAAATGTCTTACCAATGCCTCACTAATCCCCATAACATGTAAGTGGCCAAATTGACCCCCCTTTCAGCCAGAGTCTTCAAATGGTAAATTATTATCTCTATTGACTCAACCCAAAATTCATCTCCCTCAGGTCCAACATCTATAATAAAAATTGAGGGTTCTAAAACTGAAACTCCCTTGTCAACTCAAACATAATTTTCACAACCATACCTAGGTCTCTCTCCATAAATTGAAAGAAGCGAGCTAATTTCTCTTGAACATCTCCCCTTCATCATTAGTCAGCTCGATCGGTGCCTCCAGATCCTTAACTGGGAAATCATTCTTAAGAACGCTCATGGTCATTCCATCAACAAGAATCATAGAGGCATACACTATACAAAGACAAACATACATCTCAAGTCTCATATAACAACCTTATAAAATTTATTTTATAGGAAATAATCACAAAAATCATTTTCCCCCTGCTTTGAAACATTGTCCAAACTGATGCGCTATCACTACCCTTAACCATCCTACTCCTAGGTTTTGGATAACAAGGTTAAAAACTCTATCATTATCAATATTCTCATTTACAATCCCAATTTTTATCATTTTTCATCATCTTAAAATCCTTCTCAACTCACATTAGGCTCCATTTGGAAAATTTATTTTCACAAAAAAGGAAAAAATTAATGTTGAACAACATAACAATAACTTGTTTTCCCATGCATGCCTAAAATGATGCAGGTCACAATAACAATGATTTCCTTGAATGATACATGTATACAAAACATTCATTCCAATCTGGGCTACAAATAAATAATCAAAAATTCTATAAAAATAATCTCATCACTCCACAAGTGCAACACCTTATGTGAAATAACATTCAACTATAACATCAAACAACAATAACAACAATCCCATGTGGAGTACCTTGGTTTCCCCTATACATGGGTCTGAAACTTCCATGAATGAGCTCATTACCAAGACTCGACTCTTCCTAGTATAAAATCTACATTTCCCAAAAATATAAAGACAAAAGAAGATGAAATAAAATTGGGCATCTGATTCGACTTTGTAACATCCCAACACATGTGCAAGGTGACGGTTCCCCAAGCCAGTTCACTAAATGACCTCAAGCATGCCTCCCCATTTTCTAGAGGCTTCCGAATAGTAGTGAGGATCCGTTGATTCCTTCATGGGGAGAATATAAGATAATTTATCAGAGGAAAACAACTATGGAAATAAAAATAAAAATCAAAATAATATATAACCATAACAATACTCATGACACAAGATAACAAAAATAGAAATTCAATACTCAAATGCAATCAAAAACATGATATGCCAATATAACTATCAAGTGTCTATATTAAAACTCGAAATAAATCCAAAAATTACCCCCAAATGAGTTATAAATAATTTTGGGTTCCCTTCTCCAAGATCCATCCTCAATTTAACACTTATCCCCGGGCCGTTTACCTTATCTAGTCCTACAACAATATATTCAATTCAGGTACTGATTGGAAAGCCCAAATAGGGTGTGAGTAAAAATCAGTAGGCCTCCACCAATAGTTTCTAAAATAATTCTAGTCAAAATATAGTGTATTGAGTTCAATAAGGAAATAAGTGCAATGGATTATTACATAGTTTATCACATTTTCATTTATTCTTATCTTACTACATTAAATCCCTGGTTCCCAAGGAGACCCATACCTCAATACTAAATTCATCTTGTACTGAAGCCTAAAGTGCTCTATAGGTAATACCATATCTTAATACATTATTCTAGATGAATCTCAATGTATTCAAGGTGATATGATATCACAGTACCTGATTTGACTTGTGTCCTAGTCTAATACTCTTGGGTGTTGCCTAAACATGGAGTGCCTTTTTTACATTAATTAATTTCACATTTATACGCCAGTTTTACAAAATAACCAATATCACAAACATTTGTATGATGACCATATTACCATGATTACTCCCCAATATAATGACCATGTTCCCATTCTCTTTACCCACAATCATAATGACCATGTTACCATGTATACTTCTCAATTTAGAATGATCATGCTCCAATTCTCTTTACTCATAAGTATGATAACCATGTCACCATTTGTAATAATCAATTAAGACTGACCATGTTACCATTATTCGTCGTATTATTAATTTTCCAATTAATTATCCACCCCAATCCCATTACTAGTTTAACAATTAGTTAAACAAATCCATTCCATTAGATTACTCAAAAATTGACTAAGTGCTTCAAACCATTAAATAATTCATCAATTAATTAATCTATATCATAATTAATACTCTATAATTAATTTTCCAAAATTAATTATCTCATTTAAATAACAATTTTCCATAATTAATCCCATAATTAGTTATGTAAATCACATTATCATCGGAACATAATTAATCCATAATTAATCCCCCAATTAATTATCCAGATTACAACCACTATATCTTATAATCAATTCCCCATATCAATTATCTAATATGGAATTTACTTTTTCTCTTGATTAATTCCTTAATTAATCACATATTTCAACAAAGCTTCGACAAAACAATTGTTCAATATAATTAACCCAATTCCAGAAAATCAATTGCTAAAGGATGCTAGAAATTCTAAAATATTTCATATACATATAAAATCCATGAATATGGGGATTAGAGTTAGACCACCTACCTCAAATAAATGATGGATTTTATCCTAATAGAAATCCCCAAAAGTCAATCATTTAAACGACTTTGATATGAGTTCCAGAGTAATATCCCTATTCTGAAATCAAGATCAAATACATCGAGATCAAATAAATTTCATTCTATATCCACAATCCTATCTCTAGATCTCACCACATATGTTTAGATCCTAGGAAACAGAAAATATATTCAATGAAAATATCAGGAAACGATAGAAGATAGAATGGGAAAATCATCACGATGAATTGCACATATCAGGAGAAGACATGATCTTCAATTTGGGCTTTGGATCTCAAATAAAATTGTTCTTAATGACTTAGAATCCCATACAGTTTATGGGAGTACCTTCCTTTAACCTTAATAAAGTAAAATCATGAGTCAGGGCCACATAGGAGGTGAAACAGATCATTAAAAGTTGAAAATGAGTGAGATCCTCAATTTTAGGATCTCACTATCGTCCCTCACACTGTTTAGTCACATGATTAGAAAAACTATGTGATGGACGTTTGTTAGCCCCTGCTTTAATGAGGAACTTTGCATGGATTCCTCAAATTGCCTATCATATTGTACTTTAACTAAGTTGAAGCTACTACCTCAAAAGACAATAGATCGCACAGTTTCTCCTTGGTAGTCACATAGTTTTTTCAAACCGTGCACCAACCATGCATATACCCTTTTTCAAAAAAACATTTTTGAAACATCAACCAAACACAAACCAAGTCACAATTCTATTAAAATATAGGTAACAAAAAATAGAAAATACCTGAAATTACACCTGAGATAACTTTCGAAAAGGTAGGGAACTTACATAAGGGAACTCACTAATTGACCCAGGATATCATCAAAGAATCTCGCGAAGAGGCCCTGCTAATTTGGGTCCCATCCAAAGAAAAATAACCTAGTCAAAGATTATAATATACAAAGAGGGTATCCCTCATTAAGGATACCATCAATCCATTCTTTATTAATCTGCAATATATTGGATCCTTCTTAGTGAATACCGACAACCCTACTGATGTGTCTCGTTAGGTATTGGATCCTTCTTAGAGAATACAAACAACCCTATCGATACTACCCGCTAGATGGAGGACTAATGATCTTTTCTTGGAGGTCACATCAATTCCCAACAAACTATATCTAGGGTGATAGAGAACTATCCAATACCATGGAGGGATATCATAACTCAATCTGGGACTTAACCACTTGAGGTGACTACTATCTAGTGTGGTGAACGTAATATCATACTAAACCATCTAGGAAAGAACCAAGGGAAACAATCCAACTATAATAGACCAATCAAAAACCCGATGAATCTATCTCAAATGTTCCATCCCATTGAAAGGGACCAAAAACATATTCGATTTTTCAAATAGACCTTCCATTTGAAAGTTATTTCCATTTTAGTGAAAAAGTATGACTCGAGTCCGGTTTGGATCCAACTTGAATGGACTCTGCCCAACCGAATCGACCTAGCCTTTTGGGTAGTTGGAGTGCTAGACCCATCTTTTTGGAGTGTGGGAGTATCTTGAACCCTCTATTAATGAATGCATGTATGGGTTGGTCTTGCTGCTCTACATGTGGTCTTCTAGACCTCGTGCCACAAGTCAACACCTCACTGCCATGTTCAATGACAACGACCCACACCTTTGGCTACCCCACAGTCTCGCCACCACATTATTCTCCAATGAGGCGTTATGTTTAATTATTTATAGATACAGTGTATGGGGACTCCCTTCACCACTTCCAGAGATGTTACCCATGGCACCATACTATATGTGGGCTCCCACCAAGACCGTATTCTGTCTCTACCGCCATCAGTTTGTTGTCAGCCTCACACTAATCCTAGACATGACCCACTGGGTCGGGTCCTACCATTGCATCCAACCACCCCAACAGGATCCCACCTAGACTGTCTCAATCCACTACTTCAGGCACCACCACACACCATTGCCTTAGTCACCGTATTCCGCTGCCTCAGCCAAGTTGGAACGTACCTTCATAAATGCACCTCGATGTTGTCATTATGGCATTGGATCTTTGGTCTCAGGTTTCTTTACCATGAATCTAATAAGCAATAATTGTCCACTCATAAAATCAAGAATCACACCATGAACACGAAGATAATATAAATAACAAGATACATTAGGGAGAGAATAAATGCACATGAATTCCTGGTGAATGAATATTGCCCTTTTATCTTGTTAGCCTCGATTCATTCTTTTTATAAAGAAGAATGAAGAACATATAATCACACAGATTCATCTCCAATTAAATCCCTACAATTAAAGCCCATCCTATAAGAATGACCAAATTGCAGGTCAACTTTTTCAATGGTTGTTCCCCGTTCATCATTAGTTTTAAGAACGAGGAACAAAATAATATAAAACATGACACCCTTCCTCATTGGGTCCAAATGTCAATTAAAACTGTAGTTGTTCCATGATCATTTTAAATATCTTATCATTTCATCACATGTTGACCAACGATCCATGATTTTTTCATCCTTCACCAAGGTAAAATCCTCCAAACACTCCCTATGGATTCTACAGAATTCCTAGGGTTATGTGGGTAACCCTAAGAGTTATACATAAGGATTATTTAAAAGGAAATCATCACTACCACAACAAAATAAGTTATCTTTAAATTTTTTTAATGATGATTACATCCTTCCTGGAGTTTTCCCCGAAATACCCACATAGACTAATGTTAAGTCGCCCCAATGGAAAATACCACATTACAATCTCAAACATTGTATTAGATTTCTGATCTGAGTTTCCTTACATTTTTTAATAGAATTGTAAAATAAAATAATTTTTATTTCATAATTTTTTTATGCTTACTTCCAAAAAATATCTTTCAAATCTAACTCACTCTGGTCTATGTTACAGATCACCTAAGGTAAATTTACTGCTCTCAACAGAATAGTGCCCTCAAAATTCTAATCTGGGCATCCATTTATGATTTATTTCACATTATCCAGAAATAAACCCCTGAATTCTATTAGAAACATAAAAATTTTCAATGAACTTTTCTAGGAAAAATGATCCCCAGAATCGCACTCCATCTCAGTTCCTTGTCCTAGAATATTCCAAAAAAATTGTAAAAAAATTTGTGAAAATTTGAGTCATTAAATTCTTCCCATCATAGGGATTTACGTCCCCAAATCCAAACCATGGGCCACCCAAATTGATGAGGGTACTGGGCATGAATTTGAGCCTCATACTCTCAAATTCTCCCTTAGATATTCTTGGGACACAACCAAACACACACTCAAGGATTTGATCACCTAGAAAGAATCCTCCCAAATCTGTGAAAATGTTTTTCATAAAATCCCATAGCATGCCCTCAAAAACCTGAATTTTCCACTTAGTCTGGCCATAAGTATGTGGGGGAAACACACTACTGAAGTGAAACAGAGTCAAAAACAAGTCTCATAGTCCCTTCCACAACTAAAATGTAAGGATAGAATCATTATTTGAACTATAATCAAAGTGAATCCATGTAGATGAAATATCTATTTCACATAGAGGTGTCCCAAGATCTCTACTGAACTCTGCTACCGAAATGCTAGGAACTGGGATATCATGGTGATTCGGTCAATGGTCACTCAGATGGTATCATGTCCCCTATATGTAAATGGAAAAATAACCACAAATTCCATCAATATCCCATCCAAATTATATTATGGAACCTTGAGGTCTGGATTGAAACTCCTTGTAGCCTTGTGCTCGACCTCCACTTGCTGACAAGTGAGGCAACAAAAGGAAAAATCCAGAACTCCCTTCATCATTCACAGCCCCCAAAACTGACATCGGTGGTCCCAAAAAATCTTCACCCCACATGGATGTACTATCAAAGGGGACTTATGGAACTCCCTTATGACATCATCATATAATTCCACTTGTACCATTATGTTTCCTCTCAAAAGAACGATGTATTCCCCAACTTTTGAATATCCCTTAGGGGCCTACCCTGTGGACATCTGAGTACATAAATATTCTTATTTAGAATTTCCATGATGGGCCCCCCTGACATGCTATTAAATTTGAGGGGTGACAACCATTGACTGGAGGTAAGCTGCTCCATCTCCATCCACAAAAAATATCTACAGTGAGGTCAGCTGCAATGATGCCTCATTCAGTAGCAACAAACCTTTTCACTTGTTGATATAATCTTCCACCTTGTACACCAACCTAGGTGTATAGACAATATCAAAGTCATATTCTTTGATGAACCCTATCCATAACATCTATCTCAAGTTCAAATCCTTATGATATAAGATATACTAGGTACTCTTGTGGTTATAGTAGATGATAAATCGTTCACCAACCAAGGTAGTGTCACCACATAAACAATGAAAATAATATGACCACTTACTCAAGATCAGGGGATGAACATTCATGCTCATGTGTTGTCAAATATTGTGAACCATAGTTAATCATCAGTTTCCCTACATTAGAACACATCCGTGATCGGTTCTAGTTGCATCACAGAACATCATGTATTCTACACCATCTTCTTGCTATATCAAGATACAAACGCTCGTCAATCCCTAACTCAACTACTGAAAGTTGTCTTAGAAAATATCTATCCACACAAAAGGATATCCCTTTTATGTGAAATCTACAAAGTATTCTACCACTTTGGAAAATTTTAATACAAACCTCCGATAGTACCTAGGAAATGCATGGAATGTCCTCACCTTAGTAACACTCTTGGGTGGTTCCCACGCATTCACCACCTCTATCTTTGTTAGATCTACTATAAACCTAGCTGCTAAAATTATGTATCCACGAAAATGAACCTCTCATATCCATTACTAACACATTGAAAACATATCATAATGTTGGTGCTCGTAGAGTGTGTCCAAGACAATCATCATGTGTATCACATGATCCTCCTCGGACGCTAAATACACTAGGATTTCATCATTTAAGACCATCACGAACCGATCTATATAAGTCTGGAAGATCCTACTCATGATTCCCATGAACATTGGTGTGGAATTATTCATGAAAAATAGCATAAAAAAGTACTCATAGTTGTCGTACTAACTTCTGAAGGACATCTTCCTCACATCCTCATCCCATACCTGTAGCTGGTGATATCTGATATGAAGTCAATATTTGAGAACCACATCCCTCATTTTAGCTAATCAAAGGTTTCTTCAGTCCTTGGTATTGGATACATGTTCTTCACGGTTACCTAGTTCTAGTGTCGTAAGTCCACACATAACCTCAACCTCCCATTTTATTTCATGGAAAACTAAACTAGCAATACATAGGGTGAAACAATGGGTCTCACAAATTCATTCCTCTACTAGTCATCCAAATGTACCCTAATCTTATAATTCTCTACAGGATCCATCTGATATGATGGTGTAGGTATCTGTTTCATCCAAGGGTATAAATCAATGTACAAGTCTACCTCACCGCCATACAATAATCTTGGAACATCCTTAGGAAATATTTCCTTGTATTCCACCACCACTGTAGGAAACTACGGACTCATATCATTCACTGACCTGAGGGTTAGGATGTGAAACTGATGTCTAATCAGCTACACCATCTTATGTGTGATATCATCCTTCGATTATGGTTTTTCATTTTCCCCAAATAAAGAAAACTGGGTCCCATCACTACGTACACACAACAATCTATGCCAAAAACAGTCAATTTTAACATGGAATATAGATAACAGTTATATACTAAGAATGAGGTTGTAATGACTTGATGCCGCTACAAAGAGATCACAACCGAAAATCATGCCTCTATGAGTATGGTCACACTTTCGACACTATTCTGTAATAATCAAATTCCCTCCACGAAAATAATCCAATCGTAAGGGTTGAGTCAACGATTAAAATGAAATCTTCGATCCCCAAACAAGGTCTACGGAAAGAAATGAATGACTATATATTTTGTATCCAAACTTCAACCTGGGTGAAAAAGACACAGATCAAACCGCCAATCATACATAGATCCTCGAGTTCATAAGCGTCCATCATATGCATCTGGTCTCATCCCCAACCACCTGCTTCCTGATCCTATTGAGGATCACCTAGGGGTTGTGGTAATAACATATTGAAATGTAGACCACCTCCTACTACTCTCTTCGATCCTCTTCCATGTATGTTTCCCTATGGATCTTCCATATACTATCATTTTCTCTGCCTCTATGGTCCCTCAACCCTTTCCTGATCAACCATACATCGTGTCAAGAAATCATGTGCTATATTAACCCAATAATAGCTTGGTTAACACATTATGACCCATAGCTGTCTCAAACCACGCTTGTATCGCCTCTTGAAGTGTCTAATATGTTTGTATCATTATGACGGATATCAGATACTTATTGTTGTTGTCTCAACACCTTCCCGCCCATTTCTGAGTACCACTAGTTGTATCTATCCATCCAAGGAAAGCTCCACCACCAAGGTTGTATCTAGCACCCCAATATAGGTATGAATCCATAAATGGGTTACAATGGATCTGATATCCCCACATAGCCCTGGTTCGATGTTGTGATCATTGAAGTACTGATCATTTATCATATCCATCATGTACCTGGAATGGTTTTTATGCCTTGATGAATACTCAGATATCGATATGTCAACCTACCAGAGCTGTAGAAGCTTCTGGGTACACCATTCCCTGAGCTCATAAGGTGAGAACTCCTCTTTGAAAAAATTCACAAACTCTACCCTTGAAAGTGTCACCTCATTGTAATATTTTGTGACTAAACCCCACCATCACCCTGCTAATACATATAGAAGGCTCCCTTTCAAGACTACCATATGATTTACTGCTATTCGGACTAGATGGAATACATGAAACACTGCCTCAAGCCAGTCCTCAACCACCTGTGTGTCATGATATCCTTGGAACCTAAGGGGTTTATATTACTGAAACTCATGAAGTGCACTTATCCTACACTCCTAACTCACTGGTATTATGAGTACCATGTGATGATCTACATGGTTGGTATGGATGATGCACGACCTGGAGTTGTTATCACTGATACAAATCCTTATACTGATGTCTCGTCACAAAGTGAATCAACCTCATGATCACACAAAAGAATCCTTACTAGCTATCCATCCAGAGACACCATGAAATAAAACATGGTGTACCACATTCAATAGAGTATACCTGGTGAGCTAACATAAGAAGGACATGAGAAAAAACCAAAATCCTATATGATGCATGTATCATTGTATCCACTGCAACTATTGTTTTCATGTACTGAGTAGAAAATAATAATTTAGAGTCCTAGTGTATGGATACATCAGCCACTACACCAACACTAGATTCCCTATCCTTAAATCATAACTTGAGACACTCAACACTATCTCCAAGAAAAAATCTCACAGACTCTTTGTTAATATGGTAGAACCAACCACCTCTGATTCCACACTGTCACAACCAATCCCAAATAAGCATGTGTCTTGAATACCCCAATCCCACCTCTGATAGGTTAGGAGCTAACGAATAGCACTGAGTAGGAATATCCCAGAAATGCGAGTCATTTTCCTAAGTACATGTACTCACTCACACATCTTATAATGACCCATACTTTACATATATTGTTATTACTTCATAATTGAAGCATACTTGTTACAACATAAAACAAATCCATTATAGGACCATGTATGTGTAGTGTCTTTGGAAACTGGGAAACATAAACAACTGATTCATAAAGCATCTACATTGTCTCCCATTTATTTCATCATATCTAGAGTCCCTTTTTAGCATATCATACTTAATATCCTTCTTCCTGACCTAGGGAAAAGAAAACATACAAAAGGGTGAGCTCAAATGCTCAGTAAGGTTAACTAAAGGTAATATCAATCATATCATATTCATAAGAACATAACATTTTGAAAATTTTAACCAGCAAAAGAGATCATAATATCATAACATGGGATAAATCATAGAAGTGAAAATGCAATCCCAATAATCATAACATTAAACATGAAAATTTTTTGCATACACACATAATCATAGAAAATCATTTCTTATTAGTCAAGACTCATTTCCAAGACTATCTTAGTCCATTTCTGAACCGAGTTCACTCCTCGTTCCGGTCCTGTATCACTGAACCGGTTTAACTTGCCATTCCAGCCATGTCTATCTCATTAGATATAAATCTTTACCCAATTCATTAGAGGGAGATATAAGTCCCATAAATCTCATAATGAAACCATTCTTATGTGTTCCACAAAATAATAAATCATATATCAGCATAACCCATGTAATAAAAATGGGATTCTTAAACATCGTGACATCATATAACAAATCATATAAGATAAAGGACTTCATAAAACAGATTCCATCACAACATAACAAATAAATGTAATAATAGGGATAGAAACATAACCCTATATTATCTTATATGGAAAATAATTTTGGTAAAAACACTTGAACTCTATTCATGAGAAAAATATCCATTCTACTTCATAAAAAATTCTTTTCTTAACATGTCATAACATTTTAAACTAAAAGAACTTAATTAAAAATAAACTTGAGAATTTTTAAAGGAATCTTCATGGAAATAATTTTCTATGGAAATCATAAAAATCCATTCATTCTGTATAAGTTAAAAAAACATTCTTCTTGTACTTTGGCCGGAAAAGTCTAATAAAGTACCTCGTACTAAAAAACGACAAAAGATTCATTTCATATATTTTACTAAAAACTCACCAATGAATAAAATTGGATTTAAAAAAATTTATGATGGAATAAATAATATTACATGTTGTGTAAAAATGGATTTGGGTGATAAATATTCCCCAGTAAATTCTGAAGTATAAACAATCTCGGATAATAATGAGATTGTGAGATTTTCCCTTACCTTAGGTCCGATAAGCTTTGTATGTGTCCAAAACTCTTGTAAAATTATTTAAATAATTTTATTGACTTATTCTAGAATCATAAACATTGTTATGATATCATATATGGTCACATTATTAGATTTTTATTAGAAATATTTCATTGCTACTGGTTATTCGGGTGTTCATTGCTTTATGTTCTTATGCTTGTTTTTTGATTAAATTATTATTCATCTTTTTATGTTATAGATGCCTCTTTTAAAGAATGGTATTAGTGTAATATATATCATATTTATTAATTCAATTAATTTATATAATCGTTATTCAATGAAGATCATGTAGAAAGAGTCGTGTCACATCGTGGAGACGGTAGGCCGTACGTACGCACGAGTGATGATATCGTTCCCATAATTATATGAATGGAATTGGAGTTGATGAAATAATATTTCAGAATCAGTATCATGTTATAATAATCATATATAGTTATTCCATACACCATTATACCCATCCATGCATGGTGGTGGTGTAAAATAGATTACACCACAGCGTGGAGACGATATTCTGTACGTACGCACGCGTGGTGATTTCATTTTCATTAGGATGGATAGATGGTAAAATATGTTTGTTTCATATTTATAATTACATATCAGTATATGAGTGATATTGATGTTATTAATTTATTATGAAACAAATAAATAAGATGAAGTAGAAGAAGAAATAAATTGGAAAGAATCAGTAAATTATATTACCTCTTCTTTAACGCGTCTCTTCTTAACCTCCTCTTAGGGCACTAAATATGGTCTTTGAAAAATACCAGGACCTCTAGGATGTTTATAGGGATGTGTAGAAGATAAATTTTAAGGATTTTTCTGATCTTGAGGGCTCAAAGTTGTGTAATGAGTAGAGGGAGGAGGTGCCCTTTTATAAGGGAGGAGAGGGGCACCTTTGGAAACCTGAAAATTATTAATTTATAATAAATAAAACCCCACATAAAACATCCTAAAATGACCCATATTGAAATATTAGATGAGATAGGGTTGTAATATCATCAACCAATAAAATTTAGACAAGTTGGGAATTTTTTTATATATTATCAACTTGATTTATCCATATTTAATCTATTTAAATTTATTTTTTATAATAAGATTCAAAAATTTAAATTGTTATAAATAATTACTTATGTATTTTTAATTGTCCATAATTGGATAAATTATGAAATTGTTTACCATATAAATTTTAATTTATAATTTTTAAATATTTTTTGTGATTTCTAAACCATATTTTAATATGTTATTATTATAAAATAACAATAGTGTCAATTTTGACACTATTCATTTATTTGAGTTTAAATAAAATCCATATAGAATATATGTTTGAAATAAAAGTTTTAATAGCTTCCTAACATGTCATAGTAATCTAGAAAATTCGTTTATCATATTAAATAGTTCATATAATATTTATTTTAATATTTTTAAAAGCATTTATTTGATATTTCAATCCATAAAATAATTTCAACATCACTATTGTGTCACCTTTAATGATAATTATTTAATCCCTAAAAATTGTAAATAAACTCACATGATGTAGATAATTTTATTACCTTTCTGTATACTATTCATTTTCTAAGATTCATTAAGTTTATCACTAAATTAAAATTATTATACTTATATGATTAAAGAAAGTGACATGTTGTCACTTTCTTTGGTTTTAATAATAATTAAATTATTTTCATCGAAAAAAGTCCATTAAATTAATCTAATCAGACCCTTATGTGATATGGGTCTAATTTTAGTCATCCAATTGGATTTTGGCCGGTGTTAGGGTAATTTTAAAATCTTACGTTTACCATTAATTACCCCATTTACCTTTAATTGTAGTAAATAAAAATTACCGTAGTTAGTATTCATAATGTCAAAAAAATAAAATTATCCTATTAACATAATTTGTACCCACTGAATCCAAATATGGAATCCATTTTTCAAAATTCAAAACACAGAAGTTGTAGTAATTAATTTGAAATTAATCTCGTTGTTAAGAAAACGGGTTTTAAAAGTTAAAATATTGTCAAAGATTGAACATATTTCACTATTGAATTCAATGTAAAATCAATGCTAATGACATAAATTATATTAAATGGTAAAAACATATTCTATTTATCCTTTAAATTATTAAATATTATAATTTAACTATATAGATTATTACAATGAAAAAATTTGTTTTTAATTAAAATATAGCGTGTTTTTACTATTCATTAAAATATGAAAGTTATCAGAATAATATGAAAAATTTATCCAAAGTAAATTTTTATATCCTGATTCCAAAAAGGAGTTTTATTTTTTCAAATTGAACGTATAAACATGTCAAAAATTATATTTAAAATTGGTGCATTCTCAAAAGGCGGTAAAACTGCAGTTTTAGAAAAATACTTCTTCTATCCAAAAAATTGATTTTGTTTTGATACCTCATTCTAGAAAATGTGTCAGATGAATTATAATGTTATAAAATTCAAAATTAAGTTAACATTATTCATAGAGGATAGTTTATAATATTATAATAATATATCATTGTCTCGTGAAACTCGGTATTGCGTACTACACACGCTATCGAGGAAGGTCGTGATTGCGTGTATTGCAAGACAAGCTAGTGTTGTGTGCAGTGAAAGATTTATTTGTGTATAACATAAGATATTAAAAAAAGTATTTCTCGTAAAATCTCAGGGTGTTGCGTTCTACCCCCTTTAAAATGAATTTCACCCTCAAAATTCATCACTTCGTGACAAACTGATGAGGATACCTCTCCCTCATCATATCCTCAAGCTCCCATGTAGCTTCTTCTAATTGGTGGTTACTCCATAAAACTTTCACCAAGTGAGTGGTCTTGTTTCGTAGAAATTTTTCGCTACGATCCATAATCTCTATCAGTTGTTCTTCATAAGAGATATCTTTCTCCAGCGGTACAACTTCTGAGTTTAGTACATGTGAAGGATCAGGTATGTAATTTCTCAGGAGAGATACATGGAACACATCATGAACTTGAGAGAGATTCGGTGGAAGCGCCAATCAGTAAGCTACCTTCCCAACACGACCCAGTATTTTGAAAGGACCAATATACCTAGGTCTCAAATTTCCCTTCTTCCCAAATCTCATTACTCTCTTCCAGGGAGATATTCGTAAGAACACTTTATCACCCACTTCAAACTCTATGTGTTTTCTTCGGTTGTCGGAATAACTTTTTTGTTGACTCTGAGCTGCTCTTATGTGTTGTTGAATAGATCAGACCTTTTCTGCCATCTCATCAACAAGATTAGGTCCTAATATCTTTCTTTCCCCAACTTCATCCCATCATGTTGGAGTTCTTCATTTCATTCCATACAGAGCTTCATAAGGAGCCATCTGAATATTGGAGTGAAATCCATTATTATAAGAAAATTCCACAAATGGAAGGTGTTGATCCTAACCACCTTTGAAATCCATAGAGAAATCTCTCAACATGTCTTTTAGAGTTTGAATTGTCCTCTCAAACTAACATTATGTCTGAGAATGATAAGCAGTGCTAAAAATCTATTCTGTATCTAGAGTATACTGAAGACTTCGACGAAACATCGAGGTAATCATCGGATCCCGATCAGATATAATGGAAAGTTGTACTCCATGCAATCTTACCACTTCCTTTACATATATCATGGCAATCTGATCAAGAAAGAAATCTTCTCTAATAGCAATGAAGTGTGCCGACTTCGTAAGGCGATCAACTATGACCCAGATATCGTTATTGCCTTTGGATGTTTTAGTAAGTACGGTAACAAAGTCCATAGTGATTTTTCCCATTTCCATTCGGGTATGGGTAATGGTTGTAACATCCCCTTAGACTTCTGTCTCTCAGCTTTAACTTTCTGACAAACCAAGAATCAAAAGACATATTCAGCAACATATCTTTACATTCCATCCCACCAGAAGTACTCTTTCAGGTCCTTATACATCTTCATGCTTCCAGGATGAATAGAGAATGAATAACTATGAGCCTAATCCAACAGCTCCTTCTTTATTTCTGGGATGGGAGGAACACAAACCCAATTCCTGAACCATACTATTTCATTACAATCAATGTGGAATTCAGGAATATTTCTCACTTTCTTTTGTAACTCTACATCTTCTTTCTGTGCCTCTTTAATCTTCACATGCATAGATGTTTGAACATTCATTTGAAAAAGATAATATTTTTCCCCTTCCATTATAATTCCAAGATCCATCATTTGTAAATCCATAAATATTGTATCTTTTTAGATCCTCATCATGGAAAAGGAAGCATGGTCTTATCGAATTAATGCATCTGCCACCTTGTTCGCTTTCCCAGGATGGTAATGAATTGAGCAGTCGTAATCTTTAATCATCTCCAACCATCTTCATTGACGCATATTTAGCTCCTTTTGTGTGAAAATATAATTCAAACTTTTATGATCGGTATAAATATCACACATTTCACCATAAATATAATGAATCAAAAGATTTAATGAAAAGACTACTGCATCTAACTCTGAATCATGAGTTGGGTTATTTTGCTCATGGATTTTCAACTATCGTGAGGCATAATCTATCACCATATCATTTTTCATGAGAAAACACCCCAATCCCATCTTGGATTCATCCATGTAGTTAAGAAAACTTTCTCCACTACAAGGTAGTGTGAGCACAGGTTCACTGGATAACCTTCTTTTCAACACCTTGAAATTCTCTTCACACTCCTCCATCCACACGAACATAACTCCTTTTTTAGTCAACCTGGTGAGTGGATTAGATAACCTTGAAAAATATTTCACAAAACGTCAATAATATCCAGCCAGACTAAGAAAACATCGGATCTCAGTTACTGTTGTTGGTCTCGACCATCTTTCGATAACCTCTGTTTTTTTCTGGATCCACAGATATCCCCTATTTTGAGATTATGTGACACAAAAATGAAACTTTTGGATGCAAAAATTCACACTTGGTAAATTTGGCATAAAGCTTATCCTTTCAATGGGTCTTCACTACAATTCTCAAGTGATCTTCATGTTCTTCCTTTCACATTGAATAGACAATAATATCGTCTATAAAGACTACCAAAAACTGATCAAGATAGTCTCTAAAGACTCTATTCATCAGATCCATGAAGATAGTATGGGCATCAGTAAGACCAAATGGAATCACTATAAATTCATAGTGTCCATACCTTGTACAGAACGTCATCTTTGGTATATCCTCTCTTTTGACCCCTAATTGATGATACCCTGAATGAAGATAAATATTGGAAAAGTATTGAGCTCCGCATTGTTGATCAAATAAGTCATCAATGCACGGGATATGATATTTGTTCTTGATAGTGATATTGTTAAGTTCTATATAATCAATACAGAGTCGCATTGATCCATCTTTCTTCTTAACAAACAGAACAGGTGCTCCCCAAGGTGACGCACGAGGGCATATGAATCCCTTATCAAGATTCTCGTGGAGTTACTTCTTCAATTCCTGCAACTCAATTGGGTCCATTCTATAAGTTGTCTTTTAAATAGGCATAGCACCTGGTATGAGTTCTATTGAAAACTCAACTTTACGATTTGGTGGAAGACATAGAAATTCCTTCAGAAAGACATCATCAAACACCCGTAAAATGGGAATATTCTTAATCGTGAGTTTCTATCCAACCATTTTAGATAAATGACCTACATTTATTAGAATCAAGACCCATAAGATGGAAGAAATTCCCACTATAAGGTTATATTCATCCTTTCATCGATGGATGATAATAGATTGATCGAGAATATTAAATGTGACTTCACTTCATTGGAAATTAATATGATCTCTATATAAAGAACGCCAATCCATGCCAAAAATCACATCAAATCCCACTATAGGAAGGATTACAGGATTTGCAGGAAGCACTTTCCCACAAACGTCAATCAAAGAAGAATTGTAATCTTTTGATGCGAACATTGTGCCATTAAGAGTTGTCAAAACTAACTCAACATCTAATTGTTGCGGTAATATGGATATACCCTTATAAAATTCATCAGAAATAAAAGAGTGGGTGGATCCCGAATCAAATAAAACATTTTCTACATTAGAGTGGATGGTAAGTGTACCTTTCACCACTTCGTTATCATACTCCACATCGCCAATAGAAATTTCATGTGAATTTCCTTTATCTCTGGCCTTAAGAGTTTGTTGACGTCGATCATCATCAACCACCATTGTTTTAGGGCATTGATTAGCATAATCCACTATTTCCTTGCACTTGTATCAAGTATAGGAGGTGAATTCTATGTAGCCTTTTCTTTGTTCACCTCACTAGACATCTTTTTCCCATCATTGCATCATTCAAATGCCCGATGACCTTAATTTCCACATTTGAAACATTTGCTTTTCCATTTAAGACAATTCCATCGATGTTTCTTTCTACACTTTGATCATAAAGGAAAACTTATCCTCTTTTCAGTGTGGTCTTTTGATTTCCCTTTGAATTCCATTTTCCTCTTCTTATCAAACCCATATTATAGATGGGTTACTCTAATCTCAATATCAACCTTGAGACAACATCGAACAATTTCCTCATAGCTATTGAAGTCACTTATGGGTAACTCCCTTTGAAGACATGATTTTAAGCCACTAAAGAATCGAACGATCATACTCTCGGGTTGGATAATAATTCTGGAAGCATACCTTGCAAGTCTTGAAAAAAATTTGTAGGTACCAACAGATTCATTATCCTTTTTCTATAGTTCAAGAAACTCATTATCCATCTTTGTTCTATGAATATGACAGAAGTACTTATTGAAAAATATGTTCTTGAACTCGTCCCACTCCATGGACTCAATTTCGTCTCATTGCCTCATTTTCTTGATAAGATTACACCATTGATTAGCTTCACCTTCCAAACGATATACTACTAAGATGAATTTATCATGTTCAGAACATTGTATAACTGTGAAAATATCTTTTCAGTAGTACTGATCCATTGTTCAACAACTAATGGATCAGTATACCCACTAAATGAGGGCGGACATTGCCTCATAAAAGATTCAACAGAATGTTGCTCCATCCTTTGCTCGTTTGGAAGTCATGCAAGATCAGTATCTTGAGAAAGTTGTGTGAGCATGGCTACAAGATTTTTCATTCCAGCTCCCATAACTTTTGGTTGCTCAGGGGGAAAATCATTTCATTTCCCGTCGCATTCAGCATTAACACGGTTTCTTCGGGTTCCATCCATTGACTAAAACCAAGAAGAATAGTGTGAGCAACACTAATTATAACAAGAATATAACATAATCAGTAATAAAATTTCACACTTTAGGTCTTATCATATGTTATTCAATGTCATTTATAAAACACTAGTATTGTGTTCTATGCCTAGACATATGCTTAGAGTACTTACTAAGGCTTTCACATCCTAGTTTCCAAAGGTTGACTATACCTTTCCTCTGATACCAACTATAAAGACCCATACATTACGTAAATTATTATTACTTCATAATTGAATCATACTTATTTCAACATATAACGAAACCATGATAGGACAGTGTAGGTATAGTGTCTTTAGAAATTGGGAAACATAAACAACTGATTCATAAATCATCTACATTTTCTCCCATTTCTTCCATAATATCTAGAGTCCATTTTTAGAATATCCTACTTAATATCCTTGTTCCTAGACTGGGGAAAAGAAAACATACAATAGGGTGAGCTCAAATGCTCAGTAAGGGTAAATAAAGGTAATATCAATCATATCATATTTATAAGAAGATAACATTTTGAAAATCATAACCTGAAGAAGATATCATAATATCTTAACATGGGATAAATCATAGAAGTGAAAATGCAATCCCAATAATCATAACATATAACATGAAACTTTTTGGCATACACACATAATCATATAAAATCATTTCTTATTAGTCAATACTCATTTCCAAGAATATCTTAGTGTACAAAGTACATTTCTCAACCGAGTTCACTCCTCGTTCCAGTCTTGTATCACTGGACCGGTTTAACTTGTTGTTCCAGCCGTGTATATCTCATGAGATATAAATCTTTTCCCAATCCATTGGAGGGAGATATAGGTCCCACCCATCTCATAATGAAGCCATTCTTATGTGTTCAACAAAATCATAAATCATACATCATAGAATAACCCATGTAATAAAAATGGGATTCTTAAACATCGTGATATCATAAAACAAATCATATAAGATAAAGGACATCATAAAAATAATTCCATAACAACATAATCAAATTAGTTTAGTAATAGGGATAGAAACAGAACCCTATATTATCTTAGATGGAAAATAATTTTGATAAAAACACTTGAACTCCATTCTTGAGGAAAATACCCTTTCTACTTCCAAAACATTTTTCTTTTCTTAAAATGTCATAACATTTTAAACAAAAAGATGTAAATTAAAAATAAACATGAAATTTTGTAATGGAATTTTCATGTAAATAATTTTTTATGGAAATCATAAAAATCAATTCATGTCGTATAAGTTAAAAAAACATTCTTCTTGTACTTTGGCCGGAAAGTCAAATAAAGTACCTCGTACTAAAAAAATGACAATAGATTCCTTTCATATATTTTACTAAAAACTAAGAAATTGGTAAAATTGGATTTAAAAAATTTTAGGAGGAGTGAAGTAATATTAAATATTGAGGAAACATGGATGTGGACGATAAATATGCCCCATTAAATTCTGAAGTATAAACAATCTCGGATAAAAATGAGATTGTGAGATTTTCCCTTACCTTAGGTTTGATAAGCTTTGTACATGTCTGAACCTCCTATATAAAGATTTAAATAATGTTATTGACTTATTATATAATCATACACATAGTTATTATATCATATATGGTCATATTCTTAGCTTCTTATTAGTAATATTTCATTGCTACTTGTTATTCGGGAGTTCATTGCTTTATGTTCTTATGCTTGTTTTGTCGAATAAATTCTTATTCCCCTTTTTATGTTATAGATGCCTCTTTTACAGAATGGTATTAGTGTAATATATATCATATTTATTCATTCAATTAATTTATATAATCTTTATGCAATGAAGATCATGTAGAATGAGTCGCATCACATCGTGGAGACGGTAGGCCGTACGTACGCACGAGTAATGATATTGTTCCCATAATTATATGAATGTAACTGGAGGTGATAACATAATATTTCAGAATCAGTATCATATTATAATAATCATATATAGTTATTCCTTACACCATTATACCCATCCAAGTAGGGTGGTGGTGGAAAATAGATTACACCACGGCGTGGAGACGGTATTCTGTACGTACGTACGCACTGGGATTTCATTTTCCGTAGGATGGATAGAAGGTAAAATATGGTTTTTTCATATTTAAAATAACATATCACTATATGAGTGATATTGAGGTTATGAATTATGATTAAAAAAATAAATAAGAAGAAGTATAAGAATAAATAAATTGGAAAGAATCGGTAATGTATATTACCTATTCTTTGACGCGCCTCTTCTTAACCTCCTCTTAAGGCACTAAATATGGTCTTTGAAGAATAAAAGAACCTCTAGGATGTTTCTAGGGAAGTGTAGAAGAGAAATTGGCAGGGTTTTTCCGAGCATGAAGGCTCAAAGGTGTGTAAAGAGGAGAGGGAGGATGTGTCCTTTTATAAGGGACGAGAGGGGCACCTTTGGAAACCTCAAAAATATTAATTTATAATAAATCAAACCCCACATAAAAACATCCAAAAATAACTCATATTCAATTATTAGATGATATAGGGTTGTAATATCATCAACCAATAAAATTTAGACATGTTGGGAATTTATTTTAAACATTATCAACTTGATTTATCCCTATTTAATCTATTTAATTTTATTTGTGGTAATAAGATTCTAAATTTTAAATTGTTATAAATAATTACTTATGTATTGTGAATTTACCATAAATGGATAACGTATGAAATTTTCGACCATATAAATTTTAATTTATAATTTTTTAATATTTTTGTGATTTTTAAACCATTTATAATATGTTATTTTTATAAAATAACAATAGTGTCAATTTTGACACAATTCATTTATTTGAATTTAAATAAAATCCAGACAGAGTATATGTTTGAAATAAAATATTTAATAGCTTCCTAACATGAAATAGTAATCTAGAAAATTTGTGTATCATATTAAATAGTTCATATAATATTTATTTTAATATTTTTAAAACCATTTATTTGATATTTCAATCCATAAAATAATTTCATCATCACTATTATGTCACTTTAATGATAATTATTTAATCCCTAAAAATTCTAAATAAATTCACATGATGTAGATAATTATATTATATTTCTGGAGACTATTCATGTTTGAAGATTAATTAAGTTTATCACTAAATTAAAATTATTATACTTATAAGATTTAAGAAAGTAAAATGTTGTCACTTTCTTTGGTTTTAATAATAATTAAATTATTTTGATGAACAAGAGTCCATTAAATGAATCTAATCCAACCCTTAGGTGATATGGGTCGACTTTTAGTCATCCAATAGGATTTTGGCAGGTGTTAGGGTAATTTTATAATCTTATGTTTACCCTTAATTACCCGATTTACCTTTAACTATATTAAATAAAAATTACCGTAGTAACTATTCATAATGTAAAAAAAAAGTAGCATATTAACATAATTTGGACCAACTGAATCCAAATATTGAATCTATGTTTCAAAATTCAAAACACAGAAGTTGTAGTAATTAATTTATAATTAATCCCATTGTTAAGAAAACGTGTTTTAAAAGTTAAAACATTGTCCAAGATTGAATTGATTTTACCTATAAATTCAATGTAAAATCAATGCTAATGACATAAATTATATTAAATGGTAATAATATATTCTATTTATACTTTAAAACTGTCAAATATTATAATTTAATCATATAAATTATTACAATGAAAAAAGTTGTTTTTAATTAAAATATAGCGTGTTTTTACTATTCATTATAATATGAAAGTTATCAGAATAATATGAAAAAAAAATCCCAAGTAAATTTTTATATCCTGATGCAAAAAAGTAGTTTTATAATTTTAAATTGAACTTATAAACATGTCAAAAATTATATTTAAACTGGGTGCACCATCAAAAGGCGGTAAAACTGCATTTTTTTTAAAATACTTCTTTTATCCGGAAAACAGATTTTGTTTTCATAACTAATTCTAGAAGATGTGTAAGATGAATTATAATGTTATAAAATTCAAAATTCAGTTAATACTATTCATAAAGGCTAGTTTATAATATCATAATAATATATCATTGTCTGGTGAAACTCGGTATTGTGTACTACACACGCTATCGAGGAAGGTCGTGATTGCGTGTAATGAAAGCCAAGCTAGTGTTGTGTGCATTGAAATATTCCATTGCGTATAACATAAGATATTAAAAAAATATTTCTCATAAAATATAAGGGTGTTACACATCTCCATACCAAAAAATGATAAAATGAAGAAAACCATGTAAAAAAATACATTCATACACTAAGATCCCCATAACATAGTATGAAACCAGTAAATTGGATAGTAAATAGGGAAATAATACAAGACCACCCAGAATGGAGTCCGGAATATTAATGTACAATTTCCTAAAATTCACCTGCAAAAAACCCATCCTGAATGGTAGGTGTATGATAGCTGTCTAAAGTCATAGGATCACACCTCATCTATCTGATCTCCTTAATCACTACCTAGTCATAGTCCACGTATAAATTCATCAAATCATCGATCTTCATCACATTACATGACATGTTCAGGAATAGGTCATGTAGGGTTGAATAAAACAATACCTAGTATGACACCCCGAAAACACAAAGTAAAAGCCACAGAGGAAATACTAAAACAAAATATTATAGTTTTCTCTCCAGATGGTTATGTCTGTAACACATATGACAATGATATCGAGGTATACTCAAAACATGACATAATTTAAAGAGTTATATCACAACCAAACTCTACCATAATATTCTTCTCAAGGCACACTCATTCCTGGAGAACTCACTCCTCATGCCCTGATATCATCAGAGACTCTCATGATGTGTTCACACTAATTTGGGCCCAAACCAAGGAAATTTACACTGGTCAAAGATCATAATATACAAAGAGTGTATCCCTCCTATATAATACCAACAACCCAATTTTTATTATGCCACAACATAGGGGGTCCTTCTCAAATAATACCATCAACGTTACCAATATGGCTTGTAACATAGGGGATCCTTCTAAAAGAATAGAGATAACCCTATTAATAAGTCCCACTAGATGGAGGACTAACACCCTGCACTCATAGGTTACCTAAATTTCTACAGAACTCCATCAGGGGTTAGAGAGGATTGATTCATTCCCAAGGAAGGATACCATACATTATCTAGTACTTGGACTCTATAGTGTACTATTATCCATTACTTTGAATGTAATACCATATTAATGCATTATGGAATGAAATAAGGGAACATGTACACCTATACTGACCCAATATAAATCTCCACCAATATATTTGAAAAGGAACTTCTCATCTCAGGGGTACCAAATCTGCAGAAAGTTCTTCAAACAGACCTTCCCTTTGAATTGTATAGTCAAGTTTAGATAAAAATCCCGACTAGGGTCCCATCCAGGTCTAACCTAGACCAGTTCAGCCAGATCGAACTGGTCTATCCCACTAGCATATAGTGAAAGGCCCATTGGAATAATGGATATTCCCCTATGGTCTTCTAGACCCTACTCATTGGAATGATAAAGTGGCCTAACCCCTCTACACCATAATGCACATGCGGACTGCTATTGTTGGGTCGCACGCGGTCTGCTAGACCACATGCTTCCAGTCAACACATCACCACCACATTCAATATAGATTCCAGGCACATATGGCTACCCCATGGCCTCACCTAATTGTGATCCACCAAAGTGACACTAAGCACATTATTCCTAGTTACAGCATACACATCCTCCCATTGCGGCATCCCCAGACAATGCTCGCAGCACCACTTTTGTCGGAGGTGCCCACGCAATCCCGTCTAGATTTTCTTCTTCCTCCACCGCCAGCCACCCCACTGGTGTCCCATAATCCACCTATCACTCCACCTAGACCATCCCCATCAGGAAATATCCTACCTTCATCACCGTCTACCCCACAGGCGGACCGCCTGGACCGACCAGAGCCGTTGCTCTAGGTGTCACCATGCGCCATCGTCTTGTGATGCTGTAAGCCACTGCCTTAGCCAAGTTGCACCACACCTTCATCATCACACCATTGTGGTGAAATTTTGGGGTCTAATCTTTAGTATTGTGTTTTTGAGCCATGAATTGAAGGTGCAACAATTGTCTGATCTTAAAAATCAGGAAGAACGCCAACAATGTGACGAACATACAAAGAACTTGAGAGATTAAGGGGATAGAAAAAATGCACATGAACTCCCAAAAAATTTGTATTGGACCTTGTTCACGTAGGCCTCAATTATTTCTTTTTATAATGAATAATCAAGAATGAAAAATCAAAAAGATTCATTACCCATTAAATCCCTACAAATCAATTCCATCCCACAAGAACAATCGAATCGCATGTCAACCTGTTTGTTGGTTGACCCACATTTTTCGATAGGTATTTGAAGGGGGAAATAAATAGCATAGAAAATAATTACAAACCTAATTGGGATCAAACAGTGAAAAATAATGGGGTTTTCCCATAGTTTATGGAAATATCCTTTGATTTTGTAGCATGTCGATCATCGATCCATGATCTGGTCGTTATTCACCATGGTAAATACCTCCAGGATCTCCCTATGGATTCTACAAAATTCTCAGGGTTATTTGGATAACCCTGGGATTTCTTCATAACGATTAATTTAAATTAAATATTTGATGCTTCAATAAAATAATTTAACTTTAAATTATTTAATAATGATTACATACTTTCTGGGTTTTTCCATAGAAGACCCATGCCAAATAATGTTAAGTTACACCTTGGGAAAACCCCATATTAAGAACTCATTGGTGGTATCATATTTCCCATAAGATACTCCATTGATTATTTATTTATATTTTAAAATAAAATAATATTTATTTAATTATTTTATTTATGGTTACGTCCAAAAATCATCTTTCACAATCGGCCCACACTGGCCGCAGTTTAGGCTCACCAAAGGTAAATTTGTTGCTTTGAACACAATGGTTCCCTTAGATTTATGATATGAGTAGATATTTAATATTTATTCCCCTTTTTTTATGAAAACCAATTGTTTGTTATATTAAAAAAATATCACTTTTCAATGAACTATTCTAGTCACACCAGACCTCAGAATCATACTTAGTTTCAGCACCTTGCCACAGAATTTTCCCAAATAATTTCTAAAAAAAATCATGAAAATCCAAGTCATTACATCAACTCACTGGTGTGAACTAGTGTATTACGTTGCACTCTAAAATACAATAATAAATTCTAGCTGATGCACTCAATGTACTCCTTAAAAGTATTGAGGGATTTAGAATTGACTCTTGGGAGGATGTTATATATGAACAAACATCTCCAATTAGAAGTGATGAGTGAGTTGATCCATGATTAAAATCATAGTATCTATATCAAAATAATGGATAAATATTTCAAGATCCTGTAGGATGTGAATCCCAATAGACAATCTTAAAAATTATGGTTATCTGAAAAGAATGTAGCACCAATGGCCATGTCTAACCACTTCAATATTATTTCTCAAGAATGAAATAATGTGAAAGTGGATATTATAAACATAACTCCTACTATATGGAATACATATATGGGGTATCCTTATATTATCCACCACCACAAATTCCACATGGCCCCAACACATATGTGGTACACTTTGGAATCCATCTGAGATATGTGGACCTAAATACTCTTACTAGGGCACAAGGTTGGTGTCTTTAATTATGATAGATGGTTGAATACATTTAAAATGACACTATGATTTTTCTTATAGATAAATCTGACCAACCCATATTAGTAGTGATTGAAGTGCAAGTGTACATCCCTAATCACACTAAACATTCCTTCAAGTTTATTCAGGATGTATTAGAAGTAGTCTACTCATAGATCTAAGTAGAAAATAAGGATAAAGTTGATATCCTTGTTCCTATATATGAAACATATTTTCATTTTATATCGATTGGAGAAGATTTATAATATATTGCTATATTCCCCTATTCGTCCATCCAACCTATCCTAGGAGAAAAAAAGACACCCATCGTTATCTTCAAGTTGATGACATGGGAAAACCCATATTCTTATTCCCACAACCACCATGTTATCACATTGGCATAGCAATAAAACTACTCAAGAGAAATCTATTATCACATATCTATCTCTCAGGGATCATCAACATACCTCAGTGAAGATTGAATACCATGGATTGGATTATATACCATACCCTACAAGAGTTCACTATTATATCATGGAATTATTTCTAGTGTACGCATGTATCCCTACCAATACCATAATATCTCATTAGTATATTCTAGTAATCACTTAAGAGGAGTATCATACCCAATATTCTGCCATAATAGTTTGTTATTGTATTCTAATATTAACTCATAGATAGTCCCATAATCCTACTCTCACATCATGATATCAACAAAACATATAGGAAACAATACAGGGTTGGGATTATATTGGTTATCATGTACATGAACCCCATTAACATATACTAATTGAACCTATTACGAAGTTTGCACAAATTATTATTGTAACACCCCAAGGATTTGAAAATAAATATTGAATTCATGAAACACTGAGTCTCAATAAAACAACACATTTTATTATCTATTAGTGAAACACAGCTTTTCCCCTACTATATTTTTAATTTCAAAAAACAATTATCTAGAGTTTGGATCAGTAAGTCCTTTGGAGTCTGTTAGAACCAACATGATTTTTGGTTAAAAGTAACATACCCTTATGAATAGTAATATTAATAGTAATATGAACCTTATGAATAGTAAATAATGATATTATTTTATTTTCAAAAGTTAATAATATAATGAGAACTTAATTAACTTTAAAATGTGATATAAAACTAATTAAAACTTTAAAATTGTTATTATTTGAATTAACAATGTTTTCTTTAAAAAAATTAAATTTATAATATTTAGAAAAATATTTTTGAGAAAATAGAGTTAATTTTTGAAGTCTACACGTATAAAAATGGTTAGGGTGAATTTTGGGTTTTTTCTGAAATTCTTGAATATTTTATGAATTGTGAAATGTAGTAAAATACCGTACAGAAAAGTTTTCAATTAAATATACAATTTATGAAATAATAAGTAACCAAGGCCACTTGGTTCAAACTCAAATGCAATTATTAGTATTAGGGTTCACATGAAACAACACTATTGGTTTCCTTGAGAGAAATAATAAAATAATGAATAAAATGTTCAAAATTCACTCCTCTCCTCCACTATAAAAACCCCACCGACTTCCCCTTCTCTTCACTCCTCTGATCCTTGAAGCTCCTCAAATTTCTTCACAATTACCTTTCCCTAGTAACTCCCCATGTCCATTAATCTCATGGTATTTTAAAAAGACCAAAATCCATTTCCCATAAGTTGGTTCTCAAGGAGGTTAGTACAAAAGGTAAATCATCATTCTTTTTTATTTAGTTTCATTTAAATTTGTCTTCTTTTCTTATTCTCTCCTAACCTCCTCTATCCAAATGTCCATGATTACTCCAATATAATATATATTCTGTAATTATATCATCTTAATGGAAGAACCATCATCAATATTCTTAATCTCCATCTTGTATTTTATAAACGAAATCATCATCTATAATGTTTCTATTTACAACCTTTATGGATGATGATGTTCCGTTCTTCAATTAATGCTTATTTAATTTCCATGAAACCATTTTTATGGTTCAAACAGACTATAAAATATTTATTATAACCTATTTAATATTAATTAACCAGTATATGTATAGAATATTAAATAATAAGTCTAATCTAGTTCTTAAGAATAAAATACTGCTAAAGTAATTGAGGTGTTTGTCATTTATATTTAATCTAATTATTCATCCTAATTCAATGTTAAAAAATGATATTAACTATCATTAACACTTCTGTATGTTCATAAATATTTTTTAATTTCAATTATTGTGATTTAAATCCATTTCTCATGAACTCCATTACATAAAAACAAGTGAATCAATTATGAAAATCAAGAAAAAGAACACTCTAGAACTACAGAATTCAATCTTATAACTAATCAATAAGGAAATAATGAAATTAATAAAATTATGATAAACTAAATAAATTTATAAAAGGTTTTATATTAATTTATTAATAAGTATAATTTCTTATTCCAGGACCATAGTTCAAGGGGGAAAAACATTCAGACATTTGGTAAGGGGTTTCTCACCCAAAACTCCATTTTCTTTCGTGTTACTTTTATTTTATAATTACCTAAATGAAACTCTTATGTATTATTATGTACTCCTAATAATTTTTTTTAGTGATCTATATATGTTCACCAACCATAATCCTTCTTTATTTTTTGTATAGTTACATGTTTTAAAAGGAATTTTCAAATTTGTTTCTAAAATACCAGCCTGATTCAATGGAATTTTTAAAATTATTACCTATTTTCAAGGTCACTCTATAATATGTTTTTTGGAAACCATTATCACCATAAAATCAGTAATTTTATTATTAAAATACTATCTTACATCAAATCTGTTATTATTCAAATATTTTTCCAAAAAACTCTTTTTTTCAAAGTAAAAGAGTATTTATCTCAAGAATTACTCGTAGATTTTATAAGAGTATCTTCATCTATTTCAACACTATTATTGATTATTATGTATTATTGGGATTAATATTTCATGGTATCATCGATCATATTTAATTTAATGGTTTATGATTATTTTGCTCATGGATGTGCTATCTTAAAAGCATTAACCAATTTACTCCGAATGGTTAGTGTTTAGGCATAATGTTTGTGGAAAGTTAATTACATTTCATATATTAGATTCAATTTGAATGTATTTGGTGTTTTTGATTATCCCAAATTATATGAGGAATTCATTGGACATAGTAAGTGTTGGGTGGGGCCCGCTATATCCCCTCTGTGCATCAGTAGGTCTCAATAGACAAACTATGGTATTGGCACACGGCCTTGACAAAATGATTATTTCTGGTCTTGGCATGAGGCCTTGACTGTATAGTTATGATGTCCTGCATTATGGATTCCCTGATTATAAAAATGGTATTGATGGTTCGTGTTGTTATTCAACTATTAGAATACCCATGAGTATGTTTATTTGGGCATTATTTACTCAGCTCGTCTTCCTTACATATTGTGTTCAAGTTTATTATTTGTAAAGAAATATGTTTTCCATTATTCACCATGAATAATGTTTATGTTATGATATCTTCTACTGTATTTCATACCCTTACTGATTGTTTGAGCTCAACCCTTTATTAGGTTTTATTTTCTCATGGAAATAAGGTTTTTATTATGAATGAAATGCTGAAATAAACTAGGTGTTATAGTTGTTTTCAAACTAGATTCTACATTGTATTTCATTTCAAGTAGTAATGATGAACTTATTTGTATATATTTTTTCCAATAATACTAAACTACTATGTCATTTGGGATGCATATTCCTTGTTTATATGCAAATGTAATCAAATAAGTCATCGGCTTCGAGAAAATGGGGCCAGGTCCTCATAATTGGTGTCAGAGGAAGTTTAGTTGAGAACATGGAAGCTAGATCAAGAAAATGTAGATTACAGAACAAATCCCTAAGATAGTATTTTAGGATAAGCATACAAGGAAATCCTGATATATCGTTAGTGAATAGATTAAGTGGATATTTCTAGAAAACGCATCCTTGTTTGGATTCTAAAATTGGACGTGGTACTGGAATAGATGTACTTATGGTTGAAAGCCCTAACAAGGTGCTTCAGGCTTCACCCGGGGTATCTTGGTACATGAGAACATGCCTTACTGTGCACTTGGTTTGACCCTCCTGGGGGATATGGTTAGGATAATTCACATTATCATTACAAGAAATTTTGAAGGATTTAAATGTAAATATTTATTCAATGAAACCTTGTTTATGATTAACAGATTAGTTATGTATAGAATTTCAATGTATGCTTAGTATTTGTATACAATGAGATTATACATTATAATGCATACCCTAATCTAGTGTATTCCATTATTTATATATGGAACCTAGTGGATGAAATTGAAACTACATGAACATGTGTATCCCATTTAGGGATTTCCATCTGATGTAAGATAATGATTTTAGCTCTAGTAACACTACTGGTTCAGATAATTTTATAACTATACAGGGAAACTTCTCTCAGGTTATGCAGAATAACCTTACTCTTATGGAGAATCTGGATCCACCATGTGGAGGAGATTTCTTCGATCGTTTTATGTGACTACAACTGCAATCATTCAATGGGACTACAATACCTTGTGTAGTTGATTAGTGGATAAGTTCCCTAGGAAAGATATTTCATGCTTTATGATGTAACGAAAGAGAGAAGGTCATCATGGTAGTTTTACTTCTATCAGGATATGTGGATCAGTGGTGGTCGTTAATCCAAAACGAAAATGATGAAGAAGAAATAGAATAGATGTAATTGAGGGACATTAAGGAAATATTCCATGAGAAATATTTTCCTCGTAAACAGAAAGACGATATAGAAAGAAAATAATTGATTATGAGGCAGAAGTAGGATGAATTTGTTTCCAAGTATAGAGACAACATTTCAAGGCTGGAAAGTTTTTGTAGACAATATATGTAATCTGAGGAGAAAATTTGATTGATTCATTGATGTTTTAAAACCAGTCCACTGAAGGGATCTAGTCTCCAAAGTATTATCATCAGAGGTATATATAGTCTCATGTGATATGAAGAAAGAAAATTAATTTTCTATGTCTTATGACATTAAATGAAAACAAAATAATAAGAGGGTTGCGGAAAACTCTTGGAAAGGAAATAAGAAAATGGGGAAAGAGGGAAGACTTGAACATCCATCCTGTAGTATTTCTATGAAGAAACACTCTAGAAATTTCCAGAATGGAATGGGAGTCTGTTACATGTGTGGAGAAAAAGGCCCCCAATCTCGGGATTCTAAGGGGAAGAAAAGATGATATCAATGTTCAATCCAACAATTCCGGGGAGATGGGACATTATGCAGAAGAATTTCCTAAGATTCGGGGAAACATTCCTCAATGAAGACCAATGGATAAAGGCCATGCTTTTGCAGTCACAACTATGGAGGTTGAAGTTCCTAATGAAGTGGTGACAGGTACTTTGTTCATTTCATCAAACATAGTCAATGATGTATTTGATTCTGGATCATCACATTCTTTCTTATCTTCCCAGTTTTCGAAAAAAATAAAATATTTCTAATTTTTTTTAATTAAGGGGTTGTCAGTAAAAACTCCTAGTGGATGTACCATTGCAACAGAGTTGTGTCCGACATTCCCCATTATGTCATATAAATGTGGGATATCTCCTGATTTTATTGTCATACCCATGATTGAAATTCATATAATCCTTGGTATGGCTTGGGATTCAAACCATTATGTGAAAAAAAATTGCAATAAGAAGGAGGTTACAATTTTTTAGGATGATTTGGAATCGCTTAACATTAAGGCAGAAACATCACCCTCTAAATCTCATCGTGATCCACCCCTAGTAGCTCTACTAAATCAAATTATAATGGTGGAAGGGAATGAAATAACTGTGGGTGAGGAAAAAAAATTTCAAATAGAGGATGTAACTATTGTGTATGAATATGTTGACATCATTCCAGAGGATTTACATGGTCATCTTCTAGAGAGGGAAATTGAGATTTCCATTGACGTAATTACTGTTTGAAGTCCCGTATCAAATACCCCTTATAGAATTGTCATTGTAGATTTAGTGTAACTTAAGAAACAACTTGAGCTATTGATGATAAAAGATTTGTTCTCCCTATTGTTTCTCTATGGGGTGCCCATGTTCTTTTCAGGAAGAACAAATATGGATCTATGAGGTTGTGCATTCAGCATTGGGAGTTCAATGCTATAAAAATAAAGAACTATTATCCCCTACCTCACATTTATGATATATTAGATCAACTTCATATAAGAAAATATTTTTTAAGATTGATCTTCAATCTTGATATCATCAATTTCTTGTGCGGAAGGAATTCAATCGGAAAACAACATTACAAACTAGGTATGGTCATTAAGAGTTTACAGTAATGCCTTTTGGATTGACTAATGCACCCTTTGTTTTCAGGGATCTAATGACTAGATATTTAAATGAATATCTTGATGACTTTGTGGTTGTGTTTATTGATGATATCTTGGTATACTATAAAATCTATTAAGATCATAAAAATAACATGCACACTATTCTAAATACTCTTAGAAAAAATGAATTATATGGAAAGTTCAGTAAGTTTGAATTTGGGATCCAATCAGTTTCTTATCTGGGATACATTATCAATAAATATGGAATATGTGTTGATCCTGCAAAGAAAAAGGTTGTGCAAGAATGTCTGACTCCAATGAACATAACTGAGATACATAGTTTTATTGGTTTAGCACATTATTATCGGAGTTTCATTCATAAATTCACCCATTTACCCAACCCAATGACCAAGAATACACATAAAGGGGTTAAGTTTGTATGGAAAATATACTGTGAAGAAGGTTTTGAAAAATTGAAGAGGAGATTAGTTAATACTCTGATCCTAAACCTACCCTCCAGGAATGATGAGTTTGTGATATTTAGTGATGCATCAAAGAAATTAATTTGTTGTGTCCTTATGAAGAATAATAGATTTCTTGCATACACATCAAGGTAGTTGAAAATTCGTGAGCAAAACTATCCCACTCATGATCTTGAGTTTGCATTGGTAATATTTTCTCTAAAGATATAGAGACATTATCCATATGGGGAAATTTATGAGATATATATGGCTCACAAGAACCTGATGTATATCATCTCACATAAATAACTCAACACGAGGAAATGACAATGGATTGAACTACTCATGGATTATGATTTTACTAGACACTACCACCCAAGAAAGAAAAACAAGGTAGTTGATAAATTGAAAATGATGTAGCATGGTGTTCTCAACAATATGAGGAATGATAAGGATACTTTGTACATAAATCTAGTGAGGATGGATATGGGAATTATCAAAGAAGGAGAAACATCAATACTTTTTCATTTAGTTTCCCAACTATCATTATTAAAATGTTTTAGAAGTTCTCAGCCTGATGATGAAAACCTACAAAAGAAAATTAATGTTGTGAAATATGGGAAGATTTATGACTTTGTGTGTGAAGATGGTGTTCAGAAATATGGGAAGAGGCTTCGTGTTCTAGATATAACTAAGCTAACAAGGGAGTTATTGGATAATGCCTATAGTTTAAATTTTTCTATACATCCTAATAGCACTAATATGTATAGATATTTGAAGGAATGTTTATGGTGGGATAACATGAAGAGGGAAATTGCAAATTACATATCAATATGTTTAGTCTGTCAACATGTGAAGGTCGAAAGGCCACATGCAAAAGGATTTATGAAACATATATTGATTGTTGTGTGGAAATGGGATGACGTAACCATGGATTGATTCACTGGATTACCCAAAACTCCAAGGAAGAATGATGCGATATTGGTACTTATGGATTGACATAAAAAATATGCACATTTCCTTACTATAAGGGAGGATTTCCCACCAGAGCGCCTAACAAGACTTTATATCAATGAAGTTGTGAGTCTTTAGGGAGAACCTCTCTCAATAGTGTTTGATCGTGACCAGCGATTTATGTCGAAATTCTAGAAAAGTCTTCAGATATCTTTTGATATCGAACATCGACTAAGTACTTCTTACCACACATAAACTGACATGACATCAGAGAGGACAATCCAAACCTTATAGGACATGTTGAGATTATGTTCACTTGACTTCCAATATATGTATGATCAATTATTACTATTAGTGTATTTTTTTCAACAATAATAGTTCCCTTCATGTATTCAAATGGTTCTATATGAAGCATTATATGGAAAGAGATGTCATACACCAACTTTTTGGGATGAAGTTGGAGAAAGGAGGCTTGTGATTCCAGATCACGCGGAGGAAACAACATAGAAGGTAAATAATATTCAAGGTCATATCAAAATAGCTCAAAGAAGACAAAAGTGTTATGACGATAATTGAAGGAAGGATCTAGAATTTCAAGTGGGTTGTCAAGTATTCTTGAAAGTATCTCCATGGAAGGGTGTTATAAGATTTGGGAAGAAAGGGAAACTAATCCCTAGGTATGTAGGACCTTTTGAAATTTTGGAGATAATTGGATCTCTTTCATATCATTTGGTTATGCCTCCTAGAATATCTAAACTAGACAATGTTTTCCATGTCTCATTGCTAATAAAGTACATGTCAGACCCAACGCATATCCTCACATTTGAAGGTATAGAGTTGGAACATGATCTGTCTTACTGTGAAGAGCCTATCTGGATTCTGGGCACTAAAGTACAAGTGTTGAGGAATCAGACGATTCTACTAGTAAAGATACTTTTGAGAAATCATAAAATTGAAGAGGAAACATGGGATACAGAGGATCTTATGTTGACGACCTACCCAAATATTTTTGTGAGGTAGCATTATGTGAATTTTGAGAATGAAATTTTTGTAAGGAGGGGAGAATGAAACACCCCTTGGTTTTGAAAATAAATATTTAATGCATGAAACACTAACTCTCTATAAATAAACACATTTTATAATCTATCTGTTAAACACAAATTTTCCTCTTCTATGTTTTGAATTTTGAAAAATGGTCATCTAGATTTGTGATTAGTAAGTCATTTGGCGTTTTTTAGAACCAACTTGATTTTTTCTGATTATTAACATACCCTTATGAATAGTAATATGAATAGTAATATGACCCTTATGAATAGTAAATAATGATATTATTTTATTTTCATAATTTAATAAGATAATTCGATCTTAATTAATTTTTTTATGTGATATAAAACTAATTTTACCTTTAAAAATTTTATTATATAAATTAATAATGATTTTATTTAAAAATTAAAGTAACAATATTTAGAAAAGTATTCTTGAAAAATGGAGTTCATTTTTGAATTAGACACAATGAGAAATGGATAGGGTGAAATTATTTGGTTTTTTCTGAAATTCATGATTTTTTGATGAATATTGAAAAACAGTTAAATACCGTATATACAAATTATCTGTAAAATACACTATTTATGACATAATAAGTGATTTAAGGAAATTTGATTCGAACTCATGTTCACTTAATACTATTATGGGTCCCATGAAACAGAATTATTGGTTGTATTGAGGGAAATAATAAAATAATGAATACAATATTCAAAATTCACTCCTCTCCTCCACTATGAAACCCCCATAACTTCCTCTTATCTTGACTCCTCTAAACCCTGAAAGGCCTCAAGGTTTTTCCCAAATACCCTTCCCTAGACACTCACCACGTTCAGAAATCTATTAGTATTTCCAAAAGACCAAAACCCTTCCCTTAAGGAGGGTCTCAAGGAGGATATTACAAAAGGTAAATCATCTTTCTTTTTCGTTTAGTTTCATTTCAATTTATTTTATTTTCTTATTCTCTATTTACCACCTCTATAAAAATGACCATGATGGATCCAGTATCATATATATACTATAATTATTTAATTTTAATTGAAGATCCATCATCATTATTATTAATCTATCTCTTTTATTTCATAAAATAAATCATCGTTCGTGAGGTTTCAATTTACTACCTTCATGCATGACGATGTTTCATTCTTTAGTTTCTCCTTAATTACTAGTCATGAAACTATTTTTATGGTTTAAAAAGACTATAATATATGTATTATAACATATTTAAAACTCAGGAACCAGTATATGTACATAATATTAAATCATAAGACCAAACTAGTTCCAAATAATTAAATACTGCTAAAATAATTGAAGTGGTTGTCATTAATATTTCATCTAATGATTCATTCACATTACATGTAACCAAATGGTATAAATGACCCTGAAAACTTATTAATTTTCATAATTAATATTTAATTTCAATTTTGGATAATTACATCCATTCCTCCTGAACTCCATTACATAAAAACAAGTGACCCGGTTATGAAAATCATGAAAACAAACACTCCAGATTGATGAAATTAAATCTTATAACTAATCAAAAGATATAATGAAATTAAAAAAATTATGATAGAATAAATAAACTTATAATAGGTTATTAATTATTTTATTAATAATCATAATTTCATATTACATGACCATAAGTTCCGGAGGGGAACACATTCGGACTTAAGGTAAGGGTTTTTTCACCCGTACCTCCATTTTCATTTTAGTTACTTTTATTGTCTAATTACCTCAAAGAAACTCTTTTTTATTATTCGGTACTCCTCATAAATATTTTTTGAGTTATTTAGATATGTTCTTCAACCATTATCATTCTTTATTTTATGGATAGTTGCACATTTTAAATGTAACTTTCAAAATTGTTTCTGAAATACATGCCTGATTCAAGGGAATTTCTCAAATTATTACATATTTTCAAGGGCACTCTGGAATCTGTTTTTGGAAAATATTATCTTTCTAAAATTAGAAATTTTATTATGAAAATAATATCTTACGTAACATCTTTCTTTATAAGTAGTTTCCCAAAAGAACTCTTTTTTCAAATTAAAAGATTATTTATCTCAATAATTACTCGAAGATTTTATAAGAGTATCTTCATCAATTTCAGCATTCTTGTTGTTTATTATGTATTATTGGGATTAATATTTCATTTTATGATATACCATATTTAATATAATTTTTTTTTTATTTTTTATATTGATGGGCTATCTTAAAAACATTCACCAATTAACTCTGAATGGTTAGTGTTTATGCTTAATGTTCGGGAAATATTTTATTACACTTCATATATTTATTTCAATATGAATGTATTTGTTGTTTATTAATATCCACATTCATATAAGGAATGAATTAGACATTGTAAGTGTCCAGTGGGTCCAACAATATACACTAGGTTCATCAGAAGGTCTCATGATAAAACTATGTTCTTCATACAAGGCCTTGACAAAATGATTATTTATAGTCCTGGAACGAGGCTTCAATGATATGGTTATGATATCCTGCATTATGAATTCTCTCATTATGAAAATGGTATTGTTGGTTAATGTATTTATTCAACTAGTATAATACCCATGACTATGTTTTATTATGGCACTATTTACTCAGCTCATATACCTTCCATAATGTGTTCAAATTTATTATTTGTATAGGAATGGGTTTTTAGTTATTAATAGTGCCAAATTTTTATGTTAGGATATCTTATGCTCTATTTCTTACACATACTGAGCATTTGAACTCACCACTTTCTTATCTTTCATTTTCTCAGGGCATGAATAATTTTATTACGAGTGACATTCTGAAATAACCTAGGAGTTATGGATGTTGTCAATGGAGTTTCTATGTTGTATTTCTTTTCAAGTTACAATGTTGAACTTATGTATGTATCTTGTTTCCAATACTATTTAACTACTTGGTCCTTTGGGATTCATATTCCTTGTTTATTTTACAATGTAATCAAATAAGGTTATGGAACCAATCAAATAGGGTCGGGTCCTTACAATTATCCTCTCCAAAGAAGCCCTTTAGAGTATTTTGATAGTGAATGGAGACCAGAAGTGGGATCATATCCATGTTTCAACTAATGCTTGTGAATCGTGTCTGTATATTCTAGAATACAAAAAAATGAGTCATTTAAACATTCCTAAGAGTTGAAAGTGGTCACCTTGGAGGGTTCCTTCACATGATGAATGATATCCATACTACATGAATTGGATCAGGGGAGATGTTCTTACCCCAATTTCCCATAAAAAATATCTATGAGGTCTTTTGAAGGTAATAATATATCCTAAGATAATGCTCATATTCCATCCCTAATCAACATTGATATTTTTAGGCCTTTCAATACATTTTTCAGTATCCAAAGAACCTACAGTCTCCTCCTCAATCAGAGTAGTCAGTAAAGATCATAGAGGTCCTCCCCACAATATTGATGTCAGAAACTCGATACATACTTCACAGAGTACCAAACATAGAGGCCATCCCCATGGGTTTCATCCTAATTATAGTACCTATTATAAAATTTTTCTTTTCATGGATCACATACTCATGTGGAAACCACTATGAAACTTCCCATGTATAAAGTGGTACCCAAGATCATAGAGCTGGATATGCCAAATTATTCATCATTGGTTGGTTAAAAATCATTCTCATAGAAGGAAACTTTAGGGAAACATTCATCATATATTCCTCCCCTATATCTATAATCCTCATAAAAATTTTGGGAGATCAAAAATGACCCCACTTTCAATGATAAAATTTTTGGGAAACATCTTTTATGTTGCATTATATTTGGAAATATTGTATAGAGGATGTGGAAAACTACATGTATACATAGAAATAATTTGTATATTAAAATATATTAGTTATTTTTAATCCTTGGAAGACCAATGGTATGAAATTATGATAAAACTATATATGGAATCCATACCTTACCTATTATATAACCTATAAGAAAATATTTTTTCTGTCAAGGTAAAACATTATTCATATGGGATGTTTCCTGGCCACATTAAGATGATAAAAAAGATCTATCATTGAATTGATTTTGTTACCATATAATTGGACTAAAACTGGATGATATATTAGCAGTGTTATATCCTCTAAAAGTATTTCCTCAAGAATAGGAATATGATCATTCGGGTAAAAGAATATGGCTCCCCTGATGTATATATCAAGGGATGGGGAGAGTATACAACTCTACACTTCACACTGCTCATCAGTCTACCTAGATCTTCATAAAGTACATCATTTGACTTTATTTCCACATTACTAGTCTTAGGCCTAGTGTATATATATTTCAATTGGTCCCTCTAATGAAATCCAACCATTCTCAAAGCTTATAAACAATGTATTTGGGAGGAGCGATCTTGTAACGCCCTGGTTCCGGAAGCCACCTAGAGGCGCCCCGTACTCGGTTGGTCACATGGCCTCAAGAAAATTTCCCTGAGCACCAGAGGCTGCCAACTAGAAGCGAGGGAATTGGGTGTGATAGTGGAGAAACTATTCCCTCATTGGCATAATACACAGCGAATGTAAATAACTCACATACAATAGTGGAAGCAGTAAACATCCATACAAGAGTAAACATCCGAAGACTTAGATAAAGAAACAACTGAAGCATGGATATATATAAAAATTATTCATGATGAATATGTTTAGGAAAGAATCCATACAATTCAAAGTTCTTGAATAAAGTACTAAATCCAAGTACAAAATGAAAACAGATAAAAAAACTCTTCAACATCGCAAGCCTCCGCTTGGTCCCATGCTCCTCAGCTCCAATGCAATCAAGAACCTGAAGTAGAAGGACGCTTTCCCTTATCTATACCTGCAAAAATATAATCTTTTTGGGCCCAAAAACAAGACCCAAGTTGGGTGTGAGACAAAAATCACAGTAGGTAACCACCCGAAGGTTTACGCCTAACAGTCAGGGAATATATGGAAGGTAAAGGTACAGAAACTATAAACAGTAAAGTACACAGCAGCAAACAGTCCATAGTCTCTAGCATATAATTTACAAACAACAAAGAAGACATGCAAGAAAGTAGAACAACAATGTAACCCTCTGGGTAGTTCTCACAGCCTAACCCCTATGGTTAACCTACAAGTAATAGCAACCCTATGGGAGGCACACGGTCTCACCCCTCTGGATCAGCTAATGAATAGACTCTCTGGGGAAGCACTCACCGTCAATTCCCCCTATAGTCTCGTAACATACTAAAGGCGCTCTAGGGAAGCACTCAACATCTCATTACCCTTGTGGCCCATGTCGGGGAACTAAAGACACTCTGAAGAGGCACTCAACATCAATTCTCCCTATGGTCTCACATCATATTAATAAGACACTCTGGAAATCCTTTACGTCCATTCTCGATATGGTCTACTACACTAGGTTCCCGCAGCCCCGTATAAAGTCAGCAAGTATCGCATCACGTAACATCCAAAGTAACCACAAGAACTACTTTTCTAGAATTATATAGTATCTCAGCATGGAAGAACAAAAGTCACACCATCCTACAACTAGGCATGGAACTGGAAGTAGCCTAACAGGAAAAGCTAGACCAAACGGTCATGAACAGGAAAAACATGCATGGTAAAAACATCCAAATCACAGTAAAATAACCCTATTCACAATCAATAACCTCTACTCAGGCATATAAGAAAGGAAGGAAAACAAAAAAGGAAAAACAGGAAACATGCAATACCCCGTTCAAGGGTATTAGTGGAATTTTTCACAAATTCTCAAAGAAATTATACAGAAAGGCACAAACCACCTACCTTGACATTAGGAGATCGATATACTTGAACCTCAAAGATTGATTCTCCTTGGAACGTCATAGATCTAAGAAAATGTCCAAAACACTCAACCAACGATAACTTGAGAAGAAGGATGAATTAGAAAACGTAGCTCTAGGATAATATAGATCATACCGCTGCGATTGCAACGCAATTGACGGTGGTCGATTTGGAGAACATATGGAGGATCGGGGGCTCGGAGAAGATTTGTGGTCATACGGTCTCTCCTGGTCGAAAAACGCCTAGAAGAAGGCAGTTCTGGGGTTAAGACATGACCTCAGTGCATTTACAGAAAAAAAAAACAAAGTACACATTGTGTACTTTTAGAGTATACAACGTGTACTTACTGTTACCGTACTCTGCTTTACGCAGCTTCCACATCACCCTTACATGGCCTTGTGCATGGTCATGACACGGCTAAAACACGGCCTCGAGTGGCATCAAAGTACATAGTGTGTACATAGAAAATTTCCAGATTTTCCTCTTTTTCCCAAAAACGACCAAAAAGAAAAAAACAAACCTGAAAAGAAGATCTGGGTTCTTAAAAACTTCCCCCCTTAAAGAAAATCTTCCCCAAATTTCCCTAGCGACGCGAAGAAGAAGATACCCCTAACAACTCCGACCACTGCGATCGTACATCAGCCTCCCTCTCCAAAGTCTCGTCCTATACTCGCCTGTGATACCATAGAAACCATACCAGAAGAACAGACTGGCCACGAAGAACCTTCGTACTACGATTGACAATCCAGATAGGATTCTCATCAGACGATGCATCCACCTCGAGCTCAACCTCCTCGGGTTGAAGGACATGAGACAGGTCTGAAAAGTAACATCGGAGATGAGAAATGTGGAAGACGTCGTGCATATCCTGGTACATCTGAAGTAACTACAACCAATAGGCAACCGACCCAACCCTCTCCAACACCTCAAATAGCCCAACGTACCTCGGTGAAAGATTACCATATCTTCTGATCCACTTGTGTCCCAACATCGATGTGACACGTAGAAAAACATGATCCTTTACCTCAAACTTCAAAGGTTATCTCCGCTAATCCGCATAAGAATTCTATCGGGACTGTGTAGTAGTCATCCTCTTCTGAATCAATTCTATCTGCTCTGTGGTCTCCTCGACAAGACAAGGTCCCAGCAAAGCTGCCTCTCATGCCTCCAACCAACATAAGGGTGATCGGCATGGACTACCATACAAAGCTTCATAAGGTTACATATGAATAGTTTCTTGAGAACTATTGTTGTAGGAAAACTCCACAAGAGGTATATGCTTCTCCCAAGAACCTCCAAAATCTAGAATGCAAGATCGGAGCATATCCTCAAGCACCTGGATCATACACTCGGACTGGCCATCTTTCTGGGGATGGTATGTTGTACTCAAAAGTAACTGTGTACCCAAAGCCTTCGGAAGCCCCTGCCAGAACCGAGAAGTAAAAAATGCATCTCTGTCTGAATCAATGGAGTGTGGAACTCCATGTAGACGTTCAATCTATCGGATGTACAAGCATCATAGCTCATCAACACTAAAGAACTTCTTGATCGGAAAGAAGTGAGAAACCTTTGTAAGCCTGTCAATGACAACCCAAACAGCATCATTCCGTTGTGGAAATCTCGGCAAACCGGTCAAGAAGTCCATCGCGTCATCATTCCACTTCCACTCCGGAATGGGTAGCTGCTGTAAAAGCCCCGCTGATCGCTAATGCTCCGCTTTCACCTGCTGAGAAGTGGAACACCTAGTGATAAAACTATCAACATCTCTCTTCATATCTAGCCACTAATACTGGCGTTGTAGATCACGATACCTCTTGGTGATGCCAGGATGAACTGCCCAAACCGTGGAATGAAAATCCCACATCAGCTCCTCGCATATGTCTGCTGGAACCCATACGCGTCCCTAGAAATGCAAGATCTCATACTTTCCTACTATACATCCAGGAATAGGGTTTTTTCCTGGCATGCTTTCCCATAGGACTTGGCCCTCCGTAATTGATAGCTGCCTTATTCGAACTCGTTCAATAAGAGTAGAGATAACAACTACAGAAGATTGAAAATAATGTCATTGTCTATCGTGCACCTCCAGATGCATCTTAGAGAACAGAGCCATAAGCTACCACTCACTACTAGCCTCATCAGCTTCTTATATCTATGTTCTCCTGCTCAACCCATCAGCCACTGAGTTTCCTTTACCAGGTGTATAGGCAAGATCAATGTCAATGAACTGGAAATACTCGACCGACCTGCGCTGTCTCGGATTCAGATCACGCTGAGTGAAGATGCACTTGATACTTTTGTGCTCAGTAAAAACAACAAAATGTTCTCCCAGAAGATAATGTCTCAAACAGCGTAAGGTATGAACAACTGCCTCTAGCTTGAGATCGTGCGTAGGGAAATTTTTCTCATGTGGCGTCAACTTCCAAGACCCGTACGCAACGACTCCATCTCCCGGCATAAGCACAGCTCCCAGCCCGATACATGAGGCATCACAGTAGACTGTGTAGCTGTTTCCCCACTCTAGAAAGACTAGTATCGATGCTGAAGTCAACCTCCCTTTCTTTTCCTAAAAGGCTATCTTACAAGAATCTGACCATAAGAACTTTTCACCCTACTTGTTCAGAGATGTCAGCGGTGCTAGTAATCATGAAAAGTCCTATATGAAATGTATGTAGTATCCAGACAGCCCTAGAAAACATCGCACCTCAAATACATTCTTTGGCTGCTCCCAGGAAACTACTCTTCTCATTTTCTCTGGGTCTACTGAAACTCATGTCTCTGAGATAACATGACCCATGAAGTGAATCTGATCCATCCAAAAGTGGCACTTCGAGAGCTTAGCATATAACTGATTCTCCCTTAGTGTACTCAGAATTATCTCAAGATGGGTAGTATGGCCGTGTTGAGTGTGAGATTATACCAAGATATCATCCATGAAGACCACCACAAAAGAGTGTAAGAATGGATGGAACACTCGGTTCATCAGTGCAATGAAAACTATAGGTGTGTTCGTGAGGCCGAACAGCATAACCATATATCGTATAGACCATATATTCTTTGGAATGTTGTAAGAGGTATATCAAATGGTCTAATGAGAAACTGATGATAACCGGACCTCAAATCGATCTTCGAGAACAACCGAGCTCCTCAAAGCTGATCAAAGAAGTCATCAATCCTAGGCAAGGGATATCGGTTCTTGGTCGTCAACTGTTTTAGCTTCTTAAAATCCACACAAAGCCTAAGGGTGTCGTCTGCCTTCTTCACAAATAGGACAGGCGAACCCCAAGGATAAGTACTAGGTCAGATGAAACCCTTTTCCTGCAACTCCTCCAACTACTTCTTGAGCTCTTACAACTCAGGTGTATCCATCCTATAAGGAGGAATGGACACCGGTGTTTCTCCTGGCAAGAGATCATTAGAAAAGTCTACCTCACGCTCTAGAGAAGAACATGGAAAGTCCTCTGGAAATACATCCCTGAAATGATCCACCACTGGAGGAATGCCTAAATGTGAATTCCCCTAGTCATCCAGATACAGACTAGAAATCTAAGATGTAACTCCACCTAGCCCATGATGCTCGGGTCCTTCTCTACTGCTGTGGACATCCCACTCACCTTGATCAACAAACGATCCACCTTCTAGTGATATAAAACTCACCGTTCGCCGATAACAGTCAACGACTTCCTGGAAGGGAACTAGCCAATCCATTCCAAGAATGACATCATATCCAGTCATCTCTAGGACATAGAGATCCCATATAAAGTGATACACAACCACCTCTAGAGGGAACTCCGTGCAGTGACCCGCACTAGATCAACATTATCAAGGACTGAAAACTATGAGCATATGAAGGGAACAAGGGAAAGAAATCATTGAAAGTTAACAAAACATGACTACACGGCTTGTATAAAGACTACACAGTGTGTTACCTTAATAAATTTACATGGGAATGTACTTTTTCAAAAACTGGCCATGTAACACCCCAAATACATAGCGTGTTGTCCTAACACACGGCGTGTACTTGAATCCTCTTCCATGCTCAAGTCCTTCTACACAGTTAAGCAACATGGATCCTCAAGAAAAAACTACACGGTGTGTTCTTGGAAGACATGACATGTACTACACATGCCTTACTTGTCCCGTGTTGTTAGCGACATGACCTGACAGATGGCTGCAACTACACGGTGTGTTCTAGAAGGACACGGTGTGTATGAGAAAGGGCAACACCAACCCGTGTTGTTAGGGACACGACCAGGTACCTATATCAGACTACACAACGTGTAAAATTTAGAAACGGCGTGAATGTGAAAAGATTACATGACCCGTGTTGTTTGTGACATAGTCGGGGTACATATTTCATACTACACGGCGTGATAAACTAGTACACGGCGTGGTCCTACAAGATTTGTTCCCATCCCGTGTCTCTTCCCACACGTCCTATGACACGGTTAGAGACTACACAGAGTGTACATAAAATACATGGCGTGTACTTAAGAAAAACAATTTCTTCCCAAATAGAAGAACACATGGCTTGTAGTCAAAACTACAAGGCATGTATTCTGGGTTTTTTCCAGACAGTAAGCCTCAGAAACTACTCTGGAGCCCAGAAAAACACTGAAAGAAACGCAGAAGGTGCCAAATTCCGATCTGTGAGAGCCCATACTCTCCCCGAATGAATGTTTGACATCTTATACAAGTTATAACAAGTAAAATAAACAATGATCCACCAAATTCTAGTCCATGAGATCCCATAACACCTCAAGAACCAACGTTTGGCATCCATCTAAGTAAATCACTATACAAACAAATTCCCTTTCAAACAGTAGGGATTCTATCAATGCATCTATCACAACAGCATGACTAATCTACACAATGTCTATCACAACAACATGAAATCACCAATGCATCCTAGATGGCATAGAAATAATGCAGGGAAAGTGATTTCTAACAAGTGACTATTTGATTCATGAGATGGCATACCCTCATCTCATCGGGTTGCGAAAGAAATAGAACCGTAATAACAACAACGGTAACATCACAAAGCATGTGAATCACCCAACAGTGAAATCAAATCAACTGTAAAATTGAAAACCAATAAAATTGAAAATAAACGAGGTAGTATGGATTTTCCCTGTACATGGGTTTGCTACTCCCGGGCACAACCTATTACCAAGTACCTATTCCATCTTATCCCTGACTTTAGGCTATAAATTGTAGGTCAAGAGAAAAGAATCCATTTGATACAACATTGTAACGCCACGGTTCCTGAAACCGCCCAGAGGAGCCCCATACACGGTTGGTCACATGGCCTCAAAAGAATTTCCCCAAATGCCAAAGGCTACCGACTAGAAGTGAGGTCCTTGGGTGTGATAGTGGGGAAACTATGCCCTCATTGGTAGAGTACACTAGAGAAGCAAACAACACACATACAATAACGGAAGCAGTAGACATCCATACAAGAGTAAACAGAGGAATACTGAGATAAAGAAACAACTGAAGCATACATATATATAAATAATGCATGATTCATATGTCTAGGAAAGAAACCAAACAAGTTACAATGCTGGAATATAGTATTAATCCCATGTACAGAAGGAAAACAGATAAACAACTCCTCAGCATCACAAGCCTCATCTTGGTCCCATGCTCCCCAGCTCTAGTGCAATAAAGAACCTGAAGTAGAAGGGAACATGCCCTTATATATACCTATAACAATATAATATATTTGTTCCCAAAATCATGACCCAAACAAGGTGTGAGAAAAAAAATCCCAGTAGATAACCACCCAAAGATCAATGCCTAACAGTCAGTGAATATATGGAAGGTAGAGGTGCAGAAACGGTAGAGGAAAGTACTCAGTAGTAAAAAATCCATAGTTTCTAGCATATAATTTACAAACAAGTAAGCAGTCATGCAAGAAACTAGAAAAACAAGGTAACCCTCTAGGTAGTTCTCATAGCCTAACCCCTGTGGTTAAACCTACAATTACTAGAAACCCTCTGGGAGGCACACACAGTCTCACCCCTCTGGTTCAGATATTGAATAGACTCTATGGGGAAGCACTCACCGTCTATTCCCGCTATAGTTTCGTATCGTACTAAAGGTGATCTAGGGAAGCACTCAAATATCTCATTCCCCATGTGGCCCACATTGAATAACTATAGACACACTGAGGAAGCACTCAACCTCAATTCCCCTTGTGGTCTCGCATCGTATTAATAAGACACTCTAGAGAAGCCATTACGTCCATTCTCCCTATGGTCTACTACACTAGGTTCCCGCAGCCCTGTGTAAAGTCAAAAAGTATCGCATCACGTAACGGCCTAAGTAACCTCAAGAACTACATGGCTAGAATTTTACAGTATCTCAGCATAGAAGAGAATTAGTCACAACATCCTACAAACTAGTCATGGAACTGGAAATAGCCTAACATGAAAAGTTATAACAAACGGTTATAAACAAGAAAAATATACATGGGAAAAACATCCAAAGAACAGTAAAATTACCCTATTAAAAAACAATAATCTCTACTGAATAATATAAGCAACGCATGCAAACAACAAGGGAAAAACAGGAAACAAGCAATTCCCCGTTCAAGGGTATTGGTGGAATTTTGCACAAATACTCAAAGACATTCAATAGAAAGGCACAATCCACCTACCTTGATGTTAGGATATCGATATACATGAACGTTGAAGCTTAATTCTCCTTGGAACATCGTAGATCTAAGAAAACGTCCAAAATGTTCAACCCAAGATAACGTGTGAAAATGGATGAATTGGAAAATGAAGCTCTTGGAGAAGGAAGACCTTACCACTATGATTCCAATGCAATCAACGACGGTCGATTTGGAGAAAAAACGAAGGCTCGAGGGCTCAGAGAAGATTCACGAACGAATGGTCTCTCCCGGTCGAAGAATTCCTATAAGAAGACAATTATGGGGTTAAGATGTGACCCCGGTGCATTTAATGAAAAAAAAACAAAGTACACAACATGTACTTTTGGAGTACACGGCGTGTACTTGCTGTTTCTATACTCCTCTTTAGGTGGCCTGCACATCACCTTTACCTGGCCGTGTGAATGGTCATGACACGGCCAGCACATGGCCTCGAGCGGAATCAAAGTACAGTACGTGTACTTATAAAGTACACAGGGTGTACTTAGAAAATTTCTATATTTTTCTCTTTTTCCCAAAAATGACCAGAAAAAAAACATACCTGAAACGAAGATCTGGGTTCTTACAGATCTATTGATATACTCATGCATTAAGTAGAAATAAAGGTCATACAAGATTCCCATTTGAGGATAGAAAAGCATGTAACCACATATAATCCCTCAATGGAAAGTATTACATACCCTATTATGGAACAATATCTAGTCCATACAGAGTATATACTGAGAAAATTATGAGATATTTGATGTAAACAGCCTTCAAAGAAATATATGTGTAATCATAACCTGAAAAGATGGGAGAATTTTTACCACCACTATCACCCCTTAGATATTCAATGTTGTAATGGAACCAAGACATGATAGTATCCTTTACATTTTTACCATACCCTATAGGGTTGGGAGACTTTTAATTACCTGATTTTCCATTACTAAGGAAATAAGTCATCTCCAGGTTATGGGATGACCTATAAGAAATGACCTTATATTCCCTTCAACATTGTGGTCCATCCTCCACATTAATAGTCGGCTAATTTAAATCCACTAGATACTTTATTAACTTCATTATCTATTCAAGACAGAAGGAATAACCACAATGGGTCCCAAAATAGAAATTCTATTAAATTGAAGAAAATATCAAAGGGATTAGGATTTTTTCATCAATGATCATTCTACAGGAATTAAATTCCCATATGTATTTGATGAGGATATAATCCAAAATATGTATTATGCGTCAGTGAATTTTTATAGAAACAAATTCATAGATAATAAATAACATGATACAAAAAATATGAAATCATTGATGAATCATCTATTTGTGATATGACTTACACAAAAAATCATAATTATGGCATGTGATCATGGAATTTGAGGGAGGCCAATAATATGGGATTCCTTTCAAATATACAGATACTTCCTTCTAGAAATTATTCGACCTAATAAATATTGAATGTTGTGTCTAAACCCACAATCCAACTAAAACATGAAGAAGTTAAACCTAATATAATTTAGGAAATGTTTTCCTAATAAGAAGTTGATTTAGATATGCTAAAGTGACTTAATATAAAAATCAGAAGAAATATTCATACTAAGTACAATTCCAAGGTAGAGGCTAATGTTTCCCCTCTTGTAAATATAAAATTATAAGGAATATCTCAACTTGTAAGAGTATAGTCCAATTTAATTAATGGTTATGGGTCTAGACAATTGGTTTATCTAAACATGGTGGCCAATCAATACCTGGACATTCCTCTACAAGGAGAATTGACAATTCCTTTTTAGGAAGGCTACCTTAGGCCATATCAAACTCTAAAACCATAGCCAATTTATCTTTATTGGAAATATCAGTATTTATATATGAATATTACTATGGAATTAGCTCTTTTTATGCTTCCACTTGATTTACTTGTCTCCATAGAGTCATTTTCTACTCAAATAGAAGTGATTGAAATACTTTCAAAACATGAAGATTCAATATGAGAAACTATTAGAGATCTATATATAACATTTATTTGATTAACTATATATTTCACTTAATACCATAATGAATTCAGGATTTATTTTGGAGTTTAAAGGAGTTACAAAATTCTAGGAATATTCAATCTGATGGGATAAGTCCAAGTCTCAGTCAACTTCAACAACTCATGGGAATATGTTTTCTAGAGTCGATTCTACCACCACTATGCTCAATCATTCAATAGTAAATTATATTGAAACCAAACTTGAGACATATCATGTAGTGTATACTCGGGAACAAAATAAGAAAGAATTTAATCATTGGGATGATAGGATGGATCAACCTCCCTTGAAGTTTATGGATTAGAGGAATAAATATTCTTTATTCTAAATAAAGATGTTTCATAGGTACTTTATAATTTTTACATAAAACAAAATTCTCAAAATTCTCAAATTCAATATTCCTGGTGAACATAGATAAAATGATCACCATGAATAATACCCTTTCCATTAAATACCAAGACATATATAATAAGACATCTTTATATTCCAGGATATACTCTGAAATATATTTTACATCAGATAGGTAAAGAAATAAAACCACCAAAAGTGACCTATATTTCACTCATTCTATTATAAGAAGTACGGTAATGAAAGAAACTCTTGAACATACATAAACATAATTTAAATGATTTCATATGAAGAAAATTAGATAAGTGGGAACACACCATACTGAGGATGAAACTCAATCAACTACTTGGGACCCCAATTTCCCCTATAATGTTTAATATGAAAAAATCATCATCACCGTCATCCAAAAGTCAGTGAAATCATCCCCAAGAAAATAAGTTATGGGAGGAATATTCCTCACTGATATCAAATATTTTTCATACACTTTTATAATTCCTACCTCCAACACTCATAGTAGGTACATTATCCTAGCAAATAATATATTGGTAACATCCCCACAAAATGGAACCATCATTGGATATACACTTGACAATAACTTCTTCTCAAGAAGAACAAGATACATATGGACTAATATTACATTTATATAATCAACATAGTGACCATATAGTCCTTTTAGGTTTTAGATAATAATGTCAAAATAGACCCTAATGTTAAACAAAAATTTCTATTAAGAACATATATGAAAAAAAACCAAATTGTGGTAGTTAAAAACTCAAAAGGATCATCTATATGATCCTAAAACATTAATGGATATTTCAAATCCAATTATACTATAAGACAATATAGAATGTGTATTATCATCTAGTCAACATAATACATTAGAAAGGATATCTTTATATTATACATAAAATGAATAAATATACCCCAGATAATAGTTTGTAATGATTGTTTATAACACAAGATATTGGTCTCCCTAGCCTAACTAGAGTCACACTATCATTTACATCATAGATAAATACCATGAAAAAACCATACCTAGGAATATAAATCCATTATATGTATATATGGGAAGTTGGAATATATCAAAATAAATTAGGATATAATTGAGAATGGTCCCAATATCAACCACATACTAGACTATAAACTCCAATGTTTGGTTTATAGTGAGGTCCACTTGACTCCCTCAAACCCAACCATCCAAGGATGTGATAAAAGGGGAAAGAGGATGCCCGAGAGGATCAAGATCGGAAACTAGAATAATTATATTAAATTTTAAACTAAATTTCTAGTGGTTCTCATGGAAATGGCCTTCATCATATTTTGATGAGTATCCTGGCTCCACAATCGTGCCATGGTAACATCATTATACCATAATTTACTAAAAAAAATCAATGGAAATGTTAGTGTATTATATAGTTCAAAATTACCCATTGTGTAATTTGACTACTAATATATAGAAATATTCTTATATAAATGTGAGGGAACATATCTACTGGTGAGTAAATCCAATCAGATTAATAATCTTAATGGCTTAGAAATTTCCACAAGGAATCCATTGAACAATATCAATGAAGAAAAAATGTTTCACATCAACCATGTTTCGGGAAAACAATTTTCTAGGAATTCGTTGGGTCATTTGAGTTCTAATTGTAAATATGATAAATAATTCATATAACATACTTTCATATGAGGTTCATAATATTTTCCCCATAGAAAAACCGCTTCCAATGAATGAAAGTTCTACTTCGCATCCCATATTTATCACCCGTGATCTAGATTATCTATAACACTTGTAGGTTTGTTTGATCTCTAGTCTCTATAGAAAATGATATTCATTGACCATATGGATATAAATCCTTGGGTAAAAGGAAATTAATATGCTTTGGGCACATTTTTATCATCCTCATGATATTTATTATGTCAGTGAGACACAACCATAAAGAATTGTAATTTTATTTTGGAGAATGTAATTGTTCCGTTGATAATAATGTCCCCACTTCATCTCTTTAATGTTGAGATATCTTCCCATCATCCACAAGGGATTATTTTTATGTTCATGGGGGAATATATATAGAATGCCCTACATCACATTCAAGATATAATGAATCCACAAATTTTTCTTTAGTTCCCATAATTAACATTTATATTTCACTTCATACAATATGATTTTGAAAGTGGAGGGATAAGAAGATCTAATAGATACCCCTCTAACATTTGAGGAAGGTATCTCTAATACCTTCGATAAACACATGTATATGAACCTTGGTACAAAATAATATCTTTTTCTTTTAATGATTAGTGACCCTATGACCACCAAGGAATAGAAGTCATATAACCCCTACCTCAAACATCCCTAGGATGTATTTTCATGAAATTATAGAGAAATGTATGAGTTAAATCGGGATATGTCTACACATTAATTGGGTTTTCGAGATGACCATATTAGATTTATGTATTTGGAAAGGATAGTGAAACTTACCCCAAATATGAACGTTGAATCTGAATATGAAAATATCATTAAATACAACATCATTTGGTATGTTAAATACCAATTGTGGATTTGCAATATTTTACCCATTAGGAAAAAATTCTAGAAAAATTCATGTTTTCCTCAATTTTAGGGATCTCAATAGGAACTGCTAAAAGCAAATTTCTCTATCCTAATCAGGGAATTATTAATCATTGAAATGTTTAGTTTCTAGGTTATCTCCTTCATGGAGGTTATCCAGTCCAAATAAATTTTAATTGAACTATATTATGAGGGGACCACCACTTTCAAGGCACACTAAAGTGTTTATCTATATAAAACTATACCCTTAATCTTCAAAGACAGAAGTTCTAAAAGCATTTTTTTCATGAAATTTATCTGCAACCCCCTATTTGGGAAGATCATAAAATTTTATTTTGATGATTTGGTTCTTAATTCTCAATAGTTATATGATCACTGATTTTATCAAGAGATAGTTTTAAACAAACTATGGAAACACAAATTAATGATAAATCCCTTAAAATGTTCCTTTTGAATACAATAAATAAAATTCATCAACTTTATATAATACAATATTCATATTGAATACAATATTAAGAAGATAATGACTATATTAAATATTCAACCTCTTTGTAATATGAATTAATTAAGGGGAATCTAGTGGAATCCATGTTATATCTGTCACATCAATTCAAATATCATTAGAAAACTTTTTCTCCTTATAAATTCATGAATAATGGAGTCACCTATTAATGGTATGGGAATTTAGAGGAATATTTTGATGATATCATGTAGTATCTTCTTCTTCCACTAATGATGATGCTTCCCGAAGAAGGAAAATATATCGTCCTCTATGTTTCATCCCTATAGAGATTACTCGACATTATACATGCCTAGAATAATGGTGTAGGATATGATAATAGTACCTATTATCATATCAAAAGTATGATAGATAATGATAACATAAATTATGAAATTGAAAATTATTTCCTATAATTGATCTTTATAGTGAAAATTTTGAAACATTACTAGAAACCTCAATGTTTATACTGGTTCTCTCATATTGATCTTTTTAAAAACATTCTCCTCAATAAAAATAATAACTATATTTCTATCTAGATGAATGCTCTTTCTTTATAAATTTGGAACCGAGATCATTTTTTCAAAAAATGGATACTGGATAATCATTTGAAGAATTTCACATGGCACACATTTTCCAATAAAATATGATACTGATTATAAAACATCTGTACAAAGAGGTTTTCTCTGTCTTTAACACTCCCATAACATGGTAAATGTACCTTTATGGTGATTCTATAATCATAATTGAATAGATAAAAATTGGGGAATAATAGTTTGGATTAGGGATTAGACCCGTATCCCTAACTAACGTAGGTATTCAATTCTACTTCCTTATATCATAAGGGTGCACCAGTATTGAGGAAAAATAACAGGCCCTCATCATTTGTTTGGAAATTGTCTTTTAGTGATCAGTGGATCAATTAGACATTAATGGCCATTCAGAGATGGAGATTGAGTAGATCAATGAAAAAAATTCATTAATAAGGAGGAATTGATTACATTAATTTATTTTGTATAATTACTTTTGGATGAATTACCATTCGAACCAACACAGTGTAGCATACCACATTTATAGAACTCCCTAGTTGGTGTTGTCTAATAGAAACCACATCACTGGTGGATCCTGACCTATTTGATATATTAAATTACATCACAGAATGAAATATGTTCTCATCATTCATAAATAATGATATTTAATAGAATAATCAAGTTAATTATACCTCATATAAATGAGGTCCCACATCCTCTCCAATTGATTCCAGGATTAGAAATATTTTCCCCATAGCATGCTACCATGAGATTGGATTATACTTTCATATCCGTCCAAGAAATAATATATCTATTGGATAGTGATAAATTCCACTCTAGTATGACCCAAATTCCTACAAATTAATCTAAAATATCAGATTTTAAGGATTCCTTTCAGGTTTATTAAAAGAGGGGAAACCTTCACTACTATGTATGATGTTCATATTGGCTCCTATGGTTATTAGTAAGAGTATCCAAACCCAACCAAATCTGATCAACCCGACCTGACCCAACCTGTTGAGGTTAGGTGGGGTTGGGTAACACATGATATATTTATGGTTTTGGTTATCTTGGTATGGTTTGGAATTAAGTTTTTTTGGGTCACATGAATGAAAAATAATGATGCAACATGAACCTAAAAACCAATTAATCCCAAATTTACTTCTATTAGAGGTCATGCCCTCAACTTCCCTCTTATAGCCTCTTGGACAATAGATAATTCCATCAGGGACACACCATCCCTTTTTAAGTTGTTAATTAATATAAATATATCTGGAATTTATTTGGATGCATGTTTATTTGAATTTATATTTTTTGGTTTGTTGATATAGTTTATCAGAAATTTTATATGCCAATACTAATTTTATTATAAATTAGAGGTAATTATTTGTAGGATAAAAATAATGGATTGGTAGATCCATGTGATGATGTATTTATTTGTTTTTATATACAATATGAATAAATTTTGAATTAAGGTTAATGGGAATTACTGGTTTGTTTTTATTTTGAATATTTTAATGGCTCGTATTTTTTAGTTTTAATTCAATAAATTTCTTTGTACTTTTTCATTATTATGCAATTTAATTTTTCCCTAACTAAACCAATAGAGAAAACCCAACCCAACCCAACCCACCATAGGTTAGTTCGGGTCATGTCATTACCAATAAAAATCCCTCACCCAACCCAACACATCTAATTTTGATTGGTCCAAGTGTATGATTTTCCAAAAACTGGCTCAACCCAAATAAAACACTACCCTAGTGCTCTGTGGTCAGAATCCAATCTGTTATATCAAAACAAAATAAATATATACTTATGCATATCAATGATAAAATTCTGTATGTATTTTTCAAGGAAATTCTATTCTTATCTTATACATATTAGTTTAATTTGTAACCCCTGTATTTTTTTTACACTACTAATTACTCTTAGTCATTTTCCATATGCGTAATTGATGTCACTTGGACATATCATTTATATAAATCTAGGTAGTTAAATTATATCCTTACTTTCATTTTTTTATTATCCAATATTGATAAGGTCACATTCCTCAAGGAATTTAGAACCATGTATGTCATAAAATTCATGAATACTAATATCATGAACAGATTTGGTGTTCCTCACATAATATTGTCAGATAAAGTAAAAATTTTATTATCATTTGAGTTTAAAATGTTGTATTAAGAATAAAATATCCAGTCCAACCAATCATATCACAATCATAATGTATGGAATAAAAAAATATATTCTTTCAAAAATATCATTGATAACATCCATTAGATGATGGTGGAAAAGGAAAAGAAGTCTCTTCTAGATAAAATATTATAATATGTGTGGGATTATACATCTGAACCCTATATTATTACATATTAGACCACATATTATTTTGAATACAAAACTAAGAAATTATTATACATTAAGGCTTAACCACCCTCACTCTACATGTATATCCAAAAATGGAAACGTGGAGATAAGAAGTCTTAGAGTCAGCTAGATAAGTTTGAATGCATTTATGGGAAATGGTCACAAACATTGTATAACATAAGGAATTATTCAAACCGAGTCATGTGAGAAATAAATAAGATGGTTTAGCTCTACTAATTCCTATGAGGAGAATTTCTTATATCTATAATAACACTGATGATATATGGGAAGATCTCTCTAATGTAAGAGCCATAAATGGGAAGGGCCATACACTATACCCAAGGTCTATGCCAATATAGTGTATTCCATTATTATGATTAAATGAGTGATCATCACACCTACCAAAAATTTTAGGTTCCATGATTGTAATAACCAATGTTTTTATCTCTACAAATTACCATCTAATAATTATGTCATATAATCAAATGAAATCACAACACAATGAACTACTAATTACAATCTAACCATTAAATATAATATTGCCACTTCTGTGATTTGAATTTTGAAAATATGGCAAACACGGTTGAGATGAGTAATATATTTGGAGTCTGATAAGGCAATCTTAATTTTTTTCATGAATAGTATCCTACCATTATGAATAGTAATTTTACCCTTACGAATAGTAATATGACCCTTATGAATATAAAATCATCCAATAGAATAGTAACCTCGCCCATGAACGAATAAATAAAATTTAAGTATCTTACAAGTGATAATATGACTATAGTAAAAGTATTGGTATTTTAGTAAGTAATAAAAAAATTAACATTAAATAATTAATTTGAAATAAAATTAATTTTTTGAAAAGGTGTTTATAAATTACCATTTTTATGTTTTCATGTTTTAAGATAATTTTATAAGACCTTATTTAATTTTTTAGAACATTATAAAATCAGTTAGAGTTATAAGTATGTATTTTTCAAGTAAATTATGATTCTAATAAAAATTTAAATTAATCATATTTATAAAATTGTTTTTGAAAAATGGATTTCATTTTGGGATTATAAACATTGTAAAATGGTTTTGGATAATTTTTTGGATTCTTTTGAAATACTATAATTTTTATGAATAATGAAATACGATAACTTACCGTATATATACATAATAAGATAAATGGACTATTTATAGAATCATGGATTATGTATGAAACCACAGTTCAACATAAAATTTACTTATTATTATTTATGGTCATGTAATCATCACTATTTCTGGTATTGATGGAAATTAATCAACTATGGAATTAAATGTTATGAAAACCGTCCTCTCCTCCACCACAAAAACCTCCCCACTCCCCTCTTATATTCAATCCTCTCAAGCCCTTTGACTTCCCTAAATTATGGCCAAATATCTAACCACGATCCTTCCCCACATCCATCAGCCTTTGGTCCCATCAGAATACCAAATCCTCTCTTCTTAAGAGGGTCACAAGGAAGATTAAATCAAGTTTTAAACTCCTATTTTCATTTCATTAATTATCATTTCATGTTCCTTTGTTATCTTTTCTTTACTAACCTATCATCCTCCAAATGCTATAAAATCACCAGTAACCTACTTGTACTAGAGTTTTCTTAATCTTATGGAAATATTCATCATCATCTCTCATTTCCACTCCTTTTTACGAGCGACATGAAAACACCACCCGAGATGTGTTAATTTATCACATTCAAGGATGATGGGTTATCAATTTGTATTAAAATATTCAATTCTTGTCATGAAACCACTTTTATTGTTTAAATAGACTATTAAATATATATTTTTTCTTATCTATTGTTCTATAATCCTTTTTCACACAATATGTAAAATAATATTACAAAACAAGTTAATTATGAGAAAAATCACTGAATTAATCCAAGTGTTTATCATTAATGTTTTAGCTAATGATTCAACTTCACTCCAAGTAACCAAATTAAATTTACAACCATGTCACCATATGGATGTTCAATATTAAAATATAACTCCAATTCTGGAAATCCATCCCCATTTTACATGATTCTCCATTCATGGAGATAAATAAACCGATCGTAAAAACCAAAAAAACAAATGGTCCCAAAAAAGAAATTGAACCACTTAACCAATGAAAAAGGTAATGAATGAACTTAAAAAGGTTATAATAAATATTTTAAATATTGAATAGGTTATGGAATTATTAATTAATGAACCTAATTTAATTATTCAGGTCATTAATATCAAGTGAAGAACACCAATATACTTAAGGTAAGGGATCCTCTCTTTCTCACATTTATCCAAGAATCTTCTCTATGTAATGTCTTTTTATGTGTAATCCCTAATGATGGGGTATAATATTTCAACTCCCATATAATTCCCTCGTTAATTATAAGTGATTAGAAACCCATTTCTTTCTCTTTAATCCCTCTTATGTGCACCTGTTACCATGCCGATATTCTGTATGGGATTCTACCTGAACCTCCATTGTTTATTTGGGTTTCCTTATCTTCTGTTTACCAAAATAAAGTTATCTTATCTTTTTATGTGCATAATAGAAATTCTGTTTAAATGTAGAAAATTAATTTACCAATACACTTTCATCATTATCTTTCAAGAATATACATTGTTTTAAGTGATTCCTTTCGCAATACTTCCCAATAAGAAAAGCTATTTTGAGGTATCATCCAGAATTCTTACCTGACTGCAAGTTCAATCTATAATATGTTTAAATACACCGTTGTCTTTATAACATTGCTTTTTTTTATTAAGAAAAACTTATTGGTTCACTTCTGAATTTATATAAAGGATTGTTCTTTTTTCTTTTTTAAAGGCTCTATAGTATTTTCTATAAAACTGCACAAAAATGTTTACAAGCTAAAATTTCATAAATATTTGTCTTACATGTTATCCCTTATACATTTCATCACATACCACGATACATTCCTATTTTCCTTTATGAAATTCCATGTATATTTTATTTCCTTTCTTTGATGGAAACTATTATGATACGCCTATTTTTTATTCATTTTGACATGATTGTGGTACCCAATTATTTCCAATAATAACCCTTATGTTTATGTATGATTGATTATGTGTGATTATTTGTGAGGAAAAAATATTCAAGAAATGTTATTATGGGTTAACCTAGATTGAACTGCAATTAATTGTATAATCATGAGTCTCATGGGATGTTATGTGAGCTAGTCTTCGATGTTAGCCTTGGCTTGTTCTCCATGTGTGACAGTCTTGGCGGTTATCTATGGCTTGTGCTACCATGTGTAACAGTCTTGGAAGTTATCCATGAATCATGCTACAATCATGTTTTATGTTTCTTCCACATTACTATGACTCCATGTTTATATGATTCCATGTTATATGTGAGGATTCCAAATGTTACATGCCTTTTTATATCATCATGTCATGCCTTCTATCCCATGGGAAAATGTATTATACTTATGTTTTTTCCCTTACATGGATTTTAGAACGTACCTTCATTCATGTGATCCATAGGTTACCCTTTTTATATGTAAGGGATCAAACAAAGTTAGTATCTATTTATAATGATTAAACAAAGATGTTTTTTTAGTTCCATGTTTTCATTTTTATGTACCTAATCTTACAAGAAATTATAATTTAAGATCCTTGGCATGTACTCTGATGTATAATTATGCTTAAAATCATATATTATTTTATGTAAAAGGATAAGGTCTCTATAATAACTTTTTTTCTCATAAAATTACATTAGGATATAATTTTATATGTTTTTACTACATGAATTTAAACTATTGAGTTTTTCTTACACACTCTAATACATTAAACTACATAGTCTAGTTCCATTCTTAATGAATTTTAACAAATTTGGAATGTTCCTCTTTATATGACATTATATGTGAGAAACATGAGTCCTAGTCATATGATGTTAAACTGCATCACATATGGACCATGATACAGGAACTTTAAAAAACATAGGTTTTCTCTTTATGAGACTCATTAACTTTTATTGAGAGTTAACTATTTGTATGGGTTCTCAGTGCATGTTCCCTTTTTCCTGTTATTAGTCTGCACTGGGAAAAAATTCCCTCACCATACATGAACTATGTGTGGATTGATTCATGTTATGAATGGATAATTAGAGATTTCCTGACCACTTTACCTAGAAAAAATATTAATTTCATTTATTTTTGTACTTTATCTTGGCATAAAATCACATATCATATTCATATGTGATTTTCTATCCTACAATGTAAATACTAAAAGGTGATCAAGTTTTACACAAATTAAATATTAATGAAGAACCTTCCACATATGGGTCCTAATCATATGACCTTAATTAAAAAATATCCATTTCATTATCTCTTAATTCAAAAATACAAGACAAATGGTCCATCCTAGAAGACCCTAAACTTCATATAGTGTTATATTTTTTCAAACCTTTATTTCATACGTAGGATATAACATTAAGTATGAAACCACTTCATATGGTTAACTTTCAATAGAACTATGCTTGAAAAAATCACTACTTTCAAATGTTTCAACCAAGTGTTTGGAAAATTCTTTTATGTCTGGTGTTCCTTCATGTGATTATAACTAAGATGAATCTATTCTATTTTTTCACATGAGTTAAATCTACCTAAAATATCCATATGGAGGTCCTCATAATATAACATTAAAATTCATACACCATCATCTGAATAAAATAATATTAAACAACATGACATATAGTCTAACCTACATGACATTAAAAAACATAGGAGGGCGTGTTCCATATAACCCAAATACAAGGATCTCCTTCACTATTTCAAAACACAATCTAAAGAGGGAACTATGAACATTATTTGGGAACTAAATTGTAATTTCTATAGTAGATAACTGTTGTTTCATAGACTACATTACCTAGGAAATAAAATTACATATTTTATATAAACAATGGGTGGATTTATTATTTTCAACTAAAGATGAATAGTGATGTTTAGCACTCCTATCCCAAGCCTAGACACAACTTTTATTACCACACATACTCACAATTATGAAAAGAGGCCTTGTCTTATTCACTTTGTGTTTTAATAATTCACTCCCATAAGATAATTTATGACTTTTATACCCCTCTCATTAATATAATTGAGACATATGCCATGATATTCCATAGTCAATAATTATGTTTGGTGTTATTCCTATTATTTCATGATAAATTGTTATTCTTGGATCCTCATCCTAGACCATGATTTGAATATTCAACATAAACATTAATTTTTTAATCGAAGTGTTTTGTAACTCTTTAACTCACATAGGGTATTCTTAAAAGGAACATATACTAAGGCCTTTTTTGAGAAATGTGTGACTTCATTTCTATCACATCAGGATATAAATTTTTGTTTGGTTCACAAGACCTAACTAAAAATTCCATCAAAACCCCCAATTTTTCTAGATACCCCTCACTCATTCACTCATCCCCACGAGAGGGTTTTATATCATTATTCTTAACTTAGATCTATGAAAAATCCACCCACAATGATTTATTCTCCATATAACACTAAAAGTTTTCATACACAATCCACCCCAAAACCATAAGATTTTAAAAATGATTTACCACATATTTCATAAGACCAAATAGCTTAATATATCTCATGTGACCTATAGTCTTAAAAAAATTCCTTACATAATGTCTTGATCTACATAAAAAAATTAAACTATATGTAAGAGCACACCCAAATCGGAAGGTTTTTTTATTTATGGATTTTATGATTATAGTTTCATTCAATTATCCTAGATTATGGTTCACATAACCTTTGACCAGAATAATTCCCATATATTTTTTCAAACAATGTATAGCTCAATTACATCTAAATCAAGATACAATATTTATCTATATCTCTGATCCAAGTGAAAGAAACTAGATTTATTTCTATACAAGGAACTTCATTACTAATGAGGATTTTTCTATTTCATGTCAAGTATTAATATTTCTCCCCTTAATACATCTTTATATTACCCCTACATCTCTTAGGTACAAGATCTAGATCTTCGTAGGGAGGTTTTATATTCCGGAACTACATGTTTCTTGATTCCTATTAACTGAATATATGTAATTATGGTTGGATATCATATCCTAGGACCATTTATAATCCCCACATAAAATGTTTCACATTAATTTATATTTACTCTAACTCATGTAATGTTTCCCTCTATATGTCCTACAATGATCCAAATCCATTTAATTTTCCCAAATTAATTAAATATTTGTAAAACTCCCTCAATCTTGGCCGATATCACATGACATTAAAATTCATCACTTATATTTGCACTCCACATGAATCTAAACTAATTGTAATTGGTCCTTGTCACATGAATTTAAAATGCATAATAGATTATCCCATATCACATGAATTTAAACTACATGGAACATGATCAACCCTACATGAACCTAAACTACTTAGAGAGGTCAATCCTATGTGAATCAACTTTCTTATGTGAGGGCCAAATCCATGGAAGGTTGTTTGGTATATTGTTTTGTCTATAAGTCTAATCTTGGATATACTTCCCCCATTACTATGAACTATATCATAACACATTGGCTTCCCGTATTTTTATCATCTTCCTTTTAATAGAAAAGACGGTATATCCAATATTGGGTGCAATATAGGGGGTTTCCTATTGTTCCAGTCATTGTCTAGAATAATAAATTTCTAACACATATATAAAAGTTGGATCTATTTTAATTGAATCTTTTATATGAATAATGTCTGAATTGATTTCAATTATTTAAACATACATAATGATTTCCAAGCCATATATTTCAGACCCATCCATAAACCATTAGCCTCTTTATTCCCTTCATCATCACTAAATAATCATATGCTGGTTAGTTTGGGACTGGAATGTTCTAACCACCTCTTGAATTTTCCCTTATATAAACTAAAATCCATGCCCCCATATTTTCATTAATAATAATAAAAGTTTCATTGATATTTTTTATTAGTACATCCTACTGTAATGGAAAACTCTTCTTGGAAACGTTTGTGCCTCCATATTCATAATAAAAACTAGAGTTAAATTTGTTATGAGAGGAAGGTAATTTAATATTTGTTTCCCATGAGTAAAATTTTCTTGGTTCTCATAATTTGAAGGTTAGTAATTTTCCATCTTTACCTTACTAGTTCTATCATATTATTTTGATCAAAATATATCAAGTAATGATTTCATTTATCTTTATACCCTATTCAAATGTGTTGGGATGCTCTCAAATCTTAATCCCCATATATTTTTTCATATTACACGCCCTATTTCTAGTCTAAGAAGAATAACCATAAACTTTTTATACCCATTTCTGAGATATTCTAAAGTATCATTGGGTACCTCATTCATGTCAGATTTTTCTTACCCTTACGATATTGTCTAACTCAATTATTGGTCATTTTTTACAACCTCAATCCCCAAAAACATTTGTTCAAAGCTATATGACCTTAAATACAATCTCATAATGGTTAAAATTCTCATAAACTGAAAATCAAAGAGATGTAAATCTTATTAGGTAAAAAACCCATAAATAGTGGCATAATAAGACATCAAGTCTCCACTCAAATATTCCCATCCTTCATGACCTAGGAAAATATTAGAGTGAAAATGAAAGGAGGAAGAAATAATATTGGACCTTCTTTATGTATGTAGAGAAGGAAAATATAGTTTTTTGGACCCACAGATCTTGGAAATGTTTGAGAATAATTTCTCTCTCTAAATTCTATGAGAATGTCATTTCACATCACCCTAAAAATGTAATAAATGTATAGTTTTAAAACCTTTTTGGTATATTAACCTTTCTGGGATATTATTCACCCATTTGAATACATCATTTCTATATGTTTTAATATTTAGGAATCTTTCACTGGCCAATAATAATGAGAAAATCTAGTTTCAAGGTAAACCTACTCTTGAAAGTGTTTATGTCACAACATTTGGAACTACCAACTTGAGAAACTGTTTTTTTAAGAAGATGTATCACTAATATCTAAACCCAATGAGAACATTTTAGTGGGACTTATCATTTTTATATGGTTATCATTCATCCCATAGGTACCTATTTCATCTCATCACTTTATAATAAAAATATTTTGATTTATGGTATACACTTCTATAAATTCAAATGTTCTTGTGGATTCGAATACCCTTGAAGTAACACATTCATGCATCGTAACCATTTAAAAGGGGATATTTTGTCATCCAACTCTTAAACATCAACTAGTCATTGATGTGTGGCCCTAAATCGCACGATGCAGTGGTACAAGAATAGTGACCTAAAACTATGTGCACATTTTTAACGTATTTATATTTTGATAGATACCCTTTATTATTCACTTTCTATCAACCCTGCCTCCATAGCAGACATATATCCTCTCCCTTCAAATTCTAGTCAAATATATTTTAACTTAAACAATAGTAACCATTTTATAGATCATCATGACCCTAAACATCATGCGTCATACCATGATTTAGCCTAAATTAGTGGTAATTAGATCTCCATTCATGTAAATTTTATCATTACATTTCTACAAGATATATATATACATTTTGGTCAAATTGGATTGACCATAAACTTCAAAAACTTTTGTTTCGTGTAAAATTACCATAATCTACATGTTCAATCCCTCAAGGTTGTCTAGATATGTGAAAATGGGATCTCTATTCATTTAGGATTTTCGGCACTAATTTTTCTATAAAAACTATCTTATTTTTTATCAAAAATACCTAAACTAAAAAATAAATCTACATTATTTAGGATTTATTGTCCCTAAATTACTCAATGAAGAAAATGTGGTGCTCCCTAAGATAAAAATTCTAAAAAAAACTCCCAAAAAACTCAAAGTCTCGACTCACTAGGTACACACTCTACATGACCATGGAGAAATAGAGTACTCAATAAGAAAAAATACATAAAACTTTTCAGTTTTCAATCCCATAAATGGTGTCCTATGTTAAATCTATGTTTCATCCCTCAGAGCCTACCCCGTATGTGGATTAAGAAAAAGTGAGGGACAAATAATGAGCTACAAATATTTTAGGGTCCACCATATGACCATGAAAAGAAGTCAATACATTCTCACTTGGTCACTCTTGTAAGGAGTAAATTAGATCACTCTTCCATTTCTCTTATATATTGATTCATATCACCCATGTGAAATGTGTGAGGGTGTTGTATCAAGTTTCTCAGTCCCCCTTGAAAATTGGATTCCTCATTCCATAATTCCCCATCATGGTTTGAATCATGTTAAGTCAGTCATCTCACATATCCAAATATACTAAATCATGTGAAATACGATGGTATATAAGATGCCTTATCAATCATGTCTATACCTATTTATAAGCACACATAAAATTAGAAATCATATTTCATATTTGATTTGACTAACTCTATTGTATAGTGATGGTACATGTAAAATTAAATATAATATTCCAATGACCTTCTATGGTTACTTGTCTTGAAATAAATCATCTTTCATATTTAATTGCACTAACTATTTTATATAATGATTTCATATACATAGTCATATCCAACCTACCTATACCCACCCATGAGAACACTACCAAGAGAAAACTACCTTTGACTCAAATATTATGAAATCATAATCTATTCAATACATTTCATTCAATGTTTAAATTTATTTAATTTATAAAACTTTTTCTCTCCATTGGTATCATAGCCTATCTTGAGTTTTTTATGGAAATAAAGAGTGTAGAGATCCAAAAAGGCTAAAAGTGGATAATTATTGTATTTGTTAACATTAATGAAGAGAACCATATGCAATATTTAATCTCTCTTACTAAAATAATTATGTAATATATTACATGCTTCTATGCATTGAATCATTGATTTTTTTGATAAACATCTTAGCCTTGACCAAATTCTATTGAATACTAGCCTTCTCCTCTGCCTCAGCCTCCTCAGGTTGACATATTATGTTGCCGATGGGAGTAGAATCTGGTACTCTTGTCTTGGAATCCTAAATAAAAACCTGGTTCTCTTCCAACTATCTTTCATCCATGTTTAGTTACCAAATGAGTTAGTCATCAAAAGCTACATTATTATTAGATAAACATTGTTTCCCCAAAACAATATCTTCATAGTGAGAAACTTGATGAAGTGTTGTGGCTCAATGAAAAGATGAATTTTTCCTATATTACACATTAATTATAAATAGATGGGAAACTTTTTTTTATAAGGGGGTTCAATATATTATCAGTTTGATAAATCGGATCTATGATAAATTCTTTTAGGGAAATACTAGTTGGACACAAAAAATAACCAAGGAAAAAATTCAAAGTTATATTTTTCCGACACGTAACATCACCCATAAAATAATCACATTGTTTACTTCACATAGGTAGCTTATCCCAACCCCTCTACTTATTTCACATCTCCTAAGTGGAGGAGCTATGTGAAGCTTGCATGTGCCTAATAACATCTCTATCACACTAGAGAAAATAATGAAGGATACGAGTTTATCTTATGTAATAGAAGCAACTAGGGAAAGTACAGAGTACAGAAACTCAAGGAATTTCCTTGAAAAATGAGACCATAAAAGTTGATTAAAATATTTATAGATGGTTCCAAAACATCTGCATAGGTTCCTATGTGAAAATCATTTCCCATATATTAGTTAAAATTTATAAACTCCTAGTGTATAGATAAGGTTGAGTTAATTTGATTTGTTCCCTTATCCATCTTGCATGCCAATATTTAAAATTTAATGAAATTCATATTCCATATTCATAGTTATATTTGATGTTTTATCCTCCTTTTCGTAATATGATCAAATTCTTTGGGGGTGGGAGATATTTTTTAGTGCTTAATTTTTGGAAATGATGGGAATATCGATATGTTAAAAGTAAAAATATAGGGAATAGAATTATATCTTCCCCTAATTAATTACATATGCACCCATGTAACATTTCCCATGTCCATAGGTATTCTTAAATGGTAACATTTATAGGTATCTAGGAATTCATGACCCCACATGTGCAAGGACACTAGTGTGCCAATCATTTTCATTCAACTTTCTTGTGTGAGTGAACCTACATGAACCACCTTCTACATCGATCCATTGTGTGCATAAATCATAATATTTCAATATAAATTAACCCATATAGGTCCTAATTTGAGGGACATTGTACAATTTAATATGGAATCCCTAAGAGAATACACCTTTTGGGGGTTTTCTCTCCAAAACCCCTTTATATATAATAATTAGGCTAAAACTCTATGGTAATTAATAAGAAAATAGTGTAATTGTGTTACTCAAAGACTTATAACATCAAAAACATCATGTAAGACCACTTATTAACTAGTTATCTAAGAATATGGTGAAGGAACCCTCACTATATGCCATTCTACGGTGTTACATTACCATGTCATCATCAAAGACTAAAATACTTGGGAGAACACTCACTCATGCCTCCTCAAAATAGAGAAAGATTTACCCTACCTTGAATTAGGGTTACCACCCTTCCCTAATCCATAATATGTAAAAATCACTCCTTTTTATTCTAGGGTTACTACTTCACCCTCCTTCTATTTAGGCCCCAAATTCACCCAAGATCTGACACTAGGATGAACCTTTACCAATAACCCCACTAGGTAGAATAGCCACCAAGGATCCCAGTAAGGATAACCTTCTTCCAGGTCACCATAAGGGTGGAAATTCACCTAGATCCTCATCAATGAGAACTCCCTAATCTTTTATCTCTTACATGGTAACCCACTTCATCCAAGTCATATATATGGGATCCTACTGATTGGGTTCCCCTTCACGACATCTTGAAATGTGTGACTATGCCATATACACCAATTTTCACCCTGTTAATCATGTATTCAATTTATAAGATGAATCTGCCAATTGTTAATCAAAACCAGTGGGTCTCTTATTATGTTTTCAATCACGTATCACCTTGATAAAGGTGGTATATATGATTAGGGCCCCGATGTAACCTCTCATGGATAAGCTATCCCAAATTCATGGAACTATTTCTTGAACCAAGTCATCTTGGGAACTTGGTTTCATGATTATTTCCAATCAATGATATAGAGATTGAGTAAGGGAATATTACATTTTATAAGACCTAAATTCTTCCCCATTTGTCTATATTCCCAAATAATCCATTCATCCCTCTTAGTATTATCACTATAATATGGGAATTGAATATTTCTACCTCAATGAAGAATATGCATAAGACCCATACATACCCTTACTACTTCCTATTATAACTTATGTATCCCACGTAAAATCCATAATATCCTTCTCATATGGGCTATATTACCCATGATTCTAGCATCCTTCTTTGACAAGCCATAAATATGTACAAAGTAAATACATATGTGGGTCTCATACTTTGGCAGAAACCATAATCATTCCATTATTAATGATCTAATAAGAAGGATCTATCGGTGAGATATATGCATTTTGATCCACCCACACATGATCCCCCACTAAATAAATATTTTCACCCTATTCATGACACAAACTTCTTTGTCATAGGATGTAAAACTACATGAGAAAATCCTTGACACGTGATATTAAACATCATAGAATGGTCCAATTAAACAACCATATATTGTGTAACTAAAATATATAGGATTTGATTCTACCTAATTATGATATATGGGATATGTATCAGAGTTTAAAACCCAACCTTCAAAAGAATACCTTTGTTATGATATATTCCCCAAAAAGTCTTACTCAATGGGTCATATTCCCTCTATGGTTACTCATTTTAAATGGAAAATATTTCTTTTGAAAAGAACCAAAAAGTGACACTCATTCATATATCCCACACAACCCATTTCTATGAATCTTAGTCCTAATGGTCTAATTTTTGTGACATTAAACTAGTTTTAAGTGCACATGGATTCACAACAATAAAATACACCACATTATCCCTTATAAAATTACAATAAAAAGGTATTATGTGTCCCACTAAGTTGAACCAAACAGAGTGGGATTTGATTCCCTTCTTAGAAATACATAAGAATCCCCTCTCACTTTCCACATCTCCAGATAACAACACCCACCACCTCCACGGATGGAAATAAATTTAGAATTTCTTAGTTATGGTTATTTAAAATATAACATCACTAATCAATATGAGAAATATGTAAACAATATGCTATAAATAGATGGTCACATTGAACAGTGCTTCCAATTGATCACTTACATATATGTAATCAATTATGCTTAGGGATTTGGGAAATATTCATGAACATATCTGAAAAAATGTGTGATGAGATTGAAATTGCATCCACTTAACCAATTCACAAACCAAGCATCATTAGTAAAGTCCCAATGACTTCTTGCCTTTAAAAAGTGGGATTGCATTGATTCAAAAAAATATAGGCACATTACATATTGGAAAAACATTCACCAGAATTCCATATCACAAGAATTTAAAAGATCATAATTATATGTGAAAAGTACATCTTGTAGAAAAGTATTCATTATAATCCTAATAATTGATATTATGATCAATTAGTTTTTAATTAAAAGATTTATTAAAGTGGTTTTTTAAACTAGTATATGATATTTAAAACAGTTTCTAAGAAAAATGAAGATTCGATGTGTTGGGGAAAACATCTTTAGTAATATCTTGTAAATTAACCTAGTTAATAAGATAAATATTATTATAGTAAGAATAGTAATATTAACTTGATATCCTTTCATTTATTCAAGACTCTATGAATCCCATTCTCAAAATTCAGCATGTTGATACAAACAATTTTGGGATGGTACAATGACTGAAAAGGGTCTTTCATGAATCAAATATACATGGGACATTTGGATTTTCAAAAACCCTCATTATATTTATTATGGATAGGGTTACTTCAATCTCAACTCATTCACTAAATATTACTAGGTATATAAATTATTTTTTAGAGATTGAGGTCACCACTTGGGCTTCAACTATCCATAGAATTCATTACATAATAGCAATAATAAAGGGTCGGAATGATTTTCAAAAATTACAGCATGAATGAGATTAAAACAAATTGACCCTATCTCTTTAATATATTAAGGATTGTTGTGTAGTATAGAGGTGGTCCTACTTCATGCTCTATGATGATGCTATAAAAATGAAAGTGTAAACTATTTATCTATAAGGATCATCCTTGAGTTTTTGGAGATTCTACATAAACATATAATATTATGAAATGATAATATATGTAATGGTAGTATTTATATTATGGAAGTTATACAGATTGGAGACAGATTTATGCAGAATACCTAAAGGGATACAATAATATAAATGAGGAAACCACATTATGTGTTAGTGTTATTGAAAACAAATCTATTTTAAATGGTATCTAGAATTAATAATACATTATAAAAATGTTTTAAATATAAATAATTATTTCAAAATTGAATAATTATTTATTTTTATATTTTAAAATATCCCATCAATTGATAGAAATAGGGGCTTATATATAAAGATGCTTGATGTGGTGAATTATATTTAGTCTTTAATTGAATTTAATGAATATTTATTTCATATCATTTTATATTATTTCATATAAGGGTAATAAATAATGGTATTTATTAATGAATTAAGTATTATTTTTTGATATACATGATTTACGATTTGATAATATTGTATAATATATTTAAATGGGTAAAAAGTCAAGAGGAGGTTTATTGAGGATAAATGTCCATATATTAGTTATTTTTTAAAATTTGAGGGAAAGACCTCCCACCACCCAATAGTGGAATATTATAATAAATAAATCAACATTCACATTATATTAATAAATACATAGAATATCATATAATATATTATAGTTGATTAATTATTTGAAAAAAATTCACTCGAAAGTAAATATGTTTTGTTTCTTTTAAAAAGTGTTTTTGTATTAAAAATATATTTCTGAGGAAAAATAGTTTCTAAATATTTATTGGGGGAAAATTTTTAATATAGATATGTTAAAATATTATTAAATAAATAATTGTCTTAAACTGATGTTAATTTAATTGTATATCCTTCATGAGTTTTAGAAATATTGGTAAAATTTATCTAAAATTATAGATTTTCATATTGATACCAAATGAATACAAATAAAATTTTGACTAAAAAAGACCAAATTTGATAATAATGATGATAAACATAGAAATCATTCTGTGAAAAAAATATTAACATTAAAACAACTGAATTTTTAAACTAAATAGGGTTGAATTGTATTTTAAAATAGTTATACATTAGGATTTTTCATATTAATCTCTCTATTATTCAAAAAAAATATGCATCATCAATGTTACCCATTAATGGTGTTTAGTGTGTGTATTTACCATAGGTACATGTAGATATATGGAAATAATTACATATAGATGTAATTATTTTCTTAAAACACAAAAATTTAAACAAATATAATTCATCTTTGGAAGTATATTATAGGGGATATGATAATATGAGATCTTATGTATTATTTTTTAATTATTATTAAAGGAGTTTAACTATATTTTTTCATGTTTTAAAATGGTTGTTTCTTACTTAAAATAATTTTCATGTATATTTTTTAATAATTTGAAATTTAAATTTATCTCCGAAATTTTTACATTGATTTATCCATAATTCAAAGGTATAAATAAGTATTTTAGACTATATTGAAATTGGAATATTATTGTGTATTTTATTTTTTATATAAATGAATAATTTTTTCATGACACACAAAAGAATTTTTGTGCACTAAAAACAAACTACTTATAACATAGAGGTTATAAACACTCTATTTTTTATAAATAGGTGAAAATTTTATATTTTATCTCCATACTATAGATGGAATAAATGCCTAGAATGAAATCCCACATAATTTTATACCTTCCTTATGATAGCCGTGAGGATCCGCTAATCAGTGGGTGGTTGGGTATGTGTTTTATCATGTCACAGGATCAGATTTACCCAATATGAAGATTTTTCCTCTCATATGATGGGTATGAAAATTTTTTAATGAACCAACATGGGTTTCCATCTAACTCGACATCTGACCCCACCTATGGTATGACCTTAAGGGTTTTCCCAATCCCCACAGGCTCACAAAATGTTCCTAGGTATAAAAAATGGAACTTGGGAATGATTTCACCGATGAAAATATTTATAACCAACCAGGAAAAATAAATAAACCAAAACTAAATATTCAAAACGAAACATGGAATAACAATTTTTCAGATTCAAGGTTTTCAATTTTGAAAAAAAAATTTAAAGGGACCAAAACGAAATGGAGACAAATACCATATACCGAAAACCTCTAAGAAATAAGAAGATCATCATTCTTAAGTTACTACCACAACACCTTTAAGGGGAAACCACTAGAACTCAACACCACCAACTCCAAACATCTTTACTTTACTATTATCAAACATATCCAAGTATACATAATCCAAAAGGAGAAAATATGGTGTGATCCAAATCCCTGTAGTATTAAACCCATCAAAGGGACTCCATGATATAAATATTAGATGATAAATTAAGAGGTATGTTTTATTAAATAAATCTATAAACATTTATATTGAAACATTTTAGGAAAACATGCATTATTTTCAAATAACCAATAAATATTACCATATTCCAATGGTCATTACAATATCACAAAAGATCACTAAGTCATGGGAAAACCCAATAAGCACTAGCTCAATTGGAAAATAGGTATATCATATCTCTTTGAACATGTGGTACAGAAACCACAACCAATAGTGTTCTGATGCATGTGCCACTAAGATGGAACATCCCATATGCCTTTTGGTCTCCAATAATTGTCATAGTTTCATTAGTGTGGTAATTATCATTTTTTTAAAGAAACCGGGACAATACACTTCTGAATAAACTAGAATGCCAGTCCTAGTCTGCCCACCTAATTACCCAGGTTTCCCTTTCTCCACATTATTCATTTCAAATGCCATGTGTAAAATCACTTTCACATAAACAAAAGATGAACAATATTAAAATGCTTGATAAATCACAAAATTCACAACCAAAACCACATTTAAATACAATTCACACCAAGAACGTTATAAACCATGTTCTTCATCACTTTCAAAATTCATTAAACATGTTTCGTAATTTATAAATCACATTAAAAATTCACAGAAGGGGTTCACACATGAAATACACACAATTTTCTTTATAAAAAGAAATTTCAAGACATACGCATATCAAAACAATTCAAAAAACTATTCTCACTGGAAAAAATAAATCATTTAACACCATTAAGGACTCAAGAAATCATTTCAGATTCATCAAATAATGTTTAAACATGGAACCACCTACCTCCAATGAAGAAACTTCTTGATTCTACTAGGAACCAACAACTGAACCTCAATGAAACCCTAGAGAGAAAATATTGGACAATAAATATCAATATTAAACCCTAAAAATTTTGATCTAGCCCAAAATTAGTCACCCAATTAACTAGAAAATGAAACCCCAAGAAAGAAGAGAAGTATCCCAATAATAGAGGATGAAACCATGAAAAGAGGGACTTAGTTGAAGATTCTTGGAGAAATCCCTCCAAATCCAAAACAATAATGTACATATATGGGATGAATAGAAGAAGGGGTAATTTACTATGTTAAATAATCCTAAAGGGGGGAAATTTGGGGTTTATTATTAATAATTGGGGAGAGATAAAACATAAAAATCTAATTTTTAGTGACATGAACAAGTCGCACGGTTTTCCCCCATGGTTTTCCAAGATGTGTGGAAACCATGTGCCCCTTACTATCCAAAAGGAATCTATTTCATGATCATCCCTCATAGCATGACTTACCATTTTCATTCCATGTGGTAGCTACTTCCTGAAACTAGTCACCTATAACATGGTTACCTAGCCAAGGGCATAAATTTTTTGAAACTGTTCACCAACTGTATACACCATGCTGTTTACATACAATTTCTATTTTTTCTCCAATATCAAAAGAAACACAAAGTGAAAATGATATACAGAAAATAAATATGAATAATATTTGAAAAATAAATCATGGGTGTGATAATTATCCACACCATGAAAACATTCTTCCCCCATAAATTCATTCCAAAGCCTGATCAGAGAATAAAAATGGGTCCTCTTTCTCAAACCAATACTTCTGCTCCCATATCTCATGAACATAATTGTATTACTACTAAATAACACATAATAATGGAATAGGATTTCCATAGAGCACATTCTGCTAAGATAACACAATCCCTACTGGCCTTTCAAATATTGATAAATTAGTCTCAAACTCCAATTCTTCAAAAATAAATACATGAGATGAATCCAGGTTTTAATTTTTCATATGGAAAAAATGGAATACCTCAGGAATTTATGTCAACTATGAAGGTAAACGTATCCTATATTCCACTTTTACAACACACTCTGTGACCTAAAAATGTATAACATACCTTCGCATTAGTTTGGAATTCCTTCCAAAATGATGACGAACTAAAGGATATGCCACTTTTAGGAACTCTTGGTCACCCACAAAAAACTCAAGATCTCATAATCTAATGTTGGAATATGGTTTGTGATGACTCTAAAATATCGATAACCATTTATTTATCAGCTTGACATTCTTATATGTCTCTTTCAAAAATCTTGATCCCAACAATGAGGTCTCACCCACCTCATCACAATGTAATGGTGACCGAAACAACCAACCGTAAAGTTCCTCAAAAAGAGAAGTTTGAATCGAGGATTGATAAGTTTTGTTATAAGAAAACTTGACCAATCACCAATGGCTACCTAAATAACCAAAAAAATTCAAAACACATCCCTAGAGCATGTCTTCTAAAATTTACTTTGCCCACTCCACTTGACCATCCACTTGAAGATGGTATGTCTTTCTTAACATAACATGTAACCCTTTTCCCTTATTAAGGATTCCAAAAAACTACAAGGTAAAATGAGGGTCCCTATCAAAAATATTTATCGACGGCACACAATGAAGACTCTTGATCTTTCAGACATACAACTGGCCCATCTCATCAACCTTAACTAAATCTATTATAGAAATGAAGTGGGATGACTTTTTCAAATGTTCGATCACCACCTAGATAGAAATCCTTTCCATGTTGTATGAGTAGTTATGAAATAAATTCCATGGAAATATCATACCACTTCTAGGTAGAAATGGGTAGTAGATAAAAAAATCTTGGGGGACTTTGATACTATAATTTTACTAAGTGACATGTATAACACCTTCATATGAAGTCAGCTACATCCCGCCTCATGCCATGCCACCCGAATTGTTAATGAACTTCATAATGCATCTTGGTGGAATAGAGATGAACGTCCCATAAGGAGAAGTGACTATCCTTCATCACCACTTTCTTCCAGGTTAACGACACAAAGATGGGTCCCTTGAGGTTCAAGACTCATTTGGGAGACGAAGACCAATCAAACGATGTCTCCCCACCCTGAATAAACTAGACAAAATACTGGAACAACTCATAACTAGGTTACTCTCAACGAATCCAATCTATAAGAGAATGATCTAGCTAAAAAATATCCAAGAATTCACATTCACTATGCTATATGGTCTCAAAATGTATCTAAGCAGAGTATCCCATCAAGGTCAACTCATATCTAGACTCTTTCATCAGCTGAAGTGGCACCTTGCTTCTCAAAGCATCTACTATAACAATTCATTTCCCTGTGGTATATAATATATCAATGTCAAACCCCTTAAGATACTCAACACAACAATGAAACCATGAGATCAAATATTTCTGCGAGAATATGTAGGCTAAACTCTTATGATCAGAATAAACTAAACATTTCTCCTCAAAGAGATAGTTTCGCCATATTTTCAATGCATGCATCACTCCTGGAAACTCTAGGTCATGGTCTGGGTGGTTCATTTCATGTGGTTGGAGTTGGATAGATTCATATGACACCACATGGTAATTCTACATAAGCACATAGCCAAGACCCATACCTAGGGTATCCCAATAAACCACATATCCCTTTCCATATTCTGGAAAAATAAACATAGGTGTGGAATTAAATCACCATATTATCTCCTCAAATGACACCTAAATCTCAAGCATCCATTTAAACCTCACCCCCATTCAGGTGAGTGTTTTCATGGGTGAGGCCACCTGGGAGATATCCCGAACAAACCTCTTGTAATATCTAGCATGGCCAAGAATGCTTCTGATCTAAAACACATTATTTGTTTCATCCAATGACAAAACTGCACTGATCTACATACGGTCATCCAAAACACATTACTATAAGATCACATTCTCCATAAAAATTACCTAATTAATCCATAATTTCAACTAAGAAAATGTGTATTATAGATGATGATCTTGAAGTGTTCCTAACACAATCTTCAAATACCAATCACGTTCCTTCTTAGATCCATAAGAAACTATGATTTTTCCATAAATACCAAGATGAAATAATTTAGATACTAGTGGAACACACTAATCATTACTTCCATGAAGTCTAAGGAAGAATTCATCAACCTGAAGGGCATGAAAAATTACTCGAAATATTCCTACCTACATCAGAATTTCATTTTGTAAATATCTACCTCTCTTACACTGACTTATTGATAAAAAACAGAAGTCAATATTTTAAATCCATATTTCCCCTCTTAAGTTGATCAAATAAGTCACTAATATGGGTTAAAGGATACTTGTTCTTGACTGTCACCTTTTTTAGCTTTCAGTAATTAATGCATAACTGGAGAGATCAGTAAGCCTTTTTAGAAAATAAAATGGGAGGGTACATTAAAGAGATGCTCAGAAAAATGAATCCTTTAGATTCCAAATCATAATGTTTTAACTTTAATTACCTCAAATTAGTGGGGACCAAATGATATGAATTAAGATATATAGGTTGTGTTCACAGTGCCAAATTAATAGAAAAAACCATATCCCAATCTAGAGGTAAGCCAGAAAAGTTATCTGGAAATACATCTGAAAAGTCATCCAACATAACAGGTAATACATTCTTAAGAACACCACCATAATCCTCCAACATGAACTATTATAAATGAAAACAATGATTTGAGGATTCTGTGAAAAACACTACTACACTCCGTGTTGTTTGGAAGAATACAAGACGTGTTCTTTGGATTTTGTAGTGGCTAGGGTTTTCAGTTGAGTCAAGTATCACACATCGTGTGGTCATACCCACTTCCTGTGTGTTGAAACCTAGTAATAGATTCCCTATTCCTGTTGTGCACTCCCAAGACCTTGTATGATGTAACACATCATGTACTCAAATTGTACACAAAAATGGGCCATCATTAAGACATATCCAGGTATGCTTCTAGGTACACAGTCATGACCCAAAGTACATGAACATGGATAGGGGAACACAGGTAAGACCAAACTGGGTAAGATACACTATGTACCTCCCCTACACATCATGTAGTATGACATGAATTCTAAATACTTGTCCAAATGATAACATGGAAAAGTGATGAATTGAGCTCACATGCCATGTGGACCCCCATACATTCCATGTATTCCCTCTATAAACAAGTACCTATCATATCACCTTCTTCGAGACTTAGATTTTGAAAAGTGAGTACCCTATACAGAGTATTTTTCTATATAGAACATTATGGTGGACTTTTGGAGTCTTAAAAAATGTGAATTGAGGCATTCTATGCCTGAAACCTCTTCAGTCAATGATTGATAATGGAAGTGTTTAGGGATGGATCCTCGAAGAGATGTCATAGTTGAAACTCCCTTATCTCACTAGTGAACGAGTCCCCATAATATTTATATATATAGAGATATTAATCCCCTACACAAGGTGTAGGCCCTCTATATATAGAATAATACTCCCTCATCTTTGATCTCTGGTGGATTTTGGGTCCTCTAGGGGAGTTATGTCTCCCACATTTTTGGAGCATAATAGACATAAGGGGGCCCATACAAAAATATTCTTGTGAGGTTAAGTTTCAATTCTAGAATCAGTGAAGGTGTTTTGGAGCTGTAGGAAGACTCATTGACTTCGTCTTGGATATGAGATGAAGATCTCATTTCTCTCTCACATGGGTTTCTTTAAGAGAATATATATATATATATATATATATATATTTATTGTTTTTTTGTTTTTGAAATTATTTAGGTTAAGATACCTTTTTTATCACTTTATTTCTCTTATTACAGTTTCTATGGAATACTACTAGGTATGTTTATACTCAGCCCTATATGGGATTTTCCTCTATGTTTCGCGTCTTATTTAGAAGAGAGAGAAATAAGTGGTGACTTTTGTGGATCTTTGGGATTCTTGGGAGAATTTACTATGCACGGTGGTCCTGACTTAGAGATCAGGATCTAGGCTCTCTCAGTTTTCATTCATTCCAGTTGTAGGTAGGTTGGGAATTTATTTTTTGTTGGGTGTGTATTTTTTCATTTAATTTTGGTTTATACTATCGCGCAATATTGTATTTGTAACGACCAAAAGTTTTCAACGGAAATTTCCCTTATAATGAATATTTCTGAAAATAACACGAAGACACAACATAATGAATTACTAAGTGCTATGTGGCCTTTAAACATAAGTTTCCACTTCTGTGTTTGGAATTTCGAAAATCTGATATACATGGTTGCAATCAGTATGTTATTTAGAGTCTGATAAGAAAATCATATTTTTGGTGAATAGTAACCTTCCCTTATGAATAGTAACATACCCTTATGAATAGTGAAATACCATAATGAATAGTCACCTTACCAATGATAGACATAAAATAATATTACAGTGATATTATGATGTACGTATATTTTAGAATAATTAAATGAATTTTTTAAAAATGGTTTTTAGTAATAAATTGTGATTTTAATTAAATATTAAATAAATCATATTTAGAAAAATATTTTTTAAAAATGAACTTCATTTTTGGTTCTACACATCGAAAAAATGGTTAGGGTGAATTTTTGGGATTTTTCTAAAATACTTGAATTTTTTATGAATAGTAGAATCTGATAATTCACAGAAAATGTTAAATAATGGATTAATTGAGTCATTGATGATGTCATGATGATTTAAGACCAATTGGTTCGGTATCACATGATAAAGATAATATCTTTGGTCATGTAAGACTCACTATTCCTTGTATTGTGGGTAGTTAATGAATTAATTAATCTTATATTGAGAAATACCTTCCCTCCTCCACTATAAAAACCCCCCTTCAGCCCCTCTTCACTTCTTTCCTCTCAAGCCTTGTACCTTGCCAATATTCTTCCCAAATATCTCCCCAAGATCCTCCCCCACGTCCAAAAGCTCATTGCCTCTTCAAAATACCCAAACCTCTCCCCTTAAGAGGATCTCAAAGGAGGAAGTCTCAAGAGGGAAATTCCTCTTTCCAATTCCTTATTTTCTTTTATGTTCTTTTCTTTTTGTTTCTTTCCTCACCTCCCTTCACCCAAATGGTATGATAACATCAGTAGCATACGTGTACTGGAATTATATTATTCTAATGGGATACTTCATTATCTTCTCTCCTTTACTCACCTTTTATTTGAAATAAATGAAAGCACTGTTTGAGATGTGCTATTTTAGCACATTCAAGGACAATAGTTTATCAATTTCTATTATAATCATTAATTATGGTCATGAAACCATTTTTATTATGGTTGAACTAGAATATATATATATATATATATGTAATATATCCTATTTTTATTTTGTAATCTTATTGTACAAATGGTATTATGTTATAAAGTAATACATGTTCTATGTAATCAAACACACCGATTAACAAAAACGGTTGTCACCATGGTTTTATATAATAGTTTGACTTCAATATAAGTAAACATATTAGTTATAAAACCATTTAATCTCATATATGTTCACTAATATCATATAACTTCATTTCTAGACAACCACTTCCATCTTTCATTTTTATCTGAACTTGAATATAAGTGAACCGATCTTTTAAAACTAGGTAAACAAACGAGCTCGAACAATGAAAATGAACATTATAAATAATCAATAAGGACTTGAATGAACTAAAAAGAGTTATTATACGTCAATTACATATATAATAGATTCTGTACTTAGTAATTAACAAGGATAATTTGTTTATTATGGTCTTTAATAACAAATGGAGAACACCAACGAATTTAAGGTAAGGGATCCTCTCCTTTTAACTCTTAATCAAGGTTGTTCTCTATGCTCTTCCTGTTTGTGTAATTTCAAGTGATGGGGTATATTTTCTCACCTCCCCCATACTTCCTTAATGTTTTATAAGTGATTATAAACCCCTTATATCTCTCATCAATCCCTCCTATTTACACCTGATACCTTGTCGATAAACCGTAATGGATTCTACCTTTACTTCCTTTATTCCATCGAGTTTCTCTATCATTCTTTTTACCAAAATGTAGTACTCTTTTTTTAATGTAAAACTTTCACATTATGTTTATATTCTCCAAAATCATGTTCCAAGATCCATATCTCATTCTATTTTAGGGATATACATGCTTTTAAGTGAATCCCTCCCCAATACTTCTCAATAAGCACACTCATTTTAAAGGAACTTTCGGAATTTTTTTCCAATTTCAAGTGCACTATATCCTATTTTTTAATTCACCATTGAATTTATAATATCAGTGTTTTAATTATTAAAACCTTCTTGTTACAATACTGGTTTTATATAATGTATTTTCCTCTTTTCTATTTTAAAAGCTCCATAGTATTTTCCTTAAAACTGCACAAAAATGTTTTAACGATAATGTTCCTCAAATACATTTTTTATATGTTGTCACTTCTATTTGTTAACACCTACCATGTTATACTCCTATATTACCTTATGAATGTCTGTATATGTTCTAATCCATTTCTTTCAGGGGTACTTTCATGATACACTCATTGGTTATGCTTTATGTCATGATAGTGGAACCAAATTCTTTCCATGGGTATCTATATGTTTATGAACGATTGAATATGTATGATTATTTATGTGGAACTAGTATTTATGTGGTACGAATATTTATGTGGAAATAATATTCATGGAAATATTGAGATGGGTGCACCTAGATAGCACTCCAATGAATTAGGTAAAGTTATGTCTCATGAGATGCAATGAGAAACAAGATTGTTGGTTATCCTTGGCCCATAATAAAATGGGAAACGGTATTAGAGGTTAGCCTTGACCCTTACTAAAGAAATGTTTTATGATTCTGCCACATTTAGATTATTCCATGTTTATATGAACCCATGCTTATATGGTATGATACCATAAGTTCCATGCTTTGGATATCTTTATGTCATGCCACCTAACTCATGTTTTTCAGATGTATCCTTATGTTCATTCCCTTACTAGGCTTTTCAGATCACACCTTTGTTCATGTATTCCCCAAGGTACCCTATTAAGATGTAAGGGCTCAAAGGAAGTTAGGATCTCTTTAAGGCGATTAAATAAAGAAATGTTTTTTTAGCCCCATGTTTTATGTTTTTTGTTCCTATTCTTCCAAGACACTATAAATAATGATCCTTGGCTTGTAGTATGATGATTAATTATGCTTAAAATCCGGTAATGTTATATTTAAAAGGATTGGGTCACTATAGTTGGTATCATAGGAAGTTTTATTTAATTTTGGAGATTTGGAATAGAGAACCTTAGTGGGAACCTTAAGGATGAGACAAAGAATAATTAAACAATCCTAAATTTTGGTAAGTATAGATTAAGTTGTTTAGCAAGAAAATATATCCTTGTCTGGATATGAGTAGGTAGAGGTGCCTCTGGAAGAGATATATCTAGGAGTGAAAACTCAGACAAGGAGTATCTGGCAAGACCTAGGGTATCCTGGTACATGAAAATGGGCCTTTCTGCACTCTTGGTTACGACACTCCTGAGGGATATGCTTTGGTAGATTCACGATCTTAGTAAAAACCTTTATTAAGGGACAAAAAATACCATAAGAATATAAGTTATGAAATAGATTGAGGATGACCTAGATTAAAACCTAAGGAATCACAATTTAGGATATACTTCTTCTTTATAAGTTTATCCTTTTTTATTGAAAGTTTCATTTTTATGTTCAATAAATAAGTATTCAAGACCTCTAATTATACATTATTTTTCTTAGTTAATGGAGGGAAATAGAAGAACATGTTCCCAAAACTAATGTGATTGGAAATGTGAACATTTTCATAACAATATGCCTGATATGACGGGAGATGGTGCTCAAAACTTCATAACAGTACTTTCTCATCTTGCTCGAGTTATGAATAATAACTTGAATCATGCGGAATTCGCTCCTCCAAGGAAAGAGAAAGTTGCTATAGCATCCCTCATGCAGAAAAGGCCTCCCATGTTTAGCGGGTCTTTTGATCCCCTCCTCGCAGAACAATGGATTAACTCCATTGAAAAGATATTATTCATTCTCCAGTGCTCGGAAGAAGAGAAGGTTGTATTAGAAGTCTATCGTTTTGATGGGGAAGCTGATCAGTGGTAGAAACTGATCATGAATACAATGTCCCAAGAGGAAATTGATTCCATGGTCTGGGAGAAATTTAAGAGTATGTTTTTCAACAAATATTTTCCTCGAACCTTCCGTCTCAAGATAGAATGTGAGTTCCTCAGACTCAAGTAGAAGGAAGATAAGTCCATCAGGGTGTATGAATGAAACTTTACAAGGCATGGAAGGTATGCCTCTGGATTTTTCATGAACACCAGAAGAAAGGTGGATCTCTTCTTTAGTGGACTAATGCTGAGTCTACAAAAAGTGTTGGCAATTCCAGACTTTGACGATTATGAGGATATTGTCTTTTGTTACCTCAAGGTAAAAATGGAGATTAAATACTCTCAGTGGTCTCGTGGACCCAGTGACAATAAGTGAAAAATGGAAAACAACATGGGTGGTCCATCAAAAAAATCCCATGATGGAAAGAAGCATGACTTTTCCCATTACAAAAATTGTGGGAAGAAGCATCCTGGTAACTATCTGAAGGGAACCAAGAATTGCTTCAAATGTGTAATGTTTGGTCATTTGGCCAAGAACTGCAGAAGGTACATGAAAACCCCACTAATGTTGATGAAAAAAGGAAGGTTCAGATCAACACATTTCTGGCAGTGCAGTGTTAGAACAGCTAGGAGCATGGGCATTATGCAAAAAAATTCCATAAGCCAAGGGTTGTCTAAGGAAATTAACAACAACATCCATGGCAATAAGAAAGGGATTATGCTATCACTACTTCTATGTTAGTGCCAGATAATGATGTCTTGAAAGGTACGCTGGTTATTCCTTCAAGAATAGAAGATGTACTATTTGATTCTGGTTCTACACATTCTTTCATATCTTGCAAGTTATGTAGAACTATTCAAAACAGACCTCAAAATTTGGAGGAAAAGTTATCTGTGAGAACAGAAAATGGGGAAATCGTTGCATTCCTGGTTTATAACTCCTCCCCGGTTAATTTTTGTGGACTGAACCTCCCAGAAAATCTCTTCATACTTCCGTTATAGGAGTTTGATACAATTTTGGGCATGGATTGGCTATCATTGTAAAATCCAACATCAACTGTCAGGAAAGGGAGATCACTTTTCACATCCTGAAGCATCCCCTGGTTCTTTACATGTAAAAGGAAGAAAATTAGTCTCCTTTAAAATCTTCATCTAATGTGTGGTCATTTTTTCCATATGAGAAAGAATATCTAGCTCAAATGATTGAGATAAAGGAAAGCATCATGCATGAACACATGCCTTTCATGAGGGATTACACTAATGTATTCCCAGAAGAGTTTCCTTGTATTCCTCCTAACTGAGAGGTTGAGTTCTCAATTGAACTTATCCATGGATCTCTTCCTATCTCAATGACACCATAAAAAATTTCGATCTTAGAGCTGTAAGAACTGAAGAAGAAGTTACAGGAGAATATAGAGTAGGGTTTTACATGCCCAAGTGCTTCATCGTGGGGTGTGCCAGCCCTCTTTTTCCAGAAGAAGGATGGATCAATGCACCTCTACATTGATTATCGTGAACTCAAAAAAATCGCGATAAAGAACAAGTATCTTCTTCCATGGATAGATGACTTTGTTCAATCAGCTTCATGGGGCCAGTAATTTCTCTAAGGTGAACCTTCGGTCAGGATATCACCAACTAAAGGTGGGGAAGGGAGATATACCCAAGACGTCCTTTTGAATGAGGTATGGACACTATGAGTTCACAGTGATTCCATTTGGACTCACTAATGCTCCATCAATTTACATGGATTTAATTAATAGAGTCTTTAGATATTACCTTGGAAAATTTATGTTAGTCTTTACTGATGATATTCTGATATAATCCAAGAGCAAGGAGGAAGACAAGGAGCATTTAAAAACTTTGTTAAATAATTTTTTTTGGAAAATTTGTATGCAAAGTATAGTAAATGCATGTTCTAGATAGAGGAAGTATCTTTCCAAGGGAATGTTATCACTAGAATAGGGATATATGTGGACCCTTCCAAGATGAAGGAAATTGAAGAGTGGCCCAGACCAACTTCTGTAATTAAGATCCATAGCTTTTTGGGTCTAGTTGGGTATGATCGATGATTCATGAAGAAATTTTCCCAATTGTCAAACCCAATGACCAAGAAGACATGGAAGGGGATAATGTTTGTCTGGACAGAAGAATGTGAGTTAAGCTTTAAGGAGTAAAAGAGAAGGTTGATCAATGCACCAGTACTCATATTACCAAAAAGTGGACAAAGGATTGTGATATACAGTGATGATTCAAAGAAAGTCTTGGGTTGTGTAATCATGAAAATGATAATGTGATATCCTACGCCTCACGGCAGTTGAATATCCATGGGAAGAACTACCCGAAGAAAGATCTAGAGCTGACAGCCATGATTTTTGCCTTGAAAATCTGGCAGCACTACCTTTATGGTGAGAAGAGTGGCATATACACCGACCACAAGAGCCTAAAGTATATATTCACACAAAATAATCTCAACGTGAATCAATGGAGATGGTTAGAGATAATTATGGATTGTTATTTCTCGATTCACTATTATCTTGGAAAGGCGAACATGGTAGCTGATGACGTAAGAAAAAAAGAACTTTCTACTCTATCCATGTTATGGATTGAGAAAGACCATATCTTCTAGGATATGCAAAGGATGGATTTAGAAACCATAATGGTAGGGGATACATCCTACCTTGCACAAATGATTTCCCAACCATCCATTCAAGAGAAGATAAAGGATGCACAATGGGATGAAGTGGAGTTAAAAAAGAGGGTCAATGAAGTAAAGGAAGGGATGTAGCAAGAGTTCTATATCAATGACTATAGTACCCCCAGTATCTGGTATATAACCCTTTCTTGATGATTTTAATTTTTATAAAGTTAAGTGTGATGAATGGAATATTTGGGAGAACATGGAATGAAGTTTTGAGGAAAAAGGGGAAAATCACATGGGTGGCGCAAGGTTTGTCTAAACCATGCGGCCAAACCATGCATAGTAGGTCTTGGAGGTAGTAGCTTCTGCATGGTCGGTGCATGGCTTGTCTAACCATGCATCCAAACTGTACGTGAAGGGTGGATGAGGTAGTAGATAATGCACAGTTAGTGCATGGTTTGTGAAACTATGTGAACTAACCATGCGGCCACTTAAAGGAGATCCTATAAAGGTGGATCTCACACATTTTTTGCCTCTAAGTGGCTCGTTTTTCCTCCTAAGAAGCCATAACTCGGGATTTTCCTTCTCCTAAAGTCAAAGAGGGTTCTCTCATCGTTCCCGAGGCGATCTGAAAGATTCTCTTGGTGAATCGAATTCAGATTCTTGAGTTATGTGATCGTTCTTCATTGTTCTTGATCAGTTTCTTAGATCTACTTAGATCTACTTCTCATCTTCTCTCAGTTTCTTATATCTAAGACCATTATGGGTAGATATAAGTGTATGGATTCCAAATATGATTATATTTGGACATGATCTTTCTAGGAGAAAATATCTGAGGTGATTTTTGAAGAATCAACCCGGTTTTCTTGTGTGTTCTCTATTTGTTCGGGTTTTTGTCAAAACCTTTGAGGTAGAAGGCTTCACTCCCGACTCCTCTTGCGAGAATTTATTGGCATAGATTGAAATTGGTTTATTTGAATGGATTTTATTGTGAAAATCATAGAATAAATCTTCCTTAGTGATGATTTATGGTTTGATGAGATTGTTAAATCTTAGTGAATTGTGGTGCAAAGTGATTTGGCTTGTTGAATTTAAAATGTTGATTTTAAATTAAGTATTTTCTAAAACTATAGATGGTTTGATGAAAAATTGGTTTTCAATAAAAAGGGGGTTTTATTAGAATGGGTTGAGATTTAAAAGACTTTGATGGAGTAGGTTTTAAATAAAATGGAGGTTTATTGAAATGGTTTGGAATTGAAATGTTTTGTCATTGAAATTGTTTTGATGGAAATTGTTTTCAATAAAAATTTGTTTTTATTGAAAGGGTGTTTTGGCATGATTGATGGGAATATGTGGTGTGTGTTCATATTTCATGTACGGGTCTTGGTTAAAATAGGACATTGTGCTCAGTTCCAAACATTTAATGGTGCATTGTAACTATATGTACGATACTTGGTTGAAATATGACCTCGTGCTCGGTGCCAAAGGTGTAATGGCACATGGGAAAAAATTACGTTGTGACTACTTGGTACATCGACGAGAAACCACTTATGAGTATGGAACTGTTATAACGTAGCATGCGTGGTTCGTTTCATGGGTTGTGGAATTTTTGGGTATGCCAAAAATGGATATTGTGAAATGGTTCTAATGATTGTTTGGTTGATTTCTAGAAAAATAACTTGCTGTAAAATTGGTTTAAATTTCTCTTGGAATGCAATTGGTTATGTATGGTTTTGGAAACATCTTCATATCTAGTTATAAACTGCTTTTGAGAAAATGTTTTATATAAACTATTTTTATATAAATGTCGATAACTATTCTATCCTAGTGACATTAGTAGGGAAGTCATTGGGGAAAACCTTCTAAGTTTTATACTCACCCCTGCTTTGGCACGTTGGTGCTTTTGTAGATGTCGTATTCCAGGACACAGGTACAGGTAAAGAATCTAGATGCTAGTGGCTTGTGGGGATTCTTGGGAGATGTTGTGGAGCTTGGAGCTAGTGGAGCATGGATTTGTAGTGTCTTTTGAGATTCTTGAGTTGTTCATCCACTGTGTACTTTGATGCTTAGATTGGTCATCCACTTTTGTGTACTTTGATGTGGTTTGATATAAATGAAGTTTTTTGTAGGTCTTTAACTTGTTCATGCATCATATAGTGAATGTTTGGTTATGGTTGGTTTATGGGTTCACCTATTAAAGGGTAAATCATCCCCCACTATTACATGAAACCCTTCGGCATTTATTGACAGCCTATGGCACCTTGGGGATGTCTCTTAAGACCTATTAATGAATCCTGGTACTCTCAAGCCAATGAGAATTGTTGGGTAATTACAAATGGTATCAGATTTTTCGGTCCTTTCCTAATAAGTAGTCATTAGTGTTCTTGGTCTTGGAGTTTAAATTCATTCTTGTCTATTATTTGGGTCAAAATATTAGACAGGAGTAGGATTGCCAGAACGTGAAATTTATAGCATAAAAGGACGTAGTTAACCTGTTTATGCTGAACTTCAAGTTACTAGGGTGTTGGGTACATAAGTGTTTTGGATAATCTTCTAGAATGTTGGAAATATCATTGTCATGGGTTTAGCCAATGAGAGGATCAGGACATTCATTGTAGAGGAATGAATTCCCATTATGATTTCACATCTCATTGTGAGGACTGATTTGTGATTTTGTGCAAGGTGCGGTTTTTTTTTGAAAAATGCAGAAATTTTTTTCAAGTAAAAGATTTTGAAAACATAGTATTTGGTGTATTTTGAAAATGGGTTGATTTTAAAAAGGCATGAGGATTGTTTTCAAAAATGTTTTAATATGGTAATAAGGTTGTTTTGAAAACAATTTTGTGATAGATAATGTGATAAAATTTGAAATGCTAAGCCATCAGTTTCTAGAGAGTGAGATTGAGGGAGGTTATTGTTGGTTTTGGAAATGGCACCTTGTATGCATCATCGAAACCAACCCGAAGAAGCTGCCGGGAATGTGGTTGCACCTGTACCACATGTGAACCAAGAACTGGTTCAAAGTATCGTCCATGCTTTTCATGTTGTGGATACGGAGAACCGGAGGAATGAACCAAGGCATGTTGATCATACTATCCTGTTCATGAAGCAGAATCCTCCGAACATTGTGGGTGATGGTGAACCTGAGAATGCGGAGGTCTGGCTAAGTAGGATGAATCGTATATTTTATTTCATCGACACACCATCAGATCTCATGGTCAATTTGGCGAAGTATATGCTTGAGGATCTCGCACTTCAGTGGTGGGATTTAGCAGTGCATATTAAGTTGGATGAAGGCCTTACATGGGAGTATTTTGAAAAATTGTTCATCAAAAAATTTTATCCTCACACGTTCAAGATCCAGAAAACAACATACTTCTTCCGCTTGAAATAAGAGACTCTCTCTATCAGAGATTATGCGGATAAATTCATGAATTTAGTCCATTTTTTTACCATAGGTTATGGCAAGTGCGTCTTTGAAGGCACACATCTTCGAATTGGGGCTAAGGCAAGAGATTCGATCGAAGATTGCAGTGCTTTGTATTACAGATTATACAACGATAGTGAACAGAGCGACTTTTACTGAACGTGATATCTCGGGATCGATGGGAGGAGGCATGTTGATACCTACGGGAATATGTGGGAACTCAACCATTGGGAAAAAGAGGAAAATGGAAACCTATCTCCATGTTGCAAGTGGAAATCAGAACCAGATTGCGAGATTAGTGAACCTTCCACCATGACCCCAAAGCAAAACATGTTGCTTTCAATGTGGTTCGACTGACCACATAAAGCGAGAGTGTACATATCAACCTATAGAATGTCATAATTGTAAAAAGATGGGACATCTTCAGTGCTATTGTCACAGTGCTCCTAGGTCGGGTGATCAGGACACTACTCAGGCATCGCAAGCATCGTATTCTTCGACATGAAGAGGACAGCAGAGTCAGTCTCATTAGCATAACAGAGCTAGCCATGTTGATTCTCTAAATACCATGACTCCTAAACCGGGACAATTTCAACTAGGCACCAAGGAGCGCAGTGCAGCGATGAAGCAATTGTATGGAGCTGAGCAGATGATGGTCGATGATCAGGCTGGACCATTTATGGTGAGAGGTATGATTCTTTTGAATTCTACCCTTGTGAAAATGCTCTTCGATTCTAGTGCATCACAATCCATCATTTTGTCGCATGGTGTTGATTTTCTATGATTAAAACTAGAAATGATGCCTTCTATTTTGAAACTGAAAACTCCTCTTGGTGAAAGATAATGTCAAGCCTTCTTGTGTAGAGCATGTGCTATAAATGTTGATGAAGCTGAGTTAAAATGGGACTCATTGATGTTGGACATGGATGTCTATGAAGTAATCCTAGGTATGGATTTGTAGACAATGTTTAATTCTTACATCGACTGTTATAGGAGAACAGTTATTTTCACAACTGAGGACGTCATCGACCACCTCTTCAGAGGAGAGAGGATGGTAATGAAAGGTGCAAAGTGCTTGTTGGAACCAATGGTGGGAACGATATCATACCAATTGGCAGTGTTGAGTTTGGAATCAATGGAAGATATTGAGGAGTATAGTTTTTCAGTTGTGGTGGATCAATTTACAGATGTCTTTCCAAATAACTTCTCAGGGTTACCACCTCTAAGGGAAGTGGAGTTTATGATTGATCTCCTTCTGGGGACCACTCCTATTTCCCTTCTATCTTATAGGATGGCACCAATAGAGTTACGGGAATTGAAAGTGCAGTTAGAGGAGATAAAAATCAAGTGTTTCATTAGACCTAGTACTTCTCCATGGGCAGCAACGGTGTTGTTTGTGAAGATGGCATATGGAACTCTTCGGTTGTGTGTAGATTATCGTATGCTTAGCCATGTTACTATAATGAATAGACATCCACTTCTACGAATTGATGATCTGTTCGATCAATTAAGGGGAGCTCAGTGGTTCTCCAAGATTGACTTGCGATCGGGATATAACCAATTGCATGTTCGGAAGGAGGTTATTCCAAAGACAGCTTTTAGAATTAGATGTGGCCACTACAAATATATAGTCATGCCTTTTGGTCTAATGAATGAACCAACGGTCTTCATGGATTTGATGAATTGGATATTTCAGCGATATTTAGATTCTTTTATTGTGGTGTTTGTGGATGATATCTTGGTGTATTCAAAGACAAGGGCTGATCATGAGGTTCACTTGGAAACAATGTTACAAATCTCGAGAGATCATCATTTGTATGCCAAATTATTAAAGTGTGATTTTTGGATACAGGAAGTACGTTTCCTTGGCCATGTCATTTCTAAGAAAGGTTGTTTTGTTGATCATGAAAAGATAGAAGTCGTTATCTCGTGGAAACCACTGAAGAATGTTTTTGAGATACACAATTCTATTGGTCTAGCTAGTTACTACCGATGCTTTTTGCATGATTTATCATGACTAGCATCACCATTGTCGACTCTGAAAAAGAAGAATGATCCATTCCAATGGACATAAGAATGTCATAATTCTTTCCAGGAACTGATGGTTCGTCGTACATCGGTTCTGATCTTGATCTTTCCTAAATCAGGACAGGGGTATATGGTGTATTGTGATGCATCAGGATCAGGTTTGGGTTGTGTTCCCATGCAAAGAGATCATGTGGTTGCTTATGGATCAAGGCAGTTGAGGGTGTATTAGAAGAATTACCCAACACATGATTTGGAGTTAGCTGCAGTCATCCATGAATTGAAAACATGAAGACATTATCTCTTTGGTGAGAAATTCATTGTGTTTACGGATCAAAAAAGCATGAAACACATTTTCTCACAGCGGGATTTGAATCTGAGGCAAAGGAGTTGGATGGAGTATCTCCAGATGTTTGACTTTTACTTGATTTACACAGCAGGAAAAGATAATTCGATGGAGGATGGATTGAGTATAAATTCATATTCTCAATTAGCAAAAGAAACTTCAGATGAATGGAAGTTTATGTTGATATTAGCCGACATGCATGTGGAATGTGAAGACCGAGGTGATATTACTGTTCTCTTTTCAGCTACACTTGTTCCTGATTTCGTAAAGATGATCAAAGAAGAAAAAACATCTGATGCATAATGTCTAGTTTTAAGTTCAAAACTCAATGTTGGGGAGGCCATTGGTGGATGGAAACTTGATGGGGTTCAGTTTTGTTTTTTAGAGATCGGATGGTTGTACCTATGTTTTTTCAGGAACAAATCCTTCATTCTTACCACCATTCAATATGGGTTGTACACCCAGGTACACAGAATATGTATAAGGCATTGAAGGTGTAGTTTTGGTGGAGCGGCATGAAAAGGAAGGTGGCTGAGTTCGTCTCGCAGTGCTTAACTTATCAGCAGGTTAAATCATAATATTAGAGACCAGCTGGTATGTTACAATCTTTACCTATCCCAGTGTGGAAATTTGATCAGATAGCAATGGATTTTGTTACAGGTCTTCTACGAACGGTCTAGAAACACGATGCCATTTGGGTGATAGTGGATCTTCTAACCAAGTCGGCCCATTTCATCCCTATTCGTGAAACCCATACGGTGGAAGATCTTTCAAAAATATATATCTGAGAAGTGGTAAAGAGGCATGGTGTACTAGTTTCTATAGTCTCAGATAGAGATCTAAGGTTCACATCTCATTTCTAGAAATCATTACAGCAAGCCTTCAGAACTAAGTTGACTATGAGCACAGCGTATCATCTTCAGACAGATAGGATTTTCGAGCGGGCGATACAAAATTTGGAAGATATGTTGTGGGCTTGTTTAATGGATTTTGGTGGCTCATGGGAGGAGTATATAACATTAGTGGTGTTCTCATACAATAACATCTATCAATCCTCGATACGCATGGCTCCGTTTGAAGCATTGTATGGGCGTCCTTATTGTTCGCCACTATGCTGGGTGGAAATGGGAGAAACTTCACTAGTTGGGCCAACCCATGTCCCATAAACAATAGAGAAGATCCAATTGATTAGAAAGAGGATGGAGAAGGCTCAGAGTCGTCATAAATCTTATGCAGGTCATCGTCGCAGACCATTGTCATTCATTGTAGGTGATTATGTCTTCTTTAGGATCTCTCCAAGGCTTGGACATCGTCGTTTCGGGAACCATGGAATGTTATCTCTTAGAAATGTTGGCCATTTAGAGATACTGGAACTGGTTGGAGAGGCGTCATATTAGTTTTCATTACTACCATGGTTTATTTCGGTGCATAATGTGTTCCAAGTATCTCAGTTGAAAAAGTATAAGCCTGATCCTGACCATGTGATCAGATGGGATCACATTGTCCTAGAGCCGGATTCTTCGTTGATACATATCCTTGTACGGATTGTAGATAGGCAAGAGAATGTCTTTCTTGGAAAATCATCAATATAGTGTGGGTTTTATGGTAGCATGGTCAGATTCCGGAAGAGACTTGGGAACGTGATAAGGAAGTGAAAGAGCCATGGATGGAACTCTTTCAGTTGGGTGAAGGTTTTCTACTTTCCAGGGACGAAAAGACCAATGGTGGGGAGAATGTAGTACCCCAAGTTTCTGGTATGTAACCCTTTCTTGATGATTTTAATGGTTATAATGTTAATGGTGACGAATTGAAGAGTCGGGAGAACATGGAATGAAGTTTTGAGGAAAAGGGGGAAGTCGCATGGGCGGTGCACGGTTTGTCTAAACCGTGCAGCCAAACTGTGGTAGTAGGTCTTGAAGGCAGTGGATTCCACATGGTTGGAACATGATTTGTCTAACCGTGTGGCCAAACCATGCGAGAAGGGTGGCCAAGGTAGTAGTTAACACAGATTTAGCGCACTGTTTGTCAAACCTTGTGAACCAACCATGCGGCCACTTAAACGAGATCCTATAAAGGTGGGTCTCATGCATTTGTTTTCCTCTTATGGGGTCGTTTTTCCACTAAGCATGCAAACTCGGAATTTTGTTTCTCCTAAGGTCAAAGAGGGTTCTCCCATCATTCCGGAGGTGATCCGAAGGCTTTTCTTGGCGAATTGATGCCGGATTCTTGAGGTATGTGACTGTTCTTCATCATTCTTGATCGGTTTCTTAGATCTACATAGATCTACTTTTACAATTCTCCCGGTTTCATAGATTTATGCCTGTTATGGGTAGATCTAAGTGTATGGATTCCAAATATGGTGAGATTAAGTCTTCATCTTTCTAGGAGAATAGATCTAAGGCGAGTTTTGAAGAATCAACCAAGTTTTCTTGTGTGTTCTCCATTTGTTAGGGTTTTAATCAAAACCTTTCAGGTAGGAGGCTTTAATATAGACTCCTCTTGCTAGAATTGATTATCTTAGATTCAAATTGGTTTATTTCAATGGATTTTATTTTGAAAATCATAGAATAAATCTTTTTTAGTGATGATTTATAGTTTGATGAGATTGTGAAATCTTGGTGAATTGTGATGAAAAGTGATTTGTCTTGTTGAATTTAAAATGTTGATTTTAAATTATGGATTTGCTGAAACTATAGATGGTTTGATGAAAAATGGGTTTTCAATAAAAAGGATGTTTTATTGATATTTTTTGAAATTAAAATGACTTTTATGGAATTGGTTTTCAATAAAAGGGAGGTTTATTGAAATGGTTTGAAATTGAAATGTTTTTGCATTGAAATGGTTGTGATTGTAATGGTTTTCAATAAAAAGGTGTTTTTATTGAAATGGTGTTTTGGCATGATTGATGGGAATATGTGGTGTGTGTTCATATTACATGTATGGGGCTTGGTTGAAATAGGACCTTGTGATCGGTGCCAAACATTTAATGGCACATAGTAACTATATGTATGGGGATTGGATAAAATATGACCTTGTGCTCGGTGCCAAAGGTGTAATGGAATATGGGAGAAAATTACCTTATGATGACTTGGTAGATCGACAAGAAACCAGTCATGAGTATGGAACTGTCATAACGTAGCATGCATGGTTGGTTGCATGGGTTGTGGAATGGTTGGGTATGCCAAAAAGGGATATTATGAAATGGTTCCAAATCTTGTTTGGTTGTTTTCTGGAAATGTAACTTACGGTAAAAATGTTTGGAATTTCTCTTGGAATGCTTTTTGTTATGTATGGTTTTGGAAACTTGTTTATATTTAGTTATAAACTGCTTTTGAGAAAATGTTTTATATAAACTATTTTTATATAAATGTGACTAACTCTCTTATCCTGGTGGTGTGAGTAGGGAAGTCATTGGGGAAAACCTGCTGAGTTTTATACACACCCCTGCTTTGGCACGTTGGTTCTTTTGTAGATGTCGTATTCCGGGACACAGGTAAAGGTAAAGCATCTTGTTGCTAGTGGATTATGGTGTTGCTTGGGAGATGTTATGGAGCATGGATATTGTGGAGCATGGAGTTGAAGTGTCTTTTGAGAGTCTTGAGTTGTTCATCCGCTGTGTACTTTGAGGCTTAGATTGGTCTTCTGCTATTGTGTACTTTGATGTGGATTGATATAAATGATGTTGTTTGTTGGTATTTCACTTTTTCATGCATCATATAGTGAATTTTTGGTTATTATTGGTTTATGGGTTCATTTCTTAAAGGGTAAATCTTCCCCACTTGTACATGAACCCCTTCAGCATTTATTTCTAGCCTTGGGGATGTTGCTTAAGGCCTAGTAATGACTCATGGTACTCTCAAGCCAATGAGAATTGGAGGTTCATTACAATGACAATGGTGTGATTTGGTTTGGAATACATCTTTGTGTGCCTTCATCGCCTCGGATAACGAAAGAGATTTTGGACAATTCACATAGCTCAACATTCTCTATTCATCCTGGAAGTACCAAGATGTATCGTGATCTCTGAGAACACTTCTGGTGGGACAACATAAAGAAGGAGATTGCATAATATATATCAGGGTCCTTGGTATGTCAGCAAGTTAATTTAGAGTGAAACAATTCCAAAGGGATGATGAAACCATTTCTTTTACCCATGTGGAAATAGGAGAATGTCATAATGGACATTGTCATAGGTCTCCCAAAGACGTCAAATGGAAATATAGTGATATGGGTTATGGTTGACCGACTCACCAAGACTGCCCATTTCATTGCTATTCGGGAAGACCTCTCACTTGAAAAACATTAAAAAATATATGTGAAGGATGTGGTGAGACTGCATGGTGTTCCACTCTCAGTTGTCTCTGATCATGATCTGAGGTTCACATCTGAATTCTAGAGGAGTCATCAACACACTTTGTGTACTGAATTGAATTTCATAATAGCCTATCACCCCCAAACTGATGGCCAATATGAAAGGACAATATAGACTCTTGAAGATATGCTAAGAACCTACTCTCTAGAATTCAAAGGTGTTTAGGATCAGCATCTCCCATTGGTTTAGTTCTCACACAACAATATCTTCCACTCGAGTATTCAGATGGCTCCGTATGAAGCTCTATATGGAAAGTGATGTAGAACTCCAACATGCTTGGATGATTTTGGAGAATGAAAGCTACATGGACCCGATCTTGTTCACGAGATGACGAAGAAGGATAAATTCATCCAGAAAAACATCAAAGCTACTCATAGTTGGAAAAAGATCTACACTGACAACCATCGAAGGGACTTGGAGTTCAACGTTGGGGGTAAAGTCTTTCTTCAAATATCACCATGGAAGAGAGTCATGCACTTTGGAATGAAAGGGTAGTTAAGCCCAATGTACATTATACCCTTTGATATCCTTGACTGCATAGAATCCATGTCCTATTGGCTTGCGCTTCTTCTGAATATGACTCGATTTCATGATGTGTTTCACATATCACTCCAGGGTAGGTACATACCCGATCCCTGACATGTAATAAACTCAGAGGTGGTGCATTTGGAAGATGATCTCTCTTATGAGGAGTAACCAGTTATGATTTTGAACAAAAGAGATAAGGTTCTACGCAACTAGAAAACCCACCTTGTCAAAGTGTTGTGGAGGAACCAAAATTTTGAAGAAACTACTTGGGAACTGGAGGAGGTGATGAAGGAGAAGTACCCTCACCTTTTTACGGCCTATAATGTAAAATGAAATTTCGAGGGCGAAATTTCATAAGGGGGGAAGAATGTAACAACCCAAATATTTCAATGGAAATTTCCCTTCTTATAAATATGTCACAAAATAACGTGAAAGCACAACATAATGAATTAATAATTTCTAAGTGGCCTTTAAATATAAGTTTGTCACTTTTGTGTTTGGGATTTTTAAAATTTGATATACATGGTTGCAATCAGTATGTTATTTGGAGTTCGATAAGGAAAACATAATTTTTGGTGAATAGTAACTTACCCTTATGAATAGTAACATACCCTTATGAATAACGAAATACCATAATGAATAGTAACCATACCTATGATAGTCATAAAATAATATTCAAGTGAAGTTATGATGTACATATATTTTATAATTAGTAAATGAATATTTTAAAACTGGTTTTTAATAATAAATTAGGATTTTAATTCAATGTTAAATTAATCATATTTTGAAAATTATTTTGGAGAAATGGAAATCATTTTTGGATTCTACACATTGAAAAAAATTTAGGGTGAATTTTTGGGATTTTTCTGAAATACTAGAAATTTTGATGAATACTAGAATCAGATAATTCACAATAAATGAAAAATAATGGATTAATGGAGTCATTGATGATGTTATGCTGATGCAAGACCAATTTTTTAGAGATAAAATTCTAAATTTACTATTATTGATCATGGAATACTCACTATTCCTTGTCTTATGGGTAATTAATAAATTAATAAATCATATATTGAGAAATACCTTCCCTCCTCCACTATAAAACCCCCCCTTCACTCCCGATTCTCTCCACTCCTATCAAGCATTGTACCTTGCCAATATTCTGCCTAAATATCTCCCCAATATCCTACCCCAAGTCCAAAATCTCATATACTCTTAAAAATACCAAAACCTCTCCAATAAAGAGGTTCTCAAAGGAGGAATTCTCAAGAGCTAAATTCATCTTTCCAATTCCTTCTTTTCTTCTATGTTATTTTCTTTTTGTTTCTTTCATCACCTCCCTTTACCCAAATGGTATGATAACTCCAGCAGTATACATTTAATGTAATACTATTATGCTAATGGGATACATCATTATATTTTCTCCTTTCCTCACCTTTTATTTGAGAGAAATGAAAGCACCGTTTGAGATGTGCTAATTTAGCACATTCAAGGACAACAGTTTATCAATTTCTATTATAATATTTAATTATGGTCATGAAACCATTTTTTATTGTTGAACCAGAATATATATTTTTAATATATCCTATTTTAATTCTTTAATATTTTTGTACAAATGTTATTAAGTTATAATGCAAAACATGTTATTTGTAATCAACCCCACCGATTAACCAAAACGGTTGTCACCATGGTTTTATATAATAGTTCGACTTCAATATAAGTAACCGAATGAGTTTTAAAACCATTTAATCTCCTATATGTTCACTAATATCATCTAAATTAATTTCTGGACTACCAATTCTGTATTTCATGTTTATATGAACATGAATATAAGTGTACTGATCTTTTAAACCCAAGTGAACAAACGGTCCCGAACAATGAAATTGAACTTTATAACTAATGAAGAAGGCCTTGAATGATCTAAAAAGGGTTATAATAAGTCAATTACATATATAAGATATTTTGAAATTGTGAACTAATAAGACTAATTTTTCTATTCAGGTATTTAATAACAAGTGGAGAACACCAAGAGATTTAAGGTAAGGAGTCCAAACCTTTTCACTTTTAATCAATATTGTTCTCTATGCTATGCCTTTTTGTGTAATTCCAATTTATGGGGTATATTTTCTCACCTCCCCCATACATCCCTATTTTTTTAAAGTGATGAGAAAACCATTATCTCTCTGATCAATCCCTCTTAGTTACACCCGATACCATGCCGATAAACCGTAATGGATTCTACCCGAACTTCCTTTATTCCATCGTGTTGCTCTATCTTTCTTTTTACCAAAATGTAGTTTTATTTTCAATTCATGTAAAACTTATACATTCTGTTTATATGCTCCATAATCCTGTTCCATGATCCATATCTCACTCTCTTTTGGGGATATACATTCTTTTAAGTGAATCCCTCCTCGATACTTCTAAATAGGCACACTCGTTTTAAAGGAACCTTCCAAATTTTTACCCAATTTAAAATGCACTCTATCCTCTATTTTAAGACACCATTGTCTTTATAAAAACATTATTTTTATTATTAATACCTTCTTATTTCAATTTTGTTTTTATATAAAATAATTTCCTCTTTAATATTTTAAAAGCTTCATAGTATTTTCCATAAAACCGCACAAAAATGTTTTAATGCTAATGTTTCTCAAATACATTTCTTATATGTTGTCACTTATATATTTTACCACCAACCATTTTATATGCCTATATTACATTATGAACGTCCATGTATGTTCTAATCCATTTCATTCATGGATACTTTCATGATATACTCATTGGTAACATATTATGTCATGATTATGGTACCCAATTCTTTTCATGGGTATCCTTATGTTTATGAATGATTGACTATGTATGATTATTTATGTGGAAAGAATATTTAAGTGGTAAGAATATTTATGTGGAAAGAATATTCATGGAAATGGTGAGATGGGTTCACACAGATAGCTCTCTGATACTTTGGGTAAAGTTATATCTCATGAGATGCAATGAGAAACGGGGTTGGCAGTTAGCCTTGACCTATACTAAAATGGGAAATGAGATTGGAAGTTATCCTTGACCCGTACTAAAGATTTTTTTTATGATTCTGCCACATTTATATTATTCCATGTTTATATATACCCATCCTTATACGATATGATTTCATAATTTCCATGCTTTGGATATCTTTTTGTCATGCCTCATAACTCATGTTCTTAAGATGTATCCCTATGTTCATTCCCATACTGGGATTTCCATCTCACCCCATTCTTCATGTGTTCCCCAGGGTACCCTCTGTTAATGTAAGGGCTCAAAGGAAGTTAGGATCTCTTTATGGAGATTAAATAATTAAAAGTTTATTTAGCCCCATGTTTTATGTTTTATGTTCCTGGTCTTCTATGACACAAGACATAATGATCCTTGGATTTTACTCTGATGATTAATTGTGCATAAAATCATATAATGTTGTATGTAAAAGTCTTGGGGCGCTATAGTATTTATCTAGAGGATATTTCATGCATGTTTACACTCAATATGTTAATATATTTTATATTATAGTGCACTTCTTCTTGGAGATATTTCGGTGAATTCATACATGTACATTATAAAAATTCCTTCCTTTTTATTTATGCCTTCTTGGAACATGCCTCTATCCACTAACCTATTGGAGCTTGTTTTGGGGTGGTGATGCTCAGCCTTCTATCAGCCAGGTGGCCCCCTATGGGTTAGATCATGATAGAGTGGTGACATATAAGCTAATTCCATAAAATGGTTTTAGAGTTATCCCTTTTTTGAGGGATTTTTTGGGACTTTGGGCAACATTTTCCAATTGTATCAAGTTCATATTTTAGCATATGGAACCTTGTTTTTGTTCGGTGACCTATATATCTATTCATTAAGACTCTTACTTTATTCTTGTCAACTCATCATATTGAGGAATTTCATTCAGGGAACATTGTTACATGCATAATATAGGATTGATTCCACTGAATATCATTCATGAATTGGCTCACCATATATACGCTCATCTAACAGTGGTATCTCTTGATCACTTTCAGGATGGAATTATGAAGACAGTCATCCAGGATACCAACTTTGGATGAGGATGACAATCAGATGAGTGATAAGGCATTAATTTATTATCCATATCGTGTGGTGTTGACTCCATGTGGGTATGGAGAAACACTTCCTCCTATTATGTAGTATGTAGTACAATCAGTTCAGGATGATGATGCATACCATCTTAGTGCAGTATGAATTTTTTAGCATCATATTCTCCAGAGGTTCCATGGCGAGATTTATCCCCAGGAAATAGAGGATTGGATGAGTAAGTTGTTAAATTCTTTAGGATTGCTTATTACTTGATAGTTCTGATGGTTGTGTTGTTATCTAGTATTTTCCTTTCATCAGTTGGGTATAAGTTGAGTCTAGTTACTAATACTCATGATGATTTCGTGATCTCATGGTCCAAATTCCAGTAGTTATTTCATAAAGAGTATTCTCCCTAATTATTATTATTAGATTAGATATGAGATATTATAAAGCTACATCAAGGTATTATGATGGTCATTATGTATACCCCAAGGTTCACTAGCCTAACATGATCCTCCCTTGATATTTTATGAGATTAATTCTTCCAATAAATTAAGTTGAAAAAAGGGTCTCTATAGAGACATTTGAGCAAGTGTGGATTTCTTATGTAGACCCACTTATGTTGGAGTGTTATACTATGTTCTAGTGAATTGTTGATTCCTAGTAGAGGGAACATAGGGTTGTGGGAGCTAAATGTTGGAATCGTGTGGATGATTCATCTACAGCAAGTAGTGGGAGTTATATGTTAAGGTCTCAATAGATGACACATTATCATTCTTGGACAAATATAAGTGGGTATTTATCTCATGGATCACAAATAGGATTCAGTTACCCTGAAGGGGATATTTTATACTTATGATAGTCTAGGTGACTTGGAACATGATTTCCCAACCCATTATACTAAGAAGGATTGGAATTCAATAGATAGTCTTCCATGGAAGTGGAAACATCAGGATCATGGATCGCGCAAATGTGGCTAGGGAATCCATAAATGAGGTTTTGGTAGTAAAGGATTATGTACCACGATAAAGTGAGGATAATTTTTTTGTAGGAAATATTTTGGGCTACTACCACCACTGAAAAGGGGTGCCCCACATCAATATTAGGGAGCTAGCAGTTAGGGTCATGTGCAGTTTCATGCAATGGAGGGATTTAACAAAGTTTCGCATGAAATGTTATGAGGTATGATCAATGTTTATTTTAATATTTCCTTAGTACTAGTAGATATAGGTGTGATTCATTCCTTTATCTCTATATTCCTAATGTGAGAAAATGGTCCTCTAGTAGAGACTATAGCTCATCAGCTATGCCTAAAGGTAACTATGGTTAGCACTTCTTCTTTATCAAATATATACTAGAAGTTTAAGTTATTTCTTGGTGGATATATTTTCATGTGGGACATCTTTGTAATCATGATGAGGTTTAATGAATTCATATTGGGTTTGGATTGGTTGTATATGATTTAAGACTATATTGACTATCATCATATATGAGTCAGATTCCTATGGACAAATGGGATGAGGTTCTCATTTATGGGAGAGAGAGATCTCATGGTTGAGAAAGTTGGTATTATGGTTAGGAACCAAAAACCCATCCCCTGTAAGTTGGTTAGTTTGGACCTTGATGTAGTGGGATCTTCAGAAATCAGGATTCCTTCAGTCATAGAGGAATTTTTGGATGATTTCGTTGAGGTTGTTTTGGGACCAACTCCGTGGTAGGAGATAAACTTTTTCATTAAATTTCCCCTAGGACCCTGTTGATTTCAACAGAAGCATATCAAAGAGACCCTATCAATATCCAGGAGAAGATGGTGCAGTTCGAGGACCTTCAAGAGAATGTATTTATCAAACCAATTGTCTACCCCTAGGAATCTTGAATGTTTTTTAAGAAAAAGGGAACATGGGTTGATGATGTGTGTTGACTATCCTATCCTAAATGTGGTAATGATAAAGAACATGTACCCCTTATTGAGGACAGATTACCTTTATGACCATTCATAAGGTGTGAGTTGTTTCTTCATAACTCTGTTTTATATCTATATATTGAAGGGTTTCTATATGTGAATTCATTGAATGTTAATTTATTAAATTTGAAATTCATGAATGATATTAATGGGTTGTGTATTATTATGTAGGACCAGTATTTGGAGTAATTCCAAGGAAAAAAGGAAAATTAAAGAATATAAAGGCACTTCTCACCGTGTTGTGAAGAGGAAGGGTGTGATAATAGAAAATGATGAAGAATATAAGGTTTATGATTGAATCCAAAGATATTAAGAGATCTTCTTGAGGCACAAACCTAAAGAAACAATACAAAATATAGCGTCAATAATTAGAAGGAAAATTTATACATTATTTAATCCATACAAGTCATGAAAATATACATTGTGTGGTCCTTTTTAGGTGGTGAAGAGAAAACTATGTGCCTAAAGTGATATTCACATGTTTCACAGAGTGACACATATATATCATGACGTAACACATCATAATTTTTTCAAAAGAACTTTATAGGAATTTAATGATTCGATGAATGACTCATGACCCAAATATTACATGTTGTGAAAATTTTACATGATGTGTAAGTATCAGAAACATTAGAAAACAATTTTTTCAGCAAATCTTTGATGAGGGCTATACCATTTGACCCATATTTCCATAAATAATATCTTAGAATTGTGGAATGACATTAACTACATTATGTGTTATAATTATGAGTTGGCGATAAGAAATTTGATCAATAAAATCCAAGAATACAGAGGATCAACTATCAGGGGGATACTGTCGGGTTTCGACTCATATTTCTTTGTATATAGGTTTTCTTTAGGAATTTTTTTTTTCTTTTCATTTCTTTATGTAATGTTTAATTATTTCTAGATTAATTCCAATATCTTTTTTCTCTTCATTACCTTTATCATTTATTCATCCCTTGATACGTTCTTCATTATTCTCCCATTCATGTTAGGTTTTTTAATTACTTTCATACAATTTATATGGGGATTTCTTTATTTTGAATTATTTAATCATTATTTACATAATGAAATTTGTTTGTATTTATTTAATTAACTCAATAATGGGAAGATAATACATAGTGGGTTAGGGTTCAATAGTAAGGATGTTTCTGAGCCTAATGAATCTATATATTTAACCATGGTAATACTATTCATAGTAATTACTTTAATAATACATTTCTATCACATTAGTATTCGCATCCTTGACTATGGGATGTGAAATTAAACAATCCTAACCGAATTGGAGATTATAAAAACTATGACTGTTAGCCTTGGATGATTTCTTTGTAGAAGAAATGTGTACTGATCCTTGGTTGTTGGATAAAACATTACTATAGGATAGTTTTAGAATAGTTAGATCCAATTGATTTGACCAAAACCAATTCATCACTCTTTCTTCGGTTCACAGCCTTATTCATAGGACTATTGCAAGCAATATTTAGGATTATTTTTTCCCATACCTTGAAATTGAGAACAACCCCTTCTTTTCGTTCATCCAAAATTAATTTATTTAATTGTCATCATAAGTTTAACTAAATGAAACTAAAATTTTAGAAACATGACCTTTAGTCTAGAGTTGTCATCATTTTGTACCTCACCCTCTATAGTTTTGACCTCATACATTCACATTACTACGATTTTGTAGTTAGTGTTGTACGAGATAAAATAAAAATTTTTCTGATTAAACCCAAGGGAAATAAATATTCCCTTCTTGACTATTGGTTCATAAAGAATGATCTCGGGTCCTACTGTCACCATTTGAGGGTTCACAAGTCTGATATTGAAAATTTGGAATTCAAATGTCACTATATATAGTATGAGTTATTATTGATTCCATTAGGTGTGATGAATACTCACAGTGTGTTTATAGACTTGATGAAATACATTTTCCAGTCGTACCTAGACTAATTTTTGTTTTTATTCATTAATGAAATACTCATATAATTTACGTTAGATAGGGAGCATGAAGATAATATCATCATGGCCCTAGACTTAATCTTGGAGATCCATATTTATAGTAAGATCTCAAAGTACCATTTTAGGATCTATGAGGTTCAATTGATATAAGATGTCATTTCAAAGTATAGTTTGACATTGTACCCTATGAATATTAATACAATTCTTGTTTGGGATCCACCCTAGTGAATGATAGAGGTATAGAGTTTTCCTGTCTTGGTTGGGTACTACATAAGGTGTGTGGAATAATTATATAGTATTGAATAAATTTTTAATACCATGACATGGGAAGGGTAGTCATTTTCCTATACTGATCAGTGTTAGATTTCCATTTATGATTTTATGTTGAGGCTAACCAATGTATTTTTATTGAGATTACTAGAGGAGGGCATTTAATAGGTAGTGTTTTTCAATGCCTCTAGAGATTTTGTTATTTTTTGTAGATGAAGAGGTAGGAAGTGATCGTATATGGGTTAAGGATATTGAGACCACTTGAGAAGAACAATGGAACTCATGACCTATAGTTGGAAATGGCAGTCTTCTCTCTTAATATTTAGAGGCACTATCTTGAGGGAGAGTTTTCTGTAGTATACTTATATCACCAGAGTTTGAGGTACATATTCAGTTGGAAATTTTCTAACCTGAGGTATAGGTTCTGGTTGGAGTTCTTAAATGTAAATGAATTCAAGATATTTAATACTTCTAGTAATGTAAATGTGGAGGAACTTTCCATTAGTATGATGTCATGTTCTTGCTTGTTAGAGGAGGCGTATGAGCAGTTGACTTATTTACAACTAACCCAAATAGTTTATATTGCTGTTTTTTTCTTCTATTAATGGTGGTAACTACTCCAATCCTTAAATGTGTGAATGAGGATCAGTTGGGTGGAATCAACTGTAAGGTTTCATGTGAAAAAATATCCTCTTGAGATATAATAGTTGGATTATCTCTAAAAGGGGAGAATGCCATCCTACTTATGGGATAGATGTTGGTTCTCGTCACGTTGAGCGAGGAGGTGATGAGGGATTTTCACAATTCACTATTGGACATACATATCGATGAAAACAATACATACAAGGAACTTAATTGGATGTTTTGTTGGGCTGGCATGAGGGTGAGTATTTATGAGTTTGTCTCTCGGTATCTCGCATGTTAGTAGGTGACTACTGAGCACCATGTTCTTGTAGGTTTGATGCAGAATCATGAGATCCCCAAGTGGAAATGGGATTACATATCCATGTAATTATTGATTGGTCTTCCATGGATAGTGAAACTCCAAGCCTCTCCCTTCATGATTATTTAACGACATACCATGCCAACAAACATCTACACCATTAGTGATCAGGTTTCAGTGGAGATTTTGGAGAAATTGTATGTTTGGGAGATCATCTAACTCTACGTTGTTTCCATGACTATTTTATTGGACAATGATCCATATTTTAAATCATAGTTGTGGATGGTAATTCATATGTTCTTCAAGACCCATATGAGAATAAGTAATGTGTTTCACATACAACTGAATGGATAGACTGAGAAAACAATTCCAATTGTTGGAGGATATGTTGAGGGATGGTGTGTTAAACTAATTCTGAATATATTTGGACCACATTCAATTTATATAGTTTTCTTGTAGTAATAACTATCACTATATGATCAGTATGTGATTATTAGAGGACATGTATGGGATACAATGAAGGTCACCCTTATATAAGAAAGAGATTGGTGAGACATCACTTTCAGGGAAATAGATAGTGTCGCTAATGATAGATAAGGGTCGAGTGATATAAGAGAAAATGAGGAATACCCATATCTTTCATAAATCTTATATAGGTTGAAATCCTAGACCATTGTATTTTGGGATGGGATACTATGTTTTTCTAAAAGTATCCCCATGATGAGGATTGAAGTGATTTAGAAAGGGTATAAATATATCTGTAAGGTCCATCATACCATTTTACATACTACGAAGGGTTGTAAAGGTTTCTTAGCACCTATCATTTCCACCATAGTTTGATTTGGTGCATGATGTATTCGTTGTTTCGTATATAAAGAGATCCATTCATCATCCTATAGAAATTATTGATAGGGTAGATTTGGACATTGAGGATGGATCCACCATCATTTAGTACCTAGTGGATATAAAGAATCTATATGATATGATTCTTTGAGGACAGACCATTCTCTTGGTTTGTGTGTTTTGGTAGTACCGAAACTTGTAGGATAGTTCTTTGGAGTGGTAGAGCCATATGTGGGTATTTTATCCCTACCATTTTTTAGCTAGTGATTTTTGGTGGGAATATACTTGATTTATGGGATAATTTGGGGTCCCTATTTTTCACTCATGATAAATTATAGAATTTTAATGAATATTTTTTGAGCTAGGTGGTGAGATGGCATGAGATTCCAGACCCCATTGAGTCCAGTATTGATATTATAAAAATAGTAATTATATTAATATAAATTGTATGTAGTTATCCTAAAATTGTGAAATAACTCCCAAATTGAGTCTCATATTAGAAATATGAGACCACATTGGATTTTGGAACATATGGTTTTCCCTAGATGAAACCAAATGTCGGTCAGTCTTGGACATCTAATTGAGGTTTCCATTGGATGGTGCATCTAAAAAAATAAATAGTTAAATAATTTATTTATTTTATTAAATGACCTAACATAGAGAAACCTATATAAGTTCCCAATTATAAAAAATATATAGGGTTATCTTCATAACACTATGAATATTTTAGATGATCTATGATTGTTCTTCATTGGGGGATCACATCAGAGGATGATGGGTGATCAGATCGAGAGATAGCGAATAGGGTAGGACATCTCCTTCAAAGGTGAATGAATTATTCAAAAAAGATCAATCCAAATTTGAGATATAAATCTTAAATTATTATTTCCTCCCTCCTGATTAAAATTTTGAACCATGGATTTTTATCTAATTTATTTTTGACTGGTGGTCCCACATTAATCACATAATCACTCTATCTAAATTAAATTTGTTAATTATGTTTACTCATTTTATGAAATGTAATCAACTTGGATATAACATTTTTTATTGTTGGTTGATATCTCTTGGACAATGATTCTTACACCTTTTTTATTATTATTTTCCTTATCTTCTCATTGTGTTCTTCATTGTAGGACCAGGGGGTCATCATTCGACATTTTTAGGATAGCTTCAAGCCAGATTGAATCCCTAGATTCATTGTGGTTGTGTGAAAAATTAATGGATTGGGTTTTTGTGGATGGATAGGGATGGAGTTTAGGTGATGCTTCATGGATCCCCGATATGAAGTGGCAATTGGCAATAAGATGATCATGGGGCATGTTTTGAGCTTTGAGTAGACCATCCAATTACTTTTTCCAAACATCAGAGTCCATGAAATGATGGTCAGATGCATTTTACTTCAATATCAGGTAGTCAACTTGTGATATTTGTGGCAGTGGAAGTTGATTGGTAAATCATGAGAAGGATATATGGATTCAATGAAAAAATTACTACAATTCATGTAGTTCAGAAGAACACATGGTGTGTTATATGGATTTCATGGTGTCTAGGGTATTCAGCCGAGTTTAGGATCACATGCCTGGTGGTCATACCTATATACAATTTGAAACTATCTAGTAATCCAAGCTATGTGAATGTTTCAAACACCCCAAACCTCGTGTTGGATGAAACATCCAATACTTTAAGGGTAAACAGGTATGTTCTAGAAATAGAGAATGTCCAGGTATACAAGAACTGCCTGAAGTACACGAGCACAGCCAGGGGCACATGCTTAGGCACTGAGTGGATGAGATAAGCCTTGTACCAGCTATACACATCATGTAGTACTACATCAATTTTCAGTCCTTGTCCAGAGTAGAACATGGACATGCAACGACGTGGGGTCACATGTAACGACACAAAATTTTTTAAATAAATTTTGTTTCCTAATTTTATGTGTTATTGTTATACTAAACAAAAATGTTTTATTTGATAAACATGATTATAATTAAAATGAGATCAGTGGGTTTTGACTATTATATAACCATTGGTCAATATGACCGCTGTGAACAAAATTTTTTGATTATTGTCTCTAAATATAAGTAATCTTGGTTAATTATTATAGAAAGAAGATTCGATGGCCTCACCTAGTAGTATTGGACCGATCGAAGCCCATCTAACAGAGCTTGGGAAGGAGGTAGCACCACTGGGCTTTGCTCTGGATCAAATCCAAGCCGAACTTCATCATGTGAAGCTGGAACGGAATCGCCTTCGCGAGAAGTTCAAACTGATAGAAATTACTACTCAGGAAATGTTGACTGAGCCGCCCCAAGCTTCTATCACCCTAGCACACCTTACTCTTAGGTCCTATGCTGGTATTATAAGGGGTTATGTAACGAGACCGTAACTACCTTGTGTAATCCTTGTTTTAAATAAAAAATGGGATTTTTTCTTATGATGAAGTTTATGAATATTGAAATGACCGGATAAATATAGTCTGCATATTTTTGATGAATTTTAGAAAAAGGATATTTTAAATATGTTTATGTAAACCCTAAATAATTAAAAATGTGTAATGATTTTCAAAAAATGGTCTTCTGTAATTATGTTCAGTACTAAATTTAGAGTCTAATGAGATCAACATGATTTTTGATGAATAGTAAATTATGAATAGTGATTTTATGATTAGGATTAGTAATATGACCAAATGGATTAGTAATCTCACTTAAAGAAAGTTTTAAAATAATCTAGGCACCTTGATTAAGTATTGTGATTCAATAAAATAGTTAAATAACGGTTTCATTAATTATTATTCAAGTATTAGTTTTTTCGGGTGAATAGTGTTTTTTTAATTAAAAATTTAATTAAAAATAATTAGAAAATTATTTTTATAAAAATGACTTTATTTTTGAACTCAGTGCATCGATATTATGATATGGTAATATTTGGGGTTTTTTCTGAAAAAAATGAATTTTCGATGAATAGTGTTTTTATTTAAAAATTAAATTAAAAATATTTAGAAAATTATTTTTCTAAAATGGTTTTCATTTTTGAAATCAGAGCATTGATATTTGGTGAATGTGAAATTTTGGGATTTTTCTGAGAAAGATGAATTTTCAGTGAATAGTAAAAATACCGTTTTAGGGTTTCAGTATGTTTAATGACATCATAACGGTGTCATGATGATGTCATGAGATCTTTTGAGGGTTGTCCGGCCAAGGGTGATGAATTATTGTTTTGGGGGCCCCATGTGGCCTAACTCCATGATAAATGACAAGGGAGAGCACATGGGTTTGAGAAAAGCACATGTGAGGTGTCCCTTGGCCATTAATGCCTTGTCCCCTCACTTTCCCTATAAATACCAAGCCCTCCTCTCTTCCATTCGACTCCCCACTCATTCCCAACGAATTTCTGGTCTCAATACCTCCCAAGGAGTCCTCCCAAGGTTCCCCCAAGCCCTCAAGGTCCCAACCTTTGAGGTTTAAGAGTTACATTTTAAGGTAAGGGATCCGACCTCTCTCTTTCTTTTCAAGTAATCTCTTTTATGTCTTTTCTTTTATACTCCATGTTCTTATGTTGTAGGATGTTGTTTTATATTCATCCTACTGCCTATTTCATGTTCATATGATGAGAGACCCCCCCCCTTGCTCTCATCAATTCGTTTTAAGAATGTTTAAGTGGCGCCGTTAGGCTGCCAAATTTTTAAGGGATTCTTTCACCTTCCTCGTTTTCAAGTTCTATTTTCATTCAAGTCTTTCATGTTACTTTTTATTATGTTGGGGTATGATCTCTAAATTATCATACTGATCTTTTATGGTCATATGATGAGAGACCCCATTTTATCGCTTCAATTCAGTATTTTGATGTTTTAAGTGGCGCTGTTAGGCTGCCGAATTTTTAAGTGGTTCTTCACCCTTCTCGTTTTGAAGTTCTACTTTCATGTCAATTATTTCAAGTTCCTTTTTGTTATATTGGGGTATGATCTCTATATATATCGAACTGGACTCTTATGTTCATATGATTAGAGACCCCATTTTATCTCTTCAATTCAGTATTTTGATGTTTTAAGTGCCGCCGTTAGGCTGCCGAATTTTTAAGTGGTTCTTCACCCTTCTCGTTTTGAAGTTCTACTTTCATGTCAATTCATTCAAGTTACTTTTTGTTATGTTGGGGAATTATCTCTATATCTATCATACTGAACTCTTATGTTCACATGATGAGAGATCCTATTTGATCTTTTCAAATCATTTTTGTTGATGTTTAAGTAACGCCGTTAGGCTGCCGAACTTTCATAAGAGAAATCTAATTTTTTTTCCTCCTTCCATGTTTTTCATTTCAAATGGTATGTCCTTGAAATTTCATTACCATGATCATGTATCCTTCTTATTCTGTCCATGTACTATTTTATGGGTCATTTATGATATATGTGGCTCACATGATAATAAAGTCAAATTTAAGGGTGCACCCCGATAGCGCTCCAATGCATTGGGTAATGATGTAACCACTAGAGGTTACAATTTTCATGATACCTTGGTGAATAACCTTGGTAATTTTCAAATGACACCTTGGGGATGGACCTTGGTGATATTTTCATGATTGTCTATGTTAAATGATGTAGCCACATATTCATGTTATGGAAAATGTTATTTTTATTATGAAATTCCTCATGATTTTCTTTCTCATGCCTTAAAGTTCTTTTCATGACTTTATTGATGTATCTCAAGTTCATATGTAAAATGTTTCACTTTTTTCCCTTGCTGGCCCTTCTGCTGACCCTTCCTTTTGATGTATGTCCCCAGGTTATGAGATGCAGAAATGAGCCTAGGGTGCACGTGAGGAGAAGCCTTTCAAGTGTTTAAGAAGAATGTTTTTTTGTTTCATGTTTTATGTTCCTTGTTTCCAAGACACTAAACCTTAAAGATCCCCAGTTCCGTGTAATGGAATGAATAGTTATGTTATAAAAATATGGGATGCTATTGTTGGTATCAAAAGATGGTTTAGTTATTTGTGGAAATTAGGATATGAAAACCCTATGAGGAACCCTATAGAAAAGTTTAATATAGGAAATCTTCCTGGTATTTTGGTGAGTATTGAGTAAGGGGTTGCCAAGCAAATACATCCCTGTCTGGATACGAGCAGGTAGAGGTGGATCTGGCACAAATGTACATAGGGGTAAAACCCGAAAACACCGCTTTGAGCTAGACTCGAACGGGAACTGGTACACGAAAACGGGCCTTGCTGCACTCTTGGTTACGACACTCCCAGTGGATATGCTTTGGTAAATTCATAAGATTGGTATGAACCATTGTTAAAGGAACAAAGATAAAATAAAATAAAGGTTCACATAAGAATATATGATCATTCATAACCTAGATGGGAACCTAGGAGATCAAAAGTTAGGGTATACCTTTCATATACAAGTTATCCTTATATGCTTTCAGTTCCTTTTCATGATTATTAGCTAAGTACTTAAGCCCCTAATTATGCTTTCTCTTCTTATTTAATGGTGAGAAATGGAAGAACATGTTCTGACAACCAATGTGATAGGAAATGCGACGATTTTCGTATTAATACGACAGGGATGATTAGGGGATTAAAATATGATTATTATTTTGGAAGACGTTCATTATTTTGGGAACCATATTTGATCGAGGTAAATAGATTACTACAGTATTTTCATTGAGGAGTAAGGTTGAATTATATTTTGAAGAATCGAGGAATTTAAGGTGAACTTATAGTAATTTAGGTTACTTATGGGAATGACTAACCTATCTTGGGTAAAATATGTTTAGGTTAGCTACTTTTTTTATAAGATGTTAGGAGTGGTTGATGTTGTCTAGAGATGAACAATGAATTTGTTTTGGAAGACTATGTTATCAAATCCTTATTGTATTTGGGTTTCAATCTTAGTTTGGTTTGTTTTGAGGAATTTTAAGGACCGTTATTTATGGAACGGTCTATGATGAACTTTGTGTAGTACCATGGAACTTTGATGATTTAAAAGTAGTTTCCATTCCTATGGGATTCTTTCTTTATGAAGAGTTGTTTTACCTTAACCTTTCTGTTTTTGGGATAATGATTAAAGATAGAAGAAATAGATAGTTAATCTTTTGTAGATTATGTGATTCTATAGAAGATGATTCTTGTGCTTTTATGAGACCAAGTGTTTTTGAATTCTCATCATTTGGAGAAAAGATTAGTGTTGGTAGGGACTTGTTAAAGGATGAAACTCTACTTGAAGGTAGGTATATTTTCTTATGTTTTTGTTCTATGTAGTAAATGAAATCCTCAAAATTATGAAAAGAAACGTAAAAAAAATGTTGTCGGTTTACGTTTCCTACTAGGTAATCAAAGACCGTTTACACACATCATAAGTTTAGGATTTTCTCATGGTTAACTTTCTCCTAATCATGTTCTCTATCACTCTCCCTCAGAAATTGACCCTTTGTTTTCTCCTCCATGTCCATGTTTTCCTACATGGAACCCTAGTGTGGGTTAACTCGGGTGACCTTTGTAATTCCCTTTCTTTATTTTAAAGTAATAGTTTTACTGACTCCTTTTCCGATGTGGGACGTTCAATGAAATTTCAAAACCCAATTTTAAAATTGCGAGGACGCTATTTCTTAAGGGGGGAAGACTGTAACGACCCGAAATTTTTTAAATAAATTTTGTTTCCTAATTTTATGTGTTATTGTTATACTAAACAAAAATGTTTTATTTGATAAACATGATTATAATTAAAATGAGATCAGTGGGTTTTGACTATTATATAACCATCGGTCAATATGACCACTGTGAACAAAATGTTTTGATTATTTTCTCTATATATAAGTAATCTTGGTTAATTATTAATTAAAGAAGATTCGATGGCCTCACCTAGTAGTCATGGACCGATCGAAGCCCATCTAACAGAGCTTGGGAAGGAGGTAGTACCACTGGGCTTTGCTCTGGATCAAATCCGAGCCGAACTTCATCATGTGAAGCTGGAACGGAATCACCTTCGCGAGAAGTTCAAACTGATAGAAATTACTACTCGGGCAATGTTGACTGAGCCGCCCCAAGCTTCTATCACCCTAGCACACCTTACTCTTAGGTCCTATGCTGGTATTATAAGGGGTTATGTAACGAGACCGTAACTACCTTGTGTAATCCTTGTTTTAAATAAAAAATGGGATTTTTTCTTATGATGAAGTTTATGAATTTTGAAATGACCGGATAAATATAGTATGCATATTTTTGATGAATTTTAGAAAAAGGATATTTTAAATATGTTTATGTAAACCCTAAATAATTAAAAATGTGTAATGATTTTCAAAAAATGGTCTTCTGTAATTATGTTCAGTAATAAATTTAGAGTCTAATGAGATCAACATGATTTTTGATGAATAGTAAATTATGAATAGTGATTTTATGATTAGGATTAGTAATATGACCAAATGGATTAGTAATCTCACTTAAAGAAAGTTTTAAAATAATCTAGGCACCTTGATTAAGTATTGTGATTCAATAAAATAGTTAAATAACGGTTTCATTAATTATTATTCAAGTATTAGTTTTTTCGGGTGAATAGTGTTTTTTTAATTAAAAATTTAATTAAAAATAATTAGAAAATTATTTTTATAAAAATGACTTTATTTTTGAACTCAGTGCATCGATATTATGATATGGTAATTTTTGGGGTTTTTTCTGAAAAAAATGAATTTTCGATGAATGGTGTTTTTATTTAAAAATTAAATTAAAAATATTTAGAAAATTATTTTTCTAAAATGGTTTTCATTTTTGAAATCAGAGCATTGATATTTGGTTAATGTGAAATTTTGGGATTTTTCTGAGAAAGATGAATTTTCAGTGAATAGTAAAAATACCGTTTTAGGGTTTCGGTATGTTTAATGACATCATAACGGTGTCATGATGATGTCATGAGATCTTTTGAGGGTTGTCCGGCCAAGGGTGATGAATTATTGTTTTGGGGGCCCCATGTGGCCTAACTCCATGATAAATGACAAGGGAGAGCACATGGGTTTGAGAAAAGCACATGTGAGGTGTCCCTTGGCCATTAATGCCTTGTCCCCTCACTTTCCCTATAAATACCAAGCCCTCCTCTCTTCCATTCGACTCCCCACTCATTCCCAACGAATTTCTGGTCTCAATACCTCCCAAGGAGTCCTCCCAAGGTTCCCCCAAGCCCTCAAGGTCCCAACCTTTGAGGTTTAAGAGTTACATTTTAAGGTAAGGGATCCGACCTCTCTCTTTCTTTTCAAGTAATCTCTTTTATGTCTTTTCTTTTATACTCCATGTTCTTATGTTGGAGGATGTTCTTTTATATTCATCCTACTGCCTATTTCATGTTCATATGATGAGAGACCCCCCCCCCCCCCTTGCTCTCATCAATTCGTTTTAAGAATGTTTAAGTGGCGCCGTTAGGCTACCGAATTTTTAAGGGATTCTTTCACCTTCCTCGTTTTCAAGTTCTATTTTCATTCAAGTCTTTCATGTTACTTTTTATTATGTTGGGGTATGATCTATAAATTATCATACTGATCTTTTATGGTCATATGATGAGAGACCCCATTTGATCGCTTCAATTCAGTATTTTGATGTTTTAAGTGGCGCCGTTAGGCTGCCGAATTTTTAAGTGGTTCTTCACCCTTCTCGTTTTGAAGTTCTACTTTCATGTCAATTATTTCAAGTTCCTTTTTGTTATATTGGGGTATGATCTCTATATATATCAAACTGGACTCTTATGTTCATATGATTAGAGACCCCATTTTATCTCTTCAATTCAGTATTTTGATGTTTTAAGTGGCGCCGTTAGGCTGCCGAATTTTTAAGTGGTTCTTCACCCTTCTCGTTTTGAAGTTCTACTTTCATGTCAATTCATTCAAGTTACTTTTTGTTATGTTGGGGAATTATCTCTATATCTATCATACTGAACTCTTATGTTCACATGATGAGAGATCCTATTTGATCTTTTCAAATCATTTTTGTTGATGTTTAAGTAACGCCGTTAGGCTGCCGAACTTTCATAAGAGAAATCTAATTTTTTTTTCCTCCTTCCATGTTTTTCATTTCAAATGGTATGTCCTTGAAATTTCATTACCATGATCATGTATCCTTCTTATTCTGTCCATGTACTATTTTATGGGTCATTTATGATATATGTGGCTCACATGATAATAAAGTCAAATTTAAGGGTGCACCCTGATAGCGCTCCAATGCATTGGGTAATGATGTAACCACTAGAGGTTACAATTTTCATGATACCTTGGTGAATAACCTTGGTAATTTTCAAATGACACCTTGGGGATGGACCTTGGTGATATGTTCATGATTGTCTATGTTAAATGATGTAGCCACATATTCATGTTATGGAAAATTTTATTTTTATTATGAAATTCCACATGATTTTCTTTCTCATGCCTTAAAGTTCTTTTCATGACTTTATTGATGTATCTCAAGTTCATATGTAAAATGTTTCACTTTTTTCCCTTGCTGGGCCTTCTGCTCACCCTTCCTTTTGATGTATGTCCCCAGGTTATGAGATGCAGAAATGAGCCTAGGGTGAACGCGAGGAGAAGCCTTTCAAGTGTTTAAGAAGAATGTTTTTTTGTTTCATGTTTTATGTTCCTTGTTTCCAAGACACTAAACCTTAAAGATCCCCAGTTCCGTGTAATGGAATGAATAGTTATGTTATAAAAATACGGGATGCTATAGTTGGTATCAAAAGATGGTTTAGTTATTTGTGGAAATTAGGATATGAAAACCTTATGAGGAACCCTATAGAAGAGTTTAATATAGGAAATCTTCCTGGTATTTTGGTGAGTATTGAGTAAGGGGTTTCCAAGCAAATACATCCCTGTCTGGATACGAGCAGGTAGAGGTGGATCTGGCACAAATGTACATAGGGGTAAAACCCGAAAACACCGCTTTGAGCTAGACTCGAACGGGAACTGGTACACGAAAACGGGCCTTGCTGCACTCTTGGTTACGACACTCCCAGTGGATATGCTTTGGTAAATTCATAAGATTGGTATGAACCATTGTTAAAGGAACAAAGATAAAATAAAATAAAGGTTCACATAAGAATATATGATCATTCATAACCTAGATGGGAACCTAGGAGATCACAAGTTAGGGTATACCTTTCATATACAAGTTATCCTTATATGCTTTCAGTTCCTTTTCATGATTATTAGCTAAGTACTTAAGCCCCTAATTATGCTTTCTCTTCTTAGTTAATGGTGGGAAATGGAAGAACATGTTCTGACAACCAATGTGATAGGAAATGCGACGATTTTCGTATTAATACGACAGGGATGATTAGGGGATTAAAATATGATTATTATTTTGGAAGACATTCATTATTTTGGGAACCATATTTGATTGAGGTAAATAGATTACTACAGTATTTTCATTGAGGAGTAAGGTTGAATTATATTTTGAAGAATCGAGGAATTTAAGGTGAACTTATAGTAATTTAGGTTACTTATGGGAATGACTAACCTATCTTGGGTAAAATATGTTTAGGTTAGCTACTTTTTTTATAAGATGTTAGGAGTGGTTGATGTTGTCTAGAGATGAACAATGAATTTGTTTTGGAAGACTATGTTATCAAATACTTATTGTATTTGGGTTTCAATCTTAGTTTGGTTTGTTTTGAGGAATTTTAAGGACCGTTATTTATGGAACGGTCTATGATGAACTTTGTGTAGTACCATGGAACTTTGATGATTTAAAAGTAGTTTCCATTCCTATGGGATTCTTTCTTTATGAAGAGTTGTTTTACCTTAACCTTTCTGTTTTTGGGATAATGATTAAAGATAGAAGAAATAGATAGTTAATCTTTTGTAGATTATGTGATTCTATAGAAGATGATTCTTGTGCTTTTATGAGACCAAGTGTTTTTGAATTCTCATCATTTGGAGAAAAGATTAGTGTTGGTAGGGACTTGTTAAAGGATGAAACTCTACTTGAAGGTAGGTATATTTTCTTATGTTTTTGTTCTATGTAGTAAATGAAATCCTCAAAATTATGAAAAGAAACGTAAAAAAAATGTTGTCGGTTTACGTTTCCTACTAGGTAATCAAAGACCGTTTACACACATCATAAGTTTAGGATTTTCTCATGGTTAACTTTCTCCTAATCATGTTCTCTATCACTCTCCCTCAGAAATTGACCCTTTGTTTTCTCCTCCATGTCCATGTTTTCCTACATGGAACCCTAGTGTGGGTTAACTCGGGTGACCTTTGTAATTCCCTTTCTTTATTTTAAAGTAATAGTTTTACTGACTCCTTTTCCGATGTGGGACGTTCAATGAAATTTCAAAACCCAATTTTAAAATTGCGAGGACGCTATTTCTTAAGGGGGGAAGACTGTAACGACCCGAAATTTTTTAAATAAATTTTGTTTCCTAATTTTATGTGTTATTGTTATACTAAACAAAAATGTTTTATTTGATAAACATGATTATAATTAAAATGAGATCAGTGGGTTTTGACTATTATATAACCATCGGTCAATATGACCACTGTGAACAAAATGTTTTGATTATTTTCTCTATATATAAGTAATCTTGGTTAATTATTAATTAAAGAAGATTCGATGGCCTCACCTAGTAGTCATGGACCGATCGAAGCCCATCTAACAGAGCTTGGGAAGGAGGTAGTACCACTGGGCTTTGCTCTGGATAAAATCCAAGCCGAACTTCATCATGTGAAGCTGGAACGGAATCACCTTCGCGAGAAGTTCAAACTGATAGAAATTACTACTCGGGCAATGTTGACTGAGCCGCCCCAAGCTTCTATCACCCTAGCACACCTTACTCTTAGGTCCTATGCTGGTATTATAAGGGGTTATGTAACGAGACCGTAACTACCTTGTGTAATCCTTGTTTTAAATAAAAAATGGGATTTTTTCTTATGATGAAGTTTATGAATTTTGAAATGACCGGATAAATATAGTATGCATATTTTTGATGAATTTTAGAAAAATGATATTTTAAATATGTTTATGTAAACCCTAAATAATTAAAAATGTGTAATGATTTTCAAAAAATGGTCTTCTGTAATTATGTTCAGTACTAAATTTAGAGTCTAATGAGATCAACATGATTTTTGATGAATAGTAAATTATGAATAGTGATTTTATGATTAGGATTAGTAATATGACCAAATGGATTAGTAATCTCACTTAAAGAAAGTTTTAAAATAATCTAGGCACCTTGATTAAGTATTGTGATTCAATAAAATAGTTAAATAACGGTTTCATTAATTATTATTCAAGTATTAGTTTTTTCGGGTGAATAGTGTTTTTTTAATTAAAAATTTAATTAAAAATAATTAGAAAATTATTTTTATAAAAATGACTTTATTTTTGAACTCAGTGCATCGATATTATGATATGGTAATTTTTGGGGTTTTTTCTGAAAAAAATGAATTTTCGATGAATGGTGTTTTTATTTAAAAATTAAATTAAAAATATTTAGAAAATTATTTTTCTAAAATGGTTTTCATTTTTGAAATCAGAGCATTGATATTTGGTTAATGTGAAATTTTGGGATTTTTCTGAGAAAGATGAATTTTCAGTGAATAGTAAAAATACCGTTTTAGGGTTTCGGTATGTTTAATGACATCATAACGGTGTCATGATGATGTCATGAGATCTTTTGAGGGTTGTCCGGCCAAGGGTGATGAATTATTGTTTTGGGGGCCCCATGTGGCCTAACTCCATGATAAATGACAAGGGAGAGCACATGGGTTTGAGAAAAGCACATGTGAGGTGTCCCTTGGCCATTAATGCCTTGTCCCCTCACTTTCCCTATAAATACCAAGCCCTCCTCTCTTCCATTCGACTCCCCACTCATTCCCAACGAATTTCTGGTCTCAATACCTCCCAAGGAGTCCTCCCAAGGTTCCCCCAAGCCCTCAAGGTCCCAACCTTTGAGGTTTAAGAGTTACATTTTAAGGTAAGGGATCCGACCTCTCTCTTTCTTTTCAAGTAATCTCTTTTATGTCTTTTCTTTTATACTCCATGTTATTATGTTGGAGGATGTTCTTTTATATTCATCCTACTGCCTATTTCATGTTCATATGATGAGAGACCCCCCCCCCCCCCCCTTGCTCTCATCAATTCGTTTTAAGAATGTTTAAGTGGCGCCGTTAGGCTACCGAATTTTTAAGGGATTCTTTCACCTTCCTCGTTTTCAAGTTCTATTTTCATTCAAGTCTTTAATGTTACTTTTTATTATGTTGGGGTATGATCTCTAAATTATCATACTGATCTTTTATGGTCATATGATGAGAGACCCCATTTGATCGCTTCAATTCAGTATTTTGATGTTTTAAGTGGCGCCGTTAGGCTGCCGAATTTTTAAGTGGTTCTTCACCCTTCTCGTTTTGAAGTTCTACTTTCATGTCAATTATTTCAAGTTCCTTTTTGTTATATTGGGGTATGATCTCTATATATATCAAACTGGACTCTTATGTTCATATGATTAGAGACCCCATTTTATCTCTTCAATTCAGTATTTTGATGTTTTAAGTGGCGCCGTTAGGCTGCCGAATTTTTAAGTGGTTCTTCACCCTTCTCGTTTTGAAGTTCTACTTTCATGTCAATTCATTCAAGTTACTTTTTGTTATGTTGGGGAATTATCTCTATATCTATCATACTGAACTCTTATGTTCACATGATGAGAGATCCTATTTGATCTTTTCAAATCATTTTTGTTGATGTTTAAGTAACGCCGTTAGGCTGCCGAACTTTCATAAGAGAAATCTAATTTTTTTTCCTCCTTCCATGTTTTTCATTTCAAATGGTATGTCCTTGAAATTTCATTACCATGATCATGTATCCTTCTTATTCTGTCCATGTACTATTTTATGGGTCATTTATGATATATGTGGCTCACATGATAATAAAGTCAAATTTAAGGGTGCACCCTGATAGCGCTCCAATGCATTGGGTAATGATGTAACCACTAGAGGTTACAATTTTCATGATACCTTGGTGAATAACCTTGGTAATTTTCAAATGACACCTTGGGGATGGACCTTGGTGATATGTTCATGATTGTCTATGTTAAATGATGTAGCCACATATTCATGTTATGGAAAATTTTATTTTTATTATGAAATTCCTCATGATTTTCTTTCTCATGCCTTAAAGTTCTTTTCATGACTTTATTGATGTATCTCAAGTTCATATGTAAAATGTTTCACTTTTTTCCCTTGCTGGGCCTTCTGCTCACCCTTCCTTTTGATGTATGTCCCCAGGTTATGAGATGCAGAAATGAGCCTAGGGTGAACGCGAGGAGAAGCCTTTCAAGTGTTTAAGAAGAATGTTTTTTTGTTTCATGTTTTATGTTCCTTGTTTCCAAGACACTAAACCTTAAAGATCCCCAGTTCCGTGTAATGGAATGAATAGTTATGTTATAAAAATACGGGATGCTATAGTTGGTATCAAAAGATGGTTTAGTTATTTGTGGAAATTAGGATATGAAAACCTTATGAGGAACCCTATAGAAGAGTTTAATATAGGAAATCTTCCTGGTATTTTGGTGAGTATTGAGTAAGGGGTTTCCAAGAAAATACATCCCTGTCTGGATACGAGCAGGTAGAGGTGGATCTGGCACAAATGTACATAGGGGTAAAACCCGAAAACACCGCTTTGAGCTAGACTCGAACGGGAACTGGTACACGAAAACGGGCCTTGCTGCACTCTTGGTTACGACACTCCCAGTGGATATGCTTTGGTAAATTCATAAGATTGGTATGAACCATTGTTAAAGGAACAAAGATAAAATAAAATAAAGGTTCACATAAGAATATATGATCATTCATAACCTAGATGGGAACCTAGGAGATCACAAGTTAGGGTATACCTTTCATATATAAGTTATCCTTATATGCTTTCAGTTCCTTTTCATGATTATTAGCTAAGTACTTAAGCCCCTAATTATGCTTTCTCTTCTTAGTTAATGGTGGGAAATGGAAGAACATGTTCTGACAACCAATGTGATAGGAAATGCGACGATTTTCGTATTAATATGACAGGGATGATTAGGGGATTAAAATATGATTATTATTTTGGAAGACGTTCATTATTTTGGGAACCATATTTGATCGAGGTAAATAGATTACTACAGTATTTTCATTGAGGAGTAAGGTTGAATTATATTTTGAAGAATCGAGGAATTTAAGGTGAACTTATAGTAATTTAGGTTACTTATGGGAATGACTAACCTATCTTGGGTAAAATATGTTTAGGTTAGCTACTTTTTTTATAAGATGTTAGGAGTGGTTGATGTTGTCTAGAGATGAACAATGAATTTGTTTTGGAAGACTATGTTATCAAATCCTTATTGTATTTGGGTTTCAATCTTAGTTTGGTTTGTTTTGAGGAATTTTAAGGACCGTTATTTATGGAACGGTCTATGATGAACTTTTGGTAGTACCATGGAACTTTGATGATTTAAAAGTAGTTTCCATTCCTATGGGATTCTTTCTTTATGAAGAGTTGTTTTACCTTAACCTTTCTGTTTTTGGGATAATGTTTAAAGATAGAAGAAATAGATAGTTAATCTTTTGTAGATTATGTGATTCTATAGAAGATGATTCTTGTGCTTTTATGAGACCAAGTGTTTTTGAATTCTCATCATTTGGAGAAAAGATTAGTGTTGGTAGGGACTTGTTAAAGGATGAAACTCTACTTGAAGGTAGGTATATTTTCTTATGTTTTTGTTCTATGTTGTAAATGAAATCCTCAAAATTATGAAAAGAAACGTAAAAAAAATGTTGTCGGTTTACGTTTCCTACTAGGTAATCAAAGACCGTTTACACACATCATAAGTTTAGGATTTTCTCATGGTTAACTTTCTCCTAATCATGTTCTCTATCACTCTCCCTCAGAACTTGACCCTTTGTTTTCTCCTCCATGTCCATGTTTTCATACATGGAACCCTAGTGTGGGTTAACTCGGGTGACCTTTGTACTTCCCTTTCTTTATTTTAAAGTAATAGTTTTACTGACTCCTTTTCTGATGTGGGACGTTCAATGAAATTTCAAAACCCAATTTTAAAATTGCGAGGACGCTATTTCTTAAGGGGGGAAGACTGTAACGACCCGAAATTTTTTAAATAAATTTTGTTTCCTAATTTTATGTGTTATTGTTATACTAAACAAAAATGTTTTATTTGATAAACATGATTATAATTAAAATGAGATCAGTGGGTTTTGACTATTATATAACCATCGGTCAATATGACCACTGTGAACAAAATGTTTTGATTATTTTCTCTATATATAAGTAATCTTGGTTAATTATTAATGAAAGAAGATTCGATGGCCTCACCTAGTAGTCTTGGACCGATCGAAGCCCATCTAACAGAGCTTGGGAAGGAGGTAGCACCACTGGGATTTGCTCTGGATCAAATCCATGCCGAACTTCATCATGTGAAGCTGGAACGGAATCACCTTCGCGAGAAGTTCAAACTGATAGAAATTACTACTCGGGCAATGTTGACTAAGCCGCCCCAAGCTTCTATCACCCTAGCACACCTTACTCTTAGGTCCTATGCTGGTATTATAAGGGGTTATGTAACGAGACCGTAACTACCTTGTGTAATCCTTGTTTTAAATAAAAAATGGGACTTTTTCTTATGATGAAGTTTATGAATTTTGAAATGACCGGATAAATATAGTATGCATATTTTTGATGAATTTTAGAAAAAGGATATTTTAAATATGTTTATGTAAACCCTAAATAATTAAAAATGTGTAATGATTTTCAAAAAATGGTCTTCTGCAATTATGTTCAATACTAAATTTAGAGTCTAATGAGATCAACATGATTTTTGATGAATAGTAAATTATGAATAGTGATTTTATGATTAGGATTAGTAATATGACCAAATGGATTAGTAATCTCACTTAAAGAAAGTTTTAAAATAATCTAGGCACCTTGATTAAGTAATGTGATTCAATAAAATAGTTAAATAACGGTTTCATTAATTATTATTCAAGTATTAGTTTTTTCGGGTGAATAGTGTTTTTTTAATTAAAAATTTAATTAAAAATAATTAGAAAATTATTTTTATAAAAATGACTTAATTTTTGAACTCAGTGCATCGATATTATGTTATGGTAATTTTTGGGGTTTTTTCTGAAAAAAATGAATTTTCGATAAATAGTGTTTTTATTTAAAAATTAAATTAAAAATATATAGAAAATTATTTTTCTAAAATGGATTTCATTTTTGAAATCAGAGCATTGATATTTGGTTAATGTGAAATTTTGGGATTTTTCTGAGAAAGTTGAATTTTCAGTGAATAGTAAAAATACCGTTTTAGGGTTTCCGTATGTTTAATGACATCATAACGGTGTCATGATGATGTCATGAGATCTTTTGAGGGTTGGCCGGCCAAGGGTGATGAATTATTGTTTTGGGGGCCCCATGTGGCCTAACTCCATGATAAATGACAAGGGAGAGCACATGGGTTTGAGAAAAGCACATGTGAGGTGTCCCTTGGCCATTAATGCCTTGTCCCCTCACTTTCCCTATAAATACCAAGCCCTCCACTCATCCATTCGACTCCCCACTCATTCCCAACGAATTTCAGGTCTCATTACCTCCCAAGGAGTCCTCCAAAGGTTCCCCCAAGCCCTCAAGGTCCCAACCTTTGAGTTTTAAGAGTTACATTTTAAGGTAAGGGATCCGACCTCTCTCTTTCTTTTCAAGTAATCTCTTTTATGTCTTTTCTTTTATACTCCATGTTCTTATGTTGGAGGATGTTCTTTTATATTCATCCTACTGCCTATTTCATGTTCATATGATGAGAGACCCCCCCCCCTTGCTATCATCAATTCGTTTTATGAATGTTTAAGTGGCGCCGTTAGGCTGCCGAATTTTTAAGGGATTCTTTCACCTTCCTCGTTTTCATGTTCTATTTTCATTCAAGTCTTTCATGTTCCTTTTTATTATGTTAGGGTATGATCTATAAATTATCATACGGATATTTTATGGTCATATGATGAGAGACCCCATTTGATCGCTTTAATTCAGTATTTTGATGTTTTAAGTGGCGTCGTTAGGCTGCCGAATTTTTAAGTGGTTCTTCACCCTTCTCGTTTTGAAGTTCTACTTTCAAGTCAATTATTCCAAGTTCCTTTTTGTTATATTGGGGTATGATCTCTATATATATCATACTGGACTCTTATGTTCATATGATGAGAGACCCCATTTTATCTCTTCAATTCAGTATTTTGATGTTTTTAGTGGCGCCGTTAGGCTGCCGAATTTTTAAGTGGTTCTTCACCCTTCTCGTTTTGAAGTTCTACTTTCATGTCAATTAATTCAAGTTAATTTTTGTTATGTTTGGGAATTATCTCTATATATATCATACTGAACTCTTATGTTCACATGATGAGAGATCCTATTTGATCTTTTCAATTCATTTTTGTCGATGTTTAAGTAACGTCGTTAGGCTACCGAACTTTCATAAGAGAAATCTAATTTTTTTTCTTCCTTCCATGTTTTTCATTTCAAATGGTATGTCCTTGAAATTTCATTACCATGATCATGTATCCTTCTTATTCTGTCCATGTACTATTTTATGGGTCATTTATGAATGTTTGACCCATTTACCTCTCTTTTAATGTCTTCTAAAACCTCGGAACATTGCTGTTATGCTGCAGAATTTCTGTCTCAAAATGTCTATCTCTTTTTCTAAAGTCCTTTTATTTTATAAAGTGAATACTCAAAGCTCTCTCTTCTAAAGGGGTATTCACATATATACCAAAATGTTCTATTTTAAATTCTTGTATTTACATACATGAGACCCACCTTCCTTTTCTGTGGGTTTTAATGTGATATAAAGATCATGTCTTTAAAGCAGTTTTTAAAAAGTTATGATTATGAAATGAAACCCATTTCCTTTATGCTATATGGGTTATTTATGAAATGTTTGATGATGATATATGTGGCTCACATGATAATAAAGGAAAATTTAAGGGTGCTCCCTGATAGCGCTCCAATGCATTGGGTAATGATGTAACAACTAGAGGTTACAATTTTCATGATACCTTGGTGAATAACCTTGGTAATTTTCAAATGACACCTTGGGGATGGACCTTGGTGATATGTTCATGATTGTCTATGTTAAATGATGTAGCCACATCTTCAAGTTATGGAAAATGTTATTTTTATTATGAAATGCCTCATGATTTTCTTTCTCATGCCTTAAAGTTCTTTTCATGACTTTATTGATGTATCTCAAGTTCATATGTAAAATGTTTCACTTGTTTCCCTTGCTGGGCCTTCTGCTCACCCTTCCTTTTGATGTATGTCCCCAGGTTATGAGATGCAGAAATGAGCCTAGGGTGAACGTGAGGAGAATCCTTTCAAGTGTTTAAGAAGATTGTTTTTTTGTTTCATGTTTTATGTTCCTCGTTTCCAAGACACTAAACCTTAATGATCCTCCGTTCCGTGTAATGGAATGAATAGTTATGTTATAAAAATATGGGATGCTATATCACAAGTCGTGTGGACCTTCACACATGTTATGTATCTATCCCCCCCATAAAATTATACCTCTAGTATATCCTTCTACATAGATTTTATTTTGTCCCATGAAAAGCCTATAAAGAGTTGTTTTATGCATATAACAGGATGGTGGACATTCTGGTTGATTTTGAGAATTGATGTGATGTTTTCTGACGATGAATCTTCTTAAGGTGTTGCTTGATGATGGTAGAGATCAAGGAAGTATCATTGGAAATATTTCAAGGTTATAATTCCCCTATCATAATATTTTTATATACGGATATGGTTATCCCCTACATTAGTTGCGGTTCCTAAATCTTCATAGTGGTACACCACTATATTTGAGCTCTAGAATTATGTGGGTCCAACACAGGAGTTGTGGATCCCTCAACAATGGAGTGTATTAGTGAGGATAACACCACTCTATATATATTCTCATGAGTTTTTTGTTTGATATAGGGAATCAGTTATGGATTTTCAGATCTATATGTAGGCTCCCCACCTTTGGTTGTGTTGTGAGTTGAAGATCCCCTTTCTCTCTCACCTGGGTTTCTTTATGATTATATATATATATATATATATATTGGGTTTTGTTTCCATATTTCTTTTTTTATATGTCATTTTTTATCACTCTACTACTCCATTTATGGTTTCTAAGGCATCATACTAGGTATGAATATACTAACTCCTACATGGTACTTTCTCACATGTTTCATGTCTTATGTTGATAAAATATAGATAGGTAGTGAATTTGGTGGAACTTTGGGAAACATTGGTACAATGTTCAAGTAAAGTGGTTTGTACATGGAGATCGGGATCTAGGATCTCTTAGTTTTCATTTATTACAACTATTGTTATGATGGGACTTTATTTTTAGTTTTTCATTTATTTTTTCCATTTCTTTTGGGTTTATACTTTCATTATCTTTCTTATTTCCCTATAGGTCACGACATGAATATTTACATGATATAAGTTATTTAATTTTTTATTACACTTCATTTTTCATAGATATGGTTGGGTGTGTAATGACCTAAAAAATTATAAATAGAATTCTCTTTATGATTGAATTAAATTCTCTATTATGTATAGTTATTATAAAATACACCCTTACTTCCTTTTTAATATCCTATCGATTTTAAAAGAACATTAAAAATCGTGAAAATTGATAACATAAAAATTGAATAGTGATCATATTATTAGTATATATTAAGGGTTATGATAAATCCAACTAACAAAAATGAAAGAATTGATTCCATTTACCAGTAGGATCGTACCCTATCAAGACAATTTATCAGATCTTTCAAAGGAGATAGAATCATTGATATTTTCTCTTGACCAATCCCAATCAATATTTAAGAAATAAATAATGATTAAAACTATTTATATGATAAGTTCAATCTCATTGAGATCAAATCCAAAACCATGTTCACCGAACCACCCCAATAAAATCTCATTGTCCCGCAGCTAACCCTTAAGACATTAACTAGTGTAATAAAGGGCCATGTATCTAAACCATAATTGTATAAATATAAATATTTTGTTTTCAATAAAATAACTATAGAATTTATTTCTTATTTATTTTTACATTATAAATGATTAAATAAATTCTTTTCACAAAAAAATATATTTTAACACGACAAAACTAGAATTGTATTTTTGGGTAATATCTAATTTCAATTAATAAAATACTTTTGATTAATACAAGAATTAACTTATAATCTAATTAAATATTACTATTTGATATTATATATTATATATAAATGAAAATTTAACATTTTGAAGTGAAATTTTAATTTCTTTTAAAGGTTAGAAAACTAATATTATAAAAAATACCTATATTTTCAATAAAGGAGGGATTTAATTTAAAATTGAAATTTTTTATATTTAAAGAATTATATTTTATAGAATTATAATTATTTTTGTAATAATCATGTTGAATTTGTCCAATGATGAATTTTTCTTAATTTTCTATGTGTCGTACCTCCTCTTTCTGGTATATAACCCTTACATTGTTCTTTTTATGTATAAAAAGTGGAAGGGTGAAGGATGGGAGAGTTCGGTAAAATATTAAGAAGTTTTTTGGATCCAAAGGAGAGGTGCATGGTCTGTGCACTGTTTTTCCAAACTATTTGGATATCCTAAGAGAAAATGTGCAGACATGCAGTTTTGGCACAGTTGAAAACACGCAATTTTCACACGGTTTTCCTATCCGTGCATACTAACCATGCTCTGGGAATAAGTAATATCAAATTTTTTAGTTACTGGTTTATTCTATTACATTCTATTTTTTTCTTCAAAATAGACCTAATTCGATATTTCTCTCCATTGAAGGTTGTAAAACCTCTCCCAAGCATTTTGGAAATGATCTGGAGCCATCCCTTGGAATTTAAAATCCAGGTTCTCTCAGAAAGTTATTTTCTTTGTCGTTCTCATCATGTTTCTTTAGGTGTACTTTGATATACTTCTAATCTTCTATTCCTTTATCTGATATATGCCAGTTATGGGTAGATATAAGATGTTGGATTCCAGATATGAATATATTTGGTCTTTATTTTGATTGGAGAAGGGATCTATGGCCATTTTTCTGTACAATCAACCCGGTTTCTAGAGAGTTCTTCATTCGTTGTGAGTTTTCACCAAATCCTTCGAGGTAGGTGGATTCTCTCTCATCTCCACTTAGTAGAACTAACTGGAATGATTTGAAATTGAATATATTGTGTTGAATTATTTGTGATTTGGGTATTTAGAAATCATTGGAAGCCCTTGTTTGTGATGGTTTGGAAAATTGGGGAAATATGGAAAATAAGTTATTTGAATATAGTGCATGTGTTCTAGATTTTAAAATAAGGATTTTGAAATGGTAATTTTTTGTAATTGTGTCAAATTATTTGGATTATATGTTTTTAATAAAAAGGAATGTTTTATTGAAATGAAATGGTTGCTTTGAAATTTTTTTCCATTGGTTTTCAATAAAAATGTAGTTTTATTGAAATGGTTTGAATTGGTGATTTGACATGGTTTGGCATAAATTGGGTTTTGTGAGATCACTTTTGACATGCCCCTGAGTAAGGTATGTGTACCATTCGGGTAAAAATTTTGTGACCCTAGATCGGGGGCATGTGTCATTGGGACACAAGGTAATTGGGTGAGATACCTCTCATGAGTATGGAACTGTCGAACGATGCATGCATTTGGGTTTGTGGTGTGAACCAAAGGTTGGGTATGTAAAAATGATAAATGAAAATTAGTTTTAATTATTTGATTGGTTGTTTTTCTAGAAGTATAACTTTCAGGAAATTTCTTTAATGGGCACTTGTTTTCATTTGGTTACAATTGGTTTTGGAACTTGTTTATGTTGTGTTATAAATTGTTTTTCAGAATTTTTTTAGATAAATGGTTTTATATAAATGTGATAAATTTTCAATCCTTGTGGAATGAGTAGGGAATTCATTGTCGAAAACATACTGAGTGCTATACTCACCCCTTCTTTGGTACTTTTGTACTTTTGCAGAAGTTATCTTCTGATACACGGGAAAAGGTAAAGTGTCACCCGTATTATGATCCTTGGGCTATTAAGTGATTTGATCATGGAACTTTTGGAGCATCGAGTCTCATTATCATATTGTAATTTATATTGTGTCCTGATGTACATGGATTTCACTAGTATTTTTATAATTTTCTAACATAGTTTTAATTAATTAGCTTAACCAATTTTAATATTTTTAATTTATTTTGGTAGCTTTGTAGTGGTTTAGAAATTTTGATGTTTTTTAGTTAATTTATATACTTATATTATTAATTTAGTATTTTTATTAGTTATATTAATTTTATATCTAACACTGTTATTAAAATTATTATTTTTTCTTCTAATTTTAGATTAGTTAATTGTACTAATTTTATTAGTATTTATATATTTTAATTTTATATTTGTATTTTATTTTATTTCATTATATTTATTGCATTAATAACATAGTATCTTTTTATTACTTTATTAATTTTATATTTAATAGTATAATATCTAATTACATGTGCATGGATTTTTTTTATTTCTATTATTATTATTATTATCTAACATTAAATATTTAGACAATTGTTTTTTTGGAATTTTAAATTTAGTTTTAACTTTTTTTTATTTTGTTATTTCTCTCACCAATCACCCCATTCCCTAGCCTTGACCTTCTCCATCACTTTCCCCTTTCCCCATCCCCTTCCACGTAACCCCATTTGACCCATTCCTCTCCCTCTCTCCAATCACCCACACCGCACCCCCCTTTAACACCCTATATCCAATCCCATGCCCCCTATATCTCACCCCACAATACGCCGCTCCTCCCCATTCTCACCTGCCACCCCCCTTAATCGGCTAGACCTTACCGGCCTATCCCTAATCCCTGCTTCCTCCCCTCCTCATCCCGCCTACTAGCTACCATCTCCCCCCCCCCTCCACTCTTCTAGTTCCCCTTTTATCCAGAGGCTCCCTCCTCTCACATATACCCCACATTCACACTCCCTTCATCTGCCATCCCTCCCACATAAACCCCACGGACCCTTTTCCCCAGCACTTCTACAGGTACAAAACTGGAACACTATCCAAAGTGAGCATTCCTCCTCGGTCATAACCACCGAAAATCCATCATCAGGAGTGCAATGGATGTTCGGTCACATCATCGATATTCACAGCGATTCGCTTGGTCATCCAGAGATTGATGTCGCATGGTGAGTGTGAGCGCAGATCGGATCATATTTTCAGTGGCATGATGGTTTGATTCTGGTGTGGCGTCAGCGACTACACAGAGCGCAATGATGATTAATATTTTGTGATCATTGAAGTTGTCTCACAGTGACCACAACAACAAAATTGGCATGGTAATATCTTATATTTATTAATTTATGTGTTGTGTCGTCATGAAGGCGGGCTAATCCTTTTTTTGTCGGAGTTGTGACGAAAGTGACGGTAATTTCATGTCTTTAATTTATCCTCATGTTTGATCGCCTTCTAAATTAATTTTAATTGGTTGTTTATTTAATGAATTATGTCTTTGTTTAAATTAATGGTTATTTGGGAACTGCACACATGATTTGATGTCCGTTCTTGTGATACCTAATTAGTAATCATGAACAGGTGTTAATTATAGAATTTATTTATCCAAAATTCGATAAAGCGCGTGATCGAATTCTGAATAAATAAATATATTAATTGAATAAATTAATATTTTATATGTGCGCTTCTTCAAACTTGTGTGAGTGTTACTGAATAAGTGATCTAATTTTAGCGAACTCGATGTAGGTAGATACATCAACAGTGTGAGAAATGGGTCATTGTATTTCACCATGTGATTCATTGTTATAATGGCGCACAAATTTTTCATCAGGACAGAGAACGAAATGAAAAAAAAATTGTGTAAACATTTGAATATAGTGTAACATTAGAGAATGAGATCATATAGTATATTTATTATATTTGGAATCGGTGATAATTGAATAAATAAATATTCAAATGTATGAATTAAATAATTGACATTTCATGCACTTGAACGGATGTAACGACTCTGAACTTAGTTTTTAGTCACACAATTCAATCCCATCATCCTAAACATTCCTCCAAAAGGACATTTCTAATGTCTACTCACATTATCTATATGGTTCGACCCTACTCTCCACTTCTACAGTAGTTAGTAGGTAAATAAATATTGTAAATTTACACTAATTGTGATGCCCATGCCAAATTTCTGGCACCGTTTAAGGGGAGAATAGTATAATTAGATATTCCATTAAAAGAGTGATTTAGGTCAAAAAAAATTAAAAAAAATACCAACAAAAAAACAGTTTACTACTATGGGAATTTTTCATTGCAGGAATTTTCAAGACAGCAATAAGTTCAAAATGATGTGGGCCACACCACACAATTACAACCAATACCTTCCCTACGCAACCCCAAATCAATGTATGATGTATAGTGATTCACCACACATGAGAAATCCAGGCAATCTCATTTATTTCATTGATCTTTTTCCAAGTCCAGGATATGATTCATATGTGAATATTTATCCATGCTATGAAACAAGTCCATATAAATATGTTGATCATTTTTGAAGTCAATGCATTCCTGAATTTTTAAAACATGATAATTCCTGTGAAACAAATGATTCAATAATTGAGCACATGTTTCATTGTCCTATCATTGAGAAAAATTGGTTGTTTAAAATTCATGATGAACACAATGCAAAGTTTCTTTACTCAACAAAAGATCTAGAAAATCAATTGAATAATTTAATAAATCAAATGAATCATATTTCTGATCTATTTGTGTCATTATGACTGTTGATCTAATTCAGAACAACCTCTTTGAGGAAAGTGTAGTAGAGGTTCCATTTTAACAACATTCATGCCCCGGTTCTGAAAATGAGATTGATCCGCCTTCTTTTCATCTAAGTGATGACTCTTATCCATCAGAATTTAATTCATCCAATATAATCACATTTCAATAATATGATATCATAGTCTTCCACCCAGTTGAACATACTAGTCCCTCTGAAAATGTGATTTCGTGTCCCTTTGTGAGTTCACAACCTAGCCTTCCCACAGCAAAAAAAACACATTAAATATCTATCAAATCACACCTTTGAGGATGAATCAGACATTGAACTAGGACCATTCTTTACCATGATAGATTCATGATTGAACCAAGAGAGAGTGGATTTACACACTCTAGAGGACATCACTTCAAATCTTATCGAATCACCTCTTTCGGAAAATCGTTATGAGTCTGATACTTTTTATAAAATGGAGACATCTAAAACATTTCTGGAGTCAGAGAATCAATCAGCATTGGTGAAAGAGAACACTCATAATTTTCTAGAAGCAATGGAATAATGGTATTTCTTATAGGATCCTGAGTTTGTGATGAAACATATACCAAAAGAGAAATATGATGGGGGAAGTATAGAAGAATTTTTTTTAAATAGAAGTCATTCTTTGACACAATGGAGTCATCTACTCCAATTGATCCCATGCCACTTCCTCTATGCATCGAAGGTAAAAACACTTCACATGAAATACCGACATATGCTAACAATATTTTTTACCTTGGCACAATCAATGAAACCATCGAGCATGATTTCAGTTGGAAACCATTAGATTTCCTTGTGCTAGTGGTTGGGTGTGAAAATTAATTGAGATACATCATCAACCCAGATACTGCATTCAAGGACAAGATGGATATAATTTGACCACTGGAGGAGTCTTCTAAAGGAACTTTTTCACCTGTGTATATTCAAATATGTAATATTCTTGATCTTTCCTCTGACGGACTTTTCCCAAAATTCAATTTTTTTATGAGTCTTTCTTCAGGAGAGGTATATTCATTCCCTTATGAGTTGGCATATTTTCATTTCATTCCACACATCCATTCTTATAACAATATTCTGTTGAGATTTTTTGTAGCTTACAGGATAAATTTATCTTCAATGAATGGATTCCACACTTATACTGAAAAAGAAGAAGATTTATGGTTTACATTTCTGTTCGATCCTAGTGGAGTTTCAACAACGTCTGGGTGAAGATGAAGTAAACTTAGCGGTCATTGGGATAAAACCCATCATTTTTTTGTTTTCTTTTCACTACAATTAATTTTATTTCTTTTAGTTTTATTTTCAAATAAAAAAGCATGCATTTAAAATAATTTTTTTTCTTTTGGAACTGATGTGGATTCAAATTCATCATAAATATTTTTATTATCCACATGATTTTGATTATGGTGTGACTTCTTTGATATGATGCGAGTATGTGTTGTCAATGTGTAGGTTTTACAGGTATACCATTTCTGGAGCTTCATCAGATATAAACGGCCCTTTTGCATCTATCTTCACTTTCACAGTGAAGTGTTTTATTTTTTCCATATTTTATGCTTCCAAATACACCATGTAAACTAAAAAAACAAAAAATGAAAATTTTGAAAAATGAAAAAAACTAACATTCCTATCATTGACTAACCCACCTGAAATCCACTATATTTTTGTCGCAACATAGTTGGGAACATACCACTTGTGTCCCTAGGCAATTTGCGCACCTGATTCTTGTTTGGAATTCTTCGATCCTAGATATCATGACTTAGATGATTTCTAATATTATTTCATGCTTCGAAAATGTTTTTCAAAAACATGTATATTTTTTAAAAGCTTATTTGCACTCATGTTCATCTATGTTGTCCAACATTATATTTCCATACTTTTGAGGACACTGAGCCATTTTAAATCATCTCTTTTTTATCATTTTTTGAGGTAAATCTCCACCATGTTATGTCTTCTAGAACATTCCATGTTTTCCATCAAAGAGATAAAAGTTTTCAAAGTTTCACTAAAATGATCGAGGAATCTGTTTGATTATTCAGCCCCGTTAACCCACTAATCCACCCATAAATTTTCTCCATCGTATAGACCTTAGAATCCATGAAGAAACCTTTTAGGATGTTCCCAAAGCTAATACCCTTCCCTATCCATTTATTGAATTTTTGCATGATACTTTTCAATCTAAGTGTAGGGAAGAGATTTATTCAATGATAAGGTTCCTTGAGGCGTAGTGAGTCATTTGATGCACATGGATTGACATTATATCATCCTGATCATATAAGTTATATTTCACAGTAGCCACATTCATTGCATGTATTTTGATATGAGAATATGGAATCCTTTTGGTTCCAATAATGAGTACATTGGTGGTCATTACGTGGTAAACCTCACCTTTGGGGATACTTATAAAAGTGACGATTCATTAATCTAGGATCTAGAGAGTTTTCTATATGACCTACTTTAATTGAGATGTTACAACTTATACTCTACTTGTGTACCATTCTTTGGGATTATTGTTTGACATTTTTTTCATAGGGTTTTGGAATTGATACTCGCTAGTTTTTCCTACCCACCTTTTTTGAGTGATTTGTGTCTAAAAAGATAGTGAAACATTGTATTATCACATGATTAGGGAAAAGCAGTGTTTTAATTGTGGGGGAGTGAGATTTTGAGGGAAACATTTAGATTGACATTTATCATACATTTATTTAAAGATTAAACCCTCCTTTTTACCATAAAGTTGTCAATTTTTTTACCCACTGTCCCGCAACCTCTGAGACATTTGAACCACATGTAGAGTCCTTGATATTGGTGCATTATTTTTATTTCCACTAGTGGAGATGTGAAATTCATGGAAAGCCTATGGAAAACATGCATGTGCATAAGAATTGAGCATTACTTTGATCTAATATGTTTTTTTGAGCAGTGAGAGTGATGGAAAGGTAGGTCACATGATAAATGAGTGCACGTATTTGTTTTGAAAAGAATGAAAGTGAGAGAAAAATTGTTCTTGATCATTGAAGTTATAAATGAAGCATGATATTTTATGGTTAAAATAGAATGAATTTTTTTTAAACATGAAATTTTGATGTTTTGATTTGTCTGCGGCCACATGTGTTTTCTTTCTGATTGTTTTTCCCCAGAGTGAAAAATTTTAACTGTGGGGGATTGGATGTATGTGGATTTCACTAGTATTTTTATAATATTCTAACATAGTTATTATTACTTAGTTTAAACAATATTATATTTTTAGTTTTTTCTTTCTTTCTAGTGTTATAGAAATATTGATAATTTTTAGTTAATTTATATACTAATATTTTTAATTTAGTATTTTTATTAGTTATATTAATCTTAAATTTAACACGATTATTATTATTATTATTATTATTATTATCCCTAAATTTAGTTTAGTTTAGTTTATTAATTTTATTAGTATGTATATATTTTAATTCTCTATTTGTATTTTGTTTTATTTCATTATTTTTATAGCATTAATAACATAGGATCTTTTTATTAGTTTATTATTTTTAAATTTAATAGTATAATATCTAATTACATGTGCATTATTTTTTTTATTTCTATTATTATTGTTATTAATATTATCTAATATTAAATATTTAGAATTTTTTTATTAATTTTAAATTTAGTTTTAGCTTTGATTTTTTTATTTTTCTCTCTCTAATCACCCCATCCCATATCCTTGACCTGCTCCACCACTTTCCCCTTTCCCCCCATCCCATGCCATGTCACCCCCTTTGACCCATTCTGCTCCCTTTCTCCAATCACCCACGCCACACCCCCTTTAACTCCCTCTCTCCAATCCCACGCCCCCTATCTCTCTCCCACACAATATGCCGCTCCCCCCCATTCTCACCTGCCTCCCCCCTTAACCTGCTGGACCCCGAAGGCCTCTGGACCCCGACGGCCTCTCCCTAATCCATGTCTCCTCCCCTCCCCATCCGCCTACCAGCTACTCCCCCCCCCCCGCCCCCCTCTCCACTCGCACAACACCCGTTTTAGCTAGAGGCACCCTCCTCTCACCCGTACCCCCCATTACCACTCCCTTCTCCTACCGTCACTCCCACATAAACCCCACGGCCCATTTTCCCCAGCACATCTGTAGGTACAAAATTGGTACACCAGCCACAACGAGCATCCCTCCTCCTTCATAACCATCTAGAAACCATTATCGGTAGAGAAGCAGAGTTTCGAACACATCATCGAATTGCCAAGAGATTCTCTTGGGATTTCAGAGATTGACGTCGCACTGTGAGAGCGACTGCAGATCAGATCATATTTTCAGCAGCACTGGGGTTTGATGTGGGTGTGGTGTCAACGACTGCACAGAGCAGTGTGATGATTATTATTTTTCGTTCATTGACGTTGTCTCACGGTGGCCAAAACAATGGCACGAGCACAGTGATGTCTTCTATTTATTAATTTATGTGTCATGTTTTCATGATGGCAAGTTAATCCTTTTTGTGTTGGAGTTGGGATGAAAGTGACAGTTATTTCATTTCTTTAATTTATCCTCTTGTTTGATTGAATTTTAAATTAATTTTAATTTCATGTTTATTTAATTAATTATATCTGGGTTAAAATAAAATGTTTTTTTGGGCCCTGCACAGATGCTTTGATTCCTATTCGTGTGGTACCAAATCAGTAATCAAAAATGGGTGTTCATAAGAGAATTTATTTATCCATAATTCGATCAAGCGTGTGAGTGAATTCTGAATAAATATATATATTAATTGAAAAACATAATATTTTGTGTGTGTGATTATTCAAACTTTTGTGAGTGATACTGAATAAGTATTCTTCTGTGAGAGAATCTGATGCAGGTAGATACCTCAACTTTGTGAGAAACGGGTCATCGTATTTCACCAAATGATTCAGTTCTATAATGACGTGAAAATTATTCATCAGGATAGAGAACGAAATGAAGGATAACTTTTGTAAACATTAGAATATTGTCTAACATCAGAGAACGAGACCAGATAGTATTTTGATTAAATTTGGAATCAGTGATAATTGAATAAATAAATATTCAAATGTGGGAATTAAATAATTGACATTGAATGCACTTGAACGGATGTCACTGAAGTTTCCAGTCAGGATCCAAGTATCACTGAGAAAAGGAGGGGGTGAATCAGTGATATCTTTTTCTTTTTAAGTTTCCTTCTTTTTGAAACAACCTTCCCCTCCTGTTAAAGAGTTTATTAGCTACTGAACACACACCACCATTGGAACACCAGATTTACAAGGTTCACTACTCAACAAGAGTAGATACGTCCTTGGTATGGTACAGAAAAAATCCAGTACCACACAATCCACTAGAAAACAATCCCTTGATGTGGAATACAAGGATTAGTATATACCCTTACAATCATGTTTCACTTGGATAACAATCCTCAAGTGTGTGTGCACCCTCTTAGCAAAAATAGGGAAATAAAGTATTTCATTGCTTCATTACAATTGAACAGTTGTATTCTATGAAGTACAGATCATCACTTTCCTACCCAGATGCTGGTAAGAACTCCCATATGCACAACTGAATATGTGTAAAGACCCCAAATTTTTCACGCATCCTCTAGTGTTTGTTGTGTGCAATTCAAAATTCTTTCGTGAAATAATCCGCTTTTGGAACAGAAAACTTATTCCGCGCACCTTCCTTTTTCGCACAACTATTCACTTTTTCGCAAAACATCCCTTTTACATGCAAACCTCTTTCTTTTCACGCAACTCCAATTTTTACATGAAAATCTCTTTCTTTTCGCAAAACTCACTCTGTGTATAATTTTACGAGCACCAGAGCTCGAGATTTCTTCTAAGTGTCGAGCATTAACAAATGAGAGGGGTTTACCTCGTATTTATAGGGCTTTTTAACCCTGTGCGAAAATCACTAATCCGCGACTAAAAAACCCTCTTCATGCACATAAAAACTCTTTCACGGAACATAATATTTCGTGCGAGGCTCCAATTTTTCGTGCACCTCATGCCTTTTCCATTTTTTGAGCTTCCGATCTCGAAACACCTCTTTCACGAAAAACTTCATTCCTCTATTTCATGCACCACTTTATTTTTCACACATCTGGAACATATTTCGCACATCCCACACATATTTCGCGCAGACTTTTTGTTTTTTCACGCATCCCACTGATTTTTCACGCATCCCACTAGTATATCACACATCCTTCATTGTTTCCCGCACTCTGCCCAATTTTTCTTGCACTGCATTCCTTTGCCCTTTTTCAATGTTCTGACCTTGAATCATACCTTGCACGCAAAAATCTAAACCATCTTCAATATTGCATGAAACATCCATTGCAAAAAACACATTTCTTCATCTCCCAATTTTCAGGGCCTAAAATTGGGCAATCACTGGAAAACAGTGCCACCTTGAACTGTTCTTTTGTGATGCCTCTAGATTGTTTGTTCCTTTATCATTGCTCTCTTCACTGTGTCCGATAACCATTCTTCAGCTTTCATCATGAAATCCACTATCGTGATATATATCCTTTGATAGATCAGTTTTAGCATCGTCAGATTTACAATGGAATGTACTGAAACTTCCCTATCTTCCAGCAGCGTCATTCCTTCCATTCAAAACAGTATATGACTGGCATCATCCTTTCTCCCACGTTCCATCATAAGGATTGCAACACAAGTTCTCCTGACTTATGATATTTGTGAAATACATATCAAGAACGCATCATCTGGTTTAAATTTCTTTACAATGTGAATTGATTTATCTTCTTTGACAACAAAAGACAACACTCTGCGAAAGCTAACTCTTCAAACTTCCTTCTCCACCCAACTTGGTCCCAACAGTCACGACTCTGATACTTCCATCTCTGCCAGTTTCCTTCATAGCTAAGTTAACTTAGATAGTTTTAGTTAATTTAAATAGTCATTATTAAAATAGTCTTTTAGTTTTTAGAACTTAGTTGTTAATCACACAATTAAATTCCATCTTCTTGAAAATTCCTCCAAAAGAACATTTCTAGTGTCAAGTCACATTCTCTCTGTGGTTTGACCCTACTCGCCGCTCTCTACAGTAGTTAGTAGGTAAATAAATAATTCAAATTTTCACATGTTGAGACACGCGTGAAATTTCATTCCACTGTTTTCTTTGATAGATGTTTGGTATTCATTTGATTCACACTTTGGATTGTTTTTTATATGAATAATGTAGTTTTGTTGACTTTTTTTTATTCATACATCATATATAGAGTTGTTCAGTTGTGGCCTGTAGTGTTAATGGTTTTATTCTAAAATGTTAAATCACCCCCACTTATATTTTAATACCTTTGGCATTTGTTTACAATCATAGGAACTTTGGGATGTCTCTTAAGTCCATGTAATGATTCATTTTATTCTCATGAAAATGGGAGTAAGTGAGTTGCTGCAAATGGTATCAACTTGTTTCATCCTTTCCTAACAAGTAGTCTTCAATTCTCTTGGTCTTGGACTTGAAATTCATTCTTGTATATTCCTTGGGTGGAGATATTAGAAAGGAGTTGGATTTTTGGTACTTGAAATGTATAGCATAAAAGGATGTACCTGACCCATTTATGTTGAACGTCATGTTACTAAGGATTTGGGTACATAAGTATTTTGAAGACACATATAGAATAATGGAATCTCATTCTCGTGGGATTATCCAATGAGATGATCATAACAAGAATTATATAGTGATGACATCCCACTAAGATTCCATATTTAATTTGGAGTAATGATTTATGAATTTATGAAAAGGTGTATATTTTTGAAAAATGAATAATTTTTATTTCAAATGAAATATTTTTAAAAGAGGATAATTGGTGTATTTTGAAAAAAGTCTGATTTTCAAAAGAATGATCGGAATTTTCAAAAGTGGTTGAATGTGGAAAATGTGGTTTTTGGAAAACAATGTAGTGATAGTTGATGTGCTATATTTTGAATTGTGAAGCTATCAGTTTCTAGGGAGTGAGGCTTGACGAGTTGGTTGTTTTTTTTTTTTGAAAATGGAACTTGGAAGTCATCATAGAATCAAATCGAAAGAAGATGATGAATATGTGTTTTCTCATGAACCATAGGTAACCCAAGGGATGGTTTGGAGTATCGTGAAATCATTTCATGCTATGTATATGGGGAACAAAAGGGATGAGGCATGGAATTTGGATTATTCCAACAAGTTCATGAAGTAGAATCCACCCATCTTATAGTGTGATTCTATACCTGAAAGGGTGGATGTGTGGCTGAATAGGATGAATCATGTCTTCAAATTCATTGGCACACTACAATATCTCAAAGTCATCTTGGCCACGTATATGCTTGAGGATCATGTATGCGAGAGGTGGATACTATTGTTACATGAAAAAGGGGATCAATGGCTTACTTGGGATGATTTTGAAGATTTGTTTAAAAAATAATTCTATCCTCACACATTTTGGATCAAGAGGACGATGGGATTCTATATACTGAAATAGTAAAATCTCTCTTTTACTGAGTATGCGGCTAAATTTATGAATTTAGTGTGCTTTGCACCCGAATTTGAAGAAAGTGTAACCTTAAATGCATGAATCTTCGAATCGGTACTATGTTAGTAGATTCTCTCAATGATCATTTTTCTCTATATAAAATAGTATACAGAGATTTTGAATAGAGAAACAATGGATGAGTGGGATATCTCCAGAGCTATGGGAGGAGGATGTATGATGATACCTATGGGAAATGGTAGGAAATCGAATGCTGGGAACAAGCACAAGAGGGACATCTATTTCCAATGTGGGAGTGAGAATCCAAATTAAATGCCCAGATTAGTGAACCTTCCTCCATGACATAAGAGAAAATTTGGATATTTCCATTGTGGTTTTCTTGAACACATAAAGTGATAGTATATGGTACAACCAAGAGCATGCCAAAATTTCAAGAAGATGTGACATCTTCAGATCTATTGTCATGGTGCTCCAAGGTCCGGTTCATAATACACTTCTCAGGCATCACAATAAATGTATTCTTAGACTGGGAGTGGATAGATGGAATAGTCTCCTAGGAAAAGTAGAGCTAGCTATGGTGACTCTCAGAATACAATGACTCCTTAGTAAGTGAAATATCAGCAAGGAAACAAAGAGTAGAGTTAATCAATGAATATATTGTATGGATGAGAACAGATGATTGTATATTATTTGGAAGCACCATCTATGGTGAGAGGTATGATTCTTTTGAATTATAACCTTATACAAATATTGTTTGATATTGGTGCATCACATTACTTCATTTATTCTTTTTTTGGCCTGATATACTTCAAACTATAGAGGATTCCTTATATGATAAAACATTAAACTCCTCTTGGTGAAATATAATATTGAGCCTTCATGTGTAGTTCATGTTCTACAACTATTGATGGAGTTGAGATGAAGTGGGACATCGTAATGTTGGAGATGGATTTCAATGATGTAACCTTGGGTATGGATTGGTTGAAAATGGTTAAGGCTCTCATCGATTGTTATAGAATGATAGTGAGTTTCACAACTGAGGATGTCATTGAGAATCACTTCAGAGGAGTGATGGTTGTAATGATAGGTACAACATTCTTGATGGCACTTGTAGTGGGAACAATCTCTTACTAGCTGGCAATGTTGACATTGGCATCGATGGAACTGATTGAGGACAATATTTTTCCAAAATTTGTGGATCAATTTCAAGGTGTTTTTTACAAGAACTTCTCAGGGTTGCCAACAATAAGGGAAGTGAGGTTTATGATTGATATTCATCTAAGGACTAATACTATTTACCTCCCATATTATAAGACAAAACCAATAGAGTTAAGGGAACTTTATGCTCAGTTAGAACAATTGGAAAGAAATGTATCCATTCAACCAAGTACGTATCCTTGGGCAGCACCAGTCTTGTTTGTGAAGAAAGAAAATGGAACTCTAAGGTTGTGGGTCAATTATCCTAAGCTCAACCAAGTTATGATAAAGAATCAGTATCCAATAACATGCATTGATGATCTGTTTGATTCATTGAGAGGAGATCAGTTGTTTTGAAAAGGTGACTTGTGATCAGGATATCATCAATTAGGAGTTCAAATAGAATATATATCAAATATAGCTTTCAGAAGAAGATATGTCCACTTTGAATATGTAGTCATGCCTTGAAGTCTTACGAATCCACCATTGGTCTTTATTTTATTAATTAATTTCATATTCTAGAGATATATAGATTCTTTTTATAGTATTTTTTGATGATATATTCATGTATTCAAGGATAAGGGATGAGAATAAGAAACACTTGGAAATAGTGTTAGAAATATTAAGAGACCGTCATTTGAATGACAAATTGTTTAAGTGTGGCTACTAGATACAAGAGGTATGCTTTCTCAGCCATGTGATTTCTGAAAAAGGCGTTTCAGTGAACCCTGAAAATATTGAAGCTATGATATCATGGAAACCATCAAAGAATTTCGTTGTGATACAATGTATTTTTGGTCTAGTTGGTTATTACTGATTCTTTGTGTGTGACTTTCCATGGCTAGATTCAAAAATGAAATCTTTGAAAAACGTTGAATTCTCCATTCCAATGGACTAAGATATGCTAAAATAAATTCAAGGAGATTAAATTTCATCTTACATCAGCACCTATCTTGATCTTACAAGAATCAGGATAGGAGTATGTGGTGTACAGTGATGATTTAGGATCGAGGTTGGGTTATGTTATCATGAAAGAAAACCATGTGGTTTCTTATAGTTCGAGGTGGTTGAGAGTACATGAGAAGAAATACCCAACACAAAACACGGAATTAGTTGTAGTTTACCATGTTTAGAAGACCTGGAATCACTATCTCTTTGGTGAGAAATTTATTTCATGGTTCATAATATTTTGAAACATATTTTCTCACTATGAGATTTGAATCTAAGTAAAAAATAGATGGATGTAGTAACTCCATATTTTTTACTTTGAATTGAGGTATACACCAATAAAAAGAAATATGGTGCAAGATTCATTAAAAAGAAATTTATTCAATCAGTTGGAAAAGGATGCTTCAGATGAATGGTAGTTGATGTCAGTCCCTACCAACATGCATGTAGAATGTGAAGGCTGAGATGATGTGGTGGTTTTTTTAGTTCTAGTGGTTCCTGATTTGGTAAAAATGATTTAAGAGCCATAAAAATCTAAGAAAATGGATTTTGGTATCTCATGGGAGGAGCAAGTACCCTTAGAGGAGATCTCCTATAGTAAAAATTATCAGGACTCGATACATATGGCTCTTTTAAATCATTTTATGGGTGTCATAGTTATTATCAAATTTTTGGGTGTAAATAGGTGAGGATACACTCTTTGGGTTTAGCCTAGTCTAAGAAAAAATAGAGAATATTCAATTGATTAGAAAGAGTATGGAGACTGCTCATATCCATCACAAATATTATGTGGATCATCGTCGATGACCCTTCTCATTTTCATTGAGTAGCCATGTGTTCTTGATGATCTCTCCACAGATTGGAAATCATCATTTTGGGAAGCATGTCATGTTATCTCCTTGGTTCATTATACATTTAATGATACTAGAACGGGTGGGATAGTTGTAATATCGGTTGGCATTTCCACCATGGTTTCGTTCGGTGCAAAATTTGTTCCACGTATCTTAGTTGAAGAAGTATCATCCTGATCCTGAACATCTGATTAGATGTGATCAGATAGACCTAGAGCTGTATTCTTCATTGGTACATATCCCAATATAGATTTTTTATATGAAAAATAATTTCTTTCATAGAAAACGAATCGTTCTATTTTGGGTTTTATGGAAACATGGTGGGATTTAGGAAGAGACTTGGGAACACAATAAGGAAATGAATGAGAAATGGCCAGACCTCTTTCAGGGTAGTGAGTGTTTTCACCTTTTCTATGATGAAAACACAAATGGTGGGGATATTTTAGTACCCTCGATTTATGATATGTAACCCTTATATTTATCTTCTCGTGTTTATAAAGTGTAAGGGTGATGATGGGAGAGTTTGTAAACATTCAAGATGTTTTTGGAGCCAAAGTAGAGGTGCATGGTCTATTCATGGTTTTCCCAAATGTTGTGGAGGTCCTAGGAGAAACCAAGTAGAAAATATTTTTTGGGATAGTGGAAAACATGTGGTTTGAGCATGGTTTTCCTAACTACATGGACTAACCATGCATAGGGAAAACTATGATCCAATTTTTTAAGATCTTATTCTTTTTTTCTCCTAATTTCCTGTTTTTTCTCTTAAATGGACTTAATTAGATATTTATCTCCATTTAAGGTTAGGGAACCTCTCCCAAGAATTTTATAAACCGATCTAGATCCCTCCCTTGGTGTTTGAAAGCCCGATTCACTCGTTAAGTGACATTCTTCTTCATTTTCATCATGTTTCCTTGGATCAACATATATCAACTTATTCTATTCACTTTCATTCTCATATCTTCACTTTTTATAGAATGATCTAAAATTTATATTCCAAATATGATGAGATTTTGTCTTGGTTGGGATAAGATAATAGATATAAGGCTGTTTTTGTGGATAATAAACCATGTTTCTAGAGCGTTCTTTATCTGTTATTGGTTTTCACCAAAACCTTCAAGGTAGGTGGCTTCTCTCTCAAATCCACTTAGTATAAATGATGGTAATTATTTTAAATTTAATATATTGGGTTTATTTGGTTGTGATTTGGCTATTTATCCTTTTTTTGAAACCATTCTTTTTTATGGTTTGGCCAAATGGGGAAATATAGAAAATTATGTATTTGAATAAAGTGATTGTGTTCTTGATTTAAAAATAGATATTTTAAAATGGTGATTTTTTGGATTTTAGGCGCATGGATTGATTATATGTTTTCAATAAAATGTAATTTTTTATTAAAATGAAATGGCTACATTGAAGTTGGTCAATCCTTTGGTTTTCAATAAAAATATTGTTTTATTAAAATGGATTGAATTGGGGATTTGGAATGGTTTGTCATATATTAGGTTATGTGAGTTAATGTTTGATGTTCCCCTGAATAAGGGACATGTACCATTTGGGTATATGGCGTGTGAACCTGTATCAGGGGCATGTGTCATTGGGACACAAGTTAATTGGATGGGAGACCGCTCATGAGTATGGAACTGTTGAACGAAGCATCCAAGGGTGAGTGTTGTGAACCATGGGTTGGGTATTCCAAAATGTTAAATGAGAATTTGTTTTAATTATTTTTTTGGTAGTACTTTTGTAAGTATAACTTGTTGGAAAAAATTTTAATGTTCACTTGTTTTCATTTAGTTAGAATTGGTTTTGGAACTTTTTTATGTTGTGTTATGAACTATTTTGTAGTGTTGTTTTATATAAATTTTTTTATTTAAATGTGATAAATTTCCTATCCTAGTCGCAAGAATAGATAAGTCATTGGGGAAAACCTACTGAGTTTTATACTCACCCCTTCTTTATAAATTTGGTGCTTTTTCAGATGTCATCTTCTGAGACATGGGAAAACGTAAAGTGTCTCACATCTTGTGATCCATGCTATTTTTAGTGATTAGATCTTAGAGCTTGTGAAGCATGGTGTCTCATTGGCATCTTGATGTTTATATTGTTTCCTTACACTATTTACATTGATAGTTCTTTGTTTACGTTGTTTCATAGATTGGAGTGTTTTTATATGAATAAAGTATTTTTATTGTCTTAATTTTATTCGTGCATCATATAGTTAGTATTTTGGTTATGTCTTGTTGGGTTAATGGTTTTATTCAAAAAGGATAAATTGTATACCAGTTGAATTTGAAATTCTTCAAAATTTGTTTCTTGCCTTTTTCATCTTGTGGATGTCACATGAGTCCAAGTAATGATTTTTTAATTCTCAAGCCAATGGGAATAAGCGGGTTACTACAATAACACAGTTGAATTTTAAAGTAAAAACTAATTTTGGTATAAATATATAATGTGTATTCAAAAAGGTATGTAATATTTTTCATAAAAGGTATCCATGAAAAAATATATATTTCCCATTTAAAATAATGTGGTATGATATTATTCGGTTAATTTTATAAACCCTTTATGAATCTTCTAAAACCAATATTATATTTTATGATTTTTAAATCAATTCTTTTTAAAAATGTCTCTCTTCTACATCAGCATGGGTATTTTATTAATGTGATTCTTTCATGGATTTAAAATTATTTAAACCACACCTATTTTCTATAAACCAACGTAAAAACCATGATATGGTTTGTGGTTGTGATTGCATTTTTTTATAGAGTCCATTACCTAAATTTGGGAAATAATAAATAACTACCCTATATTTTCCAATATAAACCCACCCAATATCCCTTTAATCTTCACTAAAAACAATTAGATCTTAACTATACAATTACATTTTGTCTCTAGATTTCTAAAAATATTCTCACAATCATTCAAGAAGCTCTTCCAAAAATTTTGGAAATAGCCTCTCAAGGTAAGAGACCTATATCTCTTAATTTAAATTTAAGAACCTTCTTTAAAATTAGCCTTTTGAATCAAATTTGGTTACATTTTAATTAATTTAAAAATTTACTTTTAAATTATAATTGATTTTCATATAATTATAGATCATTCATCCCCTATTTTTATATCATTTTCCTAAGATGTTACTATGTCAAAATGTAGTATGTGATCCTCTCCTTCTCCAATTTTTTAAAGTAAATTATTTATGTAATTCCCTTGGTATTCCTATTCCTATTGATGTGATATTATTTTTAACATCCATTTTACTACCATTATTATTTACAACAAATACGATAACTGTTTCAATCTAATTAATCCCACCCATGATTCATTATGTAACCCCATTATGCTGATGAAAGTTTCCTGCAATTTGTTCATGCCAAACCATTGTATTATGAATACCATCTTTATTACCACTCATGGGTACTCACCAAGACATTCCTATTCTTCTATAATTGGGGAAATACATATTTTTGTTCCATAATATTTAATAAATGGATTAAATGTGATGAAATTTGTTCCTATGTTGATTGATATATGTGGAACCCTTATGCATGTATATGATATGAAAGCGATGGTGTTCCAAGAATTATATAAAACTCTAATTCATTGTGAAATATTTTAGTCTCCTGATATGTCTTGTATTGGATTTTGGATTAAAAATAATCCTTTATGGAATTTTTTCCACCATCTTTTTATGTCATAGAAATTATCTTTGGCCTATACTTATGATATAATGTCTAATGTTATTGTCATATTCCCTTGTTTCCTTTATGTTATCATGTTGCATCATGCCTCATTTTTCAAAAATATGATTCCCACCACTTTTATGTCCCATTGAAATTAATATTTACTAACATGTATAAAATTTATCATGTTTTGATTTTTTTAGTCCTATAAGGGTCTTTATATCTCACCTCTTTATTATGTATGTATGTAGGATATCTCATGCATTTCAAAAATCATTGGAATATTATAAGCTTGTTATGGTAGTATTCAATAATCATTCTCTATACATGTGTAAATTTTATGTGATATGTTCCAAATTAAAAAATAAAATAGGCTTATTGATCTTATGGGTTGTTCTTAGTGTTATTTTATGTAGAAAATCATGAAATAAAGTGTATTAAAGATATGAGTTTTCATAGTTAGTATAAAAGGAAAGTTTTGTTATTTTTTTATTATGATTTAAAAACTCTAGATAGAAACTTTGGGATAATACTAAATATAAGAATAACTCCCTATATTTTTTTAATGTATAGTGTAAGTGGTTACTAAGAAAATACATATTTATCTCGATACTACAAATGGATGTGGTTCTATCAATGATGTACCAAAATCTATTCCACATGCCCTCGATACATATGGCTCTTTTGAAGCATTGTATGGGTTTCCTAGTTATTATCAAATGTTTTGGGTGTAAACAGGTGAGGCTTCACTATTTTTGTTTAGCCTAGTCTAAGAAAAAATAGATAATATTCAATTGATTAGAAAGAGTATAGAGACTGCTCAGAGCCATCACAAATATTATGTGGATCATCATCGATGACCCTTGTCATTTTCCTTGAGTGACCATGTGTTCATGATGACATCTCCACAGATTGGAAATCATCATTTTGGGAAGCAGGTCATGTTATCTCCTAGGATAATTATACCTTTCAAGATACTATAATAGGTTGGAGAGTTGGAATATCGGTTGGCATTGCTACCATGGTTTAGTTCGGTGCATAATTTGTTCCACGTATCTCAGTTAAAGAAGTATCATCCTGATCCTGAACATCTGATTAGATGTGATCAGATTGACCTAGAGTAAGATTCTTTATTAGTACATATCCCAATGTATATTGTTTATAGAGAAAATAATTTCTTCCATAGAAAAATAATCATTCTAGTGTGGGTATTATGGAAACATGGTCAGATTTAGGAAGAGACTTGGGAACATGATAAGGAAATGAATGAGAAATGGCCAGACCTCTTTCAGGGTAGTGAGTGTTTTCAACTTTTCTATGATTAAAATACCAATGGTGGGGATAATTTAGTACCCTCGATTTTTTGTATGTAACCCTTATATTTTTCTTTTCATGTTTATGAAGTGTAAGGGTGGTGATGGGAGAGTTTGTAAACATTCAAGAAGTTTTTGGATCCAAAGTAGAGGTCCATGGTCTATGCATGGTATTCCAAAATGTTGTGGAGGTCCTAGGAGAAACCAAGAAGACAATATTTTTTGGGATAGTGGAAAACACATGGTTTGAGCATGGTTTCCATAACTGTGTGGAATAACCATGCATAGGGAAAACTATGATCCTATTTTTTAGGATCTTATTATTTTTCTCTCCTACTTGACCATTTTTTCTCTTAAATGGACTTAATTAGATATTTCTTTCCATTGAAGGTTAGGGAACCTCACCCAAGAGTTTTATAAACTGATCTAGATCCCGCCCTTGGTGTTTTAATGCCTGATTCACTTGTTAAGTGACGTGATTCTTCATTTTCATCATGTTTCCTTGGATAAACTTATATCTACTTCTTTTATTCACTTTAATTCTCATAGATTCACTTTTTATGGGTAGATTTAAACTTTAGATTCTAAATATGATGAGATTTTCTCATGTTGGTGATATGATAAAGGATTTAAGGCTATTTTTTTGGATAATCAACCATGTTTCCAGAGCGTTCTTCATCTGTTATTGGTTTTCACCAAAACCTTCGAGGTAGGTGGCTTCTATCTCAACTCCACTTAGTAAAAATGATGTTAATTATTTCCAATTTAATATATTGGGTTTAATTGGTTGTGATTTGGCTATTTATCCTTTTTTTGAAACCATTCTTTTTGATGGTTTGGCCAAATGGGGAAATATAGAAAATTATGTATTTGAATAAAGTGATTGTGTTCTAGATTAAAAAATAGATATTTTAAAATGGGGATTTTCTATAATTTAGTCACATGGTTTGATTATTTGTTTTCAATAAAAGTTAATGTTTTATTAAAATGAAATGGATACATTGAAATTGGTCAATCCTTTGGTTTTCAATAAAAATGTTGTTTTATTAAAATGGTTTGAATTGGTGATTTGGAATGGTTTTCCATATATTGGGTTATGTGAGTTCATGTTTGATGTTCCCCTGAATAAGGGACATGTAACATTTGGGTACATGGTGTGTGACCCTGTATCGGGGGCATGATTCATTGGGACACAAGGTAATTGTATGAGAGACCACTCATGAGTATGGAACTGTTTAACGAAGCATCCATGGGTGAGTGTTGTGAACCCTGGGTTGGGTATTCCAAAATGATAATTGAGAATTTGTTTTAATCCTTTTTTTGGTTGTATTTTTTAAGTATAACTTGTTGGAAAATTGTTTATGGTGCACTTGTTTTCATTTGGTTAAAATTTGTTTTGGAACTTGATTATCTTCTGTTATGAACTATTTTGCAGTGTTGTTTTATATAAATTGTTTGATTTAAATGTGATAAATTTACTATCCTCGTCACATGAATAGATAAGTCATTACGGAAAACCTACTGAGTTTTATACTCACCCCTTCTTTAGAAATTTGGTGATTTTTCAGATGTCATCTTCTGAGACATGGGAAAACGTAAAGTTCCACACATCTTGTGATCCATGGTATTTTTAGTGATTAGATATTAGATCTTGTGAAGCATGGTATCTCATTGTCATCTTGAAGTTTATATTGTTTCCTTACACTATTTACATTGATAGTTCTTTGATTACGTTGTTTCACACTTTGGAGTGTTTTTATATGTATAAAGTATTTTTATTGTCTTTCTTTTGTTCATGCATCATATAGTGAGTATTTGGGTTATGTATTGTTGGGTTAATGGTTTTATTCTAAAAGGATAAATTGTATACCAGTTTTATTTGAAATGCTTCAAAATTTATTTCCTTCCTTTTTCATCTTATAGATGTCACATGAGGCCAAATAATGATTTGTTAATTCTCAATCTAATGGGAATAAGCGGGTCACTACACTAACACAATTGAATTTTTAGGTAAAAAATAATTGTGGTATAAATATATTGTGTGTATTCAAAAAGGTGTGTAATATTTTTCATAAAAGGTATCCATGAAAAAATATATATTTCCAATTTAAAATAATGTGGTATGATATTATTCTGTTAATTTTATAAACCCTTTATGAATCTTCTAAAACCAATATTATATTTTATGATTTTTAAATCAATTCTTTTTAAAAATGACTCTCTTCCATATCAGCTTGGGTATTTTGTTAATGTGATTCATTCACAGATTTAAAATTATTTAAACCACACCTATTTTCTATAATCCAACATAAAAACCATGATAAGGTTTCTAGTTTTGATTTCATTATTTTATAGAGTCCAATACCTAAATTTTCAAAATAATAAATAACTCCCCTCTATTTTCCTATATAAACCCACCCAATATCCCTTTACTATTCACTAAAAACAAATAGATCTTAACTATACTATTCCATTTCATCTCTAGATTTCTAAAACTATTCTCACAATCATTCAAGAAGATCTTCCTAATCTTTTGGAAATAGCCTCTCAAGGTAAGATACATCCATCTCTTAATTTCCATTTAAGAACCTTCTTTAAAATTAGCCTTCTGAATCTCATTTGGTTAAATATTAATTAATTTAAAATGTATTTTTAAATTCCAATTTATTTTCATATAATTATAGATCATTCATCTCCAAATTTTATATCCCTTTCCTAAGATGTTACTATGACAAAATTTAGTAAGGGATCATCTCCTTCTCCTCTTTGTAAAAGTACATTATTTATGTAATGCCTTTGGTATTCCTATTCCTATTGATGTAATATGATTTTTAACATCCATTTTACTACCATTATTATTTACAACTAATGCGATGCATATTTCAATCTGATTAATCCCACCTATGATTCATTATGTAACCCCATTATGCTGCTGAAATTTTCCTACAATTTGTTCATTCCAAACCATCGTATAATGAATATCGTTGTTATTTCTTCTCAAGGATACTCACCAAGACATTACTATTCTTCTATAATTGTGGACATACATATTTTTATTCTGTAATATTTAATAAATGGATTAAATGTGACGAAATTTTTTCCTATGTAGAATAATATATGTGGAACCCTTATGCATGTATATTATATGAAAGCGAAGGTGTTACAAGAATTATATAAAACTCCAATGTATTGTGAAATATTTTAGTCTCCTGATACGTCTTGTATTGGATTTTTGATTAAAAATAATCCTTTATGGAATTTTTTCCACCATCTTTTTATGCCTTATAAATTATCCTTGTCCTATGTTTATGATATAATGTTTAATGTTGTTGTCATATTCCCTTGTTTCCTTTATTCTATCATGTTGTGTCGTGCCTCATTTTTAAAAAATATGAATCCAACCACTTTTATGTCCCATTGAAATTAATATTTACTAACTTGTATAAAATTTATCATGTTTTGATTTTTTTAGTCCCATAAGGGTCTTTATATCTCATCACTTTATTTTGTATGTTTGTTTGTTATCTCGTGCATTTCAAAAATAATCGGAATATTATAATCTTGTTATGGTTTTTTCCAGTAATATTTCTCTATCCATGAGTAAATTTAATGTGATATGTTGCAAATTCAAAAAATAAAATAGGCTTATTCATCTTATAGGTTGTTCTTAGTGTTATTTTATGTAATAAAACATGAAATAAAGTGTATTAAATATATGAGTTTTAATATTTAGTATAAGAGTAAAGTTTAGTTATTTTTTGTATTATGATTTAAAAACACTAGATAAAAACATAGGGATAATAATAAATATGAGAATAAGTCCCTATATTTTTGTAACGTATAGAGTAAGTAGTTTCTAAGAAAATACATCTCTATCTAGATACTATAAGTGGATGTGTCTCTATCACATATGTACCTAAGATAAATAATAGTAAAAACACTGTATTGATCATAACTCGGTCAAAAACTAGTGAAAAAAAGGGACTTGACACCCACATATTTTGACACTCCCTATAGATATTATTTGTAAAATTAAAAAGTTCATTACAACCCCATATTAAGGGAATAAAAATGACAATAATATTTTATATTAGGATATAGATCATAGATAACTTTGATTAAACACTAGGAATTCGTAGGTTTTTAAAGTATGTAATTTCGGATCTATCAATTTAATAATCATGGTTTTCCATTTAGTTGTTTATCATCTTGAAAATTATCATCCGCAAGACTATTTTGGATGATGTAAATTGTTAAAACTATAACCAAATTGGGAAGGATAGTCTTATAAACCATAGTTCAATGCATTATTTAAAATCTAACAATTTTAGTAGAACTATTCAAACACTACCCTAAATCATGTAAGTAGAGATATTGGTGGAAATTAAAAATTAAAAAATTATTGCAACCCAAGGATATAAGTCCTCCCTGATAAAACATGTTTGGGATAAACTTCCGATTGAACCTTTTCATACTACCTTTAGTAGAAATTGATGCAATCCTATGTATTGATTTGATTAACTGGTATAGATCCAACATAAATTTCCAAGAGAATGAAATCATCCTATATATCATTAATTTTTGATAAATTCTATAAAAGTGAAAGGTGGAGGGTGAATGTTATTTATTACCAAAATATCACTAATGGATATTATTACCATTTAAGAAAGCATGTATAGGTAAAATGATTGATTGTAGGGAAACAATCATCCTTAAAGTCATTACCATTATGAGTGAATATGATGATGTGATTCACAAAGAATTTATTTGTCTTAATCCTTACTGAAAGGTTAAATTTACAATCAATAATATACCTGGATCATTTCTAATGTCCATGAATCAGTATATGATGTCCATTTTTGAACTTGAGGAGATGAAGAAAGAACTACATGATAATATCAATAAAGCGTTTATATGCCCATTTGCTTCACCATGAGGTGAATTAGTCCCCTTTCTCAAAAATATGGATGGGACAATGACCCTCATTATTAAGTATCATGAGCTCAAAAATATCATAATAAATAAAATTTATCCACTTTAGAAAACTGTGGAGATATCTGGTCAGCTTTTAGAGCCCGTTATTTCACTAAGATAAATCTTCAGTTATTATATTATTAAGTAAAGGAGAAGAAGGTTGATATCCCCAACAGTAATTTATGAATAAGGTATGAGACCTATGAGATCGGAGTGATTCCATTTGGACTCACTAATACTCTAGAAATATTCCCAGATTTTAGGAATATAGTCATTAGGGATTACTTTGACAAATTTATTGTGGTCTTTTTTAATGAAATTATTATATACTCTTATTGAATGGAGGAACATGAGGAGAATTTTAATATTATATTTAAGACCTTATATAAATAAAATATTTATGAAAATTACTATAAATTCGATTTCTAGTTTGGGAAGTTAATATTTTTTGACCATATAATCACGACCAAAGGGATATGTGTGGATCCTTCCAAAATGGAAAAGATTGAAGGGTTTCCTAGACCGACCTTTATGAAGAAATATATAGTTTTATAGGATTATCTAGGTATTATCATATATTTTTAATTAAATTTTCATTATTTTAATGAGCATTAACCAAGATTACTCTAAAAAGAGTTATGTTTTTATAGAATAATGAATGTGAGGAATGATTTTAAAAGGTGAAGAAGAGGATAATCACCAAACCTATACTCACCTTACCCACCAATGGGGAAGGATTTTTGATATATAATGATACATATAAAAAGGTTTTGGGTGGTGTAATCATAAAAAATAAAAAATTGATTAACTGTATCTCCCACCAACTAAAGATTCATGATCATAACTTCCCAACATGTGATCTAAAATTGGATATAGTGATCTTTGTGTTGAATATTTGGTGACATTATCTGAATGGGGAGAAGTGTCACATATATATGTATAATAAAATTCTAATGTATATATTCACACCAAATTTTATTAATATGAGCTAATGAAGGTGGTTAGATCTGATCAAGGATTTTGATTTTTCAATCCTTTACCATCCTAGGAAGGCATATAAAGTGGTAGATGGTCTGAGAAGAAAGTATCTTGAAACTCTCTCCATGATGTGGATTTCAAGGTATCCAATATTCTTATACATGAAAAGGATTAAAATGGGAATACTAAAAGGATATTTATCTAACATTTCCCAAATAAATACTAAACCATATATTCTTAATATAATCAATTAGTCTAAAAAAGATAATGATTTTATATAGAATAAGGTAGAAAATATTCTAAAGTGTAACATTTATGAAGATGGAGTTATAAGGTTTGGAATCCGAATATGTTACCCATTAAAACCAAAAATAATTAGGGAACTTCTGGATTATTATCATAAATTATCCTACACTATTTATCATGGAATCACTGATATGTATATATAATTGAAGAAACATTTATGGTAAGATACCATGAGAGGGAGATTGTGGGGTTTGTATATTTATACTTAGTATAATAATAATTCAACATGGAATGATATAAGTCTAAGTGTATGACGGAACCGTTTATCATACCTATTTGGAAATGATAAAACATATCAATAGATTTCAACATACGACTCCCCTGGACTCCTATTGCTAATAACACCATCTGGGTGGTAGTTTATCTCCTTACCAAGTTAGCACATTTCATTTATTTCATCAAAGATTTATCTCTTGACCAACTCACCAAGATATTCATAATAGACGTGTTATGACTACATGGAGTTAAAATATCTATTATATCTTATCGGAATATGAGGTTTACCTAGAGGTTTTGGAGAAGTCTTTGGTATGAATTTGATACATAAATGAGCTTAATCACGAATTCTCACCCTTAAATGGATGGTCAGTATAAATGGACCATTCAAAACATTGAAGATATGTTGATATCATGTTCCATTGGTTTCCATGGATGTTGGGATCAGCACCTTCTGCAATAGGAGTTCTGATATAACAATTGTTTATATTTTATAATTAAAATGGATACTTATGAGGATTTGTATGGGAAGAATTATAAAACTACGACATGTTGGTATGATGTTAGAGGGAAAAAGATGGTGTAATATGATTTTATCTAATAAATTAAAAATAAGTTTCAACCCATTCCGCATCATATGAAATCTATGAAAATTTTAAAGAAAATATATGCATGAAATCATTGATGAGACCCGAAGAATGAAATAAGAGGTACAATTTTCCTTCTCATAACACCATAAAATAAATTCTTGAGGTTTGGGAATAAGGGAAATATTATCCCATGATACATTGTCCCATGTGTGATCCTTGATCGGATCAAAGCAGTGGCCTATCAACTAGTGATACCACCTATCCTATCTCCAGTTCATGATTTCTTTTCATGTATGCATATTTTTAATTTTCATACAAGATACATCACATTCACTAAATCTATATGTGGTGTCGTTGGATAATTATATTTCATATAAAGATAAAAAAGTAAATATATTCAATCATACTAACAAATTTCTACAAAGGAATTCAACTGACATGGTCAAAGTATTGTGTTAGAACCACAATATCGAGTAAGAAATTAGAGAATTGGAATAGGATATGAAACAATATTACCCTCATCGATTTTAGTTTATGAAATTAAAATGTTATTTATGAAATTTTAGAAGGTTATAATAATGTAACATCCAAAACGTTTATAAATTAAAATCACTTTATGTCTGAATTAAAAGCCCTATTATGTAAAGTGGTTATAGTAAACCCATAAACTTCATTAGTTATATCATATAATGTTTAAAAATAAAAAAATAATGATTTTTTATAATATTAATGTTGAAATGTGATCATATGATGAATATATATTATTGATTGTGATAAATCCAATTGAACAAGAAGAAGTGATGGATTTGACCAGCATGATTGTACCCTATGAAGATAATTTATCAGAGCCTATAAGGGAGATAGAATCATTTGTATTTCACCCTGACTAATCCCTTTTTTAGATTCAAAAAATAAATCACAAGACAACAAATTTATGAGATAAGTTCAATCACATCGAGATCATTGCACAAGCTGTGTTTGTGGAACCACCCCGTGAAAATCTCCCTATTGTGCACCTTGACCTTATGGAGTCTACTGGTGTAATAAAGGGCTTTTTATCATTACCCTAGTAGTTTGAATATTTATATTTTATTATAAATAATAATATGGTTATATTTATTTCATATGATTTTTTACGTTATAAATTATTAAATAAATGAGTTGGACAAAAATTTAATTTTAATACAACAAAAATCGAATGAATTTTTTAGGTAATATGAAATTTAAATTAAGACATTACTTTTTAAGAATTAATGAATTTGATTTTATTTAAATAAAATATTATTAACAAATAATATGAATTAAATATTTTTGATAGAATAATTTTACAAAGTGAAATTGTAATTTTTATAGGAGTTGGAAAACTATTATTGTAAAAAACAATAATTTTCAATAAATGGGTTTTTGAAATTTCAAATTTTAATATTTCATAGTTATATAATTAATTTATAGAAAAATATAATTTTTTAAATCATAATGTGTAAATTATGCAGTGGTTAATTTTTCATAATTTTCTGAGAAGGTGAATTTTTTTATGTAAAAATTAAATACGATACAAATATATGGTGTGAATTGTGGTATCATAATAACCCAATAGTGACATAACATGTTACAAAAAGGTTTCCAAGACCAAATAAATGTTTAAAAATTAAAATAATTTGTTTTTAGGTTATTTTATTTAAATACTCTTTATTAATCCTTCTAAACTGATATTAAATTTTATGATCTTAAAATCATTTCTTTGTAGACCTGAATCACTTCCATATCAAAAAGGGGATTTTTTTAATTATATTAGTTCATTTATTTACTAAATAACTAAAAAAAGATTACTTTGTAGGAAATTTTTTAAAATCCTTTTAAGGATTATTTTTTTTATTGCTTTATTATGCCCCAAAAAATATACATTTAATCTTCACTAAAAAAATTGGATATTGAATATAATATACCCATTACACTTTAGATCCCTCCCATGATTTTGGAAACAACCTATAAAGGTATGTGACCACTCACTCTTATTTAACTTTTAAGGACTTTCTTTGTATTTAGCCTTTTGAATCTCAATTGTTTATATTTGAATGCCTTTATAAATGTACAACCACTATCCAAATTATTTTCTTATACTTAGATATCATTTATCAACTCTCATTATAATATTTACCAATGTTCTTACTATGTTGAAATTTAGTAATGGATTCTCTCATTCTCCTGTATATTCAAGTACCTTCTTTATGTTACAGATTTTTATCAATGTATTATTAATTTCATATGATTTTCCACGTCCATTTTACTAAAATTATAATTTAAAATTATTTATAGACCATTTTCACTCTCAATAATCCCTCAAAGGATTCATTATATTCCCTTGTTATGATATTGAAATAATAAAATTATTTTCCATGCCAACAATTTATTTTGGGAATACCATCACCATTTCCACTCAAGGGTACTCACCAAGAAATTCCTATTATTTTTTATTATATAAATTCATGTATTTATTCTGCACTCTATTGAATGATCGATGCGACACACTTATGCATGAACATTATTTGAAAGCGATGGATTCGCACTAAATTATATTGTTCTCTAATGAATTGGGTAATATTATAGTCTTATGAGGCAACATGTATGGGATAATTTAGTTAAAATAATCCACTATGTTAATTTAAACCATGTTATGATGTCCTGGAAGTTATCCTTGACCTATGTTAATGATTTAATGTATAATTTTTTTCCGACATTCCCATGTTGCCTTTATTCTATCATGTTGTATCAATATTTAATGTTGAAGATTATGATTCTCACCCCTTTTATGTCCATTAGTAATTCAAATTTTTTAAAATTTAATACATTAATCGGGTTATTATTTTTTTATTACCTTACTGGGACTTATGTGTCACACATTTATTAAGTTTGACCCAAGTTTATCTAGTGTAGTTGTAGAATCTATTGAATATTAGAAGTGTGATAAGGATGTTTTCAATATTATTGTTGTACCCATGTATCAAGTAAATATTTTATGTAACTAATTCCAAAGTACACAAGGTTAGTCGATCGTCTGGGTTGTACTAAGTGTAATTTAATATAATAAATAATGAAATAAGATGTATTGAATATAAGTATTATAATAGGGCGTGTATGTACATTTACATTAGGAAAAGGCCTCCTATTCCCTTTATTCCTAATCAGTACTTGTTACTATTCCCTAGACTATTGGAGTGGGCTTGGGGTTGTAATAGCTTGGACTTAATCCATCCATAAAGGACATGATGTGTTGGTCCATGACATGATGAGTCTTCAAGATAAAATTTTCATGCATGAAGCTGTAAAATCAACTATTAAAAGATAACATGATTCAGTAAAATGATATCAGGATCTTCCTCTAATATTTTGGCATTAAAAAATGAAAATTTGTGATCATAGGGTAATATAATTACCAAAATAAATAAAACATCATACTAATCTCTAAATCCAATGTTCAACCTCAGTTATTCCATAAATAAATAACCCAACAACCCTAATAACATCCATTTTAAAGAATGTTTTAACCTAAATTTCAATATCATACTAATTAGCTTAAATAATAAAAATGTTAATTGTGTTCTTCACTAATAATATTTCATATTAAATCACATGTTAAACCTATAGATTACATATACATCAACATAATGAGAAATCACAAAAAATAGAATTAATAATCAGGATAAATCACTATATAAACTTATAATTTATAGAACATGACAGAAAAATCATAAATCTAAATTAGATACTAACCTTAAAGGTAATCCATAAATTTAAATTAAATATCTTGAAATTTTCACCTTGACATTGAATATTTTTTTAAAACACAAAGTTTTTTTATATCCCATTATCCATTTGACCATAATAAACATAAAATGAAATAATATACTGACCTAAAGGGTTATATTTTACTTAATAGTTTCTTCTTTCTAAAAAAATAAATTTTTTCCAATTACATCAAAATACCATACCTTAAAACCTCAAATTTTTTATATATACCATTAACCTTATTATCAATGTTAAAAGTATAAACCCATTATGGTATCCATAACTCTAAATTGTACCACACATGAAAACATATATACTTCCAAAAAACAACACAATCCATATACCTAAAATAAAATCATATATCATTTAATATAATCCATAAATAAATAAAAATTAAATAAACATCTTTAATGATGAACAAAATCACTTTTTAATCAAATCACTAACTAATTTCAAGTTCAGAAAATACTATCCCATTTACATTATATATTTATATCATCTATTTATCCAAATTATAAATTACCACCTTATTAATAAATAACTTTTCTTTATTATTTGAACCATTCAACATATATTTTCAAATTATTAAATAAAAAATATTGTGGAAAAAATCCTTAGATGGGTAATTATTATATCCATAATATCATTGATAAATTACTTCTAAAACATAATACTCAAATACCAATAAAAAATCTTCAACGATTGGCATAAAATAAGTCCTTACATGTTGTAGGATTTAACTATTTCATTAAGGAATTGACTCAAATAATGACCATGTTCCCCACACATAATACAGTGACCTATAAATGTTACCTTAGTCTAAACATAATTTACCTCTATCAAACTTTTCATTTTTCCTCTTAAATTACTTGATCAATTCCTTATTTTTTCTAAATAGAAAACATATTATAATTCATATAAAAAATTCCCTTGAGTGATTCTTCCAACATTCTTGGCATATATAAGGTGAATCTTCTTTCCTCCATTTTTGTCGAGAAACTCCATCATTCACTTATTATGTTTCTTAAGAAACTAACCCATATTGAGGATGTTAATATTATATTGGGATAGATGATTAGAAATTATCACAATTTTTTCATTACCACTCCCCTTTATTTTGATTTATCATGAGGAAAATAATTCAATTTTCTCCCACGTTTTGTGTTAACACATATCCTCATCGATCTAAACACTTCCTAAAACCAAAATATTTAGTGTGAGGAATAGCAGTCATGGTGATAAATAAAATAATCATGAAATATCATTCATAGGATGTCTAAATCATGACACCATATTATCAATCTATGAAACCTTAGTCGTAAAGTAGTCAATATATCAACATAACCTATTCAAATATTTATAATGTAGAATAAGGAAAATGCGAGTTAACCCAATAATATCCCCTAATAGTGTCAAACTAGGTGTGTAATAATGGATCACTTACTATTAACTATATGGATATATGAGATATACTCAACTAACTCTTTTTAGGGTAATTAACCCAATATGAATTTGTACCAAAACCATGCCCATTTTAATATTCATATTTTGATGTATTTCAAGGAAAACAACATAATATCTATCTTAGGAAAATTTTAGAATGTTATACTATTCTAGTATTATCCCCATGGATTTTTCTTAAGTAATATAATAAAAATATCGAATGATTAACAAAATCATACTATGATTTCAAATATATAAAACCAATATATTGATACATAAATATTAAATCTTTTTTACTTCAAAATTCAATACATAACAATATGATCCACACCTAAAATATAAATTTCCACTGTATTTCGGGATAATATACATTAAAATATTATTTAGGTAAATTATTCATCTCCTATCATCATATTATTTTCAATGTATACCCTTCTTAACATACCCTTCTTAAAACCATTCTTCATAACCCTTGGAAAGTAAATATTATAAACGGTGTGATTAGATTCTCAGTAAAGGGTAACATGGTATATATTAGTCAATGAATTTTGGAAATCATAAAATAAGCATATGGGAATCATATTATGACTACAACTTACAATGATCATACAAAATTTTTCAAAGATCAATAAAAAGTTTCATGGAATAAAAATTTATCATTTCAGAATACATGAATAATATGATAAACCATTATAAATCAATCATGACCCATAAGTTAATATCATGATCGTAAAAACATGTAATCAGAGTGCAGTAACATAATAAGTATAGAAACCATTTCATATGTGAAGGTAAAATATATATACCATCAAATCATAGTGGATCAATAATCAACCCCTATTTCTCGTATCATAACAGATCATGAATCATCACCTATTTACCATAATGGGTTAGGCATCACCATATACATTCCATAGTAGATCATGCATCCCAATATATTTCACATAGTGCATCATGCACATCAACTTCCATCTAATAACTATACAATGAGATATAAAACATTACCCAATGCATTAGAGAGATATATAATTATAGGTACCCCCATAACATAATGAAAACCATACATTTATTTTCAAAAAGATCATAAAATAATCATCTTAACATTATTTCATAACCCTTATAAAGTAAAGGTTTTTCCTAAAAATTTTATAAAATCATCCTTAAATACTTGACAGAACATAAATGTGTCTCATAAACATCTCATAATCATAATCATAAATCATATAGATAAGGAATAAGTATGGTATCATTGGATAATATCCCCATTAAATAAAAATCTATATTAAAGAACATCTTCCTAAAATTATATTCATTTAAAATATCCCTAGAATATTTCTTTTGGAAATTGTCCTTTTCAATTAGAAATCAATTATTTAAAATAAAAATATGTAGAAAATACTAAGTATAAAATATTATTTAAAAAAATGATATAATCTTATAGGGTATGATTAAAAACATTTATAAATCATGATAGTGCTAAATTATATGCATGTCATATATATTAAAATAAATATTTCATTCCCATTTTCCATAAAAGGTCAAAAGTGCCTCATTTAGAAAATGATAAGAATATTTCTTTTAAAAAAATTTAATAACATAATAATCGGTAAATATAAATTTATAAAATAATATTGGAAGCATTTTTGAGAAAAATATTGATATGAATGAAAATATATCTGACCAAATAATAAAACATGTCTTTTTTCCTTAAAAACATTATTTCAGTCTCTTGAGTACATAATGTGAGGAAAAAAAAGAAAACATGTGTTATTAAAAAACAACCATAGGAGAATAAAAATTATTTGTGTTTATATATTATGGATTATAAAATATCGTCAATAGATATTCAATCCTAAACAATCCGAAATAAAATGGGATTGTGATGTGAATCCCTTACCACAAGTCCCATATTTCTTTATACACATTAAAATATCTACTATAATAAAGATAATTTTATTATAAATATACTCAAAAAACTAAATACATATATAAGTATACATATTATTTATTGATAACATCTTATCATCTTTTTATAATTTTTTTTATTAAAATCACAATCCTGGGTAATTGCTGTTTCATTTTTCATACATGTTTCTAAAAGGCTGTCCAAGTACTTATATTTGGATAATTATTCCATCATATCCAGAATGCTAATATTTATTTAAATATAAAATATATTTATTATATATATCTATATTCATCCATAATATATATATATATATATATATTAATTACATCATTCATGGAGATTATAGGTCATATATACGCATAAATGTTTTTACAATTTTCAATGTATGAAACTAAAGAAAGGTAAATAAAAATTCAACATTATATGATCATTTAAATATACTATATATATTTAATGTTCACAAAATTTATGCATATAACCATCTATTTAAATCGTAAATTAAAATAAATTGCATCCATTCTTGAAGGTGGTCGTCCACACAGATGCACGAGCGATGTTATTGTTTAACAATAGATTGGATGAACGTTAATATTGGTTATTACATCATCATAATAATATTTAATTCTATTTAAGGTAATAAAGTAATTATTTTATAATTTATAACATATATTAATAGGATTCATAATAATAAATAAAATTGAAAACACTCTGTTAAGAGTTATACCTATAAATTGAGAAACCTCATTTGGCTTACACCTTATTCCTTTCAATGATGGTATTTTTTCATGTAAAAAATATTTAGGATGTGGGTAAGAATTAAATAAAGAAATTATAGTGTGTATTTTTTCAATATATAAGGCTCTATTATTTTTAGTAATGAAGTATGAGATTTTTTTCTCTATAAGGGTGGGGAGGGACCCTACTAGAATTACTTAAAATGTTAAATTATTATAAATTAATTTACTGAAAAAATGCATCGAAATTTAAATAATTTGAATATAACATGATTATCATTATAAATAAAATCATAAAATAAAATTTTAACTTGTTTTGGTTGTTCTATTACTCTTATACCATATTTACCCCCCCCCCCCCCGTGTTAACCATTTTTAAAATTACCACAGTATCAATGTTTTGTACTATTTAAGGGTTCATAATGTTAACAAAAAAGGAAATGTGAGTCAAAAATATACCATGGTCTATATTTGTGATCATATCTCATTCACTTATATAAACATAGTATACTTAGTAATTTTAAGTCATTCATTAAAATATTGTTTATTTAAAAATCTCATTAATGTCATTTTTTGAAAATCAAGAAATATTATAATATTATATGTATCTAACTAATCTAAAATGGAACCAAAATGACATTTATTAAAATATAATGAAGATATGGTACTAAAATTACCATAAAAATTTTTTTTTTCATGTTTAGATATCATCTTAAACCGTATCATTCGGTTTAAATCCTTGTTTACCCAATCCTCACCTTAACCATGGTAATGAGTTTTTTAATATTAATGGGTTATAATTTTAGTTATAGAGTTAAAAATGTCTCATAAATGTCCAAAGGATGAAATTTTTAAACATTTCTCATCCAAATTATTATATTTAAATATTTTTATAATATTTTTATTTTATAATGAAATATTATTAAATATAAAATAAAATAACTTCCATTTTTATAACTATTAGAAAAATTAAACTATGAATGAAACATGAAAAATATTATAATATATAAATTTAATAAATCGATAATATGAAATATTTATCTAGAAAATTCATGGGAAATATAAAGGTCAAAATATAAGTAAAATGGAAAAACATATTTTAGACGAGTGGATAAACATTGATGAAATATATTATCCAATGAAATATAGGAAAGATTTTTAATGAATTTTAAGTATTATCACATTTGTTTAAACCCTAATTAAACCATTTTAACGTTAATGTGTTATCAAAAATTTACTACGGTAAGTATTCATATTGAAAAAAATAAAGAGACCTAATCAATAAATTTGGAACTAATGATTTCAAATATGGAAACCATATTTAAATATTAAATTTATATATGTGGAAGAAATTATTGTTAGATAAAAATGAAAAAAGCAATGAAAAATAGTTTTCCAACAAATTTCCATTTCAAGTTTAAAAATATTATTATTCCAAATTCAACCATAAAAATTCCTCCAATGAAATTAATTAGATTATAAACAATATAAAATTACTAATAGTATATTCAAAAAAGTTTTAAAATAAATTAATTTTTTTAAATTATTGAAAAAAATAAAATAGTTCATCAGAAAAAAATCATAATTTTTCATTATTCATTATACATTTAATATTTTTAGAAAAATACCAAAATTTAAACCTATGATTATAATAATATTCTGATTTAAAAAAATTATATTATTTTTATCAAATAAAATTCTTATATTCCAAAAACAATTATAACATTCACTGAATAAAACCCATTTTTTAATATCTTTTTCTGAAAAATAAAATGTCTTTACAAGAAATTGAGTGCAAATTTCCTAATAATTTATCAAATCATTTTTACTTATTATTAAATTTATGAATATTTCATAATTTTAATAAAATAATTCATACATTCCAATTAAATATCTATGTGATAATGGTCATAAAATAATAATATTTTTTGGTTTGTTTAAGCACAGTGTTGAATGTTGGTTACACCAATAAACATAGTGTTCTTTTAAAATATAAAAGATTTACATTATCCGCTACCACGATTAATAAATTTAATCCTTTAAAATTTAACTTGTTCTCCTCAATCAAGGGGTTTATATTTGAAAATTCTTTTGTTGAAAACACCAATCATAAAATGGGTTAACAAAACATCTTTTTGAAAATATATAAATATAAATAAAAATGTCATCTGGAATAATACACATCCAGGTTTTCAATTTGAAGAACATTATTAGGATGTAAAAGTTTGGGCATAGGGGAAAATTAGTGTCAAAATAATGACTGGGATTCAAAATTATCATTGATCATAAGAAATTTAATAATTATGATAATGTTATTGGCTATAAAAATGTAATCCATAGTGGTGTGAAAACGACCATTGATTCCTCCAAAATGATTGTAATATGATAGAATTTTTGTTTCAAGATCACTTTCCTATACATGAGGAATTACATTACTATATAGATTAAGAACCTAAGGAAATACACTTAAATTACACATATAATTTCATCCTGTAATAATTTTCCACCATAATCTCATATGTTACTCCAAACAATGATTCTTCAAGAATAATTTTTCATTCCTAAAGCACTAAAGTCCAATTTAAAAAGGTAACCTTATTTGAAAAAAATGATTTCAATATATTCCTACTGTATTTAGAAATTAACCAAAACCAAAAATGGTTATCATAAAGTAATATAATTCCAAAAATTAATACACCTTCTAATTAATATTAAAGGTCAAAGTTCAACATAAATCATTACATAAAAACTATAACCCTAAAGTAAAATAACATCAATATTGAATTATTTTTTAACCAAAAAAGTTTCTTCTTACCATATAAGTTTTATATTAAAAAATTTAATTGTGTTATTCCAAAATAACCATTCATGATAAATAACATCTTAAACCAATGGGTTACTTATATATCAACAAAATGAAACACCTCAAAAAATATCATTAATAACCATAATAAATTACTATATAATCATATAATATAGTAAAATATTCTGAAATATCATGACTCAAATTTAGATACTAACCCAGAATACAATCCTTACCTTGACCATTAATATATCAAAAATATCACTTTATTAATGAATCATTTTTCAACCATCAATTTTATATATATCCCACTATCTAATAGACCATAACAAACAAATCCTAAAATCATACACTAAACCATAGTGTTATTGAATACTCAATATAGTTCTCTTGTAAAAACCAAGCTAATGCTTTACATTATATCAAAATATCATCACCTAAAACATCAAAAGCAGAATCTATACCATAGAACTTATGAACAAGAATAAACTTAAAAACACATTACAATATCCATACCTCTTAATTTAAACCCACATTAAATCATATATACTTCAAAAAATTAGCACAATCCTTATTCATCAAAAATATCATAAACTATTAAATAAATTCAATAAATACAAAAATGAAATAAACATCATCATGGTTTACCTAAATCACTTTTTCATAAAATCACTAAACAATTTCAACATCAACAGTATTATCCCATTTACATCAAAAATGTAAATAATTTCTTTTTCCAAATAAATCATTATTACCTTATTTCTAAATCACTTTTATTGTTTATTGGAACCATTAAATATATATTTTCAAATCCTAACTTAATAAAACAATTATGGAACAATAATTAGAATGTTTTATCATTAGTATGTCTAGAATATCATTGATATAGAACTTATAAAACATAACTATCAAATCATAATACATAAGCACTTAAATACATTTTCTTTAATGATTTTATAAGGATAGGTCCTTCCTTAGTTAAGGCTTTAAATCTTTTATTAGGTAATTGAATCAGGTAATGCCCATGTTCCCCACACATAAGATACTAAACTCTAAATGTTACCTTAGAAAAAACATCATATCCATCCACCAAACTCTTTATTTTTGTTCATAAATTACTTATTTTATGCCCTTCATTTCAACACCAAGAAATTATCATTCCTCTAAGACATTCCCTTGAGTGCTTTTTCCAATATTTTCAATGTGTAGGAACAAAAATATTTTTTCCTCTATGGACTTCATGAAACACCATATTTCTCTTACTTGGTGTGTCAGGAAACTCACCCATTTTGAGATTGTTAATCATATAAAGTGATATAATATTAACCATAATCCTATGTTTTACCATTTTATGTTCAATTTAATTTGGTTTCTTGATAGGGAAATCATTCCATTGTCCATCACATTCAGTGTTGCATGAATATTATTGGTTCCATACATTAAAAAAACCAAATAGTATAGTGTGAGAAAAAATAGTCATACTAATAAATAATTTAATCATAAAAATCATTTAAAGGATATATAAATGATTACACATACTTTTAAATATATGATTTATTATGTTTAGTATATTTCTTCCTTGGTTAGCATCTATAAAATTAATTCATAATGTTTCATTAGGAAAATGTGATTTAACATAATAAGTTCATCTAGGAGTGTCAAAATAGGTGTGTAGTAATGTCACAGTCATTATGCACTAGAAATATGGATGATATATACTAAAGAAAATATTTTCAGACTTATTACTCCATTATGCATATGTTCCAAAACCATATACACTAATATTATCAATATATGGATGTATTTATAGGAAAAATAAATAATCCCTATCATAAAAAACTTGGGGATGTTATCTCATTCTTAAGATTATACCCTAGGTTTCTAATAATTTTTTCATATCCTAAAGTCCAAATATTGAATAAAACCTTAATATGATACCTACTATAGCAACCAAATATTTCATAAAAATGATTTACCTTTTTTTTATACTCAATTTATTACATTATGACCCACACTAGAACAATAAAAGTTTACTATATTTGTAGAATAAATACATAAACATATTATTTAGGTGCATTTTTTATCATCCCTCCTAATTTTCTTCCCACTTTGTACCATTCTTGAAAAATAATACATAAATACTAAATTTATAATATAGGGAGAGTAAACATAAGAAATAGTGATCTTAGACTCTCAGTAAGGTTAAACATGAGTGATATAAATCAATGAATATTGGAAAACATAAAATATGAATAAGGGTATGAGATCATGAAAATAAATTTCAATGTTTGTACCCAATATTTCTTAGTTCCAAAACTATATTCATGACATAAAATAATTTCATTTCAATATACATGAATCATATTAGTAGGGAACCATTATAAATCAATCATGAACCATATGTTTATATTATATGAATAAGAACATTTTATAATATTGTGGAACAATTATAGGTATAGAAACCATTTCATATGTCAAGGGTAACTAATGAGACCATCAAATCATAATAGATCGAGAATCTAAAATTGTTTTTCAGATCGTAATAGAAAATCAATTTCACTAATTTCCCATAGTGGAACAAGGATTACAACATGATTCCTATAGTGGATTAGTAATTACAACATATTTCTCATAGGGTATCAATCACATCAACTCATATCCTAAAATTATATCTTCAGATATAAAAATACCCCAATTAACTAGAGATATATACAATTTCAATCTATAGATCTCATAATGAAAGCCACGCATATATGTTTCATAGGATCATAAAACAATTATTTTATCATCAAATTATAACTAGTTCAAATAAAATAGGTTTTATACACATTTCATAAATTCTTCATAGAAAAACCACTGAAAATAAATGGGTTTCATAAAAATATCATCATCAGAATAATAATTAATCCGTATAAAGTTCAATTATGGTATCATTATATCATATCCCCATTAAATGAAAATTAACATCAAATGTTATCATGCTTAACGAAACTTCTTTGAGAAGACCCTTAGAATATTTCTTGAGGAAAATACCCTTTTCATTTAAAATTCAGTTATTTAAAATCCAAGTATTTATAAAATATTATTGAAAAAAATATTTGTAAAAAAAACATGTAATATTTTTGTGGAATCTGAAAAAAATTGAGTGTTATTTATGACATCAAATTCATTTCATGTGGTATGCGTTAAAAAAATATTCTACTCTCATTTAGGGTAAAAAATTAAAAATACCTCATTCAGAAGATGACAAGAATATTCCATTTAAAATTTTTTATAAAAATTAAAAATGGATTAAAAATCACATTAAAAATAATAATAGAATATTCTAAAATTATTGAAAATAATTTTCAAAATTCGTTCATGTGGAAGTGAAACACTCTTAAACAAACAGTAAAATATAGTGGATTTTCCTTAAAACATTATTTTAGTATGTTGTGTGCTTAAAGTGAGGAAAATTAAAGAAAAATATGTTTCATATAGAAATATCTAGATGCGAAGAAAAATTAAATGGAGTTACAAAATAATTATAAAAAAGAATCCTTAATTGATATTCAAGCATAAACAATCCTGAATAAAACGGGATTGGGATATAAATCAATTACCTCAAGTTTCATCTTGATTATTGCATGTTAAAACATATTATTTAAACAATATATATACTAATTGTAAATCATTTAATGAACCATTATTATATATATTATACCATATATTATTTACTAATTATATATTATCACTCTTTTATTAAAAAAATATTTTATTAAAATAACTATTCTAGGTGATAACAACTTCATTTTTCATGCAAGTTTTGGTTTAGAAATATCTATATTTATATGTTGATCAGTCTTCCATGATATCACTTACTATAATAATGATATGAGTATAATATATTTTCATTATATATTTATATAGATTCATTCATAAAATATAGATATTAAAAATGAATTACACCATTCATTGAGACGGTTGTCTGTACATATGCATGAATGTTATTTTCACTTTTGGATGGATGGAAACAAAGAAAGATAAATAATAATAAACATTTATAAGATAATTATTTTATAAATAATATATTATATATTAATAAAATCTATACATATTACGTTAAATTTAAAACAGAAATGAAAAATATCACATCCCTTTGTCGAGTTGGTAGTACACACGTATGCACGAGAGACATTATCTCCTTCCAAAAGATGTTAAGAAAGTTTATAATGGTTGTTACATAATAACAATAACAATTAGGCTAATTTATGATAATAACATAATTATTACAATATTTATATCATTTTATTGAGGATTTATAAGATGAAATAAAATTTAAAACACTAAATTAAGTGTTACACCTCTTCAAGGAGAAACTTTTTTTTAACTTACACTATAAGCCTTTATTGGATGTAATTTTGGAAATACAAAAATATCTATGATGTGGGGATCTAATATTGGAAGATATTATTATCTTTATTTTCCATGATATAATGATCCATCATTCTCAATAGTGTCGAAGTGTAGGTTTTCTTTTACAAGCGATCGGAGGGGCAGTCTTGGAATTATAGAATGTATTAAATAAATATATATTAATTTGCAAGTAAAAAATTGAAAAAATTGAATTATCTTAGAGATAATATGATTACAAGTACAAATACTCTAATTAAATAAATTTTTTACAAGTTTTGGTTATGTTTTTACCTAAATATCTTAGTTTTAACCCCACCCCACCCCATTGTTAACCCTTTTTACTATTACCGTAATATCAAAGTTATATACTCTTTAAGGGTTAATAATTTTTCAATTAATGGAAAATTGACTAATAAATAGAACATGGATGATATTTTGAGACATATCCCATTTACATGATAAGATATTGGATTTTTTTTTCAATTTTAAATCATTTATTAAAATATTATTATCATAAAATATCATTATTGTCAGTTTTTTGTAAATATATGTAATATTATAAAATTTTATGGGTCTAACTCATGTAAAATTATTCCCAAATGATATGTATTATAATATAAGTAATATTTATATATATAATATGATTATTTAATCAAATTTTTATCATTTTATATGTAATCTAAAAACAGATATTTTGGTTTTACCCATTGGTAAAAAAATTAACGTTAACTATGTTAATGAATGTTTTAATCTTAAAGGGTTATAATATTACTTATAAGATTAATATTCGTTCATGAATTAACAAGGGATAACATTTTAGATCATTTATCATCCTCATTTTTCTATTTTAATATTTTTCTTATATTTATTTTTTATGAAGAATTATTATTTAACATAAAATACTATTATTGGTATTTTAATAACAATTCACATAATTTGACATTAAAAGAAACATGAATATTTATAAATATTAATATAAATCTATCAGACATACATAGTTTGTTATATTTTTTTATAAAATTCATGGTGCACTATAACTCTCTCAAAAAATTACTTTTAGTCTTTTTAAAATCATTTAATATATTTTTTACTATTTTCACAAGCACTAAGTCAGTGGTTCATAAGCATTTAAGGAAATTATCTAATCACCAAAAAATAAAACAAATACCATGATAAAAAATTTATTTGATATTTAAAATAATAATTTAAAACTATATATAATTTATTTAATCCCTATCACAAAATATTGTCGATATTAAAAGAGAGTTCCATTTTTGACTTTATCATTTACTTAAATATTATAAAGGTAAAAATAAATACTAGATGCAAGAAAGGCTATATTTTCAAATTTTTTGATTTTGGAAATAATAAACACATCCAATGAAATTAATTCAACTGGTTTAATGAATTTGATGTCTTACCACATTAGTTTTATCCATAAATAAGCCATATTCTTTTACCATGGTAACAAAGTATAATATGAATACTATTCATATTGATAAAAAATAAAAGGGTCTTATTTACAAAATTTAGAACTCTAGATTTCAAATATTAAATCGATTTTACAAGATTAAATTTCAATAGTTGCATGATATTAATTTATGATAAAAAAAACACAACGTAAAATGGATTTTAAGAAAAATACCTTTTAAGTATAAAAATGTTTTCATACATGACTTATACCTAAAATTGATTCTAGTATAATTAATTTGATTATTAATAATATAACTGATCTAATTCTAGTTTCAAACAACTTTGTAATAAAATATAATTTTGAACATTCTTGAAACAAAAATATAGTTTCTAATAAAAATGGCATTAACTCTATTTACTAGAAAATTAGTCTTTTCAGATAAATCAAAAAAAATTCCCCTTAGTTAATTTTGAATGGATGATTTTAAAAACTGTTACTATTTTTATTAAATAAAATTTATAAAATTATATAGACAAATTATAATATTCAATCAATAAATACCGTTTCTGAAGAAAATGAATTTTGAAAATTAAAACAACTTTACTAAAAATTGATGGTTTACTTCCTAATAATTTTTCAATAAATTTTTAATGATTAAAAAATTGATATATATTTCAAAATCGCATTACGTATTTTACTACCTATTAATATAATTCATATGTATAGTGTTTATAAAATAATAATAGTTCACGGAATTTTAATGTCCAGTGTTGCGTATTGTAAACACTATCGAACATAGTGTTCTTTTAAAACATTAGGGTGTCACAATATGTGTTGGTCAAATCTCATTTTGGTTAGCTATCTTCCACTTCATTTAGAGAAGTGTTATCCCATATTAAACCCATCAGATTGTATGAGATATTTGTCAATAAATGTGTGAACTCTTCTTGAATTCTAGTAGATAGATCCTTCTAATTAATGTTATATTCTTATCTCTCCTTAAAAATATATTATTCCCCCCAAAAAATGTAGTAAAATTTTTTATAGGAAAATCTTACTTAGGATACAATAGTGTATTGTTATTCTACCCTAGTACTTAATTGATATTTTCTCTAGAAGATGATTTAGAATTAATATATTACTGAACGATATTTGTTAATTTATAAAAAAATGATTATTGAACTCTTGTAAAATAAATGAAAGTAAACTAATTATTTGAGAAGGATTAGAGTTAATGGGAATGGAATGAATAGAATACTTCTTATAAGCAATGGAACCTCCTTTAATTAGCATCATATATCCCCTACGAGGAATTTGATACCCACATATTTTGTAAAATCATATCCTAACTATGTTAATCATGCATATTAGATCACACTCGATCAAATAAGTGTTCTAGATCACACCATCTAGTAAACATACATGTTTTCTAGATTAGAACATATCTGAGTGATATTTGATATCATACTGGTTTAAAGAACTATGTAAAATCAAAGGATATACCCATTAGACATTAAACCAAAAATGGAACAACCTATCAAACCATCATGAAACATAAAGGCACCAATAAAAACATATCATTGAAATGTAATTTGAAGTGCAAAGTTATGCATGACAACCACCACTTGTGTAATCAAACATGTGTGAATGAATCGTATGATTCACCATACCCTAATAGATTTTAATACCATACATTATCATTTAAAGTATGGAAAAATTTATTCCCCATTATAAATGAGAACCCACTTCAACCCACTTTCTGATGAGGTATTGTAAAATTCTTACCTATTTAAAAATAAAAAAAATACTTTTATATATTTATATAACTCTAAAATTTCAATAATTCCCCACAATTTAAAAAGATTCAAAAATAACTTATCAAAATCATACATCATACTCTCTTAGAATGGGCTTGCAGAAATAAAAACATCCTATAATATTAATATTTATATATAAGATGTAAATAAATTCTTAATATAGAAATATGTGAACATTTTCCCGAACATGTAACACTTCTAATTATATGGATTTATCTAATAAAATTCAAATAAATTATTCCGTTATTTTTGTAATTATATACATCATTATAGCCAAGTGTCACTCATGATTTAATGAATTCTTAAGATCCAAATTCATAAACTCTTTAGATTAGACACACTCTTACACTCAAATATGTGAACCGAAAAATATTCTAATAATTCAACAATTATTTAATTTCAATGTTTATTTAATTGTTTTAAAATATCCTTCCTCCTCTCATGGGAATAGAATATCATTTTCCAAATATGTGATATACCTTTAGTGTTTCCTTTAGAAATATAACATAATATTCTATATTAATCTTGTATAATAAAATTTATCACATGTTAATTTTTAGCCCCATTTATAGTGATATTTTGACAAACAATTTAATCCCATTTTCAAGGAATTTTTCAACACTAACTCCATTAAAAGTCTTTTTTTAGTTGATATCCCAAATTAGGGATCGATGTAAAAATATATATAGTTTGGATACCATATTATATCAACATCCTCATGTATATATGTTTAAGACAAATGTGTTTCAATTTTTTTTATAACTATTTTCATATACATTACCAAACATTTCTTTACTATAATAATATAGATATATATGAGATATAGGTATAGGAAAGAATGTTATATTTGATAAAATATATATAATCCTTTACAATTCATTTCAAGTAGCTGGAAAAGAAACAAACTCATAATCGATTGTGGATTCTATTATAAAAGTTTATTTCTTTGATACTAAAGAGATTACACCACCTCCAAATGTAAAAAACTCAATACTCGTAGAAGAGTGACCCTCTGTATTTGTAATATAACATAAATAATAAAATCATTTCAACACCCACAGTTTTCTACTGTTATATATACAATAATTCATAGTAACCTGTAGATACATTAGAAATCTTTTCATTGTATCCCATTCTACACAGCCCTAATTTCTTTGATTCATGCTCAACATTCCAATAGCATACACAATATGAGGTCTTGTAATAGATAATATATACATGATACAATTAAGAAACCTTACATATTCTAGTAGAAAAACTTCCCAATAAGGATTTTGTAGTTTCCATCTCCCAAAAACATATAGGGTAAAAATTTATGAATAATTAGATCAATAAAAACCTCTTTTATAATATTTCAATATAATGAAATTTAGAAAGAAGAATAAAATTCTTATTCCTAAATATTTGGATCTTCAATATTTTATTTTCTTTAAAAAATATTTCATATAATGTTTTCTTGAAAAAAATATACTTATCATTATTTTCATTATTTATATCATTTCCCAAAATTAACATGTCATTTGAAATTAAGCAAATAATATCACCATAATTTTTCTAGAATTTACTGTAAACACATTTATTATCATGATTAACTATAAAACCATTCAATTAAAATACATTGTTAAATTGATCATTCCATTTTTTTCAAGATTATTTTAAACCGTATTGGGATCAGACCCATTTGAATAAAGAAAAGCTTCTCTTATATAGGTACCAAGAATCCATCTCATGGTTCCGTATATATTTATACATATAACTCACCATTTTTAGGTATTCTTTAACATTCATTTGATAAATTTATAAATTATAAATAGAATCTAAAATGATAATAATTCCTATTAAAGTGGTCATATCTTTAAGAGTATAAGTATCCAAATAATTGTTCATTCCTTTTCAATAATCTTATTAGCTACCATTATATACATATATTTTTCTATTATACCACAAACTTTTAAATTTATTTTAAATACCATATTACAACCTATCTGTTGTGGATCTTGATAAATATTATCTAGTATACAATAATGTTCCTTAACAATAGATCTCATTTAATAATTTATAGTTTATTTACAAATAGATGCATCAGATGGTGATATAGCTTCTGTTAAATTTTTTGAGTCAAACACTATAATAATAAAAATCAGAGTTTGTCGAATAATACAATAATTATTTCCTTCCAATTGGTGTATATAGATATCAAATACATATATACTATTTTTTGAAGTTATTTACTTATATGAACTACCTTGATTGTACCTTGTGGAGATACTCTTCTATTTGATCTAAATTCTTATATTTGGACTTGCTTAAGTAATGAGGTATAGCTACATTCATCAAATATGTAATATTTTGATTGAATATCTATGTTAACAAATACTAAATAATTTTTCTATATAACTTTAAATATATAACATTTTTAATGATTTAAAAATTTGGATAATAATATATCATTTCCTCTTTTACCTAATTTTTCCTTTTTATGTTTAGGTACTCTTATAACTGAATGACCAACCCAAATCATTAAATAATTTATGTTTAGTTTCCTATTATTTCACAATTCATATGGAATCATAGACATTTCTTTTATTGTATATATATTTAGGATTTTTCATGTAGTAAATAATTCTAATCCCAATAAATGTTATTGGGAGACTTGAGATATACATCATGTAATTAACCATTTTCATAAATGATCTATTATTTACCTTAACTACACAATTTTTTATGTTGTATAGGTATTTTTCACTTCACGTTAGATCCTTGGGGATGAAAAATATATAGGAATATAATATTCTACAACCCTATTATATCTTATTCATTTAATTATTAGTATTTTTAACCTCATTTTTATATATACTAAATTTATCTATAACATTAAATTGTGAACGTAATTGATTAACCAAATAAATAAAAAACAATCATTAATTAAAGTGAATTTTTTTATTACATATAATGGGAGTAGAATAAAAATCACATGCATAACTATGTATTTATTATAATTAATTACTTTTCATTTATAAAGTTTGAAATGGCCTCCTAAATATTTTATTTTTCAGGAATGGTTCACATTTATTTTCATTTTTATCCATGCTAGGTAATAATTCTATATTTGACATGTCATGTATTTTCTTATAATTTATATGATCTAAATGATTATTACATAGATCAAAAGACTATATAAAGTAAATAGAATAAACATTTATATTTAATTTAAATAATCCAATATATAATTGAACCTTTCCAATAATGATACCACCCATGGAAATAACATTTATATCTACTTCAAATAAAATATTAAACCGATGATTTTTTTACAAGTTCTATAAAACTATGTTCCTATGAAATTTTTTAACATAAAAGATATAAATTAACAAAATGATCTTTATCAATGTAAACTCAATATTGGTCACACCCTTCCCATTTATGTTTATTATTGAAGAGTTCCCCATGTAGATCGATGTCCCATATTTGATCTATTTTATCCTCTTTAATTGTGATTTTTTATTTCACACATTTCACATAGTGCTAAAAATAATCTTCCTAGAGGAGTTATATTTAAGCATATGATTATCAAATATCATGGAAAAAAAGTTATCATTTAGAGTGTAATACACAAATTTCCTATTATGAATACAATATCCCCATTTAATATTTCTTAGATTTCCAAAGATGTATCCCTCAGATTTAATTTTCATGATTTTTATCATCCCTTTTGGAGGGTGGTTGGGATGATTTTTCCCATTTTGAGTTCCTATATGGATATACTCTCCATGGAAACCAATATAATTAATACACCATAATTGATGATTTATTATATAAATACACACATAATAAAAACATAGAAGATCTAAATGCTTAGTGTATTTTTATAATTATATAAATAAAATAATTACATATAACAAGGATATGACCATAATATTAAAAACTCGTTAAATGATCATCAAATCTGCTGATATTCTAATACTTTATTGGATAACCTAGGGGTTCACATAAGAAAATGATGAGATATAAATATTCTTTGGGGAATAAAAAATCATAGAAAAATGTGAATTAGTAATGTTAGTCAAGAGGCATGACATGATGACATAGAATGATGAGAATCAAAATCATGAACATTGAAGCATGGTATAAGATAACAACATCAAGGAAATATAAGGAAATGGGAAATAATATAAAACATAGAATCATAAGAATAATTCAAGGCTATCCACTAAGATAATATAACATAGTGTGCATATGATAACCTCTTATACACCATACATGGTATCTCATGAGATAACAATATAACCTAATTAATTTAAGGGAAATATAAATCTAGGTCCACCAATCGTATTAATATCATGTACGTGAAATTTTGGGCCACATTGATCATACAACATAAGTGAATATTTCTCAAATCTAATCCCACAATTATGTATTGATGGTAAAATACATTTAATTCCCAAATAAATGAAGGATATTTACATCTATTTGAATACACTTGATTGGAAATGAGGCTACGTATTCACAACACAAATGTTTGACAGGGAAAATCACAGGAAATTTTGGTATCATAACAGGTGTACATAATGATTAAAAGTGGGGTTTAATAAGATAAAAAGGTTCTATCTCATTACATTAATATAAAAAATATAGTAATAGAGACATGTAAAAACACATTCCAGCATGAAAAATTGGAAATGAAATGGTATAACAACCTGAAAGTTCTTGAATAAAGAGGAGGAGATAATTTGATAATTTGGAATAATAATGGATTAGAAAAAGTTTATAATTAGAGTGTATAAATGATATATCAATTATAGAACATCAATTTGAAAGGGAAGGGTTGTTAATAATGACATTAAAACGTAATCAATTGAGCTGAAAAATGCTAAATATAAATAAGGTGATTAAATGGAGAAGAAGATAAAGAGATCCCTAACCTTAAGAGGGAGCTTCTAAAATATTGGGAAAAGCATCATAAGATCTTGGAAACAACTTGGAAGGAATTTAGAGAGTTATAGGGAGATAAAATAAATTGGTTTTTTTATTGAAGAATTGTGGGAGGATATGTGGTATTTATAGTAAAAAATAGGGTAATTCTTCATTAATTTCTAAAAATAGGTTTTGAAGTCTATATGATAAAATATAAAAAACCAAAATACATCCCACGGTTTTTTCCAAATAGAATTGTTTTTAATGTTTTATAACTCAAATAATTGAACTAAATAAAATAATATACTTGATAATATGGAATTTATTCTTGTTTATAAACAATTGATTTTAATAACATAAAATATAATATCTATTTTGGAGGATTCATTTAGGGTTTATAAAATAAATTAAATAAGTATAAAAATAAATTATTTTAAATGATTAAAATATATTCAGTTGTGGATATAATTTATGGAATTTATTACATAACTTTTGGGTTATTATGATGTCATAATACAGACCGTACTTGTATACAATATTTAGTTTTAACCAAAAAATTGGAATTCCATAGAAAAATACAAAACAAAATTCTAATGGATAATTTTAAATTGTTTATTCCCAATATAAAATTTATTTTATCAAAATAATTTCTAAAATATCATCATTTTACGTTTTAAATAAATATATCTATTTACTTGAAATACAAGTTTTTATGATATTAACCACTTTTAGTCCCTTATAAAAATTACATTGGATGTAATTACAATGTATTATCATTTATAATTATATAATTATCAAATGATGTGAATATTTTACTGAAATATTAAATATTTCAAATATTCTAGAATTTATCAAATGAGTTTCTTAATCAAGACTATATAATTCCAAAAAATACTATTTTGATTTCTCAATGTCGAAAAAAAAATTTGTTATATAAATTATATATTCAATGATAATGTAATAATAAAAATGGTTATATATATATATAATCATTATTTATTTGAAAATAATATAAATAAATTTTTATTCATAAGGTCCACATACATAACCAGTTATTTCCCTAGCGCACTCCCTAAGGGTCAAGATTTTGAGGGTGGGGAATTCAGGGGGTAATTCACTAAGAATTGTTTGGTCCTTAATCTTGTTCAAACATAACTTCCCTTATAAATAGTTTATTTTATGATTTATATATATAATTTCTACTGGGGATTATTTCATGGAAAATCCCTGTGATTTAATCTCCCTATAATGTTCTGATCAATGGGTTTCATAGGGTATGATCCTACTAGTCAAGGGAATCTATCCTACCATCTATGAAAATTAGAATTCATCATAATATTTAACATAAACTAATATTATTAGTAACTGGAAAATATTTATATTGTCAGTAGTTAATATTCTGAATAGTCTTTTAAATTTGGAAGGCTAATTGGTCCAAAATAACCAAATCAAAGCATGTGATTTATATAAATTCATTACTTAATATTGTATTTATTAATTAAAAATGTAATTTTTTTATAAAAGATAGGTTCTCTATATTCTCCCCCCCAAAGAATTTTCAACATTGAAATTCTATTTCATACACTAAAATATATGAGGGTACATCAGTTTCATCTCCACTTCTAGTTCCCAAGTTTATTCATCAACTTGTGGATCCTCCTTACCACTTTAACTAGGTGAGTCATATTGTTTCACAGGACTTTGACCCTAATATCTATGTTCTTCACCTAATAATACTCATATGAAGGATCATTACCCTTGGGTACCACCTATAGATTTAGTACATGTGGGCGTTATGGTATGTACTTCCTCAATTAAGATATATAGAACACATTATGTAATTGAGATAGGTTTGAAGGGACTGAAATTTGATGGGCCATAGATCTGATGGAATTAGGGATCTCAAAGGGGTTGATGTATCTTGGAATAATCTTTCCCTACTTCCCAAATATCAGTAATTTCTTCCATGGGGAAATATAAAGGAACACATTTACTCTGACCTCACACTCCAAGTAAAATTGACATTTATCATTATAGCTTTCATGTTGACTTTATGAATATTTCATATAAAGGTTAATGGTTTGAACCTTCTTTTATATTTATTTTATAATATCAGGTCCCATAAACTTCCACTCTAAAAAATTATCCCTACATGTTGGATTCCAACACCTTTCCCATATATATCTTTATAAGGTGCCGTTTAAGTGCTAGAATGGAAACTATTGTTATATAAGAACTCCACCAGATGATAATATTAATCCCAAAATCCTTGTAAATACATTATGAAAGATCTCAATATATCTTATAGAGTTTGAATGGTTCTCTCATACTTACCATCAATCTAAGGGTGAGAAGAAGTACAAAAATGGAACTCTATATCCAATTATTGTTGAAGACATATCCAAAACCTTGAGGTAAATCTCAAATATCAATTAGATACATTTAATAGTATCACTCTATGTAGTCTTACTAATTCCATTATATATATATATATATATATTACATGTTCATGTGAGAAATAATTCTTAATATAAAAGAAATTTATTCACTTTGTAATGTGATCAACTACTAAAAAAATTGTGTTATTTCCTTTGTATGTAATGGGGTGTCCTATGATGAAACTTATAGCTATGTTCTCTAATTTCAACACATGTTTGTGAAAAAGTTGCATCATACCCTAATAATTATTTTATTCATCTTTGACCTATTTATTACCAAGCATCGAGATATAAATTCTAAAATATCTCACATCATGTTATCCCACCATAATATTTTAGTCATATCTCTTTAAATTATTGTGCTTCAAAGATAATTATATAAGAATAAGCTATTTTCATCATCAAGAAGTTCCTTCTTAAAAATATGGTTTTTATGGGGCACATATCCGGGTTCTAAACCTTATAAATATATCTTCAAAAAAGTTATACTCTATATTTTCAAAACATTTTTCTGTTACACTTCATCATATTTTTGGGCCTACTTGATCCTCTAAATAATGGATGGTTGATAATTTATCATAGAAAATTTTGGTATATATTCTTTTATTATTCCCATGTGAATCCTTTTCAAGTCCAATAATATTGGATACATAATAATCCTCATCAATGATATGTTTGGAAGATCCTTTCTACTCAGAGCATCTACCACTTTTTTCTCCTTCTTAGACAGTAATATATCCAAAAATCGTAATTGATTATCAGTTATAACCACATTCATTGGTTCATATTGATCTCCTATTGTGTGATTATAAACTCGGGTCTTTTATGATCCATATATATTCTTCACATCTCTCCATAGATATTATGTAAAAAATATTCAACAAAATGATCAATACATCCAATTTAAGATCATGTGTTGGGTAGTTATTCTCATGGATATTTAATTTGTGGGAGGCATGGGATATCACTTTTTCATCTTTCATGAGTATAAAACCCAATTCCTATTTAGAAGCATTGTTTTAGATAATATATCCATCCACACGAGTTAGTGATGTGAGTATAGTTTTAGTGATTAGTGCCTTCTTTAACACATTAAAGGTCTCTTCACATTCCTCATTCATAAAAAAAATATCCCCACATATGTGTTATCATGGTTAGTTGGATTAAAAATCAAGTGATGTTCTTCAAAAATCAGTGATAGTAATCAGTTTATACATGTAAATCACCGCTCATTATCACATATTTTAGTTAGGTAAATCCTTTAATTACCTCTATTTTTGAATGATCAACAGATATCCATTTGATAGTTATAAGATTCCTTAGGAATGTTTCTTGTTCCATCCAAAACTCACCTTTAATATACTTCACATACAATACAAACTTTCCTTTAACATGTTCTTTTGTACATGGTTCAAATTCACCACATATTCTTCCTTTTTGTTGGAAAATAAAAATATTCGCTACAAAGAATACCCCAATTTTATTAATTAAATCCCTAAATAATTTCTTCCTTACGTCCATGAAGATTTATGGTGCAGTTTTTGAGTCCCAATGTAATCATTATTAACCCATTTCTCTTAACCTTGTACACAAAACAGTCTTTGGAATATCCTCCTTCAACACCTTTACTTGATAATATCTTCAATGAAGATCAGTTTTAGAGAAACATTGGACTCCACATTTATGATCAAACAAGTCATAAATCCATAGAAGATGACACTATTTCTTCATATTGATCTTTTCTAGCTCGTGATGATCAATGAAAATGCACATTGACCAATCCTTATTCTTGATGAAGAAGAATGAAACACCAAATGCTAAAGCACATAGGCATAAAAATGAACTATCTAGATTCTTCTACAATTTCTTGTTTATTTTTTAAGTTCAATAGTGACTAATCAATAGTTATTCATGGATATTTGCAAGTCTCCTGGTATAATCATTATTGAGAAATCAACCTCATGGCTTAGAGGAAGACCGTGAAATTATTTTGGAAAAACATCATCATATTCCCATAAAATGGGAATATCATGAAGAATTATATTTTCCTTAGTATCAATCATTTCATCAAGATATACATTCTCAAAGGGTAACACTATCCCTGATTAAGATGATGACACTAAAGTAGATTCATTCTCCTCCACACACTTATACAAAATTAGTTAGTGATTCATGATATGGAGGGTTATAATCTTTTACGGAAAATTTATGTTGAATTTATATAATAAAATTAAATCAATTCATAGAATTGCATAAAATTCCACTAAAGGGAGTATCACAGGGATCAAATGGAAATTCCACTAACCAATGTGGATTGGGGACAAGTTATATAATTGAGAAGTAATAGCTACCCCAAATTAGGTTTTCACATATATATCAGATATTATGTTTTAGTGGGGTATTTTAATAGTTATATAACACTTTTTTGATATCAAATAATGTATAAAACCATGGACTATAAGTATTCCTTTCATTATTTTATTTTGGTTATAATAATTTACAGCATCCAAAAATAGACATAGGGATGAGAATTTTCAAAATATTAAACACATAAAAAGGAGATTCTAAAAATGGAAGGGATAACTCATTAATGAAATGTTATCTATAACCTATGATTTTATAGTTTTCAATCTAAGTTACCAATTTTTTTTCCTAAAATAATATTTTGCAGGAATATTTTTATTCCCTTCAAAAAATGTTCATATGGATCTTGTGGATTTACCAAATCATATCCCTTGTGAATGTAAAACCACATGTGAAGTAAGGACACTTTTTTATTTTCATTGGGCGATGATATTTTCAAATCCCAATGCTCCCATTTTGGGGTTTTTAACCCTAGGTACAACAATTCCAGAGACATATCTACATGTAGTATCCAGACAGTTATTTGATTTCTTGGAAACAACTGACTATAATTTTTACAAAAATTGGATGTTTTTCAACATTTAGTGATATCCATATAGCTTTCGCGATGGATTTATAATCCCAATTCCAAAAAATAGCAACACTTTTCTCGAACAACAAAAGTGATAACCCATATCATTAATACATCTTATTTAATGATTTATTATAGAAAGACACACATAATAAAAAATCATAATATCAAAATTCCTATAATCTTTAGGTAATTAGATATATATCAAAATAACTAGAAACAAAGATATATCCACATTAATAAAAACTCCATAAATTCACTTTAAATCCATTGATCCTCTAATATTGAATGGGATGTCATGATGGCGTGAACAAGAAAGCAATGAGATATAAAGCTTGGTAAGGTAATAAATATATCATAACATAAGGTAAAGTAGAAAATTTGAGTCAAGAGGTATAACATGATGACATATAATGGTTTTAATCCTAATCATGAGTATTGAAGCATGGACTAAGATGATAACATTAAGGAAACATAAGGAATGATAAATAACAAAAAAACATGACATCATAATCGTAAGTCAATGCTAGTAGTTGATATATCATAACATCATGTTCTTATGATAACCTCTCTTGCACCATACCAAGTATCTCTTGATATAATAATATTACCTAATTCATTATAGAGTAAGATAATTCCATTCCCACCCACCACATTCATATCATGTGCATGAAATGTTTTTCCACATAGATCATACAACATAAGAGTTAATTTCAACACATTTAATCCCAAGATTAAGAAGTGTGGGATGAAGACATGGAAGATCCTAATTAATGAAGTATATGTGAATACCCTTGAGATTAAATGTTTATGAGTGTTCACTAAAAATATTAATGGAAAGGAAAAATCATAGGATATTTTCATCAGTATAACTTTTGTACATAAAAATTCATTGAGGGGTTTAATGAGAGAAAATGGTGTTCTATCGTTACTTTGATATTATGTTTATAGTAAAAGGTATGTGTAAAAACACATTACAATAAGAATAATTGGAAATAAAATGCCTTAATATAATGAATATTCTTGAATAAAGATAAGGATTAGAGAATATCTTACTTCAACATAGTAATAGTTAGGTAAAATTTATAAAGAGAAGGTATAAATTATCTCTATGTTATATAACATCAATTTTTTAGTAAATATATATTTATAAATACATAAAAACACAACCAATTTTTATTCAAGTGGAATAATACAAATAAGGTACTTTAATGAAGATGAATGGAGAGAGAGATCCCTTACCTTGAGAGAGCACTTCTATTAGAATGGGAGGAACTTCTTAAAATCATGGAAACACCTTGGAGAGATTTGTAAAGGGATAGGGAGAGGAAATTACTTCCTAATTGATTTTGAGTAAAAAGTAGAGGTATGATTTTTGATTATTTATATAAAATTAGAGGGTATTTATATATTAATTTCTATCCATTAGTTTTCTATATAATATGATAAAATAAAAAACACCAAAAACCTTCCCATTTTTACCATAGTATTTTAAAAAAAGGTTTTTTCAATATTTTATAATACTAATAACAAAAATCCATAATAAATAACCATGGTGATGTGTAAGTGAGTCATGTTTAAAATGAATTGATTTTAAAACCTTAAAATATAATACTGTTTTTTGAAGATTTTCTCAGGGTTTATAAAATTAGTCAAAAAACTTGAAAAATAAATTATTTTAAAGGATTAATATATATTTAGTTTTTTATTCTTTTTATGGAGTTTGTTACATCACTTTTGGGTTATAATGATGTTAAAATATAGACCATAGAATTATATTGTATTTAATGTCTACCCAAATAGTTGACTATCTAGAAAAATTATAAAAAAGTCACCATTTTATAATTTAGAAATAAATATCTCTAAAATAATAATTACTTTCACAAAATAATTTCCCAAATGTTAGGATTATAACTTTTAAATAAAAATAAATTTCTATTGTAAACTAATAATTTTTATTATATTAACCACTTTCAGTCCCTTATTAAATTTATATTTCACTTCATTAAATTATATTATCATTTTAATTTAAAAAATTATTAACTATTATGAATAATTTATTAAAATATTATTTAATTCAAAAATTCATCAATTTTTTTAAAGACTATGATTATTGAATCTAAATATATCCTAAAAATAAAATTTTGGTTTCATCTTGTCACAATATACTTTTTAATAAATAAATTATATAATCATTCATAAAGTAATAATAAATAATGATAAATATAATCATTATTTAATAAAAAATAAAATATAAAAAATATTGTTACTGGGGTCTAGATTCATAGCCCATTATTACATCATCATACACCCTAAGGTAATGGTATGAAATATTGTGGATTTCTTGGGGTGGTTTATAAAATATGGTTTGGGATGTAATCTTGATAGGCTTTAACTTCTCACAAAACTGGTTTGATTCATATTACAGTTGTTGAATTTCATCTTGATCGTGGTCATGGTCAAAGACCAATAATGTTATATCCCTCAGAATATTTAATAAAAGGGTTTCATAGGGTATGGTCTTACTATTTAAGGCCATCATATATTATCATTATACATTATCATAACCCTTAATATATGCTAATATTAGCTGTCACTATATGATGGATACTAATAAGTATATTTCATGCATATATTTTTTTTTTTAATGTATTGATCTATATGTTTAAATGATGAAACTTTTCAATTTTGGATCTTTTTGAATTTTATTTTGATTTTTGTAAGGAAATGATTAATTTATAAAAATGAACTGAAAAGTGGTGAATAATGGAGCTAAAATACAATTAATGCCTCAAGTGATGTGAAGTAGTGAAACATTGTATTTTTGAGGTTAAATAAAAGTTGGAAAACTAAGAGCACAACATTTACAAAATGTGTAATGCAATTAGACATTGTGACTTCATTAGAAGAAGTTGAACCGCCTAAACAAGTTGTGACAATATTTCACACTATGAAAGGAAATTACACATCATGTATTCTCATTACAGGACATGAATTTTTTAGAGATATTTTTTTGGAGGAATTATGCTAGAATTCGTGATTCCTTCGAATTAAAGGACTATACGATGTGGAAACACATTTCATTTAGTGTAAATTGTCTTCACAGGATTCAACATTCCATAGTCACTATATCTTCAATTGTTTACAAATTCTTCAACATGGGACCCTCCTTGAACCACCTTTGGTAAAGTTATTAATAATTCTCATCAATACTGGAGACCCTTTAGTGATTATAATAGTAGAGCTACCCAACTTCTATTTAAGATATTTAGATCGATATGTGATGGAGAAAAAATCAAAGAGTGATACATTGTGCCCTACCAGAGTTCTTTATTCCTTTTCATTATGAATTATTGTTCTTTTCACCTTCCAAATTATTCTCTCATCACAAGGATGATGGGTAAACCCACCTTGTTCTAGGGTAATGTAATCAAATGGGGAATGTGGGATAGATTGATTTCATTTTATTATTCTTGTATTGGGTTTTCCATAATTTGTTTTTTAAATTATAATCCCTTTATTTTACTTTTATCATGAACATTGATAATTTAATTAAAAACGAACATTAAAACTACACAACTGAAGACCCTAAAGAAGTCATGACCATTTTCAACATTAGGTGAAATCATGTTTAAATACGGTGTAAAAAAAAACTTGATTCTCCAACACCCAAAATTCCTGGAATAATGAAAATAATTTATTTTTGTGTTAAGTAAAATATACCATGAATGTTGGATATTCCTTGTCTTGACTCCAACACCAATCATGAATTAATCAACCTATTTTATTAAATACAATTATAACTGAACTGTAATATTACAAAACCCCAGAGTGATTTAAAAATATGTTTTCAAAATAACCAGTCAATTTACTTTCATCTTTTTCATTCTCAAAACCAATAAAATCAAACTTTTCTCATGTTTTTCTTCAATTTAATAAAATTAAATCTTTTTTAATTATAATAAAACTAATCTGAAAATCATTGTGGATCAATCTCGACCTATATATTTACTAAATTATTATTAATTTGTTAGTATAGTTTGAGTTTTTATAAATAAAAATTTCCATCAACCCATTGGGAATTAACGATTCCCTTTGGTACTATAAAACTAGTTCCATTTTTTAGGAAAGTAAAAAGATTGTTTTTATTTTCTTAATATTTAATTTTTAATTTTATTTATTTATTAAAAAATTTATATATTTATTCTAGGTATACACATGCTATAAATTTCATATTTTTAATTCATAATTTACAAACATCACACAAGTGAAAAATTAAAAGAAATCATTGAGTTTTATTTCTAGATAGAGGAAATTTTTAGAGAGAATAGAACCAAAACCATGGTTTTTATTGAGAAAATCCAATATATCGAGTTTATTCAAAGAGATCAAGGGTTGAAGATGCTCACAGAGTAAGAGTTGTCATCATACATAGGATTATAACCACGAATCCTAGAACCCACATTACTGTGAACCACATCGTGATCAATCCGCAATCATTTAAATGATCGAAAATAGTGTGAAATTAACTAAACTTCCAGATGTTGATCCAAAAGAACATTTGGGAAGATTTATTTAGATCTGTGATACATTCCAATTCAAGAACATCTCAAGATATTGGGAGAGATTCTGTATCTTACAATTTTCATTATGTGAGTGAGCTCAATATTGGATTCAAATTCAACCCGGTAACTCCATCACTACATGGGAAGGGATTTCCAAGAACATCCTCACCTGTTTATTTCCACCTTCTATGTCAACAGATATAGAGGTAAACATTTTTAATGTTTTTCAATTTGATGATAAATCACTATATTCTTCATTGGAAAACTATAGAGATATGTCTCGAAAATTCCCTCATCATGGAATAGATATATGGATACTTATCCAAACATTCTATAAGGGTTTATAGTAGGTAAATAGGTAAATTATTTATGCTTATACTAGAGGACAAATTTGTAAATAAGTCTCCTGAAGTGAGCTACAACATACTGGTAGAAATGGAGAGCAATAGTTTCTAATGATAATGTGTAAAAACACCCCAAAAAGGTGTTAATATAGTCAACAACAATGACTGGATGGCGACACAGATGGAGTCATTAACCAAGATGATGGAAATCATGATGGGATAGCAGAAAACCCCACATGTTATGCATATAGAAAATTCCAATTATGCTTATTAAAATTGTGGTAATCAATTTTAGAGTTTGAGACCACCACAGCAACAACAAAAAGGACAAGTATTTCAATAAATAACACAAGGGTTCCAACAACAAGGACCCCAAGTGCCCACAATGAAGAGGCATTTCCATAAATTGAAAGAGACACTCAAAACATTCATGACCATTTTAGGGGCAGTAATTATGGAAATAAAATAAGAAGCATCATAAACAAATCCTCATTAACTAAACTTGAGCATCATGTTGGCCGAATTACTAATAAACTTATAGGGAGACCTAGAGGAACACTGCAAAGATTCCATAAAGTAAACGAATGTGGAGATTTGAAATTTATATAACATATAAGTTGGAAGAAAACGAAAATAAGTGGTATATAATTTTTAAGACAACAACCAATAAAATCAAGGGACAAATAAACTAATAAGGAACAATTCGTTGAAGAAGAATAAGATGAATAACCACCTTAGAACAAGACAAAAATAACTTTTCCAGAATCTATTATTAAGGTAAAGAACAACATGAATAAAATTATGTTTCATTAAGACATAAAAAAATTTAATATTAATATACCATTTATAGAAGATCTCTAGAACATTCCAATAAATTAAAAAATAATGAAAGAGCTGGTAACCAACAAGAAGAATATTGAAAATATTGGCACTATTATACCCACATGGGATTATTCGATTGTGGTATCTAATGACCTACCTAAGAAGTAAACTGATCCAGGTAGATTTTCAATTCCAATATTTATCATAACAAACAAATTTATAAAATCATTATGTTACTTAAATTCAACTGTGAATATCATGTCATATGCAACATTCATGATTTTCGGACTAGAAGGTTGAAAGCCCAAAAGAGTTTTAATCCAATTAGAATAGTTAATAGTAATGAATCTAAAGGAATCATTGAGGACATCCTGATTAGATTCAACATATTCTTCTTCCCTATCAACATCCTAGAGTTGGATATGGAAGAGGAGATAAATCCAATCATTTTGGGAAGACCATTTTTAGCCATACGGAATGCACTGATTGGTTTTCAAAATCCTGAACTTTGTTTGAGAGTTTGTAGTGATCATGTAGGTTTTAACTTCCATTGAGCAATGAAAAAAAATGATGTTCAATAGAATAATGATTTTGAAATAGATGAAGCACCCAAAGTTGAGGGTGACTTAGAGATTGAATAGTTTGATGATATAGATGATGTTGTGAAAGAGGATTATGATCTGAAAAAGAAAGAGAAGCTAGTGAAAAAGTTTACTGACGCCAGTATAGTGACTAACTCAACTACATATAAGAAAGGACCAAAAGTATTGATGTTACATGAACTTTCATTTAGTTCATCAGGATTGTGGAAGAAATTTTGGGTTGTTCCAATGGAGATCAAACATGTACTATCATCAAGAAGAATTAAGTTGTTCAGAGAAGAAGGATAGGGGCCATCCTATGTCGATAAGATAAAACTGAGACCATTTATGGACCGTGAAGATGTAAAAAACTTTTAATTATCAATCATGTGACCTGAATCCATATTAGGTAAGTTCAATCCAATGACGTTAAACAAAATCACTTCCAAGAGGCAACTTGAGTATTGTTTTTATTTTCTATTTTTATGGAGTGCATGATTTCATTCTAAATTTTTCAAAATTTATTAATAATGGCATGTTCTGTCACCTTTATATTTTAAATTTATAGAAACATCATGCATAAAGGAAATGGAAATAAGAAGTAATAGAATGAAGATGAAGCAACATTACACATCGTGATGGGAAATTACACATTGTGAATATTCTATAGGCAGAACATTTACATCAATAACCGAAGAAAAATTGAAAAGGGAGTAAAAGATTCAATTCTTTATTTTTAGAATATATTCCTCACATTTAATTAGAATCTTCAATTTCTAATTTCATGCCCCCACGTTTTATTCTTTTGTCAATCAATTGAACTAGGAGTCATAAAACTTCTTAGGAAAATTATCATTTCCTAGGTTTAAATTTCATTGTTTATAAATTTAAATGATTAAAATGGTAAAAATAATCAGGATGGATAATCATGTGGATTCAAATTTTAGAAATCGTGATTTATGAGAGAATTTTGATCATTCTAAATGAAAATTTTTGGAGATTTATCCATGATTTGAATATCTGATAGTTTCATTCATTGATTTAATAATTTGTATCAATTTTCATGAGTGATTTTCCCAACCATTCATCTCATTCCTGAGACATCCACTGAGCCAATTTTTTCCAAATTATTTATATAGTATATATAATGATAAACCCATTTATTTTTTCTTATAGAACATTATTTTCATCTTATCAAAACTATGAATGAACAGTGTAAATTTTAATATGATTGAGTTAATCTATTTTTTATCCCTTTATACTAAAATGAAGGTTACATTGATCCATTTTAAACCTATATAATCCATGAAGAACCTTGGTAGTAAATGAGCCATGTTACAAGCCTATGTATCCATTCATACCTTCCCAAAAATATTTTTGGTGATTATAAAACATATTAGTGGGGTAAATAGAAATTTGAGTAAGGAATGTATAATTTTTAATGGATATGTGTGGGGGGATTTCCTAAGATTTTGGGAAGGAAAATTCATTTTATTAATTTCACACCCTCTTAAAAATAAAAAAAATGGGATTTTTTCTAGGTAAATTTAAAAATCACTATTTACATGACCAGTGATATTGATATAAATATTCCATATTATATAATGAGGATATTATTAGGGGTTTGGTGTTGGATGTGAGAATTTTCCATAGAATAGTTTTCTAAAAAGAAAAGAACAAAAAAAGAGGTTGTTTTATTTATTGAATTTCATCTCATTACAAGCCTACTCTGATATATTGGGGGGAAAAGGATATGTTCATTGAGATATTTTTTATTATAATGAAAATTAATATATATTTCAACCTTATTTTTTAGCCTAACATGACTTAAATCTTTTACAAACCATCCCAAAGACATAGAGTTATTTGATCTTCAATGGTGATGTCATCTTGATTAATTTTGATTTTTATATTTACATGGTGGATATGTTAGATACCTTGAAGTCCTTTGGTAAGTTACATGTTATTGAGGTATTAAAATCACTCTATTCATTCATACCCTGATGATGAGTAGTAAAATGAAAATTTAGGTAAATTGAAGCTGGAATTCATATTAATATTGAATTTAAAAATTAAAAAGGATGAATGAAAAGGTGTGGATATTTCAAAAAAGAAAAGTAAAATACGTAATTGACATGTTTCTATGGAAAAATGTGGCATTGATAAATTTTATAAGTGTGATGCTTGACCATTCAATTTTCGATTTGATCGATATTTTATATTTAATATGAATTTAAATCATTGTAAGGGGAACATTCTTTGTAGTGTGTCGATATTTCACCCATGAGGAAAATTATGAATTCAGGTGTGGGTGTATTTGATAAGTATATTTGATGTATATATATTTTTTATTTTTATGTATTTATTTTTATGTTTAAATGATGAATCTTCCTAACTTTGGAATTTTTTGTCTTGTTTTATGATTTTTGTTAGGAAATAAAAAATTTATGAAAAATCAATGAAAAGCGATGAATAATAGAGCCATAAGACATTTCACACCACAGATGATGTGAAGTGGTATGAAATCAGATTTGTTATGCCAAATAAAATATATAAAAATGGGAGCAGAACATTAACTTGATGTGTAATGCAATTACACATCCTTACTTCTTCAGAAGTAGTATCTCTACAAGGAAAAGTCATAACGAGATTTCATGATGAGAAATACAAATACAGATCATGTATTCTCCAAACATGACATGAAATTTTTTGAGTTATATTTCCAGAAGAATTATATCAGAATTTTTTGTGCAAAAAAATTAAAGGATTACAATATGTGTAAAAATGATAAATGTCATGTAAATGGTTAAGAAGTGATCCAACTTTCCATATTCTCCATATATTATATTTTTTAACAAATCATCAATATATGACCCATCTCATACCCCCTTTGTTGAAATTAATAATAATCATCATCAATACTGGAGCCCATCAGGTGCATATAAATAGAGATATACCCTATAGTTATTTAGGTGATTCAGATTAAGATCCACCAATGACCAAATCTTTGAGAGTGTCATTATTCCCTCCTCGATTTCTTTCATCCTTTTCTTTATATATTATTTTTCTTTTCTCCTCCCCCTAATTATCTTATCACTAGGATGAGGAGTTAATCTCGACTTGTTATGGGGTAATGTAATCAAAGGGGGGAGGTGCATTGGATTTATTTCTTTTTATTATTCATGTGTTTGGTTTGCTTCAATTTATACTTAAACATCCACTAAATATATTTTAAAATTATCATGAACATTGATAATTGAATTAAAAAGGATCTTTAATATTGAGAAACTAATAACCCTAAAGATTTCATTATAATTGTAAATTATATGAGAAATAATGTTTAAATAAATTATTGAGACAAACTTGATTTCCTAAAACCCTAAATTACTGAACCTAGAGAAATAGGGTATTTTTGCATTAAGGAGAATGTATCATAACTATTGGATTATGCTAGTCTCGATTATGACACCAATCATGAATTAATCAACATATTTTATTAAATCAAATTACACCTCTACCCTGATATTACAAAACCCTGGATCGCTATAAAAATTCATTTTTAAACAATCAAATCTATTTTATTTCATATTTTTCTTTCACAAACATTATCATATCAATATTTTCTCACATTTTCATCAATTTAATAAAACAAAATATTTTGAAATTATAATCAAACTAATTTCACCACCTTTGTGGATCGATCCCAACCTACTATTTCACTACATTGTAATTAGTTGAGTAGTATAGTTTGACTTTTTATAATAAATTTTTTTAGACAAAAAGGGAATTAGTGATTCCATTTGGGATTATCATATATATTATTGATATTTAATAATATTAAAGGTTTATTTAATGTTACTTTGTATATTAGTCCAATATAACCAAAGTAGTTCATGTTTTTTCAACAAATAAATTTCATAATAAGGCATTTATTCATTCAAATAGTGAATTTCATTTATAAATGTTCTGATTGTTGAACTTTATACACCATAGTGACCATGAATTTATCATGATTTGGTTTATTTTACTCTTTATTATTTTAGATTATTCCTCAACTTGTACGTGTTTGAGTAACACATTTGGGGAAACATAATCCTTATTATGTTCTAGAGAATGTTAAACATTATTCCAAGAATGGGGGAGTTTATCGAGGATGAATGCGACAAATATGGAATCATTCAAATTCATTATTATTTATTTAGATGTTGTATGGGACATTTCATTTCAAAGAAAATATTTATTATAATTATATGATAAATCATTTTGTATAAAATTAAATTACATACTATGCATTTCTTACTCATTTCATCCATGGTGGTGTATTTTTTCTCCAAATTATCCCATATCTCATTTTCAATTAAGAGGTGTTTATATGTGTCAAAGATATAATTGGTTAAGGCATTGAGTATTTGGGCCGAACACATGATAATAATGTTTTCCTATTTTTTCATCACATTGTAAAATTTGGGAGTCTCTTATTTAGATGTGGTGGGATTCAGATTTGAGATCATGTACACCACTCTAAGAGTCACAAGTAGTAATTTCATCCTCTTTTTCCACATCTTGAAATTTTTTCCATTGAATTGGTCCACCTTCATTTCATTTTTCAAAAATTACATGTCTATGTAGATGGGAACAACTATTAATATTATGTGGTATATTTGTGAATAATTTTATAGAATCTTCTCATATCGGAGTAGTTGGAACTCACAGAGATAAGTTATGATGTCTCTATCCTTAGGATTATATTTTATCCCACTAAATTTATAGTACAATGGGTTTTAAGGAAATTCTATTTAGGAAAAAATGGTGGATAATTATTCTAAACATATACTAATAGGAGAATAACCATTTAAAATTATTTGGAATCAATATAATAATAAAAATCTCTCCAATTTTCCCCCTAGAAAAGACTTGTTGATTCTTGTAAAAGAATTAAGAGGAATCTCAATAATTGAGGGGGATTAAATTTAAGAATTCATCGAATTCAAAATATTTTTCAATTCCATAGATCCACATTTTATACCCAATTGAGTTCCCCAAAGGATAAGATATCATACCCATTAGAATAGGGTCAACACCTATTCTATAAAGGAATATATTATCTAGATTAATATTTTCCATCATAATGCACTCAATTAAATAAATGGCCTATATTTCACCATCTAGATAATGAATATTCCCATTATATCATGACTAATTTTATAAATGGTGTAGATCATAAACATTTAGTGAACTTGGTCAACCCCCTATACATAGTTGTTTTTAATTTTAACTAAACTAGTACCACATAAAAATCTATCAAGAAGAATAAAGACACCTCCAACCACCTCGCACTGACGTATCTAGTAAAATTAAAAGTACAACATCAAAGCACAACATTGTGTAATCACGTCTATTCCTGGAAAATGAGTTTCACTAAACCCACACCATATTTCCTCAATAATTATTTAGATAAATAATGATATATATTTTTATATTTAACTTTATATGTGATACCATACTAAAACACTCTTTCTTATGTGGGATTCCAAATGAATTTCTCTTTTAAAACCAATATAAAAACCTTTTAAAAAAAAATTTTTGAATCTCTATAAATTTAAGACACCTATGACCAAATTTACTCATAAAAATAATCCTTTATAATGATAGTTAGTGGAAAATTTTACGTGAAACATATAACAATCCTTATTTAACTTTGGTTCCTTTTAAACAACTTTTATATTATTCAAAAAACCCTTTTAGTTTCTTCATGGTCACTTAATATGATTTCCACCTTTTCTTGAGGATTTTAAATTTTTTATACTCCTTAATATTTCACCTTGGAGGAATCTGGTGTAATAAAATAGATTCTACTATAAGTAAACAAAAACTGTGGTTAAGTAACTATTTTTCAAGACCAGTTTTATTATTTTAGTGTTATATTACAACAGAATCCTATAAAATTTCATTCACTATAATGATATGACGAATGTTATAGAACGCATAGTAATGTAGTGTATCAAAATAATTATATACTGTGGAGGATCATATTACATAATGAATTTAAAGAAAAAAACATTGATATTATAAATAAAACAATAATAAAATGAACAAAAAATTTTGAAACCAATAGAATGAGGTTGATTGTTTTAGAGGTAATAATTATGTAAATTTTAAAAGAAAAGGAGAAATATGACTACTAGAATTTAATATTTGATAATTAAACCACTTTGTTAATTAATATTTACATTTTATTGGTAATTTTTTCATTATAAAAACATTAAATAAATTAATCCATAGTTAATAAATTTATATAATGTATTCCAATTATGGAATAATAATTTAACTGTGCAACTATTCCTTAGAAAATAAATTTTATAATTTTTAGTTCCAATTGAATGGTTATAAAATATAGTAGGATTCTTAATTAATAAATAAAATTTTATTATATGTAAAAAAAATTCAAATAAAGTACTTAAAATTTTTATTCAACATGTCAAAATTACAAAATAATGAATGTTTACGAATTTTTTGGGAGTTGAATTTTGGGTGAGTAGTAAAAATATATTATATGTATATAGTAATAATTTTGAATTAATTATTATTTAAAGTGATCTACGAATAATTTAAATAATTTTTCAAAAAAATTATTCATTATGATAATGCATATTAAAATAGTAAAATTATTTTTACAAATTTATAAAGATATTTCCAAATCCAAAAAAATAAATTCTAATATTTTAAAAACTGTTCATTATTAATAAATGTATTTACAATATATAAAAAATATAAATAAAGGTTATTAAATTCTAAAAAAAACTAATATATGAAGTCCACGTCTTAAATTTTATAAATCATGGCTTAAAACCATAGGAAACAAAGTGGTTTTCAGTTCTCCGCAACATAAAATCTATGTATTATGTTTAGAAATTAATAAATAATTCTACCTCATTTTCAATTAATTTCCACCTACCCTCTCATTTTTCTCGACTATTAAACCATTTATCATTGTTTTTATCTCATTTTAAATATTAATAAGATTCATAAAGAGACTTATTTAGATAAAGGTTTCAAATACTATCTTCATTTCTCTCTCAAAAGTTGGTCCTATGTTTTTTGAAGAGACATAGTAAGTTAGGAGTTTTTAAAGCCTTATATACATTTATCTTTTGAGAAAACACAATATCTATGTACTAAGGAAATCATTTTTAAGAATTTGGAAGGTATATCGCATAGTTAGGGTCTCTATTCTTTTATCTTCATTTATTTTTTTAGAAGAAAAATCAATTCCTTTACAATAACATATATGTTGAAGTTAATTTCCAATATTAAAATTCCATAATAATTTTATGAATAATAAAATATCATTACTTCTTATTATATCTAATTCATAATCAATTATAAGGATAAAAAAATTTCTATATCATGAATTATTTTTCCTCTAACCATTGTATTTAATTCCCCTTTACAATGATAGTATCCCATCCCACAACACCATTATCAAGAATACTTTCTATAAAATTATGAATACCCTATAATTACATCTAGATTTATGGATTTTCATTAATATAGACTTGTAATTGGATTCAATTTTGAATCAATGATAATATTTACGCACATTAAATTTATATAGACATGTTTTGAATATTAATACAAGAGTATATAAACGGTTCTATGGAACATTAATATATATATTGTTAGTCAAACCCTTTCATATAATGGAAGAATTGGACTTCTTGTCAGACCCATGATGCTTAGAATGTTTTCACCCCTTAATGAAATTCTATTTATTATGAGAAAAACAATTGTGGGTTATTTGGTGTATGTATATCCAATTATGTATGATGTCATTATAAAAGGATTCGAAAATCTGGATTGGATGCTTTGATAGAATCAATATAATTTTGATTAATAAGACAAGAATTATGCCAGATATTACTATAAACTAATATATTTTTATCTTTGTATTTATTTAATATTTTTATATATATTTATTATGTGAACCAGTAATATATTTGGTTATTTATTCATTCTTTATTGTTTTTTATTTGATTATTCTATGTTACTATCTATTGTACGTTACCCCTTACTTAGCACCTAACATCACCCCATTATTTTATTTCTTCTATATTCGTAGGAAACCATAAAGAATATTAGGATTGATAGATGGTTATTCTTGGATAAATAATAATAATTTTTTAATTTTTATGATGTATCTATGTATTCGAATGTAATGCAATGGTTATATATGTATCTAGTCTCTTAAAACTATAAAAATACGTTATTTTATACAATTTTGTCTCTTGTATTATATTATAATATATTATAATAACAATTACTATTAGATTACTAAATTATAAGAGTTATAGTTGGTCTTAGATCAAGTTAAATAGATCCATTAAAGACTTTATTTAAAATAAAATAGCTTGTTATCATAACATTCTGACAAATCCATGAGGAAATCATAACTATAATACTTGATACTCAAATTAATCACATACTATGATTTGTAATTCATGGTGTCATTATTGAACTAGTCAAGTATATGATATTTTTTATATATGTAATTGGAGGTAAGAAATAGAAACTATGTCGACACCCATATTTTTCTTCGGGATTTCCCTATCGAGAAAGAGAATGAGGTGTGTATTGGCATAATTAAAATTAACATTATATTTGTGTAGTTGACCCTACCTATGAATTATATCCAAGACCATATAAAACAAAATTTTTAGCATTAAAATAGTGTGATAATGTTGGGTTGCTTCATGTTTTTACTCCTTACATTACTCACTAGAACCACTAATCAATTAGTAACTAAATAATGGATCATGTCACCTAATAATATATTCATCACTTTGGGATATAGAAAATTGGAGAGGGTTATCATGGAAGTATATAATTGAATGGTAGAGGTTTAATAATAGTGGTAATTGATACAAAACACTAATAAATTAGATTAAAAAGAGATTATGGAATATAATTTATTGAAGGTACTGTTCATTGAAAAATATATTCCTTGAGAGAAATGAGTAAACATGCAAAGGAAATTTAAAATTTTAAGAATTAAAGAAGAAATAAGTGTTCCTAATTTTGATTTTATCATTACCAGTATAAAAATATATGTTAAAATATAGGTATTGATTCTGAAAAGAAGATCAATCACTTATTTTATTTGATAATTATAATACATTGAATGGAATTAGTCAGCCGATCATTTTAATTATAATAACAGATAGTTTAAAATTTCATTAATACTGAGAATTAATTCTCCAATATTTTTAATTAGAGAGTAATGAAAGAGAATAAAAGGATGGATGATTGGAAAATATGAGGAACAATGATTAATTTGAAGAGATAAAGGTTACAATACAAAACCTGTATGAGTTGTAGGAAGAAGTGGCCTATGAATTTCTATAAGGAAATTATGGTTTTCTATTACTATGAAGATAAAGTTCATTAAGCTCAAGAATTTAAAGGAAAGAGAAAAATTTACATTTTCTAATTCTACTTTTATATTAAATAAGATTATATTATAATAAATTCACAATGATTTAAGGGAATCTACCTCAGAAGTGTCCAAAGCTGAAAATTTGTGCTTATCAAGTTACTACAATAGATTTGGAAGTCTTGAATTATGTGATATCAGGTAGTTTTATTATAAACATGAATATATCTAATGAATTATTTAATTCTGGATATATTCACTCTTTTAAAGTATTATTTTTATAAATAATGCTTAATCATACCCAAATACATTAAGGAAGGATTTTTAAATTAAAAAACCTAATGGAAATATTATTACAATGAAGATTTATTGTGTACATTCTATTAAGATGTATAGAGATTATCTAGTTTCAGTATTGACTTATATAAATGTTGATTAATTTAGCATAATTCTTAGGATGTACCATAACATAATGCATAATTAAATATTTTAATATTGAGAGAATTAGATTATAGTTTTTAAGGGAGGGATAAAATATCTTGTTTTTATAGGAGATACCCTATTATCTAAGTCATATTTACTTCTATATCTTGTATCACATATAAATTAAATTCTATGAAAATAAGAAGTGAAAATAAAATATATAAATGAGGGAAATATACAAACAAAAGAGTATCTAAATATTTTATAAAAATATGTTTATGTATTTCCTAAGGAATTACCTTAACATCCACCTAAACATCAAGTTGAATTTTCTATTGAACTCGGACCGCATGAAAAAATCCAAATCTAATCCAGCATATAGAATAGCCTTTTTTGAATATATAGATTCTAAGAAACCACTACATGATTTTTGTGATAATGGGTTCTATAATACCTAATATTCTATAATGGTAGGTAAACACTACATTACTGAATTATAAAATAATAAACATTATATTACCAAACCATTGTAGAAAAATAAAAATAACTTTATTAAACAATGTGTTAAAAATATAAATTCCTAAATTTTATAATTTTAATTGTATAAAATGAACTTTATTTTTGAATTAATAATTTCATAATTTTCATTGTAAAAATATTTAAGGTTTTTTGGAAAGGGTGATTTCATAACGACTTAGGAATTTCAAACATGGATATTACATCATTCATGATGAATATTCATTAAATTACAAAAACTCATGCCTGAGGACTATAATAGTTTAGTGTCCTTAGATACCTGGAACTAATTATTATAATTTTTTGAAATATCCTAAACATCTCCCATAAGGTTATTCCCCTTTATCACTCATAATTAACACCCTTCTTTATAATATAAGGAATGGAAACAAAATAATGGGTCATCTCAGATTATCAATAGGGGTAAACATGGAGGTTATTTAAGCAAAACATAGGAATAAGGGTTTGAAAACATGAACATATCATCTAAAGATAATACCCAGCATAGAAAAGATCATATACATGTTTCATGGAATAAATATTATTAGTTCATAAGACATGAATCATAAAATAATCAATATACATGAGACATGAAATTATAAAAATAGAATAATACATAGAATTTGTGGTATACACAAAATATTATAATATTTTATGTCAATGATACATACCAATAAATTCATAGTATGTAATATCTGGGATAACCACCCATGTACCATCTTGGATCTTGGGATGACCTCTCATGTACCATCTCATTTTGGAAGTATGATGACCTCCTATGTAACCTTTTGGTGCAGGCTTAGTATGACCTCCCATATAACGTCGTGTTGTGTGCATAGGATAACCTCAAATATACCCTTTGATCCCATAGAACATTTACCATAACCCAATTAATTGGATGGAGATATAGGTCTCACCCATCACTTAATGAAAAATATATATATTAGAACCATATAACTATAAATCATTCAACATCTCATAACCCATTTAATGAAATGAGTTTCATAAACACTTACTCATAACATAACTCACTTGAAATAAATATGTATCATAATTATAACTCCATCATAAACATAAACCATTAACCTAAAGAATAAAAATTCAATCCTATTTTCGTATCCCAATAAAATCATAAATAATCATAAAAAATGTTTTCTTTAGAAGAAAAATTGTTTTGAAAGACTGCTTGAAATATTTTTTGATTAATATATCCTTTTTGATATGAAAAAATTATTTTAAATTATAAAACATTTAAAAAAATATTTTTCATTGAAATTATCTTCTAAAATTTTTAAATGAATCATCAAAACCTATTTAAAACATCAGTTAAATTATTTTTATAGAAAATGTATAAAATATCAATTAAAAGACTTTTAAAAAAAATTAGAAAACAATATTTTAATGAAAAACATATTTCTGAATTAAGAGAGAATAAATTTAAATGAAACATATAATATCATAAAAATAATTATATTCATGATAATATAAGTCGACATTAATTATATAAAATTCAAAAAATAATATTGGTTCACAATATAATAGGTGTCTCAAGGAAGGAAAATCGAGACAGAATCCCCTTACTGATTTGGTAACATTTGAATAATAAACACCTTGAAAGAGAGATCATGATATTAAAATTTAAATACCCATAAATTTAATTATAAGTATAATATATTACATTCATGGTAATTATATATATACCACAAAAAATAATCGAGTAGTGAATATGGCATAATTCTCACTAAAATAAAAGTGAGACTAGAAATCTTCTTACCTTATGTCTTGACTCTCCTCCTAAACCTGAAAACATGTCGTATTAAAAATATAATTTTATTATAAATCTATTAAATAACTATATTAATATATAATACCATGTATTACTTACTTAGGACTTTATATTACCCTCTTATTAAATATTTTAAGTTATGTTTTGGGTAATAACCGCTTTGTTTCTCGTACATGTTTTGACTTGTTATTCTTGGTCCTCATACTTATATCATGATTTCATTATCAATATAATTATTAATTTGATATAAATATCATATATATATATATATATTCAATATTTTTCTGGTTATATATAAAATATAAAAATATAAATTGAACTACACAGTTCATAGAGATGGTAGGTCATACGTACACATGAACGCTGATTCTATTTCATGTTGTATTGAAACATAGAAATTAAATGAAATATATGTGTCTAAATATATATAATATAATTCTAGAAGAATTATTATTTCATATATATCATATCATTTAACTAAACCCGTCCTTAATAAATTCCTTGTAATGTTTTAATGAGTCACATCACATTAAAGACGCAATAGTCCACACTTCCACAAACCATGTTATCATATTTCCACAAAATAGAAATCATGAAGGTATTTTTAATATAATATTTAAATAATCATAAATAAAAAAAATACCATATATATCATATAAAAATAGAATTTCCATCATAATTTTGTACCATGAGAGGTGAAAAATGAAAATTGAACAACAACATTTCATGAGGTGGTAGTTCATGGTACACAAGAATGGTAAGTTTGTTTTCCATTTTATGTAAGTGTGCATAATTTTAGGTTGAAACCATATAATAATAAAAATATAATTATATTTATTATTATTTATTTATTATATAACCATGTAATTAGAAGAATTTATGGGGTTAAATAAATAAATAAAACAGAAACATTCATGGAATATTACCTTTCTGTTGGGTGTCTCCTTTTAATTTTTTTAAAAGACTTCTTTGGTTGGATTTGTAAACAATGTAAGGCTTACAATATTAATGGAGGGGTTGGGAGAATATTTGGACAGATTTGTTCTAAACAATATAGGTTTTTATGTGTGAATAAAAGATAAGAATTTGTGTCCTTTTAAAAGATATGGGAGGGGTACTCTTGGAAATATTTATAATATTAAATTAACATAAAATAATTTTATAATCCAAATGGATCCAAACCTATTATTTTATAATATTGGAATATTTTTTTGTCTAAATACCTTAATAAAATAAAAATTAGATATGTTTTTACTTTTTTGTAATCCTTCTATTTTAGCTTTAACCCGTACTTATCCTTGTTAATTCTTACAGGGATATCATATAATTTACTATTTGAAGGTTAATATAATTAAAATAAAATTAGAAATGACCAATAAATGAGTCATTGATGAAATTTTAATATTTATCATAACCATTTATCAAAAAAAATTATTTTTAGGAATTTTATTTTATTTATAAAAATATTATTTATTTTAAAATTTCATTTACAATTGTGACACTATTCATCGCATGACTCTTTAAAAATACCATAACAACATGATATGTTCAAAACAACTCTTTTAAATCATCACTAACATGTCAAAGTCTTCCATAAAATTTTTGTGTGACATTAATTATATAAAATTATATTTATTTTAATATTTTGAATATCATTTATTTGATTCTTCTATTAATTAAACAATTACGTTATCATCATTGTGTAACCATTTAATGTAATTATTAAATAAAAAAATATATAAATAAATTAATATTATGTGGATAAAAATTTTATAATTATAAATACTATTTATAGTTGACATATCCCTTATATAACCCTATATTTAATATATTTCTCTTATTAAAAACAAAAGTATGATAAAATTAACTTTCCTTTGAATATATAATTATAAAAGATATAATTTAATCCAAAAGACCATAAATGGTATCATAATAATTAACTAAATTCCTATGAATGAAAAATATTCATCCAATAATTTTTTTTCAAGTATTAGGTTAATTTTTAAAAAATTATAAATTTATTTTTACACATAATTTCATGATTTACCATTAATCGTTGTAATAAAAATTACCATAGTTACTATTCATATTTTGTCTAAAAATTAATTGGATATATTAAATAAATTTTGGATATATGATTCCAAATATGGATTTAAGTTTTACAAATTAAAAATAAACAATTTGAAAAAATTAATTAAAACATAATCTTATTGACATATCAAGAAAACGGGTTTTTAATGTAAAAACGTCTAAAATATTGAAAAAAATTTATATCCAAATTCAATGTAAAATTTATTCCAATTACATTAATTGGATTAACTAATAAAACTTTTACCTATTTATACTTTAACACCCATATAATATATAATCTAACAATATAAATAAATCAAACGGAAAAGCAGTTTTCCATTAGAATTCAGTATTTGTCATTATTCATAAAAACGAAAAAAAATTTAGAAAAATAAAAAATTAACCAAAGTAAATTGTTATATTCATATTTGAATAAAATGTTTTTTTCCAAACATAATTTATAAAAAAGTCAAAATATAAAATTAAAACAAGTGTCTCTCATCAAAATTTTGTAAGGCTACTTTTTTAGAAAAATAATTCTTTTATAATTATAATTGGATTTGTTCTTATATCATGAATTGAGAACACATGTGATGAATGTTAAATATTATATTGAATATATTGTACATATATATATATATATATATATATATATCTTTGACATAATTCTAAAATATATTTTTTATTATAAAACACACTTGTGCATATTTAAAGAGTTTTTTAGAAAAAAATTTCATTTTATTTTAACAAGGGGTTTACATTAATTTATAATTAATTGTTCAAGGAATTATATGTAAACAATAATATAATAATTTAGTTAATCATGTTCATAAATAACATTCTAACAGCTAGGTTATCATTCTCTCTTTTAACAAAGTATAATAATAAAATGAAATTTTCTAGAAACTTGGTGTTGTGTGTAAATAAAGATAATACAGTTTTGTGTTTAGCACAAGATTATCTTGCTGTAGTGTATAATACAATACATAAAATAAATTTAATTTATTGGAAAAAATAAAATATTCATAAAAAATTGGGGTGTTACATTTTACCCCCTTTAAAAGAATTTATCCCTTTAAATTCGTCATTATATTACAAAAAAATGGGGATACTTCTACCACATAATATCCTCAAGTTACCACACAGCTTCTTCAAACTAGTGTTTTATCCACAAAACATTAATAATGTGAGTGTTCTAGTTTTGTAAAAATTTATAATTATGATCCAAAATTACTATTTGTTTCACTTCATAAGAAGTATCTTGTTCCAGTGATATGACATATGAGTTTACAACTTGTGAAGGATTAGATATGTACATACTCATAAGAGATACTAAAAACATCATGAACATGAGTGATATTTGATAGAATCTCTCACTGATAATATGCCATTATGATACTATAAGTAATCTACAAATTAAATTTCATCCTTACAATTAGATATTTCATATCGAAAATTAAAGGTTTATTATTTTAAAATACCTTTTTGGAAAACCCACATCGTAAAAATGAATTCTAAAACTCCCCTTAAAAAGGAATGTGTCAAACATAATAGTTAACCAAAGTAACCCATAACTAGGATTCCACATAGAATAACATAGCAGCAAGTGAAAACATGGCATATAAGAGAAAACTAACTAACAAGTTCTAGTAGAGATTGATAAAACCCATGGTAATTAAAAAAGATAATGATCATATAATAATAAATCTGTGATGATCTAAGGGACCATTAGATTCATCAAAAATTAAGGTACCAAGATAAAAAAATTCTCAAGATACTTTTTCTAAATTCTGAATAATTTTCACTAGAATATATACTTACATGATTTCATTTCATTTTGTAAGCATGATCTCATCCATCGTTAGTGCCTTGATGAATTTATGATTCATCTCTTACTCTAAAAATTGGGTTAAAATTGTAATGCTTGAAGAACTAGTGGATCATAATATCCATACAAGTATAATATGTTATTCCTTATATATCTAATTATCATCAAAACAAAATGGTTAGTACATGCAATCCAATAAATTTCATATCACTAATCTCTAAAATCTCTTCTAAATTTCAACACAAAGAATTCCATATATGGTTACCCTTATGAACCTTCAAAAGGATTAAAATATATCATTTCCAAAATATTTCAACTAAAAATATCATTTATCCCTAAAAAACATGAAGAAACTCTTAATTTTGACATACCAATAATTTGAAGACCATTGTTATTTTTTCCCTTGAAACATCATAATAACCATAAAACCATATTGAATACACACATGCTTCCTCATTCATTTTATAAGATCTTTTCTTATAAAAAAAATTCATTGGAATCTTGGGTTTGTCCATGTACTGATTGAATATTTGATTTCGTTATTCCATAATCTGAGTAGATAATCAATTGAAATTTCACTAATAGATGAATAATACGATTTTCCTATAGAAACTTAATTCAAATTCAAACAATAAATTCATAATAAAGAATAGGAGGATAATTATTCCTTAATTATCATGTTTCACTTAGTCCATTATGAAATAATAATATTTCCTTTTTTCATATTCCCTTAGAGGTTTTTGTGACCAATCATCTCTCTTAGTCCATAGATTGGCGCACATGTGGGCATAATTCCCAAAATCATTGAAATAAAAAAAAACTAATTTATAAGAGGTTTCTTATTTGTAGATTAACCATTATTCTTATTACTTCAGTAATAAACTAATTGATAACCTTATTTCACACACATTAAACATTTACGAGTCCCCATAACACAATTTCATCCATATTTCATTATACACTTTGAGAAAAAAAATAAATATATTACTCTTATCTCTATATTTTGTATTGTTTCCTTTTAATTTTATAATAATTTTCTTATCATAAACATTATATATATGGGAAGCTTCAATCGCTATTTTTTAGGCATAACATGGGTAATGTACTTACTGAAAAATAATTTTTTGAACTCATCTCAATCTATGGAATCAATTTTATATTATTGTTTCGTATTTTTGATAAATTTCCACCACTGATTTGATTCACCTTCCAACCTTTAAGTGGAAAACTTAAATTTTTTCCATTCTAAGAAATGGAAAGTGAAAAATATATTTTTAGTGTTACAAATAAATTTCTCAAAAACTAGTGTATAAGTGTTTCCAAAGAAATAATGTGGCTATTTCCTTAATAATTATTCAAGAAAATTTTATTCCCAACATTGTTCATTTTGTAATTAATCATGATTTATGTAGTGATAAGGTTTCCTTGTCAAAGAAACATGGATTTTCATTACATCTTCCATAACATTTGGTTACTTAGATGGGCCAACATTGCATTTCCCATGGCATTCATCATTAGCATGGTTTCGTCAGCTTCCATCCACTCACTAAAACTAAAAAGGAATGGTGTTAGAAACACTAATAATATGGTGAAAACCTCATAATGAAGGTAAATTAACTTCATTCCATATCATAGTAGTTTTAATCCTTGTCAATTCAAGATCATTATAAAAATTATAGGTTTGTTACCTATAAATAGACATATCCTTAAATAAATTTATAGATATATCCTTAGAAATATCTTCTACGTATTTCACTAATGCTTTGTCCTCATAGCTTCAAAATTTGGACTAAAACATTCATATGATACCAACTATAATATCATAGTATTTTCAAACATGGATATTACATCTTTCTAAATGAATATTCATTAAATTACCAAAACACATACCTGAGGGTTGTAACAGTTTAGTGCATTTAGAAACATGGAACTCATTATTCTAATTTATTAATATATCTTTAAAATCCCCCATAAATATATTCCCCTTTAGTAATCTTATATAAAGCCATTATTTATAATATGAGGAATGGGAACCTAATAAAAGGTGATACCAGATTCTCAGTAATGGTAAAAATGGTTGATATGTAATCATAAAATAAGAATAAGGGTGTTAAAACATTATCATAACATCTGAAGATCAAACCATGCATATCAAATATTTATATGGGATTCATTGAATAATGACTTGTTGTTCATAATAAGTGAATAATATGATAAAAAAACACATGATCTATGATAGTATAACAATTGAATAAGATATCGAATTTATTCCATACACATTAGATTAGAATATCTTATGTTAATGACACCTACCATGACATTAATAGTATGTTAGGATTTTTCTAACCACCCATTTACCTACTTTTGGCATGGGATGACCTCTTATTTACCTTTTAGTTTCATGATTAGGACAACCTCCCATGTACCCTCTTATTGTGGGATTAGTATGACCTCACATGTACCCTCATTTTTGTGTGATTAAAATAACCCCTTGTGTACCCTTAGATCTCAAAGAACATTTATCATAATCCAATGAATTATAGAGAGATATAGGTCCCATAAATAATTTAATAAAAACTACACATATGTGTGCCATAAAACCATAAATCATTCACTGTCTTAGAACCCATGTAATGAAATGAGTTTCATAACCACTATATCATAACATAATTCATTTAAAAGAAATTATTCTCATAATTATCAATACATATTAAATGTAAACCATTCACAGAAATAATAATAATTCTATCTTTGGTTGATATCCCAATTAAATCATAAGTAATCATCAAAAAAGTTTCCTTAGAAGGAAAATTGTTTTGAAAGATTACATAAAATAATTTTGAGTAAAATAACATTTTTGTTATGAAAAAATATTTTCATATAATAAAACATTTGCAAAACCGTATTCATGGAAAATATCCTTGAAACCATATAAAAAATATTTTAAAACTGTTTTAAACATATTTAAAAAACATTTCCTTGAAAAATTATAAAATATCATTTAAAACACTTTTAAAACATTTTTAGAAAACATTATTTTGAATGAACATAGATTTTTTACCAAAGAGATAAAAAATTTACATGAAACTTATAATATCATGAAAATAATTAGATTACTTATACAATAGTTAAAAGGTAGTATATACACCTTATAAAATAATATAGGTACATAAAATAACATGTGTCTCAAAGAAGGCAAATTAAGACAAAATTTCCTTACCGTTTTGGTAACTTTTGAACTATAAAACCCATGAAAGATAGATCATAAAATGGATATGTAAATACCCATAAATTTATGGTTCAAGTTTATATAGTACATTCATGTATAATATATGCACCAAAAAAATAAATTAGTGGTTAATATGACCCAAGTATCGGAGAAATAAATGTGAGACTAGAAACCCATGACCTTATGTTTTGACTCTCATTATACCCATGAATACATCATGTAAAATAAATATAATTGTATTATATATATATTATAGAACTATATTCATATATATATATATAATACCATATATGAATTACTTGTGACTTTATATTACCCACTTCTTAAAAATTTATGCTATGTTTCGGGTAATAAGGATTATTTTTCTCATACATGTTTTGACTTTTTATTCTTGGTTTTCATAACTAATCCATGATTTAATTATAAATATAATGATAAACATGAAATAAATATCATAAATATTCATTATATATTTATTTATGGATATCTATAAAATATATAAATATAAAATAAAATACACTATTCATGTAGATGGTAGGTCGTAAGTACGCATAAACATTGCTTCCATTTCATGTTGTATTGAATGAAAGAAATTAATATATATATATATATATATAATATCATTCTAGTAGAATTATTATGCCATATATATCATATAATTTCACTAAACGCATCCTTAATACATTCCATGTAATGTCTGAACGAGTCAGATCAGTTTAAGGAGGTGGTAGTCCACACGTCAACAAAAGAAATTATCATATTTCTACAAAATGGAAAGCATGGAATGTTTTATATAATATTTACAAAAAAATAAAGACATCATAAATACCATATATGTCATACAAAAACATATTTTACAACATAAATCCCAATAATGAGAGGTGGAAAGGGAAAAAAACGAACAACATCGTTTCGTGCGGTGGTAGTTCATCGAACACAAGAACAGTAATACCATGAACCATCTTGGGTACCCTAGTAACCTAAAAAATTATCTAATCCTAAAATTTCCTGAATGTTGTTCCCAATAACATGGTTCAGCAACTAGAACCTTGAATTTTACAACATGCAAGTGGGAACGAATTTTCCCCAAAAACATAGCGGAATAAAGACAAGAAATTCAATAGGTATACAAAAGAAACTCCACTAGGAGTAATGTACTATAGGTACATAAATATTTTAAAACCAAAAGTACTAAAACCAAAGTATCAAAATCTAGAATAACATACCATGTCCCTAAGGACATCACTCACCAATTCCAATGATCAGTAGTTGGGTCCACCTCCAAGAGATTTTTTTCCCTTTGCTTGAACCTGGGAGGACATAATCTACAAGCACCCTTAGGCATGGGTAGGGTGTGATATGAAAAAATTAGTAGGTTATCACCATAGATTACATAATAGATACCAATAATATATTAACTAATGGAATGCTTTTAATTCTAAAATCAGCAACTTAGGAATTTAAAATCTTATTTAAACAAATCGTGTTATACAGTCTAAATGATGGAAAATACTTTAAGAAAAGGTTTTACAATGATGAAATATTTTTTAAAACAATTTTTAAAATAATTTTTTTTATAATACACTTTATATAAATTCATAAGTCATGTAAATTAGTTTAACATCATTGGCATACATTTATATCTTAAATATAATGCAATCAAGAAACATAGTCATTTTCCAAATAGGTAAAAGATTTCCAGGATATAAGGCTACATAGTCTCTAAGTTGTCAGAAAAATATGTGTATACACATAACCCTCTGAAACTGGACAATGGAAACTCATCACCATCCCATCAAGGATGTGTCCTACTGTATTTATGTTTTAGAATGTTGTATTATCATAGAGTGTGTCCAAATAACTCACAATGTACATGAGGATTTCATTTGATCTTATACAATGAATGATGGGTAATTTATTTTAAGAATGGTTACAATAAAATCAAATCCCATTCCTCCCATTTAAAATGCCAATTTATATTTGAAAACAAAAAAAAATATTAATCAAAACATGCCTTTTGACAAGATAAAACCATGAGGTTTCTATCAAAACTTTTAATCTATTTTCAAAAGTTTGAATTAAATTCAAGAACAATTCCAACAATTTCACAATTAATATCCACAATTAAATTAAATAATTTAATTGAAAAATTTTCCATCAAATATACAATTTAAATTAAGCAATTTAAATCTTCAAATTTCCATAACACACTCCAATTCAATGGAATTGGAGATTTTCCCAGTTTTCATTCAAAAACCCTTCCAAATCTCCATATTCACTAGAATTTGGTTTTGTTAAATAAATTGAAATAAAGTTTGAGAAATTTCATTTACATCAATAATTGAAAGAAATTAATCAATTCTTGGTTAAATCATTTTGTCCCAATGGGATGGAAGCACCAAACGTTTTCTGAAACTCACACTCGTAATGAAATATGCCAAGAAGAACGATGGAGACGAAGTCCTCGAAACTCAACATAGAAAAGAGATCCCATATCACATAGAATAGATACATCAATCTGAGGATGATATATTAAATTACCAAATGAGGATAATTATAGAATGAAAATTTACAAGGGGGAATTCTATCTTAGGAATCACCCACCCAATGCAACGATGATCAAATGCTAAACAAATGGTCCCAAAAGGGTTGGAGGGCTCCAATATTGTTTGGGGAATCCATTAGGTAGAGTGAAAAGAAAATGGAGAGGAGGATAAAATTGGATATTAGTTATTCTTCCTATTTAAAAACTACATTTGGGGTATTAAATGATGTGTAGCCTCATTACACATTAGGAAATAGTTAATCATCATAAGATCTGAAAAACATGTCGCTTCAAATTAAAAAGCAATCATTATTTAAATCACGACATGTAATTAATCATCACTTCATGTAACATTCATGGTGTGAAATTTTGATTCAATAAACCTAGGGACCATTGTACATCATTTAACCTAGTTACATTGTGTGTGACTCTCCGAAATCCTTTAGAAAAGGCTAGTTGAAGCTGATATTCCAACAAATATATGACATCATCATTATAGGTATCCTCTCAACTCCTTCTAAACCCTACCAAATAGAAAAAAGTAAAAACCCTGAAATTTTAAAATATGTACCTATTATATTGGTAAAGGGATGTTACAACCTCCCCACCCTAAAAACATTTTCTCCCTAGAAATCATATGAAGAAGCTTCCATGCCAAAAAGATTATTCAACTACTCTTTCATCAGCACCTCACGTTCCCACATATCATTATTATCATAACCATGCTGCCAAAGCACAAGATCCAATGGTATCTCCCTCGTAAAAAGTACCTTGGTCTCAAAATATACTATCCTGACTAGCCACTCAATCAAAGAAAAATCATGTTCAATCTTATGATTACTTCAGCTCAAAATGTGAGATGGATAAGAGAGATACTTTCTCAGCTGTGATGCATGGAACATGTTATGTATCGATGTCAGCCGTGATAAAAGTTCTAAATGGTATGATACTTTTCCCACCCACTAAAAACCTAGAATGGTAATACACAATGAAGAGAAAGATTCCCTTTCCTCCCCATCCATATATGAACCATTCGGGGTGAAGCTTTCAAGAATACCTGGTCACCAACATAGAACTCCAAAGGATTACCATGACAATATGCATAAGAATTATATCATATCTGGGTCATGAATATTCACTAATTAATTAATAGAATCATTGTTATCATCTCATGAACCAGACATGGTCCATCCAAGAAACATTCATTAAGCTCAAACTAACACAATGGAGATTTAAAATTCTATCCATAAAGGGCCTCAAAATGATTCATTCTAATCATGGACTGGTAATTATTGTTATAAGAAATCTAAAATATCCAAAAAAATGATCATACCAAGCCCCACCATAGTCAAGAACACATGCATGGAGAATATCCTTCAGAATATATATAGATTTTTATATATGGTCATATGAATGTGGATAGTAGGTTGTCCTCAAACAGACCTGAGATATCAGTACCTCTTGAGGGCCTCTCCAAAAGTGAGAAGTGAATTGAGGGTCCCTATCAGAAACTATAATAGATAGAACTCTATGTAAATGTAAAATCACTTTTAATTAGATATTTTCTAAATCCTCAACTTTTGTAGTATTATGAATGGGTATGAAGTGAGCCTACATGGTCATCCTATCAATCAAAACCCATGTCACATTATTATTTATCTCAGTCTAAGGGAACCCAACCTTAAATTCCATACAGATTTCATCCCACTTCCATGTAGGGATGTGAAGTGGTTAAAGAAAACCCAAAGGTTTTTGGTGCCTAGATTTCACCTGTTGGCATGTATAAAAATAGGAAACAAACTCAGCAATGCCCTGTCTCATACATGTCCACCAGAACTACCACCACATATCATAGACCATCTTAGTGGTTCACTTGGTCACGAAATACTAGGAATTATGATAGTCCTCCATCACAACCTTTCTTTCCACTAATAGAAGAACAAAGAAATTCTGATAGCATAGAAAACACTATTGGTAGAAAGACCAATGGGAACTATCTCCCAACCATAAAGAGAGTCTCTAATACTTTGTAATTCGTCATCTTCATGTTAATCCTGAATAATCATATCGAGAAGATAATATTATAACTTAATGATTGATAAAAAACATTATCCACTGATTCCTAGACTCTAATATGAAACAATAAAAATAAATCCATCAAATTACACTCTTTCAATAATTCTTTCACTAACTGGGTCGCAAGATTCCATCTCAAAGTAGCTGCACTGACATTCCCTTTCCCCGAGGTATAGGCGATATCAAATTTGAAAGATTGAAACTAATCTTCCCAATGCCTCTAGAAAACATTCAAATATATCTCATATAATATTTAACACAACCTATATTGGTCTGAATACATTGTAAACCATTCTCCTTAAAGGAAATGCAACCATATTCTAAGAACGTACATTGCAGCTTCAAATTCAAGATCATGGGTAGGATAATTCTTCTTCGGTGGCATAAGGGGATTATATATATAATAAACAACATGATCACTTTTCATAATAATGCATGCCATGCCTAAACCTGATGCATCACAAAAGATCACATAGCCCTTCCTGGCCTCTGTAAGAGTCAACATGGTGTGGTAGTAAAAAGATGTTTCATCCCCATAAGAGAAATCTTACAATTATCATCCCAAAAAAACTTCACTCCTTTCCATGTTAGAGTATTCCTCAAGGAATTTGACTTTTATAAGTCCTTCATGAACCAAATATAATATCATACTAATCCCAAGAAGCTCTGAATCTCAACGAAATTACATGGTTGCTCCCAAGTCATAATTGATTTCAACATGTCAGGATCAACTGATATTCCTTGTTCTGAAACCATGTGTCTCAAGAATTTTACATTTTGAATCCATAAATAACACTTGGAATGTATGTCATAATGTATGTGATTTCTTAGAAGACTCAGAACTGTTATCAGATGATGCACATGATACCCCTTAGAATTGAAGAAAACTAGGATGTCGTATACAAGGACTACAAAATAAGATATCCATATACTCATGGAAAATCATGGTCATATAATCGATAAATTTTGTAGGAGCATTTGTTAGACCAAAAGTCATACCAAGTTACTTGTAATGGTTATAACTTCTCCAAAAGATCATTTTTTGAATGTCAAATTCTTTTATCCTCAATCGATGGTAATCATATATAAGGATGTCATTTGAGAAACACTTTTCCTATTTCAATAGATAAAAAAGATCACCAATTTGTGGGAATGGATATTTTTTCTTTACTATAACTCGATGGATATTACGATAATCAAAATATAAGTTAAGGGAACCATCATATTTCATAGAGAAGAGAACCAGTTCCGCCCAAGGTGACTCACAAGAGCATATAAATCCATTCTCAAGAAGATCATCGAACTGGAACATCAGATATTTTAGTTCAACTCATGTCATGTTGTAAGAGTGAGTTGAAACAATTTGAGTACCAGGTATTAATTTAAAAGAAAACTCAACCTACCTTACTAGGGGAAAACTAAAGAAATATAAAGAAAACACATCAGGAAACTCGAATAAAACTAGAGGGAGATCATCATTCAAATATTCCCACTCTATATAAAAATAAAAAAAATGATATTACCCTCCCTAAATAAAGATAAAAAGTTATGGACCTGATCGACCATCGGTCCCATTTTCCTTAAAAGAAATGAGACACACCACTTGGTGTAGTAAGGTAGAGCTATCAAAGATAACAATCAATTAAGGAATTATTATAAGTGAGCCAATCCATTCTAAAAATTACATCATGGGGATTTATATTGGGTACTAGAGAACTCAAATACATTTCAGCATATGATAGAGAGAAAACATAAGTGGGACTATAGAGACCCTACTCTCTCTTTGTTCCAAGGGGTGTAATAATATCTATTGCACGAGAAAAAATGCCCATTGGAAGATCAAGCAGATTAACAATATGGGTTGAAATAATCTAATGAGATTCACCTGTTTTAAATAGATAAGTCACTAGTGGTGAATTTATAGTAATGGTACCTCTCACATTCTCGTGACTCGTATCCACTTCCTTTTATGAAACATTCACTTCGTGAAGTAGATTTTTTCCAGATGCCTATAGAAAGAACACATTAATAAATGAAGCATCAAATTACCCCACAGTTTTCAGAGGATATGATTATACTATTCCACTACACAAAGTAGAAATGATATAGAAGAATCTATATAGGTTCCTTAAACACCTATAAGAGCTATAGTTCTTGGGTACCTTAGTGAAAACCCTCTGATAATTTCATGTCTATCCACACTGGTAGAAAATCAAAAGAATTAATCCCAGAGCTGTAGGAGTCCTATAATGACCCTTCTGTTAATAAATTCCTTGAGAATCATCACACATAAAATATCCTTTGAAGGAACTCACACTACCATTGGGTGAAAAAGTAACACCATAAACCCTAAACTTCCAACCAGGTATATCTGAACCATCATTGACCTATCCATTACATAAATATAAGTGGTCATATTCAGTAATAAAACCTGAGATCAAAAATCTAATTGAATTTCCAACTCAAACCATAAATCCTTTATCCTCTCGTTATATAAAATCTCAGGATCAACCTACACAAGTTCAGAAAAGTGATTTGAATACTTAGACATGGTTCTTTCATGCATCTTAGGCTTAAAAGCTCTACATCCTTAGCCCGCACCATTAAATGTGGATAAAAATGGTCTTGAAAATAACCTTAATGTCTTTTCACTCAAATCCCCCTTGTTTCTTTGATGTCTCCATCATGTTCCACCATATCTTGCTTGGTCCCTCCAGCAGGAAGGGGGCACAATTCACCTTGATCTCGTCAAGTGTACCCAAGAACCAAAATAGACATTCTATCCTACCCAACCATTCCTTATCATGTTGAGGATCAGTGGATCCTTTGAAAACTGATGGATTTTGACAAAGGATTTCTAGAGAACAATTCTGATGAACATCCCCTTGAGGTTTCACAACTATAACCTAATTGGGTAATGGGGGTGGTTCTTGTCCCAAATCATGGACAGTGTGAACAATCACCTCAACTAGAATAAACTCTACTAGAATATTTTCCCATTATGGTTTAACATCAACTTCCCCCTTGATCTGATTCACGTGTCTTCTTAGAGGCATGATGTTATAAAACATTATTAAAAAATAAGAAAGACATCAGATAATATAGAAAGAGATAAAAATGGAAAAATATTTCTATTTCACTCTATCCAAATCAGAACATGGAATATACTAGAACTAATATGCAAGTTTTTTCCCTAACCTCCCTTGGAGACATGGGTTCCATTACCGTAAGATATGGCTAGGAAATCAATCACATCTACCTCTTAAGTCTCGATAATATTTCACAATGCACAGTGACTTCAAGACAACAAGCTCAACAATCTCTCTCTAATTATACACTTTCACGAACTTGCCTGGGTACACTAGTATCCGGATAACCAGGCAGCTCTTGACATATCCCAAAGGTCATTACCTATCCCCACTAGTAGGGGACTAGAACCTTTCATCATACAACATGCAAGTGGGGATGAATTTTCCATAAAACATAGAAGAAGCAAGATAAGAAATTCAATATACATACAAAAGAAAATCCACTGGGAGTAATGTGAAAGAATTTAATAAGGAATTTGAATAAAAAGGACGATAACCCAAGTATTAAAACATGGGAGAACATACCATATCCCTAATGACATAACTCCCCAATTCTAAGATTCAATTATTGGATCCACCAAAAACACCCAAAGAAACAAGTAGGGTTTGAGATAAAAATATCAATAAGGTATCACCGTGGATTCCATAATAGAAACTAACAACAAATTAACCGAGGGAATACATTCAAATTTAAAATAAACAGGTTTTTCATTTTATGGAATATTTAAACAAATCATGTTATACAGTTAAAATAATGGAAAATAAATTAATTAAAGGCATTATAATGATGAAATACTTCTAAAATAGCATCTTAAATAAAAATATATATATATATATTAGTTTATATAAATTCAGAAGTCATTTAATGCAGTTTAACAACATTTTCATACATTTATATATCAAATATAATGTAAGCGAGCAACATAGTCACCTGAAAAATTGGTACAAATTTTCTAGGATATAGGACTATACACTCTCTAACTGTTAAGAAAAATAAGTGTATACACATTTCCCTCTAACACTATCCAAATTCAACTTGTCACTATCCCATCGAGGATGTGAGCCACTGTACTTATGTTTTATCATATTGTATAATTGTAGAGTGTGTCCAAATTACTCACAAACAATCTAAGTATGGCATGTGCTCTTACACAATCAGTGATAGATGATTTATTTTAATACTACTTAAAATAAAATTTAATATCATTTCTCCCATTTCAAATAAATATTTACATTCAAAATCAAAACATGTTTTATTCATAAACATTCATTTTTTAACAAGGTAACCCCACTAGGTTTTTTAAAAAACTTTTAATAAATTTACACAGTTTTGAAATCAATTCAAAAATAATTCCATCAATTTCACAATTAATTTCCACACTTAAATTACCAAAATTAAACAGATATATTTTCTATAAAATCTATAATTTAAATTAAATAATATAAATCAATCAATTTCCACAAACACACACTAATTCAATAGAATTGGTGGTTTTCCCAATTTCCATGCCAAAACTATTCTAAATATCCCAATTCACTGGAATTTATCTATATTAAATAAATTGACATAATTTTTGATCTATTGAATTTAAATTAAAATTTGAATTAAATCAATAAATTCCAGGTTAAATCAGTCTGGCCAAATGGGACTGAACCACCTACATTTTTTGTGAAACTCACACTTGGAAGGAAACCCTCCAATGAGAACGAAGGAATATAAGACCTCAAAAATAAACCTAGAAACAAATCGAGCATCATGGTGCTTATATAAATCAATTTCATGATGATATATTAAAATATTAATGGATGGGAATGAGGGAAAGATGAAGAACGACGGAGAAAGCATACCCATGAATCACATCGCCAACACAACGACGATTAGACTCTGAATAAAGTGATCTAGAAGGGTTGGAGGGATCCAATATCAACTATAGAAGGCTTTACATCGACCAAAAAGTAAATTTATAGGAAGAGAAAATATGATCTCATCTGTGTTCCCATTTTCAAAACTTTATTCAAGCTATTACACGACATGTAACCCCATTTCATGTTATGAAATAGATAATTTCTCTAAGTGCAGAAATATGTGTCACTTGAAATTAAAAACTGGACAGTAATTACATCATGATTTGTAATGACTCAACGTGTCATGTAACTTTTATGGTGCTAACCCTTCACGGTATGCACCTGGAGACTATGTCACATCATGTGACCTAGTTACAAAGCGTGTAATCCTTCGATAGCATACAGAAAAGGATGGTTGAAGCTAAGAGTCCAAAAATATTTGAATTCACAATTATAGGAATCCTACTAACATCTTCTCAACCCTACCTAGTTAACGTAAAGGAAAACCATGAAAAGATTAAATACATGCCTGTCAGATCAATAACGGGATGTTATAGATAAGTTTATTACCCATTAGATGGAAGTGTGTGTAAGTGTTAGTCAACCCCTTATAATAACAACATATTTGTATAAAGATAATAATTTGGTCATTATATTATAATTGAATAAGAAAAATTTAGTGTATTCAAGGAATTAATAAAACATAAGGGTTTGTTGATAAACATTTCCTTTTTTTAGGTTTTTCATTTTGATTTTCATAAATGGGATTCTTTGATTAGAATTATTCTTAAATTAAGTCTTCTAGGAAGAAGAGAGGGGATTTGAGGTAATATTTTTATAGTTTTTTGATGAACCAAATATAAAAAGTGTGAATACAAGATAAGAATAGGTTCTTTTCTATAAGAGAGGGGAGGGAACACTTGGAAATCTTCAAAATATTAAATTAATATAAATTAATTTAATAATAAAAATGAATCAAAACTTATGAAGTTAGAATATAGGATTATTTTTTTCAAATTACTCCATTCAATAAAAAAATGGGTAAGTTATGACAATTTTTAAAATCGTATATTTAGGTTTAACCCTTATTTTACATTTTTTTAAATTTTTTTCGCAATATCATGTAATTTATAATTTGAGGGTTAATATAATTATTATAAAATGTAAAAAGGACCAATAAATGAGTCCTTGAGGAAAATTTAAGACTTATCCCAATCATTTAAAAAAATATTGTTTTTTTAAATTATAACATTTAATAAAATATTATTTATTTTAAAATACTAGTAATGTTAATTTTGACATTATTCATCACATGACTTTATAAAAATATCCTAAAAACATTTTATATTTGAACCAAATCATCTAAAATATCACTAAAATTAAAAATTGGTCCATAAATATTATGAATTACCTTAATTATATAAAATTATATTTATTTTAAAATTTCTAATATCATTTATTTGATTCTTCAGTTAATTAAACAATTAGTGTATCATCATTATGTCACAATTTATGTAATTTATTTTATCAGGAAAATTTATAAATAAATTACCATGATTTATATCAACATTTTATATTTCTAAATACTATTTATAGTCAGGTATTTCCCTTAAATAACCCGATATTAAAAATATTTCTACTATTAAAAACAAAAGTAAGACAAAAGTGACTTTCATTTGAATACATTATTATAAAGGGTATATTCTCATCCTAAAGGATATAATTGGGATCTTAATAGATTATTTCTTTATTAGGTATGATAAATATTCATCTATTAAAATTGGGATAAGGGTTGGGTTATTTTATAATATTTTTACTATTATTTTTACCCTTAATTACCTGATTTACCCATAATTGTGTTAATAAAAATTAACAAAGTTACTATTCATATTTTCTCCAAAACTAAAAGGGATATATTTAATAAATTTGGTCCTCATGGTACTAAATATGGAATTCATTTTTCAAAATTAAAAACAAATAATTTTCAGAAAATAAAAAAAATTAATCTCTTTGAGTGTTCGAGAAAATGTGTTTTCAAAATAAAACATCAAAATTATTGAAATGTTTTTATATCCAAATTCATTGTGAAATTTATTAAAATTGAAATAATTTAATTAAAATATAATTTATTTAACTAATTATACTTTAAAACTAGTCAAAAATATAATCTATCATTATAAATAAATCAAACAAAAAAAATTTCAATTAAAATTCAATAATTTTCACTATTCATCAAAACATGAAACTTATCAGACAAATAAAAAAATAAAAAAAAATAAATTTTTATATTAATATTTAAAATAAGAAGTTTATTTTCACATATAAATTTTATAAAAGCGTTAAAAACTATCTTTAAAACATGTGTACCCTCAAAAGGTGGTAAAACAACTTTTTTAGTAAAATACATCTCTTATAATTAAAATTGGATTTGTTCTTATATCATCCCCTAAAACCACATAATTTGAAATTAAAATATTATATTGTACTATTTATTTATTTATTTATATTTATATATATTTCATTAAAATAATTCCACAATATTTATGTCTTTATTTATCAGAATGAAACACACTTGTGCATATTTAAATAACATTTCAGAAAAAACATTTCCTTTTATTTTAAAAGGGTATTAGGTTAATTTATAATTAATTATTCAATAAATTAAATTTAAAATATAACTTCATAATTAATTTAATATTTTTCATACCTTCCATTCTAAGTTCTAGGTTATAATTTTCTCTTTATATAAGTATACCAATAAAATGATGTTTCATAGAAACTCAATGTTGTGTGTAATGCAGGTTAAAGTGGTGTTTAGTGTACTAAAAGATTAAATTGGTGTAGTATATAAAAAAATACAACAAAAAATTAAATTTATTCAAAAAAACATATAGGGTTCATAAAAACTCATTGTGTTACAGATTATTTAGGGAATTCTGAAAAATTCCATTTCTTCAAAAACTGTAAATTTATTGATATTATCACCATATAATAATTCCTTGATATTATATAAAAACAATTATTTAAAAATAAATATATATTTAATGGGTAATATAATTAATTTAATAATAAGACAAATAATTTATAAATATATTTTTGAAATTTTGAAAATCAAAGTAATGTTTTTATTAAAATGAAAACTATTTTTCATTCTTCTCTTTTAATCGAGTATTAAAAATGATCCTTTGAGATTTGTTTTTATTGTAAATTAAAATAACTATCATTTTATTAATCTTAATCTAAATAATCCCATGGGGATCAACATTATTCATGATTTGGGTATAAAATCATTTTTATGCTTGAAATGTAAATTTTTCTAAATGTATTTTTTCATCACATTACACATAATTGTTTTAAAATACATTTGTACTGACTCTATTTATTGGAACGTATAAAATGTATTCCCTATTTGGAATCAGGTTGTAATAATTTTTTTATTTTATCAATTTAATTTTTATTCATAATTACTAGTTACCATGGTAAATATTTTTCACCACATGAAATGTCAAAATGATTAAATAAGGGGTTAAACTAAGATATAGGCTTCAAATATCACTAAATGTGGTCTAAATATGATAAAATTGTTTGATTTTGACCTTGCCTTATTCTATACTTGAAATTGTAATAAATTTGAGCAACAATCCATGAGAAATAGATTTATTAAATTTTTATGTCCTTAATATTTTGATGATTGCCACTCCAATCACTTATAAAAAGGCACCACCTCTCTTTAGTTCTTCATAAACCTAAGGATCCCTTATCTTGACCAAGCTCAACAAAAATACCACATCGACTCTCTTCAACACATCTGAGAGAATTTTGTCTCACTAAAAGACCAATACTAGATGGATTAAACATCCTAATATATAAAAATCAGTATCATTACAATAATGAAATGTTATTATACTAATAGAAAAAACCCTTTTTTACTTTCTTTCCATAATATGGGAAAGAATATCGCTCGTGTGTACGTAAATACTACAACCTACAAGAAGATACTTATATAATTCTTTATAACCACCTAACATGGATGGTTTCAAAAGTGTATTTAATTTATAAATAATATAAATATTACATTATTACCATTTTAAAAGTGATTAATCCATGAATTTAGTAAAAAATATCAAAACCACTTAATCAAAACATGCAAGGAATAAAAATGTTCTTTCTAGATTTTAATTTTAACAAAGGAATATTAAAAAATTACAAACAAGAAATTATAATGGAATGGTATATTGAAATTTAACTAAAAAATAGTTCTAAAATATATGTATAATAAGATTAAATTTGTTATACATGCTATTTGAGTGGGGCTCTCCAAACAAAAGTTTAAGGTAAGGGCTCATGTTCCAATCTCACTTTTAATTGAAATTCATTAAATTTAAACATCCTTTTGGGAAGTATTATACTTTTTCTTTCTTAAATATCTTATATATTAACATATTATGGTTATTTATGTGGTTTTACTGTATTAAATCCAATTACCCTCCCTTTCGTACTCAAAACCATAAAAATAAAGATTATAAGAAAAGCATAAATTAATTATCCATTTTTTCTTGAATTGTTTCTTCCATATTCATATTATTTATTTTCCACCAAGAATTTTATTTTTATACTTAAATTATTTTTTATAGCCAAATTATGTTAATGTTAAATTTATATTCAAAGAAATTAAAAAAAATATTTTCATTTTTTTTAGGATTCATTTTTCAATCTAAATATAATAGTGTTAAAAGAATGATTTTTAATGTTTTTCTCTTGATAACAGTTTCCCAAATTCTTAGATATTTTATTTATAAATCATCCTTTATATGTGTATATGGTTTTTGAATGAAAATATGAATCCCAATATTCTAAGAGTTTTTCATTTTTAAAAGTAATAACAAGAAAAGGATATTACTTTCCTAAAAATTTTGAAAATTAATTTTATTCCACATATGTATATTTTTACCTTCCAACCCAAATTTTATTATATAAAAGTATTTAATTTCAAATAAATATTTATTTTAATGAATTTTAAATTGGTTATTGAATATTTATTTTTTAAACCATACGAAATGAATTCTGGATGTGATTTATGACTTTATTTTAAAGTGTAAAGATACAATTGTAAGGACCCGACCAAAAAAATTATATATTAAAGTAAATTTAGACTAGAATTCATTATTTCATTCCAAAAAATCTTCTAGTTTTATAGTTCAAGACAATAAGGAAATAAATATTACATATCAATCTTATATATTACAATGCTGACGCATCTACTCATTATCTATTTTTTCCAAATTATAAAACTTTTAATGTAAAACTTGAATTCTTTTCATGAAAAATCATAATTAATTTAAAAATAACTTATTATTTTACCTTAAACAAATTTAAATACTATGAAAAAAATTTAAAATATGTGATATGATGAAAAATCTCAATAAGTTATAGAATAAGGAAGAAGGAAATAAACTGATTAGAAAAAGAGTACCTAAAAATTCCTTTTCAAAATTATCTTTTGGGTTAAATTTAAACATTTTAATATACAAACAAAATCTTTTAATTTTCAAATATATTTTTATAAAACATTTCCTAATAAATATTAATGGAAAAAACTCATAAATGTTTATTTTTAGTCATGAAAATTTCATATAATATTTTTCACCCTTAAAAAGTACCATACACTTTAATTTAATCATTAAATCATTATATTACCTTTGGAAATCATAATATTTCAATAAAACCCACAATAAATCATATATAAAACATTTATATCACTTGATAAATCATTTTCCATGTCACTCCTACAAATATAATAACCATATGGTCGACTTTTATTCCCATTACATTGGAGGGATATCATAGACCCACCAATATTTGATTTATAATGGAACCACCCATCCTTGGTAAATAAAAAAACTAATAATACTTGGTTTATAAGGGAACTACACATACATGGTTTATAATGGAATCATTCACCATCATAAACAATTTTGAAGAACTTTAACATAATCATAAAACATAAAATATTGAAATCTCAAAAATTACACTCATAAAAATATGCTTTGCACGCATAAGAAAATATTTGGAATATTTAAATATTCATTCCATTTGGAAACCATTTTTGAAAATAACCATAAAATAGGGAATTATGGTTTATCTTCACATAAAATATTGAAATGTATAAATAAATAAAAAAATAAAATAATGTTAATAGTGGATGGAAAATTTTTTCTGTTATATATGTTAAAATAAACCATTCCTTTTTTATTTAGTAAAGAAACACAAAAATTCCATAAAAATATTTCTTTTAAAAACCTTTGAGAGAAAGTAAAATAGAGACCTAAAATAGCCTTTATAATTATTTTATGTCCATATAAATACATCCAAAAAATAATTTTAAAATTATTGAGAGGTAAGATAAATAGTTTTAAGGGAAACTTTAAAATAGGATTTTGTTTTTAAATAAATTTTGTTACTTTGAGTCTTACTCATCATGCATGATATTTATATTCATTAATAGAAAAATTATGTTAATTAATAACTTTATTAACAAAAACAGCAACTTTATAATTCATTTTTTCCTTGATATTTTCAATTAGTCAATGAATTATGTTCAAGTTATATATTTTGATGATATTAAACTCATATATCTAAAATGGATTTGGTAGGTTGACTGTGGTCAAATAGGAAATTATTGTAAAATATCTAGAATAATAATAATTACATACATATAGTTTTTAGAAATCAAAAAAAAATTAAAACAGGCCATTAAATATGTTTATGAAAAATGAACTACATTGCAATCATTGAGACAGTTGGTCTAATGTACGCATAAGTAAGATTTATATTTTCAGCGATCGTTATAAAGAAAAAGATAATTATTATTTTATTATTCCATAATGCTAAATATATCTTAAATGTTATATGGATTGTTTAAATAAACTTATATATATCATCCATGTGATGTGGTTATGAAAAATGAATCACATCTTTTCATGGAGGTGGCAGTCCAAACGTACACACGAATGATGTTATCATTCTTCAATTGATGGAAAGATAAGATATTATATGATGTTTCATCTTTTTATAATTATAAATATGTCATTAATTTCATATATATATATATATATATATATATATATTAAATCCATCATTATAAATTATCATTAAATATGGTGATGGAAAATGAATTAGATCTGTTCGTGAGGTGGTACTCCGTCATACACACAAATGATGGTTTCATTTTCCATTTGATGAAATTAGAGATGGATATAGGTTATTAAATTAACATAATAAAATATAATTTTATGGTATACACTAGTTTTATTATTTAATCATGGATTAAAAATATTTAAATGTGGTGCAAAAAGAAATAATACCAAAATTCTCGGTTAATAACGATACCTCTTCTTCGAATAATCTCTTATTGTTTTCCTTTAAAGTATTTCTAAGTTAGTTTTTTGATTAAAAAGGACTTTATGATTTTTTATGGATATTATGAAAGTATATGGTATGTTCTTGGACAAATAAAATGGTTCATTATGTTTTAATATGTCATAAGCAGATTCCCTCTTATATAAGAGAGGGGAGGGGCACTCTTGGAATTTATTAGAATATTAGGTTAATATAAATTAATTTTTTTGTATAAATGGATATAAATTGATATGATTCAAATATAATATGTTTAATATTTGTAATAATATCATAAAGCCAAATTTGGAAAATTTTAAATCATATTTGTACCCAATTCGTCTTATTTTAACACTCTTTAAACACTTTTGATAATTATAGGGATATCAATGTTTTTTACTCTTAAGGGGTTAATAGAGTTTCTATAAAAAGAAAACATCACAGAAATATACCATAGTTTATTTTCTAAACCATATCTGATTATTAGTTTTTATATAATATTTTATAGTAATTTTAAATCATTTTGTAAAATAATTTTTATTTTAAAATAACATTAATGTCAATTTTGGAACTATTCCTTATATTTGACCTCTATAACTACAAGAAAATAATTCAAATTAAATCTATTATAACTTATATAATATTTCATGAGATTATTTAAAAAAACATTCAACACATAAAGTCACTTAAAAATAGTGTTTTAGTGTTTTAAATTTTATTTTATTTATTTTTCTACTACATGCACAAGCACTCAGTTACTGTTGCATATGTATTTAAGTTAAATATTTTATATGTAAAAATTATAAATAAATAAACATGATGAATAAATAATATATCTAAAATAATTATATTTATGACCAAATACATCCTATTTTTATCACTATTTTAAAAATTTAGAGAAAATAAAACAAAGAGAATGACATTTATTACTTTTCTTTATAAAAAATAATATAAATGTCAAAATCATGAAAAAATAAAAATAATCCCAAATACTTGAATTTTGGATTATTATGGTTGTTATATACAACTCTAATAAAATTTATGAATTATTTATGTTTATTTTTTAGTCCTTATCATTTTATTATTAACATTATTTACCCAATTTGGTGTTTACTATAGTCAAAAAAATTAATAAGGTAACCAATTATAATGTGATAAAATAAAAATGTAATTTTGAAAAAATATGGACCTCATGATTCTAAATATAAAATCTATTTTTCAAGATTCTAAACATATAATTGGCATAATTTAATATAAAATTAAACTGAAAAACACGATGAAATTATTTTTTCATAAAATTAAATTTTTAAGAATAAATATTTTGGTATACAAAATTCATGTTTAAATTTAATTAATAATAAAATAATTTGATTAATTTTAATAAATAAAATAAAATTTTAAAACTAATAATAAATATATTTTTATGTAAATAAATAAAATGCAGTTTTAAATAAAAATTAATATTTTTCAGTATTCAATGAAAAATAATACTTTTCAATAATCCCTCAAAACATCACCCTAATGAAATATTGACAAGATAATTTAAAATTTCAATTTCATATTATCAAATATAAATTCAAAATTACTTAAAAATTCATTATAATATTTTTCCAAAAAATAAATAAAAAACTTTTTTTAAGAAAACATTTTTTTGAATAAAAAATTACTTTACTAAAAATAAAATTCATATATCATAACAATTAATATATAAATTTGCATTAATTATGAAATTTATATATATATTAGAAATCAATTAGTACAATTCAAACCCACCAATTAAATAGCTGGATTACAAGAGTCATATTTAAATAATAATATTTCTTGATTCATTTAAGTTCTGTGTTTCGTATTTTTTATCTCATCGAACATAATATCCTTATTTTGAAATATCAGGGTGGCCCATCCTCCAGAAATTTAAAAAATTACATCCTAAAATTTTGAAATTGAACTTTAAAAAAAATTATCCATCTAAAAATTTCTTTTTGGTAATCACACTTTGTGAAAAGGGTTAATAAAACATCCAGTTGAAAATATTGAAGAGTAAATAAAAAATATATCTCATATAACACATTACATGGAATCCAAATAGAAGAGTATTATATGGAAGTAAAAATATAGACATGGAAGATAAAACTAATTCTAAAGGACTGATATACAGTGATAGACCACATGTCCAACATAAAGTTAACGAAAAAAAAATCATAAATATATAATGGGTAATGAGACCATTAGTTCCTAAAAAATGAAGGTAATAAGATAACATTTTTTAAAGATCAATTTCTTAGTATTGATGAAATAATTTATGATCTTGACTAAGAACATAAATAAATATACTTAATTGATATATATAATTTCATATTTTAATCAATATCTTCCACAATATCATCTTTTTATCAAATTAATGTGTATTCAAGATGATATTTCTATGCCTAAAGCACTAAAATAAACTTATAATACAACAAATAATCCTCAAAAGGATTTAATTATATTACTCTTTTATTTATACATTTACCAAAACAAAATTGTTTGAATAAGTTCAAATAATTCTCAAAATGAACAAAAATTCATATGAAGAAATATTACCTTAATCTAAAAGGCTTCAATAATAATACTCAAAGTTAAAAATAGATCATCTGATAAATAACTAACCTTAAAATTCATCAAAATGTTCCTATTTAACATTGAAACCAAAAAAATTATAAGTATTTCGTCTAAATTTGAAACGAGATTAATTTAAAATTTGTCTCTTATTAACATTAGTCACTCATAAATTAATACACTAAAAAATGTAGTTTCTTTAATCATTTAACATCAAAAATATGGTAATAATTTCAATAAGTATCCTAAATCACTATAATTCCACATTGAAATCATTTATACTTCTAGTCGATAAATCAACCTTGATTCCAAAAATAAAAGCCCAAAATATCTTATAACGTTCCTCAAAATTATAGTTATCTTCTTCCAAATTAAAATTGATCACTTAATTAAAAAATCACATTTCAATCACAGGGTTATCTATATAATAAAATATATTTTCTCAAATTATAAAAATCCATAATTACCTTAATATCAAAGATCATATAAACACTAAATGTTATCAATAGCATTGAACTTATGTATATGATAGAGATAATAATGAAACTAATTTTCTTGTGTATCTAATAGATTTAAATATCACCAATTTACTAATTTGGGATGAACTACATTGGTTTTGGATTTCGGGGATGTTTTGAGGTTAAATATTAAAATTGGTCAGTTTTATAATTTAAACGATATTTAATCACATCAGAATTTTGATTATAAGTTTCTCAATGTTGATCAGAATAAAAAAATAAATTCTTAGGATTCCTAAATTCGTCGACTATAACTTTTTCAAGTGGGTCAAGCGTTAAAGAGATATATTGAGACCTAAATAAATAAATAATTGTAGAAAATTGTTTTGGCCAATAGAATTGACCCCAACTTATTAGATGAGGCATAAATCCCGATACTAGTGTCTTAATGGAGTGATTCCATCTGTAAAATAGATATTCATTGAATATCATCTTTCTATTAAATATACGGATTAATAAATTATTAAAGTGGTTAAGTGGTACGTGAAAGTGGATGAAGTTTAAGATAAAATCCATAAAGAAAAATTTCACTTCATTAATCTGAATATATTTTTTAATAAATGTGTGCATATAAATTTAAATTTTGGCAGTCAATATAGAATTTAATTTCAAACAAACTACTAGAATACATCTAATGGATATTTTTTCTCGGAAAGATGACTAATTAATCAAAAATGGAATGACCATAAAATTGACAACAGATTTCCACTCCTCATCCACTATAAATTTGATCTTATTATCTTTTTATGGGGTTATTGGCATGAGAGTGGAAGGGGAAGGCTGAGTTATAATGGTTGATGAAGATTCTGTGCATTTATTTAGAAAATGAGAAGAATGGTGCTGCTCAACTAATGCGAGGATAAGAACTAAGTCATTGTGGAAGAAGGTAACTAACATACACACTTTTATGAATATTGATCTTCATGTTTAATATATTTTGAATCACTCTTGAACATTAATTGTTTTCAATGAAATTGGTCATTTCTTTTATTGAATTCATATTTAACTATTTTTTATGGTTTTACAATCTACCGTGTAAAATAATTCATATAACTATTTAAATTTCATCAATGAGGATTTTAATTGAGCATAGTTATTTCAATTAGATTTGATTACATAGAGGTATTCGTGTATCTGAATAACTTATATAACTACTAATAAATTGGGTATATCTATTGCTAGGATTTTATTAGTTCTAGAAAAAATCATTGTTAATAACCACCTTTTCTCAGCACTAGAAAAAGAAATGTTAAAGGGGGTATTTTATAGTTCTTTTTTAGCATTGTTAAAAGGGGACTTTAATAATGGTGAAAGGATATTTTAAAGGGGTCATTTATCAGTGATTATAAAAAAACAATGATAAATCCCTTATCAACATTATAAAAAAAGATTCTATAAATAGGGCATTTATCAGTGCTTCTAAGAAGGTGTTGATAAAGGGTATAATTAAAAAAAATATTTCATTAAAAATAATATATTTATATATTTATATTGATATAAATATAATGTATATATTTTAAATATGTTTTAGATAAGGATAAGAAGGAATTTACACATAACATATAATATATTTAGTGAAAAGGGCATACAACTATAGAAAATCCATACAGACCAAAAAAACCCAAAAAACTGATAATAACTTTAAAAACCCATAACATTCATAAAAATATTGAGAAACCCTAAAACCCTGAATCATCCATAATTATTGATATGATAGTCTATTTCAACTCCACAGCCAGTAAAATCGAAGTTTATGAAATGATATAAAACTACATGAGATTTAAATCATGGGGTAATCAAAGGAATAAAATATATTACTGTTTCGAAAAAGTCATAAATGAAACTCAAACTTCAAACATCCATAACTTTGGATCAAGATGTCTATTTGGGCTCCACCATATATAAAATCGAATCCTAGGATGCGTTCTATATTTTATTGGTCTATATTGGCCTTTGTGAGCTTTGTCCCAATTTTCAAAACCCAAAAAAGACCAAAACACCTTCAAAACATAGTATTTTGTCATGGTACCACAATTTCTTAAAATTCAAATATCTATAACTTCTGATATAAGTGTCTATTCATCTTATAAAACATATAAAATCAAATATTTCCATGATATGTATTCCTTAGTGACCCATGGGAAACCTTTATTACTTTTATCAAGGAAAAAATTGTCTTTATAGTTTCCATACCTCTCTTTTTTCTCATTCGATGGCCTTTCAGACCACCATAAATTCTACTATGTGTGTCTAGTTTGGATATACCACATATAAAATCAAATATTTTGATGATATTTATTCCTTGGTGACCCCAATATCCATGGATATCCTGTTTTGAGGCCAAAAATGGCCCAAAAGGCCTCTTAAACTGAGTTTTTAGCCTCTGTGTCCCAATATTTTTAACATTATATATATTTTAAGCCCCAATTATAGGGGTATATCACCTTTTTCAGTGGGAACTGAATTTATTCTTATGTCTTACAATAATTTTGATATTATGGATTGAAATTTTTTATTTTTCACAAAGTACTATTTTTTGTATTCAAATATATAAAAACATATACATATTTTTTTTTATCACATAAATACTTAATTTTATAAACAAAAAATTAAACATATTTACATATAAAATATATTTCTCAATATATAAAACTAATATAAATAAATAAATAATATCCATTATTAAAAATATATATAAATATATATGTTTTTAAATATATATATATATATATAAACATATATACAAAAATATATATATGTATATAGATATATGAATATATATGTAAATATATGGAAAAAAAATATAAAAAAATTATATATAAGTATATAGATATATCAAAAAATGTCAAAAAAATAGTATAGGGGAGTTGAAAAGGTGGTAATGTATAATTCGGTGGTCTCATGATCGAATCTATCTAGAGGCAGGGGCATGCACTAGGGGGTGGGATTATCTAAACATTTATAGTGGGGTGGTGGAGGCACTAATAAGGGTGGGAGGTGCTAATAAAGTGGGTTGGGGCACAAAAGAAATTATACCATTTAGCAGTGGGGCCTTTATTAGCACTTTTTTTAACACAGTTAAAGGGATACTTTAACATGGCTAAAAACCACTAATAAAGGCCCGCTTTATCAATACTAAGGTGGGGTATGAAAAACAATTACACCCATTATGAGTGGATCCTTTATCATTACTTTTAAAGGGGGCCTTTAATAGATCTAAAAATGTTTTTGTTAAAGGCTTCCTTTAACATCCCTAAAAATTCACTGATAAAGACCTGCTTTATCATAGCTAAACAAGCATTGATAAATTCCCCCTTTATTGAAATTTTTTTAGAACTATTAAAGTGTTCCTTTTTCAATTCTTTTTATGAACACTGATAAAGATAATCCTTTAACATCACTTATATTGTCAGTTCTTCAATAACACAGATAATTCCCTTTTACTAGCACTGTTAAAGGAATGATATGCAGTAGTGTATAATAGGGACAAAAAAACTATTTTGGTATTAAAATTAAAATCATAAAAACTGGGGAGTACATATAGTGGTATTTGGGTGTTCATTGAGAAATTCAATTGAGAAGTTAGTTTAAACTTGGAAGAGGGGAGTGTCTAAGTTGTTTGTACTTGTCCAGAAAAACTATTTCAATCCTGATTTCAAAACCTTTTAATTTCCTATCAATTTTAGTTATTTTACTTGAATTTTCTTGATTTTTAGTATATATTTATTTATTCATTATAAAATTTACTCAAATCCAAAAAAAAATATTCTATAAAAAAATAAAATAAAAAGTGGAAATTTTGCAACTAAAATTGAACCCTTATCAAGAGAAAATACAAGAACCACTTTATTTCGTTTCTCTTTAGGATAAATTACATGATTTAGTTTTTCATGGAAACCCCCTTACATAAACTAGAACCATCTACATGTAGGTTTCTTGAGTTTATTTCTATAATTTTTGTGAATGACCTGAATAAATGACTCGAACATGTTGTTATTTGATTCTGAAATCGATAAAACATGTCACATTTGGTTTAGGTTTATTAGAAATTCCCATGTACCTAGTTTACCATATTATACTAACATATCTAGAAAGAATTTATTTAAACCTATAGTTCAAGTATTTGACAAAAAAACCTTGAAATTATTTTCTTCATCCTATGATTAAAATCTAGAAACACATATAGAATATCTTGATGCACATTCTAGTTTTGAAATTAAATCTATTTTTATACAAAAAATGTCAAAATTTATTCTGTTTCCCGGGGAAGATCCATATTAACACCTTCAGAAATTAATTTATATTTTAATCAAAATAAATATTCAATGTGTTGATGAAAATAAAATTGAATTAAGGACATTTAATTTGTCTTTAGAAGGGTTATCCAAACAATTGTTTTTCTATTCACATTCACCATTGATTAGATATTGGAATCGATTAAATAATATTTTACTAGAAAAAATTTCCCAAATTACATAACTACTTAGATTCACAATGAGGATTGTGGTATTCATTAAACTCAAGGAGAAACCTTACATGAGTATTGATAATGATTCAAAAGACTGTGTTTTAGTTTCCCCCACCATCAAATTAGTGAACAGGACTTGATTATATATTTTTATGAAGGATTTTGTGTTAATGATAAGATAAATATTGATACTTATATAATAGGTGATTTAGTTTAAAAAACAAGAGCTTAATCTAGGAATTTAATAGAATACTTGGACCAAAATTCTAAAAAAATTTGAATAATATGCATTCTTCATGTGAAATATTCCAAAGAGTTTCCCACTACCACTCCTAAAAACAAAATGATTTTCAATCAACTTTCAAATCTTACCAGCATGGTGAGGCCTGATGATGATTTCCATAACCCACCAACCACACCCCCCAACCTAAATAAAATTTTTCAAAGTCAAGTTAATTATAGAATTTATTCTTCCAATGAACATTTTAGTGATAAATACCCACAAATGAAAGATACATTTAAGAATTGAAATACTATTTTTCTATTAATATATTTTTAATCAAACCAAAAAATACTTTTTTAAACCAAACAAAATTTTAATCAGGGCTATAAAAAATCCTTCAATAGAAATTTTTACAACCCGTAGAACCAAGAATATTCTTACTAGGTAAATCAAGTAATTATAAACCAGTCTATTTAAATGAAAAATTCAATGCCTATTTTGAAAGAAAAATTCAACCTACCCTTACAACTAAAATTTCATAGAGTAACCATGAAGAAGAATTGAGCTAACAACTAGAGGCAATGATATATACAAATGAAAAAATTAGAAAAAAAACACAATAAAAAACATCTTTAATACCTTGATAAATCAAATGGATCAACTTGCATATAATTTTAGTATCATGAGAAATCAATTGAGTGGATGATTACCTTCACAACCAAAACTGAATCTAACATATTAATGGAATAAAAATGTGATTTCTATAGAAATTACCAGTGTAATAAGATTAAATAACCCCCAAACTAATAAACATACACCTATTGTTCACTCTGTTAAAGAGAATCCCTCCACTGATAGAAATGATAGAAATTATGAATTGTCATTGAACGAAAACTCAATTTCAAGAAAAGAAACATTATTTAAAATAATAAAAAGTATTATAAGAGGATGTAATGTACTTTTGTTTCTCAAAAATGTTCTCAAAATAGTCCAGAAACATTTAATCCACCAGTTAATTATCATAAGTGTGTACTCCTGCTAAAGATAAGTGCTAAAAAGTGTTGAATAACTATGTTTTAGAATTTTTTATGAAATTTAAAGTCAAATACATTTGGTCGATACTGTGAAAAAAATCTATGATATACCACATTTTTGAAAGAGATGTTTACCCATAAGATGGAATTCAAGGGAGGTGAAAAATTAAACAAAGAGAGGAATGTTTTATCCAAAATCAAACATTATTTTCCTATAAAATGTACAAACCCAGGAACCATTAATATTACTTGATCTATAAGGGAATTTAAATTCAATTATTTCATGATTTATTTATGATCTTTCATAAATGTTATGTCACACTTTATTTAATCATCTCATTTGGTTAGAGGACTAAAACCCTCTCAAATTATCATTCAATTCTCCAACCTAAGTACTACCATGAATTTTAGAGTTATAATGTATATTCTAATTCATCTAAGAGTCATGATTTTCCATATAGATTTATATGTCTTGGATATGGAAGATAACTGGTTTAGTTCCCATGAACCATTCATTATAGGGAGCTGATTTTTGGAAACATGAAAAGAAATCATCAATGTTCACAAAGGAATACATTCACATTAATTGGGAAGATATTTTCTTCTCTTCAACATTTTTCAGTCCATAAAACACTTATTTAAGGATAATTCATCCCCTTCTGTAAACTTAATTCATTGGTTTTCAATTGATATGTTTACACATTTTTTATGTGATAAACAACAAACTATTATTTTAGAATATGTAAATTTGTTTATTTTTGACCATTATCAATATGAGAGTGAAAATGAGTTTTTATTGAGTATAGGAATATTGAAATTACTTTATAATACTCCATTGATCTCAAAATTCAGACAGATGACTTTTTTGGAAATGCTTGATCATGCTAGTAGTTTCCTGAGATAATATTTTAATTTTTTACATGGAATAGATCTAAAGAAAACCAAAAGGGATCAACATGAGGAATGTCCTTAAAAATTAGGAAATTCACTGAAAATACACAACTATGAGTATTGTTATTTGATTAATGAATATACCCTACAAGATATAAAACTTCAACCACTTCCTTAGATCCTAAAATATTATTTCTTAAATGAGAATGAAAAATTACATCTGATCAATTCAAGAAAATCAAGATTCAATGACAACCAACTATTATGAGTCCTAAAAAGACATAATAAATCTATAAGATGGACACTGTTTAACTTAACTTGAATAGGTCCCTCGGTATGAATTCATATAATTTCATTGGGGGAAATTCTAAACCAGTTATAAAATTTAAATGTACATTTAACCCAGAAAATTTAAAGGATATTAAGAAACAATTCACCAAATTTTTCAATGCTATAATTATTTTTTCCATCTACGATAGTCTGTGGGTGAGTCCTATCCAGTTTGTTCCCAAAAAGTTTTTTTTTAAAATCTCAAGGTGTGAATTTGGTGAGATTTTCCCTGTTATGATTCTAAATAAATATAGAATGTGGATTGATTAAAATAAGCTAAATTTTTTTAAATGAAATTCCACTTAACATTTATATTCCCTGATAAATTCCTTGAAAGACTAGCTGGTAAACCGGCTATTATTTTCTTAATGGATTCTCTAGTTATTTCAAAATTCATATTGCATTTAAGGATCAATATAAAACCAATTTCATGTTCCCCTTTAGAACGTTTTCTAAAAAGTTAATTCCATTCAGTTTGTATAATCATCCTAGAACTTTTAATATGTGTTTTTTGATCATTTTATGTGAATTTCAAGAAACATCCGTGGATGTTTTTTAAATGGATTAACTATTTATGTCTAATCACTTGAAAGTTGTTTGAAAATTTTCTCATGTTCTTGAATATTTCATTGATAAGATTCTTAACATGAATTATGTAAAATGTCAATTTATGGTAGATAAGAAGATCATTATTCATCATGTTGTGTCCCTATATGGAATTAAAGTTGATTAATCCACATTTGAGGACATTTTTTTCTTTCTACACCCAAAAGTATTGAGGGAAGTGAGATACTTCCTCGGTCATAATTGTTTTTATTGGAGTTTTATAAAATATTTTACTAAGGTTGTACTTCCATAGACTAGAATCATCCAAAAGGATAATCCATTTTTCTTTGATGAGATTTGTAAATATACCTTTAGGGATTAAAAACAAAAACTGATATTTCCACCCATTGTTTAACCACCCAAATGGGAATTTCCCTTTGAAATCATGACTAATGAATCTGACTATTCTCTTAGGATAGTTTTGAGTCAAAGGATAACAAATAAATCTCATGTGATTTATTATTCTTGTAGAGATTTAGATTAGGAAAAATCAAGCTACACAAATAATAATAAATAAATACTAGTTTTTTTCATTTATTTAGACAAATTTAGGTGTTTCATACTAGGATCCCAAGTTATTTTATTCACTGACCATTCTATAATCACCTTTTTTATGAAGAAACACAATTAATGACCCAAAGATTTTGAGATGGATCTTGTTATTAAATGAGATTCATATTGAAATAAAGGGAAATAAAGTAAGTGAGAAGCTTCTTTCTGAAAATTTGAGTATGATATCGTCTGTTTTAAATGGAAAAATTCATATCTTTCCACCAAATAAATAATCTCTTCTCGATGAGATTATATATTCTTATAAGAGTTAAAGACCATGATTTTATGATATTTTGAATTATTTGGTTGTTGATGAGGTTCCCCATTGGTTTTATAATAAAAAATTCTAAATTTATGAATGATTTAAATAATTTTAATTGGGATGAACCTTACTTATTGAATGATGGTAGTGATCAAATGATTATGATATTAAATCTATCCAACATTTTTCTCACACTTTGAGAAACTGAGAAAAATTTGGCCAAAAAATTACTACCAGAAAATTCCATATTTCTTGTTTTTTTTACCATATTTAGAGATGATTTTAATTTTCTATAACCTATAAATATTTCCAATTTCATGTTAACATTTCCAAAAGGAATATTATTCCACATTAACCAATTTTTTGTAATGTCTTTGATGTGTGGGGTATTGATTTCATGTGACCCTTTCCAAATTATTTCTTATATAATTATATCAATCTTTTTTTATGTTTTATTGTGGTTAGAGGCTATTTCTATAAAATCTTATGATGCCAAAACTGTACGTAAGTTTTTTAAAAGAAATTTATTTTCTAGATTTGTATTTCCGAATTTTATGATCACTGATCAAAGAACATATAATTTTAATTGGAAATTGTAATCTATTTTTCAAAAATATGGTGTTTATAATAGGGTCTATATTAACTATCACACTAAAAAAAATATAATTTTGGAGTTTTTAAATAGATAAATCAATCAAATTATGGAAACAATTGTAAACATAGATATAAAGGGTTGGGGTTTGAGACAAGATGATGAATTTTGGGCCTATAGGGTGGTATTAAAAACCAAAGTGGAATGTAAACACTTAAATTAGTCTATGTAAAGGCTTTTAACATTCCATTTGAGATATAACACATTGATTTTTGGGCTTCTAAAACATATAACCTGAATATATTGTCTACTTGAAAAGAAAGAAAATTTTTATTAAAGTAGATGGAGGAGATTAGAAATAATGCATATAAATTATATCATTTTACATGAAAAGAACCAAATTATTTCACGATGGTATGGTTCTCAATAAAAACTTCACGGAAAGAGATAATTTGTTTCTGCTTTACTCTTGATTGTTGTTTTTCAATGGTAAATTTCATTCCATGTGGTCTAGTCCTTTAATTGTTAGTGATATTTTTCATTTTGGTGATATCGAGATAAAAGAACAATATAAAGGGACACCATTCACTATTAATTGGAATATTTTTAAGATGTTAACATATAATTTTCAAGATCCTCCATGGTAGGACATCCATATTTAAGAAGTTGGATATAATTGAATCTTGGTTGTGTATTTCCTTCTCAGTTATTTTTTTATGTCTTTAATTCCTGGAATTTCATTTTCTCACATAAATATATTGAACATTGATGAAATTTCAGAATATAATTTGGTTTATAGGAACATTCTTTATAAAATAGTTTTTTGTGATTTATTTATGATTTTTTTTTCTATTTCTCTTTTAATTTTTGGTGTTTTTCATTTCATTTCATTTTTTTTATTATTTTGAATCTTGTGGTCTTAAATGATTATTATTCTCATTTCGTAAAACCATGTCATTGAATCAACTAATTTATAACTTCAAATAAAATATAAATTAATGTTTTAAATTACATTGTTTCTAGTTCAAAACTATGGAATGTTTATGGAAATTCCTCTGTTTTATTGAATTTCATGCCACATATCACTGTCTTTATCATTGAAATCCTTTTATATGAGGACTTTAAGCCCTTTTTACTTCTTCTTCACTTTCAAATCATTTTATGATAGAACCAATCCATTATTTCTCTAACTGTAACTCTATTTATTTCTATTAAAACTTAAGGGTTTAAGTACTACTTTTCTAAATGGTTGAGAAATTTCTTCGGAATTAGAAGTCACCAATTCATGGGAATCATTTTTATTTTGTCCTACCCTATGAATTTGATCTTTTTAATCCATTAGTTTCAATTTAAAACAAATTTTTTTTATCCTCATTACAATCCATTTTCCCTTTTCCAATAAGTTGTGTATGTGAGAAAAGATGATCATATTGAACTTATGGATTATGGAAGCTAACTCATGGTGTGCGACATTATTTAGTGATTATTTGGGTGGAAATTAAAATTCTGAATAGATATTTTTTCTTGTAAGAAAAATTTTTTAGTGAATTTTTTTCCCTTATAAATATTTCATTTATATGGTAGTTGTTTCTATCTAGACATCTAAAAGAAAAAAAGTTGTGCCTATTAGTAGATTTCAAGAGAAAAAAAGTAAATATACATGTCATTTATTAAATTAAAAATATTTATGATGTGGGATGTAAAAGATATTTTTGAATATTATTAGATCTTATTTCTTCTAATGAGAGTTTTTAGGACACCATACTTGAGTGAAAATTCGAATAATTCATTTTTGTATTAAAAAGAGTCAACGCCACCTTATTTGACTTTATAATATTCTTAATTCAGAACATAGAATATTAAAGACACTGAAAAACCCTAAAAATTACCCATAATAATTAAATGTTCTTATCTCACATCATGTGGTGATATATAGATTTATCAATCGTATGGTGATTATTGCATGATTTTGGAGGAGAAATGTTTTTTGAAAATCCAGATTTCTGTATGGAAATAAAATTTATGTGAGGTAAGTGTGTTGTGTGAATGGAAGGAGAAAAGGAGTGGAAGTGGGTTGAATTAGTTAAATTGAGAACATGAAATATTTTTTTGAGGCCTGATATATACTGTTTCTTGGGGTTAAATTGTTGACCCTCATGGGTATATGTTTTCAATTTCCCTTAATTTGATTTGGATTCTCACATATACAGGAATCCAAGTACTATATGTTGGAAAATTGATATAGATATAATTTAAATTATTTTTTCTGTGTATTTCAATTATCTAAACACCAAAAATTACCAATTTTATCTAAATTTTATTTTTTTATAGTTTATATATGTTTTTTTGGCTAAAAGTAAACATTTCTTAATTCTAGAATTTTATGTGTTTTTAATCACTTCTCTATTTTGAACCTAAAATTTTTATTATTTATCTAATTTGAGTAATTTGTTTAGGATTCCTATGTTCATGGAATATAAATTTCTTCAAATTGAATAAGTGTTTATTCTAACATCTTGAGTCCCAAAATAAATCCATAATTATGGAAAATTAATTTGGTCCACAGAATTGATCCAACATCATTAAATGATGAATAAATATAAATTCAGGTGTCCAAAGAGAGTATTATAGTTTTAAAAGAGATATGAATTGATTTATAGTCTCTCCATTAAATATTGGTATCAAAAACATTCATTAATATAGTCATGTGGTCCATTAAATTTGAGGAAGTTAAAGATACAATTCGGATAAAAGAAATTTACTTCATTAATAATGAAATTACATTTTATAAACATTTCCATATGAATTTAAATTTTTATTATTGACATATAATAAATTTTAAATTAAATTTTTATAATACTAGTATTTTATTTTTATCATGGTTGGATTAATGATTGAAGATAATATCGTTTGAATAGAAACTGGACTGCAAGTTTCTACCCCTCCTACTATTTATATTTCCTTATCCATATCCTTTCAAGGGGTTGTAAACATGAGACAAAAAGGTGGATGGTGAGATATAGTGTTTGATTATGAATATTTGATTTAATTATAGAATGGATAATACAGGGGCTACTCATGTGATGTGAGGCTAAGCACCAAGTGATTTTTGGGACAAAAAACAGAAAAACACTCTTTTCCATGTGTTGATATTCATGTGTAATATCTTTGGAGTCTCCCTTATTATTATATTTTCTTGAGTAAAAGTATTCATTTTAATTATTGAATAAATTTTCAAATTTTTTATGGTTTTCTAATATATTGGGTAAAATAATTGATTCCCCTATATAACTTTCTATGGTGAGGCCTTTCCTTTGAGAATAGTAATTTTTAATTATATTTGGTTACGTGGAGGTATTCAAGTAATTTAATCACTTATATATGATAGAAAAAATTATATTAAGGTCTAGATATGATATCCTTGTAAATAATGTTTTTCATCTTGGGGTATTATGGTGGGAATAATAAATTCAATTGGGGAATAATTTTAAACAAAGAAAGATAGATGTGTCCAAGTGGTTAAATCTTGTCCACAATTAATATTTTAATTTTTATTTAAAACAATTTTAATATCCTATAAATTTTTAATCATTATATTTAATTTTATTGAATTTTTATATTTATTTATTTTCTTCATGTAATATTTTATTCAAATCCAAAAAAATTCCTTCCATCATAAATTAACAATGAAAAAGTAATAGTTTTGTTACTCAAATTGAAACCTCCTTGAGAGAGAATCCCGGAACATCTATATTCATTTATCTTTGAGATAAATTTATTGATTAGGTATTTTAAAAAAAACCTCAAAATAGTCTACCATATGTAAATTCATTATTCCTCAAATAATACATCATGTTAAACAAAAGGGTATCATATACATCACCCCAATAAATCACCTCCTAAATTCACATTAAAATACCATCATATAAAACTATAAAAGTGTTTTAATTTTTTCAACATACAATCATAAATAATTAATTATTGGGTTTCTATATTTATAAATTTTATTCATTCAACTTTATTTATAAAACATTTACCATTATTTTCCATCAAATTCCTCAATGCTTCCTTCCTATAATCTAAAATGTGAATCATGTCCTAAGATTCATATATATCAAATCATAATCCATGATATAATTCATCCCTTTAATTTATCATTTTTATTTTCCATATCATAAAATGTAATGGAATTTGGATCTATAAAAAATTTATCTACATAGTCTTACTGATCACTTTCTTATGATTTCCCCTTATGACATTGATTTTTTAAGTGACCATACTCCTCGCCATAAAAACATTCAATCAATTCCTTATGAAGAACATTATTCCCCTTCATTTATTTAATTGATCAATTAATTTTCCATGATATATTGTTAATTTATTCCCTCTTTTACCAAATAAAAACATCTTCTCGTTATTTTAAGAAATTTTCCTTAATAATTCTTTCCACATTTTGACGAATCGGCCATTGAATATTTTTACCATTATGATCTTTGTCTCCAAAAATCCCATGGTGCTTCATTTTCACATTATTTTATGTGTTAGGAGACTCACCTAGGTTCATGTTTTTAATCATAACTCATGAAATCTCATTAAAAATAACCATAATATTTTTCACTAAAACTCCAATTCCCTTAAGTTTTCTATTTAGAAAACTATCATAATTTCCTTTACAACAACGAATTCCCCAACCCCAGTAGCCCAAATTTGGTGGTTAAATAATTACATTTTCACCAGATACAAGGTTTAAAATCCAAACTTTTCTAATAGTTTAGTATTATTGATAAACTATATGTATAGTTTACTTTTATATACATTTAAAAGTATTTTATTTAAAAACCCATTATTATCATTAGTATATCCCTTCATATCAATCATAAAACACATCCTGGTATATTGGGGAAAACAAAATATAAGAAATAGGTGACATAAAATTATTAGTAAGGTTATGTGTGTATTGGAATATATCTTGAATAAATAAGAATAATCAATTTGGAACGCTAAATAAATAAAGCATATGTAACTTATATAACATCTTGATCATTTTATGGAAGGAATAAATGATGATCAAATAATCCATATAAATGATCACATGGTCTTTAAAGTTACCCATGGATATTTTAACTAATAAAATAATAACAAGGATATTAATAATTGATCTCATGATAAGGGAATAAATAATGAAAAGCATCATAAGTATATTATCAAGACCTTTCACAGGAAATCTTGAAATTATTAGTAAAAACTCATTCAATTTGGTCAACTTATTTGTCTCATTAGACCAATCAATGAATCAAGGGACTATTTATAACTAGGCCCCACCAACCACTTATGAAATCCAATGCATTGCTCATATGAAATGGGTGAAATATAATCAATAGAGATATTTATATTGAAAACTATCAAATAAGATGTTAATATTTTCCCCAATCAATAGACAAAATCATAAACCATCCAGAGTATTATGGTGAATGGTAATAAAATTATACATCCCCAATAAAACTGATCATAAACCATCCATATAAATAAAAATAATAGTATAATTATAGAGTCTCTATAGTGTATCATAATTACAATAAATTTTTTATGTTGTTGATGAATAAATATACAATATAAAATTTATTAAAAATATTCTTGTTGAAAATAACATTTTTACATTAAAAATAATTTTAAAATAAGAAGTTCACAAAATATTTTGAAAAAATATTTCCTTGAAAATAATGTTTGAATTTTATAAATGAGTATTTGAAACATTGACTAGTTTTTATGGTGGGAAATTTTATAAAATTCATACATAGTAAAACAAATATTACTTTGAAATTTTTGGTAAAACCCAAAGAGTCCTTGTTTTAAAAAAAATTACTTTGAAAAAAATTTAAAAAAATAAAAACCGAAGAAAAAATTTCTTTAATAAATCATTTGCTAAATTTTAAAAAGATTTTTAGAAAACATGGTTTTGGATGAAAAATCATTTTCGACAGAGGAGAGAAATGATGTCATCATTTCTTAAGAACATATTCAAAAACAATTTAAGTAATAGAGTATAAATGTTAATTTAATTAAAAACTTAATTAATAACCATATAATAAAAATGTATATTGGTTTTAATATATTAATTCAAAATAATTCCCCCAAGGGATACTTAAACATAAACAATATCGAATAACGATTAGATTTTGAAATAAACCCTTTCCACTTTGGTAACTTCTAAATCGTAAACCCCATAAAGTAAATAAAATATAATTTATATTTAAATATTATGAAAATAACTATATTCATGATATAAAATATCTAATTGGTAGTATATAAACCACTCTAAATAAATAAGTGGTGAATATGGCATATGTGTCACGTAAGTAAAAGTGAAATGAGAAACTCTTACCTCAAGTTTGACTTCCTTCATAGGCTTCTAAACCTTCTATATAATAAATATAGTTTAATTATAAATATATATTTTAAAAAACCAAAATCATATATGTTATTCCATATATGATTTAATAATATTATTCTACCAAACATTTATTAATAGTAATTTCTTAAAATCAATATTTTTTGTGATAATTTCATTATTTCTCATGTATGGTTTGGTTTGATAATTTTGGTCATTTTACATTCGTCACGGTTAAATAATATCCAGAATTTAGAAAATGATACAAATATAATTTTTATTAATTATAGATTTATTAATTTAATACATTAAATTTTAAGATAGAAAATGCATTGTACAATTTATAAAGATGGTAGGCCATATGCACGCCTAAATGTTTTTTCTATTTTATCGTTATATGGAATGAAAAGATAATAAATATTTCATTAAATAATAATTATTATTATATATATATATATATAATTAATATTAATAAAATTAATCCTTATTACCATCTATGTAAACATAAAATGAAAAACATTTCGCATCGCTATGTGGAGGTGTAGTCCACACGTATGTACAAGTGACGTTTTTATTTTCCAATTGATTGGATGGTAACAAGTCATGAGTGATATTATATTTCCGGAATTTTTTATCAGGTATATTTATTAAATAAATAATTACTATATTCCATTTAATGTGTAAGGGAAAAATGAATCACATTTCTTCGTGAGGTAGTTGTCCACTATACACCCGAACGATGTTATTATATCCCCCATAGAATGGGAAGTATGAATTTGTATGTTATATTATAACTAAAAAAGTATATTTATATAATAAATATCATATAAATATTTTAAATACATCATTATATCCATCTGTGACAGGTGGTGATGGAAAATGAACTACATCGGTTCACGAGGTGGTAGTCTGTCGTACATATGATTGACGGTTTTGTTTCCAACTTGATGTAAAATGAGATGGATTTAGAATATTATATTATCATAATATCATCTCATTATAGAGAAGATAATGTTTTTATTATATTAGAATTATTGAATATGATTTTAAGTACATAGAATAATTTATAAACTAAAAACACTAATTTAAGAACACTACCTCTTTTTTGGGGAACTTCATTAGGTTTGCACGAAATTCTTCTATAGGATCAATTTATGATTAAAAAAATTACTATAGTATATTAAAATATGATTGTGGAAAGTATATGTGTATGTTTTGTTTGAACTAAATTATTTTATAAGTATTAATGATACAGGATATTGCGTGCCAATTTATAAGTGGGGGACTGGACACAAATTGAATTTTTGAAGAGAATAATGTTTACCCATGTATTTCACATTCAAAAAGGATATAAATGGGTCATTATAAAATATTAGATGTTATAATGACTAAAAATGGACATCTAATTGGTTTTAGAAACTTTTTATGATATTTTAACCCATATCTTCTTAGTTTAACACCTATAAACTCATTTTCACCAAAACTGCAGTAATTAATTTTTAGTGTTTTTACTATTCATTATGGTCAAAAATTAATTTCAATTTACTATATAATTTCAAATAATATGCTTCCAAATATGTAATACATTTTTCCAAATTAAATTTATAAAATTTTGATAATTCATTTTAAAATTAAACCTATAGATGACTAAAAAACATTTTTCTAAAGAAAAACCTTCACATGTTTAAAACGTGTTCATATTATAATTCAAAATAAAATTTATTAAATAAATTATCTAAATTTATAATAAATAAACTAATTTTATTCTAAAAACCATTTAAAATATAATTTATTTTTTAAAATAATTTAAACAAAAAGGTAGTTTTAATTAAAAATTCGTATTTTTTACTATTCATTAAAAAAATTCATATTTTCATAAAATTCTTAAAAATTCTCCTAAAGATATTTTGACATGTTGATTTAAAAAAATTAGTTTATTTTTTCAATAAAAAAAATTAAAAGTAGTAAAAATAATTGTAAATAATGTGTCAAAAGTCAAACTCAACTTCCTTTTAGAAAAATACTATTTTTCCAAAAACATTTCATTTTCTTTAAAATGATTATTATTTTATTTATAATAAATAGATAGTCATTTATTTTATTTTATACATGTGTAACCCATATAATTTTTATAAATTATTTATTCTTATTCATACTAAACAACTTAATTGCTTAGTTATATTGGTCATGTTTAAATAATAAAATCATAAGAGATTATCGTGTTTCATTTTAACTCAACATTGCATGCAACACAATATATCAAAGTTATTGAATTTATTTAAAAATAAATATATCTTAAAGTCATAGGGTGTTATATTCTCATAAAATAATGGTTTTATTGTCATATATTCTATCAAATGTGATGTTCTTCTTTTAAAATCTTATTGTGTAATATTATACCTCCCTTAAATATATTTCATCTTCAATGTATAATATTGATCACAGTAATCAAGGGTTAGATATTGAAAAATAAAATTGTTCAAAACCCACATCGTAAAAACTTTTAATAAAACAAACTCTTGATAAGATATAATGTCAAGTATAAAGGTCGTTTAGAATAATTCATAATTAGGTTTTAAAATAACAGAAAATTGGTGTCATGTGAGGATATTGAAATGGAAGAAAAAAGTAAATAATTAGAGAGGGTGACATATATCATTGATAATAAGAAGGTAAATGATCAATAGAAATTCGTGGACCTCAAAATCGCAGACTTATAATGTGTGAAAAATGCCATTGGTTCCTTAAAAATAAATATACAATGATAAAATTTTAATTTCAATATAAATTTCACGGATTTGAGGAATTAATTTACCATATATACTAAAAAAATAAATAAATATATTTACATGACATGTATAATTTCATCCTTTAACCAATTTCCACCACAATATCATTTTATCTCTAAAATATGAGTACTCAAGATGAATTTTTCATGCCTTAATCACTACAATGAATTTCTAATAGATCAAATAATTTCAAAAGATGATATAAATAATATCCATTTATCTTTATAAATTAACCCAAACCAAAATATTAGAACAATTTATCTAATAATACCAAAATTTTAACTTAATACATTCCAAAAATATTTAACCTTAAGACCTTTCCAATATATGTATGACCAAATTCAAAGTCCTATAATTTAGAAGGGGTCACTAAATTTCCAAAATAAACATAACATTATATTTCCCAAATAATATAATTATTCACATAATGTCACATACAAAATATGTCAATACCTTGATCACTTTAAAAACATAATAAAATCATGCATGCTTTTAAAAATAAAATCTCAAGTAGTCAAATATATTTTGTAAATCCAAACATAAATTAAACTCTAGAAAAGATAACATAAACCATAAAATCACTCACTAATTACATGGTCACCAATATTATCCAATAAAATGTCATAAATCATTGTTTGGTCAAAATTGGGATTATATTAAGTGTTATCCCTCCTCAATCATTTGTTTTCAAAAAATAAAAACTCACCACTACATCACTTTTCCATTTCATCAATTAAATTCAAAATATCTCTTAAAATCCCTATAGAAAAAATATTACAACACAATACTTATATGTTTTATGATTCATATAATTATAATACCCTTAATAAAATAAATCTATAATAAAATTCATGAATCCAAATTCAAGACAACATTTATTATTCCACTTCATTCTTAAAACATTAACTATGATTCACCATATTATTCCTTAATACCTTCATCCCTTTATATGTAATTTGTAGTATCTTCATAATTATAAGTAAAACAATTAATCATACAACATTTATGAGTTAATTCATGAATATTCCTTATGGGAAATTGATTTTCATAAAACCCATAATTTCAACATTTAGAACATTCAACCATCGATTATACCTTTGGGAGACCATTATTCTAAACCATTATTAATTCAAACATTAAATTTTCCATCAAAACATACTTTATTTTTTTCCTTATTTCACACACCAAAACCATCTTCAAAATCATATAAGACTGTCAGATGACTACTTCATACTACATTCTTGATATATAAGAAACTGAATCTTATTTTCTCCATCGTTTCCACTACAAAACCTCTTAGAGAACTCAATATTTCTCTTCTTTTGTGAGTTAATAGTTGTTTAAGGTGAAATTTTTTAAACATAAATCATAATAAATGATTATTAATAATGAAAATATCCTTCTCCCCAATCATCTGTCCAATTACATTCTCATCCACCCATTATCTATCACATTTAATGTTAACCCAATTTCTTTTTGTTCTAACCATTAAAAAAACCAAAAATCATAATGTGATAAACAATAAGCATAGTGGGAAATAACATGGTTATAAAGAATCAATTATAGTATATATAAATAACGGCACCTTCTTTTAACGTTTTAACACATTAGGTTAAACTTAGGTCATTAATGGTGATTATATATTCAAATCCTTCATGATAGTTTATTAATAAAATGTTAATTAATCAAATAATATCCCACTAAATTGTCCAAAAAGGTGCACAGTAATGCCCATTTTCATGTTCCAGGAAATTCATAAGTTGATCCTGACAAGACTTTTGGGAGTTATTACCCTTCAGTACAAATGTTCAGAAATCACATCTACTTATAGTATCCACAAAATTATTAATATATAGGAAAGCCACATAATCTCTACATAACTAAAATTTTATGTTGTTATACTATACATAAACTTATCCTTAAAAAATTCATATGGTTATATTCCCTAATCTCTAATTTCCTAAATATTGTTTCCAATAGTCAGTTGTTAATTTATTACATTGGAACTAGATACATGGTATCATGTACCGAATGAATAAATAGTTTAGTAGTCATGGAAAAATTGATTAATACTTCAATTTCACATGTATTTAAAATCATAAAAAAGAAAAATAGAGTTTTCTTTTATATTAATAATAATCCCTTATCATGACCCTTCATATCTATCATAAAACACTTCCTCATATCCTGGGAAAAATAAAATAATGGGTGATCCCTTATGGTCAGTATGGTTATAAAAATATTATAATATATCATGAATAAATAAGAATAATAAATATGGAGTGGTAAATAGATAAAACATATTACATTTAAACAATAAATTGAGCATAATATTGTGGAAATAAATTATTACCAAATAAGTCCACATAAATAATCAAATGATTTTGAAAATTATCTATAGATATTTTAAATAATAAAATAGTAACATGGAAATTTATAAATGATCTCATAATAAGGGAAAGAATAAAATTAGACATCTGAAACATACTACGAAGACCTTTCATGATAAAATTTTAAAATATGGGTAAAACCCCATTTAATTTTTCTAACTAATTTGCCATAGGGGACCAGTTGACGTATCAAGGGGAAATATTTAACCAAGTCCCACTTTTTACTTAATAATTCCAATGTATTCCTAATATTAAATGGGTGAAACATAATCAACATAAACATTTATATTGAAAAACTAAATTAAAAATGTTAATACTTCCCCCAATCATCAAAGAAAACCAAAAACCCATCCAATGTAATATAGTGAATGGAAATAAAATAACACATCCCCAATCAAATTGATAAAAAACCATCTAGATAAATAATAAGGATGCTACCATTAAAAAATATCCTTAGTGGTGTATATGTATAATTAATGATTGAGGTTATTTATGAATATAAATAAAATAAATATGTCATCAAAAACATTCTTTGGTAAAAAATAATTTTTACTTGGAAATATTTAAATAAAAATAAAAAAAATTAAATCTTTTTTTATGAAAATAACCTTTTATATATATAAATTTCTATTTAAAATATTTATTGGTCATGAAAGTGAGAAATTATGTATATGTAATACATGTTAAAAAAAATATTCCTTTTACATTTTTTGTAAATTCAAAATGAGCCTTGTTTGGAAAATGATATGAAGATTAGTTTCAAAAAAATTAAAAGGTCCAAAATGGGTTACAATTACATTAATAGATAATTTTGAATATTTTAAAAAAATGAATTTTTTTTAGAAAACATTGTTTTGGAGGAAAATCATCTTCGATCGAAGAGAGAAATGAAGTCAACTTTTCCTATAAACATTTTCTCAATAATTTTAAGTACCAAAGAAAGTAAAAATGGAAATATTACATGAAAAGTTAATCCATAACAAAAATATAAGAAAATATATTGGTTTTAAGATATAAATACAAATTAATTTTCCTAAGTGAGACTTAAATATAAACAATCCCAAATAATGATGAGATTTTTAAAAAAACCCATACCACTTTAGTATCTTATGAATCGTAAGCCACATAAAAGATATATCATCAAATGAATCTTTACATAACATGAATATAAAGATTTTAGTAATATAAAATATCATATAGTTATCATATTCACCACAAAAAAATAATAATAAGCGGTGAATATGGAATATGTCTTATAGAAGTAAAACTGATAATAGATACCCTTACCTTAGGTTCTACATGCTTCATATGGGCCCAAAAAACTTGTATAATAAATTATTTATTATTTTAAACCTATCATAGAACCAAAATCATATATTTCATTCGATATAATATTTAATTATAGTATATTATCACCTATTTATTAATATTGTTTTGTTAAAATCAATGTTACATGTAATAAGTGATTCATTTTTCATTTTTGTTTTAATTAAGTAATTTTGGTACATTTACATTAGTCATGGGTACATCATATAAATAATTTAAAACATGATATAAATATTATACTTATTAATTTTATATGTAGTTATTTTAATCCATAAAAATTAAGTATAAAAATTTGTTAAATCATTCATAGAGATGGTAGGTCGTACATATGCATGAATGTTGTTTACATTTTCTCAACAGATGGAAAATAAGAAAATAATATTAATTAAACATTATAGAATCAATATTATTTTATATATTATTTTTATATTAATCAAATCCATTCTTATTTACATCAATTTCAAAATTAAATGAAAAAAAACAATCATCGCGATGGGGATGTGGTAGTCCACACGTACACGTAGGCAACGTTATTGTTTTACAATAGATTAGAAGGTAAGAAGTTTGATGTGATATTATATTTCAAAAATTATGGTTAGGTAATAAATATCACATATATTCATTAACATTATCTTGACATCCTTATATGTGAAGTGTAGGGAAAATGAATCCCCTCACTTTATAAGTCAAAAGTCTTCCATACACCCGAGCATCGTTATTGTATCCCCCATGGAATTTAATTTAAGATGGTATATAAGATATTATAAAAAAATAAATATAATTATTTCATAAATATAATATAAATATAGTTAATACATCATTATATCCATTCATGGGAGGTGGTAATTTAAAATAAATTAGCTCAGTTCACAAACAGGTAACCCATCGTACAAATGATCGACTGTTTTATTTCCCACTTGCTGGAAGAGGATATGTATGTAGGTCAAGATAATATCATAATATAATATATGTATATTTTATGTTCTGGTGATATTATATTATCATAATATAATAATATTTCAAGGATTGGGAAGTAGAACTAAAATAAATAATACTCATTTAAGAACACTGCATCTTTTTTGTGTAACTTCATTAGGTTTGCACAAAAAACCTCACTTGGTTACCTTTGTGATCTAAATAATGACTATATTATGTTGGTATAGATTAATTAATGTGTTTGGATTGGTATTTTCCTAAACCAATGGGTTTTTAAGAGTTAATGGGAGAGAAGAGGGGGTGAACGTTTATAAGTGGGGGAGAGGACGCGCATTGAATTTTTTAAAACAATAACGTATACCCATGTTTACACATATGAAAAGGTGTTTAAATGGGTAATTACTGAATCTTAAATGTTATAAGGTTGTAAAATGTAAATTAACTTGTATTTTTATTGGTTTTAGGTCATTATTAACACTTATCTTATTAGTTAAACCCCACAGCAAACGTGTTTTCACCTTAAACATTGTAATTAATTTTCATTATTTTCACTATTCATTACGGTAAAACATTAAGTTGAAATTTTTATAAAATATAAATTATTAAAATTAAAAACATATTGTAAGTGGTTCCAAATTCAACTCATATAATTAGAAGAATTCAATTTAAAATTAAACACGCAGATGAGTCAAAAATTGGTTTTCCAAAGAAATATATTCAAATATTTAAAATGTTTATGTATCATAATTTAATATGAAATTGATTCTAATGTCAGAAATTAGTTAAATTTTAATATAATTGAATTTAATTTACTTTAATACCAATTTAAAATATAATTAAACTACTTAAAAAATTTAAATTAAAATATAGTTTTCGTTAAAAATTGGTATTTTTCACTATTCACCAAAAAAATAATATTTTCAGAAAATTATAAACAAATTCACTAAAAGTTAATTTTTACATTTATATATTAAAAATTAATTTTATTTTTCAAATAAATTTTATAAAATTGTTAAAAATAAATTTTAAACTATGTTTGAAATGTGCGACTAAACCGCCTTTTAGAAAAATACAGTTTTCAAAAAAAAATATTTCAATGATTATTATTGAATTTTAAATCAATATATAACCATTGAATTTATTTTATACATATATAACCCATTTCATTTTAATAATTTCTGTATTCATATTCATACCCACCAACTTAATATCTTGGTTATATTAGTAATGTTTAAATAATAATATTTTAATATTGAATCGTGTTTCGTTTAATCCTGGCGTTGTATGCATCATATGTTAACGAATAGATTGAATTAATTTACAAAGGAATATATTTTAAAGTATTGGGGTGATATAATCTCTTATAATTTGTTTGTTTCATTTCATCAATGATATTTAACATGATGTTCCTCTTCTAAAATCTTGAGGTGTTAAACATTGATTGTAAATTATATTCTTACGAGATCTAGTCATTTACTAAAACAAAAATGTTTAGCATAACTATATCAATAAAATCATAATAAATCATCCTATAGGTAGAATAAATACTAATAAATACATAAAACTTATTTTCTTTAACACTTTAAATTTATCGAAAATATATATGATTATCCCTAACGTACTAAAAATAGTGGTTATAGATTAATTTTAACTTATTATCAAATAACATCCTCACCTATAAAGTTATCTATAAAAATTCTCTACTACCAACTATAAGGGCATTACCTTAACTATTACATATTCATGTATCTTTAGAATCTAATTTATTTTCTTTCATTACCAAGTGTCTTCAGTATTATATTTTTAGAGAATTATGAAAAAACTCTTACACAATAATCCAATATATTACAACATTCAAACTTCTACTCAGTATTTATTTTTCCCAAAATATAAATTTTTTTATGTATAAATGATTAATTTTAATAAAAATCATCATGAGTTTAAACTTGACTACTTATTTTCCCATACCCATCCACAAACCATGTGAAATAATATTAAACATAATATGAACATAAAAAATCTTATTAAGGTTCCTAAAAATTAAGAAGGAAAGAAAACTATTAGTCCATGAATACTTACAAAAATTTTCATTTTCAAAATAAAATTTCGAGATAAATATAAATAATTTAGTATAAGATAAATAAAATTTTATTCACAAATATTTTACAAAAACATTTAACAATAAATATTATAAGAAAAAATAAAACTCATAAATGTTTCTTTGCATTTAGGGAAACATCATAATAACTTTTTCATAAAGATATAATTTTCACCATTAAAAGTAGTATATACATTCCTTTAAATATAATATCATTATCTTACCTTAATAAATCATATAGTTTCTATAAAAACGCATATAAATAATATATAAAAATGTAGGTAACTTGGGAAATTATTTACCATATCACTCTTACAAATGAAATAATCATACGGTCGACTTCCATACAAAATAAATTATAGGGATATCATGGACACACCCATCCATGGATTATAACGGAACAACCCATACATGGTTAGAAACTAAAACACATGTACATATATTATAATGGTACCATCATTACATGGTTTATAATAGAACCATTATTCATCATAAATAATTCCCAAGTATGATAACAAAATCATAACATATAAAGATTTCAATTTCCAATACCACACTTGTAAAAATATCCTTTACACCAATTAGAAAATTAACTATATATTTAAATATTCATTAAATTTATAAAAAAAATTTGAAAATAATAAAAATATATGGATGGTTGGTTTTTTCTTTTAATAAAACATGTAATTTTTAAAATAATGCCAAAAATCATATAATGGTTATGAGGGAGGGGTATTTCATTATCATCGAATAAAGTAAAATAAAAAATTCCATTTGTCTTCTATAAATAAAGTCAAAACATTCTAAAATAATAATACTTCTACAAAACATTCAAATAAATTACAAATATAATTAAATTTCATTTATAAATATTTTACATCCATATAAATACATCTATAAAATAATTTTAAAAATATGGAGATGGCAGAAAAAGAGTTTTAATTTAATCATTAAATGTAGGTTTTTTTAAGAAAGTTTCATACCTTGTGTCTAAATCATCATTTAAATTATTTATCTTCTAGAATAGTAAAATTATATAAATTATTTACTTTATTAAGACCCTTTTTATAGTTTATTTCTCTTTTTTACTATGATATAACCAATTTCAAAATAAATTAAGTTCATATTAACATTTTGGTGATATTTGTCTCATATAAAAAAATGGATTTGGTAAGCTGACTATGGTCAGTGAGGTCATTATTCCACCATCTTCAGAAAAATAATATTGACATAATTATTATTTTTTAAAGATAAATTATTCTTATAAAACAATCTCAGAAATATGGTTATGAAAAATGATCTATGTTACAACCATAGAGACAATAGGTCGTATGTACGCATGAGTAATGATTTTATTTTTCAATGATAATTATGGGAAGTGGTTAAGTTTTATTTTATATTTATTTAATTATAATTAAATCATATATATCATATTATTATTTTTTTAAATACAATTATATATATCCCCCATATGATATGGTGATGACAAATGAATCGTACACATGAACGACATTATCATTCTTCAATGGAAGGAAATGTATGAAATTTATGATATATTATCTTTTGATAATGATAAATATTATATTAATATAACATATATATATATATATATTAAATACATCATTATATGAAATTTTTAGGTATGGTGATGGAAAATGAATTGCATCGTTTCATGAGGGGATGTATACAATACACACAAATGATGGTTTTATTTTCCATTATATGGAATAAGAGATGGATATTGGTTATTACAATTACATGATAACATATCAATATATTTTAGAAACTATTGATATTATTTCATATTGTTCGAACAATATTTTAAGTACTTGGAAGAAGAAATAAAAATAAAAATTCTCTGTTAAGAATGATATAACTTATTCAAATAACCCCTTAAGGATTACGAAAAATGCCTTCATATGTTGTTTTTATGATAAAAAATACCTTTATTATGTTAGGAGGGATATATTAAAATTATTTGAGAAGTTATTTTTAAACAAAATGGTTCTTAATTTGTGAATAATGCAAAATATTGGTTACCCATTTATAATAGAGGGGAGGGGAAAATCTCGAATTTATCAAAATAATATATTAATATAAATTAATTTTTATGAATAAATGTCTCCAAATAGAAAATATTTGAATAATAGATAATTATGATTATAAATAATCTCCTAAAATAACATTTTTATAGGTTTAGACCAAATTTTTACCCTTATCTCTTTGTTTTAAACCTCCATTAAATCTTTTGACAAATATTGTGATATTAATATTTTTTAATATTATGGGTTTAATATAATTAATATAAAAAACAGCCCAAAAATGACTATGGTTTATTTAATAAACCATATACCATTAACATGGAAGAATATAATATTTTTATTAATTTTAAATCATTTTATAATATTTTATTTATTATAAAATAACCTTAATATCAATTTTGGAACTATTCATTTAATTTGAATTTTAAATATATGAATATAATAAAATTTGAATACAATGAATTAACGTTTACCTAAAATTTAATTTTTATCTAAAAACTTGGAATATAGATACTCAATCAAATAATAATATTTTTAATTTTTTAAAATAATTTTATTGATTTTTCTACTCTTTTCACATGTAGTGAAAAAATGTTGCATTAGATTTTAAGGTTATTATTTTAACACTAAAATTTATAAGTAAGTTACCATGATGAAAAAACAATATATTTTTCATATTAACATTTATAACTAAACATAGCCTCTATTAATTTATATGTCAAAAATTTAAAGTTAATAAAATATAGAGAGTGGCATTTTCTACTTTTCATTATATAAAATAATACAAAAGTTAAACATCATATACAAGTGGAAACAAAAGATTAATTAAAATTCTTTTTTATGATTATGGATGATATATACTGGTCCAATAAAATTAATTTAAGTGTTAGGGTCGTTTTTTAGTACATCTTATATTATTTTTAACCTTAATTACTCAATTTCCCCTATTACCATGGAATCAATTACTATAAAGTTTATTATTCATAATATCTAAAAAGGGGAATGTTTAAAAAATAAAAACCACTTGATTCAAATTATTGAATCCATTTTTAATTATTGAAAATAAATAAGTTGAATAATTTAATATTAAATTAGATCGGCCAAACATGATAGAATAATTGTTTTCCTGAAAATTACCTTTTAAAGTATAATTAACATTTTACACCAAATTAAAGTATAAAATTCATTCAAAAGAATTTAATTTTATTATTTTTAATAAAATTACTAAATAAACTTTAAAACAAAAAAAAATAGAAATTTACAAAAATAAATAAAATAAAATTATCAGTAAAAATCATTATTTTCACTATTATGTGAAAGATAAAACTTTTAAAAAAATTCAAAACAATTCACCCTAAGATAATATTGATATTATGAATTCAAAAATGAAGTTAATTTTATAAATTTAAAATTATAAAAGTTCCAGAAATATATTATAATATTTTCTCACAAAAAACAATAAATATTATTTTTTAGAAAACATATTTTCGATGAATTAAATGACTTTTCTAGAAATTGTGTACTTATTTCCTAAGAATTAATCAATAAATTTTTAATGATTATGAACTTTTTTTTGATTTTATAATTCGGTTATTCTCATTCATACCCTCTAATTAAATGGTTGAGTTATAATGGTTATATTTTAATAATAATATTCTTTGGATAATTTAAGCATGTTGTTGCATATTTTAAATGATATCAAACACCATTTACATACTTTAAAATATTAGGGTTTCATAATAGGGTTTTTAAGAATGTTATTTTCAATGTTTTCCTTTAGTCGTGAATTTACTACAAAACATTGATTTTTATGAATTGATGATCTCTAATCTAAGCATGTTATTTACTATAAAGGATATATTTAACATCATCTCAATGTTAACAAGATGATACAATCATTATTATATATGGTGTGAATTGAAAGAAAAAAATTAATAATTTAGTTCTATTGACTAAATAAATATTTATTTCTTATATACATTATTCAATACATATATTTATTACTAAGGTGTACTTATTATTTGTTTTATTAATCATTCATTATGTGAATAATTCATTAAACATGTGTACGTGATTGGTGGGGAATATTATAATCCTACTATGAATTAATTGATATAATCATAAAAACAAAATTGTGTATTCCATAGTGTTTGTAACACATAAAAATATAATTTATTGGTTGAGGGGACTTGATGGAATTTTAGATATCCTGGTTGAGAGACCTTTATGTAATGTATGATTTATTAATTGAATTTCCATGATAGTGAGGAGACCGAAGCCAAAATTACACAGTTTATTTATTATTTATCAGCAATTGTCCTATTATGTTATAAATAGTCACACAATACTGAGAATAAAAGGTTTAGATTCTTGGGATATAGAAAATAGAAATGGATTATTTTGATACTATATACGTCCTCTTAAACATCTCAAATAAAATATTCATCTTCATAAGCTATGGAATGGTAAAGAAAAAGAAAGAGGCAAGCTCCAATTCCTAGTAAGAGTGAAATTGAGAGATAAAATTCAAAGAACATAATTAAGAATAAGATGAAAAAATGGGTATGAAAACATTAAAAAAATACATGGTAAAACCTAAGAAAATCATACCCCTAAAATCATAGATCATAAAAGTGTAATAGAATAAAAAAATTGATTTAAGTTGGAGCATAAACAAAAAGTGATTCAAAACATAAACTAATTGTCATGGATCTTTAAAAACATAACATGAGCATGTGGAATAACATATGAAAATATCATTTAAATATTATATGACATAGAAAAAAAAGAACACTAATGTATTTTGGAATAACCATGGGTATAGGGAAACATCACCATCATGAATCACACACATGAACCAACACTTGTGAGAAACTAAATTGTGCTCGTGTATACATGCATCTTGAGATATAAAATTTTAAACAGTGAAGTGGTGGGTGATATATTACCCCACCCATAAATAATCATTAATAACATGTTCCACTTAAAAATTATTCACTTATCACCTCAAAAAGTACCCAGGGAAATAAAATGGGTTTTATAAATCAATAAAATAAAAATAATTCACCTTTCATAGAATAAAAAATATATAGACATAAAATTGGTTCCATAACATTTCCAAATAATATAAATTAACATATAGAATTCAACTTATTGAAACTAAGAACATAATCACACAAAATAGTTCACCTAATAAGAGAAAAATTAATGGTAAAACAAAAAAGATAACTTAATAGAGACAAAGAGGAAATTGGAATCCAAATCATGAAAAGTTCTTTCTTAAAATTAAATTATAATCAATAATGTAAAATTCATAGTTATGAGTATATTTTCAAGAAGTCATTTTTTAGAAGTGGAAAATGATACTAAGTGAAATATTAATTTTAAAATAGATCTTAAGAATGAAAAAATGAAGCTTAGTCAATAAATATGGAGTGGAAGATGTAAGAAAACATTTTTAAAATAAATGCTTTTATAATATTATTTAAAATACCTTTCTTGAGATCCACATCATTGAAAAATATAATAATGGTTCAAATTTAAAATAGTTTATGAGAAATATGAAGATCAAAATAAATTAAAAATATTTTAATTTAAATGTAATAAGGTAGAATATTTGTTGAAATTAAAAACATGAATATAGAAGAAAGAGATCTATAAAACTATGAAAATAATTCTTAACTAAATTAAAAAAATTTAAAATAAGGGATATATAAGGGGAAATAAATAGATGTGAAATATGAATTCAATAGATAAAAATGTGGGCATAAAAAATATAATCATCATAGTTTAGAATATATCAATCTTGAAATATCCAGGCATAAAGGAATTATATGACCCAAGAAAAATATTTGAGTCAATAAAACCCATTAAATTAATTATTACTTAGTAATATGCACTATATACTACTGTATAAAAAACTAAATTAATCACCTCATATCTATAACCATTTTTAATCTTCAATTATAATCATTTATTTAAAAAATATAAATTAGTTATACCCTATTTTCATCATCAAAGGTTTTTAGTTTTGAGATTTTTTTTACTAGGTTTTTAATGGTGGTGTAATCTCTTATTTATATATTCAAATTCCATAATTATAATATAAACAAAAGGTAACTTAAAAGATTATTTATAATTATTTAAAAATTTCTTAATTGAATTTCATATGTATTTTTGTTCTGATTCAACATGACAAGTTCAATGATGATATTGTTTTTGATTATTTAATGAATGAGGGGTGGTATCTAAATAAAAGGTTGGATATTATTATTATCATTACATAACAAAATAAAATCATCATTTTCTTATTATTTTCCAATATCAATATAAATTAGTTTTCCTATGTTATTTATGATTGAAAAAAAATGAAAAATTAAATAACTCACTTTCTCTAAGGTAGTAGTCTGTATGTACACACAGGTGACGCGTTCATTTATATAGATTATAGAGGAGGTGGAAATTATTTTATATTTATCTAATCATGATAAATTTATCAATATCATATTTTTTAATTAAATACATCCTTTTAAATATTCTTCTATAGAGGCTATGAAAAATTAATCACATCACTTATAGAGGTTGTAGTCTACACGTAAGACAAGATACATTTTCTTTTTTAGGATGGTTGGGAGGATGGTATAAAATGGTTATTCCATTAGTGTAATAAAATTTTCACATATAAGTACTAATAATGTTATATAATTTCGTGGATATCGTAGGTATTATATGTTAGAAGAATAATATAAATAATAGATATCTGTTGAAAACATCATCTCTCCCTTCATATGTTTTCGAAAAGGTAATTCCATAAGGGTGCTAAGATATGTCATTTGGAAAGGCATAGGCTTCAAGGATATGGGGAGGGATATGAGGAGAGAATAGTAATGTTTTTTAGAAGATACGATGCTTTTTCATGGGTGGATAGATATGGTAAAAGTGATCTCCTTTTATAAGTGATGAAAATAACACTTTTATAAATTCCTCTCACTTTTGTAATGATGGAACGAAACTATTAAAGGGATAAGACATCCAAAATATAGAAATAAAATTTTTCAGGTGATCTATGGTTAAGAAATCCTCCATCATTATATTTGAGTTAGTTCACTAGAACCAATATTAAGATACTTTTTTTACCTATATTCCTAATTTTAATATTATTAAACATCTAATCACATCGTTATTGCTCTTCTACATGACATAGTATGTGAAAATATATGAAAATTAATTTCCAAACTGAATGGTTATAGCAGTTCCCCACTATGATGAGATCCCATAAGTGCCAAAACTATATTATTAAATAATTTTTTATAGTTATATGATATCATTTTATGGTTAAAATGACACATGCTTTTATGGAGGATACTCATAAGACATTGAAAAACATTCTTATAGAATTCACCCCTAGTAATTTCTAGTCTAGGAGATTATGAGTACATGACCTTTTAGTAGGAAATCCACATGTATATGTGTCACTGAATGTTACTATATATATTTATATGTTTATAGATCCTTATACTTTAATATTATTGAAAATAAATTTTATTTTTCATGTACTTTTATGTATTATTGAAAATAATTATGGTATATTCTTGTAATGGGATAGGATATATTGTTTTCCATATCGGTAATATTGAAATAATGAATAATGTGATAAAGGATTTTTTCAATTTTTTTAATAGAAGTTAATATATATATCCCTTTTATAGGAATGAGACATCATAAATAAATCCATGGTCATGGTATTTTGTGATCATGTTAATTTTTGAAAATCCAAAGAATGATACATTGAGAACATTCCTAGATAGCACTAGTATGCAACTTTCTTGAATATAGATATCATCATAAAGAGATTATATTACATATTAAGAATATGTATGAGGTTTTATATCTTTGGGACATTAAATTATTTCTCTATGGCTTCCTTAACTGGTTTTTAGAATCTAACCTTTGAATTTTAGTGGCTCTACCTAATTCCACTAAGAAGGAGACCGAAATGGTCACACACTATGTGTATATGGAACCTTAATTAAATATTAAATATTATTTATAATATCATATATTGAATAAATATTATCCCCATATATGGTTTAATAAATATTCATGTTTTCTTGATCGTATGTATCCAATCATTATTTATTCAAGAGAATATTTTATGAGCATAATATTATATAAATATTTAATTTCAATTTAGTTAATATAAATTTTATTTATTTATCAGTGAAGAGTCTCGTGACTTTTATTTATTTAATAAATAGTCATTATTTAAGTATTTATAGATATTTTGGTATAATGGTGGACCAAGCTTAAATATAAAATTATAAATGATATATATTAAATATATTTTGAGTAATTTATAAATAATTTCTTCATGAAATAATATTTAATTAATTTTATGGTTTTCTAAATGTTATGAAATATTATTATTATTATTATTATTATTATTATTATTATTATTATAGACATGGGGTACTGTAGGGATTAAGGAAATAATATGGTAACGTGTATAATGATTATTTTCTAACCCTAACACTATTAAAACCCAATTATATTATTTCGAAATTGTATACAATCTATTGTGCTAGTTGGGCACAATGAATCTAGAAAAATTATCTCAATACCTACAAAGAAATTCTCCAAGAATTCTCTCATGAATGGAGATCAACACAGTTACCCCACATCTATTGATTCTATAAAGATTGAGAAAAATCCTTATTTAATTTGATTCATGTAGATATCCAAGATAAATGATGCAAGCATTAGTATAAACGATACTATAACCTAGAGATTCCAATAGTGATTCTTGGTGGTTAATAGTACACATGTGGATTTCCACTGGAAGGAATCTAAACTTGATTTCTATAATGAAATGATGGTATACTGTAGATATGTTTTTAGATTCACCAATGAAGAAAGAATTCATCTCAAAAAAAATTATTTAACTGCATAACTTATTTATAAATTTTTTATATTATGATCATATTTTTAGTTGTATCATTCTTATGTAAACTAATCTTTTATTTAATTCTCATTATCATTTAATTTTTCATTAATATACATCTTGTATTAATCATCTATTATGAAAAAATATGATTTGGGAATGCCCCATCAGTGCTTCCAAAGTATCCAGAATATTCAAGTTTAATTGGAGGGGTGACCTGACAATTTATAATTTTTTAGCAATCATTGATTTATTTATTTATTTTTCATTTGTTTTAAAATCCAATTCAATCATTATTTAATTTTAATCATGATATTTTCACTTTTTCCACTTCATTCTTTAAAATATAGTTAATAAATTGATTAATTTTCAATAAATACCATTCGTAAAACTCATCCGGAGGTGCAGATAAATCTAGATGAATAATACAAGAGCACATGGAGTGTACCAGTGTTTAATAAACCAATAAATATCATTAATTATTTTAAAATTATTTCAAATAATGTTCATTTATTACACGTGGAGTGCATGTAATAGACCATGTGTTGACCAGGCCAGCTTGGCATATAGTTTGGTGTATTGCAATGTGTATAACTTGCATATATGAAATGTATTCCATTAGTCAATGATAGGTTATGTATTTTCTAACATGACCTAAATGACCGGTGATGGTGAAACATAGTGACCACATGACAAGTAGCCTATGTACATTCCATCTACAACCTTAATTTTAATGGAAAGATAACGTGCCTAGTCCATAGGCATGTGTTATGGATAGAAAATGAAGATATATATATGTTTTTTTGCTTCCTAGTATAGGAATTGGATATTAATTGTTTATGATGAATTTAAAACTAATTTATTATATTTTTTAAACATTTTCAACATATGTTATGTATTTCATTCAGTTCACTCATAAATTCCAGGTGATGGGTAATATATATATATATATATATTAAATTTATAATTATTTTTTGTGTAATATTCATAATTGTATATCATGTATAATTAATTATATAGAAATTATATTATGTATATTTTAAAATAACATGCTATATAAATAACATGTGTTTCATGTGTCAGTCATTTAGCTAATGGTTTCTAGGAAATTATCTGGAAATTAGTGTTTTCTATATGCCTACTGTCATGACCCGTCCTCAGGGACCGTGTCGTGACTACCCCAAGCCTGCCTTCCGTAGGCCAGGGGCTGGCGACTAGCACCAAAGGCGTAAATCCCGATAACTAGGAAGGCATTTCCTTTATAAAAGTAAACAAAACACCACAGAGAAAAAGCGGAAGCAAAACACTAAGTACAAAAGAAAGTGATAAAAAGTAAATGGTCCAGAAAACAAACCCAAATGGAAGTACAACTACAACATAACAAGTACAATAGAAAAATACAACATCTGGAAGAATGGAAGCGGCTCATGGGTCGTCCTCCTCAGATCCTACCAGAAGGGTAGGTACAGACAGTGCAGCTCCTGGATCATCCACCATAGATCCTACCTGAAGGGTAGGTACAGATAGCGCAGCTCCTCAATGCTCTCGCCCGTTGACCTCCTCCGTGTGTCGTCTCGTCGCGAAGTCCACCTCCGGATACTGACTCGTCGTGTAGTCCACCTCCGGGTACTGTCCAATCCTCAAACACTCAGCCTCCGTCAGCACTGCCCGTCGTCTGCAACCAACACAACGAGGTGCGGGCATAGCCCGTGCAGGGGTGAGTATAACAATACTCAGTAGGGACCCCGAGACCCTCAAGGTCTCACTAAAACCAACAAGGACAACCACAAAGAAGATATCAACAGATAACCTCTACTTAGGTATATGCCCATATATATACCTAAGTTATTAAGTAACCTATCTCAATCATGAGGAAACACAAGGATCATGAAATCAAAGGATAACCACTACCCAGGTATATGCCCATACATATACCTAAGTTATCAAGTGACCCATCTCAATCATGAGGTAACACAAAGGTCAAAAGTCTCATCTCAACCATGATTTTCATTATCAAAATTGTAACTACTGAAGAGCTCCGTCTCTAGAGTGTACAGTGGTCCTGTCACGACTCTGAGGTACTGCTCACTAACCTAAGACTGCTGAGGTACTCCTCCTGTCGAGTACCGTGGGTCAGCCACCCAAACACAGTAGTGCTTCTCGCCGGGGTATGTCACCCAAAGACAGTAGTGCACACCCCCTAGTATCCTACTGAGGTACTCTCCGGACGAGTACCGCGGGTCTGCACTATCACACAGGTAGTGCTCCGTCCTCCATGGGTCTTCACCCAATCAAAGTAGTGCTCCGTCCACTGGGCTAGTCGACTCACTCCAAGTCGAGTCGGTCAAGCAGTCATCAGGTCTTAGTCGGCTACACGGTCTCTGTACTCCGCACGCTCGTCTCTGGGAGGGTCTGCTCCACAAGCTACAGGTCGATACTCCAAGTATCTAAAAGGACCACCACGTCATATGGGTCTCAACGCAACAGACGGCACGTCTATCGGACACTCGGTCTGTGAGTTATTAGCCTTTTCGTCCTAGGGGGCTGGTTGGTCTCAGGTGCGAACCAACCCGGCCTTATCTCAATTGTATCCCAACTCTCATAGGGTAAACTCAATGGGACCGTTTCTCAACGTGATCACCAACACCGCTAACGGTTCGTCAAACGGACGTCTGGTCTGAAAGATAATAGCTTTTCCATTCCAAGGGAACGGTTGGATTTTTGGTACAATCAAACCCGGCCACTATCCAACAGCAACCAAAACTCAGGTGAAGTATTCCAAAAGTTTCTTCTCATCAAGAGGAATTCAACGAGACAGACGGCGCGTCAATCGGACGCCCGGTCTGTGAGTTATTGGCTTTTTCGTTCCAGGGGCCCGGTTGGTTTTGTGAGCGAACCAACCCGACCGCACTCTGACAACATCCAAATCTCGAGTGGAGTAAGCCAAAAGATCCATCTCACTTAGAGGAATCCATCAAAGTCGACAGCACATCAATCGGACGTCCGGAGCTCAAGATATAAGCATTTCCGCTCTGAGGGCCCGGTTGGTTTCGTATCCGAACCAACCCGGCCGAACCCAAAGTGATCCGAAACTTTGAGTGCGATATACCGAAATGACTGTCTCTATCAAAGGATTGCATCTCCGCTGCAGGTGCGTCGATTAAAGGACTACAGCTGAAGATATGGGCAAAGACCATGAGGGTTCCGAAAACGGGGGTTTCGGGCCCGGACCGACCAGGCCCGAGACCCCCTGGGTCGGCCCGAACAGGGTCCACCCGACCCGGGTACGGGTGCGGCCCGGCTGGCGCGGCCCGGCCCGGTCTGCCCAAGCCGGCCCGGCTCGGCCGGGGGTTCGGCCGAACGGCCGAACCGTGCGGGGGGCGATGCCCCCGCGTGAAGAGTCGCGGCCCCGCGGTTGGGGCCGCCCGTGCCAGCGGACGTGGCAGCCGCTGCATCCCGCCGCTCCCCTCCGGTCCCGTGCGGTCATGGGACCACGCTCCGCCGCCGCGGATTCCGCCGCAGCGGATTCTTCCGGCGGCATTCCGGGTGCCACCGCCCCCAACCGCCGGCGCCGCCGCACCGGCGCGGCGCGCCGGCAGGGGCTTCCGCGGACCACCGGACGCGCTCCGGTGGTCCGATTCGCCTGCGGTCTTTGCCAGTGGTCACCTCGGGATCTGACCTTCACTGAAAATATCCCACAATGCTTGTGTGGCTTCGTTTGTCGTCGCCCGTCAATCCGCACGTCAATCAAAAAAATGCGCCATCTTCGTGGTTCTCTGGCGCGACGCGATGGCGTCGCGCCCCTTCTCCGTGAACTGACTCCATCCGCGGATGTCTTCGGGTTTCTCTGACGCGGCGCGACGGCGTCGCGTCCTTGTTCTTTTTCACGACATGGGGCAACGGCGCCGGGCATTCCTTGTTGCACGTTTCCACGCGGTGCGATGGCACCACGCCATCCCCGTTTCAATCCACAAAAGAAACCCACATGGATAAAGAGGAGGGTCGGTCGTGTTTGTGCGGTCCGGCCCCCTCTCGTTAATTGATAGAAAATGGTCATATTTCACGAAGATCGTCAAGGTAATAATCACAAACAAATTAAATAATAATCCTCAACATCAATCCTCATGAACGAACGATCCGCGGATCAACCTGGAATTGGTTGGTCCGCGCTCGTCGTTCTTTTCTCAAAATATAAGAGAACACCAAAATAAATTCCCCTACCTCATGTGAGATTGAATTGAGGTTCGTTGAACGAGGATTCGTCTTGGGTAGAGATGTCGAAGAAGAAGACATCGCGAAGAACCATCGCGGTAAACGGCGTCGCGGAGAAAGAATTTGTAGGCGATGTCAGAGTGCGTCTGACGCGGCGTCTCCTCACTTGTCGTGGAGAAGAGAAAATATGGCACATTGATCGTTCTTTGCGGAACCGGCGTTCTTCGTCGAAGAATATTTCGTTCTTCGTCAAGAAGGAATTCCTCTTCTTCTTCACAAGAATTCTCTCCCAAAATAAATTAATAAGCTACCCTCGTTATTTTATTAACACAAGCCATTTCAAATTTCAAAACTCAAAACACATAATTAATTAATCGAGTAGGTTCAATTAATTAATTTGTGTATGTTGGCAAGAGTTAAGAGAGGGAGAGAGAAGGTCCTCTTAAATTTTAGGAGAGTTAAAGAGGGGTTTCTTTGAGAGTTACAAATTAATGAGGGGGGAAAAGTTTATGAGAGTTAAGGGAAGTTGTAAGGTTGGGGCTCGTGTGGGCCCCACCACACTATTATCCTCACATGGGTAGTTAGGTGCCCCACCTTAACTCCCCCGTGTAGGATTTAGCCACTTAGATACAAAAATAAAATTGTTCCACAATTTTATTCACTTCATATATAACCCACAAATTTTAACTTCTCCTACCGAGCATACGCAACAGCGGTAAAGGTCCCCTTAAGAAATTACCGGTGTTGCGAGTTCATCGGTGCCCTCGGATTTCAATTCCGATCACCGGTTCAAAAGTTAGAAAAACCCGCTTGTTGGTTAACTGAACGTACCCAAGATAAACATCGGAAAAAGATTCCGGGCACACCGGGCCTCGGAATCAGGTGCCGTCAGAAACTGCGTTCTTGTAAAATTTTAAAGAAAATTAAGAAAAAAATTTCCTTGAAATTTCCGGGTCTTTACACCTAATTAGTAAACTGTATATGAATATAATACATGTTGGGTAGTTTGGATGGCTATTCATCATGTTTCCATTATGATACATGTTTTTTACATAGTATATTTTAAATAAATTAATTTAATTCATTAAGAATTGATATATATGATAATCGCCAGAAATTTTGAATGAGATTTATGATAAAATAATTGATTAATTAAATAAGAAAATTAATTGATCTAAGAATAATATATCTTAAATAAGAATGATTGGTATTGAATGATATTTTATTAAATGTGAAATTTGTTGCATATATATGGATATTCATAATCACAGATGAAACAATTATATGTGATTAGTTTCTTTTAAATTTATTATTAAATTAAATTTATGGCATGTGTTTCATCCCTCCTCTCGTAATGTAAGGGACAATGTGCCCATGGTTTCCTTTTATCTGAACCCATATAATCAATCATTTAGTTCCCCACTCCAATGTACGACTAAAATCATATGTAATAGAAATAGATCATGAAAAAGTGGAGTCAGTTCAAGTTTGGGTTATAGTTGAAACCAATCTAAGAGATACATGGGTGGACAGGTAAAAATCTACGACATGAACCTATTCATGGTTCGAGGTGTTTATCAACTAAGTAAATAGTTAGTTTATAATCTTCTATATAAGCTAAAAATATGTAAAATATTTTGATCATACCACTTTAATTATTTTATATCAATCAAGTTTCATGGTTAATTTCATTATGGATGTTTTACTATGATCACAATAATTAATGAATTAACAAAAATTAAAGATAGAACTAAACTAAATTGAATTATGTGTAAAAATTATCTAAGAAATGGTTAGTTTTAAAAGTAAATCCCTTTAATTTTAAAAATCATATAATAAATATAAAATTTTTAATTTTACACATAATTATAAAAATCCATCAATTTTATATATAAATTCGGTATTGTCTTCCCAAACATAATTTAAAATAAAACCGTTGTTCAAATAGATTGACTAGCCAATGTTGGGGTGCTTTCAATTATCAGGTAATTCTAACATTATTTTTAGCTGGACTTAATTTAGTTTCAATAAAGGGTTAACTACCAAAGTAGGACATGATTCAACTAAGAGTAAAGGGTTGAGGAAATCCTTTTTTATGTATGTTAGAAATGGGATTCCACTCAATAGATTATGGAACTATGATTTAATGAATTTGGAAACATTATGTCTAATTAAAACCCTAAAAATATATATTTATTCAAAATATTAGGTTATGATAATGGGTAATATGAGTCATTTACACTATAATGTCCTAGTTTTAAGACCCTTGAGAACATTGAAAAGGGAGGGTGAATCATGGTGTCATCTTTTTCTTTCAAATGAATGGACCCTTTTCCAACATTGGTAGGAACTTATAAAACTTGTATAATGGAATTGTATTGTTATTAAACATTCAAATACAAATAAAAAACACTACAATTTTACTTTGTTTAGGACTGAGGGCTTGTCTAGGGATAATATACCCATAGTGTTTCATATGTACCTAAATTCACTAGGATTCACTAGTTATTTTTTAAATCAAGAGATCATCTACAATAACATAATTTGTGGTATAATGTCTCTACAAGTACTTCAAGGATAGCACTTTACCTCACTAGGAACACTTCCATTTAATCTCCCTAGATCACTTCCTTGGGTAAAGTCTTACTTAGATTAATGACTTGAAGGTTGAATATATTAATTGGGCATTGAAGTCTTTGTCCCTGATTATTAGGAGACTCTACTTGCATTTTAGAACTGAGTTGATGCACTTGAAATCACATTTCACTTAAACCAGATGTTCAACACAAGTCTTCATGAATCAACAAGACTTCATGGAAACACCATTAAGTTTCAAATAAATTCCATTGTTTGTGAAACCACACAACTTCCTAATGCTCCCAACATTCATAAATCTCACAGCCTTCATGAAACTCACTACCTTTATAATGAAAACAAGTTTTATGGAACACTAAGTCAATGTGGAATACCTAGTAATCATGAAACCAAGTTTTCCAAAAATCCAAAGAATCAGTCAAGAACAAAATAGGATTTTTTTTTGATTATCAATATTATAAAGAATTATAGATTCATGAATTTCCTAGCCATCATAAATTCAAAATGATTTAGCCTTTTCTAAAATTCTATTCATATAAAATAAATTGTGTATGGTATCTTATTATAAAGGTTATAACTTTGTGAATATCCAAGATCGCAATGGCCATTTTTCAAACCTACAGATTCATTTTAATGAATCTTCTTATAAATGCGAAGTTTTAGTGAAATTTAACATGTTTATGAAGCTTCTCATAATCATAAAGAACATTGTTTTTACATCGCGCATTCATGATGCACATTCGTGATGACCAATATCATTTTGAATATAAAACTTTGTGATACCTAATATTCATGAAACTCATTCCTTTTCCATATTTGATAATATTAAATACTAGAAAATGACCTTTCACAAAGCTTGTTCACGATGCACCATATCTTCATGAAGCTTTCTCCTTCCTCCAAATATAGAGATCCAAAAATTTAACAAAATGGCAAATGTTGCCTCTTACAAAAGGAATCCATGTATACCATAAGATCACTTTACCTTAAAAATCATGGATCAAACCTAGTGAAAATTGAAAACAAACACAAAATACACTTTGTTTCCATTAATGAAAATATTTGGTTCCAATAATATCCCCCTTTAAGTTTGTTAGAAATCTATAGACATTTTCTATAAAGAAATTACCACTATCATAAACCTAATGGGAATGAAATAACTCATCCATCACACTACTTATAAATTATAAAATCTCAATATAGAAAACAAGAGTGGAAAATAAGGTTTTCATGCCTCAAGAATCAATAGGTCAAACCTACAAGCCAAAAATTCATTGAATTTCACTTTTCTCCCCCTTTGGAAGTAAACCCAAATAACTGATAATTGAACTTTTAGTTCCCAAAAAAAACTTCCCTTATATCATATACTCTCCATAGACCTAAATCACATCAACAAAGAGTTTAAAAAAGTTAACACAAATGGGGAGGGGGCACCCTTTGTGAACTCTTCAAGTATTGGGAGGTTGCTGAACAACATGGTTCAACTGATGTTTCATTAACATTGACACTCCCAATGGATTAGTAAGAATGTATGTGACATGGTAATTTGTAAAAAAAATGCTCTATTTAAACCACCAATTGTTCGAAATTTTCTTTTATAAAGTGATATATGATATCAATATGTCTTGTATGAGAGTATTGAATGAGATTCATTATAAGGTTGATCATGTTATTGTTTTCATAGTGTATCATCATCATCTATTTCACCTCATCACCAAGATCAGTCATTTGTTTATTCATCCACAATAGCAAAGTGTATCCCATTTTAGACTAGAAATACTCTTCTTTAACCATACTAAGGGAAGTGATTTATTTTTCCTTTCTCAATCAGATGAAATATTAGTTTCTAATAAATAATGCTCTGATGCTTGTGGAATTTCTATCCACCACATCTCATGCCGAGTCAGTATCATAAAATGATGATAATAAATTATCTATTCATACTCTAATATAAAATCCATTATTGAGAGAACCTTGAATATACCTTAGGATTCTTTTATCTGTATCAAAATTCTCTTCCTTCGGATTACTTTGAAAGTAATCTGCTAATCATGTTAAAAACATGATATCTGGCCATGTTAGAGTCAGGTATAATAATATTCAAATGATTCATTTATACTAGGTGGGATCAGCATATGTATGATTCTCATTTCTTCCATGTTTTTTTCCCAACCACGATTTCATTCAACATTTATTTGGATCCATTCATGTTGAATTTATTGAGTAGATCTCTTGCATATTTTTTCTGATAAATGAAGGTATAATCCTTTTTGTGAACCACATACATCCCCAAAAATAATATAATTTCTCTAATCATAAAAAAAATCAAATTAAAATTTCATGTTATTAAAATATTCCTCCACTAACCACTACTTTCTTTTTCCAAAAATAAAATCAACCACATATACAAGCACCAAAAATTGATATTTTTGATTCTTCACAAAAAGATTATAGTTGACTTCTCCCCTTTTAAATTCAAGATTCTTCAGACAATAAATAATTCTAGTATACCATGCTTTTCATTCCTTCTTTAGACCATATAGTAATTTCTTTAATCTACAAAACATAGTCTCATCATTTATAATATGAAATCCTACTTTTTGTTCATTGTATACCTCTTCTTCCAGAACTCTATTTATGAATGTTGTTTTTCCATCCATATGATAATCTTTGTACCATATTTAAATATTTATGGTAAGGAAAAGCCTTTTTGAATCCAGTCTAACTATAGGAGAAAATTATTCATCAACAACAATGACCTAAATCTATGTATTTCCTTTACACACAAATAGTTTCTTTTTTCACATTTCCATGCTCATGGGATTTATTTTTAAAATCCACTTTGTTCCAATAAAAATATCATTTTTGGGTGTCTTAAAGAAATCTCGGGTATAGTTCTTATCAATATGATCTGATTCTTCATTCATGTAATTGAACCATGATTTATTTTATGTTAATTCTTTAAATGAGGTTGGTTCTATAATTGATAGGATTGAATAATTTGCGTTCTTTTCTCATTCTTCTTGTTTTTTGTAAGTGTGGTTCAATCCCCAATGTCATTGTATTGATCATTTAATGATCTTATATTCCTTCTATGAGTATATAATGATTTTTCATCAGCAATGGTTTCCTCTTTTGATTCTTCTTCAAAGCCATCATCATTTTGTGGGCACAGAATTTTAGGGAAGCCTTCCACTATTTATGCATTTGAATCTATCCCTTCTCCATTTTCATATTCATCTTAAATTATTTCTACATATAATCTCCTTGATCTATTTATGGTTTTAACCTCAATTATTTTGAAATCACTAAATTACATAATCTTTCTAAGATTATTTTTTAATATTTTTGGTTTTTACTCTTCATTGAATACCCATGAAATATTCCCTCATAAGTAGCATCACCATAATTTACATGATTTACTTGTTTATTTCAGATGAAATATTTACATCCAAAACATAAAAATAATTCAAATAGGTATTCATTCGGTGGTACATTGAAGGTGCAGTGGTCGGTTTCCAGTTTCCGTGTTTGAGGGTTGCTACATCATCGTTGGTGTGTGCGCTCGGTGGTCCACTGCAGTCTCCGAGTTTTTGGAAGGCGGTGACATGATCTTTGTTCTGGGATTCGGTTTTCTTTTAGATTCTTCGGCGCTCAGGTGGGCTTCGGCATGGTAAAGGGTTCTTGATCTTGGATCTTTTTCATTACTTTTTTGTTCGAGTTTGGATTTGATTTTTTTGCTCGCACTTTTTTTCGGTTTTGGGGTTTTACGTTGATGTGCTGTGGATGAGTCTGCTCCGGGGTTCTTCGTGCCTTGCATTGTTCGATGGTGGGTAATTCTTTTACGGCGTTCTGAATTTTTGAGCTTTCTAGTTGTCGCATTTCATCCTTGGTTTCTTGCCCTGTTTGAATTGGGTTTTTTGAGTTTGTTATTGTGAAGAACTGGCGTTGGTGTACAGCGGAGGGAGGAACGATCAGTGGAGTCCATGATACTAGATATTATCAGTCTGGTTTAAGAGGACTTTGGTTTGAGGTGATTCTTTTGTGGTTTGATATTCTTGTTGATGGCCTGTGGTCTGCAAGGTGTTGTGGAAGGACGCACCTTTTGATTTCTTTTGACTTTGTGAAGGGTTATTTGGCTCTTATTTCTACAAATTGATGGGGATTTTGTGGTTTTATTTTTGTGTGTTTTTTTGTGGCATTGTGACCTTGGTCCGAGACATTACATCCAATTTATTTTCAAGGGACTGTTCTAGAAGATGTTCAGAGTAGGAATCATTTCTATTTTCATCATGGTTCAGATTTGGATGTTTTGAGAGGGTATGGAATTTTCCATCGGTATTGGGCCCGTGCATTCTTGCACGGGACAGCTAGTCGAGCAGTGATGGGAAGGTGGAAGATGATCATATTGTTTTTGTTGCTAGGGTGGTCCTTTTCCTTGATATTGAATTGGATTGTATTTGGTCTTGATGATCTTGGTCGTGGAGGCATGGTTGTGTTTTATGTCTCTGATGTCATTTTGGTTTCCCACATTCTCCTCAAAAGTTCTTTTGAAATAAAAATTTAATTTTCAGTCCTATAAATATCCATGTTTGATTTTGAGTGTTGCCACTACTTGAATAGACTCTCTCTATAAATGATGAGAAACACTACTCTCAGTAAGCATAGTTATAGACATAGTGTTCACTTGTTTATTTTTATAATCAATTGCCCCATCTTCTTGAGGTTTTATCACTATAGACTTCTCATTCTTTATCCTATGATTTTCAAGGTAATTTTCAAATTCAATGGATGTGTATTCTCCTCAATTGTCTAGTCATAGAATCTTGATTGTGTGTCATTTTTTATTCTATTCTCTTCAATGATAACACTTCTTACAATCAATAACATTTCATTTCATCTTCATACCCATCGCACAAGTCATTATACTATAATAATCAATAAAATTACTGAAGTACCTCTCTCCATATGTGCTATACAAATTCATTGGACTGCATACATCTGTGTGGATAAGATCAAGAAGATTAATTTCCATTTTTTCCTCTATAGATATAAAATCATGACCATCATTCATCTCATTCATGCATCACAAGTCATTTCCTGATCATTCATTATGTTAGCAATGTAGAAAACTATATTAATCAAAGATATATATTCTATTCTATATTGATTAATGTTTCCTAACATATAGTTCAACAAGTTTTTTTCTTCTTCAACCATTATGTAACTAGTGTTCTATATACTATCAACCTAGTATAAATTTCTATCCATTATACATCCTTTCATGATAGAATTACCTATCTTTCCTTTGATTTCACACCCCTTCTGATTAAATATCACCACCAGCCCTGGGTCACATACTAAAATAACACTTAGAATATTGTGATGTAAACCATCTATATAGAGAACATCAGTTTTCCTTAGCTCATCATTTTCTAGATCTATATTTCGATGAACATTGATCTTTAAGGAACCATTTTTTCCAAATATCATTATTCTATAAACCATTTTCTTATCAATATTTATCAAATATTCATTTTCTTCATGTGATATAAGTATACACTATCAAGAACCTAGGTGATATTATCCTTTATAGCTTTTAGAGTTATTTATATAAGATTAGATTTCTCAATATTCTTTTTTTTCTTCCATGAGATAATTGATTGAGTAAAGGATAAAAATGGACTTTCCAATATATTTTCATTATTCATGGTTTCGTCATACTCATATTATAATTCTATAATAGAATACATACAATCAATTATAACTCTTTTTGGTTAAAGGGTATTAACCTATATCCCAGTTCGGTTGGTATTGTTCATGCCTTTCCTCTTTATAAAATGAATAAATTTACAAACATAGTTAGAAAAGTGGAAAATTATCTATATAAACTATTACTTCAATATGATGAAAGATGTGGTCTAAATATCCTTTATTAACTTCCAAGAACTTCCCCATTTAGATAGCTCATTTCCTCTTCATAGTAAGACATGGTATGTCCTATTAAGCCATAGAATTGAAATTTCATAAGGGGAAATATATTCTCACTTCTATTCCTCCACATGTACCCTTCTTTTGTGAATTTATTTGACTGATTATTCTCTCTAAATACTTGAAGATTATTTTCATCTCTCTTTTCTAATTGGTTCTATGATTAAATTTTTCAAACAATAGGTGAATTTATGACATGTGAAACCTTTTTCTGTCCTTTATTTTGGATCATACCATTTCCAACCTTCGATGTTTTTAAATCATAGCCAATTCAACTTTTTCCAATAATTGGGGGTCTATGATTTTTCCAAGACTTCTCAACTCCTTAATAAACTTTCTAAACACTTTTTAATAGCTCTAAATCTAAAATTTTTCCATACTATAATTTCTTCTTTTATTCCATTACTTTTTTTTCATTTTTCTAGTTTAATCCTAAAAGTAACAACTTCGTCGAGTCCCTAAACTATCTTATCAATTTTGTCTTGTATTGATGTAAGTTTATTAATGACTTTTTACTTCTATAAAATGCATATTTTTAATTCAAAAACCTTTTATAAGATTTTTGGAGTTATTAAATGTTCCTCTCCATCTCCTTACAGTCGACCAATTTCTACTTCAATTCGATCATCATATTATAAGGATCCTTCCAGTATAGATCTCATCTTTCTGTTTCTCTTTTTTTGAATTTCAGGATCGTCAATATAACCCCCATGTTCATCCTTGAGATCAAAAAAACTAATCATATGATTATATTCATATTTTTTATGTTATAAATCTTCATATTTAGCCATCATTAACACTTTGGGTTCAAATTTAAACTCTGGTTCAACTTCCTCCAAAAAATTCATTATCACCATGTTCTTATTTTAAGAAAAAGATATTTCTCTATAATTTCTTTTCTTATATATACTCTACCTTGTTAGGATAACTCTTCTAAGGTATATAATTTATTTGTAATTAACTTTCTATATTATCAAATTTCTATTAGAATTGATAGGCAATGTTCCCTACTCTACCACAATGAAAACAGGCCAATGGAATCTTCTCTTTAAATATACATTTTCCTATCTTGAATTTTTTTTGAAAAGAGAAATAATTTCATCTTCCACATTATATTCATACTTACATATTCTATAAATCTTTTTTTCATTTATTTTAATTCAATTTCATTTATTCCTCGATCTGATGCATCTTTTCGTTTGACTATCATTTCATAAAATGTCATATTGAGTAATAGATCATTTGGAGAAATATTTGAAAAATATATTTCATCAAGGGATGAAACTTTTGGATTACATAGATGTGGGATCCATATTACTATTTTCTTCAAATTTTTAATATCTGTAATTTCTTCCCCATGTCCTCAAATAGATCACACAAATTCATTTATACAATTAAAGGAACTATCATCATTTTGATCTGGATGCATTTTCAAATCATCAAACTAATTGTGAAAGACATGAAGTTTGGAATATTCTACATTTTTATCTCTTTAATATATATTTTATATTTTCCCCTACATAGACTTGGAATAATTTCAACTCATCACAATCAAATAGATCGGATTAGATAGAGCTGTAGTGAGAGAATTCTGAGATTTGGAACCTATATCTAGAATTTTCATATATATTTTAGTCTGGGAAAGAACTTCTAAATCAGTGACCGGAATCCCCTAATTTATGGCCTAAAGAACAAACATTCCAAGGGATCGTAGATGAGATCTCATCCTATTCTTCCAAAAATGGATGTTTCTTCCATCAAATTGGGGAACTCCCCTAAAATCCATGTAATTTTCCATGAAACAAATAGAGGAAAGATTGAACATAAGAATCTTGTATGATCTGACACCACTTGTAGGACCCTAGAGCACCCTAATATGGGAGGGGTAAATTAGGGTGTTAAATTTTTATTTTAAATGATGGATATTGGTCTCATGTTGGTAGTAACTTGTAAAACCTATCACATGGAATCATGAAGTTATTAAACATTCACATGCAAAGATAAAACACTGAAGTATTTCATTGTTCAAAAGAATGGATAGACCAAAGAGAGTACACCGATAGAGTGTTTGTCATACCTAAATACTCTAATATTATCTAGTTATTATAGATTATAGGAGATCAATCAAATTCATTTGGTGCAATGCACACTAACCTTACAAGAATTTAAAGGATATCACATTCCCTCCATCATAAAACTTCTATATACTCCCCCTAGCTTACTTCCTTGGGTGAAGCCTTACTCAATTTAATGACTTGATGGTTGCATGAGTATATTGGGAATTTAAGTCATTGTCCCTTATTAGAATGAGACTCTATCTTCACCATAGACCTAAGTTGATTCACATGAATGAACAATTTACATAAACCATATGTTCAACATTATTCATCGTAAATCTCTCATCCTTCTCAAAACCCCTTTTGGTTTCAAATAAATTATATCATTCACAAAACCACAAACCTTTGTGAATCTCCAACCCTTCATGAAGCTCGAGTCCTACATGATGCTAATTATTTCATGAATAAAACTACCTTTGAATAACACTAACTCAACACAGAATACCAATTCCTTGAAAATAATATTTTTCTGAAAATTCTTACCATCTGTAATGAATAAAATAGTATTTTCATGATTCTCAAGTTTACAATGAATTACGGATTCATGAAGCTCTCATACATCATAAATATATAATGATTCAGGCTTTTCTCCAATTCTATTCATGTCAATTTATGTGTGTGTGGTCACCTATTTATAGTCTTAGCCCTTCTAAAATCTCCAATATCCCAGTGGAATTTTCCTTAACATCAAGATTTATCTTCATGAAGCTTCTTTTCATTGTGAATCTCTATTGAAATATATCTCATCTGTGATACTTCTCATAATTTTGAAGAACACTATCCTTCCATTGTGAATTTTTTATGATTATTCACATTGATCCACATATTTTTAAAGCTCAACCTTCAGGAAACCTTGTCTTAATGAAAGTAATTATGTTAACATATTTTGGAAGATTTGATCCTAGAGAATCACCTTTCATGAAGCTTTTTCATGATGCTCTATAACTACATGAATCTTGATCCTTCCTCCATATGTTAAGCTCCAAAAATTTGGAAAATAGTTTGAAATGATTCCTCCTTCATCACTGAAGTCATATACACCATAAGATCACTTTCATTGAAAAGTATCTAATCATCCCCAGTGAGAATTGACAACAAACACAAAACACTATGTTTCTTGCAATGAGAAGCCATACTTCCAAGACAAGAAACATGATGTTCTAAATCTAAATGTAGGGCCTATTTTTCGATAAAATAATTAGATATTAATGAATTTAATATTTATAATCTAATTTTATCATATAAATTACTAAAAAAATTCTCTTCTTAATTGTAGAAATGGAAATTAATGTGACTTCAACCTTATTACTGTAATTCAAACTTGAGAAGGATAATATTCTTATTGGAACTAATTTTAATGAGAAGAAAAGGAAATTACCTGTTAGTATACACCACAAAAGAAAATAATATGTTCTTAAAAACTCAATTCCAGAAGTTCCTTGGGAAGAGGCTAGTGAAAAGGAATTGTCTCTCTATGAGAATCATTTTAAATATTCCAAGAATTTATAATGTTCCTTGTTGTCTTCCTTATGAATTTTTATACTAAAGTAACATGAGCATATGGATTTATATATCATGATGTTTCAACTTCCGAAACAATATCATGATAAGGTGGTACAAGAGAGATATGGTATATCTAATGTTCTTTTCACATGCAAACGTGGAGATATGGTATCATCTAGTCCTCATTTATTCAAGATGATTGGCTGCATAGAGCCTTTATACATTTTGGGCATTATGTTACAAGATAACATAGACACCAGTCTCATCCATTTATTAATACCTAAACTAATCCCTAGTTTCATTGAGAATTACAACATGAGAATTGGTGATAAAATATATCATAACTTCTTACTCTCATTCAACACGTCAACAATGACAGGGGGTGTGAAAAACCTATAGTCCTTATGGTGAATAAAAAAAGGAAGAAAAATAAAAAGGGGACCAAGACTAAATAAAAGTGTAAATCTCCTGAGATCCTTCCATATAATAATAATAACATCCAAATGCATGTGAAGAAAAAGGAATTAGTATGTTTTATATTTGGAATGAAATTCCACTATAGAAGGAATTTCACCCAAAAGCAATTGGAATATAAATATGTGTTCATTATCCTGTGTAATATTTCTATATATATGAATTGGGTAATAGATATATCTTTTGGTGCTCACATAAATTTCAAAATACAATAACCAAGTATAATTCAAAATATATATAGATTATAGGTGTATCCTCAAGAAACAAATGGAGCGATACTCACTACCTTGTCTATGTCTTACCATGAAATCGATGGATTTATTTTCAATTTTGGAAATAAATAATACTTATTTTACAAATAAATAATATTTTATTGTATGGTAAAACGAAATAACAATATTTATTAATTGAATTATGAAAACGAAATATTGTAAGTTGATAATGAGTCATTTTCACATGAATTATATAATGCCAAACTATGGAATCACTTTCTTTGTCATGCAAAAAAAATTCTAAAAAATATTTATCTAGATGGTTATTTTGACCCTTTTTACATCAGACCACTCGAAAGATTTCATGAGTGTTTATAACGAAAAATTGTCAAACCACCCTTCAGTGGATAGGATGAAAGGTACATAAAACTTATAGTATTGGAAAACATTGATGTTTGTGTAACTTTTCTAGTACAATAGAGAGTTGTATATTCTTACATAAAAACTTTTACTAATGACTTGAGTATATATGGATATTTCAACTTGATAAGGTAAAAGTATGAGGCATTTGATTTATTTAAAGACTTCAACAATGAAGTGGAGAATAAACGTGGTAAGAAGATAAATAATCTTTGATCTAATCAAGGAGGTGAATATCTTAACCAATAGTTTATAGAATTTCTAGGAGAGTTTAAGATTATATTTCAATTCACTCCATCTCATATACCTTGGTAAAATGGTATTAATAAAACGAAGAAATGTGCCTTTCTAGAAATGGTATGGTCAATGGTGATTTATGTGGAAATTTTATTATCCTTTTGGGGATATATATTACAAAATTGCAGTATGAAAACTAATATAAGCAATAACTAAATCAGAAAATAAAATTACCTTCCTGTTATGGAGTGAAAAGAAACCTATTATGTCACACACATTTTTATATGTATGTGAGGAATTTTTTAAGGAAACCTTTGGAAAAAACTATGACATCAAGGCATTAAGTGTTTATTTATAGGATATCGTATGAAAACCCAAATATATTCTCTATATAAAACATTATACAATAAAGTGATTTTATAATGATAATCCATCATTTTTAAGAGGGAGAAAATCCTCAATATGGAAATTAGGAGTAGGATTGACTTTAATTAAGTTGGTGATCAAGATGATTAAGAGTTGGTAAATTAAAAAATTTCATAGGTCCCCATAAAAGAGATTTTTCTTGAAATAGAGGTACAATATATTAGATCCATAGAGTTAAGAGAACCTAAACGATATGGTTTATAGTAATTGAAGTTGGTGACTCATTTTTCATTGAAAATAATAAACCACTATCCATAAATGAGGTATTATATAGATTAGTGGATACAAAATTAAAATAATCCATGAATTATAAGATGGATTTCATGTATCAAAACCATGATTGTATTTTGATAGATCACCAAGTTAATGTATATAGTATCAGGTTCAAATATTTATTTTGTAGAATACTAGACATGGATGGTAAATTATGTACCTAAAATAATGGATTGTGGTTAAAGGGTTTAAATTGTGCTAAGGCATTGACTATGAAGAAACATTTTCTCAAGTTTCCATATTTAAATTCATTAAAATTATAATTTCTATAACTTATTATCATCACACTAAAATTTGGCAGAATAAAGTCAAAACAACTTTCCCTAACAATAATCTTTAGGAATATATCTATATTTCTCAACTTGAAGGATTTGTGATTCCAAATAATTAAAGAAAATATTTCAAGTTATAGAGATCGATTTCTAGATTGTAACAAGCATTCTAGTCAAGGAATATTTAGTTTAATAAATCTTAAAAAGAATTTTTTTTATTAAGAATGAATGTGAACCATGTATTTACAATTGTTTTGGTTTGAGTTAAGTAATTATACTAGTAAAATATTATGATAACATATTACTTATTGGAAATGACATACAATTCATATAATCACTTTAGAACTGGATAATAAGTAATTCTCCAAGAACTATTTAGTTGAATTAGCCTTCATTATAGGGATAAATATCATTAAATATTGATACAAGAGGCTACTTGGACTGAGCCAAGGTATATAAATAAAACAGATACTAAAAATATTCAATAATGAACAATCCATGAGAGGACTACTTTGAGTGATATATGGTATATATGTTTCTAAGAAAATGTTCCCTTTGACACAAGAGGAGAATTAATGTATGATTATGATCTCATAAGCTTCTACGATAGGATCAATCATGTATTATATATTATGTAATAGGCATTATGTTTCCTATTCCTTGAGTATGATAGGTATATATTATCTGACCTAGGTGAAAAATTTTGTTCTAAAATCAAGGTTATCCTTATGTATCAAAGAAGAACTATGGATATGTTACTAGTGTATGGAGGAGATGAGGAGCTAGTAATTAGGGTTTATACTAATGTTAGTTTTAAAATAAATTATAATTATTTGAAATCATAGTTAGGTTATATATTTTGTCTAAATGGAGGATCTTTGAGTTGGAAGAGTTCAAATTAGCCAATTTTAAAAAATTCAAAAGTAGAGTCTAAGTATATATATTATTATAATGAAACTAAAGAAGTTTTTTAGATTCCAAATTTTTTTCATGATCATGATATGGTTCTAATTAGTAAATACCCAATCACATTATATTGTCATAATATTGCAGTGGTGGCTCTTACAAATGAGCCAAGGTCACCCCAACGGAAAACGCACATTCTTTTAAAGTATCAACTCTTGAGGTATTTTTCTCATAGGGGTAAATATATAGTAATAAGTTTTTTCATAGAAGAAAACATTTTATACCCCTTGATTAATTACATGTCTCAATGGAAGAGTGAATTTCATAAGATATTTAGTTGACTGAATGTTGTTATCCATTAAATCTAGTGTAAGTGTGAGTTTTTTGGTGTTGTTTCCCTAGAACCAAATTATATGTACATTATGTTTACCTATATTAATTTTTTAATATATTAATAAAAATAATCTCACAGCATGAATTTTCTTCTACATGGAAGAGTATGTGATAATGTCCTAAGAGTAAATGTCTCACTGAAATTTCATAGTATACCCCTCTATGATTATATCCCAAATGTTCCATGAAAATATTCTTAAATATATATTCTATATTCAAAGTATATTATTTTGTGAGATAAAAATTATATAGGTTATCTGGTGTGGATACACATAGGACTTTAAGGCACCTTCTCATGGAATTATCCCTTTGAAATATCCAATATATATGAAATCATCATTTATATTTGTCATTGTATGTTACTATATGTGAACATGTGTAATGACCATTATACAATAATATTATTATTAATGAATATTATTAGTCATTTAAAGTTATATATTTACAAACACTATGCTTACATATTTTCGTAGAAAGGTAGGATATGTTGGGTGTGTCCCAAGTAATATTGCATTAATGAATAATTTGAGAAAGTATGTGTCCCTTATTTCTATAATGGAACCTGATATATCATTCCCTTTGGTGGAAATGAAACAACATAAATAAATACATGTCCATGGTTTTCTACAGTAAGGTTAATTTCCCAAAAGTCATAGAAAGAAACATTGAGCATATGGGTTATTAACGCCAATATGAAACCTTCTTGATTATATATATCACGATAAAGGGATTATATTACACATTAAAAAAATGTATGAGTTTATATATCATTTCAGTTTTAACTTCTTTCTATATGGGTTCTATAGTGTGTTACTAGATTCTAACCATATACTTTGGGAAGCTCCACCTATTTCCAATTAAAATGTGTCCTAGAGGGTCACATGCATAGATTATTCATAAACTGAGTTAAATATTTAATATTATATATTATTTAACTTGTTGAATAATTATGATTCCCATTCTTGGTTTCATAATTATTCATGTTCTCTTTATCACATATATTTCATCACTATTTATTTGAGAAAATATTTTATGAGCATAATATTTGAGGAATATTTATTTTTTTAGTGAATATAATATTAATTTATTTATTATTGAATAATGCAGTTAAATTTATTTAATGAATAAAAATTTGGTATTCAAGACCCGATACTTATTATATTGGAATGGAAGATCATGTTTAAGGCCAATGAAAAATAATATATATTAAATATTATTTGAAAAAAAATGATATATTCAAGAAATAATATTAAATTAATTTTCTAGTTCTTCATATGTCGGGAAATCTTATTATTATTATTATTATAGAAGTGGGATACCACATGGATTAATGGATATTTTGAAACTATTATTTTCTAAACCTAAAACAATTTAAAAAATATATTATTTCAAACCAGAATGTTATACATTGTTTTGGCTATGCACAATGACTCTAAAGAATTATCTCATGGCCTGGAGAGAACCTCGCCGATAATGATATCAAGAACGTGGAGTGATCCTTCTCTACTCCCTCTCTCAATCCTATAGAGATTAATGAGAATATTTCATACAATAAATTTTCATAATGATCAAAGAAAAATGATTCCAAAATTAGGATCTATATATTATTCATGTGACATAATAATGGTATGGCATAGATACATTAACAGAGTCATCAGCAATGAAATAATTTGTCACAAGTAAATTATTTAATTGATTAAATTAATTATAAATATATTATGTGATGATCATGTGTTTAGTTCTTGTTTCATATGTCAATTAATATTTGATTTTATTCTATTATTAATGGAATTTTTCACCGTTTTATAATTCAGATTAATCATTGATTATGAAAAAAATTGAAGTTATGAATTCCCCCACCGACACATCCACTATTCCAAGAAGCTTTACCTTAACCTTCACGCATATTTTAGACATTTTTCAAGTCTTTTACCACTGCATTTTTACATTTAACCACTGTGGTTTTTACCTTGGTTACTATTTTTTTACTCATGTAATTTTTATATATTAAAAAATATAAGGTACCCATTCTTACAAAAAAAATTCAAACCGATATTTTATCTTTATAAAACCTAATTAAATTTATAAATAATAGAAAATAATCTATTAAAATAAAAAATTTAATATAAAACAAATATTTTTTATAAAAAAAAAATTCACCATTATGTTTCTCAGTCTTATTTTGTATTTATCAATAATTTAATGAGTGTTAAAATAATTACATAATTTTATAAACATTATATTTGAGTCATTTTTTATAATTTATTATTTTTTTATTTGATAAAATTTATACTATATTAGTAAAATATTCTTCGAAAAAATAGTTTTACCAATATCATGGTAATTAAATTTAATCCTATTAATATTATTAGTATAGAAAACTGAACAAGAGCTTTTATATAATTTGGGGCTACTAATTATAAATATAAAATATATTTAACATTAAAAAATTTCAAAGGGTGAGAATTTTTTTTCATATTAGCGCATTTGATGTGTTGAAATGATTTTTTAAAAAATTGTATTTTTCAAGGAAAAACACATTTGTTTTATTATATATATTTTTAAATAATTTACATAAGGTTTTTAATTCTATTGATTCAATAAAATTTAATATCTATAATATATTGGTTATATTTAATAATTTTATTTTATTAAAGTATCTCAATTTTATTTTATTTTGTGTGTTGTTTATAAGACAAGATAATCAATGTGATTTAAGGAAAAGTATTCACTGAAATCATGGGTCATTACATTCTACCTCCCTCAAAATGGATTTCATACTTTAAATTTTATTAATATGAATAAATAAAGTTAGAGAAATTGTGTCTCATTACATACTTGGGTTCCCACACAGCTTCTTCAAACTTATGATTCCCCCATAGAACTTTGACCACAAGAGTAACCTTGTTCTTCAATACTGTATTGCTTAGATCTATGATCTCTATATGTTGTTCCTCATATAATAGATTATGTTCCAATTTTTTTACCTATTTTATTTTATTTAAGTAGTATTGTATGCCCTGCATCAAAAATTATACATGGAACAAATTATGTATATGAGAGAGTTCTGGAGGGAGTTCTAAGAGATAAGCTACCACCCCAAAACGATCAAGGATCTCATAGGGACTAATGAATTTGGGTATTTTGTTTCCCTTGTTCTCAAATATCATAACCTAATTCCATGGAGATATCTAGAGTAACAACATATCACTAACCTAACGTTTTAGATCTCCTCAATGATTTTCTACAGTACTCTTCTGTTGACTTTGTGCCACTTTTGTATGCCACTAAATAGTCTAAACCTTGTATGTCATTTATTTTAAAAGGTCAAGACCTTTTGGATTTCACTCTCTATATTTATCCTATAATATTTGAGTCATATACCTCCTTTTATAAAGATTCTCAAATGGTTCCATATTAATATTATAATGGAAACTGTTGTTATATGATAAATCTATTAGTTGAATGTGTTGATCCATACATCCTTAAAATTCCCTCAAAAAAATATCTCAATATATCCTCCAAAGTTCTAATATCCTTTATAATTGAAAATGTATCTGAGTATGATATATATTTTTGAAACTCATCTTTATATAGAATTCATATTGAAAGATTTTTCAAAACATTAAGCCATACCTTGAATCCTAATCAGATAAAATAGATAGTGGAACTCCAAGAGTCCTTTCCACATATCTTAAGTATATCATCGAAATTTTTCTAAGATGGAAATATTTTTTGGTTGAATTATAATATGAAATTTTATATGGTCATCAGTTCAAACACATATAGAATTATGGCCTATAGGTTTCTTGGGAAGTCCCATAAAAAAATCCACAGTAATATTTTTTCATTTCTATAATGGTATGGAAAATGGTTGTATCGTAACTTTGGACTTGTTTCATTTAAAATTAACTATATTTCATACCATGTATCAAGATATAAAACTTTCAATATACATATTCATGTAATCCCACTACAGATTTTGTTTTATATCTCTATACATTAAATAATTCATCGATGAATATAGAATGATGATCTATGAGCATCACCAGATATTTCCATATTTTGCCATGCTTTTTATGAAATACATATCAGGGACCAAAAAATATAACTCCTTATTTATGATTGTTAAACATTATATTAATCCCTACCATTTTTAGTATTATGTCATCCTTATTGAATTATTTATCCTCTCATGAACGGATTGTTAAACACTAATTTGGAAAATATATGATTTCTCTCATTCCCTTATGACTTAAAGATTAATAATTTGAGAATCTATAATTATTGTGTATTTCTTAATTCTATTCAGGGATTGGTTAGCATGAACTTTTATACTCATATAATTAGCCACTTTATTTTCATTCCTCGAGTGGTAATTTATAGATAACACGTATTTTTTATTAATTCTATCCAACCACCTACTTTGGACTATATCTGTCCCTTTATATGTGAATATATATTTCAATCTATTATGTTAATTATATATATTTATGTCAATCTTCACAAAATACATAATTATCTGATATATTTAATTCAAATATTATTATTTTCATCTCCAAATCATGTGTTGGGTAATTTTTCTCATGAGTCTTTAATTTTCATGAGGAATAATAAATTACCATGTCATTTTGCAAGATGATGCAACCCAATTCCTATTTTTAAGATTAACTATATATTAAAAACCATTCCCCAATATAGTGTAATATAATTATAGGATCAGTGGACAATCTATTTTTTAGTCCCTTGATGCTTTTTCACATTACTCTATCAAAAATAACATCACTCCAGTCCATGTTTACTTTTTCAATGGATTTTATAGCTGTGAGAAATTTATATCCATGTGTTTTTTGTATCCATGTAACTAAAGAAAAATATGGATCTGGGTTACTATGGTTGGTATAGACTATTGTTCAATAAATTTTTTCATTAAATGATCTATAGATATTACATTGCCTGAGATTACATGACCCCGTAATGCTACTTTCGATAGTTAAAATTTACATTTTCTAATTATGGCATACAATTTCTCCTTTAATAAGTTATTCAACACAATATTAAAATTAACTTTATACTCTTCATTAATCTATGAATATATAATAATATATTCTACAAATTCAACCATAAATTAATAAAGTTCATCTGTATAGCCTCTATTAATTAGATCTATGAAGATAACAGGAGAATCAATAAGTCCAAATGGAATCGCTATAAATTCCTGATTTACATACCACATATGGAATGTTTTTATTAAAATTTAATCTATTTTAACCCTAAATAGATGGTATCAAGATCAATTTTCATTATTTTATAATTATTGAGCTCATTTAAGTTGATTTAATATATAATTTATATGACGTATAAAATACTTATTCTTCAGTGTGATTATATTAACATTAAATTAATCAATGAAAAATGGAATAATCCATTATTATTATTGTATGAATAGGATCATTGTTCCCTATGGTGAAGAATAATAGAATATAAAACCATTTTCTAAATTCTCTTTTAGGTGATTCTTTAATTGTTCCAACTCAATGATGGCCTTTACATAAGGACTCTTTTTGATATTCATGGATCTAGGTATGAGTTCTGTAGAGACCCAAATCATGATGTACATGGACATTACATTACTTTTGCAGAATACTTAATACATAACAAACACAGACACACAAGGACCGTAATAGTTTAGTGTATTTGGAAACTCAGAATTTAATCTTCTAATCGTGGTGAAATATCTTCAACTTCTCCCATAAAGATCTTCCCCTTTTGTTTTCTTACCTAAAAACATTTATTTATATCCTGGGGAAAAGAAAACATAAAAAGGGTGCGGTCAAATTCTCAGTAAGGGTAAACATTGAGAACATAAAACAATCCATAAACATTTGATTGCAAAAGCATGAACATAAAATCTAAATATCAAAATCTTGAGCAAAGACATAAATCTTGGAATTATATAAGGAATATATCATAAAGGAACATCAATCTTGATAAAATAGAAAGGGAATAAATCATGTAATTGTGTAAACCATTCAGCACTTATTATGATTTCCATAGTATCCAAGGTATTGCTTCCAAGACCATCTTAGTGGGCAAAATCCCTTTCTGAATCGAGTTCACTCCTCGTTCCAGTCCTGTATCACTAAACCGGATTAACTTATCATTCCATCAATGTCTATCTCATGAGATATAAATCTTTACCCAATTCATTTGAGGGAGATATAGGTCCCACCCATCTCATAATGAAATCATTCTTACTTTTTCCACAAAATAAACTTAAAACATTAATCATAACCCAAAGAATAAAATGGGTTTCATAAACATCATCCCATCATCTCATAATCCATATAAAAATGGAAATTTCATCATAAGAAAAGTGAAACCATGTAAATAATAGAGACATTAAATGTGAAACATACACATATGAAATAATGTCATCTTAGATCAAAAATGGTTTTGATAAAACATTTGAAATGAATTCTTGAGGAAAATATCCTTTCTTCTTCAAAATCATTTTCTTTTCACAAAATTTCATGCACTTTTAAAATAAAAGTATTTTGTTGAAAATAGTTATAAAATCTTGTAGAGTAAGATTCATTAAAATGAGGCGTTATGAAACCATAAAAATCAGTTCACGTCGTATAAGTTAAAAATAACATTCTTCTCGTACTTTTGTCGAAAAAGTCAAAAAGTACCTCGTATGGTAAACAAAAGAAAGATTCCTTCCAAACGATGTGGTAAAAGTAAAAAAAAGGTAAGAATGACTTTAAACATACATGGAATAAAGATAAACATTTTATGAAAACATTTTGACGACATATGGACATGGATAATAAACATACCCTCAGTAAATACTTAAGAATAAAAAATCTCAGATAATAATGAGATTGGAATAATTGTCCCTTACCTTAGGTCTGATATGCTTCGTATGTATCCGAACCTCATGTATAATGATTTAAAAAATGTTATTACAGAATCATATTCATTGTTATGATGTCATAAATGGTTCACTTATGACTTTATATTACCCGTTCTTTTGTAAATTCCATGTTAAAGCAGTGTTTTGGGTAAAATCGTTTTATTTATCGTACGTGTTTGGACTTGTTGTTCTTGATATAATTACTTATATCCTGATTTACTTAATTCCATAATTTAAAACATGATTTCTATATAATATATATTCATCATATACATATATATGTGATAGATTGATAAATGGAATGAAATACACCGTTCATGGAGACGGTAGGCCGTACATACGCATGAACACTGTTTCAGTTTACTTATTGAATTGAATGGAATTAATTATATGACATAAATATATATATATAAATAAATACAGTATCATTATAATGTAATATATTTCATGATTACTTATTATATATACTTTATAATCATTCATGAATGGTTAATCATTAAGAATGAATCTCATCGCGTCGTGGAGACGGTAGTCCGTACGTACGCACGAGCAATGATACCATTACCATGATCATGGAATTGTATTGAAGTTTATGTATAATATTTCAGAATAAATATAACATTAAAATAATCATATATAGTAATTTATGTACACCATTATACCCATCCAAGTAAGGTGGTGGTCGAAAACAGAATACACCACGGTGTGGAGACGGTATTCTGTACGTACGCACGCGTGGTGATTTCATTTTCTGTAGGATGGATAGAAGGTGAAATAGGGTTGTTTCATATTTAAAATAACATATCGGTATATAAATAATACTGATGTTATTACTTTATCATGATACAACTAAATAAGAAGTAGTTGAAGAATAAAGAAACTTGACATAATCAGAAGAAGAGATTTCCTCTTCTTCGACGCACCTCCTTTAAGACTTCTCTTAAAGAAGTAGAGTTGGTCTTTTGAGAAGACCAGAACCTCCATAATATTTCTAGGAAAGTGGAGAAGAGAAATGGATAGGTTTTTGCCGAGCTTCAAGGATCAAAATGGTGTGAATAGAAGAGGAAAGGGGTTCCCTTTTTATAAGGGAGGAGAGGGTCACCTTAGGAAAACTTAAAATATTATTTTATAATAAAGTCATACTCGGTTTTTAATAGCTTGAAATTGATTTATTTCGATGATAAGGTGGGGATGGGTCGAAATCTTCTCAACCAATATATTTTAGACAGGTTTTGGTCATTATATTAACCTTGTATTTTAGTTTTAACTATTAGTTAATTAGATTGACATTTACCATGTCACTTGGTATTTTTATATTACATAGATAATAAACGTACCATATACATCCAATATACCCCCAAGTGGTCCATTAATGATACACCTATCATTATATAATTATCTTGGCCGAAACATAGATTTTTAGGAATATAATAACAATTAATAATATAATATTTGTTTTAAAAACTATTTTATGTCAATTTAGACACTATTTGGTAATTGATTTTTTGAAAATCATAACAGCATGGTTAGTTAGAAAAAAGTTAATTAAATCAATAATAACATGTCATATTAACCTAGAAAATTATTTTAATTCCTAAAAAGTCTAAAATTACATTTATTTGGGTATTTATAACATCAATTATGTTAATATTTCATTAATAAGATAATTACTGAATCATCATTGTGTCATAAATAAATTAAATTATTTAATGTCTAAAAATTATATATAAAATACCATTACGTATGAAGAATTTTTAGATTTCTAATTAATATTTATAGTCGAATTTATCTTATGTATAACCCTATATTAAAAATGATTTAGTTATTAAACGTTGATTTTAACTATTTTAACCCTTCTTTAAATAAATTAATAATAAATGTCCTAATCTAATACAAGTGGACACAAAATGGTCATATTTGATTCCTAAGGTGGTTTTTGGTCGAATTAAACTTATCCAATAGAATTAGGACATGTGTTAAGGTAATAATAATATCATTTTTACCCTTAATTACCCTATTTACTTTTAACCGTGGTAAATAAAAGTAAAAAGTTACTATTCACTAAAAATTATTTTCATCTCATTGAACCACATTTTAGTCCTTGATATTAACCATGTCTCTCGAATTTTCGAAATTCCACTCACAGAAGCGGTAAAATTACGTTTTATCTAAATCTCCAAACTCTCCTAGGAGGTGGGTAAAAGACAGTGAAAAGTTCAATAAAATTTTTATATATCTATAATTATTATAAAATGACTCAAATGAATTACATTGAACATATATAGGTATTATGTATCAATTTTGGGCTAAAATAAATTTAAATAAAATAAATAATTATTTAAATAAAAATTCGGTTTTTAAATAGTAACCCAGAGTTTTCACTATTCATCAAAAATTGAAAGTTTTCAGAAAAATAGAAAAAATTTACCCCAGGCTAATTTGGATATTCTAAATCCAAAAATGAAGTCCATTTTGAAAAATAAAAATTTATAAAATTCCAAAAAGTTGGTATTACTATTCATAACAGCTAGTTTATATAATATTTTAATAGCATATCATTGTTTAGTGTAACATAGTATTGCGTACAACACACGCTATCGTGGAAGGTCGTGATTGCGTGTAAAGAAATCCAAGTTAGGGCTACATGTAGTGAAAGCTATGTTTTGTGTTGCGTATAACATAATCAAGACTTACTTCATTTATACATTAAACAAAATCTATACTTAATGTTGCGTAGAATAATTTCCACAAAACGAACTTGAAATTGTGTGTAACACGAGCAAAGAATAGTGTTGCGTATACTGCAAGCTAATATGGTGTTGCATATAGTACAAGCTAAACTTGGTGTAGTGTATAATAGAAGACATCAATTAAATTAAAAGAATATTTTTCAGAAAATCTCGGGGTGCTACATTCTGCGCCCCTTAAAATGAATTTCTTCCTCAAAATTCATCGGGGTTATAAATGGCTTACTACTTGAAAGTTTCTTTAATAGAAACCCACATCGTAAAAAGGAATACCAAAACTTGAGTTTAAAAACTAAAGAATGAAATGTAATGGTTACCCAAATTAACTAATCATTGGGTTTCCACATAGTATAACATAGGAAAAAATATGTATATGGAAGAGAAATATAACCATCCACTTCTGATGAAGAGTGGTAGAGGACATGGCTATGAAAAAGCCAAAAATCACAAAGCCATAAATTTGTGATGATATAAGGTACCATCCGATTCATTGGATATGAGAGCACTAGGAAAACAATTTTTGTTTTCAAGATCATTTCCGTAAAGTTGAAGAATTATTGAATTAAAATAAATACTTACTTGATTTTGGTACAATCTCACCGTTTCTCGTTCCTCAAACAATTTTCGCGTCATCTATTAAAGAAATGAAGTTTAATTTGTCTTCTATGAAGTGTTAGCAGATTATGCGATAGAATGATAGTTCATTCCATCTATTTATATCGCAAAAAAGTTTAACACATATTATTAAATATATTGAAGTCCATCTATGCTGAGATTAATCTTATATGGTTGCTAAAATAAACATATACTTCAGTTATAATAGCGCTTAATAAAATAAAACTAGTTTCTACTAACCAGGGACTTCATGTAGGCTAGTGGTAGGCGATAAAGGCTTGCCGCACTTTGGTTGTGGGTTTGATTCATGCATCCTTGTCTGACGCGATGGGTTGTCACTCATCCTGCATGTTGTCCTTTTTCTAAAACTACATTATTATAACATTACATTAATAAAATAAAAAAAGTTATAGCCTTAATCAATAGTAACTTATGTCAAACATAATCCATTCCAATGTTTAGGCTTATCCAAAATACTTCTGTCCAATCTCATATTATAGTGAAAATGATTACCAAAGAGTTCATATAACAAGCATGTTAATACCATTGTTGATCCCCATATATCATTAGATATGTCTTGTTGGTCACATTCCAAACATTCGAAGGCCTTAATCATGTATTCTCTTGAAAAATGAATACACATTGAACCTTAGTGAAAACTTGAGTGCTATCAAAAGTTAACTCTTTCCACATACCAAAATCCTAAAATTCTGTATACTCAAACCATGATATCACTTTGTCCTTATATCAATCATGGGCTCATGAATACTATCAAACATTTCATTTTATCCTTATCCTTTTATTATGCACATATCATCTACCTTCCAAAAATATATGAATATACATTCAAGGTTATCGATACTATTCAACATTTACATTAAAAAATATAAGGAAAAACAATAGTGTAACAATCCTTAGATGTCTCTTTTTTCCATAGTACCATTAAATTAACTATACAACATAACTCTTGATAAACATACAATCATTCCACTACCTTCTTAAACCATTTACCAAGATTCAACACTTCTTTCATCTCATATATCATTTGTAGTCTCCTCATTATCATCCACATAAATACTACCCATATGACCATGCTGATTCTCTTCATGAGATTTTCCTTTAGGGCATTGGTTTGCAGAATGCCCATACATTCCACATTTAAAACATCTAATCATTGTCGATGTCATTGAAATACCATTATCCTTATCCATGGTGTTAACTGAACCTTTTCCTTTTCACTTACTGGATTTGTGTCCTTCTTTTCCGCACCCAAATCATCTTCCAGTTCCATTGAAACATTATCCTTGATGCCTCTTCCCACATGATTTACATGACAGAAATTGAACTTTCCTTCCTTTATGATCATCATGAAACTCCATCATTCTATTATTAGATGAGTCAGTAAACTTACCAAATTTGAGATTATTGATCATATTATGAGATTGATGATTAGTCATAATAACGATATGTGGACATCCCGATCCAATTTGATTCGGTTTCTCATGAAGAATATCATTCCATTGTCCATCATATCCTCTATTATTGTAAATCTTCTCATTCCAAGTCATTTTCTAAAACCCAAAAAGAATAGTGTGAGAGGCCAAAATCATAATCAAGGGGGATTACCTTCAATATCTAACATATTAGGTTAAATTCATAGATCGTTATCATAATTCTAGGACTATAACCTATACATATACTTAACCTTAGGAACATCCCTAGACATACCTTAGAAATATCTCTCGGGATCTCACTAAATTTTTATCATCCTAGTATCCAAAAGTTAACTAAACCTCTCTATGATACCAACTGTAGAGACCCGAATCTTGACTTACATGGACATTACATTACTTTTGTAGAATACTTAATACATAACAAACACATACACACAAGGACCGTAATAGTTTAGTGTCTTTGGAAACCTGGAATTTAATCTTCTAATCATGGTGAAGGATCTTAAACTTCTCCCATAAAGATCTTCCCCTTTTGTTTTCTTACCTAAAAACCTTTATTTATATCCTGGGAAAAATAAAAAATAAAAAGTGTGAGCTCAAATGCTCAGTAAGGGTAAACATAGAGAACATAAAACAATCCATAAACATTTGAATCCAAAATCTTGAACATAAAATCTAAACATCAAAATCTTGATCAAAGACATAAATCTTGGAAGTATGTAAGGGATATATCATAAAGTAACATCAATCTTGATAAAATAGCATGGGAATAAATCATGTAATTGTGGAAACCATTCATCACTTGTTATGATTTACATAGTAGCCAAGGCATTACTGCCAAAACCATCTTAGTGGACAAAGTCCCTTTCTAAATCGAGTTCACTCCTCATTCCAATCCTGTATCACTGAACCGTATTAACTAATCATTCCAGAAATGTCTATCTCATGAGATATAAATCTTTACCCAATGCATTGGAGGGAGATATAGGTCCCACCCTTCTCATAATGAAATCATTCTTACATGTGCCGCAAAATAAACTTAAAACATTCATCATAACCCAAAGAATAAAATGGGTTTCATAAACATCATCCCATCATCTCATAATACATATAAAACAAATGGACATTTCATCATAATAAAAGTGAAACCATGTAAATCATAGAGACATTAGACTTGAAACATACACATATGAAACAATGTCATATTAGATTGAAAATGGATTTGATAAAACATTTGAAATGAATTCTTGAGGAAAATATCCTTTCTTCCTCAAAATCATTTTCTTTTCACAAAATGCCATGAACTTTTAAAATAAAAGTATTTTTTTGAAAATAGTCATAAGATCTTGTGGATTAAGCTTCATGAAAATGATGCGTTATGAAACTATAAAAATCCGTTCATGCCGTATAAGTTAAAAATAACATTCTTCTCGTACTTTTGTCGAAAAAGTCAAAAAGTACCTCGTATGGTAAACAAAAGAAAGATTCCTTCCATACAATGTGGTAAAAGTAAAAAAAAGGTAAGAATGACTTTAAACAGACATGGAAGAAAAGTAAATATTTTAAGAAAACATTTTGAGAACATATGGACATGGATAATAAACATAACCCCAGTAAATACTTACGAATAAACAATCTCGAATAAGAATGAGATTGGAATAATTATCCCTTATCTTAGGTCTGATATGCTTCGTACGTATCCAAACCTCCTGTATAATGATTTAAATAATGTCATTGAGTTATTACAGAATCATATTCGTTTTTATGATTTCATAAATGGTTCATTTATGGCTTTATATTACCCGTTCTTTTGTAAATTCCATGTTAAAGTAGTGTTTTGGGTAAAATCGTTTTATTTATCATACGTGTTTGGAATTTTTGTTCTTGATATTATTACTTATATCCTGATTTAATTAATTCCATAATTTAAAACATGATTTATATATAATATATATTCACCATATACATATATATATATATGATAGATTGATAAATAGAATGAAATACACCGTTCATGGAGACAGTAGGTCGTACGTACGCATGAACGTTGTTTTCATTTCCTTATTGAATTGAATGAAATTAATTAGATGAAATACATATATATATAAATACAGTATCATTATTATGTCATATATTTCCTGATTACTTATTATATATACTTTATAATCATTCATGAATGGTTAATCATTGAGAATGAATCTCATTGCGTCGTGGAGACGGTAGTCGATACGTACGTACGAGCGATGATACCATTCCCATGATCGTGGAATTGTATTGAAGTTTATGTATAATATTTCAGAATCAATATCACATTAACATAATCATATATAGTTATTTATTTACACCATTATACCCATCCAAGTAAGGTGGTGGTCGAAAACAGATTATACCACGGCATGGAGAAGGTATTTCGTACGTACACACGTGTGGTGATTTCGTTTTCTGTAGGATGGATAGAATGTGAAATAGGGTTGTTTAATATTTATAATAACATATCAGTATATAAATAATACTTATGTTATTACTTTATAATGAGACAACTAAAGAAGAATAATTTTAAGAAGGAAGAAACATGATAGAATCAGAAGAAGAGATTACCTCTTCTTCGACGCACCTCCTTTAAGCCTTCTATTAAGAAAGTAAAGTTTGTATTTTGAGAATACTAGAACCTCCAGAATGTTTCTAGGTAAGTGGATAAGAGAAATTTTCAGGGTTTTTCTGAGCTTCAAGGCTCAAAAGGGTGTGAAGAGAAGAGGTAAGGGGTGCCCTTTTTATAAGGGAGAAGAGGGGAACCTTGGGAAAACATAAAATATTATTTTATAATAAAGTCATACTCAGTTTCTAATAACTCAAAATTGATTTATTTCTAAGATAAGGTTGTTATGGGTCTAAATACTCTCAACCAATAGATTTTATACAGGTTTGGGTCATTATATTAACCCTATCTTTTAGTTTTAACTATTAGTTAATTAGATTGACATTTACCATGTCACTTTGTATTTTTATATTACATAGTTAATAAACGTACCATATACATCCAATAGACCCCCAAGTGGTCCATTAATGATACACCTATCATGATATAACTAACTTGGCCTATCCTCAGATTTTTAAGAATATAATAACAATTAATAATATAGTATTTGTTTTAAAAACTATTTTATGTCAATTTAGACACTATTTGGTAATTTATTTTTGTGAAAATCATAATAGCATTATTAGATATACATAAGTTAATTAAATCAATAATAACTTGTCATATTAACCTAGAAAATTAGTGTAATTCATAAAAAGTCTCAAACTACATTTATTTGGGTATTTATAACATCAATTATGTTAATATTTCATTAATAATATAATTACTACATCATCATTGTGTCATAAATAAAATAAATTATATAATGTCTAAAAATTATATATAAAATATCATTATGTAGGAAATCGTGTTAGCTTTCTAATTAATATTTATAGTCGAATTTATCTTATGTATAACCCTATATTAAAAATTATTTAGTAATTAAACTTTGATTTTAACTATTTTAACCCTTCTTTAAATAAATTAATAATAAATGTCCTAATCTAAACCAAGTGGACCTAAATGGTCATGTTTTATTCTTAGGTTGTTTTTTGTTGAATTAAACTTATCCAAAAGAATTAGTATATGTGTTAGGGTAATAATAATATCATTTTTACCCTTAATTACCCTATTTACTTTTAACCGTGGTAAATAAAAGTAAAAAATTACTATTCACCAAAAATTATTTTCATCTCATTGAACCACATTTTAGTCCTTGATATTAACTGTGTCTCTCAGATTTTCGAAATTCCACTCAAAGAAGCGATAAAATAACGTTTTATGTAAATTTTCAAACTCTCCTAGGAGGTGGGTAAAAGACGGTGGAAAGTTCAATAAAATTTTTATATATCTATAATTATTATAAAATGACTCCAATGAATTACATTGAACATATATAGGTATTATGTATCAATTTTGACCTAAAATAAATTTAAATAAAATAAATAATTATTTAAATAAAAAGTCGGTTTTTAAATAGTAACCCAGTGTTTTCACTATTCATCAAAAATTGAAAGTTTTCATAAAAATACCAAAAATTCACCCCAGGCTAATTTCGATATTCCGAATCTGAAAATGAAGTCCATTTTGAAAAATAGAATTTCTAAAATTCCAAAAAGTGGGTATTACTATTCATAATGACTAGTTTATATAATATTTTAATAGTGTATCTTTGTTTAGTGAAACTTGGTATTGCGTACAACACTCGCTATCATGGAAGGTCGCGATTATGTGTAAAGCAAGACAAGTTAGGGTTGTGTGTAGTGAAAGCACTATTTAGTGTTGTGTATAACATAATCAAACATATTTCATTTATACATTAAACAAAATCTATAGTTAATGTTGCGTAGAATAATTTCCACAAAACGAACTTGAAATTGTGTGTAACACGAGCTAAGAATAGTATTGCATATACTGCAAGCTAATCTGGTGTTGCGTATAGTACAATATAAACATGGTGTAGTGTATAATAGAATACATCAATGAAATTAAAAGAATATCTTTCATAAAATCTTGGGGTGTTACAAGTTCAATCGATAACATAACCTCATACTCTAGGGGAAGACCATGCAGTTCATCCAAAAAGACATCAAAATATTCATGTACTATTGGAATGTTTTAATGTTTTACTTCTTGATTGATCATTTTATCCATAAATCAATCATTTTTGGGTAACATGAACAATATAATAGATTTTTCTTCCATATTTATCTCATGATCATCCTTTCATAGATATTTTATCAAAGTTATTAATAATGATATGAAATGAGATCTCCCCATACCGGTAATTGATATGTTCTCTATGTAAGTAAAATCAATCCAAACCCAGTATTTCAATAAATTCATCCAAGGTTAGAATCACTAGATTTGCTGGAAATATACTACCATTATTATTTTATTATAAGAGCTAAATATATTATATTAAATCATTTTTCATCTCGGAGATTCATAGATACATCAATATCAAATGATTGGGGCGTTAAATAAATATTATTAGAAAACTTGTGTGGTATAAAAGAAGGTGAATAAGTAGAATTAAATAGGTCATTTGCAGTTCTGTAGTGGATAATGATTGTATCATTCATCACTTCATTATGATGATCCAACAATGTAGTAGTGATGGAATATTATATCCATTTATCCCTTGGTTTAGGAAGTAGTTGGGGTGTATCCTCTATAATATCTCTAGGGTTATATCATTTATTAACATAAATCCCAAACTATATTGGAATTTAATTCCATAAAGTGTAGGTGGTTCATTGGTTGGGTCCTTCATCTCCTTTATAGTGTTATTCAACCTTCTTTCATTTCTATAATAGTTATGATCTATGTTTCCAAGTTTACCTCTCATAAAACACTTCTTGGATCCATCTACGAAATTACATGGGTTCTATCTGCCATATGTTTGAAATTTAAATAGTTATGATTTCCTTCCCTCATGTGGCTTATAATTAGATCGTGCATTGTGATCCACCTTTATTTTAATGGAATAATGATAGTGCCAAGTTTCCATCTCCACCTGTAGAGAACATCAAACAATCTCTTCATAGATTCTAATGTCTCTTATGGTTAATTACCTTTGAAGAATTATCTTTATGAAACCAAATAAATGATTTATCTTTTTGTAAGAGTTATACGTGTAACCATAGGAGTACCTCAAAGTCTACTGATGTTTTCTTCATAGCTTGTAATGGATTCTTACTCCTTTTTCGTCAATTTTAGGAATACTTGATCGATTTTTGTGTGAAGGGTTTGAGGTAATTTCTTAATAAATAGTTATATCTCCTCATATTACATAGAGTGTACTTCCTATACTTCTAGTGTATTCTTAATGATATTCCAATGTTGTTCAGCCTATACTTCCAAAATATAGATAACCAAAATGAGCTTCTTGTGTTGTAAGTATTGTATAATGAAAAACATTGTTTCCATCACATTAATCCATTGATTAGAAATAATAAGTGGATTAGATGATCAACATAGGGACTCTTAATATTTTCATATTAATAAAAAATACATAGTTTCTCCATCCATGGTATGTTCTCTATCTCAACACGGTTTGTGTTATTATTCATATATTTTTATGGTTGGGTGACTATCATTGTGGGGTTATATTCATGGGATCCTATCACATTTTATTGTTCATTTTGAAAATAACTTCATTTTCCTTAGCATCCATTATTAACATAGTTCCTCATTAATCAATCCATTACATTAAATAAATAAAAATTTGGGATTAAAACACTTGAATTAATAAATGTGCTGAGAGAAAACTATGATCTTAGAAGAAATAATTCAAAAATTATATGAATACAGTAACTTATGAATATCTATGATTCAATCTAGGTTATACATCATAATTTTTATATTAGATTGTCTAACCCAAAAATATTCAAATCCCCCATAATAGTATATAAATAAAATATGAATTAACCAATGTATATCCCGTAGGAGTTTCTATCCAGGTGTAAAGTCTTAAGAACACTCCTCGATCATCGAGTGAAGATGGAGTTGTTACTCAGCCATCCTTTTTCTTGGTTATTACTATTTAGTGAATATTTCCCACAACCACATAAACATTTCATTATACATAGTGGGATGTAATTTCATCAAAAACCACACAATATTTACATCACTAAAATTTTTGGATGTTATCATATACTTATAATAATATCTTATACGTATACCTATGGATGTAAATAAATTTATCTCATCCTAGTCCCCAAAATAATTAAACCATCCCTTAAAAATAAATAAATCCTACATCGATACCAACTAATGTGAACATAGTAAAAAAATACCCGCATAATTTTTTATTTTACAATAACAATCAATTTATCTTACTAATAGCCACACAATCCTGAGAACTGAATGCTAAGTGTCTTGAGAAATTAGCTACATAAATAGTTTATTTTATAATACTTCATTTCTCTATATCAATGACACTATAAACTTCCTTTTATACATCCCAAATGAAATACTCAACTTTGTCATAAGGTAAATGTGAATAACATGATAATGGAATGAACTAAAATGCTCGATAAGGGTAAAAATAGAGATAACAATCATAGAACCTAAGTGATCATAAGATGAGAAAATAGGGTATGATAACATAACAAGAATCCATAATATTACATTTGAGATTCGTACCTATAAAAGTATATATCATAAAAGAATCATGTAATAAAACTACGATATAATGTAAAGCATAAAAATTAGGTTTTAATAACATAAACCAATAATCATGGGTCTTAAAAACATAACATAGGATTGTGGCAAAAAAAAGGAATATATAATTTAAATAAAACATATCATTGAAATTAGGAATACTAAATTATTATGTAAAATACATATATATATGGAACATAACCTGCATGAGTGAGATACTTTAACCCATTATTGTGAGCAACTAAATCATGTCCCTATATACATTTGTTATGTGATATAAACTTTTAACAAATGAATTGGATGGTGATATAAGACCCCACACATCATTCATCCATACCTAAATTTTCCACTTGAAAAACATAAACTTATCACATCATAAATAACCCCTGGAAATAAAATAGTTTTTATAAAAAAAATTAAATGAAACTAATTTTCATTTCATAGAATAAAGATCTAGTGGAAGGAAAATATATTTCATAACATTTCCAAATAGTATAAAATAAAAACCTAAGTTAAATTTATTGACATTGAAAACTTTATCACACAAAATATATCATTTAATAAAAAATAGGTTGAAATATGAAATATAAATCCATGGGATATATAGAGTAAAATGAAAACAAAATCATGATAAGAACTTTCCTAAAAACCATTTTTTCATCATTGATATAAAAGTTAAATTTTAGAGTGTCTTTTCATGAAGCCGTTTTTTTAGAATTTGAAAAGAATAATTCATAAAACACAAATTTAAAAATAGATCCCTAGAATAAAAATTAAATAAAAATGATTCTTACTCAATAAATATGGTATGGAAGATAAAAGAAAATACTTTGAAAAGAAATTATTTATTAATATTTTTCCTTTCCTAAAACCCACAACACTGAAATAGATAACAAAATTCCCCTTAAAGATATTTTAATATAATTGAAAATATTATAATAGTCAAAACAAATTTTTATTTCAAAATATTAAAAGATAAAATTGGAAAAAAATAAAAACATTGATATAAAAAAATTACTAAAAAATAAAAGGAGGCCATTCTTAACGAAATTACAAATTTATAAAATATGGTATTTATCAAAACAAATACATTGATTTAAAACCTTAATTAACTATAAAAAAATTATAATATATATCATCATAGTATAAGATATATCAATCATTACTGATTTTAGTCAAAGAAGAATGGTTTTGATACAGGGAAAATATTTGTGTCTAGAAAACCCCTTACTTGTATTCCTTATTTTTCAAATCCGCTCTATCCTCCTATATAAAAGATAACTATCTTAATAACCTCAAATGTCTAACCTTTTATAAAATTCACTTTTAATCATTTATTATAATATTACATTATTATAAACCATTTTTATCATCAAATGTTCTTAGTTTTAATAGTTTTTTTGTACTCTATTTGTAATGGGCATGTCAATAATTATTTTCAAAATCATATTTTATTATTCCAGTATCATTTGAGTTATTTTAAAATATGTTTTATAATTATTTATAAAGTTACTATTTAATTTCCTGAGTATTTTATTCATGATTTATAACGAAAATTTTGGTGAGATATGTTTTTGTAAATTTAATGAAAGAGGGGGTTTTATCTTAATTGAAAGTTAAATATTATAATTAGTATTCTAAAACTAAAAATAAATCATCATTTACATATTATTTAAAATTATAACCTGTAATTATGTTTCCTTTTTTCCCATGATACAAAACACTATGTGAAAATTTAAAAAACTCATTTTTATAGAGGTAGTGGTCCAAAAATATGAATGTGTGATGTGATCATTAACATAGAGAATAAATGATGTATAAATATGTTATAACATGTCACTTTTTTTATGTGAGTAAAGTTACACTTTCAAAAATACACATTACTTTTTAAGGATAAAAATACACTATTCAAGGGTTAATGGAACCAAAAGTGGTAAAAATGGATTTTGGGTGAGATTATATCAAGAAATAATCCACGATTCAGGTGAATAAATTTATTAAACATGTTTTAAGTCTTTTAACACTGGAATTTTATATTTTTACCATTTTGGTTTTTAACTTGGTAACTAGTTCATTTACCCGTATAATTTATATTTTATTAAAAAATATAATGAAAAAAATATTAATAAATTTTGATGTTATCAACCTAAATTTAATCTCTATAAAATTTAATTCAATTTCTAAATAATTAAATATTAACACTTAAATTAAAAAAATTAATATATATAAAAACCATTTCTTAAAAGAAAAAAATTCTCTATTAATTGTTCTTAATCTTATTTAGTATTGATGACCAATTGAATGAGTTTTAATATATTTATATATAGGTTTAAACATGTTATTAGGGTTATTTTTTAGAATATATAAATTTATTTTATTATATAAATATTTCACAATGTTAATATAACAAATCGTTGAAAATAGAAAATTTAGCATTGTCATAGTAATTAACTTTACTCCAGGTAATCTTATTTTTATTTGTAAGAATAAAATGTGATATTTATATAATTTAGGTATATTGATTCCCAGTATAAAATTAATTTATCCAAATATAATTATTATGGTTGTGAAAAATTAATTTTCTAGTCAGCGCACATAATGGGTAAAAATCATTATTTAGAAAAAACGTGTATTTTCAACCATAAAATTACCATTGTTTTATTACAACTTTTTTCATAGTTTTTTGCAAGGGGTTTAATTCTATTGATACTCAAAAATTTAATGGATATAATATATCATCCATATATCAAAACATTATTTTATTAATGTATATCAATTCTCATTTTAGTTTTATGTTGCGTGTAACACAAGAAACTCAACATAATTTAAGGTCACATATTTAATAAAATCATGGTTTGTTACATGTGGTAGGATTAAGATTTCTAGATTTATGAACCATGAAAAATGATATTATTTTACATTTGTCTATTTAAATTTTCCTTTTATATATTTCATGATTAAGTTGTTGATTATAAGTAACATTTATTGATTATATTTCCTTCTATATTGTTTATTCATTATGTATTCATGTTAGTTACCAATGTACGAAACCCTTAATCAGTATCTAATCTAGAACTTTATTAATTTTTTATTTACCAAGAGTACTAATAAGTGATCCTTGAATTATTTCAAGGATGTGAAAAATTAAATAATACAGATTTTATGAAGTTTACAAGTTACGATTTGTGTTTTCAATGTATTATGGGAATCCATTTGGTATCTAGTATCCTAATAAGGATAAATTGTTTGATACTTTGGGATACAATCTCATGTATCTTATACCAATTTAGAAAGCTAAACATCATCTCTTGGTGACTAGATACCATTTTTGTACATTTGGTATCAATTAAGGTTTAGTGTGACACATGGGAACTATATTTTACAAGAACATAACTAGAATGAACATTATAATAAACCCTTTTTAACTCGTAATAAAATGTTCATATATAGTAATTTTTTGTGGATTGATATTCTTAATTCATTATGTAACATCCCATACTATTAATGTATTATGTATTTTGAATAAATTCTTCAAATAAATGAGACTAAAAAAAATATGACATAAATTTTATGAAAAATAATACATTGAATTCATTACGATATATGAGTCTGTAACTAGTTAACTAAACTTATTACAAACACCATAATTACAAGAGGATAAGCTCCAGTAAACATAAGAAGTATTAGATTATAACCAACCTTTTTATGTCATCCAGGAATATAAAAACACCTACATGGACAAATTAAATATTTCAGTGAAAAAGAGGGAATATCTGAATCATCCTTTTTTTAGAGAATTAGATTATGTAGAATATGGTTTACTTAAATATATCATGGTATGGGTATTTATGTAATTTTTTGTAACCATTAATAAATTATCACTATAAAATTATAAATGTGATAAATAGTCATTATTATCATTTTAATAAGTGATATGAAAATAAATACAAAATATAAGATATAGTTTAAATATAAATTTTGAAAAAAATAGAAATTAGACATATATAGAAAGAAGTATACTAATAGAAAGGAAAATAATTGTAATTAATTTAGTTTTTAAAGTTTCTAAATAAGTAATTTTAAATTAACTTATTAAAAATCCAAGCATTAGGATAACCAAGGGGACCACCCCCCCCCCCCAACATAAGTGGGGACCTATTGGGTCATCCACAGAGAGAGGTCAACCCCTATCTAGACCACATGACATCTTGGTGTGACCAATGGGTGATTGATTGGATATATATGGGCCTACATCGATTGTAAATAGTGCACACCAGGTTCATGGTTCCCCTAAAGAGATCATGGGTTCCCAATGGACCATGTTTCATGGCCCGTGTGAGGGTGTGTGTGATGTGATTGTGGGTGTCAGCCCTAATACTAGATCGAAATATTGATGCAACTTTTTTACCTATTAAGCATTCACTAAACGATTTGAAGATCAATTTGGGATGTCTACATGGGTTACTCTTCACCTGTGTAAAAGAGGATGATTGATATCACTTCTATCAAGTCCTTTTCCTCCCGACCGTCTGATTCTCCCACTATTCATCATCTTATTCGAGCGACACCAGTGAAACCATCAATGCCTTTACTTTCTTCTTCAGCCCACATAGTTTTTTCCTGAATCTTGCAACTCCGAAAACCAATTTAAAAATAATAATAAACATTTTTGTCCTCCATCGTTCACAAGTATGAAAAAAAATTTGAATAAACAATGAGGGGAAACTTCACATGTGAACCCTCTCAGTTTTCATTCTTTAACATTTTTTACTTAGTTTACAGAACATAAAACCTTAGGTTCATTATTAAATGAATGAAATTTAATTACATGTATCTATCGCATTTAAAATGATGGTTTAAATACAATGTATTTTCATATTTTTTTGTTTCTTTTCGGTATCACCAGTGGGGGATATAGGTTGATAGATATAAATAAATATAAATTTATCCATCAATCATAAATGAGTGATATTGTCCTAGAACTTTTAAATTATCTAGCTTGTTTTTACCTTTTTACATAAGCATATATATATTATCTATCGTTTTAAATTAATATATTCTCTATGATTTTTATATGTCATATATATTAAATATTTGGATATACAGTGATGATCATCCTTGTGTTGTTTCGATTTTTGATTACTGTTGTTTTCTGAAATCTTCTTCTAATACACAAGTTATAGTAACAAGGATGATATAAAATATTTATAAACATTATATTTCCCCTAATTACAAAGATTTTAAGAACCCTGAAATTAATTATAATCACACTTATATCCTCAATTCAACATTTTTGTCAAACAATGAATCTAGGATAATGTATTCAGTATCACACTGATTTTATTTTAAGCGTATCTTCTGTAAATTATTAAACACAGAAATAATATATATATATATATATATATATATAGTCATCCTTCATTCCATCTACTAAAAGGACCCTAATCACACCCCAGAACACTCTCTCCCACTTTTATCAACTATTCTATGTGTTTTACCATAAACAACTCCCTTAGTTCATCTTTTTCTTCATTTAAGATAAGGGTTCGTTTTTTAAAATTAGATATAATTATTATTATTTAAAATTATAATAAAACAAATTCTTTTTTATTTCAAATCTATATTTAATTAAACTAATTATTTTTCTTATATTCTATTTTGAAAAAATATAATTTAATAGGATAATTATTGTAATTTATCCTCTCTAAATGACATTTTAAGAATTTTAATGGTGTTTTGTAAAATTAGAACTATCATTTTATGTGTAAATTGTATTTTAAAATTTGTAAATTCTATATATTCATATAGGTATGTCCATTCCCTATACATATTATTAAAATCCTTTCATTTTAATGAAACATTTTTTTGTAATTTAATTTTTATTTTATTTTTCAAATTCTACCATTGAAATTATAAAATATTGGATATCTACAAAACCAATACTATTTCATGAAAAATTATATTTTTACAAGAGATAAATGATATATATTCTTTTCTTCATTTAAAATAATTCAATTTGTTTTTGAAATTTTTTTAATAGATTTTAATGGATTTTAAATGATAATGGTCGATCTAATAAATTTGTTTTTCTTAAATAAAACATAGCACTTTGGTATCAAATGAGTTGATGAAGAATTGTGTTATCCCATAGGCTTAGTGACACAATTTCATAATAGGGATATATCTTTCATCCTTATATATTTCTTAAAATCTTCCAAATATAATTTTAATGTATAAAAGTTATTTTTTTAAAATATTTTAAAAAATATAACTGCAAAGTTTATTTATAGTTATTTTTTTATATTAAAAAATTTTAGAAGTATTTCTATGTTTTGAAAGGTTCTATAATTTTATTTTTTAAATTATTAACTATATCAAATAATATCTATTTGATGTTAAAAAAAATTAATACGTATTTACCAAAAAATCACTAGTTTTAAAACCTCTTACTGAGAATTTTTATACTCATCCTTTGTTATTTAAATATTGTTTGTATGTTCCATAGATGAGTAAAAGTTACATAGTTTAAATTAACTAAGTAGTGTGAGTAAATATTTTTATATGCTTTATATATTTTTTATAAACATTGAAATTATTTAAAAATTTATGAAACCTATAAAATAAAATATCTTGGATTATATAATGGATAGTGTATTTTTCATATAATTTTTATTAAAAAAATATGTGGTATGTTTTTAGTACTAAATCATAATGTGAGGGTTCGAGCTATTATATTATTATCAGATGAATGATCTAGACAAATTAAGAGATATAATGTTTTTATAGGTTAAGTAAATCTCCATTTTAGTACATCCATTATTATATAAACTATTTAGATATAATGAATAGGAACATGAATAATTATTTTAGTATAACATTCCCAGACCAGAAGCCACTAAAATGGTGCTCCGAAGCGAGTCACCACATGACCTCAAGTGTGCCTCCCCATACGCTAGATGTTGCCGACTAGCAGCGAGAGTTTAATAAGTTATTTGGGGAGACTACACCCTCTTCATCAGAGTGATCCACAGAAAAACACAAAATAAATAGTGGAAGAAATATGAACAACCAATAAACATGCATAACCAATAATTTACAAACTAAGTTACCAAACTACAAATCAAATACAACCATTCCATTCCATACTAGGAGTGCCAAGTGAATGAAATCAAAAATAAGAAAAACTTCCAAAACATTAAACGAGCCCAGAATCATAGTCCATATCCTTCTACATATACATCCTAATCCCAACTCATCATCCTAGGGTAGGTCCTTTTTCCTTTTCTTCACATGCAACCAAGAAATCTGCTTGGGTACCCAATGGTGACTCAAGCAGGGTGTGATTACAAAACTTAGTTGACCACCACCGACAGTACCTAAAAAATATCTAGTATAATAGATAGTGCAGGAAAGTATAATATAACTAATATGTAAACAAATTAAAAATCGGTACCATTATATATTCAAGTGTCACTTAATGAATTCCTGGAATTTATCCCAATTTCATTTCTTATTCAATCTTCTTTACTAAATCCATTTTGATCCCATGTTCTATGGGTTAGGCATAAATTTCATCTATACAAGGGTATAAGGAAATAAATAACAATGCATAGGGGAAACAAATCAAGTCCATATCTCACTAGGGATACAAAATTCACATCAATACATTATCCTAAACGTGAAGCCTCATTCTGGGTGCAATACAACTGTTAGGGGAATAGATCCTCCATCCCTTTCCCTAACCCATGCATTTAGGGGTGGAGTTTGGATCCCCACTCTAACTTGACCCGTGGGTGTCTAAAATCAAGTCAATATCCCAATCTACCATGCCATGTGCACATGATTATTTATCAAATCACCACAACATACCATAACACAATACATCATAACTAATTCCATTGGAAATCACATGACATAACAAACAACATGGGAATTAATATTATTCCATAACCCATTAACACATTTACCAATTTCAATTTATAGTTATTTATCTAAATTCCCATGATCATGCCTTAACCCTTTATGTTTATTCAAAAATCCCTATGCCTTGTTCAATATTCACTAATATCCATACATTATCCAATTTATCCCATTTATCATTTCATGTACATTTCTCATATCACATAACATAACCACTTTTTTACATTCAACTAATTAAATGTACCACAAATTTCCATGTATTAAAACACTCAACATAATAATCCATTTCCTTATTACATCCCATTAACATATTCCCCATTTCTAATTTTATCATCCCATTATGAGTTCACCATTTAATATGCACTAACCCTCATAAAACTTTCTAACCAAATTTCATTAATCAATCGATATAATCCCATTTGACCCAATTTTCTGATTTTCATGTCATTCCAAACAACACCTTATGCCTTAGCACCCTAGTAATCTCTATTGTAACTCCATTTCCAACTAAATAATCCATTGAAACATATTCTACATGTGCTTCACACTTTACTCAGTAGTCCTTCCCTTAACCGTACCTCTCTCTAGGTCTGAGATTGCCGATGCAGCCCACGGGCAGCCCTATAATGGTCAAGTCATCCTCTACACATCTCATGGGGATTATGAGGGTTTCAATTGGTCACTTAGGCTCCACTTTTTATCAAACACTCCAATGGAACCAAGAACACAATTAGGGGGAAGAAGAACTCAATATTTCATGAACAAATACAAAATAAAACTATGGGATAATACTTATAAGCCACCTACCTCAAATACGATGAATAAAACACTCCCTATAAAAGACATAGATTTAAATTCAACCACCCCATGAAGCCTCAACCTAAATATCTCTAAAATAGAATTGTTTTAGAGCTCCGGATAGGGAGAAGGAAGAGATATAATTCTTAAACAAAAAAGAGAAGAAAGAGAGGGATTAGCCATACCTGTATCTTCGATCCACAACTAACAGCACTCCAAATGACCAATGAATGAGGGAGATTGATCCTTGGGGGATCTTGGAGGTTTTGGTTCATCACCAGGGTTGATTAGGGAACAATGGAATAAAATCCCAATTTTTGGTTTAAAATCCCGTAGTGGCAATTTTGTAAATTTTATGACTTTTTGGGGCTGCACAATTTACCCGCACTATTTTCCAAACCATGTGGAAGAGACTCCATAAAAATAACCCCATTCATATAGTTTCCTGGGGATTCTTCATGGTTTTCTTAATCGTGTTCCAACCCTATGTAAGGTTATGTCTATGACTGCACTATTACCTAGGATACTCCACACTATTTTCACTAACCATGTGTAAACCATGCAATATGCCCATGAATCCTTTCTTTTTCCTCTTTTTATGACTTGAACCCTCGGAACACCCTCGAGCCTTCACATGAACATGGGGAAATGGTTACCTATCCAAATATATGATTCCAAACCAAAACATAAAAAAACATACTTTTTGAAAATTCAGAATCTTACGACCTCCCCACCTTATAACGGCTTATCTTTGAGCCACTCTTCTGAGAATCACTAACTTCCATAACTAGAGATCATGAAAATAAGCCTTCCCATCCATTCCCACATTCTAATTTTCTTATTTCACATCACAATTTCTACTAGACATGGATCAATCTAATAGACTTTCCCCATAGGTCTTCCTCACCACAACCACAACACAAACTAGAAAACTATTCAAGGGTGCATCTACGTCAACCATTCCCACCATGAAAACTTAATGGTGGAAACTTCTGCAACAACACCTAACACAAGACATGTATAAAATTAACACACAACATCACATTGTCTTGGAGAAACCAATTGTCTCCTCATCAGACATATCTTATGTACAACTCATAACCCAAATCACTTGGCATCATTTTCATGTTCTCCCAACTCAAACGATGACCAAAGCTGGTATCACCGGATGGAAAATACACAATCCTTGCAGACGCATTTCTGGAAGATTTCACTCCACAACTACAAAACCAAATACAACCCCAAATGTTGGGGACTCAACCAACGAAACCCATGCCAAAGCTCTCTATCATGGCTAACTCACCCGAACGGTGACCACTCAAGTCATTCCAACCTGAAACTCTAGTCACGTCATCAACAAACTGTTTATCCAATATGGTTCTCTCCACCATATTCATATACTTAGTACCTCTACTTTCGATGAAAGACTACTCGAACCTCAACCCAACTTTCACATCACGTGACATGTTCCAACTAAATATGCCCAAACATCCACAGAAGCATTAATCTTCTTTGGAATCCAGTCACACCATTAAAACCATTTAGAAATACATTACTACACTATACATTCTAGGATTAGGATCAACTTGACCTCACTCAGGTGCACTACATTTTCATGAAGTTACTTTCCACCGCAGCATCAATCTAGAGGTGGGTCACTCTCACCACACCCATTCAATTTTACCATCTCAGATAGGACCACATCCAACTGGCTTCTCCTGGAACACCCACATTCCACTGATGGTATGCTACCCACGTTCTCACCATTCCAAGGTGCTTACTGACTTGAAGCCTATCATTATCATCCCACACACTCACTTTAGTGACTCCCTAAATTCTGGTAAAATTCCATCATCGTGGCATTACCGCCCTCCAGACCATCATTAGGCTTCACCCTTGGCAGGACACCACATCACATGGAAAAGGATCCATCAACTTCGAGATGTCCTAAATCCACCAAAGGAGAAACTACCTGAGTCTAACCCCGATTTTTGTTGGAGTTATATAACCCAACCTCTCTAGCCACTACCTATTGTCATATCCAATGACACCCTTTTACAACTTCATCACAGATGTCATAAGCTTCTCATAGAACCACCCTGAGCTCAAAGAAAACACTTGAATCATTAGTCACTACACCCAAGTCCCACATTCCCTCCCCGAGGGACCTAACATGCACCTCATAGGTTCCTCATTAGTATCTTGATGCCACTACATCAACTCAATGTTCTCCTCTCCACAACTAGGAGTTACTTATCACTCCTCACATTAGTAATGTCGTTACCATTTTTCTCCATTAGGGGTTCCAACCACCACGTCTTCCACTCAATCACAATTTGAACCCCAAAACATAGATATGGTCATCTAGATTTTTCCCGAAATAAGAAAATGAAGGCCATCAAGTACCTATTCTCAGCTTCCTTGAACGGCACCCATGGTTTTCGTCGACATTTGGTCCATCCTAAGGACCTCACCCCTAGTCATAAAGGGTGTCCATATCGTCATCAGGATCCAAATATACCATTTACATGAGTGTAAACTACATAATGTCCCTCATCCAACCAAACATCTTCATGCCAATTGGCATGATCCCAAGATTCTCAATGTACCTGGGATGATATCAAGATATTGGGGAGGATCGTCACTAGCTGAGATACACTGAGAGGTCTTTGAAGAACACCACCACTAACTAATCCCTTTTTGATGTAGAACTATGGGACACCAGGACCTGGAAAGGATTATCAAGCTCCCCTGCTGAACATACGTTTCCAACATTTAACCATCACCACTCCGGTGTGATTTCCATCCATGTCTAACTATCTCTCCATAACCAAATCGCCAAGCAACCATGAACCAATGTTTCATGTGACAATACTTCCACCACGCTGCTCTAATCCTTTTAACTCATCCCTGATAGCTGAAAACTGAATCACAATGGATACCTCATCAAACAAACCAACAGTATCTCACAAATAAACCACTACCAATGTGTAATCCATTTCCCGCTTACTTACCTAACCATGTATCTTGATTAGTCAGCCTCATCATCCCCGAGGAGGCACATGAATCTCACTCAACAACCAAAACCATTCATTCAAACATTTTCATGCACATGACCACTCTCACCTCAAGTGTCGCCATTGATTCATAGCATATAACCACACTTTATCCACCCTTGTCTCTTTCACTCAAAAAATTTCTTGGAGTCCTCCATTAATCATTATCCAAAGAGGTCAATCAATAATCCATGTGATTCAGACCTTTGAAATAAATCTCACCTCTTATCACAAAACTAGGTTTTCATTATGAAGGAACCGGTCACAACTATATCATTCACTAAAACTTGGGGTACTTAGTATGCATGTACACCACCTCTGATGCATCTCCCATGTTTCTTATCCTGAGGTACCTCCACCGCTAGGCTAACCTCCCATGAGGTCAACCTTGATTTTTCTAAAACAATCATCGCATAACCACAACTATAGTGGAACCACCAACCATAAACCTTCCCACTTATCCCTCAAGGCCAAAACTATACCATAAAACACTCTGAGTCCAACTAACAAAGTCCAAACCATATAAATGCACGACCCACACCCAAAATCACCAAAAATCCTATTGATCCTCTCTCATAAGGCACCTTGAAGGTTGAAAGACACCAACTCCCTAGAATGTAGTCACAACCAAGAAAATCCATTGGCCCTCGCTCCAAACCATACATATCCGGTTAGAAACAAAGAAATGTGTGTGCATGACACTCTCACCCCAATTCCAATGCACATTGTGCCTAGGGAACCAAACAACCATTTACTCTAGGTCCTGTAAGAAAGGTATAAACATTCATTGGAACTTTGAGAAAAAAACAACCTTTCTGGATTCAAAATTAAACTCATAAGGTATCTACTCACAAGGTCACCATGACCTAGGAACCATCCTTGGGGTCCATCATGCACTCCGTATGGTCATGAACCATGATAGTTTCCTCACTCACATTACCAAAAAATGCCTCACAACCTAAAGGCCACAACCACGCCAAGGGTTACCTAAACACGCCACCTAGGACATATCATAACCAAAAAGGCCTCACAATCAAAATACAATGTCTCAAACTAGGGAATTGTCACTAACCCACCTATACATAAAAGGGTCAACTAAAAACACAAAGGATACCCACCTTTGAACTCAATCATTCTCATTTTTATCTTATCGTTCACTTGGCACTTTGAAGAATGACCAGCAGGAGTTAACAATAGATGGAAAAGGTCTCAGACTATCAACCTTAAACAACTCGTTCTTTATACTACATCCCAATAGTCAACATCACACATAGAACACTACCCTCTATCGTACCTATCGTGGTCATCATCAATATGGGTTAACCAATTTATTTAATCACAATTCTTTCATCAACACATCTTCAAACCAAATTTCTCTTACAACACTATATTTTATTCTATGGAACCTTTCCCATTTTCCACCTTTTTAAAATCATTATTTTAACTCAATTACACCATTCATTCGGAAAAATTAATTAACAATTTTACCATTATTGTGAAATATTTCTCTTTTATACACTTAATTCGCCTCTACAATTTATCATAACCCAAAATGTTACCCCATTCATAACTTTTATTTATTTACGATATTCCTTAACTATTCATTTTCAATTTTTTATTCGCCCACTTCAATTAAAATTATTAGGAAGAATTTTCTTCTTATTTATCATGGAAGTAAAATGAATTCTACTCTCTTTGACCTGCACACCCATCATGGGTGTGTGTCTATAATGATACATGTCACCTATATCCTTAGGTGCCTAAGATGATGCTTGAATTCACACCCTATGCCATTCCAGTAATGAGAGAACTATCATAAATCAATCAAATAACACAACATGTGCATCACCCAATGGTGAAATTTCATTAAACTCTAACAACACACATTAACAACAAAAATTACCACCTGGGGTGACTTGGGTTTTCCCTCATATATGGGTAAGATACTCCCAAGAATGTGCTCATTACCAAGGTCTAACACTGTCCTAATATCCTATCTACCATTCCCAATTAGTAAGAAAGAGAAAAGGAATCCTATTATTCCTCTTTTTAATGTCCCTAACCCGAAGTCCACTAAACTGGTGCTCCGAGATGAGTCATCACATGACCTCAAGCACGCCTCCCCGTACACTAGAGGTTGTCGACTAGTAGTGAGGGTATAAAATGTTATGTGGGGAGAATATACCCTCTTTATTAGAGTGATACATAGGAAAACACAACATAAATTGTGTAAGAAAAATAAACAACCAATAAACATGCATAACCAAGAATTTCCCAAACAGGGTAAAAACCAAAATTCAAATACAACCATGCCATGCCATACTAGGAGTGAAAAGTGAATGAAAACCAAAATAAGAAAAATGGACAAAAATCCAAATGGGCCCTGACTTTAAATCTGGATCCTTCTCCATGTACATTCTGAGCCTAAATCAACATCATAGGGTAGGTCCTTTTCCCTTATCCTGGCTTGCAACCTAGAAATATGCTCGGGTGCCCAATGGCAGCCCGAGAAGGGTGTGAGTATAAAACTCTGTAGGCAACCACCAATGGTGTCTAAAAAATATACAATCTAATAGATAGTGCATGCAAGTATAAAATAAATAATAGGTAAATAAAGGAAAAATTGATTCCATTATATATCCCAGGTTCACGTAACAAATTCCTATCATTTATCCTAATTTTCTTTCTTATACAATCTTCATTACTTAATCCATTTTGATCACATGTTCCAATGTTTAGAAATAAATTTCATCCACACAAGGGTATAATGAAATCAATAATAATGCATAGGGGAAACAAATCAAGTCATCACCTTTCTAGGGATACACATTTCACGTCAATATATTATCCTCACCTTGAAGCCTCGGTCTAGGTGACTTATAACCGATATAGGAATAGATCCTCTGTCCCCTACCCTAAATCATGCATTTTGGGGTGGAATTTAGAGACTCAGCGTAACTTGAACCATGGGCATAGAACCTCAAGTCAATACCCCACTCTACCAAGCCATGTGCACATTCTTATTTATCAAATCACCAAAACATATCATAACACAATACATCATAACCAACGTCATTGTAAATCACAATACATAACAAAAAACATGGGAATTAATACTATTCCATAACTCATAAACACATTTACCAATTTCAATTCATATTTATATATCCAAATTCCCATTCTCATGCCTTAACCCTTTAATTTTATTCAGTAATCCCTATGAATTAGTCAATATTCACCAATATCCGTACATTTTCCCATTTATCCCATTAATCATTTCATGTTCATTTCTCATATCTCATAAAATAACCACTTTTTTACATTCATCCCATTATATGTACCAAATCATTCCTTATGTTCACCCACTAAAAATATTCATCCATTTCTTTATTACATCCCATTAATATATTCCCCATTTATCATTTCATCATCCCACTATAATTTCACCATTTAATATGCACTAAACCTCTTAGAAATATCTAACCAAATTTTGCTAAACAATTGATATAATCTCATTTAACCTAATTTTTCCATTTTCATGTCATTCCAAACAACCAATTATACCTCATCACCCTAGGAAGATCTATTATCTCTCCATTTAAAAAAAATCATCTATTGAAACATGTTCTACATGGGCTTCACACTTTACTCAGAAAACCTTCACTTAACCCTACCACTCTCTAGGTCTGAGATTGTCGGTGCACCCTAGAGGTGGCCCTAAAATTTCCAAGTCATCCCCTATGAATTAAACAGAGATAGTGAGGGTTTAAATTGGTCACATAGGCTCTCCTTTTTATCAAACACTCCAATGGAACAAAGAACAAAATTAGGGGGAATTATAACATAAGATTCCATGCAAAAATCCAAAATAAAACTATGGGATAATACTTGTAGACCACCTACCTCAATGTCGATGAAGAACTCACTCCCAATCGAAGCCATTGATCTGTATTCAACCACACCTTGAATAATCAACATAAATATCTCTAAAAAAATAATCTTTTTAGATCTTTGGATAGAGATAAGGAAGCGATAAAATCCCTAAACCAAAAAGAGAAGAAATAGTGGGATTAGAATCACATGGATCTTCGATCTGTAACTGACAGCACGTGAAACAAACAAGAAATAAGGGAGATTGATCCTTGGGGAATCTTGGATGTTTTAGTTATTCACAAGGGTTATGAAGGAAATAATGGAGGAAAACAATGAGTTTGGGTTTAAAATCCATAGTGGAAATTTTGTAAATTTTCCAACTTTTATGGGTCGCACGGTTTACCCGCATGGTTTTCGAAAATGTGCACAAATTGTGCGGAAGATACTGCCCGAAAATAACCCACTTTACATGGTTTCCTGGGGATTCTGCATGGTTTTCTTAACCATGCACCGACCATTTGTAAGTCTCTTTCCATGGTTACATAGTTACCTAGGATACTCTGCACAGTTTGCACTAACCTTTAGTAAACCATGAAATATGCCCAGGAACCTCCTCTTCCACCTCATTTCATGTCTCAAACACACGGAACACCCCTAATCCTTCACATGAACATGGGGAAACACTTATCTAGAAAAAAAGAAGAGGCCAAACCAAAACATAAGCAAAAACATACCTTATGAAAATTTGGGATCATACATTTATCTTTTATTATGAGATTCTTGAAAATACTTTTCTAAAAACATGCTCAGATGAATTTTATAATTTTTATATCAAAAAATTACTTGAAATCACCTCTATGAAAAATCCAACATACCTAGAATACCATTATTATTTCAAGGGTTAGGATTTGTCTACTAGAAAATTTTACATTCTCAACTTCCATAGTATGCACGATTAGGAAACTACTGTAAGGAAATTTTCATATTATTTACCTTGTCCAAAAATAATTAAAATTTTAGAGATTTTTTTAATGTTCTAAAATTAACTAACCTCCACGCATCAAATACGTATCAAATTTTTTGTTTTTAATTTTTTATGGAAGAATCCATGGTGAATTTGAAATATTAGAATATGAATCAGTAAAACAATATTATAGGAATCAAATTCCAATATACATTTTTAAATTATATTATCATCAAAACTTTGTATCAAATATATGTTGTTGTTTACATAAATTTAACCCAAAATGCATATGTTTCATATGATAATGAGAAATAGAAGAACATGAAACTAGACAAATGATCAGTTTGGTAGGGAGGACCCTTTCTTAACATGAGATACATAAGCATTGGAGACATTGATGAGGATAAGAATTATTTTAAATTCAAATTCAGTTATTGGTAATTATAAAAACATTATTTTTTTAGGAACATACAATTTAAATATTTAAGTTTTAAAGGAGAAGAATTAGAGTATATGTATAAAATAATCGAGAGGAATTAATTCCTTTATAGATGGTAGAATTTATCATCCCATACTTTTAATGTATTATGTTTTTTTAATAATTGTAAAAAATAAATGAGTATTCAAAAACAAGATGAAGAAAATTTTAGTAAAAATAAAAAAATGACTTTATTACAGTATAGGACTCCAATACTAGTTAACTAAGATTATTGCAAACACTAGTGACACATGAGGATATGACCCAATAAACAAAAGAATACTAATATTGTAACCTACCCCATTAGGATCATCCATGAATAGAAAAACACACTATAAGGAAGAAATAATGTAGTGAAAAAAGGGAAGATAAGAACCATCCTTATTTTTGATAGAATTAGAATATATAAAATACATTTAATTTAAATATCTCTTGATATAGGTATTTATAGACATTTTTAGTGATAATTTATAAATAGATGTTATAAAACTACTTTTAAAATTTATAAATTTCCATTATTGTCTTTTTATGAAGTAACATGAAGATGAATTTAAAATTTTAGATATAGTTAAAATTTAAATTTACAAAAAAAAAAGTAAAAATTAGACATATAGATAATGAAGTATACTAATATAACAAAAAATAATTTTACTTAATTTATTTTTAAAATTTTCTAATTATGTAACCTTAAATTAACTTATTGAGAAAAAAACAATCTATTATGCTAACCAAGGAGACCCCCTAATATACATTTGGGCCCTATTGGTTCAACCATTTGGAGAGGTCAACCCCTAGTCAGCCCGTATGGTATTTTGGAAGGATCAATAAGTGATGGGATGGCCATGTATAAGCCCTCACATGTTGGGAATATATCATTATATGTGTGTGGTGCACCCAAAGTCATTCATGGGTGCCTAGTAGACTATGTGTCACGACTCATGTGAGAGTGTGTGTGCTACGATTGCGGGTGTCGACCCTGCTTCCTACCCAAATGATCGCTTATATGGATTTATATATTAATGATTCACTGATTAATTGAAATATCGAAGTGGGATGGCTACATGTGTAACTATTCAACCATTTCAGAAAGTGGGGGTTATATCACAATCAGCTGATTCTTTTCATCTGGACAATATGATTTCCAAAAAATTCATCATCTTCTTTGAGCCACACTAATGAAACTGGCGATGCCTTCACTTAATTATTCTCCCAACACAATTATATTCTAGAATATTTCAACTCCAAAACCCAATAAAAAATTAACATCATTATTTTCCTCCTTTTATGAAAAGTTTGATAAAAAATGTGAACAAACAATATAGGGCCACTACACACACAAAACCTCTAATTTTACCTTCTTTAACATTTTTTGTTTTACTTAGTTTACATTATGTAAAACCCTATGTTAAATTTCAAATGACTAAAATATAATTAAATGTATGTATCACATTTAAAAAAAAGTTTTAAATACAATATATTTTCAGGTTTCAGTGTTTCTTTTTTGGATCACTAGTGTCATCCACAATTAGATAGATATAAATATATATAAATTTCTCCATAGATCTTAAAATAAGTGAGATTCTCATGGAAATAGTCAATTATCATGGTCTGTTAGGTTTCCTAGTTATGTACCTATATATATATTCTCTCATTTTAAATCAATATATCCTCTATTATTTTTATATGTTGTGTATTTTAAATATTTGTATATACACTAGTGATCATTCTTGTTTTGTTTAGATTTTTCTACAATATTATTTTAAAATATTCTTCAGATAAACAAGTTAAAGCAATGAGGGTGGTATTAAATATTTATAAACATTATATTTCACCTCATTATAAAAATGATAAGAAACCATCAATTAATTAGAATTACATTTGGATTCTCAAATCACCATTTTTTAAAAACGAATTTAAGATAAGATAATCAATATCACACTGCACTTATTTTAAGTGATCCTATGTAAATAATTATACATAGAACTATTATATATACATCAATCATTTTATCCACAAAAATAACCTGACACACACCCCCCAGACATCCTCTCTCACACATTTATCAACTTTTCTATGTGTTCAACCATCAACAACTATTGTAGTTTATCCTTTTATTTATTTAATTTTAGGGGTTATTTTTCAAAATCATATATAATTATTCTAATTTAAAATTTTAATTAAAGGAATTATTTTCTAAAAAATTTTAATTCATTTAAATGTATAATTTTTCGTAATTTCTCGTTTTTGAAATTATAATTCAACAATATTATTATTACTATTTAGTCTCTTTAAAATATATTTTAAGGATTTTAAAGGTGTTTTGTAAAAATACAATTCTCATTTTATGTGTATATTTTCTATTAAAATTTATGAATGTAATATATTTATATAGGTATGGCCATTTGGTATACATATCATTGATAATCCATGAATTTTTATATAACATTTATTTTCATTTAATTTAATTTTGAGTTTTGGTCAAATTAAACCTTTGAATTTATAAAATCATGGATTTATCTAACCCCTATAGTGTTTTATGAAAAAATATCTTTTTCCAACGTATAGAGGGAATAAAATTATTTTCCTCTTTCAAAATAATGAATGCAGTTTTTGAAATGTTTTTAATTTTTTTAATGGATTTTAAATGAGAATGGAAAATTTGGAAAACAGTTATTAAATAAAACTTAACACAAGACTAGAAAAAAAGTTGATGAATAATGGGGTGATCACACTGCCTCAACAAGAATATTTCATAATAGGGATTCTATTTCAGACTTCGTTCATTTCTTATGATCTTCAAAATATAATTTTAATACATAAAATTTAGTATTCTTATAATATTTTTAAAAGAGAAATACAAAGTTTAATTAAATGAATTTTCTTTTAAAATTATAATATTTTATCAGTGTTTTTATGTTTTGAGGAAACATAGAATTTTATTCTCAAACATTTTTACTATATAGAATATTTTCTATTTGGTATAAAATGGGTTAATTTTTTTAAAATAATTATTTATATAAATATTCTTCACTTGTTTTAAAACCCCATTCTAGAATGTTTTATGGTGACTCTATGTTTTTTAAATTTTTTATAGGTTCCGTGGATGGATCAATGGTTTTTTGTTTCAATTTATGAACTAGTGAAAGTATATATATTTATATATTTTATATTTTTTGTAAATCCTGAAATTATGTAAGGAATCTTCTTCATCTTCCAAAACCAAGAGCGAAAAAGATCCTGAGTCATATAATGGATTCATTATTTTTTAGTTAAATTTTAAGAAATAAATAGAGAACCGGATTCTAGTAATGACTCTAAAAGTGTGGGTTCATGCTGTTACACTATTAGATGAATAAGTGTGCTTCATTTTTTATATATGGTGACTAAAAGAACGAAGTGAAATCATATCCACAGCTAGAATCAATGTAAGTATTTTCCTCCTATGAAATTTATCATGGTTGGTGTTAGAACTAAGAAAATTATGGCTATATTAGGGATATTATTTTAGGTCATAAAAAATAATGTCACCCATATAGAAAAACGTTTTACCTCACAATATAGTGATAAAATGTTTTACATCTTCATGTAGTAAAAACCTCCATACAGTAATGAAAATATAAATCCTTTGGATGATGAGAAATGGATCAATTTCTTTAAAATGTTATTCCATGATTTGGGAAGTAATTATCCATTGAAGGTTATTCATGTCGTATATTGTTTAGATGCAAATTTTTATCAATGGTAGTAATTGATTCAAAATAATATAGTATATGAGGAGATATAGAGCATGGAACTGAATAATTTTATGTTAATATTCCTTGACAAATATTTTCATTGAAAGAAATAAGCAGATATGGAAAGGAAATTTATTAATATAGAAGGGAAAGAAGAAAAAAAATATTTCTTAATATGAATCTATATTTACTAGATTATCTATTAATGTTATAGACTATATATGTAATCCAGAAAGTAATTTTTACCATTGATTTCATGGGATTATTTCAAACTACTAAAATTAACTAACAACTCAAACATTTTTATCATGTTATTATATAATATCAAGTGTCATAAAGACAAAATAAATCTCTAAGTGTTATATTTTCAATTTAAATAATAAAAAAAGTGGGTGGATAAGCACCAAATGGAAGTGAAAATAAAAAATTTAATAATGGGAAGGGTGGAACCTCCAACATGTGATAATTGTAAAAGGAAACACCGTGGTGATTTCTTAAACGAAATAGGAGTCTATTTCTAGTATGAAAGTAAAGTCCATAAGGATTATGAAAATAAGGTAAAGAAAAAATACATTGATATCTAGTTATTTAACTATAATTTATGGGTAACTATTCGAATCAATTCCCCAATATTCAAGGTAATTTACCTCATAAGATGATAAGGGATAAATTCCAATATTATAGGATTACCAAACCTATAGTTTAAATCCCCAAAATTTAGGTTTTTTGTAAATTGATCATAAACTCAAATATAGGGAAATATTTATTTGATTATGGATCTTCATAATCTTAATATCATGATTATTTTTTATGAATATTAAAACATTTACTATCACCTTGAGAAAGTATTTTTTAATCCTGACACTAAATGAGAATATTTTTTCAATAAATATATAATATTTATTCCACATTATGATTCATTGATAATATTTGTTTGGAATATTGATTATCATACATATGGTTGACTTTGATATAATACTAGGTATAGAATTTATTTTAATGTATACAAATAAAAATTATTTCCATGAGAATGAAATTATAATTCATGAATAAGGTATGGAATTTTTATCTTTAGGTGGAGACTTTACTATATTATTCTTGTATGGATCCACTACTACTACCTCAACTTAATGAAATTATTATTTAAGAAGAGGGGACGCAATAAATGGATGGTAAAAACAATTAAATAGATTATGTACCTTTTTTGTAGAAATATATTGATCTATTTGTTAAATAATTACATGGAAAACCACCTAATAATTACGTTGAGATTTCTATTGAACTCATTCCTTAGGAAAAACCTATATCTAATACTCCTTATAAAATGGCCCTAGTGGAATTTGTGGAACATTTGAAATAACTATAGATATTGTGTTATAAGTTATTCATCATCCCTAGTGTTTTAACTTGGGAATCACCAAATCATTTTATTAAATAAAAACATGGTTATATGGGGTTGTGTATTGATTATAGGGAGATTAGTGTCACAAATATAAAGAAAAAATTTCCACTACCTCTTATTGATGACTTCATTGATAAACATCAAGGGTATCAATATTTTTCAAAGATATAACATTGTTTTGGGTGTCATCAATTGTCATTGAACATGGATTATATATAAAATAAGTAATTTTATATGAGGTGTAGATATAATGAGTTTATGGTAATTCCATTTGGAATGACTAATGCAGCCTTTGTGTTTATAGAATTAAAGAAAAGTGTATTTAAATTTTATCTTTATAATTGTTTTGGTATTTATTATTGACATTATGGTATAATTTAAAATCTATGAGGAGAATACGAATAATTTTTCAATCATCCTACTTACTATTAGAGAAAAAGGGTTATATTTTCAATATATCAAGTGTTGATTTTATATTCAAGAAGTCTCTTTTCATGGACACGGTTTCTCTAAGTATGTGATATTTATTACTCCTTATAGGATAAGGTTGGTCAAATAATATACAACACTAATGAATATAACTTACTTAGGTATTTTTCTTGGATTTGTAGATTATTTTTGGTAATTTTTTAAAAATATTTTCTAATTATCTTACATATTAACCATTTTAACATGAAAATGAGTTATTATATTATCTCTAATGGAATGTAAATAATTTTTTTTATTTGAGGAAGATATTTTATAGTGAATTGATATTGAAATTACCATCGGGGAAAGAATAGATTTGTGATAAAAATTGAAACATCAAATAAAGGACTTGGATATGTCCCTATATAGAATGAAAGAGTTTTTTATTACACATCATTATAGATAATGATCCATTAAAAAAATTATACAACACATGATCTTAACATACCAACCTTAATATTTTCCTTGAAGATATAGAAGTGTTATTTCTTTGTTTTTATATGTGAAATATATATAGATTATAAATTTTGAAATAAATATTCTCTCTAAAAGAAAGAAACATGTGGAAAATAATATATTAGAGACTACTCAATAACTATGATTTTTTTTAAAAATTTCACCCTAGGAAAGAAAACAAGGTTTCTAACACCCTGAGTTAGAAGTATCATCATGTTTTGACTAAGATAAAGATATAAAAAGGATATTATATTCATTGATTTGGTAAAAAATGTTATTGGAATTATAATAGAAGGGGAAACATCCCTTTTTTAAAATTATTTCCAAACCACAGTTACTTGAGAAATTAATTAGACCTCGTCTTGATGATAAGAGTTTACAATGTAAAACAAAATCTGTGAAGGATGTTAAGATGGAATAATTTGTCTATAAATATGTCACACTGAAATTTGGAAATAGGTTATATGTTTTATCATACCTGATATGAAAAGGTAATTAATTGATAAATCTCATAGCTTAAATTTCTCTACGCACCTTCAAAACATGAATATGTATAAGGATTTAGGAGAAAATTTTTATAAAATAATATAAAGTGATAAATTTATGATTATGGGTCAAGATTGTTGTTGATTTAGTAAGTGAAGGTCGAGAGACAATGCACAAAATGTTTCATAAAAAAACTATGTATACCTATCAAAGTTGTATTTTTTTATCATCCATTCTATCACTAGGCTGCCAAAGACTCCTAGGAGGAATGATATTATATGGGTTATTTTGGATCACCTTACTAGGTATTCTCATTTCCTTGTTTTAAGGGAGGATCTACACCTGAGATCCTTTAAAATAGTATATTAATGAATTTTTAGGCTTCATGGTACACTATGTTTATTTTTATAAAATCATGACCCATAATTTTCATCAAAATTATAGATGAGTCTTCAGAAAGATATCAACATCAAGATACATTTGACTGATACATATCATATTCAAATTGATGGAAAATAAATAAGGACTATTTATATATTATAATAAAAACTATGGTTCTGATAACATAACTTAAAAGGTATATTGGATCAAGATCTACCATTGGTATAATTTTCTTACAATAATAGATTTCATTCACTCATTAAACAGAAACCTTATAAATAATTGTATAGGATGAAATATAAAACTAAAACTAGTTTGAATGAAGTTAGAAAAAGTAATCTAGTATTCCAAAAACGTTTTGAATAAAAAATAGTTAAATCACAGTGTAATCAAAATAGTATCGAGATAAATAAAAGTAGACAAAAGATCAATTTGGATAATGGACTGGCGAATTGGGAATTTCTAGTGGAGGATCAAGTTTTATTAAAGTTATCCCCATAGAAAAAAGTTATGTGGTTTGGTAAAAATCAGATATTTAATACTAGTTATATCTATCCTTTAAAATTTTTAGAGATAATTGGATGATTGGACAACCATTTAGAAATGACTACCAACCATTCAAAAGTTCAGGATGTCTTCTATGTTTTATTATTTATGAAATACAAGTTGAACCCAAAACACATATGTTCATTTTAGATAAGAAAATTGGAACATAAATTTTCCTATAATTAATATTCTATTAAAAATATTGACACTATAGATCCAGTGTTATAGAATCTAATATCTCATATGGTGAATATTCTTTGGAGAAATCAAAGGTTAGAACATTCAACATGGGAGAGAGAAGAAACAATTATAAATAATTGGCCACAATTGTTGTTAATTAATGGATAAAAAAATTTAATGATGAAATTATATAATGGGTATACCTTAATAACTAATATTCTAATATATAAAGTAAACACTACATTCCAAAACTATAGCGGAATTCACATTACAATACTATGCCATTATTGAATAATAAAAAAAATTTATTGAATAATGTTTCCAAACCCTAAATTACCAAATTTTAAAATTTTAATTATATTAAATGAACATACATTTTTAATTCATGATGCTAAAATTTCCTTTTGTTGAATTTTCTAGATTATTCAAAAAATGTTGATTTTTGGGTGAATAGTGAAAAATACTGATTTTATGCAAATATTATAACTTTTATGATACAATCTCAATATATTAATAAATTGAAAGTTTATAAAAAATTATAAAATATATATATATTTAGTAAATATTTTAATCCATTTAAAAATTTCATATTATACTTATTATTTTATGTTTCACATTTTAGAAATATAAGTAACGTTTGTATTCAACTAAATAGTATTTCTTATTTTTTTCATTTTAATCAAGTATTCAAAAGTTTACATTCTGTTTTATTTTGTTTTTAAAGTAAAATAAGACTCAATTAATTAAAAATAATTTAAACAATTCCATGTAAAATGATATTTATTCGTGATTTTGATATAAAATCATTTTTATGCTTAAAAATATCATTTTCTTAAAAAATATTTTTCATTGTCCCACACATACTTATTTTAAAATTGTTTTTTTGACCAATATAAATTTATTATTATAAAAAGGATTAAATATTTTTTTATGGAGACTTTTAATTTGACAATGAGTTTAATTTTATTTTTATTCATATTTAATAGGTACCATTGTAAAAGTTTTTCATCATGGTAATGGTTATAAGGGTAAAAGATGGTGTTAAATTATAAGATAAGGAATAAAATATATATATATATATATAACATGTATGTAAAAAAATTTATGTGTTTATTTCAAAATTATATTATCATTTATTCTAAATTGGACAAAATTTTAGAAACATTCCATGAGAAAGGAATTTGTTATATTTTAAAGTTCTCCACATTCACAAGGGTTTCACTCCTCTCCCTTACAAAAGGGAACCTCCTCTCCTCGCATTTTGACATATAGAATATCACTAATATTGAATAATCCCAACTAAAATACCTCCCTAGCAATCCTACATAGATCATGAAGGTCCAATCCTCACAAAAAAAGTCCAATACTAGAAGGAGTATGGTTTAATCCAATGGAAAATATCCAATGAGCATATATAAGTCTTAACTGAATTCATTCAAGTTTATTTATTCTTATAAACCATTAATATAAGTTATAACCATCCTAATTTAATTAAATAATTATAACAAATATACATAAATTTTATTAGGTTTATGTAAAAACTATTTTATACTTCCTCTTTAACCTATAGAAAATGAAAATGTCAGTCTTGTTTGTGTGCGGGCGATCGACTCAATGAATTGATGTATATCATATTTTATAACCACATTAAACAGATGGATATAAAATTTTATTTAATTTAAAAATAATATATATATCAAATTATTAACATTATATAGGTGATGAAATCATGAACAAATTACAAAGTCCAAAATCTTTGAATCTAAACATTCATAAAAATGAATAGTTAACACAAAAATATTGATTTTAACATAGAATAATTAATAATTTGATAATTAAAATTAAAATTTCATGGTATATATTAATATAAATATAAATTTTTTTCTAAAATATATTTATAATAAATCAAAATTTATTCTATAAGATATCAGAGTGAGTCTGACCATGTGGAAGTTTGAGGTAAGGGTTTATCTTCCAATCTCAATTTTAATTCAGATTGTTTGTGTTTAAATATACTTTGAAGGAAATATATTCTATTTATCTATAAAATAAAATATATATTCTTATTAACTATTTAGTTATTAGGTTTTGAAGTATTATTTCTATTCCCCCTCTCTTTGGTACTTAAAACCACTAAAATAAATATAAATAAGATATGTATTTTTCGTGGTTTAGTAGGTTACTACTGATGATTTATTAAAAATATTTCCATATTAGAAAACTCATTAAGTATTCTAAAACATAAAGGGGTCAAATTCACATGTTTAAAATAATGTTTAGAAGGTTTTCAAGAACAGATAAAGTGATTCTTTAATAAATCAATATTATCTTTTTTGTTAGGAAAGAAGAATTTTGGGAAATATATTCATGCATCAAAGAAGGAAATGAGGTGTGTCCTTATGTGAAATGATAAAAAATTTACTTATGCATCATGATAATTAAATATCCCTAAGTAAAATTATCCAACTCATTATTTTTATTTGGTAGTTGTAACATTTTACTTGAAAATATTGTAGACACTACCTATATGTTGAAATAGGTTTCATATATATCGATAATAAGAGTCTGAAGTATATATTAAATTAGAAATTCCAAAAAAATGATACAAAGGAAATGGCTATAACAACTTTGGTACTATGATCACATGATATAATAACACCCTAGTAAGTAAACCAATGAAGTATATTTGTTGATTAGTAAGGATCATGGAGTTTTATCTATACTAAGGATGGATAAGGTTCCAATACACATAGATTTGGTAAATTTAAATGTAAAAATTATTAGGGAAGGGGAGAAATCATTCCTTTCCCATGAAATTTCTGGATATACTTTACTAGATAAGATAACAGTGTACCAAAAATATGATAAGGTTTAATAAAAGATAATTCAACCAAGAATGATGGGGTACATAAAGACATCATCTATGAAGATAGTTTTTAATATTTGGAAAGAGACTATGTGTACCATTAATTCCAATGATAAAGAGGGAATTTCTAATTAATTCATATAGGTAAAATTTCTCTATACACTTTGGTACCGTGAAGATGTATAGTGTTTTAAGAGAATGTTTCTAGTAATAAAATATAATGGAGAAAATGGATACTATGTGTCCGGATGCTAGTTGTGAAAACATGAAAAACCAAAGATACAGCCTTAAACGGTTTTCATCAATCATAAAATGGAATTGAGATAATATTATAATGGAATTTGTTACTCTAGTTTCCATGATATCTAAAAAGAATTATGTACTATGGACTATTTTCTATTTCCTTTCAAAGTTTATAAATTTCCTAGAAATAATAGTGGATATTCCCCTTGAGTTCATTAAGTGCATCTATATTATATATGTTTTATGGATTTATATATAAACTCTTTGAATTTTATCTGACTATAACCCGTGTTGAATATATAAACTATATAAGAGTCTTCATAATTCTCTAAAAACTATGATATAATTGAGCCCGAACTATTATCCTCCAACTCATGGGTAGTCTGAAAGGACTATCAGAACATTGGAAAATATATTGAGGTAATTTTCAATTATTTTTAAGGGACCGTGAGACCAGAATCTACATTAGGGTAATTTTCATAAAATAATAGATTTTGTTCAATCATTCCAAGGGAACTGTAGGAATACTTTTATAGGAAATGAAATCATGATCCTACCTACTAGGATATAGTTGGACAAATAAAGAAAGTTTTCCTAGTACATGTTTAGGAAAAAAACTGAGAAAGTTTTAACAATTCAAAATAATATCAACAATGAAAAATGTAGATAGAAAACCTATAATGATAATTGGATAAAATAACTTATATTTTATGTAAGGGGTTATATCTTTTTAAAGGTACCTCCAAGTAATGGAGTTAAAGTTTTAGAAATAATAGAAACATAAGTCCACTGTATATTATACCTTTTGAAATTTTAGAGAGAATTAAATCTATAGATTACTTTGTATCAATGACACCATACCTCTCTAATAAAAATTATGACTTTTATGTATTTTTGTGAAATAAGTATATGTGAGTCCCAATAAACGTACTCACCATTAAATAAATAGAGTCAGAGCCTGTATTACCTTTTAATAGAGTTAATGTCTATATTATTGATACTGGAGTGAAAGTGTTTCAAAATAAAAAACCATGGAGAGTTAAATTAATTTGTAGGAGTCACAAGTTAGATGTGCTATGAGGGATCATAATGAATCCATGATGAAAAAACACCCAATTTTTTCTATGGAATGATTTATACAACAAATTCCAAGAATGAAATTATTTCATGGTGGTGGAAGTTTAGACATTTGATACTTCTATGAGTAAATAAACACTTAAATGTAATAACTATTTAATAATAAAAATTTATTATTTCATCATAATCAGACAGCATGAAATTTGAAATTTTGATTCACTGTGACTCTTACAAGTAGTTCTTTAGAAAAAAAAATAATATTAAGAAAAACGGTACACTACTTTTATGATTGAAAATAATAATCAAAGAAATATAAATTCTAGAAACCAATAGAATTAGGTGAATGATTTTAGAGGTAGGAATGAAGTTAATTTATATTATCAGAAATAAGACCTTTGGAATCTAACCATTTGGAATTTGACCACTATAAGAGTAAATACGGTCAATTCAATGGCAATGTGACCATTATAAACACATAACATTTTTAAAATCATAATTATTATATATAAATAACCTATATTAATTAATGAATAATAATTTTACTATATACATATGCCTTATAAATTAGTTTTTAAAGTCATTTTCCCAAATGATTGTTTTAAAAATATGACAAGTGTTTTATTTAATAATTAAATTTATAATATATAAAAATAATAAAAAACTTTAAAATTATAATTAACTGCTCAAAATGATAAAATAGGGAATTTTTATAATTCTATGAGTGATAGAATTTTGAAAAATTGTAAAAATGAAATATTTGTATATGATAATAATTTTTACTTCATTATGAGGTAAAAATGATTTCCTATATAATATAAAGGCTATATTGAATAAAAATATGTTTAAAGGTTAATATAATTTATTTTAAAATAATAAAATTAATTTTATAAACCTATAAATATGTTTTTAGAGTATATAATATATTTTCAAATTTTAAAAACAATTATTTTTGAATAAATGTCTTTCTAATATCCAAAATATTATAATTTAAAGGAATTTGGTTCTTAAACATGTAAATGTCAAAAATAAGGTTCTATCTATAAAATAAAATGGTTTCAAACCATGGTAAATTCAATGGTCTCTAATTTCTCACATCTTAAATTCAAGGTCCCTTGTTTATAAAATAATAAATATTCTCCCTAATTTACTATGAACACCCACACATCATCACTTATTTATACACTCTAAAACCATTGAGCACACCTTTTATCTCATTTTAACTCTCTATAACCATTGGGAAGATAGTTAGGTAAATAATGGTTTCAAACTCTATCTTCCTTAATCTATCAAAATTAAGTCCAAAGAGTTTTTCTAAAGAGAATTATTAAAGAAATATTTCCCAAATCCTTATATATATTTCTCTATCAAGATCCCAGACTATTAAGAATTTAATAAGATCATTCTCAATATTTATAAAGGGAAATATCATAGAAATGGTTTGCATTACATAACATTATTTCTCTTTTGAAATTCATTTTAATTCATTTACATTTCTATATGTAGTGAATTTATGTTTTGTTATTAAAAATATATGATTATATTATGAATAATAAATTACCATTTCATTTTGTTATACCACCTTCATAAGCCATTATAACTGTAGAATATTTCAATATCATCAACATTTTCCCACGATTGGACTATTTTATCCCTATTTTTGTCCCCAACCATTATATTTAATAACATGATGTAATGAAATTATTCCACCCTACTATATAATTATCAAGGTTATATTCCATATAATTTTTAGTATCCTATAATTTCTACTATATTAATGCATGTTCACCTAGATATCCATGAAATTCAGTTGACTAAGGATACTTTGACAATCTTTATACCGATTGATTCTATAAGGAAAAGTGTTTAATATAATGACATTTGAATATAAATGGTTCATTTCAACATTATGACATGTATTTATGGACAAACACTTTCATACAAGGAATTAATTAGACTTATTATGTGAGGAGGGTATAATGAAATTGTATATCCCTTGAATGCATCAGTAGATCGCCGGAGACAAAACAATTTTTTGGGAAAATATATATGATGCTTACCATATTATATATAATTTATACCATTAGTCAACTATGGAAACTTTGATGTATGTCTACCATATTACATATGATTTCTTATAATAAGAAATTAATAGTATGGTTATGATGTCTTAGATGAGGCCTTGGTGGTTTGATTAAGTAGTGTGATATTATACACCCCATAAATATATAATTATTTACTATTATCCATATAAGTATTTACTATGGTATTATTACTATATATATTTTCCCACTAGGAATCAATTTAGTTGCATATTCCTTCCTTATTATATATACCTTGATTATGTCATATGAGATTCCATTTTACACTACCCCTCACTGAGAATCTCGGATCGCCCCTTTTTTTTGTGCCTATTTTCACAGCAAACCAGAAAGAGTATAATGAATTATCTAAGTGTATTCTTCGATGAATATTTTTTATTATTATTATTTTTAATTTAATTTAAATATTGTGTATGTATATAGTCTCCTAAGACTACTAAACTATTTAATCCTTTATAATGTGATATCTCGTATTTTGTACTAATGTAAAAAAATAACCTAAGACTTCAGGTTACTAAAATCAAAGCATTGCCTTCAGGATAATAACTTCTATCTATTGGGCTTTAGCTATGACAAAAATATTCTAAATGTAGTGTAATATAACCACTAAAACCATAATTCCATAAGATCATACAATTTTTTTCAAATGAATAAAATCATAAATGTAGAAAATACCTATTGTTTCAAATGAGATTATTCTGTCCAATATTTGATACACAAGCTTGATAGAGATCCCAAAGTGGAAAAAGTGTCCCTCCTCTAAGGGTATTCCTTAGGCTGTTGTGAATCTCTAAATTCTTAGGGAGGACTCTATCTTACTTACGTTATGGCAATACCTTAGTTAAATTATAATGGGTAATGAGAGAATTATTGTTAAATTTCCACACTCATTCTCATATATATCTTGTATAACTAGTAAATAAGGATTAAAACACCTTATATATACTCTAATGATTATCCTTGGACTCTTAAATATCTCAAAACCATTAATCCATAATTGAAACTTTTCACAAATATTGAAAAATGTTTCAACACTTTACATCTTGAGATTTAATAATACATTAGTTTTTAAATTATAAACCATTAATATAGATAATCATATTCCATTGAATATCATCAAATGATATTCTTAACTGATCATGATATCTTATTGATATATAAAACAATATCAAACATGTGTTATCACATAACACATTCATTTCCTTACAAAAAACCACAACTGGTGATCTTTACTAAAATGTGGGTTACATCCACACCAACCACAATATGGTTAATACCACAGTGTCATTGTTTTAATTTTTTTCATATTTTTATTAGTCCCCCACTTAGAACTAAATCCTTATATACTTTTAAATACATTTCTCTAATGTCACGTCATATGTAACAACTTGTAAAACCAAATCTAAAATATATTTTTGATATAATAAAAATATCATTTTTTATAAGCTATGAAATATATTTTCAATATGTTAAATCATATAAAAAGATGTGAAGAGCATCAAAAACTACTTATGTATATCTCAAAAAACAATTTGATTAAAACTCAATGTTTTATAGAAATATTTTCTAATAAAACAAAATATTCATTCACAAAACTACTAATTACGACCCCCATGCCTTGGAATAATTGAGAAAAATTATGAATTTTATGATCTGTAATTATACTAAAAGATATCCATCTAAAAAATATTAGTTATGTTATATATCCAATGTGAACTACAATAATCTCTATAAAAACACACAAACACACACAAAGAGATATATATATATATATATATTGATATCTATGTCCACCAGTAATATAATATAAAATATGAATAATCATATAATTCATTCTTCCAATACATTAAGTGACCACAATACCTAGAGTTTGTTAATCTTATATAGCCACATTTAATAATATTTATTCTTCAAATATAGACAAGACTGATGAATAAACATATCACATGTCATTCACTCGGATGGATGAACACATTACATTACCCTCATCCTAATAGATAGGCACATCACATATTAGATATATAGGTATGTTTATAATTTTCTCAATATCTTCAATCAGGGGCCCAGATGTCATACTTGTTATATGAGAGGGATAATTTTGTATTGGTTAAACATCAATGGAGGACCTGATTAGTAATATACCCAAACAATTCCAAATTATATTTGCCTCAATGTTTACATAATAATGGTTTCAAAGTTTAAAATTTATAAACCTATGTTTTAAGTTAAATTAATTTAAATGAGATTCAATAAGTGGAATTCTCCCCTATTATATAAATTTTATATTGTATTACAATCCATGTGGTATACGTAGTGGGTTATCTAGTATACATAACTTCTTTTATACATTATGATTGAATTATATATCTCTATAAAAATTCCAACCCATATTAATATGTACATGTTTTCATAACCTATATTACTCAATGATGACTATTGACTAGGGATAACTCAGATCCATACATTGAGATATCAACTATCAATTATTTTTATGTAACATAAGTAGTAAACCTGAAATAATAATAATAATATGGAAATTATATTTAATATAACAAATAGGTTTTATATATTATTAAACTCCATTTAAGGTACTAACAAAAACATATATAAGTGTCAGACTAATCATATATAATATGAAATAACACTAGAGACACATCATGTTTTCTACAGTTTGTGGTTTTTTTCAACTCATTTCATAATTATGTAATTACTTCTACTTCACTATGTGACTATTTGATAAATAATCACATTAAATTTATTCAATTATTTAACTTTTATAAAGAAATATTTCATGAATAATAGTGATATTAGGTTTTATCATCCTCATGTACAACTCAATGAACATTATATTCAAACATTTTTACTTAACAACATCCAATGTTATGACTTTAGAAAAATTTATTATCATAAATGTTTTTGAGTTCATTTCAAATTAATTATTAGATTTTGATCCATTACATTAAAACATTTATTTGAGATTATATATTAAAAAAATTAATATATCTCTTTATATCAAAATAATTATTTACCAATATATTTTAATCTCCATTAGATTATAAAGTGAATTTCTCTTCTAATAAAACATATATAATATTTTATTATTTATATTTTTAACTTATATAAGTATAAAGATAATCCCATTAGCCTCTTACAAATTATACTTTCTCTAAAATTAATTTCTAAGATAAAAAAACATAAGTAATAAAACAAATTTATCTTAAGGAAGTATCTCAAAAATAAACTATTAAAAACCATATCACATATGGTATTTTATACATTTGGAGAAATATCTTTGAAAATAACATTTTATTATTTAGAATATAACACTAATGGGTGGTGGGAACTATTTTCCATATAAGTTAATAAATTAATTATATAAAATATTTTTCTCATAGATAAAACTCATTTAACCTTTTTATTTTAAAATAAACTTATATAATTTGATGAATAATAAACCATGTGTATGAAAATAAATCAACTCATTTTGTTCAAAAAAAATTTTACAATAAAACCATTTTCTTAAAAGATAAAGTAAATAAGATATTGTAAGCATATTTTATAACATCATTTGAAACTAGAAGTAATGCACTAAATAAATATCTTTTATGTATCAACCCTTTTTCCATTAATTAAAGTAAAAAATCAAAGCTTCATCCATCAATTCTTCCACAAATTTGAACTTTTGTACAAGTTTACAATTTTATTATAATGTATAGTTTCTACAATATAAATTTTAAAATAAAGGATTTAATTTAAATAAAATTTAAACTTATTTTAGACTTTCTATGGTGTTTTTACACCCCTTCAATTATTTCAAGAGATTTCTATTCCAATGGAAAAGTTCGACGGAATGGAAACACTAACTCTCCTTTCTGACACATATTTTAGGTTTCAATAACTTATGTTATTTTCATACCCCATCCTTGTCCACTCCACAGTAACCAGAATGGAGTTCCACATGGACTTTGTTGTGCCTACCCATACATTGGATGCTCCAGAATAGCAGTGAGGTTATAGGGTGTTAACATTGTGAGAATAAACCCTCATTTCATAGTAAGAAATAAAAACATAAATATACAATAATTATGTTTAATAATAAACAATAAAAGTCCATATAACAAATAAATAAACATTTTATATCAAATTAAATATAGAATACAAAGTAACAGTCAAGCTAGCCCACATTAACTAATCATCCACTCCATCGATCACATATACAGTTAAATTAAAAAAATCCAAATACACAAGTCTCTACATCAATCCTCAAGCCATAACTCAATCCTAAACCCCAGAAACCTATCATGATTCTCCATATGGATCATTCAATATTGGGCCTCCTCCAGATCAACTACACATACCATACTGAACATGAAAGTAGTCATAAGGTCATAAATGAACAAATCATATCATGCATAGGGTGATAAATTAATTCTCAGTATGCCACCCCTAATATTGTACCTGCCATATATTGTTATAAAAATTCCAAACACATGTGATATACCCATCCAAGCTTAATAATAAATAGAAAAAAATAAAAAAAAATCTTAGTATATTCTTTGTAATTCATGTAACATATGGGATCAACTATATCTTATTTGACCAGTGTTGAAGTGACTCTGAGAATAATATTTTCTTACATGTAAATTTGATCCATATAACGTAATTCTAGGTGATCAATACTCACCAGGAATAAAATCAATCCTTATGATGTAATCCTTGTTAAACAAATTTCATTAGTAATATTTTTGATTCCTAATAAGTAATAATTGATGACCAATAGTCAACATGCATAAATTTTATCACTATGTTGTAATCCTATGAAATCAATAGTCATTAGGCATTAAGATGGTCTCTATGATGTAATCCAACATATTCAATATTCATAAAACATAAATCCAATCCCTATTATGTAATTCTAGGTAATCAATGGATACCTCAAAGGATTAATCTCAGGTGATATCATGGTAATTTCTTCATAAGAACTTTTGTCTAGTAAACCCCTCCCTCGATGTCCCATATACACGTCACCATGGCCTCATCAGACTCACACCATTAACCTTTGGGTTTCATGGTTGCGCCTAAAGTAAAAAATTGATAATTTCTTACATAGACCATCACTAGAATAAAAATATCGAAGGGTAACCCAAAAATGTTCCCATAGTCTCATCATTATTCACACACCACACATGGTAGTCTTGATATAAGTCTCTTCCCTCAACCCAATACCTTCAATTTGGGGGAATAACATCCCTTAGTTTTATCATGTTAATTTTATGGCCACATTGGACTCAGTAGATAAGTCTCATCGGCATTCGTCATGGGAGATGACATAATCCTCGTCTCACATTCATGGTTATCCTGGGTCAATCCACTCACCCCAACAATCCAAAAATCATACCACGGTAATACCCACCCAGGTCCCTATATCTTTGTAGGGGACGAAAATTCACCCACTGCTCATCTCTGTTAGGATAAAGGCTTCAAGGTATATCAATGTTCTATAATAGCCTAATAAGTCCATTCATTCCCAATCCAACATTCTTCCCTACTCAAGCAATATAATGACACCTATCTAGAGCCCCCATGTTCACTGAACTCATTTAGTCTACACCCCTCTAGGGTTCGATTATCTCAAGGCTCACACTCATAACCAAGTACCTTTTAAATCTTCTTCCTATTAATCTATTAATTTTCACAACCCTAAATTGGATCTCGAATCATCTATCCTATTGTAGAATTATTAATATATTATCTCAAAGAGAATCTCTATGGGATAACTCATTAACACTGAAATGTCTCCTAAATGTTCTCAAAATGTTGTGAGGGTTTCATAATCCTATTCCATGTAGAAAAAAACATAAAATGGACTGCATACTGGTCTAATTCAAAATATAGGACATTAAATAATGAAAAACCCCTTCTAATTGAATATCACATGATGTGTACCTCAATCTACGCAGCTTGTACCTGTGACACCCTCCTCTAGGCATGTAACACAGACACCCTGGAATTTATTTTCAAAATACAATGCATGTACCAAACATAAATGGAATATAATACACTCAGGGTTCCTATCCTTGAACCCCATATGGCCTCTGGATAAATACTTCATATTTACTCTAGCCATGTACTGCACATGGGGTCTAGCCATGTACCCTATATGGCTATGTGCCCCCGCACTGGATGTCTGGCTGAAAACTCATCCATTCCCAGAGTCAATTTACATGATGTGTCTTCATGGACTATATGTGTTTTTGTCATCGTATTTAACTTTTATTGAAAATTATAACATATGGTATGTATTCTTGAAACATCATGTCATGTAGTTAGGTTTCCTGAATAGAAATCCCCTAAAAATATCCTAGAACCTCGTTTCACCCCATATCACAACAGGATAGACCCTAGGACCTTACCAATAATCTAATAATCATAGTTAAATGTACAATTGATTATTTTAAATGGAAAAAATAAAAAACTAAAAAAAATGACCAACCTCAAGGTGAAGTCATTGAATTCTGATCTAGAATATGCACTCAGAAACCGCTACACCTTGATCCCGCAATGATTATAAAAACTCAGCACCTCTTCATGCTTTCTACCCTCTCTCTCTTAGTCATGGAATACGAGTTAATCCCCTCCCCCTTTTGTGTGTGAGAAATATAATGGTGGATAATTAAAATAAAAATAAAAATAAAACTCAATAAATTTCAAAACCTCAACACATGAAACCTGAGTGGAGTTTATACCTCACATAGTCACCCCTATTTAAGGCTCAACCTAAAAGTAAAAAATTTCAATCTACGTCATTATTTAGGATAAATAATTGTATAAAAAGTAGAATAATTAATATTAATTTAATAAATATTAATATATTTCTAAAAATACAATTGAATCTGAATCTCACAAATTTAATCCTTAGGATAAACACCCTATTCTGAGAACAATAGAAACATGAAAATATTTTTAAGATCATTCAATAAGGGAAATTACCCTTTTGAATCTCTGAATGATCCAGAACCAAAAATTAAAATTTAACTGAAATGTCATAACCTATAATGATTCGGTATATTATAAACTCCACACTATAACTTTTACTTCCCCTGAGAATCCATAGTGGTCCTCAAGTCATTGAACCTAAACCATACTGTTCATTTATTCCCAACTAACTAGCCACACCCTACCTCTGGATGTTGGATGATATTCTACTTTGAAACTCCTAATATGAGGCATATTACACATCAAAAACTCAATATATACCCTCAACACCAATATTTATACTAATATTTAGCTCAACTAGACTATCTATCTCAAGACACCATAATGTTATTAACTGATTCATAATCTTGCTCTTGGTGGCCCCCATCATAAGTCTCTACTCATAAAGGAATGATTCCAAGAAAAAATACTCTCCAACATTAGAATTATCATCTAAAACACATTCTCAACATTTCAACTACAAGATCAATATGGTTTAAACCTCAATGTATCCAATATAACCTAAAAATAGCAGTTGGTCCTCCTATATTTGATTATTCAAGAAAATGCTCATCCACACCCCCTAATGTGAAACCAAACTACCTAATACTTGTTCTTCAACTCTCGAAAGAATATTATACTCATTAAATCACCCACACAATGGTATTAATAGAGATCACAGTGCAATTTGGTTGGATACTCAACGAACCAAATGAATCATCTAACTCTCACCCAATCATTAATATGAAACATCAATTGTTAATTTCCCCTAGATCACTAGGAAAATTATCATCATCACCCTATAAAATTAATCATTAATCAAGATAACACCCTAAAATAGATATTGGTTCACTCCCCACTATATGATTTCCCATAAAATGATCCTCAAGTGAAACCTCAATAGTTTTTAACACCATGCATCTCTAACAATCTATTTCAAGTCATAGATTTGGGACATCACCATTGTACCCCAATAAATTTTTGATTTAATATCTCACAATAGAGGTAAATTTCCTAATTTTAACAAATCTTGGAGAAACCATCCCATAATCATATCATCAAATAATCGGTCCTTATCCCACACACAACCGATTACTGATCCCTATCCAATGGGAACTATGCATAAATAGCACATGTTATATTGAACTCACACAACCCCAATAGGTTCACTCTCCCATATCAAATGTTTACACAACCAGACTCACACTCCCATGAATCTCATTAAATCATTTATATAATATACCCATACTCAAACCATTCCATCAAAAGAAAATCCAGAATCACCAACATGGGTCCTTATTAGGGAATCAAATTTTTATTCTAACCCACTAATGGTCACTATGCATCATATATAGGTGGTATTTCATATTAATCATTATGGAAAATCCATATGTAAAATCCAATTGAATAGTTATGATAAGAAATATATTTTGTTATAATGTAGTAAAATAACACCAATAAATTAGATGTGAAAACACCATAAAATTTATTATTGAAACCTTAAATAATTTAACCCTCTATCTTATATGATATCAGTAACACATAACCACATATATGACAAGTAAATCCTATTTTACAAATATGATACATGTACATAGGCATCTAACCAGTGGTCCAAGATCAAAATCTCTTAAATTATAAATCTAAACATAAGCATGTCATTCTAGGGGAAATCATTTGATAGTAAAAGAGAAACCCAATAATTGAAATCCCATTTATTTACTAAGATGAGAATTACAACATAAAATGTGTACATGGATCACAAGTATAAGGTCCATAATAAGTTCTCACTTGTCCCTAATCTATGTCTACCATATCATTAAATAATATGATAAAAAAATAATCCCCAATACCATATTTTTACAACCCAATTAGGTTCACTCTACAATAACCAAATCAAAGTGTCACAAGGCCTCAATCATACCCCCTTGCACACTAAGGTATTTAAACTAGTAGCGAGGGTACCGTAGAGATACTATTACCACGTATCAAATTATGGTAATATTAGTGTAAATATCCTTGCATCATCCATAATAATAAAGAACTAGAGTATGCATTTCAAATGAAATAAAATATTATTATATCAACTGGAGTGTAGTATACATACATAGGGTCACACAAACACACATCATTGATTTCTCACATGGTTAATCAATTACAAAAATAAATAAATGAATTAAAATAAAAAAGGATATACTATTATCCTAAAGTTTTACCTCACTCTTGAAGTCAAAAAACATGTTGATCTGTTCTATAATGATCATAAACTATTGGGACTCAGCTATATCCACTACATTTATCATTCCCAGACTGAGAGATGACATGAGGTTTCCTTGTGCATTGAGGTCCCCATGTAGTGCATGAAAAATTAATTCTCTATAGTTCCACACAAATAGATTACATATCATCTACTACTATAAAACATTCATGAACATGTGATATTCCAAGACTATAAATCTAATAACTAGAATAAATATAAAAAAATAACATTCAATAATTGGGTTTCTATGTGACACATGGGATTGACTATACCAACATTGTTCAGTGTCGGAATGTCTTTAAAAACAATATGTCCTCAAGAATACAGATGATAATTATGAGGTAATCATAGGTGATCAATAGTCACATGGAATAAAGATGATCCCTAGTATGCAATCATTTGAGATCAATAGTCATTAAGAATAAATATAATACCAAGGAAGTAATCCTTCATAATCAATATTCATCGTGCATAAAGTCATTCCCTAGGATGTAATCCTAGGAAATCAATAGTCATCATCCATACATCCAATCCCTATTTAGTAATCTGAGGTGATAAATTGTCATCAGTCATAAATTCAATCACTAGGAAGTAATCCTAGGAAATCAATAAATACCGCAAAGGCAAAATCCAAGTTAATATCTCAGGAATTCATTCATAAGAAATTGAGGTAATTGAGACCCTCCCACGATGTCCCATGAACTCATCACCATATAATCACCAGGACCAAATCATCAATCATCGGGTTCCATTGTGTAACTAAAAATTAAAAACACACACTTTTTTCATAACCCCTTGATAGGGTCAAAAAATCATTGGGGAACTAATCAAGGTCTCCCAGGTCTCATCATAATCATAACACCCTACATTGGATCCTTGGTCTTAGTTCTATCACTCATCTCAAGACCATCATCTACTAAAGACCCTCACACAGAGTCCATAGCATCCCTAGAAATTATCATCATCATCTTATGACCTCTCCAGCCTCATAGGATAATACATAATGGAATAATTCAAGGGAAATGGCATAATACCCATTTCACATTCCATGGTCATCCTAGGTTGGTAATCTTCTTGATGTTATCCATAAATCATACCAAGAGAATAACCACAAACATATTCATTACTCCATGGGAGAGGAATAATCACATTATTCGTATCTCATAAATCCTGAAGGCATTAAGGTAACTTAAGAAACTATCACAGACTACTAAGTCCATTTATTAATAATCTGTAAATTTTCCCTACTCAAGAGAACAAAAGGATCCTATATAATTCCACAATCTTCACTTAATATATTTACTGTAAACCCCTTCATTGCTAAATTATCTCAACAATGTCACTCATAACCAAGTTCCATTAAAATCATCTTACAAGTCCTCATGTCATCCTTATGACCCTCTCCTTGGTCTTGTAACATATCTAATTTTATATAATTTATAATCCATCATCTTAGATAGAATCCTCAATCACATTCTTAATTATCCTTGAATCAACTCTTAAATTTCATAAAAACAAAATTGGGATTCAAAAATAATATTATATATATATATAAACTATGAATCAACAACATATTGGTTTAATTCCATCTCGAGGGCCTGAATTAATGAAAATTCCTTCTAAATGAATAGTACATAGTTTTTACCTTAATGTACGTGGAATATTCCCGCAGTTCCTTTCTATGAGAATGTAACTCTATCACCCTAATGTGTGGTTCCCAGATATAAAGATTTTAAAAACTCTACATAGTGTGATACCCACTCGAGGTTCCTAGCCATGTACCCCAAAACAACCTCTGTTCAAATACTCCGTAGAGATTCTAGCCACGTACCACACTTGGGATCTATCCATGAAAACTACACAGTTATGTACCCCCACATTGGTTGTTAGGTAAATTACTTGACCACAACATGATCCCTAAGACATATAGGGTCCTTATTCACTTCATTTTTTGTAGTTGTAACTTTCTATCTTCATCATAAATTAAAACACACAACATGTGTTTTTGAGACTATATGTCAGAGTTTCGTGATTGAAATTCCCTTTTGAATACCCCAAAAACCATGTTCCACCCCAAATGACCACATGAAAACCCATAGAGACTTACCAATAGTCCAATAATCATAGTAAAAAATTAAAATTGATGATTATAAAATAAAACAAAAAAATAATAGAAATAACAATAATATCTCAATGATAAATCACTGAATATCGAATCTGAATTCACACTCCACAATTGATGCACATTGATATGGCACTTAACAGATGAAACATTACCTCTCTCCCTCATTCCAACCCTATATCCAACTCTCTCAGTCATGTAATTTAGGTAAATACCCACCCCCAAGCATTCTTGATATAGAGAATTGGGGATAAAGGGGAAACCAAATAATAAGAAAATTAATACCATAAAATGGCTCGACATCGATACCAAAACCCTAGAGAAGTTTATACCTAACCTTGGTAAAACCCCACTTTCATGGCTTAATAATGATGTTGGAATTGAAATATGTGTCTTCTTTTAGGATATATAAATGTTTGAAAAAGAATAAATATTAATATTTTTTAATATATATTAATATATTATTAAAAATACAACCAGCTTAGGATCTTACAAAATTCCATCCTTATGGCTACACCCAATTCATAGAGTAATTAAATCCTCAAAAAATATTTCTAATATTTTTTACAAGTTTAAATTATCATTTTAACACTCATAAACATCTAGAAAAAAAAATTTAAATATCATATGAATTCTGAGACACAAAATGATACATTTCATTACAGTTATCGATTGAACCTTTGAAAATTTTTCTTTTGACATAAATGTTTCCCCTGGTGCACTATCTAAAAACAATAATATCCTAGAACAACCCTGAATTTAAAATTTATCCTTAATATAATTACTAGACTAGGAAAATATTTTATTACCCTTATTCATATTATAATATACATTAAATGTTTAAAACCTATATTTAAGTGATTGAAGAATGATGTATGTCTTCATACTCAACCTTAGTGGATATATTTTTTATCGAAGTCATTAAATAACCCAAAAATATTTAGTATATGAGTAGATACTGATGTTTTATTTTTGGTCCATTTACATCTATATAGTTCCTTTTAAACCATATACCTCTCAGGGATAGATTATTCTTTATATGACCTTTTATGTCAACATATCATATTAATTGAATTTATATTCTTGTATTTATTTTTTAAATTAGAATCCATATACGTAATAATGATATTATTTATATAAATATAATTCCTTTTATTCTTCTTGTAAATATATTTTTATTATTATTGAACAACTTCCTTAGTCTTTTCTTTCTTGATGAATTTTTGCTCCAACAAAAATAATATTCCTTCTTGTTTAAGAACATTTCATAAAAAACCTAAACTAATGTAAGAATATTCTTTTGTTATGTTTCTCCTTATCATAAATTGATATTATAGTAAATTATAATTATAATTAATCCATTTTTCTACAATGAAAATTTTTATCAAATGGGTATCATATATTATGATAATTTAAACATGAATTATATATAATATTATACAATTAAAATCATTACACATTTTATTACAACATATACACTAGTGGTTAAATATTAATATTTCTAAGAGATTTGATTCCACATTAGAGTTACACTCAAAATATAGAAATTTAGGTTTACAATCATTTCAATCATATTATATAAGACTCTTTGATATTAAAGTGTAAAAATTATTATTCAATTAAATCATATGGATTATTCTAACTCCATTAGTCTATAATTTTATCTTTTAAGGAGTCCTAGATTGGTATATCCAAAATATCATTGAGGTATTTATTGATTTAATATTTAAGGTTTTTCATTTCTATCATTCCTTACATATGATAATTCATGGTCACCCAAATTTATAATGAACCTACCCATTTAAATGATCAAGGTCTGGAAAAGTATACTCTTTGTAAGGAATCCAACACAAATAATTTTAAGAGGTTTTAAAAAATATCACTATCTTATTTCAGGTATTTTATTTATTTATTTTCAAAATATACTAATCTATCAAACATTATATAACTTATTCTTTTTGTTACTTTCCAATAAATAAAATGTGAATATATTCAAATCTACCTAAATATTCCCCATGAAAAATGTATACGAAACCATTTTATAAAATTATTTATATTCATATAAAACAGAAATACCTAAAGAAAAATCAATGTGTGATTGAAATACATCCCCAAATTTTCTAGTTAGAGCCTTTGATCCCAATTTAGGGAAATTTAGGACCTAAAATACAAATATACATAGATAAATACTGAATTTTCACCTTGATTATATAAAATCATAACATCACATATGTATAAATCATAATCAACCATTACTTTCAAGTTTATAACCTAAAAACAAAGAATAATTTTGATTAAACATAACTAATTCTTATATTTTACCAAGTATGTAACTCTTCATATGCAAGGTATAAAATTTATAAGAATAATTTTTGAAATTTAAAGTAAAAAAACATTCAATCATAATGAAAACAATTTATATACATGAATAAATAATGTATGTATCAAACTGAATTAATAAATACTTCATAAATGTAGTTATGGGATATGTATCAATAAACATTTCATAAAAAATTAAAATATAAACAATTCATAATTGAAAATGATTTATGGTAATTCCACAAATAAATACACTTGAACATTTCATATTTATTTTAATATAAAATATTTTGGGAAATATTTATATAGGATATGTTCTTACACAATATAGTAGTTTTATAATTTTTCTAAATCCTGACTATTTTTTATAAAATAAATCATGGTTGAGATATTCTTCATGAAGCATGATCATTTTCAAAAAAAATCATAATTTTCAAAAAAAAACCCATTTTTATAGTTTCTTCATCAATTTAAAGATCAATATAAATGATATAGATGTCACTTTGATAATAAAATTACTTTTCTGGTTGAATATTTATTTCCAAAATACATTTTAAGTTAAGCATAAAACAATCCATAGGACCATAATAGTTAGCGTCTTTGGAAACTTGGAATGTAATCAGCTAATCCAGTGGAAGATTATCAATGTTTCCTACAAAGATCATCCAATTTATTGATCCTACTTAAAATCATTCTTTATAATTTGGTTAAAGGATACATATGAAATGGTGGTCTTGAATGCTCAATAATGGTAAACAAGGATGATGGGAAAGAATAAAATGAATAGTTGGGTTTGAGAATGTGAGTAAATCATTTTAATATCATACTATGCATATAAAATATCATACACATGAGTCGTGGAATTACGATTAGAAGATAATATGACATGAATCATAAGGGAATAAAAAGTATAAGTCATGAGATCATAATATAGGAATAAAAAATGGAATTGTGGAAGAAACATGAACATATGAAATGATTTCTATAGTAGTCAAGGATCATTGTCAAGGTTATCTTATTTGAATGGGTTCACTCCCCCAAACCATCTTAGTTATCAAGGTTCACTCCTAATACAATCTTAGTAGTCACGGTTCACTCCCAAAACCATATTAATAGACAAATTACCTTACTGAATTGGGTTTATAACCCATTTCGTCCATGTCTATATCATGAGATATAAATCTTAACCAAATGAATTGGATGGATATATAGGAACTACCTGTCACATAATGAAATCATACATATGTGTGCAAAAATATAATAAATCATTCATCATATCATTACAGATTAAAATAGGTGGGTTTCACAAACATCATAAAATAACCAATTATATAAAATGGGTATCATAAATATTTCATCATATCATAACCTATGGAAAATAGATATGTTTAATAATTATTTCATCATAAAATGACAAGTGAAAAGAAGTGGGTTTCATATGTGTTTTATCACGGAAAATATCATGAAATAGAAATGGGTTTCATAAAAAACATGTTATATTAAACATAAAATATTAAAATTAACAATAATAATGGTTTTGTTAGATTTTATCCTTAGTAAAGAATAAAATATACCAAAGGATATCATCTTAGATTAATAAGGATTTTGAATGATTGCTTGGATCATTTCTTAAGGAAAATAACCTTTCTTTGAAAATAATTATTTTAATACATAAAACATTTTGGAAATTATTTTCATTGAAAATAACATTTAAAACATATGAAGAAACATTTAAAAATCATTTGAAACATTTTTTGAGGAAAATATACCTTTTTTGAAAAACTCTTTTTAAATCATAAAACAATTTGAAATCATTTTTATTTTAAAATAACCTTGAAAACTTATAATGGAATATTTGATAACAATTTTAAACACTTTTTAAAATATAAGACATTTTTCAAATAATTTTCCTTGAAAATTATCTTAAAATTTCATTTAAATCAATTTTGAAAAGAAAATAGAAAACATGGTTTTTGAATAAATATAGATTTTTGACCGAAGAGAGAAAAATGTTGGATTTTATTAAAAAAAAACTTATTTATCTGAATTACAAAAATGGAAAATTGTAACATTACTTGAAAATGTCCTAAATAACAATAGTATAAGAAAATTCATGAGTATTATTTAGAGGTTCATTATAATATTTCATCAACGAAACTATAATCATAAACAATCCTGATAAATGATGAGATGGTAGCAATATAATCTTACCACTTTGGTAACTTTGAAAAATAATAACCATGAAATAATAAAATTTAATGAAGCATAAAATATAATTTAAATAAATAAATTCTTGATATAACATGTTAAATTGGAATTATATACACCTTGTGAAATAATATAGGTACATAACATAATTTTTGTCTCAAAGAAAGAAAATTGAGATAAAATTCCATTACTGCATTAGTAACATTGAATCTATAACCCCATGAAATAAGGATACTAGAATAGATATGTAAATACCAAAAAAAATTTGTATAATAATAAAAAATTACATTCATGGGAAGTATATGTACCACATATAATAATGAGATGGTGAATATAGAATGTGTCTCATGAAAGTCAAAAAGTGAGACAGGAATACCTTAGTACTTGAGTAAATTTTGAATCATGGAATATTAAAATTAAGTGAAACATTAAATGTTATGAAATAAATTAAATTAATCATATAAAATTTAATAGGTTTGTATATACTCGACACAAAACAAATGAGTAGTGAATATGGCATAATTCTTGCAGAAATAAAAGTGAGACTAGAAATCCCATTACATTAAGTCTTGACTTCCATCATACACATTCAAAACTCCTTTAAAATAAATATAATTTTATTATAAATCTAACATAAAATCATATTCATATATATAAAATCATATATTATTTTATTATGACTTTATATTATCCTTTAATTAATAATTCTTTATTAAAGTTGTGTTTTGTGTAATAACTTCTTTGTTTTTCGTATTTGTTTTGACCTGTTATTTTTTGTCCTCTTACATTGATTTTTATTTTCTAATTTATATAATTTAAACCATGATATTTATATCATATATATTCAGCATATATTTATTTATAATAATAATTAAAATATAGAAATAGTAAATGAAATACATTGTTTGTGGAGACGGTGGTTCATACGTCTGCATGAATGTTGTTTCCATTTTCTTGTCATATTAAATGAAAGAAAATTAAATTATATATATACATATATATATATTATCATTATCATAGAATTACTATTTCATATTTAACTAATATATCTATTAAATACATCCTTAATACATTCCATGTTAAGTGTGAACAAATCACATCACTTCGCGAGGCGATAGTCAGTCGTACATACGATCGACGTTATTGTGTTCCCAAAAAATTAAAATAATGAACTTATGGGTCATATAAAAATTATAAAATATTAATAAAATCATATATATCATATATAAACTTCAAATTTATCATTATTACCAACCCTAAAAGGTGGTAATGGAAGAATGAATGACATTGGTTCGTGAGGTAGTAGTCTGTTATACACACAAACGATGATTGTGTATCCCATTTTATGGATGTGTGTGATGTTTAATGTCATAAAATTAACATGATAAAATATAATTATACTTAAGCTACTGAGTTTATTATATAATCATGATATTAAAATAAATTATGGGGTTTGTGGAAGAAATAAAGCCAAAACATTCATGGATGAACATTACCTATTCTTTAGGTATCTCCTTTTGGATTGCACAAATGGACTTTATTGGTTGGATTTATACAAAAATTAAGGATTCTAGTATGAGTTTGGGTATTTTTTAAAGTGAATTGGAAGTTTTTTTTCTATTCAAATGGCTTGAGAGGTGTGAATAAATGGATAGAGTGGGTTCCCATTAATGGTAGAGGAGTAGTGGAAATCTTGTAAATACACAAAAGTATTAACTATTTGGAAGTCTCTCTTACCTCATGTGGATGAAAAATATAATAATAATGGAAGTGAGGGTTTATTTTATCAATAAACACCTCCACCGAACAAAAAATATTTGAATTTGTATAGTTTTATTCCTTAACTTCTATGTTTCACTACTTTTATTATTTTGTTTTTTATTACGGTAACCAATTTTCTACCGTTGGTAATTTATCAATTAAGGATAAATTAAATTAAAAAATAATATAAAATTTATACCAACTAATTATAAAATATTCTATATAATTTATAAAATAATAAAACCAATATGTGTTGGGAATTAAAATTAACAAAAGCGCATGTGATGTGTAATAACACAACTTTAACCCACACTATGGAGATAAAGTTTTTACTATTTAAGGGTTAATATGTTCATTATAAAAGATAAATAGGTCCATTAATGGACCATATATTATATTTATTAACATTTAAAAATAAATTTTAAAAATATATAATTTTTAATAATTTTATATCATTTAATAAAATATCATTTATTATAAAATAACATTAATATCAATTTTGACATTATTTATTTAATTATAATTTTAAAAATATCTATAAAATAATTTAATTTGAATATATTTTCTTAAAACTTGTTTAAAATTATATAATAATATAAAAAATTAATGGAAGACAATAATTCATTCAATTTTATTCACTTTTATTATTTTTAATATCATTTATTTTAGTTAATTATTAACAGAATAATTCATGCCTTGGTGTTTCTTAAGGATTAGGAGTATTTATTTAATATATAAAAAATTAAAATAAATTATCATGATAAAAAACAAATATAAATTTCAAAATATAATTTATAACCAAACATATCATGTTTTTCCCCTGTCCCAAAGCTTTAAAATTTTAAAGGTAAGGAACATTCCTTTTTTCTCTTTTTCTAAATGTAACTTGTTATATACATTACAATCTTGGAATAGTATCTCAATGACTAAAAAGATATATAAAAATTTGTTAAGGGTAGAAATTTTTCCATTCAATGGGTGTTAAAAAAGTTTATAGGTCATTTTTTCCTAAAATTTTAACGTTTAGTCTCTTAGTAAACACATTTTTCTCTTAATCGTCGTGATAAATTTTAACTTTTTTCACTAATCACTTTGGTCGTAAATTATGTTGGAATTATTGTAAATTATATATTCTTATTATTCAAAATATGTAATCAATATTCTTAAATTTAATTAATATAAGTGGTATAAATTTATTTAAAAGTAATACTTGAGATGGTATGAGACAACGAGTTTTTATGGTGAAAATTTTCAAAAGTTTGAAATGTTTTTATATCCAGTTTCAATTTAAATTTTATTCTAATTACCTGAATTGGATTTAGTTATGTATAATTGAACTAATTATACTCTCAAACCAATTTAAAATAAAATTTAAATATATAAATAAATTATATGAAAAGGAAGTTCTCAATTAAAACACAGTATTTTTCAGTTTTCATCAAAAAATGAAACATCCCAAAAAATACTGACATTTCACACTAACATAATTTTTATATTCCTATTTCAATAATATAGTATATTTTTTCAAATAAAGTATCTATAATTTTTAAAATTTAATTTTAAATTATGTGCTTCATGCATGACTAACCTATATTTTTGACAAGATACTTTTTTCAGAAAACATTTCTTTTTTTAAATGATTATTACTTTATTTTTAATCAATAGATTGCTAATAAACATGTGAAAACTATATATTTTCATAATTTATGTATTCTCTCTATTACAACAGCTAGGTGATAGTTGTATCATCCCTAACATCATGGAGGTGCATTCTTTTTTAAATTTTGGTTTGAATCCATTAAAGTTGGATAATTACATGTTTATTGGGTGTATGAGGAAGCTCAATGGTGTTTTAGGGGTTCATAACATGAAATAAAGGGCAATCGGGGTATCCTTTTCATGTTTCATGGTAGGCACATGGCTAGTGGAAAGTGTGTGCCCAAACTGTGCTAGCTATGAGGAGTGTTGCATGGTTAGGTAAATTGTGCAATGGGAAAATCCAAACTATGCACACTTGGATAGAGGCCTTATACAAAATTGGTGAGAAGTTTCTCAGACCATGCAGGATACCCAAGTAACTGTGCAACTTGGATCCCTCTTGGGAAGAAGTCGGTGCATGGTTTGGAAAACGTTGTGGCCAAACCATGCACCTCATTAAAAGTGTGTTTTGCAGTTTTTTCCCCCTTGTGATTTAAGGTTTATCACCAATTTTTTTTTCTCATTCTTTTTCCTCCAGCCCTAGTGACAACCCAAAATTCCCTTGACCTCCTAATGGTCAATATCCTTCAATTCTTGGCCATTTGTAGTTTCATTTGTTGCAGATCGAATCTGTGGGTATGTTTAATGCTCCTCTTTCTTCTCTTCCCCTGGTTAGGGATTTCTAATTCATCCTTATACTTCTAAAGCCGTAAAATATTATTTTCTAGTGAAGCTAAGGTCGGGGCTTCAAAGGGTGCTTGAATCTGGATCTACGGCTAAAGTTAAGATTGTATTTATCTTTGTAATTGAGGTGGGTGGTCTAGCAGTTATATCCCATAGTTTTGAAGTTGATTTGTGCATGGGTGGTTGTGATTTTGGTTCTCTCTTGCTGGGAATATGATGCCTTTGATAAGATTTGGTAAAAAAATTCTAAATAATTAATTGAACCCCTCAAGATCCCCTATGGATAGATTGAGGGTGATATGACCATTCTTAGGGCCACCCATGGGGCGTGCAATCCTCCAAAACATAAAAAATTGTGATGTTGAATATGGAATTGTTATCATAAAATAGATCCCATGATATATGTGTTGAAAAGTTAGTTAAAATTTTTAAAGGCACTAAAGGGCATTATTTGGCGTAAGGGGGTTTTTTAGAATATGGGGGTAGGTTTCTTTTTATTTGGGGAAATGGGGTGGTGTAGCGCCAATTGAAGTGGCGCATTGGGATAAAACTCGAAGCACCAATTCAACCATCATTTATTATATATATATAATTATAATTATAAATATATATATATATATATATTCATATATTAATGTCAAATACATTTATAAATATATATATATTTAAATTATATTTATATACATATATTTTTAAAAATATGTATATGTATATATTTATATTTATTTGTAATCGTAAATATATATTTATATATAATTGCAAATATATTTAAAATAAATATATAAATATATTTTAATAATTATTTTTCATAAATATATTTATATTTATATATAATTATTTTAAGAAATATATTTGTTTAGTTATAAATATATATTTATTCATAACTAAATTTATAATATTTTTAAACATATAATAAATTATAAATAAATATCAATAAAAATGAATTTATTTTTATAAATTTGAATATATATATATATATATAATAAATAAAATTAAAAATCTATCCCTATAAATAAATATTTCTAATTAAATAATATAAATATTTATTATGAATATAATAAATAAATTATAAATATAAAATATAATAAATGTATAATTATTAATATAATAAATATATAATTATAAATATAATAAATATACGATAAATATAAAATAAATATCTATATATTTAAAATTATATATTAATTATATTAATAATTATTAATATAATAAAGATAAATATAATAAATTTATAATTATAAATATAATAAATATATAATCATAAATATAATAAATATAAAATTATAAATATAATGAATATAACTATAATAAATATAAATTTATAAATATATATATATATATATAATTATAAATATGCATATATTTAAAATTATATTTATTTATAATTGTTCATATATAATTATATATTTATATATGTATTGAAATATACATATTTATTATTGTATTTATTTATAATTGTAAATTTATATTTATATAAATAAATTTATATTCAAAAACATATATTTAATTAATATATATATATATAATCTTAAATATAATAAATATATAATCACAAATATGATAAATGTATAATCATAAATATAATAAATATATAATTATAAATATAATAAATATGTATTTAATATAAAAATAAAAAATATATAATTACAAATATATATTTATAAATAATTACCTATAATTATTTAATATATATATATAACAATATATATTTATTTATAAATACATATATATTTATAATTTTTTTATTTATAATTATTTTTATTTATAATGGTAAATATATATATATATTTATATTTATTTATAATTGTTAATATATAAATGTGTATATATTTATTTATAATTGTTAATATATAAATACACATATATTTATTTAAATATATATATATATAATTATAAAAGGGTATAAAATAATTACAAATCAAAATTTATATAATTATAAATATATTTACATAATTGTAAATATGTATTTATAAATTTAATTTTAAATAATTATAAATATATAATTATAAATATAATAAATCTATTTATTATATTTATATATTTATTATATTTAATATAGATATATTTATTATATTTATGATTATATAATTATTATATTTAAGATTAAATATTTATTATATTTAAGAAATATGTGTTTATAAGTATAAATTTATTTATATAAATATATATTTAAAATTATTAATAAATATAATTATAAATAAATATATATATATATATTGTTATTTTTATAAATATATAATTTTATATTAACTGTTAAAAATAAATATAATTATAAATATATAAATATCTATAAATATATATGGATATAGTATAATTATAACTATTAAGTTATAGAGATATATTTGTAATTATATTTATTGTATATATATATATTCTTATTTATAAATATATACTTATAATTATATATATTTATGATTGTATATATATATATATATATATTTATAATTATATATATATAGTTTTATACATATATATATATATATATATTATTTATGATTATATAGTTATTCTATTTATGATTATATATTTCTTATAATTAAGAAATATGTGTTTATAAATATAAATTTATTTATATAAATATATATATATATATATATTATAATTATAAGTGTTAAGTTATTGTGCATTTTTATAATTATATTTATTATATATATTTATGATTGTATTTATATAGATATATTTGTTATTATATATATATATATATATTCTATTTATATTTATTAAATTTATAATTATATATTTATTATATATATGATTATATATATCTTATATTCATAATTATATATTTATTATATTAATAATTATTAATATAATTAATATATAATTATCAATATATAAATATTTATTTTATATTTATCATATATTTATTGAATGCATAATTATATATTTATTATATTTATAAATATACATTTATTATATTTTATATTTGTAATTTATTTATTATATTAATAATATATATTTTTATTATATAATTAGAAATATTTATTTATAGTCATAGATTTGTAATTGTATTTATTAAATATAGATATATCTATATATATATATTTTTAAATTAATAAAAATCATATTTATAAATATTTATTTGTACTTTATTATATGTTTAAAAATATTTTAAATTTATTTATAAATAAATATATTTTTTATGATTATATAAATATATTTCTAAATATAATTATAAATAAATATAAATATTTTTTATTCAAATATAATTATTAAATATTTTCATATATACATTTTAAATATATTTTCAATTATATATAAATATATATTTACAATTATAAATAAATATAATTATATATATATACATATATTTAAATATATATATATATATATATATAATTTTAAATATATCTATATAATTATAAATATAATTAACATTAATATGTGAAACTATATATATATATTTATTTACATTTATAATTATATATATGTAATAAAGGATGGTTTTGGGAGGAAGTGGTGAAAAAAAACCGTTAGCACCAATTGAATTGGTGCTTTGGGTTTTATCCCATAGCGCCACTTCAATTGGCGCAAGAGCACCCCATTTCCTCAAATAAAAAGAACCCTACCCCCATAAACTAAAAAACCCCTTATGCCAAATTTTCCCAATAATGGTGATTATATCTAGTTATTAATAATGTTATAAGGGATTTTTTGGGACATCATGAATGGGTTAAGTGAATTAAAGTGATTATAAAAAATGTCTTATGGGATGAAATTGGAATATATTAATGAGTTAAGGTATAAAGATAAATTTTATGTGTTGATTAAGTAATGAAATTTGAATATCGTGTGAAATGTGTGAATATTATTTGATATATGGTTTATGTGGATAATGGTCAATGGGAGTATGTTACATGGCTTAGTAGTTGTGGGTATTAACTGATGCTATACTCTCACATGCCGAGTTGGACAGAGGCTCTAAACCCCACAATTAGAATGCATGGATTTCGAAGCTGGAATGAAGCTCTAGGCCCCTAATGGATTCATTGGATGTTTACCTGGAATGAGGCTCCAAGGTAAGTGTGATGAAATTGGTTGAGGTTACCTATAATGACGCTCCAAGGTATTTTTAGGAAATTTTCTTATGTGACGTTATCACTAGTGAAATAGGGGACTTGACTTATTCCCTTATGCATAGTAAGTGACCGACATAGGCTGTTGTGTAAATGATGTAAATTCCTAACACATGGAACAAGTGATGAAGATGGATTAAGTTAATATTGTTAACTAATGGTGCCTAAGTTTTCTTTTATTTACCTTATCATCTATTTACTACTTTCATGCACTATCTGTTTAGATTGGATGTTTTGTAAAAACCATTGGTGGTGGCCTACTGAGTTGTACTCACACCCTACTCGGGCCACCATTAGGTACCCAAGTAGATTTCATGGATGCAGGTTAGGATAAAGGCAATGGCCCTATGCTTGGGAGTTAAGATGGGCTTGGTATGTGCATGGATGGGGATCTGGACATGGATTTGGGACCCGTTTTGGGGACTCATCTATTTTTATTTTATTTATTTCCTTCACCTTTTGCACTATTAGTATGACATGGAATATTTATTGTTTAGTTATAGCTTGTACCCCAAATGGTAAATGGTTTGTAGTGCATTTTTCTCATTTATTGTTTATTATTTCCTTTATTTCATATGTTATCTATTTTGGATTACTCTGGTAAATAGGGTATAGTCACCCCACGTGATCCATTAGACCCTCGCTACTAGTCGTTATCCTCTAGTGTATAGGGATGCATGCTAATGTCATATAGAGACCTGGCTTGGAGGACCAGTTTGGTGGCTTCTAGGCTGGGGATGTTAAAAATTGGTATCGAAGTAGTTATTTTTTTGCCTTGCTATTTAGGAATGGTATACAAAATATTAAAAAGTGACGGGCCTTGGAAATGATCTTGTTCATGGTTGTATCTAACCCATGTACATGGGTAATCCATGTACCCAGGGTGGGAATTATTGTTCTTGTTTTGTGTTTTTATATTTGAATGATATTTTACCATTGAGTAATAAATTTTCTATATAAAGTGACAATTTTATGGTATTTTTATCTTTTCCGAAATGGAATGAGTATGTACATTCATGTATCCTTATAGTAACCTAGGGATATATGTGGCATGAATTATGGTAGGCACATATAGGATGGATGTGTGGGACATGATGGGTAGAATACATTTTCTTCCCGGATAATTTGAAGAAAATATTGTGTAATGAAGATGATGAAAATGGTTAAATGGAATTAATGTGAATTAAATGATAAATAATTGTGTCTAATAAATAGTTGAATATGTGTTAAAATATTTGTTGTAACAAGATGTGAAACGTAAAGGGTGTCTAATTAATGGATCATGACTTTGTAAGTTAGTTTACCACATATTTACAGAGAACTACAGTAGGGATGGTTGAGGGTAGTGTTCTCTGTGTAACGATATACTTTGGGATGGTGTGTGAAAAGTGTGATGTATATGGATATGTAAATTATAGAAGCTTTATGTTATGTGTTCTGATACTTGTGTTTGGAATTATCGAGAAATACCACCATGACGATGTGTGCCAGTTGGAAGACAAGAGGATATCAACAATAATTATTCCCCATAATTGGAGTAAGAGACTATGAGAGTCCATGGTAACATAGTAGAGTAGTAGTTCTGAAAAAACGTCACTCATTTCATACAAATGATGGAATGGAACCCAGGGCGGGTTGTGTCAAGCATGTTTGATCTGACTAGAGAGTTTTAGCTACATCACCTTCTGACCATTACTAGAGAGGGTGGTCTAGAGGAAGTAGAATTCTAGATAGAGTCTATCCATATGATTCTTGATCACTTAGAGACTCCTCTTGATAATAGAGTCAAGTTTGCAGCCAACATGTTGGGAGATCAAGAAATCACTAGTGGGACATCTTTGTTCAAAATGTGTTGGTATGGTGTATGAAATGGAAGAGTTTCCAAGAAATGTTTCTAAAGAATTACCATCTAGAGACTATGTGTTAGGATAATGTTTTAGAAATTATGATGTTAACCCAGTGGATTTTATTGGTGATGTATTGTATAGGTCATTTAACTAGCATGTGACTTTTTGTTCCATATTTGGTAGGCAATGAGGCAGCAATGGATAGGTACATCCAGGATGGAATTAAACATGAGATCAAGTCCTAAGTAAATATATTTTTCTTATACAGGTTTGTAGAGGTGATGGATCAGACTCTTATCTTAGTGGGAAATATCAAATAGTCTTCTATAATTGGGCTTGTAGTTTTAGTTGGTCTATTTGGTGGTGCAACTTATGATGTTAAGAAGCACCATTTTGAGAGTCTCTACCATGGTAGCGGTGGGGAGTGTTGTTAGAAAGGGGAGCCAGTTTCTCAAGGATGTGATTGACTCTTCTCTTATCAATGTGGTAGGTCGGGACATATGTGTGGTTTTTTTCCTAGCCATCAGTTGAATTTTGAACATATGTAAGGTTAGGAAATTTTCATAGGTTTTTATAAACCCTCGATAGTCAGGAAATGATGGATTTCAAGGCTAGTATAAAGTGTAGGTAGGGGGTCATTTACCCCATATCAGGTAGGTATTTTGGGCTCTATCAGATGTACCAGTCAAGGTGGTGGGTGGGGTACTCTAGGGAGAGAGAATATATTCTATTAGGGTAGTAAAACACTTGAAACATAGACCATAGCATGGGGTAGATGGGCTGGTCAACTTCATGTAATTCAGTTTACACCTGGTGGTGGTGAGGCTTAACCATCGACTACTCGATGTACGATTCTTATGGATTATACACTTTCTAATATTTTATTTGATACAATTGTCTCACATTATATTATTTATAATCAGTTAGTGGTGATTTTGGGTCTATTTGTGGAACATATGTGTGGGGTTTTATCAATTAATACACTATTAGGGGTGTGAGCGGAAAATATCTTACATTGTAAAGGGTGTGCTCTCGAGTTTGGTGGGTACCATTTTCTTTGGGAATTTTTTGTGCTTAGATGTCTGGTTTTGATCTAATTTTGGGCATGGATTTTTTATTGTTATACCTAGACCATATTAACTATTACCAATTTAGGATAACGTTCATGTATCTTGAGGGCGACACTTATGTCCATCATAGTGAATGGGATGTCTGAGCAGGCTGTACAAGGATATTTCTCTAGAAATTGGGTAAAATCATAGCCCTAGTATATTGTTTTATGCTTGATTATGGGGTAGTATATTTTCTTTACCTTCTTCCTATGGTTGATTAGTTTAAGGATTTTTTTGCTGTGGACTTCTTGGGGGTTTCACCCGAGAGAGATGTTGAGTTCATGACAGAGTTTCTGTCGAGATCTGAACTAGTTTCCATTCTTCCATATAGAATGGAACTAGTAGAACAACAATAACTTAAAACATAATTGTATTAGTTGGATAATAAAGGTTGTATTCACTCTATTACATCACCTTAGGGATCTCCAATGTTTCTTTCCAAGAAGTATGATGGATATTTGTGGTTTTTTGTCGATTATAGGAAGTCGAATCAAATGACGGCTAAGAACCAACACCCTCTTCCTCGAATATTTGATATTTTGGACCAGAGAATAGGTGCTTTATTTTTCTACAATATTGATATGAGATCAGGGTATCATTATATAATGGTGAGTCCTTATGATGTACCCCAGCATACCTTTGGGAGTAGGTATGGTTTTTATGAGTTTTTTGTGATGTCATTTAGATTGACCAATGCTCCAGTAGTTTTTATGCCTCTAATAAACTGAATATTTCAACCATACCTAGATTAGTTTATAGTTTTATTTTTTGATGTCATCTTGTTGTACTCTAAGATCCATGGAGATCATTCCAAACATCTTCACATCATCCTGAGTTCACTAAGAGAGCATAATTTATAGGCCATGTTATCCAAGATTAATTTCAATATTAACAAGGTGAATTTCTTGGGTCGCATCTTCTATGGGGATGGTTTGTCATTAGTCATAGAGAATTTGAAGGCAGTTTCATCATGGGAGGACAACATGAATTTTTCTGATGTTCGAAGTTTCCAAGAATTGGTGGGTTATTACTAGAGGTTCATTATTGTATTTTCCCATTTGGAAGCACCACATTTGGGTTTGACCAAGAAGGGATTCATGTTTGAACGGTCTGGGGAATGTGAGATTGATTTCCAAGAGTTAAAGAAGTGGTTTCTACCGCATCGAATCTGATCATACCGGAGCCAGTTAAGGGGTAGACCTTTTTTGTGATGCATCTAGTGTTGATATTTGGGAAATATTGATATAGGAAGATCAATTAATCAGGTATGGTTCACGATAGTTGAGGCCTCATTAAGGACACTACCCTACAACTAATCTTGAGTTAGTTTTGGTGGTTTATTGTTTAAATTGTTTGAGACACTAATTTTTGGGATAATGGTTCACAGTGTATATCGATCATAAATTCCTTAAGCGTATCTTCTCTTAGCGTGATTCGAATCGTTGGTGGAAAATATGGGTCCAATACACACATTCCTTAATTTTTCAGTTGTTTACACACCTAGAAAGGTAAATAGTGATGCATATTCTTTGAGTATAAAGACTCAAAATCAAGATGTTTAGGAATATAAATTTGAGTGGAGGATGATGGTGTTGTTTTCTATGATGCATCTGAAGGTGCAGGATGGGAAGTGGAAGAAGACCCTTACAACCTTGGAAGTTGAGTCCATGATTTTGACTTAAATTAAGGAGATTCATCATGAAGATTTATAATGATTAGATTTGAGGGAAAGCCTTAACATTGGGGAGTCACCTTCTGGAAGGTACTTTGGTGATGGTGGGATCGTTTATGTTCATGGATGTGTGGTTGTGCCAAAATGCATGAGGGAATATTTGATGCGAGAGTTTCATGCATCAATGTGTGTGGTGCATCCTAACTTGACCAAGATGTATTGTGATCTTCATAGGCAGTATTGGTGTCCATTGATAAAGAAATAGGTGGAAGGTTGTGTGGAATTATGCCTTACCTTTCATTAGGTGAAGGATGAGAATAAGTGGTCGGGTGGTTTATTATATCCAATACCCATTCTGAAATGTAAATTGTATGATGTGATGATGTATTTCATGGTGAGTCTTCTGAGGATTCCTTAGAAGAATGATGTGATCCGGGTAGTTGTAGATCGGTTGACTAAGGAGGTGTATTTCTCAATGATTCGAAATACCATCACCATGCATTAGTTGGGTGAGATGTATGTTCAGGAAATAGTTTGGTTACATGGGGTGGCACAAACTATAATTTTAGATCACGATTTATGTACTAAATAATTCTTATGGTAGGTATAACATAAGGCATTTGGTACAAAGGTGTTTTTGAGTATGGATTTTCACCCACAGATTGATGGGCAGACTAAGCGTACAATTCAGGTACTAGAGGACATGCTGAGAGCTTTTTTCCTACAATTTGGTGGATCATGGGAGTATAATTTCCCACTTGTCTAGTTTTCCTACAATAATGGTTACCAAACAAAAATTCGTATTGCACCATATGAGGAACTCTATGGTAGAATGTGTATATCTTTGTTATGTTGGATGGACGCTAGGGAATTAGAGTTTTTGGGATTTAGTCTCATATATGTGGCATCATAATAGGTTCATTATATTCATAAATTGATGAAAATAACTCAGATTATATAGAATTCATATGTTGATTGGTGTTATAGACCTATTGATTTTGAGGTGGGTGATCGTGTGTTTCTTTGGGTATCTCCAAGGTTGGGTCACCATCATATTTGAAAAGGGGGTATGTTTACAGCCATGTTCTTGGGGCCATTTGAGATAGTAGAGAGGATCAGAATGATGTCATACCAATTGTCTCTTCTATAACATTATAGTGGTATTCATGATGTTTTTCAAGTGAAAAAACTTCGACAGTATCCCTGACCCATCCCAGGTGCTTGATGTTTAGGATTTTGAGCTTTAAGATGAGGTGACCTTTGAGGAACATCAAGTTCATATTTTAGATCATAGTGAGAACTTCTTGTGTGGAAATATTGTTCCCTTTTTTAAGTTTCGTAGCAGCATGGTAATGATCATGAATAAAATTGGGAACTAGAGATGGACATGTGGGCCTAGTGACCTGATCTCTTTACCTCATAAGTTCAATGATTCTTGAAAGTGCAGTTCAAGGATGATTCATTATAAGGTGGGTAGGTTGTAATATCTTGGCTATCATGGAAGTTCTTTCTTATTTAAATTTTATTTTTAATCCATTGAATTTTTCTAATTAAATGTTTACCATGGGTATGAGGAAGCTTAGGGGTGTTTTGGGGGTTCTAAACATGAAATAAAGGGGAATCAGTCTATCTTGTTCATATTTCATAGTTGTTACATGGTTTTTGGAAAAAATGTGCCCAAGCCATGAAAGCTAGGAGGAGTGGTGTGTGGTTAGCTAAACTCTACAAAGGAAAATTCCAAACCATATGGTCTTGGATAGAGGAATTCCTCACGATTGGTGCATTTTTTTCAAACCATGTGGGATACCCAAGTAATCATTCGACTTGGACCCCTCTTGGATAGAGGTTGGATCATAGATAGTGCATGGATTGTTAAACCATGCATCCAAGCAATCCACCTCATTAAATTTGTGTTTTGTAGATTTTTTAAGGGGATTTTATGGTTTCTCACTCGATTTTCTTCTTAATTATTCCTCCTCCAGCCCTAGTGACAACCCAAAATTCCCAATAACTCCCAAGGATTAATCACCTTCAATTCTAGGATGTTTGGACTGTCATTGGTTGTGGATCAAAACCTCAAGTAATTTTAAATCTCCTCTTGATTATCTTTTCCCCATTAGATATTGTGGTTTTATCTTTCTTCTTTAAAAGCCTTAAAACCCTATTTTCTATTAGATCTTAGTATGGGGATTTAAAGGGTGATTGAATTTAGATTTAAGGGCATGGATAATTTTTCGTTCATCTTTGGAATCGATGGTAGGTGGTATGCAGGTTATATCCTATAGTCTTCAAGTTTATTTCTGCATGTGTGGTTATGAGTTTAGTTCTCTCATGTTTTTCATTTGATGAATTTGATAGGATTTTGTAAAAATTTTGTCTAAATGATGAACTCAACCCATGATGATCCATATGGGATGCATTGAGGTTGATTTGAAAAATATTAGGGCCACCGTGGGTGTGTGCCATCCCCCCGAACATTAAAAATTGTGATTTTTTAATATGTAATTATTATAATAAAATATATCCCATGATATATATGTTTAAAAGTTAGTTTAATTTGTGAAAATGTGCTAATGGTGGTTGTTTCCAGTTCTTGATAACAGTATAAGGGATTGTTTGGGACATCTTGGATTGGTTAAATGAATTAAAGTGATTATGAAAAATAGAATATGGGTTGAAATGAGAATATATTAATTTGTTAAGGTATGAAGATAAATTTCATGTGTTGATTAATTAATGAATTATGAAGACTACCAGGGAGAAAGAATTGAGGAACTGGAGACGTGACTCCCATCGCCGATCGGCTTTTAGCTTTCCCTAAACCCCTAATCCCTTCATCTCTACTCCTTTGTCGCACAACAGATCGTTGCTCAGTCAGCTCCGAGTACCTCAACGACAAAGACAGAGGGTGACCTTGAGCCGAGGAGGTTCTCTAGATTATCAAAGAGCTCTTTGGTCCCGTTGGTGAACTGACCCCCCTCATGAATAATCTGAAAAGTGACTACAACTCAAGTTTCATCTTCTTAGGACGTGACTGCCACTCGTATTTTTCTTTGCAAGGACTACTTTATAACTCAGATTTCACTTTTTCAAGGTATGAAACCCAAGAATCTATCGGATCTAGTCTCGTGTCTTGCCACGTTTTGGGGTTTTTCTGATTTAAAATGCATTTGAATTGGTCGGGGTAACTTCCATATAATCTTTCTCTCTGAGGAACTCAAAGGTCGTGTGTGGAGCATAGGCTATGTTAACCTCAAGCCTAGAACTTTGAGGATTCATGATTGGAAATTGAGCTTCTCCTTTAATGATTTTAAAGATACGTATGCTCAAGTATGGGTAAAAATCCATGGTCTGAACTGGGTATTATGGAACCCTGAGATCTTGTTTGACATCGCTTCCATGATTGGCATTCTGATTAGAATGGATTATGCAACTAAAAAGGTTAGCTTTGGTCATTATGCGCAGGTGCTGGTTGAAATTAATATAATTTCTACATTGATTGATCGAGTTGTTTTATCTAAATCTAATGATGAAATTTTCTTAGGAATTGAATATGAAAAAATTCCACCATTCTGTAAGGTTTGTCAATTTATTGGACATTCAGATTTGCAATGTAAGAGAGATGTTCTATGCTCTAACTGCTAAATTAAGGGACATGATTTGTTGCACTATCGATGGAAGTAGAAGTATGATTTTATTCAGAAGGATATTGATGATCCTTTGGTGGTTAATTTCCACACTAGACAGATGAAGGTTGTACAACTTGTTGACAAGGGCCGAAGGATTGATGTTGAGGATCCTTTACCAAGGGTTTATTCCACTCCACAAGTGGATGGAACAAGATGGGAAGACAATTCTGAAGGAATTAATCAAAATGAGGTAAGCATCTCTTTTAAGGATTCTCTAGTTAGAGTAATGGATGGTGAAATAAATGGATACGACTCAAAAGATAGTTAATCTGAAAGGGAACGCTCAGCACAAGAGGTTGTGGATAATAGGGTTAGGCATGAGTTGGATGCCCTTAAATCAAGGAAAGGTAAGTTACTGATTATTGCTGTAACTTTGGAGAAGTGTATGACCAATGTTCAAGCTATAAATGGTGATACAAGTAGAGTGCAAGGAAAGAATGAGGCGGTTGGTAACCCTCTCCACTACAGGTCTTGGGTGTTCGCATTGATGTGCTAGCTAATGAAGGAACTTTGTTTACTAGTATCAAAGAAGAGGGTGTTTATAGCACTAACATGATAGAGTTGGAGAGGAATGGAAACTCTTTGTAGAAGGATGGTATGAAGCCCATTCAGGATATCATAGTGACTCCTGAGAAGGTAAAAAGTAATTTCAAAGTTTCAAATTCATATGAGCTTCTTTCTGCCAATTTTAGTGATGTTGAGTCAACCCCCGCTGCGACTACTTCCAATGTTGCGGACGCACCCTCAGATGATAAAGGTGATGAATGGATGTATGCAAAGTCTGGAAGTAGGGGTCGCCACTCTCATGTCAAAGGTGGGTGCCTTCTTTACCATAGCATGATTACCCTCTCTAAAACAGGTTAAATTTTCCTACTGTTTTCCTTTTATTTTCTTACTCCCTTGTTCCTCTCCTGGGCTACTTTTTTAATTAAATGAAGAGGCCTATGCATCTCAACTTTATATTAAATGAATTATGAATATCATGTGACATTTTTGAATATGTTATGTGATATGGTGAATATGGTTAATGGTTAATGGAATCTTGTGCACATGGCTTTGTAGTTGTGGGTATTAACTGATGTTATACACACATGGGTCAGGTGGGACTGAGGTTCTAAACCCCGTCATTAGAATGCATAAGTTCGGAAGTCATACTGATGATCTAATCCCAAAATATATGCATTTTATGTTTTCCTGAACTAAGGATTTAAGGTAAGTGTGATGAAATTGGTTGAGATTACCTGTACTGACACTCTGAGGTATGTGTATGAAATGTTCTTATGTGATGTTCTCCCTAGTGAGATAGGTGACTTGACTTATTCCCTTATGCATAATAAGTGACTAGATTAGGATATTGTGAAAATAATGTAAATTCATAACCCCTAGAACATGTGATGAAGATGGATTTAGTGAATATTGTTAAATAATGATACTCAAGTTGAATTTTGATTAACTTGTCATTTATTTAGTAAGTGTATGCACTATCTGGTTAGAGTAGATGTTTTGTATACATCATTGGTGGTGGCCTACTTAGTTTTACTCACACCCTTCTTTGGCCACCATTGGGTACATAAGAAGATTTCATGGTTTATAGGTTGGGAAAAGGGAAAATGCCCTATGTTAGGGAGTTGAGTTGGGCTTGGGATGTGCATGGATGAGGATGTGGACTGGGAGTCATGACCTATTTTGGGGAATCTTTTGTTTGAGTTTATTTTTAGTTTTTCTTCACCTTTAGAATTGTTAGTGTGACATAGAAAATTTATTATTTTGTTGTGGTTTGTACCCTATTTGAGAAATAGTTTATGGTTCATGTTTCTCATTTATTGTTTATTTTTTTCATTCATTCCATATGTTATATATTTGGTCTTATTCAACTAAAGAGGGTATAGTCTCCTCACATGATCCATTGGACCTTCGCTACTAGTTGGTAGCCTCTGGTGTTCAGGGAGGCATGCTTTATGTCATGTGGCGGCCAGACTCAGAGCACTGGTTTAGTGTTTTCTAGGTCATGGATGTTGTAATAACTATTTTGTTAAATAATAACATTATTATTATATTATTGGTCGGTAAAACATAGTTTTTCATGTATTTCAAGCTATCTAAGAAACTCAGTATGATGTTTAACCTTATCAAAATGTAGTGTTGTGTATACCATAAGCTAAACTCAGTATTGTGTATCATACAAGATTAACTTGTAATTTCTTATAAAGAAAGATTAACTTGGTGTATCATGTAATGAAATCCCTTGAGGAATTTGAATTTATTCATTAAATAATAATTTACAAAAACTCAGGGTGTTAAATTATCTCCCCCATAAAATAAATTTCTCCCTCTAAATTTTTCTAGGTTATCAATGTTTCAATACTTGAAATTTCCTTTCATAGAAACCTACACTATGATAATTAATACTAAAAATCCTTTAAAATGGGAATGGTGGAAGCATAATAGTTATCAAAGTGACTCATAAATATGTTTCTATATGGAATAATGTTGGTGGAAAGTGAAAACATGTATATATAAGAGAAAAATAACACCAAAATATAGATGGAGAGTGATAGAGATCAATGATCAAAAGAAATTTGGTTATATAGAGAAAGTTAACCATCACAAAGACATATATATGATGATTTAATAAACAATTTCATTCACTATATCTGAATGAACTATGATAAAAAAAATTAATAATCCTTTTCCTAATGTTGAAGAATTTTTATGATAATATATACTTACTTTATTTTATTCTATTTTATAAGCATAATCTCACCCTTGGGTTATGCCTTGATCAATATACAATTCATCTCTTATTACAAGAAATGATAGTGGAATTATTATTCCTGAGGTAAAAATAGATCATTTGATCTATAAGTATATTGATAAGACATTTCGTCTATCATTCAATTCAAATTAAATAAAAATGGCTATCATAGGTTATCCAAAATGAATAAATATTTATATGGAGAATTAATACATTAATCACTAAAACCATATTCAATTTCAATCGTGAACCGTTACATAAATAGTTAACCATTTGACAATTTTGAATGATGAAAATCTACAACTTTAGAAATAAGGTAACTAAATTTCTCATAATCAAAATAACATTGCTCCCCCATATATAATAAAGTATCTCTTTGTTATCACATACCAAACATATGAATACCTTCATCATGTATTATCTTCAAAAAGTTAATAACCAGAATTACCATAAATCCTTATTGATAACATGCATTCTTTCTTATTACAAAGATTATTGGATATATTTCTCAAATCTAAAAATGCAGTAAACTCTATCTATGATAGCCTAAACCACTTTTCCATCAAATTGTTAATCTATATCCAAGATAATCAGTGCTATCTAATTTACTTTATTCATGTCCTCCAATATTTATCCAAACTAAACACAATTTTCTCAACATCAGTAACATATTAATGGTTACCTTACCTTAATCATTTTTTTCTATAAAACCTAACAACTCCAATAAAAAAAATTTCTAGGCCATCAGTTTCATTCAACATATTCTTTAAAATCACTAAAGAAATACTTATATAGAATAATCCTTATATATTTCATAATTCAAATAACAAAATATTTTAATTCCAATACATAAATACTTCATTCACCCCACTTGATTCTAAAATAGTTAAGTAATATTCATCGTCTTATTCTTTAACACTTCACATGTAATATGTAATCTCTTCATCATCATTAAAATAACTATTACTCATAACTTCTTGATGGTTACCTCCACAAGCCTTCCCTTTAGGACATTAATTTGTGTAATTTCTATACATTCAAAATTTGAAGTATTCATCCAAAGATAATACCTTAGAGAGACAAATATTACCATCCATTGCATAAACTAGACATTTAATTTTCCATTTGGAGTTACTTTCTTTGTGACCTTCTTTTCTATTGTCAAAAAATATTGCAGTTCTTCTAAGAAATTCACATGGGTGTTTCTTCCCACATTTTCGACACATGGAAAATTGAATCTTATTTCCTATATAGTTTCCACTACTCGAACTCTTAGATAACTATTTCCTTATATTATTTTCTGAGTCTGAGAGTTGATTGGGGAATACATTGTTAATCATGATCCATTAAAATTGATTCGTCTTGATCATAAAATCTTTCACTCTAGTGATAATCCAATTTGGTTGCTCATAATCACGGAATCATCCATCTGATTCAATGATAACATGATTCCTTCTGGTCCCATCCATTGACTAAAACTAAAAACATAGTGTGAGAAACACTGATCATAGTGTAAAACCAAATAAGCATGAGAATTCAATTATAGCATGTCTAAATCATGAAACCTTCTATAATCTGTACCACTATAGGTTTATCCTAGGGTATTCATAGTCACCATATTTTTAAATCCTTCATGATTGTTCATAAAGAGTTTTTGAATTTCAAATCATATCCCCTAGGAGTGTCAAACTAGGAGTGCAGTAAGGTTCATTATCATGTTGGATCGAAATAGATATGTGATGGCATAAATACAAGAGGGGGTTGAATTGTATGTTTTAAAATTTCTATTAAAACCTTTAAGGAAGTTTCTTAGTTTAATAATAAATGGACAAAAAACAATTCAAAATGCCTCTTATAAAAGAAAACAAATGATCGAACTGACTCTCGATCTGATGTTGATACTACAAGTTACAAAAAAAATTGTATTCAGGTTGAATAAAAATATCAGAGTATTTCAAGTGTAAATGATTATATCATATAATGTATAGAATCAATACTAAAAAGTAAAAATTATAAATGAAACAATTACAATATAAATTGGTACAAATATAAAGAAGAAATAAAAGGATTATATTTAAATTAAAATAAGAAGAGGAAAAGTTAAAAGGTATTACAATTATTTTATCCCAAAGAATAGGATATCCTTTCACCTAGGATAATTTTTCTACCTTACCCACACTGGTAATCCCTCGATATGAATATAGGCATATCCGTCGTACTATCTCCACAATCCCTCTATTTTACAGGTAATCGGCACCTCTTTCTTTAAAACACTTTAAAGCCCTCGATACAATGATTTGTTTCACTTTCTGCCTATCCCCGGCAGCCCTAAATCATCACTACTAGAATGGGGGTTTATCCCCATGTATCTATACCCACGGTTTCTCTAAAATAGGGGGATATGTGTTTTTTATTACCTATACCCACTATTTTATTAAAACTGTGGGTATTCAATCCCAAATTTCACTCTTCCATCAAGATTCTCCTCCTTAACTCTTCCATTGTGCTCCCTCTCCCCTTCACTCTTCCATCGCACTCCCATTCTTGAACCCTATCTCCCCTGACCTTCACCTCCCATCCCTCTCCTCCCCTCTCTGACCTCTGCCTCTTGGCATCCGACCACCGCTTCCCGACCATATCCTCCTCTCCCTGGCCTCTACCTCCCAGATCCGCCTCCACTCCTAACCTCGACCTCCCATTCTTCGCCTCCGCCTCAATGATCCAGCCTCTGCCACCATGCCCCCATCTCCAACGACATCCCCCCTCCCCCCTCTTCGCCCCCTCTCCTCCATCGACTTCCCCACTGATTCATTTTATCTAGGTATAGAATTTCTTCTCCTGGATTTCTTATTCTTTGTAAACTATTCATTTATTCATATATCAAAATCCCCAACAAGTTGACTACACAATTTCTCTTTTTCATTGATTATTTAATCAATAAGAATTCATCTTAGAGGTAAATTATACTTTCTCTCATTGTCATTGTAACATCCTTGTTCATTTACAATGTTTTATACCACTGCATTTTGTTCGTGGGATATAATGGAAAACACTACAAATTTAGTATCATGTTAACAGCCTCAACAAGTTGAGTAAAAAATTACACTTTTTAATTGTTTATTTAATAAATAAGAATTCATATTAGAGGTAAATTCTACTTCCTCGCATTTTTATTTCAACATACTTTTTCATTTAAAATTTTTTATACCACTTACTTTTGTTCTTTGGATATAATAGAAAACACTACTAATTTATGATCATCTTGTTGAGGTCCTTTATAATATTACATTCCCACATAAACATTCCAAGAAGTCTCCCATATGTTCCTTCCTATTTTATGATCCATAAGTTATTTCATTGTAGTTGATTATTCATAGTAGTGGAAGTAAATATTTTCATGGATTTCCTAGCTGCTTGACCCCCTATCATTGAATACAGGTAATTAAGAGACTAATTTTTATTTCCCATTGGTTGCCATATTCTCTCTCTAGGTATCCTTATATTCTTTGTTTAAATTGGTTCTCACATAATTTCAACCATATTATTTTCCAATTTTGAATTTAATTCTAGAGTCTTGTAATCATCAACTACACCTGATCACTCATGAGACTAATCTATAATCAATTATGGCCCTTTATTGTTGAGTTGTAGTTTATTCTCCAGAAACTAAGAAACTCTAGTGAAATACCTATAAAATTACACCATATGATCCACATATTTTTTCCAGTGCTAGTGTCGATGCATGATGTTCTCCACCACTGAGGCCATCTTCTTTTCCAAGACTTTCAATTATTCTATAATTGTGACAACATAGTCTAGGAACTACTCCAATCCCCCGAGATAGAAATAACAACTCATATATATATTTTATTTAGCTTCCCCTCATTAATTGATCCCAAAAACTCAATGTGGTTCTTTTCTTTTCACTATATAGGATATATTATACTATAAAGATAAATATTTGGGTCTATACCTTCAAAAACACTAATAAAACCCTTGAAATCTTTAACTTTCAGGTTGATTCAAGATCAATCCAGTTTCGTGTTCTAGTTTTCATGATATATTTTAAGCTTAATCCACAATTGAAACTATATATTGTATCTACACACATAGGAGGGTCCAATATTGCATCAAAACTCGATGGCTACATGCTCATGCACAAACTTACCATGAATACTTTATCCAAGATCCAATGACATACATTTAATCTATACTATCCCCACACATACCAGAAACAATAAATTCCTATTCTATATTCCAATGTCACCAAGAATAGATCACCCTTATTGTTTCTTGAAACCATAGGTGTCTCACCATGTCAAACCATGTAACTGAAAACACATAATTATATCATCATTTTATAATTCAACTAAATTCCATTCATAGTCTCACCACTATTATAAAATCTTATTCTGAATTTATAGGTCCATGTGTATAATCACTTATCCATTGAAAACTATAAACTCTATTGAATCACTAACTCACATAGTGTATTCATCTCAAGATCATCTGGTATCTTCATATGCCTGAACCCAACCTCCTCCAAGAGTGTTATTACCCATGGGAACCGGACATTATATCAACCATGAATACAGTTGTTCTACATGACATGTACCAATGTAACCGAGGCTAGGAATTATAATGAGACTTCCCTTCCAGAAACCATCCATAAGGATAAAAGAACTAGCACATAAGTACTCATCTCAGAGAATCCAAGTCACCTATCACACCTATCAGAAATACATAATCAAAATTGTGTTAATTGATATCATAAACTAATGTTTTTACTTATTCCTCACACACCTAAATGTTCCAGATAAATGTCAAACCAGTCTAATGGATTATCCTCAAAGGTCATAATGAACTAAATTCCAAGCCTGGAGTCATGCTAAATATGGTAACCAGTCTCTCAAACCTACCCCACACATTATTCCTAATAGTGGTCATAACTTTGGGTTGAACTTGTCCAAATCTCAAGGTAACAGGTAATTTAACATTCCAAATAATTACTTTTATGTTTCAACCACCCATTGAAATTAAATTCGAACTAACCACTCCCAAGTCAAGCATAAACCAATAGTTTCACAAGTAATCACTACACATATCAAAATAAGCTCACTCACACTGTGACCTATATAAAAATTCACTACAATTTTAGAGTCTCCCCATCATAGGGATACCACATAACTCTGGAACTCTCAATATCCACAACCACTCAAAAATAGGGTCCACATCTACTACTCACCATGTCACCAATATATATATATATATAATTCACAATTATTTTCATTACACCTTAAAATTTTATATTAACCCAAAAATTCGACAATAAGGGCTTATATAAATGCAATTTAAATTAAATTAGATCAATTATATAATCTAATAGTATAAATATAAATTTAGTACTAAATAACATGGACTTTCCTCATACATGGGTTGGCTAGTCCCAGGGAAAGATCCATACCATGTCTCGACACATTCATATTCTATTTTGTTCCTTTCCAAAATAGGAAGACTAAAAAACCTCTAATAACATTTTACTAGGTCCTAACACTAATCGGTTCTTGGACCATTGGTAGATAAAATACCCTAGGAATTCCTCCCCATATGATGGAGGATGATGACTAACAGTGACGGTGTAAAGTAGTATGGTGGGGAGACAATACCCACATATTCGATTAAAAACGGTATAAATCAACATACCAATATAAACATATGTAAATAATACATTTAAGGACACAATGATATGTTTCAATAATAATCAAAATAATCCACAAAATAAAAAATTAATTTTATGCAATACATTCAGGTAGTCATAATATAACCATTATATTAGAAGATAAAACCATTAAAACTATGAAAAATGGTCTTGAGTATCAACCAGGACCCAACACACATTATTAATCTTAGAAACCATGCAATCAAAAACATCAGGTGCATTCCCAAATCTAAATATACAATATAATATTGATAACAAATTATGTTCCCATCTTCCATGGTAGAAAGTGCTGGGTTTTATTATAACTCAATAAGATTAAAAAGATGATGTTCCTATAATTAAAATTTAGTTTTTTTCATTGAGATTTGATTTAATAATCAATTATTTATTATCTTAATAATTTTTGAAAAAATTATAATTTATGTTAAAGTATAATAAAAATACTACAAATGCTTGATCTCTATAATGGAACTCAACATCATTTGGTATATACTTTTTCCATCACTAGTGAGTCTATAGTCATGGTACATGTAATAGTACATGTCAAATAGTAAATGGTAACAATGTAAAAAACCAAGGAAACTAGGGGAATAATAATCTGAGAGAACCCAGATGGCTCAATATATAATTCCCAATTAATAAAACTCTTACAAAATACAAAGGGGTGATACTTTCCATTCTTCCTAATCCATTCTTCCTATCTAAACTCAAGAAACCATCCATGACATTTAGAAGAAATGTAGTATTATAACAGAAAGCTTATGATGGAGGTATTCCAACCAAATTGATCAAGTCTAATCCAGTTAACTCATCATTTAAAATTAAATGAGTTTACGCCATAAGAATCCAAAATATTAATCGATGATGTCACATTAGAAACATAAGACATCTCCTAAATCACAGGGGAGATTCCCCTAGTCATTTCACTTCAATTTCCCTCATTTTAATTTCTTATGAGAACTGTAATCACTATGTGTATAAAATTTAGTGTTTGATATTAATCTAATAATGTGTATTTTATTTTTCAATTTATTTTAAATTCATTTATTTTTCCAAAATGGACTTGTCCTTTTTAAGAGTCATGTTGTGACTTGTTCCACTTTGTATGCAGTAGGTGTTTCTCGGTAATTGTTTTATTAAAAAAATTAAGGAATTGATTTAGTTTATTAAATTAATATTATAGAATATTTGTACCAATATTTTATACCCATGATTGTTTTATATAAATTATCTAAATTATTTTCAATCTTAGAGAACGAGTGGTTTTCTTTAAATTTATTTTCCCTATTTGAATTAAAATTATACCAATGGGAAATATTTTATTCATTGAATATGGGGCTCATTTAAAATATTTTTGATGATGGGTGAATGTTTTCATCTATCCGTTTCTTTTTAAATGAAATAACCCATGTGTAAGGGTGGGGTTTAATGTTAAATTTTTTTTTATGTTACACCTAAGGGAGGACAAACTTTTTTATCTCTCCCTTAGTTCAACTATAATGACACATACCACTATATCATAGACATGAAATCTTTTCTTGGCCCATTATGATTTACCTTGTTGATCATCCCTTTATAGTATAGAGGTAAGAATTTTATCTCTGGTGCTAAAAGTGTTGAAATTGGTTATAAAAATAATGGCACTTGCAAAACAAATGTGAATTAACTATTAAATTGTTATGTTCTAATAGTTTTCTTCTCTATAGTACATATCCATTTTTTAATTACGGTTTACATTTTTTACTGGAATATAATTTTTTTTCTTGTAATATAATATATAGAAGCTGGATGTAACATACTAATAGGATTTCAACTTCATTTCAAAATAATCTGGAGAATTTTTTAGATTTTTAATTTGACAATGCTTCAGATGGGGGTTTTTTACAGTTTCCATGCTATAAATTTGTTAGAAGACCATGTTTAAGTTGTGAATAAGTTATCAACCATATAACTAAATTTATATTTCAAAAAAAACTATTATGTTTGGTATCACCATGGAGAGATGAGTTAATGTTCTACTAGTCATGATGAAAATTAAAGAAGTGACATGGCGAACTTGATATTTGATCAGTTTACATTTGTCCATCATCCTAAGAGAGACAGTATACTAGTGTAAGAAGACAGTGTTATCAATATACATGACGAAAATACTAAATATTATGATGAGAGAGTGAAACTTTTATTGTATGATTCCAGAACTCCAGTATATTAGGAATTTACTAAAATGACCAAGATGGAATTTTTAATGCTGTTATATTATGGGAAAATCATGTATGGAATTTCTAATACCACATTTTATTATATTCTTACATATATAAGGAATTTCTTCCTGATGGTACAGATGTTCCCTCAAATCATTAAAAGGCATGGAAGTTAAATAAGCAGCTTGGATTTGATGCTAATAAAGTCCATGCTTGTGTGAAAGGTTGTAGTTTACTTTGGGAGGAAATAGTTTACCGTAATGACTATAAATAATGTGGTACATATTGATTGAAGAAAAATTCATATAGAATACAATCTTGTGTGGCATAAAAAGTCATGTGGCACATTCCATTGAATCCTAGACTTCAAAATCTATTCATGTTTCTAGAAATCTTAGACAATATGTGATGGAATGATGCTAAGAAAATTAAAGGTAACTAGGAGTTGGTTCATCCTAAAGATGGATTACAATGGAGTAAATTTAATGCACAACATCCTGATTTTGCAGCTGAGGTAAGTAATGTCAAGTTAGTTCTACATTGTGATGGTTTTAATATGTTTGTTCATATGCTTACTTCTCATAGCACGTGGCCAGTTTTTATTCATGTTTATAATCTTCCACTGTGGATATGTATAAAAAACCTTTCAAATTCTTGAGTATACTAATATCTAGACCTTCTAATCCAATTAATGATATAGATGTCTGCTTGAATCCTTTAATAAGAGAGTTGAATCAAATTTTGTATTTGGGTGTGCAGACATTCGATGATGCTTCAAAGAATACGATTTAGATGCATATTTCCCTTCTATAGACCCTAAATGATTTCACTACGTATGCAATGATGTATGGGTGGAGCATGAAGGGAAAACTATCATTTCCGGTTAGTATGAAGAATACACGATCGAGAAGGCTTAAATATCGTTGTAGTTTCAGTTTCATGGGGCATCGACGATTCTTTTCAATGGATCATCAATATAGGACGAATCTTGGGAGGTTTGAAAATACTATTGAGACTAAACAACCACCTCATAATATGTCAGTAAGTGATGTTCTTAATAAATTTAAAGGTTTCAGTTTTTCATTTGGTAAAAAATTTATAACTTGGTAATGTAATTTCAAAAATTGTGTTATTCATTTTCTTGAAATCATTTTTACAATTAGTAATTAAAGGAAGCAAAATTGGTTCCTCTCATGAATTTCTGATAGATGTAAGTTGTATGCATGATTTCTAAAAACTATTTCAAAAAAATTTACATTTCATTCTTATTTATATTATTACAAATACTATAGAAGGTAAAAGGAAGCGACTATTTGATCCTAATGGATCGGGGCGTGCGCGTGCGTTGCCTTTGCTTCCATTAGTGAGTACTATAATTGTAATTTTTTTCTTCTAAATTACATATAATTTGGAATTAATATTATTTATCAGTTTTTTTGGGACATTTACTTCCACCATATTTGAATCCTAATTTGGTTAGAATGGGTATGAGTGGGGATGCTCCTAGACCTAGACGGAGCACCCGTCATACCCATTTCCACACTGACCCACCATCGGAAACCCCTTCCCCCACACCTTTCCATCCTCCTCTTGAGTCTTCGGGGATTTTTTTATCCATGCCTCCATCATAATCTCTGCTACAATCTTATTCGCATGCCATGTCTTTATCGCCTTTAGGGATTATCCCACCGATTCCTCTATCATCTCATTTTGCCTCTTCTTCACATACAATGACTACACCGCCTCTACATATGTTTCCACCTCTACTATATCCATATTTGATGATGTATCCCCCATCCTACTACCCATATGTTGTCATGTCTACACTGCCTCCAATTCCTACCATTCAGACATCATCTGATGAATCAGTTCTAATAGTTTCCACTCTAGTGCATGAAGGTCACCTAGAGCATGCACTAGAATAGACACTTCCTACAGAGGCAACTAAGTCGGGACAACCCGCAGATCTGTCACAATCTACTTAGAATCCTACAGATTGTTTTTTTATTATAATTTTTTCAAATTATATCACTTTATTTTTGTTGTGTTGTACTGTGACATAAGTCTTCTTTCCCCTATCTTTTTCTTATTCAGTGGGATCTTCAACTAGGAGAAGTGGGAGAACTCGGATGAAGGAAGGTTGTAATTTCTAGACATTGCTAATTGTTGATTACAATTGACAGAATCAGATGGTATGTCCAAATTCAACGTAGTGTAAAATTTTTATGGACACTTTGGCCAAGTATCACGATATCAATCTGATGGAACAAGTTTCATAGAGATGTATCAGTAAAGAGATCAAGGACAAAGAATGGGAGCAAATATGTGTAATAAAATTTTATAAATTCATATCTATATTATTGGTGTATTTAAATGAAATAACATGTTCATTTAAGATTTAGTTTATCTTTCCCGATAGAGAAGCTGGTAATCCTGTAAGGTTGATGGATATTGGGGAGTTCTGGTGCTCAAACAAGCATGAGTTATATGTTGGTTGGAAGATCAGGGTTGGTACTAATGTAGAGGGGGTATCCATATTCCCTGACTGTCCAAAAAAGTCAATATGAAAAATGATTTTGCATTGGAAGACTCTTAAGTTTAAGGAAATATCAATCTTTAATTTTTGGAATATAAAATTTAATTCTTATTACTTGTATTGTAATTTTTTTAAGATGTGTCAGATAAAAACAAAAGGAATCAGGATTCAATGACATATTTGCGCACATTGGGGTGCACTACAAGGATCGATCATGAAAAGCACTAGGTACTTTAACCGGGTATTGTGATTTTCTACAGGATGTTATGCTAGAAATATTATTGAATAGACATATCCAGATTTGTGAATTTCTCATATATGGTTCTAATATAGATTTTTTTCATTTCTCATTTGAAGCAAGCTATATTGGGCATCGAAAGTCATGTACCTCGTGCCAAATTATTTTTCTCTAGTATAAAGAAAAATGATGGAAGTGAGTAAATGTACAAACACAAGATAAAATTGTAAGGTTTTTTATTTAAATTTTAATTATTTATAAGAAATTTATAATTTAATATGTTTATAATTTCAATAGTCTGACTTGGAGTTACTTGATGGTAAGGAAGATGAAAACTTCAGGCCACATGGTCATTTAAGTTTGGTATTAGGTGAGGAGCACCTGGGGAGAGTATGATGTCAACCAAGGAAAAACATCATCCCATTTAGGTATTGGTCAACATCAGGGTCCTCTAAAGCCTCCCAGACCTCTGAGCTACAAATATATCATGCAGAATTAGCTAAGGAAAAGAAAATAGCTTTGGATGAGTGTGGAAGAAGTAAGTTGATGACTAGACATTTCATGAAAGTTGTGGCAATTTTGGGTCAGTTGCTTCCATCAGAGGTTGTTTCTACTTTTTAATTATATATCTAAACAATTAGATCTTTAAATGATGCATTGGGTGATTCCAATGAGGGTCGTATTGGTGATCAAGTTGGTGTTGACAGAGCTGTTGATGGTGAGGATGTTTCAGATGTTGATGTTGGTTATGAGGTTGTTGATGATGTTGCTGCTAATGATGATGATGATGGTGGTGGATATGGGTATGGACATGAAGATAGGTATTTTGGTGTTGGGTTTGATATTAATCCCCTCTATTTTTGGATTAGCAGGTAGACTTATATATGTACTTTAAGAACTTGATTTGTATTCTTGTATGGATGAGAATGGTTAATTTATTTTCTTCTGAAATGTTCTGAATAAATTTTCGCATGTATTTAAATAAAGCTAACATTAGAATCCTTAGTCGTGCATATGGGTAAGTGATGCCCTTACTACCATAGAATACTTAGCTCTAAATGATATCCCATATAGTGAAATTGGATTCCATTTATTATTACTTTATATTTCATAAATTATTGAATTGAAAAGTCTAAATTAATGAAGGTAAAAAAGGAATATATTCCTTAGTTTTTATTTATAAAATTTTTATTTTTTGAAATCTGAATTTGTTATATTGGTTGAACTGGTTGGTTTTTTTGACAACCTAAGTCCCTGAATGATATCTTACAAGTTAAAAAAAATTGGGTTTATAGGTAGCTTTGTAAGAAGGGTTTGGAATTTCAATAGATTCATACATCATTGGTTCATGATAATGGGAAAGTTACTGCATGAACTTCTCCACCCCTTGATATATCTATGTAGGGTAACATGTAATAAGGGAAAATCCAATAGTCATCCAAAACATCACCAAAGTAGGTATCTCAGGCATAAGGTCATCATGATATATCTAGATTTTTTTCTTGAGTAGTTAATGGATGATGATGAATATGATCCTTAGATGGTGAGGGGTGTTTTTCTAATATCTTATACCCTAATCTATGTTTTATTTGATATTATAGCTTCCTATTTTTTTATTTCTAAGAAACTAGTGACTCACTTGTGATTAAAGTGGAATTAACTCAAAGTATCATGTTTATATATTCACCTTTTGGTAAGTGGTTATAAAGTAAAATTGTTTCACTCAATTACTATTTGTAAAATATTTTTTTGACACCATTTAGACTTTTATACATTAGATATGAGCATATTCGATGCGCACCCCCCCCCCCTCCTCTATTGGTTGAGAATCCCCTCTGAGGTCGTGCATCCCCCCACCCAGGTCAAGCTTTCCCTCACCAGAGGTGAATCCCCCCTAGGTCGAGCATCCCCTTCTACGTTTTTCTGATTCAGCTATTCTTTGAGAGTGAGTCACTAATATTTTTATGGCATGGTTAATTGATCATTGTTTATTTTGGGTTAATATTTTTATGATTCATATTTTTCATTCTATTATTCATTTTGTTTAGTTTGATTCATTACTCTTTATTTAGTTTGAGCTTTCCCTCACCCAATAGTTTTTTTGGTGTGGTTTGAGTTTTTTTATACATTATTTAGTTTGATTCATTGTTTAGGTTGAGTTTTTTTACAAGGTTAATTTAATCAGCTATTCGTTTTATTGATTTATTATTTAGTTCGATCATCCCCTTCTATATTTTTTTGATATATTTTTCTGGCTATTGATTCATGGTTAATTGATTCATTGTTTACTTTGACTGTGAGTCGCTAATATTTTGTTGGTGTCCCCGTCTATTTTTTTCTTTCATGGTTAATATTTTTTTGGCATGGTTATTCTTTGACAGTGAGTCAGTAATATTTTTTGTTTTTCTAGAATTGTTAATTGAATGGGTGGGTGCAGGGGGTGGGGTGCAGGGGGTGGGGCTAGCTGCGGGGGGGAGGGCATGGGTGCAGGGGGTGGGGATGGGTTCCAGAGGAGGGGGATGGGTTTAGGGGGTGGAGTTGGGTGTAGGGGGTCTAGGTGCAGGGGGGAGGGGTGGGGATGGGTGCATGGGGGAGGGGGTTGGGTGCAGGGGGTGTGGCTGGGTGTAGGGGGTTGGGCGTAGGGGGCTGGGTGTAGGGGGAGAGGGGGGCTGGGTGAAGGGGGAGAGGGGTGCTAGTTGCAAGGGGTAGGGATGGGTGTAAGGGGGGGGGGAGGGGCTGGGTGCAGGGGGAGTGTTAGGTGCAGGGGTGGGTGTAGCGGGGAGGGGGTTGGGTGCAGGGGTTGGGGCTCGGTGCAGGGGCAAGGGGGCTGGGTGCAGGGGGTGGGGCTGGGTGCCAGGGGGATGGGTGCAGGGGGAGAGGGGGGTTGTGTGCAGGGGCTGGGTGCGGGGGGAGGGGGCTGTGTGTTGGGGGTGGGGTTGGGTGTTAGGGGTGGGGCTGGGTGTGTGGGGAGGGGGATGGGTGAAGGGTGTGGGGCTGGGAATAAGGGTGGAGCTGGGTTCCTATAAAGTTTTTTCCTTCAAATACCCACTAAATCTTCACAAGGCACTATATTTTGAAGATATTCTAGAAGTCATCATTCAGAAAATGTTTGATTTACAAGACATTGTTGGAAGGATGAGATATTTCCAAGGTATGGTTGATAAATTTTTCTAATACCATTTTTTAGTTCATCTAGAACACATCCTACAAATTTTATTTATCAAAATAATCCCTTTATCTTCGAAAGACGTCATTTATCAAAGCTGTTCTCCAAAGAATCATTGACGGATGGATGGATTCTCAATGCATCATTAGAACACTACTGAATTTCCAAGGTAAAATTGAAACATATTTGTAAAAACCTACAACATACATATTATAGGATAACTATTATATTGTGTTCTTGGTGCATTCTAGGAATCCAACTTAGAAATTCATTGATATTAAATTCTCCAATGTGAAATTTCTAAGGGTTTGATTATTGTTCTGAAAAGCATCGATAAAATTATATAATCAGAGCTATTACACTATGCTTTGAAGTCATATCCTACAATTATTATTTTTTTATGGTAATTTATGGTGACTTCTTATATTCATCTATATTTTTATATCATTTTGTTGGTGGATGTTAATTTCAGTGTGATTTTCTCAGGGGAATGTATTTTGATTCCAACTTATCATAGAATAATTTGATGAAGATGATGGGGAGTTTCTTTGGCTTTCATAGAAGATTTGTTAGATGGTTTAGTACATGTCTTTTGAAGTTATTTTTGTGTTACAATGATTCCTAGTGAGTTTTGATAAATTATTCCACTTTGGAAAAAATAAATAATTATTTATTTATCGTGTATGGCATCAGATAGGTGCTTATTTGGAAATAAAAACTTTGATGATGCATGAAGGGGGTTGAATGTGGATCAGTTAAGCTTAGTGGGGATGTAAACATCATTTTGGAGGTACATGATACCTTTAGAAAAAATCCATACATGATTTTATTCATGTTTTCCTTATGATTTCATGTTTCATACACGAGTGACTGAAATAGAAACGATAAGATAGACTTAGCATTCAATTATATTGACTAAAACATTTCCAGCCTAATTCAGAGAGCTTAATAGTCGATGAAAGTGATGCACTGTAATAGGGTTGAAGCATGTTCAGGTAACAAATTTGAAAATTTAATGCTTCTATATCTGGTTCTCTTTGTCTTTTAATGTTTTGTTATGGTTGGTATACTTTTCACATGATGGTTTTATTGTAGTAATTCTTTCATTATCCATTTTCCATGATAATACATATATATTTTAAGAGGAAGAGAGATTAAATATTTCAATTACTATACAATTATAACATTATATAAGCTTCCCTACCACCTTCCTCTAACCCATTTCACCACATTAAACTTCATCATGATGATTCATTAATCATGTTGTAGTCACCGATAACCTGCCATTAATTTTTCTAGAGAGGAGATGGTTATTCGTGTGTTTTGATGGTAATTTAAGTCGAGTTCTTCTATTCTTATCCATTTGTATGTCATTTAATTAATGGATTCTAATATTAGTGAGACTTTGGTAGGAAATGGGTATGATTTAAACTTATAATGGTGGAATTTCGCAAAGATGAGATGTCTTGGAAGGTTGATAACATGATGTTGGATGTTGTTTCAGTGAGACAATGATTCTTGGTGAGTTTTGATAAATTATTCCACTTTGGATATTACTGATATTGTTAACTGATTCGAAAACACTGATTCTCTATATTAATCATAGGATCATTTGATATAACATACTCTATATGGTTGAAATATTAGGATTCTTAGATATCAATTATATTTTTAGATTCTAGATACTACATGGAACATTAGAACATATTCTTTTTTTCATGCCTAAACAATTATAGTATCAAAGTATTAAACCACCAAATTTACTTTATTCCTAAATACATATAAAACTAGAAATCATTCAGTTGTACATCTACTAATAAGGTATTGGTCCCAAATACATAGTGACCAAGATAATCATCTTTTTTTTGTTACCTTGGAACAGAAGCCAATTCTGTTGAGTTTTAGTATAGGTAATGTTTCCCATCCTAGAAAGATGAGTTTTAAAATTGATAATTTTTTGTTAAAATATAAATACTACATGCATATTATCAAGGAGGAGTGGATCTGAGGGTGTGAAGGAATACTTTATAATCTTCCGGTTGGAGATATTGATTTATGGTCTTGGGGGATATAAACAATTAGATCCTTGACATTGAAATCCAATTTATTGAGATGATTGTGTGGGGATTATTGAATGGTTTTGCCTAAGTGATTTCATTTTTTGGAGAAACATGTTGATACATTGATCCAAATGAGTAATACTAGAAGTTCGATCAAGTGTGATTCTCCTACATGAGGGGGACTAGAATATTATATTCTTTCATCAAAAGGAATCTTACTATAAGGGACTAGAATACTATTTTATTTCATCAAAATTCATCTTCTAGGAGTTGAATTAATTTTATTCACAAGATATAGAGTTCAGAGTAGTAGTGGGTGGATTCTATAAATGATATTAAATGGTTGGTCACAGGATTTTGTGTCTCATTGTAAAAATTTAAATAGTTTATCATCTCGAGAGAAGTGGATGATTGTCTCCAACTGATGGTGTCTTTGAAGATGAACACTGAATTACTTAGTGATATTCATAAGTTTTAGGTTTTAAATGTTCAAAGTTTCATGAACCATTACAAGGTTCCCGGGGATGATGGTCTTCAATCAACGATATGATATTTAGATTATCTTTCTTTGAATAATCTCTATCAGTTTGTTTCACTTAGACAGTTGATGACAATATTTTTGAATAATGTTTTCTTTCATCAAAAGGAATCTCATTAGAGGGTGACTAGAATACTATTTTCTTTTATCAAAATTCATCTTCTGTGAGGTGAATGATTTTTATTCACATGATATAGAGTTTAGAGTAACAGTGGGTGGATTCTAGAAATGATATTAAATGGTCGTTCACTGGTTTTTTGACTCATTGTTCAAATTTTGACAGTTTATCATCTTTACAGAAGTGGATGAGTGTCTTTAACTGATGGTGTCTTGGAAGATGAACACAAAATTATTTAGTGTATGGGTGTAGATTCAATTATATTATATAACTCAGTGTTGTAGGAATTAATGTACATTCATTATTCAATACCTTCAATGAAATTACTCTAATGATGGTCTATGAACTAGATATTATGATTACAGTATCTGAACATTGAAATGTGGAGAGGAATTAAACTAGATAATATGATTAGAAAATAAGTGACATGAAAATTTAATAAGAAAAAAAGCAAGCCACTAACATCGCTGCCTTCTTCCATCATCACCACCAACACCCACATCTAATGGTAGTAGCATCACCAAATCCACCATCACCATTTTTTCAATCCAATGCTCTAGATCCCAAACAGAAGCACCTGCTTCTAAAGCTACCTTCCGATATCAATGGGAATCATGAAAATATGAACCCCACTTACCATGACCTACTGCATGAAGTTAGAAGCAACACCCTCACCAAGGAGAATTGTGTCATCCATTTGATCTGATCCCAAAATTTAAAAATCAAGTTTGAAGAAGACCAGTTGCCACCATGAGCTTGTAATGAAGCCTAAATCCACTACTCCATTTTCATTATCCACTGTTGAAATAGAGGTACTGCATCACACCTATAGAATAATCTGTACAGCATATCTTTTAAAGAAATCAGATTCCTCTGTCGTAGAATACAATGCAACTTATCTGAACCGGAGCGGTGTCATTGATCTGAGCACTCAGTTTAGGTTGAAGACCCACCAAACCACAACAATGAAGAGGGAGGTGAACATGCCAGATCTAGCCGCTGCTATGGATTCTCACTACCATTGTTGAATAGGCATCTTCCCTAAGCCGAGAGGAGTCGCGCCTACCAAATAAGAAAATACATAAAAAAAACTGACATCGACTGGTATGTAAGTAATTTTCCTTCTATTTTTCCAGCTGTTTCATTTTATTTATTCTATGTTTCTTATCCATAATTTATTGTGTGTTTCAAAGTGGTTTGAATAGAAATATTTCAAAGAACGACTCTCAACATAAGTGTCCTCTCTTTCCCTTGTGTATTCTCTCTGGAAATATTTGGGACATTTATAGATTTAGTAGATACTCCATTTATTTTTAAATTAGCATTATTTTTTGAATTATCACCTATGAATTTTTCATCCTCTATTAGACTTTATTTGGCTTCAATAAGAGAAATTCTTTTGGAGCATCATCATTAAGAATTTATTTAGGACTTTTCTGGTTAGAACTTTTTTCTTCATTGAACTCTTTAACCAAGTCTGATTATATTTTAACTGGTGAAAACAATACATTGTGGTTCCATTGTTTTTGAATTCTGGTTTTCATTTTGGTTTTCAAGAGAAAGGTGAAAACATGGTGGGAAACTACTTTTCTAGGAAAACCATCTATACCCACGGTTCTTTAAACTTTGGGTATATATGCGACTGTGAAACTATGTATACCTATAGTTTGTTTAATCTTAAGTAAGTGTACTTTGAAGAAAAAAATCTATAACCATGGTTTACTTAACTTTGGGTATATAATTTGTGCTTTTAAAATTTATACCCACAGTTCTGTAAACCGTGGGTATAGATGTATAACCACAGTTTACTAGAACCTTGGGTAATATGAAAATTCAGTGGGTTATACCCACAATTTCTACAAAACTACATGTATAGGGAAATCCTGACACATCGAGAGTGCACGGTTCATGAAACCATGGGTATAGACTATACCCACGGTTTCATTGGCAATACCAATGGTTTGAAACTATGGTTATAAGGAAATTTTCCAGTAGTGCATCATCACCTGATCGGACTCACATTGAAAAACAAATAACTTACTGAAATATAATAACTAATAATGAGTGGTTCAAATTATTTAATTTCTAGGATTTTTCATGAAGCAGGAGAGAAGTCATACATTCTCTCTCAAGGACTTGGAAGAAGAAACATTTCTAATCTCTAGTTTAAATGACCTCCTATTTATTAGCCTCAGGTTCCAATGGTCATATTTTCTCCAACGGTCATATTGAAACAGAAAACACAACATCATTTTGATTATTTTATAACTAACTTCACGACATTGTTTTGGTTAAAAATATATATATATATATATATATGTGAAAATTATAACATGAGTATGATTGGTATAAAACATTCATTTTGAAAAAAGAATGAAAACATGCATGTGATAAAAGTATAACATGAGTACGATTAATAACGATTGTCAGTACGAATAAAATGAAAAATACTGATATTTTGTAAAGTGATTATGATGCACATTGTGAGTATGATTGGTCAATGTCGGTACGATAATTAGAGTGGGTACGATGGTCTTAGTCAGTATGATAAATAGAGTAAGTTTGATGATCATAGTTAGTATGATAAACAGAGTGGTCGCAATAAAATAGTGAGTATGATGAATAGAATACAATGGATAGTGTGGGTAGAGTAAAATAGTGTGTATTATAAAATATAAATCATATTCAAATTAAATCCTTTATTTGATAAATGATAATAAATGGATTTTTGATTTCCAAAACAATAGTCATAAAGTAAAAATTGTATTTTTACTTAACATATCATGCACCAGTTCCTGGTTTAGCCAACCAAAATACATTGTTTTATATGTTTTTTCCTCTATGTATATGTGTTCCAGATCCACATCCACTTATAATATCCCTATAGGGAAGTATTTCTAGGAAACCAATATCTCTATCATTTACCAACATTCCAAGAAATTTTCTTATACTTTACTCATCTATAGACATATTCTTATACATTTATTTAGGGATATCACTAATTTTATATCAACCTATTTTCCAAAAGATAACTAAACCTTTCCTTTGATACCAATTATAGTGACCCAAGTCTTAAAATATATTGGTATTTCATCCTCTTTTATGAATATTCATTTTATGTTATATAAACACAAACCTGAGGATAGTAATAGTTTAGTGTATTCGGAATCATATAACAAAATAATATAATCTAGTGAAAGATATTCAATGTTTTACATAAAGATTATCCCATTTAGTATTCCTACTTAAAAATTTTCCTCATAACCTAGGGAAATGATACATATGAAAGGGCGCAATCAAATGATCAGTAAGGGTAAACAATGAAGATATGTAAGCATAAAATGATAATAAGGGTATGTGAACATATGTATAACATTTGAATATCATATCATTCATATAATATATCATACACATGATTCATGTCGTAAGGGTTAGCATATAATAATACAAGAATCATAAAGGAATCTAGACCATAAGACATGAGAGCATAACATATGAATAAGAAATAGAATTTTTTGAATAAACATAAAATTCTGAAATGATTTCTATTGTGGTTTAGGATCACTTTAAAGGATATCTTAGTGGAGAGTTTTGACTTCCAAACCATCTTATTAGTCAAGTTTCACATCCAAGACCATCTTAGTAGTCAATGTTCACTCCCAAGACCATATTAGTGAAAAAATTCCCTTACTGAGCTGAGTTCACTCCCTATTCCAACCATTCCTATCTCATGATATATAAAACATTACCCAATGTATTGGATATATATATAGGTCCCACTCTTCACAAATTTAAATCACACATACATGTTCCACAAGAAAATAAAAGTTCATTATATCATACCCCATAAAAAGAGATGGGTTTCGTAAACATCATATCATAACCCATGAAATGAAATGGGTATAATAAAAACATTATCATACCATAACCAATAGAAAAAATATATTTTTCATAATCATTTCATCATAGAATAACCCCTGAAAGGAACCGAGTATTATAGGCAGTTTATCAAGGCATAGCCCATGGAAGATAAACAGGTTTCATAAAAAACTTTTCATATTAAACATAAACTATTAAAAAAATTATCGACTTGTATAATATCCACATAAAACCATAAAAAATATCATATTATGTCATCTTAAATGATAAAGGATTTTGAAAAATCAATTAGATTATTTCTTAAAGAAAATAATCTTTATTTGAAAATCATTTTTTAAGAAATAAAACATGTTAAAATTAATTTTCATTGAAACCCACTTTGAAAAATCATTAAGTAACATTTAATATCATTTAAAACATCTCTTTCTAAAAATATCATTTCCTCCCTAAAAAATGGTTTTTAAATCAAAAAACATTTTGAAAATTTTTTTCTTTAAATTAACCTTGAAAATTTATAAAGGAATATTTGAAAAAAAAAATTAAACACCTTTTAAAACATAGAATATTTTTAAAATCATTTCCTTTGAAAATTAACTTAAAATATCATTTAGAAAATTTTTATAACATTTTTAGAAAACATAGTTTTTGAATAAAATTTATTTCCAACCAAATAGATAAATAAGGTCAAATTTTCTTAAAAACACTCTCCTAATTATATTAAGTTACAAAGATTAGGAAAATATTACCATTACTTGAATATATCAATAATAAAAATATGAGAATAAAATTCAAGATAATTAATGAGATATGGATCATATTATTTCATCAATGGAAGAAAACCCATAAACAATCCCGATATATAATGAGATTGTAGGAATAAAATACTACCACTTTGGTAACTTTGAATTATAATTACCATGAAATAATATCATTAAATGGATCTTAAAATATAATTAAAATAATTAGACTAATGATATAACATGTCAAAGTTGTATTATACACACCTCATGAAATAATATAGGTTCATAACATAACATGTGTCTCAAAGAAGGGAAATTAAGAAAAAAATATCTTCGTTTTTTGGTAACATTGAAACCATAACCCTATGAAATATATATCCTAAAATAGACATTTAAATACAAGTAATTTTAATTATAACAATCATAAATTTCATTTATGGTTAGTATACACACCACATAGAATAAAGAGGTCATGAATATAGTTTGTGTCTCCTGAAAGTAAAAATTGAGATTAAAATCCCTTACTACTTCAATAAATTTTGAATCGTAAAATAATAACATCACTTGAAACATTTAATGTCCTGAAATAAACTATATTAATGATATAAAATTTCATAGGTCCATATATAATCTGCACAAAATAAATGAGTGGTGAATAAGGAATAAGTCTCACAGAAATAAAAGTGAGACAAGAAATATCCTTACCATAAGTTTTGACTTCCTTCATAGACATTCACAACTATTTTATAATAAATATAAGTTTATTTTGAATATAAAACATAAATAATATCCTTATATATCAGACCATATATTATTTTATTATGACTTTATATTACCCATTTATTAACACTTCCATGTTAATGTTACATTTCAGGTAATAACCACTTTATTTTTTGTATATGTTTTGACTTGTTATTTTTATTCCTCTTAATTTGATCATGATTTACTAATTTTAATAATTTAAACTATGATATACATATCATATATATTCAGTATATATTTATTAATAATAATCTATAAATTTTATAAATAGGAAATTAAATACACCATTCATGGAAACGGTAGGTCATACATACGCACGAACGTTGTTTCCATTTTTTTGTCGTATAGAAATAAATAAAAGTAAATTATATATATATATATCTTATAATTATAGTAGAATTATTATTTCATATATAGAACATAATTATATTAAACTTGTCATTAACACATTCCACGTAATGCATGAAATAATCACATCGCTTCACGAGGTGGTAGTATGTCATACACACCAATGATGTTATCATATTACCACAAAATGGAGAGAATGAAGTTATGTGTTATATAGAAATTAAAGAAGATTAATAACATCATATATATCATATATATCATCTATAAACTATAAATTCATCATTATTTCCAACCATGAACGGTGGTAATGGAAAAAATGAAACACGTTGTTTCGTGAAGCGGTAGTCCTATGTATACATGAATAATGATTTAGAATCCCATTTTATGGATGTTTTAAATTTTTTTGGTCAAAACAATAACATAAAAACATATCAAGATATTTAATATACCATTTTTATTATATAAACATTATATAAATTCAATTTAAGTGGTTTCATCAAGAAATAACACCAAAATGTTAGTCGGTGAATGTTACATATTCTTCGGGTATCTCTTTTTGGTCTGCGTCAAAATAATTCATTGGTTGGATTTCAGAACAAAGTAATGATTAGAGGATGTTTTTATGTAATTTATTATTTTATCTTGGTATGGTTTTTTGATCCAAATGTCTTTAGAGTTTTCAATTAAAAGTGGGAGAGTTGGTGCCTTTTATAGTTGAGGGGGAGTTGTATTCTTTTAAATACTCAAAATTATTCACTATTAGGACGCCTCCCTTACCACATGTGACTCCAGAATTTAAGAATAATGTATTTAGGGTTTATTTGTTTGATAATAACTTCCACCATGAAAAAATAAGTTAATTTTTATATTGGTGTTTCTTAACTTCTATGTTTCCCTACTTTTACCATTTTGACTTTCATTAGGGTAGCTAATTTTCTAACCTATTTAATTTATCCCTTATAAATAAATTAAATTGAAAATTATATTAAAAATTTTACATATAAATTCTAAAATTTGATATCTAATTTATAAAATAAATAATCTCATATGTTTTGGAAATTAAATTTAATATAACTGCATGTAATGTGCAAAAACACTTCTGTTTCCCTAACTAATTTGACAAAGATTTTACCATTTAAGGTTAAATATGTTTTTATAAAAGATAAATCGTTCCCTGAATGTATATTATAAAAAATTTATTAACATTTAAGGATAGTTTTTCAAAATATAGGATTTTGAATAATTTTAAATCAATTAATAAAAATATCATTTATTATAAAATAACATTAATATCAATTTTGACATTACTTATTTAATTTGAATTTTAAAAATATCAAGAAAATAATTGTATTAGAATATATTATATTAAAACCTATTTAACAAGATATATTCATCTAGAAAATTTATTAAATATAACTTTTCATTAAATTTTCTTCACATTTAGTATTTTTAGTATAAATTATTTTAGTTAATTATTAACTAAATAATTTATACGTTGATGTTTCTTAAGAATTTTGAGTCATGATTTAATATATAAAATATTAAAATAATTTATCATGATATAAAAACTAATTTACCTTTAAAAATAAAATTTACAAGTGAACATATGATTTTTCCCCAATACCAAAGCATTATAAATGTTTAAGGAAAGGAAAGTTCTTTTTTTGTCTTTCTCTAAACATAACTTATTATATATGTCAAACTCATTGAATTGTATCCCAATATCTCATAAAAATTTATCTAAAGTTGTTAAGGTTTGAAATAATTCAGAAAAAGGGTTCTGGAAAGTTTTTAGGGAATTTTTTTATTATGTTTAATGTTTTGTCCCTTGGTAAACTCAGTTTTCTCTTAATAGTCGTGATTAGTTTTAATGATTTTCACTAATCAATTTGGTCATAAATTAAGTTAGAATTATTATACATTATAAATTATTATGATTCCAAATATGAAATCCATTTTTCAAAATTAAATTCACAAAATTGGAATGAATTAATTTAAAATTAATCTCGTGGATGGGATGAGAGAACTGGTTTTTAAAGTGAAAATGTTCAAATGTTTAAAATGTATTTATATCCAATTTCTATTTTAATTTGACTATAATTACCTAAATTTTATTTCTTGATTTTTAATTTAACTAATGAGACTATGAAACCAATTTAGAATATAATCTAACTATATAAATAAATTATAAAAAAAGTCAATTTTTAATTAAAACTCAGTATTTTTCACTATTCATCAAAAAATGAAACTTCTCAAATAAATACAAAAAATTCACCCAGATATAATTTTTAAATTAAAATTTAAATAATGAATATTGTATTTTAAAATAAATTTTCTAAAATTGGTAAATTTTAATTTTAAATTATGTGCGCCAAACATGATTAACCGGTCATTTAGAAAATATATTATTTTTCTTTAAAATGATTCTAATTTTATTTCTAGTTAATAGATAACTAAAAAATAGGTGAAAATGTATATATTTTAATAAGTTTGTTATTCCCTCTATCCTAATAGTTGGTCAAGAACCATTGTCTTAAATAATAATTTTAATATAATATTATAGTTCGGTAAAACTTGGTCTTGTGTATAACACATGCTATTAAAGAAACTCATTATTGGGTGTTGATGGTTCCAGATACAGAAAAATCATGTGGTGGTGGGAGAAATATTAATATTTATTTTAATAATAGTTTCTTGAATCCGAGATCTAAGATCATGCATATCAAATTTATAATTAATATATTTAATATCTGAAGAAATAAATACATGGGCTTAGGAACTTTATTCATTGATGATTACAAATCATAAAAAAAGACCCTTTAGGATTCCCTTCATTGAAATTTAAGGATCCAAGGATAAAATTCCTCTAGTGGTGATCCACATGTAATCTATTGATCTTCGAGCAACACTAATTGGTCACTGGGTGTTAGCGCGAGGAATCAAATTTCTTGTGTTTTTCATTCTTGATTGCTCATTCTTTGGTCTTGAGGAAATATATCTTAAACATATCATTCTTAAGAGGGACATATAAGGATGATTCAACAAAGAATTAATTGGTAACATTAATTCTCTATTGTCTATTTTTTGGATACACTACACAATAAACATATCCATCTATTTATAGAGTTAGGATTTAAGTTAGAATGTTATTTAAATACATACCGGTAATTCAATAACATTTATTACCTTTAATAAACCTCATTCCACATTGTAATAATTATATTATTATTATTATTCTTTGGTGCGTACCAACATGAAAAATAACAAATATTATTTAATGGTCTTGTTAGTTAAAATTTTTCACTGGACTCGGTCTTGGTCAGTTCAAACTCCTCTAAAATTTAATGAAAAATTGAAAACAAATTTTATTCACAAATTAATATTATATTAACAGTCTAGAAAAAAATATTTATTAAAATATTCAATAAATAAAATAAATACATTTTTCACAGGCTGAAGGATAAATATTTATTTAATTTATGTGATCAATATGACTTGAGTAAAATTATTCCTTGGACTTGCGAATAATATTTATTCAATTAATCAAACACAAATAAAATTTAATCAAAATCAACAAAAACACTTAGTCTATGACCCTCTTGGATTCTTAACCATTGTAATTAGTCAATCGTTCCTAAACTCCTTGATTACTATCTAGAAATGGGACGAGAAACCCAATAGAAAGAAATAAATTTCCCAATGTCAAAACCCACATGCAAACACTCACTATGTAATATAATATCTTTATCATAATATCTCATCAATTTGGTTGCATATCAATGTTTCCAACCTATATTCCCGATATGTATTTCTTTGGCTATCTGAAATAAACATTTCATTAAACCATGCCCATTTAATTTAATGTGATGGTTCTTTTTTTATCAAAGTTCCATGATATCATCTTTCATAACGATGGAAGGGATAAATCCATCTTTAACTTATTCATTAATGACATGTCACTCGTGGTGCACCCAATATATCCAAATTTTCTATGAACTTTCATCTTCATGGTTTACAAAATACGTCTAATTATAGGGGTTTTAACATGCAATAAAAATAATTTTAAAGTCTATGGTCTATCACACATGCTCATAGATATGAATACTTGATGAAACCAAAACATGTAGAATTCCTACACGTGGGTATGTTCTCATAATATCTCATATTAGTTATTGTTAAGTGAGAACTTCATGAGATGAATCCTTGTATGCTTACTAATACTCACACATGACATTATATGTACTATGTATCCCATTATTGAATGTTATCCAACCACATAACATTATTTAAGAATATATTCATATCACATCAAGGTTCTCATCATTGCGGGGAATTTCTATGACCATATCAATGTGACATATACTGCAAGACATTATTACATTATATTCATATAGAACAATAAAAATATATAAAAACTAGTTATATTAATTTTCAATAAATTGAATATACATGTAATAAAATTACAAATAGTTGGTCCTAGGACACTAACTCCAAAAAACTCCCACTTAGACTAGATTCAACTGCCTATGACCTTCATTCTACTAGAACTCACATGATATTCATGATTCTGCTGAGTCAAGGATTTAGTCAAGGGGTCCAACACATTTTCTTTCATGGAAATATTTCTAATTAAAAATTCACTTGTCTAAGAAAGATACCTCAAGAGATGATACTTTATAATTATGTGTGTTATCTGCAGATGTGACATTGGATTTTTTGCAAGAGCCACCACTACAATATTATCACAATAGAGTGTGATAGAATCTTTACTAATAAGTACCATGTCAGTCTCTTGGATGAATTTTCACATCCATACATTCACAAACCAACCCTATTTGACCCTAAACTGGTCACTTGATCTAGCCTGTGGCATGGCCTGAAGGGTGTTCCTGATCCCAACAGGCAAGCAACTAGGGTGGGGTATCAAAATTAAATAGGTGGGAATGATTTGTGCCATTAATGAAAGACAAATAAATAAATAAAAACTAAAAAATTAAAACCAAAACGTGCAGTGTCAATAAAATAAAACTAAAAATACATCCATGTGACCCTATGGGTCACCACCAACCTCAAACCAACATCGCAGTACAACAACTAAATCTGAGGAAAAAGTAGCACCTGAAGCTAAAAATAAACAAAACCATAGGCGTAATAATTAAAACTCAGTAAGCATTCCTGAAAAACATATTTCTATAAGTATTTCATTTAAATAAAATATCCATCAATTTCAAGTTTGAAATAAAATTTATAAAAATTTGTTTTCACCCATTTTCTTCTTAAAACAAATCACGGTCCATTTTTTTCAATTAAAAAAAGATTCCATTTTTAAGAAGCAGACATTGGAAATTTAAAGGAGGTTATTTTTGCACTAAAAATTTAGTACGGAGTTCTAAAAATTTTCAAAACCTTTTTCTTTAAATACTTGAAACCATTTTATCAATTTTAGTAAGAAGCTACACTATTCAAGGAAACAAGATCAATAAACATACAACACGAGAAATGTAAAAACACCACATAAGAGTAACGAACCAGCGCATGCATCTTAATCATATTCCGTAGATAAATAAGTACTGGAAAACATGGGAGAACCTAGTAGATATTGAATAATCTTGAATATACTATACATGTGACTCATCCTAAGGGAATTCACAACCTGATGACATCATAATTCTCATACACCCAATCATCACCCGACCTGGCCTGATTGTGGGTCCCAATCCCATAGAAATAATAACAAAATATCCCTCTGAAATGGGCAGATATCCAGTTTGTAATTAAATCTAAAATGGAAATCATTTAAATAAAACTCTATCTTTATGCAATTTTCCCATGTTTAGACAAAAGTGGTTTGATCCAATAATTCCAAACAAGCATTCCATCACATATACATGCATCACACACAATATTCACCCCCCTAGTCACTTCAAGGAACAAGTCCCTCACCTTTCAACTTTTTGATCATAAGGGAGTCCTAAATGGCAGACCTCCCACAACATAATACAGAACCAAGGAAATAGGACCCTCCACTGTGAGTTTTTAAGATTACTAGTTTTACAAAAATACCAATCAGGCCTCACATGATTTCCACATGCTAAACTATTTCTTAAAGAATCACACACAAACACCACATTGAAAACAAGAAACACACTTAGAAACAAATTTAAGAAACCCAAATCACAATTTTTTATCCAAAATACATTTATAAAGGCTAAAGGGGGATTTAATCAAACACTTATTATACACATTAAATAAAACAATTTCTTACAATCAAACACAACGAGGAATTAACTTTATTTCGAATCAGAAATTTATTCTAAAAAAACATATACCACTAGATAGCATTTAATAAGGGTGTGAAAAGAAGTAAATAAATAATTATTTAATTTAAAGTCTAATGCATAGGGAAAATAACTTCAGACATTCCATTTTTTCAATGATGACCACTCGAACCGACCCTTTTCACTAACTCGCACGTGCATTTATACACACACACACACACATATATATATATATATATAAATACCCCTATATGTATTACACAATTCCCCACACCATGATAGAATATGTACAAAGAGGTAAAATATATATATTTATATATTTATAAGCCTTACCCTATGCATGCACATGTAGGCACTCTCCAAACCTGCAGTCCAAAATCACCATAGCAAGGTCCAATGCACTCTGTAAACATTACCGACAACTAAATATTTAAGAAATCCCAAAAATAATATTATTTAAAAATAAAGGAACAAACATTATTTTAGAACCAATATATTTTTCATGAAATAAAGGTATAAAGAAACCCCATTTTAAATTGATCAGTGGAAAAAGGGCCTTTAAGTTTTTCACACCCCCAATGCATTTACCAAAAAAAATTCAAACACAATTTTTCCAAACAATGTGAAATGTCCTTTTCACTAAGAATTTCCAAATGGGAATAGCCTTCTTATATTTCCTTTTTATATCACTTTTAGAAACCACACAAGGAACCTACCATATTTAGAAAATAAATATTTTTTTATGAAAAAAATAATTTAAGAAAACACCATTTTGGAAACCCTATTTTCATTTGAGTTCACATCCTTGTGTTCACCAAGTGCATCCATGGATGTGACAACATCCAATAGCACACCTTACACCCATGAAACCTTTATAAATCACCTCTGGAAACACAACTCTCCCTTTAACCCTTACCCAACCAATTCTCTTAATTTAAAATTCAAGAAGATTTTATAAACCAAAATTTCTCTCCCAAACAAGTTTCAAACCATGCCTAAAAATCACTATTTTCAACAAGAAAATACCAAGTCATAATTGAATAAATTTCTGAAAATGTTTCAAAGGAAAAACATCACCCAACCATTTCAATTTTACCCATAAAGCTCTAGAATACCTTTATTAAACACAGTTAGTATAATAAAACATAGGCATAATAAGAGTTTCACTTTGAAAGCTATATTTATCAAATCAAATCATCAAAAAAACACCACAATAATTCAACCAAGGGTGTTAAAAGGATTTTAATTATGTTTTAAAAATTAATTAATAACACATAAGCATAATATGGATTGAATTAGAAATAAAATACATGGAAACACCTACCAGTTGAGTGTCAATGAGATGGGACTATCGATGAATGAAGAATACGCTCCAAAAAAGGATTTACACACCCTAACACCCAAGAAAAATGACCCACATATGAATCCTAGATTTAGGGTTCAGCCAAATGAGAAACCCCACATGAAAACCCATATAAATTGAGGGATAAGGTGAGAAATACTTACCTGAGGGACTCGCACACCATGATGGAAGGAGAAGAGGCCATCGGAGGAAAGGGAGGAGCGGAGGTAGAGGCCCTCAGTCAGTGGGGGTGTCACATTAGAGATAGGGGTGGTGTGAGGAGTATGCGTGGTGTAAGGGGGTGGCATAAGGAGGAGGTCTTGACAAAGAGTGGGGAATGAGGGTGCCGGAGGTAGGGGTGGCACCATAAGGTTGCGTAGGGAGGAGGAAGGGGCCGTCGACGGTTCACACTGAATAGAGGAAGGGTAGGGTGGAGGGAGAGGTCATTCAAGAGGGGTGAGGGTAGGGGATTATTATTTTCAAAAAATATAAAAATAATAATAATTATAATAATAATATTGATACTAAAAATAATCATAATTATAATCATGTCATTGATAATAATATATACAATAATATCAATACCCAATTTAATAATAATAATAATAATAATAAATTTCTCAATAATAATAATACTCGTTTCTCTTTTTAAAAATAATAATAACAATAAAATCATTATTATTATTAAAACATTACTTAAATTTTATTTTCATAAAATTTTTATTTATTTTAAATATTGGGAAAATTCATGGTTACTTGGGTCGATTTCATAGTTACTTTTAACCGTGTTGTGCCCATGCACCATCCCAAAACCCACCAAAATTACCAAACTTTTAAAAAATTCAACCAACACTCAACCCAAACCTTGAAAATAATTTTCAATGCTAGGAAATAATAAAATAAATAATTTAAAGGTCAAGGTGTGATAATTACCCCCACCATAAAAACATTCTACCCCTATAAAGTCACCAAGTTGAAAGTTAGTCAAAAATTGATTCAATGCCCAAACATAACTAGAGGAAACAAGGAATTATGGGGGATCTATTTATTCACCAAGTCACACACGACCGATCAAGAAAAAAACACAACCCAAGAAAAGGGGATAACACGATGGGGTTCTCCCCACCATAAAGATCTACTAGCATGGAAACTTTAAAATCCAAAAACACCACCCCTGGGAGGGGGGCAGTGTGGGAAGTCCAAACACGAACTAACTGAAATTCCCCACACAACCAACCAACACCACTGAGATATAATTGGAAAACATGCTTCAAAAAACCCCAAAAATCAAGATCGGGAAAAATATCTCAACATCTCCCATGCTAAGCAAACAAAATCCTCATTACACCCGGAGACTAGGGAAGTTACAGCATGAACAACTCCAACTAAACAACATAACACTACCACTAGAACTAGGAACTTCTTTATACAAGCTGAATCCCCTGCACTAGAAGAAAACCCACAAAAATAAATTCATACCAAATGAAAAACTAGAAATGCCATCCATCCACCTCACAAAACCCAACCATCTCTAGATGATCACTGACAAAACGGGATCCAACCCACACAAGTGTTAAACTCAATCAAAGAAAAACTAATGATTCAAAAATCCACATTCAGTTGTGGATTAGAATATAACATTCCCATCACAATCTCCTAGGAAAACGAGGAACTTATGATCAAAAAACTTAAACAGTAGAAAAAAAAGAACGATATGACTTTAAATGTTCCAATCCTTACATGAAATAGAATACTATATCGTAGTTTCAAACCCCTAGCAACTTCAAAATGGGTGTGAGCTTCACCGTGATACCTATGGATGGGGCTCTGATGGCTGAAGCATATCATTCCTCACTGTCAGTCACAATCATCCCTCAGTCAAAACTCCTTCTTCAAGCAATGCTTCTTATAGAACTTTTCCAGATGTCCCAGATAGCTGAAATGATGGAATGTCTTTAGAGGGATGTGACAAGATTTCTTTGAATACCCCATCTGGCCACACTGGTGGCACAAAACCGATTGGGTTGGAGAACTAGAACCCAATACCAATGAGGATGACTCCTTAGGAACAAGTTCCACTGGAATGCGCTTCTTTCTAGATGGGGAACCTTCACGAGAAACTTCATACTCTATATTTCCAATCGCCTGCACTCTGGGGACCAACATAGGTAGGAATGCTTCATCCACCAACTTCTCAAAAAAAAGGTCCTTAGAAGAGATAACCCACTCCTTGATCTCTAGAAAAATACCCCCATGAAAAAAAAGAGAAGTATCCATCAGATCATGTGACACCAACTCTAGAGAAAAGGAAGCCAACTCCTTGAAACGGTCAATGTAGGCCTTTTTCATCCATTTCCCTTTTTAAATACACATGAGATCATCCATTTTCTTCATCTTCACCTCCTCATGTAAGAACCATCAAATGAAGACAGACTTAAAAACTTCCCACATCATCCTAACTTGCAATATGGTGGGGCAAACATCTCTCATTCATCCAAATCTAAACCTTCAAACATACTCAATATAGATTTCACTCTGATAGCACCGAGAGTTCCCAATTCCCTGAATACACTCTTGAACTCTTCAAGCCACTCCGCTGCCTCTAACAGACCTTGATCACTATGAATGATATGAAACATTTTAGGAGAACCAAAAAACTAGGCATGAATCATCAGAAACTTTGGGGACCTTTATGGGATGCACTTTCCGAAAACACCAAAACATGAAACAAAAACTGATATAAAAAAAGTGAAATTGAAAAGGACACCATAAGTTGAAATAATGGTCTCACATGGAAGACAATTACAAACATAATGAAAAAAATTACATTCAAAAGCCACCAATTTCATTTAAAATTCAAAACCACCTTCTTACAGGGCCATTTTCCAAATACCAACAACCCTATTTTAAAAACAAATTCAATTTAAAGATATCATTTCCTTTTAAAAATTAATTTTGGAAAAGCATGGCCAAGACTTATATTTCAAACACCCACCTTTATCACCCAATGAAAAATTGCACATGATTTCAGCCATTTCCCCCTATGTGTTCCAACATGAACCTTCCACTCACATACCCTCACATGTGAGAAAATCTATAAAGAGTATCGAGGATCACATCCAATCCATTTTCTAAGTGAATCCATACATTTTTAAAATTCTCAAACAAGAACAGTTTCAATTTTCAAACTCATTTTACCAATGTAAATCCCTTTAAAAGGAAGCATTTTCATTTCAAAAAACATTTTAATTTTCAAAAACATACTTACACCAGCCAAAACCAAAGAGAACTGAAACGCGTGGCCAATTGTCGCCTATCGACCGGTCAAAGTTCTGGTGCTCTGCTAATGTGTATAGCAGCACTCGGGTCGAATCCTCGGTGATGATACTTTGAAATAGTTGTTCATTTTTAGTTGATTGTATTTTGATTAGGGGGTTTATTTGCATAGTATAATTGAAATGATTTATTGACTATAATTTATTTAACAAATTGATAAATATTGGGGTGACTTCATTATTAGGGAGTTAAGCTTGTGATATCCTTGAGCTTTGCTTTATATTGCATTTAAATTAACACCCACTTCACAAGTTGACATCGATTAGAATTCCTAAGTGTTTAAGCTTTAATCCAAGCCTTAACTTAACTTAGGTTTCTAATCATTACCATTACTTGTTTATGCTAGTGTATTTTTGGTTCCAATAATCCATGAAAACCACATGCTAAACAAAATATTTCATTAATTCATGACAAATTAAGTCCAACATACACAATGTTAAATTAACGAATACTCATCGAGCAAATACTCTCAATCACTTAACATACCTAAATTATAACTCACCCCAATGAGATATTTACCCAACCATTTGGGTGTTTAATATTCTAGTTATAATAATTATGATGATAAATTAATAATAGAAGAAAAATAAAGGGATTATAAAAGAGTGGTATGTCGACACACACACACGAATGATGATGATAATTAAAAACGGATTTTTGATTGAATGAGGAAGAAAAAGAATGGAAAGAAATTTAACTGAATTTAAACTATTTTAAGAACATTAATATTAAAATACAGAAGTTGGAGGAGAATAAGAGATATTGAAGAAGAAACTTGCATTAAAACAGAATTACAAAAGAAAGGACTTACAAAATTACAAAAACAAAGAACAAAAAAGTAAGTGAAAACAAAGAGAGGAGGAAAGGTCTCTCAAGTGAAAACTTGAGTATGGCAGGTCCTCCCAAGCCTTTGGAAAAGCTTTGGTCGTTCCAATATGATCTCCTCTCTTCTTAAATGCCAACCCCTCTCAAGGAGAGAAGGGGAGAGTATTTATATCCCAAGGAGTGGACTGTTTGCATTCCCAATCTGTCCCTCCACTTGAATCGCCAATTTGGCTATTCCGGAAGCCGAATATTCAAATATATCCTTCTTAAAAGTTGTATACAATAATTCTGGTCGACTACTATCAAAATTTGGAGTCATTGGGACTAAAGAATCAAACGTTATGGCCGGTTGAGTAAACAACGTTAAACTGTCCATTTCAATCCAGTCTTTCTGAATTCCATAATGTGAAATGGTTTTTGAATATGAAGATGCCTTAAAATCTGAATGGTTTCTTCAACAAAGTCGGCCTTCTATATCTCCTCTTTCACACAGAAAAATCGAAGCTCGATTTGACGCTTATATCATGTGATATGTCATGCATACTATACTGATTTTAATTCTCAGCCAGAATGGTGGGCTGGACTTCAAAGATTTATTTGGGCCCCTTGTACTTGGATTTGGGCCTTGAAATTTTTATCCAAGATGACATGTAGTGTCTCCCGAATTATGGTGGAGAGTTAATGTTTTTGAACTTCTGTATTGAGCCCAGTAAATCAATCTTCAAGGCTGGTCCAGTTTGTTCACAGATTCTTTGGTCTTGTTTGTGACGACCATATGGCCCTTCAAATGGCAGAATTGGATCATGGTACCTTCTAATGAAATGTTGTATATTGAAAGGAGAATCCAGAAAAACAAGAACCACACAATTTGGATCAGTATAGTGACAGTTATTATTAAAACATTAAACTGAATCAATTGGACTACTTCTAAAAATGCTCAAAAATTATACATAATATTAATACATTAATATTTCACAAAAATTATGCACATTTCATATAAAATCAGTAAAGGGGGAATATAATAAGTCATGAAAATATTAATAACATCAACTCCCCCACACTTAGATTTTTGCATGTCCTCATGTGCAATAAATATAAAAACATGACAAAATCATTTTTACTCACCAACAGAAATTAAAATTTTGTTTTCTCCAATCAGAGGAGGTTTAGACTATTTCACTCATCCATTTTTAATTCCACCACAAGTTGTTACAGAAACAATGTTCCAAAACTAATTCATTTTTTCATGCTCAAATTTAGAAATGGAAAATGTGGACACTCAAAACTCACACCTCTCAAGATGATAAAATTGATTTGTGGAGGTTCACTCTTTCACCAACCAAAAGTGGAAATCATAGAGTTTGAAAAGAGATCTCAGCTTAAAATCCCTATACAAAGTGAACAATAATCAAGAGGTCTTTTTAAGGGGTTTTTCTGCGGCTATGGGATGGTAGGAATATAATGTCCAAGAGAGCGAAGAAGAGGGTTAAAATACCAACATAGAAAAAACAATGCACATTTTTTTGAAATAAAACATGGAAGGAAATGAAAACACATATTTACAAGAGAATGATTGTGTGAAGAAAGACACAATAGAGGAATAAAATATGAAGGTAATGAGATGATGGCATATTTACAAGACACAAAACTTCTCCCAATCATATGATAACACACCAGAAAGTAAGGAAATGATACCAAAAAAATGAAATCCATTCCCCCCCACACTTAAATTTCAAAAACTTATGTAATGAAAATCCATGTTGATATTAGGTGGGATAATGCATTGGGTTTGTAATGTGGATATCAAAGAAAAGGTTTTCATAGGCTTGAAGGGGCTTTCAAAAGGAGGATTAATGTTAGGGTGATGAGAGGCTATTTGGCTATTGTGATTCTCATGTGATTCAGAAAATGCCTCTATCATATTAATGCACACTAAGGCAGGAAATTCAGCTCGAAGGTCCACAAACTCAAGACTCACAAATGGGGGTGAAAACACACATTTTGAAAAGATGGCCATAGGTGGCCTTGGCATGAAAGTAGTTGTTTGTTCTCATGGTTTGGGAAAATCATTTTCCAAATCAAATATTGAGCATTCAAAATTTGTTAATTTTGACACAAAATTCTTTATCCAATGTCATGATGGAAATACAAAATTTTGAGATGAAAACATGTCTATTAACTCCCCAAAATGGTTGGACAAAATTTCAAAACTCGATGGTGAGTAAGCATGACTCTTTTTTTGTAATTTTTTTAAGTAATTGGGTTTTTTGGGTTTCTTTTTTAGTTTTTAAGGTTTTTTTAAAATACAAACCCACACAAGAAAGAGAAAAATAAAGGGTTTGATGAATAAAGTGGTAAAAAAATGAAAGAGAGAGTAAGAAGAAGAAAGAGGTAGAGAGAGGAAGAGATAGAGAGAGTTAAAGGGAAAGAGGTGCCCCCTGGTTTGGATTTTGTGGGTTTCCATCTCCATCCAATGGTGGGTCTACTGTGGAGCCAATGGAAGTAGATGATGATCCAGGATTGTGTGTCCACCCATAGTGATGCTTCAACCGATGTCCACTTACCGTAAATTTCATTTTGGAGGAGGGTTCTTGGACTTGTACTACACCAAATGGGTAAACATTAGTAATAACAAAAGGACCTTCCCAACGAGAATTAAGCTTACCTGGGTGAAGCCGAAATCGAGAATTGAAGAGCATTACCTTTTCACCTTCATGAAATACCTTTCTCAGGATGTGTTTGTCATTGAGTACCTTAGCCTTCTCTTTGTACATATTGGAATTCTCATATGATTCAAGTCGAATCTCCTCCAGTTCATCCAATTGCAACAATCTTTCTTCACCATATTTTTCAAGATCAAAATTACATGTTTTCACTGCCCAAAATTACATATGTGGTATTTCAACTGGTAAGTGACATGCTTTACCAAAAATAAGCCGAAAAGGAGACATCCCAATGGGTGTTTTATAGGCAGTTTGATAATCCCAAAGGGCTTCACCAAGTCTCTCAGGCCAATCTTTTTTGGTAGGTTTTACAATTCTATCAAGTACCCTTTTCACTTCTCTATTAGAGAGTTCAGACATGCCATTTGTTTAGGGGTGATATGCAGTTGAAGTTTTATGTACGACACCATTCTTTTTCAGAAGAGATTCCATGGTTCTATTACAAAAATGGGTTCCTAAGTCACTGATCAAGGCACATGGTGTGCCAAATCTTTGAAAGATGTGGGTCTTTAGGAACTCACTAACAGTATGAGCATCATCCTTCCTAGTGGGTTTGACCTCAACCCACCTTGAAACATAGTCGACCACAAGAAGAATTTATGAGAATCCATTGGAAGGGGGAAATAGTCCCATGAAATCAATACTCCAAACATCGAAGATTTCATAAAGTATTAAGGGATTTTGGGGCATTTCATTTCTTTTGGAGATTATGCGAAACTTTTGGCATGTGGGACATGATTGACAGAACTCATGTGAGTCCTTGAAGAGGGAAGGCCAGAAGAATCCAGAGTCTAGGACCTTTCAGGAGGTCCTTTGTGGTCCAAAGTGGCCACCACCAGGCATTGAGTGACATAATTCTAAGATGGAAGAATATTCATCTTCATCAACACATCTCCTAATTACCATGTCTGCCCCAGTTTTCCAAAGTTTATTTTCTTCCCAAAAATATTATTTTGAATCACTTTTCAACTTCATTTTTTGTTCTTTTGAAAAAATTTCAGGAAAACACCAGAAACCAAGTAATTTACAATTGGGGCATACCATGGTAGTTTTGGAGTGAGAGGTGAAAGGTGCTCATTTGGAAATTTAGGATCAATGATTTCAGTATGAGGAGAATTAGGAATTATACTCAAGTGATCAGCCACAGGGTTTTATTTTCCAGGTCTATCTTTGATTTCATGTTCAAAATCTTGGAGCATTAGGATCCATCTTATTAGCATTGCTTTGGAATCACTTTTCTTGAGTAAGAACTTGATAGCAGAATGGTATGTAAAGATGATGATTTTGGCACCTAAGAGATAGGGCCGAAATTTATCTAAGGCATAAACCACAGCTAAAAGTTCCTTTTCAGTCACAGTGTAGTGAGATTGAGTTTCATCCAATATTTTTGAGGCATAATAGATGACATGAGGAATTTTTTCTCTTCTTTGACCAAGAACAGCCCCAACAGCTCTATCAGAAGCATCACACATCAATTCAAAGGGTAAGGACCAATCTGGGGATTGGATTATTGGGGCAGATGTAAGAGCAGTTTTGAGTTCAATGAAGGCTCTCTTGCAAACCTCATCAAAATAGAAGGTGACATCATTCTGGAGCAACCGAGTGAGTGGGAGGGAAATCCTATTGAAGTTATAGATGAATCTCTGATAGAAACTGGCATGACCGAGGAATGAATGGATGTCTCGAACAGAAGTGGGTGGAGGAAGTGATTGGATCACTTCAATTTTGGCAGGATCAACTTCAATACCATCTTTTGAAACTATGTGCCTTAGAACAATCCCATTTGAAACCATGAAGTTACATTTTTCAAAATTTTACACAAGTTTTCACTTGAAACACTTTTGGAGGACAAGAGAGAGTGAATTCAAACAAGATTCAAATGACTCACCATAAATGGTGAAGTCATCCATGAAGACTTCCATGCAGTGTTCAATGAATTCGGAGAAGATACTCATCATACACCTCTGGAATGTTGCAGGATCATTACAAAGGCCAAAAGGCATTCTTCTATATGCATATGTTCCAAAGGGGCATGTGAAAGTAGTCTTTTCTTGGTCCTGAGGTGCGATTGGGATTTAGAAGTAGCCGGTGTATCCATCAAGAAAGCAATAGTGTGACTTTCCGGCCAATCTTTCTAGCATTTGATCAAGGAATGGAAGAGGGTAGTGATCTTTTCGGGTTTCAACATTCAATTTCCAATAGTCGATGCACACACGCCATTTGTTCTTCACTCGAGTTGTGACTACCACTCCATGTTCAATTGTGGCAACAGTTATCCCACCCTTCTTAGGTACAACTTGAATTGGACTAAACCATTCACTATAAGAAATTGGGTAGATAATACCAGCTTGAAGAAGCTTGGTGATCTCTTCCCTAACTACCTCAAGGATGAGTGGATTGAGTCTTCTTTGTGGTCATCTAATTGGTTTGGATGATTCCTCAAAATGGATGTGATGCATGCAAAGGGCAGGGTTGATTCCCAGTATGTCATCTAGGGTCTAACCTTAGGCTTTTTTGTTTTCCTCTAACACTTGGACAAGTTTGGACTCCTCAGATTCAGTAAGTGTGGCAGAGATAATGACAGGATATGAGTGATCATGGAAGAGGAATGCATATTTCAGGTGTGCAGGAATAGGTTTCAGATCAATCTGATCTTTCACTTTTGGGATAGACAACTCAGAAATGGAGGAAGGTACTTCAGTTTCTTCAGATTCATTTTTCTCAATGTTGTCCAAGGTGGAGCAGTAGAGATCAGAGTTGATGTGGGATTCAAGAGAGTTTTCAAGTTCCTCTAGATTGATGGAGTCTATGAATGAGAGGTCCACATCAACTTCACCATTTATGAATTTGTTAATCATGGTGCAGATTTCACAAGATCCTTTATCATTAGAACATGAAGAACATGGTGGATTGGGGTTCGATTGACTCTTAGATGTGTCCTCAGAAGCATGGATTGAGAATGCAGAGTGATCCTCAGATGGGTATCGCATGGCTTGGAAAATGCTGAACTTGACCAGTTGGTCACCGAATTCCATGGATAAGATGCCTGAATTGACATCAATCTTGGTTCTCGCAGTCATGAGGAATGGTCTTCCTAGAATTAGGGGAGATCGAGAAAATTTCGTCTCACCTTCCATGTCAAGGACATAGAAATCAAGAGGGAAGATAAGATCATTGACTCGGACAAGGACATCCTCAATTATTCCCTCAGGACACGTTGTGCTTCGATTGGCTAACTGAATGACAACACCCGTTGGGGGCAAGGGACCTAGACCAAGGTTGTAGAATATGGATTTGGGCATGACATTAGTTGAGACTCCTAGGTCTATGAGTTCATCATCAAAGTTGGAACTTCCAATTTGGTATGGGACTGTAAAGGTCCCTGGATCTTTGCACTTTATGGGAATAGACTGCTGGGTGGAAACATTTTCAAAGGTATTAAGTTGCCTCTTGTGGGTACACAACTCCTTGAGAAACTTGGCATACTTAGGAATTTTTTGTATGGAATCTAAGAGGGGAATGTTGACTTCAACACGTCTAAACATGTCGAGCATTTTAGGATTAGGTTCAAAGGACTTCCTTGGTTTAGAGACAGCTTGAGGAAAAGGAATTGGGTTCCTAAGTGGAATAGAAGGAGGTGATGGAATGGATTCAGATTCCTTTTCAATTTTCTTTTTCTTTTCATTTTCTAGGTCAACATTCAATGGAGGGTTTGAGGATTTATCTTGAGGCATAGAAAGTTTCTTTCCTGATCTAAGTGCAATTGCACTTACATTACCCTTGGGGTTTGGTAATGGTTGAGTTGGGAGTTGGGAAGAATTTGATTGTTGTTGCTGGCTCAGGTGGGATGCAAGTTGACCTATTTGAGTTTCAATGTTTTTAAGGCTAGAACGGGTGAAAGAGGCAAGATCTTCCACTACACTTTCCAATGGTTTCTTGGAAGAAGAGGCTTGTCCCGGATTGGGATTACTTTGATTTTGGTTCTTGGGAAAGCGATTGTATTGGGTTGGGAATTGGGAAGGCTCATTCGGATAGTGGAATCCAGGAGGAGGATTGTTTCTTTGAGGTTGAGGAATAAAAGGATAAGGTTTATGGAAGTTACCACCACCTTGACCATATTGGAATTGGTTTGGGTTTTGAGGAGGGAATTGAGGGGGGTGAGATATGGGATTACCATACCTAAGGCCTTGGTTATAGGAAGAAGATAAAGGCTCAGAGTGAGGTTGGTTGAAGTTTCTAACAAACTGACCTGATTGTTGAGGGTTGGGGTTCCGCTGAGCAGATGCTGCATTGAGCTCCATTGGTCTGGATGAATCAGATTGATCCTCTCGAAGTTATGGACATGTGTCTGTTGGATGAGCTGGGGAGCTACAGATTCCACAATTCTTGATAAGTCCATGGAATAGTAACTATGGAGAAGATGAGGTTGGGGCTTTGGTAGCCACTTCTAGTTGACGCACAAGACCTGTAAGTTCACTCATCCACTTAGTCATCTTGTTAGGTTCTATGGATTGATTATCTTGGGCTTGTTTGACTTGAGAATGTGCTCGAGTATGGAATTGTTGTGTATTTGCAGCCATGTTACTTATGAGATCTCTTGCAGCTGCGGGAGTTTTATCAACCATAGCACCGCCACTTGCGGCATCAATGAGAGTTCTCTCCATAGCCAATAACCCCTCATAGAAGTATTGGATCGAGATTTGGTCAGGGATTTGATGATGTTGGCAGGTTGCATCAATATTTTTGAACCTCTCCCAGTACTCATGGAGTGATTCATTTGGGAATTGACGGATACCACTTATTTCCTTTCAGATGGAAGCGGTACGAGAAGCAGGAAAGAATTTTTCTAGAAAGAGACGCTTCATGTCATTCCATGTAGTTATGGAACCAGGAGGGAGGTAGTAGAGCCATGACTTGGAAGAGTCATCTAGGGAGAAAGGGAATGCTCGGAGTTTGATTTGTTCTTCAGAAACCCCTTGAGGCTTCATGGTAGAGCACACCACCTGGAACTCTTTGAGATGTAGATGCGGATCCTCACCGGCTAGCCCATGGAAATGAGGTAGAAGATGAATCAAACCTGATTTGAGTTCGAAGTCAGCCTATATGTTTGGATATTTAATACAAAGGGGTTGGTAATTCATATCAGGGGAAGAAATTTCTTTCAATGTTTGTTCCTTAGGATTGTCCATATCGAATTCAATTGGTAGGGAAATGATTGGTTCTTGGGTGATTTGGTTATCCCTAATGGTCCTCCTATGTTGACGAAGATTTCTATCAATTTTAGGGTCAAACAAATCCGAGGGATTGTTTGGGAGGCTACGGGGCATTCAGAGAGATTTAATAAGGATGAAGAAGTGGGGTTTTCCGTTTTATGTTTTCAGTTTATGATTTTTAAGAGGAAGATGGGTTTTTCTTTGTGTTTTTTTTCAATTTTTTTCAAAAATATGGTTTTTGTTGTTTTTTTTTTGACAATAACCAGAAACTAATGAATACTTAAAGCACCATCCCCGGAAATGGAGCCATTTGAAATGCGCGGTCGATTGTCGCCTATCGACCGGTCATAGTTCTGGTGCTCTGCTAATGTGTATAGCAGCACTCTGGTCGAATCTTCGGTGATGATACGTTGAAATAGTTTTTCATTTTTAGTTGATTGTATTTTGATTTGGGGTTTTGTTTGTAGAGAATAATTGAAATGATTGATTGACTATAATTGATTTAAAAAATTGATAAATATTGGGGTGAGTTCATTATTAGGGAGTTAAGCTTGTGATATCCTTGAGCTTTGCTTTATATTGGATTTAAATTAACACTCACATCACAAGTTGACATCGATTAAAATTCCTAAGTGTTTAAGCTTTAATCCAAGCCTTAACTTAACTTAGGTTTCTAATAGTTACTGTTACTTGTTTATGGTAGTGTATTTGTGGTTCCAATAATCCATGAAAACCACATTCTAAACAAAATATATCATTAATCCATGTCAAATTAAGTCCAACATACACAATGTTAAATTAACGAATACTCATCGAGAAAATACTCTCAATAACTTAAAATCCCTAAATTATAACTCACCCCAATGAGATATTTACTCATCCATTTGGGTGTTTAATATTCTGGTTATAATAATTATGATGATAAATTAAGAATAGAAGAAAAAGAAAGGGATTAGAAAAGAGTTGTACGTCGACACACACACACGAACGATGATGATAATTAAAAACGGATTTTCGATTGAATGAGGAAGCAAAAGAAGGGAAGGATATTTAACTGAATTTAAACTATTTTAAGAACATTAATATTAAAATACAGAAGGTGGAGGAGAATAAGAGATATTGAAGAAGAAACTTGCATTAAAAGATAATTACAAAAGAAAGGACTTACAAAATTACAAAAACAAAGAACACAAAAGTAAGTGAAAACAAAGAAAGGAGGAAAGGTCTCTCAAGTGAAAACATGAGTATGGAAGGTCCTCCCAAGCCTTTGGAAAAGATTTGGTCGTGCCAATATGATCTCCTATCTTCTGAAATGCCAACCCCTCTCAAGGAGAGAAGGGGAGAGTATTTATAGCCCAAGGAGTTGACTGTTTGCATTCCCAATCATTCCATCCACTTGCATCGCCAATTTGGCTATACAGACAGCAGAATCTTCAAATATATCCTTCTTCTAAGTTGTATACAATAATGTTGGTCGACTACTTGAAATATTTGGAGTCATTTGGACTTAATTATCAAATGTTATGGCCGGTTGATTAAACAAAGTTAAACTGTCCATTTCAATCCAGTCTTTTTGAAGTCCATAATGTGAAAGGGTTTTTGAATATGAAGATGCCTTCAAATCCGAATGGTTTATTAAACAAAGTCGGACTTCGATATCTCCTATTTCACACTGCAAAATCTCAACTCGATTGTATTCTTACATCATGAGATATGTCATGCATACAATACTAATTTTAATTCTCGACCAGAATGGTGGTATGGACTTCAAAGCTTTATTTGGGACCCTTGTACTTGGATTTGGGCCTTGAAATTTTTATCCAAAATGAAATTTAGTGTCCCCCGAAGTATGGTGGAGAGTTAATGTTTTTGAACTTCTATATTGATCCCAGTAAATCAATCTTCAGGGCTGGTCCAGTTTGTTCATAGATTCATTGGTCTTGTTTGTGAGGACCATATGACCCTTCAAATGGCAGAATTGGCTCATGGTACCTTCTAATGAAATGTTGTATATTGAAATTAAAATCCTATAAAACAAAAACCACAAAATTGGGATCATTATAGTGACAGTTATTATAAAAACATTAAACTGAATCAATTGGACTACTTCTAAAAATGCTCAAAAAATTATACTTAATATTAAAACATTAATATTTCACACAAATTATGCACATTTCATATAAAATCAGTAAAGGGGGAATATAATAAGTCATAAAAATATTAATAACATCAAGAACCACAACTTTCACCAAAATACCGAAGTGAGGAACTTTTAGTCATGTTTAACCCAGCGACATGGTAGTGAGCCATGCTCCAAGTAAGAATCAATGACTATGAGGTACTTAAACCATGTACACGGACTCCACATGGGTCACTACTCCATGTGAAATAAGGAGGTTATTTCAGCTTGCCTCTGTTTTCATCCATCAATCCCAAATCAAACCAAGACAAGACAATGACTTAATTCCCTAACTACCCCATGTAACTTAGGTTTCATTATGAGTGGTGGTGATAAGGAACTAACACATAACCTACCTCCTGATCCCCAAAAACCCTATTCTCCAAATACCAGACAACCCAAATAACAAGGGCCTCCTATGAAACAATTTTTCACAAACCAACCCAGGTCAACCCTAAACTGGTCACCCGATCCGAATAGTGGCACGGCCTGAAAGGGAATCCCTAATCTCCATGGGCAGGAAACTAGTGCCACCCATCAAAATTAAATATGTGGGAAACATTTGGCCCATAAATGAAAGATAAATAAATAAATAAATAAAAACTATACAACAAAAATAAAAACTAGCAGTGGTGAGAAAACAAAACTGTACATACCTCCATATGACCCTACTGGTCATGACCACAGATCTCAAACAAACATCATACTACAGTGAATGAATCTGAGCAAGAATCATCACACAAAGATAAAAAAAATATTAACCATAGGAGTGAGTATTAAAAATCAGTAGGTGTCCCGAAACAATCTATTCCCATATGAATTTATTTTAAAATATTCATTAATTTCAATTTTGAAATACAATGTTTAAAACTAGGTTTTCACCCATTTTATTATTAAAAAAATCACTCTCTATTTCCCTTTTTTAATTAAAAACCAAATTCCTTTTTTAGAAGTAGGGATTAGAAATTTAAATGAGATGATGTCTACACTAAAAATGGAGGAAGTGTAAAACATTTTCAAAACCTTTTTCCTTAAACACTTGAAACCATTTTATCACTTTTAGAAAGAAGCTACACTACACAAGGAAACAAGATCAACAAATATACAAAAAGGGCAATGGAAAAACACCACACAAAAGTAACCAACTAGCACATGAATCTCAATCATCTGCCACGGATAACTAAGTACCAAAAAAAGGGAGAAATAAGGAGATCATTAATAATCTAGAACTTACTATAAATGTGACTCATCCTGAAGGCATTCTCTACCTGATGACATCATAATAGCCAAACACCTGATTATCACCCTAAATGGCCTTACTAAGGGGACTAATCCCATAGTAATAATAACAAACTATCGCTCTACTATGGGCCACTAGCTAGTGCATAATTGAAACTAGTGTAGTAATCATTCACTAAAAATTTTCTCGTTATGCAAGGTCCCATGTTCAGAATAAAAAGTGGTGTGAGCCAACAATGCCAAATAATAAATTCATCACATATACATGAATCACACACAAGTAACACACATAATATCACCCCTAAATCACTCCAAGTAACATGCCCATCACCTTTCAAATATTTTATCATAAGGGAGTCCTACATGGCAGACCTCCCAAAACATAAAACATAACCAAGGAAAGAGGACCATCCAAGGAGTGTTTTTTAGAAAACCAGTTTTCCAAAAATGCTAACTGGGCCTCACATGATTTTCACATTCCAACCCATTTATTAAATAATCACACGTACCACACTTTGAAAACCAGAAACACAATTGGAACCCAATTTGAGAAACCCAAATCACCATTTTAAATATGAAAAACATTTATAAAGGCCAAAGGGGAATTTCATCAAACACATAGTATGCACATTTAAAAAAAATAGTTTTATGCAATCGAAATCAAAGAGGAATTAACTTTATTTCACACCAGACATTTATTCAAAAAAACACTATACCACTAGTTATCATTTAATAATGGTGAAAAAAAAGCAGGAAAACAATAAATATATAATTTAAAGGCTAATTCCTAGGGAAACCTACCTCAAACATGTCATTTGTTTTTGAGGATGACTACTCGAACCGACCCTTTTCACAAACACGCACTTGAATTTACATATATATATATATATACCCCTAACAGCATTTCACATATTCCCTTTTCCATGAGGTAATATGTAAAAAAAGAAATATATATATATATATATATGCCCTACACTATGCATGAACATTTAGGTTCTCTCGACACCCGCTTCCTAAAATCACCGTAGTGAGGACCAACGCACTCTGTAAACATTACCGAAAACTCAAAAATCAAAAAATCCCTAAAATAAAATTATGTCAAAAAAAGGAACCAACATAATTTAGAAACAAAAAACCATTCAAGAAATGAAGGTCTAAGAAAACACCATTTTAAAGTTATCATTTCCAATTGGGCCATTAATTTTTTCACACCCCCAATACCTTTACAAAAAGAAATTCAAAAACCATTTTTCCAAACAATGTGAAATATCTTTTTCACAAGGCATTTCCAAAAGGGAATACCCTTCTTATATTTCCTTTGTATACCACCTTTATAAACCACACAAAGAACTGACATCATTTAGAAAACAAATAATCATTTAAGAATCCAAGATTTTAAGAAAATGCCATTTTGTAAACACCATTTTCATTTGAGGTCATTTCCATGCATGCACCTAGTGCACCCATAGATGTGCCAACATCGAATGGAACACCTAACATCCATGAAACCATTAGAACTAAACTCTATAAACACCACTCTACCTTTAACCTATACCCAACCATTTAACATAATTATAAAATTCAACAAGATTTCATAAACCAAAAGAGACCATCCAAAAAAATTTAAAAACCACTCTTAAAGAAATCACTATGCTCCACATGAAAAACCCAAGTAATAATTGAATCAACATGATAAAATGTTTCAAAGGGAAAATATCACCCAACCATTTCAATTTTACCCCTAAATTTCAAGAATCTCTTTATTAAACACGTTTATCGTTAACAAACATATTCATAGTAAGAGTTTCATTTCAAAATCAATTTTTAGAAAATCAAATCATCAAGAAAAAACATACAAATTAACCAAGGTCATTAACAAGATGTGGATCATGTTTTAAAAATTAATTAATAACACAAAAGAATTATATGGATTTAATTGGAAATAAAAGTCATGGAAACACTTATTTGTTGAGTGAGAATGCATCGGGACTCTTGATAAAGGAATAATATGCTCCAAAAAAAGATATTCATGCCCTAACACCCAATAAAACGACCCACATGTCAACCCTAGATTTAGGGTTTGTACAAATGAGAAACCCCACATGTAAAACCATATGAATTGATGGATAATATAGGAAATAATTACCAGAGGGACTTTTTCACCATAAAGGAAGTAGAAGAGGCTACCAGAGGGAAGGGAGGAGCGGCAGTGGAGTCCCTCAACAAGTGGCAGTGTCACGTTGGAGAGAGGGGTGGATCGAGGATGAGGCACAGCGCAAGGAGGAGGTCCATCCAAATATGGGAGAAAGAGGGTACTGTACGTAGGTGTGGTACCAACAGGTCGTGTAGGGAGGAGGAAGGAGGCGCAGGTGGTTTGCACTACATAGGGGAAGGGTAGGGGGAGAGGGGAAAGGTTGCAAAAGAGGGGTGAGGGTAGGGGATTAGGGTTTAAAAAATTATAATAATTATATTGATACTAAAAATAATAATAATGATAATAATATCATCAATAATAATATTTATAATAATATCAACACCCATTTCAATAATAATAATAATAATAAAATTTTTATTTATATCAATAATAACAATAATAATATAAAAACTTGTTTCTATTTTTAATAATAACAATAATAATAATATTATTATTATTATTAAAACATTCCTTAAATTTTGTTTTCATAAAATTTTTATTTATTTTCAATATTGGGCATCTGCACAGTCACATAAGCTGACCGCACCATTACTGCTAACCATGTGGTGCTCGTGCACCAGTCTGAAACCCACTAAAATTAACAAACATAAAAAAATTTAAACAATCAATCAACCTAATCCTTGAAGAGAATATCCAAAGGCAATAATTAATAAAACAATATAATTTTAAAGTTCAGGGTGCGATACATACTTTTTCTTTAGTAGCCTCAAAAGCCGCAATATACTCTGAATCTTCTGTATAATCTTTAACCATAGCCTTATTTGAGATTTTCTAGCTCACAACACCTCCATTAAAAGTGAAAATGTATCTCATTTTTTACTTCATTTCATCTTGATTAGTTTTTAAACTAGTATATTCATATCCTCTAAGGACAAGTTTCACATCTCCTCCATAAACCAAGATCATGTCCTTGGTATACCTCATATACTTATGGATAGTCTTGACTACCATCCAATAGTGGTCATTTGGATCATCTTGATATCTTCCTATTGTACATGATGTGTATCTGATATCTAGCCTAGTACATATAATAGCATACATGACTCACCCAATCACTGATTCATGTGGAATCCTTGTTATCCTTTTTCTCTCCTCATGTGTTTGAGGACACATTTTCATGGAAATATGAATACCATGTGACACTGGCCAAAATCTCCTCTTGGTTTGTTCCATACTGAATCTCTTCAATATATTTAAAATTTATATACTTTGACTTAGGTCGATAAACATCTTGGATCTATAATGATGTATACTTATCCTAGTAATATAATTTACAATTCCCAATTCCTTCATAGAGAATAATTTATTCAACCACACCGTAACAGATTGTAAGACTGGTATTTCATTTCCAATGATTAATATGTCATTATCATATAATATTAATAAAATTATTTCAGTCTCATTAAACTATTTATAGACACACATATCACATACATTCTTTATTAAACTAAATTCTATTATGAACTCATCAAAACGAATGTTCCAAGACTCAGATGCTTACTTTAATCCATAAATGGATATTTTCAACTTGCATACCTTGTTGTCATCCTTTGGAGTCACAAAACCTTTGAGTTGTGTCATATAGACATCTTCCTGAAGGTTCATATTAAGGAAATCTATTTTGAAAACCATTTTACAAATCTTATAATCATTGAAAACCATAATGGAAAGTAGAATTATGATGAATTTTATCATTGAAACGGGTGAAAAGGTTTCATCATAGTCAATGGCATGAAGTTGATTAAACCCTTTTTTAATCAATCATTCCTTATAGGTAATGACTTTTCCTTCCATGTAGAGTTTATTATTGAATATACATTTTCAACCAATGATCCCTACATCTATTGGATGGTCTATAAAAATCTATACTTGGTTTTGGTATATGGAATCCATTTTATAATTCATGGCCTCTTTCACTAGAAAAAATCCCGTCCACCAATTACTTCCTTGTAGGTTATAGGATCATTATTATCAACTAATAAGGAGTCACCATCTGTGGTCACTAGAAACCCATTCCATTATGGTTCTCTAACCTCTCCAGTACTCATATATAGTAATTTTTTCTTTGGAACAATTTATTTATCCATGGGTATTTAAGGTATTTTTTCATGTTCCAACTCTTGTTTATCTTGATTCTGGAATTCATTGATGTATATATCTCTCCCACTATCTATTTTAGAGATAAGATCCTCTAAAATAAATATGAGACATTTATAAAACATATCGTTTTTATTTTAAGGATTTTATATGTATTATCCAATTGTTTCATTGGGATATCCTAAAAAGATACACTTTTCTCCTCAGGGTGAAAGCTTGTTACCTAAATAGGCCTTAAAATTTTCTCACAACCCCACACATATAACTAAGAAAATATGGGTTTCTTTCTATTCCATAATTGTAATGGTATACTATCTTGTTCGTTAGTTAGAAATAAATTTGTACATATGTTTTTGTTTGTAATGTGTATCCAGAAAAGGATAATGGAAGACTCACATGACTCTTCATTGATACCACCATATCCAACAAGGTTTGGTTCCTCCTTTTTATTAAACCACACCACTCAGGAGTATAAGGACAAGTGAGTTGAGATAATTTATCTAAATCCCCTAAATAATCAATGAAATATTGATTAAGATATTAACCACCATGTTATGAGTATAGTTTTTTAATCTTCTTATCAAGCTGGTTCTCAAATTCATTCTTGTATTCCTTGATTTTATCAAAAGAATATGACTTATATCTCATTAATTATACATATCCATATCAACTAAAATCATCAGAAAAAGTTATGAAGTATGAGTAACCACCGGTTTCTTAAATATCAAATAGTCCACATACATCATTATGAACTAATTAAATAATATCTTTATCCCTTCCACCGTTCCCAAAAAATTGGGCATTGGTAATTTTCCCTTATAAACATGTCTGACATACACCAAGTAGTTTTAGTTCAAAGAATATAAATATCCATCTTGATGTAATTTATTTAATCCCTATTCATTTACAAGACCTATCTAGTAATGCCAAATTTAGGTGCGGTATGAGTCTTATGGAGTAACTTCATTATCGATTTCCATTACTTGGTTTGTGTAATCCAACACATAAAGACCATTATTTAAATGTGTCTATCCATAAAAATAATATCATTACAAAAAAAAAGAAAAAATAATTCCCAAATTTTAATATAAATTCATCTATATATATTATGGGTACAGAAATAATGTTTTTGGTAATGAATGTAACATAATAACAACCCTTTAAAAACAAGAGGATTCTGGTATCCAACGTTAGGTGGTAGTATCTGATATCCATAGTGGCAAGTTTAGCTCGGTTGGATGCTCATAGATGTGCCTCCCCTTGATATATATTTCTAATTATAATCGGTTACTTTATTTTAATACATATGTGTGAACCATAATATTTATCTAATACCCAATTTTTAGAAATAGATAAATTTCACTTGATAACAAACACACCTAATGCTTCCCCTTGATTCTTTGGTGACGTGCAGTTTTTCTTCAAGTGGCCCTTGTTTCCACAACAGAAATAGATAGCATCTTGTTCTCTTTCTTTCCACTTGATCTTCCTCTTATCGGAAGAGCATGAACAAGAATTGGTCTTAAATCTATTTGATTTCCCGTTCCTTTTTTCACCATAAGTACTTAAGGTTTTTCATGATTGTATCCTTGTCTACTATGTGTGTACGAAGATTTGAAATATAATTATCAATGTTGTTCATATTAAAATTTACAAAAAAAATATGGATAATATTTTATGTAGTGAGGCCAGAATGAGGCCAGTTCCAATTTCATCCGGGTGTTTAAACCCTAAAACCTCTAATAACTCAATATAGCCAATGATATTTGTCATGACCCGTCCTCGGGGCCCGTGCCATGACTACCCCAAGCCCGCCTTCCATAGGCCAGGGGCTGGCGACTAGAACCAAGGCGTAAATCCCGGAAAAAGGGAAGGCATTGCCTTTGTAAAGTAAACAAGCACCACAGAGTAAGCAAGCGGAAGAAGTAAACACTAAGTAAAAACTGAGTACGACAGTATGTGTGGAAAAGTAAAGGGGGCCGGAAATACAAGACCAACTGTAAAGTACAACTGAAAGGGGAAAAACAACAACTAAAAGAAAAAGCCACACCGTCGAGCCATCCTCTGGAAGTCCCACCTGAAGGGTGGGTACAGATAGCCTCCACTACTCCTTGGGTCCAGCCGACCGCTCCGAGGACGTCCCACCCAGTGGTCCACCTCCAGGTACTGTCATGCTCCGCAAGCCTCCACCACGATCAGCACTGTCCATCGTCTGAAACCAACACAACGTAGTGCGGGCATAGCCCATGCAGGGGTGAGTATAAGCTACTCAGTAGGGACCCCGAGACCCCTGAAGGTCTCCCACAATCCACAAAGGATAATCCACAAAGGAAAGATACAATCATGAAGTAACATCCGACACTTCTTAGGTATATGCCCATACATATAACTAAGTTATCAATTCCCGTTCGGCTCCAACATCTGAGCCCATGTACAACCCAGTCCACACAGGAAAGCAAAACGTAAATCCACACAAGATAGCACAACACAATCCACAAAGGAAAGAAAAACGTAAATCCACACAGGATAGCGCAACACAATCCACAAAGGAACGAAAAACGTAAATCCACACAGGATATCACAACACAATCCACAAAGGAAATCAAAACAGGGTTTCACCTCACACAGGTATACTTCTTCGAATGACGATAGAGATGATCACTGATCCATCTAAGTCGTCGGACCCACAAAGGATCGATAGGCACTAACCCCTGCAATGACCCACAAAGGATCGGACCCACACAGTATCGATAGATAACTAACCCTCGCAAAGACCCACACAGGATCGGGCCCACACAGGATCTGTAGGCACTGGCCCACACAGGACCGCTGAGCACTGACCCACATAGGATCGGACCCACACAGGATTGGTAGCACTGACCCACAAAGGATCACAGAGTGTAGTAGTCTTCGCCGTCGAATCCACTGAGGATCTCTGCACAGTCGTCGTCGTCACAGTAGCAGTCGCAGCCAGCTCTAGGATTCCCGCACACATCAAACTCGTTCGGGAGGGTCCGCTCCACGAGCCGAGAGTCTGATACATCAACTGACACATAGTCCACAGTTGATGTGTCCAAAAGTTCCGTATCATCAACAGGAACTCAACGTCGCAGACGGTGCGTCAATCGGACGCCCAGTCTGAGAGTTATTGGCTTTTTCGTCCCAGGGGCCCGGTTGGTTTTTCAGGAAAAACCAACCCGACCGTACTCCACCTGTGTCCAAACCTCGGGTGGAGTATGCCAAAAGATCCATCTCACTTAGAGGAATACAACAAAGTCGACGGCACATCAATTGGACATCCGAATCTCAAGATATGAGCGTTTCTGCTCCGAGGGCCCGGTTGGTTTCGTGTACGAACCAACCCGGCCGAACCCAAAGTATTATGAAACCTTGAGTGTGATATACCAAAACGACCATCGCGATCCAAGGATCACATCTCCGCTGATGGCGTGTTGTTCGGAGGCCCGTAGCTCATGTTATGAGCAAAAAACCGAAAAGGTCCGGAAACGGGGGGTCTGGGCCCGGACCGACCTGGCCCGGCTAGGGCGGCCCGGCCCGGCTTGGGCGCGACTCGGCCAGCGGGTCGGCTCGGCTCGGCCGAGCGGCCGAGCAAGGGAAGCTGCGGGGCGTGCTTTCCCCGCGGGAAGAGGATCCGCGGCCCCGCGTGGGGCCGCGCTTGGTCAGCGGACGCGGCAAAGCCACGTCCCGTGTCTCGCCGGACCCGCGCGGTCGCGGGTCTGGTCGGCCGGCGCCACCGCACCGCCGGTGGAGTCCGCGGGCCACCGGAGTTTCTCCGGTGGTCCGATTCCTTTTCCTTCTGCGTCGTAGCTCCTCCCGGGTCCCGTTCTTCACTACGGAATCAAAAATTGTCTCTGCAACCTGTTTTGTCATCGTCCGTCGTTCCGCACACCAAGAACAAAGGGCAGTGGGTTCGGACTTTTTCGTTGGTCCGCACCCACCGCGTTAGCGGTTTGAAACAACTCCATAAAATCCCATCAATTGATGAACCACATCCCGCAATAATAATCCACGAACCAACTTGTTAATTGGTTGGTCCGCGTTCTTGCCTTGGAGGAAAACAAACATGGGTAAAACATTTTCAAAACAACCCCTACCTCGTAGCTGTCGTTGGACGAGTGCGAGTACGTCACGGAATGGTCTATTGCGGTAGGAGGTGATCTTCGCGTCGTAGAAGAGCGTCGCGTCATCGTAGAAGGGCGTTGCGTCGACGATCTCAACGGACGATCGAAGATTTGTCACGGAAGAAGCGTCGCGGAGGGAGAATCATCGGCGTCACGTCGTCGATCTCTGGGGGGCCTGGCGTTCTTCGTCACCCTTCGTCGGAGGCCAGCGTTCTTCGCATTCTTCGCATTCTTCGTGAAGGAGGAGGAAGATCTTTAGAGATTCTCCAAAGTTTTAATAAAACATTCAAGAAGAAGGTGTGTTGGCCTTATTTTATTAACATGCCAACAAATTGAAAACGTGTTAAGAAACGAACAAAATTAATTCGTAGAATTAATTTCAACGAATAAACCACCCAATTAATAGGGGAGTTAAGAAATTAGAAAACGTGCCAGTTGACTTTCATTTAATAGGGGTTTTCGCGGGTGCGTTACTTAGCGGAAAAGAAATGGTGGGGCTCGTGCGGGCCCCACCTCACAAATATCCTACCAAGAGGGTAGGATATTTTGAATTTCACCCTATCCGCTTTAACTCATCTTAAGTAGCTTTAAGTGGCTTTAAGCGGCTTTAAGTGAAATAAAATAAAGATTGTCGTACCACATTATTTTATTTCTTAACTTAAAGACCAAAAATTAAAAACCACACCCGATAAAACGCAACTCCGGAAGAGGCGTTTCTAATCAATTACCGGTGCTTCAATTCCATCGGTGCCCTTCGAATTCAATTCTGAGCACCTGTTCAAAAGTTAGAAAAAACCGCTCATCCGTTCACTGAACGTACCCGAGCCAAACTTCGGCAAATGATTTCGGGCACACCGGGCCTCAGAATCAGGTGTCGTCTGAAACTGCGTTCTTGTAAAATTACAAAGAAAAGTAATAAAAAAATTTCCGTGAAATTTATGGGTCTTTACATCACTCCCACCTCAGGGCTTTACGTCCCCGTAAAGATACATCAAAATCTAGGAAAACAAAAGTGGGTACTGAGCATGCATCTGAGCTTCCCGCTCCCAAGTGCTCTCTTGGAGGTTCCCATGCTGCCATCTCATGCGCACTAGAGGAATCAACCGTCCACGTAGGACTCGCTCCTGTCGATCCTCGATCTCCACCGGGATCTCCGCAAAAGTCACCCCATCATCAACGTCTAGCTCCCCATGGTCAATGATGTCCGTCGGGTCGTGCACGTATCTTCTCAGATGAGATACGTGGAAGACGTTGTGCACCCAGTGCAACTGAGGTGGTAGAGCCAGGCGATAAGCCACCTCGCCAATCCTGCTGAGGACATGGAATGGTCCGATGAAGCATGGAGACAACTTGCCGCCTCGGCCAAATCTCCATAATCCACATCGAGGTGAGACACGTAAGAAGACTTGGTTGCCATCCTCGAACTCTAGTGGCCTCCGCCTCCTGACAGCATAAGACTTCTGTCGGCTCTGAGCTGTCCTCATCCGCTCTTGGATGACCTGGACCTTCTATGTCGTGTCCTGGACCATCTATGGTCCCACAAGTGCTGACTCCCCAGGGTCTGTCCAGCACAACGGAGATCTGCAAGGTCTTCCATACAACACCTCATATGGTGCCATCCCGATGGTGGAGTGATAGCTTTTATTTTATGCAAACTCCACCAAGGGTAGGTGGTCCTCCCAACTGCGACCAAAGTCGAGGACACATACGTGGAGCATGTCCTCAAGAGTCTGAATGGTCCTCTCTATCTGACCATCCGTCTGAGGGTGAAAGGCGGTGCTTAGACGTAGCTGCGTCCCGAACGCCTCCTGCAACCCCTTCCAATGCCGGGAAGTAAAGCAAGAATCTCGATCAGAGACGATAGATGATGGCACACCGTGAAGCCGTACAATCTCCTGAACTTAGAGATGCCCCAAGCTCTTCACTGAGCCCAGCTCTCTGATGGGTAATAAGTGAGCCGACATGGTGAGTTGGTCGACAATCACCCAAATGGAGTCCTGACCTCTGGAAGAGCATGGAAGTCCAGTCACGAAGTCCATAGATATCCCGTCCCACTTCCACTCTGGGACCTCCAAAGGTTGTACCAAGCCTGCTGGTACCTGGTGCTCTGCCTTCACCAGCTAGCAGGTGAGGCATCGAGAACTGAACTCTACCACAGCCTTATTCATTCCTGTCCACTAGTGCTGATGTCTGAGATCTTGGTACATCTTCACCACTCCAGGATGTACCACCAAAGGAGAAGTGTGAAACTCTCTCAGCACCTCCTCTCGTAAAGCAATTGGTACCAAGGTAAATCCTCTGAAAAGGATGTCTTGCTCTGATCCAAAGGAGAATCCATTAAGTGCGTGTCCTGAGGATATCTGTGCACGCCGCGTCTCACAGTCAGCGTCCCCATGTTGTGCCTCTCTGACCCGCTGTAGTAGTGGAGGGGTGACTGTGAGAGACTGAAGGAAGGCTGCTCCTTCTCTATCCACGAAGGATATCTGCAAAGCGGCTAGCTGCTCTGTCGCCTCCTCAAGTAGTTGAATGCACATCCTCCTACTGAGAGCATCGGCTACCACGTTCCCCTTCCCAGGGGTATAGACTATCTCAAAGTCATAGCCCTGGAGGAACTCAAGCCATCACCGCTATCTCAGGTTCAGGTCCTTCTGCGAGAAGATGTACCTGAGACTCTGATGGTCAGAAAAGACTGTAAAGCGCTCGCCCATCAGATAGTGTCGCCATGTCTTAAGAGCGAAGACCACTAATGTTAACTCCTGGTCATGGGTAGAGTAGTTATACTCATGCGGCCTCAACTGACATGATCCATAGGCGATCACTACCCGCTCCTGCATCAGGACACATCCGAGTCCGGTCCCTGATGCATCGCAGTAGACTACGTACCCTACTCCCTCCTCAGGCAACCTCAAGATAGGTGCGCTGGTCAATCTCTGTCTCAGCTCCTGGAATCTCTGCTGACATCTGTCTGACCACACAGAGGGATTCCCCTTCTTCGTCAAAGCTGAGAGTGGTGTCACAACTCTGGAGAAGTATGGAACAAATCTCCGATAGTATCCAGCTAGTCCCAAGAAACTCTGCACCTCCGTTACGCTCTTGGGTGGCTCCCAAGCTAGCACTGCCTCGATCTTCGCAGGATCCACTGCAACTCCAAAATCAGAGATGACGTGCCCTAAGAAGTGGACCTCACGTATCCAGAACTGACACTTCGAGAGCTTTCCATAAATCTGGTGCTCTCGGGGTGTGTCTAGTACAACCCGTAAGTGGTAGGAGTGCTACTCCTCAGTCGTCGAGTATATCAAAATGTCGTCGATGAAGACTACGACAAATCGATCGAGGTATGGCTGAAATATCCTGTTCATGAGGCCCATGAACACTGTTGGAGCATTGGTTACGCCGAATGGAATAACCAAGAACTCATAGTGGCCATACTGACATCTGAAGGTCATCTTCTGCACGTCCTCATCCCAAACTCTGAGCTGATCGTAGCCTGACCTGAGGTCTATCTTCGAGAACCACCGTGCTCCCTTGAGCTGATCGAAGAGGTCATCAATCCTCGGTAGCGGATACTTGTTCATCACTGTCACCTGGTTTAGGCAACGATAGTCGACACAAAGTCACAAGCTCTCGTCCGCCTTCTTGGCGAACAATATCGGGGAAGCCCAGGGTGAAACACTGGGTCGGATGAATCCCTTTCCCTGCAAGTCCTCCAACTGTACCCATAGCTCTCGAAGCTCAGCGGGGGCCATCCGATATGCTGGAGTCGATATCGGGGTTGTCCCGCGGTACAGGTTAATATAAAAGTCTACCTATCTGCGAGGAGGTAGCCCTGGAACGTCGTCAGGAAAGACGTCCGCATACTGATCCACCACTACAGGAAAACCCGGACTCCGCATGTCAACTACTCCTAGGATGAGGCTAGCCAACTGATGAGTGATGGGTTGTCCTCTCCTATACGGAAGTCCATCCTGTGCTGTGAAGGCTCCCTTCTCGCCGGTGAAGGTGAACCTGCTCCCGTCGGTGCGTACACATCGCACCTTGCGCCTAATACAGTCAATCTGTGCATGGACTGTAGATAACCAATCCATGCCCAAGATGACGTCGTAAGGCCTCGATGCTGCTAGAAGAAGATCCCAGCCGAAGATCTCTCCTCCTAGAGTAAGATCACACTGTCGGCACCAGTGCGTAATCGTCGAGTCTGCTCCCGTAGGAGTCTCTAGCCGTAAGGATCGAGCCAACGGCTCTGTCAGAATCTCCGAGATCCGAACAAGGGCAGTGGCTATGAAAGAGTGACTCGCTCCTGTGTCTATAAGAACTACAACAAGGGTGTAATAGACACAGATCATACCTCGAATCATCTCGGGTGTGCCACGGTCGTAGGCCTCCGCTTCCTGGAGCTGTGCCTATCTCTGCCTGCCGGCACCCTGTGGTCGGGGTGGACCTCCTGGTGGTGGTGGTGGTAGAGCCTCCAAGCGTCGCCCACCACCTGCTGCTCGGCCAGCTCCTCTGCCTCGTCCGCCTCCTCCTTGCGAACCGCCATGGTCGACCCTCTGCCTCTTCCTGGGTGGCCCCTCAACCGTCTACTGCTCCTCGGCATGGTGGGTCGGGCAGTCACGAGCCATGTGACCCTGCCCGCCGCAAGTGTAGCACTGTCTGCCTTTCAAAAGACTATCTCCGCGCTGTGTGCCCCGCACTGCTGACCCATTGTTCTGAGACCGTCTGCGTGAGGGTCTGGTCTACCTGGACCCCTGAGTCATCCGTCGGCTGCCTGCTACGGAAGACTCAGCTACCTTCCGCCCTGCGGTAGGTCTCGCTGCTGATGAAGGCTCAGCAAGGAAGCTCTCGATCAAAAGATCTCGCTCCAGTACTCCTACCTGAGTCAGAATGCTGAGGAAGATCAGTGATGCCCTGATCTCATGTCTCAAACCCTGCTCAAAGGTCCGGTCCCGGAAGAATGGGTTCCATACCATGTCGGTCGAGTAGCGAGAGAGATCGATAAATCTCACCGAGTACTGGGCGACCGTCAAGCTGCCCTGCCGCAGCTGAAGAAGCTCCTGGATGCGCACCGCACGGAGGGTGGCCGGGACGAACTCTGAGCAGAAGAGGCCCTCAATGTCTGTCCAGAGGAGAGATGCCTCATCGTGCACCTGTAGCATCAAGCTCCACCATCGGCCCGCTGTTGCGTGCAGTAGGCTCGCTGTGAGGATAACCATGAGGTCTGCTGGTGTCCTCACTAGCCTAAAAACTCGTACAACTGCCTCCAGCCAGTCCTCGGCTGCCTGGGGGTCCGTCTCCCCACAGAACTTGGGCAGTCGCTGGCGCTGGAACTCATGCAGTGCACTAAGGTGATGTGCATCGTCAGTGGCTGGGGCTGGAGGCATCGGTGGATCGGCGGGTAGAGGTACCGTCGGTGCCTCAGCTGTCAAAAAAGTATACCTGGTGAGCTGACACAAAGTAATCACAAAGAAAACTTGAAACACACATGCAATCAATGTTTTCGTGCATTAAGTCAGAAATCAGAAGTCAGGGTCCTGGTGTACGGATACGTCGGCTGCCGCACCAACACTGGGCTCCCTGGACTGATAACCATAATCAATACGCTTAACACTATTGCTTCACATAGAAGAAAGATCAGAGTCTGCGGTAGAACGGAACACCTCTGATACCAATTTGTCACGACCCGTCCTCGGGGCCCGTTCCGTGACTACCCCAAGCCCGCCTTCCATAGGCCAGGGGCTGGCGACTAGCACCAAGGCATAAATCCTGGAAAAAGGGAAGGCATTACCTTTGTAAAGTAAACAAGCACCACAAAGTTAGCAAGCAGAAGAAGTAAACACTAAATAAAAACTGAGTACGACAGTAAGTGCGGAAAAGTAAAGGGGGCCTGAAATACAAGCCCAACTGTAAAGTACAACTGAAAGGGGAAAAACAGAAACTAAAAGAAAAAGCCACAACGTCGAGCTGTCCTCTGGAAGTACCACCTGAAGGGTGGGTACAGACAGCCTCCACTGCTCCTCGGGTCTAGCCGACCGCTCCGAGTACGTCCCACCCAGTGGTCCACCTCCAAGTATCGTCCTGCTCCGCAAGCCTCCACCACGATCAGCGATGTCTGTCGTCTGCAACCAACACAACGTAGTGCGGTCATAGCCCGTGCAGGTGTTAGTATAAGATACTCAGTAGAGACCCCCGAATGTCTCCCAGAATCTACAAAGGGTAATCCACAAAGGAAAGATACAATCATGAAGTAACATCCGACACTGCTTAGGTATATGCCCATACATATACCTAAGTCATCAATTCCCATTCAGCTCCAACATCCGAGCCCAAGTACAACCCAGTACACACAGGAAAGAAAAACGTAAATCCACACAGGATCGCACAACACAATCCACAAAGGAAATAAAAACGTAAATACACACAGGATAGCGCAACACAATCGACAAAGGAAAGAAAAACGTAAATCCACACAGGATAGCACAACACAATCCACAAAGGAAAGAAAAACAGGGTTTCATCTCACACAGGTATACTTCTTCGAATGATGATAGAGATGATCACTGATCTATCTAAGTCATCGGACCCACAAAGGATAGATAGGTACTAACCCCCTCAATGACCCAAAAAGGATCTGACCCACACAGGATCGATATGTAACTAACCCCCGCAATGACCCACACAGGATCGGACCCACACATGATCTGTAGGCGCTGGCCCACACAGGACCGTTGAGCGCTGACCCACACAGGATCAGACCCACACAGGATCGGTAGCACTGACCCACAAAGGATCGCTGAGTGCTGTAGTCGTCGCCGTCGAATCCACTAAGGATCTCTGCACAGTCGTCGTCGTCACAGTAGCAGTCGCAGCCAGCTCTAGGGTTCCCGCACACAGCAAACTCGTTCGGGAGGGTCCGCTCCACAAGCTGAGAGGCTAATACATCAACTTACACATAGTCCAGAGTTGATGTGTCCAAAAGTTCTGTATCGTCTACAAGAACTCAATGTCGCAGACAGTGCGTCAATCGGACGCCCGGTCTAAGAGTTATTGGCTTTTTCGTCCCAGGGGCCCGGTTGGTTTTTAAGGCAAAACCAACCCGACCGTACTCCACCTGCATCCAAACCACGGGCGGAGTATGCCAAAAGATCTGTCTCACTTAGAAAAATAAAACAAAGTCGACGGAACGTCAATCGAACGTCTGAAGCTGAAGATATGAGTGTTTCAGCTCCGAGGGCCCGGTTGGTTTCGTGTACGAACCAACCCGGCCGAACACAAAATATTTTGAAACCTTGAGTGTGATATACCGAAACGACCGTCTCGATCCAAGAATCGCATTGCCACTAACGGCGTGTCATTCGGAGGCCCGTAGCTCAAATTATGAGCAAAAGACCGAAAAGGTCCAGAAACGGGGGGTCTGGGCCCGACCCGACCCCCCCCCCCCCCCTGGGCCGGCCCGACCCGGGTCCGGGTCCGACACGTTTGGGCGTGACCCGGCCCGGCCCGGCTTGGGCGCGACCCGGCCAGCGGGTCGGCTCGACTCGGCTCAGCTCGGCCGAGCGGCCGAGCAAGGGAAGCCGCGGGGCGTGTTGTCCCCGCGGGAAGAGGAGTCGCGGCCCCGCGTGGGGCCGCGCTTGGTCAGCAGAGGCAGCAAAGCCATGTCCTGTGTCTTGCCAGACCCACGTAGTCACGGGTCTGGTCGGCCGCCGCCTCCAGCTGCCGGCACCGCTGAGCCGGCGACCCGTGCCGCCGGTGGAGTCCGCAGGCCACCGGAGTTACTCCGGTGGTCTGATTCCATTTCTGTCTGCGCCGTAGCTCCTCCCGGGTCCCGTTCTTCACTGCGGAATCACAAAATCACCTCTAGAACCCTTTTTGTCGTCGTCCTCCATTCCGCACACCAAGAACAAAGGGCGGTGGGTTCGGACTTGTTCGTTGGTCCGCACCCACCGCGTTAGCGGTTTGAAACAACACCATAAAATCCAAGCAATTGATGAACCATGTCCCGCAAGAATAATCCACAAACCAACTTGTTAATTGGTTGGTCCGCGTTCTTGCCTTGGAGGAAAACAAACATGGGTAAAACATTTTCAAAATGACCCCTACCTCGTAGCTGTCGTCGGACGAGTGCGAGTACGTCGCAGAATTGACCGTCGCGGTAGGAGGTGATCGTCGCGTCGCGGAAGGGCGTCGCGTTGTTGCGGAAGGGAGTCGCATCGACGATCTCAACGGACGATCAAAGATTTGTTGTGGAAGAAGCGTCGTGGAGGGAGAATCATCGGCGTTACGTCGTCGATCTCCGGGGGGCCTGGCGTTATTCTTCACCCTTTGTCGGAGGTCGGCGTTCTTCGCGTTCTTCGCATTCTTCGCGTTCTTCGCGAAGGAGGAGGAAGATCTTTAGATATTCTCCAAAGGTTTAACACAACATTCAAGAAGAAGGTGTGTTGGCCTTATTTTATTAACATGCCAACAAATTGAAAACGTGTTAAGAAACGAACAAAATTAATTCATAGAATTAATTTCAACGAATAAACCGCCCAATTAATAGGGGCGTTAAGAAATTAGAAAACGCGTCAGTTGACTTTCATTTAATAGGGGTTTTCGCGGGTGCATTAATTAGCGGAAAAGAAATGGTGGGGCTCGTGCGGGCCCCACCTCACAAATATCCTTCCAATAGGGTAGGATATTTTGAATTTCACCCTATCCGCTTTAACTCATCTTAAGCATCTTTAAGTGGATTTAAGCGGCTTTAAGTGAAATAAAATAATGTTTGTCGTACCACATTATTTTATTTCTTAACTTAAATCCCAAAAATTAAAAACCACACCCGAGAAAACGCAACTTCAGAAGAGGCGTTCCTAAGCAATTAACGGAACTACTATTCCATCGGTGCCCTCGGAATTCAATTCCGAGCAACGGTTCAAAAGTTAGAAAAACCCGCTCATCCATTCACTGAACGTACCCGAGCCAAACTTTGGAAAATGATTCTGGGCACACCGGACCTCGGAATCAGGTGTCGTCTGAAACTGCATTCTTTTAAAATTCCAAAGAAAATTAAGAAAAAAATTTCCTTGAAATTTATGGGTCTTTAAAATATTGACTATAAGAGTCCCATTTTGAGAACCCTCTCTAATATTAAATTTAAAATATCACCTTGGAGATGTAAATTTTTTCCAATATATCTCTTACCTAGTAATAACCGTAGAGGTACTCAAGCATGTTATATGCATCCACATTTTCATGAGAATTCATTGGTTTAGTATACATTTATGAAAGAATCAAATGTTGAATTTCGGTCGCATTACCCAATTGTTTTCATATACAAGGAACTCTTCATTACTTGCCTCTTTTGAACACATATTAGTAATTGAGTATTTTAGCATGTAAGATTTCCATTTATGAGGTAGAAAAACCTGAAGGTGTCTAAAGCACTCCTATATGTTACACCCAATTAGAAGTTTTTATTTCTCCAATATTGATCATAGGGATATTTTGGATGATATACTTTTCATTTTATTCTAAAACTAAAAAGAGAAAATTATTAGTACCTTTATTGATTACAAATTAAGTGAGATATAATAAATTAAATTTTTTAATTAAATCTCTAACAATTTTATCAAGTTCCAATAGCCCCCTCTATTGAATTCAGAATGTTAAGTTACATTAACATTCTAGTTTAAAGGATCCCCATTAATTTTCTTAGTGATCCATACTTTTTCCATTAAAACCATAATAATGTAGGTAGGTGGTTTTTTCAACTATTGACTTGTAGCTCTTTTTTTAGTTTAGTGGATTCCCCTATCCTAAAGTCCTGACTTAGATTTCATCCGCACATGCATCAAAATTTGTATTTAATTTACTTTATCCATTAAACCCAATATGATTTTAGTTAATTCAACCCAAAACTCTCACGAGAACTCCCTGATAAAAGTAATTATCTTGAATTTGTCCATGTACTACACTTAGTTCTGTGGTTTCATTCCCAATTAAGTAATGGAAGCCTTAGTCCGACTTAATATTTAATTAATGGATTTTAATTAATTTATGAATAAATTTAAACTTATTTTATCCTTTATATATCTTGTTAGTATTAAGTGTATGTTAATTAATTAATTAACTATTTTGGATAAAACATTTATATATAATCCATTTATTTAATTTTTGTTGTATCATATTAATTCATTCATTTATGTGACAATGATCTTACATACATAAAATAAATAATTAATATACAGAAATAAATAAATAAAGTAAATGGTAAGATAATGATTTTATTTAATGGTTCAATTAATGAGCGAGCATTAAATAAACCTATGACCTAGGGGAATAACTCTATTAGCCAATCATGGAATGAGATACCATATTCTACCTATATATTTATGTATCCCAGAGTTAGAATAATCATGGTTCTTTCTTTAACTGTCTCCACATGCCTTGAGATTAATTATAAGTATTTATTATTCACATACAGGTGAGGGGAACTAAAGGATTGGTTAAAGGAGTTTTCATAAATTTCATTGGATAGAGAGGTCCTAAAAAATAATGGAGGGAGGTATGACTCATAAGTCATGATTTAATTTAATATTAAATTGTTTAAAACCCATGAAATAAATTAAGTTAAATTAATGTCAATACATACATAGGTCTTGGTAGAGCTCATTATCAGTCATACATGAAATTAATACACAAAATTAATTAGATAGAATTCATTTATTTATTTATTATTCTTTTGTTATTAAGATAAATGTGCTTGAATTAATTAATTTATTCTTTTCATCTTAATGATCATCTGATATTAATTCAAGATACCCATAATTTATGTAACAAATGGTAAATAAATGGAAGAACAAATCATGTCATATTAATCATAATAAATTAATTGATAATTTAAAATTATTTAAAACTATTATTAAATTTCAAACAAAAAATGGTGTTCCAATCAATAAAATAATGTTTTAATGCTGTAATTTTAAAATTTAATGTAATTATAATTTTTTCTATTAATGGGAGACTAAAAAATATATACTTCCGGCTACACACCACGCACTTGGGTTTTTTTGTATCTGAGTCACACGCTTGGGGATTTGACATGTTAACTTGATCGGACTACACAATGTGTGCATGTAATCTACATGCCTTGTATTTACTTTCCGTGAGCTAGGTTGACCTGGTCAACACATGGTGTGCAATAAAATAACCATTTATAATTAATTTCTTAGTACATCTAGATACAATGTGAATGGGAATATGATGTGTGCTCTATCTACATGTCGTGTAACCTAATTTTCTTGACCAAATATTTGGAACTACCTGATAGAATCTTCGATCATTCTTCATTTTTTACTAAACCTTTATGAAACTGAAACACTAAACGAACATGATTAATAGTTCAATAACATGTTAATTCGAATATGGTTAAATAACATATAACATGAAATCAAAAATATAACAACAATTTCACGAGGATAAATAATAAAATAAATAATTATAAATTTAAAATTACCCCTTTGATAAAACTTGATGGTTTCGAGCACAGTGGAAGCATGTAGTGGTGGGAGATATATTAATATTTATTTTAATAATCGTTTTCTAAAACTATGATTGAGGATATTTCACATCAAAATTATAATTAAATTATTTAGTATCTGAAGAAATAAATACATGGGCTTAGAAACTATATTCATTGATGATTTTTGATCATCTGAAAATAACCCTTTCAGATTTCCTTAACTATACTATAAGGATCCAAGGATGGAATCCCTTTAGTAGTGATCCACACATTCTCCAACGATCTCTGAGAAACACCACTCGATCAAAGAGTTCTAGCACAGGGAATAGAATGTATTGTGTCGTTCGTTCTAGATCACTTTTTCTTTGGTATTGAAGAAATATCTCTTGTGCTTATCATTCTTGAGAGATAGATAGATCTAGGAATCAAGAGAGAATTAGTTTTGCGCAACAATTCTCTATTCTTATGTTTTTGGATACACTACACAATAGACATATCTTTATATTTATAGAGTTAGGATTTATATTAAAATATTATTTAATTGCATACCTGCCATTAAATAAAATTTATTAACTTTAATAAACCCCATTCCACATAATAATAATTATATTATTATTTTGTGGTGTTCGCCAACTTTTGCAACAATAAATATTATGTAATGGTCTTGTTAATTAATATTTGTCGCCAAACTCAATTTTGGTCTATTCGAACTCCACTAGAATTTATTGAACAACTAAATAAATAGTTTATTCATAAACAAATATTTTATTCACAATCTAGTGAATAAATATTTCTTAAAATAGTAACTAAATAAATTAAATATTTTATTCATAAGATGACAAATAAATATTTATTTAATTTATAAGATCAATATAACATGATTAAAATTATTACTCAGACTTGAGAATAATAATTATTCCATTAATTAAGCTCAAATAGAATTTAATCAATATCATTGGAAACACTTTTTTTGTGACCCTCTAGGATTACTTCTTATTGGCTTTAGGTGGCCTTTCCTAAATTCCGAAGTTACGATATAGTAACGGGTCAAGGCACCCAAGAGAAAGAACATAATGTTACAATGACTACAAACACGTATGAATTCTCACTATATAATATAATCTCTTCATCAAAATATCTCATAAAGTGGGTTCCACATCCTTTTCACCAACCTATATGCTTGATATGACTTTCTTTGACTATCTGAAATGAACACATTGTTACCACATCACCAAGGAATTTAATGTGACAGTTCTATTATAATCAAAGGTACATGATATTAGGTTCCATAAAGATATAATGGAGAAATTATTCCTCCACTTAGTCATTAATGACATGTCACTCATGACGCACCCAACATATCCAACTTCCCCATGAATTGTTATTATCATGGTTTATGAAATACATCTAGGTATGTGAGTTATAACATGCATTAATAATATTCTCAAAGTCTAAGGAGCATCACACACACTAGTAGAGTGGAATATATGATTACACCCAAACATGCAGAATTCCTACTAGAGATTTTGTTCTTATAATCTCTCATATTAGAGATTACCAAGTGAAAACTTCCTGAGTATAATCCTCATCTTCTTATGAGTACTCACACCTAATAGTCTATCTACTATGTTTCCCATCATAGTATGGTATCCAACCACAGAATATTATTTAATAATATCATCATAGCACATCAAGGTTCTCATTAGAGTGGGGAACTTCTATGACCTTATCAATGCGACATATACTATAAGAAATTATTACCTTATAATCATGAAGAACAACTAAAAATATATAATAAGTATTTTTATCAATATTTAATACATTAAATATGCATGGAATCAAAATACAAATAGTTTGTCATATGACACCAACTCCAACATGTGTAACATAATCCAGATGTAGTTTTACATGTACCACAATATAAACTCATTGTTGTGTGTAAGAAAAGAGTAACTATGTGTTTCATATAAATAAAGCTTAAATTTGTGTTTTGTGCAACACAATCTATCAAAAAAGTTTAAATTATTTTTGAAACAATAATTCAAAAAAAATATGGGTATTATATTTCACCCCAATATGCTATAATGTTTTTGAATTGAATTTAAACTGAAATGAAGATCACACATTTATTTTCATATGAATCCAATCTATCCATGACTATGTATAAGATATTGATGGATATACTTGAGAGGAAAAAATATACCTCTAATGAGGGTAATCTATATGTAATTTTGAATATTTCATTGATTGGGAACGATTATATATTCCACATGGTCTATTAGAACCATTATCAAATACAACGTGATAATGAGAGTTTTGGATTTTGAGTTTCACAAAAACAATCAAAATTTTAAAATAAAAAAATTAAAAAATATTTAACCACTTTATATAGAATCCAAGGATGTTGCTTTGTCTCCCAAAATTATCATAACCATTCATCTATAAATAAAATTTCTCATAAAAATTTCAGAAATATTACAACTCTTTATAACTACTAATTCAATATCCCATTTATTATTTAACTTTGAATCAATCAATATGTAAATTTACAATCCTATAAATATAATAATATGATATTTTAAACCAATAAAGGTAGCCTATAGTGGGATCAAAATAGTATACCTTTATTATCAAATAACACATGTAATGTCTTGCATAAAACCACACCATAGTGACCTTCACTACTATGAATTTTTCTTCAACATAAACCAAAACATAGTTAATATAACTACATATTTATTTTATATTTCAGTCACATTTCTATCAGTATTATCTCTTGATCACTAGATAATTGGTTTTTATGTTATTTTATTCCTTACACATTTACTACCATCTTATTTTCATGATAATTAGTAGTGTCATAATTCCTTACCATAATCATTTATTAATCATATTTAAGGGTTTCCAATTTATATTTAAATTCATCAAGTTCAAATTACATCACTTTAAAAATTATTTAATTCAGTTCTATTTTTTTTTAAATATCATAACACTATTTTAACATTAGAATCCATTGGATTAGGAACCTTAAAATCTTCATGAGCCATGAATAGTTGACATTTAAACTTATTTTCTTTAATGGTTTGGGCCAAAGCGTCATTTATTATTAAAGAAAATCAAAGACCTCTTTAACTGGGTAGAGGGGGACACATTACAAATTTTGAAGGCCCAGTGGTCATTTAACCCATTACATGGCCCGTAGGCCCAATTTTTTGGCCCAAGGCCCATTCTGTGAATAGTACTACTACAGTACCCACATTGCTACTGTACCGCATAGTACCCACCGGTTCTACAGTACCATACCACCGCTACAGTGACCTTCCACCATTACAGTGACCTGTCACCACTACAGTGCCCGTCGTTTCAATAGTGCTACCACTGCTACAATACACTATAGTGCTGCTACAGTACCTGTGCCCAATGGGTTCTGAACCCCCATTTTTCATGTAGGATTAAGGGGTGCTTAACACTAATCCAAACCCCAACAACACATTTGAACTTATTGATTTAATATTGTATCTTTTAATTATCATGATCATAATCTTAAATATATTCCTCATGATGACATATCATAATTTTTTTGATATCAATAATAATTTCATTTAAAAAAGTAACCATTTCTTCATTAATTTCTTAACAAAATTGTTCAAAATGAGCACACAAATCATCACCCAATTCCATAGATGAAAAATAATCACAACATAGACTTATTTGTTATTGAGGGTAATATTTTTAGGATTTTTAGATAACCTATTCCTCATAAATCAAAAATTAAATATCTTAACAAACCATGTTGTATGTCTCCATCTCATTTATTGATATATACACTGATTCACCTTTAGCTACAATAATGAAGAGGTTTTAATATTCAAAACCCATGTGTGTGGAAAATTTATCTTATTCACTCCTAGACAATATACAATTCAATATATTGTATTCATACTTATTTCACAAACTTTTACTATATATGGCCTCTTATTTTTCTATAAGTGATGTTTCAAAATAAATTTTTTAATATTCATCAAATATTATCTTCATCTCTACTTTTAATTGAAGAAGAAAATGTGAAACTAAATAACAGAATCACAATAAGAGAATTTTCTTATCAATGAAATGAGATAAAGAAAATTTTTGAATTAATAATAATATTGAAGAAATAATTAGAAGAAGAAACCATATAAAAACACTAAAGAATAATTATTCTCAATTTAACTTTATATACTAATTTAAATTATATATCCAAACAATTACATTGATAATTGATCATCGAATTCAAACCCTACATAGAATCTAATTTTTGTTCCAAAGGACAAATTAAGACATATTGGGTAAATCAAATATCCCAGGATATTTAATCTCTTCAAAAGAAGAAAATAATTCATTCATTGTTAGTTACATAAAAAATATTTATTTCCAACCTCTCAATTATCTCAAGTAATCTCAATCTAAATAAACAAAAATAGCTAATGGTTGTCTTAACCACTACCATAAATAATACCTAAATGAGAGTGAATTGGAATATTAATTTCTTCTCTCATATAAATACTCATCTATCATTAGTAATAATATGATGAACTTGTTAAATTTAATCACACAAAAACAATATATAGACATGAAAGTAAATGTGATGACATTTCTTTCTCATTTTAATCACCACAAAGGGCCACATCCAAGGAGTATAAAAATGAATATATTTCAATGAAAATAATAATAATAATCATTGTTTTTTATTATAATATTTAGGTGAGGCTCAATATATATCCAAGGGTTTCTCCTTACTTCTTTTAATCTATTCACTTATTCAAAGAAGATAATCCAAAATAAGTTTGTACGATGTTTTATTAGGGTGAATCTTAAAAAAAAATATTCAAAAACACATGACAATAAGGGTTTTTATATTTAGATAAAACCTCAATATCAAAACAAAATATTAAATAAGGTTATTTAATAAATTATACATCTCAAAGAAACATCATATGTGAAAAATGATCTCTATAAATAACTTATTTCTTCCCATATATTCTTTTATCTAATTTGTATTCCTTAATCTATCCAAATTGTTCTCCAAAAAATTTCCCCCATCAAACACCACATTTCACAACCTCATTGGGCATCAAATATGTATTTATCAGAGGAATTAGATCACCTAAATAAAATTAAATATTATTATTTTATAAAATTACTCAAAAATATTTATTTATTTATTTAATATATAAGTAATTATATAATAACATCCTCCACTATGGTGTAAGGTGTCACTATTATCATGTCCTCCAAAAATCATGGCCTGATTTTCAATTCAAACACCAAAAATAATGAGGTCAATATCTCCTAATAATTATAAGCCTACTAAATAATGGTTTAAGGATGATTATTATTTTGAAAAATTCAATATTTAACCTTATTTTTTCCTCATATTATGGTGTTTCCTCTAAGTCCAATTCCACAAACTGAAACAATTTTCTTTGAGGATTTTCACTATGACCAGACCAGAAAGGCATAATGTATAGATTTATAAGACTTTCTCATCTCTCCATATTTTTTTACTAAAATACTCATAAGTTATTGAGTAATTTATAAGATGTAAAAAACATAATCCCTTTTAAACCAACCAATTTTGGTTGATGGTTCAGTCATAATTTCTTTCTCTAAACTAATTATTTTCTTTTACTATCATTATGGTGGATTAACACTTCTCTCTGAAATAATGTACATTTTATCATCAATATAAAATAAACCACACATAATATGTTTCCAAAAAATGCACTATGAAATAGATTTTTCTTCAATTACAAGATATGCACCAAAGATCCACCAAACATCACCAAACTTCATCCAATCCTCATCAAAGATATAATTCATCTAATGTGATTTATTTTTATTATAAAATTTTAGTATAGAATAAGTGGTGGTGTGGGATTCCCATATAAAAAAATTCAATCCAATCCTAATGAAATGATCTTGAATCATTTAACAGCATCATCAAAAATAACTTATAATTACTTATTTAAATAAAATAAATACTTATAACATTTTAATTTTTATTTGATCCATACTCATAATTTATGTTTTTGACATGATGATAAATAAGTTTGAGATTAATATTTCATAATAATACAAACAAACTTTATAATAGATATATCCACACATGTTCCCCAAATCATTGAATTTCAATCATGGTATATCAGGTGAAATTATGAGGGTATCAAGTGATTTATTTCTATTTATCATGATTATATAAAGATATATCTTACTATCCCTATTTAGAATCATGATATAATAGAGGGGATTATCTATAATTATCTCTCTATATATTTAGAGGATAATTATATTGAATGGGATTCACGCATGTCAAACAAATAACATATTTTTGTTTTTATGATTACCGGAAAATTAAATGAATTTCATTTTAGTCCTTTATATTTATTTATCTCTAATAAAAACCTCATGTCACCTATATATTAATATAATAATAAAAATATTATTATTTTGGTGACATGTATTATTCTAATTTCATTTTTTAAATAAATAAAGGAATATTTATTAAATGTTATTTAAATATATTTATTTATTGGATCATAAACTCAATAAAAACCCTATCATAAATATTTTCCAACCTTGAATAGTAATTTTGTGTTTATTAAATAAGATAAATATTATATTTACATAAAATGTGAAAAAATTATTATTTTATAATTTTATATTATAAATAAATAAATAAATTTTATATCCACTCTTTTATAGAATATATAAATATTTTTATTTTTATTATGAATAAATAAGTGATGAAACCCATATCAGTTATTCTTGTACTGAATAAGATTGTGATTGAATTTAAGATCAATATAAATTGAATAAAAATTATTACATAAACTATGAATAAATTTATTTTTAATCTCAAATTCAATTAAATCTAATGATATTTTGAATAAAATTAGTGTGAAACCCTATGGGGTTTTTTCTTATTCAAGGTGGGTCTAACCCATATTACAAGAGTGGTATCTAACAACACATCATATAACCCATAAAGAAAATATGGTTTATCATGATGAAAAACTTTTAGGAACAATAATTTGAAATATAATCCTTATGTAAAATAATATCTCATCAAGGATATAGAATAAATGTTTTATCATCCTTTATACTTGATTTATCATTCATGGAATTTTTGGGATAAAATAATTTCTAAACTAACATGGTCATTGATTTAACTTGAACAATTTTTTCTTAGACAAATGAAGGGAGGAAAATTTTTTCAAATCTAAAAAATTGATTAATTATATATTAGAAATTAAATTAATGTCATAACTATCACTAAACACCTAACATTGGATAATTTTTCATTTTTATATAATTCATATCTTTCATCATGAATCAAAGTGATTGAATAATGATATATATTAATAATGATCTAATGTACAATGATCAATTCACAAACCATTTGACAGAAAAATCAATAACACATTAATAATTTGTTATTTATATTTGGGGATCCATCCTCATGAACTGCCTTCTTTAAAATCATGAAGTGTGAATTTTATGATAAGATGTTTCAATGGTTATTTCCCCCCATAAAATATATTCAAACATCATTGTGTCCAAACAAACAGATGAATCTATAGTATAGGTTATATACTACATATTATCATCTTAGAATCTCTATGTTTTATTATAGTGAGAAACTACTGTAAATTATTTATACAAAAATATTTTAATTCCATTTACATATAATGTCTGAACATGTAAACATAAAATCTAATAATAATATTTTATATGTAATTCATGATATAATAGTGAAAATTAAAACAATTATATGGTTATAAGTAACCAAATCCAATTAACTCCATCTTATACAAGGTCCAACTACTGAAATTTCTTAATTTTCTGATCTCATGTGATATTTAACATGGGGGAGACCTTGTTAAAGGTTATATCAACAATTTATATTTTTATAAAAACCAAAAGGGCTACGACTATGGCTATCCTAGAGAATAATTATTTGAATAAAATAGTGGTGTCTAACATAATTTTCTCTTATTTAATTATGTTTTTTTAATATTTTATATTTTTTAGGTTTTTATATATTTTGAATGCAATGAAGGGTTAAATTTTTATGGTAAATATAAAATATAAGGAAACATTTTTTAGTGATGAGAATATTTGTTGGATGAAATATAATATAATGAAATTAAATTTTTGAACAACTAATATTTCCCTTAGAAGACACCACTAAATGTTGGTTTATCATTATCCTTTAAAAAATTATTTCTCTTTTATAAAGATCACTTAATTGAGTTTTTTAGGTCCCACTGCATTCATTCTAAATTTCTTTATATAATGGAGAATATCCTACATAAATTTCTTTTATCGTTAGAAATTTTCTTCATGTAAGTTTCATGAGATCCCTTATATATCTCCATGAAGAATAACATAACTTATTTAATTTAAAGCCCACATTGTGATGTAAGGATGTTAATACAAGAAATTGTTATATTAGAGTGAAATAGATGTAAAATTATGACTATGAACTTATTTAAAATCACCACACCTTTCAAAACATTAATTTTAATCCTTATAATAATAATGGAAGAAAGGAAAATGAAAAAAATAGGACCTCAAAATAAAATTATAGCTTCAATACTTTAGACTATAAAGAAAATATATTTCTCTCTGATAGAGGTAAGATATCATGGTATAAGTGGGGAAAGATTAATTACAATAATACCTAAAAAAATAACACCACACTAAGAATAATTCACATAAGAAAGAAGATTCTAAACATACAATGAATACATAAACACATAAACACATAATCAAAAGAAGAAAATAGTAAGGTGATTGAAATTAAAATAGCGTTAAAAATAATAATTCATTACAAAAAAAATAAAATGGAATAGAATGAAGCTGAATTGAGGTACACAATACAAGACACTAATTTTCCTGAAATTATATTGAAATTAAAAGGATAATATCGGTAAAACAACAGTAAAAACATCCCATATAGTAGGAATTTTATTCTTGAAAGAAGTAAAAGTCTAGCTAAGTAATATTTTATAAATGGGGGGTTATTTAAAAATAATATTTCATCACAATATATATAGTTGGTTACCCAATGGTTGATGTGGTCAAAAAAATTTACTGCAATTAATATAATCATGGATATTCAATAATAAATTCTCAATAATTTCTTTTAATTTATTAATCTTCAATATTCCTAGAGGTTTCCTAAATTGGTGTATATTAGTCTACACATTAATGTGTGGGGATGACTTATGTTAAAGGTAATTTCATGGTTAGTTAGTACTAGAATGGTTTGGACGGATTTTTATAGGTATTTACTATTGTAATCTTAGTGAGGTTGAAGTGGGTATAGAGTTTGGAAATTTAATAAGTTGAATGGGATAGTTAGAAATGTAAGAGACTACTTGTAGAGGTTTTCAATTGGTGGTTATGAGGTACATTTAAGAGAAAAATTTGATAGGGTTTGGTAGACTTCTTCAAGGTAGTGTATCATCAATTTAGTTACCACCATATAGCTACAAATTGAGCCTTTAGCATGCATAAGAAACCCATGATGACCAGAATCAAAAATATATAAGTTGTATCCGTCTAAATATAACCCCTCCTCAATATATAAATTAAGTACTGCAACAAAATTATCTCCTCACATTAAACATTCTTAAAAATGATCATCTACATAGTAATTGAAAATTTCCTCTATTGTACCTTAATCTTGAAAACATTGTGTTTCTAGGTATAATATATCTCTAACTCTAAAACTTACATATCTAACCTAGAAAAACAGGAATCGAGCCCCTTAAATTAAAGAAAATATGAAAATATATCTATCCACCCCTTTAATAAAATTGACAACACAACTTCTAATAATAGACCGAAATAAAAGGATGATTAAATAGGTCATTCTACGCATAATAATAGTGTGAAAATTAACTATAGCTACCTATTATCAAGTATCATTAGAACCAGGAACATAATAATACCACATGTGGATTCTTACTATGTAATATAATCCCTTTATCATGATATCTCTAATCAAGCAGGTTGTGTGTTGGTGCCATCAGCCTATGTGCTCGATGTCTCTTTATATGACATTTTGGAAATAAGACTTTAATATAGAAAAACATGGACATGGATTTATTAAGGCTATATCATTTACATTAAATGCCCAAAGATATCAATGTCCATTAAAGTATAGAAGGGAAAAATCCTTTCTCACATTATTTATTAATGAAATATTACATGTGACGCACCCAATGTATCATACCTCACCATGAACATATGTCTTCATGGTTTTCATAAATACATCAAGTCTGTTACATAGAATGGAATACATGATTGATTCTATCACTGTATCATAGGGTATATTAGTCATTCTATCTTTCTCCTATTGTGTCTAAAGACACATTTTCTTAGAAACATGTATACCATGTGACACTAAAACCAATACCCTCTTGTAGTGTTCCATACTAAATATATTTTGTAGTTGGTAATTGTATATACTTTGACTTATTCCAAGAATCCTCTTGTATCTATCATAAATTATCTTATAACCTATAATATAGGTTGTTTAGCCTATGTCCTTTATGGAGAGACACATTTTTAATTTGTCCTTAACAAATTGTAAGATCGGTATATCCTTTACAATATGTAATATGTCATAAATATATAATACTAGGATAACAACCTCATTATCACTAAATATCTTACAAATACATGGCTCACATATATTCTAATGGAAACCAAATTCTTTTATAGCTTCATAGAATAGAAAGTTCTATGGAACATATACTTACTTGAATCCCTAAATTGATATATCGAAAATGAAAATCCTTTTGGAATCACTTGGTGTCACAAACCCTTATATTTGTGTCAAATATAAATCTTATTTATGGTTCCGATTAAGGAAAGTAGTTTTGACATCCATCATCCAAATTTCATGGTCTTGGTAAGCTATAATAGCAAGTACAATTTTGATAGATATAAACATAGAAATAGGTGAAAGGGTCTCATCATATTCAATTCCTTTATGTTTATTAAACCCTTTATCCACTATCCTTGTTTATAGGTATTTAATTTACCTTCCATGTCTATTTTTCTCTTGAATACCCATTTTTACCAATAGTATTTACATTAACTGGTGTATCGACCAAAACTCAAACTTGGTTCTGATACATGGAATCCATTTCATAATTAATTGATTCTATCCATATAGAAGATTCTAATATATATACTACCTTTTTGTAGGAGAGAGGTTCATTATTATGAACCAATAATGAGTCACATTCATTAGTGACTAGAAAAACATATCTCTCCGGTTCTCTTAACTCTCTAGTTCTCTTACAAAGTACTTGTGTTTCAGGAACTTCATCTTTTATAGGGTCTGGTGGAATCTATTCGTGTACCAACTCTTAGGTATCTTCATAATTAACTTCATCAAAGTTAATCTTTCTCGCACTATCCATTTTGAGGATTTTATCCCTCTCAAGAAATATTCCTTATTTGAAGATATTCACTTTATTTTATGAGGGGATATATAGGTATTAAACCTATGTTTCCTTGGAATTCCTTTTAAAGATATAGCTTATACCTCGGTGTTCTTGTATTTTTTTAGAATGCTTTAAAAATCCCTCAGAACCCCCTATATGTGTATGTAAAGAAAAGGGTTTCTTTTCACTTCGTAACTCAATGATAATTTTGTTTCCTCTTTAGTTGGTACTCAATATAGTGTGTATATAGAAGTTCATAATATATATCCCCAAAAGGATCATGGAATATTCGTATGACTCATCATCAACCATACCATGTCTAATAAGGTACAATTCCTCCTATCACTAACACCATTACTACAACACCCCATGATTTTATGAGAAATATTATTTTTAATTTAATTGATGTCTTCTGTTGTATGCTACACCAAAATTATCTTGTGCTATACGCAACACCATATTAGCTTGCAGTATACGAAACACTATTCATGGATCGTGTTACACACAATTTCAAGTTCGTTTTGTGGAAATTATTTTACGCAACATTAAGTATAGATTTTGTTTAATGTATAAATGAAATATGTTTTGATTATGTTATACGCAACACCAAACAGAGCTTTCACTAAACACATCCCTGACATGTCTTGCATTACACGCAATCAAGACCTTCCTCGATAGCGTGTGTAGTACGCAATACCGAGTTTCACTAAACAAGATATTATTATAATATGAACTAGCCGTTATGAATAGTAATAAACACTTTTTAAAATTTTATCTTTCAAAATGGACTTTATTTTTGAATTTGGAATATCGAAATTAGCATAGGGTGAATTTTTGGTATTTTTCTAAAAACATTCAATTTTTAATGAATAGTGAAAGCATTGGGTTACTATTTAAAAACCGACTTTTTATTTAAATTTATTTTAGGTCAAAATTGATACATAATACCTATATAAGTTCAATGTAATCCATTGGAGTCATTTTATAATAATTTCAGATATATAAAAATTTCATTGAACTTTTCACCTTCTTTTACCCACCTCCTAGGAGAATTTGAAAATTTACATAAAACTTAATTTTACCACTTCTCTGAGTGAAATTTAGAAAATCCGAGAGACACGGTTAATATCGAGGAGTAAAATGTGGTTCAATAAGATTAAAATAATTTTTGGTGAATAATAACTTTTTACTTTTATTTACCACGGTTAAAAGTAAATAGGGTAATTAGGGGTAAAAATGATAATATTATTACCCTAACACATGTTCTAATTCTATTGGATAAGTGTAATTCGACCAAAAACAACCTTAGGAATAAAATATTACCCTTTAGGTCCACTTTGATTAGATTAGGACATTTATTATTATTTTATTTAAAGAAGTGTTAAAATAGTTAAAATCAAAGTTTAATAACTAAACATATTTTCAATGTAGGGTTAATCATAAGATAAATTAGACTATAAATATTCATTAGAAATATACAAATATTACCTACATAATGGTATTTTATTTATAATTTTTATAAATTAAATAGTTTATTTTATTTATGACACAATGATGATATAGTAATTACCTTATTTATAAAATATTAACATAATTGATATTATAAATACCCAAATAAATATAATTTGAGACTTTTATGAATTAAACTAATTTTATAGGTTAATATGACATTTTATTATTGATTTAATTAAATTTTTTCGAACTAATAGTGTTGTTATGAGTTTCACAAAAATCAATTACCAAATAGTGTGAAAATTGACATAAATTAGTTTTTAAAACAAATATTATATTCTTAAAAATATACAGTTGGGTAAAAAGAATTATATAAGGTTATATATATTAATAATGAACCACTTGGGGTGAGTTTGGCTTGTTATAGTATGTTTATTAACCATATAGTGTAAGAAAACAAGAAGACACAATAAAAGTTAAATTATTTAACATAGAGTGAAATCTAAATGATAAGGTTAAAATAGTAACCTAAACATTTCTAAAACCTATTGGTTGAGAGGATTTCGACCCATACCCACATTATCTTCTAAAGAAATAAATTTGGATCTATTATAAACCTAATATCACTTTATTATAAAATAATATTTTATGTTTTTTCTAAGGTGCCCCTCTCCTCCCTTATAAAAGGGCACCTCCTCCATCTTCTCTTTACACAATTTTTAGCCTTGAAGTTCGGAAAACCCCTTCACATTTCCCCTCTCAACTCCCCTAGAAATATTATATAGTTTCTTCTCTCCTCAAAAGACCAACTCTAGTGCCTTAAGAGGAAGCTTAAAAGAGGTGTGTCGAAGAAGAGGTAATCTCTTCTACTGATTCTTTCAAGTTTTCTTTCTTCTTCAACTTATTCTTATTTAGTTGATTAATTATAAAGTAATAACATTAGTATCAGTAATATACTGATATGTTATTATAAATATGAAACAACCCCATTTCACTTTCAAACCATCCTACGTAAAATGAAATCATCGCGCGTGCATACGTACGGAATACCGTCTCCATGTCGTGGTGTATTCTGTTTTTCCACCACCACCTTACTTGGACAGGTATAATGGTATAAATAATAACTATATATAGTTATTATAACATCATAATTATTCTATGATATTATATCATCCACTCCAATTAAATTCAATAATTATCGAAACGATATCATCACTCGTGCGTACGTACAGATTACCGTCTCCACGACACGATGAGATTCATTCTCCATGTTAACCACTCAAGAATGATTATAAAGTATATTTAATGAATAATAATGAAATTTATGACATGATAAATCTACTGTATTCATGTATGTATGTATATGTGTGTGTGTGTCATCTACTTACTTCCATTCAAGTCAATAAGGAAAGGAAAACAGCGTTCATTAGTACGAACGACCTACCGTCTCCATGAATGGTGTATTTCATTTCATTTATCTATCTATTATGTATATATATATACTGAATATATATGATATATAAATCATTATTTAAATTCTGGAAGTAAGTAAATAATGATATAAGTAATAATAATATCAATAATAACAAGTCCAAACACGTACGATAAATAAAACGATTTTACCCAAAACGCTGCTTTAACATGGAATTTACAAAATAACGGGTAATATAAAGTCATAAGTGAACCATATATGATATCATAACAATGAATATGATTCTATAATAATTCAATGACATTATTTAAATCATTATAAAGGAGGTTCAGATACGTACGAAGCATATCGATCCTAAGGTAAGGGATAACCTTTCCAATCTCGTTCTTATCTAAGATTGTTTATTTGTAAGTATTTTCTGGGGTTATTGTTATCATCCATTTCCATGTTTTCTAAAAGTGTTTTCATGTATTTTTAAATTCATTTTTACTCATTTTTTACTTTTACTACATGGTATGTAAGGAATCTTTCTTTTTTTTACCATACGAGGTACTTTTTGACTTTTCCGTTAAAAGTACGAGAAGAATGTTTTAACTTATACGACATGAATAGATTTTTACAACGCCTAATTTTCATGAAGATTCCTCTACAAGATTTCATGACTATTTTCAACAAAATGCTTTTCTTTTAAAATTTCATGGCATTTTGTGAAAATAAAATGATTTTGGAAAAAGAAAGGATATTTTCCTAAAGAATTAATTTCAAGTGTTTTATCAAAACCATTTTCCATCTAAGATGACATTATTTAATATGTGTATATTTCAAGTATGATGTCTCTATGATTTAAATTGTTTCACTTTTCTTATGATTAAATAATATCCATTGGGTTTATATGGATTATGTTATGATGGGATGATGTTTATGAAACCCTTTTTATTCTTTGGGTTATGATGAATGCTTTATGTTTATTTTGTGGGACAAGTAAGAATGATTTCATTATGAGATGGGTGGGACCTATATCTCCCTCTAATTCATTGATTAAAGATTTATATCTCATGAGATAGACATGTCTGGAATGGTAAGTTAATCTGGTTCAGTGTTACGGGACTGGAACGAGGAGTAAACTCGATTCAGAAAGGGTCTTTGTCCACTAAGATGGTCATGGCAGCAATTCCTTGGCTACTATGGAAATTATATCATGTCATTAATGTTTTTACAAAATTAAAAGTTTTATTTCCAAGACATTTTATCATGATTTATGTTCTATTATAATATATTCCTTACTTACTGTTATGGTTTATGTCATTGCTCAAGATTTTGTTGTTTAAATATTGTGTTCATGTTTTGAAGTTCAAATGTATATAGTTTGTTTTATTTTCTCCATGCTTACCCTTACTAATCATTTGAGCTCACCCTTTATATGTTTTCTTTTCCCCATGATATAAATAACGGTTTTAGGTAAGAAAAAAATGGAAGATATTTCTGGGAGATGTTGAAGATCTTTCACCAAGATTAGAAGATTATATTCCGAGTTTCCAAAGACACTAAACTATTACGGTCCTTGTGTGTCTGCTTTTGTTATGTATTAAGTATTCTGAAAAAATTAATGTAATGTCCGTGTACGTCAATATTTGGGTCACTACAGTTGGTATCATAGGCAAAGGAGGTAGGAATGAATCTGATCCTTGGGAACTCTCACATGTGAGCGTTGGACGAAACATGGCTCTCCGCCCAAGGGCTTTATGAGGAAATGGCTGCCACTGGGGATGGTGGTGTGTCCCGCCCAGGGGGTGTAGCCACCCATGGAGTGCCCTGATAGGTATCAATTATAGTCTACTACAAGTAATTCAATACCGCTACAGTCGGTATCCAAGGAACGGTTTAGTTAACCTTTGGAAACTAGGATGCGAAAACTTTAGTGAGATTCCTAGAGATATTTATAAGGTATGTCTAGGGATGTCCCTAAGGATAATTATAAGTATAGGTTACAGTCCTAGAAATATTATAATGATCATGGATAACCTAGTATTAAACCAATGATTCTAGATATTTAAAGTACTCCCCTTGATTATGTTGTTTTCCTAGCATGATTTTTGGATCTCACACTATTCTTTTTGGGTTTTAGAAAATGGCTGGAAATCGGAAGATTCGTGTTAATGGAGAATATGATGGACAATGGAATAATATTCTTCATGATCATGAAAATGAAATGGGATTTGGAAGGTGAAACATCATTATTATTCCTAATCGGTAATCTCATAATATGATCAATAATCTCAACTTTGGTAAGTTTCTTAACTCAGTTAATAAGAGAAAGAAGGAGTTTCATGATGATCATAGAGGAAAGAAAGATCAATTTTCCTCATGTGAATCATGTGGGATGAGACATCAAGTTGAATTTTTCAAAGGAACTGGAAGATGCTTTAGTGTGGAAAAGAAAGACACAATTCCAGTAATTTCAAAGGAAAAGGTTCAGTTAACACCATGGACAAGGATAATGGTATTGCTAAGACATCAACAATGGTTAAATGTTTTAAATGTGGAATGTATGGTCATTATGAAAACCAATTCCCAAAGGGAAAGTCTCATGAAGAGAATCATCATGGTCGTATGGGTAGTATTTATATTGATGATGATGAAGAGACTACAAATGATATGTGAGATGAAAGAATTGTTGAAGCTCGGTCAATGGTTTAAGAAGGTAGTGGAATGATTTATGTTTATCAAGAGTTATGTTGTATAGGTAATGGTACTATGGAATAAAGACACATCTAAGGATTGTTACACTATTGTTTTTTCTAAAGTATTTGAAATTATATGTTGAATGTTACTGGTAACCATGAATGGTTATTCAGATATTTTTGGAAAGTATATGATATGCGCATAATGAATGGATAAGGAGAAAATAATATGTTTGATGGTATTCATGATCCCATGATTGATATAAGGACTAAGTGATATCATGTTTTGAGTATATAGAATTTTTTGGATTTTGGTATGTGTAAAGTGTTAACTTTTAACTACATTAATGATTTCACAAAGGTTCAACAGGTATTCATTTTTCAAGAGAATACATGATTAAGGTATTCACATGTTTGGAATGTGACCAACAAGATATATCATATGATATATGGGGGATAAATAATGGTATTCACATGCTCGGTAGATGACATTTCTAGTAATTGTTTTCTTTATACTATGAGCATGGATAGAAGTATTTTGGATAAGCCTAAAGATTGGAATAAATTATGTTAGACATAAAATAGTATTGTTTAAGGCTATAAATTTTTTGGATATTATTACAGGAATGTTATAATAATGTAGTTTTAGAAAAAGGGACAACCCTTAGGACGGGAGATAACTCGTAGGATGGGCGACAACCCATCACATCGGACAAGGTTGTGGGAATCGAACCCACAACCGAAGTGCGACAGGCCTTTATCGCCCACCTCTGACCTACAGGAAGTCCCTGGTTAGTAGAAACTAGTTTTATTTTATTAAGCGGTATGATATATGAAGTATAAGTCCATTTTTGGAATCATATACGATTAACCTCACCATAGATGGACTTATATATATTTGATAACTTTTTCTAACTTTTTATTTGAGACAGATGGAATGACCCATCATTCTATCACATGATCTACTAACACTTCACGGAAGACAAATTCAACTTCATTTCTTTAAGAGATGAAGTAGAAATTGTTCAAGGCACAAACAACAGTGAGATTGTACCAAAATCAAGTAAGTGTTTCTTTTAATTCAAAAATTCTTCAAAATTAGGGAAATGATATTGAAAACCAAAAACGTTGTCCTAGTGCCCTCATATCTGATGAATCAGATGGTACCTTAGATCATCACAAATTTATGGCTTTGTGATTGTTGACTTTTTCAAAGCCATGTTATCTACCACTCTCCAACAGAACTTGAAGGTTAGATTTCTCTTCCATATCCATATTTTCACCTATTTTCTTCTATGTGGAAACCCAGTGATGAGTTAATTTGGGTAACTGTTACGTTTCCAACATTAGTTTTTAAAATTAAGTTTTAGTGTTCCTTTTTAGGATGTGGGTTTCTATGAATGAAACTTTTAAGTAGAAACCCATTTATAACCCCAATGAATTTCGAGGGAGAAATTCATTTTATGGGGGGTAGAATGTAACACCCCGAGATTTAATGAGAAATATTATTTTTAATTTCATTGATGTCTTGGGTTTTACACTACCCCAAAATTATTTTGTGGTATACGCAACACCGTATTAGCTTGTAGTATACACAACACTATTCTTGGCTCGTGTTACACACAATTTCAAGATCGTTTTGTGGAAATTATTCTATGCAACATTAAGTATAGATTTTGTTTAATGTATAAATGAAATAAGTTTTAATTATGTTATATGAAACACTAAACGGAGCTTTCACTACTCGCAACCCTGACTTGGCTTGCATTACACGCAATCAAGACCTTCCTCGATATCATGTGTAGTACGCAATATCGAGTTTCACTAAACGAGATATTATTATAATATGAACTAGCCGTTATGAATAGTAATACCCCCTTTTTGAAATTTTATAAATTTTATCATTCAAAATGGACTTCATTTTTGAATTCGGAATATCTAATTAGCCTAGGGTGAATTTTTGGTATTTTTCTGAAAACATCCAATTTTTGATGAATAGTGAACTTACTATTTAAAAACTGACTTTTTATTTAAATAATTATTTATTTTATTTAAATTTATTTTAGGTCAAAATTGATACATAATTCCTATATAAGTTCAATGTAATTCATTTGAGTCATTTTATAATAATTTCATATATATATAAATTTTATTGAACTTTTCACCGTCTTTTACCCACCTCCTAAGAGAATTTGAAAATTTACATAAAACTTAATTTTTGCCGCTTCTGTGAGTGTAATTTCAAAAACGTGAGACACATGGTTAATATCAACGAGTAAAATGTGGTTCAATAAGATTAAAATAATTTTTGGTGAATAGTAACTTTTTACTTTTATTTACCACAGTTAAAAGTAAATAGGGTAATTTAGGGTAAAAATGATATTATTATTACCCTAACACATGTCCTAATTCTATTGGATAAGTGTAATTCGACCAAAAACAACCTTAGGAATAAAATATTACCCTTTAGGTCCACTTGGATTAGATTAGGACATTTATTATTATTTTATTTAAAGAGGTGTTAAAATAGTTAAAATCCAAGTTTATTAACTAAAAACATTTTTAATGTAGGTTTATGAATAAGATAAATTAGACTATAAATATTCATTAGAAAGCTAAAAATATTTCCTATATAATGGTATTTTATTTATAATTTTTAGACATTAAATAATTTAATTTATTTATGACACAATGATGTTGTAGTAATTACCTTATTTAAGAAATATTAACATAATTGATATTATGAATACACAAATAAATGTAATTTTATACTTTTTATGAATTAAAATAATTTTATAGGTTAATATGACATGTTAGTATTGATTTAATTAACTTTTTTCGAACTAATCATGTTGTTATGATTTTCACAAAAATCAATTACCAAATTGTGTCAAAATTGACATAAAATAGTTTTTAAAACAAATATTATATTCCTAAAAATCTAAGTATTGGCCAAATGACATAGATAAGGTTAAATATATTAATAATGAATCAGTTGGGTTTTTTTTGGATTGTTATAGTAATTTTATTAACCATATAGTGTAAGAAAACAAGAAGACACAATAAAAGTTAAATTATTTAACTTAGAGTTAAATCTAAATGATAAGGTTAAAATAGTAACCTAAACTTCTCTAAAACCTATTTTTTGAGAGTATTTCGACCCATCCCCACTTTATCTTCGAAATAAATAAATTTGGAGCTATTATAAACTGAATATGACTTTATTATAAAATAATATTTTATGTTTTTTCTAAGGTGCCCCTCTCCTCCCTTATAAAAGGGCATCTCCTCCCTCTTCTCTTTACACAATTTTGAGCATTGAAGCTAAAAAAAACCCTACCCATTTCCTTTATAAACTTACCTATAAACATTATAGAGGTTCCGGTGTCCTCGAAAAACCAACTCTGGTGCCTTAAGAGGAATCTTAAAAAAGGTGCGTCGAAGAAGAGGTAATCTCTTCTACCGATTCTTTCAAGTTTTATTTCTTCTTCAAATTCTTCTTCTTTAGTTGTTTCATTATAAAGTAATAACATAAGTATCATTAATATACTGATATGTTATTATAAATATTAAACAACCACATTTCACCTTCTATCCATCCTACAGAAAATGAAATCACCGCGTGTGCGTACGTACGGAATACTGTCTCCATGTCGTGGTTTATTTTGTTTTTCCACCACCACCTTACATGGATGGGTATAAGGGTATAAATAATAACTATATATAGTTATTATAACATCATACTTATTCTGAGATATTATATCATCCACTCCAATTCAATTCAATAATTATGGGAACGATATCATCGCTCGTGCGTACGTACGGATTACCGTCTCCACGACACGATGAGATTCATTCTCCATGTTAACCACTCAAAAATGATTATAAAGTATATATAATGAATAATAATGAAATATATGAAATTATAAAGCTACTGGATTTATTTATATATATATATATGTCATCTACTTACTTCCATTCAAGTCAATAAGGAAAGGAAAACAGCGTTCATGCGTACGTACGGTCTACCGTCTCCATGAACGGTGTATTTCATTTCATTTATCTATCTATTATGTGTATATATATACTGAATATATATGATATATAAATCATTATTTACATTCTTTAAGTAAGTAAATAATTATATAAGTAATAATAATATCAATAACAACAATTCCAAACATGTACGATAAATAAAACAATTTTACCCAAAACGCTGCTTTAACATCGAATTTACAAAAGAACGGGTAATATAAAGTCATAAGTGAACGATATATTATATAATAACAATGAATATGATTCTATAATAATTCAATGACATTATTTAAATCATTATACAGGAGGTTTGGATACGTACGAAGCATATCGGACCTATAGTAAGGGATAACCTTTCCAATCTTGTTCTTATCCGAGATTATTTATTCGTAAGTATTTACTGGGCTTATTGTTATCATTCATGTACATGTTTTATAAAAGTGTTTTCATGTATTTTTAAAGTCCTTTTTAATCATTTTTGACTTTTACTACATGGTATGTAAGGAATTTTTTTTTTACCATACGAGGTACTTTTTGACTTTTTTGGAAAAAGTATAAGAAGAATGGTTTTTTAACTTATACGGAATGAACAGATTTTTACAACGCCTAATTTTCAGGAAGCTTCCTCTACAAGATTTCATGAATATTTTCAACAAAATCATTTTCTTTTGAAATTTCACGGCATTTTGTGAAAAGAAAATGATTTTGGAAAAAGAAATGATATTTTCCTCAAGAATTCATTTCAAGTGTTTTATCAAAACCATTTTCCATCGAAGATGACATTACTTCATATATGTATGTTTCAAGTATAATGTCTATATGATTTACATGGTTTCACTTTTCTTATGATGAAATAATATCCATTTGTTTTATATGGATTATGTTATGATGTGATGATGTTTATGAAACCCATTTTATTATTTGGGTTATGATGAATGGTTTATGTTTATTTTGTGGCACAAGTAAGAATGATTTCATTATGAGATGGGTGGGACGTATATCTCCCTTAAATTCATTGGGTGAAGATTTATATCTCATGATATAGACATGGCTGGAATGGTAAGTTAATCCGGTTCACTGTTACTGTAATGGAACAAGGAGTGAACTCTATTCAGAAAGGGACTTTGTCCACTAAGATGGTCTTGGAAGCAATGCCTTGGCTACTATGGAAATCATATCATGTGATTAATGTTTTTCCACAATTACAAGTTTTATTTCCAAGCTATTTTATCATGATTGATGTTTCATTATGATCTATTCCTTACGTACTGCCATGTTTTATGTCATTGCTCACGATTTTGATGTTCAAATATTAAGTTCATGTTTTGAATTTCAAATGTATATGGTTTGTTTTATTTTATCCATGCTTACCCTTACTGAGAATTTGAGCTCACCCTTTATATGTTTTCTTTTTTCTAGGATATAAAGAATGTTCTTAGGTAAGAAAAAAAGGGAATATCTTTATGGGAGATGTTGAAGGTCTTTCACCGAGATTAGAAGATTATATTCTGAGTTTCCAAAGACACTAAACTATTATGGTCCTTGTGTGTCTGTTTTTGTTATGTATAATGTATTCCGCAAAAAGTAATGTAATGTAATTTTACGTCAATATTTGGGTCTCTACATTTGGTATCATATGCAAAGGAGGTAGGAATGAATCTGTTCCTGGGGAACTCTCACATGTGAGCGTTGGATGAAGCATGGCTCTCCGCCCAAGGGATTCATGAGGAAATGGTTGCCACTGGGGATGGTGGTGTGCCCCGCCCAGGGGGTGTAGCTTCGCATGGAGTGCCCTAATAGGTATCAATTATAGTCCAATGGAAGTAATTCCAGACCACTACAATTACACTGTGGTGTGTGAGTGGGTGTGAGTTGAGATAAAATCCCAAACTCCCATAGAAAATAGATAAACTCTTGGTTAATATTTTCATCATCCTAATCCAATCAAAGATTCTTTATCTTATTTCCAAGTTGATTATCTACTTCATTCATGAATTATTTGAATTTCTTAAAGGACTCAGTCTTATACCTCATCATGTAGACATATCCATATCTACTCAAGTTGTCAGTAAAATTTATGAAGTAATAACACCTACCTCAATAATTTACTTGAAATGGTCCACACACATCAATTTTCACCAATACTAAAATCTCTATGTCCATTTCATCTTGTCCATTAAATGGTGGTTTGGTAAATTTTCCTTGTAAATAGGTATGATATATTTTTAGGGGTTTTATATTAGAAGATTATAAATAACCATATTGACATATATTTTTTAATGGATTTTTGTTTACATAACCAAAATGGTGATTCCATTTTTGGGTGTTATATTAGTCATGTGAACATGATTATTTATCTATTACCAATAATTTTTTCATATTTTAATATATATGGACATTATTTAAAGGCACAATAACAAAAAATATGTTGCATTTATAAAATAAACAACTTTTATTTCCAATCTTGAAATTAAACCCATCTGTATCTAGGCATGATATAGAAATTAGGTTCTTGGTAATAGATGGGACATAATAAAAATCCCTCAAACCCAATTTCATTCCCATTTCCAATGAAATGTGGTATTAACTGATGGCTAGAGTATCCATCCTCACACATTTTGAAGCTCTCAAGTCCACCTATCCTATAGGAATATTTTATAATATACTTGGTTCCAACATTTGGATATATATGTGAGAACGAAAAGTTTTATCTAATACCCAATGTGTAGATATTGAAAGATTATGGTCGATAATGAAAGAAAATTTAGCTTCCCCTTTCTTCTAGGTGTAGTTCCTCCTCTAGTGTCCTTTTTTCACATGAAAAAACAGACTTCCTACTTTTCCTTTCCATATCTATGGATCTTACTCTTCTAGTAAGGATGGTTCTTGACATCTTTAAATGTGTTATGAATCTTAGGCCCCTTCATATTGTTCTTCATTTTATTATTCACTATAAGGACTACATGTTTTTCATGGCCCATGTCCTTATACACTTGGATAATTAGAGTAATAAGTTCTAAAATTCTCTTCTCATTATTTCTCATGTTATAATTAATAATAAAACTATACATGGTCTTAGGTAGTGAAAAAGTATGATATTTAAATGAAACTCATTTGGTAATTTAAAACCTAAGATATCTAAGCATTCAATGTAGCCAGTAATCTTGAATACATGAGGATAAGTTGGCATAGACTCTCCAAAATTTGTTATAAATAGAGCATTAGATATATCGTATCTCTCTTATCTCACCTTCTCTTGATAAAGACCCAGAAGGTGATACATCGTGATATACACATCTATATCCTCATGTTGATTCAAAATCTCATAGGACATGGATGATAGCATGAAACACTGAACATTTGTATCATTTTTCAAATGTTTCTCATAGAGAGTTAACTCTTCCTCACTATCCTCATTACCAAGTGCATCGAGAATCGGTTATTCCAATGTATAAAATATTCATTCAGGGAGTAGGATAACACGTTAGTGACTTTTCTACTCTTGTAAATTTATGCCATTGAGAAGTTTATACATACCAATTATGGATCACAAAGATATGTTTGAAGAAATTTTATTATTGTTTCTACTAATAAGATGATAATAGTTTTAGTAATTTATCTAATAAAATTTAGACAAATAAATAAATATTATATTTATTAATCACCCACTATTTTATTGAAAACCAATAACCCTCACTATTCGATTCATAATATCCTACTTCTGGGACAATATAGACGCAAAGATCTATATTCCCCTTCTTATCACCCAAAATTTGGATGGTCAATATATTTGAAGGGTTTTAGTTAGGAATTCCAAATTCCATCTTCATTAACTCACAGTTCCATGATCAGATGAGTAGATTCAACAAAACTAAAATACTTAAATTGGATTTCCTCAAACCTTGCCTCTTAGTTATACCAATTCCAATCAAAACTTTATGTGAACTAAGTTAATTCAACCCAAAACATCAAGTTAGAATTCCTCGATAATTGAAAACACCCCAACTTTGGTTTGTTAAGAACTTTAAACTATAGTTCGATTAAAATTGAAGTAGTGGAAGGTTATACCAACTTAATATATATAATTGAAGGATTTTATCTTTTATGAATAAGTTTATAATTATTATCTTCATTAAATAATTTATAATATTGAGATGATTTATTTAAGTGATTAACCATGTATTAGATAATATTTATGCATAAGACAATTTATTTTATTACAATATTTCATGCTTGTTAATCCATTAATTCATGTGATTGTAACAAAATGTCCATAAAGAAATAACCTTGAGACATGATAGAAATTAAATAATAAAGTGATATGATAATGAGATTTTACTAATGGTTAGTTTATCTAGTAGATGTTAAACTAACCATCGACCTAAGAGAAAAACACCTTGAACCAATTAAGGTTTGTGTTTCACGTTTCCACATGTCCACCAATGTATTGTTCTTGTATTGGTTTCACCTCAGCAGAAAACTTGAATCACGTCAACTAGCATAGGAAATATATTCATTACATATTCCTTTACTCACGTGTATGTGAGTGGAACCAAAATATTGGTTAAGGGGTTTAAAAAAAAGAAACCATGGTAACGCAAACCAATAATTTAATTTATTAATAAATTAAATTAAAACAAACACATAAAATAGTCTGGTCTAATCTCATGATCATCCACATGCATGCAACGAATTGCAATTTAAAAAAATTCAAATTCTATTCTAATCATTCTGATTTAAGATAAATCGTGAACAAATTAATTAATTATCTTATTTAATTAATCAATTCTTTTATCTTAATTATAATATGAATTTCCTTGATATTCTTAGACATCATGATTTTAAACCAATTAAATAATTTTATTTAAAATTAATTGTTTAAAAAATTATACTTCAGAGGCGACATAGTGAGTACTCGTACAAACTATCCAATGTGTATTATACTAATATACTATTTACTCTTTCGATTTGTGGTACACACGAATTATCATATAATATCATGACATGTACTATCAACTTAATCATCACACGGTTTATATGATTTTTTATTTTTACGTAGTGTGTAATGCTTCAATTTGTGTAGAGTAAAAATTGTAATATGACTTATAAATTATATGTGGATCCAAACATTACATGGAAATTAATTAAAAATATATATATATATATATATATATATATAACCCATCACAAGGTGTGTCCTATCAACTTAATGACTACACAGAAGTACATGTAGATAAGGTTTTCATAGTATAATATATTAATTTTAATTTTTTGTAATTTGTAAAAAGTACATGGAATGTATATTTAAGCTACATTAAGTGTATTATTCACACCTTATATCCATGGAACACACCTGTAGACTCAACATGTAACCATTCCTTGGAAAATTTTGGAGTACATGGTGTGTACATGGGATAAATCGCATGTGGTCTCTGAATTCTACGACCGCCAATCATGTAGGTCATGTAAGAATATACATGTACCATTTATGACTAAAGGATTACATGTCATGTATGGATGTTACACGGCATGTACTATAGCTGACCATGCACTAGGATAACCCATTCAACATGTGGGTTAAAATTAAATTCACCACATGTAATAAATTCACACAAAATGAGTTAATTCAAAATTAATTCTTGGTTTATTAAAAACTAGTACATGGAATGAACCTTCAAGTCACATAGTGTGTACTCTTATATTATCCATCCAGACTCTTTGTCCCCTATGGATGATATCTTCAAATTTATTTCATTCATAAAATTAATTTATTTGATTATATTTATGATAAACTAAAACGAATAAATAATATCACTCAAATCTGATTAATGAACGATTAAACTAGAATTGAAAACCCAAGATAAATTAATAAATATTTAACGATATTTAAATAATTATGTAACAACTCTAATACCACTTTAAGGAAATAATAATTTCAGGAGTTTGTTATAGTCCATGCCTAACTTTTATTTTTTTTCATGATCGATGAGTAATCCAAGATTTACATGATGTTAAATGTCATGATCAATGTAATTGAATAGATGAATATAGATAATGGATAAATATTGAAACTAAATTATAGGATCATCACATATTATTTATAATTAATTTTAGAAAATAAATAATTACCATGTGGTAAATTATTTCTTAATTCATGGATCTGACAACAGATCTATGTCATACATTCATTGTGTTGTAAGAATCAAGATTAGATTCTCTATGATGGTGATCCCCATATGTTCCAAAAATATCTGAACATCATCATGTGAATCTCTAGGTTCTAGAAAGATAGATCTGATCACTTGCATCATTTACCTTTGAGCACCCTAATAATCATTTCCAAAGGATTCTCCTTGATCTGTCTAGAATTTAGAGTGGGAGGTGGAGGAAGATCTCTCTCTATTCTTGTGAGAATTCATGGAGAAGGAATCTCTCTAGTTATTTGAGAGGATTCTCAGGATTTCATTGTCCATAATAAATGAAATCAATTGTCTCTATTGAAAAATCATATAATTTGGTTTATATAATGCTAGGGTTAGAAATAAATAATTTCATAAGTTCCCTTTATTATTTATTTAATCCCTACAAAACGTCATGTATATAACAATAATATTAATATAATTATTTATTAACATGTGCTAAACTCATGAATTAAATTAAATATTATTTAATAAAATAATATTCAATATATATTATTTTTTAAGTAAATTATAAACATAGTTTTCCATTCCTCCATAATACTTATCAAGCATTGAATAATAACTATTTATTTAATAAATAAATACCACTTTATTATTCTCTAATAAATAAATAAATGTTATATACTCTAAATAGAAAATAAATATTTATTTAATATTCCACTAACATAATATTCTCTCGAGTAACTGGTGATGAAATATATGTGATCAACAAAACATGAATAATTATTAAATCACTTGTGGGAATAATATTTATTAAAATTTTTAAATAATAAATAATAATTTATTATTTAATTGAGATTCTTGATACACATAGTGTGTGACCCTCTATGAAACATTCATAGTGGAATTATGTGAAGCATAGTAAAGTCCAAGGTTATCATCTAACAACAAGCCAAGGAACCCATAGAAAAATAATTTAATGCCACATTGAAATAATACCTTATATGGATGCTTACTATGTAATATAATCCCTTTATCCTCATATCTCTAGTCAAACAGGTTGATTGTTTTTTCCATAAACCTATGTGACCGATGTCACATTCATTGGCTTTTATGAAATAAAACTTGTTTATAGAACACTATATACAAGGATTTATTTAGGTGATATCATTTCTATAAAAGGGATTTAGATATCAACATTCATTAATGAACAAAAGGGACAAATTTTTTCCAGCATTATTCATTAATCAAATTTTACTCGTGATGCACCTAATGTATATTACCTCACCATTAACATATGTCATCAATATTTTCATCAATACATCAAAATACGTGACTTATAATACTCATTAATAATATTATTAAATTATACGGATAAAAATACATGTTTGTAGATAGGAACATCCAATGACAAATATAATTTCGCATTTTCAATTGGTGGGTCACATTCTCATAATATCCTACACTAGATATTACCAAAGGCGCACACCATGAGAATGTGCCTCAAAGTTCTACAAGTCTCCACCCCTAATAGTCTAAATCATTTATGTCTCTCAAATGATTTAATCTGACTATATAAAATATATTTAAGAATATTTTCATAGTACTTTGGGTTCTTATCATAGTGGAGAACTGATATGACCTTTAAGTGTGACAACAACTCTTAGAAAATTATCCATTAATATGTCTTGTAGAAAAACAATCATGATATGTTAAAAAATTGATTAATATTCAAAACAATGAAAATATTTTATAATAAATTTTATAGAATTTGGTTTTAGGGAACCAAATAGAACATCAATATCAAGTAAATCTTGGTTAAGAATTTTTTCACAACACTATGATTAGAATTTTCTATCTTCTTACTAAATTGATTATTTACACCACTTTTATATTCCATAATTAATTAAAGGAATACAATTTATGTCTCATAAAATATATGTATCCACTATGAAATCTATTTTTTATATTTTAAAAAATTGTTTTTAAGATTAAGTGTCAACCCATGCAACCAATACACCCCCAAATTTAACAAATTTCAAAATTCAACAAACAATTAAAAGAGTTAGGGTAAACCTAAAACTTGGACAGATACCTATTATCTCATGGATTAAATTCATATAACAGGGATTAAAATTCCACATTTCTATAATATGATGCCTCTACTCACAAAATTTTCTTAAAATTATTTTTCTCGTTCTTCTCCTCACACACGACTTTCATATTGAATAATTTTACTTCTATTATAGAATACTATTTCATAACATTCCCTAGAGAATCCTCATAATTCCTTCTAGGTATTACTTTTATCCCCTTGAGTATATTATTTTTATTGTTACCAGAACCATATGGGTTTAAAGGATTTTTAACTATCTTATTACCTACCAAATTAGTTACAAGACTAAAATTATGACACCACCTTTGATTTGAGGTCTTCATCTAAGAAGGAGAAACTTTAAATGCATGGTACCACACCATATTAGATTTAATATTGTATGATCCAAAACTAACAATTGAAATTTACTTTATGATATTCATGGAATTCATGGAAAAATTCTCCTCACTAGCTTTATGTTTCACCTAATATGATTTTTGAGTATATATGAAATAGGATTTACATATCCAATGATATTTTCAAACCATTATTTAAATGTGTTTTACCCTAAAATAACATGATCTTTTATTTTTAAACATGAAATGAATCCACTTGATTTTAAAAATGACACATAAGTATTATTTCAGTTATTATAAACTCATAAAAATAGTTTACAAATATGAGAATCATTCAAAGTGGAAATTTAAAATGATAATACTCCATAATTAATGTAATAATATTTGTTTCATTAATAAATTAAAGATCAATATTATCTTTGATTTTAGTTTTTTATTAGTAGAAAATCACTTTTATAGGGAATTCGGGATCCATCACAGTAAAAACCATACATGAAATCAAAAAAAACAAACCAAAAACTGAACTAACAGGAAAAATAACAAGAAATTCCAACTCGGTAACTTTAAACCCCCAAATAAACTCCAACACATAGAAAAAAAGATCACACCTAGATAACAACATACCTCAGCATAATTCTCCAGTGATCATTCATGGGATAGAATTATATTTACATGATAAATCTATGAGGTTGAGAATAGTATTAATATTATTTTGAATTTATATGGATTTGAAAAAGAAAAGTGAGGCTGAAAAAAATCATCAAACATAAAAGAAGTTCCATTTACATATAGAACACCCCAAACAGATAAGATTGAAGCCAAAGTTTTCTTATTTCATCCAATATCTAAGGGAATCCATGTATTTTAAATTTTCATAATCTTACAAGGGAAGCCCAGCTTTATAAATCTTTTCCTCATTGTGTTTCCACTTTGAGGCCTTGTCAAATCTCTTGTATACATCCTACATTTTTTCTAAAAAATGGGAGGGAAGAAACTCCCCATTTAGTTGGCCTTCCAAAGGTCCTCCCAAAACATTAAAACCAGTATCCTTATAAGACCCATTAAAGAATGAAATCCAAATATTATCAAATCTATATGCCTTCCCTATTGGCCTTATCAACATGGGTTTTGGGAGAGTGTAATAGTATTTATAACGCCTAGGTTTATTAACTTTTTTGGGAGAGGTATCCCCCTTTTCCCTCTACCTTAGAAATGAAAAAATCTCAAGAGACATAACATTATTTCTCCCATTTAATATTTCCTAGATCTCAATACATAGCGGTTTCATCAAAAAACTCATATTCCTATTCACATGAGGCTAGTGACCCATTTTTTGGCATAGAGTCCAAGGCATATATTGACCCCTCCATGATGTAATTGGAGGGATATAAAATATAAGATTGGGAAAGGTATTTCCATTTAATAACACCCACTCACTATCATCCCTAATCTCCATTCCTTTAGAAACCTCATTAAAAATAATAAAGTGATCTGATAGACTGAAACCTGAATTTGATCCCTTCTCTATAGGTTTTTGGCTTACTTCATCAATTTAAAATTTTGGTCTACAAGGAGGGGACTCCTCATATCCACTTTCAGTTTGTTCCACCAGAGATGAGACATTTAAAACTAAAGAATCATAAAACCTGACAAAACCCATAAGCACCAATGGATTAGGATATTTCATTGGATTTTTCTCCCCATGCTTTCACTTCTTTTAACTTCTCAAAATATACTTGGTCCATGTATATAGAAACAAATATATGAGTTAAAAATTTTACATAATACACAACGTAAAGATTTTAATGTTTTTATTTAATAATTAATAGACCTAAAGCTTACACCTTCTTATTTATTAAATTTCAGTTCTTCTTCGAATGGACTTTATTACCTTATAAAGAACAAACAGCTTCTTTCTTATGTATCTCCCTCTAAATATTTTGTTTTTTAGAAGAGAAAAAGAACCCATGGAATTATTGTAAGGTTTGTTTTATTTTGTCAACATTATATGAGAATAATTTGAAGTTGTATAGAATTTTTTTTAGTTTTATTGACAATAATAGAGATGATTTTTGAATATTATTAGTTAATTAGAAGAATTTTGGAATTCATTCCCGAAATCAGAAAAAGGAAATACAAAATATATAACATAACATAAGTTTTAAAATTTATTGAGTAAATTACACTATGATATATAAGATTAATTTTTTCATATGTAATATCTCTTTATAAGTTTGTAAGATTAACCTACTCATGTGTAAGAATGAATCTGTTTTTTTATAGGAACGTTAACATCTTATTAATGATATATAATATCTACAAGAGAATGTATAATAGTAATTATGAGTTTATAGTGATACATAAGACTAAATCAAGTAACACATAATAATAAGTTGATGATATATAAGATTATGTATGAGGTTCCTTTACATACAGAAGATTAACTAAAGGATACATAAGATTAAATCTTATAGTATATAGGAGTAACCTATGGTTTCAATTGATATATAATATCTATTTATAGGTTGGGTAAGATTAAATATGTGTTTTCATGGAATATGTAATACCAAATTGGATGATGTTATATTGTTCTTCAGGGAATAAACATCACAAAACAAGATCCAATAATCCATGGTTGAAAACAAATATTATTATACTAGGATTTGAAAAATATTTTTCCATGAAATAAATCTCTATACAAAAATAATATAACTGCATGTGATTATGTAAACGTAAAATGAAGTTACAATTTTAGTAGAATATTTAATAAAGGATGAATATGAGATTTGAGATGAATTAATTGAAAATATTTTATAAGTTTTTTCTATAATATTTTTTTTGATATTCTTAAATGATTATTAACTCAATATTTGAAGTAAAATATTAGTGGTTTTCAGGAATATGTTTTTCTAGTTTCAAAATGATAAGGACATGTTATCGAAAATCATAGAGTTTACATATTTAATTATAAAAAATATTTACTTTAAAATATAAGATATTTTAAAAAATTGGAGTTAATTTTGAAAAAAATGAGAAAAAATAGATATGAAAAAAATTGAGAAGATAATTATTGAGAGATAAATATATATGATATGATAATACTATTTCATTTTATAAACACTAGTGTTCTTGAATAGGAATCATGAATTCATGATAAATATTATGAAGGATTCAAGTGAAAATCATTCATTTCTGAGGAAGAATCTAGAGGATTAATAATATCTTTTTATTCTAGTTTAAACGATACCATTGTAAACTAAAGGGATCTGGTATAGGGAACTATCATAAGATAACTCCTGATGGTAAATAACTTCATGGGTTAAGTATTATACCTTATAATTTGTAATAAAAATATAATTACAGTGATAAGAGTCTATCACATTCTAGATTCAAACATATCAAGGACATAGTCACCTACAGTGGGGGAGAAACTTGTAAAAAAAGCCTTTGTTATTTTATATTCATCTTTATTTTTATAGCATACAAGTGAGAATTATAATTAAATACGTAGAGGATCATGATTCTAATAGATAAATGATATTGATATAGTAGGAATGAAATTGTAGAAATGGAAACACTAATTCAACACCCCCTTCTCAATATTGCATCATTGACCACCTAGGCACTTCAAGTTGTATTAGAGAAATATAGGTTACCTTTGAAAATTGAATCATCGATGAATATTATATGTATAATCACAATTCATCCAATAATATAGGAATATAAATTCTTTATGGAAGTGATTATCATGGATATAAGAATAATATTATTTCCCACCTTTTCTCACTTATCCTAGAGGTTATTGGTGTTGCCACTACTGGTTTCATAAAATTTGTGAAAGATGATCCCATAACACATTACGATAAGATAAATTGGGAATTTTATGTCAGGGTAAGGATTGAAATATTGTCTTCTCTATCTGACAAGGTGTATTCCAAGGTCATGGTAATTGATACTTACAAATAAATATTGAATAAATTTGAAAATATATTTTAATAAAATATAAAATTGATTGAATCCAACCTAAAAATATAGAAGGAAAAAAATGAAGATATTATAAATGAAAATAACGAGATTATTTATAGATTATTCGTAATACTAGATAGGGTTGTTATAAATATCATGTTAATGAGGATACATTAGAATATTATACCATTTTTATGAAATTAATGACAAACATTTATGTTAGATTTGATACAAATATTTAATATTTTGAAGATATAGATGAATTTTCTCTTAATGAGAAACCTAATATTTTTATTTACTATGAAATAAAGAAAATATTTTTTCAAGAAGATGAATATAGAGGGGAATGATATGGAATCAAAATAAATGAAAAAAACTCAAAATCAAGGATAATGAATAAGATATATCCTTGGGATACAATGATGAATAAAATGATGAAGATTATGAGATAATAATGCCTCTAATTTTAAATAATTATAGATAAAAGAAAAAGGTAAATGTAAAGCGAAACTCCCACAAACATGTTTTAATTGTGGTGGTATTAGACACATTATAATTGATTGTAACGAGAATAAAAGTGGTGTTTAAAATGTGATAAGGAAAAATAATTTTTTCAATGAAATATGTCGAGTAAAATATATAAGGAATATGAGAATCCTATTAAGAACATGAAAAGGATTATAATAAAAAATCATACTGGGAAAATTGGATGAATTCTCTACTTTAGGTACTCAATCATAATAAATAGATACTAAAAGGTTTTAGAAAATTGAATATCATATTGAAAAACATAGAGAAACCACAAATAATGATGAATAAATAGAAAATACATTCATTGAGTTTATTTTGAAAGCTAATATTGAGAATTATCATGAGAAAAATACCAATCTCCAAAACTAAATATTGTTTTTGAAGAAAGGGACTAAAATATAAATTGAAGATGATTTATTTTAAGAGAAATATAATTACAATATATAACTCATAATTTTTAAGTTGATAATTATATAACAAGACAATATGTTAAAAGATTTAGAATTTAAATATAATTCTTAAGAATATGAGATAAATAATTCTTAATGAAGTTGTCTTGATATTGAAAACATTTTAACGAAAATGATTGAAGATTATAATAAATTAATGGAGATAAAGAGAAAATTTACACTAGTAGAAAAGGATGTTATCCTAAAAATTAATGTAATTTATTCTCAAGTGAATAAAAAAGGTTATATCTACTATACTAATAATATAGGTTCTAAATCCAAATATTAGAAATTTTGGGTAGGGTAAAATCATGAGAAATACACTCGTATATCAAAGGGAGTTGGGAATGAAGTGAGAAGGTGTAACACACCAAGGAAAAGGTAAAAATAATCTTATAATTCATTACATCAATAACTATAATTTTATAGACATAAATCACAATTTAATGAAAGATCATGATTTAAAGGATTTAATTGTTGTATTAGATCCTGTGTTTCCATGTTAACCATTTCTTTTACTTTGAGTCAAAGAATCCATGAAATTATGGAGATAAATTATGAGAATATGGAAAAAACTAAGAAAATCTGTGTTGTGAGATGAGATCCATGAAATCTATATACACAAAATAGATTTTATGGATTGTAAAAAAAATTATAATGATTTGAAAAAAAATGGACATTGTGCTAGTCAATTCATGACTACTATTCCAGGATAATCATCTCAAGTTTTTGAGGCTAAAAAAAATAGAGAAAATATTAACAAGTGACATCAATCTTTGTTGGGGTAGCTCTAAAAGATAGAAATAGATATAATACATGGATATGTGATAGTTTCTGGTCATCCTGTATGATAAGAGACACGAAATTACTGAATAAAATATAAGGCTACTATAGATTTTCAATTACTTATGCAAATGATAGCTTATTGAAAATTAGAGAAGTTGGTACAGTTGAGATTAAATATCATAAATTAAAAGTCAAATAATGTTATATTTATGGATGGTATAAAAAATTATTGATTTTTTTCAACTATGTGATAATACAAATGAATTCATTTTTAAAGGAATTATTATATCATCAAGATCTTTAAATATGGAAGAATTATCACTAAGGTAGATTTTTCCAATAGTAACTCATTCCAAATTATAAATTTTAACAATTCTTATTATTTGAGTTTAAATGGGAAGAATAATATTTTTCATATAATACTTATTCATATTGGTTAAGAGGGTAATATTTAAATATTAAATACACTAGAGTTTGTCTTTATTTCATTACATTTATAGATTATTTTACAAGTATGTGAAATGTGATGTTCATGAAGTATATGCTCGAGATAGTGTATATGTTAAAGATTTTCAAAAGAGGAGTTGAGAAACGACTCGAAGTCTTTATCAATAAGCTGAGAAATATTATTTAATGGGAGTTCACTAGTGATTATTTTGAAACCAATATTGTTATTCATGAGATTAAATATCAATATAGTGTTCTTTAAATTTCTTAGAAAAATATAGTTATGGAGAGGAAAATTTAAATCTTTGTTTAAATGGGAAGAACCATACTTGTTGAGTTTAAACATTGAAAATTATTTTACTTTGAGGAAGTAAGTAAAAATATTCATATTAAAAATATTTTTTATTAAGACATAAATAAATTATTACTAACGAAAAAATGTGGTATAAGAAGAATCCACTTAGAAGTATTTTAAATTGTGTAGTAATCTATGTCTTATTAAAAAAGAATTCAAATATTGTAAATTTTGATGAAAAAGATGAATAATAAATTTTTATGGGTTATTTATCTAATAGAATAGGATAAAAATAATTTAATAAAGAACTACCCAATTTGGTAGACCACCATGATTTGAATATCATTGAAAATAATCCTGATTTTAGTGATCTAATGATACATATTTTGAAAATTATAATGAATTCAACATGTATACTTGAAAAAAGGGGAGTAAATAAGAAGTTGATAATTAATTACATCATGTTGTCATATATTCTAATGAAACCAGTAATGATTAGGGTGCTCCTAAACAAGAAAAACAGAAGTGTTAGATTCTATAAAAACATATTGAATCTCAGAATATCATCAAAAATAAAATAAAAAATTACCAGTTCAAACTAGAAAAAGATTGAGAGTTGAGAATCAATCAACTATAGTAATAAAAATTGAGACAAAATCTTTTAATAAGGATTTTAAGTATAAATAATAGTTATATTGTATATATTAAGAGCTATATAATATTAAAAATAATTCCACTTAGGTTGTTTTTTGAAGACCATAAGGGAATAACACTATCTGAACCAATTAGGTCTTTAGAAATAAGATCAATGAAGAAGAAAATATTTCTATAAACAAATACAAATTAGAATAAAAATAATATTCATAGGTTAGATGAGTTGGTTTGGAAGAAGATTTTACACCTTTTACAAGACTTGAATCTATAAAACTGTTCTTGGAAATTACATCTTACAAGAAATACAATATTTATCAAATGTATGTGAAGTAAACTTTATTGAGTGGATGTCTTATATAAGAAGTAATTATTGAGAAACTTGATGGATTTATCCTCGATAACAATGGAGAAATAGTGTTCAGGTAGAATAAATCATTAATGGGTTGAAAAATGTTCCTAGATCCTGGTATTCCAAGCTAGATATCTTCATCAATGGAATGAATTTAAACAATGTAAAAGTAGATAATAACCTATATGTAAAGGTTATGATAATAGGTAGTATATTTATCATTGTTTATATTAATGACAAAATATTTGAAGGTGATCAAGAATATATTTTTATATAATTTTTAAATCATATGAAAATGATTTTTAAGAATTCTATGCTTCGAAAGATGATATTCTTTATGATATTATAAGTTACAAAAAAGAAGAAATATATATTCTTATCTCAAAAAAATATTTCTAGTAATCGATGAATAAATTTGGTATGGAAGACTCTAAGGAAGTGTCCACACTCATAATAGTTAATGTGAAACTAAACAAGGATAAAATAGGGAGAAGTGTGAATCAAAAGGACTTTAAGAAGTTGATTTGAAGCATTATTTGTCTCACAACAACCATACCTAACATTATCTATATAGTTACAGAGTTTACACTATAGAAATGTAATCCAAATGAATTTTACATTATATATATTAATAGAATAACCAGACACATCAAATTAACTTTGATTTATAACCATCTGTACAAAATAAGTCAATTATAGAATATGTTTATGTATAGCGATTATGATTAGGTCGGATACTATAATGATAAGAAATATACATCATAAGGCACATTATTTTTAAGATAAATTTTTGTGAGTTTCAACTATAAGAAATATAATTTAGTGAATTTAATTACAATAAAATTTTTGTATGTGTCTTATAAATAAGAATGAACACAAATTATTTGGATGATAAAAAAATTAAATTAATTAAATATGAAGGTTTAGAAGCCATTGAGAGATTCCTTTGATAATCATAGAGTAATTTATTTATCTAGGAATCAAATTAAAATAGATTTATCCAAACATATTGATATCAAATATAATTTTATCAAAAATAACATTGCTAATGATAGTGTAATTTTGGAATATATTTCCAAAAATGATTAAACTATGTACGTTTTTACAATGGATATGATAAGGGATAGATTTGAATAATTATGGTTGAAAATTCATGTTCAACATTTCCATATTACTTAATTAATATTGGTTATTCTCCACAATCATTTGGATTCTATTTTCAATGGATGATAATGGGGTAAAACTCATGTGATACGAATTTTTGAAATCCAGTATTGGATTAATTTTATAAAAGGGAGAGTTTTTTGAGTTGATAAAGGGGTGGAATTGGTGAGTTTTTGGATTTGTAAAAAAAATCCATGGAGGATACCGAATAACCCATGGAATTATTGGAGGATGAGTTGTATTTTTTTTTAATCTTTATATGAGAATCATTGAGAATCATTAGAAGTTTTTTAGAATGTTTTTTAGTTATTTTGAGAATTTTTTGAGATATTTTAAGTAGTTCTGAGAAAATTTAGAGAATTTTGGATTTCATATATAATATCTGGAAAAATTAACAAGGCATTCCTTAAGATCTCTTATAGTAGAAGTTTGGAAAACTAATTAAGACATTCCACTATTATATTTAAGATTAATTTATTGATATATAATATATATTAGGAAGTACATAAGAGTAACCTTATCAACTTTAAGAATAAATATGGTGTTTAAAATGATATATGGCATCTTATTTATGCTATGTAATATCTCCTAGATCAAACAAAATATTAATTATGATTTTAAAGTGATAAATAATAGTAACTCAAAGCATACATAAGTATAAATTGGTGGTACATAAGATAAACACTAAGGTTACTCTAAATATAAAAGATTAACAAGAATATATAAAGGATTATATTTGATGGTATCTAAGATTATCTTGTGGTTTCAACTGATATATATGATCAACTTGGAAGTTATGTAAGATTAAATATGTTTTCAGAGGGAATACATAATAACAAATTTGATGATGCTAATATAGTCTTCGGTGAATAAACACCATGCTCCTTGATAGATTAATCCATGATTCTATCAAGATATTCTGGTACAAGGATTTCAATAGTATTCCACCATGAGATGAATCTCCACACCATGAGTATATTACTACATGTGATCATCATAACATTGAAGGAATTTATAGTTTTGATGTATGTTTAAATAAATAAATAAGCTGAGAATGGAGAAGGATTAAATGATAATATTTTAGAAGGTATTTGTGTGCCATTTTTAGAGATTAAAAAATAATGATTGAATCCATTTATAAATATTCAAGACTTGAGGTGTTAAATATTTTCATTTAACTAATTTCAAAAGGAGAAGATCATGTTGTATAAAATCATCGGGTTTCAATATAAAAATAATTTAAAATATCCACGTGATCCTTCTAGTGATTTAAAATAAGAATATTTAGTTGTATAAAAATAAAGACAATTAATAGATAATTAATATAATAAAGAAGATATTTATTGAGAGAGAAATATCAAATATCTTCATCAATCGTTTTATGTTATGGAAGTCATAATTATTAAGAGGATGTCTAAATTCATAATAAATATTTTGAAATCTGGACGACAATAATTTTAATCAGTGTCAAAGAATCTATATTTCTATTAAGATCTTTCATTCAGGATTGAAAACTACCATTATAAACTAGAGGTATCTAATATAACGAACTATCAATATATAAATAATATTGGAAAACTTATTCTTAGGTTAAGGATGATACCTTACCATTATAATAACTTTATGATATTAGTGACAAATTTGTGTCTTGAACTCAAATGAAACACGATTAGTATATATTCACCCACATCAAGGTAGAACCTTGAAAAAATCCTCCGTATTTTTTATTTTTATTTATTTATTTTTCATATGGGTGAGTATGAGAATTAAATATTAATAGGTCCATGATTATAAAAAATCATAGAGTCTAGTTTCTTAATAATGAAATTGGAAAATAGGAAACACATATTCAACCCCCCTTACTAGTGTTGAACTATAGACCACATGGACACTTAAATAAAACTACATGAACCCCTTTTAAATTAAATATATCATTAGTATCTTAGACTTTCACTCCTTATTTATCACCAAAATAACTAAGTAATATTTTGTATTCAGGTTTTTATATTATTGGGAAATCATTTTCAAAAGATCCAGAAGTGATTTATATAAGTTTTTTCTATTAAAATTAATAATAAATTTTAAGGAAATTTGTTGTAGAAAAGGGAGAATGAGATATGTGGACAAGTCCTTGAGTATAAGAGGTCAGATAGGGTCTTATTCTCCCAAATTACATATAAATATTTATTAGAAGGCTTTTTATCTCTATTTTATTTTAATTTCTTAATAAATCTCCTTGATATGATACATCATAGAGTATAACTATTTTCCTTAATGTATCTCTTACATCGCAATTGACATTAATAATAGCATAATGCACTATATATCTAGTGAATCGTCTACGTGTATCTAGTAGATAACATTTTCATCCTCATTGGCCTCTTGAGGATGTATGGCGGGTAATGTGAATTCCAATACATAATATTACCTTTATTTTTGTAGTATGATGTGAAAGAGAATGTACCACTATGAGAAAATTACATTGAAAAGGGAATTCTCTATGTCCAAAAAAGGACATAAATATAGTGATTATGTGGTATTTCTTTCCATTTTCAATTATAAATATTCTTATAATATTTTAATAATTTATTTTGATTATAAATTTACAAATTATTAATTAATAAATCATTTATGACACCCTCTTTTTCATCAAATCTCAATATCCCTCACAATTGGATGTTATATATCTTATTATTAAGATATTCTAGGGGCATATATAAATATTTCCATTATTGTGAACCAAAACACATCCATTCCACTACTCTAAGATATTTAGGTAGGATTTAGTCATTATAACCACATTAACTCATAAATCCTTGATATGTTGAGTGGACAACACTATCATTAAATCATGTAATCAATTTTACTCAACACATGCCTCCAAATTTCACCATGTATGTTATGGACAGTTTTCTATATTCTAATATTGTTAAATTGACCCATGATCATTGTTAGAAGTCCTAGGTAGTTTTAAATTCTCTTTAATGTAGATGGACCAATATATCAAACTATGGTTGTATTGTAAATTAAGTAATTCAAGTAATTTAACTGACTTAATATATTTCTTTTGATGTTTTTTATAATATCCCTGAATAAACCCAAGTTTTACTTATATTATTGTTAATTATTCTATATTATCCCCTTATATAAATATTTATATATACAATATTTCACAAAATATATTTTCTATTTTTATCAATGAATACTTATTTATTATATTAACAATGTGTTTAAAATTGTATAAAACAATGAACCACATAAAGATAAATAAAATTGAATTCTTGTAACCATTATTTTAATGGTTTATTTATTTATTGGTAATATACTAACCTATAATATCATAAAATAACCTAGGATATCCATAATATAGGTACTTAATATGGCCCATGACATGGCCTAAAGTGTGTTTATAGTCACCATGGGTAGGAAACTAGTGTCAATCCATCAAAATATATACTAATGGGAATGATTTATCTACATAAACAATGAATAAATATAATACTTCCACCCAAAATTCCAGCATGACCACTTTATAATTTGGGCAATCATGTAGTGAAAATAAATTGTTTTCTTAATAAGCTAAACCAAACAAGGAATAAACATATAAAAAACTCATCAACCATGAGAAAATCCTATAAATATACATGTACTCAATACATCCTAGTAACATCAAAACTTTATTTTAATTATAGAACTAACATTTGATATGAAAGGTATTAGAGTAATAAATCTTAAGGGGTTGGATACACCAAAGTATATAATATTAAATTAAAATAAAATAAGGACCCAAAAAACACTTATCCACATGTCAAGAAAAATTATTTGTTTCTTAGAAATGCCTCCTAACCTGATTGAGAAACCAAATATCATCTGATATGTCCAAGTGGAACTTTTATTGAATCTATGATATGATTATTGTGAGGAAAAATATCGAGTTAGTAACCTCTACACAAACAATTCATAACCATTAAATGTAAACCCATTTTATTGTAATTTTAATTAAAAAAAGGAAGGTATGATTTTTCTTTTAAATACAACATGTATTGATAATCCATATTAAAAAATAAATACATTGAAGATATTCATATTTCATGCCTTAAAAAACATATCTAAATCCAATTTTTGAATTTCTGATATTCATATTTCATGAAGACCTCCCATTTGAAATAATGGTAAATTGTTTTATAGATTACTTTAAAAACACTATAGTTAAATAGAATAAATAAATAAGCCCATGTTTTTAACAAACCACTCAAATTAAAAAAACATAATCACAATTATAAAACATTTAATCTAATTTTTTAATAATAAACCAAATAAGAATATTAGAAATTAATAACTATAATAAAAATCATAAGATATCCATAAATAAACTATTATAAGAATTATAAAATCATAATCATCCTGGGAACACTGTATATCTCTATAGACAATCTAGGAAAAAAATTAGAATCCATTTAATCGGTGCCTCATGTTATTCCACTAACTAGAACTCAGTTTTAACATACCAAGCCTAGCTAATTGGAAAAATCCTCCAAGAATATTAGGATCCTTACTTTAGGCCACTATCCAAAGTGGAATCATAAAATACTATTGTACTTATACCTAGATTTCCCACCTAGCTACTCATGGTTTCCCATGATATATAAATAGTGGTGAGAAGAAAAATTAGTGTATAAAATTTAACTGAATTAATAAAAAATAAAAACCCATCCACACCACTTAAAACTAATAAAAAATCATCATTTAATCAAGATTAACAATATAAAAACATGTCCTCTAACCTATAAAATTTAATCCGCTTTAACTTTTATGTACACAACATGAATCGAATCTCCTCAAAGGTATACTAATTTAAATAAAATATATTAATGAAGTGAAATCCAAGAATTTGGAACATCATTAAATAACCCAAGTTAAAAAATCATCCTTGAGGACCAAAACATGGAATATCCTCAAAGTACCTAAAATAATCATAGAAATATAAAAAAACATTGAAAGTGGCCAAACAGACCCTTTGATTATAAAATTCCTTTTAAAATATCCAATAAGACATTAAATGATCACTAGGTGTGTATATAATATATGAAAAACTGATTTTGGTCATTGAAACATGATAATCCCATTTACACACAATTAAAATCAAGAGAGAGAGAGAGAGAAAACTCCATTACAAAAATAATAGTCAGATACACATCATATAGAATTTAAAACATTAAAACATGGCCTGGAAATAAGAAAAAATTAATGAATTTATGTTTAAATATATATTCATGGATCAATATTCCAATATTGATCACTTTCACTAGTCACATTATAAACCCACCTTAAAGAGTCAATAGATTGTTTTTTGAAGGATAAACATGAACCCTAAAACATGGAAACCCCCAATTGAAAATGAGAAACAAATAACCATTGGAAACCATTACTATCTTAGGGTAGAAAATAAAAAAGAAATAAAAATTATAATAGGGTATGAAGATATTTTTAGGTTTTAAATTTATTAATAGACTGAAAAATAAGAAGAAAACCATGAAGAAACCTAAAGGGGAAGGCAGAATCAGAGAGAGAGAGAGAGTGTGTGTGTGTGTGTGTGTCTATGTGTGTGTTTGTGTGTGTGTCTGTGTGTGTGTAGATAGTTATATTTTATCCATTACAATACTATAAAAAATTTTGAAACCCACCAAATATATCAAATTTAACCTATTAATTAATTATATAGAAAGATATTTCAAAAGCCACATCACACCATAACCCCCTATATCATAGCATGATTTCCCCTTCCAGACCACCACAATAAATTTTTTAAAAGTATATAACCCTTATATATCACCCATATAACTCTTATATTTCCAATAATTTACCATTTTATAACCCCCGCATATAATTTAAATCCATTATATGTAAAGGTAAACCTTATGTATTATAAGGGAATGTCTTTACATATCATACTTTACCATTTTTTTATTTAATACATAATATATTTCTTTCATATGTAAGAATATATCCTTATCTATAAAACTAAACTATAAGATATTCTTCATATGTATGGTATTTACCTTATCTATAAAAAATATATTACATATTATTCATTCATAAGGTTTTTCCCTTACCCAAAAATAACCAATACGTAATATATTCTTTATACGTATGGTTTTTCCCATAACTATAAAAACCTATATGTAATATATTCTTCATACATAATTTTTTTCCATGGTTAGAAATACCAATATGCAATTTAATCTTCATATATAGATTTTTCCCTTATACAAAAAACCAATATGTAATATATTCATTATATGTATTTTTCTCCAGTGTAAGGGCATGGGAGATCAGAGTTATGAGGACATTATCTTTCCTGAAAATTTTACAATATTGATGAAAGTTTCCTATGAAATGTTTTATAGTGATTCCTTTAGAGAATAAAATAGTAGTAAAAATATTTTTTAAAATCTGAACTTAGAGGTAGAAACAAAATTAAAGAAACTTAACCCTGTAACCTCAATGATGAAGGAAAACAATGGATTGATTTACACATTTATATTACTATTTTAGAGTTATATTGAGATTATTTTTACATATATTACTATCTCATAGTTTTTTAATTCATTGTTTTTATGATGGAAGTCAGTCTTTTATGTAACAATAAGGTCGATTTGAAAGATCTATCTTAGAAATATCAGAGTGGCACCTTCTTCATGCATAGTACTCAAGTGTGGTAATGTCTCAATGTCTGTGTACATTTTTGTATTTTATATGGGTACAATTTTATATAGATATATCTTGGGTTTTGTGTCTCTTATAGTTCACCCTGAACTCAAAAAGGTGTTCATTTGAAAATTCAAAAATACAACATTGATAGAATTAAGGATTTTCCACCATCAAGGAAAAAATATAAAATATTTTTCTTTAAACGTAACATCCATACACAATATAATTCATACAAAAGATAGTTAATACTATCAAAATTTCACTATATATGTATTATATTTTTGTACTCTAAATTCCATGCATAATATTTTCAGTTTAGAGAAAAATGATACATAAGATTATTGAATTTCAAAAACCTTCATTAGAAACGTAAGAAATATGCATGCACACCCATGGTTATAACATCCAATACTTTAAATAAATATATATTAATTCAAAATTTTGAGAATATTCATTAAAAACATAACAAAACCTTTACAAGACCGTATAGTTTTAGTGTCTTTAAAAACTTGGAAACATAAACAAATGGATCATAAGACATCAACATTACCTCCTACTTATTTATTCATAAATAGAACCCTTTTTGACATATCTTACTTAATACCCATGTTCATGTCCTAGGGAAAATAAACATAATAAAGGGTGATATTAGATTCTCAGTAAGAGTAAACAAGGGAGATATCAATCATATCATAATCATAAGACATTAGAACATAACAATTGAAAATCTTATTCTGTAAATGAAATATCATGATATCATGTCCTGGGATAAATCATAAAAGTTCATAAGAATCAATAAATTCTATCCCAAAATTCATAACATAAGACATGAAATTTTTTGAAATAAAAATAATAATAGAAAATAATTTCATATTAGTCAAGGCTCATTATCAATACCATCATAGCCGACAAAGTCCATTACTGAACTGACTTCACTCCTCATTCCATCCATGTATTACTAAACTGAGATCATTTCCCATTCCAACCCAATATGTATCTTGAGATATAAATATTTACATAGTTCATTGGAGGGAGAGAGAGGTCCTACCCATCTTATAATGAAATCATTCTTACGTGTGCCATAAAAATATAAATCATTCATTATAACCTATGGAATAAAATGGGTATCTTTAAACATCATTCCACAATAACATAATCCATTTTGAACAAATAGATTTCATAAATATAATTCCATAATAATCACAATAAAATCATAGGGAAAATATGGATAGTATACTTAAAATATAACCCTAGTAAATAATTCCATCTATATGGAAAATAATATTGATATAACACTTGAAATTAATTTTTTTTGAAAATATCCTTTCTTCTTCAAAAAACGTCTTCTTTTCCCAAAATACCGTAAAATTTTACAAATAAAATTATTTTAAAATAAAATTGAAATATTTTTTAGTAAGCTTCATGTAAATAAGGTTTTATGAAAATTTAAAAATTTGTTCATGTCGTATATGTTAAAATAAAACATTCTTCTTGTACTTTTTTCAGAAAGTCAAAAAATAACACGTATCAAAAACAAAAAAAATCCTTTCAAACCATTTAATAAAAATTAAAAAATGGGTAAATTTGACTTTAGAAATTTTTATAAGGATATAAAATTTATTTTATAATACATATTTAGGAAACATGGACATGGATGATAAATATACCCTAGTAAATACTTAGGTAAAAATAAGATCAGATAATAATGATATTGCAAAAGTGTCCCTTACCTTAAATTTGATATCCTTTGTATATATCTGATCCTCCTCTAAAATGATTTAAATAATTTGATTTAATTATTCTATAATCAAAGTTGTTTTTATGATATCATATATTATCATATTATCATTTGTTTGTCAATAACATTTCATTATTACTCATTATTCGGGTACTAACTGCTTCATTTTCTTCTGTATGTTTTGTCAATTAAGTTTTGGTTATCCATATTAGATCATATTTATATCATTATAAAATGATAGTAATATAATATATACCATATTTATTCATTATATACATTTATATAACCACAATTTAATGCATTAGATGTAGAATGAATCGCATCGCATTGTGGAGATGGTAGGTCATACGTACACACGAGCGACGATAGCATTCCCATAATTGTGAAATGGTATAGATGTGTATAGTATATATTTTGTTCCATAATCCATATAATTTTATAATAATCACATATATTTATTGTTTCCATCATTATACCAATACATGTATGGTGGTGGTGAAAAATATATTACACCATTGTGTGGAGACGGTAAGTCATACGTACGCATGCATGGTGATATCATTTTTCAAAGGATGGATATATGGGGGAATATGGTTGTTACATAATAATAATAATATCTTCGTATATAATTGATAATGTAGTTATTAATTTATAATGTAAAAATCTAATTAATAGGATGTATAAGAAGAAATAAGTTTGAAATAATCAGTAGAGGAGATTATCTCTTCTTCGACAAGCTCCCTCTAGATCTCTTCTTAATGAACTACAGTTGGTCTTTCGAAAGGAACATAACCTATATAATGTGACTAGGGAAGTTTATAATGGAAATGGGTAGTGTATGGCTGATATTGTTGATTAAAAATGAAGTTAAGAAGTGAGTGAGGAGGTTCCCTTTTATAATTGAGGGGAGGGTCACTTTTGGAATCTCTAAAAATATTAATTTATAATAAAATAAAAACCAATCCAAAGACCAAAAAAAATGTCTTAATTCGAAATATTATATTATATAAGGTTTTAATATCATCAAAAAATAAATTTTAGAAAAGTGTTTCTATCAATTTACACCTTATCATTTTAATTAACACTTAGTTATTTTATTTCAGTTAAACTAAGGTAACAAATATTTCAAAATTAAAAGGGTGTAATACTTACTTATTTGATATCAATTAGACCATAAATAAATAATTTAGAACATTTTATACCAAATAATAATTATTCTATATTTTTTAAAATGTTTTAGTGTTTTTAAATAATTTAATAATACATTATTTTGATAAACTATCAATAGTGTCAATTTTGACACTATTCAATTCATTGATTATTAAAAATTTAAAGATAACAATTTAACTTCAAAAAAACTATTTTATTATATTCCTAAGAGATAAAGGTCATATGGAAATTTGTTTGGATATATTAATTATCCCAAATTATATTTATTTTAATATTTTTAATAATATTTATTTGTTATCTCTATTAATAAAATAATAACTACATCGGTTTTGTGTAATTATTTAATATACTTATTTGTTGAATAAAAATTAAAAATTAAATAATATGAAGAAGATAAGTCCTATATATTTCATAATAATGCTTATAGTTTAATATATATTCTTGAAAATACTGCATAAAATGTTATATTTATTAAAAAATGAGTGTGATAACTTTAACATCACATTAAATAAAATAATATAAGTGTCATAATCCTTCTAAGATGGCTCTAAATGGTCCATATCTCGACCATTATATGATTATGGTCGATATATACTCAACCAAAAAGATTTTTCAAGTGTTTTTTTATTTTAATGGTTATTATCATTTTAATAAAAAATAGTTTATTGGTTTCTCAACAATTAAATAATTTTTTCATCATCAACGAATAAGTCTTTAAGAAAATTAATTATTCCCTAAAAATTACAAATAAATAACCATGATAAATAAAAAAATTATCTTTTAAATGATTTTTTATAGTCAAATTTATCTTTTGTATAACATTATATTAAAAATGATATAGTTATTAATATTTGATTAAGACATATTTAACTTTTCTTTAAATAAAATAAATTAAATGTCCTCATCTCATCCAAGTTGCTTCCAAAGGATACCATTTAGACCTAAGGATGATTTAAGTCTAAATAGACACATCCCATGATATTATTACAAGTTTTACGTGAATTTTAGAACATTATTTTTACCCTTAATTACCTAATTTGCCCTTTTTCTGTATTAATAAAAATTACCAAAGTTACTATTAAAAATTCCCAAAAAATAAAATAAATCTATTTACATATTTTGGACCTACTTATTCCAAATATGGAATTCATTTTTAAAAATTTAAAACACATAATTTTCTATAATTATTTTAAAATTAATCTTATTGTCGGAATGAGAAAATGAGTTTTAAAAGTTAAAACATTACAAAAGATTGAAATGTTTTTGCATAAAATTCAATGTAAAATAATTTTCAATGACCTAAATCATATTAAATGATAAAAAAATATAATATATTTTAACTTTAAAACGATTCTATAATATAACTTAACCATATATATTATTCTGATGAAAAAAGTTGTTTGAAATTAAAATTTAGTATATTTTTACTATTTATCAAAACTTAAAGGTTATCGGGAAAATATAAAAAATTCAACCAATGTAAATTTTTATATCCCACATCCAAAGAAGATTTTTATTTTTTCATAAAAATTATTAATGTTTTTATATTTTAATTTAAAATAGGTTCTCCATTAAAAGTTGGTAAAATTACCCTTTGAAAAATATAGGTTTTTATACATAAAATAGAGTTTACTCATATCCTATGAAAAAAATATATATTATATGAATATAAAAAATATTTTATTAAATATATAACCTATATATTTAATTAATTTCATTTATTAATTTTAATTAAATTAATTAATTAATACAAAATATAAATATTTCCTTTACATTTAATTGGTTTATATTTTTCATAAATAATTGGAAGTTTATGAATTTGCCATAAATTTTCATAACCAAGTTATATTTATTCCTAATAACTTAACACAAATGTTATAATTGTCATTTTATACTAATATTATCTTGTTGTTTTGTTTAAATTCATAATTGTGTGCAATATAAGCTATTGAAGAATTAAAATTATTTTAAGAAAATATTTCATAAAAACATTCGGGTGTTACATTCTACCCCCCTTAAAAATAATTTTCCCTTGTAATTCATAACTTGGATACAAATAGATAAGGATACATCTACCTCATCACATCCTCAAGTTATCATGTACTTCCTAAAATTAGTGGTTCCACCATAAAACATTAATCAAGTGAATAGTCTTGTTTCGTATAACTTTTTCTATATGATCCAGAATTAATATTGGTTGTTCGTAAAAAGAAAGATCTTGATCTAGTGGTGAAACTTCTTAGTTTAGAACATGTGAAGGATATGGTATCTACTATATCAGTGGAGATACATAGAATACATCCTAAACATGAGAGAGATTTGGTGAAGTTCTAATCGATAATCTACCAGCCCAAAGCAATCAAGAATTTCAAGAGGACCAACATACCTAGGGCATAGATTTCCCTTATTTCCAAATCTCATTACTCTATCACAGAAAGGTATATATAGAAACACCTTGTCACCAAATTAAAACTCTAAGTATTTTTGTTGGTTTTCATCATAACTTTTTTTCAACTCTAAGTGGATCTGATGAGTTGTTGAATATATCTAACCTTCTCTTCCATTTTATCAACAGATCAGGTCCTAAAAGATTTATTTCCCCAACTTTATCCTAGAAAATTGGATTTATGTACTTCTTTACATAGTAGTCTTCATAAGAATCCATCTAAATACAAGAGTGAAAGATATTGTTGTAAGAAAAATCCACCAAAGGTAGGTGTAGATCTCAACCACCTTTGAAATCCATAGAGGAAGATCTCAATATATATTTTTGAGTCTTAATTTTCCTCTTAGACTGACCATCTGTCTGAGGATGATACGTAGTTTTGAAAATTAATTCTATAGTTATAGCCTACTAAAGACTTAGCCAAAACTTTGAGGAAAACATTAGATCCTTATCTGATATAATGGAATGTGGTAATCCATTAAATCTTACCACTTTATTTACATATATTTTGTCAAGATGATCAAGAGAAAAATCATCTCTAATATCAAAGAAGTGTGATAAATTCATAATGAGATAACATATAACGCATATATTATTATGGTCTTTAGATGTTTTGGTATGCTCTATGATAAATTCCATAGTGATGTTTTCCCATCTCCATTATGGTATGGAAAATGGTTGTAACATCCCCTTAGACTTCTGTCTCTCAGAATTAACTTTATGATAAACCAAATACTAGAAGACATATTCAACAACATCTATTTTAATTCCATCCCACCAGAAATACTCTTTCAGGTCCCTAAACATCTTTATGATTCTAGGATGAATAGATAGTGAAGAACTATGAGCCTCATCCAATGGATTATTTAATTCTGGTATGGTAGGAATACAAACATGGTTCCTAAACCTTATTCTTCCCACAAAATCATGTTTGAATTCGAGAATATTTCTCACCTTCTTTTATATCTCTACATCTTCCTTTTTCACCTCCTTAATCTTCACTTTTATAGATAGTGGAATTTTTATTTGAGAATGATAATATTTCTCCCCTTCCTTTAAATTTTCAAGATCAATCCTTCAGAAATCCATAAATATTGGATCTTTTTTTATCCTCATCATAGATAAGCTAGCATAGTCCTTTAGACTCAAAGCATATTCCAACTTATTTGCTTTACTAGGGTGGTAATGTATTGAGAAATTGTAATATTTAATCAACTCCAACCATATTCTTTGGTGCATATTCAACTTATTTTGTGTGAGAATATACTTTTAGATTTTATGATCAGTATAAATATCACACCTTTCACCATAAATATAATACCTTTATTTATTTAATGTAAATATTATTGTAGGTAAATCAAAATCAAGAGTTGGGTAATTTTTCTCATATATTTCAAATTTTTGAGAGACATAAGCTATCACCGTATCATTTTTCAGGGGAACTAATCCCATCCCCTTCTTGGACGCATCATTATAGATCACAAACCTTTCCCCACTACAAGGTAGTGTTATCACAGGTTCACTTGATAACCTTATTTTTAGCTCTTTGAGATTCTTTTAACATTCCACCATCTCTATAAACTTAACTTGAAAAGACCCGTAAAATTCAAGGTAAATGTTTTCTTAATTTTATTTAGAATTTTACAAGAGCGTGGATTCTGACGGCACCTGATTCCGAGGCCCGGTGTGCCCGGAATCAATTTCCGAAGTTTGGCTCGGGTACGTTCAGTGAACGAACGAGCGGGAATTTCTAACTTTTGATCAGGTGCTCGGAATTGAAATCCGAGGACACCGATGAACTCGCAGCGCCGATATTCTCTTAAGAAGACCTTTTCCGAAGTTGCGTTTGCCTAGGAGGAGATGTTTAATTTTTTGGATGAAATGAAGAGTAAAATAAATTTGTGATACAATATTTATTTTATATCTTTAAAGTGGTTATAATATTTTGTAGGAAGTTGGGTGGTTTAACCACGTAAGACAGAATTAAGGTGAGGAGGGGCCCACCCGAGCCCCACCTTTTCAAATTCCCTAACTCCCCTCTCTCCCTCTTAAAATCTTGACAACTTAACACTTAATTAATTATACAACTCATGTATAATTAATAAGTGAGTTTAATTTGAGTTTTGAAATTCAAACTCTTGAATTTCAAAGGTTGGGTTGTGTTAATAAATTAAGTGTGAGCTTAATTTATTTTTGGTTAGTTTCTTTGTTACTTGAGAGGTTTGGGAGAATCGTTGAGAGACTTGAAGATCTTCTTCTTCTTCGACGAAGAACGTGAAGAACGGTTCTTCTCCGACAAAGAACATCGATCCCACGACCTTCAAGACTCGGCGTCCCGGATTCTTCTGTCTTCATCTTCCTCCTCGACAAGGGAGAAGTCGCCGACCGTGGTGATCATCGCCAATGACAACGTACCTCCCTTCTTCGTCATAGTGACAAGTGAAGAGACGTCGTTTCCTCCTCGGACGCACCCTGACGTCCACAGAATCTACGTCCGACGCCGCGACGCCTTTCTCCGCGATAACCGACGTGCGACGTCAATTTTCAAGGTAGGGGTTGTTGTTAATTGTTTATTTATTTATCCTTGTTCGTGGTTCTAGCATGACTAACGTGAGGATTTTAAATATATGTTATTGTTTAACGTGAGGGGGCCAGACCGCATGAACACAGCCGAACCCCCTCCTTTGTTCTTGATGATTTATCTTGTGGTTGAAATAAGATGGCGTGGTGTCGTCGCACCACGCGGATAATCACACGTTTATAATGCGTGGCGCCGTCGCGCCGTGCCATGGAAGGATCATCAAGAATGCAACGCCGTCGCGCCGCGTCGATGGGAATCAAAGGCGCGGCGGACGGGCGCGGTGCCGTCGCACCGCGCCGGACGACGAACACTGCGGCCGGTTCCGGGCCGCGGTGAGACGGGAAGACCGGCGGCACGCCGGGCCACCGGCGTCAGAAACCGGAAGGGGACCGGCTTGCCGGTCCCATTGGAGAAAAACAGGCCGGCCAGGTGGCCGGCCAGAAGGTCAAAGACCGGGGGAATAAATTCCCCCGGTCAACTCTCTAAACCCCCCCCCCCCATTTATGAGGGGGGCGGTTCCTTTGAGGGGGGGCAGGCGGCCCCCCAATTTCTTCAAGCAGCCCCCCACGAGGGGGGCCGGATCTCCAAAGGGCGCGGCTCTTAAGCCGCGCCGCCAGGTGGAAGCGGGGGCTTAGCCCCAAGTGTGACATCAGCGGCGCCAGGCCGCGCCGCCGCCGGCCGGGCCGCGCCGGGCCGCGCCGCCGCGCCGGACCGCCGCCGGCCGGGCCGGGTCAGGTCGACCCGGTTCGGGCCGACCCAGGGGGGTCGGGCCGGGTCGGCCCGGACCCGGACCCCCCTTTTTCGAGACAAATTCGGTCTTTTGGCGATAACATGAGCCATGGACCTCCGAATGACGAACCGTCTACGGAAACGCGATCCTTGGATCGAGACGGTCGTTTCGGTGTATCGCACTCAAAGTTTCGAAATACTTTTAGTTCGGCCGGGTTGGTTCGTACACGAAACCAACCGGGCCTTCGGAGCGGAAACACTCATATCTTGAGCTACGGACGTCCGATTGACGTGCCGTCAGATTTGTTGTGTTCCTCTTAGTGAGACGGATCTTTTGGCATACTCCGCCCGAGGTTTGGATGCAGGTGGAGTACGGTCGGGTTGGTTTTGCCTTAAAAACCAACCGGGCCCCGGGGACGAAAATGTCAATAACTCTCAGACCGGGCGTCCGATCGACGCGCCGTCTGTTGTGTTGAGTTCCTGTTGATGGTACGGAACTTTTGGATACATCAACTCTGGAATTTGTGACAGTTGATGTATCAGCCTCTCGGCTCGTGGAGCGGACCCTCCTGTACGAGCTTGCTGTGTGCGGGAACCCTAGTGCTGGCTGCGACTGTGACTGTGACTACTGCTACAGCTACTACTACTACTACTACTGTGACTGCGACGACGACAGTACAGAGATCCTGTGTGGATTCGACGACGACGACTACAGCACTCAGCGATCCTACGTGGATCAGTGCCACAGGTCCTGTGTGGGCCCGATCCTGTGCGGGTCCGATCCTGTGTGGGTCTTTGCGCTCAGCGGTCCTGTGTGAACCAGTGCCTACAGGTCCTGTGTGGGCCCGATCCTGTGTGGGTATTTTGCGGGGGTTAGTTACCTAATGATCCTTCGTGGGTCTGACGACTTAGATGGATCAGAGATCATCTTTATCGTCCTTTGAAGAAGTATAGATGTGTGAGCTGAATCCTGTTGCTTTCCTGTGTGGATTGTGTTGTGCTATCCTGTGTGGATTACCTTTACTTTCCTGTGTGGAATACGTTTACTTTCCTGTGTGGATTTCGTTTTGCTTTCCTGTGTGGAATACGTTTACTTTCCTGTGTGGATTTCATTTTGCTTTCCTGTGTGGAATACGTTTACTTTCCTGTGTGGACTGAGTTGTACTTGGGCTCGGAGGTTGGAGCGTATTTGAAATTGATGACTTAGGTATATGTATGGGCATATACCTAAGTAGTGTCGGTTGTTACTTCGTGATTGTACCTTTATTTGTGGTTTATCCTTTGTGGATTTTCAGAGACCTTCAGGGGTCTCGGGGTCCCTACTGAGTAGCTTATACTCACCCCTGCACGGGCTTTGCCCGCACTACGTTGTGTTGGTTGCAGACGACGGACAACGTTGATCTTAGCTGAGGATTGCAGAGCAGGACGGTACCTGGAGGTGGACCACTGGGCGGAACGTGCTTGGAGCGGACAGCGGGACCCGTGGAGCAGTGGAGCTATCTGTACCCACCCTTCAGGTGGGATTTCCAGTGGATAGCTTGGTGTAGCGGCTTTTACTTTTCAGTTGCTGTTTTCCATTTCGAGTTGTACTTTACTTTCAGTTTGGGTTTGTATACTAGCCCATTTACTTTTCCACACTTTCAGTTGTACTCTTCTTTTGCTTAGTGTTTACTTTCCGCTTGCTTACTCTGTGGTGTTTGTTTACTTTACAAAGGCAATGCCTTCCCTTTTTACCGGGATTTACGCCTTGGTGCTAGTCGCCAGCCCCTGGCCTATGGAAGGCGGGCTTGTGGTAGTCACGGCACGGACCCCGAGAGCGGGTCGTGACAAATTGGTATCAGAGGAGTTCGGTTCTACCGTGAACTCTGATCTTTTCTATGTGAAGCAATAATGTTTATCATATCGAGTGTGGTTATCAGTCCAGGGAGTCCAGTGTTGGTGCGGCGGCCGACGTATCCGTACACCAGGACCCTGACTTCTGATTTCCGACTTAATACACGAAAACATTGATTGCGTGTATGTTTCAAAGTTTTCTTTGTGATTTCCTTGTGTCAGCTCACCAGGTATACTGTTTGACCGTGGCGCACCTGTTTCCTATTCAGGATGGCCCCACGACGGCAGCCAGCTAGGGTTCTGAGAGTCGAGTGTGACGACATCCCACCGAGCGACGAGGCTTCGGTGCAGGGCCCTTTGTCAGCAGCGGCACCGGCGGTAGTTCTACCCGCCGAGCCCCCGATGCTTCCAGCACCAGCCGCTGACGATGCGCGTCGCCTCAGCGCACTGCATGAGTTTCAGCGCCAGCGACCACCCAGGTTTCGTGGGGAGACGGATCCCCAGGCAGCAGAGGACTGGCTGGAGGCCGTGGTACGTGTGTTTAGGCTAGTGAGGACACTAGCAGACCTCATGGTGATCCTCGCTGCGAGCCTACTACACGCAGCAGCAGGACGATGGTGGAGCTTGATTCTCCAGGTGCACGATGAGGCATCTCTACTTTGGATGGACTTTGAGAGCCTTTTCCGCTCGGAGTTCGTCCCAGCCACCCTTCGTGCGGTGCGTATCCAGGAGCTTCTACAGCTGCGGCAGGGCAGCGTGATGGTCGCTCAGTACTCCGCGAGATTTACTGATCTCTCGCGTTACTCGATCGACATGGTACGGGACCCATTCTTCCGGGCCCGGACCTTCAAGCAGGGTTTGAGACACGAGATCAGGGCATCGCTGATCTCCCTCAGCATACCGACTCAGACAGGAGTACTGGAGCGGGCCCTTTTGATCGATAGCTTCCTTGCTGAGTCTGCACCAGCACCGAGACCCACCGTAGGGCGGCACGTGGCGGAGTCTTCCACAGCAGGTAGTCGACGGATGACTCAGGGGTCCAGACAGACCAGACCTTCAGGCAGACGACCTCAGGACACTGGCTCAGCAGTGCGGGGCACACAGCGCGGAGCCAGTCTTTCGAGTGGAAGACAGTGCTATGCATGCGGCGGGCAAGGTCACATGGCTCGTGACTGCCCGACCCGCCATGCAGAGGAGCAACAGATGGTTGAGGAACCACCTAGGCAGAGGCAGAGGTTAGAACGTGGAGGTCCGCAGGGAGGAGGCGGACGAGGCAGAGGAGCTGGCCGAGCAGTAGGTGGTGGGCGACGTTTTGAGGCTCTACCACCACCACCACCAGGAGGTCCCCCCCGACCTCAGTGGAGAGCACCGCTTCAGGCAGCTGAAGCTTACAATCATGGAGCTCCGGAAGCGGGTGGACTAGTGCGGGACTAGCTCCAGGCGTAGAGGCCTTAGCCCATAATGCCTCTAGCTTCGTAGTTTGTGTTGCCTTGTGACCTTGTTCTTTAAGTTGAAGTAATAAAAGACACTTTCCTTGGTGACTTTTGTTTTCTTGTCTTTTGTTTGTTTTTACTAAGAGGTTCCGGTTAAAAACTGTTGACTTGACCCTCACTTGCGAGATTCGTACTGGAGGAAACCCAGTGACCACACACTGATGCCGACAGTGTGACTCAACCCTTGGAGGTGAGAGTAACGGTTGGATCTCTTGGTAGCAGCGTCGAGGCCTTACGACGTCATACATGCCATGAATTAACTAATCATGACGTGATTGACTGTATTAGGCAAGGAACGTGGTTCATCCAAGGGATGAGACCAGATTTCACTTTTCGGCAAAGGAGAAATCTTTGCAGCTAGCCTCTTTGCAGATATCCTTCGTGGATAGTGATGGAGCAGCCTTCCTCCAGTCTCTCACAGTCACCACTCCTCTACTACAACAGGTCAGAGAGGCACAGCGTGAGGACGCTGACTGTGAGACACGGCGTGCACAGATATCCTCGGGACAGGCACATGATGGTTTCTCCCTTGGAGCAGATAACAACATCCTTTTCAGAGGACGTACCATGGTACCAGTCGCTTTACGAGAGGAAGTGATGAGAGAGTTTCACACTTCTCCTTTGGCGGTACATCCTGGAGTGGAAAAGATGTACCAGGACCTCAGACGACAGCACTGGTGGCCGGGCATGAAGAAGGCAGTAGCAGAGTTCGTGTCTCGATGTCTCACCTGCCAGCAGGTGAAGGCAGAGCATCAGGTACCAGCGGGCTTGGTACAGCCCTTGGAGGTTCTGGAGTGGAAGTGGGACGGCATATCTATGGACTTCGTGACTGGACTTCCACGCACTTCCAGAGGTCACGACTCCATATGGGTGATTGTTGACCGACTCACCAAGTCGGCACACTTCTTACCCATTAGAGAGCAGGGCTCAATGGAGAGCTTGGGACGTCTCTACGTTCAGGAGATTGTGCGGCTCCACGGCGTGCCATCATCTATCGTCTCCGATCGAGATGCTCGCTTTACTTCTCGGCTTTAGAAGGGGTTACAGGAGGCGTTCGAGATGCAGCTACGTCTGAGCACATCCTTTCACCCTCAGACGGATGGTCAGACGGAGAGGACCATTCAGACTCTCGAGGACATGCTCCGCGCATGTGTCCTCGACTTTGGTCGCAGCTGGGAGGACCACCTACCGTTGGTGGAGTTTTCGTACAACAATATCTACCACTCCACCATCGGGATGGCACCGTATGAGGCGTTGTACGGCCGACCTTGTAGATCTCCATTGTGCTGGACAGACCCTGGGGAGTCAGCACTGATGGAACCAGAGATGGTCCAGGCCACGACAGAGAAAGTCCACGTCATCCAGGAGCGGATGAGGACAGCTCAGAGCCGGCAGAAGTCATACGCTGACAGGAGGCGGAGGCCACTGGAGTTCGAGGATGTCGACCACGTCTTCTTGTGGGTCTCACCTCGACGTGGTATTCAGAGATTTGGCCGAGGCGGCAAGTTATCTCTGCGCTTCATCGGACCCTTCCAGGTCCTCAGCAGGATTGGTGAGGTGGCTTATCGCCTGGCTCTACCACCTCAGTTGCACCGGGTGCACGACGTCTTCCACGTGTCTCAGCTGAGGAGATACGTGCATGACCTGACGCACATCATTGACCTGGGGAGCTTGACGTTGACGATGGGGCGACTTTTACGGAGGTCCCGGTGGAGATGGAGGATCGATAGGAGCGGGTCCTGCGTGGGCGATCGATTCCTCTTGTGCGCATCAGATGGCAGCACGGGAACCTCCAGGAGAGCACATGGGAGCGGAAGGCTCAGATGCGTGCTCAGTACCCTCATTTGTTTCCCTAGTTTTTGATGTATCTTTACGGGGACGTAAATCCCTGAGGTGGGAGTAATGAAAAGTCCCGTAAAATTCAAGGGAAATTTTTTCTTAATTTTATTTAGAATTTTACAAGAGCGCAGTTTCTGACGGCACCTGATTCCGAGGCCCGGTGTGCCCGGAATCAATTTCCGAAGTTTGGCTCGGGTACGTTCAGTGAACGAACGAGTGGGAATTTCTAACTTTTGATCCGGTGCTCGGAATTGAAATCCGAGGACACCGATGAACTCGCAGCGCCGATATTCGCTTAAGAAGACCTTTTCCAAAGTTGTGTTTGCCTAGGAGGAGATGTTTAATTTTCTGGATGAAATGAAGAGTAAAATAAATTTGTGATACAATATTTATTTTATATCTTTAAAGTGGTTATAATATTTTGTTGGAAGTTGGGTGGTTTAACCACCTAAGAGAGGATTAAGGTGAGGAGGGGCCCACCTGATCCCCACCTTTTCAAATCCCCTAACTCCCCTCTCTCCCTCTTAAAAGCTTGACAACATAACACTTAATTAATTATACAACTCATGTATAATTAATAAGTGAGTTTAATTTGAGTTTTGAAATTCAAACTCTTGAATTTCAATGTTTGGGTTGTGTTAATAAATTAAGTGTGAGATTAATTTATTTTTGGTTAGTTTCTTTGTTACTTGAGAGGTTTGGGAGAATTATTGAGAGACTTGAAGATCTTCTTCATCTTCGACGAAGAACGTGAAGAACGGTTCTTCTCCGACAAAGAATTTCGATCCCACGACCTTCAAGACTCGGCGTCCCGGATTCTTCTGTCTTCATATTCCTCCTCGACAAGGGAGAAGTCGCCGACCGTGGTGATCATCGCCAATGACAACGTACCTCCCTTCTTCGTCATAGCGACAAGTGAAGAGACGTCGTTTCCTCCTCGGACGCACCCCGACGTCCACGGAATCTACGTCCGACGCCGCGACGCCTTTCTCCGCGATAACCGACGTGCGACGTCAATTTTCAAGGTAGGGGTTGTTGTTAATTGTTTATTTATTTATCCTTGTTCGTGGTTCTAGCATGACTAACGTGAGGATTTTAAATATGTGTTATTGTTTAACGTGAGGGGGCCAGACCGCATGAACACGGCCGAACCCCCTCCTTTGTTCTTGATGATTTATCTTGCGGTTGAAACAAGATGGCGTGGTGCCATCGCACCACGCGGATAATCACACGTTTATAATGCGTGGCGCTGTCGCGCCGGGCTGTGGAAGGATCATCAAGAACGCGACGCCGTCGCACCGCGTCGACGGGAATCAAAGGCGCGGCGGACGGGCGCGGTGTCGTCGCACCGCGCCGGACGACGAACACCGCGGCCGGTTCCGGGCCGCGGCGAGACGGGAAGACCGATGGCACGCCGGGCCGCCGGCGTCAGAAACCGGAAAGGGACAGGCTTGCCGGTCCCGTTGGAGAAAAACCGGCCGGCCAGGTGGCCGGCCGGAAGGTCAAAGACCGGGGGAATAAATTCCCCCTGTCAACTCTCTAAACCCCCCCATTTATGAGGGGGGGCGGTTCCTTTGAGGGGGGCAGGCGGCCCCCGGGTTTCTTCAAGCAGCCCCCCACGAGGGGGGTCGGATCTCAAAAGGGTGCGGCTCTTATGCCGCGCCGCCAGGTGGAAGCGGGGGTTTAGCCCCCCGCGCGTGACATCAGCGGCGCCAGGCCGCGCCGCCGCCGCCCGGGCCGCGCCGGACCACGCCGCCGCGCCGGACCGCCGCCGGCCGGGCCGGGTCGGACCCGGGTCGGGCCGACCCGGTTCGGGCCGACCTAGGGGGGGTCGGGCCGGGTCGGCCCGGACCCGGACCCCCCGTTTTCGAGACAAATTCGGTCTTTTGGCCATAACTTGAGCCACGGACCTCCGAATGACGAACCGTCTGCGGAAACACGATCCTTGGATCGAGACGGTCGTTTTGGTGTATCGCACTCAAAGTTTCGGAATACTTTGAGTTCGGCCGGGTTGGTTCGTACACGAAACCAACCGGGCCTTCGGAGCGGAAACGCTCATATCTTGAGCTACGGACGTCCGATTGACGTGTCGTCAGCTTTGTTGTGTTCCTCTTAGTGAGACGGATCTTTTGGCATAATATGCCCGAGGTTTGGACGCAGGTGGAGTACGTTCGGGTTGGTTTTGCCTTAAAAACCAACCCGGCCCTGGGGACGAAAATGTCAATAACTCTCAGACCGGGTGTCCGATCGATGCGCCGTCTGTTGCGTTGAGTTCCTGTTGACGGTACGGAACTTTTGGATACATTAACTCTGGACTTTGTGACAGTTGATGTATCAGCCTCTCAGCTCGTGGAGCGGACCCTCCTGTACGAGCTTGCTGTGTGCGGGAACCCTAGTGCTGGCTGCGACTGTGACTGTGACTACTGCTACTGCTACTGCTACTACTGCTACTGTGACTGCGACGACGACAGTATAGAGATCCTGTGTGGATTCGACGACGACGAATACAGCACTCAGCGATCCTACGTGGATCAGTGCTACAGGTCCTGTGTGGGCCCGATCCTGTGTGGGTCCAATCCTGTGTGGGTCCTTGCGCTCAGCGGTCCTGTGTGAACCAGCGCCTACAGGTCCTATCTGGGCCCGATCCTGTGTGGGTATTTTGCGGGGGTTAGTTACCTAATGATCCTTCGTGGGTCTGACGACTTAGATGGATCAGAGATCATCTTTATCGTCCTTTGAAGAAGTATACCTGTGTGAGCTGAATCCTGTTGCTTTCCTGTGTGGATTGTGTTGTGCTATCCTGTGTGGATTACCTTTACTTTCCTGTGTGGAATACGTTTACTTTCCTATGTGGATTTCATTTTGCTTTCCTGTGTGGAATACGTTTACTTTCCTGTGTGGATTTCGTTTTGCTTTCCTGTGTGGAATACGTTTACTTTCCTGTGTGGACTGAGTTGTACTTGGGCTCGGAGGTTGGAGCGTATTTGAAATTGATGACTTAGGTATATGTATGGGCATATACCTAAGCAGTGTCGGTTGTTACTTCGTGATTGTACCTTTCTTTGTGGTTTATCCTTTGTGGATTTTGAGAGACCTTCAGGGGTCTCGGGGTCCCTACTGAGTAGCTTATACTCACCCCTGCACGGGCTTTGCCCGCACTACATTGTGTTGGTTGCAGACGACGGACAGCGTTGATCTTAGCTGAGGATTGCAGAGCAGGACGGTACCTGGAGGTGGACCACTGGGCAGAACGTGCTTGGAGCGGACGGCGGGACCCGTGGAGCAGTGGAGCTATCTGTACCCACCCTTCAGGTGGGATTTCCAGTGGACAGCTCGGTGTAGCGGCTTTTACTTTACAGTTGTTGTTTTCCCTTTCGAGTTGTACTTTACTTTCAGTTTGGGTTTGTATACTGGCCCATTTACTTTTCCGCACTTTCAGTTGTACTCTTCTTTTGCTCAGTGTTTACTTTCTGCTTGCTTACTCTGTGGTGTTTGTTTACTTTACAAAGGCAATGCCTTCCCTTTTTACCGGGATTTACGCCTTGGTGCTAGTTGCCAGCCCCTGGCCTATGGAAGGCGGGCTTGGGGTAGTCACGGCACGGACCCCGAGGGCGGGTCGTGACATAACTCCTTTTCGAATAAAATTTGAGAGTGGATAAGATAGAAGTGAAAAAAACTAAAAAACGTTGATAATATCCATCCAAACCAAGAAATATTTGGGTCTTAGTTACTATTGTTGGTATACGCCAACATTTTGTGACTTTAGTTTTTGATGGATCTATATATATCCCCTCTCTTGAGATTATATGTTCGAATAATGAAACTTTATAAAGACAAAATTAACACTTGGTAATTTTTCCTAAATATTATCCCTTGTTAGGGGCTTTAGTAAAATTCTCAAGTGATTTTCATTGTCTTACTTGAACATTGAATATATAAGAATATCATCTATAAATACTACCACAAACTGATATAGATAGTCTCTAAATACTCTACTCATTAAATCTATGAAGATAGTGGGAGAATTTTTAAGAACAGAAGGCATCACTATAAATTCATAGTGTTCATACCTTGTATGGAATCTCATCTTTGGTATATCCTCTTTCTTGAACCTTAATTGATATATCCTAAATGAAGATCAATCTTGGAAAATTATTAAGTACTTCATAGTTGGTCGAATAAGTCATTAATGCGGGAAGAAGATATTTGTTCTGGATTGCAATCTTATTAAGTTCCTGATAATCAATGCAGAGTCTCATTGATCGATATTTCTTCTTAAAAAATAGAACAAGCACACCCCAAGTAAAATACTAGGGTTTATGAATCCCTTGTCAATATTCTCTTGAATTTTCTTCTTCAATTACTGAAACTCAATTGGGTCTATTCTATAAGGTGTCTTTGAAATAATCATAGCACCCGGTATGAGTTCGATTGAGAAATAAACTTCATGATTTGGTTTAAGACCGAAAAATTATTCAATAAAGACATCAAAAAACTACTTTGAAATAAGATTAATATTAATGGGTATTTTCTCTATAACCATTTGAGATAGATAACCTGAATTTATAGGAACCAATACCCATAATATGGGAAAAATTTATATTGGAAGGTCGTATTCATCCATGCACCAATAGATGATCATAGATTGATCTAAAATATGTAATGTGACTTCCCTCCCTTGGAAATTGAAATGATCTCCATAAAGAGAAATTCAATGAATGAAAATAATCACATAAAATTACACTAAATTGAAAATCACAAGATTTATAGGAAGCACTTTCCCACAAACTTCAACTAGAGAAGAAATATAAACTTCTGATGTGATTGTTGTGCTACTTGGAGTTTTCACAACTATCTCAAAATATAATTATTGAGGTAATACGGAAATACGCTTAGAAAATTATTCATAAATAAAATAGTGGGGGATCCATAATCAAATAAAACATTTTCTACAAATGGTGGATTGTAAGTGTACCTTTCACCACTTCATTATCATACTCCACATTGCCATCCGTGATCTCATGTGACGTGCCTCTTCCTTTGTCTTTACTAGTTTTATAATATTGATCATCATAGATAACCGTTGTATTAAAGAATTGGTTGGTATAATTCCATATTTCTTTGAACTTGTAGCATTAAAGTATGAGAGGTGCATTCTGTGTAGCCTTTTCTCTATTCACATCTTTAGAAATTTTTTTCCCATTACTTCAGAATTCATTTTCCCAATGACCTTTTCTTCCACACTTGAATCATTTTCTATTCCCTTTAATAAAATTTCCTCCATGTTTATTCCCAAACTTTGAGCACAAGGGAAAACTAATCCTTTTTTAGTGTGGTATTTATATTTTCCCTCGAATTCCATTTTTCTCTTCTTATCAAACCAATAGGACTGATTAGTTACTCAAATCTTCATCTCAAACTTGAGAGTACATAGAACAATTTCCTCATAGCTATTGAATTCCCTTATGGATAATTCCCTTCAGATACTTTTTTTAGGCCACTAAATAATTGATCAATTTTACTTTCTGGTTGGATAATAATTCCATATGAATACCTTGAAAGTCTTGTAAAATTTTCTTCATAGGTACCAACAGATTCATCGTCCTTTTTATTAATCTCAAGGAACTATTTCTCCATATTTATATGAAGAATATGAGGATATTAATTATTGAGAAATAAGTTCTTGAACTCATCCCATTCCATATATTCAATTTCATCTATTTTCATCATATTCTTGATAAGGTTACACCATTGATCTGATTCACCTTCGAAATGATAGACTACTAAGATGAATTTATCATGCTCTTAACATTGGATAACATAAAATATTTTTTTAATGGTAATAATCCATTATTAAGCAAGTAGTATATTAGAAGACTCACTGAAAGACACTGGACACTAAATTATTAAGGACTCAACATAATGTTTTTCCCTCATTTTCTCATTTGGAAGTAATGAATGATTCATAGAATGATAATGTTTTGTGAGTATATCGATAATATTTTTTATTCACACTCCCATAACATTCAGTTTCTCAAGAAGACAATCATTTCATTTTACTTTGTAATCAGCATTAATACAGTTTCTTTGTGTTTCAACTATTGACTAAAAACTAGAATCATAGTGTGAGAAACACTAATCATAATGGGAAAACCACATTATCAAGAATAAAATTTTAATTTATAAAACATTTGTTTTTATCCTATGTTATTCTTGATCATTTATAAAACACTATGATTGTAACCTACACTTTGACATATCCTTAGGGTTCTTACTAAGGGTTTCTTATCCTGGTTTCCAAAGGTTAACTATAGATTTTCTCTAATACCAGCTATAACAGCCCATACTTTACACACATAGATATTACTTCAAAATTTGAAGAATATTCATTACAAAACATAACAAAATGATTCAAGGACCATATAGGATTAATTTCTTTAAAAACTAGGAAACATAAAAACTGGTTTATAAGACATCTACATTGTCTCCTACTTATTTCTTCATAACTAGACCCCTTTTGAAATATCTTACATAATACCATTCTTCATAACCTAGGGAAAAGAGACATAAGAAAGGGTGATCTCAGATGCTCAGTAAGGTAAAACAAGGGATATATCAATCATATCATAATAATAATATATAAGAACATAACATTTTAAAATCTTATCCTGTATATGAAATATCATTACATCATGTCATGGGATAAGTCATAAAATTTTATAAGAATCAATTAACGTAATCTAAAAATTCATAACATAAGACATTAAATCTTGTGGCATATACATAAGCATAGAGAATCATTTCATATTAGTCAAGGCTCATTTCCCAAACCATTATAGTAGATAAATTCCATTACAAAACCGAGTTTACTCCTTGTTCCAACCTTGTATTACGGAACCAAGATCATTTCTCATTCTATTCATGTTTATATCATAAGATATAAATATTTACCCAATTAATTGGAGGGAGTTATAGGTCCCATGCATTTCATAATTAAATAATTCATATGTGTTCCACAAAAACATCAATCAATAATCATAACCCAAGGAATAAAATGGGTTTCGTTAAACATTATTCCACCATAACATAATCTATGTGAAATAAATGGATTTCATAAATATCATTCCATCATAAAAAAACAAATAATAATAACAATAGTATAGTATAAATAAAAATAACCCTATTAAATAATCCCATCTTATATGGAAAATAATTTTGATAGAACACTTGAAATTAATTCTTGAGGAAAATATCCGTTCTTCTTCAAAAATGTTTTCTTTTTTCAAAATGTCACGTAATTTTAAAAGAAAATAATTTATTTTAGAATAAACATGAAATATTATAAATTAATATTCATGGAAATTAGGTGTTATAAAAATGTAAAAAAAATCATGTCGTATAAGTTAAAATAAAACATTCTTCTCATTCTTCTGTCAGAAAGTCAAAATAATACCTCGTATTAAGAATGATAAAAGATTCCTTTCATACCATTTAATATAAATTAATAAATGGGTAAAATTGAATTAAAACAATTATAGAATGATATAAATAATATTTTCTAATATATATTTAGTAAACATGGTCATTGATGATAAATATACCCCAGTAAATACTTAAATATAAACAATCATGGAAAATAATGAGATTTAAACATTATCCCTTACCTTAGGTCCTATATTATTTATATGTATATGAACCTCCTGTATAATGATTTAAATAATTTAATTAACTTATTTTAGAATCATATTCATTTTTATTATATCATATATTATCATATTATCATCCTTTTGTTAATAACATGTCATTATTACTCGTTATTCTAGTATTAACTGCTTTATTTTCTTATGCATGTTTTGTCTAATAAGTTATTTTTAAACTTATTAGGTAATATTTACATCTTTATAAATGATATTAACATAATATATACCATATTAATATAGTCTATGCATTTATATAATCATGATTTAGTGGATATCATGTAGAATGAAGCACATCCCATCGTAGAGACAGTGGGTCGTACATATGCACGAGCACAGATATCATTCTCATAATTATGAAATGGTATGGATGTTTATGGTATATATTTTTATCCAAACTACATATAATGTTATAATAATCACATAGAGTCATTATTTACATCATTATACCCATCCATGTAAGGTGGTGGTGAAAAACAGATTACACCGCAGCGTGGAGACAGTAAGTCGTACGTATGCACATGTGGTGATTTCATTTTTTGTAGGATGGATAGAAGGTGGAATATGTTTGTTACACAATCATAAAAACTTCTCAATATATAATTTATATTGAATTTATTACTTTATAATGGAAAAAATTCATGAATATGAAGTATAAGAAGAATGAATTTTGAAAGAATTGATAGAGGATATTACCTCTTTTTCGACGAGCTCCCTTTAAGTCTCTTCTTAAAGCACTAGATTTGGTCTTTGGAGAAGACCAGAACTTATAGAATGTGGCTAGGGAAGTTTATAAGGGAAATTGTAATGGTATGGATATGATTTAAGGTTAAAAATGAAGTGAATAAGTGAGGTAGGAGGTACCCTTTTACAATTGAGGTGAGGGGCACTTTAGGAATCTCCAGAAATATTAATTTATAATAAAATAAAACCCCATCAAAATACCACAAAAATGTCCTAATTTATAATATTAGATGAGATAAGTTTTTAATCTCATCAACCAATAAATTTTAGACAAGTTTTTCTTTCAATTTAAAACTTATCATTTTAATTAACACATAGTTATTCTATTTGATTTTAACTAAGGTAACAAATATTTCAATATTAAACGAGTGAAATATTTAATTATTTGATGTAAATTTGACCATAAATAAATAATTTAGAAAATTTTAGACCATATAATATTTATTGTGTATTTTTTAAAATATTTTATGATTTTTAAATGATTTAATAATACATTGTTTTGAAAGATAATTAATAGTGTCAATTTTGACACTATTCAATTCATTGGTTATTAAAAATATAAAGATAACAAGTTAACTTCGAAAAAAATATTTTATTATCTTCCTAATAATTCAATGTCATCTATAAATTTCATTTTATTTTTTAGTTATCCCAAAATTTATTTATTTTAATATTTTTAATAACATTTATTTTTTTATCTCCGTTAATAAAATAATTACTACATCAGTGTTGTATAATTTTTTAATATACTTATATTTTGAAAAAAATTAAAAAATAAAATAGCATGAAGAATATAAATCTTCAATATTTCATAATAATACTTATAAAAAATATATATTCTGTAAAATTCTACATTAAAAATGTTATATTTATTAAAACATGAATATGGCAACATTAACATCACTTTAAATAAAATATTATAAGTTTCATAATATTTTTCATATGGATCTAAATGGTCAATATATTAGCCCTTGGATGATTATGGTCAATATATACTTGACCAATACTATTCATTCTAGTGTTTGTGTCTTTTATTGGTTATTATCATTTTAATAACAATTATTTTATTGATTTCTCAACAAATAAATATTTTTTCACCATCGACGTATAAGCCTTTAAGGTAACTATTTATTTAATAAAAATTAAATGTAAATTACCATAGTAAATAAAAAAATTTTAAATTCCAAATCAGTATTTATAGTTGACTTTATCTTCTATATTACCTTATATTATAAATTATTTAGTTATTAAAATTTGAGTAAGACATATTTAACTTTTCTTTAAATAAAGTAAATTAAATGTCATAATCTCATCCAAGTGGCTTCCAAAGGATTCCATTTCATCCCAAGAATTATTTAGGTCAAAAAAATCGTCCAAATATATTTGGAAAAGTGTTATGGTTATTTTATAATATTATTTTTACCATTAATTACTTGATTTACATTTTAATTGTATTAATAAAAATTATTGAAGTTACTATTCATAATGCCCAAAAAATAAAAGAAATATATTTAAATAATTTAGACCTACTAATTTAAAATATGGATTCCATTTTTAAAAATTAAAAACATAGAAGTTGTAGTAATTATTTTAAAATTAATCTCATTGTCAGAATTAGAAAACGAGTATTAAAAGTTCAAACATTGTGAAAGATTGAAATGTTTTTACATCTAAATTCAATTTAAATTTATATTAAATGAACTAAATTATACTAAATGATAAAAATATAATCTACTTATACTTTAAAACAATTCAATAATATAATTTAATAATATAAATCATTATTATGAAAAAAGTTGTTATCTATTAAAATTTATTTATTTTTACTATTCATCAAACCTTAAAAGTTATCGGGAAAATATTAAAAATTCATTCGAAGTAAATTTTTATATCCTTGTTACAAAGAAGAGTTTTATGTTGTCATATAAAAATTATTAATTTTTCAAAATTTCAATTTAAAATGGATTCCCCATTAAAAGGAGGTAAAATTACCCTTTGAAAAAATATAGGTTTTTAAACATAAAATAGGGTTTATTCATATCCTATGACAAAAATATATATTGGATGAATGTTAAAAATATATTTTATTAATTATATGACATATATATTTTGTTAATTTAATTTAATAATTGTAATTCACTTAATTTATTAATACAAAATACAAATATTTCCCTTGCATTTAATTGGTTTATGTTTTTCATAAAAAATTGGCAGCCAATGAATTCACCAAACATTTTAATAAGTTAGTTATATTTATTCCCTCTAACTTAATGGCTAGGTTATAATGGTCATTTTATTCTAATGGAATCTCACTATTTTGTTTAAACTCGTGATTTCATTCGATGCAAGCGATTAAAGAATTAAAATTATTTAAAGAAAATATTTCATAAAAACATCCAGGTGTTACAATGATAAAATGGTTCCCCTATGTTATGGTGTGACCAAAATCTAACCTAGAAATTAATTCACTCAAACCCCCTTTCATGACATGATTCCCTAGGTCATAACATTAAAAAACTCTATTTCTATGTCAATATCACCTATATGAAGGTGTGATGTTATTCTTGATACATAATTCCAATCCCAAACAAGGTCCATATCCCAATACCCGATTCTCATCCAACACCAAAACCCCCCTCCCAACACCTATATAAGGTTCAAAGACACATTTATCCCATGTTCTTCCCCAATTTAATAAATAAATATAAAAAAATAAACAAAATAATTTAACCAAAAAATGACACTATGGGGGTAACAATTCTCCCTGCCATATCACATTCATCCCCCAAAAAGTTCAAAAATGAGAAAAATGATCAAGGAAAAAGATGAGGTTTACTTTATAAATAGGGACACAATTCTAAACTATAGTAACTTAAAGAAACAAAATTCATGACCAAAAATTGCATAATTTATCATCGATACAGAGGTTGAGTGTAGAGTCTGTAATGAACTCTCTCATTTATTAGTAACCTCAAGAGAATATATATAAAAATATAAAAAAATAAAAATCTAACAAAGACGCAATCTATCATAGAGTAGGGTAGGGTTGGGGAAATTAAAATCCTAACCTAGAATTCTTACACCACTTCCTCTCTAAATAATACATTAAACAAAAATGAAATAATTCATGGTAGTCTCCCCATCATATTTTTGGTTACTCTTATACAATTACTCTCAAAAAAAATATTATGAATAAAATCCAAAAAAATATATAAAATACTCAACGAGGGTAAAATAGACTTGGAAAAAGATCAAATAAATCGGTTCCCATATCACCTGGGAAATAATCATTCATAAACATACAAATTCAATAACTTTTATCAATAATGATTTAGATGTACTATAAGAAGACACTCTCAATACCAGGATTCAAAAATTTCATCAAAATTAAATACCAAAAAATGGTTATCACTAATAAAGAATATCATATTAAATATAATACAACTTATATAAAACCTTATAGAAAAAAATAATAGTAGGTACCTTAAACAACTTTTATATTAACATCAGGTCCATTGGATTTAACTTGGGGGGCCTTTTGAATATATAAATTCACTTATACCTCTCTTATGTAAATCCTATTTATAAAAACATTTCAAATGACATAGATGTAAACATCTATGGAATTTATTTTGAGCTCTCTATCCTGAAGGATTGTTATTACATGGTTTTCATCACTGATGGAATACCTGGAACTTACTCCTCCAATGGCCTGAAGGCCTTCATTTTTTATTTATTTTTGATAATCCACCTTTCAAGGGGTGAGGTGGAACCCTTACAAGGCTCGTATGCATAAGTATTACATGGCTCGTAGGCCTTAGAGGAATTCACTACAAGCAGGATTCAAATATTACATACAACCTAGAATAACTACTTGGAACTACTCCTCCCCAGTATCTTCATCATGAAATCATCTCTCCACCTTCACATGGTTGTTTGAATAGGCTTTCTCGTGCATGCATAGGCTTGTCCCGATGACAGGTGTCATATCCTCTCATTATTGCAATCTGTTTAGCTTCTGCTATGGTGAAATCTCCTGGATCCTCCTCCTTCTGAAGCTTTTTCCATGTAGTTTTTCTAATTTTCATCTGTACTTAAGGTGGCCCGAAGACCTTGAGGTGGCCTGAAGTTTTTACTGACCCAAAGACCTTGGTGGCCCGAAGGGCTTAAAGGACTTGGGGACCAAATCGATGGCCCGAAGGCCCAAACGGGGGAATATTATTGGCTGCTATAGTGCCAAACAGTTCCTACTACATTTCCTACTACAGTATCTACTACAGTTATGCACAATTCCTGCTACATTACTATTACAGTACTGCCACAGTACTGCTATAGTAACCCAGAAATTATCCTCCACCTTGATTTGATCATGGGTCTCCTGGATACACGTAAGGAGTCCTCACCAATTGGGCTGAGGCTCATGTGCCCAAGAACTTACTCCTAGAATAATATTATCTATATAAATAGGATTGACTCTTAATACCACCAAAAATATAATTAGACTTGGAATATTTCCAATTTACACTATTAAAATTACCTTCCCCACTCCAAGTAATAGATTAAATATTAATCTCTTTTGGCATCTCATCTATGCTAGTCTCAACTCTCACAACTTGCTTCACCACCTATATATAATTGTTCAGGCCAAATGAGGACACTTTTAACTGATGATGAAAATGAATATAACTTTTAAAACAATTTTATTTAGTGGAATCATACAAATATATAAAAAAAATAAAAAACAATCTTAATAAATTATTGACCAAACTCTAGAACTAACTGGTCACTCTACTCAAGATAATGCAACCCTATCACCTTAGTAACCTCCAAAATATCAGATAATTTTTAATTTATGAAAAATGGATTGAAACCATCCCAAAAATTATTATTCTTTGGTTTATTTTGAATGATGTATCTTAAGAGGATCAGGTAGTTTTATAAGGTTAAAGATTACCTTTATGTTCTTTAACCACACTTCCACTGCATGGGAACCTTGTTATCTATGGAAGAGAATAGAGGTTAATTTTTTAAACTCTTGAATATAGTGTTTATGTTGATATAGAAAAGAAATAACACTATTTTAAATAATTATAGAAAATTGAATAACAAAATGGGTTATAATTTGATAAATTAGATGATTCACTTGATGAGAATCATATATAGCTTTCTCTTGAAATTCCATAAGTACTTGGTGGGTCATACTATAAAATAATAGGAAACAAAAAACATAATATAATAAGTCTCATAATTCAAAACTATATTAAACCAAATATATAATTAGATAAGAAAATCTATGTATACCATATAAGGTCGATTACATCTTTCATTAGGGAATAATATTAAAGGAAATAAATTTCTGTAAATAGGCATTCTTAGGGACATGACACCATGACCTTCCTATTACCCCTCTATACCAAAACCACCCACCATAAATGGTGGTGATCAATATACTATATAATACAATAGAAATGTAATTTTTAAAATACCCATAAATAAAAATATTTAAATAACTCAACGACCCCTTAGAAAACCCAACATAAAAATTTCCATAACATTTTAAACAATCCCCCTTCCATATTAAAATAATGATTTTATAAATATAATACTTACATTAATTTGAAAACTTCTAAAAAAATCTTTTAAATTATGAAATGAACCCTTTAAAAAATAGATGAAAAATATTCCATCATGATGGAAAAATTAAACCAATATATACAACATAAATAATATATATAAAACATCTCAATTAATATTTAATAAATAATGGAAATGAATAAGTACCATTTAGAATCCCAAATAATCAAAATTTAAACTTTTAGAAAATTAAAAAATGTGCATTGTTTGGAAAAACATTTTTAAAAACCATTATCTAACTATATGAGGAAAATTGGAAGATACCTAGATCAGTTCACATAGTCTACACATGGTTTCTTAGACTATTCACAGTAATCAAGAAACCCTGGGTCATTTTCCATTTCCCACTCAAAAATATATATTTTCTTATAAAAACTTATAAATCACATATCCATCATCCATATCAATCATATTCAATTAAATATATTTATAGAAAACATTAAGAATCATTTATAAATTTAAACACAACAAAATAACACACTTCTAAGATGCATGATCAGTGTACATGGTCTATATCTAAGAAACCCTACCCTTGTAACTCCATGGTTCCCCTTCCAACTTCCTTAAAATCTATAATTATACCCAAAAAGTGAGGATTTATCAAATACAAAACTAAAATTAAACATTCCAAAAATCCCATAGAAACTCAAAGTTTATCACAAAAAAGTATTATTCATACACTTCTTCACACATAACTTCCATGTTCTGATGAACCTGTTCTCTAACTTATATGACTCCAGAAATATAAAGGTGGGTCTAATTTTTTTTTTGAATAATCCTTGGATACCCCTGATCTTGGTACATGATAAGGCATATGATAAGGTCTAAAGAACATTCCTATTTTAAAAAAAATGGAAATAGTATTAGGTAACCAAAACATCTACTAATCGGAATGATTTTTACTCAAAAATAATGATAAAATAGCGGAAGTAATACAGGAATTTCAGCATGACCAATAATTCATGAAATTATTCCATGAAAATAAATATATTTCATAATAATTAAAATCGAAAAAGGTATAAAAATATAACACAAATCATCATCTATGAGAAAAAATATAAATATACTTATACCCAATACATCCCAACAACAACAAAACAAAATTTTTATTTTATAACAAAAATAAGATATAAAATATATAGTATTAATAAATACAAAGTGACTAGATACACTTGATAAAAAATTACCAAAGTAAATTCCCCAGCTACTCATCTTCACATGTCAAGAAAAATTCTGTTTTACTTGGAACTGCATCTATACTGGAACCTTAACACAAACATCAAATAAAATATCAAAGTATAACCTATACTAAAATTTATATATGATAGGTGTTAGAAAAAAGTCTCAATAGGTATCCTCCTCATTCACTATGTATAAAAATTAAAATGACATCTATTTTATGCAAATTTAAAATACAAATAAAGGGTAATAGTTTTCCTTTTGAATAAAACATGTATAGAGAGTATATTTCTAAAAAATCATTTTATTTTATTGAGATTCCATGAATTCAAAAAAAACATACCTTATAGAATTTCATGAAGACCTGATATTTGAAATAAGGGAAATGATTCTAAAAATTACTTTAAAACACAAAAATTTAAAAGAATAAATGGATAATCCCTTGTTTTTAATAAACCATTAAAGTTAAATAAATAAAACACAAAATTAAACAAAATTAACCTAATTTTCAAATAAGAAACAAAATAAGAACAGAGGAGAATAATAAAAATAATAATAATCAAGATATATCTATTAATAAATTATTATATTAATTGTAAAATTGAAATCATCAAGGGAACACCAAGTTCCACTAGAGACAATCTAGGAAAAATAAAAATCAGAATCCATCTAATTATCACCTAATGTGATTCAACTACTTAACACTTAATTTCACCCTACATATCCTATCTGAGAGGAAAAATTACATATGAAGAGTGGAATGCTTACTTAGGGCCATAAGTGAGATTGGAATAATAAACTAGTAAAATATTTAAACCTAAATATTCCACCTATCTACTCATAGTTTCCCATGACATATAAATAGAGGAAAGAAATAGAATTTTGTAAATAAGAGAACAATATTAATAATTAACAAACAAAAAATATCATCACCTCTAAACACCCTTCATAGATTTAACCCCATTTAATAAAGAATAACAATATAATAAACATATCCTCTAATCGGAAAAATTTCATCCACTTAAACTTTTAAATGTACAAAATGAAGGGAATAACTCCAAGGGTATAACTAAATCATGAAATATTATTTATTAAGTTTCAATTAGGACTTTGGTATATCATTAAAGAAACCAAGTTAGAAATCATTATTGAGAGATAAATCATGAAAATATCTTCAAATTACCTCAAATAAAAAATGAAGCACAAGAAATAACTTTTGAAGAAACCAAACAAACTATTTTATTCTTAAATTTTTTTAAAATGATCCATTACGGATTTTTTAAACCAATTCTAGGGTTTTATAGAATATATAAAAAACTTATTGTGTTATTTGAAACATGAAAATATTTCTTTATAGCTAAAGTAATCCAAAAGATAGAGAAAATTCCTTTGTAAATAAATAAATAGAGAAAAATGTTATAATTGTTATAAAAAATTAAAACATGGAATGGAAATGAGTAAGAATAGAAATATTTGAGTTTAAATTTATATGTATGGATCTACATACCTCAATTCATTTATTTTACTATTAATTATGTTAATAAACCACAAAGAGGTAATTGATTCCTCTAAAGTACCAATAATAAACCTAATACATGGAAACACCTAATTAAAAATCATGAAACATTGAACTCTAGGTATCCTTGACCATATCAGGGAAAGAAACAAATAAAAAGGTAAGTATGAGAGAAATGAGGACATTTTGATCTGTTTACTTTAAATAATCAATCTCAAAAATGTAAGAAACCCAAGGAGAATCCATGGGGAATGTGTGGAATGATAGAGAGAGAAAGGAGGAGAAGGATATTTAGGGTGTAACCACTATACTACTATCTAAAATGGCGAAACCTTCCTTATATGTCTAATTTAACCAATTTATTAATTATTTAAAAAAATTACATAAGTCACATTCCTACAAGACCCCCTAACTCATAATGTTATTTTCTCCTCAAGAACATCACACTAAATTTTAGCAAAGTCTGGATCACTTATGTATCACCTATATAACTCTTATATTTCCTATATATTACCATTTTATAACCCTTGTGAATATGGGAATGTACTTATGTATTTGGGTAACCCTTATATATCATGAGTAATAATCTATATGCATTATAATTTACCATTTCTTTCTTCAATATGAAATATATTCCTTTTATATATAATCTTATTTCTTTAACTAAAAAACAATCACATAAATATTATTCATACCTAATGATAATCCTTTAACCCAAAAAGATAATATATAATATATTCTTCATATATAAGGTTTTTCTCTCAGCCATAAAAACAAATACATAGTATATTATCCATACTTAAATTTGTTCCCATACCCATAAAACCCAATATGTAATGTATTCTTCAAATTTATGGTTTTTCCCTTAGCTATAAAAACCAATACATAATATATTTCTTCAAACTTAATATTCATATCTAATATTATTTATAATTAATATAATTACCTTTATAATAATTCCATTATAGGTGAAATATATTTTACCAATATATAGTTTATGTATAATATTTTTAACTTATAAAAACCCAATACAAAGGATTCATGACTTAAATAAACCTTCACTAGAAATGTAAGATATATGTATGGACACCCATCATTTTTTGGTGCCCCTTAGAAATAGTGTGGCCTATAACCAATGTAATAATTCATTCCCTCACACAACCCCTAGACATGAAATGATTCATTATGTCATAGCATGATGCAACCCCTTATCCATACTATGATCCCATGTATCATGAAATGGTGGTCTACCTTATATAGAATTCCATCCTTAAGACCATCCCAACTCTCAATACTCGATTCCCAACTTATTCAAACACCTCGATAGCATCCAAACACACAAAATTGGCTTGATATCTGAGTTGAATCTTGAAATAGAGATAAAAAACAATAAATAATATATTTTTAAAAAAATATGATGACATGGGTGTCATAAGACCATAGGAAAAAACTCCTTTAGTCTTTCTCAACTCGAGTAATTACATTTTACATTCCCCTATGTTTCTAATGTTTTTGAATTTTTCATTGAATCTCTACTTGAATGACCTCATTAGGTATCCACCATCCATGTAATAATATATTTACACACATATTATGGGAACTCAGAAAGGGTGAAATACTTTTAATATTTAAATGTGTGCACCCAGACCCTTATACAATATAAAGAAGGATAAATGATATGTAGATCATCAAACTAATTTAATAATTATTATTAAAAAATTAAACCATGAAATAATTAAATTAAATACATCTGAATCATAATAATTCATAATGAAATAAAATCACGACCAATAAAAACTTAAAATAAGCATCGATGGAAATTAAATAATTTCAAATTAATTTAATTTAATAAATTAATTTTATTATCTTTTGGTTTCAGTTAAATCATTATATCCCCTTAAATACAAAAAAATTATGTCATAAATTAACTTTGCTTTGTGTTTTTTGGGGGCTTTTCACCTGTTGGGGGGACACCCCCACTAAGCATTTAAATTTTTATATTATTATTATAAAACATAATGTATATATATTAACATATATAAATATACATTAATAATATTTATTATATATGTTCATTTATACATAATAAATGTAATAAACTTAATTAAAAATTAAATCCCAAATTTAACCCATTTAAACTATTGATTATTATATTTCATTTATTTTTTAAAAATTAAAATAAAATAAAAAATTTATTATTAATTGAATCTCATCATGTTGAGTTTTCTCTTGAAACTATGAATCTTAATTCAAAAGTGGCCTTAATAATTGTATCCAAAACTTGAAACATAGATTTATTTTAATAAATAAAATCATAATAACAATTATAAATTAGTGTAAGTTCTCTAATAAAAGTTGTAGGATCCCAATTCAGTAGGAACGATGGGGTGGCATTCCTGTTTGAAAAAATTCTAAGTAAAATCAATGAAATAATATTGAATCCTTTAAAAATATCACCACAAATTATTAATAATTAATTATTTAAATAAAATAAATATCCTGACAATTTATTTCTGATTTAATTCATGCTCCTCATTTATATCACAATACAAATATCTAATCACTTTAACATTGTTGTTACATCATTCATCCAAATTATAATACCTTTATAAATGTCCACACATGTTCTAAAATTCTATGAACAATGTTCTTGATATCATGGATGTTATCATGATGGAATCATGTGCTTTACATCATTCATTCTTGATCATATGAAGGTAACATGAACTTTCCCTCTCTAAAAACTTGTTAGAAGATGAGGGATTTTATCTAATTAACTTTTTAGGTCTTGAGATAATAATTGGATAGAATGGGATTCACACACATAAAATGAATGACCTATTTCAGTTTTTATACTTTGGATAAAATTAAATTTATTACATTTAAGTCCTTTATTTAATTTGACCCTAATACAAACCCAATGTTACCTATCTCTTAACAAAATAATAAAAAAATATTATTTTGGAGATATTTATTATTGAAACTTTATTTATAAAATAAAACAATAAATATTCATTTAAATTGTATCAAAATATATTTATTTATTGGACCATAAATTTGATCAAAGTCCACCTATAAATATTATTGAACCCTGAACAATGAAATTTTTTTTGTTTGTTAAAATAAATATTATTCCCATAGATCATGTGAATAAATATTTACTTTATTCACATAACATATAAATGAATAGATATTATATCCACACATCTCAAAAATTAAAAATATTATACCTATTTATCTTGCGAAATAAATACGAGATAAAATTAAAATCACTTATTTTGACATGAAAAATATTAAGATTGAATTTACAATCAATATAACTTGATTAAATATAATTCCACAAACTAGGAATAAATTTTTCTTAAAATTAGATTCAATTGAATATAATGGGCTTCTATATACATTGAGTATGTGTTCCACTATTCCCTTTTCTTAATAGCGTAAGGTCCAACCCATTTTCCAGAAGTAGTATCTAGAAACACATCAAGGCCCCCCAAAAGAAAAGGTGATTCATCACAAAAACAATTTTATATGAGTGATACTCTATAATATAAACCTTTTTTAACTTATATCTTATCAAGTAGGATGTATACATATTCCATTATCCTTTAAACTTGATCAATCTTTATTTAATGTTTTGAGATAAACTTGTGTGTAACCTAACATAGCCATTGATCTGACTTAAACTCAATTATATTAGCCTATGGCCTAAAGATATGTTCTCCCATAACACAAAAGGGATAAACTCTATATTAACCATTTAATTAATTCTATATTATTCATGAATTACATGATGTAAGAAACTTCACCATAAGTAATTACATCATGGTTTTACTCATCCATCAAATTAAATTAATCATGCTGCATATTAATAATAATCTCATGTAAAAGGAATAATAAAAACACTCATAGACACATTCAATTACACATAATTAATTTGGTGTTTCTATTAGTATATTCATACTCATGGCCATCTGTATTTGTCTCACCAAGTGACAACATCCTTAGAATAATTCACAATGCTGAAAAGCTCCCAACACCAAAAAATCAAACATTATTGGTGTCATATTGTACTGATGTATCTACACTATAAGAAATATTTTTAATAATATAGAAATAGAATCTCTATGTTTTCATTATAGTGGGGAACTACTATAAATTATTGATGCAATAAATATTTTAAGTATATTATTAGATAAAGTATTCTAAAGTAAATTAAATATGTGTTAATAATATGACATGTATAAATACATGATCTAGTAATCAAATGTGAAAAATAAGTTTGTTATAGGGTACCAACTCCAACAAAAAATAAATACAGCCAGTTTTTTTCATAAATCAATAATATCCTCTTAATCCAATATTCTATGATTTACTGTATTATTCTCTAACACTCTCCCCTGTATTATTTTTTTGAAATCCAATGTGAAATTCAAAACTCCTTAGACTTGAATAAAACAAAATAGATATATAATAATTTGATTATCACTCTATGTTTATGTGGGTAATGATCTATATAGAATACAATAGTTTAAGAAATAATTTTATGGATCAATAAATACCTCTAACATTCTATTCTAATCAACCACTTATCGTCTTCAAATTTCACACAAATTCCCTTGTTTTCATTAAACCTTATTGAGATCATCCCCATGGATTTTATCTCCCCATGTCTCTTAAATCAATAAATATGATACCTCAGTCCCAAAATAACCATTAAATCGAGAGTTCCATGTAATTTCAAGTTAACTTCCCTCTATGTTAGAGGATATCAACTAGTGGTAAGGGTCCAACCCATACAATTAGTATAATATTACCTTGAATCATAATCATTTAATAGTAGAAAATAAAAATGGAATTCATCATATAATAATCATCATATTATGCGATATCAAATAAACCATAATGTTATGTCAAGTAATTCCTTCATATAGACCCATGTTCATATAGAACATACATAATCTAATCACCCAACATACCGATCACATATACAAAATAAACAAAAAAATAAAATATAAAACCACCCCAACATTTATATGAATCCTTAAAAACCCTATCTCAAAATACACATCGAGCTACTCAAAATTGATCCATTGCACCACCTATACTGAATCTAAAAGAATACATGAGGTCTTTATGTTCATTATGGTACTCATTAAGGGTGTGATAAATATATCTCAGTAGGGTTTCTCTAAGTTACCCTAGAATAAACAATAATATAAATTTATGAATAATTAAATTAAACAATTCATTCAAGTGCATTGGATGTCATGTGCTAACTATGCCACCATGACTACCTATGTGGCGAGTCACCATGTACTGACCAAACAACAATAGTATCTAGATATACCTATTTTGGAACCATGGAGGAATCCACCTCCACAACTTTTTCCATCGCCCATGTAACAGATTCCATACCCAAGTACTTAGGTAGGGTATCATCCATGTCCTGAACTCTACTGGAAAGGGAAAGGTAGGATCTTATGACCCAGTTTGAGATTCACCTTCTAACTTTATGTGGTCCCATATCCAATGCTTAAAATCTATTATGTCACTCTTGGTAGGTTGCATCCATATAATCTAACATCACATATGGATCTCATCTCACTTGTGAAGGTCCCATTCTCTGATCTAATATCTCATCTCATTTTGGACTCCAACTCACTCATGTTAGTTCATTCTCTGACCCTATCACATCACATCCTAGACCCCATCTCACTCATAGTGTTCCAACTATTACTCTCTCACTCATGGTAGGTTATATACATCCGATATCACTCAGAAATATTCAAAAGGTATTAAGTCTCACCATCTCACTCATGGTCGGACTAGACATTATGAACCTATGATCCCATCTCATTCATGGTGATCCTATCAGCTCTATCTCACTCATAGTGAGGCTAGGATTTGGGATTCAACCCCCAAAATGGATTTTATCACTTACCAAAAGCCTAATAATACACAAGAATCAAAAAATAGGGACCTTATCCCAACACATAGCTCACTATATTATCGTATAATATTCTTGGTACTAATCCCCTTAGACCCAGCCCCTCATCTGAAACTCATCTAATCTCACTCATTAGGACATCCACTAAGGTCCTCCTATATCGTATTTGTCTCTCCTCATTAGTAGAAACTCACATATGTCACCCCTTGATGACACTATAGCATGTAGGCTCATCTTAACCCTAGCCTCAAGGCTCAGTCTGTACTTTTCAAACCCCCAAAAATGCTCATGGTCTAGATAACCGATTGTCATCCTAAACTATCTCGCTCTAAGCATGCTAAATCCTAAACATTTCCCATGAACCGCACCTGTGTCCCATATCACATCTCTTAAGGAAGATCTTTATGCCCATAATTTGAAGGAAACCCCTTTATGAAACAGCCCACCCCATATGAAAGTACTTATTCAACTCACAATGCTAAACAAGCCTCTACCCACTCCCATTATGATTTCAATATCTAGGAATGAGACAAAAAACCATCCCACCCTTCCCACTAGGTTTATCACTCTCCTACCTACATTAATAGACCTATAGAAACCAAAATAGGCCAAAAACATCTCACTTTACATTTTTATACCAACCCAAGGCCTCATAAAAACATAACTAATACCCTCACCCCCTAAAAAAATACTCTTTAGGTGATCCCAACTCACCTAAGCTCAATTGATCACTTGTTACAAGTATAAGAGGCCCAACGTAATCCTATATCATCTATCCAAGGCCCTCTCAATTCCTATCTCTCTACCCTATCCCATGAAATACATGTAACTAGGCACACCCATGTTTAAACAAGCATATTACTTTATATTAAAGGGACCACAAACCTTTGAATGTATTTACTATCCTTTTCAAACTCCATTTTTTCATTTACAATATTATACCATAATCTAAGATCCTATATCACATTATAAATCATAAATAATTAATTATAAAAATTTGTAATTAATTATTTAATTTAAACCAAATATTCATATTTGATGAAAACCCCATCGGGAATCTTCATTACACTGAAACCTCATGGAAACTCATGTGTTCATCCCCTTAGGTCATCATATATTCATGTTAGGAAAAATATCCTTCATGCTTTCCTGATTCCACCATGGACTAGTGGAATTGACACCAAAACCCTAGCCCATGTAGAACCATAATTTGAGGGATATAAAGAGGGGGAATAATAGAAGAAGAAATTGAGGATATTATCTGAAACCACCATTAGGTCACCCCAAAAACCATTACCTATAAAAAGGGATCAAATTTGGGATGAATGGTGGGAGAAATTTCTGGAAATGGACTTCTCCTAATTCCCCAAGCCCTTAAACTTTGAGGCACCTTGACCAGGAAAAGATAGGATTTCCCACTATAAAAACCCACTCAGGCCTAGTGCATGGTGAAATCATGAGGTTTAGGGCATAAACCACCCCTAATCCTGGCATTTTGACAACGTGACTGGGGTTTGTAGAAAAAATGAATCCATGATATAATTCCCTTATGAGTATATATGGACCTTCATGACATGAATCCTCATGCCTAGATACCTTTATGGTATAAATGACGCCTATTTAAGGGTCATTCCCTCAACCTGTAACCATTCATAGTTCTACCCACCTTGGTCGCAACATGAAATGGGGTAGGCTGCCAAATTTGAGTAGTCCCCCCCCCCTGAACCCTTCTCTAATGCTTCTCTAAGAACCTAAAATGCTAATTGGTCCTCGTTCCATGCATAAAAACATCACTCAATAACACTTAAACCTAAAAATTATGATTTGAGTCCCAATTCAAGGAACAACCCCTGCTCTAGAATGAAAATTAAAATTATGTCTTAAAATAACAAAATAAAAATATATGGGTCATTAAAAACACCCAACCATTGGGATTATTATCCTTGAGAATCATCTGTAAGTCCTCCAAACACCAACCAAACCCACCATGGTTGTCAATTAACTTTTAACCTACTATGTTCTTCTCCCAAAATCCAAGAACACTTCTACTACAAAATTCCAAAACAAAGGCGCGTTATTCACCAGAAGTCAAGCCACCTACTTACCAAAAATTTTAACACTGAAATGGAACTCACCACACCCATCTATACCAACACACCAAGGTTCCTTCAATAGATTCATACTTAGTATTATAGTGATCCCCACCATAATTATCTTCTCATGAAGATTGATTATGTATCACAGTACTCTCCTTCATAGAAATTGACTACTAAAAAGTAATTTACAATGGTCCACTGACCCACCAACTAAATTTTAAAACAATTATATCGATGTGATTTCCACCTCACTACGTCAAAACATGCATAATAACACAATTAAGTCTTACCCTTGCTGAATTTTCTTGAAATTGTTTAGTTTCACCTTTCAGTGTGTTATCTCAATAACCAAACACAATGAATTAAAATATAGAGGGATCAAGTGACCATATAATCCCCATATAGAAGTCCAAACCCTGAATCCCAATCTAATTTCACAATAGGAACAACAAAAATTTCACTAGTTATCATTATCGCACTCTGAGAACCAATTCACCTTCAATTTGAATCATGCTCGGATCACTCCAAATCCACCTCTAACCCAATGCCAACACACTGACTTTATCTAGCACTGAATTTGAACTCTAAATATAGGATTACCCATAAAACCATATATTAGTGGATCTCCCTAAAAATTCAAACCTTGGAGTCACCTTGATCATCCATTGACTTGTCTCATTGCCTCTATAATTCTTTCAACATGAGGGTCATTAACTCATGACCAATATGATGCTCCCCTCTATAAGAGTATCATTATCATTAACCTTTTAAACCAAACACCCTTACTTCTTGGACCATGCTTAATCTATTACTACACATAAGGATTAGACATGACCATCCCACTCATAATTGATCACAATCACAAGACACCAATGATTCATGTCCAAGCCTACCAGGAAATACATCCTCCAATATCTAATGTTTCACTACCAACCATGTAGATTCCCTTACACCACTCCTTCAACACTGACCTCTAATGGGTCTCATCACCACACCTCCCTGACAAAACCACTATCAAGGAGAAAACTATTGGTCCATTTTTCTACAATCATATCACCTCCTCACTACAAATAAAAAATCACTTGGGTTCATATATAATGCTAAAAATTCTTAACAGATCCATATATGGACCATTAAATGATCTAAAACATAACTAGGCAACATGAGATACCAATGTATGCCTTCACTCACATATGAAGTCATTTCATGCTAATTTATACCAACACTCACTTCCTTCTACAAAGTCTAAGTGATCTGTCGTGAATCCTCTTATAAATTCATTCCCATGGTCCTATTAGGTCACACTAAAAACCAATGGTTATACTCTCCAATAAAAATTGATGCCATACCAAGACTCATGCTCTCATGAGTCACATAATGTCATACCTAAGATCATGCACATAAATCATTGACCATGCCCCCACATACTTTTCAATTACATCCAACAGACTGAGGAATCTCACTCATGCCAAGGCTAACTAAATGATCACCTACCACATGGTTGTTGTTAAAAACTATGAAAACCTACCTTTTCTACTAATACACTAAAAAATCATGTCCAAAACCGACAAACTCCATGTACCCAACTGACCATGCCCTTTGAAAACAAACTTGATACCAAGATCACCTCACGCACTCTATACCGCAATCATAAATCATTTTTCATGCATTTTTTAAAAATCCATCAGGGTTTCCTTATCTATACGCCAATCCATGCATATCCTCAATTCATCTCTTGGGTGTTACATGCCCTAATTAATCAATCACCTAGGCATAAAATGCCTTAATCAACCCACTAAGTGTCACTATACATACCTTGATTAATGGAACAACATTCTTTAATCAAATAACCTTCCACCGTAAAATATATATGGCCTACCATCGTAGAAAAAATACCATGGTTTAGCTGAGTAGAGTGGAAAAAATAAGTTATATTAAAAAATCCCATATATTTGTTTGTTTATAATTTAAACAACTAAACCCTCATCAATAGAAACAAACAAATTCAATCATTCATATTTCATGTGAAACCTACATACCAAATATGATTCATGCCCATGGTCCTCTTTCTAACATGTTAATATCTAAACCATAAAAATAACAACCTTTGGAAGACACATCATATTCAATAAACATGTCATTCCTAACACTACAAACCACAAATAGAAATCCCATCACCCTTGTAACCAATACTTCTTATAAAAAAGTTATTTATGACTCACTAGAATGAGGTCCATCACAAGATCCAATGAATTCCTAAACCAACTGTCTACCATCTCCCCAAATATTAAGACAAAAAATATCAAATATTATATTGTGATTATTCTATCCTAGAACACCCATCTAAGCTAAAGCTCTATGTGACCTCAAGCATGTCTCTCAATATTCTAGAGGAATTCAACTATCATTGAGGTCCTTGTCCATACATGGGGAGACTATACCCTCGAATCAGAGTCATACAATATTGGAATATATCCAAGTATCCATGAAATAACCAATATAAAAGTATAAGATATAAAATAAATTAATATTATATACCAATTCATATTTTCATATAGAACTATGGTCATAAAAAAATACAACAACCAATTAAACATAGATTTTATCACATATATAAAATAAAAAAAACAAAATATTCAACTAAATCTACTATCAGCCCTAGAGTCAAGAGCCCTATTTCCAAATACACATTTACCTACTCTGGACCAATCAATTTCATGACCAGTACTAAACCTAAAAGAATACATAAGTTATGTATGTTCATCGAAGTACCCATATATAGTGTGAGAAATACATCTCATTCGAGTATCACCAAGTTCATAAAGTATACACTATCATATGCATGTATTAATGAGGAGAGTAAAAATGTCACCCTAGCATGTTGGAAATCATTTTCTAACCAGGAAACTATGAATCCATGCACATTGATCCATAGAGTGATAACCAAGCCACCGTAACACTTAATCACACCTAATTTGGAACCATGTGAGAATCGACCCCATCACATCATATCTTCGCCCACATAACTCAGACCATACCTAAGGACTCAAGGTATCGTTTCATCTAATTCCTGAACACTACCCTAGGAGATGGGGTAGGGTCCTATTCACCTGCTCCAGACTCACCTTCTCACTCATGGTGGTCCCACATCCAATGTATAGCCTCTACCAACTCAATCATGGTAGGGTACATCTATCTAATCATACATCACATCTGAACCCCATATTACTCAAGGTGGTCCCATCATCCGATATCACTTCTCATTTCATGTAAAACTCCATATCATTCATGATAGTCAAACATTTGATCTCATCATGTCACATCTATAAGACCATCACACTCATAGTATTCTAACCACTACCATTTCACTCATGGTACATCACGACCACCCTGTCTCACTCATAGAGATTCCAATGGTGTTAAAATTCACTATATCACTTAGGGTCATTCTAGACTTCATGAACACTGGTATCCCATATCACTAATTGTGATACTTCAAGTGTTAACTCACTCATCGTGATGATAGGCCTCAAGATCTATCCCCTGCACTAGAGTATGTCACCTATCATGAACATAAACAAATACAAGAATCAATAAATTGGTTGTGTACTTAGTCACACAATTCATTAGCTCATTACATTTACCATGGGACTCTAGTCACCCTAGACCTATCCCTTCATCTTGAACACGTCTCATCTTAACCATCGGGGCATCCAATAGGATCCTCCCAACACTCCTCAGACACTACCCATCATAACCAACTCACATTTTTCACACCTCAATGACACTAAAACACATAGGCTCATCCCAATCTTGGAATTTGGGCTTTTTCTACCATCATTAAAGCCCATCATCACTCCTGGTCCCACTAAACAAAAGACATCCCATGCCATATCAGTCTAATTTCCCTTGGAATCATGATGCCAAGTCCCAAAAAATTCCTACGATGTGCACCTGGGTCACATGTCAAATATTATAATGTAAATATCTCTACCCATGACCCAATGTAAACTGATCTCTATCACATATCACCCCATCCTAAAGTATCCAACAAATGTATAACACCTGCCAAGCTTCATCCCACCCTCTATAGGGTGTCACATTCTATGAAAAATATGAACGACTATCTCATCCTTCCCACTAGGATTGATCCACTCTCGCATACCCAACTAGCCTAAGGAAAACCAAACTAGGCCATCCACATATCACCTTAAATCATGATACCCACCCAATTCCTCACACATACGAAACCATAAATCTATCCCCTTGGAGACATAATTTTCAAGATATCTTGAATCACCTAAGTTCTAGAGAGCACTTATTCTAATCATAGGAGGACCAAAACCATCCTATATCATGTACCTAGGTCCCCCTTTGTCCATGTCCACCTATATGGTCTCATGAAATATATGTAGGCAATAAAAACCATTCATAAAAGGGAATATGAATTTATACTAAAGGGACCGCTGACCTTCAACCATAGTTACCATCATCTTCAAACTCATTTAAGCCTCATCAAAACTCATATGTACCACATCCAAGATCGTACTATAAATAAAGATATTATATCATTCCATACATCATAAAAAAATAATTATAAACATTTATAATTAATTATTTAATTTAAACCAAGAGGTATATATGATGAAAAACTCATCAGGCATCTCCTTCACACTGAAACCTCATGAAAACTCGTGTATTAATCCTCACAATTCATCCTCGATCCATGATGGTAAAATTATCCTTTTATACACAAAATTCCACTATGATATGGGGGGATTGAAACTAATACCCTAGAACAATTTGAACTAAAATCAGTGGTCAAAAATGATAGTAAATAATGGAAGATGAAATAGAGGATATTACCTAAAACCACCACTAGATCACACAAAAACAACCCCATCTAAAGGGGGTAGAAGGATGGATTAAGGGGTATAGAACCATATAAAAATAGACTTTTCTAATTACCCTAAAACCCTAAATCCTGATTCACCCTATCCCATAAAGGAAAAAAACATACCCTATCTAAAAAGGACCACTCTGGCATAGTTTACAGCGTGATCAAGAGGGTTGCAGTGGGAACCTCCACTTCGCCTGACATTCTCATGGTCTGATCAAGGTTCCTAGTGTGAATTAATCTTAGGAAAAAAGGACCTTATAATTTTATTTAGATATTTATATTGTGAATCCTTTCACCCAACACCGTTCATGGAATGAATACTACTTGTATAAGTGTCTTTCCCTTAGCCTACATTCATCTGTAGTGATACCCTCCTTGGTCACGGTGTTAACTATTGTAAGCTACTAAAATTTAGTATCCAACCACTCCATCTCTACTCAGATACTTCTCTAAGAACCCAAAACACCAATTGGGCCCTGATCCACGTACAAAAAACATCATTTAAGGATATTTAAACCCACACATCCCAATTCAAGACCTTATTCATGGAACTAACCATGCTCAAGACTAAATATTTAAATCCACTCTCAAAATAATAACCATGAAATATATTATACCTTAAAATAAATATCAATAAATAGTAGATTTCTCCCCCATGATATTAGATCTAAAAATTTACCTATAATTCTAGTCAATTTTGAATTTCACTTAGTGAACATTATATTAATTGTTAAAGGAAAATAATTTGTTGTAAAAAAATTATTTTATGAGTAATTTCAACATTTTTTATTCTATGAAAACAAACTCAATGGTTAAGAAACTATAATCCATAAATATCCAAGTTAATAAATAAATTTACATGGGGGGAGGGATGCAGAAGATCTCCTCACACTATGGGAGGTAACTGAACATCGATATTTAACAAATTATTTTTAAATGTAGGTGTGGCTAGAGGTTTATTGAAAATACTATCCCCTTTTTATTTCAACCATATCAATTGAGTAAATGAATTTTTATCCAAAATGAAATCCAATTCAACTATTTTGATCAATTTTTAAACCTTTTTTCTTAATCCATACAATATATTTATTTCTAACACATAAAACTCATAAACATATGGATTTCATATATATATATATATAACATCTCTAGACCAAAGTAAATCTGAGTATTCCATTGATTCCAAATATTTTCATATGAAAATCAAAAAACCACAATCAAGGATAATTTTAACAAACTTCAAGATTCATTATAATGTAGTAACATGTTCATAATTTGGATTAATTTGAAACCTATATTCTAAGACAATTTCATAGACAATGCCTATCTTGATTTCTATCAAATACAATATACTTAAAATCATTATATATTACAAAGTATGATATATTGTCTTTACATCCTCATATATTCCAGGTTTCTCTCCAACTATTATTTGGGTTTAAATTGGATTGTAATCATGCATGTAAAAAATATTTAACCACTCACTTGCATATTTATCTTGTGAAATAAAACTTTATACCAATTTCTGATTAACATTAAGCCCAAGAAAATAACTAATCTTTCTAATCATTGACATCTTGAACTTTAATCCCATCATATTACAAAACTCTTTCATTGATTCTAACTTTTTCCACTAAATATTACATCATCAACATATAGAGGTACCATGATCTATTATTCATTACATGATTTCATATATAGGTTTTTATAAACACCTCATCTATTAAAATCTATATTACTTAAATAAGATTTCAAATTAGAATACCATGACCATTTTTCCTATTTCAATCTATTTAAATATTTACACAATTTTCACACTTTTCCTTCATAATTTCTGATTTAAAATTCCACTGGTTTCTTAATGTAAAAAAAATTGATCACTCAATTCAATAATTATATATTCACATTAATTTTAAAAAATTTAAAACTCATTTGAATCAAAAAAATTAATAATAATAATAAAAGAAACTAAATTTTATCCATCAGTGAAAGTTCATATTCTGTATTTATGATTTTTATTTGAGTATATCCTTTTCAAACCTACCATAAATTATTTTGAATCATATTCCCTTATTCATCATGCTTATTTCTGAATACCCACTTATTTTAATATCATATTTATTATTTATAATTTTCAAAATATAACATGTTTGATTTTTCTCTATTTGATATATATCATCATTCGTATATTTAATCCATTATTTGTATTTTTTTTACCTCTTTAAAATTCTATAGATCGTCTTGTGATTATAGATAAGTTTAATTCACAATTATCATCCACTAGGTTTAAATTATAGTTATCATTTCCCCGATAAATTTATATTTATCAATTTCAACATTTATTTTCCTCTTTTGAGTAAGTGGGTTACCATATCTAATATCTACATAAACTTTGATTTGACTTTTGAGCCTTCCTCATTAGTATAAACATGAGGTTAGTGTGATTTTGTTCCAAGATCATCCTATTCTTCATAGATTCATCCAAACCCTAAATTTATATGCTCAATTATTGTTTTTTACTCGATTTCCATTTCATCATTACTTACCAAAATATGTTTAAGTCTCTTATTGAAAAACATTCATATTTTACTCTTTTTTAGTATCTTATGAATACTCTTATATCACTTGTATCTCGACACAAGTCATGATTTCTTTCCCTATTATAGATATAACTCTTAATTACAAACATTGTAAAGTGTTTTAAATTTCAATTAATTCAATTAAATATCTCAAATTTTGTTATATTTTCTCTAGGACTTAACAAATTCATGTTCTGAGTATAGTCCACCTATTTCACCGCATCATTCCAATAATGCCTTGAAATACCACTCTCAATGTGAAATTTTTTCTTAATATTTTTCACCATGATATTTATCCTTTATAAAAATATACTTTTTTATTGATTTATTTATAATTAAAGATAATTTTAATACCAAGTTTCTCAATTTAATTCTCCACTTCAATCGAGGTGTATTTTGTCTCATTTTCCAGTAAAAGAATTTGGTTCGATATCCTAGTCTCATTTTTAGCTTACCTCTAGAGACTTTTAATTCCTTTTATCACATGATTTTTTATTCATTAACATAATAGAACCAATCCTACTTTAATAATAATTAAAAAATATTAAAAACCTTTCTATATTAGTTTTTAGATATTTTATTTAACCGCACACATCATTATAAACCAAATAATGTATGTTTAAGAATCTCTTATTATTTTTTCTAAAGGTATTTCTCACAATGTTTCCTATCATGTAATAATAGAATGTATTTTCTATACCCTACTTATGATTTTTAATATCAATAAAAGTATAGCTTTTAAAGACTTTTACAAGTTTTTCTAATGATTGTGGTTGAACCAATAATGTCACAAGATATTCTTCTCTTCCTCCAAGAGCACACAAGTGTTCCTCATATTTCAAACCTTCAATAAATTATCATTTTTTCTCCATGATTGATTTAAAAAATTTCCAAATTTTCCTTTAATTAAACATCTACTATAACTGAATTTGATTACAAGTCCCAACCTATATAATTACCATATTCTCAATATGTTATACTAAATTACATCAACATAATGTACTTATGTGTTCTTTAATTCATCTCTATCAAGATATAACTTTTCTAATCCATTTAATGTTAAAATATCCATCATTAAAAAATTGAACTATTATATCTACTTAAACTTTCATATTCTTCAGAAAATTTATATTCTGGGTTATGTGGGATGAGAACCCACTATCAAGAATCAATATTATATTATTTGTTGTCTCTTTAAGCATAATTTTAGATAAATTAGGAATATTATTGTTCTTCATTCCTTTCCATGATATACTAGTTTAAGTTAATGTGTAAAAATGTATATCTTGGGTATTTACATCACGTATAGTGATACAATACTCTTACCTTCTTCTAATGGGTATAATTTGTTCCCTCTAGGTAATGTGTTGATCAAAAACTTCTCAAATCATGTTGAACCACCAAAAAAGATATTTCAATTTCCATTTTTCATATAATCACAATCCTTATATCCAAATTTAGAACATTAAAAGAAATATCTATAAATTTAACATCTTTTTGAGAAATATGACATATCCCCATTCTCCATTTATTACATTAATGTTCATACACTATTATATAACTATATCCCTATAAAAAAAAAATTATGGTGTGACCTAAGTGGCCACAAAATTTTTACTTCATAAATAGAAATATGTTTTTAATTTAGTTTCATATATTTGAATCTTTTTTATATCTATTTTGTTTTTAAAATACCCTATATGTTTAATATTTATCATCAGATATTTAATTTCCCTTCTCCATATATCCTTTATTATGGGTTTTGGATCAATTTCCTCAAATGAAATTCTAATTTTACTCATTTTTTAGGTATTTTATTATTCAAAACTTCTTAACACACATAGTAACTCTTTCATCTATTTCCTTCAACTATTCTTCATGAACTTTTATTAAATGAAGTTTCTTATTATAATAACATTTTATTAGTTTATTCCCAATATTATTCTTTAGTTTTACAACCTCTTCTTCAATAGTTTCAATATTTTTTATCATTAATCAATATAATTTATAGGGTCTCTAATTGTATTAGATTTCTATGATATTTTAAATTTAAAATCCATAAATTGTCTTGTAATTTTTAGAATCACATTGGTATTCTTCCAAATTTTCTAACTATGTAATATTTTCTTCAAGTTGATAAATGTATTATGATGAATATTTCAAAAGTCCAACAATCATTCCATTTTTCTTTCTTTGAGTATCTAAATCCTCAAGCACACATTCAAGTTCAAAATTGAGGTATACAAATCCCATTTATCAATATTTTTCCCAAATTTTATATTGTACTTTATCCTCTATCTTCATCATGAAATATTCCAAATATAAATAGAACTTTGTTTCTCCTTTTTTAAGAAAAACATCATTATAATCAACCTATTTGATAACAAATAATTTTATTTGAAATTTTATTCTACGTGTGTTTTAATATTTGATAATTCATTTATGTAGAATATATTTTTCTATATATGTGAGTAATTAAACTCACAACCATAACTTTCACAAATCCTTGGACACCCTATAACTATATATCTAAATTTTCCTCCTTTTTAACATTACAAGGGTAGTTTCCCTCCAATACATCCGTTACCATTTTTTATTTTTTTGAAACAAGTGACAATAACTAATTAATCAAATATTCTTATCCATTATAAAATTCATTTACCTAATTCTATTACATGGTAATTAATTATATCTCCTTATATGAATGAATTAATTTTCATTTTATCTTCACTAGCATCCCATTGACATCTAAACTACTTTGAACATAATCTAGTGATAGCACCACCAAATTTCATTCTTCAAGAGATGATACATTTAGATTATCCAATGATGTAAATATCCTAAATATTTTTTTTACTATCTATACATCCTTTATTTCATAAAAAAGTACATAAATTGATTCAACAACCTTAATAATTCACTTTAATAAGCAATCAAAGTTTTTGTATGGATACATATTAACGTTTTCGAATATTTTAAAAAGAACTAATAGTTTTCATTCATTTTATTTTTTATTATCTTCAATGATATTGGGAATATTTTCCTATATGGATTTAGTAGATTTTCAACTCATCAATTTTTTAATTTTTGGTTTGATAAATCTTTGATTAATGAATTTTTTTCCTTTGCATCAATGTTTAGAAGTTATATTTTTGTTTCATTAAATTTTATCTCTATAGGATCACTCCCTTGTGTTACATGAATAGAAATATAGAAAAAAAGTAATTATTAGTAAACACAAATGAGATATCATGAAATTTTTTAGATCATGTAATTTCACCCATAGAATAATAAAACTCCTTTTGCATTCACTATGATTTCTTTATTAAAGATTAATATTTGGTATATTTTAAAAGAAAAAAAGCCAAGTATTTGATACCACTTATTTTAATCAAAATCCAAAACAAACACCCTAATAAGGTTGGTGAATTAAGGTGTCACTATTTTCTTAGATTTTATTTCCACATTGTAAAGAACATGCTTAACCTATCAAATTATATCTCATAATCACAAAATCAATAGATGAAAATAAATGTAATAACATGGTTATTTTATTAATATAACCACAATGTACTATGTCTAAAGATAATATACATAATGATATGATAGTCTACTAAAAATCAAAATTGAATGGACTTAGTTAGAAGATTTAGGTAAGGATCAATTCTAAATATTTGTTTAATAACCCATTCATCCTATCCATATAGTTTTTCAATGAAGATAATCTAGGATAACATGATATACTTTTCACTCAAAATGAATATCAAAAAAAATTCAATACACCAATATAGTTAGGGTGTTTCTCTTCAGTACCAATGTTAATATCAAAACCAAATATTAAATAAGGTTCTTCATAGTGTCATCATTTTTTAATAAACTCTGTATGTGTAATAATTCTATCTCTCAATTTCTTATGTTTTAACATATCTTTTTTTTCTCTAATATTCTATATTTAGTCTTACAAACTCATTAATCCAAGAATATCCTACATTGAACATCACATGTAGCCTTCATATTATAAATAAAATAATTATTTATCAGATGAATTAAATATTCTAAAGTTTTTGAAAATCTTTCTATATTTAAAAAATACACTAATCCCTATTTTTTTATGTCCACCATTACAGTGTAACTTACTCTGTTACAGTGTGATGTGTTTACGTTACAAGGTAATCTAAAAATCATAGACTTATTTTGAATTAAATTATGAATAATTTCATGATTAATATGTTTAAATACTTACCAACCAGTTATCTCATGTTGTAATGATGATTATTATAAGGTATACTTTAAATTGTCACTATAGTATGGACTCAAATTTATAGCATGTCATATGAGATATAAGGTAAATACTAAAACACTTTTCCTTATGGTTTCTCACTACATCATGACCATTAGGTAACAATTTATAGCCCCAAATAACCTTTTTATATATCTAGATATCATGACAAAATACTCATGAGTTTCGGCATGATCTGTACCCTATAAAAAACCCCATCTCCCTTACACCATCCAATTACATCATGATGATTTAGTTTTAATGTCAATAACTTCACCAATTATTTATATTTTCCATCATTATAGTGTAATAGTAGTTTTTACCAACTCTATTTTTATTCCATCATCAACTAAAATAATACAAGACATATTATGGTGTGACCAAATCCATTATGATGTGTATTTTGATCCCTTTACTAAATAGGCTTCAATTCTCCACCAAAATTCATCTAAGTCACATCAAAGATATAATATATATAATATTATGTATTTATAACAAAAAAATAATTGAATTAATGAGTTAAAAATCTCTTCTTATGTTATAATATTATTAACTTTACTAGCTTAGGCCGCAATGGTGGGGCTTGAATTTCTTTATAAAGATCCTTGAAACAATACAAGGGGACCGTCCTTGTGGATGATAGAGTGTTTTAAAAATTTACATGGAATTAACTATGTTATAAATATTAAAAATACTAGTTATAGAAGATAGTTCTAGTCTCTTAATAATTTTTATCTCCTAAAAATTTCTTTGTGAAAAAATATATAAGGAACCAACCCAAAATACCATCTAAACCAGCATTTGAGACAATGTTCCATTAACCTGAAGAGCGTTTTTGGTCTATATGAGATGATAAAAATAACTTGGGAACCCAAAAAATAACCTTTGTGAATGATTTATCCAATAAGAGAAAATAATAATCAAATTAAACTTTATAAGAAACATCAAATAAACAAATCAATACAAACATATCAATGTATAAGTAGACAATATAAAAACTAAAAGAAAAAACTACTAAAACGTGTCTTCTCATAGTCTATGCCCACCCACTGTGTACCAAGTATCTTTCCCTCATCAGAACAAGAATGAAACCACAAAGTAAGACAATGAGAACACAGGAACCTACTATAAGAACATAAGACTAGAAACACGAAACGGTACAAGAATAGTGTAATCTATAGATCCCAATAGGATTTCACCAAAAATTCTATGCATTTACTTAATAAGGTAATTCAAATATTCTAATAGATGAGTAAAATAAAGTTATTAAAATACTTTACATTTCAGGATAGTAAAATACATCTATAGGAATTGGTTTAAAATTGTGTTGTGTTTAAAATAGAAGTTTAAACTTTTCAAAAACATTTATCAAACCAAAGTTGAAAAACATTACATTTCATCATTTGAAATGAAAAACATTTCATGAAAAACATTGAAATCCATTTAAAAGGATAATGTTTGATAAATCAATAAATTTTAAGAACAATCAGGATATATCAAAAGTTGTACAAGATTCAATATAATGGATTCAAGGTGCATCATCTCAATAAACTGATCAATTAGGGACAATAATTAATCAATTAAGGAAACTCCAATACAATGTAGTGAAAAAAACATTTTAATATTTTGAGTATCAAGTATATGGGTGTCATGGGTATAATCAAGATACGATAGTGATTCCACCAAAGACAAGCTAATTAAAAAATCACCATGACTAATTTCCATGCATACATATAGTCTCAATGGTCTCAAGCTGAGTACTTCCACATGCACCGACTTTACTAGTCACATGTCTGTATCTTGAACCCTTATATTCTCCAAAAATCCACTAGATAGGGTGTAATTCCTCTAGAAAAGAAGATATCTATGTCATCTCATCTAACTATCTAGGTTCCCATGACTAGTAAAAAGTGGTGAGTGAGATAATCAATTTAAAGTATCTGAATGGGGATCCTTATCAATCAATCAATCATCGGCTTATTCCATTAAAATTTAAATCATGGGATCATTCCCGCAGTTCACCTCTCACACTCACTCCCAAACTCCTTCAAAGTAAATAATCACTTTTTCCAACACCCATCAATGGGAAGTACAAGAATCAATCAAGTTACAATAAGGTATTATTACAAGTGTGGATCATCAAAAATTGCTAACCAGGGAATCAATCATTCTCAATTTAAATTTAAAACCTTTTATTAAAATCAAGATTAAAAGGGGGTGATGATCCCCACTTCCCTTCATAAATAATCACTAAAATTCAAAACTGACCGTTAAACCAAGACTTCCTTTTAAAAACATCCCTAAATAATTCAAATGTAAGTTTCACAATTTTAGAAGGTTTGAATTCAAAACATGGGTCTACAAACTTTTTCTACGAGAATAAACCACTCATTTTAAATCACCCAAGAAGCCCATTTTCTTAAAAAATTATAGAATAATTCAAAGAGGGCTCTTTATCATTTCAAAAATTCAAGCATTTAATTTTAGAAATCAAATCTGGCCTAATCCCTTAACTTATATCAAAATATCCTTTTACAAGATCTTTGAAAATAAATCAAAATCAACATGGAATTTATTAACTTATAAAATAGTTATATGGATCATGATCATTCTAAAATATATCCATTCAATATAAAATTCATAACAAAGTATCAAATAAGCTTTCACATGGAGATTCAAGGTCAACATAAGAGGAATATATATCAAGGTGAAATATATATATATGTGTGTGTGTGTGTGTCTACGAATTCTCAAGAAACAATGAATTAAAAGAGTATGTAACAGCATAAAAACACCTACCTCAGTAATGGAGTGAAGTTTTTTGGAAAACTGGGAGGCTCTATGGTGTAATAAAATAGCTACGGAATAGAGGTGTATAGCAGAAAACTACTATAGTGCGGGGTTGAACACCGCAGCATAGTGGTACATAGGAAAAGACCTCCATGGTGTAAGTCATTCTCTTAAAAATTAGTTTGTACCTACATGGTGAAAAAGGGACTTCAGTAGCATAGGAAACATTATAATGTGACCCTCATAGTGTAGCATAGGTTTGGCGATGTGGCCTTGGCTCTATAGACTTTTTTTGGAACTTTGGAAGGATCCAAGAAAAGAGTGTATCGATATTTAAATTAATTTGATTCTTGTGTAATTAACCCAATAAATCCAAAGAAACCCCCATGAATTAAATTCTAAAAATGGATCTTGAGTCAAATATTTTAAGAATACATTAAATTCCATAAACTCCTGAAGACCAACTGAATGAAAACATCAGAAAATAGATCAATGGCATGGTTTAAGACACCATAGTGAACCCATATTCAAATATACTTCAATGTAAAAGGCTATGATGTGGAATACATGTTTGAGTCCTCAATGGTGTAGCCCATCTCAATGCGGCATGGCCTCAATCCCATGGAACCATTACAGCACATCTAATAAATCAACGGCATAGCCTGTAACGACCAAAATTTTATCAATGGAATTTCACTTCTTATGTCATAAAACACATATATCATATAGAGAATCCAATAAAAACATTGTAATAATAAATGAATAATGATACAATATTCAGAAAATAAACCTATAATAATTCCAAATATTATAGGGGGATAAAAAATATAAATTACGATAATAAGAATGGGAAAATTTGGATTTTCTGGATCCACTGGAATGATCTCACTCATAAAAATAGATGTAGAAATAGAACATAACATTAATAATATAATATTAATTTTTACTATGAAAATACATAACTCTAAGATAAAATATAAGTGAATGAATAATTAATGAAATAATTCTTTTTTATAAAAATTAAGGAACCTATAGGACGGTTATAAATATAACTATTGGAATAGTAATCTGAATGTTAGGAATATTAATCTGGATATTAGAATAGTAAAATCACCTATGAAAGAATAAAATAAAATTTAGGTATCATATAAATAAAAAAATGATCTACTTATATCATGGTATAAGTAAATAAATGTTTTAAAAAATGATAAATTAGTTAGTATTTTTATAAAACGTAAATGTTTATTTTCAATTTTATAATTAATATAATGCTTTAAAATAAAATTTATTTTCATAAAATAGATTCATAAATTGATATTATTTTGTATTATAATTTTATGATAATTTAATGTGACCTTAATTAATTTTTCAAAGGGTTAAAAATTGATTATAATATTAAAATTGGTATTTTCTGAATAAATGATGGTTTTATTAAAAAATTAAATTTCTCATATATAGAAATTTTTTTTCATAAAATGGATTCTATTTTTTAAAATCTACACATTGAAAAAGGGTTAGGGTTAATTTTTTTGATTTTTCTAAAATTGTTTATTTTATTATGATTTGTGAAATACTGTAATTTATGGTATTTAACATTGTAAGACTAATACATGAATTATTGGGTCATGGATATTGTAATAACCCTTTTAGAAAAATCTCCTAAACCATTTACAATTTTATTTATATAAATCAACACCATTGATAGTCTGGAATCAAAATAATAAACTAATGAATATAATAATAAAAAACACCCCTCTCCTCCCCCAATAAATACCACCCCATATCCTCACACCTTATAAGACTTATAGCTTGTAAATATATTGCCATGTTCCCTTACCAAACCTATTCCATGCATCTAAGTGTTTTTTGCCTCAATAAAATACCAATTCCAAGTTCTTTAATGGTTCCTTCAAGGATTTGATATTCAGGAGGTAACTTTCTCAAACCATCTCTTTTAATTTCATTTCTTATTATACCCTCTCCTCACCTACTTCATACATAAAATAATAATAACTATAATATCATTTATATACTATAATTTTATACTTATAATAGAATATATTATTTCTATACCTTTTCTTATCTCCTCCTATTCAAAGCAAAGAAACTATTTTTCAAATTATAGCGGTTTACCATCTCCATGGATAATGAGTTTTTGATTTCCATTATCACATTCAAGGATGGTCATAAAACCATTATTATTGTAAAATAATAATATAATATTTATATTATAACTTATTTCAAGTTATATAAATAATATATATATACATAATTTAAATCAAATGATACCAGTTCATGATGGTTTTAAAAAATTCTCAAATAAATTAAACATTTGTCATTAACATTTTATCAAAAGAATAATCATCTTAATAGAAGGAAAAATGATATATGGGAACATTTAAAATAATTAATTGCATTAATACCTTATAATTTCATTTTTAGAGTACTATTCCCATTTGGAAATGGAATCCATAAATATACACAAGTTAACTGAACATGAAACCATAAAAGAACACTCTGAGTACGATGAAATTAAACATCATAACTCATGGAAATGGAATAAAATTAACTTAATAAAATTTTAAAAAAAATATTATTTTAATAGTTTTATAATTAAATTATCAATGAGTCTAATTTTATTATCCCAGACATTAAGTTCAAGTACAGAACACATTTGGACATATGTTAAGGGATCTTTCTGAACCTCTATTTTTCTGTTGGGCCACACTTTCTCTCTATTAACCCCAATTAATTTATTCATTATTATTATAAAATTCTCCTAAATTATTTTCATATATTTCATACATGTGTATATAGCTCAATTAATCTTTCTTGGATGTGGAAATACATGTTGTAAAAGATTCCCTTTTCAATTCCTCTTGATAAGCAAGCCCAAATAAAGAGAACTTCTCTGCTTCTTTCACATTTTCAAGTACACTTCATAAACTATTTTAATCCAAAAATATTTTTCTAAGATCACTATTTTTATAATGAATATATATTTTAGTTCATTTCTGGTTTAATGGAAATAATTATTCCTTAAATACTCTTTATTCTTTTCTCAAAAACCACGCTTAAGTAGAACATTTCTAAAGTAACCAAACCACCCTTTTCATGTTTCAAATTTACATGAACACAATTATTAATGATATATAATTATTTATAAGTTATTAATGTCTAATAATTGTTTAAATTACTTTTTCCATGTACACCATTATGATACTCCCCTTGGTTGTTCTTTATGAAATGATTATGAAAACCATTTATTTATATAGGTAACCCTTATGTAAATTCCTTATGTTTTTTCCCTTACTGGGATTTTTATCTCTTCCCTTTTGTCTATGTATTCTCCAGGTTATCCTATGAAGATTTAAGAGCTCAAACAAATTTAGGATCTCATTATAGAGATTAATAAAAATATGTTTTATTTTGGTTTCATGTTTTCTAATTTTTTATCTAGTATTCCAAAGATGCTAGACTTTTCAATCATTGGTGTGTAATTAATAGATATTTATACTTAAAATCATGTAATAATATGTGTATATAGTCAGTATCAGAGTATAGTCTAGTTATTTTTTGGGTATTATGACTCTAAAACTTTAGCAATAACCCTAGGGATAATTATATGATCATTTATAACCTAGTTTGAATATAAGGGAATCATATGTTAAGATATAATTTTCATTTATAATTTTATCCTTCTATGTTCATATTTTTCTTTTTATATTATCATTAACTAAGCAATGAAATCCCAATAAATTTTTTTTTCATGTTTCTAGAGTGAAGTAGGAGAAATCATGAAAACAATCAATGTGATAGGAAATGTTATGATTTCCCTAATGAGATTCCAAAAATTATGGGAATGGGATCTCAGAACATCATGATAGTAATGGATAAACTGAATCAAGTTATAAATAATAACTTGAATCAATTGGAATGCCCTCCATCAACCAATAAATGCCAAGTTGTGTTTGAATCCTTTTTGAGAAAAGTAATATTATATTTATTGGATCTTTTGATACCCTCATTGTGAAAAATGGACTAACTCCATTGAAAATATATTATTTATCCTCCAATTCTCAGAAGAAGATAAATTCATTATGGTGGTCTATCGTTTTGATGGGGAAATGGAACAGTGGTGGACACTGATAAAGTACATGAATTTTAGAGAGTAAATTAATTCCATAGAATGAGAATCATTCAAGAAAATATTTTTCAATAAATATTTTCCCTGAACTCTCCATCTTTAGATAGAGAGGGAGTTCCTAAAACTGAAACAAATGGAATATGAGTCTATCGGGGTGTATGATGGAAACTTTACAAGGCTTTCAAGATACACCTATGTATTTTTCATGAACATTAAATAAAGGTGGATTGCTTCTTTAGTGTACTAAATATTATTTTACAAAAATCCTTGGTGATTCAATAATTTGATATCTATGATGAGATTGTTCATTGTTCCCTTAAGTTTGAGATGAAAATTGGATACTCTTAGTAGTCTTATGGGATTGGAGATAAAAAAGAAAAAATATATATATAGTTTAATATGGGTAGATCAATAGATAAATACCATAGAGGTAAGAAAATCCATCATCCCACATGTCAAAAGTGTGGGAAGAATCATCTTATGAATTGTCTAAAGGGAACCAGGAGATGCTTCAAATGTGGAAAAGAGGGTCATCATGTTAATAATTTTATAATAGATATGACGAAGTACACAAATGAGGAAGAATAAAGGAAGGTTCAGTTCAATACTCAACATGTATTATAGTGTTTTAAATGTAAGGAACATGGGAATTATGTGAGCCAATTCCCTAATCCAAGGGTTGTTAGAGACAATCAATAATGACAACCTCTAAGGTAGTAAAAAAGGGAATATTTTCTCACAACTACTAAGGTGGGGCCTAAAAAGGATGTGGTGATAGTTACATTGGTTTTTAATTCAATATTAGTGAACACACTATTGTATTCTAGTTCTATTTATTCCTTCATATCCAATATTTTTAGTAGAATTATTCAAAAACCACCTCAAAATATAGATGTTGAGTTATCTCTGAGAATAAAGAATGGGGAAATTATTTCATCCAAAGTATATAACTCCTCCCTGGTCAATGATTTTTTACTAAACCTCCCATAAAATCTCATATTAATTCCTTTGGTTGAGTATTATTCTATATTGGGAATGGATTGAGTATCTTTATATAAATCCAACAACAACTGTTAGGAAAAGGATATCACACTTCACATCCAGAATCATCCTCCAATTCTCTAAAAATGTAAGGAGGAGGATAAATATTCTTCATAATTATCATCTCAATTGTGGATATTATTTCCATATGAGAAATAATATATATCTCAAATGATTAAAACAAAGTAGAGTATAATTATCTAAGACATTCCCATTGTGAGAGACTACGCTGATGTCTTCCCTGAAGAATTTCACGGTCTTCATCTTGACAGAGAGTTTGAGTTATAAATTGAACTTATACCTAGATATCTACCTATATTAAATATTCCTTATATAAAATACACTATTGAGTTGAAATAACTGAAAAATAATCTATAAGAGAATCTATAAAAGGGTTTCATATGCCCGAGTGATTCATTATGGTGTGCATCAGTCCTTTTCGTTGAGAAGAAGGATGGATCAATGTGCCTCTACCTTTATCATTATGAGATCAACAAAATCATGATAAAGAACAATTATCAACTAATATGAATATATGACTTGGTCGATCAACTATTTGGGGACATTTATTTATCTATGGTGGACCTTTATTCAGGATATCACTAATTAAAGGTGAAGAAGGAAGATATTCTCAAGACTGCCTTTCCAATGAGGTATGGACATTATGAGTTCATAGGGATCCCATTCATACTCACTAATGATCCATCAATTTTCATGGACTTGATGAATAAAGTCTTTAGAGATTACCTTGACAAATTTATAGTAGTATTTATAGATGATATTCTGATATACTCTAAGAGCATGTAGGAAAACGAGGAACATTTGAATAATGTTCTAAAGACTTTGAAAAGGAAAAACTATATGTAAATTGCAGTAAATGTTAGTTATGGATAGAGTAAGTATCATTCTTGGGTCATCTTACCACCAGTAAAGGAATATCTACATACCCCTCTAAAATAAAGGTAATTGAAGAGTGGCTCAGGCCAACATCTGTAACAGAGATTCATAGTTTCCTTCGTTTAACTCAGTATTACCAGCAATTTGTGATGAAATTATCATGGTTTTCTAACCCACTAAAAAAGATGAATTATAAGGGAGTAAAGTTTGTATGGACAAGTGAATTTGAAGACTCCTTTAAAGAGTTTAAGAATAAGCTTATCACGGAACCAGTACTTACACAAGTGGATAATTATTTGTGTTATACAGTGATTCATCGAATAAGGGATTTGGTCATGTACTGATGAAAAATTATAAAGTAATATCATACACCTCAAGGAATCTAAAAATTCATGAGCATAACTATCCCACGTATGATCTAGAGTTTGTAGTCATGATTTTCATATTGAAAATATAGCATCATTATCTCTATGGGGAGAAGTGTGGGATATATATTGATCACAAGAGACTTATATATATATTAAAATAGAAGGAGATTAATATGTTCAAGTGGATTTGGTTAGAGATTATCATGGAGTGTGACTTCCCATTCCACTATCTTCCTACTAAATAAAATAATGTGGCATATGCTCTAAGTAAAAAGGATCTTGTAACTTTATCAATAATGATAATTAAGAAGGATCCAATATTATTGTAATTGAAAAGGATGGAAATGGGGATCATAATGGAATTAACATCATCAATACTTTCTCAATTTATTGCTCAACCATCCCTTTTAGAGAAGATAAATTATTCTCAAATAGATTATGTGAAAATTAAAAAGCAGGTGGAATCCATCCGAAATGGGAAATCCTTATAGTTAAAAATTGATGAGTAAGGAGATTTAAGATTAGGGTCATGAGTATGTGTACCGTTAAATATGAAGATAAAGAGGGAAATTTTTAATAATGAACATAGATCAACCTTCTCCATCCACATAAGGAGAACAAAGATGTATCGAGGTATTTAAGAGCAATATTGGTGGGACAATATGAATAATGATATTGTTGAATATACATCAGAGTGCCACATATTTCAGCAAGTGGAGGCTACAAGGAAACATTATAAGGGGGAGATGAAACCATTACCCATACCTACATTAAAATGAGAAAATATCACCATGGACATTGTCACTAGACTTTTGAAGGAATCCATAGAAAATAATGCTACATGGGTTGTTTTAGATCATATTATAAAGAAATATCACTTTATCACAATTCAAGAGGACTTCTCTCTCAATCATGTGTAATGTATATACATCAAAGAAGAGGTGGGGTTTCATGGATTACCACTATCTATTGTATTAGATTGAGATCCAATATTTACCTCCATGTTCTGGAAGAGTTTCCAAAATTCTCTAAACACTAATCTAAACATTAGTTTGGATTATTACCCTAAAACTAATGTCCAATCTATTTAGAAAATTTAGACACTAGAAGACATGTTGATAGCATTATCAATAGTCCTCAAACGAGGATGGGATTAGAATATTCCACTTTTTGAGTTATTTTACAACAATAGTTTCAACTAAATCTTACAAATGGATCTATATGAATCCATTTATGGAAATAGATATATAACACATTTATATTGGGATGAAGTTAGTGAACGTAATCTGTTGGGACCTAAAATGGTCTTAGAAATGGTAGAAAGGGTTAAAACCATTCCACAGAACATCAGTACAGCCCAAAGTCAAAGAAGAGCTACGAATACAATCATCGATGGGACCAAGAGTTTGAGGTTGGAGACATGGTATTACTTTGTATATCTCCATAGAATAGAGTGATGATATTTTGCAAGAAAAGAAAACGAATTCCCATGTACATCAGCCCTTTTGAGATTCTTGATCATGTCGGCATCGTGGCCTATCGACTAACACATCCACCAACTATAAGTACATGATGTATTCCATTTATACCTCTTGAGGAAGTAAATACTATAACCATCACATGTACTAAATTTAGAGGTGGTATAGTAGGAAAATTATCTCTCCTATGAGGAGCATCCGATGAAGATCGTGTACTGTAGATATAAAGTTATACACAACAAGACTACTCACCTATTAAAAGTAATATAAAGGAACCATAAATATGAAGAGGTGACATGGGAACCAGAGGAAGTGATGCAGGATAATTACCCTCACCTTTTTCACCTTAGTATTTAAAATGAAATTTTGAAGGATAAATTTTATAAAGGAGTAAGAATGTAACAACCAAGAATTATATCAATGGAATTTATCTTCTTTTGTAATAAAATAATTACATAACATATATAAACCAATAAAAACATTATTCACATAAATGAATAATGATACATTAGTCATAAAACAAACTAATAATAATCCCAAACATTACATAGGAACAATATTTAGAAAATAAGGTAATAATAATGGGAAATTTTGGATTTTATCAACCAGTAGAATGACTGAACTTGTGAAAAAAGATATATAAATAAAACATAATTTTAATAATATAATATTAATTTTAAAGATGAAAATTTATAACCTTGATTGAAATTATAAGTGAATGAAGAATAAATGAAATAAGTGGTATCTATATAAATTAAGGAACCAATATGATCATTATAAGTCTAACTTTTGGAATAGTAATCTAGAATTTTAGAATACTAATCTAGGAATTAGATTAGTAACCTAACCTATGAAATTATAAAATAAAATTTAGGTATTTTATAAATAATACAAAGATATATTTACATTATGGTATAAAGAAATAATTTTTTAAAAAATGATAAATTATTTGTTGGTATTTTTGTAAAACGTTAATGTTTATTTAAAATTTCATAATTGATATAATGATTTAAAATAAAATTTAATTTCATAAAATATATTTTTAAATATATATTATGTTTTATTATAATTATAATATAAATTTATAGGACCTAAAATAATTTTTCAAAGCATTAAAAATCCATTATAATATTAAAATCGGTATTTTCAGAATAAATGATCTTTTTTTAAAACAAAATTTCTCATATTTAGAAAATTATTTTCATAAAACGAATTCCATTTTTAAAGTATACACATTGAAAAATGGTTAGATTTATTTTTTGGGAGTTTTTTAAAATAATTGATTTTTTTGAAAATAGTGAAATACTGTAATTTACGGTATTTTACATTGTAAGCCAAATACATGAATTATTGAGTCATAGATGATGTAAGAATCCATTGGTTTGAACTCTCCTAAACCATTTACTATATTTATTCATATGAATCAACACTATTGATATGATTGATCTAAAATACTAAACTAATGAATATAATAATTAGAAACACCCCTCTCATCCCCCTATAAATACCACCCATTATAATGATTCCTTATAATCCCTATAACTTTTCAATATTATTTATAATTCTATTCCCAATCCCATTACCCATGTCTATGATATATTGGTCTCAACAAAATACCAATTCCAAGTTCCTTAAAGGGTCCTTCAAGGAAGTGATATTCAAGAGGTAACTTTCTCAAACTGTCTCTTTTAATTTCAATACTTATTATAGATTCTACCTAGCTCCTTCATCCAAAAAAGCATAATAAATCTAGTATAATTTATATACTATGATTATATATTTTTAATGTAACATAATCTTTCCATAACATTTCTTATCTACTCTAATTCACATAAATGAAACTATTGTCAAAACTATAGCAGTTTACCATCTCTGCGAATAATGAGTGTTTGTTTTCAATTACCGCCTTAAAGTATGGTCATAAAAATATTATTATGGTTAAATAGTATTATAATATGTATATTATAACTTATTACATGTTAAATGACTAATATATATACATATTATTAAATTAAATGATACTAGTTCATGATGGTCATAAAAACCGCCAAAAAAATTAATCATTTATCATTAACATTTTATTAAATGAATCATCCTCATACCAAAGAATAAAAATGATATATGGGACCATATAAACGTTTTTAATTTCATGAATACCATATAATTTCACTTTTTTGGTACTATTCCCATTTAAAAATAACATCCATAAATGTACACAAGTTAACCGACTATGAAACCATGAAACAAACGCTCCTATAACGATGAAATTAAACTTTTTAACTCATCAAATGTCCATAAATGAACTTAATCAAATTATAATAAATAAAATATAGTTTTAATAGGTTCCGAATTAAATTATTAATGAGTCTAATTTTATTATCCAGGACATTAAGTGCAACTACATAACACATTCGAACATAATATAAGGGATCTTTCCAAACCTCCATTTTTACTTTGGGTTACACTTTCTCTCTCTTTACCCACAATAAATTTATTAAATATTATTATATAATTATCCTAAATTATGTGAATAAGTTCCACAAATGTGTAAAGTTCTCAATTAATCTGAATTTTATGGGTAAATACATGTTTTAAAAGTTTCCCTTCTCAATTCCTCTCGCTAAGCAAGCCCAGTTAAAGGTAACTTCTTCATTTATTACCCATTTTAATGTATAATAAATAAATTATATTATACCGCAAATAGTTTTCTAAAATATATCTTTCTATCATGAAAATTTATTTCAGTTCATTTCTAGATTTATGGAAATAATTATTCCTTAAATAATCTGTATGCTTTTCTCAAAAACCACTCTTAAGTGGAACATTTATAAAGTAAACTAACCTCTATTTTAATGTTTAAACTTCAGTTAAACATCATTATTCATGATATATTATTATTTATCCTTTAGTAATTTCTAATAATGATTTAAATTATTTCTTTCATGTATACCATTATGATACGCCCTTTGGTTATACTTTATGACATGATTATGAAACTTCTTTTATTTTCATGGATAACCCTTATGTTTATTCATTATGTTTGATTCCTTATGTGGCCCACATATGTATGAACGTGTTATGATGGGTGAACCTAAACACTACTCCAATTAATTGGGTAATTTTTTTGTCTCATTAGACGTTATTTATGGTATTAGTTAGTAAACCTAATCCATTATGTGACTTTGTCCGCCATGTGATATAGTCTTAGTAGTTAGCCTAAACTCATGATTATGTCATGTTATGTATTATTTCCACATTCTTCTATTGTTATGATCATGTGATTTCATGTTATATATGTTATTTCTCTACATTTTTATTCATGATACATTCCTTATATGTTATCAGGTTATGCCTTATAACTCATGTGTTATGCTTCTTTTCCATGCTTATTCCCTTACTGGGATTTTTAGCTCATAACTTTTGTCTATGTATTCCCCAAGTTATCCTATGTAGATGCAGGACCTCAAAGTAAGTTATGAGATCACCATGGATATTAATAAAAATATTTTTTTTCTGGTTTCATGTTTTCAAATTGTATACCTATTCTTCCAAAGATACTATAATTTGTATCCTTGGTTTGTATTTAATTCATATTTATGCTTAAAATCATTAATAATATGTGTAAAAGGATAGGGTTTTTATATAGACAACTCCTTTTAGGGTGTGGTCCTTGTTTTTGTAGTGTGGTATCACCTAATTTAGTAAAAAGTTTCCAAAATATCCATTTAAGATTCCTAGATATTTTAAAGCCCTTAATCCCTCATACGAACATGGATCAACTCAAAAACAATTTAGTGGATAATAGGAAACATCAATAACCTCAAAATGTACCTAAAATAAAATTTCAGGTTGTTAAAAAATCAATATCAAATATAATAATATATAAATATAGTTAAGGTAAATAATAATAAATCCTAAAATGTCACGGTAAAAAAGTATTTCTTCTATGATTAAGTTTCTTAGTGAAGAAAAATATTTTATTCTAAATCCTTGATGTCTAGATTTTAAAATTATTTTATTTTTTATAAAAAAAATCAATAGCTTAAGTATATACCTCATTGTGGGAATGAGTATCACAATATATGAATTTCCTTATACTATTATTCCTTTGGGTGTAATAATTCTTTCAATAATCTATATACTTTTAAAATATTCCTTCATCAACCACTAACTATTTCTCAAGAGGTTATAGGTATTATATAATGCTTCTTTAATATATAATTTTGGGTTTCATGAAGCACAATTGAAGATAAATTGTCTTCATTAAATCATAACACTTCTGTATATAATATGTGATAATATATCTTCAAGATAATCAAGAAAACACTCTCAAGCATCACTAGAAGATCCCATATTTTTCTTAGCTCTTACAACCACTACAGCTTTAAAAATATTGTATAAATTTATTAGTAATAACATAAATATAAATGTGAAACACTTTTAAATAAATAATAACTGAGAACTGCTAATTACGGGTCAAGGTTGGCGACCTTATTTTTTTAAATTACTTTTGGTGACATCCATATTTAAAAAAATGCATGATTTCCCATTTAGAAAAATCAAGACAAATGGGAATTCAAATAATTCCCCATAATAAAATATATTATGTTGTGTATATTTTTTATAAAGTGGAATTTTTTACCAAGAAAATTCATTTGGGTTAGGATAATAATTTCATTGGGGACCTAGTGTAAAAATATACATATAGTAAAATAGTCATAATTTTATATATATATTCATCATATTATGATTATTCAATCTGAATTAAAAATATAAAATTCATATAAACATTTCATTATATATAATCCAAATATATATTAGCCTCTATGATTCTCCAGAAAAATAAATATTTATGGTGGAAGGCCACAATGTTTTTACATAACATATTTTTTTGTTGTAACTTTTTCTTCCTTTGATCTCTAAACATCTCTATAAGATCCTTAATTATCCACACATATTACAAGCATATAATATTTGCCTCAAATTTGTAACACCATGTCCCCAGTTTCCCAGAATCGATGCATTATTCTATTACATTGGCATGATCACAGGAAAATTAAATCCCTAAGGGCCGGTCAGTTTATTAGACTTGTAAATACTAGATACAAACATAAGTTTTACACTACAACTTGAAATGAAAAATAGCATATTATCCCATTTGAAAACTCTCATATCCCTTAGACTATCCCTTCAGGTTAGTTATAATATACTTCTTCACATATAGGGGTAAAATGAAAAATATGAAAGGGGTGAGCTCAAAAGCTTAGTAAGTATAAACAATATAGTGGAAGCTATCGTAAATAAGAATAAACTTTTAAGGTAATGTATAAAACTGAAACTTGATATTTTTAAACATATTATTCACCACAATATGGAAATAATAAATAAAATAATTCCATTTAAACTTTCACATGGATATTCTATTAGTCTAATAATCACATGTAATATCAATAACGAATCTCATAACAAGGAAATCCATAATGTCAGGCATCATAACCATATCATCAAGGCCTCGTTCCAAGACCATTACCATACCATCAAGGCTATGTGCCAAGAATCTAGTTTGTCTCATGAGATGTACCAATGCATCAAGGGGATATATCGAGTCCCTCCTATCACTTAATAAGTCCAATTAATTCCTCTTATGAAAAGGGTGAAACATAACATAAACATTTGTATTAAAACTATCATAAAAAATGATAACACTTTAACCATAAACCATGAATGGTATAAACATAGCACATCCATAGTCAAATATATCATAAACCTTTCAATATAATATGGTTGATTTTATCATAATAAGATGAAATCAAATAATCATAAAATACAACAAAAGATATTGACATAGATGAAAATAATTTAAATAATCCATTAAAACACTTTGAGGGAAATATACCTTTTTTACTTTGAAATAATTTAAAAGTCATGAAATTATAAAATAAAACATATATTTTGAAAATAACCTTGTAATATTGTAAGGGAATCTTCAAAATTTTAAGGCATCATAACGGAAGAATGTAGCCACTCGCGCCATATAAGTTAAAAAACTTTCTTTTCTTAATTTTTCGAAAAGGTCATATAGTACCTCGTTTAGAAAATGACAGAAACATTCCTTTCAAAACATTTTATTAAAAGTAAAACATGGGTAATAATGACTTTCATCAACATTATAGGAATAATAACATTATTTTGAAATACATTAATAAGAAACATGGATGTGGATTATAAAGATGTCCTAATAGATATTTACATATAAACAACCTCAAATAATAATGAGATTGTGAAATTATACCTTAAATAAAACCTTTAAAAGATTACTTTTTGAAAAAAAATAATGAATTTAAAAATATACATAAAATTTCATTTATAATCCATTTATATCCATATAGTTAGATATGTAAAATAATATCAAAAATATTGAAATGGAGAAAGGATTAATTATTTAAACATTAAAAGTGTCACATACCACATTGAACATTTAAATAATAAACCCAATATCATTAAATAAATATATAAATACCATAAAGATAAATTTATTCATGATATTAAATAAAATAGCATAAGTATATACACCACACACAATAAATAACTCATGAACATAGTTTATATCTCATGGAAATTAAAAGTGGGATGGAATTCCCTTATCTTAGGTCCGATACTCTCTGTACGTGTCTAAAAAAATTTTAGAATGGTTTAAAACATATTATTAACTTCTAAATGAATAATAGTAATATTTATGATATCATATATTAATCATTTATAACTTTATATTACCCTTTTATAAATAATTTCTAAGTTAAAGCAACATTTCGGGTAATAATCGCTTTCTTTATTGTACATTTTTTGACATATTATTCTTGATCGTATTAGTTATATAATGATTTAATTACTTAAATAATGCATAAAATTATTTTTCTATGATATTTATTCAGGATATAAATATATATAATAGATAGATATATGGAATTGAATACACCATTCATGGAGATGGTAGGTTATACGTATGCATGAATGTCGTTTCCATTTTCTAATCGTATTAAATTAAAGTAAGTGAATGAAATATATGTACATAAATATATATATATATATATATATATAATTACAGTATCATTATTATGTCATATATTTCATACATAATAATAATATATATTTTTATAATCATTCTTTAATGGTGAATGTGGAAGATGAATCTCATCACGTCGTAGAGATGGTAAGCGGTACGCATAAGCGACGGTATCATTTTTTTATTGGTTAAATGGTTTGGAATTTGATGGAATATTTACAGAAATAATATCTTGTTATATTTATTACTTAAATCCTTTATATTCATTTTTATACCCATAGAATTAAATTGTACATGAAAAACAGATTACACCATGGTGTGGAGACGGTAAATCGTACGTACGCACGCATGGTGATATTACTTTTCATAGGATGGGTAAAAGGAGGAATATATTTGTTTCATAATTATAAAAACATATCATATTTTTTAAGGTACTGGATTTATTATTTTATTATGGAATCAATAGATAAATCGGAAATAGAAGAAGAAAATAACTTTGAAAGAGATGATAAAACAATTACCTCTTTTTCAGTTGTCTCCTTTTGGTTTGCATAAAAGGACTCCATAGAATAGATTTCTACCCAAAGTGTGGCCTCTATGATGAATTGATAGATGTTGGGATAATAATTGTGGAGGTTTTGGCTGATCCAAATGTCTTTAGAGATGTGAATTTAAGAGAAGTAGAAGTTCCCTTTTATAAGAGAGGTGAGGGACAATTTTGGATGATCTTAAAATATTAATTTATTATAAATTTATTTTTGGTTTAAAATAGATAAAAAGTAATTTATTTATAGTATAAGATATTTATGGGTCTAAATACTCTCATAAAATTATTTCTAAATAAGTTTAGGTCACAAAATTAACCTTATCTTTTGGGTTTAACCCTTAGTTAGACAGTTTAACTCTTACTGTGTCTTCTTGTATTTTTACACTATAGGGATAATATAGTTACTATAAAAATCCAAAAGAACCCCAATTAGATAATTTATGAAAAATTTAAAAATATCCTAGTTAGTTAGCCGAACCTTATATTTTTATGAATTTTATTACATTTAAATATATATTATTTATTTTAAAGTATCATTTACGTCAATTTTAATACTATTCAAAATTTTCATTTTAAAAAATATCAAACAAACCCGTTAACATTGAAAAAATACTTATAATATGTCACTAACATTTCTATGTTATATATATAATTAGTTTATTTCATTAATTAATTCAAAATATATTTATTTTTCTATTTTTTAATATCATTAAATTGATTCTTACTTTAATAAGACAATTGCTACATCATTATTGTGTCACAATTTAATTTAATAAATTATTTACTAAAATTATAAAAAAAATACCATTATGTGGATAATAATTTTATGTTTATAAATAAAATTTATAGTTGAATTTATATTATTTATACCCCTATATTAAAAATGTTTTAGTTATTAAAATTTGAATGTGACATTTTTAGCACTTCTTTAAATAAAATATAATAAATGTCTTAATCTAACCCAAGTGGCTTAAAAAATCATAATTTCGTACTAAGGATGATTTTGGTTGAAACACACATATCCAAAAAAATTAGGAAAAGTGCTAGGATAATATTATATTATTGTAATATTATTCTTATCTTTAATTACCCTATTTTCGTTTAGTCGTGGTAAATAAAATCCAAAAGTTACTATTCCACAAAAATTTATTATGATCTTATTAGACCACATTTTTCATACTGAGTACAACCATGTATGTCTGCTTTTCTAAATTCAATTCAAAGAAGTGGTGAAATTATGTTTAATGTAAATCTCGTAGATGTGGCTAGAAGGTGGGTAAAAAGACATGAAAAAAATGTTCAATGAATTTTTATATCTATTTCTATTATAAAAATGATTTTATTGACCTAAATTGGGTTAATATATGTATTATTTATCTATTGTGACTTTAAAACCAATTTAAATTAAAATAATTATTTAAATGGAAAAAGTTGGATTTTAAACAATAATGGAGTGTTTTTAACTATTCATCAAAAATTGAATGTTTTCAGAAAAATGCCAAAAATTTACCCTAAACTAAATTTTGATATTATGAATTCAAAAATGAAGAATATTTTACCAAATTAAATTTCTATGAGTGTCTAAAATTATTTTTCATAAAAGTACATGAAAATTAGTTCCATTAAGAAAGTTATATTTATAAACATATAACTATTTAACCGAAACTTATACATTTCATTATAAATATGTTTTATTTATGTGAAAAAATTATAAATAATATTTAAAATTTATTTATTATTATCCGTATTACTATATTTAATGGATAAGTTATAAATATATCATTTAAATAATTACAACACTAAAGTGTTGTTTCGTAGAAACTAAATCTTGCATATTACGCAAGCCGGGTTAGTGTTGCGTGAACATAAGCTATTGATGATAACATACCGTGAAATATTAGGGTGTTACATTCTCCCCACGTTAAATAAATTACATCCTTTAAATTTAAACTTGGAAACAAAATCTATGGGATGGACTTTTTAAAATATCTTTATTGAAATCCCACATCGGAAAATGGATTTATGAAACCACTATTGTAAAATAAATAAAGGTAAGTACGAAGGTTACCAGAGATAAGACATATTAGGGTTCCATGTAGGAAAACATGGACATTAAAAAAATGTAACCATCATGTTCTGTTGGAGAGTGATAGAGAAAATTATTAGGAGAAAGTTAACAACCAGAAAACTAAAAATCTGTGATGATCAAAGGAAGCATTTGATTCATCACAAAAGAAAGTAATAGGAAATTTTTTTTGGTTTTATGATATTATCCCTAGTTTTTAAGATTTAATTTACTTCATAGACTAAGAACACAAGGAAGCATACTTTATTTACATGTAGAGTTTCATCCTTTAACTAATTCCTACCGCAAACTCATCTTTCTCTTCAAAAATAATAAAACTCAAAAATATTCTATTTATCTTAATTTTATAATGTTCCAAAAATAAAATTATACCATTTAAATAAAGAAAACTATGTTATACTAACTAGGTAATTTCTATAGGCTATTGGTTGGCGATAAATCCTTGTCGTACTTCAGTTGTGGGTTTCATTCCCACAGCCTTGTTTGACGCAACTGGTTGTCACCTGTCCTACGAGTTGTCCTTTTTCTACAAATATATTATTATAAAATTCGAAAAATAACATTAATAAATTTTTTAACCTCAGAAAATATTATCCATTGTTTATCTTAATCCATTCCAACCTTTATAATTATCCCAAAATACTTTTGTCCAAACTCATAATACAAAAATTTATAAGGAAGGTCACTAAATTTATCAAATAAGCATAACATAATTCTGATCCCTTTTTGTCTCATACCAAACATGTAAATACCTTCATCATGCATTCACTTAAAACATGGTAATAACCTAAATTACCATAAAACTCTATTTGAATAAATATATGCTTACTTATTTCTTATCTAAAACGTATAATCCTTGATATACTCTTTAAATACAAAAATGTTGTGAACTCCCAATAATGAGGGTATAAACCACATTTAAAAAAATATTATTCAGTTCCAATGATGTCAATAATATCCAATATACTTTATCCAAGTCAATTATCTCTTATTCTGAAATAATTATCTTAGTATTAGAAACATATTAAGGGTTATATTTCCCCCTATCCATATATTTTCCAAAATTTTTAACTTGAAATTGCATCACTTTACTTGGTACCATACAATATCAAATCAATAATGAAATAGTTTTGTAGTACAATCTGTATTTACTCCATAATTATTATAACCAGTACATTTCTAAAAAGGTATTCAAATAAAATAATTCTTGAATAGGCATATTAATCATTCCACTTCATCTATGGTAGTATCATAACTTGATTATTATCCAATAGTATTATCTGGGGTATATCCCTTTGACGATTGGGACATTGATTTGAATAGTGTCTCATATCCTTGAAGTTGAATCATTATACATTGGAAACCTTTTTCTTACCCTTGAAATCATGCACTTAGTGTCTTTTATCTCCACACTTATAAAAAACTCTCATTCCCTTCAAGCATTAACCAGGGTGATTATTTCCACAGTTATAACATGTGGGGAAATTCTTCATTCCTTTCTTCCCTGTATCCATATTTTTATCTACAATCCTCTTCTTCTCTTGCTTCCCTTGAAAGCCATAGGACTCGTAGAATTATTTACTTATCTTATTAACACATGATATTATATCATCATATGATGAGAATATGTGTGAGACTATTTCACTTTGAAATGTTTGCTTAAGACCATAAAATATATCATCCTTCTTACACTTTAGATCATGTGTATTGTTGGAGTTATCATTCATTATACTGGGTTCCATTTCTAAATGATGACATACACTAGGTTAGAACATATCATAATGTATAATCCACAAACTAGAAAAATTATAAGAATTAATTGAATATTTACATGTATCTAGTCTTGAAATCATAAAAATGATTTCTTTGGGAAAATATTTACTCATAAATCCTTTATAATGATTTTTAAAGAAAATGTGAATTTTTCTAATCATATCCTCTGGGAGTGTCATACCAGGTTTGCAGTAAGGCCCATTTTCATGTACCAGGTTACCCCGAGTCAAGCCCAAAACACCTTGTCGGAGTTATTACTCTTAGGTGTATCTGTGGCAGAACCATGTCTACGTGTAGTATCCAAATAGAGATTTATTTTCTAGTAATACCCATATAATATCAATATTACCAAAATTATAGGATGTTATTTTATACTTATCCTAAAATTCTGTCTTTGGGTATTGTTACCTAGTAAAGTTTATTTTCTAAATATAGTTTTCATGGTTTTTACTAAACTTCCTTTGATGCCAACTAAAACTCCCCGACCACAGTTTCCCAATTTTAGTTCATTATTTTATTACATTATCAAAATCACAAGAAAATAAAATCTTGATGGACCGATCAGTTTAGTAGCCTTGAAAATACTTGATAGAAGCATATGTTTAACATTGCAACTTGAAATGAAAAACAACATATTATCCCCTTTGAAAACTCTCATGTATCATAGACTATCCTTATAGGTCAATCATAATATAATTATTCACAAACAAGGGAAAAAAAACATAAGAAAGGGGTGAGATCATATGCTTAATAAGGATAAACAATATAGTAGAAGCTATCATAAATAAGAATAAATTTTTAAGGCAAGGTATAAAACTGAAACACAATCCATTTAAACATAATATTTAAAATAGTATGGCAAGAATAAATCAAATAATTACATTTAAAATTTCATGTGGATATTCTACTAGTCTAATAATCACATGAAATATCAATAACTAATCTCATAATGATGACATGTATAATGTTGAACATCATAACCATACCGTCAAGGTCTTGTTACAAGACCATTATCATACTATCAAGGCCTGGTGCTAAGAATATACTTTGTCTCACGAGACCTAAAAATGCATAAAGGGGATATAGAGGGCCCCACCCATCACATACTAAGTCCAATTCATTTCTATTATGAAAAGGGTGAAACATAACATAAACATTTGTATTAAGATTATCATATGAAATGTTAATACTATAACCATAAACCATGAATGGTATAAGAATAACACATCCACAGTCAAATATAACATAAACCCTTCAATACAATGTGAAATATTGTATTATAATAATTAAACCTCAAATAATCATAAAATCCAACAAAGGATGTTGTTATAGATGATAATAATTTAAAAAATTCATTAAAACTCTTTGAGGGAAATATTCCTTTTTACATTGAAATCATTTAGAAACCATGAAATTATAAAATAAAAAAATCTTTGGAAAATAACATAGTAATATTTTAAGGTATTATTCAAAATGTTAAGGTATAATAACAGCAGAATATAGATGCTCGCAACATATAAGTTAAAAAAATATTCTTTCCTTAATTTGTCGAAAAAGTCAAATAGTACCTCATTTGAAAAATGACAGAAAGATTCCTTTCAAAAAAATTATAAAAATTAAAACATGGTTATAAATGAATTTAAACAATATTTTAGGAATATTAATATTATTTTGAAATACATTAATAATAAACATGGATGTGGATGATAAATAGGTCCCATTAGATACTTACGTATAAACAACCTCGAATAATAATGAGATTACAAAATTATCCCTTGCATAAAACCATTAAAATATTTTTTTTTGAAAACATTTGAATGAAATTAAAAATAGAAATAAAATTTCCTTTATAATATTTTTATATCCATATAATAAGTTATGTAAAATAATATCAAGAATATTGAAATAGAGAAAGGATTAATTCTTTAAACATCCAAAGTGTCCCATAACACATTGAACATTTAAATAATAAACCCAATATCTTTGAATGAATATCTAAATACAATGAAGGTAAATTTATTCAAGATATAAAGTACAATAGGGGTAGTATATACACCACACACAACAAATAAGTGGTGAACATGTCTTGTATCTCACAGAAATTAAAAGTGAGATGAATTCTCTTACCTTAGGTCCAATACACTTTGTTTGTGTAAAAAAACTATCGTATGATGGTTTTGAACATATTATTAACTTCTACCAGAATCATAATAAAATTTATGATATCATATATGATTCATTTATAACTTTATATTACCCATTTATTAATAATTTCTATGTTAAAGCAACATTTCAGGTAATAATCGCTTTCTTTATCGTATGTGTTTTGACTTATTATTCTTGATAATATTATTTGGATAATGATTTAATTACTTAAATAATTCAGAACATGATTTATATATGATATATATTCAGGATATAAATATATATAACAGATAGATATATTAAATGGAATACATTGTTCATGGAGATGGTAGGTCGTACGTATGCATGAACATTGTTTTCATTTTCTTATTGTATTGAATGGAAGTAGCTGAATGAAATATATATACATACATATATATATATAAATATATTATTCTATTATCATTATTATTTCAAATATTTTATACTTATTAATAATATATATTTTTATAATCATTCTTGAATGGTGAATGTGGAAGATAAATCTCATCTTGTCGTGGGGACGGTAAGTCGTACGTACGCACAAGAAAAGTTATCATTTAATTAATGGTTAAATGATTTGGAATTTGATAAAATTTGAATTTTAAAGAAATAATATTATGTTAAATACTTTATATTCTTCGTTATAACCATATAAATAAAGTGTACATGAAAATAGTTTGCACCACGGCATAGAGACGGTAAGTCATACATACGCACACATGGTGATTTTATTTTTTGTAAGGATGGGTAAAAAGAGGATTATGTTTGTACCATAATTATGATAACATATCATAATGTATAATTTAAATGATTAGTTATATTATTGTTTAAAAAATATATAAATAGAAAGTAGAAGAAGAAAATAACTTTGAAAGAGGTGATAAAACAATTATCTATTTTATGGTTGTCCCCTTTTGGTTTGCATAAAAGGATTCCTTAGAATGGATTTCTGCCCATAGTGTGACCTCAAGGATTAATTCGTAGAATTTATTAGAATAATTGGGTTAGTTTTGGATGATCTAGATGGCGTTGGAGGTATGAATTAAAGAGAAGGAGAAGTGCCCTTTTATAAGAGAGGTGAGGGGAATTTTTGGAAGATCATAAAATATTAATTTATTATAAATTTATTTTCAGTTTGAAATAGCTCCAAAGTGATTTATTTAAAGTATAAGATTATTATGGATTTAAATAATCTCATAAAATTAATTTTAGACAAGTTTAGGTCATGAAGTTAACATTTTATTTTGGGTTTAACCATTAGTTAAACAGTTTAACTCTTACTGTGACTTCTTGAATTTTTACACTATAGGGTTAATATAGTTACTATAAAATTCCAAAAGAACCATAATTAGATCATTTAGGACATATTTAAAACTATCATAGTTATATTTATGAACCTTATATTTTTATGAATTTTACAAAATTTAATTAAATATTATTTATTTTAAAGTATCATTTATGTCAAAATTGATACTATTCAAAATTTTCATTTTTAAAAATATAAAACCAACATGATAACTTAGAAAAAATACTTTTAATATGTCACTAACATATCTATGTTATCTATAAAATTATTTTATGTCATTAATTAAGTAAAATTTTATTTATTTTAATATTTTCAAATAACATTTAATTGATTATTTCTTTAATAAGTCAATTGCTTCATCATTATTGTGTCATAATTTAATTTAATTACATATTTAATAAAATTATAAAAAAATACACTTATGTGGATAATAATTTTATCTTTATAAATTCTATTTATAGTCGAATTTATTTTATTTATAACCCTATATTAAAAATGGTTTAGTTATTAAAATTTGAATATGACATTTTTAACTTTTATTTAAATAAAATATAATAAATGTCTTAATCTAATACAAGTGGCTTAAAAATCCTAATTTCGACTTAAGGTTTATTTTGGTCGAAACACACTTATCCAATGAAATTAGGACAAGTGTTATGGTAATATTATATTATTATAATATTAATCTTACCATTAATTACCCTATTTTTCTTTAACCATGGTAAATGAAATCCAAAAGTTATTATTCACCAAAAATTATTTTGATCTTATTAGACCACTTTTTTCATACTGATTACATCCATGTATGTCCATTTTTTGAAATTAAATTCATAGAATCTGTAAAATTATGTTTAATGCAAATCCGGTAGATATGGCTAGAAGGTGGGTAAAAAGACATGAAAAAATGTTCAATGGATTTTTATATCTAATTATATTATAAAAATGATTCCAGTCTAAATTGGGTTAATATATATATATTATTTATCTATTTTTTATTTAAAAACAATTTAAATTAAAATAACTATTTAAATTAAAAGGTTGATTTTTAAATAATAATGTAGTGTCTGTCATTATTCATCAAAAATTGAGATTTTTAGAAAAATACCAAAAATTAACTCTAATCTAATTTTGATATTCTGAATTCAAAAATGAACACTATTTTACCAAATTAAATTTCTATTAGTATCTAAAATTATTGTTCACAAAAGTACATAAAAAGTAGTTCCTTTAAGAAAATAGTATTTCTAAACTTATAACTATTTTTCCGAAATATATACATTTCATTATATATATGTTTTATTTAAGTGAAAACATTATAAATAACATTTAAAATTTATTTATTACTATTCATATTACTATATTTAATTGATATGTTATAAGTATATCATTTAAATAATTACAACACTACATTTTTGTTTCATAAAAACTCAATCTTGTGTGTTATGCAAGCCAAGTCGGTGTTGTGTGCAACACAAACTATTATAGATAACATACTGTGAAATATTGGTGTGTTACTGTCACGACCCGTCCAAATGGGGCCCGCGCCATGACTCCCCAAGCCCACCTCCAATAGTCCAGGGGCTGGTGACTAGCACCGAGTAGGTATATTACTAACATGAGAGGCATTTCCTATGTACCTATACACACGCACACATCTCTAAGCCCACAAATGCTGAAATGTAAAAAAAACCACTAAGGAAAAAGAATGCATGCATACAACTAAACCCAACCAACAGAGTACGACGAAAGGTAGAGTACTGTAAAAGTAAATTGGGCCAAAAATACAAGCCCACCAAAAAGCAAAAAAACAAGAGTCTGAAATTGCAAATTCCAAAATGTAAGCACAAAAGGTATTGGGACTGCCACTCGTAGCCGTAGGAACGCCTCGGCCTATAGAGAACTCAGAAAGCTCGGTCCTGTCCTAGTCCTCCCTGGACTCTATCGAAAGGATGCTCGTCTGCACAAGACACCAGATGTGCGGGAAAAGCCCGTGCAGGGGTGAGTATAACAATACTCAGTGGAGGACCCTGAAAACCACAAAGTAATACCCAAAGTAAAGGTACAGTCATCTATGCGTAGTATATGTCTACGGAACATATAGAACAAACCAGATATACTCAAAATCCAGACCCGTGGTCTAGAGACAAGTCACACAACCGCATACCCCCGTAAAGGATTCTGTTCGAAGATTCTGTGATGCACTCAATTACGGGATAACACACTCCACGAGTCTTATAGCTCTGATGACGTCCGTACGAGAAGTGTTGTTCGTTGAGAACTATCACAAGAGATAGCTACACTCATTACGGGAGACACACTCCTGAGTGGAAAGGTTACGATAGATAGAAGCACTCATTACGGGAGACACACTCCTGAGTGGGAAAGATCTTGATACACAGATGAGGATCACTACCAGGTCCATGGTGGATACCGCGACTCATCCGGAACTCACCTTCTAGGTAGAGGATCAACGCCCGGTAGAGTTGGTCACGTCGATGCCTGACTCTACCTAGGGTCTAGAATGGATAGAGGATCTTGATTCGGGCCTCTCGGATGGATGCCTGACTCTATCACAAAAAATTCCTATTGAAGGGATCAAAATCTTGCGTGATGGAATGATACATGACCTTCAGGGGAACAAGAAGAAGGAGCACTAACCCAAAGAAAGATGTTCAAGGCATGGTGAACAAAAATGACCAATCCATTTTCCAAAAAGTACACAGCATATAGAAATGATACATGTTGTGTTGTCCAACACCAGGTACTTCCCATGTACAACGGCCCGTGTCGTGAGGCTGGTCGTGTAGAAAAACTTAGTACACGGTGTGTAGTACTGAGTACACGCCGTGTCTGGGAAACTGGGGTTGGCCCCGTGTACCCTGGCCATGTGCCCGTACACGGTCACCAGCCTGTGTACTCCAACCCGTGTAATCTGCACATGGGGCAACCCGCGTTACTGGCCTCGCCTAGCCGTGTGATGGAGTACACTGTCGTGTACTCCATCCCGTGTCTGTATATCCCCGGGATACACACCGAGCTCCACGTATCCGCCTCTGCCAAGCTGTACATGCCATGCCGCCTGAAGCCGTGTAGATCATCCTGTGTCCGTGTACTACCCAAAGTACACGCCGAGCTTCAGGGAAGGTCCAACATGCCGTCTGACCAGGGTCGCACGCCCAGTGATTATTCACTAACCCTGAAACATGAGCCATCTTCACCATTACTACATGGCGTGTTCTTCTAAAGTACACGCCATGTATTCTGGAAATTTCCAAAAATGACGCTCTTCGCTGGCGCGCCTCCCTTGCTGCTCTGATGTTGATCCAGTCGTCCGATCTCCAAGAAACCTTCAGGTTTTGGTCACCCCGATGCCACGAAGCCGCTTCCGGTGTTTTCAGACCTCCGATCAGCTCTGAAAACGTGTTTTGATCTTCCCGTATGAAGAACACTCTTTCCGATCCGGTCTGATTCGTCGTCTACCATCGTCGTCGCACCTCCACAAGGTCGTTGCGGTTTCGAATCTTCGATTTGGGATCATTGTGTTGCAGAACGGATGTGCAACGATCCTTTGTTCGTCTCCCCACGAAGAACGTGAAGAACGCGTGAAGAAAGAAGGAGGAATAAATCCAAATAAACTAATTGAGGAACGAACCTCCATCGTCGTTCGTCACAGCATTGATCCGCTCTCGTTAATAGGCTTAAACGGAGAAGGAATCAACAACAACATAAATCATGGATGAATTCCCCAAAATCATCCCAAAGAAATCCCTCCCGCAAGAATGCACGAATCTGGGGATCAACTTGTTCGTGGTTGATCCGTATTCATGGTTCAAACTCAAAAATGGGGAAAGGGAATTTAAATAAAAAAACCCCTACCTTTCGAAAGGATCTATCATTGATGAATGTTCCGCGCTTCCGTTGTCATCGAGATCCTTCAACGTCAGCACAATGATCCTTGGTTTCGATCCATCGTCGTTCGTCGCCGAGAATTTCCTCCAATGCCTCGCGGATTCGGAAGAGGTTCCTCTCGAGTGTTGCCAACGATCAATAATTGGTTAACCCATTAAAAAGGGAAAACTATTGGCCTTTAATTATGTGGTCATATTAAGGACGTTGACTTGCCATTTCTAAGTCATTAAGACATGCAATTAATTTAGGACATAGATGCGCCGTTGTCGCGCTGCAGCGGATGTTTCCTTAAACGAAATAAAATAAAATTGTTGATTTATTTTATTTTATTTTACTTAAAACATCCAAAAATTAACTTTTTCCCTCGACTCGTGCCAGTCAAGGTTGGCCTCATTCTTAGGTAAATTCATCATCCAGGACACAACGGTGCACTCATATTTTTAATTTCGTGCATTCGTTTTGGAAACTTCCACAGCCGCGCATAAGTGCCGACTCACTTAACTTAAAAAAGTTCAAACCACCATTCTGGGATAACTGGACCTCAGAATGATGTGTCGTCTTCGCTCTTGGTCTCAAAATAATTCCATATAATATTTAAAATAATAAACTGAAAAATATGAGACATTACATTCTCCCCACCTTGGGGATTTACGTCCCCGAAAAGACAAAACAAAGGCTACTCAAAAAGATGGGGGTACTAGGCACAGATCTGGGCCTCCCGCTCCCACGTGCTCTCCTGAAGATTCTCGTGCTGCCACCAGACGCGCACCAAGGGAATCGATCACTCACAAAGGATCCTCTCTAGCCGATCCTTGATCTCCACTGGTTACTCAGCAAAGTTCCCTCCATCCTCGATGTCCAACTCGCCCCAGTAGATGATGTGAGATGGGTCGTGCACGTACCTCCTTAGCTACGACACGTGGAAGACATCATGTACCCAATGCAACTATGGTGGTAGAGCTAGGTGGTACGCCACCTCTCCAACTCTGCACAGAACCTGGAAAGGTCCGATGAACCTCGGAAATAGATTGCTGCCTCGGCCAAATCTCTACAACGCTCATCGAGGTGAGACCCGAAGAAAGACGTGGTCTCCCTCTTCGAACTCCATAGGTCTTCGTCGTCTGTCAGCATAAGACTTCTGCCGGCTCTGTGTAGTCTTCATCTACTCCTGGATGATCTGCACTTTCTCTGTGGTGGCTTGCACTAACTCTGGACCCATGAGTGCTGACTCTCTGGGGTCGGTCCAGCAAAGCGGTGACCGGCAGGGTCTCTCATACAAGGCCTCGAACGGTGCCATACCGTTGGTGGAGTGGTAGCTATTGTTGTACACAAACTCCACCAGTGGTAGGTGGTCCTCCCAACTGCGAACAAAGTCCAAGACACAGGCTCGTAACATATCCTCTAGAACCTGAATGGTTCTCTCCATCTGACCATCCATACGGGGATGAAACGATTTGCTCAAGTGTAGCTGAGTCCCAAAAGCCTCCTGAAACCCCTTCCACAGTCAGGATGTGAAGCGGGCGTCTCGGTCTGAGACTATAGTCGAGGTAACCCCATGAATCCGAACTATCTCCTGCACGTAGAGGCGTCCCAGGCTCTCTACGGAACTCTGCTCCCTAATAGCTAAGAAGTGGGCCGACTTGGTGAGTCGGTCAACGATCACTCAGATGGAATCATGCCCCTTGGAAGTACGTGGTAATCCCATCACGAATTCCATCGATATTTCATCCCATTTCCACTCCGGGACTTCTAGGGGTGAGCTAATCCCGCTGGAACCTGGTGCTCAGCCTTCACCTGCTGGCATGTGAGGCATTGAGAAATGAACTCTGCTACTGCCATCTTCATGCCTGACCACCAGAACTGTCATCGGAGATCCTGGTACATCTTTTCCACTCCAGGATGTACTGACAAAGGGGATGTATGAAATTCCCTCAGGATCTCCGCCTACAACGCCATTGGTATAATAGTGCGTCCTCTGAAAAGAAGTATGTGCTCCTCACCTTGCGAATATCGATCAGGAGCATGTCCTGTGGATAACTGAGCATGTAAATCCACACAGTTGACATCCCCAAGTTGTGCCTCCCTAACTCGCTGTAAGAGTGGAGGGGTGACAACCATCGACTGTAGGTAATCTGTATCCTCCCCATCCACGAAGGATAACTGTAACATGTCTAACTGTTGTGTCGCCTCACTCAACAGTTGTGAGCTCGACCTTCTACTAAGAGCATATGCCACCTTGTTCCCCTTCCCAGGAGTATATATGATCTCGAAATCATAGTCCTGGAGGAACTCTAGCCAATGCCTCTACCTCAAATTCCGATCCTTCTGTGAGAAACTGTACTTGAGGCTCTTGTCGTCAGAGTAGAAAATGGACCGCTCTCCCATAAGTTAGTGTCGCCAAATCTTCAATGCGAAGACTACCGCTGCTAACTCGAGATCATGGGTCGCATAGTTCTACTCATGTGGCCTAAGCTAGTGTGAACCATAAGCAATCACTAAGTTCTGCTACATCAAGACACAACTGAGCCCGGTCCCTGATGCGTAGTAGAAAACTATGTACTCAACACCCTCCTCCAGCAATCTCAAGACCGGGGCGCTTGTCAAACTCTGTCTCAACTTCTCGAAAGCCTACTGGCACTTCTCTTTCCACATGAAGGGTTTCCCCTTTATGGTCAAGGCTGTCATCGGTGCTGATATTCGGAAGAATTTAGGTATGAATCTCCGGTAATACCCTTCCAACCCAAGAAATCTCCGCTCCTCCGTCACGCTTCGAGGTGGCTCCCATGCTAACACAGCCTCCACCTTGGCTGGGTCCACAGCTAATCCATCTTCTGAGATGACATTTCCCATAAAGTGGACCTCCCGAATCTAGAAATGATACTTTGAGAGCTTCACATAAAGCCGGTGCTTTCGAAGTACATCCAGAACCATCTGCAGGTGTCTCGTGTGCTCTTCCTCGGACGTCGAGTACACAACGATGTCATCGATGAAGACCACTACGAACCGGTCCATGTACGGCTGGAAGATCCGGTTCATTAGTCCCACGAACACAGCAGGGGCGTTCATCATGCCCAAAGGCATCACCAAGTACTCATAGTGACCATAGCGACATCTGAAAGTCATCTTCAGTATATCCTTGTCCCGCACTCGTAGTTGGTGATAGCCTGATCGAAGGTCAACCTTCGAGAACCATTGTGCCCCTCTTATCTAATCGAAGAGGTCATCGATTCTCAGCATTGGATACTTGTTTTTCACCGTCACCTGGTTCAGGTGCCGGTAATCCACGCATAACCTCAGACTCTCGTCTTCCTTCTTGGAAAAGAAGACTGGAGCCAACCAGGGGGAGACGTTGGGTCTCACGAAACCCTTGCTCTGCAAATCCTCCAACTGCACCCTCATCTCGCGAAGCTCTGCGGGAGCCATACGATATGCAGATGAGTAAATCGGTGTCGTCTCGGGGTGTAAGTTGATGCAGAAGTCAATTTCCTGGTGTGGGGGTAATCCTGGAATGTCTTCGGGAAAGACGTCATCATACTTCGCCAACACTGCTGGAAACTAAGAGCTCACAACATATGTTGCTCCAAGGGTAAGGCTAGCTAACTCATGAGTGATCGGCTGCACCCTCTTATGCATGAGCCCATTTTGTGCTGCCTGGGTTTCCCTTTCTCTGACAAAGGAAAACCTTGTTCCATCACGATGGACACACCGCAACCTTCGCCTAAAACAGTCAATCTGAGCATGGACCAAAGATAACCAATCCATACCGAGAATGACGTCGTAATGCCTCGACGCTACCACAAAGAGGTTCCAACCGAAACTCTCGCCTCCAAGGGTAAGATCCCACGTCTGCAAAGGTGTGTGATCATCGAGTCTCCTCCCGTAGGTGTCTCCAAGCGTAAGGATCGAGTCAACGGTTCTACCGGAATCTCAAGGTTTTGTACAACGCATGTGGCAATAAGGGAATGACTGGAACCTGTGTCTATGAGCATGGAAGCTAAAATAGAAAAGACATAGATCGTACCTAGAATCATCCCTAGATCCCCTGGGTTATATTCCTCGACCGCATGCAGCTGTCCACACCCCGGTCCCCCAGCTCTCTGAGCCTGGTACGGACCTCCTAGGGGTGGTGGTGGAAGTAAGTCGAAGCGTCTTCCACCACCCGCAGCTCTCCCTACTCCTATGCCGCGTCCGCCGCCTGGCGGATCTTCCAGCTCCTTTCTATGCCTGCTGTTGACTGCCGGCGGCTGTCTCTACTCCTCCAAGAAACTCTCGATCACAAAGGCCTGCTCGAGCACTCCAGCATAAGTCGATATGCATAGGGGCACAACGCTAGCTCAGATGTCTCATCATAAACCCCACTCGAAGGTCCTAGATCTGAATTACTAATCCCTAACCATATCCATCGATTACCTGGCGAGGTTGGTGAACCTCGATGAATAGTCAGCTACTGTCATACTGCCCTGATGGAGCTGAAGAAGCTCCTGAATGAACACAGCTCTTAGAATAACTGGAGAGAACTCCTCCTGGAAGAGTCACTCAAACTCCATCCACGAAAGAGTCTCCTCATCATGAGTCTGTGTGGTCAGACTCCACCATTGTCTGGCCGAACCCTGAAGAAGGCTCGCTCATAGGATCACCATATGGTCGGCTGGTGTCCTCACTAGACGGAAAACTATGGTCACCACCTCAAGCCAGTCCTCAGCCGCCTGAGGGTCGGGCTCACCGAAGAACCATAGGGGTCTCTGTCTCTGGAACTCATGGAGCACGCTAAGCCTGCAGTCCTCGCCGGTCGGTACTACAAGTACCACTGGCTGCTCCACTGGTGGTGGTATAGTAGGTGCACCACCCAGGGGCAATGCCTGGGGAATTGGTCCTTGTATCAAAGCCTCGTCCCTAAGGGGGTCATCCTCGTGATCGTGCTGCTGAACCCTAGTGGGTATGAATCTCGGAGGCATCCTGTAAAGAAACAAAATATGTCACGGTCAATGAGTATATCTGGATAGTTGACACCAAGGACATGGAAAACCCAACCCATTCCTCTATGATGCATGTACCTTTTATTTCCCCGCAACCAGTGTTTTCGTGAACCGGGTCAAAAAGCAGGTTATCAGAGTCCTGGTGTATGGATACGTCGGCCTCCGCACCAACTTTGGGGTCCCTGGCCTGAAAGCTAAACCCATAACACTTAACATTGTTGCCCCAAACCAAACTCACAGACTCTTGGTCCTAAGGTAGAACCGACTAGCGTTGATACCACTCTATCACGACCCGTCCCAGTGGGGCCCGCGTCCTGACTCCCCAAGCCCACCTCTAATAGTACATGGGCTGGTGAATAGCACCGAGTAGGCATATTACTAACATGGGAGGCATTGCCTATGTACCTATACACACGCACACGTATCTAAGCCCACAAATGCTGAAATGTAAAAAAAACCACTAAGGAAAAAGAATTCATGCATACAACTAAACCCAACCAATAGAGTACGACAAAAGGTAGAGTACTTTAAAAGTAAACTGGGCCAAAAATAAAAGCCCAACAAAAAGCAAACAAAAAAGAGTCTGAAACTGCAAAGTCCAACCTGTAAGCACAAAAGGTATTGGGATTTCCGCTCGAAGCCATAGGAACACCTCGGCCTGTAGGGAACTCAGAATGTTCGGTCATGTCCTGGTCTTCCCTAGACTCTGTCGAAAGGTTGCTCGTCTGCAAAAGACACCATACATGTGGGCAAAGCTCGTGCAGGGGTGAGTATAACAATACTCAGTGGAGGATCCCGAAAACCACAAAGCAATACACAAAGTAAAGGTACATTCATCTATGCGCAGTATATGTCTACGAAACATATAGAACAAACCAGATATACTCAAAATCTAGACCCATGGTCTAGAGACAAGTCACACAACCGCATGTCCCTGTAAAGGATTCTGTTCGAAGATTCTATGATGCACTCAATTCCAGGAGAACACACTCCACGAGTCTTATAGCTCTGATGACGTCCGTACGAGAAGTGTTGTTCATCGGGAACCGTCATGAGAGATAGCTACACTCATTACGGGAGACACACTCCTGAGTGGAAAGGTTACGATAGATAGAAGAACTCATTACGGGAGACACACTCCTTAGTGGGAAAGATCTCGATACACTAATGAGGATCACTTCCAGGGCCATGGAGGATACCACGACTCATCCAGAACTCACCTACTAGGTAGAGGATCAACGCCCGGTAGAGTTGGTCACGTCAATTCCTGACTCTACCTAGGGTCTGGAATGGATAGAGGATCTCGATCCGGGCCTCTCGGATGGATGCCTGACTCTATCACAGAAAGTCCTACTGAAGGGATCAAAATCCTACATGATGGAATGATGCCTGACCTTCAGGGGAACAAGAAGAAGGGCCACTAACCAAACGAAATATGTTCACGTTACGGTGAACAAAAAGGACCAATCCATTTTCCAAAAAGTACAAGGCGTGTAGAAATGCTACACACCGTGTTGTCCGACCCCGGGTACTGCCCGTGTACAATGGCCCGTGTCGTAAGGCTGGTCGTGTAGAAAAACGTAGTACATGGCATGTAGTACTGAGTACACGCCGTGTCTGGATAACTGGGGTTGGCTCCGTGTACCCTGGCCATGTGCCCGTACACGGTGACCATCCCGTGTACTCTGACCCGTGTAATCTGCACACGGGGCGACCCACGTTACTGGCCTCGCCTGGACGTGTGATAGAGTACACGGTCGTGTACTCCATCCTGTGTCTGTATATCCCCAGGATACACGCCCAGCTCCGCGTAGCCGCCTCTACCAATCTGTACACGTCGTGCCGCCTGAAGCCGTGTAGATCATCTTGTGTCTGTGTACTACCCAAAGTAAACGTCGAGCTTCGGGGAAGGTCCAACACACTATGTGACCAGGGTCACATGTCGTGTGATTCTTCTCCGACCCCGAAACCCTATTCGCCGCCGCCAGTACTACACGGCGTGTTCTTCGGAAGTACACGCCGTGTATTCTGGAAATTTCCAGAAACGACGGTCTTCACCGGCGTGCCTCTCGTGCTCTCCAATGTTGATCCAGTCATCCGATCACCACAAAACCTTCATGTTTTGGTCTCCCCGATGCCACAAAGCCACTTCCGGTGTTTTTAGACATCTGATCGGCTCCGAAAACGTGTTTTGATCTTCCTGCACGAACAACACTCTTTCCAATACGGTCTGATTTGTTGTCTGCCATCGTCACCGCACCTCCACAGGTTCGTTTCAATGTCGAATCTTCGATTTTGGATCATTGCGTCGCAGAACAGATGCGCAACAATCTGTTGTTCATCGCCCCATGAAGAACGCGAATAATGAATGAGGAATGAAGGGGGAAGAAATCCAAATAAGAAAATTGAGGAACGAACCTCCTCCATCATTCGTCACGGCGTTGATCTGCTCCCGTTAATAGGCTTAAATGGAGCAAGAGTCAACAACAAAATGAAGCATGGATCAATTCTCCAAAATCATCCCAAAGAAATCCCTCCTGCAAGAACGCAAGAATCCACGGATCAACATGTTCGTGGTTGATCCGCGTTTGTGGTTTAAACTCCAAAATGGGGAAAGGGAATTGAAATAACAAACCCCTACCTTTTGAAAGGTTCGATCATTGATGAATGCATCACACTGTCGTTGTTGTCGAGATCCTTCAATGTTGGCGCAATGATCCTTGGTTTCGATCCGTCGTTGTCTGTCACCGAGAATTTCCTCCAACGCCTCATGGATTTGGCAGAGGTTCCTCTCGAGCATTGCCAACAATCAACAATTGGTTAACCCATTAAAAAGGGAAACTTGTTGGAATTTAATTACACGGCCGTATTAATGATGTTGACAATCCATTTTGATGTCATTAAGACGCGCCATTAATTTACGAAATAGCTGTGCCGCTGCCTCGCTACAGCGGATGTTTCCTTAAAGGAAATAAAATAATCTTGTTGATTTATTTTATTTTATTTTACATAAAACATATAAAAATTAACTTTTTCCCTTGACCCACACCGGTCGAGGTTGGCCTCATTCTTAGTTAAAGTCATCGTTCTGGACGCAACGGTGTGCTCAGATTTTTAATCCGGGCATCTGTTTTGGAAACTACCATAGTCGCACACAAGTGCCTACTCACTTAACTTAAAAATGTTCAAACCACCATTCCGGGCTCACTTGACCTCATAATGATGTGCCATCTTCGTGCTTGGTCTCGAAATAATTCCATATAATATTTAAAATAATAAATGGAAAAATACAAGACATTACAGTTACAAAATTTATTTTTAATACCAATCTTCAATAAGAATTAAAATGATGACTCTACTTCAACTCATGTGTGTTGTACATTTATAATATACTTGGAATGATATTCTTTTAATTCTTAAAGTTAATGTATATTAATTGTTCAAAATATTTTTTAACATTTTTTTCATTTTTTTGTCTCAACCTTCATTAATCTCCTCCTTTCAATTGAAAAAATAATAATATCTCTATCTCCCCATGTTAACAATATTCTTCTTGTATGATAGAACATGCACTTGGGATAATATGTATTAAATGAAAAAACATCTTCTTACATCATACTTTTCATGCATTGAAACTCATTAGTTTGATGAATCATATCTCAAATGGAAACATTTAATCACCTTATTGGATTCTTCAATGTTTGGTGAAACCACTTTACTTCCTTGGTTCCCAAGATAACTCAAATGTAAATACATTTTCCTAACATGCACCATCCTCAAGATATATACTCTAGTTAATTCATTAAATATATGGTAAAATCTACATATATACCCCATTATACATTAAAATATTCATTTCAGGTCATTAAATCCACCTCTCGTGCTTTTTGATTCATTGAAAAAACATTTTTCCTTTATTTGAAACATAATAAGGGTATGAAAATTTAAGCCACGTATCCCATAAATAAACACTAATTGAGTCCAAAATTCTAATAAATATTTGATATATGGACTTTAATATATATGAATCCCTTTGGAAACTCATCATCACTATAAGATAGTTTTTGACCAATAAAAAATACATTTTTTCTTCAATATAAATAATAAATATCATGAAATTCCAAAAGGGATACATTTTAGATCAGACTTATGATTGAGATGATTTTATTTGGTTTGGATGGCTATAGAAATTAATAAAACTATAATTTTTATCATGTAGGATGATTCAATCATTTAGAGGTCCATAATATCCATAAAACATGTGTTCTATAGGTGGTAAAATTATGTTATATACATCTCATATTTGACCTCATGGGTCTTTAAAGTGATTAAGAATGAAATCAATCTTCTTTAAACACTTCTATAGGTGCTTAAACAAATATAAATAACATGTAACATCATATATATCAAAACCTATAAAGGTGAACATATGTGAATTATTAAAGTTCTTAAATTTTATAATATTGGAGGAATCTTTAATAATTGATGTATATTTTAAATGAAGTATTTGAAGTTTCGAGGTTAGTTTATTCAATCACTATCCAATTAATAAATAATTGTAACTATTTGAATTGGAATATTCAGATGTCATTTAATGGAACATACCAAGAATTATATGTGATCAAGACTAATTACAATGATCCAAAATCAGTAAACACTTATTCATTGACTACATTTGTAGACCAAAACATTAAAAAAATATAACATATAAAGAATATTTGACTATAAAAAACTATTTACTATTGGACTAGTCTTAATTAAAATTAACATAAGGATTTCAGTGTGGTAAGGATTAAAATATACAAAGTGTAATTAATATATTTTATCTATCTATGCATTATCACTAATGGTTATATTTCATCAGCGTTGAGGATTCAATGTCAACTACCATTGATTTCAAGAAAATGTGAAAATATTTGTACAAGGAATTTCATACTCAAGGGTAACCAAAACTATTCTTATCAAAAATCATACTACTTCAATGATCAAATTTTATAAATGTATAAAACACTTTTACATTCATATATATCATGTTTATATAAATGATACAAGGAATAAAATTTATAACATTAGTTTTGAGAGTGGTATAATGTGAGAACAATGAATCACATGCACTATGATGCAATTATCTAGGTATTCATCTTTCCATTATGTCCATAAAGGATAATATTTTTATACCTTTAACAATATGTGACCACATCTTACATTTTTTTGAATTCTTTTTTTATCATTTATTGTACCTTTAACTCTATTAGAATGAAGAAGTATTGTGGATAAGGATTTGTTAAAATTTCCTTCTTTTAATAAAAAAGTTCTTGAGATGACGTGGCCCTCTATTTTATGAATAAGTGAACATTTCATAAATTATGTGTTTGAAATATAATATATATAAGTATGATATTTACATATTGTTAAAATTTATGAATGAATAAGTTATGGACATTTAAACTTTTAATAAATTTCACAGGGTACTAGATATTTTTTACCCCAAATACATTTACCATTGTAAATCTCAACTTTATGTACTACTAGGTCTATAATTTTCATATTGTGTGTTTATTTTTCATGTCTAATTATTTCCTAAAATTCTAAAAGTATTTTTTTAATTTTTTTTATTTACCATATTTTACTTATCATTCCATTGTTCATATAGTTATTTATCTGGTACATGTTGGAAAATATTTATTTTTTAATTTTCTTTTATTTTCTAGGGTCTATGGTTGATATGATTATGAATTTTAATGCCAAAATTATAGAGAGTTATTTTTTTCCTTGTAAGACTTTTAAATATTTCTATATATATATTTGAATATAGGAGCTGGGACGACATGCTATTTTGAGGCCTGGTGTGCCCAGTAATTAATTTTATAAAAATATTAAATATATTTTATGTTACATGTGATAAATTTCTTAAAGAAAATGGGATAACTCTTAAATTAAATCTCAGATCAAAAATCTGATACCATGGTTGAGTTCAGAACATGATTTTTACCCTAGACGCAACCTAAAATAAGTTTGCGTGAGGTGTTCAGATATCTCAACCATTGGCGGTGCGTTCAGTCGGTTAACTAATTGATTAATTTTATTTATTTATTAATTTAACCTAATTGGACTTATATAAAATCACCTCTATGTAAAATTATCTAGGGTTAGCCACATAAACAGTAGGAGGACCAGTATATTCTTCCCCCTTCCATTGGCGAATTGACGCCCAACAATGATGAACCTCTGGATCAAAGAAGATTGAAGCATAGTGAACGGAACGAATTCTTCCAATAGTTTCTAAGCATGTTTTTCAATGATGAATGATCTAATATCCAAGTAGGACTCTTTAATTCTTGTATTTCACCTATTTTTATTAAATTTATTGAGCAAGATCATCTTTACCTTTTATTTACACTAATTGTAGCTTTTTCATGCACCCATGTATCGGATTATTTTGATTAATCAATTGTTTTTCTCAACCAGATCATCTCATTTGTATATTTTGGAAAATAACTCTTGTGAAATAATGGTTAGACCTCTCTTCTTTTTCCTTCCTCGGACAATTTTTTTTCTTAACATATTGGACCATGTGGTCCCAGAACAACATTGTTGGGTGGTACCAAGCCTGATTGGACCCCTAAAATCATGATGAATCCATATCCAAGGGATTAAATGATGAATCAGTGAAGGAATCGAATGATTATTAGGATTCGAGTGACTCAGCCTTGGTTTTATTAAACCAGGTAGGCAGTAGGAGTATCAATGGATGGTGATGTACATATGGGATTTTGCAGATGAAATCAGAATCTGATTTCCAAGAAACGATAGCTAGAAACAACAGATCAAGGTATTTTCCTTATATTTTGGTAGGCATGGATGTGATATCCAAAACAACAAAGGCTTGAGCAAGAATCATGGAAATAAATCTGGAAAATCTGAAGAAAAAAAATGTGACTAAAATCCATGTACTGTAATGAACACACTACGTGTATCACCATAGCCGCATCGGCTAGGGTTTCACCTGAAAGTTAAGGATTACATAGTGTATATCCCTTCTACATGTTGTGTACCCCATTTCTTGTATTTACGGGCAATGTGGTGGAGCACATGGGAACAACCCCATTCAGTAGTACACATCCAGGGGAACAATGTGTACTGGAGTACACGGACATGGCCAAGCACACGGGTGGTACCCCCAAGGAAATAGACACGCTACGTAGACTTTGTACATGTCATGTAACCCTGTATTGGTACCAAACCATGGACTGGTTGGGGACATTTCTTGGTGGGGGAGCAGGACCACACGTCGTTTGGGCCCCCTCAAATGTTGTGAACCCCTTTGTTTCTTTTTAGGAAACTTCCAACTCTCATATCTCTTTTTTTCGCACTTAAATTTTGGTTTGTGAGTATCATATCCTAAGTTTTGTTTCCACGTAGAATGTGATGGTGGCATTCGAAGTGAATTTTAAGATATGATGTGAAATTTTTTGGGCATTATTCTTAATTAGGTAATTCTCAATGATGGTAGTGATCATAATTCCAAGTGTAACCCATATTTGTTTGGGAGTGGGTCCTCGCTGACTATATTAGGACCCCCTATTGTATCAGGTCATGGGTTCTCTACCTTCTGATTGAACCTCCTTATCAGTTAGGTAATGGGTTCTTGATGACTATAGTGGAACCCCCTATTGTACTAGGGCATGGTTCCTTGACCTTCCGAATGGAACCCTCTATCCGATTGGGTGCAGGTCCTCAATGACTAGAGTGTAACCCCCTGTTGTACTAGGGTTTAGATCCTTTACCTTCCTACTGGACACCCCCTATCAAATAGGGAGTGGGTCCTGGATAACTAGAGTGTAACCCCTCTGTTTTACCTGGGCTTGGGTCCTTGACCTTCTGAGTGGAACCCCCAATCAGATAGGGAGTGGGTCCTCCATGACCAGATTATAACCCCCCCCCCCCACGCACCAGGTCATGGGTCATCGACCTACAGAGTGTAACCCCTCTGACAAATCATGGAACGGGTCATCTATGGATAATTTTGAGTAGAACCCCTCTAACACACAAGGATGTGGGTCCTCAACTTGGATATTGTTCCCCCTCAACTATGTGGCATTCTAGCAAGGAGTGGGCCTCCACACTGTTACTTCTGAACAAACATGAGAGATGTCGGGATCATTTATGGACTTTTGTAACTGATAATGACTCTTTTCCTGGGTTGGACTATGAGATGGAGATCCCCTTTATATTTTTTGTGGATTCTTTTACTTAACATATATATATATATATATCCATTCCTTTTTATTTAGTTACTCACTTTACATGGGCTTTAAGATGCATGGGGTATTCTACTTACTCAATATGTTGAGTACATCATGGCTGGATGAGGTTACTCTCCTACTATGGGAGTAAAATATTTGATGTTTATTCCACCTACAGACTTTGTTGAGCCCCTTGTGTTTATATGAGGTTAATTTATCTTTCTTTAGGTTTATTTTTTCCTTGTTTACTATCTTTTTATCTATTCCTATTGTGTCTCTTACAGTTCCCCCTCCATCTTTTGATATTTCCTATTGGGTATGTATATAATCACCCCTATATGGGATTTTCCCACATTTTTTGTTTATTATGTAGATGGAAGATAGGTTAGTAACAACTTCAGATGAGATTAGGGATACCTTGGTGCATTGACCATGTACAGTGTTCAGAGCTTCGTGATTTAGATTCGGGATCTCTCACCATTTTACTTTTCCAGTTTTTTTAGGCTGGGAAACCTTTTTGGTTGGGAATTTATTTTTTTTCATTTACTTTTTGTTTTCACGGTAGTACTCTTGTACAACCTATAGGTTTTTCATGCATGGTTTATATTCTAATTGTTGTATCTTTTTATTATTATTCTTTACCACTTATGCATTAATATGGTTGGGTGTACGCATACAGGTAAATTATGTAAATTCCTCACTATGTTAGATATGACTTTCGGAGCTAGTCACCATCCCCTGGCCTATGGATGCGTTCTTGGGGTAGTTGCAGCATGAGCCTCATTGGGTCGGGTCGGGACAGATTAGGATCAAAGGTGGTTCAATCCATAGGACATTTTTTGGTGTAGTAACCTTAAAAATATTTGGTTATAACTTAGGGAAGTAGTTTCAAAGTGTATAAAGTGTTTCTCTCGGGATAGGGAACACAATGTTGGTATAGGAATTTGATGTATCCATTCACCAGGACCATGACTACCTGGTTGTCCTCTTATCATGCCAAGACTTTAGTTGCATGGATCAATGGTACATGCATCATATAGGATTGAGTCTTTGACTACCCTTATTGAGTCATCTTCCCATTATATATATATATATATATTATCATCTGGTCTTGGTACATCTTAATTAAAACTTCAGGATGTTGTCATGATGATAGCTATTCAGGTTATTTATTCTGGATCATGATGATTATCTGATGAGTGATGAGGCCTCCTTTTAGGGTATATCCCATGATTTTCTTCATCCATGTGGAAAAGAAACACCTTTTGAGTAGTAGATCATCATAACAGAGATGGATGAGGATTTTCATAGTCTTAATTCACTTTTTGAGTTCTATTATTAGAGGAAGATGAGGTTCCATGGTTAGCTAAATCCCCACACAGTATAGGATTGGATAGATTAAGTGGTTTTTATTTTTAGGATCATCCGGAAACTGATGGATAAAGTTGTTGCACTGGAATTTAGCTATTTCCATGGAGAATATGGGTGATGGTGGAGTCTTGTTACCCATATACATGATGATTCAACACTCTCCTGACCTAACTTCCAGCAATCGTTTCGTGATGAGTAATAACCTTCTTGTTTGTGCTTATTTTGGATTTAGGAGCTTCTAGAGATTCATTATGGTGGTATGATGGTGGAATATTATGAGGTGAGGTTCAAAAACCTTACACGGTACTCCCTTAACATAATCTGGGATGGCTACATCTGATCTTGGAAGTTTTATCAAGGACTCCATCAAGAGATTTGTGCTAGATTGGTACCCTTGTGCATCCCCACCTATGTCTCGATGTTGGAGTGGGTATTAGTGAAATAGAGATTACTATCATAGGGATTATAAGAAACTATAGTAGGCACTAATAATTATAGGGTTGGTTTGTCTGCAGCAGATAGCAGGTGCCAGTCGACCGGATCTTAATGTTGGATACCTCCATGTGATTATATTCACGAATGTGGTCATGGGAAGTGTAGATGAACAAGGAATCCTAGAGAAGAGTGGTTCTATTATTGTGATGGGTGAGGTCACAAATTGCATGACTACCTAACCAAACATGATGAGAAGCATAGATAGATAGATGATAGGCCACCACGGTAGTGGTAGTGTCATGATATGGGATCTCCCAGGTGAGGAAAGGGTGGTGCCCGGAGAGGCATAGCTGGAAGAGGATCGGGTGGATCTCTAGTAGGAGGATATATGGATAGTGGATGATTCTATGATGCCCTTACACCACCACCACCAAGCATCCCACGTTAGGCTTAGGAATATGGTCTTTGGGGCCACAGATAGTTGTAGGCTATGGACGCTTATGACCCAACGACACAAGATATGATTAGAGGTATGATATGTGTTTATTATACTCTTTCCTTGGTAACAATAGACAAGATTTTGAGTCATTCCTTCATCTATATACTCTTGGTGCGAGATCTAGAGCTCCCATTTGAGTCTTTTTCCTAGAAGATTCATCCAGAGGTTCCTATATGGAATGCTTCATCAATATCTTTTATCTTATGATAGTGAAAGCTACCTTTTGGTAGATAGAGGTTCATGTGGGACCTTTTTTCATCATTATAGAACCCTATGACATCATATTGGGTATGTATTGGTTTTCCATGGTCTGATCCTAGATTTACTATCATTATAGATGATTTAGATGTATTCACATTAATGGGATGAGAATCAGCTTTAGAGGTGAGAGAAATATCTTGGTGGGATGATTGGGTGATATGATTATGAGGATGCAGCTCATCACCAATTAGTTAGAGATTATGTCCCTTGGTGCAGAATTCTCTTTAGGTATTTTTATTCATTTTTTCATGGAGGATTATATATAATTATTTCTTGAGTAAATTATAGTATTGCCTCTGTGGTGGGAGATATATTTTTGTATTAAATTTCATCCTAGGAAAACGTTAATATATTTTTAGGAATATCATATATCCCTTACTGAGATCTAGGAGCTACGGTTTTAGTCAGATGACCTTTGAGATAAGGGTTTCATTAGACCTAGTGTGTCACTCTGGTCATCACCAGTGTTGTTTGTGAAAAAGGTATCCACGATCTTGCAGTTTTGTGTGGATTAACATTGCTTGAACCAGGACAGAATAAAGAACAAGTACACTTTATCAAGGATTCAAAACCGATTTGACTAGTTTTTAGGTGAAATATGGTTCTCTAAGATCTATATCAAGTAAAACTACCACCATCTGAGGGTTTTCAAGGTAGATATTCTGAATCTTTCATTCATATGTCTCTATGGATACTATGAGTTCCTAGTGATTCCCTTTGGTGGGACAAATTATTCTATCATGTATATGTATTTAATGAACCAGGTTTTACAGCCATAATTTAACTAATTTTTGGTTGTCTTCATCAATGAAATGCTCATCTACATTGTGTCAAACTATGAGCTTACAAAGAACTTGAGGATGGTCCTAGATTTTCTTCCAAATAACCAACATTATGGTAAACTCTAAAAGTTCCAAGTTTGGATTCACAATGTTCACTTCTTGGGGAATATCATTTCTAATCATGATTTAGCTATAGACCCTACAAATATTGATGTAGTGCTTTCTTAGGATCCACACAAAAGTGTGTCATGGGTGTTTAGTTTTCATGGATTGGTGGGGTAATTCAGGAGGTTTTTGGTAGACTTCTATAGGATTGTATCCCCTTTGACTTCCCTGACATGGAAAGGGTAGCCTTTTACCTAGGCTAAGTAGTGCTAGAGGGCCTTCTAGGAGTTGAGTCAGAGACTGATGAGTGATCCTGTTTTGAGACTACCAGAGGAGGGTGTGGAGTATATAGTGTATTATGATGCCTCATGAGCTAGTATCAGTTATGTGTTGATGCAACAGCAAGAAATTATCACATATGGGTTGAGGCAGTTGAGATCCCATAAACATAACTACATGACTCACAACCTAGAACTGGAAGTGATATTCTTCACCCTGAGGATGTGTAGGAATTATATTCTAGGGGTGCTCTTCATAGTTTACTCATACCATCATATTCTCAGGTGTGTCTTAATGTAGAGAGACATGAACCTAAGAAAGTGGTAATGGTTGGATTTCCTCAAGGACTATGACATCAAGATATTCTATAATGTAGGAAAGGTAAATGTGGTAGTAGATTCCCTTACTAAGAATTATCATGCACTCTTACTGTGAGAGGATTCTGAGTAGTTGGATTCCTTACAGCTAACCCTGGTTGAGCATGATGGTGTAATTTTTCTTAATTTTATGGTGTTGAATCCTCTTCTTCTACACAATGTGAGTGATTCCCAATTGAGAGAAATTTATTGTGAGGTCTGGTGTGCCCATATATACTTAGGATATTCACCATAGTTATATTCTAAAGTAAGGAATCATGTGATCCTTTTCTGGGGCCAGACGGTGGTCCCAGTCATGATGTGGTAGGAGGTGATGCGAGAGTTCCACACTTACCCTTTATCTATACATCCTAGTGTGGTTAAGATGTATAGATACCTCTAAAGGCTATTTTTGAGCACCATAATGAGATGGGTTGTGGCTAAGTTCATCTTATGGTGTCTCACTTATCAGTAGGTGAAGGATGAGTACCAATTCTCGGTAGGTTTGTGGTAGCCCCTTGATATCCCATAGTAGAAATGGGATAGAATATCCATGTACTTTGTGATATGGATTCCACAGACAATGAAGTGACATGAATCCATTTGGATGATGGATGACCCACTCATGAAATCGACACACATCCTTAGTATCAGGGAGCAGAGTTTGGTGGAGAGTTTCTATCAGATGTATATCTGAAGATTACTAGCCTTTATGAGGTACCTTTGACTATTGTCTCCAAATATGATGCGTGATTTACATCATGGTTTAGTAGAGGCCTATAGTAACCATTCGTTACCCATATTAGCATGATTAAAACCTTTAACCGCATGAAAAATGGGTCGATCGAGCACATTATCCAGGTGTTTGAGAATATGGTGAGAGCTGGCATGTTAGACTTTGTCTAAAGATGGGAGGATCACTTTTCATACAATAATAGATACCACTATACTATCGGTATGAAACCTTTTTAGTTCCTATACAGGAGACCCTATAGGTCACCCTTGTACTGAATAAAGATTGGTGAGACATCTCTTTTGGGTCCAGAGATGGTGCAGGTGACAACGGAGAAAGTCGAAGTCATCCATGAGCATATTAGGATGGACCAAAGAAAATAGAAATCTTATACATATCACTATCATAGTCCCTTTAAGTTTAACTAGGGAGACCATGTTTTCTAGAGAGTCTCCCCATGATGAGGTTTGTGGATATTTGGTTGGGGAGGAAAGTTATCCCTGAGATTCATCAGTTCGTTCAAGATCTTGCAGACAGTTAGTGAGGTTTATTACCACCTCACCCTACCCCCATAATTAGAGAGTGTGCATGAAGTATTCCACGTGTCACGGATCAGGAGATATATGCATGAATCCATGCATGTTATTGATTGGGTAAATGTGGACATGGAGGATGGACCCACTTTTTCAGATCACCTAGTGAGGATCGAGGATTGATAGGAGAGGACCCTACATGGATGTACCAACCCCTTCGTTCATGTGTTCTATAAGTATGGAAATGTGTTTGAGAGCTCTTGGGAGAGGTAGAACGATATGAAGGCTCTGTATCCCATGATATTTGTGTGGTTTGGTTTTTTAGGATAAAACTTTTGAAGGAGGGAATGTTATAGAGACCTCATTTTTTCCTTATAAGAGTTTCAAATATTTCTATATATATTTTTGGAGCCAGACGCTGAGATGGAATACGATTATGAGGCCTAGTGTTCCAAGGAATTAATTTTATAAAAATATTAAATATATTTTATTTTACGCGTGTATAGTTTATTAAAGAAAATGGGATAACTCTTAAATAGAATCTTGGATTAGAAATATAAGAGAAAGATTGACTCCAGAACATGATTTTTACCCTAGGTGCAACCTAAAATAGGTCAGCACAGGGTGTTTAGATATCTCAATCATTAGTGGTGCATTTGGTTGTTTAATTAATTAATTAGACTTCTATAAAATAACCACTATGGAAAATCCTCTAGATTTAGCCACATAAACTATAATGCCCCAGAACCAAATTCCACCCAATTATGCTTTGGGCCCGGTTGGCCACATGGATTCAAGAGAATCTTCCCAAATTCAAGAGGATACGACTAAAAGTGAGGGCCTAGGTGAGTTTGTGGGAAGACTATAACCTTATTACTAGAGTATCACAGCTGAAGTCAAACATACAATAAATAACAGAAGTAAAATAAACAGCAGTCAATTGAAAGTAAGACCAGACAATAATACATAATAAAAAATAGAAGTGTCACTTGTACAAAATGATGTAGATGATACAAGTATCTAGAAAGCAGTTATAATAGTACGTGGAAATATAGTATAGTACAAGTATCTCAAAAATACAAAAATATCAAGAAGTGTTCGTAGTAGTTCAAGCCTTAGCTTGGTCCTATGCTCCCCTGATTCAAAGCCACAATCCACAACATATACCAGGGTTCTTGGCCCTATCATCACCTACAACCATGTAATCTATTTGGGTCCCTGAGGAGGCCCAAATAGGGTGTGAGATAAATGTCCCAGTTCGCAACCACCCATGCCTATACAGTTATAACAGCAATATACAAAGTGATAGAAAGTGTAAAGAAAATAGTAAACTAAATGTTTATGCCCATGGAATAAGTCTGTTGTCATAAGTAATATTGAACAAACCCTCAAGGCTACCTTCAAAAGAGTTTTCTCCTAATAAGGCAGCTATAACAAAGTAAACAAGTGGCACATCCACGGCATACATCCATCAATACCAAGAAAGCCACATCCATGTTGTATAAAGAATTCAAGAGTCCCATGGTCGCACCATATAGTGAAAAGTAGAATCACATGGCCCCACCGTATAGTGAAAATTAAAATCCCACAGCCATGTCGTATAGTGAAAAGTATATCCCAAGGTTAGGATCCAAGGTTTCACGTACTAGGAAATCCATGTAATGATTCTAGACCATTAAGGGATGAATCCAAGGAGATCTTATAAAGCATCCACATTGAGTCCCATGGGCCTCCCAGTGGAAACTCAGTCTAGGAACGGGTTGGAGTCCAAGGAGCATGTGTACTGACATGTCCTACGTGAGTCCAAGCAAGCCGAATCCATGAGGTATCAAGGCCTAAGGCATCCCATGGAATAAAGACCTAATGGGAAGAATTAACCTAAGGCATCCACTGCTGCGTTCCAGACCCATGGAGATCAGTCCATGGAATCAATAAAACCATTCATTCAAAGAATTAAATTTAAACAATTTAAACTCATGTGAGTATACCCACTCACATAATCTAGCACAATCCATGAGTATACCCACTCATGTAGTCTATTTATTAATTACAAGGAAAAATTCCTACCCTCCCATATAAACCATATAACATGCCATTAAACATTTCATATAGGTATACCAAACCATATCATCAATTTAATTTAATCCAAACTATCATAATAGGCATAGAATCACAAGATATTTAACAACAAGGGGCCATAATTCTACTAAGCATATATTCAAACCTTTAAGGCATCTAAGGGATTCCTCTAACTAGACAAGCACAATCACACACCCCTTAGGTGGTTTAAATAGGCAAAAACATTTCAATTCCTTAAGGCATACTCCTTGGGTGACCTTGAATTGAGAAACGAGTTCCAATTCACCTAAACAGAACCTATGGGAATCCTCACTAGGTCTTACTCTAGCTACTAAAAGCAACTCACTCAAAAACAAGGCCTCGCTGGAAAGTCCAACGGGAAGCAAAATGGCCCAATGCCTAAAAATTACCGGAAAAGAAGAAATAAATTATAGAATACCTACCTCACCTCGGTAGTAGAGATCTCATCTAGTATCAAGTCCTGAATCATCCTGTTTTAGAATAAATCTGAATAACGGATGAATAATAAGAAATTAGGGCATATGAGACTAAATCCAAATAGTGTAGTCATTGTTCTGAAGAATTAAGAAAGACTAAAAAATAATTTATTACTTATAGATGGGGTTACAATGAGACAAACCATGCTCTAATAAAAATCCGGATGGATTCTAGATATTAGAAACCATTTTAGAGGTGTTTAGGATCTCAAAAACAAGAGAGTAGTGTTTTTTCCATAAAAAATAAGAGGCATAGCATCTATTTTTAATGACACAATGGGAAATTACACTTCATGTACTCCAGTATATGATGTGTACTTCCTGGTTTTCATTTTTTGAAGAAAACCCCATACACATTTTGAACTACCTCTACACATTGTGAATAGAAAGTACATGATGTGTACTTCAAGTAGATGACGTTTAGCTAGCCTGTATCCTCTTTTTCCCCCTTTTTTCTCAAAAACTACCCAATCGAACCATGTACTAGATTAGGGTCTAAGAAAAAAAAGGAAGTAAACACATTTAACCCAAAAATAAAAGATCTATACCTTAATAAAACTCATGATCTTACAATCTTCCCCCTTATAGAAATTTTTCTCTAAATTTCTCTCTAATGGGTGGTCAAGGTTCATCTTAGAACAACTCTGGCCACTGAGCACGTACGTCTGCCTCCCTCTCCCAATTCTAATCTTGAAAATAGTCTTGATACCATAGAACCCATATTAGAGGAACTAACCAACCTCGTAGAACCTTTATTCTCCTATCAACAATATGAATCAGATTCTCCTAAAAGGATGTATCAAACTAAAGCTCAAACATCTTAGGATGAAAAATTTGAGACAGATCAGAGTGATAGTGGCACATCTGAGATATGTGGAAGATGTAGTGCATGGATCGATACCACTGAGGTAAATGAAACCGATAGGAGACCGACCTGACTCACTCTATAATCTCAAACATCCTGACATATCACGGTGAAAGATTACCCTATCTCATGATCCGCATATACCCCAACCTCGTGGAAACATGAAAGAAAACATGATCCCTAACCTCGAACTCTAGAGGTCATATGCGGTGATCGAAATAAGATTTATGATGAGACTGTGTAGTAGCCATCCACTTCTATTTTAACTGGACCAACTTAGAACATTCATACATAAAACATGGTCCCAAAAAAGTTGCTTCACCTTCCTCTAACCATAACATGGGAGAATGGCATGTCTTATCATATAAATCCTCATAAGTTTCTATCTGTATCATTGCCTGATAACTATTATTGTAGGTGAATTTAACTAGGGGAATGTGCCTATCCCAAAAGATCCAAAATCCAGAAATCAGGCCTGCAACATTTACTCTTGAACCTGTATCGTATGCTCTGAATAGCCATCATTTTGAGGGAGGTATGTTGTGATTAGAAGACCCTATATATCCAGGACCCTATAAAACTCTACCATAAATGAGATGTAAATTGGGTGTACCTATCCGAAATTATAGTGTGTGGTTCACCATGTAGTCGTACTATCTCTTGGATATACAACCTTCTGAGATCATCAACATCGAAGGTCTCCTTGATCGGCAATAATTGAGTGACCTTCACAATCTTGTCAACAAAAACCTACACAGTATCATTACCTTGAGGTGACCTCGGTAAACCAGTCAGAAAATCCATCATGAAATCATCCCATTTTCCACTCCAGAATAGATAACTGTTGTAAAGGATCAGTTGGTCATTGATGTTCTGTTTTCACCTACAAATAGTTGGAACACCTCGTAACAAAACCAGCCACTTCACGCTTCATTCCTAGCCACCAGTACTGACATCAAAAGTCATGGAACATCATGGTGACCCCAAGATGCACTTCCCAATATGAAGCATGAAACTCCTACATCATCTCCTTTCATATATCCACTACAACCCAAACACATCCACTAATACATGGCATCTCATCATTTCCTACCATACAACCAGGAGGAGGGTCATCACCTTCCACACACTCCCATAGAACTAGGACTTCTGAATATGATATCTGCCTCATCCTAAATTTGTCCAGTATAGTAGAGGTCATAGCTAAGGATGATAAATAATCCTACCCTTTTCTGTCGTGCACCTCCAGATGCATCTCAAAGAACAACTCTATGAGCTTCCACTCACTATTATCTTGTTGCACCACATGTATCTTAGTCCTCATTCTTAGTGCATTAGCCACTGCATTTCCCTTATCAGGAATGTAGGCAAGCTCAAAATCAAAGGAATGTAGGTACTCCACCCATATATTTTGCCTTAAATTTAGATCACGCTATGTAAAGATATACTAGAGGATTTTATGGTCCATGTACACCACAAAATGTTGTCCCAATAAATAGTGTCTCCAATAGTGTAACGCATGAATAATTGTAGCTAAATCCAAATCATTCATAGGGTAATTCTTCTCATGAGGCCTTAGCTATTGTGACCCAAACACCTTGGCTCCATCTCCCAGCTTCTGTACTACCCCAAGCCCAATAACTAAAGTGTCACAGTAAACTGTGTAACTCTTGCCCTTCTCTGGAAGTATCAGGACTAGTGTCGATATCAACCTCTCATTCGTATTCTGAAAGGTTGTCTCACAATAATCTAACCAAACAAACTTCACACCCTTATTAATCAAGCTCGCCAATGGTGATTATAAGTGTGAGAGGCCCTGTATAAAATTCATGTAGTAACCTTATAGCCCCAAGAAACTCTATATGTCAAAAACATTCTTGGGATGTTCCTAGGAAAATACAACTCTCTCCTTTTACGAGTCCACTGAAACTCCTATCTCCAAGATAATGCGACCCAAGAAGTGAATATGATCTATCTATAAGTGGTAATTTACAATCATATAATATAAATTATGCTCTCTCAATGAATTAAAAACGATCTCAAGGTGGTTGGCATGGTCATTTCGATTTTGATAATACACCAAGATATCATCCAAAAAACCAACACAAAATAATCCAAGTAAGGATACAACACTCGGTTCATCAGCACCATGAAAATGTTGGCACATTTGTGATACATAACGGCATAACTAGATACTCATATAACCCATACCTTCTATGAAAGTATATACGAGGTATTTCTATAGGTCAAACACGCAACTGGTGATATCCTGACCTTAAGTCTATCTTTGAGAACACTCAAGCTCCTCTAAGCTGATCAAACAGATCATCTATCCATGGAAAAGGATATCATTTTTTAACCATCAGTTGGTTTAGTTTACAATAATCCACACATAGCCTAAGATTTATTTCAACCCTTTTCACAAAAAGGACTAGTGAACCCCAGAGAGAAGTATTGGGTCTGATAAACCCCTTCGCCTCCAAATCCTTTAGCTGCCTCTTTATCACCTACAACTTCATCATAGCCATCCTATAATGAGGAATGGATACCAATGCAGCTCCTAGAACTACCTTGATGGAGAACTCCACCTCTCTCTCAGGAGGTAAACTAGAAAAATCATCAGGAAAGAAATCCATGAAATGATCAACCACTAGAGGGAAGTCATCCTGAATCACTCCCTGATCATCAATAAATAAACTAGAAATCAAGTTTTTCTTCCCACCCATCCCACGATGCTCAGGTCCATATCGGCTCACGTGGATATCCCATTCACCCTTGTGAAAAAACACTACACCCTCTGGTGATGTAAAAGTAACCCTTCGATGATAGTAGTCAATGTACACCTGATACATTTCCAGCTAGTCCATCTCGAGAATGATTTCAAACCATGTCATCTCGAGGACATAAAGATCCTAGATTAAGTGATATCCTTTAACCTCAAGGGGACACCCCATACACTGGTGTACATCACCAATTATGACTCCCAATAGTGTGTCTAGCATCAAAACACCCTCAGAAAGAAAAACCATGATCCCAAGGCTTTTAACCCCCTATGTAGATATAAAACTGTGTGATTCACCTATATCAAAAATAGAAGATGTAATAGTAGAAGCTAATAAGATCGTACCTCTCACCATAGATGGTCCAAGATCCTATCATGTTGGGTATATTGCACTGCATAAGTCTGGCATGTACCGCGGCCCTGTGACCCTACCTGGATACAATAAGCTGATCCACCCAGCTGTCTCTAAGAACCCGATGTCTGGCTACCACGGCCATCACCACCACTACCCTTCCCTAACTAGTCTGCACTAATCCATCTCCCAACCTGATGTGGGTCTAAAGAACCTTCTCCTGAACCTGACGTCAGAGCTGACCCCCAACCACTCACAGTTGGAGGGAAGGTCCTGCAAAACCGCTGCATGTACCCTATCCTGCCACAATCTTGGCACTCAACAGGGTCATTGTCACACTAATTATTCATGTGGCCTCGTCTACCAAAATAATGGAAATAAACCAAGTTTCATGTACTCATATCCTGACTAGCACTAACCTCATGGGAATCCTTGAAATGATGCTTCCAACCAAAAGATGTAGATCCACTAGGGTGAGAAACAATTGTCCCCTATTCTGTACCCCTAGATTCCCTCAGGTTCCTCTCTATGATCAGAACTTGATTCAAAATCTCAATGATATAAGCCAATGTGAACTTGTTGACCAGAGATTTTATAGAATGTCTGAGACCTTCTTTGAAGCATCTCTCTCTCGATAACTCATCAGTAACATATATCGACAAAAACACTACAGCTATCCAAAGTATGCCGATTATTCCATAAATATCATCACACCCTACTGCAGACGAATAAACTCACTAGCCCCCTATTATCACATATTTGTGGGGTAAAATTAATCGAATAAGTAGTTTTGGAATTCATCCCAACCCATATTCTGCATCCTGATTCAAAATGTCGCACCAACGCTTTTTCGCTTCACATAGCATATAAGTCACGAGCTTGACCCTCAACTCTGAAGGCATCTCTAGATGCTCAAAAATATCTAGCTTGGTCTCTATCTATAGCTCTATAGCCTATGGTCATCCATTCCCCAAAAATGTGGGAGGATGTTGCTGCTAGAACACTCGTTCCAGCTCATCCATAGTCAAGGCTAGTTACGGTGCTCCATGTAACGTTTTTATATAAGAATGGAATCCCTCACGAAACTGTTCCTCAACACCTATGTCTGAAAAAACATATGGTTCTACAGCTGGCACTAAAGGATGATCAATTGGTAGCTTATCACCCATCGTCTCTAAAGTATGTTCATCGATTCCCTCACGGTGTACCACTGGAGGTCATTGTGGTGGAATGTCTCTACAATTCCAAATGCACGCATCAGCAAATAAAAACATTAGATCACATAGCTCAAATTACATGATAGATCGAAACCCTTTTAGAAACCAAGTCAAACCCATAGAATTCTTTTAAATCCAAGACTATATAAAGAACATCCATTGAACAATTAGAAATTATGCCTCTTTCCCACTCAAAATTTGGGTATAGGTCAATTCTCTATCCATCCATTCCATTTTCCATTATATTTTCATTTAACATTCACTTTTTCAAATGATTTAACTGATGATCCATTAAATTATGATCCTTGAGGTCCCAAAACACCTCATGAACGAAAGGTTGATTCCCAAATAATCCATACATTTCAAATTCATTTTAGCACTTTAATTATATTTTTTCATAATTTTCCAATACATAAGGTCACATAGTCCTTATGGATTGAAGGATGACATCACTCCTTTATCCATTCCACCAAAACATACACAACAGTAGGCACAACTATCATATCAACTGTCACAACATCTTGCAATATCTAATGCATCATATATGGAATGGAATAACGCATGGCATGTGATTCTAACAAGTGTCTATATGTTACATGAGATGGAATAATATCATCTCATTGGGTTGCAAAAGAAATAGAACCCACAACTACATCAATAGTAATATCATAAATCAAGTGTGTCACCCAATGGTGAAATCATAGCAACTATAATCATCAAAATCCATAAAATCACAATTCCATTTGAGACAATTTTTATTTTCCCTATATGTGGGGTAGCTACTCTCAGGAATAGTTTATTAACAAAATCTATTTCCTTCCTATCCATTTCTATTGTTTCCAAACAGTAGGGAAAACTAGAAAAAAAACTCCTCTGATACCACTTTGTAACATCCAGGACCTAGATTCCACCCAACGGTGCCCCGATCAAGGTTGGTCGCAACCACATCTCCCTAAATGCTAGATGCTTCTGACTAGTAAAGAGGGAAATGGGAGTCAGTGGGGAGACTATGCCCTCATTACCAGAGTATCACAGTGTAATTCAAATATATAATAAATAGTGGAAGCGAAATAAATAACAGCCAACTAAAAGTAAGACAAGATAGGAATAACTAAAAATAACCACCAGTTTCACTTATACAAAATGATGTATATGATACAAGTATCTAGAAATAATCAAGAACAATACATGGAAATACAATACAGTATAAGTATCCCAAAAAGAAAAAAATACAAAGAAATTTATCTAGCATTTCAAGCCTTAGCTTGGTCCTATTATCCCCTACTCTAAATCCAAAATCAAAAACCTATACTAGGGTTCTTGCCCCTATCATCACCTACAACCATGTAATCTTTTTGGGTCCTTGAGGAGTCCCAAACAGGGTGTGATATAAACATCCCAGTAGGCAACCACCCATGTATATACAGTTCTAATAGCAATATTAAAAGTTCTATAAGGTGTAAAGAAAACATTAAAGTAAGTGTGTATTCACATACCATAAGTCTACTATCATAAGTAATACTGAATATCCCCTCAAGCCTACCTACAAAATAGTTATCTCCAAACAAGGTAGCTATAACAAAGTAAACAAGTCACACTGCCACATCGTACATCCATCAATACCAAGCAAACCCCAACCGCTCTATATAAAGAATCCAAGAGCCCCACAGACACACCGTATAATTCAGAATAGAATCTAACTGCCACACCATATAGTGAAAATTAGAATCCCACGACCATGTTGTATAGTGATAATTAGACCCCAAGGGCTAGATCAAAGGTGTCACGTACTAGGGAATCCATGTAATGATTCTATATCACGAAGGGCTGAATCCAAGGAGCTTGTCCAAGACATCCACATTGAGTCCCATGGGCGTCCCAATGGAAAATCAATCCAGGAACTATTTAGAGTCCTAGGATAATGTGTACCGACATGTCCTATGTGATTCCAAGCAAGCCAGATCTATGGGGTATGAAGGCCTGAGGCATTCCACAAAAGCAAGACCCAAGGGGCAGAGTCAACCCAAGGCATCCACTACTGTATTCCATACCCACGGAGATCAATCTATGGAATCAATCAAACCATTCATTCAAATCATTCAATTTAAACAATTTAAACCCATGTGAGTATACTCATTCACATAATCCAACACAATCCATGAATATACCCACTCATCCAATCCATTTATCAATTATAAGAATATGGACATACCCTCCCATATAAACTATATAACATGCCATTAAACATTTCATATACGTATACCCACCCATATAATCCATTTCATTTAATACAAACTATCAAAATAGGCATGGTATCACAAGATATTTAACAAAAAGGAGGTTGTGCATCGCCTAAATAGATATTCAAGCCCTTTAAGGCATCTAAGGGCTTCCTCTACTAGGAAAGCACAAACACAGACCCCTTGGGTGGTTTAAACATGAAAAAACATGTTAATTCCTTAAGTCGCACCCCTTGGGTGACCTTGAATCGAGAAACGGGTGCCAACACACCTAAACTGAACCTATGGGCATCCTAACTAGGTTCGACTACAACTACTAAAAGCAACTTGCTAAAAAACAAGGCCTCACTAGAAAGTCTGATGGGCAGTGAAAAGTTCGAACACCTAAAAAGCACAGAAAAAGTTAAAAGAAAATATATACCACCAACATAACCTCGATAGTAGAGAGATCATCTAGTATCAAGTCCTGATTCATCTTGGTTTAGGATAAATCTGAAGAACATATGAAGAACGAGAAATTAGGGCATATAAGCCTAAATCCAATTATCGTAGTTGTTGTTTTGAAAAATCAAGAATGACTAAAAACAAATCTATTACAAACCTATGTGGTTTCAATGAGACAAAAAATTCTCAAATCGGATTTTGGATGGATTCAAGATATGAAAAATAACATTTTTGAGGGGTTTAGGCACTCAAAAATGAGAGAGAAGTGTTCTTTTAGTAAAAAAAAAGAGGCAACTACCTCTATTTTTTAAAACCTAGTGGAAAAGTACCCAATGTGTACCTCTAGTACATGACGTGTAATTCTATATTTTCTTTTTCTGAATAAAAATTCATACATGTCATAAATTTCCGCTACCCATTTTGAACTATAAGTACATGATGTGTAGCTGGCTTGTAGCCTCTTTCCCCCCATTTTTCTCAAAAACAACCCAACCGACCAACGTACTGGCTTAGGGTCTAAGACAAAAAGGAATTAAACACATTTAAACCGAAAATAAATTATTCATACTTTAAGAGAACTTGTGATCTTACATAAACCCTAGGAGGATCGAGATCTTCTTCCTCCTACTTCCATTGGAAAATCGAAATCCAATGATGAAAAACCTCTGGATTGAAGCAGGTTGAAGTACAGTGAATGAAAAAACTTCTTCCAATCATTGGGGAGTTGTTATTTAATGATGAAATAACCAATATCCATGTATGAATCATTAATTCATGTATTTTTTCTATTTTTATTACCTTTGATCTACACCAATTATACCCTTTGCATGTGTCTGTGTGGCGAATTATTTTTATTAATCAATTGTTTTCTCACCTGGATCATCCCATCTATATATTTTTTATAGTAACTCTTTTCCAATGACGTTTAAACCTCTATTTTTGTTCCTTCATCCCACAATTTCTTTTTATTATTCACTGATTGGACCCCATGGTCCTGGTTTGACATTTTCCGGTGGTACCAAGCCTAGTCAGACCCCCAAAATCATGAAGAATCCATGTGTGAGGGATGGAATGATGAATCAGGGGTGTATTTGTTGAGTTAATAAGGTTTTCCTTATGAATTTTTCATTCCTTCTTGTTTTTAAAATCACAAACACCTTATACTTAAGCAAATCTATATTTTACCTCTATAAGGAAAATTCCCTTCTCAATGTAATTTACTCCTACTATGTTTTCATTGATCATATCAATATTTTCATAAGTATAGAAATCATATTCATATCTAAAACCTCGGAATCGTATAATACTTAGATATGAATCATTTTGTTTAAGGATCCGAATTTTGGATATGAACTCTAATGAAGTTCCATTCCAAATTCTGGATATGAACTCTCATGATGTTCCACTCTGAATTTTGGATACTAAATCTTCGGAAGTTCCACTCCGAATTCTGGATATGAACTCTCATGAAGTTCCAATCCAAATTCTGGATATAAAATCTCATGAAGTTCCACTCCGAATTATGGATACGAACTCTCATGTAGTTCGACTCTGAATTCTAATTACAAACTTATCTAAGTTCAGACTCCGAGTTCTCTAAATTCAGACTCCAAACTCTTATGAGTTATGACTCCAAATTCTCATGAACTCTGACTCAGAACGCTGTATGTTTGGGTTCCGAATTCATATGAATCCAGACTCTGAATGTCCTTGATATTCAGACTCCATATTTCTACAGAATTCTGGTTCCGAATTCCTACAAAACAGAATCTGAATATCTCTTTATTATAGACTCTGAATTCCATTTTGGTTAGACTCCTATTTTTTATTTTCCTACATTCCAAACTTCAGTTTTACTTGCTTACACTTGTTTAATTACAAAACGATGTCGTGCTTTTAGTTATTAACATAACGTTGGTTGAGTGACACATGTATAGGTCCCTCCTAAATTCAAGGAGAAATATGACTATTGGAGGAGGGAGCTGACCGTTGGATCTTTTCCAATAAATAGGAGCTCATTTGAAAAGAAGCAAGAAATTTGACATATGTGCTTACATGCTATTGAAGTGATTTCTAGAGAGAGAGGCTCTAATCAAATCTCAAAGCTTTGTGCAGAAAGTTTGAACAGCTTGTTCAAACTTTTCCTTATGCAGACTTGCTTTGTGTGACTCTGATTGTTGCTGATTACAATCGAAGGCTTCTGGGGATAGAAATACAGAGGTTCCAACACCTTGAAGTTGAGGGCTTCCTTTCTGAGGAAGATAGAGGTGCCGACTACCTGATAGTTGAGGGATTGCGGGGATAGCAAGACCGACTTCTATCTTCATATAGAGGGCTTACCCTAGTGTGGGTATGACAGACTTTCTTGAAAGTATAAATCAAGGTACCTCTTATCCAGGGTTGTTGGATACCCTTCTCTTTGGGTTAATAGAGTTATTGTTTGTTACTTGTAGTTTTTACTACTTTGTTTTTCCTCTGCATTTTGTATTGTTAAGGAAAGTATAACTTTCTTATACTTCCTTACTTGTACTTTGATTTAGTTATATTTTATATGCTTTAAGGTAGAATCTTAGTTGGTGTAAGCTTTTATTAAGTTTCACTTATGGAACCACTTTTCCGGAATCAAGAAAGTCTTTAGAACTTATAGGAGTTGTGAATTTTTGTTATACAAAAATTTTCTAAGGGAATTTTTAAAGGATACAATTCACCCCTCTATTGTATTTGTATATCATTCTACTTATTCGATCCTACGTCTGGTATTATAGAGTATATCATAATCAGTGTCATACCATCCTAACATGATTTGGATGACTAGTGGCATTCAATTGACTCTACGATGGTTTTATTGAACCAGTGAGGTAGTGGGAGAATCAATAGGTGGTGACATACGTATAGGATCATGAAAATGAAATCATAATCCAGTTTCTAGAAAATGATGGCTAGAAACAACAAATTTAGGACTTCCCCTTTGATTTTGGTAGGATTGGAGGTGAGATCTGAAGCATCAGAGTCTGGATCTATAATCATGGAAATAGAACTGGGAAATATACTAAAAACACATCTACAAACAGTGTACCATGATGAATACACAACGTGTGGGGACTTAAACATGGTGGGTATGGTTTTTCCAGAAATTTAAGGATGGAATGACATGTATACCTATAACATGTCATTTACCCCTTTACTCAAGTGGACGAGTCATGTTGCAGAGCACACAGACAGGACCCCGTGTGGGACTACATGGCCAGAGGCACGCCATGTACTAGAGTACACAGACACGATCAAGAACACGGGTAGTACCCTAAGTGAATGGGCATGCCATGTAGCCCTACATGGGTAGTGACCCATGAACTAGTTGGAAACATGGATAGGCGGGGGATTAGGTACACACATTGTGCAGTTCCCCTCACACACCATGTACCCCATGGTTTCTTTTGAGAAAACTTCCAACTCTCATATCTCCTTCATTTAGACTTGTATATTGGCTCACGGTTATCCTAACCTGAGTGTTTTTTAGCATAAAACATTATGGTGGACTCTAAAATGGATTTAGATATATGATTTTAGATATTCCATGCATGAAAATTAATTAGGTTATGCTTGATGATGGTAGTGATTGGACTTCTGGTTGGAACCCCCTATCAGTTAGGGAGTGGGTCCTCAATGACTAGAGTGGAACCGATGTTGTATCAGGGTTTGGAACCTTAACCTTTTTAGTGTAACCCCCATATAGGTTAGTATTGAAGTCCTTATTGACTAGAGTGGACCCCCCCCCCCCCATATTGTACCAAGGAGTAGGTCCTCGACCTTCCAAGTGCAACCCCTTATCAGATAGGGTGTGGGTACTCTATGACTAGAGTGGAACCCCATTGTTGTACCAGGATACGGGTCCTTGGCCTTCTAAGTGGAACCCCCTATTAGATAGGGTGTGGGTCCTTAATGACTAGAGTGTAACCCCCTTGTTGTACTAGAGTGTGGGTCCTTGAACTTTCATGTGGAACCCCTATCTAATAAGGAATGGGTTCTCAATGACTAGAGTGGAACCCCCTATTACACAGGGGCATGGTTCCTTGACCTATAGAGTGGAACCCCCATAACGCATTAGGTCGCAGTACCTAAATGAATAATTTTTAGTGGAACCCCCTAAAACACTAGGAGAAGGTCCTATACATTGAGATTGCCCCCCCCCCCTAGACTGTGTGGTATAGTAACAAGGAGTGGTCCTCCACACGGTTACTTATGGATAGATGTGTGAGATGTTGGGCATCATTGATGGACTTCTGTAATTGATGGATACTCCTTGACTGGGCTAGACTGTGAGATGGATATCTCCTTTATCTCTTGTTTGAGATTCTTTTATTGAGAATATATATATATATATATATATATATATCCATTCCTTTGGATTTTATTACTCTCTTTACATGGGTTTCAGAGATGTGTGGGGTAGTCCACCTACTCACTGTGTTGAGAACCTCATGATTGGATGAGGTTACTCTCCTACTATGGGTAGCAAAGACTTGACGTGAAGTCCACATACACACCATGTTGATCCCCCAATGTTTTTTTGAGGTTACTTTCTCTTACTTTGGGTTGAGTAGTTCCTTGTTTTCCATCTTTCTATCTATTCCTATTGTTTCTCTTACTACTCCCCCTACAACTTTTGGGGTTTCCTACTATGTATTTATATACTCACCACTACATGAGCGTTGCATATATGTGTCATGTATTATGTAGATGATGGACAAGTCGATGTTGACTTCAGTGGATTTTATAGATACCTTAGTGCGTTGATTGTGTACGGTGGTCAAATCATGGAGATTCAGAGATGGGCTATCATAGTATTTTACTTTTCTAGTTTTGTAGGGTTGGGACATTTTTCTGGTTGGGCATGTATTTTTTCCATTTACTTTCTATTTTAATTGTATTACTCTTGTACACCCTATAGTTTGTTTATGATTGGTTTATATTCTAGTTATTTCATCCTTTAATTATTATTCCTCTGCACTTTTTTATTGAGATGGTCAAGTGTGTGCATACAGGTACATTAGGTAAAGGCCTCCTCAAGTTAGATATGCCTTTCGGTGATGGTCACCAACCCATGGCCTATGGAGATGGGCTTGGGGTAGTTGTGGATTGGGCCCTATTAGTTCGGGTCATGACAGTGTGAAACTGTTTCATTCTTTTAGTCAAATCAACTTCATGTTAAATGGGTGAAACTATTCCAAACTTTTCTCTTTTTTCTCAAAAAAAAACAGTGAAATGGTTTCATGCTTTTGGTTTATTTAACTTTTTAATTTTTTTATTGTTTTATTCATTTTATATATATATATATATCACAATTTAAAACAATATTTAACTATTATTTTATTCAAATTTATGTTCATTAAAGTCATTAAAAAGTATAACTAGAAACGCCACCCAATGTTCTCTTTTATAAGAATATATTCCATGACATCCTTTAATAAGTTTTAATGTGTAGTTTGGGTTTTTCTTTATCAATATAAAAAATATATTATATTATAAATATTAACATAATATTTATAATACATGATTAATAATATTACTAATAAATAATAATATAATTAGTAGTATAATTAGTAAAGAATTATATAATTTATATAATTATTAATTATTAATAACAATTTATAATGTTATTATTAATTAATATTATTATTCTTATTAATTAATAATATTATTAATAATTAATATTTATTATTAATAAAAATAATAATTTAATTAACATCATAAGTGATGATTAATAATATAGTTAATAATATAATTAATATTTAATAATTAATAATATAATTTAACATTGAACAGATTATTATTATTATTATTATTGTAAATTATTAATAGAGTAAATAAAAAAATTAATACTGTAATTAATAATTAATAAAACAATTAATTTTTATAATTAGTAAAGCATTTAATATTTAAAAAATTTTGGGGAGGGAGAATGAAATGCCCAAATAAAATCTATTAAATCCTATTATTGGGTGAAAACTCAATCCCACATCAGTTTCCACAAGGAGCGATGGCTAAAATATAATATTGGATGGGCTACTCCCCTATCGCTAATTGGTTTTAGTATTGAACCTTAGAAGGGATTATGTGTAATATCCCACCCCAGTCCACTCATTCATGCTTGGGTAGAGGACACTACATGGACTCAAGCACACATCCTCATACGCCAAAGGTTGTTGTCTGGTGGCTAGGGCATAATCCATACAATAGGGAGACTATGCCCTTGAATCAGATTCATACAATACAAAAAAATAACCAAAAATCATTCATAACATACCAGAGTATGAATTATAGAAACCCAAGCCTCTTACATGTATTCTTATGTTATTTTTAATATAAATATCCAATAAACATGACCCAATGATCCAAAGGCCTGGTGTCTTTTGAAGGCTAGGTTCATAAAACATCAACATGAAACTAAAATAAAACATATTTATTTATTACTAAATAGTGGTATCTTATAACCCTTTGATATTCTAAAGTAGTATATGATAACCTCATGAATACATAAATAAAAAAGGGGTGAGATATAAAGCTCGATAAAGGAATAAGCATGATAAAGGATCATAACATATGAGTCAAATAGTATAACATGATATCATAAAGACAAGGATCGTGAATAATCATATAAAATCATGACATAAAAAAAGATGAAATTATAATATCATTTCATCATATAAATGTTGGAACATCATAATATAATGCATAATAAGTATAATTCAAGGCTCACTATCGATACATCATAACATGGTGGACAGAGTCCCATAATGGATTAACTTTACTCCTTAATCCCATAGATATCATCTCATGAGATAAAAACATTACCCAGTTCATTAGAGTAGTATCTGGGTGCACCCATCATAACATGAATATGCATATGAGTGCCACATAAGGGGTGAAACATAAGGCATAAGCATAATATATAATTGTGTAAAGTAATGGGTTACATAATCATGCCACAAATCGTATTCAAATGATATTTCACAAATATTCTATATAGAGGAATGAATTAAGTTTTTTTTATGATCAAATTTTAATCAATCAGCATGACTCTCAAATATGGAGTTCATTTGAAGAAAAATTCACAGGAAAGGATAGAGAATTGGGTATAGAAATAATCTTTTTAATAAGGTGTTTTTAAGGGATCGGTAAAATCCTTTTAAAAAAAGAAATAATGGGGAATTTTCTTTGAAACCAGAAGTAAAACGAAATGTTTAACCCTAATATAGTTCTTATTTTATGAATTTTTTAATGGATAAAATAATTAAAGAGATTATTTCATGGATATATTAATGGATAGAAAAGTTCCCCTTAATTAGGTTTTACTTTAAAAAAATGTATTGAGAAATGAATATAAGGCATGTATAACCCCAGTAAAGAAAGCGAGAATAAGATATTTATACTTTTAAGAGGAATATATATTTAATTTATACGAATTACAAAACATTAAATAGAGATAGAACGTATGGTATAGAGAAAAAGGCATAACCTGAAGAAAAGAGGGTGGTTCAGAGAGTTCTCTTACCTCAGGTCCGAATTCGTTATAAACTTTCACTTAAGATATTGAATAATCAAATTATATTTTTTAAACACTTTATTGAGAACCTAATTCAAATATACTTGATTTATTATTAATCATTTATATTATTTTAGAGTCATTTAATTTAGACATTGATTCTATATTAACTTCCCTAAGGTCGTTTGTTTCGTGGTTCCAAAGTTGAATTAATTTGTAGGTAATTATAATAGTTATCATAATAATGTTTCATAACTTGAGAAGTCTGATGAAATTTTTTATTTTTATTACAAGAGTTTGAAATGGATTTAAATTTAAAATGGTATTAAAATTTACATGGTTCATAAAGTATAAATATTATCATTTTAAGGTTAATTCACTTTGGCAGGTTATTTTACCATGGTGAACTTTCTTGGTTTTATTTAACCATATGACAATTTATCCATTCTAGAATATGAAATAGTATATAGTATTCTGATTCAGAAAAAATTTCACCATAATAAATTCATTAGAATCATCCTTTATTATGGTAGTAAAAACAAAGTGTGTTGCTTATAGAGGTTGTGAACTAACCATATATTGAACAATATTTTCATTTTATAATAAAAATATGTAGTTTGATAATTGATATTTATTAAAATAAAAACATTATAGTATATATATTATACTAGAGTCTTTATTTCATGTTGGATGGAAGATATGTGGAGGAGGTAGAAGAGGAAAAAATTGAAAGAGATAAGTTGAGAATATTAACTCTTTGGAAACCCTCTCTTGCAAGATATCTTAAAGCACCATGGGATGATCTTTTGGTGATTCCAGTAGTACTAGTATTTGGGGAAGAGGATTGATAATATAATTGGGTAGAATTTTTTCAAGATAAAATTCTTATAAGGTGTGATGAGAAGAGGTGGTGAGTGGTGGTATTTATAAGGGGGGGTTTTAAAATTTAATATTCATTTTTTTATTATTTTGGCTCAAGACTACAAGTAGTGATGATTTTTGTGACTAAATACATTAATTAAGGCATGTTAGTGTGACTTAATGGCTTCTTACATCATACATGACATGGTTATTCATTTATTAAACTTATAATGTTAAATATCGTTTTTTCATATTTCACCATTCATGTAAAAATCAACTATTTTTTAAAAATACTAAAAATTTACCCAAACTATTTTGTTACATTTAGATTTAAAAAATTAAATCAATTTTATTAAAATAATTTTCTTATTATGAGAAAATTAATTTTTAAATAAATTCGTGTTTATTTTAAAAATACTAATTTTAATATTATGATCATCTTTCTGACCCTTTGAAAAATTAATTATGGTCTCATAAAATTTTATTATCATTATAATGTAACATAATATTATTTTATAAACCCATTTTATCAAAATAAACATTCTTTTAAATTTTAATATTTTTAATAAAAAAGTAAATAAAACTTCTGTTTTTAACAAAAAAAATACACTTATTTTATTATTTTTAAAACATTTATTTATTTGTATCGTGATATAAATTTTCTATATTTTCATTTTATAAAATAATTAAATATTATTTTACAATTAAATAGTAAAGGATACAATTTTAATAGTCAAGCTACTATTCCCAATAGTCAGAAAACAATTCCAACACTAAGATTTCTATTCTAACTGTTAGAATTGAAACAGCCATATGGGTTTCATACCTTCTATAAATACCACATATTTTATTAATTACTCATTCACTTATATTTTATCTCAAGGTTATATATATTTTTATTTTAAAAATTTATATTGTGTTACTAATATTTTTTTATTTCTATAGTGTTTTTCACGACTCTGATCATTCAGGGGATCGAGTATATCTAAATTTTTATAATAAGTTATCATATTTTCTATTTTATCCCATTGTAATGTTTGGTATTTTATTTGGTATATTTATATAATTAATTTAATGTTCAAGTAAAAATTATAAAATATTAATGGTTATATCATATGGTTCATGTGATTTATATAACACTACACTACTAAATATGACACATTTATATAATCATAAGGTAAGTTTCATTGATAAAATTGTGGGTTATCACATTGTTCCCCCCTTAAGAAATTTCTCCCCTAAAATTTTATTTCTACCACTAAGATGAAAATAGATGAGGGTACCTCTATTTCATTACTTCCTCTAGTTCCTATTTTTCCTCCTTGTACTTACAGTTCCACCATATTACTTTGACTATATGAGTTTTATTATTCTGTAGAATGTTTTCTATATGATCCAAGATATTCACTAGTTTCTCCTATTAATAGAGGTCATTCTCAAACTATACCAAATTCGAATTTATTACTTGTGATGGATCTATTATGTACTTTATCAATAGGTATACATGGAACATGTTATGTACTTGAGACAGGGTTGGTGGGATTGCTAGTCAATAGGCCACATCTTAGATACAAACAATGATCTCAAAGGGGTCAATGTATCTAGGACTTAGATTTCCCTTCATCCCAAATCTAATGAATCTCTTCCATTGAGATAGGTGGAGAAACACTTTTTCTCCATCCTTAAACTCCAGGTCTCTGTGATTGTTATAAGCAAAAATATTTTGTTGAATTTGAGATATCCTAAGGTATTATTGAAGGTCTTGAAATTTTATATCATTTCTTTAACCATTTTATTTTTCTGTAGATTATGTTCACTAACTTTATCCTAACGCATAGGTGTCCTGTATATCCTCCAATAGAGGGATTCATATGGAACCATTTGGATTCTTTAGTGAAAGATATTATTGTATGAGAACTCAACCAATGGAAGATGTTTATATCAGCCTCATTTTAAGTCCATTGAGAAATATCTCAACATATCTTCAAGTGTTTGGATTTTATAATTTTATTTTCCATAAATCTAAGGGTTATAGACCATAATAAGGTTCAACTCTCTATTCAGATCATGTTGGAAACTTTTCAAGAATTGTGAGGTGAATCTCTAATCTCAATCAGATATAATTGATAGTGGTGTTCTATGTATCCTCACCACTTATCTAACGAATATTCTTGCAAGTTAATCAAGTGAGAATTCCTCCCAAATTGAAATAAATCTAGAAATATTTATAAGATGATCCACTATAACCCATATAGAATTATTTACTCAATATATCGTTAGAAGGACTGTGAAAAAGTACATAGTGATTTTTTCCATTTATATATAGGTATAAGTAATGGTTACATGATTTCCTTGGACTTGTTTCTCTCCTCCTTCACTTTTTGACATACCAAACACTTTGAAGTGTATTATATTATAACCTTATTTGTATTTTTTCACTAATAGTTCTCTCCAAGATCTTGATACATATCCATGCCCCCTCGGTGGATGGAGCATGTTGAGTTAAGTTCATCATTCAACTTCTCATTCTTTATCCAAATATTTTAGGGTACTGATAGTTGTATCCCAAATCATATAACTCCTTATTCACTAATTATGAATTATGAGGATTTATCTTTTATTATAGCATCTATATTATTATTTATTTCCACATAATCCCTTTTATAATCCTTTATCTTATTCATAATGGATGGATGAGAAATAATTTGATCTTATTAGGATTCCATTCCTTCCTTTCTGACTTCCATGTCTACCCTTTTCAATTCTAAGAAAGATTATATCCTTATTAATTCTCATCGTTGATAAGTTTTCATGATCCTTTATACCTAAAGAATCTACCACTTTGTTTTATTTCCTAGGATAATAATGGATAGATCGATAATAGTCCTTGATCATATCTATCATGACCCCCACCCCTAAAAGTGTATTCCTCCTAGGCCGGCAATGGGAGAAGAGAGACAGTGACACCCAAGTCCCGCCTCTAGTAGTCCCTGGGATGGTGACTAGTATCAAATCTATAATAAACACATTTATAGGAGGCATTACCCTCTAAGAGAACACATGTGGGATAGAAAGATAAGATATAAATCAACCAAATCCAATTCAGAGTACAGTATAAAATAAGCCCAAGTACATCTGTGTAATGTCATGAAAAACTACTATACTGAAAGGAAAAACTGAAAGTACCAAAAGAAAGTAAAACGGAAGTGACCATGAAGCCCAAAAAACTCCTGAAAAACCCCCAATCTAGTAGTTACCATCTTGATCTCCAACCTTCTCCAACTTACCTAAAAAATAGTTTATATAAACATAAGGTGAGTATAACAATATACTCAGTATGATCCAACCCAGAGCCTCTCATGAAAAAGTAAAGAAAGCATGCTAAAGCATAGTGAACAACAAGTGAAACTAACTCGTCACCTAAACAGGTATACCAAGTTCTCATCCTCACCATGGATACTATCACAAAGTATTGCATACATAAGAATATTATATAATAAATAATATAAAGGGTACCCCGCTACAACTTCCCCATTGGTTTTCCACTTTTCCCTAATGTTACACGTCTTGATCATCTCTCTCTAAAAAGGATAACCCGAAGACACCTAGATGAAGCACCACAACATGCACCTCACTCAACACAACCACCACTTCCATATAGCCAAAAGTAACTAGGTAGTTTCCAAGAGCCACCACTTCTCACATAGCGTGCATCATACATCTGTTATTATACCTCAATCCATTACAGCCCATACACCAAGTAAGGATCTGCATGCCATCACAACCTATACATGTTACACTTATAATAGTCCATAGGAAACTATATTCCAAATATATGTGTATTAAATAACCACAATCCGTTAGAGGCCTCTACACACATATATGGGGAAAACTAACTGTTGTGCATGCCAGGAGAAGTAACTACCAAGAGAAGATTCTAGGGTCAAAGGGGGTAGTCATCCATCCATCCACCCATCGAGATGTTGTTGAAAACACCCCCAGGGCTTAAAATCCCCAGGGTATCAGTTTCCCTAACTAAAAGGTTGGAGTAGCATATAGAAATAAAAAAAGTATAGGATATAATATATCTCAAAACCCCACTATACTAAACACCTAGTATCAGAATAAACTATAGTTACTATCTCTTAGACTCTCGACTTCCACTATAAAGACTAGATATCCTATAATCACACAACCATTTAAAGATCTATATTAAGTTACCTTATCCTTTTTGTCATTTTTTATTTACTTTAATTAATTCATGAAACATTAATTAACCATTACCGATTACACATTACATTTAATTATCATTCCAACCAAGATCCATTCCCTCCAGGCATAACCAAACCAAGTACACGGCTTCTCAGAGTCACAACCTCAACATTGTATCCTAGTAAGATCCAAAACCAGGGGTTAAACAATTTTTCATTTATTAAAAACATTACAACTTTCCATATTTCCATATTTATAGGAATTATATGAAAAACATTTAAGATACCAAACACAATGGTCTCAACACAGTGAGTAGAAGAGCTACCCATCAATCCTTTTCCACCTATATCAAAAGCATAGACCCATCCATTCTCGAGAAGCTAAACATGAAAAGAATGTGGAATACCTCATGTGTCTTCGCCTATTTTGGAATGAGAGTAAGAAAAACCAATTGCCTCAAGCATAGGGTAGAGTAAATCAGATAAACAAAAAATAGATTCACCAGTCATTCAACTTTCATATAAATGGGTAATCCCAACTTCAACTGATTCCATCATCTCCGGTGTCCTCCTTGGAACCTACATGCATAAATCGTTGTGTCCTGCCACTCTATGAATCAAATGATTCCACAAAAACCAATCATCCTTACCCCACATATCACAACAGCCCTCCAGGCTCAGCTATCCTAGGCTCACCTCACATTAGAAGCAGCAGGAAACAAACAAACATAGAAATTAGGATATTTTCCCTAATCAAGGAATTCATCCTTCACACACAACGAGCTCTCACAGCTCTAAATCACAAGGCACTTGTCCTTTAAAGTAAACGAGAATCTCAGGCCCTACAAAGGCCTTATATTTTATTCATACAATTGTTTCTAAATTCCATATTGAATTAACCAATTCATTATCATAGGTTCAAACCATGGGAAACCTAATAAACATGCTTCTCAAGCTATCAAAAATTAATTAAACAATTAATTTAACATGCCTTTAATAATATTATCAATAATAATCAACACGCTTCAGGTTTATCTACCAATTTAGTTACACATTAATATTTGTAACAATTTGATTATCATCAAATTACAACAACAACTGAATTCATTAACATGAATATTTAAACATTTATCCAATTAATTATCAATTAATTATAGCTTTACATTCTTTAGTAATTTCCATAAAGAATAACATGATAAAAAATCAAGACATAAATATCACACTATATATCAAATAAAGAGGCAAACCATTTTCATGGTATAAAGCAACAACATACAATCGATACAAATTATTTAATCCAGTTGAAAAAATTATTATGTTAATTTCATTGAGATATAAAGGGATAAATCATGATATCTCTACAGTTTCACATAAATAACTAGAGAAGTAATGAATCCCCTACCTTGAAAGTTCTTCAACATTCTTTACTCGAGAATGAACCATGCAATAGATCACGATCATCACTCCCACAATGACTGCATCCACCCGAAGATGACGTGACACAACTGTACCAACCAATAATCGAGAAAGATCCATTAGAAACATGTAGATCTCATTCCATCACATGGAAAGTATAAATAGGGCTAAATAGATCAAGAAACCCATAATAATGGAGGTAGAACATACCTTATATCGAAGACGGATTGAAACTTCCTAGTAGCACCAAAAAAGGGGGTGCGCATGCAACGGAAAAACTCCAAGGAGAACACGATCCAAGGCTACAACACAACACATGACTCCTATGGGAGGAAAAACTCTAGGTGTCCCAAAACAAGTAAAAACAAAAATTAAATACAAGTGTGTAAGGTATATAATCCTTTTGAAAATCTAAATGGAGCAGTGGTTTAGATATGGTTTAGATTTTCCATTAAAAGAAGATCTTGTCAAGATTACATGATTTGACTGAGTAGAAGAACCTGAAACCTTAGGAAAATGTATATAGAAGTTATTGGATTTGAATTGGCCTTAAATACCTTAAAATAAGGCTTTGAATATGTTTTACATCAAATATAATGTCAAAGGGGTGAAACTGTAGGAAACTGGAAACATTGTTCATGAATCACCATTGGACGAGTCACTATTGGATGATTCACCATTGGATGAGTCACTGTTGGATGACTCGTCATTGTATGAGTCCCCATTTGATGACTTAATATTCATTGAACTACCATTAGGTGAGTCTCCATTCGGTGAGATTCCCTTTGGTGAGCCACTGTTCGCGAGTCACCATTCAGTGAGCTACCATTTGGTGATCTACCATTCGGTGAGTCACCATTCGGGCAGTCACCATCCAGTGAGCTACCATTCAGTGAGGCACATTTCGGTGAGTCACCATTCAGTGAGTCACCATTCAGTAAGCTATCATTCAGAGAGACACTATTTGGTGATTCACCATTTGGTGAGCTGCCATTAAAAAACTGGAAATTTGTAAAACTCTTGAAATGAGTTACCTTGACCTCCCAGAACACATCAAACACCACATTTTCATAAAGTAATTGACCAGATAGGTCTGGGACATTACATCAGATATATCTCAAAACATTCTAAACCTCGATAATCCAAAACCAACCCAAATAGGAAATGGAAAAATGGGTCTAAAAACCACCCTTCGAGATACCTCTCAAATCTCTTACCACTACAGGAGCTCAAATGCTTCATCAAGGATCAACTCAAAAACCATGAGCAACCATTACTAACTTCTAAACACTATCCCAAAAGAGATACCTATCAAAAGAGAGTAATCCATAACAAGCAATAAGATAAAGTCTTCTCATAAATGGAAAGGGGTCTATAACCACTAAATGAACAATGTTACAAGAGAAGATCTAAACATAAAATAGATTGGGGTACTGAGCATGTATCTATGAATCATGTTCCCAAGTACTCTCCACCACACCATCGTGATGCCACAAGACATGAACCAAGGGGATAGAATTCATGTGAAACACCTTCTCCTTGTGTTCCTTGATCTCTATAGGCCACTCCTCAAAGGTCACATCATTATCAATATAGATCTCTCCCTAATCGATGATATGAGATTCATCATGCAGTTAAAAACTAGGCTGTGACACATGAAAAACATCATGTATCCAAATCATCTATTGGGGAAGTGCTACCTGATATGCCATAGCTCCCACATGATCCAACACCTTGAAAGGCCCATGTAACTAGGGAGAAATCTTACTCCCATGACCAAACCTTCATTTCCCATGATGGGGAGTCACCTTCAAAAACATGTGATCCCTGACGTCAAGCTCCAGATGTCTCCTCCTATGATTGTCATATGAATTTTGATGATCTTGAGCTACCTTCATCTGTTTTTGAATCACCTTAACCATCTCTATCATACTCTGTACCAGTTCCGAACTGAGAATTTATGACTCCCCAACCCCATTCTAGCACAACGGAGAATGGAAAGGTTAGCCATACAAGGATTCAAATGGTGCCATATCAATGGTGGAGTGGAAACTGTTTTTGTAAGAGAACTCTACCAAGGTAAAGTGCCTCATCCACGAACCTCCAAAATCCAAGATACAAGATCACAACATTTCTTCAAGTGTCTAGATGGTCCATTCTATCTGTCATTCAGTCTTCGGATGAAAAGTAGTGCTAAGGAATAGTTGAGAACCAAGAGCATGCTGGAGACCTCTCCACACCCCGGAGGTAAAATGAGGTTATCAATCAGAAATTATCATCCTCAGGACTATGTTGAGTCTCACCACCTTCTATAGATACTTCCTTGACAAAACCTCCTCCATGCTCAACTCCCTAATCATTATAAAGTGGTATTATTTGTTCAAATGATTAACTAACACCATATAGAGTCGTAGCCTCATTGATCTCTAGGTAAACCAGTAATAAATACCATCGAGATGTCCTTCCACTTCCACTGATGAACATCTAATGGGTAGATAAAACTACTGAGAATGTGGTACTTGGTCTTCACCTTCTTAAAGACCAAACATCGAGACACAAAATCTACAACCGCATGATTCAACCTAAGAACCAAAACCAAATCCTCAAATCCCATTACTTATTTTTCATTCCAATATGTACCACTGAGGGTGAACTATGGAACCCTCTAAGAACCATCCTAAAAGAATCCAAAGGAATGAAAATAATTCCTAAAAAAACACCAGGTGTTATTCATCCTCAGACCAACCACTGGGGTCCTCACCAAAAACAACTTGGTCTCTCCATAAATCCACCTCAAGATCCCCCAACTAGGACTCTTCTAACTTCTAAACTAGTGATGATTTCACTTTCATCTGAAAAAGACCACATATGCCCCTAACTTCTCCCATATCAAAATGTAATGTTGAAATTTCTTCCATCATTCTCTAAGAATCGCCTAATTTGTGCACTGCATCACTACGTGGGTTCCTACTCAGTTCATCAGCTACAACATTCCCCTTTCTAGATGTATACAAAATTTTAAAGTCATAATACTATAATAACTTCATCCACCGATGATGTCTCAAGTTCAATTCACGCTAGGAAGAAATTTACCTCAAGATATTATGATTAGTGAAGACCAGAAAAACACTATACTATGAGGTAATGTATCCACAAACATAGGGAAATCACCACTACCACCAACTTTTGATCATGGGTGGAATAGTTAAGTTTGTAGGGACACAAATACTGAGACCCATAATAATTGATTGATATCTATTATATCAGAACATAGGATAACCCTAGACATGTAGCATCACAAAAAACCTCAAACTAAACTCCTTATACTAGAAAACAAATAATCAGAGCACTGACCTACTTCTACTTTAAATACTCTAAAGATGACTGAAACTAATTATTCCAAATGAATGCCTAATCCTTTGTGGTCAATGTTGTCATAGGAGTTTCAAACTGATATAAATAGGCTATAAACCTCCTATAATAGCTTTTCAGATCAAGGAAACTTCACACCTTTGTCACTATATTGGGGTCTTCCCAAAACACAACTACTTCTATCTTTGATGGATCCACAACTACGCCCTACTAGGATACAATATCCCCCAAGAAACAAACTTATTGAACCCAAAACTCACACTTTGACAATTTCCAAAACATCTTCACATGGGGAAGAACTTCTAAAACAATACGCAGATGCCCAATATGCTCCTCCTCAGACACAGAGTACACAAGGATTTCATCAATGAAAACCACCATGAACTTTTCTAGGAACTCATGAAACACATCATTTATCAACCCCATGAACATAGCTAGAGCATTCCTCACACCGAACGGCATCAAAATGAACTCGTAATGCCCATGATAACAATGGAATGCAGCCTTTTGGATATCCTCATCCTTCACATGCATCTAATGATATCCTGACCGCAAATCGATCTTCAATATCCAACTTCCACCCTTCAACTGATGGAATGAATCATCAATCTATGGAAGAGGATATAGGTTCTTCACTATCACCTAGTTCAAGTGATGATAATCAACACACAACTGCAAACTACCATCAGCCTTTTTCATGAAAAAAACTGGTGAACCCATGGTGACACATTTTGTCCAAACAAAACTACACCACAATAGACCATAGAGCTGTATATGCAACTCTAGCAACTCATAAGGCATTATCCTATACAGATACATTGATATAGGAGACATGCCAGGCTCTAGCGCGATCCCAAACTCAATCTCATATCATGGGGGTGACACTACAACCTCTTCTGGAAAGCCATCAGGGTACTCTTCCATGAACATGGGAAATTTCAACTGATGGACCTCAGATGAACTCAACATCAACTTATTAATCAAGGATGAAAAGGACGGAACATTCCTCTGACCCATCTAAGGGTCTCACTCACCAAAAAACACTACTGTCTCTCCAACAGTATAGAATAACACCATCTACCTATGGAAGAAATCCATGATAGCCTTAACTGAATACAACAAATTCATGCTAAGGATGACATCATATGGCTGTACTCATAAACATAAGAAATATCCCAAAGAGAGGTGCTACCCCAGCAATAGCTCACAATCTCTACATACATCAAACTTATCAGCTCGACCTCCAATTTTTATAGTCAATGCCAAGGGAACTAGAAGACTCTCTTCCTAAAGTCTCAAGGCAAGGACAATGGTCGGTGATATGAAGGACTGTGTCTCTCCTGAATCAAACAAGGCACACATCTAAGTATAAAAAAAGAAAATGGATACTTGAATGTTGTCTAGATCACTTGGCTCTAGTAAGGCTAATACATGAAGCTGACCATGACCTACTCCATGACCTCTCTAACCCTACTGATGACCACATCCATAGTTTCTCTCTACTATCTATAGATGGGGAGTATCTCGTGGATATCCTCTGGATGCCCTATCTTCTCTTAGCTGATTCAAAGTTGGTGAAACCTACTACTGATGCCTCAGTTAGAACTACATCAATGGAGGAACCTAGAGCAGAACACCTAGAACACACTAACTAATCATAAAAGTCGGGCACTCATCTTGCTTATGACCTTGTCCTTCATAAGAAAAATAATCACATGATCCCTTAGAATATGTATGAGAGCTGATGCCTCTGTAGAAACAAGTCATTGAGGGTTGGGACCTAACCCCGACCAAATGGAAACTCTTCTACCCTAAAAACCAGAAACCTCATACCATAGCTAGACTTTGTGATGAATTATGACGACTCCCTTCTTGTGATGATCTAGTTTTATCTAGAGCCCTCTCGAAGACCTCTACCCTTTCCAACACCTCAAGATATGTCATTAGTATAAATTGGGTGACCTGACGCTGGATCTATGGACCCAAAGCCTCCTCAAAATGACTCTCCCTGGTCTCCTCATCTAGTAGCTGGTCCGAAGCATGTCGTAGAAGTTTCCTAAAATGGATCCCAAACTCTCACACACTGGAGCTCCCCTGTTGAAGGGTAAACAGCTCCCGAAAACTAGCCACTTTTATAGTAAAATAAAGAAACTAGGATCCAAACTACTCTCATAACCTCTCCCATGAGACTTCTGACTCCTTGAGATCCCTGAGGAACAAGAACCACCACTGCCTCGAAGACCCGTGTAGCATCATCACAACCAACGATACCCAATGCTCCTTCCGAGCACAGATCAAACTAAAGGCTATCCCAACCTCTTACAACCAGTCTTATATGAATGCATCTGAAATGGATCCCTCATACTTTTACAGAATCTGGTTCTGAAATTCTCGATGTTTCCTCCTCCAAATGCCATCTTTGTCAACCTCTACTCTGTGGAAATCCGCTGGCATAACCTGTTGGACATCTTCTACACGAACCTGATGAGGATGTCGACCTGGAGACATTCCTACAAAATAATAAATAGTTAGATCTCCTAAACCTATAATATGGAAGACTTTGACATTAATTAATTTTTTTCTTTTATTCATTTTAGGTTAACCTATCCCAAGTTCAACCCATTAAAACTGAAGCCCAAAGAAGAATGATGCATGATCATTTCCTAGGTCTCTACCCTGCAACTAGTATCACCTCACTTAGTAGTCAATATAAGATTAAAGGTATGTGCATCATATTATAGGGGGGGGCTAAATACCTGTGTATCATCCCATATTTTATTATTACAGTACTTTATAAACTTAGTTGACACTATTTTCATAACAACCCATGCGACCTCACCTATACCTAACTCCAAACTCTATCCTATCCCTCAACCAAAACATTGATACCACTCAATCCTGATCCCCTCTCCTCAAAGTGTACCCCTCCTAGGCCAGAAATGGGAGAAAAGATATAGCGACACCCGAGTCTCGCCTCCAGTAGTCCCCAGGTTGGCGACTAGCACTGAGGGTATAGTAAACACATAGATGTGATGCATTACCCTCTAAGAGAACACATGAAAAAGAGAGATATAAGACAAAAAAAAATCAACTCATGTTCAGACTATAGTATAAAAGAAACCCAAGTACATGTATGTAATGTCATGCAAGAACTACTACAACTGAAAAGAAAAACTGTAAGTACCAAAAGAAAGTAAAACGGCAGTGACCACGAAGTTTGAATAGCTCCTGCAAAACCCAAAAGCTAGTAGTAACCAGCCTGTTCTCCAACATTCTCCAACTTCCCTAAAAAATAGTTTATATAGATGTAGGGTGATTATAACAGTATACTCATAAGGATCCACCTCGGAGCCTCTCATGAAAAATTAAAGAAGCATATTGAAGCACAGTGAACAATAAGTGAAACTAACTCATCAACTAAAAAGGTATACTAAGTTCCCAGACTCACCATGGCTACTCTCACCAAGTACCGCATACAAGATCATATTATATAATAATGAATATGAAGGGTACCCCACTAGTTTGTCACTTTTCCCCAATGTCACGTGTCCTGGTCATCTCTCTCCGAAAAGAATATCCTGAAGACACCTAGGAGAAGAACCACAACATGAACCTTGTGAAACACAACCACCACATCTACATAGCCAAAAAATAACTAGGTAGTTTTTGGGAGCTACCACAACTCATATAATGTGTATCATACATTGGTTATTATACCTCAATCCATTACATCCCATATACTAAGTAAGGATCATCAAGTCATCACAGCTTATACACATTACACCTATAGTAGTCCATAGGAAACTATATCCAGAATATATGTGTATGAAACAACCATGAGCCATTATATCCCTCTACACACATATATGGGGAAAACTAGCAGTCATGCATACCAACACAAATAACTACCGAGAGAAGAGTGCAAGGTTAAAGGGGGTATTCATCCATCCTCCCACTGAGATGTTGTGGAAAACACCCCCCACCCCCAATGGATCATATTCCTTACGGTGTGAGTTTCCATAACCAATAGGGTGGAGTAGCGTATAGAAACAAAAAAAGAGTACATGATATAATATAGCTCACACCCACACTATGGGAAACACCTAGTCTCAGACTCAACTACAGCTAACGTCTCTCAGACTCTTGGATGCCACTACTAAGACTAGATATCCTATAAGCACACAACCATTTAAAGAGCTATATTATGTTAATTTACCCCATTTTATCAGTTTCAATTTTTGTTAATTAATTCTTTAAATATTAATTAACTATTATCAATTCCATATTACATTTAATTATCATTCCAACCAAGATCCATGCCCTCCAAGAATAACCAAATCAAGTTCATGGATTCTCATAGTCACAACCTCAGCATCGCATCCCAGCAAGCTCCAACCACATGGGTTAAAAAATTATTCATTTATTAAAAACATTACCACTTTACATATTTCCATATTTCCAGGAATTCTAGGAAAACATTATAAGCATCCAAAAACAAGGGTCACAACAAGGTGAGTAGATGAGCAACCCATTGAGCCTTTTCCACCTATAGAAAGAGCATAGACCCATCCATCCTTGAGAACCCAGACACGAAAAGCATGGGGTATACCTTGTGCATCTTCACCTCTTTTGAAAGGAGAGTATGAAAAACTAGATACCTCAAGCAGTTGTGAGAGTAAAGTAGATAAACAAACAATATATTCCACAAGCATCCAACTTTAATATATGGGTAAGCCCAGCTTCAACCCATTCCATCATCTCTTGTGTCTTCCCTGACACCAGCATGCATAAATGGATTCATATCACTACTCTAGGCATCAAATGCTACCACCAAAATTAGGCCTCCCTACCCCACATATCACAATATCCCTACATGCTTAGCTATCCAAGGCTCATGTCACATCACAAGTAGTAGGAAACAAACGAACATAGCAACTGGGATCTCGGCCCTAAATAAGGCATTTAGCCTTCACACACATTGAGATATCATATATCCAAATCATAAGGCACTTGGAATTTAAAAAAAATTGGAAACTCAATCCCTACAAAGGAATTATATTTTATTCATAGAACTGATTCATATTCCATCTTGAATTAACCAATTCATTATCACAGGTTTCAACTATGGGAAACCTAAGAAACAATATTCTCAAGCTATCACAAATTAATTAAACAATTAATTTAACATTACTTTAATACTATTATCAAAAAGAATAAACATGCTTCAGGTTCATCAACAAATTTAGTTACATATGAATATCTACATCAATTTGATTAACATCAAATTACAATAGTAATCAGATTCATTAACATGCCTCTTTAAATATTTATCCAATTAATAAATTAATTTCATCTTTACATTCTTTACTAATTTCTATCCAAAATAACATCTAACCAAGAAAGGAATAGATATCACACTATCAAAAAATCAAGAATAAAATCATTATCACGATATAAAGCAACAACATATGATTGGTACTAATTCTTTAATCCATTTAAAATAATTATTATGTCAATTTCATTGTGATACAAAGGGGTAAATCATGATATCTATATGGTTTCATGTAAATAACTAGAGAAGAAAAAAATACCCTACTAAAAAAATTCAACGTTCTTTTCTCGAGAATGAACCATGCAATGGATCATGATCACCTCTCCTACAATGACTGGATCCACCTGAGGACACCGCGGCACCACTATACCAACCAAAAATTAAGAAAGCTCCATTAGAAACATGTATATCTCATGCCATAACATGGAAAGGATTAATGGGAGGAAATAGATAAGTGAACCATTAAGAATGGAGGTAGAACATATCTTATATCAAATATAGATCGACACTTCCTGGTTTCACCAAAACAGGGGGTGTGAATATAGAAGAAAACCTCCAAGGCGAACATGATCTAAGGCTACAACACAACGCATGACTCCTACGGAGTAAAAACTCTGGGATTCATGTACTAAGGAAGAACAAGAAGGAAGAAAAAGGGAGAAAGGTATCTCATCCTTTTAAAAATATAAATGGAGCAGCAATTTAGATATGGTTTATATTTTCCATTAAAATTATATCTGGTCAAGATTATGCGTTTTGACCAAGTAAAAGCACCCTGACCCTGAGGAAAATTTATATAGGATTTATTGGATTTTAATTGTTCTTAAGTCCCTTAAAAAGACTTTGAATGAATTTTACCTCAAAGATAACATCGAAGGGGTGAATCTATAGGAAACTGGAAACATTGTTCATGACTTACCATTGGACGATTCGCCATTGGATGAATCACCATTGGATGAGTCACTGTTTTATGACTCACCGTTGGCTGAGTCACCATTGGATGACTCACTATTGGACGAGTCACCTTTGGATGACTCATTGTTCGGTGAGATACATTCAGTGAGTCACTATTCAATTAGCTATCATTCGGTGAGACACCATTCGCGAGTCGTTGTTCGCAAGTCATTGTTTAGTGAGTCACCATTGGGTGAGATACCATTTAATGAGTCACCTTTTGAAGAGTCGTTATTCAGTGAGCTACTATTTGGAGATTCATCATTCGATGAGTCACCATTCGGTGAGCTACCTTTTGGTGAGATATCGTTTATTGAGCTACCATTAGGTGAGCCATCATTCGGAAATTCACTATTTTTCGAGCTACCATTGGAAATCTAGAAATTTGTAACACTTGAAATGAGTCACCTTGACCTCCTAGAACACCTCAAACACTATATTTTCACAAAGGAATGGACCGAAAAGGTCTTGTCCATTACAATGTCTAATTAAATTTTTTTGGAACATATTATTATCTATGTATGTGAATATATATTTGAGGCTCTTATGATCCATATATATTTCACACTTCTCCCCATATAGGTAATTCCACCAAATATTCAATGCAAAAAATCATTTTTTCCAACTCGGGATCATGCCTTGGATATTTATACTCATGGAATTTCAATTGCCTTGAGAAAAAGTTAGTCACTTTATCATTTTGAATTAGTATACACCATAATACCTTCATTGAAGCCTCATTTTATACAACAAAAATTTCTCTACTTAAGGGTAGTGTGAGTATTTTGTGGTGATAAGTATTTTTTTAATTCTATAAATCTCTATTCACATTCATTGTTCTAGATAAAATTCACTTGATTTAAATTTATCCAAGTTAGAAAGTTTAAAAATCACAAGAATATTTTCAAAAATCATTGATAATATATATATCTAGTCCAAGGAAACTATGGATCTTCATCACAGATGTTTGTCTAGGGCACTCCTCAATCACCTTTATCTTTGAAAGATCCAAATATATCCCTTTTTTAGTGGTAAAATTCGCCGAGAATGATACTTCCTCTATCCATAACTCATATTTACTATAATTTTATTATAAATTATCCATTTTTAATGACTTTAGAATAGTATTCAAATGATTCTCATGCTCCTCCTTTATTTTCGATTATATAAAAATATCATTTATAAAGACTACCATAAATTTTTTAAGGTAACATATGAAGATTCTATTTATTAATTATAGGAATATTTTTGGTGAATTAGTGATTCTGAAGGGAATCATTATGAACTCATAGTGTCCATACCTTGTTGAAAGGTAATATTAGGAATATCATCCTTCATCACCATTAATTAGTGATATCCAGACTAAAGGTCTACCATAGAGAAGTGTTGGGTCCTATATAGTTTATTGAAAAAGTCATCAATCCATTATCGAGTATACTTATTCTTTATCATGTTTTGTTTAAGTTTTTGATAATCAATATAGTGGCACATTTACACATCCTTCTTCTTGATGAAGAGGACCATCATGCCCCATGGTGAATCACTCGGGCCTATAAAACCCTTTTCTAGATTCTCCTTTAACTAATTTTTCATTTATTCTAATTCGATGTTGTTCATTCTCTATGGAGTCCTAGATATTATTAGAGATCCATATAGAATTTTAATTGAGAACTGAACCTCTCAGTTGGGAGGAATATCATGAAACTCCTCAGATAAATCAGTATAGTCCCTCATAATTACAATTTCTCCAAGCATTATCTTCTCCTTTATCTTAATCATTTGAGCTATATATGATTTCCCATAAATAAATAATATCCATTATTGAGAAGAATATTCTCATGGATATTCTTCATCCTTCGTACACTTGCAAAAATTAGAGGGTGATATGGGATATGGAGATTGATTTCCCTCTCCATGTAGTTGATGTTGGATTTATATAAGGATAGTCAATCAATGCCCAATATAACATCAAATTACATAAAAGGAATTATGAAAATATTTTCTAGGTGGTCCTTCCGACAAACATTGATTAGGTGGTAGTTATATTCTTGGGATGAAATAATTGAATCACTTTCTAATTTCACAAATAACCTAACCTCTATGTTTTGAGGTGGTGTTTGAACAGTTCAACTAAACTAGAATGATATGAAATAATCTGTATAACTATAATCATGTAGGAAATTTTAATTTCATTAAAAGATTTTAAACATGCCTCTCTTGATTTTATTTTGGATATAATCATAACTAAAACCATAATAACATTATTGATGAGAATTCTCTAACTAATAATCATATAAATAGGAAAATTATGAACTTAGAAGTAATAAGTTATAAATGAGATGTATTTCCTAAATTAAAATTCAATTTTTTTAGATATAGGTTATCCATTTTCATTTTCATATTTGGTTTTCTAACCTAAGAATATATTCAAGTACTTACTAATGGTTTTTATAGACATTGTGAATTTACTGAAGCATATCTATCAGGAGTGTCAAAGTAGGTGTGCAGAAAGGCATCTTTATCATAAACTAAGTACAAGTAATGTTAATACCTAATGATACCTTTTGGGGTAATTTCACCTAAGTAATATATGATATAGGCACATCCACTTGTAGTATACATAGAGGGATTTTATTTCTTGAAAACCACTTTCTCTATACATTACTAAAATTTTAGGATGTTTTCCAATACTTAAACTTACACCTGGGGTTTTTACTAAGGTGTTATTATCCTAATACATAAAAAATAGACCTTTCCCTAATAAAAACTATAGCATCCCAATCCTATTATACATATTATTACATGATTTTTAACATAAATATCCAATAAACACATCATGGGGATCTAGAGACCGGGTGTCTTTGGAGAAATAGGAATATAAAACATTGACATAAAACTAAAAGACAACATGTTATTTTAAAATATATAATGTTATCATAGATCCATAAAATATTCTAAAACTATATAGGATAACTTGTGGAATACATAAACAAAACATGGTGACATTTAAATACAAGTAATGGAATAAGAATGATAAAGGAGCATAACATATGATACAAATGACGTAACATGATATCATAAAACAAATATCATGAATAATCATATAGTAGCATGATATAAATAAAATGGAATCATAATATCATGTAATTGTAATAATTTGGAAACATCATAATACATTACATCATAGGCATAATCTAAGGATCAGTAATGAGACATCACAACATAGTGGACAGAGTCCAATATTAGATTTGGTTTACACCATAATCCCATATATATCATCTCATGAGATATAAGAATTACCAAAATCATTAGATCACTATCTGGGTGAACCCATCATAACATATACTTGTTTATGTGTTCCATATAATGGAATCAAAAATAAGGTATGAGCATACAAAATACCCATGGAACGTAATGCGTTATATAATCTTTCCTCAAAGAATATTCAAAGGATATTTCATAAATATTAAAAATAGAGGATGGAATTAAATATTTTTGACATTAATATATGAATAAATAATTATGGATATAAAATATACATCTCATTTCAAGGAAAATTAATTATAAATGGAAGATAATTGGGTATACAAATGAATCTTCTAAAATGGTGTTTTTAAAGAATTGGTAAAAGAATTTTAAATAAGGGAAAATATGAAATTTTCATTTAGAGCAGAAGAAAAACAAAATGATTAACCATAAAATAGTTATTATTTTATGAAATCATGAATTGGTAGAATATTTTAAGAGTTTATTCCATGAATTAATTAAGATACATAAAATTTTCCCTTAATTAGGTTTGATTTTAAAGAAGGTATTGAGAAATGAACTTAATGTATTTATAACCCCAGAAAAGAAAGTGATAATAAGACATGTATGTATGTAATAGATATATATAAAGAATTTATAAATGTTACATAACATTAAATATTGAGATAAATTAAGTTATAGATAAAAATTCATAACCTAAAGAAAAGAGGGTTGTTTAGAGAGTTCTCTAACCTCATGTACAAACTCACTATGTTCTTTCACTTAACTTTATAGATAATCAAATTAGATTTAGTATACACTTGAATGATAACCAAATTAAACTCTATTTTTTTATTATTAATCTTTTATTTTAATTTAGAGTCATTTAATTGAGATATAGAGTCTATATTCACTATCTTAAGGTCATTCATTTTAGGGTTCCAAGGTCAAATTAATTTATAGGTAATTATGATAGTTCTTATGGTATGGATCCATAACTCCATAATTGTGAGGAAATATTTTTCATGTAATTATTAGAGTATTAAATGGGTTTAAAATTTAAATAATATTAAAATAAATACGATTTATTTAGTAAAAATATTATCATTTTATAGTTAATTCGCTTAAGCGGTCTTTCTGACTATAATGAACTTACTTGGTTTTATTTAACCATGTGACCATTTTCCGTTCCAAAATATGAAAAAATATATAACATATTGATTTAGATAATTTTACGCCATAAGAAATGTTTTAAAACTATCTTTGAAGGTGGTGTTAAAAAACAAAGTATATTGTTTATGAAGGTGGTGAACCAACCATATTGTGAGTGACCTTTTTGTTTTAGAATGAAAATAAAAGAGGTTTGATAATTGATATTCCATTAACATGATAAAATTATGGTATATTTATTATAATATGGTCATTATGTCATTTTCTATAGAAGTGATGTTGTGGAGGTAAAAGAGGAAGTGAATTAAAAGAGATAAGTTTAAAATATTACCACTTTGAATGCCCTCTATTAAAAGAAACCTTAAAGAACCTTGGGATAATATTTTGGTGAGATAAGGAATACTAGGATGGGGGAGAGTACTGGGAAGATAATTGGGTGAAAATATTGGAAGTTTCAAGGCTTATAATGTGTGAGGAGAAGGGGTGGTGAGGGGTGGTATTTATAAAGGAGAGGTGATTTTTTGAATAAAATAATCATTAGTTTATTAGTTTGGCTCAAGACTTAAAATAATGATTATTTATGTAAACAAATACATTAGTTTATGTATGTGAGTTCAAGATAATGGATACTTACATAATCAATGACTCATCTAATCATTTCATTTAACTTATAATGTTAAATATCAGATTTTGTTTCATTTCACTATTCATATAAAATTCAACAATTTTATAAAAATGGTAAAAAAACACTGAACATTTTTTCAATATTTAGATTCCAAAAATGAAAGATATTTTTTGAAAATAATTTTCTAAATATGATAAAATTAATTTTTAAACAAATTATTTATTTATTATAAAATTTTCAATTTTAATATTATAATTGATTTTGTGACCCTTCGAAAAATAATTTATGGGCTCAGAAAATTATATTTTCCTTATAATTTAACTTAATATTATTTTATAAACACATTTAATGAAAATAAAATTTCTTTTAATTTTTTTAGTTATCATAAAAATGTAAATAAAACATATGTGTTTTACAAAAATGCAAACACTTATTTTATCATTTTTAAAATATTTATTTAATTTTAATGTGATATAAATTTTTTATATTTTCATTTTATAAGATAAATAAATATTTTTTAACAATCACATAAGTGGGGATAATATTTTAAAATTCATGTTACTAGTCCCAGTATTCAGAAAACTATTCCAATGATCATATTAATATTACAATGATCAGATTTATAAAATTCATATGGGTTTCCTACCTTCTATAAATACTTCATATTTAATTCATAATTTATTCAATTATATTTTATCTCAAGGTTATATATAATTTCATTTTAAAATTTTATATTGAATTACTAATATTATATTTCATTTCTATAGTGTTATTCATGAGTTTGATCATTCTAGGGGATCGACCATATCCAAATTTTCATATTATGGTTGTCATATGATATATTTTTCCTCCCACTATAATTTTTGAAATTTTATTTAGTATATTTATACTCTAAATGTAATATTTAAACCAAAATAACAACATATTGTTGGTTTTATCATGTATTGAATGTGTTTTATATAATACTATAGTACTAAATACGAAACATGTATATAATTATCAGGGAAAATTTATTGATAAAATTATTGGTTATTACATGAAAAATCAGTAAACACATCAAATATCATACATGATGTTGCCATACATAACAAAGATCGATCACTAACTAGGTCAATCCAGAGTACAAAAAAAAAATACAACACATGCACATTGGCCCTACTACCATCCCGAGGCCTCATCCCAATCTCCTAATACCCGTCAAGCTATCCTATCATGATCCACCACACATCTCATACTCTAGACTAAAATGTAGACATAAGGTATGCACGTTCATTGAGATTATTATGAAGGGTTAAACCATATATTTTAGTAGGTTCTCACCAAAAACTTCTAATATATATTGTCATATGTTTGTGTATGCATGAGGAAAATAAATATACATGATCATTGAATCTTCATGTGTTAACCAGTATTCCACGACACTCAATGAGTTACAAATTCCCATCAAGTTATCGGGTGCTAACCAAATCACCTTGACCCTGACCATACCTACTTCAGACCCATTCCAGAATATACTCGTTGCCTCATACCATGGTAACCAATGCCCATGTCATACCCAAATACTAAAGGTAGGGTGGTGTCCAAAACTCGACCCAATACCCACATACACAGGGTAAGATTATATATCCATATCATGACCCACCACCTAATAACTCTAAGTATGGTCTATCTTCATATCCCACATAGTACTATGACCCATCCCCCAGGTTGGTCCTCAACCCAATACTACATAAGAAAATATTAAATTAATTCACATTGGCCCATTGCTACATATTATAGGGAGGTCGCATCCTAATAACCCATCCTCATTGGCTCTAGGGAGATCACAAGGACATCGACCCATCCCCATAGACTCTAGAGAGGTCACATTCACGCTGAACCATCCCTATAGAATCTGGAGAGGTAACAAGAACATAGAACTAAGCCTATCAGGAAAGGTCAAATAAGAACATGAAACACTATTAGGGCCTACAGACCATCACATAGTTCACTAGTTTATCCTAGGGTTATGGTTCATTGAGACCTGGCCCCTCATCACAAAACATCCCAACTTTCCCATATGGCATCCACTGGGTCCTCTAGACGTGTAATAGTATCTTATCATCCATATTAGGTTACAATCATATCCTGATGGTGACACAGCTACTCAAAGGTCCATCCTAACCCAAACCCCTTAGTCTAGTCTAAACTCACCAACACCCTCATCACTCATATTTCCACTACCCAATAATTGTCACAAGACATCATATTGAACGAACCCTTTCCTTAGTAGAAAGGGTCCAATTACCAACCAAAACCCCCTTGGCATCCCAACACCCACTCCAAAAGGACACATATCACTCCAAGCACACCTCAAGACTCTCCTCCAACATCAAGAGGTATTTCCTTATCACTTGCAATACATATGTCTATCTCATCCATCTTCACTCAGCCCCAAACATATCATGCCTACCCACTATCCCTAGGAACCCAACTTAGGCCATCCTACATCTCATCTTACATTTATGGACCACCTGAAGGTCTCTTGTCAACTCAACCCAATTATTTACCCATTTTTGGCATAGTCATCATGTGAAGCCAGTTTACTAAAGTGTTTAAGAGAACTTAATCCAAGCATAATAGACCTAGAGTCATCCTATCACATTTACCCAAGGCATTATCAATCCCTAAAACTCATATCCAAACCCAATTAAGTATGAAGTCATGAACTCTCATGAATAAACATGCATATGATTTTATATTATTGGATTAGCCAACCTAGAATATGGAGTTAACCCATCACCAAGCTGCATTAAGTCTCATCCAAGCCCACCAAGCCTCATCCTCACGCTCAAGAACCTATCTTAGGCCAATAATTACCCACAATTAATTATAAAAAATTATAAGTAATTAAACCATTTAAATTAAAGTGGCATAAATTTCTAAAAACTAAACAGGTGTCATCCTCTTATTGAAACTTTGAGCAATGGGGTCTAGTCCACTCTAGACATGTACCCAAACCTATGCCTCACAAAATCCCCAAACTAAATGCTCATTCCATTTAATTATTTTAAAAAAATCATAAATACAATTGGGGTAGTGGATTACTTATAATTAAATGATAATCGATGGAGAGAAAACATCTCATTAGGTCCTCCTCACTCCACCCAAAAATGAATTACCCTTTGATTTTAGATGATTCTACCATGCTCTAGTGGAATTTTCACCAAATCCTAACAAAAATCAGACTGAAATTAGGGATAGACACTAGAAACCAAATTAAATAGAATCATAGTGTGTAATGTAACTAAAATAATATCCAAAATCAGCTAAAAACCATCCCCACCTCAAGGAAGAATCGAATGAGTGGGGTCATTTGGCACAAACCATGCACATGTCTTCCAAGAAATGAAAGGGTCCAATTATCCTTTTAAAAAAAGGACTTGTGACCCTTTTGTTATTTGAACCTTTTATTCACACTAGGAGCCATTCTGGTCATAGTTCCACTCCCTCTATCCTGAATTTTCACACTATGAATCCCTATATCATGGCGTAAATGTCCTATAACTTCTACCTTGTAGGATCCCAGCCTCCCATACTTCATTTAATAAACTCCCGAACATCCTAGAAATCCACTTAACTTCATACCCCATCCAAAAACAATGTTTTAAGATGTAAAAACTCTCAAAACCTCATTTTGATTCCCAATTCTCAAAATTAACTACCCACTATATGAAAATTAAAAATTCTACTCAAAATGTAATGAACCAAAAATACATTGGTAATTACAAACTCCCCATCATAATTTTCCTCATCCTCAAGAATCCTTGGTAGTACTAAAACCATGTCTTTCAACCAATATTAGTTGTCAATTCACTAATAAATATCTTTGTTCCAGATCTTATTTACAAACTTGCTTCTGTTGCACAACTCCAACAACCGAATGCACCATTCACCATAAGTCAAGACACTTAATAACTACCAATTCCAACACCGAGATGGGTCTCACTATACCCCTATACACTAAATAACCTCTTTTTCTTCAAACAATTCATCATAATGATTATGGTGCTCCCCACCATAATACATCACTTGAGAAGGTCGGTTCCAAACTATAGTGCTCTGCACCATATGAATCTCCTAATGATGACACGCTTCTAGATGTCCAATAGCCTAACAAATTCATTCTAAACAAAATTCATGATTTGTTTTCCACCTCTCCATTTTAATACTCTCACAACACCATCTAAACCACCTCTGTCCAACTTTTCCCCAAAAAAATATTGGTTTCACCCAACAATGTTTCCTTATAAGAGACAACTACCTCCAACCCATTATTTTCACTCATGAACCCACATGCAGGGTCACATTCATACTTTGAAACATGTCACCAAATTCCATTTCTTTCCGAAGTTCATGATTTTCCCCATGAATTATGTGAAAAAATAGGTTACTCCATAAATAATGAAACAAAATCTGATTCACCCATAAATAACCTCACAAACCATAGTTCACCCCCTAAAGCATGAGATGAACCATGATTCACCAACCGAATCATGTCATGAATTGAAATTCACTCACTGAATCATGAGATGAATCATGATTCACCTCATAAAACATTCTATAATCATTCAAATTTCTATATTGAATCTAAACCTAACTCCTAGTGTAACTACATTGTTATCTCTCCACCACTACACTAATTTTCATTCTCTCACCTAGAGTACCAGTGTATATCTGATGCAAAACACTCTCAAATCATGAAAAAACAGCCTCGATATTAATTCCAATGAAATTAATCGAACCACCACCACATTTAAACTTCAAATATTGTATCACCTAAGGAACCAGATATCAGTATATCTTACCTCACCCCGACATCATAGAGTTATATCAATTGTCTCTATGACCGGTCTCACTGCAACCACAACCCTTATGATATGAGTGTTATTCACCCAAGATTATTATGACAATAACTGCTATAAGATTATCATTATCACCTCTCCAAAGAACCAAAATGTTCATTCTCTATAACCCATGCTTTGTTCATTTCTAATTACAATGGTTGTACCTTTTAATCCTTCTCATTCCTAAGCACCAATGTGAAACACCAACCACCAACATTTCCACCCACTCTCGACTCACAAAAGATTCATCCACCAATAATCAATGGTGTTCTCTCCACCATATAGATTTTATTACACCACTCCTTAACTGACAACTTGAATGGGTCCCAGCACCGCACATGTGTGACTAATTATGACCTTCACTCATCTCCTATCAACCTATAACACCACACCACCCTAGATTTCAATGTCACGATATCCACTCCAACTGACCATACAATGGTACCTTGATCCAATTTTGATGTTAACTTCTACTGCTAAGGGACATCTCCCAAACACCTAACTCTAGGCTGCCACACCCATGAGCTTCTCACCGAATGCACCACTCACCTCACTCTGAAAGTGACCTAGAATCGGAGCCACCATAGTGGTACCACCACTAAACTACTTGAGTTCCTCCACAACCTTAAAAAATTTCAAGAGACCTATACATGTCCCATTCATCAATTCACAACCAAATTGGGCACAGTGTATACCTAGTGTGTACCTACCCTCACACATTGATACTTTTCCAAAAAGCCTCACCGATGCTCACTCTCCTCCTCAAGTAGAGTGACCCACCAATAACCTACTCACAGATTCTTTCCCATGATCCTATTCAATCTCACCCAAACCCAATGATTACACACTAGCCTTAAGAACTCAACCAAAGATATCTCATGTCCCTTCTCATGAATTTGGACCTCCCATAGGTCTCTCATAAACTCAATACAATTCTTTACCCCTTTTTACATAAACCTCAGGCAATCCCAGTTAACCAAAGTGTGGAAGAGAACTTAATCCAAGTATAGTGGACCTAGCACCATCCTATCTCATTTACCCAGGGTATTCTTAGTCCCTAAATCTCATGACCAAACCCCATGTAGTATAAAAGAATGAACGCTCATAAATATACATGCATATACTTTTTTATCATAGGGGACACCTACCTAAAACAAGGTGTTAAACACACATCAATCTCTTTCAATACTTTTATAATCCCACCGATCCTCTTCCTTGATCTCAGACACTTATCCTAGGCCAAGCATCACCCACTATTAATTATAACTAATTATAATTAACTGGTCCATTTATATTAAATAGGCATGAATTCCTAAAAACTAATCTGATTTCATCCGCTCATAGAAACCTCAAGTAATGGGGTGAGGTCCACTTTGGACACGCACCTAAACTTATTTCACACAAAATACCCAAATTAAATTCCCATTCTAATGGTCTATTTTACCAAAAACCAGAAATAAAATTTTTATAGTGACTTACCTCCACTAAAATGATGATATATGATGCACAAACATCCCCTTGGGTCATCCTCTATCCACTTCACATGGAAGCCCTCTCCATTTTGGCTGATTTCACCATGCTTTGGTGGAATTTTAAATGAATCCTAACCAAAATCGGACCATCATTAGGGATAGCCATTGGAAACCAAATCAAATGGAAGTGAAGGTTAGAACGTACCAAAATTCACCACCAGGACCCCCCCATAAGGGGAAATCGAAGTAAGGTGAGGGTCGATCGGTTAAACCCTCCCATGCATGAATCTACCAAGAAACAAAAGGGGTCGAGTCCCATTTAAAAAAAAGGACTCAGGTCCCTTTCACAGTGTGAACCAATGATTCATGCAGTGAAGCATTCGGGGTAGAGTTCCTCTCCCTATGACATAAATTTTCACACTATAAAGCCCTACTTCATAGCATTAATGGCCTCTATCTACTACCTTGTAGAAACCCTGCCTCCATCCTTCCTCTAATTCTCTCCTAATCACCCCTAAATCCACAAAACATAAAACCCCATCAAAAAACATCATTCTAAGTCATTTAAACTCTTGGAAAATCATTTTGAGTTTTGTTTTGTAGGTCGGAGTAAGATGGTAAAATGGAAATAGGGGGTGATTTATTTTTTATAATATTATAATTTTAAAAAAAATATTTTAAAAAGATTAAATAAATTAAAACATTTTTAATAAAATAAAAATTTTAAATTATTAAAAGAAAATTTACATAATATTATATAATAATAAAATTATAAGAATAAAAAATGTGATTTGAGAATAAAAATTGTCTATTATTTTTAGGTTATAGTAAGAAAATAGATACAATATACATTTTAACTTTTATGGAAAATATAGAAGACTAAAAAATAGTCTCTTAATGGAAAGAAAAACATTATCCCTTACTTTAATGGTAGTAAGCACCAAATGTAGAAGAAATAAGAGGAATATGATATTTTTATCTTAGTCTCTAATCTCTCAATGAGTATGAAGATTCACTACGAGATATTGTGAAAAAATGTGAGTGATTAAGATAAACAATTTATTACATACTCATGAGAGAAGAAAGAATATTTAGAAAGGGAGAGATTTGATATCTTAAAAATAATTGAAAATTCTAGAACAATTGAGTGTGTTGATATTGTTGTGTTTTATATTCCCAAGGCCTAAAAAGGTCTCTATTTATAGGCTACAAATCCTTCTATAGTGTTATTGAATACTTTTGGAGTTTTAAAGTTGAAGATGTCTAAGTTCAACAAATATTGACCATAATAAATGTAGGGCATGGAATGGATGCTTGCATCATGTTCTAGTAATTTGTGTCACAGAGGAGGGCTTTGCAGTGTGTGAAAATAGATAGTAGCATGGAGTCTCATAGGACCATTTTTATGGTTCTTCCAAAAACTAGGTTTCTGTTGCATGGTATTTTGGTTATGTTAAGGACAACTCCTACAAATAAGACAATGCAGTGTAGGGATTAACTTATAGTATGGATCAAGCCGAGTTATTTGGATATGAAGTTTTGACTAAGATGTGAATATTGGGATTTGTATCATAAATCTCACAATGGAATTTGACCAAACTACATTATGGCATGGTTATGAGGTTTGATTCATAATCTTTGTTTCTATGTATTACTACAACATAATGCTTAGTATTCTTTTATAATACTTATTTAGCAGTGTGGTGTTATGTGATGCATTATATTCCCTGTTCAAGGAGTCCAATATGACATCACGAAAGACTCTTCAAAGGATTTTTTTATTATGACATCAAGGTAGATGTATATCACTTAAGAGAAAATAGTATATAATTTCAGAGTGTTTGTGGTCATTAAAATAAAAGATCAGGGAGAATAACAATAGTATATCCCTTTTTTAAGATCATAAACACTTGAATAATAATTAAATTAAACAAGAGTATAAACAAAAAGAAAAATTCTCCCACAAACATAACTTCTCACTGTAATAATTTTTTAAAAAAACACACATCTCCATAAATAATAAACATCCCCCTCTGATAGAAAGATAGATAAATACTAAAACTTCTCCCCCATTGATATTATCAAAAACAATTCATACTAGGGGTAAGATAATAAAGATATAAAAATTAAATCTATGCTTATCATCATTAATGATTATTCAAGAGAGACAAAAAAATTGAAAAATAAAATTTGAAAACTTTAAAAGATTTTAAAATTAATAATTTAAATAAAGGTTATGATAATATAAAATAAACATTTTAAAAATAAAATAAAATCTAAAAATTTGGAAAAGATTTTAAAAAACTAAATTTCTTTTTTTGAAAAACAGGGAACATTTTTAATTTTGGAAATTTATTTTGAAAATGAAAATGTCTCTTCTAGTATCATTTAAGTATTAACAAGATTATCTCACGCTTAATTAATGCATTAGGATATTTTAAAGGGATAATAGCCATTAAAAATACTAAAACAAAGAAAATAATTATAAAAAATTTTGAGAAAATATTCCATTATTATGGTTCAGTAAATATTGTTTTGATAAAAAATATAAAAGTCCCCAAGATTTTAAAACTGGTGTGCAGTAAGGCCCACTCATCCTGCCTAAGATGGAGAAAGGGTTAAAAAACCCAATCAAATATTTTCGGGGAAAATATCTATGATCATATTCACTAGAACCACATCCACTTCTTTGTCCAAACAAGAATATTTTTCTTGGAGTATCCTACTCACTTTACTTTTCCAAAATTGTGAAAATTATTGAATTTTGTTTATTAATTTGGAATCCATTTTTTAAAATATTTTTGAAAATATTTTGAGAAAATCTCAGCTTACCAAGTGAATAAGATATAATGTCACAAGATAATAATACCCAAATTTATTTTTATGAAGTCAAAGTGATCAAGAGAAAGGGTTTTAGTAAATATATCAATAATTTGATGGTTTTTGATAACAAATTCAAGAACGATATCACCTTTTTAAAAGAGATATCATAAAAAATGGTGTATCAAGTCAATGTTCTTAGTGTGAGACTATAGGATAGGATTTTTATAAATACTTATTATACTAGTTTTTTCACACATGATAGGGATGAAACGATTTGTTAGTCTAAAGTCCAAGATAGTATATTTCATCCATATAACTAGGGTGAATCAACTCCTAGTATTTATGTACTCTAATTCGATTATAGAAAGAGAAATATTTTTTTTCTTCTTACTACTCTAAGAGATGATAGATTTTCTTATTAGATGAAAATTTACACTTTTAATTTATATATCTAGTTGGAATACTCCAAAATTATCATCATAAAAACAAGAAAGATCAAAATATTTTTCCTTGGGATAAAATAATCCAAGGTTTTTAGTTCTTATAAAATAAAATAAAATCTTTTGAGGGGTTTTAAATGATATTCATTTTGATTGGATTGAAAATGAGAATAAAGTAATACACTAAACATGATATCTAGACATGTTTCAATAAGGTAAATCATATTTTCAATCATAATTTGATAAATCTTGGTGTCAACCAATTCATTAGCTTCATCTAATGCCATCTTACATGTTATAATCATGGGAATTTTAATTTCCTTATAATGATCCATGTAAAACATTTTTAAAAGTTAATTAGTTTATTTACTTTGGTTTTAAAGGGTTCCATCATAATTTTGGGAAATTTGGAAGGTAAGAAATAATTTATGTTCTTCCCATAAAACTCATTTATGACTCTTTATTCATTAAATTATAAAATTAATTGTAAATATTTTCTTTAGTTGATCAAAAAATAACATCATCAACATAAATTTTAATGGTTAATAAATCATTGGAAATGTTTTTGAGAAAAATGGTGGAATCAAATTTTCCCATTTTGAAATTATTTGATTAGATAAATTTAGTAAATCTCTCATACCAAGCCTAAGGGGCTTGTTTTAAAACATATAAATCATTAATTAACTTGAAAATGGAATTTGGAAATTTAGGATTTTCAAAACCAGGTGGTTAGTCTAAAAAACATTTTCAGAATTAAAACCTTTTAAAAATTATTTTTGACGTCCATTTAAAAAAGTTTGGAATTAAAATGAGAATATAATTCCAATAAGATTATAATATATTCAAGTCAAGAAACATGTGAAACTTTTTCACTATAATCAATCCTTTTTTCTTGATTATATCCTTTAGAAACAATTCAAGCCTTGTTACAGATAAAACTTCATTATTTGTCAAGTTTTTTTTGAAAAACCCACTTTGTGTCAATAAAAGGAATATTATCAGGAAATTCTGTGGGAGTCCAAACATTATTACTTTGAAATTGATTAAAATCCTATTGCATAGAATGTATCCAATTTTCATCATTAAAAATTTCATAAAGGGAATGAGGTTGAATATGAGTGATAAAATCTTAATGTTCAGCCTCATTTAATATTAACCTTCGAGTATGAGTTCTAGATGGTAATTCTATAACAAAATTCATAATAGGAGAGTCTTTGGATTGAGTCCAACACTGGGTCATATTATAGCATGGGGATTCTAAAGTAAGATCAATTACTTTATAATATTGATGTTTATAAGGGGTCAAACTAGGTTGGTCAACATCATCATCACTTTGTAGATGTGATTTAGGAATATTTTCATAGATTATGATGTGAATTGACTCTTATAGATACTTGGACCTTTTATTAAAGACATTGAAGGATTTAATTGAGTTCAATTACCTAGGAATATTTCTTCATCATATTTTTTGTTAAAATTTCCGAGATTATCTTTTGTATTAAGGATAAAGAATTTACAACCAAAGGCTTTAAATAATCCAACTTTTTGAATTTTTACCTTCCAAATTTTATATGGGTTTTTTCTGAGATGGGTATTATAAGGACATGGTTAAGGATAAACCATGTGGTATTGAACTCATAGGCCCAAAAAATTGAGGAATGTAAAATCTGTTAGGTAGAGTTTGAGACAATTCTTGTTGGGTTTTATTTTGTATTTCAACAACCCCATTTTTTTGAGGTGTTCTAGGAGAGGAAAAGGATTAATAATAACCTTTAGAAACAAAAAACTCATAAAATTATTTGTTATAAAATTCTTATCTATGGAAAATTATAAGTTAAAAGTATTTGTATTTATTTTCATTTTTTAATTTCCTTGAAATGTTGGTAAAGACATTACAAGACTTATTCTTATGAGCCAAGAAGAAAACTCATGTAAATCTAGTAAATTCATTGATAATTAAAAATGCCTAGTTTTTACCTTTGACGTTGGAAACCATATTTGGTCCGAAAAAAATAAAGTTATAATAGTTATTAGGATTTAGAAGAGAAATAAGTTTTTCAGGTTTAAAGGAAGACTTTGTTGTTTTACAAGTTGGCAAGGTTCACAAACAAATTTATCTTTAAAATATTATTTTGGGGATAACATACTAGTTTGTTAAGGATGAGTTTGATAAGAGAATTAATATTTTAATTAACTAGGTGTTGATTCTAGATCCAATAATCATTATCTTGTTCAATTAAACCCTTAACATTTTTACTTGATGTATATTTTAAATCAATAATATAAATATTTTGAAAACATAATGCACTAAATAAAAGATTTATTTTGTAATGAAAAACTTTAAAAAAATAATTTTTTAAAGTAATTTTAAAACTACTATCACATAATTGACTAATAATTAATAAATTATGCTTCAATCCTTTAATAAATAAAACATCTTTAATAATAGTATAGTTAGAGAAACCAATTGTACCAATATCGGTAATTTATCATTTTTAATCATCTCCAAATGTGACATGTCCTCCATCAAAATTTTTGAGATGATTGAATTCATAAGTATCACAACACATATTTCTTGAGAACATTATATTCATATATCATATAAATTCTCATATTTTTTAATTTTCTCTAAAAAAATATTTATAAACTATATCTTTTGGTACTCGTATCTTGGGTCCACTTAAGTTAGATAATAAATATTTTGGAATCCACACTTTTTTGGAATAATTTTTTTCATTTCAAATATGAGATGAATTATTAGTTATTTTTAGTCTACCATATCTATCATTTTTATAATTACATTCATAAACTAGATGACCAACTTTCTTAAAATAATTAAAAAGTTTATTTTGAGAAATTGCCTTTAGAAAATTAGTATTTTTAGAATTTTTGGGAAAACTAGATTGTTTAAAAAAACCCATGGTGATTTTTAATAGGTTTTTGAGAACCCAAAAAATATATATTTAAATTATATTCCCCTTGTTTAAAACAAGAAATTATAATTTTATGATATTTAATTTGATTTTAACAAATTTCAATATTTAGTTTATCTTTTAATTTTAAAATAAAATCATATTATTCTTTTAAAATTTGATCTTTACAAAAACAAAAATATTATGTTTATTTTTAAGATTATTTAATTTTTAAATAAGATCACAAAAATCATTTCAAAGTTCATTTTTATCATTAAGAAGATATTCATAATTTAAAGAAGAGTTTGGAGAAGTAGTAGAGTGAGAATAAGAATTATAAGGAGAGTAAGAAATGTTAGAACTAACTTAGATTCCTTCCTCAACATGTGTCATGATACACTTAAGACTTTAATCACATTATTTTTTTGTTAAAATCAATCCCTCTCTAGTGAACCAAGTTCAGACCTTAAGATATTTCCTACCTTACTTCTTATCTATTGAATTTTTCTTATTTAAGGGACAATATGGATTTATGTGGCCCTTATTTTTACAGTAGAAACAAGTTACCTAAAAATATTTATTTTTATTTTTGAAGTGTCAAGTGCATATCTTCTTTTTCTTGTACTTTTCCATCATCTAATGAAATTTAGAAATGTTAGATTAACTCCTTAATGATTAGTCATTTATTTACTTGAATTAAATTATTATCTTAGTGTCCTTGAACTCATTATACTCCTTTTAAACTTGTATCTTTAGGGATATCTCATATTTTAACCTATGAGTTCGTCAACTACCATATTTTTAACATAATTAGCTTCATGGATTGTGGTAACTTTTGGTTTCCAACTAATTGATAAGACCCAGATTATTTTCTTCACAAAATTTTCTATGTAAATAGACTGGCCAACATCTTATCATCCATTCAAAATATCAATAAATGTAGTAAACATAACAGTGATATACTCTTTAGGATGGATAGAGAAACTCTCAAAGTATTTTATATACATGTTTATCCTTCTATCCTTAAATTTATTTGTACTTTCATGAGTAAATTATAATAATTTATATATTTATTGTATGATTTTACATAAAGAAACTCTATTAAATTCATTAACATCTAAACTACAAGTTAATGCATTCATAACTTTACCCTAAAATTTAAAATCATAAATATCATTATTTCTCTATTTCTCTTATTTATCAGATGAAAGAGTATAGAAATATATAAAAATTTTATAAATATGATAGATAATAGATATAAAAAAGTATAAATTTTATATTTTCCATAAGAATAATTTTTACCATCAAAAAATAGATCACAAACCACTGATTTCCCTTTGGGACCACCATGGTTGTTTGAAAAATCCATCTTAAAAATAGATATTTATTTGAAAAATCAGTTAATGATTTTGAAAATAAAAAATTTGAAATAATGTTATTACAAAGTAATTTAGAAAATAAAAAATCCTTAGATAAAAAATGAAGGTTGGAGTAAGAAGGTAAAATGGAAATATATGGTGAATTTCCCTTTTAAAATTTTAATGAAAAAAATCCAAACTTAAAAACTTCTTTTAAAAATATTTATGAAATTAAAACCATTTGAATAAAATAAAAGAATAAAAATATTGAAATTGAAATGATATAATAATATATAATAATAAAAGTTATATAATAAAAACAAAGTTCAATTTGAGAATAAATTGATTAAGTGTGTTTAATGTATTAAACAAATTATAAAATGAACAATTGAAAGTGATAAATAAATAAAATTTCAGAAAGTAAATGAGACATGGTATTCTGTAAAGAATTTCTGAAATAGTACATGATGGTACCCCTATATCTATAACCCCTATCACTTGAGTATTTAAATTTTTATTCCATTGGATTTATTGGTATCAATGATACCAAAACTATCCCTTATTTTTTAGGTTATAGCAAGAAAATAGATACAATAAACACTATATATTTAATAGAAGAACTAGATTCCTCAAAATAATAGTACCTTTCCTTTTTAAAGGAAATTGTAAGAAAACCAAGGTCCCTTACTTTAATTTTAGTATGAACCAAATATAGAATAAATAGTAAGAAGAATATATTTGTAGGTTTTTCTCTAATATCCTAAATAATACGAATAATCACTAGTATAAATTGAGAAAAAAATTATAATGAGTAAGATATACAATTTGGCATACACTTTTGATAGAAGAAAGAAGATTTACAAAGTGAGAGCTTTGAGATCTTAAAAATATTCTAACACTGTATATCAATTGAGAATAGTTTTTTAGTTGTGTTGCATATTTAAAATTCCTCCAGAGGTATCTATTTATAGGCTTCAAATCATTTGATAATGTCTTGGAATCCTTCAATGGTTTTAAATTCAAAGGCATACAAGTTCAATGAATATATACCTTAATAAATATAGTGCTCAAACTAGATGTTTGTTGTGTGGTCTAGAATTATATGCCATGAAGGAGGGATTTGTAGCATGATGAAGGACACTAAGGCAAGGAGTATCATAAGACCATTTTTATAGTTCTTCCAAAAATAAAGTTTCTTCAGTGTACCATCTGGGATAAGACATGGAAAATTCCTACAAAGAGGACATTTTGGCATAGGGATTAATTTTCATAATAGAGGTGATAGATTTATTTAGATTTTTAGTTTTGAATATGGTGTGAATGCCAATATTTTCACCATAAATCATGCAATTGAATTTGACCAAGTTAAGTTAAGGTATGGTCCTGAGGGATGAAACGTAATCTTAGTTCATGCGGATTTCTACACCATGGTGCTAAGGGATGTGTCCTAATACTTGATTTTCATTTTGGTGCAATGTATTGTACCATATTCCTTGTTAAGGAGTCTAATATGACTTAAATAAGGAATATTAAAAGGGTTCTATCACCATGAGATCAAGGTGGTTTTATATCACTTAAGATAAAATATTATACACTTTAAGAGTTTATTTGATCATTAAAATTAATGATCAATGAGAAGAACAACATGGTTCTCAAAACATACTTACAACCATATGAAAATTCAAACTCATTCTCAAAATTTAAGGACCAAAAAATCTATAGACCATTACTTTATGTGTTGGGTCTTAAATTTTTGGGGTAGTGATGAATCTAACCCATTAAGTGGCATCAATTCCATGGTGTATCCTAGGTGTGATATTGGTGGTAGATACTAAAACTAGTTTTATAATAATAATAATTTCTCAGAGTACAGCATGTGGATCCCCATTGAATGTATGTATAATAAAAGTGGTCAGGTGGTGTGTCTCAATGATGAAATAAATGGTTGTGAAAGTTCAAGATGATTGGATCATGTGGATTATCGTTGAAGAAAATGCTAAAATGTGTGGTATTTAGTTTGAGGGGTGTATTTTTGGATGAAAACCCAATACCAGCATGTTTTATACAAGGATTGATGGCTAATATATAATCTTGGATGGGTTACTCCTCCTATAACCAATTGGTTTTATGATGTAACCACATAAGGTCTTATATATTGGGCCAAAAAGGTTTATGATAGCAAGGAATCTCCCCCAACAAAGTACTTAGGGAGAGTTTAACTAGAAACATTCTTGACACCCCCAAAAGGAATGACCCCTAGGTTATGACCTTAGGGTAATTAATAAGTAAACTGAAAAATAATAATATTCCAATCACATCTATCATCCTGGAACACAATGCAAGGAAGAAAATCATAGTAAACATGTAGGCTCAGGGACTTGACCTCGCGACCTTCCATTACCCCCTCCTCCCAACCCTTACAACCCCACCACCAATGGTTGGGAAAGTAATAAATAATAATGATAATAATGATAATGATAATTTATAATGGCCAGGGAGGGGGGAAAAACAAATACAAAGAAAATTCAGACACAAATATACAATGTACTCAGGGAGATTTGATATTAATACCTCCTCAAGACAACTCATATATATGGTCGAGTGGTACTCATCATTGGATTCAAAATCCAAGAGACAGGGTTTTGAATCTTTATAGTCCACTTGGGGGATTTATGATGCAGTCAGTGACATAGGAGTGATGCAGGAAGGGGTGCAAACCCATGTAATGGATTTTGGGTCATTGGGCCTTTGGGATAGACAATGTAATGGTCTTAATGTGGAGTGGGTCATCCCTTGGATGGGGGTATATCCTATACAAGAAATCCCAAGGGTGTATGCATTGGTTTCTTTACTTGTGACCTCTTGGAACTGGTGGGATTATTCCTTAATGTTTTGTTTGTATATATGATATATATATAAGCACAATCATATTGAATGTAAATTATTATTTTCATACAAATGAAATTTACAATTTTGGAAAATGATAAATAGTTATCATTTATTGATTCTCCAAAAACTACTATCATTAATGAATAGTTTCATGAGATGAAATGATAGGTAGTAAATTCATATGACGCATGAATAGGCCATGGTATTTATTTATGCATTTAAACGCATGAATAAATGAGACATCACCTTTAGAACATCCTTAGGTGTTATATAAATCGCTATGATATAGTGGTAGTGTGTAGTTTGTGGATTTAAATCCTCATGCTTGACCAAAACTCCTTGATACCTAAAGCTCTCTTTCATCTTCCTCTTTTTCATAAAGAGGTACTAGCATACTATAGAGAAAAGGTGAATCCCATCCAAAGGACAAAAGATCCAAATCAGCCTATGGATACCTACTGAGGTGGGATACTTATGTTTACCACTTTGGTGATCTATCTCAATCTCATTAGATAATGTAGATAAATATTTTATGTAGCGTATCGTTAGTGTAAGTTATGCTTGTATTTATATTAGTTCTTCATTTCTAGTTTTTTGAAGTTTCATATTATCTTTCATGTAGATCCCAAAACAAGGGTTTTTAATATATTTTGTTGTGTCTAGTAAGTGTTATTAGATTCCTAAGAAACCTAATAGTGGTATTAGAGGAGGTTAATGCTTATGTTTTATGAAATCATGCATGGAAATGAAGATGAATCAAAAAATAGATCAATTTTTTATTTTTGGAAATTCTATTTCAAAATAGGGTTTACCATTATGTAGTTGGATTGAGTGAAGTTAATCAACACCTTGCCCTTACGCAGTTGAGATTCATAAGGGTATCCAAGGCCTTACCCTTACACAAATTGGCTTGTATAAGGATCATATCACCTTACCCTTACATAGACTAGTCTATATAAGGGTTACATGATCTTATCCTTACACGTAAAGGGTTATGTAAGGGTAGGATATTGTTTACCCTTATGGGATACACTGGTATGTAAGGGTAATAGTTTTTTTATTTTTAAATTCAGGTAAAGTTAACTGACTTATTTCCCTTACATGAGTTGGCTATGTAATGGTATATAAGTCATTACCCTTATGCAATACTCTTATGTAGAAGGTTGTTACATTTAAATAAATGGTTTTCATAATGTTCATCAATGATTTACACTTACACATATAGGCAATATATCTATTGTGTAAGGGTCTTTGACGTTTACCTTAATGCAGTGTAAGAAAAGTAAATATTACCTTTATGCACATGTTTTCTGTAAAGGTATTACCTATACATGAGGCATTGTGTAAGGGTTATTTCCTCTTTACCCTTATGCAATTACCTTTGAATGAGGATCGGGGTCTTTCTACCCTTACGTAGAGTGTCTACATAAGGGTAAAATAAGGATATCCTTATGTAGTAATGGGTTCCTATGTAAGGGTAAACATAATTATTTTTTAAAATTATTTCTACATTCTAAAATCTTTTTAATGGTTTATAAAATGTTTATAAATAATTATAAAATTTATTTTGAAAAATATAATTTATAAAGGGTTTGTAAATTAATTAATTAGTTATAAATGGATTATAATTAATTAAAAAAAATTATGAAAGTTTATTTTTCCCAAATATTAAATGTTACCATTTAAAATACCTTTTAAAAAATTATATGGAAGTTATTATGATATAGAAATAAAAAAAATCTTTATAAATCATCAGAAAAATAATTTATAAAGGGTTATAAATTATGAACTAATGAAAAAAATATAAAATGTATATATTTAAATTATGAATTTTCCATAATTAATTATTTTAAATTGTTAAAAATAAAAATTGGCCTTATTTGGATATTATTTAAACCAAATTGAAAATGTTTTAATGATTGATATGATCGTGGTTTAAATAATGATTAAATATATGATATTTAGATTTGGTAAAATGTTTAAATAATATATATTAGATTATAAATAGTTTATAATTCATGTAATATCATATATTTAAAATCAAAATTCCCTATAATTGTATATATGACAGTGTTCATATTGAAATGAATATAAAATGTTTATATTTAAAATTTTAGAATATTTATAATGTTAAAAATGAAATTTGAAAAGGTTTTATAATTATCTTTTATTTATTAATTGTTCATAAATTTTTATCTCATGTTTAAATATTTGAATTGTTCATTTTTTTAAAAGTTAGTCCATATTTTATTCATGGTTATAAATTTTTTATATGATGAATGTTTCATGATTTAGTTTGATTGTTAAACTACTTCTAGACAGATCCATGCATCACATGCTAGGTTTAATATTGAATTTAGTTTTTCATCTACCATGACTTCAGTTTTTATTTTATGTTATTTACTTGAATTTAGTTGTTGGATATTTTTTGTGCATATTAGGTGTTAGAATTATGATTAATTGGATTATATCTTGAGTAAAGTATCCTTGGGTAGAGTGACTTGGGGTCAGACTAACTACCCACCTAGAGGCTTATGCCTTGTCTAGGCTAGTGAATGGGGTTGGTTATCTATCTCTTTAAGCTTAATTGTGTTGATATTTTCAATTTCATATAATTATATGCCTTTACATGAATTTTTCATGTAACTTATTCATATGATGAATCAACTTTTTTATAAATATGTTTATATTCTATTTTGGGTTAGTAACGCAAACTTGTGGGTTGTGTAAAGAGTTACACATCAATGTTGTTTGAATATATTCATTAGGTGGAGGGAATGGGATTCGAAATTAAATTAATAAAAGAATTTATACATAAAAGGGAATAAAATGATATAATATTTTGAGATAAAATTACCTTCATATACTAAGTGTGAGATTCCTTCTAAAGTAGTAATTTTCAAGACCTCGAACTTCCAACTAGGTAGTTTCACACCATAATGGTGTGCCTCTGGATGATCTTTTGTAATTAAAGAAATTGATGGTTGCCAATGGATCATCCCTAGGTAGTTTCATTTCATATCAGGGTTCCCTTAGATTGTCTTGTGATTAGATCACTTTTTATGTTATCTTTGGGTTACGCTAGTTGGTAATCCCTAATGGTTGGGATACCAAAGGAATAGATTTATGTTTATCCATATGATGTATTGGAGAAAGATTCATTTTCTCAGGTATCAAAGAGACATATATGATATGATTGGGATGATTCATTTCCTAAATAACTAAGCAGTGAGTTTCACACCATCATGAGGTAATTTCCTTAGTTAAATATGGATCTTGTCCCACTAATGGGTATGATGGTTTTTAAAGGGTTCATCATTTTAGTGGGAGACCATTTAATAAAATTACTTATTAAATGGTTAATAATTTATGATACTCATCTAATAAAATCTTCTATTATAGATAAAAATATCATCATCGTTAAGCTAAACATTATGATAAATCCTTAATTATGTGAAGCTTAATGTAAGATACTCCTTATACTAGAAACTTAAGAAAGGTTCTTAATAAAGATCTATGATTTAAGAAAAGTTATTAAAAGAAAAAAATAAATTCAATGTGGTGGAATTGATCCTTCCTCAGTGAACAAGTGGGTAAAATATCTAATAAGAAGAAGAAAAGGTATTTGAAAAGTTAAAAAATGTTTATTCAAAGAATCCAATTTGGTCATTGAAACCTAATGTTATCAGGAAAGATAGGTAATAATTCAATATGTTTGGATTATCCAAAATATATACCCGAAAGAGTTTAGGAAACTCCATTGAATGGATTTTATAAAAATTAATTATTTTATTTTGAAATTTTTGTTATACTGAATGTATATTTTACAAAGTGTTGTAAATATATAGGAGTTAAAAGTCAAAGGAATAATTTATTAAGATAGAATTTATATTCATGAGATGTAGTAAACAGTTACGACATTGAGGATTTTAATTTAAAGGATTTTATCAATTTCAAATGACTCTAAGTAAAAGATGTGTATCTTAATATCATTTCCCTTATATGATAAGACAAGATGTTTGATTAAAAATAGTTGATGTGAATAAGTGTGAGATGATTTTTTATATACACATAGTTTATGATTCATCAATTTCTATAAAATGTTTGGAGAAGAATATATGGATAAAATTATTTTATCCATGATAAAATGTTCATCCAGTTATTTGTTAAAATATATGGGAATGTGTTCCTACCACCCATCAATGGTATATTTTAATAGATTCTTCTTTTTAAATGAAAAATGTTCCAAACGCATTGAAAACCATATATTATTTATTTCATTTTTTTAATATTCCTACTAAAAGGAAATAAATGTTATTTCCTAACATAAAAGTTTTGTTTTGTTTCTTAAAATATATATTTTTAAAATAATATAACATCTAAGAGACTAGTGGGAGTATGTTTGAACTTGAAGAAGTTTAAAATTAACTAATAATAGTAATATTAAATTAAAATATTTGTCACTTTATCATAAAAGAGTTTAGAAGGGCCTATAAACAATAGTTACATTATTTCATGGAAAATGTTTGATGGAATAGGGTTCCAAGGATTATTATGATGAACTTAGAAAGAATTATAAATAATTTTACATCATAAAATATGATGTTGTAAAGTCAATAAGTTAGAATATGTTTAAAATTTGAAAATATTGGGATATGATTCCTAAATATCACCATTATTCAAACTCGATTACTTCATAGATATTTCTCACTAAATAGTTTAGTGGGAGAGTTTTATTATATGGTCACATAGAGATGTGAAATGAATTATATATGATGTAAAGAGTTAACAAAACCCAAAACATGTAGAAAACCTAAAGCTAATCTGGCAGATCATCATATATGATATGATAAACCAACCCTTATGTTGGTTTTTTAAAATATTATTAAAGAGTTTAATAATATTAAAATATTTCGTATTAAAATAAAACTCCATTTTATCATTAATTCTCATTAACTACAAAAATTTATATATAGATATATATTTAGTGAAGTGTAATAATAATTTACCACTCAAAATATGAGTTTGATTTTATCCCTAATAGATGTTCATCATGGAGTATTATAGGTTATGATGAAATTTTAAGGTTAGTGTGAGTAGGATTCTTGTATAGAGAAATATAATATGCTCATGAGGAACAATATAAAGAATGTGATTTTTGTGTGTGCTAGATGGACCACTAAACTGTACTGGATAGAGTTTTATACTAATGTATTTGGTATACTGGGGCTTCATGGATCATATTTTATTCCCTACTACTTGAGTTTTTTGAGATACCTAGCATGAGAACCTCCATACTCTAATGCCTTACTTGTGTAAGTATACACATTAACTTAGAAAATATAGGGGTGTTTGGGTATGTTCATAATCATGTTATCATTTGGTGCTTAAACAAGATGGGATTTGTCCTCTATTATGGTGAGTATGAAATCAGGGGCCTCGATTGAGATAAATTTTGGAAGTGTGCGGCCACACCTAATGTAACGACCCGAAATTTTGAATAAATCTTGTTTCCTAATTTTATGTGTTATTTTATTTTGTTTTTTATACTCAACAAAAATGTTTCATTTGATAACATGAGTATAATTAAAATGAGACCATTGGGTTTTGACTTTTATATGACCATTGGTCAATATGACCCCTGGAAACTAAACGTTTTGATTATTGTCTCTAAATACAAGTAATCTTGGTTAATTATTATAGAAAGAAGATTCGATGGCCTCACCCAATAGTCTTGGACCGATCGAAGCCCATCTAACAGAACTTGGGAAGGAGGTAGCACCACTGGGCTTTGCTCTGGACCAAACCCAAGCCGAACTTCATCGTGTGAAGCTAGAACGGAATCTCCTTTGCGAGAAGTTCAAACTGATAGAAATTACTACTCGTGTGATGTTAGTTGAGCCTCCCTCAGATTCTCTCACCTTAGCACACCTTACACTTAGGTCCTATGCTGGTGTGATAAGGGGCTATGTAAGGAGACCGTAACTGCCTTGTGTAATCATTTGTTTTAAATAAAAATTGGGATTTCTTCTTATGATGAAGTTTATGAATTTTCAAATGACCAGATAAATATAGTATGCATATTTTTGATTAATTTTAGAAAAAGTATATTTTAAAAATGTTTATGTAAACCTTAAATAATTAAAAATGTGTAATGATATTCAAAAAATGGTCTTCTACAATTATGCTCAGTGCGAAATTTAGAGTCTAATAAGATCAACATAATTTTTGATGAATAGTAAATTATGAATAGTGATTTTATGATTAGGATTAGTAATGTGTCCAAATGGATTAGTAATCTCACTTAAAGAAAGTATTAATGTAATCTAGGCACCTTGATTAGGTAATGTGATTCAATAAAATGCTTAAATAACGATTTCATAAATTATTATTCAAGTATTAGTTTTTTCGAGTGAATAGTGATTTTTAATTAAAATTTAAATTAAAAAAATTTTAAAAAATTATTTTTATAAAATGGATTTCATTTTTGAACTCAGACCACTGATATTATGTTATGGTAATTTTTGGGGTTTTTTCTGAAAAAAATGAATTTTCGGTGAATAGTGTATTTATTTAAAAAATAAATAAAAAATATTTAGAAAATTATTTTTATAAAATGGAGTTCATTTTTGAAATCAGAGCATTGATATTTGGTTAAGGTGACATTTTGGGATTATTCTGAGAAAGTTGAATTTCCGATTATTGTGAAAATACAGTTTTTAAGTTACGGGTGTTTAATGACATCATTAAATGATGTATTAAGTATGTAATCAATATTTTCGACTTATGAATAGTAATATATGGTATGAGGTGTCCCAAGTGGCCAATACCATGGGAAAATAAGATGGGAAAGCCCATGGTTTTTCCAAAACCACTAATGAGGTGTCCTTTGGACATTAATGCCTTGTCCCCTCACTTTCCCTATAAATACCAAGCCATCCTCTCATAAATTCGACTCCCCACTCTCCCCCAACGAATTTCTGGTCTCATTACCTCCCAAGGAGTCCTCACAAGGTGCCCCCAAGCCCTAAAGGTCCCAACCTTTGAGTTTTAAGTGTTACGTTTTAAGGTAAGGGATCTGATCTCTCTCTTTCTTTTCAAGAAATCTATTTTATGTAATTTCTTTTATGCTCCATGTTCTTATGTTAAAGGGTGTTCTTTTATACTCCTCTTACTTCCATTTTCATGTTCAAATAATGGTAGATCCCATCTTACTCTCATTATTTCGTTTTATGAAGTTTTAAGTGGCGCCGTTAGGCTGCCGAAATTTTTGTAATGGATTCTTTCTCCCTTCTCATTTTTCAAGATCTATTTTCATGTAAAGTATTTCAAGTTCCTTTTTATTATGTTGGGGTATGATCTCTAAATTTATCATACTGATATTTTATGATCATATGATGAGATACCCCATTTTATCTCTTCAATTCAGTATTTTGAAATTTTAAGTGGCGCCGTTAGGCTGCCGAATTTTTAAGTGGTTCTTCACCCTTCTCGTTTTGAAGTTCTACTTTCATGTCAATTTTTTCAAGTTCCTTTTTGTTATGTTGGGGTATTATCTCTATATCTATCATACTGATCTTTTATAACCATATGATTAGAGACCCCATTTGATCTCTTCAATTCAGTATTTTGATTTTTAAGTGGCGTCGTTAGGCTGCTGAATGTTTAAGTGGTCCTTGCACCTTTCTCCCTTTTCAAAGTTCAAATTCCATGTCAAGTCTTGAAAGTTACTTTTTATTATGTTGGGGTATGATCTCTATATCTATCATACTGATCTTTTATGTTCATATGATGAGAGACCCTATTTTATCTCATCAATTCATTTTTGGTTGAAGTTTATGTAACGCTGTTAGGCTGCCGAATTTTCATAAGAGAAATCCTATTTTTGTCTTCCTTTCATGTTCTTCATTTCATATGGTATATTTTCAAATTTCATTACCATGTTCTTAAATCCCTTATATTCTGTCCCTCTACTGTTTTATGGGTCATTTATGAATGTTTTACCCATGTCCCCTCTCTTTTCAATGTTTTCTAAAAACCTTGTAACATAGCCGTTATGCTTCAGAATTTTCGTCTCAAAATGTCTCTCTCTTTTTTCTAAAGATATTTTATTTTATTTAGTGAATACTCAAAGCTCTACCTTCTATATGGGTATTCACATATATACCAAGATGTTCTATTTTAAATTCTGTGATTTACATACATGAAACCCGCTTTCCCTTTTCGTGGGTTTAAAGTGACGTAAAGATCATGTCTTTAAAGCAGTTTTTAAAACGTTATGATTATGAAATGAAACCCATTTATTTTATTCTATATGGGTCATTTATGAAATGTTTGATGATGATATATGTGTCTCACATGATATTAAATTCAAATTTAAGGGTGCTCCCTGATAGCACTCCAATGCATTGGGTAATGATGTAACCACTAGAGATTACAATTTTCACGATATCTTGGTGAATAACCTTGGTAATTTTCAAATGACACCTTGGGGATGGACCTTGGTGATATTTTCATGATTTTCTATATTAAATGTTGTATCCACATATTCAAGTTATGAAAAATGTTATTTTTATTATGATATGCCTCATGATATCTTTCTCATGCATTAATGTTCTTTTCATGGCCTTATTGAAGTTTCTCAAGTTCACATGTAAAATGTTTCTCTTGTTTACCTTACTGGGCCTTCTGCTCACCCTTTCTTTTGATGTATGTCCCCAGGTTATGAGATGCAGTAATGAACCTAGGATTAACATGAGGAGAATCCTTTCAAGTGTTTAAGAAGAATCTTTTATGTTTTCATGTTTAAAGTTCCTGGTTTCCAAGACACTAAACCTTAAAGATCCTCGGTTTTGTAAAATGTAATGAAATTTTATGTGATAAAAAGGCGGGATGCTATACCTAAATATTATATATTTATATAGATAAGTGAAATGAGATGTGTTTATCAAAAATGGTGAATTACTTGTTATGTATTCATCAATAAAATCATTATACAATCAAAGAATAAAGAATAGATGAGTTAACAATAAGGGATTTACATACGCTATGTTTAATGGTCACTTGATGTCTTGGACATAGGGAAAATATGAGAATTCAAGTTTTCATATGATGTAGACTGGTGAAAAAAGGTATAGAGATACATGTGTTTGATAGAGATCATGTTAGATACCTTTATATTTTGAGTAGTATTGAATGTAATGTCCCAGTTTTTTCATATAAGACTTTGGAATATTTCTAGGGATATTTCTAGATACAGGTGCTGAGAGAGTGTGAGATTCCAAGGCACAGTGAGCCCAGAATTAATTTTTGAAATATATTAAATATATTAAATATCACACATGTATAGTTTTTCTGAAAAAGTTTAATAAATATTAAAAAGAGTGTTAGATCATAAATTGGAGGCCTTTGTTGAGTTCAGAATGTGGTTTTTACCCTTGGTGCAATATAAAATTTTTCAGGATCTGTTGTTTGGTTAAAAGTTATCATAGGCATAAATAATAAAATAAATGTATTTATTTATTTATTTCATTATGTTGACACAGAAACCTATTTTTTCCCCTATAAATATACAGTTATTAGGAGGTATCGGGGTTGGTTACTAAACCCTATAGACCTAGGGGACCATTGTAGGAGAGTGTTTGTGGAAGACAACAGATCAAATCAAGGATCATTGTTCCATTGGAATTCGAGGATCTCACCAACAACAATGATACATATTCTTTATTCATCGTTGATCAGTTCATATTGAGTTAGGATGGTTTTTTTATTTACCCTCATTTTATTTCTCCTATGATGAACGTGAATCAATCAACTAATGTATTGATTTGTGGGTTTATCATATTTTATGTATGGGTTTTTTTGTGGGGAATTTGGGAGAATTGTTTATTTTATTTATGGATCTTCATTCGTTATTCTAATGGTAATGAATTGAGGCCAACCCAAACACAACCAATGTTTTTTCCTCTTTTGTGTTTCTTGGATTTATCACACCATGCATAATTCATTCATTAAAGGAATTCTTTTGGGTTTATGGTTCAATAAATACCCAATAAATAATAGTTGCTCACCCATTTATTAGTGAAATAGATTTTTATCACAGATTCAGGTTCAGATCAACAATGGGATAAAAATGTGATGATGGTGATGATATATTGAGACTATATCAGGATATATGTATGCATATTTTAGAAGGCTCAGTGATGGTGAGGCTACAGGATGATTCCCAAGTAACTATAATGGGTAGAAATCAGATCTCTGGTGATGATTGAGCTCAGTTGACCCAATCCTCAATCCATGGGTAGGATTTACATTGGATTTGGAAGTGGCGGTGATGGAATTTTAATCCTCATGAATACCCACGGGTTCTGTGAAATTCTTCATTACATGGAATTTAACAAAAGAACACATGTTGTGTATGGGGCCCTATGTAGCGCTAGGGATTCTGTGAGGAAAAAAATATCACACAGCATGTGACAGTTATCACACAAAATGTGACCCTTACCTGGAGCCTCGGCATGTGACTTGGAGATTACATGGACACATCTAGGAGTACATGGTATTGTAAATGTTGTGTATTCATACATGGAGAAGGGCATTAAAAAATGGCCAAGTACACGGACACGGTGTACACAAGCATGGGAAGAATGGCAGGCCGAGTGCTAGAGGGACATATACACATCGTGTAACTCAGTGATATACCATGTATTATGGAAAATTAATTTCATATGATCATAAGACACATGTAGTTAATGTCTTAGTGATACACATCATTTACCCCTAGGGACAGTCCATGTACTCCTTTGATGATAGGTTGGATTACTCTTCCTTCTTAGCTCAGCTTCATTGTGAGCTCGTGTGAGCTTCCCAGAACCATTATCATTTGAGTGTGTTCCCTTGGTATATTATAATTATGGTTGGTGTAATATACCATTCTTGTCATATAGGGTGACTCCTTCTGATCTTCGGGATGATCTATGTAGTGAGGGTGAGTTCCCATATTCTGGAGTGAGTTGTCTCTATAAGAACCTATCCTTAAACATTACATAATCTAGTTAATTCAACTAGAATTAACATTCATAAATTCTCAAATATATTTTTGGTTTAGAGTTCTAAATAATTAGGTCATAAACTCATACATAGAAACTCATATATTACAAATTAGACACTTCTACTCAATATCCATTTTTTCATAATATTAAACTTTTAAAATAAAAACATGATTTCTTTATATAATAAAACTTCATGACATTAAACTTGAATTATTCCTTCACTTTACCATCCATAAACACTTTGAAAAAATTAAAACTTGGGATGATCATGAAAAGCTCAGTAAGGGACATAAAAGTAAGAAAGAAATCATTAGACTATTAATGAAAACATTTTCAAAAAGTTATAACTTTTACACATAAAACATAATCTATTTATCTTACCTTCTGAAATCATAGGTTTACATTAAAACCATAGAAAGAATAAATAAATCATAAAAGTTAACTTTTAGTATCATTTTTATATTTCTCTTATATATAATGTATCTCATTGAGCTAGAGAAAGAGTATTCTTCATGGTTACACTTGGAATAACCATTGCAATATATTCCTATAATATCTTAGGAGAAACCTAACTGATTAACTATGTCCCTTTAACCAATTCATTGGAAATCTATAGTGGGATAATACTCCTTCAGTTTATCATAGAAACACCAGTAATCAAAAAAATTCCCAAGAACTATAACATGATTATAACACAAAAATCTTGCATAAAAGAAACATTCTTGAGGAAAATAAATTATTCATTTTGAAATCACTTTTCTTTTTTAAGAAGTGGCGCACTTATAAATAAAAACATTTAATATGAAAATAAACTTGTAAACTTGTAAAGGAAACATAAAATCAATAATTAATCATTAAATTGGTAAAATCTTATTATGCTATATAAGCAAAAAAATCTTTAATAAAATGTGTTGTAACTTGAAAAGAGGATTTAAAAAAATCCCTTACCTTATGTTTGAAAGCGTTCTACACTTGACTTAATATCTTGGATAATAAAATTAGACTCATTAATTACTTAATTAACAAAAAAATTACATATATTTTATTTATTACTATATTATTAAGTTCATTTATGGTCATTTTTATGAGTTATAAATATCAGAATCGTCGTTCTAGGAGCATTCGTTTCATGGCTTCAGAGTCGGTTCCCTTAATAAATGGAAGAAAAAATCTATAAGGGGAAAGAAATGGAATTAATATGTTTCCATAATTTTAAATGATCCCATATATCATTTTTTTTCTTTTTTATATGAGGATGATTCACTATATAAAACATTAATTAAAAATTTTGGGTTTGTTTTTGGTGGTTTTTTCAACCATCACAAACTAGTTTCATTTTATTTATTTATTACGTCAATAAATTAGTTCTAGAACTATAAAAAGTTTGAATATACATATTAAAATCCAGTTTAACCATAATAATGTTTTTATGGAAAAACGTTGAATGTGGTAATGGAAAATTAAAAATCACCATCCATGAAGGCGGTGAGCCAACACATCACGGATGATGTTTTCATTTTTTAGAATAAGAGGAGAAGAGATGAGGTTTGATGATGGATATTACATTAACAAAATAAAATTATAGTATATACATAATACTGGAATTATCATTCTATTTTGGGTAGGGGAGGTTAGGATAAGGTAGAAATAAAGAAAGAATTCAAGAATTTAAAAGTGAAAGAAGTAGGACTTTACCTCTTGAATATCATCTCTTTGAGAACTTCCTTAAGGAACTTGGTTTTGGTATTTTGGTGATACCATAAGACCATGGACATGGGGAAGAGTTTGGGGAAGTTAATTGGGAATAATTTAGTCGAGTATTATATGGTGTGAGAAGAAGAGGTGGTGAGGGGGTGGCATTGGTAGGGAGAGGAGATGGGTGTTTTTGATTATTTTATTCATTTGTTTATTATTTTAGTTCAATATAATAAATAGTGTTCATTATTATAACTACGTTTAGTAAGTAGTGCATTTGAGTTATAAATAATGGTTTATTACTTAATTCATGGCTCAAAAATTCATGTATTTTACTTATAATGTTAAATACCGTAAATTATCATATTTAACTATTCACTAAAAATTCAACTATTTCAAAAAAATCCCAAAAATTATCCATATCCATTTTTTGATGTGTATATTTAAAAAATGGAATCAATTTTTTGAAAATAATTTTCTAAATATGTTGAATTTAATTATTAATTAAAATCATCATTTTTTCAAGAAAATATAGATTTTAATATTATAACTGGTTTTATGACACTTGGAAAAACAAATCAAGGTCTCAAAAAATTATCTTATAATTATAATATAAAAAAATATTAATTTATGAATATATTTTATAAAAATCAATTTTATATTAAATCATTATATTAATTATAAAATTGTAAATAAACATTTACATTTTACAAAAATATCAACACTTAATTTATCATTTTTAAAACATTTATTAACTTATTCCATGATATAAATATATCATATTTTCATTTATGAGATACCTAAATTTTACTTATACTTTCATAGATTAGGCTACTATTCTAATGGCTAGATTACAATTCCTAACAGTCACAATACTATTCTAATGATCATGTTACTATTCCATTAGTACAGATTCCTTAATTTTTATAAATAACACATATTTCATTATACATTTATAATTAATTTAACTATTTAATTATATAATTAAAACAAATTATTCTATAAGTACCTGGATTATTACATTCACCCCCCCCCTCCCCATCTGGAAATCACATCCTCACAATTTTATTCACTTATTAAACAAGTGATGATATCTTTCCCTCATCGCATTTTCAGATTACCATGTTACTTATTCAACCATATGTTTTCTCTAAAAAACCTTAACTTGGTAAATTACCGTTATAGAATCCCTCCTTTTTATCACAAAAACTCTCATTACATTTTACAAAACTGAGGATCTTTAAGGTTTAGTGTCTTGGAAACCAGGAACTTAAAATATGAAAACATAAAACATTATTCTTAAACACTTGAAAGGATTCTCCTCATGTTCATCCTAGGTTCATTACTAAATCTCATAACCTGGGGACATACATCAAAATAAAGGGTGAGGAGAAGGCCCAGTAAGGGAAACAAGAGAAACATTTAACATGTGAACTTCAGATACATCAACTATGTCATGAAAAAGAACTTTAAGGCATGAGAAAGAATCATGTGGAATATCATAATAAAAATAAAAATTTTTATAACTTGAAGATGTGGCTACAACATAAAATATTGACAATCATTTCGTTTCACCAAGGTCCATCCCCAAGGTGTCATTAAAAATTACCAAGGTTATTCACCAAGGTATCAGTCTAAAAGTCATCTCTAGAGATTAAGTCTTTACCCAATGCATTGGAGCGCTATCTAGGCGCACCCTTGACATGTCTTTATTATCATGTGAGCCACATATATCATCATAAAACATTTCATAAACAACCCATATAGCATAAAATAAATGGGTTTCATTTCATAATCATAATGTTTTAAAAAATGCTTTAAAGACATGATCTTTATGTCACTTTAAACCCACAGAAAGGGGAAGCGGGTTTCATGTATGTAAATACCATAATTTAAAATAGAAAATTTTGATATATATGTGAATACCCTTGTAGAAATAAGATCTTTGAGTATTCACTTTATAACATAAAAATAATTTTGTGAAAAGAGAGAGGTATTTTGAGATGAAAATTATGCAGCATAACGTCTACGATACATGGTTTTAGAAAACATTGAAAAGAGAGGGGACATAGGTCACCCACTCGAAAAATGATACATAAAACAGAAGGGGAACAGAATATATAGTATTTAAGAACATGGTAATGAAATTTTAAGGATATACCATAAGAAATGAAGAACTTGAAAGGAAGACAAAAATAATATTTCTCTTATGAGAATTCGGCAGCCTAACGGCGTCACTTAAAACTTCCCAAAAACGGATTAACGAGATCAAATTGGGTCTCTAATAACATGAACATAAATGATCAGTATGATAGATATAGATATCATACCCCAAAATAATAAAAATTAACATGAGAGACTTGACATGAAAGTATATCGTGAAAACGAGAAGGGTTAAAGAACCCCTTAGAAATTCGGCAGCCTAACGGCGCCACTTAAACTTCAACAAAAATGAATTGATGAGATCAAATAGGGTCTCTCATCATATGATCATAAAATATCAGTATGATAGATATAGATATCATACCCCAAAATAATAAAAATGAACTTGAGAGACTTGACATGAAAGTAGATCTTGAAAATGAGAAGGGTGAAAGAACCCCTTAGAAATTCGGCAGCCTAACGACGCCACTTAAACTTCAACAAAAATGAATTGATGAGATCAAATAGGGTCTCTCATAATATGATCATAAAATATCAGTATGATAGATTTATATATCATACCCCAACATAATAAAAAGTAACTTGCAAGACTTGACATGGAATTAGAACTTTGAAAAAGGAGAAAGGTGAAAGAACTACTTAAAAATTCCGCATCCTAACGGCGCCACTTAAAACATCAAAATACTGAATTGAAGAGATAAAATGGGGTATCTCATCATATGATCATAAAAGATCTGTATGATAAATTTAGAGATCATACCCCAACATAATAAAAAGTAACTTGAAATACTTTACATGAAAATAGATCTTGAAAAATGAGAAGGGAGAAAGAATCCGTTACAAATATTTCGGCAGCCTAACGGCGCCACTTAAAACTTCATAAAACGAAATAATGAGAGTAAGAGGGGATCTATAATTATATAAACATGAAAAGGGACGTAAGAGGATTATAAAAGAAGATATGTTAACATAAGAACATGGAGCATAAAAGAAATTACATAAAAGAGATTTCTTGAAAAGAAAGAGAGAGGTCGGATCCCTTACCTTAAAACGTAACTCTTAAAACTCAATGGTTGGGACCTTGAGGGCTTGGGGGCACCTTGGGAGGACTCCATGAGAGGTAATGATACCATAACTTCGTTGGGGAAGAGTGGGGAGTCGAATGGATGAGAGGATGGCTTGGTATTTATAGGGAAAGTGAGGGGACAAGGCATTAATGGCCAAGGGACACCTCATTAGTGGTTTTGGCAAAACCATGGGCTTGTCCATGGTATTTGCCCATGGAATTGGCCACTTGGGACACCTCATACCTTATCTTACTATTCATAAGTCGACCATACTTATTACATACTTAATACATCATTTAATGATTTTATTAAACACACGTAACTTAAAAACTGTATTTTCACTATTCATCGAAAATTCAACTTTCTCAGAATAATCCCAAAATTTCACCTTAAACAAATATCAATGCTCTGATTTAAAAAATGAAATCCATTTTATAAAAATAATTTTCTAAATATTTTTAATTAAATTTTTAATTAAAAAATACTATTCATCGAAAATTCATTTTTTTCAGAAAAATCCCCAAAAATTACCTTAACATAATATCGATGCTCTGAGTTCAAAAATGAATTCCATTTTATAAAAATATTTTTCTAAATATTTTTAATTAAATTTTTAATTAAAAAACACTATTCATCCGAAAAAACTAATACTTGAATAATAATTTATGAAACTGTTATTTAACCATTTTATTGAATCACATTACTTAATCAAAGTGCCTAACTTATTTTAATACTTTCTTTAAGTGAGATTACTAATCCATTTGGTCACATTACTAATCCTAAGCATAAAATCACTATTCATAATTTAATATTCATCAAAAATGAATTTGATCTTATTAGACTCTAAATTTTGTACTGAACATAATTGTAGAAGATCATTTTTCGAAAATCATTACACATTTTTAATTATTTAAGGTTTACCTAAACATTTTTAAAATATCCTTTTTCTAAAATTCATCAAAATTATGCATACTATGTTTATCCGGACATTTGAAAATTCATAAACTTCATCATAAGAAGAAATCAAAATTTTTATTTAAAACAAAGGATTACACAATGCAGTTACGGTCTCCTTACATATCCCCTTATCACACCAGCATAGGACCTAAGTGTGAGGTGTGCTAAGGTGAGAGAATCCGAGGGAGGCTCGACCAACATCGCAAGAGTAGTAATTTCTATCAGTTTGAACTTATCGTGAAGGCGATCCCGTTCTAGCTTCATACGATGAAGTTCATCTTGGGTTTGGTCCAGAGCAAAGCCCAGTGGTGCTACCTCCTTCCCAAGTTCTGTTAGATGGGATTCGATCGGTCCAAGACTACTGGGTGAGGCCATCGAATCTTCTTTCTATATTAATTAACCAAGATTACTTGTATTTAGAGAAAATAATAGAAACGTTTAGTTTACAGCGGTCATATTGACCAATGGTCATATAACAGTCAAAACCCAACGTTCTCATTTTAATTATACTCATGTTATCAAATGAAACATTTTTGTTGAGTATAAAAATAAAATAAAACAACACACAAAATTAGGAAACAAGATTTATTCAAAATTCTGGGTCGCTACAATCTTCCCCCCTTAAGAAATTGCATCCTCGCTATTTTTAAAATTGGGTTTTGAAATTTTATTGAAATCCCCACATCGGAAAAGGAGTCAGTAAAACTATTACTTTAAAAGAAAGAAAGGGGATTAAAAAGGTCACCTGAGTTAACCCATACTAGGATCCCATGTAGAAAAACATGGACATAGAGGAAAAAACCATGGGTCACGTTATAAGGGAGAGTGATAGAAAACATGATTAGGAGAAAGTTAACCATAATAAAATCCCACACTTATGATGTGTGTAAACGGTCTTTGATTACCTAGTAGGAAACATAAACCAAAAACGTTTTTTTTACGTTCCTTTTTATAATTTTGAGGAATTCATTTACTACATAGAACAAAAACAAAAGAAAATATACCTACCTTCAAGTAGAGTTTAATCCTTTAATAAGTCCCTACCAACACTAATATTTTCCCCAAATGATGAGAATTCAAAGACACTTGGTCTCATAAAAAGCACAAGAATCATCTTCTATAGAATCACATAATCCACAAAAGATTAACTATCTATTTCTTCTATCTTTAAACATTATCCCAAAAAAAGAAAGGTTACGGTAAAACAACTCTTCAAAAAGAAATAATCCCATAGGGATGGAAACTACTTTTAAATCTTCAAAGTTCCATGGTACTACCCAAAGTTCATCATAGACCATTCCATAAATAACGGTCCTTAAAATTCCTCAAAATAAACCAAACTAAGATTGAAACCCAAATACAAGAAGGATTTGATAACATAGTCTTCCAAAATAAACTTCATTGTTCATCTCCAAACAACATCAACCACTCCTAAAATCTTATAACAAAAGTAGCTAACCTAAACATATTTTACTCAAGATAGGTTAATCATTCCCATAAGTAACCTAAATTACTATAAGTCCACCTTAAATTCATCGATTCTTCAAAATATAAGTCAACCTTACTCCTCAATGAAAATACCATAGTAATCTATTTACCTCAATCATATATGGTCCCCAAAATAGTGGACGTCTTCCAAAATAATAATCATCTTTTAATCCCCTAATCATACCTGTCATATGAATACGGCAATCATCGAATTTCCTATCACATTGGTTGTTGGGACATGTTCTTCCATTTCCCACCATTAACTAAGAAGAGAAAGCATAATTAGGGGCTTAAGTACTTAACCAATAATCATGAAAAGGAACTGAAATCATATAAGGATAACTTGTAGAAGAAAAGTATACCCTAACTTGTGATCCCCTAGGTTCCCATCTAGGTTATCCATGATCATATATTCTTATGTGAATATTTATTTTATTTTATCTTTGTTCCTTTAACAATGGTTCATACTAAGATTATGAATTTACCAATGCATATCCCCTGGAAGTGTCGTAACCAAGAGTGCAGCAAGGACCGTTGTCATGTACCAGTTCTCGTTCGAGTCTAGCTCAAAGCGGTGTTTTTGGGTTTTACCCCTATGTACATATGTTCCAGAGCCACCTCAACCTGCTCATATCCAGACAGGGATGTATTTTCTTGGCAACCCCTTACTCAATACTCACCAAAATACCAGGAAGATTTCCTATATTTAAACTTTTCTATAGGGTTCTTACTAGAGTTTTCATATCATAATTTCCACAAATAACTAAACCATCCTTTGATACCAACTATGGAATCCCGCCTTTTATCACATAAACTCTCATTACATTTTACAAAACCGGGGATCTTTAAGGTTTAGTGTCTTGGAAACCATGAACTTAAAACATTAAAACATAAAACAATCTTCTTAAACACTTGAAAGGCTTATCCTCATGTTCATCCTAGGTTCATTACTGTATCTCATAACCTAGGGACATACATCAAAAGAAAGGGTGAGCAGAAGTCCCATTAAGGGAAACAAGAGAAACATTTAACATGTGAACTTGAGATACATCAACTATGTCATGAAAAAGAACTTTTAGGAATGAGAAAGAATCATGTGGAATATCATAATAAAAATAACAATTTTAATAACTTGAAGATGTGGCTACAACATTAAATATTGACAATCATTTCATTTCACCAAGGTCCATCCCCAAGGTGTCATTAAAAATTACCAAGGTTATTCACCAAGGTATCAGTCTAAAAGTCATCTCTAGAGATTAAGTCTTTACTCAATGCATTGGAGCGCTATCCGGGCACACCCTTGACATGTCTTTATTATCATGTGATCCACATATATCATCATCAAACATTTCATAAAAAACCCATATAGAATAAAATAAATGGGTTTCATTTCATAATAATAACGTTTTAAAAACTTCTTTAAAGACATGATCTTTATGTCAATTTAAACCCACGGAAAGGGGAAGCGGGTTTCATGTATGTAAATACCAGAATTTAAAATAGAACATTTTGATATATATGTGAATACCCTTGTAGAAATAATAACTTTGAGTATTCACTTTATAACATAAAAATAATTTTGAGAAAAGATAGAGGCATTTGGAGATGAAAATTATGCAGCATAACGTCTACGATACATGGTTTTAGAAAACATTGAAAAGAGAGGGGACATGGGTCACCCACTCGAAAATGATACATAAAATAGTAGGGGAACAAAATATATAGTATTTAAGAACATGGTAATGAAATTTTAATGATATATCATATGAAAGGAAGAACGTGAAAGGAAGACAAAAAAAAGATTTCTCTTATGAGAATTTGGCAGCCTAACGGCATCACTTAAAACATCCCAAAAATGGATTGACGAGATCAAATGGGGTCTCTCATAACATGAACATAAATGATCAGTATTATAGATATAGATAGCATACCCCAAAATAATAAAAATGAACTTGAAAGACTTGACATGAAATTATATCTCGAAAACAAGAAGGGTTAAAGAACACCTTAGAAATTCGGCAGCCTAACAGCGCCACTTAAACTTCAACAAAAATGAATTGAAGAGATCAAATAGGGTCTCTATTCATATGATAATAAAATATCAGTATGATAGATATAGAGATCATACCCCAAAATAATAAAAATTAACTTGAGAGACTTAACATGAAAGTAGATCTTGAAAATGAGAAGGGTGAAAGAACCCCTTAGAAATTCGGCAGCCTAACGGCGCCACATAAACTTCAACAAAAATGAATTGATGAGATAAAATAGGGTCTCTCATCATATGATCAGAAAAGATCAGTATGATAGATTTATATATCATACCCCAACATAATAAAAAGTAACTTTCAAGACTTGACATGGAATTAGAACTTTGAAAAAGGAGAAAGGTGAAAGAACCACTTAAAATTTTGGCAGCCTAACGGCGCCACTTAAAACTTCAAAATACTGAATTGAAGAGATCAAATGGGGTCTCTCATCATATGATCATAAAATATCAGTATGATAAATTTAGATATTATACCCCAACATAATAAAAAGGAACTTGAAATACTTTACATGAAAATAGATCTTGAAAAATGAGAAGGGAGAAAGAATCCGTTACAAAAATTTCGGCAGCCTAACGGCGCCACTTAAAACTTCATAAAACGAAATAATGAGAGTAATAGGGGATATCTAATTATATGAACATGAAAAGGGAAGTAATAGGAGTATAAAAAACATCCTTTAACATAAGAACATGGAGCATAAAAGAAATTACATAAAAGAGATTTCTTGAAAAGAAAGAGAGAGGTCGAATCTCTTACCTTAAAACGTAACTCTTAAAACTCAAAGGTTGGGACCTTGAGGGCTTGAGGGCACCTTGGAAGGACTCCATGGGAGGTAATGAGACCATAACTTCGTTGGGGAAGAGTGGGGAGTCGAATGGATGAGAGGATGGCTTGGTATTTATAGGGAAAGTGAGGGGACAAGGCATTAATGACCAAGGGACACCTCATTAGTGGTTTTGGAAAAACCATGGGCTTGTCCATGGTATTTTCCCTTGGTATTGGCTACTTGGGACACCTCATACCTTATCTTACTATTCATAAGTCGGAAATATTGATTACATACTTAATACATCATTTAATGATGTCATTAAACACCCGTAACTTAAAAACTGTATTTTCACTATTCATCGAAAATTCAACTTTCTCAGAATAATCCCAAAATTTCACCTTAACCAAATATCAATGCTCTGATTTCAAAAATGAAATCCATTTTATAAAAACAATTTTCTAAATATTTTTAATTTAATTTTTAATTAAAAAACACTATTCATCGAAAATTCATTTTTTTCAAAAAAATCCCCAAAAATTACCTTAACATAATATCGATGCTCTGAGTTCAAAAATGAAGTCCATTTTTTAAAAATATTTCTCTAAATATTTTTAATTAAATTTTTAATTAAAAAACAGTATTCATCCGAAAAAACTAATACTTGAATAATAATTTATGAAACCGTTATTTAACCATTTTATTGAATCACATTACTTAATCAAAGTGCCTAGCTTATTTTAATACTTTCTTTAAGTGAGATTACTAATCCATTTGGTCACATTACTAATCCTAAGCATAAAATCACTATTCATAAATTACTATTCATCAAAAATTAAGTTGATCTTATTAGACTCCAAATTTTGTACTGAACATAATTGTAGAAGATCATTTTTTGAAAATCATTACACATTTTTAATTATTTAAGGCTTACCTAAACATTTTTAAAATATCCTTTTTCTAAAATTCATCAAAATTATGCATACTATGTTTATCCGGACATTTGAAAATTCATAAACTTCATCATAAGAAAGAAATCAAAAAATTTATTTAAAACAAAGGATTACACAAGGCAGTTATGGTCTCCTTACATAGCCCCTTATCACACCAGAATAGGACCTAAGTGTGAGGTGTGCTAAGGTGAGAGAATCCGAGGGAGGCTCGGCCAACATCGCACGAGTAGTAATTTCTATCAGTTTGAACTTCTCGCGAAGGCGATCCCGTTCTAGCTTCATACGATGAAGTTCAGCTTGGGTTTGGTCCAGAGCAAAGCCCAGTGGTGCTAACTCCTTCCCAAGTTCTGTTAGATGGGCTTCGATCGGTCCAAGACTACTGGGTGAGGCTATCGAATCTTCTTTCTATATTAATTAACAAAGATTACTTGTATTTAGAGAAAATAATCGAAACGTTTAGTTTACAGCGGTCATATTGACCAATGGTCATATAACTGTCAAAACCCAATGGTCTCATTTTAATTATACTCATGTTATCAAATGAAACATTTTTGTTGAGTATAAAAATAAAATAAAACAACACACAAAATTAGGAAACAAGATTTATTCAAAATTCCGGGTCATTACAACCTTGTTCCATAGTATATTCTCTCTACAGTTAAGAATATGAATAGGGTTCTCTTCATAATAAAGGTACTATTCTAGATGAACTACTTTGGGGCTCAAAATATGAGATGAATCTAATAAATACATTCTTAACATCAAAACATGAAAAACATTTTGTACCTGGGACAAACTCAAAGGAAAAGATACTCAGTAGGAAACTGATCCAAATTTCTCCAAGATTTCATAGGGTCAAATGAACTATGAACTCATCTTCTGCTTCTTACCAAAATGCATCACACTTTTCCATGGTGAAACTTTTATAAAGACATGATCACCTACCTTGAGAGAATGATCCTTCTTCTGGTTATCTACATATATTTTATGCCTGCTCTAAGATGTCATCAAGTTTCACTAAATCATCTGAACTTTCTCTTCCATTTCCTCTACCAATTATAGTCTGATAAACTTTATTTCAACTAATTCATCCCAAAGTGCTAGAGCTCGACACTACTTTCCATATAATGATTCAAAAGGTTCCATATATATACTGGAATGAAAACTATTATTATAAGAAAACTCAATCAAAGAAATATATTGATCCCAACTTCCATGGTAATCTATTCAACAAGCTCAAATCATATCCTCTAATGTTTGGATTGTTTGCTCTAACTTTATATCATATTGAGGATGAAAAGTAGTTCTAAAATTTAATTCAGTTTCCAATAACTTTTTAAGACCTTTCCAAAATTTATAAGTAAACTTGGGATCATGATTGAATTCAATGGAGAGTGAAACTCCATTTAATTTGACTATCTATTTGAGGTACAGTCGAGAAATATGATCTAAATACATGGTATCTTAAATATGAATAAAATGTGTATATTTAGCCATTCAATCAAAAATAACCCAAATCACATTTTTACCTCCAGAATTTTTTGGTATTCCCACTATGAAATCCATGGATTTTCCCAATTCCACTTTTGAACTAGAAAGGTTGAATCATACCCTTTGGTAATTTTCCTTCTAATTTTACCTGTTGAAAATTCAAACATATCATGGTAAATTCATAAATATATCTTTTCATTCTATCCCATTAGTAATACCCCCAAAGGTATTTGTACATATTTTTACTTCTAGGATGAACTAAAAATGGAGAACTATGATCTTCACTTAATAACTCTTTCTTCAACTGTTAATCACAAGAAACACAAAATATCTTCCCAAATATCAGAACACAATATTTATCAATGTTAAATTATAAAAACTTACCCTTTTGACTAATTATAACTTTTTTCAATACCTCATGACCTTCATTATATGATTGATTAATTCGGTATGATAGAGATGATTGCACTGACACCTGAAGCAAAATGGAGGAAATTCATGCACCAACAAATTCTAAGACAAAATTCATCAAATAATTAACCAAGGGGTCATGTTCTAAATGTAACATGGTTAATGTAGCATTATGTTTCCAGCTCAAAGCATCAACCACTTTATTTTATTTTACATGATAGTAATTGACCATGAAATCATAATCCTTTATCATTTTCTACCATATTCTCTGCCTCATGTTCAATTTATTCTAAGTGAATATAACATAAAACTTTTATGATCAATATATATTTCACACTTTCCTCCATATAGATGATGTCTTAAAATTTTAAAGTTAAAAACATATCTATTAATTCTAAATAATGTGTGGGATAATTTAACTCATGTGGTTTCAATTTCCATGAATCATAAGTAATTACCTAATCATTCTACATCAAAATGCAACCAAGTCCCTTTAAATAAGCATTAATGTATATATATATATGAAAAAACTATCCATTTCTAAAAGGTAGGTCCAAAACTGGAGAATACACAAATCTTATTTTCAATTCCTAAAAACAAACATCACATTCTTCTATCCAAATAAATTTAACCCCTTTTCGTGTTAACTTAGTTAGTGGTCTAGATAATTGTTCAAAGTTTTTAATAAATCTTCAGTAATATCCTGATAATCCAAGAAAACTTTGAATCTCAGTAACATTTATAGGTATTTTCCATTCATAAATCACTTTTTTTGTGGGATCAACTTCTATTTCATCCTTATATACAATTTTCCAAAGAAAAGAAATATATTGTAACCAAAAATCACATTTTTTAAATTTCCCATATAACTTATTTAATTTTAGGGTTTTCAGAATAATCCTTATAAGTTTTTCATGATCCTCATAAAATTTTGAATAAACTAAAATATCATCAATAAAACAAAAACAAACATATCTAAATAGTCATTGAATATTATATTCATAAGTTTCATCAATATAACATGGGAATTTTTCACACAAAAGGGAGTAACAACAAACTCATAATGCTCATATCTAGTACGAAATTTTGTTTTTGGAATTTTTTCCTCCTTAACCTTTAGCTAATGGTTCCTAGATCTCAAGCCAATCTTGAAAAAATATTGATATCTCTGTAGCTAGTAAAACAAATCATCGATATGAGAAAAACGATACTTATTCTTAATAGTGATGTTTTTAAATTCTCTATAATCAATAAAAAGCCTCATAGAACCATATTTCTTTTTTAATAAAAAAAATAGGAGCACCTCAAGGTTAAGTAATTGGATGAATGAAACCATTATCTATAAACTCATGCAACTTGTTTTTCAATTCTAAAAGTTATACTTAAGCCTTTTGATAAGGGGTTTTTGGAATAGGTTTAGCATCACAGACTAAATCAATAATAAAATCAATCTCCCAGTTAGGCATAATACTTGGAAACTCATTAGGAAAAACATCCATATACACATTTACCACGGATAAATCACTAATCCAAACAGATCCCATATTTTGAAAAATATGTGCAATTTAACATTCATTTCCATATTTTAACATTTTCTCAGCTTCCTGATATGTTATCAAGGGTATGGGTTCTTTATTGTATATAAACTGAGACTATTTCTCAAAAACAACTTCTTTTCCTCTATAATCAGTCTTATCATGGTAAACAGAAATACAATCCATACTTAGAATAACATAAAATTATACCAGGGGAAAGATAATAAGGTTTTTAGGTAAATTATTTCCATACACATCGACAAGAAGACTCTTATAATTTATTTTTTTCTTAATATTTCCCCCTTGTGTTTTTACCATAAGTTCTATCTTTATTTATTGATGTGAAATTTCCAATTAACTATAAAATTTATCAGATATGAAAGAATGTGTAGACCCCAAATCAAACAAGACATTAGAAAAAACTAAGTAAACAAACAATGTACCAGATACAACTTCATTGGATGGCCCAATATCTAATGAATTAGTTTTAAAGGATTTCACCACACCTTTTTACATTATTCTGGCCACTTCTCATCATTCAGGTTCCTCTTTAGAAACGTGTTTTCATAATGACCCATCTCATTGCATTTAAAACATTTTACTGTCTGTTTATCAAAAAAATTATTACCAATATCATGATATTTTTCATTACAATTATGAGCCATCTTCCCAAACTTACCACATCGAAAAAACTTACCAAACTTCAAAATTAATTCCCCAGTGTGTTTTTACCACAATTCTCACAAACTAAAAACTTAATTTTCTTACTATAAAACTTATTTGATGCATTATTTCCTTTTTCAATACACCTCAACCTCTTTTTTTAATGGTTTTAAAATAACACGTGATCATCAAAAAAATCCATTTTTACCTTCTCCGTACATCAAACAAGTTTTTTGTTACTTTTGAATTCACGAGAAGCTAATTCCCTTCGATATTTTAGCTTCATTCCTGAGTAAAAAATGATTAATTTTACTATTAATATCTTGGATAGAATTTAGATCATACCTTTCCAATTGAGTGAATTTTTCTTTGTATGCATCCATTGAATCCTCCTCATGTCTCAATTCGAAGAATTTTTTTCCATCCTAAGTTAAGTCACCTTAATAAAATATTTCTCAAGGAAATATTTTTTTATCCCTTCACAAAGAATCAATATCATCACTATCCTTGATATTCTTGACAATTTTCTACCACTGGTTGGATTATCCTTTAAAAAGGTGAATAGAAAGACTATCCTTTTGATAGTATGAACACCCCATGACATCAAAAATCTTTTCTAGTGATTTAATCCACCCTTAAGCTAACACTAGTTCAGAATATCCACTAAATACAGGAAGGTTTTTCTACATAAAATGTTCCAGCACTGACATATTCATATGAGGTTGATCTAGTTGATCGTATGGATGGATGTTTCCACCATTTATATCATATTTCAACTGATCCATTTCTGTCACAAACTGCTCAGTTTCAATTCCCAACATTCCATATTGTGGATTTGGAAGGATATTATCCTCTCAGTGCCTTCCTACTTCACCTTCCTTGTTTCTTCTAAAAAATAACCTTCTAAATAGACATATCTTAGATGAAGAAACATATTAATATTTAAATTCTATATTATTTAAACATAACCATAAATTAAAAATCATTTATGGGTATTCTATTAAAATTATCCTAACTCATGAAGTTATCTAAACCTTACTCTGCTACCAACTATAAGGAACTAGCCTTAAATATTACATAATCTAGTTAATTAAACTAGAATTCACTTTAATACATTCCAAAAGATCTTTTAGGTTTAGATTTTTAGATAATTATCACATAACCTCATACATAGAAACTCATATATTACAGAGTAGAAACTTATACTCAATATTCATTTTTCCACAATATGAAACTTTTAAAATAAAACATGATTTCATTACGTAATAAAACTTAAAGACTTTAAACTTTAATTTTTTCTTTCCTTTACCCATCCATAAACCCTATGAAAAAAAATTAAACATGGGATGAGCATAAAAATCTTAGTAAGGGACATAAAACAAATAAATAAATCATTAGTCAATGAATGAAAACATTTTCACAAAGTTATAACTTTTACACATAAAACATATTACCTCTTTAGCTTAACTTATGAAATCAGAAGATTCCTATAAAACCATAAAAATCATACATAAATCATAAAAATTTAACTTGTGAAATCATTTTTATATCATTATTACATATAATGTAGCTCTTCTATATACAAAGGGAGTAACCATCATGGTTACAATTGGACTAACCATCACAGTATATTCCCATAATCTCTTAGGAGAAACCTAACTGGTTAATTGTATCCGTTTACTCAATGAATTGGAGAGTTATAACAGGCTCACCCACCCTAGGTTTATCACAGAACCACCCATTATCATAATAATTCCCAAGAACCATAACAAGATCATAACACATAAATCTTTCATAAAAGAAACATTCTTGAGGGAAATAAATTTACCATTTTGAACTCTCTTTTCATTTTTAAAAAACCACACACTTATAAATAAAAACATTTTATTTGAAAATAAACTTGTAAACATTTAAATAAATCATAAAATAAATAAGGCACCATGAAAATGGAAAAATATTCTTATTATGTATAAGTAAAAAAAGTGTTTCTTTAATAAAGGGAGTTGTAACTTGAAAATAGGTTTTTTTAAAATAAAGTATCTTACCTTATATCTGAAAGCGTTATATAATTTTAATTAATGTCATGAATAATAAAATTAGATTAATTAATTACTTAATTTATAAAATTTCCAAAATATATTTTATTTATTACTATTATATTAAGTTAATTTATGGACATTTCTATGATTTATAAATATCATAATCATCATTCTAGGAGCGTTCATTTCATAGCATTATAGTCAGTTCCATTGAGTATAATTCGGGGAGTTCTTTTCAAATGGAATAAAAAGTCTAGAAGTTGAAATAAATGGTATTAACATGATTACAAAATTATTAATTATCCTATATATCATTTTTTTTCTAATATGTGGATGATTTATTACATAACAAATCAATGATAAATTTTTGGTTTTTTTGTGTTTTTTCTGACCATCGCAAACTAGTTTCATTTGTTTTTAATTATTATGCATATAAATTAGTTTCAAAATATTAAATAGGTTATAATATAAAGATTAAAATATGTTTTAACAATAATAATGGTTTTATGACCAGCCTCAAATGTGATAATGTAAAATGAAAAATCCTTATCCATGAAGCCGGTGAATCGGCATGTCAGAGACGATGTTTTCATTTTTAAGAATAAGATGGGAAGAGAAGAGGTTTGATGATGGAAATTCCATTAAAAAAATAAAATACCATTATATATATGATATTATAGTTATAATTCCAGTTTGTATATGGTATTTTAGGATAAGGTAGAAATAAACAATTCAAAAGAGAAAGAAGGAGGATTTTACCACTTGAATATCATCTCCTTGAGAACCTCTTTAAGGCACTTGTTTTTGGCCTTTTGGTGATACCTGAAGGTCTTGGATGTGAGGAAGAGTCTTGGAAATTAAATTGGGCGGAATTTAAACAATCTTCAATGCTTAAAAGGTGTTATTAGAATAGGTGGTGAGGGTGGTATTTTTTGGGAGAAGAGAAGGGTGTTTTTTATTATTTTATTAATTTATTTATTATTTTAGATCAATAATATAAATAGTATTGATTATTATGAAAAATTATAGTAACTATTACATTTTAGTTCTAAATAATGTTCTCTTACATCATTCATTCCACAAAAAAAATCATCTATTTAACTTATAATGTTAAATACCGTAAATTATTGTATTTCACTATTCACCAAAAAATCAACTATTTCAGAAAAAATCCCAAAAAAACACCAAAACCATTTTTAATGGGTAGATACAAAAAAATGGAATCCATTTTATAAAAATAATTTTCTAAATATTATTAATTTAATTTTTATTTAAAATTATCATTTATTTGAAAAATAATGATTTTAATATTATAACCGGTTTTATGACACTTTGAAAAATTAATTAAGGTATCAGTAAATTTTATTATAATTATAATATAATAAAATATTAATTTATGAATCTATTTTATGAAATAAAGTTTCTTTTGAAGCATTATATTAATTATAAAATTATAAATAAGCATTTACATTTCACAAAAACTACCAACACTTAATTTATCATTTTTAAAACATTTATTTACTTATTCAATGATATAAATATGTCATATTTTAATTTATGAGATACCTAAATTTTATTAATACTTTCATATGTGAGGTTATTATTCTAATTTCTAGATTACTATTCCTAATAGTTACATTACTATTCCAACAGTCATGTTACTATTTCATTAGTATAGATTCCTTAATTTATATAAATACCACTTATTTCATATACATTTATAATGTATTTAACTATTTAATTCTAGAATGAAAATAAATTATCCTATAATTACCTAGTTTTTTACAGTGTCTAACATCTTTTCCTACCGACTTAGTGTCTTGGAGATGTATACGGAATCCCGCCTTTTTATTACATAACTTTTCATTTCATTTTACAAATAGAGGATCCTTAAAGAATAGTGTCTTGGAAATAAGGTACATAATACATGCAAACATATAATAATATTTTAATCCCCTTGAAAGGATTCATAAAAAGTTCATCCTAATAAAAATTAATGCATCTCATAACCTGGAGACATACATCAGAGGAAAGGGTGAGCAGAAGGCCCGATAAGAAAAACAAGTGAAACAATTTACATGTGAACTTGAGTGATATCAATAAGAACAGGGGAATATCAGAAAGGTATGATAAATAGGCATATCATAATAATAATAAAGTTAAACATAACTTTAAAATATGGATACAACATTTAATTTATACATTCATAAGCATATCATTGAGGTCAATCCCCAAGGTGTCATAAAAATTACCAAGCTTATTCACCAAGGTATCATAAAACTTCTCATCTCTAGAGATTAATTTCTTTACCCAATGAATTGGAGAAATATCAAGATTCAACCTTAATTTTTCTTTATTTTCATGTGATCCAAATATATCATAATCAAAAATTTCATAAATAACCCAAATAGAATAAAAGAAATGGGTTTAATATTAAAATTGTGGCGTTTTAAAAAGTTCTTAAAAACAAGATCATTGTGTCATTTATAAACCATAGAAAGGGAATAAGGGTTTTGAGTATGAAAATTCTAGAATAAAATATATCATTTATATGACTTGATAAATACCCCCATAAATTAAATAGTTTTGGGTATTCACATAAATAAAATAAGAGAATTTATTGAGAAAAAGAGAGAGCTTTTGAGACAAAAATTCTGCAGCATAATGGCTATACAACATGGTTTTAGAAAACATTAAAAAGAGTGGGAAAGTGTATACAATAAATAAATATCTCATAATATAGTATAGGGACAGAATAAAATTTAAATAATAACATGGTATGGAAACTTGAAAGTTATACCACATAAAAGAGAACTTTAATGGAAAAAAGAGAAGTTGAGAATTCCCTTATGAAACATTAGGCAGCCTAACGGCGTCGCTTAAATTTAAAAAAATCAGTTGATGGGAGTGGAAAGGGTATCACATTATTTTTAAATAAAATGGAAATAAATAAGGATATATAATAACATACCCCAACATAATAAAATGGAAACTAGAAGACATAACATAAAAAAAGTCTTGACTAAAATAGGAGGGTGAAAGGTTCCCTTACCTTGAATAGTAACTTCAAAAACTTGAAGGTCGGGACATTGGGGGGATTGAGGGAACCTTTGGATGAATCCTTGTTAGGTAAAAAGACCTGATATTCATTAGGGAGGAATTTTTAATGAAAGGAAAGAAGGAATGGGTTGATATTTATAGAAAAAGTGAGGGAATATTTTATTAATTTCCAAGGGACACCTCATTAGTGGTATTTGCAAAACCATGGGTTTTAACGTTGTATTTTCCCATGGTATTGGACACTTGGGACACCTCATAACATATTTTATTACTCAAGAGTCAACCAAAATTATTACATCATTATTACATCATTAATGATGTCATTAAACACACTGAAACTAAAAACTGTATTTTTATTATTCACCAAAAAAACAAAACATTTTATAAAAATTCCATAAATTCACCCTAACCTAATATTGATGTTCTGAATTTAAAAATGAACTCCATTTTATTAAAATAATTTTATAAATAAGAGATATTTAATTTTCAATTAAAATCACTATTTACCCTAAAAAATACTAATACTTAACTAATAATTTCTGAAATAGTTATTTACTTATGTTATTATATCAACATACCATTCCAGATGCCTAAATTATATTTATAATTTATTAAGTGAGGTTTCTATTCTATTGGTCACATTACTATTCATAAGGGTAATATTACTATTCATAATTTACAATTCACTAAAAAATTAAGTTGATCTTATTAGACTCTAAATTTCTTAATGATCACAATTGTATAAGACCATTTTTTAAAAATAATTTCACATTATTAATTATTAAAAGTAAAAAAAAATATTTTAAAATAACCTTCTTCCAATATTCATCAATAATATGAAATTTATAAAAATTCATCCTATATTTATTTTGACATTTTAAATTCAAAAAAAATTACCATAATAAGAAATTAAAATTTTATTTATACAAAAGGATTACACAAAGTAACTAAGGCCTCATTACATAGCCCCTTATAAAGCCTGTATAGGACCTAAGAGTAAGGTGAGCAATTGTGATAGAATCATGGGGTGGCTTGGACAACATCGGACAAGTGGTGATTTATATCAGTTTTAACTTCTCCTGAAGTTGATTACGTTCAAGCTTAACATGTTGAAGTTCGGCTTGGACTTGGTCTAGAGAAAAGATAAGTGGTGCTACCTCCTTCCCAAGCTCTGACAGATGGGCTTCGTATGGCCCGAGTCTACTGGATGAGTTCATCGACTCTTCTTTCTATATTAATTAACCATTATCGTTTGTATTTATAAACAATAATCATAACGTTAAGATTATAGTTTCCAACAGTCATGTTGACCAATGTTCATATTGACCAACAGTCATATAATATTCAAAACCCAATGGTCTCATTTTAATTATACTCACTTTATTAATAAAAGGATATTGTTTTGTTGAGTAAAAAATAAAATAACTCACAAAATCAATAAAAAAATATTATTCAACAGTTTGGGTCCTTACATTTTTTCCCCCTTAAGAAATTCCACACCTGAAATTTTAACTCATACCCTCAAAAGAGAAAAGGTGTGGTTACTTCTACCTCATAGACCCCTCTGGTTCCCATGTGGCTTCTTCATATTGTGTTTCCTCCACAACACTTTAACAAGGTGTGTAGTCTTGTTGCGTAGAACCTTGTCATTATGATCCAAGATCTCCACCGGCTGCTCCTCATAAGAGATGTCATGTTCCAGTTGTACCACATATAGATTTAGTATATGTGAATGGTCAGGTATGTACTTCCTCAAGAGGGATATGGGAAATACATCATGAACATGTGTTATATTTGAAGGAAGTGAAAGTTGATAGGCCACTAATCCTATGCGATCAAGGATTTAATAGGGGCCTATGTACCTAGGTATGATCTTATCTTTCTTCCCAAACCTCATGACTCTCTTCCAAGGTGAGATTTGAAGAAATAATTTGTCTCCTACATCCAACTCCAAGTCCCTTTAATGGTTGTTGGCATAGCTCTTTTTCTAACTCTGAGTAGCCTTAATGTTTTTCTAGATGGAAAGAACCTTTTCTGTCATATCTTGCACAAGATCAAGCCCAAGAAGCTTTCTCTCACCAGCTTCATCCCAACAAGTAGGAGTTTTACATTGCTTACCATATAGAGCTTCATAAGTTGCCATTTTAATTCTTGAATGGAAACTATTATTGTAAGAGAACTCAATTAATGGGATATGTTGGTCCCATAGACCTTTAAATTCCATCGAGCATGTTCTCATCATGTCTTAGATTGTTTTAACAGTCCTTTAAAATTTTTCATAAGTTTGGGGTGATAGTTCATACTAAAATTCAATTCGGTACACATATCATATTGAAGACTTCTCCATAATTTTGATGTAAACCTTGGATCACAATCAGATACAATAGAAAGTGGAACTCCATACAGCCTTGTCACTTCCTTCACGTAAATCCTGGAAAGTTTATCAAGAGAGAAATCTTCCCAAATAGAGATAAAATGGGCAGTCTTGGTGAGATGGTCCACTATAACCCATATCACATTGTTTCTTTTGGAAGTTTTTGGGAGAGTGGGGAAAAAGTCCATAGTGATATTGTCCCACTTCCATGCTGGTATGGGTAGTGGTTGTAATACCCCTTTAGGAATTTTTCACTCTGCTTTCACTTGCTGATATACTAGGAACCTTGTAGTGTAGTCATCAATCTCCCTTTTCATATTATCCCACCAATAATCATCATGAAGTTCCCTATACATTTTCATGAATCTAGGATGTATAGAGAAAGTAAAGTTATGATCTTCATCCATCGATTCCTTTATTTCTAGAATAGATGGAACACATAGTCTTATATAACTTCACATCCTTCACAACCTCAAACTTCTTTTGTAACAAAAGATATTATTTCTGATCTTTCTCAGTCTTCTATAGAAATAATGGTTGAGAAATCATTTGTGATAGGGTTGATGATGTCCCTTGCCTTACAATTCCCATTTTCATCTTTACTAGGTCATTGATCAAAGGATCTCTTTTAATCCTCATCATAGATAGAACAACAGGGTCTTTCCTACTTAATGCATCAGAAACTTTGTTTTCTCTTTCAAGATGATAATGAATTGAACAATGATATTATTTAATAATTTCTAACCATATCCTCTATATCATGTGTAATTCCTTTTGTGTGAAAATATACTTAAAAATTTTATGGTCTATGTATATATCGTATTTCTCCCCATAAAGATAGTTCCTCTATATCTTCAGAGCAAAAACGACTACAGCCATCTCCAGATCATGTGTAGGATAGTTCTTATCATGAATCTTTAATTGTTGAGATGTATAAGAAATAACTTTTTCATTTTTCATGAGGATGCACCCAAGACCTTTCAGAGATGTAATGCTAAAAATAATGAATCCTTCTCTACATGAGGTCAGAGTTAACACAGTTGCAGTAACTAATCTCTTCTTCAGCTATTGGAAACTTTCCTCACACTCCTTTTTCTAGATAAACTTGACCCCTTTTCAAGTTAACTTGGTTAATGTATTATAAAGTCATGAAAAAAATTTCACAAACCTCTTATAATATCCTTTTAATAAAAGGAAACTTCAAATATCAGTTATTATTGTAGGCTGAGGCCACTCCTCAACAACCTTTGTCTTTATAGGGTCAACTGTGATTCTTTAATTGGTTATAATGTTCCCTAATAAAGCAACTTTTTGTAACCAAAATTAAAATTTTCTAAACATTCCAAAAATCCTCTTCTTCCATAGAGTTTTCAAAAAAACCCTTAGATGATTCTCATTCTCCTCGTGACTTTTTGAATATATCAGAATATCATCAGTAAAAACTACCAAAAAGTTATCCATGTTGTCCTTAAAGATTCTATTCATAAAATCCATAAACATATAAGGTGCATTAGTCAGTCCGAAGGGCATAACAACAAACTCATAATTCTCATATCTTGATCATAAGGATGTTTTTGGAATATCGTCCTTCTTCACCATCAATTGATGATAACCAAATTGAAGATCAGTCTTGGAGAATAATTGAGCCCCATGAAGTTGTCCAAATAAGTCATCAATTCTTGGAAGAGGGTATTTTTCCTTCACTGTGATCCCATTCAGTTCTCTACAATCAATGGATAGCTGCATTGATCCATCCTTCTTATTCACTAATAGAACAGGTGCTCCCTAAGGAGACACACTCAGTCAGATAAACCCCTTCTCCAAAAGGTCTTGGAGTTTTTTCTTTAATTCCTCCATATCTATATTTTAAATCCTATACAGGGTCTTTGATATCGGATGAGATCTAGGTATAAGTTCAATAGAGAACTCAAACTCTCTTTTTGTGGGAGGTCCGAGTAACTCCTGAAGAAATACTTCAATGTATTCCTGGATTATGGGGACATTTTCTATCATTTTACTATCATTTCCTTGTTTTTAATCACCAATCAACTCCATAAAGAAGGATATAGGATGTTCTTCTAGACAACAATCAGGTTGAGATATCTCTCCTTGTAAGATAACTGTAGGTTTTCTATTCAAGACTACTAATATTTTATTTCTCCTACATTTGATCTTAGCATTATACTTTGAGAGCCAGTCCATCCCTAGTATAATTTGGAATTCCAGTATGGGAATGACTACTAGATTTCTGATAATATTGTGCTCACTAAAGTAAATACTAGAGTTTCTAAACATTGATGATGCTAAGAGAATCCCACCAGGAGTCTTGATTGATAACTCTACTTTTATCAATTTAGTGGTTTATTCTAAATTCCTTGAAAACATGGAGGAAATAAATGAATGTGTAGAACTAGAATCAAAAAAATTAATTTCTAGCTTTGAGAGAACAACAAAAGTACCTGCCATCACATCATTGGGTGCTTCAACTTTATCTGTAGTGATAGAAAAATCACGACATTGTTACCTTGGCCAATGCTGAGGATGATGGTGATTCCCCTCCACTTCCCTTGTATTTGGACATTGATTTGAAAAGTGCCCAAGCTGTCTGCACTTATAGAATCGGAATTAAGGTAGGGCCTTCCCTATCTTCCCTTTATCGTTAGTGTTGGGAAGTTGAGGCTTCACCTCACTATGACAATTCCGTGTGATATGGACATCTCTTCCACACTTGTATCACTCCCTGCTCCTGAGCAGGTAGTTCCCCGAATGCTTCTTTCCACATTTATTTCATGTCGAATATTACACTTTCTTTCCTCGTATTCCCTGATCAAAGCTCTTCCCCAAGCTCAGCTCCGTTTATCTCTTCTTTTCATTGGATTTATGATACCACTACATCTCACCGAACTCTAGTTTAACTTTCATATCACTCTACAAGATCTCTTCATAGTTATCATAGTCTTGATTGGATAGATTCTTCTATATAAGAGGTCTTAGACCACCAAATATTATACCAACCTTCCCATTAGGACACATTACAAAGCTTGAGGTGTAACAGGAAATTCTTGTGAAGTTCATCTTGTAGCTTCCAGCATATTCATTCTCCTTCTTCTTCAGCTCGAGAAACTCCTTCTCCATTTTTTTTCTCATCGAATGAGGGAAATACTTATTGAGTAATATCCTTATGAACTTTTCCCACTCAATATATTTAACCTACACTTTTGGCCTCATGTTTTTAATCAGTTCCCACCACTGATCAGCTTCTCCCTCTAAGTGGTAAACAGTCAGGATGACCTTCTCTTGTTCTGAACAGCGGAGAACAGAAAATATCTTCTCGATAGAACAGATCCATTGTTCATCGATCAATTTATCGATATATCCATTAAAGGTTGGTGGTCATTAATTCATAAATGAATCAATAGAAATTTTTTTCCTTCATGGTGAAGTTAGTCTCTTAGCTTGATTCATGTTATTTACTATAACTTGAGTCATTGAGATCATCATTCTAATGAAAGTTTCCATTCCATCTTCCATCAGAGGGTCGTCAGTGAATGGTACATTGCAGTCACCATTTTCATGGTTCCTTATATTTCCCGCCATTTTTTAAAATAATAAAACCTTAGTGAGAAGATTATTTCACTTATTAATCTTTTAACTATAAACAATTTTTATGTCTTAAAACTTAATGCTTAAAAATATTATTTATTAACAACAATTACATTTCTCTATAAATCCTTCATAATGATTCATAAAAAGCATGTGATTAAATAAAAATATCCCCAGGGAGTGTCAAACTAGGAGTGTAGAAAGGCCCATTTTCAAGCACCAGTTCCTTTTTGAGTCTATCTCAAAGTGGTGTTTTTAGGTTTTACCCCTATATACATTTCTTCCATAGCCATGTCCACTAGTTCGTATCCAGATAGGGATTTATTTGTTCGGAAACCACTTACTTAATATATCAACAAAATACCAAGAAGTTTTACTATATTTAAAAGTTTTTATAGGATTATTCCTAAATTTTTCATTTCCTAATTCCCACAAATAACTAAACTATCCTTTGATACCAACTATGGAATACTACCTTTTTATTACATAAATTTTCATTTCATTTTACAAAAAGTAGATCTTTAAAGTCTAGTGTCTTGGAAATAAGATAAATAATACAGGAAATCATATAACCATAATTTATTAATCTTGAAATTATTCTTAAAAATTTCATTCTAAGAACAATTATTGCATCTCATAACCTGGATACATACATCAACGAAAATGTTGAGCATAAGGCCCGGTAAGAAAAAAAAAGTGAAATAGTTTACATGTGAACTTGAGCGATATCAATAAGAACATGGGAAACATCATAAAGGTACGATAAAGAGGCATATCATAATAATAATAAATTGAATCATAACTTTAAAATGTGGCTATTACATTTAATTTATACTTTCATGATAATATCACCAAGGTTCATCCCCAAGGTGTCATAAAAATTACCAAGGTATCATAAAATTTGTCATCTCTAGAGATTAATGTCTTTGAACAATGCATTGGATTGATATCAGGAAAAACCCTTAATATATATTTATTTTAATTTGATCCACATATATCAAATCAAAAATTTCATAAATAACCCAAATAGAATAAAATAAATGGGTTTCATATCAAAATTGTTACGTTTTAAAAAGTTCTTAAAAATAAGATCATTATGTAATTTATAACCCATGTAAAGGTAATGAGGATTTTCTGTATATAAATTACAGAATAAAATATATCATTTTTATGTCTTGATGAATAACCCTATAAATTAAATATGTTTTGGTATTCACATAAATAAAATAAGAGAATTTATTGAGAAAAAGAGAGAGATTTTGATATGAAAATTCTACAGCATAACGGCTATACAACATGATTTTATAAAACATTAAAAAGAGAGGGGAAAGGGTATCCCATCCATAAACGGATCATAATAAATTATATATATATAATAAAATGTAAATAAGAACATGTTATGGAAACTTGAAAGTTATACCACATAAAAGAGAACTTGAATGGAAAAAAAGAGAAGTTGAGAATTCCCTTATGAAAAATTTCGCAGCCTAACGGCATCGCCTAAAATTCATAAAATTAGTTTATGAGATTGGAAATGGTCTCTAATATTTTGGAAATAAAATGTATATAAATAAGGATATATAAGAACATACCACAACATAATAAAATGGAAACTATAATACATAACATAAAGGAAGTCTTGACTAAAAGAGGAGGGTGAAAAGTTCCCTTACCTTGAAGAGTAAATTCAAAAAATCAATGTTATGGACCTTGGGGGGCTTTAAGGAACCTTGTGAGGACTCCCTGGGAGGTAAAAAGACCATATATTCATTTATTAGGAATTTTTAATGAAAGGGATGAAGGAATGGGTTGTTATTTATAGAAAAAGTGAGGTAATATTTTATTAATTTCCAAGGGACACCTAATTAGTGGTATTTACCAAACCAAGGGCTTTCCCATGGTATTTTCCCATGGTATTAGCCACTTGTGACACATAATAAAATATTTTATTCCTCAAGATTCTACCAGAATTATTACATCATGATTACATCATTAATGATGTCATTAAACACACTGAAACTCAAAACTGTTTTTTTGCTATTCACTGTAAAAACAAAACATTTTATAAAAATCTCATAAGTTCACCCTAACCTAATATAGATGTTATGAATTAAAAAATGAACTCCATTTTATGAACATAATTTTCTAAATAATAGATATTTAATTTTTAAGTAAAATCACTTTTTATGAGAAAAAATACTAATACTTAACTAAAAATTTCTAAAACAGTTATTTACTTATGCTATTATATCACATTACCTTTAAAGATGCCTAAATAATATTTATAATTAATTAAGTAAGGTTTCTATTTCATTGGTCACATTACTATTCATAAGGGTAATATTACTATTTATAATTTACTATTCACCAAAAATTAAGTTGATCTTATTAGACTTTGAATTTCTTACTAATCACAACTGTATAAGACCATTTTTTTAGAATCATTACACATTATTAATTATTTAAAGTTTAAAAAAATATTTTAAAATACACTTTTTCCAATATTCATCAATAATATGAAACTTTTAAAAATTCATCCTATATTTATTTTGACACTTTAAATTCAAACATTTTACATTAATAAGAAATAAAAATTTTATTTATAAAAAAATATTACAAAAAGTAACTAATGCCTCATTACATATCCCTTTATAACACCTACATAGGACCTAAGAGTAAGGTGTACAATGGTGATAGAATCTTGGGGCGGCTCGGACAACATCGCCAAAGTGGTAATTTCTTTCAGCTTGAACTTCTCCTTAAGGTGATTATGTTAAAGCTTAGGATGTTGAAGTTCAGATTGGACATGGTCCAGAGAAAAGCCCAGTGATGCTACCTCCTTCCCAAGCTCCGAAAGATGAGCTTTGTACGGCCCGAGTCTACTGGATGAGGCCATCGACTCTTCTTTCTGTATTAATTAACCATGATCATTTGTATTTATAAACAATAATCATAATGTTAAGAGTCTAGTTTCCAATGTTCATATTGAACAACGGTCATATTAACCAATGGTCGTATAATAATTGAAACCCAATGGTGTCATTTTAATAAAAATCGCTTCATCAATAAAAGGATATAGTTTTTTTAGTACAAAATAAAATAACACAAAAAATCAGGAAACAAATATTATTCAAAATTTCGGGTAGTTTCTATGTATCCCATAAAGAGGCTCAAAGATATCTTCATTTACATAATGTTTCCTTAGATAAGTTTTTGATGGAATTGACGTGACCAATATTTAAATGGGTGTCAATCCCCTGTCTATAAGGATGTTTCCAATAGGACCTGGTGTCCCCCTATTGAATCCTAGGCATTGACCCCCTATCTTTTTATTAAGATATGATCCTTCTGATGGGGTATTAGTTTGATGGAGTGTGTATCTCATATTAAACCCCTTTGTATCCAATGTGACTTTCCTTGTATCAAGATCTGATGAACATCACATTTGGGATGAGTGTTGTCAATGGAAGTAGGGCTCGGTGAGTAGTTTTCCCTCATATGAGAATGTTCTATTGGTTTCATGCCATCTAGGATTGAAGGTATGTGTCATTGGCTTACTGTTACCTAATGTATGTTATCTCTTAGTTGGGTTCCATCAAGGATGATAGGTCTTCTGGAGTGAAATCTCCTAGAAGATTGTTACCTTGAAACCTTTCAGTAGTTCTATGGATGGTAGCGGTTATGACCATGTGTGACGTGGCATCATTCTGAGTTTATCTAGATTTTTTTTGTATGTCTCGTATTATGTTAAAAGTGTCCTGTGATGAACTGAATACTCTTGATGCTTTATTCTTGGTTATTTTAGGGTGTTCTACTGGGTATTTTTTTACTCACCACACATGTCATGTATTATATAGATGACAGACCTTTTTTTCAGAGTCCTTGGTGGAATAGGAGTTGGTGGATCTAGTTTGGGATAGACAGAACGAGGTGTATACCGATATTTCATTTTATAGTATTACCCTCCTTCTGAGCAGGTCAGAATTTATTTCCATTTTTTGGTGGACTTGTATTTTTTCCCTTTTTATGCTTTCCAGTACTTTATGTCATACTCTAGTTGTGGGATTATAGACTTATGCATGAATTTTTATGAATTTTTTATATTTCAGTATTGTATGGGATTGGATATGTGTGAGTGTGAATACAAGTACTTTAGGATAATGTCTCCCATGTGTGTGATGTGCCTTCTTTGAGCAAGTTTCCATCCTATGGTCTATTGGAGGCGGGCTTGGAGTAGTTGCGTATCAGGCCCCCTCAGGTTAGGTCATGACAGAACAGTATCAAAGGCAGGTTACCCATCTTAGAGTGTTATGAAACTTTTTAGGTTTAGGACCAGATTTTGGAGTTTCTTTTGTATAGCTATGAGGTTTCTTTTGGGAACTATGAAAAGTTTTAAAGTGTTTTGAGTATGGATCTCAGGCCATGGTGTCTAGTTTTGGTGTGGTGGATGACGTATTCATTCACCAAGACCCTAATAACCTACTTGTTGACTTGGTATATATGGACACTGGTTATAAGGAAAACATTGGTACATGCATCATATAGGAATGGGTTGTGATTTTCTTATCCTTCTTGAGTTATCTCACCAGATATACTCATTGATTGTGGTATTCCATATCTTCTTTAGTATGTATTCATGGTGAATGTCAGTGAGATTTCTGTAGTAGAGTTGATTTTACGACCCGATGAGTGATGAGGTCTCGGTAAAGGGGATTATTCATGAGGTATTCTTTCTTCAGGATGGCTAGAAGGTGGCACTCTATCATGTTGATCAGTTCATAAACCCACCTCCAGTGGTTCAGGTGGATGTAATGTTCCATACTAATTTGTGGATAGATCATTTAGGGTTGGATGATGTTGCTTAGGGTTTGATCATTTATCATGAGTTTCTGAGGTAGGTATCACCTAGTATGAAAGGTTAGTATAACCTACTAATAATAGTTATGTGATGAAAGTCATGAAACAGAAGTTTTTGTGAGATATATTGAGGAAAAATCAATTCTATGAGGTTGAGGCATTTCTATTCTTATGGTGGGAGATAAAATATCACATGGTATTTTCCAATCTGTTTAACTACAGTTAAGTATGAGGTTCAAAAACCACCTCGTCATAAGTAGTGGCTAGGGTAAGGAGGTATGTAGGTAAACGGATGTGATGGAGGAGCTGAGGGAGTATTAGGAGGTAGTAGTAACTTTTCTTGGATACTACCACCCCCCTAGGTGGACCACCCCCAGGCTCAGTAAGTCAGTGGTTGGGATCTTAGGAAGCTTCAAGCACTAGATTATTCATCATGACCCATCCTAGCGGGGCCCATGTAGTGACTACCATAGGCCTACCTCTAATAGGACAAGGACTAGAGACTAGCGCCAAGTAGGCATATCCCACAAATGGGAGGCATTTTCCTAAGTACATGTACACACGTACATATCTCCAATCCCAAAATTTTGAAATGTAAAAACACTAAGTATACAAAGCATGCATACACTAAGATACCAACCAAAAAGTACAACATTAGGAAAACTAGAAATTAAATAGGGCTAGAATACAAGATCACTCAAAAAAGAAAGAGTCTGCAACAGTGAATACACAAGTTCCTGAAACCCATGCACAGAAAACCCTGTATAAAGGGTAGGTGTAGAACAACTATCTGAAGCTATAGGAGCACACCTCAACTTTCTGGTCTCTCTAAGAACCACTTAGTCCTAGTCCACCAAGAACTCCATCAAAGCGTCAATCGTTTTCACAAGACACAGCACGTGTGGGCAAAGCCTGTGCAGGGGTGAGTAAAACAATACTCAGTAGGACACCCTAAAACCACAAAGGAAATATAGTACATAGGGAATTACAAAGGAATACCACTAATGAATACCAAAAAGTAAGACCACTAAAGGACACCATAAAGAAATTCCATAAAGGAACACCACTAAGGAACACAATGAAGGGACACCATGACACCACGAAGGAACACCACTAAGGAATACCACGAAGGAACACCATAAAGGAACACCACTAAAGAACACCACGAAGGAACACCATGAAGGAACACCACTAAAGAACACCATGAACAAACACCACTAAGGAACACCATGAAGGAACACTACGAAAAAAACCATTAAGGAACACCACGAAGGAACACTGCAAAGTAACACCACTAAGAAACGCTACAAAGGAACATCACTAAGGAACACCATGAAGGAAGACCACTAAGGAACACCACGAAGGAACACCACTAAGGGAAACAATGAAGGAACGCCGTGAAGGAACACCACTAAGGAACACCTCAAATGAACACCACTAAGGAACACCACGAAGGAACACCATGAAGAAATACATGAAGTGGAGTCATTTCACATATGTATAAGTATAAAGAACAAAGAGAAGGATTCTTAGTTGTAGTCCACAAATCCCCAAGTTTCTGTGACACATGGAGTGTCGATGGTGCACAGATCATTTATGGCACATGGATCATCGATGTTGCATGAATCTTCGATGGCTCAGGGAGCATCGATGGTGCACGGAGCATGGATGGCACACGGAGCGTCGATGGCGCACGAAGTATCAATGGTGCACGAAGCGATGATAGTGCACGAAGAGACGATGGAACATGGAGCATCGATGGATCATGGATCGTCGATGGTTCATGGATTTTCTATGGCTCATGGAGTGTCGATGTCACAAGGAGCATTGATGGTTCATGAAACCCCCAAGTCATGTTGTCACCAAGTCACAGCCATCCACAGGATTCTTCTTGTAGTGCTCTTGTTTTTGGAGAATCTACTCCTCCGGACATTAGGTCATAATCCAACTTCTAGAAAATCTCACTTAGAGTATCTCAAAATTACCATATCATCGCAAGGGTCCCTACATCGCAAACGTCTCATCAAACGGACACACGGTTTGAAAGATATGGGTATTTTGTAAAACGGCCCAACCTGAGTCTGGTCCAGACCCAACCCAGTGTAGCTGACCCGACCTGGCCTAGTCCAGTCCTATCTAGTTTGGCTCGAGTCGGCCCGGTCTACTGGACCGGCTAGACCCAACCCGATGGTTCTCTAGGTTCAGCCCACAGGGCCGCTGGAGTGGCCCGACCACCCTAGTCTGGCCCACTACATACGGGCCAGTTTACTCCACCAGACATGGCCCACCTAGGCTGCATCCCCCTGGTTCAGGAGGTCCTCCCTAACCGTGTGGCTCCCACATGTTTTCTCGGTCCCCTATGTTGCACCTTGTTTTTATGTTTCCCCCACGCACTCCCCACCTCCACTCCATGCGGCTCCCACACGGCCCGCCTATCATGTCCTGCTCGAACTCCAATCATCACGCCATGCCGCTCCAACCACCACCTCCTACCACTCTAGCCACTCCAGCCTACTGCTACTTCATTCCACTAGTGTATCCACCACACCACGTCGGACCGTCAAGCCAGACATGCGACAGTGGTCCCTTTTTCGAATCATCGGGGCTCCTCTAATGTTTGTAAAAAATTTCAGTCACAGATTTGGTTTCATTGAGTTCCTCTCTACACTAATATAGGCCATGTGGTTGATTTTCTTTTGATCCAGGGGTCTGATCATACGTATAGCCACCTAGAAATGTTGATCCATGACCATGGGGGTTCAACGAAGAAAGCACGATGAACGGGGAATAGATAAAGGCACCAAGAATGAACGAAGAACGAATCTCATCCTTTATTCATGTCGGAGTCAATTAGTTCTTGTAAAAAGTATTAACTATGAATGAAGAACCAGAAATCACCTATATTATTTCCCCTTTTTAAAAAACCTGCAATTTAACCATCCCGTAAGAACAATTGAACCGCAGATCAAACTGTTCATTGGTTGGTCCACATTAATCATTAAATCTAAGAAGGAGAAGAGGAAATCAAAAAGATATCAACATCCTAACTCAAGTTTGGATAATTTGTTTATGAGGAATGGTTTCATTTTCCTTGTTGACGAGATCCTCGAACTCTGTTGGAGCGACGATCTACAATCTGATCTCTAAACTGTCATCATTATCTAGAAAGGATTATTTCTACAAGATCTCCCTATAAATTCTATGGAATTCCAAGGGTTATACGGCTAACCCTAGGATTTCTACATAAGTATGTTTTTAAAGAAAATTGTCATTGTGTCAACAAAACAATTTATCTTTAAATTATTTAATGATGATTACATCCTTTTCATGTTTTTCCATAGAATACATGTGCCAAATAAAGTTCAGTCATTCCTAGAGAATATACCACATTAAAAAATTAACGTTGGTCTTGGATTTCAAATCCATGTCTCCTTTCCTAAGTTATTAGGATTTGAAAATAAAATAATTTTTTATTTAATTATTTTATTTATGGTTGCATCCCAAAAACTATCTTTCATAACTGGCCCATGTCGGCCAATGTTAGGCCTCGCCTAAGGTATAGCCACTGCTATGAACACAACGGTTCCCTCATATATATGATTTGGGTACCCATTTAAGAGTTATTCTATTTTTTCAATATAATCATGCATGTTCTATTAAAAACATAACATTTTTAAATGAATTGTTCTGGGCACATCAGGCCCTGGAATTGCATGTTGTCTCGGTGCCTAGTCTTGGAGTTTTTCCAAATAATTTCTAAAAAATATTTGGGAAAACCTGAGTCATTACATTCTCCCCACCTTAAGTCTTTACATCCCCAAAATCCAAACCAAGGGCTATTTAAACAGATGAGGATAATGAGCACAAACCTGAGCCTCCCGCTCCAATTTTCTCTCCACTAATAATGCACCAGATGAATTGACCACCCACAAAGGATCCACTCCTATAGAACCTTGATATTCATGACCATGGTGTCAAATGAGCATCACGATCTAAAACTATCATTGATGGAATTCCATGGAGTCGAACTATCTCCTAAACGTAGAGGCATCCCAAGCTCTCTATTGAACTCTTCTCCCAACTAGTTAGGAGGTGGGATCACTTGTTGAGTCGGTCAATGATCACCTAGATAGTATCATTTACCTTAGACTTACGTGGTAAACCCATCATGAAGTCCATCAATATCCCACCCCACATCTACTCTAGCACCTCATGGGGTTGGGTCAAGCCCACTAGAACCTAGTGCTCGGTCTTCACTTGCTAACAAGTGAGGCATCGAGGGACAAACTCTAAAACTCCCTTCTTCATCACTGGCCACTAAAACTAACATCGTTGGTCCTAGTACATCTTCTTCACAATCGTATGTACTTACAATAGGGATTTAGGGAACTCCTTCAAAACCTCCTCCCGCAACTCCATTGTTACTACTAAGCACCCTTGGAAAAGAACGACATGCTCCCCACTTTTTAAATATTCATCATGGAAATTCCCTATGGACATATGAACATGTAAACTCTCATAGTCAGTATCTTCAAGTTGTGCCTCCCTAACTCACTGTAAGAGAGGAGGGGTGAAAACCATTGACTAGAGGTAAGATATTCCATCTCCATCCACAAAGGATTACTGCAACGAGGACAACTGCTTCGACACCTCATTCAGTAACTGAAAACTAGATCTCCTACTGAGAGTATCTGTCACCATGTTCCCCTTCCCAATTGTAGAGATAATATCTAATTCATAATCCTGGAGTAACTCTAGCCAATGCCTCTATCTCAACCTTTTCCAAATCCACTACAACTCCACCACCATTTTTGTAAACTTATTACTTATAACACCCATTGCATCAGGGGTTAGGATAGTCATTTGATGAGAAATTGACTGCACCCTCCTTTGTGTGATTCCATTCTGTGATACCTGGGTTTCATTTTCACCAACAAGGAAAGACTCATTCTATCCCTGTGTACACACCGCATTACTTGCCTAAAATAGTCAATATGAGCATGAAATATAGGTAACTAGTCCATACCAAGATTGACGTCATAAGTCCTTTACATCGCTACCAATATATTCCAACTGAAACTCTCACCTCTAAGAGTCATACCACATTATCGGCACCAGTGTATGATCATTGGGTCTCCTCCAATAGAAGTATTAGAGTGTGAAGGTTGATTCAATGGTTCAACCAAAATCTCTGAGTCTTGAACAAGATCTATGGTAATAAAATAAGTACTAGTACATACATCTATCAATATAGAAGCTAGAGTATAATAGAAACAGATTATACCTCAAATCATTCATGGAGCCCCTGGGTCATAAGCCTCAACTGCATGCAGTTGTCCCCTCCCCTATCCTCCAGCTCCCTAAACCTGGTGTGGTCCACCTAGGGGTGGTAGTGGTAACATGTCAAAATGTATACCACCTCCTACTGCTCTCCTAGATCCTCCCCCACATCTTCCATCTTGTGGATCTCTCTACTCTTACTTTCCCACTGTTGACTGTCACTGGATATATCTATTCATCCAAGGTAATCTTAACCACAAAGGTTTTCTCTAGAACCCTAGAGTAGGTAGGAATGCATAGAGGGATAACATTGGCTCGGATGTCCCTATGTATACCTCTCTTGAAGGTCTGATCCCTAAATTATTGTTCATGTATCACATTCATTGAGTACTTGGAAAGGTTGTTATACCTCGATGAATACTCAGATACCAACACGTCATCCTACTAGAGTTATAGAAGCTCCTGGACATGCACATCCCTTGGCTTATAAGGTGAGAACTCCTCCATAAAAATTTTCTAAAACTTTGTCCATGGAAAAGTCTCATCATCACAAGATTGGATATCTAAACCCCACTATCACCCTATAAATCCATGTAGAAGGCTCACTATTAGGACCACCATCTGATCTACTGGTGTTTTGACTAGATGGAAAACTCAAATCACCACCTCAGGCCATACCTCAACCACTTGTGTGGTAGGCTCACCTTAGAACCTAAGGGGTATCTATCACTAAAAATCATGAGGCATGCTCAACCTGCGCTCTATATCTGCTAGTATTATGGGTACCATGTGCTGCTCTAAAGGTGGTGGTATAGTTTTTTCACCACCTGTAGATGTTATCTCTGGTTAAAATCCTTGTACTAATGTATCGTCACCCAGAGGATCATCCTTGTTATCACATGGTGGAATCTTGTTTGGATATCTATGTATAGGTGTCTTGAAACATAACAAGATGTACCATAGTCAATAGAGTATACCTTGTGATCTGACTCAAGAAGGACATAAGAACAAACCCAAATCCTATATTATTCATGTACCATTATTTTTTCCTACAACCAATGTTTCATGTATTGATTCAAAAAGCATAATTTAGAGTCCTGGTGTATGGATAAGTCAGCCGCCAAACCAAATCTAGATTCCCTAGCTTGAAATCCGGACTCGAATCACTTAAAATTGTTTCCCCAAACCAACCTCACAAACTCATGGTCCTTAAGTAGAACCGACCACCTCTGATACCACTTTATCGCGACCCATCCCAGAGGGGTCTCTTCCATGACTACCCCAAGCCCACCTATGATTGGCCAGGGGCTTGCGACTGGCATCGAGTAGGCTTATCCCACAAATGGGAGGAATTTTCTTAAGTACCTATACAAACACACACATCTCTAAGCCCAGAATTCTGAAATTTAAAAACACTTAGTAGAAAAGGAATGCATACACTAAGATACCAACCACATAGTACGAAAGTAGGAAAACAAGAAAGTAAACAGGTTCAGAATACAAGCCCATCCAAAAAGAAATTTTTTGTAATAGTGAATACATAAGTTCCTAAAACTCATCCATAGAAAAACCTACCTGAAGTGTAGGTGTAGAATAGATGTTTGAAGTCATAGGATCACACCTTGACTATCTGGTCTCTCTAATCACCACATGGTCCTGGTCCACCTAGGACTCCTTCAAAGCATCAATCGTCTGCACAAGACACGACACATACAGGAAAATCTCATGTAGGGGTGAGTAAAATAACAGTTAGTAGGACACCCCAAAACCACAAAGGAATTATACAGCATAGTAAATTAAAAATTAATACCACTAAAGAAGACCACAAATGAATAATACTAAAGGACACCATGAAGGAACACCACTAAGGAATACCACTAAGGAACACCACTAAGGAACACCACTAAGGAACACCATAAAGGAACACCATGAAGGAATATAACTAAGGAACACCATGAAGTAACACCATGAGGGAAAACCACTAAGGAACACCATGAAGGAACACCACTAAGGGACACTATGGAGTAACACCACTAAGGAACACCATGAAGGAACACCGCTAAGGAGTACCATGAAGGAACACCACTAAGGAACACCACTAAGGAACACCATGAAGGAACACCATGAAGGAACAACACTAAGGAACACCACTAAGAAACACCACGAAGGAACACCACTAAGGAACACCACGAAGGAACACCACTAAGGAAAACCATGAGGGAACACCAATAAGAAACACCATGAAGGAACACCACTAAGAAACACCATGAAGGAACACCACTAAGGGACATCATGAAGGAACACCACTAAGGAACACCAAGATGGAACACCACTAAGGAACACCATGAAGGAACACCACAATGGAACACCACTAAGGAACACTATAAAGAAACAACACCAAGGAAACCCACGAATAAATACATGAAGTGTATTCAACTCACACAGGTATAAGTCTAAAGCACGAAGATAAGGATTTTCAGTTGTAGTCCATAGATATCCCAATTTACATGATACAAAAATTATTGATGGTGCACATAGCATTGATGGTGCATGGAGAATTGATGGCGCATGAAGCACTGATGGAGAACAGAGCATCGATGGGACACATATGATTGATGGCACACAAAGTATCAATGGAACATGGAGTGTCGATGGTGTATGGAGCATTGATGGGTCATGCAACCCCCAAGTCACATAGTCACCAAGTCACAGCCAGTTGCATGATTTCTATTATTGTGTGCTTGTTTCGAGAGAAACCACTCCTCAATCCATTAGTTAGTAAACCAACTTCCACAAAATCTCACTTAGAGTATATCAAAAGGACTGTCTCATCGCAAGGGTCCCAACACCGCAAATAGCTCGTCAAACGAACATATTCTTTGAAATATATGGTTTGTTTTTTGTAAAATTCCTTGATCGGGGTTTGGTCCTGACCCGACCAAAACCATTCGGGCCTAGTCTGGTCTGGCACACTGGGATCAGCCTGCTCAGCATGGCCCACTGGGCTTGTCCCTCTGGGCTAGCCTACTGGGTCAGCTGGACCCAAACCACTAGGTCCAGCCCGTTGGGCCATTGAAGTGGCCTAACCACCCTAGTGTGGACCACTAGATATGGGCCAATTTACCCTATAAGACGCAGCCCACCCTAGCCATTCCCCTTGTTCCACGTGGTCTGACCTGACTGCGTGGCTCCCCCATGTTGCTCGGTCCCCCATGTCACACCCCGCTGGTCCATGGCCACCATGTGCTCGCCGCCTCCACTCCACACGTCCCACCTGCCACATCGCGGTTGGACTTAGACTATCATGCCACATCTCTCCAGACTCTACCTTCATCCACTCCATCCACTCTGGCCCACCGCCGCCTCTCTGCACCAATGTTTCCACCATACCACGCTAGACTCGTGTCGATGGTCCCTTCCACGAACCACCAGGGCTCCACTGATGCTCGTAAAATCATATGGTCACAAATTTGGTTTTGAAGGGTTATACTCTACACTGATGTGGCCCATGTAGTTGATTTTCCTTCAATACAGGTGTCTAATTATACTCTAAGACACTCGGCAATGTCGAGCCATGGCCATGGGGGTTCAATGGAAAAAGCACAAAGAATGAGGAAGTGGGAAAGGCACCAATGACTCTTAAAGAATGAATATTGTCCTTTGTTCATTTTGGAATCATTTAGTTTTTATTAAAAGGATGAACGAAGAATGAATGACTAAAAATCACCCAGATTATTTACCCTTTTTAAAAACCCCACAATTTAACCATCCCGCAAGAATGATCGAACCATGGATCAACCTGTTTATTGGTTGGTTTCTGTTCATCATTAAATCTAATAAGGGGAAGACAAAATCACAAATTGTTCAAAATTCTACCTCAAGTTTGGATCAATCGTTAATGAGGAATAGTTTTATTATCGTCGTTGATGAGATCCACTAACTCTCTTGGCACAACGATCTGCGATCCAAACTTTGATCTGTCGTCCTTCACTCAAGAGGATTATTTCTCCAAGATCTCCTTAGAAATTCTCTGAAATTCCTAGATTTATGAAGTTAACCCTAGGATTTCTTCATAAGGATGTTTTTAAATTAAATCATCACTACATCAACAAAATAATTTATCTTTAAATTATTTAATGACAATTACGTCTTTTTAGGGTTTTCCACAGAAGACCCATTCCAACTAAAGTTATGTCATGGATAGGGAAAAACCACATTATGAACTCAATGGTGGTTTTGTATTTCAAATCTTAGTCTCTATTCATCAGTATTTAGGATTTGAAAATAAAATAATTTTTTATTTAATTATTTTATTTATGGTTATGTCCCAAAAACTGTCTTTCATAGTTGGCTTGCGTCGGTCGATGTTAGGTCTCTCCTAAGGTAAAGTTACTACTCAGAACACAACGGTGCCCTCAGATTTCTGATCTGAGCACTTGTTTAAGAGTTATTCCACATTTTTCATAAAACCAAGCATGTACTATTAAAAACTTAACATTTTTCAATGAACTATTTCAGGCACACTAGGCCTCATAATCACACACCGTCTCAGTTCCTAGTATTGTAATTTTCCCAAATAAATTCTAAATATAAATTCAAGAAAATCCAAGTCATTATAGGATTTTTACCATAAGGATCTTGGAGTGTTTTGAGGTATGATTTGTGTTTCTTATATTCTTGTTGTAGTACTATTAGAAATAGGTATGATTCACTCTTTAGCCTCCTTTTCTGAGTTTTTTCCAGGGATATGTGGGGTTTTGGTAGATTCATGTGTTGGTGATGATTTTCTCTGACTCTTATGGTTGATGTTTTTGATGTACTAAGGTGTTGGATAAATCCTTGGTTATGGTGAATAGGTGGGAATGGGAAAGGATGAATTCCAAGTATTAATATCTCACAAAGTCTTTGAGAGAAGTTCAAGGTAATATGTGTGTCTTCACTTCCCGAGTATAACTTTTCACATAGAGTTATGAGACAATTTTTACTCAGTGTATCCCATGTTTAAGACCTAGTGATATCAGGGGATCCATTTTTTCTCAACTCATGTGTTTGAGTCTCTTATAGAGAGGATTAGTAATTTCACGCTTCTACCAATAGTGTTACCTAACCCTAGGAGTATAAATAGAGCCTCACATTGACTATTTTCATAGTGGCAGTGAGACCCTATGATGTTTTCCTCAACATGGACTAGTTTCCTACCATCCATTCTCAGTTGGTTGCTACTAGTGAGTGTATCAGTGCTTCTGGTTTCTAGGATGGATTTTTCTTCCTTTGATAAAGTGTGATCCAATGTAGAGTAGGATGAGATCATGTGTAGGTGGTTACAATCGAATTCGTATTAGTTGGATAGTGATATCTTTGGATCAGTGGATGCTATAAGATTGTGTTTTCATATAGTGGTGGTAGAGTGTGAGGTTGTATTCCCTAAGTATGTTTCGGGTTTACCTCTACACTGAGTGCTAGGTTTCTACAAGGTACTAGAACTAGGGATAGCCATGATTTTTGTGATATCACATTATATGGTATCTGTTGAGCTTCATAAGATGAAGGTGTAATCAGGAGTTTGCAGGGAAAGGGTTTTTTTAAGACCTAGTGTTTTTTACCTAGTAATCCCATCTTTTTTCACTTGGGAGGTTGATGAGTACTTGAGGTTTAGTGTGGATTGTTTTATCTTAGACCAGATGACGTGAGGTAAATTATCCACAACTGAGAATTTATGGCTTCCTCAATATGTAGTTTAGGTTGAAGTGATTCTTATAGTTTTAACTCAAGAAAGGTTATCATCGGCTCTATTTTTGAAGTAAGATATACCATAAGTGTCTTTCCCAATCCAATATGGTTGTTTTGAGTTTGTAGTGATGCCCTTTGTTGATTTGTACACCACAAAAGAATCATGAGACTTATGAACTAGATCCTTAAACCTTCTTGGATTAGTTTATGGTAGTCTTATTTGATGGCATCCTTATGTACTCAATGTCAATTTAGATCACATGTGATACCTGAGGATGGTGATGTTTACCTCTAGTTTATAGGTTTTACCCTCATCTTCATTTGAGAGATAGGGAGGTACAACTCATGGATATAGATTGTGATCTGTAGCGTGACCAAATATCCAATGGATACATTATTGATGGATTCCTCAAAGGAGGGAATCAATTAATCTTTTCCAGGGATTTATGGTGGTTCCATTCATGATGCGATAGGATATACTGATGATGTTGTTTCCCCTTAGTAGTAAATCTATTAGAGGTGAGGATGTACTAGGTAGGATATCTTGGAATTAGTTGTATAGATAAGGGATTTGAATTAAGTTTTTGACTTAAACTCTTATTGTTTTTTCTATATGTGGGTGATGACCAAAAAAATATTTAAAGAGAGTTTGGGACACCTATACATGGAGGAGTTAGTTTGGATTCATGAAATTCCCTCAACAATCATTACAGACTATGATTCTTACTTCACGGCACAATTAGGGAGAGGATACAGGAAGCCTTTGGGGACTCAGTTGAAGTTGGGCATAGTTTTTTACCCCAGCCATCTAGCTAGATAAAGTGGATTGTTTAGGTTTTGGTGAACATGCTTCTGGTTTTCATGTTTGTTTTTGAGCCACATCTGGTATGATCATCTACCATTGGTGGGGTTTACATATCATGATTATCACCACTCCACCACCAGAGTAACACCTTTTTGAGGCCATGTATGATGGACCTTATAGAAAACATTTATACTGGTTGGGGCTAGTGGGTAATAGGGCTTGGGTATTAATTAGGGTACTAATTATGGTTTTAAGGGGTTTTGTTCATCTAGGTGAGGATGAGGACTTACTAGTAAATTTTAAGAGTCCTTAGTGGACTAATTATGGAACCATTTAGAGTTTTAAAGTTAATAAGTCTTATCCAGGGTGGTAGGCTATCTCCTCGGATCTTAGGCCCTTTCTTTTCTTATTGTTATGTTAGTCTAGTGAGGTAGTGTACCACTTATCCCCATGGATGTTGTAGTTTTGGTTTCTTGGTTTTCTCTACAAGTCACAGTTGAGGAGGTACGTGCATGAATCGTTGTATGATATCAACCTAGATAAATAATCTTGTGAGAGTGAAGTTTCCTTTTTCAAGGATCCAATGAAATTGAGGATCGGTTGGAGAAATACCCTTTGTGGGAAAGTTTTTCCCTTGGGTACATGTTTATTAATAGTATAGGGAACTTTTAGAAGAGTTCGAGTGAGTGGGATACCCAATTGAGAGCTCAGTATCCTTACCTTTTTCTTATTTTGTGATTTTAGGGGACCAAAAACCTTGAATAAGTTAATAATGTAATGTCACGTATTTTTTCATGTAAGAATTTATAATATTCCTATGAATATTTATGGATATAGGCACTGAGACAACATGAGATTCTGAGGCTTGGTGAGCCTGTAATAAATTTTTGAAATATATTAAATATCACACATGCACAAATTTCCTAAAAAAGTGGAATAAATATTAAATATAAGATTAGATCATAAATATTTGGCTTTTGTTGAGTTCAGAACATTGATTTTACCCTAGGTGTGATATAAACATTTTTGGCGTTATGCGTTTGGTTAAAATCCATCATGAGTATAAATAATAAAATTAATTAGCTAATTAATTGATTTTGACATGTTGACACTGCAACTAATTTTTCCCTCTATAAATATATGGTCATGAGGATTTTTTTGGGTTATACACTAAACCCTAAAGACCTAGGGGATCATTGGAGGAGATAGTTCTTAGAAGATTACATCGAATCGGATCGGGGATCATTGCACCATCATAATTCGAGGATCTCACCAATGATAATGATACAGATTCATTATTAATTAGTGATCGATCCATATCAAGGTAGTTGGTTGTCTTTTTTGAATTTATCCCTATTTTATTTCGCATATGATTAATGTGAATCAATCGACTAATGGATTGATTCTTGAGTTGATCATATTGCGGGTATGGGTTTATTTGTGGGGAATTTGCAATAATTTTTTATTTTATTTATCGATATTCATTCATAATTTTAATGAAAATGAATCTAGGACAACCTGAACATAAGAAAGTTCCATTCCTCTCTTTCATTTCTTGGATTTATCCCACCATTCTTCACTCATTAATCGTCGGCATTTTTTTAGGACGATGGTTCAACAAATAGCAGAAAAGAAATCATTGTGCATCTTTTTTTTGGTAAAACAAATTTTTATTATAGACAGGGGTTCAGATCGATGATGGGATCGAGCTATGATGATGGTTACAATAGATCAGTAGTAGATCAATATGTGCACATGTGGGTTTTGGAGTGTGTGGTGATGATGAGGTTATAGGATGATTCATGAGCAACCAGAATGGCTGGATATCATATCTATGATGATGATCGAGCTTGGTTGACCCATATCTACAATCCACATGCAGTATTTACAAAAAAATTGGTGGTAGTGGTGATAGATTTGGAATCCTCATGAAAACCCACGGGTTCTTTAAAATTTTGCACTACACGGTGTGAAACAGAAGAACACACGTCGTGTATGGGTCCCTGTGTGGTGCTAGGGTTTCCATTTGAATAATAATATCATACGATGTGTGACAACTACCACATAGTGTCTGGACCTTACCTAGAGTCTTGAAATATAGCTTATAGAGTACATGAACATGGACAAGAGTACACCGAATCAGACATAACATGTAATCAAACACGGATAGGGGCAGTTGGATGTGTCTAAGTACACAGACATGGTGTACATGGGCATCAGAATAACGGAACATCAAAGTGCCTGGGAAATATCTAAATATTATGTACATCAGGTACATGTCATTTATTGTGGAAAAGTGAATTCTTTGTGAGCATGAGACATGGGCAGTACTGAGCTTAGTGAGATACATCATGTACCCCTAGGGAAATGTTGTGTACTCCTTTGAGGATAGGTTTAATTCCTCTTTCTTCTCAACTCAACTTCATTGTGAAATTGTGTGAGATTCTCAATACCAGTATTGGTTGAGTTTGTTCACATGATCTATTCCTATGATAGTTGAATAGTATCTCATTCTCATCATAGAGGGTGACCCCTCTATAGCTTCTTGATAATGTTTTCAGTGAGGGAGAGTTCCCTTATTATGGAGTGAGTTGTCTCAAACCGCTTCGACCACTGACTTTGAGTCTTGGAGAATGTATCCCTCAAATATTTTTGGATCATTACTCATTTCCTTTATGTTTCCTTATATATGGTTTGTTATAATTTATGTGAAAAATATTTACACGGGCATTGATCCCCTATCTAGGAGGATGTTTCCAGTAAGGTACGGTGTCCCCCCAATGTGCCCTGAGCATTAACCTTTATCTATGTATCAATATCTGCTAATTATGATGGGTTATTATTCTAATGGAGTGTATATCTTAGAAAAATACCCTTGATATCCATTGAGAATTTATTTTTATCAATATCTGATGACCATGAAATTTGGGATGAGTGTTTCCAATGGTAGTATAGCTTGGGGAGTGGTTTTCCCCTGGGCAAGCATGTTCTCTTGATTTTATGCCATATAGGATGGAAAATATTTTCCATTGTAATGGTGATGCATGATGTGTGTTATCTCTCAGTTTAGTTCCATTAGGGATGGAAGGTATCATGAATTGAGATCTCATAGACGATTGTTATCTTGAATCCTCGTAGCGGTTCTATGCCTAGCCGCGGCTATGGACACATGGTACATGGAGTCATTATGAGTATATCTAGATGTTTTATTGTATGTATCACATTATGATTGAAATATCCGATGATAATATGAATAATATTTATGCTTTGTGTTTGGTTATTTTGGGGTGTCCTATTGGTATTTTTATAATCACTCATGCAAGGGCTCTTCCCGCACATGTTGTGCCTTGTGTGGGTGATAGACCTTTTTGTGGAGTTCTCATTATACTAAGATCTGGTGGGGTTATTTTGAGCTAGATAGAACAAGTTTTATACCAGTGTTTCATTTGATATTAGACCTCTACTTATGAGAAGGTCAGACTTTATTTCTAGTTTTGGGTGGGATTGTATTCGTCCCCTTTATATTCTTTCCAGTACTTTATGTTGTACTCTAATTGTGGGATTATAGATGTTTTCATGTATTGTTATTAGTTTTTTTACATTTCACCATTGTATGGGATTTTATATGTGTGCATGTGTATAGGTACTTTAGGTTAATGTCTCCCATCCCTATTATAAAAAGTATTTATTATGTTGGACTTTTCATGTAGGGTATTTATAACTGATGAGAAAATCCATGTACATTGATTTTTCATATCGATTATTATATAACCAACATGAAAAATCTGGATATAGTGCTTTTTCACATAGGTTAATATATAACCAATGTGACAAAGCAAGTTACCAACTTTATCAAGTCAGTTATTATATAACTGACATGAAAAAATGAATTTTTCACATCGGTTACATAATAATCAACGAGAAAATGTGGCTTTTTCATGTAGGTTACATAATAACTGATGTGAAAAATAAATTAAAACTACTTTATTATGTTGTTTATTATATAACCAACATAAAAATACACTTTTTTAACGTTATTTATATAATAACCGCTATTATATACAATCTAAAATTTTATGAATAATCAATTTGAATAATTTTGGTGTTATTTAATCTCATGAAAGAAAAGTCATTTATCATATGTGGAAGACCTAAACTTAGTTTCTTTGATTCATTAGACTCAAATCTTGGATTTCCATCTTCATAAATACTTGGTTTTCATTGGCCTCATTATTGCGCATTCGATTTTCTCATCTCTCAAGTAAGCCTCACACACTGACCCTCTCTTTCAGTCATTCAATGGTGTAGAATACCTAACTCTCATTTTTTTTATTTTGTTGACTCAAATCTCACATTACCATCTTCATTAACCCTCAGGTTTCATTGAACTCATCATTGCATGTTCGAATCTAGATCTTCTTGTCTCAAATCTCTCATTGTCATCTTTATATACATTAGGTATGCATTGATTTAACTAAAAAGGTGGGTGGATTACATTATATCTTCATGTTCTATGTTTGATCATAAATTTTTTAATTATATCTTAATGTTATGGTGTTTCTAGTATATGGGAAGTTTTTTTCACTAAATTTTTTCGCAGATGTTTATACTTCATCACATCTTAAATTTCTACATTGAATCTCTAATTATTGCTTATTTGGATGAAATTTGTGAATCATTCATTTTTATTCATACACTTCTAGGTATATGGATAAATTTCAATTAGTTTTATGCACTTATTAGTGACTTAGTAATATTAAAATATAATATATATACATACAGTAAAATTTTCATATAGTTAAATATACAATATCAAATAAGTTGTGTGTATGCATATCAACACTTTTATTGTGATTTGAGCATATTCTTATCTTTAAAAATCAAATATTAAATATGAAGTTTGTATATTATGAGTTACTGTCAATATAATGTTGACATTATGGGTGAATACATAATAGTAAATATCAATTGGTTCCTTTACATATCTTTTTTTATTATAATATATATATATATGTGTGTGTCTGTGTGTTAGGTTTTGACTCTATTTGGACTAATTAACCATTTTGGTACAAATGATGATAGATATTGATCTGTTTTATATCCCTAGTAATACTTTAGGTTACATTGATTTTTAAATTTATAGGATTATCCCACTACATAGGTAGAGTTTTCTATGATATATTTTCATAGAATTACACATTCATCGCATGGTATTCACACTAAAAGCATTTTTCTCCCCATAAATTTGGATTTTTATTAAATCAAATGAAGTAGACTGAAATATTTAAAATCTGGGTTATTGGTGTATTACATTCAAATAAAACATGTTGTCATAGAATAAAAAATTGGGTACAACTAAAAATGTGGAACACAATGCAAAGAAGAAAATTACATTAAATCCCAAGCCTAGGGACTTGACCTCACAACCTGCCCCTCAACCCCCCAAACCCTTACCACCCCACAACCAATAGTGGGTCCATGTTTTCATAGAATACGTAGTACGTAATATGATTTTTTTTGGTCATATTAGGGAACTCAAGAGGGTTTAAATTGAGTTCTTATAAAAAATTGTCTTAAAATGCTTATTTAAAAGTCCCCCAATTAAAAAACAAATACATCCTAGTTAACCAAAGTAGCAGATTTATAAAATATTTGACTCTTTCAAAGATTTCTCAAAGAGTGATTAGTTCTCATTTTAAAAAAAATATGGATTAATAATTTAACTTTTTAAATCAATCTACTAAACCAAATTTTAATATAAACACTATCTAAGATTAACTATTAAAGTGGAGAAATTATTTCAAAGAATAAATAAAAAGTTAAAATAGAACATTGAAAATCATTTCTGATTTTAAAACAGGAGGTTCAATCTAAAGATGAGACTTATTCCTCTCTACTTTTTGATCACCTTCCACCAAGAAATTTATATAAATAAACTTGATCCACACCCTGGATTGGGGTACACAACAGCATACACAGCTATCCAATTCAACTAGACCTCTTCCATAGTTTTCATGGGAGTTAAAATTAAAAACAGGCCATGTAGGGATCTCTTCCACTAGTATTCATGGGAGTGTATGGTGTAAAAATATATTTGTGAATATATAAATGTATCTTCTAGTTATACATAGGATAAAGTGTGGGTTTATAAAACAGGGACACACACACTTCTCGAAATGTAAAATAGTTCACAAACATAGCATAAATTAAATAGAATAGAGTTAGAAGGATCTGTGTGATGTTATTTGCATCTTATGGACTCCTTAAATATGGAATAAGTGAAGATGTATTCCACTTCTAGAAATAGGCAACAAAACAGAGTGTCATGAGTGCTTCTCTCTTCTATTTCCAGTGAGGTGTATGATTTCATCGATGATATCTTCTCTTTTATTATATTGTTTCTACAAAGATGTTATTTAGTTTCTGTTCTCAATAATATCTTTGTGTTTATTTAGTTTTAAGTTATTGGGATTTCATAATTTCATGAGCTCTTTACTGGACTGCATGGATCTCTTTTTCCTTTTGATCAGGTATGCGCTTTATACAATAAAGCAGCCAAAAGAATATACCTCGTACCTCATACTAGTCTTTGACTTCCATTAAATGTTGTCTACAAAAGATAGACAAACTCATTTATATAATAAGATGTTATAATTTTCATAAATATGACTGTTAGAAGTAATTTTTAATTTAAATGGAACATAATAAATTTTTATAAGTCTTGAATGGTAGCTCGGATCGGTAGGTTATTTTTTCGGTGTCTCAGACTTGTATCGGTAACTCAGGATTGGTAAGTTGGTCGGTAGGTAGGTGATGCATTGGTAACTCATATATTGGTAGCTTATACTTAAAAAAAATATTTAGTATCGGTTATTCTCTTTATCAGTAGGTCAATCTATCGGTAACTCAATGCCATCGGTAACTTAGAATTTTGTCGGTAGGTCAAGTTGTCGGTGACTCATGCCATCAGTAACTCAGACTTCATCGGTGACTCGTCCTTTTAGAAAAAAAATTGAGAGGTTATTGGTAACATGATTCAATGGTGTCTCATTTATCATTTGGTCAAGAATTGGTGACTTATACTTATTAATGACTTATACTTATCCATATTATTGATAACATGTCTTATGAGGGAAGCACTAACAGAAGAGATTAAGGTTATATGTAAACATTATTAAACAGGACGTAACTTAATAAAAAATAATTAAGCATGATTTTTGAGCATTAAAAATAGAATAGGCCAACAATGTCCCCCTTTTTTATGATCATAAATCATGGAATTATATTCCACAATAGTTGAATTATGATGATCAAAGTGAGTTATGATTAACATATTATACAAATCATAAGAGATGAAATTTTATGATAAACACAAATATTATATAGATCATTTATTAATTTCTCTCTTAATATTATGATGAAACTTTCTTTTAATATCTTTCTCCCCAAAAGATATATTCCATACACATTCTCTCTCTTTTGGTATTATCAAAAAGGAAACAAACAATTAAGAGAAAGAATAGAAAATGAGATGAAAATATAGAATATATGTTATTAAACAAAAAATATAGGAGATAACAAAAAAATGTTACAACATGTCCCTATCAAGGAGCCATCCAATCATTGATTCTCTAAAGTAGAATCCATGACACCTTTTCCCTTATCAAGAGTAGTGGTGTTAGGAACAGTAGGTGTATAAGAGGTAGTGGTTGGAGTTATTGTTGGGATACTGGTGGAAGGAATAGGAACACCAGTAAACACATAAGGAGTAAGTTTTGGGCTATAAGAGGTAGGAGGGAATGTACATTCTCAAATAATGACAGTTTTGATTTGAATAAGACCCTAAGAAGGAGGCACGGAAAAAGGTATCAAGGGTGAATAAGGAGCAGAAGAGTACAGTACAGGTCTGAGAGGAGAAGCTACTGGAGAAATAATTACAGTACTCTCATGATGTTGGTAGGGATTAAACAGATTGATAAAGTCCATTATGATCAGGCCACCATGGTCCATATCCTTTGTGAAATCATTCTTATTTTCCTTAAACTTTAAAAATAGTAGGAGTGAATTCTTTAAGTTGAGTGACTTGTTGTTTGAAGGCTTGAGTGACCAGAGGTAATCTTAAATTCTCAATCAAATACTTGAAATGATTATCCATCTGATGCTTTGTATAAATCCTCTTAGAGTAGAAGTCTACTTTCTTAGTTATCTCTTCCTAATAATTACTTTCCCCTTTCATTTAAAATCTCACCATGTCATATATATGATCATTGTTTTATCAAATTTTGTTTAGTATTTCTTGGTATGTGCCACCCATAATAGTTTGAAGCTCTAATCTTATTACAGTTAGGATCATATCAACATTAGGAGACTAAATATCAGGAGAAGCCAAGGTTGAGGCACCTTTAACTACATCTCGAACTACTATTCTCAACTTATTTAAATAATGGGTTGGAGATGAAAGAGTATCATCTTTAAAAGACTTAGAAGTGGTGTCTCTGATAGCTTTCAGTACCATGTCTAAAGATACTCTATATTCAATGGACATACTATTAATGGTAGGAACCATAGAAACTAGTTCATTACACATCTTTTAATTATTTGTTACAATTTTTTCAACCACTGTAATCATACGAGGTTTAATTTCAGAAACAACCCTTTCTTTTAACATAGTTACATCAATTTCAGTGAGACCTTCCACTGGAGTTGGTTGATGTGGAAGGTCAGATCTAACTACTGAGCACAACTCTTCCTTAAACATATTAATTTCAGCCTTAGTTACATAATTTTTGGACTCTAGTATATCCATAGAAGCATAAGTAGGGGCTACTACTTGACCATTTTCAATAGGATATGTTCCTTCTACCACAGATCCCTTAGGATCAGTTTTCTCATCCTTTGAATCAGGGTACTCCAAATCCAAATTCAAATAACCCAGATCCATTTCCCATTTAGGAATAACTATATCATCATAGGGGGTAAGAAAATAAATTCTAACCCTTTTGGATTTTACTCCCCCTCAACAAGTTTTCTCCTCTCAACAGGAGATTTCTTCCTGACATAAACAAGTGCTTGTACTCGAGCTATTGGAACTTCTTCTTCAGCATGAACTTCTTCATGAATATGAATATCTGGAGATCTCTCCTCAATCAAAACTAAATCATAAGCATCATGGGATTCAAAAACTGGTTGTTGGTCCATTAAAGCAGTATCAGTAGGATTTATAGGCTCAATAGGATCTAGATTATGATCAATAGGTTCTAAAATAGGACCTTGATCATCAATAAGATGGTCTGATCCACTATCAAATTCACCACTTCATTCTCCTTTATCATCATCTCCATCATATTCATTTTCTTTATCACATTCTTCATCACATTTTTCATTCTCTTACTCATCTGCATCACCATCATCCTATTCTTCTTCCTCATTGTTACTTTCTTCATTTTCACCATTTAACTCCTCATATTATTCACTTCCACTATGACTGATATATTCAAAAAAATTTGATTCTTTAGTATCCCCATCATCATCTTCATCTTGGAGATGTTCCATTGAAAGAAGAGGCTAAGGAGGGATATTAGGTCCATAAGTCATACCTTCTGTACTTCCAGCTATATCACGGTCACTTCTATCATCAATAGGTGATTCATTTAATTGGTTTTCCTAAACTCCATTTTCATCATCAGAATGTTCAACAGCATCATCTGGTCCTAGACTAGGGTCAAACATGTCTCTTGGCCTTTTAGAGTGCTCAAAAGGATTTAAATACTCGTATATCTTATCATTTTTCATAACCCAAATTTTCTTCCATGGATTTCAATTTACCTTAATCCTCTTAAAAATTAATTTTTTTGCAAAACCCATTATAGTTAGTTACTAATTCTTCATCCCCATTCACCAAACCTTTAACTTCAAGCATTACAAAAATAAGCTTAGAATAAAAAAATAAATTTTTCTTGAAGTGTGGTTTTACCATCTCATTCATATGAATCATTAAATACCTAAATAGGTTAATATTATGTCCCTTTTGCAACTAATATAGTAAAAACACATCTTGGTATTTCATGGAGGCAAGATCCCCTTTTCTTGGACATAACTGGTGTTGAATAAACTTGTAAAATAGCCAGAATTCACCATCAAGCTCTGTTTCTATTGGCCTTCTCTAAGATCCATTTCGAGTAAGCTTAGCCAAAGATTCCTCATAACTAAAAATATCACTAGGTTGAGGTTCACTTACCTTGTTGATCATCAACCACACCCTCATGGGGTACCATCAAGAATGCTTCCCATTTCTGGGATGAAAAATAAATTCTTCTTCCATTTACTATAGACTTAATCTAAAATATCTCTAATCATTTGAGAATAAATTCCACATACAGATAGAACCCATGTGATAACCTTATGTAAAAAGGTCTTTTTCTATTGAAACCACTCCAACCATACTTGTGTTTTCAATGCATTCAACAAGTGACACTTACTTATCAGTAACCATTTGTCATCCACTTATTTCTCTAGAGTGATGATTCAGCTCGTGATTTTGAAACTGATAGGTTTTGGTTTAGGCTCACTAGATTCACCTTTATTATTCTTTGAATGATGTGACTCATCCACAGACTTATCATAGACATAGTTAACTTGATCCATTGGTGAGATTCAAGGATTTTAGGTTCAAATGAGAAAGGTAGCAGGAGTTCAGGAGAGAAAGGTTTGAAGGAAAGAGTGTGAGGGCAGGAGTGTGAGAGTAATCAAATGAGTTGGATGGACTCTAATTTTATCATTTAGGGATTTAAATAATAAAATAAGAATTGAAGAGTAAAATAAAATGAAACAAATAAAATAGTGACATTTTAACTTATAGACAGAGAAATGACAAAGTAGATAGGTGAGACACATCGGTGAGTCCTATAAGTGAGTCTTGTCGGTGAGTCGTCATTATTGAGTCATCATTAGTGATTCCTCATCTTTAATTGGTGATGTCCCGACCGAAGGTCCACCTTAGAGAAATAAATATCCCCACGAAGCGGATCGAACAAGTCATTTATCCGTGGAAGGGGATACTTTTTCTTTATTGTGATTTTATTGAGCTCATGAAAATCAATGCAGAGACACATTTATCCATCCTTATTCTTGACAAAGAGGACTGGTACACTCTATGGTGAAGCACTCAGGCATATAATACCCTTCTCTATATTCTCCTATAACTACTTCTTCAACTATTCTAGCTCTATGGTGGTCATTCTATAAGGTGTCTTTGATATATGCAGATATCCATGAATAAGTTCAATTGAGAACTCAACTTCTCGGTCATGAGGGATACCAAACAACTCTTTGGGAACTACATTAGTTTAATCCCTCATGATGGGCATGTCTTCAAGCATGATTATCTCCTTTTTCTTAATCATTTGAGCTAGATATGCTTGATCATAAGGAATTAATATCCACAACTAAGACAATTATTCTAAAGGAGATTCATCTTCCTCCTTACACTTGTATATGATTGTAGAATGCTTTGGGATGTGAAGAGTGATCTCCCTTTCCCGATAGTTGATTTTGGATTTATATAAAGATAGCCAATCCATTCCCAAGATAGAGTCGAACTCCACTAAAGGAAGTATGATGAGATTTTTTGGGAGGTTCAGTCCAAAAATGTTAACCAGGGAGGATTTATAAACCATGGAAACAATAATTGAACTTATCTTCCAAATTATGAAGTGGAGTTTGAATATTTCTACTTGAAAGATATGAAAGAGTGTGTAGAACCAGAATCAAATAATACATTCTCTATTATTGAATGAATAACTAGCATACCTGTCACCACATCATTGTCTGGATCAACCTTAACAGTAGTGATAGCATAAGAGCTTCCTTGTTTCCTTGGAGGTTGTAGTTGATTTCCTCTGACAACCCTCAACTTAGTGTAATTGTTCACACAATTCACATGATCCTTGCAGTTTTAACACTACACCACTATTTGAGCGTTTATCTAAACCTTCCTTTATTCTTACACATTAGTGAGATTCTTCATATCCCTTCAGTAGTTTTTAGACAGATGTCCCAAATTTCCAAATTTTATGAAATTCCTGGTTACCTTTAGATAGTTCCTAGGATGCTTCATCCAATAATTTTTACACATGGGATGATCAGGCTTCTTTTCATCATGGAATTTATTTGCGGGACTACCCAAATTAGATTCCATTTTCGTCTTCTTGTCATTGGGACCATGATACCACTGAGAGTCTCTGATCTCCATTTCAACCTTGAGGGCACAATAAACAATCTACTCATAACTGTTAAAGTCTTGAATCACCAACGCTTTGCATATACTTGGCTTTAGTCCGCTAAAGAAGCGATCCACCATGCTTTCAGTGTTCAAGAAAAGTCCAGAGGTGCACCTTGAAAGACTTGTGAAGTTTTCTTCATACGCCCCGATGGACTCATCTTCCTTCTTCTTGAGTCTGAGTAACTCTCTTTCCATCTTGATACAGAGGTTTTTGGGAAAAAATTTATTGGAAAACATTCTCTTGAATTCCTCCCAATCCATGGAACCAATTTCATCCTAGGGATTTGTATTGTTGATCAGTTTCCACCACTGATCAGCTTCCCCATCAAAACGATAGACCACCAGCTTCCCCATCAATGAAGTATTTATTCAGATATTCTACTCCTCTTTTTTAGTGGAGTTTCTTAATCTTCTTACCAAGATGGTTCTCAAATTCATTCTTGTATTCTTTGAACCGATCAAAATAATCTGACTTATACCTCATTATGTAAATATGTCCATATCTACTAAAATCATCAGTAAAATTTATGAAGTACAAGAACCCACCCCTTGATTCAACTGGAAATGGAACACACTCATCTGTGTGAACTAATTATAGAAGCTCTTTATCCCTTTCACCTTTCCCACTAAATGGGGATTTGGTCATTTTTTCTTGTAGACATGCATGACACACAACAAGTGGTTTTAGTTCGAAAGAATCTAAATACCCATCTTAATGTAATTTTTTCAAAACTTTCTCATTGACATGACCTATCCAATGATGCCAATGTTGGGTTTGGTATGATTCATGTGAATTAACTTTTTCATCGATTTCCATTACTTGGTTTGTGTAGTATAACACATAAAGGTCGTTATATAAATGTGCCCTACCAAAACAAATGCTATCTTTATAAAAGTAGCAACATTAATTTCCAAACTTGAAAATGAATCCATCATTATCTAATATGGATACTGAAATAATGTTTTTATTTATAGAGGGTACATAATAACAACCTTTTAATACCAAGACTATCCTAGTAGGAAATTTGAGGTGGTGGTCTCCGACAGCTACAACAGCGAGTCTGGCTCCATTGGCTGCTTGCAGATCCACCTCACCTCGGTCAATCTTTTTGAATCTACTTGGTTACTATATTTGGATACAGATGTGAGCACCAAAATCAGTATCTAATAACCAATTGGTATAAATAATAGATTTCATTCAATAACAAAAGAACCTGAATATTCCCCTTGCTTCCTTGGCTGGGTGCAGTTTTTCTTCCAGTGGCCCTTTTTGCCACATGCGAAACAAAAAACCTCCTATTCTCTTGCCTCCCCTTTGATCTTCCTTTTCTTGGAAGGCCTTGAAGAATATTTGGGCTTAAAGCTCTTTTACTTCCCTTTCCTTTTATTCACCATAAGGATAGAAGGCTTTTCACGCTTCATATCATTATCCACTTGGTGAATAAGGATAAGAAGATCAGATAGAGACTTCTCAATGTTGATCATATTGAAATTTACAAAAAAGTTGGAGAAGATCTGGGGGAGTGATGAAAGAATGAGATCAATACCCAGTTCTTCGGGGAGTTTAAACCCTAGAACCTCTAAGTGCTCAATATAGCCAATGATCTTGACTACATGAGGCTCAGCTGGGGCACCCTCTCCAAGCTTGATCTGAAATAGAGCCTTGGAGATCTCAAACCTTTCTTGTCTTACTCTCTCCTGGTATAGACCATGGAGGTGCTCGAGCATGATATAGGAATCCATGTCTTCATGAGACTTTATGAGCTCACTATACATTGATGACAACATCAAACATTGAATGTCAAGTGCATCGCTCAAATGTTGATCATAGACTAGGAAATCTTCATCACTCGCCCCTTGGGCAGGCGAATCAGGAAGTGAGGACTCCAGCACGTTAAAATTTCGTTCATGGCATAGGATAACCCGAAGGCGCCTAAAACATTCCTGAAAGTTACTGTCGGTGAGGATATTATCTTTATCCAAAATTTATCACAGAGAAAATGTGGTTGACGTGTTTGTCATATTGACTGTACAAATTAAAATAGTAGATTTATCAGTACTTTTTTGAATACATTTTATGAGAAATAATAAATTTTTATTAATTATCCCACTATTTTATCAAGTCCCAATGGCCCTCTCCATTGAACTAGGAATGTCTAGTTTCCGTGACATTCTAGTGGAAAGGATCCATATTCCCCTTCGCAAAACCCCAACAAGTGTTTTTCAAGCTATTTAAAGGTATTTAGGTAGGCAGGTCTTTCCAACTATGAGCTTATGGTTCCTTGATCTGTTGAGTGGACTCCCAAATCCTGAAATCATTACTTGGATTTCCTCAACACTTGCCTCCATTTTACAACAAGTCTATCAAGGGATACTCTTATTGATGTAAAATGTTTAAGTCAACCCCAAACTTTCATAAGAGCTTCCTTTATAAATGTAAGTGTCCCAACAAAGGTTGGTCAAACACATAGTTTTATTGAGTCTTTCCCTTAATCAAGTAACAGAAGGTTTGGTATGAATTAATATGTGATTTGAGGGATTTTAATCCTTTATGCATAGTTTCGCATTATCACATGCTTGTTAATATTAAGTGATGCTTGCTTAAGTGATTAACCATGTTCTGATAATGTTTGCGCATAGTATGGTTTTTATTTTATTCCATCTTTGCACGCTTGTTTATTTCATTAACAATGTGATCACGACAACACATACATAATAAATAAACAATGAAATCAGACAGAAATAAAATAAGATGGCATGATCATGATCTTCTATTGGTTAGCTTATCTAGTGGTTTTGATAAGATAACCCTGAACTAGGGAAAAACACCTTGAACCCGATGGTTTTTCTTTTGCAGCACCCACATGTCCACCTTTGTATCTTCTTGGGCTAGTTTCGCCTCAGCTTTGGATTTTGAACCATCTCCTATGGCTTAGGAGATCCTCCATTACATGGGGTTTACTTTAAAGAAACCATGGGCATGCAGGCCCTACATTATATTGGAAGAAGGATCGCAGGACAACGAATTTAAATGAAACCATACACACACAAAGGGTCTTTGGTCTAGCACATGATCATCCATAGCATGCAATGACATTTATGCATATTTAGTATTCAAATTCTTTTAATCATTATTTTATTCAAGATAAGTCGCTCTTGAATTCAATTAATTATGATCTTATAATTAATCAATTATTTATCTTAAATTAATTTTTGAATTTCCTTGAGATTATTCTCATTCATATTACTTGTATGAGTCTTTGTACTTTGGAGGAAACCTAGTGAAATTATATTTCTGGAAAGTATACGGCGTGTAGGGTATATTGCATGGTGTGTACTTTTTTCACCCATTATCCAAATTACACGCCGGGGGATTTGGCGTGTTTTCTATACTTTGGAAATTTTGGAGTACACAGCGTGTAGATTAATCTAACACAGCGTGTACTTCCTTGTTACGTGGTTCCCGGCCTGCCAGTTCCCGCGGGGGCTAGGTGAGTTGGTTCAATCCAGTGGTGTCTCGTCGTTGAGGTTCCGGGTTCGAGTCCTCGCAAAGGCAACGTACACTATACGCCAGTTATCCTCTCTTCCCCTCGACTCTGTGGGAACTGGCCCAAGCCCAAGGGTTGGATACCTTGGGCCTAGCTGGGGGCGTGCGGCGCGCAGGTGGGCAGGCCATCTCTATACCTCATTACCTATACAAAATGTTTTTCTGCCCACGGGGGCTGGGTGAGTTGGTTCAAGGTGGTGGCGTCCCGTCGTCGAGGTTACGGGTTCGAGTCCTCACAAAGGCAACGTGCACCATACGCCAGCGATCCTCTCGTCCCCTCGACTCTGCAGGAACTAGACCAAGCCCAAGGGTTGGAAACCTTGGGCCTACTTGGGGGCATGCGGCGTGCAGGTGGGAAAGCCAGCCCTATACCTCGTTACCCATACAACACGTTTTAACGCCTATTTAGCGGTGACGTAGTGGTGTAGGGTCGAGGGCCAAAGCAATGGTGTTTGGTGAGGTCTAGGGTTCGATCCATGCTTTCGGAGGAATTTCTGCCTCCCATGTACCACTTGTCTTGCCGGGTCACCCAGTGTCTCACCGGGTGGGCAGAATGGGCGCACTTCACCTGGCTGACGACTTGCTGTGATGAACCATTGCTGATCAAGGTGTTACCCCATGGGACGCAATGTCATCTCGGCTGACAACGACTCCTCCCCGGCTGGGGCATCCCCGGATGACCCTTTCATGGGGAGGGGGGTTCTTGAGTGTGGAGGGTTCGAAAAGGCCACTCTCGGGAATTCCATTTCCCTTCAAAGAATATATAGATTCTCCTTGTACACAGTTTCACCCAGGCCAGATCAGACTACACGGCGTGTTGATTCAACATACATGCTGTGTATTCTTGTTTCCATGTGCCGTTTAGTTCTGGTCAACATGGTGTAATAAAAACTTATGTATGCTCAATTCACACGGAGTGGTTTGGCGGACCGGTACCAGTTCGTTGAACCTAAGTACACAACGTGTAGATTTCACTACACGCCGTGTATTCATGTGTTGTACAGACAGAATGAGCGGCTCCTCTGTATGAGTTCCTCGTTTTTATTTTAATCAAAATTAAAAATTAAAAGGATGTTTCTATGATGTGAATCGAGAAACAAAGAAGGAAGAATAGATCTCGTTCATTCAGTTTTATAGAACGATTTATCTTGAATTGAATCAAATATAAATGCGTAAATTATCAAAGAAAAATAAATAACTATAATCAACATTGTAACCTCGCTCTAATACCAATTTAAGGTCCCGGGCGCAGTGGAAGATCGTGGGTGGATGTGCCCACTTGGATTTTTGTCATTATAAATGATCAATCCGGGATCAATATGACGATAAATACCAGACTCCACAGATCAAATCACATTAATAGACAAAGAAAAAGAATAGTCCCGAAACCACAAAAGGAGGATAGTCACAAGTTGATTATAATTAATTTAATTAATTGACAAGAAGTACCTTTTATGGCATTCTTTCTTCGTTGATATTTCTGATCACGTTCCGATGTGATTAGTCATTGCATCACAGAATACAAGTGTATACATCCTCTAGCGGTGATCCCCATGTGCACCCCGTATCTCTGGACGTCACCAAATGAATCTCTGGTGCTAGCGTGGAGAAGCCTTTTCTTGCATTGTTTTCCTTAGATCGCCTTGATCCGATGGAGAAGGATCTCTCTTGGTCTTGAGAGCGTTCTTGGAGGAAGGATTTCTTTTGGCCTTGAGATAATTCTCCAGATTTTTTGTGCACAATGATTAGGGGAAAGTGTTGGGGTTGTGAGGATATTTATAATCAAGTTTGAGGTTATAGAGTTATGAAAATAAATAAATGCATTATGCGTTTTATTTATTTCATTAACTCTTATTGAAAACCCCCATGTCAAATCATTAATTCCTTGACATGCGTTATAGAGTTATGACAATAAATAAATGTGTTACGCGTTTTATTTATTTCATTAACTCTTATTGAAAACCCCCATGTTGAATCATTAATTCCTTGACATGCGCCCACGCTGATTATAATAAATATCATTTAATAAAACAATATTATTTCCTCAAAATCCCGACGGGAAAACTACCCAGCATGTAATAATTAATACATGTCGTGTACTTGTTTTTCATTTCCTTTCCAAAATGAAAACTACAAGGCATGTACATTCAATGTACATGGAATGTATATCTTGTTTTCATTTTATTCTTCCTCAAACACTATAATGATTTAGTCTTCCTCGAATAATTATTAAACCACATGTGGGAATAATCCTTATTCTACTTGAGATACTTGGATACACTTAGTGTGTGACCCTCTAGGCCCCTTTCTTGTTGGCATTAGGCGGGCTTGCCTAAAGTCCAAGATTACTATCTAGCAATGGGTCAAGGATCCCAAGAGAAATAAGTTGACGATGCATTGACGTGTCACCTCACATGAACACTTAACATGTAATTTAATCCCTTGTCTTAATATCTCATCAAGCAGGTTTCATGGTAGTGTCATAAACCTATATGCTTGATCCGTCATTCTTTGACTTCCAGAAATAAACTCGTCGTAACACCATGGCCATGGAATTTGGGTGACAGTTCTATTTCAATCAAATGACCTGAGATATCTACTTCCATAAATATGGAAGGGAAAAATTATTCCTCGACTTATCCATTAACAACATGTCATTCGTGACGCACCCAACGTACCCTACTTCCTGCCAACTGTCTTCGTGATGGTTTTTGTCAGCAAATCTAAGTGTGTGTGTCATGACATGAGTTAATCATAATCTTAAAATCTAAGGACCATTACACACGCTCGTAGATAGAAATGTCTGATGACACCAAGACATGTAGAATTACTACTGGTGGGTCTGTTCTCATAATCTCCCATCTTGGAGATTACTAAGTGCAAACTCCATGAGAGAGAGTCTCGTCTTCTTACGAGTACTCGCACATGAGGGTCTGTATACTATGTGTCTTATCATAGTATGTCATCTAACTTTAGAACTTTATTTAAGAATATTATTATAGAATTTCATGGTTCTCATCATAGAGGGGATCTTCCATGACCTTATTAATGCAACAAATATTCCAAGACATTATTATATTATAGTCATGAAGAACAATGAAAAATATATAATAAGTGTACATTCATGTAATAAAAGTATAAATAGTTGGTTCTCAAGACACCAACTCTAACAAAATATGCATTCCTTTTTCCATGATCACTCTTATCCTATCATTGTCTCTGCTATACTTACTGAAATCGAGGAGTCCAAAATTGTTGAGGTGTTAGAGGAAAACAAAAAGGCCTTAGGTTTCACACTAGATGATATTCCTAGAATCAACCCTACCATTTTCATGAATCACATCCATCTTGAGGAATAATCCAAAACAATTAGAAAAACACAAAGAAGACTCAATCCACTCATACTTGAGGTAGTTAGGGAAGAGATCACCAAGCTTCTTCAAGATGGTATTATCTACCCAATTTTTGACAGTGAATGGGTTAGTCCAATTCAAGTTGAACCTAAGAAGGGTGGGATAAATATTTTCACAAATGAACATGGGGAGGTAGTCACAACTCGAGTGAGGAACAAATTTTGTGTGTGAATCGACTATAGGAAATTGAATGTTGTAACAAGAAAAGACCACTACCCTCTTCCATTCCTTGATCAAATGCTAGAACGATTAGCTGGAAAGTAACACTATTACTTTCTTCATGGATAAACTGGCTATTTTCAAATCCCAATCTCACCTCAGGACTAAGAAAAAACTATATTCACTTTACCCTTTGGAACCTATGCATATAGGAGAATGCCTTTTGGCCTTTACAATGATCCTGCAACATTCTGGAGGTGTATGATGAGTATATTTTCTAAATTCATTGAACACTATATGAAAGTATTCATGGATGACTTTACCATTTATGGAGAGTCATTTGAATATTTATTTAATTCACTCTCTCTAGTCCTTCAAAAGTGTGTCAAGTGTAACCTTATGTTAAATTTTGAAAAATCTCACTTCATGGTTGAAAATGGGATTGTTCTAGGGAACATAGTTTTAAAAGAGGGTAGTGAAGTCGATCCTGCAAAAATTGAAGTGATATAATCACTTCTTGAACCCACTTTTGTTCAAGACATCCGTTCATTCCTCAGTCATGCCAGTTTATATCAGTGATTCATTCATAACTTCAGTAGGATTTCTCTCCCACTCACTCGGTTACTCCAAAATTATGTCACTTTCCATTTTGATGAGGCTTATAAGAGTTCCTTTGTCGAACTCAAAACTGCTCTTATATATTTCCTAATAATTCAACCCCCAGATTGGTCCTTACCCTTTGAGTTGATGTGTGATGCTTATGATTGAGCCTTTGGGAATGTTCTTAGTCAAAGAAGAGAAAAGATTCCTCATGTAATCTATTATTCCTCAAAAACTTTGTATGAAACTCAATCTCACTACACTGTCACTGAAAAGGAAATTTTAGTAGTGGTTTTTTCCTTAGATAAATTCCAGTCTTATATCTTAGGTACCAAAATCATCATCTTCACAGACCATTCTACTATAAAGTTATTACTCAAGAAAAGTGATTCCAAACTGAGGCTAATAAGATGAATCCTAATGCTCTAAGAGTTTGACCTTGAAATCAAAGATATACCTGGGAAAGAAAAAACTGTGGCTGATCACTTGAGTATAATTTCTAATTCTTCTCATTCTGAAATATTTGATCCAGAATTTCCAACTGAGAAACTTTTATCTCTCACTCCAAAAATACCATGGTATGCCCCAATTGTAAATTACTGGGTTTCTGGTGTTTTATCTGATTTTTTTTCAAAATAATAAATTATGAAGTTGAAAAGTGATTCAAAATACTATTTTTGGGAAGAAAATAAACTATGGAAAACTGGGGAAAACATGGTAATTAGGAGATGTGTTGATGAAAATGAACATTAATCCATCTTATAATTTTGTCACTCAATGCCTGGTGGTGGTCACTTTAAACCAAAAAGGACCTCCTGAAAGGTCCTAGACTCTGTATTCTTATAGAATTCACTCTTCAAGTACTCACATGAGTTTTTTCAGTCATGTCCCACTTTCCAAAAGTTTGGCACAATTTCCAAATGAAATGAAATTCCCCAAAAGCCTTTAATCTTCTATGATATCTTTGATGTTTTTGGAATCAATTTAATGGGGCCATTCCCCCCTTCCAATGGATTCTCATACATTCTTATTGTAGTAGATTATGTTTCTAGTTGGGTAGAGGCCAAACCCACAAGAAAGGATGATTCACATACTATTAGTGAGTTCCTAGAAACCCACATCTTCCACAAATTTGGAACTCCTCGTGCCTTGATCAGTGAATTAGGAACCCATTTTTGTAATAGAACCACAAAATCTCTTTTGATAAAGAATGGTGTTGTACATAAAACTTCAACTACATATCACCCCCCCCCAAATGGCATGGATGAACTTTCTAATAGAGAATTCAAAAGAGTGATTGAGAGTATTGTTAATCCCACAAGGAAAGACTGGCCTGAGAGACTTGGTGAATCACTTTGGGCTTATCTAACTGTCTATAAAACACTCATTGTGATGTCTCCTTTTAGGATAGTTTGTGGTAAAGAATGTCATTTTCCAGTTGAAATCCAACATAAGTAATTTTGGGTTGTGAAAACTTGTAATTTTGAATTTGAAAAATCTGGTGAAGAAATATTGTTGCAATTGGATGAACTGGAGGAGATTCGACTTGATTCCTATGATAATTCCAATCTGTACAAAGAAAAGGCTAAGATACTCCATGAAAAACACATCCTTAGAAAGTTATTCCATGAAGGTTAAAAGGTATTTCTCTTCAACACTCGATTTCAACTTCACCTAGGTAATACTAATTCTCGATGAGAAGGTCATTTTATTGTTTCTCATGTTTAGCCATTTGGTGCAGTACAAGTAAAAGACCCATCTTCCAAAAGTACATTCACAGTTAACAGACATCGGTTAAAGCATCACCATGAGAGGACACACATCCCAGTAACCACCTCAACTTCCATCAGATCTACAATTTCCACTGCTATACCACTGGATGGATATGTCGACCCACCAAATCCAAACCAGGGGCACCTCTTTCCCTTTAACTCCCTCTTTCTCGCTTCTTTATCCCTCTCACTCTCTCCCTTTTTCTTCTTCTTCTTATATTTTTCATTTTTTTACCACATTCATCATCAATTTTTTTTTATATTTCTCATTTTTTTTTGTGTGTATTTTAAAAACAAAACACTAAAAAAACTAAAAAAATAAAAAAAAAATAAAAAAAAAGAACAAAACGATTCATACTTACTCACCCTCCAGTTTTGAAATTTTTTCCAACCATTTTGGGGAGTCAAAAGATATGTTTTCATCTCAAAAATTTTGTATTTTTATCATGAATTTGGATACAGAATCTTATATCAAAACCAAAAACTTTTGAATCCTCAATATTTGATTTGGAAAATAATTTTACCCAACCATGAGGAACAACATTATCTTTAATTCTAAGGCCACCTATGGACATCTTTTAAACATGTGTGTTTTCATCCCCACTTGTGAGTCTTGAGTTTATGGACATTTGAGCTGAATTTCCTACTTTGGTGTGCATTAATATGATAGAGGAATTTTTTGAACCTCATGAGAATAACAATAGACAAATAACCTCCCATTACCCTTACATTAATCCTACTTTTGAAAGCCCCTATGAGCCTATGAAAAACTTTTCTTTGATATTCACATTACAAGACCAATACCTTATCCCACCCAACATCTACAAGTATTTACACTGAATTATTTATTGAACTTTAAGTTTGGGGGGAATGGATTTCATTTTTGGGTGCCGTTTTGTTGATTTTCAACTTGTTATCATATGATTTAGGGAAAGAATCCACTTTATTGTGGGGTAGAGGTTTTCATTCAATGAGTTTTGGGGAATTTATTTTCATTTATGTAATCTTGTAAATGTTATTTAAAAGTGTTTAAAAAAATTGAAAAAAAACATAAAAAATGGGTTGTGTCTTGGGCGGGTCAAAAATCACTCTTTCTCATCCTTGGATATTGTTATAACTATTACAATTAGTTTAGTGAGGAGATCAAACATGGGTTGGTATATGAGTGTGATATTTGTTTCAAGTTCAACTTTCAAAAAAAATCAAAAAAAAAGAAAAGAAAAGAAAAGAAAAAAAGAACACTTATGTCATTGGGAGAAGTTTTGTGTTTTGTAAATATGTCATCTTATCATCCCCTTCAAATTACCCCTCCCTTGTGTCTTTCTTCACACAATTATACCCTTGTAAATATGTGTTTACATTTCCTTCTATGTTTCATTTCACAAAAAAAATCATATTTTTACCCTTGTTGATGTTTTACCCCTCTTCTCCTCTCTCTTGAACATTGTATTCCTACCGTACCATAGCCATAAAAACCCACTTCAAAATAACTCTTGATTCTTTTGAACTTTAGGATAGGGAATAAAAGCTGATAGCTCTTTCAAACTCTAATATTTTCACTTTTTGTTGGTGAAAGAGTGAACATCCATAAATGAATTTTATCATCTTGAGAGGAGTGAGTTTTGAGTGCCCACATTTTCCATTTCTAAAATTGAGAATGAAAAATGAATTGTTTTTAGAACATGATTTATGTAAAAATTTGTGGGGAAATTAAATATGAATGAGTAAAATTGTCTAAACCTCCCCTCATTGGTGAAAATCGAATTTTAATATTTATTGGCAAGTGAGAATGATTTTGTTATGATTTTATATTTATTACACATGAGGACATGAACAAGACTAAGTGTGGGGGATTTAATGTTATTAATATTTTCATAACTTATTATATACTCCCTTTACTGATTTTATATGAAATTTTCATAGTTTGTGTGACATATTAATGTTTAAATATTAAATATAATTTTTGAGCACTATTTGAATTCATACAGATTCAAGTCTGTTTAATGTTTTAATAATAACTATCACCTTACTAATCCAAATTGTGTGTTTATTATTTTTTAGGATTAATTATTAAATTTCAAACATATCAGTATAAGGAATCAGTGGCCAATTCTTCCATTTGAAGGGTCATATGGTCCACACAAGAAGACCTAAAGAATCTGTGAAGAAACTGGAATAACCATAATGATTGAGTTACTAGTATAAATACCAAAGCCTAAATTTTATTAAACTCTACCATATGTTCTATATTATACAAAATAATCATGGATAAAAAATTTAAGGTCCAAATAAAATCACAAGTTGCCCAACTGATGCTTTGAATTCCAGCCCACCATTCTAGAAAAGAATTAAAATCAGGACACTATTCATGATATTTCTCCATATCTACTCATCAAATAAATATGGTATTTTTTAGTGTGAAATATAAGTTATGGGAAGCCAAGTTTTTGGATTAAATTATCATTATTTTATGGCATATTCCTATTCACAAACCCATTCACATTTCAGATTTTGAAAAATTGTATATTGAAATGGATAGATTACAATTGGTTATTCAAACTGCCACTACTTTGGCTCTGTAAATCCAATGGCTGCAAAATTTTCATATTATACATAAGAAATTCATATATAAAACTGTTAAGAACAATATATTTCATGATTCATCTGTCTGGTTTTCCAAATCATCGAGCCAAGTGGATGGGTAGATTTGGAATGCAAACAGTCCACCTTTCTGGGCTATATATATACCCCCTATTCTCCATTCAAGGGGTTGGCATTTCAGAAGATAGGAGCATACATTTTCACAACCAAATATTTTAAAATGTATTGGGAGGACTTCTATGATCATGTTTTCAATTGAGAGACCCTTCCTCCTCTCTTTTTTTTCATTTAATTTTATGTTCCTTTCATTTGTAATTGCGTAAGTTGTTTTCAATTTCATTTGAATTTTAATGAAATTTTCTTATACATATTCGGTTTTAATAATCCATCATCTGTTCTTAAATATTAATTCTCTTAAAATATTTGAAATCAAGTTGAAATACCTTCTCTTCTTTTTCTTCCTTATTCAATCGAAAGTCTGTTTTTAATTCTCATCATTGTTCGTGTGTGTGTGTTCGACGCACAACTCTTTTCTTATCCCGTTATTTTCGTTCAATTTTTAATTAATCACCATAAACACATATTAGCATATTAATAACTGTCTTAATGGATGATTAAATATACAATTTGTGTGAGTCAAAGTTTAGGTATGTTAAGTGATTGAGAGTATTTTCTCGATGAACATTCTTTAAATTAACATTGTGTATGTTGGACTTAACATGTCATGGATTAATAAATTGTTTTGTTTAATGTGTGGTTTCCATGGATTATTTGATACATAAATACACTACCATAAACATGTAATGATTGAGATTATAACCCTAAGTTAAGTTAAGTCTTGTATTAAATCTTTAACACTTAGGAATTCCAATCAACATCATCTTGTGAAGTGGGTGTTAATTTAATGAAATATAAATCAAAGATCAAGGATATCACAAGATTAACTCCCTAATAATGAACTCACCCCAATCTTTATCAAATTATTAAATAAAACACCAACCATTAATAAATTCATCTAAGCTCTGAAAAAAACCCCAATCAAAATACAATTAATTAAAAATAATTTACTATTAAAAATTATCTTTACCGAGGATTCTACCTGAGTGCGGATATACACATTAGCAGAGCATCAGAACCTTGAATGTTTGATAGGTTAAAATCAGCTGATCTTTCACTTATGTAGTCACAAATGCGAAGGTTGAATTTCCTAACGATGTGGTGGTCAGTAATTTAATCATTTCCTCAAACTTAATCAATGCTTTATTTGATTCTGGATCATTGCATTCTTTCATATCATCCCAGTTTTCCAAGAAAATTAGATATTTCCAATTTGATTTAATAAGGGATTTGTCAGTTAAAACTCCTAAGGGAAGTATCATTGCAACAATGTTGTGTCAGGAAGTCCCCATTATGGCATATAAATTTTCTTTATCTAATGATTTTATCGTCATACCTATGATTAAATTTGATATAATCCTCGGTATGGATTGGATTTCGAACCATGATGCAAAAATTTATTGCAAGAAGAAGGAGGTTACTATTTTTTAGGATGATGTGGAATCCCTTATCTTTAGGGTAGAAAAATCACCATCTGATTCTCATCTAGATCCACCCCCATTAGCTCTACTGAATTCAATTATTGGGGAGGAAGGGAATTCAATAACTATAGGTGAGGAAAATAATGTTCAAATAGAGGATGTACCAATTGTGCAAGAATATGTTGATGTATTTCCAAAGGATTTACTTGGACATCCTCTAGAGAGAAAAATTTAGTTTTACATCAACTTAATTCCTAGTTAAAGGCCCATGTCAAAGACCCCTTATAGAATGGACACTATGGAATTAGTGGTATTGAATAAAAAACTAGAGGAATTGAGTGATAAAGGATTTATTCACCCTAGTGTTTCTATGTGGGGGAGCCCTTGTTCTTTTCGTTAAGAAGAAAGATGGATCTATGAGGTTATGCATTGAATACAGGGAGATCAATGCTATAATAATAAATAACAAGTATCCCCTACCTCACATTGATGATTTATTTGATTAACTTCATGGAGCTCAAAAATTTTCAAAGATTGAATTTCTATCTAGATATTATCAGTTGTTTGTGAGGAAGGAAGAAATTATAAAAAATAGTATTTCAAACAAGGTATGGGCATTATGAGTTTAATGTAATGATTTTTGTACTGACTAATGAACCCTATGTTTTCATGGATCTAATGAATAGAATTTTCAATGAATATCTGTATGACTTTGTGGTGGTATTTATTAATGATATCTTGGTATAATCTAAAAGCTACGAAGATCATGAAAATAACTTACGAACTATTCTGAAGAATCTTAGAAGAAATGAATTATATGGGAAGTTTAGAAAGCATGAGTTTTGGATTTAATCAATTTCCTTTGTTGGCCACATTGTCTCTAAGGATGGAATATCTATTGATCCTGTGAAGATAAAGGTTGTTCAATAATGGCCTACTCCAATGAATATAACTGAGGTACATAGTTTTATTGGTTTAGCAGGTTGTTATCGGAGTTTTTTTCAGAACTTCATTTGTTTAGTCAACCCTATGACCAAGCTTACATGTAAAGGGGTTAAGTTCATATGGACAAAATAATTTGAGGACTATTTCTATGAATTGAATAGGAGATTAGTGAATACTCCGATCCTAACCCTACCATCGGGGAATGTTTGGTTTGTGGTATATAGTGATGCATCAAAGAAAGTGCTTGGTTGTGTACTTATATAGAATGATAGAGTTATTTCTTACGCATCAAGGTAGTTAAAAATTTATGAAAAAAACTATCATACTCATGATCTTGATTTAGCATCTGTGATCTTTTCTCTAAAAATATGGAGACACTATCTCTATGGTGAAAGATGTGAGATATATACAGATCAAAAGAGTCTAAAGTATATCTTCTCATAGAAAGAACTCAATATGAGGAAAAGGATATGGATTAAACTACTCAAGGATTATGATTTTACCATACACTACCAACCAACAATGGAAAATAAGGTAGCTAATTCTTTGAGTAGGAAGAATCATGGAGTTCTCAATAAAACATGGATTGATAAGGATCCTTTGTACATGGATCTGGTGAGGATTGATATGGGAATTATCAAAGAAGGAGAAACATCCCTACTTTTTCATTTGGTGTCCCAACCATCATTATTATAAAGGATTAAAATCTCTCATCCTGATGATGAGAACCTGCAAAAGAAAATTAATGTTGTGAAAGAGGGGAAGTTGGCTGACTTCATATGTGAAGATGGAATTCTAAAATTGGGGAAGAGGCTATGTGTTCCCTCTATACCCGATCTAAAAAGGGAGTTATTGGATGATGACCATAGCTCAAATTTCTCTATACACCCTATTATCACTAAAATGTATCGAGATTTGAAGGAATATTTCTGGTGGGACAACATGAAGTGGGAAATTGCTGATTATTTATCAAGATGTTTAGTTTATCAACAAGTAAAGTCCAAACTACAACATCCTAGAGGAGTCATACAACCTCTACCTATTCCTACATGGAAATTGGATGACATCACCATGGATTTTTTCACTGTATTACTAAAACTTCAAGAAATAATGATGAAATATGGGTAATTGTGGACCAAATTACAATATCTGCACATTTCCTCGCTATATGGGAGGAAATGCCACTAGAGGAGCTTGAAAAAATCTATATAAATAAAGTTGTAAGACTTCATAGAGCACCTATTTCAATAGTGTCTGATCACGATCCTCGATTTACATAAAAAATCTAGAAAAGTCCTCAGAAAGCCTTGGATACTGAGCTTCGTTTGAGTAATGATTATAATCCTCAAACTTATGGGAAATCAGAAAGGACGATCCAAACTTTGTAAGACATGATGAGATCATGATTGCTCAAATTTAAAGGTATGTGGGATCAATATTTACCTTTGGTTGAGTTTTCCTACAATAATAGTTTCCATTCCAGAATTGAAATTGAACCATATGAGGGATTGTACAGAATGAGATGTCGTACACCAACATATTGGTATGAAGTTGGTGAAAGGAATCTAGTGGGTCCAGAGCTTGTGGAGGAAATAGAATTGAAGGTAAATGCTTTTCAAGTCCATATCAAAGTAGATCAAAGCATACAAAAAAGCTATGCTGATAATTGAAGGAAGTATTTTGAGTTTCCAGTGGGAGAACATGTTTTCTTAAAAGTATCTCCATTAAAGGGTGTTATAAGATTTGGGAAGAAAGGGAAAATGTGCCCTTGTTACATAGGACCTTTTGAAATTTTGGAGATAATTGGAGTTGTTTCATATAATTTGGCTATACCGCCTAGCCTGTCTAAAGTACACAATGTGTTCTATGTTACGTTGCTGAGAAAATACATGCAAGAACCAACAAATGTCCTCACTTCTGAAGGCATATAATTGGAACATGACCTATCTTACTATGAAGATCCTATCTGGATTCTGGACACTAAATAACAAGTGTTGAGTAATGATATTACTCGACTGGTAAAGATACTTTGTAAAAATCATAAAATCGAAGAGTTAATATGGGAGCCTGAGGAGCTTATGATGAATAACTACCCAAATCTTTTTGTGAGGTAACATTTTGGTAATTTATAAGATGAAATTTCTGTAAGGAGTGGATAATGTGACACCCCAAGATCTAGCATATGAATTTAATATTGAATTCATGAAACACTAAGTCTCTACAAACACCACTTTGTTATAACATATCCAGTAAACATAATTTTCCACCTCTCTGATTTGAATTTTGAAAAACTGACATAAACGGTTGGTTATGTAAGATATTTAGAGTCTAATAATACAAAAATAATTTTTGGTGAATAGTAACACACCCTTATGAATAGTAATTAATAATAATGAATATTAAATCAGCCAAAAAAATAGAAAATTCACCCATGAATGTATAAATATAATTTAGACATCTTAAAAGTGAAAAAACAATCATAGTATAAGTATTGGTATTTTTTTATGTCATTAATATTTTAATTACAATTTTATGATTAATTTTATAATTTAAAATGAAAATTTATTTTCATAAAATGTAATAATAAATTGTTATTTTATTTTCTTATTGTTATAAGATAATTTTAGGGGATCTTGATTAATTTTTTAAGGTGTTATAAAACGAGTTATAATTTTAATGTTGTTTTTTTCAAATAAATTATGATTTTAATTAGAAATTAAATTAAAAATATGTAGAAAATTATTTTCAAAAAATGGAATTAATTTTTGAATTCTACATGTTAAAAACTGGTTAGGGTGAACTTTTTGAATTTTTCTAAAATACTTGAATTTTGGGCGAATAGTAAAATACGATAATTTACAATAAATGCTAAATACATGATTTATTGGTTAATAAGTGATATAAGGATGATTTAAGCCTACTAGGTTAGAACTCACATACACTTATTACTATTATGGGTCACATGAATCAACACTATCAGTTGTCTTTAGGGAATTAATAAAATAATGAATAAAATATTCAAAATTCACTCCTTTCGTCCACTATAAACCCCCCTCACTCCCTCTTCTCTTCATTCCTCTATGCCTTTAATATACTCAATGTTCGGCCCAAATAATCGTACCTAGTCACTTCCCACGTCCATGATCTCTTGGTCTTGCTAAAAGACCAAAACCCCTTCCCTTAAGGAGGTTCTCAAGGAGGTTATTTCAAGAGGTAAACATCCTTCCTTTTCATTTAGTTTCATTTCAATTTATCTTATTTTCTTATTCTATCCTAACCTCATATATCCAATTTATCCTTATAACCCTAGTATCATCTATATACTATAATTATACCATGTTAATGTAATAACCATTATCAATATTCTTACTCTCTCTCTCTCTCTTTTATAAATGAAATCATCGTCTGTGAGGTTCCAATTTACAACCTTCGTGGACGATGAAGTTTCATTATTAAATTTTCCCTTAATTAATGGTCATGAAACCATTTTTATGGTTGAACCAGACTATAATATATTTATTTTAACCTACTTAATATTTAGGAACCAGTATATGTACAAATTATTAATTTATATGACAAAACTAGTTCATAATAATCCAAATACCGCCAAATAATCTAAGTGATCTTCATTGATATTTCATCCAATGATTCAGCTTAATTATAACTACCCATACTTTACATACATTGTTATTAATTCATAATTGAATCATACTTATTACAACATATAACAAAACCATGATAAGACTGTGTAGGTACAGTGTCTTTAGAAACTGGGAAACATAAACAACTGATTCAAAAAGCATATAAATTGTCTCCCATTTATTTCATCATATCTAGAGTCCCTTTTTAGCATATCCTACTTAATATCCTTCTTCCTGACACGGGGAAATGAAAACATAAAAAAATGGTGATCTCAAATGCTCATTAAGGGTAAATAAAGGTAATATCAATCATATCATATTCATAAGAACATAACATTTTGAAAATCTTAACCTGCAAAAGAGATCATAATATCTTAACATGGGATAAATCACAGAAGTGAAAATGAAATACCAATAATCATAACATAAAACATGAAACTTTTTGGCACACACAAATAATCATATAAAATAATTTCTTATTATTCAAGACTCATTGCCAAAACTGTCTTAGCGGACAAAGTCCATTTCTGAACCGAATTCACTCCTCGTTCCAGTCATGTATCACTGAACCGGTTTAACTTGTCGTTCCGGCCATGTATTTCTCATGAGATATAAATCTTTACCCAATTAATTGGAGGGAGATATAGGTCCCACCCATCTCATAATGAAACCATTCTTATGTGTGCCACAAAATCATAAATCATACATCATAGCATAACCCATGTAATAAAAATGGGATTCTTAAACATTGTGACATCATAAAACAAATCATATAAGATAAATGACTTCATAAAAACAATTCCATCAGAACATAATCAAATCAATGTAATAATAGGTATAGAAACAAAACCCTATATTATCTTATATGGAAAATAATTTTGATAAAAACACTTGAACTCCATTCTTGAGGAAAATATCCTTTCTACTTCAAAAACATTTTTCTTTTCTTAACATGTCATAACATTTTAAACTAAAAGAAGTTAATTAAAAATAAACTTTAAAATTTATATAGTAAGCTTCATGGAAATAATTTTATATGGAAATCATAAAAATCCATTCATGTCGTATAAGTTAAAAAAACATTCTTCTCGTACTTTGGCTGGAAAAGTCAAATAAAGTACCTTGTACTAAAAAACGACAAAAGATTCCTTTCATATCTTTTACTAAAAACTCACCAATGGGTAAAATTGGATTTAAAAAATTGTAGGAGGATAGAAATAATATTACATATTGAGGAAACATGGATTTGGATGATAAATATTCCCTAGTAAATTCTGAAGTATAAACAATCTCGGATAAAAATGAGATTGTGAGATTTTCACTTACCTTAGGTCCGATAAGCTTTGTACGTGTCTGAACCTCCTATATAATGATTTAAATAATGTTATTTACTTATTATATAATAATAAAAATTATCATTATATCATATATGGTCATATTCTTAGCTTCTTATTAGTAATATTTCATTTCTACTTGTTATTTGGGTGTTCATTGCTTTATGTTCTTATGCATGTTTTGTTGAATAAATTCTTATTACTCTTTTTATGTTATAGATGCCTATTTTACATAATGGTATTAGTGTAATATATATCATATTTATTCATTAAATTAATTTATATAATCTTTATTCAATGAAGATCATGTAGAACGAGTCGCATCACATTGTGGAGACGGTAGGCCGTACGTACGCACGAGTGATGATATCGTTCCCATAATTATATGAATGGAATTGGAGTTGATGACATAATATTTCAGAATCAGTATCATGTTATAATATATTTATTCTTTACACCATTATACCCATCCAAGCATGGTGGTGGTGGAAAATAGATTACACCACGGCGTGGAGACGGTATTCCGTACGTACGCACGCGTGGTGATTTCATTTTTCATAGGATGGATAGAAGGTAAAATATGGTTGTTTCATATTTATAATAACATATCAGTATATGAGTGATATTTATGTTATTAATTTATGATGAAACAAATAAATAATAATAATTAGAAGAAGAAATAAATTGGAAAGAATCGTTAAAGTATATTACCTCTTCTTTGACGCGCCTCTTCTTAACCTCCTCTTAGGTCACTAACGATGGTCTTTGATGAAGACCAGGACCTCTAGGATGTTTCTAGGGAAGTGGAGAAAAGAAATTGGTAGGGTTTGGCCAAGCTTGAAGGCACAAATTTTTGTAAAGAGGAGAGGTAGGAGGTTCCCTTTTATAAGGGAGGAGAGGGGCACCTTTGGAAACCTCAAAAATATTAATTTATAATAAATCAAACCCCACTTATAAACATCCAAAAATGACTCATATTCTAAGATTATATGATATATGGTTTTAATCTCATCAAACAATAAAATTTAGACAATTTGGGAATTTATTTTAAACATTATCAACTTGATTTATCCATATTTAATCTATTTAATTTTATTTGTGGTAATAGGATTCTAAATTTTAAATTACTATAAATAATTACTTATGTATTGTTAATTGTCCATAATTGGATAAATTATGACATTTTCGACCATATAAATTTTAATTTATAACTTTTTAATATTTTTTTGATTTTTAAACCATTTTATAATATGTTATTTTTATAAAATAACAATAATGTCAATTTTGACACTATTCATTTATTTGAATTTAAATAAAATACATATAGAATATATGTTCAAAATAAAAGATTTAATATCTTTCTAACATGTCATATTAATCTAGAAAATTCGTTTATCATATTAAATAGTTCATATAATATTTATTTTAATATTTTTAAAAACATTTATTTGATATTTCAATCCATAAAACAATTTCAACATCACTATTGTGTCACCTTTAATGATAATTTTTTAATCCCTAAAAATTCTAAATAAATTCACATGATGTATATAATTGTATTATATTTCTAGAGACTATTCATTTCCTAAGATTCATTAAGTTTATCACTAAATTAAAATTATTATACTTATAAGATTTAAGAAAGTGACATGTTGTTACTTTCTTTGGTTTTAATAATAATTAAATTATTTTCATGGAAAAAATTCCATTAAATGAATATAATCCGACACTTAGGTGATATGGGTAGACCTTTAGTCATAAAATAGGATTTGTTAAGGTTTTAGGGTAATTTTATAATCTTATGTTTACCCTTAATTGCCCGATTTACCTTTAACTATAGTAAATAAAAATTACCGTAGTTACTATTCATAATGTCAAAAAAATAAAATTAGCCTATTAACATAATTTGGACCCACAGAATCCAAATATGGAATCCATTTTTCAAAATTAAAAACAAAGAAGTTGCATTAATTAATTTAAAATTAATCCCGTTGTTAAGAAAATGGGTTTTAAAAGTTAAAACATTGTCAAAGATTGAAATGATTTTACCTATGAATTCAATGTAAAATAAATGCTAATGACATAAATTATATTAATTGGTAAAAATATATTCTATTTATACTTTAAAACCATTCAATATTATAATTTAACCATATAAATTATTATAATGAAAAAAGTTGTTTTTAATTAAAATATAGCGTGTTTTTACTATTCATTAAAATATGAATGTTATCAGAATAATATGAAAAATTTATCCAAAGTAAATTTTTATATCCTGATTCAAAAAATGAGTTTTATTTTGTCAAATTGAACTTATAAACATGTCAAAAATTAGATTTAAAATGGGTGCGCCATCAAAAGGCGGTAAAACTGCATTTTTTGAAAAATACATCTTTTATCCGAAAAAATGATTTTATTTTCATACCTCATTCTAGAAAATGTGTAAGATGAATTATAATTATATAAAATTAAAAATTTAGTTAATAATATTCATAACAGATAGTTTATAATATTATAATAATATATCATTGTTTGGTGAAACTCGGTATTGCGTACTACACACGCTATCGAGGAAGGTCGCGATTGCGTGTAATGCAAGCCAAGATAGTATTGTGTGCAGTGAAAAATTACTTTGTGCATAACATAAGATATTAAAAAAAATATTTCTCATAAAATCTCAGGGTGTTACATTCTACCCCCCTTAAAATGAATTTCTCCCTCGAAATTCGTCACTTCATAACAAACAGATGAGGATACCTCTCCCTCATCATATCCTCAATCTCCCATGTAGCTTCTTCTAATTGGTGGTTCCTCCATAAAACATTCACCAGGTGAGTGTTCTTGTTCCGTAGAACTCTTTCGCTATGATCCAGAATCTCTATCAGCTGTTCTTCAAAAGAAAGATCTCGCTCCAGCGGTACAACTTCTAAGCTTAGTACATGTGAAGGATCGGGTATGTACTTTCTTAGGAGAGATACATAGAACAAATCATGAACTTGAGAGAGATTCGGTGGAAGTGCCAATCGGTAAGCTACCTTCCCAACACGATCCAGTATTTCGAAAGGACCAATATACCTGGGGATCAACTTTCCCTTCTTCCCAAATCTCATTACTCTCTTCTAGGGAGATATTCGTACGAACACTTTATCACCAACTTCAAACTCTAGGTCTTTTCTTTGGTTGTCGGAATAAATTTTTTGTTGACTCTGAGCTGCTCTTATGTGTTGTTGAATAGATCAGACCTTTTCTACCATATCATCAACAAGATCAGGTCCTAATAGCTTTCTTTCCCCAAATTCATCCTAGAAAGTTGGAGTTTTTCATTTCTTTCCATAGAGAGATTCATAAGGATCCATCTGAATACTGGAGTGAAAGCTATTATTATAAGAAACTTCCACCAAAGGAAGGTGTTGATCCCAACCACCTTTGAAATCCATAGTGCAAGCTCTCAACATGTCTTCTAGAGTTTGAATTGTCCTCTCAGACTGACCGTCTGTCTGAGGATGATAAGCTGTGCTGAAACTCAATTTTGTATCTAGATTATGATGAAGACTTCGCCAAAACATCGAGGTAAACCTCGGATCCCGGTCAGATATAATGGAAAGTGGTACTCCATGCAATCTTACCACTTCCTTTACATATATCCTGGCAATCTGATCAATAGGGAAATCTTCTCTAATAACAATGAAGTGTGCTGACTTCGTAAGATGATCAACTATGACCCAGATATCATTATTGCCTTTGGATGTTTTAGGAAGTCTGGTGACAAAGTCCATAGTGATGTTTTCCCATTTCCATTCGAGTATGGGTAATGGTTGTAACATCCCCTTATACTTCTGTCTCTCAGCTTTAACTTGCTGATAAACCAAGCATCGAGAGACATATTCAGCAACATCCCTTTTCATGCCATCCCACCAGAAGTACTCTTTCAGGTCCCTATACATCTTCATACTTCCAGGATGAATAGAGAATGAAGAAATATGAGCCTCATCCAGCAGCTCCTTCTTTAATTCTGGGATGGGAGGAACACAAACCCGATTCCTGGACCTTATTATTTCATCACAATCAATGTGGAATTCAGGAACATTTATCAATTTCTTTTTTAACTCTACATCTTCTTTTTGCACCTCTTTAATCTTCACATGCATAGATGGTTGAACATTCATTTGAAAAAGATAATATTTTCCCCCTTCCATTATAATTCCAAGATCCATCCTTTGTAAATCCATAAATATTGGATCTTTTGAGATCCTCATCATGGATAAGCTAGCATGGTCTTGTCGACTTAATGCATCTTTCACCTTGTTCTCTTTCCCAGGGTGGTAATGAATTGAGCATTCGTAATATTTAATCAGCTCCAACCATCTTCTTTGTTGCATATTCATCTCCTTTTGTGTGAAAATATACTTCAAACTTTTATGATCAGTATAAATATCACACCGTTCACCATACAGATAATGCCTCCAAATCTTTAATGCAAAGATTACCGCAGCTAACTCCAAATCACGAGTTGGTTAATTTTGCTCATGGATTTTCAACTGTCGTGAGGCATAAGCTATCACAATATCATTTTTCATGAGAACACACCCTAATCCCTTCTTGGATGCATCACTGTAGATCAAAAAACTTTCTCCACTACAAGGCAGTGTGAGAACAGGTTCACTGGATAACCTTCTTTTCAACTCCTTGAAATTCTCTTCACACTCCTCCATCCACACGAACTTAACTCATTTTCAAGTCAACCTGGTGAGTGGATTAGATAACCTTGAAAAATCTTTCACAAAACGTCGATAATATCCAGACAGACCAAGAAAACTTCGGATCTCAGTTACTGTTGTTGCTCTCGACCATCTTTCGATAACCTCTATTTTTGTTGGATCCACAGATATCCCCTCTTTTGAGATTATGTGACCCAAAAATGAAACTTTTTGAATCCAAAATTCACACTTGGTAAATTTGGCATAAAGATTCTCCTTTATGAGGGTCTTCAATACAATTCTCAAGTGATCTTCATGTTCTTCCTTTCTCTTTGAATAGACAAGAATATCGTCTATAAAGACTACCACAAACTGATCAAGATAGTCCCTAAAGACTCTATTTATTAGATCCATGAAGATAGTAGGGGCATTAGTAAGACCAAATTACATCACTATAAATTCATAGTGTCCATACCTTATACAGAATTCCATCTTTGGTATATCCTCCCTTTTGACCCTTAATTGATGATACCCTGAATGAAGATCAATCTTGGAAAAGTATTGAGCTCCGCGTAGTTGATCAAATAAGTCATCAATGTGCAGGAGAGGATGTTTTTTCTTGATAGTGATCTTGTTAAGTTCTCGATAATCAATGCAAAGTCGAATTGATCCATCTTTCTTCTTAACAAATAGAACAGGTGCTCCCCAAGGTGATGTACTAGGGCGTATGAATCCCTTATCAAGATTCTCTTGGAGTTGCTTCTTCAATTCCTGAAACTCAATTGGGGCCATTATATAAGGTTTCTTTGAAATATTCATATCACCTGGTAAGAATTCTATTGAAAACTCAACTTCACAATTTGGTGGAAGACCTGAAAATTCCTCCGGAAAGACATCATCAAATTCCCATACAATGGGAATATTCTTAATTGTGAGTTTCTCTCCAACCATTTGAGATAAATAGACTTTATTTATTGGAATCAAGACCCATAAGATGGAAGAAATTTCCACTGGAAGGTTATATTCATCCTTGCATCAATAGATGATAGAAGATTGATAGGGAATATTAAATGTGATTTCCCTTCGTTGGAAATTGATATGATCTCTGTATAAATAAATCCAATCCATGCCAAGAATCACATCAAATTCCACTATAGGAAGGATTACAAGATTTGTAGGAAGCGCTTTCCCACAAACGTCAATCTGAGAAGAATTGTAAACTTTTGATGCAACAGTTGTGCCATTAGTAGTTGTCACAGCTAACTCAACATCTAATTGTTGAGTTAATATGGTGATACCCTTATAAAATTATTCAGAAATAAAAGAGTGGGTGGATCCATAATCAAATAAAACATTTTCTACTTTAGAGTGGATGGTAAGTGTACCTTTCACCACTTCGTTATCGTACTCCACATCGCCAATAGAAATTGCATGTGACATTCCTTTGTCTCTGGACTTAAGATTTTGTTGACGTCAATCATCATCAACAACCCTTGGATTAGGGCATTGATTAGCATAATTCCCCATTTCCTTGCACTTGTAACATTGAAGTGTAGGAGGTTCATTCTGTGTAGCCTTTTCTTTGTTCACCTCACTAGACATCTTTTTCCCATCATTGCGGCATTCAAATTCCCGATGACCTTCCTTTCCACATTTGAAACATTTACTTGTCCCTTTAAGACAATTCCCTCCATGTTTCTTTCCACACTTTGAGCATAAGGGAAAACTCATCTTCTTTTCAGTGTGGTCTTTAGATTTCCCTTTGAATTCCATTTTCCTCTTCTTATCAAACCCATATGACTGATGGGTTACTCCAATCTCCATCTCAACCTTGAGAGCACATCAAACAATTTCCTCGTAGCTATTGAAGTACCTTATGGCTAATTCCCTTCGAAGACTTGGTTTTAATCCACTAAAGAATTGATCGATCTTACTATCAGGTTGGATAATAATTCTGGAAGCATACCTTGCAAGTCTTGTAAAATTTGCTTCGTAGGTACCAACAGATTCATCATCCTTTTGCTTTAGTTCAATAAAATCCTTCTCCATATTTTTTCAAATAATACGAGGGAAGTACTTATTGAAAAATATGTTCTTGAACTCGTCCCATTCCATGGACTCAATTTCGTCTCTTTGCCTCGTATTCTTGATAAGATTCCACCATTTATCAGCTTCACCTTCCAAACAATATACTACTAAGATGACTTTATCATGTTCAGAACATTGAAGAACTGAAAATATCTTTTTAGTAGTACTGATCCATATTTCAGCAACTAATGGATCAGTAGACCCGCTGAATGGGGGTGGACGCTGCCTCATGAAGGATTCAACAGAATGTTGCTCCTTCCTTTTCTCATTTGGAAGTCCTGCATGATTCATATCTTGAGAAAGTTGTGTGAGCATGGCTACAAGATTTTTCATTCCAGCTCCCATAACGTTGGGTTGCTCAGGGGGACAATCATTTCATTGCTCGTCACATTCAGCATTAACACGGTTCCTTTGGGTTCCATCCATTGACTAAAACCAAGAAGAATAGTGTGATCAACAATAATTATAATAAGAACAAAACATAATCAGTAATAAAATTTCACACTTTAGGTCTTATCATAGGTTATTCATGTCCATTTATAAAACACCAGTATTACGTTCTATTCCTAGACATATCCTTAGAGTTCTTACTAAGGCTTTCACATCCTAGTTTCCAAAGGTTGACTATACCTTTCCTCTGATACCAACTATAATGACCCATAATTTACATACATTTTTATTACTTCATAATTGAATCATACTTATTACAACATATAACAAAACCATGATAGGACTGTGTAGGTATAGTGTCTTTAGAAACTGGGAAACATAAACAACTGATTCATAAAGCATCTATATTGTCTCCCATTTATTTCATCATATCTAGATTCCCTTTTTAGCATATCCTAATTAATACCCTTCTTCATGAAATAGGTAAAATAAAACATACAAAAGGGTGATCTCAAATGCTCAGTAAGGGTAAATAAAGGTAATATCAATCATATCATATTCATAAGAACATAACATTTTGAAAATCTTAACCTGCAAAAGAGATCATAATATCTTAACATGGGATAAATCATAGAAGTGAAAATGCAATCCCAATAATCATAACATAAAACACAAAACTTTGTTTCATACACACATAATCATATAAAATCATTTCTTATTAGTCAAGACTCATTTCCAATACTATCTTAGCGGACAAAGTCCATTTCTGAACCGAGTTCACTCCTCGTTCCAGTCCTGTATCACTGAACTGGTTTAACTTGCTGTTCCAACCATGTCTATCTCATGAGATATAAATATTTACCCAATGAATTGGAGGGAGATATAGTTCCCACCCATCTCATAATTAAACCATTCTTATGTGTGCCACAAAATCATAAATCATACATCATAGCATAACCTATGTAATAAAAATGGGATTCTTAAACATTGTGACATAATAAAACAAATCATATAAGATAAAGGACTTCATAAAAATAATTCCATCACAACATAATCAAATAAATTTAATAATAGGGATAGAAACAGAACCCTATATTATCTTATTTGGAAAATAATTGTCATAAAAAAACTTGAACTCCTTTCTTGAGGAAAATATCCTTTATACTTCAAAAACATTTTTATTTTCTTAACTTGTCATAACATTTTAAAATAAAAGAAGTTAATTAAAAATAAAGTTGAAAATTTTTAAAGGAAGATTCATGGAAATAATTTTCTATGGAAATCATAAAAATCCATTCATGTCGTATAAGTTAAAAAAAACATTCTTCTCGTACTTTGTCCGGAAAAGTCAAATAAAGTACCTCGTACAAAAAAAGGACAAAATATTCCTTTCATATCTTTTACTAAAAACTCACCAATGGGTAAAATTGGATTTAAAAAATTTTATGATGATAGAAATAATATTACATATTGAGGAAACATGGTTGTGGATGATAAATATGCCCCAGTAAATTCTGAAGTATAAACAATCTCGGATAAAAACGAGATTGTGAGATTTTTCCTTACCTTAGGTCCGATAAGCTTTGTACGTGTCCAAACCTCATATATAATGATTTAAATAATGTTATTGACTTATTATAGAATCATACACATTGTTATTATATCATATATGGTCATATTATTAGCTTATTATTAGTAACATTTCATTGCTACTTGTTATTCGGGTGTTCATTGCTTTATGTTCTTATGCTTGTTTTGTCGAATAAATTCGTATTCCTCTTTTTATGTTATATATTACTCTTTTACATAATGGTATTAGTGTAATATATATCATATTTATTCATTCAATTAATTTATATAATCGTTATTCAATGAAGATCATGTATAACGAGTCGCATCACATCGTGGAGACGGTAGGTCGTACGTATGCACAAGTGATGATATCGTTCCCATAATTATATGAGTGGAATTGGAGTTGATGAAATAATATTTCAGAATCATTATCATGTTATAATAATCATATATAGTTATTACTTACACCATTATACCCATCCAAGCATGGTGGTGGTGGAAAATAGATTACACCACGACGTGGAGACGGTATTCCGTACGTACGCACGCGTGGTGATTTCATTTTCCGTAGGATGGATAGAAGGTAAAATATGGTTGTTTAATATTTATAATAACATATCAGTATATGAGTGATACTGATGTTATTAATTTATGATGAAACAAATAAATAAGAATAATTAGAAGAAGAAATAAATTGGAAAGAATCGGTAAAGTATATTACCTCTTCTTTGACGCGCCTCTTCTTAACCTCCTCTTAGGGCACTAACGATGGTCTTTGAGAAAGACCAGGACCTCTAGGATGTTTCTAGGGAAGCGGAGAAGAGAAATTGGTAGGGTTTGGACGAGCTTAAAGGCTCAAAGTTGTGTAAAGATGAGAGGGAGGAGGTGCCCTTTTATAAGGGAGGAGAGGGGAACCTTTGGAAACCTCAATAATATTAATTTATAATAAATCAAACCCCACTTAAAAACATCCAAAAATGACTCATATTAAAATATTAGATAAGATAGTGTTTTGATATCATCAAACAATAAAATTTAGACAATTTGGGAATTTATTTTAAACATTATAAACTTGATTTATCCATATTTAATCTATTTAATTTTATTTGTGGTAATAAGATTCTAAATTTTAAATTGTTAAAAATAATTACTTATGTATTGTGAATTGTCCATAATTGGATAAATTATGACATTTTAGACCATATAAATTTTAATTTATAATTTTTTAATATTTTTTTTGATTTTTAAACCATTTTATAATAAGTTATTTTTATAAAATAACAATAGTGTCTATTTTGACATGATTCATTTATTTGAATTTAAATAAAATACAGACAAGATATATTTTAGAAATAAAATATTTAATATCTTCCTAACATGTCATAGTAATCTATAAAATTCGTGTATCATGTTAAATAGTTCATATAATATTTATTTTAATATATTTAAAACCATTTATTTGATATTTCAATCCATAAAATAATTACAACATCATTATTGTGTCACATTTAATGATAATTATTTAATCCCTAAAAATTATAAATAAAATCACATGATGTAGATAATTTTATTATACTTTTGGAGACTATTCATGTTTTAAGATTCGTTAAGTTTATCACTAAATTAAAATTATTATACTTATAAGATTTAAGAAAGTGACATGTTGTCACTTTCTTTGGTTTTAATAATAATTAAATTATTTTCATCGAAAAAAGTCCATTAAATGAATATAATCCGACCCTTAGGTGATTTGGGTCGACTTTTAGTCATCAAATAGGATTTTTGTAGGTGTTAGGGTATTTTTATAATCTTATGTTTACCCTTAATTACCTGATTTACCTTTAACTGTAGTAAATAAAAATTACCGTTGTTACTATTCATAATGTAAAAAAAATAAAAGTAGCCTATTAACATAATTTGGACCCACTGAATCCAAATATGGAATCCATTTTTCAAAATTCAAAACACAGAAGTTGCAGTAATTAATTTAAAATTAATCTTGTTGTTAAGAAAACGAGTTTAAAAGTTAAAACATTATCAAAGATTGAAATGATTTTACCTATGAATTCAATGTAAAATCAATGATAATGACACGCATTATATTAAATGGTAAAAATATATTCTATTTATACTTTAAAACCATTCAATATTATAATTTAACCATATAAATTATTAAAATGAAAAAAGTTATTTTTAATTAAAATATATCGTGTTTTTACTATTCATTAAAATATAAAAGTTATCAGAATAATATGAAAAAATTATCCAAAGTAAATTTTTATATCCTCATTCCAAAAAGTAGTTTTATTTTGTAAAATTGAACTTATAAACATGTCAAAAATTATATTTAAAATGGGTGTGCCATCAAAAGGTGGTAAAACAGCATTTTTTGAAAAATACTTCTTTTATCCAAAAAACTGATTTTGTTTTCATACCACATTCTAGAAAATGTGTAAGATGAATTATAATGTTATAAAAGTCAAAATTCAGTTAATACTATTCATAACGGATAGTTTATAATATTATAATAATATATCATTGTCTGGTAAAACTCAGTATTGCGTACTACACACGCTATCGAGGAAGGTCGCGATTGCGTGTAATGCAAGACAAGCTAGTGTTGTGTGCAGTGAAAGATTCCTTTGCGTATAACATAAGATATTAAAAAAATATTTATCATAAAATCTCAGGGTGTTACAATAATACCATGTAAAAAAATGATATATATAACCATTAACACTTATTAATGTTCATAAATAATATACAATTTCAATTCTATAGATTTACATTCACTCCACATGAACTTCATTACTTAAAAACGAGTGAACTGATTATGAAAATAAAAAAACGAACACTCCGAAACGACAAAATTAAATATTATAACTTATTAATAAGGAAATAAATGGACTAAAACAAATTATGATAAACTAAATACATATATAATAGGTTATTAATTAAGTTATTAATGAGTCTAATTTCATATTTTAGGACCATAAGATCAAGAGCGGAACATTCATACTTAAGGTAAGGGTTTTCTACCCGAACCTCCATTTTCATTCGGGTTACTCTTATTTTATACTTACCTCAATTAAATTATTATTTATTCATATGTACTCCTCATAATTTCTATTTTAATGTTCTATATATGTGTTCCAACTGGAATCATACCTTTATTTATGGGGAGTTATATTTTTTAAAAGGATATTTAAAAAATCCTACCTGATAAACAATCCCCTTTCAAGGGAATTCCCCAAATTCTTACATATTTAAAAAAAACTATATAATCTATTTTTGTAAACCATTATATTTATAAAATCACTAGTTTTATTATGAAAATACTATCTTACTTTACTTCTAGTTTTATACAAAGATTTTTCCAAAAGAACTCTTCTTTTCTAATTAAAAGAGTATTTATCTCAAGAATTACTCGAAGATTTTGTAAGAGTATCTTCATCTATTAAACAATCTTGTTAATTATTATATATTATTTGGATTAATATTTTATGGTATCATTTACCATATTTAATTTAATGGTTTATTATTAGTTTAGATGTGGATGTTCTATCTTAAAACCGCTCACCAATTTACTCCGAATGGGTAGTGTTTATACTTAATGTTCGAGGTAAGTTATTAATATTTCATATATTAGTTTGAATATGAATATATATGTTGTTTTTTTATCCCCATTCATATGAGGAATTCATTGGATATAGTAAGTGTTAGGTGGGTCCTGGTATATCTCCTCAATGCATTGGTAGGTCTCATGAGACAAACTACGATTTTGGCATAAGAACTTAACAAAATGATTTTTTATGGTCTTAGCATGAGGCCTTGATAACATAGTTATGATGTCCCAAATTATGCATTCCCTCATTATGAAAATAGTATTGATGTTTCATGCGGTTATTAGACTATTAGAACACCCATGATTATGTTTTACTATGTCATTATTTATTCAGCTCTTATTCCCGCCATAATGTGTTCAAGTTTTTTGTTAAAGGAATATGTTTTTAGTTATTCAACATGCTTAATGTTTATGTTTATGATATATTCCATTGTATTTATTACCCTTACTAAGTGTTTGAGCTAACCCCTTTCTTATGTTTCATTTTCTAAGGACATGAATAATTTTATTATGAATGACTTGCTGAAATAACCTAGGAGTTATGGTTGTTGTTAAAGGAATATCTATATTGTTTTTCATTTCAAGTTTTAATATTGAACTTATGTATGTATATTGTTTACAAATATACTAAAATATTCATTCCTTCAGGATATGACTTTATTTTAATAATTCCAATGTAATGTAATAAGGCACTGGATTCGGGAAACTAGGGTTGGGTCCTTATAGTTGGAATCAGTGGAAGTTTAGTAGAAAACATGGAAACTAGATTTAGAGAACGCAGATTAGAGAAAAAACCCCTAAGATAGTATATGAGGATAAAACATATAATAAAATCCTGGAATTTTTGGTAAGGAATAGATTATGTGTATCTTTCTAAAAAATACATCTCTATCTGGATACTACAAGTGGACGTGGTTATGACACAGATGTACATAGGAGTGAAAACTCTAACAAGGAGTTTTCGGCTTGACCCAGGGTATCCTAGTACACAAAAAAGGACCTTACTGTGCACTTGGTTTGACACTCATGGGAGATATGCTTAGGATAATTCAAATTTTCTTTACAAGCCATTATGAAGGAATTAAATGTAAATTTTTCCTCAAAGAAACCATGTTTATGGTTATGAGATTAGCTATTTATAGAATTTCAATTTATGCTAAGTATTTTTCTACATTGATATTATTCATTATTATTCATAACCTAATCTTTTGTATTCCATTTTTAGAAATGGAGCATAGTGGAAGGAATGGAAAACTCTTGAACACACGTATCCCATGTAGGGATGTCCCTCAGATATAAGATAATGATGTTGGTTCTAGAGCTATGACTAGTGCTAAGAAACTTATAAGTATACCAGGACAACTGACTCAGGTTATGAATATTAGCCTTACTCGTATGGAGAATCCTAATACACAATGTTGAGGAGCTATGTTGGATCGTTTTATGTGACAACAACCTCCATCATTCAACAGGACTACAAAACCATTTGTAGCTGATCAGTGGATAAGTTCCCTAGAGAAAATATTTCTCTCTTTGGGATGTAACGAAAGAGAGAAGGGTTTCATCGTAATTTATCTTCTATCAAGAGATTCATATCAGTGGTGGTTGTTACTCCAAAACACAATGGATGAGGAAGAAATAAAAGAGATTGAATTAAGGTATTTTAAGGAAATATTCCTAGAAAAATATTTTCCCTGTAAACAATGAGCGGATATGGAAAGATAATTCTTGAATCTGAGGTAGAAGGTAGATAAAAATGTTTCCATTTATGAATTCAACTTTAAAAGGATGGAAAGGCATGATTCAGACTACATACATAATCCAAGGAGAAAAATTGATTGATTATTTGATGGTTTAGAACCATTCCTATGAAGGGAACTAGTCTCCCAATGTTTCTCATCATATGAAATATAGTATCAAGTGCTATCAAGATGGAAGAGGAATTTTATAAGTCTTATGACTTTAAAGTAAAATAAGAAAAAAATAGGGCTGCCAAAAACTCTGGAAAAGGAAATAAGGAAATAAATAATAAGGGAGGAGTTTACCTTACATCATGTAGTAATTGTGGGAAGAAACACCCTGACACTTGCCTGAATGGAGTGGGAGTCTATTATAAGTGAGGAGAAAAAGGACACCTATCTTGGGATTGTAAGGGGAAGAAATAATATACCAATTTTCAATGCTAAAATTGTATGGAGATGGGACATTATGAACATGAATGTACTATGATTCAGGGAAACATTTCCCAAATAAGGCCAAGGGATCAAGGCTAAGCTTACGCAGTCACAAATGCAGAGGTTTAAGTTCCTAATGATGTGGTGGAGGGTACTTTAATTGTTTTCTCAAACTTATCCAATGCTTTATTTTATTCTGGATCATTTAATTCTCTCATATCTTCCCAGTTTTCCAAGAAAATTAGATATTTCCAATTTGATTTAATAAGGGAGTTTTCAGTCAAAACTCCTAAGAAAAGTATCATTGCAATAAAGTTATGTCAGGAAGTCCCCATTATGGCATATAAATGTGCTTTATCTACTAATTTTATTTTCATAATCATGATTGAATTTTATATAATCCTTGGTATGGATTGGATTTCGAACCCTGATGCATAAAATTATAGCAAGAAGAAGGAGGTTAAATTTTTTGAGAACTTGAGTACTTCCATCAGGTGCCACAAAAATCACTCACCACCGATAGCAATAGATGTGCACATAAAAATGAATCATCCAATCCATACCAAGGATCACATCAAAGAGGTCCATATCTATAATAATAAAATACCATTTCAAATTGACCCCTAACACAGTGAGTGCCCAATACGGACACATGAAACCCTTATCTGACTTCTTACTAAGAGGAATTACCAACTCCATCGCATACGTCCAGTTGGAAACTTTAACACATCAACATAGAGGGAATAAATAAAATAAAATGAGGCACATGTATCAAATAGAACAACAACTATATATTATTTAATAAGAATGGTACCTTGAACTATTTTAATCCCTGCATTCGATTCCACTGGTGCTCGATCCACTACATAGAGTTGCCTCATCTAAACATGAACTTGAGAATGAACAATAGACTCTGAATCTGACCCGAACTAACTCTTCCAAGATGTTGATATAGTCTTACTACTACAAAATCCAAACCGAGAACTCACTATCTTGGGTGGTTTTGGCCAAGCTATCATCCCCTTCGAATCCACAGATATTGCACCACTCTAATATGGGCACACCACATTATTGAATTGTTGTAAGTGTCCCATTGTTCCAGGTCAGTGACAAGGCTTGGTTATATATAAACATTAAGGTTGTGTGTTCCCCACCTTCCCACACTGACGGAATACCACCAACCCATCATTAGAAGCCAGAGATGAAGACAATCAAGAAGGATGACCTGAACTACCACCTCCCTTCTTCCCCTTCTCATCCTACTTCCTCTTATTCTCAGATGAACATGCCCTGCCCACTTCTGACACTACTCCAGAGAAACCATACCTACTTCCATGATCAATTAATACCATCATTTCATGATCAACCACTTCATCATAAGTTTTTATCTTGAACAAGAAAACTTGAGATCATATTTCTGGCTGCAACCTCATTTCAAACTTTTGAGCCTTCATCTTCTCATTGGAAACGATCTCGGGTGAATACTAAACTATGTCTATAAAGAGGTTAGCATATTCCATCACAGAACTACCTCCCTAAACAAGCTCCACAAACACGCATGATCTAGTGAAGGATAAAATTTTAGTACAATACTTCTCATTGAAGACAAACTTAAAATCCTTCTATCTCATCAACTAGTTCTTTCCAGCTTTCACCACAGAGTCCCACCACTTTTGAAGGGGACATTCCAATATGAGTGAAGAAAATTTAACTCTAACTATCTTAGGAGTATCAAGAAACTCAAAAATCATCTCTATATTCTCAATCCACTCCTATGATTCCTAAGGTTTTGTGATACCTTGGAATGAAGGGGGCTTGTTCTTAAGGAACTCTTGAGATTTATCTTTTCTAGGACCTAGTTTGACTTCTCTAACCTAAGCAGGACCAAATCCTGATCCTTTTACCAAATCTTGGACAAATCAAACCATGACATCCACTAATATCTGATCAATTGGTGAGGGATAAATTTCACCTACCTCTTCCTATAGTTTCATAGGAAGTCTTTGCGGAGGCATCTTACTACAAAAAGCAATAGCCATAAGAAAATCAATCAATACAACCATTCTAAAAATTTTCAGTATTAAAAAAAACCTCAAACACTTCCATAAATTAAACATAACATAATATTTCACAATAAAAAGAAAAAAAACCACTCCACCCCCAGCCAGTTTCCATATACAGTCTTCATAATATATGTCTCACCTGAAGGATAAGTTAAACCAAATGTACTTACATCCCATGGTGACTCAAGTCCTATCATGAAATGTCCTGGCCAAACACCCCACTCACACCCCGAACCTCAATTCTTGTTAATATTAGCTTCGGTATATCCATACTCATCACCAAATAACTTGAACCAAAAGATTGTGGCCTACTCTGATACCATTTTGTTATTAACCAAGTTGGGGTTCCATCCAAACCGACACTTGACCCGATCCATGGCATGACCCAAAGGGCGTTCTCGATCCCCATAGGATAGAAACTAATGTGAGGGTAACAAAAATGTACTTTGGGAATGATTTCACCCATTTAAATAAGTATAAACAACCAAAAATAATAAACAACACAATAACTGATAAACATAACCAAACAAGGTATAACAATTTTCAAATTCAACGTTTTACAACTTTAAAAAAACCAAAATTACAACAACCAGATGGGAAAAAAATATCCCAAAAACCTCCATGAAAAAAGAGATTAATTTCCCTCAATCAACCACCACAAACACCTAAAAGGAATGGAACACTAGCAACCAGATCCACCATCACCATCACAATACATCTTTCCTTTACCCAGGTCATACATAAAAAAGTCTACATACACCCAAATGTGTATGCAGGGTGTGATCCAAATCCAAGTAGGATGCCACCCAAAATAAAAGATTACATATTATAACATTAGAAGACAAATTAACATGCGTATTTTCATATGAATATGTGAAACATTTTTAGGAAAACATTTTAATGAAAACCATTTCTCAAATAAGCTTGATTGAAATAAAAATGTACACAAGTTATCGTATACCGATGTCTAGAACAAAATCTCATAAGCATAAGGTCACAAGAGATCACCATGGGAAGATACCTACAGGAACATAGAATTAGAGGGGCCCTAGAAACCTCATACCTCAGTTGTCAAAATCCGCCTCTAAACTACCAACAACATCCTCATGCATGAACCACTAGAGGGGAATGCATCCCAAGGTCCATTGGTCCCCAAAATAGTGTTCTAGTGCATGAGACACTAGAGGGAAATGAATCCCAAGGTCCATTGGTCTCCAGAAATATCATATATTTAGTTAGTGTTGTAATCATCAATACTACTAGATGAATAAAAGCCTCAACCACTTCCGATTCAATTAGAGTACTAGTTATAGTTCACCCACCTAGATACCTAGGATTCCCTTTGTGCTCAAATTCCATTTCACATATCACATAAATCATCACTTTATCATATACATTCCATGAATCCTAAGAATATAAGGAAATCACCACTTTTTCATAATAAAACCACTTTCCACTTTCACACATACACCAAAACCATTTGGAAATACATTTCTCACAACTTGCACATTTTAAAAAACCCATTTGGAAACACAAAAAGTAGAACACATGTTCAATCCAAACATTTCTATGGAAAAATCCCCTTTTTAAGTTCATATTCACATAAAATACATTTTTATAACATGATTTACCATTTCAAGACATATTAAAGGTGCACAATAAAGGATACAATATGACACAAAACTCATTTCACTTGTAAAATTCACTTTCAATACATTTTCACCTTTAATCTCTCTGAAAACACATTTCTCACCTTTCATTCAAGGTATAATACATTTTCAATAAGAACCACAACAAAACACACATGAAATAAACCAAGTCCTGCTTTAAATCCACCTTACATCACATATGCATCACAAATCCTTTCAAAAACTTGTTTTCTACCACACAAAAATCCATAAAACATATTTAATCAATCAAAAATCGTATCAAAATCATCTAATAATGTAAAATCATGGAACCACCTATCTCACACTTGTAAACTTCCTAAAATTGGTACAAAACCACAATTGTACCACCACAAGACCCTATAAAGGCATGGTTCAACATTAATCTTCAATATCTCACTAAAAACACAATATCAAACCCTCCTTAGGTAAAAAAAACCTCTAGAAAAAAATAACTCAAGAAGGAGGGAGGTAAAACCCTATAAAGAGGGAGAAATCATGATAAAATAGGATTACTTGATGATTATTTTAAGAATTGTGGTTAAAACACCCAAATAATGATGCTCATGAGGTATAGGGAAGCTTAGAGGGAGCTCCCATGGCTCCAAATCCTGAATGGGGTCAATGGGAGGAGAATTAGGGTTAAAATATAAGAGGGAAAGATGATAAATTAAAATTTTTTAATGACCTAGACAAGTCACATGGTTTTCCCGCACGGTTTTCCAAACCATACGGAGAATGTGAGCCTCTCACTGTCTAAGAGGGGAAGGTTGCACGATTAGATCACATGATCTGAAAAATCGTGAGCCAACCGTACAGTTGTCACTATCTAAAAATGGTACTTGACTGCACAGTTTCTTGGGTAATGGTGCATGGTTTCCCCTAACCTTGTTCCAACCATGCGCCAACCACTTTTAAGCCCAAATTCTCCATCTTTTACCAAAATCTCAAGGGGGAAACTATGGGATAAATTCAAGACCAATTTAAAAAAATAATTACCTCAAAATAAAAACACAGATGTGAAAATCTGTAACAAATATAAAAAATAAATATCCATTAAAAAGAATATAGTAGTGATAAAATTGAGTAATAGGGGGGAAATAATAGATTATTTAAATGATAATCAAGAGGAAACAATTATGGTATAATTCATCAGTAAAAATTTTCTATGATTTTCAAAAATAGTGAACATAATGTTTAAAAAGTTAATAACATTGGAGATTAATTATCTTTATAGATCTCATCAGGCATTTCTTGAAAAAAACATAAATTTCAATTTTCTTTTGGAACACACACCTCTATATTGAGGTTAAAAATTATTTCAACTCCTTTTATTTCCAAAGAATTTTTATCCTTAGATATAGTTGGTATTACATACTACAGGTGTATACATAAATTTTTTGAAATATCATCATTTAATTTAGTATTTAGGATATCAACTAGTACCCAACCTAGACGCGCCATTACACAACATAATCATTTAATTACAAATTCACACACACTCATAATTTTAATTTATTAAAACCTTCAGAAATTTAAAATATAGGAAGATAATAAATTATTCAAGTTAAACTAAGTTTAAATTTATATCAAATATACCATAATTCTAATGTAACAAAATGTTGAAATTTTAAATAAATATATATATATATATATATGCATATTTGAAAAGTATAAATATAAATTCTATAAAATAATGAAATATAAGTTTAAATACAATTGGTAAATCATAAAAAGAAATGTATGGAAGTAATTTACAAAAGAAAATATAGTTAGAACATTCTCTCATTTTTAATTTACTTCTGAATGAAATTAGATGAAACTTGAAATTGAATATTATTGACCATAATACAAATCAAGTGTACATTTTACATTTTGAATTCAGTCTTTATCATAAAATTTCTTAACAGATTTTATTGCATGAAAAAAGCAACAATTATTATTTTAAACCTTAATTCATACTATAATATAAAGGTATAGTAGAGTTCGAATAAAAAAATGAAGAATTTTTAATATAGTACACACACACATATATATATACAAAATTAATATTATATATTATTTATTCCAAGTGTATTATGTAAATTGTGGAAATTGTTGGCCTCCTCTAGTTTTAGTGCCCAAAAATCATGCTTAATTATGTTTTATTAAGTTAAATCATGTTTAATCATGTTTACATATAACCGGAATCTATTCTATTAGTGTTTACCTCATAAGATAAGTTAAAAAAATATGGATAAGTATAAGTCACTGATAAGTATAAGTCACTGATTATTGACCTACTGATAGATGAGACACCATTACATCGAGTTACCAATAGGCTCTCATAATTGTCACTAAGGACGAGTCACTGATGAAGTCTAAGTTACCTATGGAATGAGTCACCGACAACTTGACCTACCGACAAAAGTCTAAGTTACCAATGACATCAAGTTACTAAAAACTTGACCTAGCAGTAGAGTGAATGACTGATGCTCAATATTTTCTTTAAGTATAAGCTACCGATAATTGAGTTACCTAAGCATCACTTACTGACTGACCTATCAATCCTGAGTTACCAATACAAGTCTGAGACACCGATAGAATGACCTATCGATATGAGATAACATTCAAGACTTAGAAAAATTTCTTATCTGTCATTTAAATTCAAAATTACTTCTAACAATCATATTTATGAAAAATAGTACTATTTATTATATTAATGAGTTTGTCTGTATTTTATTAACAACATTTAATGGATGTCAAAGACCAGTACAAGGTATGAGGTACATGCTCCTACCTACTACATTGTATAAAATGCATACCTGATCAAAAGGAAAAGGAGATACATGCAGTCTGGTAGAGAGCTCGTGCACCTGTGAAAACCCAAGAACTTCAAATTGAAGAAACATGAAGATATTACTATGAAAAAAACATTAAGAACATATTTGCAGAAAAAATCTAATAAAGGAGAAGATCTCATTGACCAAATAATACACCTCACTAGAAATAGAAGACAGAATCACTCATGAAAATCTGTTTTGCTATCTGTTTCCAGAAGTTGACTCTATCTTCACTTCTACCATCTTTAAGGAATTAAGAAGTTATAAAGAACATAATATAGAGCCTTCTAACTCTATTATATTTAATTTATGCTTTAGTTGCGAACTATTTTACATTTCTAGCAGTGTGTGTGTCTCTGTTTTATAAACACACACTGTCTCCTATGCATAATTGGAAGATACATTGATATCTTTACAAAACTATCTTTTTTACACCTTACACTCCCACAAATACTAGTGGAATAGGTCATTGTATATCTTGTTTTTAATTTTCACTCCCACAAAAACAATGGAAGAGGTCTAGTCAACCTGGATAGCGATGTATGTTGTTATGTACCCAAATCCAAGGTATGGATCAAGTTTATTTATATAAATTTCTTGGTGGTAGGTGATTACCAAGTGGAGAGGAATAAGTCCTAGCTTGAGACTGAACCTATTATTTTAAAATAAACTGTTCTTTTCAAAGTTCTATTTTCACTGATTTATTTATTCATTGAAAACATTTCTTTATTTTGATAGTTAATATTAGATAGTTTTTATATTATAATTTGGTTTAGTAGATTGATTTCAAAAGTTAAATTAATAATCTATATTGTTTTAACTGAGAACTAATAACTCTTTGAGAAATATTTCAAACAGTAAAATCTTTTATAAATTTGATACTTTGTTTAATTGGGTTGTATTTAATTTTAAATTTGAGGACTCTAAAATATGCATTTTAAGATAGAAAATTTTATAGGAACTCAATTCACCCCCATCTTGAGTTTCCTACTCTGAACAACATTTGGTATCAGAGGTGTTAATTTTTCAAAGTTTTTACATCTTTTCAACAATTATTTTAGTTGTGTTTTAAATATATATAATTTTTTATTAGTTCAAAATTTATAGTTCTTTAAAATCTTTACAATTTGTTTTAAATGTATAATAGACAAGAAGGTTCTGCTACCAACAGAACTCCCTATTTCAATGGAACAAATTATTCCTAGTGGGAAATTAAAATTAAAATACATTTTGAAAGAACGGGCTTTGAAATATAATCTGTTATAGTTGATCAGTATAAGATAACTACTAATTCTATAAACACTTGGGAAAATTACATGAAGACATCCTATAATAATAATTTCAATTCTATAAATGAATTATACTATTCTTTATGCGATAAATAATTTAATAGGATTTCTGCATGAAACAACCTATGATATTTGGGATATTTTAGCTGTTTCACATGAAGGAATCACTAATGTTAAGGAGATGAGGCTTAACACATATATCATTAAATATGATGACATAAAAATGAATCTTTATGAACCTATTTATGATTTGAAAATTAGGTTCAATGAGATTGTGAATACAATGATCTCATTGGGAAAGAAAATTACTGTAAAGGAACAGATCATGCGGATTTTGAGGTGTCTTCCAGAAAGGTGGAGAGGACATTAGTATCCATTAGATAAAATTGTGGCATTTATTCACTACTTTTAAAGGAGATTATAGTTAAGTTGATGCTATATGAAGAATAATTTAAGGTTAAGAGATAAGAATACGATGAACGTAAAAGAAAATCAGTTACTTTCAAAACCACTGATTCTAAGCACAAAGATAAGGAGAAAATAAAAGTGCATGATGAAAGTTAAAAAGATGAAGATAATTCAAGTGATAGTGATGATGAAATATATTAGTTATCCAGAAGATTAAAAAATTTCTATATAATGAATAAATTCTTTAGAAATTCCATTTATAAAGGGAAATATGTCAACAAGGGAAACTAGAAAAAGGACTGGAAGAGAAGTGATAATACTACTGAGATAGTCTGATATGAGTATAAGATAAGAGGACATGTAAAATATGACTGTCCAAAATTAAAGTAAAAAAGAAATATGAGGATAAGGACAAGATGTAAAAAAAGGAAATTAAGGCCACCTGAAGTACTTTTTAGGATAGCTATAGTGACTCAAAATCATCACATGATGAGAAAGATGAAAAATCCAAAATGTGTTGTATGAAAAACACACCTGAGGTAACTCTAGAGTATCCTATACAAAATTATTATTATTTTAGAGATGATTCTGATAATTATAATTATATTACAAAATAATAAATGTTTGAGTATTGAAAAATCCTTGAGGATACAAGCAATGAACTAAAGGATAAATATAAGTCTCTCAAAAAGGAACATGCACTTTTAGTTTCTCTTAAGTATGAACTTACTATTGAAAAGTAAAAGAATTTTTAGTTTATCAATCAAAATAATTAACTCAAACTATCTAATGATAAATTAAGGAAGGATTTATAGAAATTTAAAAATGGTAAAAATAATATAAATCAAACTCTTGGTAATAATGTTTCATTAAAATATACTACTGGTATAGGTTATCAACTTTAGAAATAAAATTTTATTAAAAATTTTTTTATCAAAATATAGAAAATTTGGTTTTGTTCCTTGAATTGAAAAATATGCTATAAGTTCCAACACTAGAAATGATTTAACTACTTCTGGTTTCTCTGGGTCAAATAGATTTTATTTTTATAAGACTTTAGAAACTACTTATAGGAAACCAATGAAGAAAATATGGGTTCCCAAATCTCTAACTACTAATATTACTGGATCCAAGAAAGTCTAGATACCAAATTATTTTCTTGTTTGATCTATTTTTGTAGGAAATTTGTTTGAAGAGTTATTATAAGAGATTATAGTACTTGTATTGTGGGTATTCGTGACATATGTTAGTGGAATATTCAATATTCAATAACCTTATCAAGATTGATGGTGGGAATGTCACCTTTGGTGAAAATGAAAAAGGAAAAATAATTGGCCTCAGACAAATTGGAAACTCTATGTTTTAATTTTCAAAGTTCTTTTTGTTGATGGCATAAAGTACAATCTTCTTAGCATTTCAAAATTATGTGATGTTGGATTTCATGTTAAATTTGAAAATTATGCTTGTAATGTTTTCAATTCCAAAAATTATTTAGTGTTTACTTCTTTTAGAAATGAAAATATATATGCTATTAATCTAGATTCCTTAGTTTCTCAAAATATTTCCTACTTAACTGAGTTTTATAAAGAGTCTTGGATCTGGCATAGAATACTAGACCACTGTAACATTAAATCAATTATAAATCTAACTAGAAAAGGGCTATCCAAGGATATACATAAATTTTTGTTTCCAAATGATAAAGTCTTTAATCCTTGTCAAAAAATAAATCAACATAAAATATCTTTCAAACAAGATAAATAAGTTTCAACTTCTCAATCTCTTGAGTTGGTTCATATGGATTTGTTTGGACCTTCTAGAGCTTCATGTTTAAATGGTAATCACTATGTCTATGTTTTTTTAAATGAATTTTCTAGATATAATTGGTTTTTTTAGCTCACAAAAGTGAATCTTGTTTTTATCCTACCAAGTATGTTAGATCAGTAGAAAACTTAAGTGGACTTAGAATAAAAACCTTAATAAGTGACCATGGTTGGGAGTTTGAAAATAAATAATTTGAATCTTTTTTCTCATAAAATGGATATAGTAATAACTTCTCTTCTCCTAGGACACCCCATCAGAATAGAGTTGTATAAAGAAGAAACATTACCTTATAAGATATTGACTGAACTATGCTTAATGAATATGATCTACCTATTTATTTTTTAGAAGAAGATGTGAATACAACTTTTTAAATAATTAATAGAGTTTTAATTAGACCAACCCTTAAGAAAACTCTATATGAGTTGTGGAATAATAGGAACCCTAAGGTTAATTACTTTAATGTTTTTTGTTGCAAAGTCTATATCCTTAATAAAAAATATAATCTTTACAAATTTTCATCCAAGAGTGATGAAGGAATTTTCCTAGGTTATTCAACCTCTAGAAAAACCTATCGAGTTTTTAATAAAAGAACCAAGTGTGTGGATGAATCCATACATGTAAAATTTGATGAAATAGATCTACATGAACCTAAGACCTCACTAGAAAATATTGAGGATGATTTGTCAAATCTTGACTTGAATTATAAACCCTTTGGCTTTGCTATTAAGCAAGCCAAAAAATATTCCATTTTTGGAAAATTTACAAATTCTGATCAAAGTGAACCCAAACCTTTAGAAGAAGTTGAAATAAGTAGCCCATCTTTTTCTAGATCTGTTAAAACCCTTATGAATAATCATTTAGTTGCTTTTTTTAGAGACTTAGATAAGGGGACACAGACTAGAGATTCTCTAAGAAACTAGGTTGAACATCAAGTCTTTTTGTATAGATTGAACCAAAAAACATCGATGATGAAATCAATGATGAATTTCGGGTGATGGCTACGCAAGAAGAATTGAATCAGTTTGAAAGAAATAATGTTTTGAAACTTGTTAATAGACCAAAATACACCTTAACCATAGACACTAAATGGGTGTTTAGAAGCAATGTGGATGAGGCTGTAACTATAGTAATAAATAAGGATATATTAGTTGCACAAGTTTATAGTCAAGAAGAAGTAATTGAATTTGAAGAAACCTTTTCACCTGTTTCCTGACTTGAAGCCATTAGGAAACTGCTGGCTTATGAAACACATTTTAATTTCAAAATTCATCAAATGGATGTTAAAATTGAATTCCTAAATAGGTATATAGTTGAGGATATTTTTGTTGAACAACCCCACAGTTTTAAAAATACTCATTTTCCAAACCATGTTTTCAAATTAAAAAAATAGTTTTATGGATTAAAACAAGCCCCAAGAGCTTGGTATGATAAGCTCAACACTCTTATTATCTCTAAAGGTTTTACAAAAGGGATTTTTAATCCTACTCTTTTCATAAATTTTTTTTCTAAATATGTTTTAGTTGTTCAAATATATGTTGATGATATTATTTTTGGATCTTCAAAAAATTATTTATGTGTTGATTTTTCAAAAATGATGCAAAATGAATTCGAAATGAGTTTAATGGGTGAACTAAAATTATTTCTTGGTTTTCAAATTTTTCAAAATATGGAAGGAATTATTTTAAATCAAAGTAAATATAAAAAATATCTTTTAAAATGTTTTAATATATATATAACTAAAAGTAGTTATACTCCCATGTGTACCACCTATAAATTAGATCTTGATGAAGATGGAAATTCAGTGGATCAATCTTATTATAGAGGCATGATTGGAAATATTCTTTACTTAACTGCTAACCGACCTGATATTATGCTTATTGTATGCATGTGTGCTCATTTTAAATCAAACCCTAAATAGTCACACCTTCTTTCTATTAAAATAATTTTCAAATACCTTATGTATACTACCAAATCAGGATTGTTATATCTTAGAGGAAAACCATTTAACTTAGTTAGTTATTCTGATGTTGACTTTGGAATTTTCATATTAGATAGAAAAAAACCTCTAGAACATTTCACTTTTTGGGCAAGTCACTAGTTTCATGGTTTAGTAAAAATAAAAATTTTATTGTGTTATCTACCCCAAATCTGAATATATAGCTACTGGTAGTTGTTGTGCTCAAATTTTGTGGATGAAACACACATTACTAGATTATGGATATAAATTTAGGCATGTACCTATAAAATGTGACAACATAAGTACTATTAATATCTCTAAAAATTCAATTTATCATTTAAGAAAAAAATTTATGTAAGACATCACTTTTTGAGAGATAATTATAAAAGAGATGATATAACTCTTGAATTAATTGGCACTGAACATCATCTTTCTAGCATTTTTACTAAGCCATTAAGTTCTAAAATAATAAGTTACATCAGACATGAATTATGAATGATCTATTTTTGAGGAATCACTAATGATGACTCAATAATGACGACTCACCGACAAGACTCACTTATAGGACTCACCGATGTGCCACACTGATCTACTTTGTCATTTCTCTGTCTAGAAGTTAAAATGTCACTATTTTATTTGTTTCATTTTATTTTACTCTTCAATTATTATTTTATTATTTAAATCCCTAAATGATAAAATTAGAGTCCATCCAACTCATTTGATTACTCTCACACTCCTTCCCTCACACTCTTGCCTTCAAACCTTTCTCTCCTGAACTCCTGCTACCTTTCTCATTTGAACCTAAAATCCTTGAATCTCACCAATGGCTCAAGTTAACTATGTCTATGAGAAGTCTGTGGATGAGTCACATCATTCAAAGAAGAATAAAGGTGAATCTAGTGAGCCTAAACCAAAACCTATCAGTTTCAAAATCACGAGCTGAATCATCACTTTAGAGAAATAAGTGGATGAAAAATGGTTACTGATAAGTAAGTGTCACTTGTTGAATGCATTGAAAAAACATGTATGGTTGGAGTGGTTTCAATAGAAAAAGACCTTTTTACCTAAGGTTAGCACATGGGTTCTATCTGTATGTGGAATTTATTCTCAAATGATTAGAGATATTTTAGATTAAGTCTATAGTAAATGGAAGAAGAATTTATTTTTCATCCAAGAAATGGGAAGAATGCTTGATGGTACCCCATGAGGGTGTGTTTGATGATCAAAAAGGTAAGTGAACCTCCACCTAGTGATATTTTTAGTTATGAGGAATCTTGGGCTAAGATTACTGGAAATGGATCTCAGAGAAGGCCAATAGAAATAGAGCTTGATGGTGAGTTCTGGCTATTTTACAAGTTTATTCAACACCAGTTATGTCCAAGAAAAGGGGATCTTGCCTCCATGAAATACCAAGATGTGTTTTTACTATATTATTTGAAAAATGGACATAATATTAGCCTATTTAGGTATTTAATGATTCATATAAATGAGATGATAAAACCATACTTCAAGACAAATTCATTTTTTTTTATTCTAAGCTTATTTTTGTAATGCTTTAAGTTAAAGGTTTGGTGAATGGGGATGAAGAATTAGTAACTACATATAATGGGTTTTGAAAAAAAAATTAATTTTTAAGAGGATTAAGGTAAATTGAAATCCCTGGAAGAAAATTTGGGTTATGAAAAATGATAAGATATACGAGGATTTAAATCCTTTTGAGCACTCTAAAAGGCCAAGAGACATGTTTGACCCTAGTCTAGGACCAGATGAGGTTGTTGAACATTCTAATGAGGAAAATGGAGTTTAGGAAAACCAATGAAATGAATCACCTATTGATGATAGAAGTGACTGAGATATAGCTGGAAGTCCAGAAGGTATGACTTATGGGCCTAATATCCCTCCTCAGCCTCTTCTTTCAAAGGAACATATCCAAGATGAAGATGATGATGGGGATACTGAAGAATCATAAAATTTTGAATATATCAGTCAAAGTGGAAGTGAATAATATGAGGAGTTAAATGGTGAAAATGAAGAAAGCAACAATGAGGAAGAAGAATAGGATGATGGTGATGGAGATGAGTAAGAGAATGAAACATCTGATGAAAAATGTGATAAAGAAAATGAATATGATGGAGATGATGAGAAAGGAGAATGAAGTGGTGAATTTGATAGTGGATCAGACCATCTTGTTGATGATCAAGGTCCTGTTTTAGAACCTATTGATCATAATCTAGATCCTATTGATCCTATAAATCCTACTGATACTGCTTTAATGGACCAACAACCAGTTTTTGAATCCCATGATGATTATGATTTAGTTTTGATTGAGGAGAGATCTCCAGATATTCATATTCATGAAGAAGTTCCTGCTGAAGAAGAAGTTCCAATAGCTCGAGTACAAGCACTTGTTTATGTTAGGAAGAAATCTCCTGTTGAGAGGAGAAAACTTTTTGATGGGGAGTAAAATCCAAAAGGGTTAGAATTTATTTTCTTACCCCCTATTATGATATAGTTATTCCTAAATGGGAAATGGATCTGGTTTATTTGAATTTGGATTTGGAGTACCCTGATTCAAAGGATGAGAAAACTGATCCTAAGGGATCTATGGTAGAAGGAACATCTCCTATTGAAACTGGTCAAGTAGTAGCCCCTACATATGCTTCTATGGCTATACTAGAGTCTAAAAATTATGTAACTAAGGCTGATATTAATATGTTTAAGGAAGAGTTGTGCTCAGTAGTTTGATCTGACCTTCCACATCAACCAACTCCAGTGGAAGGTCTCAGTGAAATTGATGTAACTATGTTAAAAGAAAGGGTTGTTTCTTAAATTAAACCTCGTATGATTACAGTGGTTGAAAAAATTGTAACAGATAATTAAAAGATGTGTAATGAACTAGTTTCTATGTTTCCTACCATTAATAGTATGGCCATTGAATATAGAGCATCTTTAGACATGGTACTGAAAGCTATTGGAGACACCACTTCTAAGTCTTTTAAAGATGATACTCTTTCATCTCCAACCCATTATTTAAATAACTTGAGAATAGTAGTTCGAGATGTAGTTAAAGGTGCCTCAACCTTGGATTCTTCTGATGTTTAGTCTCCTAATGTTGATATGATCAGAACTGTAATAATATTAGAGCTTCAAACTATGATGGGTGGCACATACCAAGAAATACTAAACAAAATTCGATAAAACAATGATCATATATATGACATGGTGAGATTTTTAATGAAAGAGGAAACTAATTCTTAGGAAGAGATAACTAAGAAAGTAGACTTCTACTCTAAGAGGATTTATACAAAGCATCAGATGGATAACCATTTCAAGTATTTGGTTGAGAATTTAAGATTACCTCTGGTCACTCAAGCCTTCAAAGAACAAGTCACTCAGCTTAAAGAATTCACTCCTACTATTTTTAATGTTTATGGAAAATAATAATGATTTCACAAAGGATATGGACCATGGTGGCCTGATCATAATGGACTTTATCAATCTGTTTAAGCCCTACCAACATCATGAGAGTACTGTAATTATTTCTCCAGCAGCTTCTCCTCTCAGACCTGTACTGTACTCTTCTGCTCCTTATTCACCCTTGATACCTTTTTCCATGCCTCCTTCTTAGGGTCTTATTCAAATCAGAATTGTCATTATTCGAGAATGTACATTCCCTCCTACCTATTATAGCCCAAAACTTACTCCTTATGTGTTTACTGGTGTTCCTATTCCTTCCACCAGTATCCCAACTGTAACTCCAACTACTACCTCTTATACACCTATTGTTCCTAACACCACTGCTCTTGATAAGGGAAAAGGTGTCATGGATTCTACTTTAGAGAATCAATGATTGGATGGCTCCTTGATAGGGACATGTTGTAACATTTTTTTGTTATCTCCTGTATTTTTTGTTTAATAACATATATTCTATATTTTCATCTCATTTTCTATTCTTTCTCTTAATTGTTTGTTTAATTTTTGATAATACCAAAAGAGAGAGAATTTGTATGGAATATATATTTTGGGGAGAAAGATATTAAAAGAAATTTCATCATAAGATTAAGAGAAAAATTAATAAATGATCTATATAATATTTGTGTTTATTATAAAATTTCATCTCTTATGATTTGTATAATATGTTAATCATAACTCACTTTGATCATCATAATTCAACTATTGTGGAATATAATTCCATGATTTATGATCATCAAAAAGGGGGACATTGTTGGCCTATTCTATTTTTAATGCTCAAAAATCATTCTTAATTATTTTTTATTAAGTTATGTCCTGTTTAATCATGTTTACATATAACCTTAATCTCTTCTGTTAGTGCTTCCCTCATAAGACATGTTAACAAAAATATGGATAAGTATAACTCAATAATAAGTATAAGTCACCAATTCATTACCTAATGATAAATGAGACACCATTGAATCATGTTACCAATAACCTCTCAAATGTTTTTTAAATGACGAGTCACCGATGAAGTCTGTGTTACTGATGGCATGAGTCACCGACAGCTTGACCTACCGACAAAATTCTAAGTTACCGATGGCATTGAGTTACTGATAGATTGACCTACTGATAAAGAGACTAACTGATACTCAATATTTTTTTTAAGTATAAGCTACCAATATATGAGTTACCAATGCATCAGCTACCTACCGACCGACTTACCAATCCTGAGTTACCGATACAAGTCTGAGACACCGAAAAAATGACCTACCGATCCGAGCTACCATTCAAGACTTAGAAAAATTTATTATGTGCCATTTAAATTAAAAATTACTTCTAACAGTCATATTTATGAAAATTATAACATCTTATTATATTAATGAGTTTGTCTATATTTTGTAGACAACATTTAATGGAAGTCAAAGACTAGTATGATGTATGAGGTATATACTTTTTCCTGCTTTATTGTATAAAGCGCATACATGATCAAAAGGAAAAAGAGATCCATGCAGTCCAGTAAAGAGCTCATGAAATTATGAAATCCCAATAACTTAAAACTAAATAAACACAAAGATATTATTGAGAACAGAAACTAAAGAACATCTTTGTAGAAACAATCTCATAAAGGAGAAGAGATCATCGATGAAATCTTACACCTCACTGGAAATAGAAGAGAGAAGCACTCATGACACTCTATTTTGTTGCCTATTTCTAGAAGTGGAATACATCTTCACTTATTCCATATTTAAGGAGTCCATAAGCTGCAAATAACATCACACAGATCATTCTAACTCTATTCTATTTAATTTATGCTCTGTTTGTGAACTATTTTACATTTCGAGTAGTGTGTGTGTCCCTGTTTTATAAACCCACACTTTATCCTATGTATAACTAGAAGATACATTGATATATTCACAAATCAATATTTTTACACCATACACTCCCATGAATACTGGTGGAAGAGATCCCTACATGGCCTGTTTTTAATTTTAACTCCCATGAAAACTGTGGAAGAGTTCTAGATGACTTGGATAGCTGTGTATGCTGTTGTGTACCCCAATCCAGGGTGTGGATCAAGTTTATTTATACAAATTTCTTGGTGGAAGGTGATCAAAAAGTGGAGAGGATTAAGTCTCATCTTTAGACTGAACCTCTTGTTTTAAAATCAGAAATGATTTTCAATGTTCTATTTTAACTTTTTATTTATTCTTTGAAAGAATTTCTCCACTTTAATAGTTAATCTTAGATAGTGTTTATATTAAAATTTGGTTTAGTAGATTGATTTAAAAAGTTAAATTATTAATCCTTATTTTTTTAAACTGAGAACTAATCACTCTTTGAGAAATCTTTGAAAGAGTCAAATATTTTATAAATCTGGTACTTTGGTTAACTAGGATGTATTTGTTTTTTAATTGGGGGACTTTTAAATAAGCGTTTTAAGACAAGTTTTTATAAGAACTCAATTTAAACCCTCTTGAGTGCCCTAATATGCACAACAAAAATTATATTACGTACTATGTATTCTATGAAAACATGGACCCACTATTGGTTATGGGGTGTTAAGGGTTTGGGGGGTTGAGGGGTAGGTTGTGAGGTCAAGTCCCTAGGCTTGGGATTTAATGTAATTTTCTTCTTTGCATTGTGTTCCACATTTTCAGTTGTACCCAATTTTTTATTCTATGACAACATGTTTTATTTGAATGTAATACACCAATAACCCACATTTTAAATATTTCAGTCTACTTCATTTGATTTAATAAAAATCCAAATTTATGGGGAGAAAAATGCTTTTAGTGTGAATACCATGCAATGAATGTGTAATTCTATGAAAATATATCATAGAAAAACTCTACCTATGTATTGGGATAATCCTATAAATTTAAAAATTAATGTAACCTAAAGTATTACTAGGGATATGAAACACATCAATCTCTATTATCATTTGTACCAAAATGGTTAATTAGTCCAAATAGAGTCAAAACCTAACACACACACACACACATATATATATAATAATAAAAAAGATATGAGGAACCAATTGATATTTACTATTATGTATTCACCCATAATGTCAACATTATATTGACAGTAACTCATAATATACAAACTTCATATTTAATATTTGATTTTTAAAGATAAGAATATGCTCAAATCACAATAAAAGTGTTGATATGCATATACACAACTTATTTTATATTGTATATTTAACTATATGAAAATTTTAATGTATGTATATATATTATATTTTAATATTACTAAGTCACTAATAAGTGCATAACACTAATTGAAATTTATCCATATACCTAGAATTGTATGAATAAAAATGAATGATTCACAAATATCATCCAAATAAGCAATAATTAGAGATTCAATGTAGAAATTTAAGATGTGATGAAGTATAAACATCTGCGAAACAATTTAGTGAAAAAACCTTCCCATATACTAGAAACACCATAACATTAAGATATAATTAAAAAATTTATGATCTAACATAGAACATGAAGATATAATGTAATCCACCCACCTTTTTACTTAAATCAATGCATACCTAATGTATATAAATATTACAATGAGAGATTTGAGATAAGAAGATCTAGATTCGAACATGAAATGATGAGTTCAATGAAACCTGAGGGTTAATGAAGATGGTAATGTGATATTTGAGTCAACAAAATAAAAAATGAGTGTTAGGTATTCTACACCATTGAATGAATGAAAGAGAGGATTAGTGTGTGAGGCTTAATTGAGAGACGAGAAAATCGAATGCGCAACAATGAGGCCGATGAAAACCAAGGATTTATGAAGATGGAAATCCAAGATTTGAGTCCAATGAATCAAAAAAACTAATTTTAGGTCTTCCACATATGAGAAATGACTTTTCTTTCATGAGATTAAATAACACCAATATGATTCAAATTGATTATTCATAAAATCTTAAATTGTATATAACAGCGGTTATTATATAACTAACGTTAAAAAAGTGTGTTTTTATGTTGGTTATATAATAAACAGCATGATAAAGCAGTTTTAATTTCTTTTTCACATCAGTTATTATGTAACCTACATGAAAAAGCCACATTTTCTCATTGATTATTATGTAACCGATGTGAAAAATTCATTTTTTCATGTCAGTTATATAATAACTGACTTGATAAAGTTGGTAACTTGCTTTGTCACATTGGCTATATATTAACCTATGTGAAAAGGCACTATATCCAGATTTTTCATGTTGGTTATATAATAATGGATGTGAAAAATCAATATACATGGATTTTCACATCAATTATAAATACCCGACATGAAAAGTCCAACATAATAAATACTTTTTATACTAGTGATGGGAGACATTAACCTAAAGTACCTATACACATGCACACATATACAAGCCCATACAATGGTGAAATGTAAAACAACTAATAACAATACATGAAAACATCTATAATCCCACAATTAGAGTACAACATAAAGTACTGGAAAGAATATAAAGGGGACGAATACAATCCCACCCAAAACTAGAAATAAAGTCTGACCTTCTTATAAGGAGAGGTCTGATATCAAATGAAACACTGGTATAAAACTTGTTCTATCTAGATCAAAATAACCCCACCAGCTCTTAGTATAATGAGAACTCCACAAAAAGGTCTATCATCCACACAAGGCACAACAAGTGCGGGAAGAGCCCTTGCATGAGTGATTATAAAAATACCAGTAGGACACCCCAAAATAACCAAACTCAAAGCATAAATATTATTCATATCATCATAGGATATTTCAATAATAATGTGATACATAGAATAAAACATCTAGATATACTCATAATGACTCCATGTACCATGTGTCCATAGCCGCTGCTAGGCATAGAACCGCTACGAGGTTTCAAGATAACGATTGTCCATGAGATCCCAATTCATGATACCTTCCATCCCTAATGGAACTCAACTGAGAGATAACACACATCATGCATCACTATTAAAATGGAAAATCTTTTCCATCCTATATGGCAAAAAATCAAGAGAACATGCTTGCCCAGGGGAAAACCACTCCCCAAGCTATACTACCATTGGCAACACTCATCCCAAATTTCACGCTCATCAGATCTTGATAAAAAGAAATTCACAATGGATATCAAGGGTATTTTCCTAAGATATACACTCCATTAGAATAATAACCCATCATAAGTAGCAGATATTGATACATAGATAAAGATTAATGCTCAGGGCACATTGGGGGGACACCGTACCTTATTGGAAACATCCTCCTAGATAGGGGATCAATGCCCGTGTAAATATTTTTCACATAAATTATAACAAACCCTATCTAAGGAAACATAAAGGAAATGAGTAATGATACAAAAATCTTTGAGGGATACATGCTCCAAGACTCAAAGTCAGTGGTCGAAGCGGTTTGATGGGGAAGCTGATCAGTGGTGGAAACTGATCAAGAATACAAATCCCTAGGATGAAATTGGTTCCATGGATTGGGAGGAATTCAAGAGAATGTTTTTCAATAAATGTTTTCCCTAAAACCTCTGTATCAAGATGGAAAGAGAGTTACTCAGACTCAAGAAGAAGGAAGATGATTCCATCGGGGCGTATGAAGAAAACTTCACAAGTCTTTCAAGGTGCACCTCTGGATTTTTCTTGAACACTGAAAGCATGGTGGATCGCTTCTTTAGCGGACTAAAGCCAAGTCTATAAAAAGAGTTGGTGATTCAAGACATTAACAGTTATGATTAGATTGTTTGTTGTGCCCTCAAGGTTGAAATGGAGATCAGAGACTCTCAGTGGTATCATGGTCCCAATGACAAGAAGACGAAAATGGAATCTAATTTGGGCAGTCCCGCAAATAAATTCGATGATGGAAAGAAGCCTGATCATCCCATGTGTAAAAATTATGGGAAGAAGCATCGTAGGAACTATCTAAAGGTAACCAGGAATTTCTTAAAATTTGGAAATTTGGGACATCTGTCTAAAAACAACTGAAGGGATATGAATAATCTCACTAATGTGTAAGAATAAAGGAAGGTTTAGATAAACGCTCAAATAGTGGTGTAGTATTACAACTGCAAGGATCATGTGAATTATGTGAACAATTACACTAAGTTGAGTGTTGTCAGATGCAATCAACTACAACCTCCAAGGAAACAAGGAAGGTCTTATGCTATCACTACTGTTAAGGTTGATCCATACAATGATATGGTGACAGGTATGCTAGTTATTCATTCAATAATAGAGAATGTATTATTTGATTCTGGTTCTACACACTCTTTCATATATTTCAAGGAGAACTATTCAAAATCCACCTCATAATTTGGAATATAAGTTCAATTATTGTTTCCATGGTTTATAAATCCTCCCTGGTTAACATTTGTGGACTGAACCTCCCAAAAAATCTCATCATACTTCCTTTAGTGGAGTTCGACTCTATCTTGGGCATGGATTGGCTATCTTTATATAAATCCAAAATCAACTATCGGGAAAGGGAGATCACTCTTCACATCACAAATTATTCTACAATTATATACAAGTGTAAGGAGGAAGATGAATCTCATTTAGAATAATTGTATCAATTGTGGGTATTAATTCCTTATGAGCAAGCATATCTAGCTCAAATGATTAAGACAAAGGAGATAATCATGCTTGAATACATGCCCATCGTGAGGGATTACACTAATGTAGTTCCCAAAGAGTTGTTTGGTATCCCTCATGACTGAGAGGTTGAGTTCTCAATTGAACTTATTCATGGATCTCTGCCTATATCAAAGACACCTTATAGAATGACCACCATAGAGTTAGAATAGTTGAAGAAGCAGTTACAGGAGAATATGGAGAAGGGTATTATATTCCAGAGTGCTTCACCATAGAGTGTACCAATCCTCTTTGTCAAGAATAAGGATGGATAAATGTGTCTCTGCATTGATTTTCATGAGCTCAATAAAATCACAATAAAGAAAAATTATCCCCTTCCACAGATAGATGACTTGTTAGATCAGCTTCGTGGGGATAGTTATTTCTCTAAGGTGGACCTTCGGTCGGGATATCACCAATTAAAGATGAGGAAGGAAGATATTCCCAAGTCTTCCTTTCTAATGAGGTATGGAAACTATGAGTTCCTAGTGATTCCCTTTGGACTCACTAATTCTCTATAAATTTTCATGGATTTAATGAATAGAGACTTTATATATTACCTCAAAAAATTTGTGATAGTCTTTATTGATGATATTCTAATATACTTCAAGAGCAAGGAGGAACATGAGGAGTATTTGAATACTGTGTTAAAGACTTTGAAAAGGGAGAATTTGTATGAAAATTACAGTAAATGTGAGTTATGGATGGAGGAAGTATCAGTCTTGGGGTATGTTATCACCAGCAAAGTGATATCTGTGGACCCTTCCAAGACAATGGCAATTGAAGAGTGACCTAAACCAACATATGTAATGGATATACGTAGCTTTCTGGGTTTATCTAAGTATTATTGATGATTTTGGAATAAATTCTCATGATTTTCAAACACAATGACCAAGATGACATGGAAGGGAGTAAAGTTTGTATGGACTCAGGAATGTGAAGACTATTTTAAGGAGTTGAAAAAGAGGCTAATCACTGCACCATAACTCACACTCCCAACAAGTAGAGAACTCTTTGTAGTGTATAGTGATGCTTCAAAGAAGGGTTTAGGTTGTGTGCTGATTCAAAATGATTAAGTGATAGCCTATGCCTCAAGGCAGTTGAAAATCCGTGAGGAAAAATATCCCATGTGTGATCTGGATTTGGCAGTTGTGATATTTGTGTTAAAAATATGGCAGCATTATCTCTATGGGGAGAAGTGTGAGATATATACTGATCACAAGAGTCTAAAATATATATTCACACAAAAATATCTTAATATGCGCCAGTAAAGATAGATAGATCTCATCAAGGATTATGATTTCTCAATCTACAATCATCCTAGTAAGGCAAATAAGGTGGTGGATGCTCTGAGTAGAAAGAAACTTGCATCTCTATCAACTATGATAGTTGAAAAGGATCCAATATTTTTAGATTTACTAAGGATGGACATGGGAATCATTAAGGGAGGAATATAATCAATACTTTTTGAAATGATTTCTCAACCATCCCTTGTGGAGAAAATAAGGTATGCTTAATGGAAAGATGTGAAAATTCAGAAAAGGTTGGAATCCATTAAAAATGGGAAATCCTATGAGTTCATGATTTATGAGGAAGGAGTCATAATATTTGGGTCACGATTATATGTACCATGTGATCTAGAGATAAAGAAGGATATTGTGAATGATGCACATAGATCAAACTTCTCTATTCACCCAGGGATCACAAAGATGTATCGAGATCTCTAAGAGAATTTTTTGTGGGGAAATATGAATAAGGAGATTGTTGGATATACATCAAATTGCCTGGTATGTCAAAAAATGAACGTTTAAAGGAAAAAGTCTAAAGGGATGTTGTAACCACTACCCATACCAACATGTAAGTGGGAGAACATTACCATAGACTTTGTCACTAGACTTCCAAGGACATCCAGAGGAAACAATGCTATATGGGTCATTGTGGATCGTCTTATAAAGACAGCTCACTTTATCACAATTTTAGAGGAATTATCATTGGATAAACTTTCATGGATATATATCAAATAGGTGTTAAGGATGCATAGAGTACCACTATTTATTGTATCTGATAGAGATCTGAGATTCACCTTGAAGTTCTGGAAAAGTCTTCAATATGCTCTAAGAACTGAACTGAACTTCAGTACGGCCTATCATCCTCAAACTAATGGCCAATCTGAGCAAACTATTCATACAGTAGAAGATATGTTAAGAGCATGTTCTATGGACTTTAAAGGAGTATGGGACCAACATCTTACACTGTTCGAATTCTCCTACAACAATAGTTTCCACTCGATCATCTGAATGGAACCATACAAAGCCCTTTATGGGAAAAGGTGCAGAACACCGATTTTTTTAGATGAAGTTAGTGAGCGTATGCTTCTAGGACTTGAAATAGTCAAAGAAATGGTGGAGAAGGTGAAAACCATTTAGGAGTACATCAAGGAAACTCAAAGTTGAAAAAAGAGTTATGCATACAATCATTGATGAGACCTTGAGTTCAAAGTTGGAGACATGGTATTTCTCTACATATCTCCATGGAAGAAGGTCGTGAGATTTGGGAAGAAATGAAAGTTAAGTCCCAGGTACATTGGCCCCTTTGATATCCTTGATCGAGTCAGAGTTATGGCTTATCGACTAGTACTTCCACCTACCATGTCTAAAGTACACAATGTCTTCCACATATCCCTCTTAAGTAAGTACATACCAGATCCTTCACATGTAATCTCTTCAATGGTGGTACAGTTGTAGGATGATCTTTCTTATGAGGAGCATCCATTGAAGATCTTAGATCATAGATATAAAGTTCTTCGTAACAAGACTACTCACCTGGTCAAAGTACTATGGCGGAACAGTAAGTATGAAGAGGCAACATGGGAACTGGAGGAGGCAATGAAGGAAAAGTACCTGCACCTGTTTATGTCTTAGAAAAAAAAAATTTCAAGGGGGATATTTCATAAGGGGGGAAAATGTAACGACCCAAGGTTTTATCAATGGAAATTCCCTTCTTATAATTATGTCATATAACCACGTGAAATCAAAACACAATGAACTACTAAGTACTATATGACCTTTAAACATAATATTGTCACATATGTAATTTGAATTTTGAAAATATGACATAAACGGTTGTGATCAGTAAGATTTTTGGAGACCAATAAGACAAACTTAATTTTTTGGTGAATAGTAATCGACCCTTATGAATAGTAATGTTACCCTTATGAATAGTAATATGAACCTTGTGAATATTAAATCATCCAAAAGAATAGTAACCACATCCATGAATGTATAACTGAAATTTAGGAATCTTATAAGCGATAATATTACCATAGTAAAAGTATTGGTATTTTTTAAGTCATAAATAATTAATTAAAATTAATTAATTAATTTAAAAGAAATTTTATTTTTTAAAAATTTGTTCATAAATTATCAATATTATGTCTTCTAGTTTTAAGATAATTTTATAAGACCTTATTTAATTTTTGAAAACATTATAAAATCAGTTATAGTTTTAAAATATGTATTTTTCAAGTAAATTATGATTTTAATTAAAAATTAAATTAATTATACATAGAAAATTATTTTAAAAAAATGGAGTTCATTTTTTTATTCTACACATCAAAAATGGTTAGGGTGAATTTTTGTGATTTTTCTAAAATACTTGAATTTTTATGAATAGTGAAATACGATAATTTACCATATATATACATTATAAGATAAATGGACTATTCCTAGCATCATGGATGATGTAAGAAACCTTAATTATAATTCACATGTACTTATTGCAATTTTTTTCATTGAATCGTCACTATTTTTGGTCTTGATGGAAATTAATTATCTAAGGAATTAAATATTATGAAAACCCTCCTCTCCTCCACTATAAAAACCACCCACACTCTCATATTCTCTTCACTCCTCTCAAGCCTTGTACCTTCCCTAAATTCTGCAAAAATTGTAAGGGTTGGTGTCCTCAGAACCAACTATTTTGTACTTTGATTACATGAATGTTCACTTATTATATATTGTTCATTATTCTGCATGACTATAATATAATAATGCCCTGGAATATTTGTTGCATTAATAAGGTCATAGAAGATCCCCGCTATGATGAGAATCTTGAAATGCTATAACAATATTCTTAAATAAAGTTCTACGATTGGATAGCATACTATGATAGGACACATAGTATACAGACCATCATGTGTTAGTACTCGTAAGAAGACGAGACTCTCTCTCATGGAGTTCGCACATGGTAATCTCCAAGATGGGAGATTATGAGAAAAGACCCGCTAGTAGTAATTCTGCATGTCTTGGTGTCATCGGATATTGCTATCTGCGAGCGTGTGTAATGGTCCTTAGACTGGAATATTATCATTAACTCATGTCATGACTCGCGCACTTAGATTTACTAACGAAAACCGTCACGCAGACAGTTGGCGGGAAGTAGGGTAAGTTGGGTGCGTTACGAGTGACATGTTGTTAATGGATAAGTCGAGGAAGGATTTGTCCCTTCCATTTATGGAAGTTGATATCTCGTCCCTTTGATTGAAATAGAACTGTCGCATTAAATTTCATGGCCATGGTGTAAACAACGAGTTTATTTCAGGTAGTCAAAGAATGACAGATCAAGCATATAGGCTTATGACACTGCCATGAAACCTGCTTGATGAGATATCGAGACAAAGGGATTAAATTACACAGTAAGCGTTCGTATGAGGTGATGCGTCAATGCGGAATCAACTTCTTTCTCTTGGGTGCCTTGACCCGTTGCTAGATAGTAATCTTGGACTTTAGGCAATCCTGCCTAATGCCAATGAGAAAGAGGTCTAGAGGGTCACACACTAAGTGTATCCAAGTATCTCAAGTTGAATAAAGATTATTCTCGTACGTGGTTTAATAATTATTCAAGGAAGCCTAAGTTGTTTTAAATGATGGAGGAAAAATTAAATAAAACAAGTACACGTCGTGTATTATTAAATGTACATGCAGTGTAGTTTTATTTTGGAAAGGAAATGAATAAATGAAAACAAGATATACACGCCGTGTACATTTAATGTACACTCCGTGTAGTTTTCAATGAAAAAAAAGTACACGCCGTGTATTTATTATTACACGCCGTGTAGTTTTTCCAGTCGGGTTTTTGAGGATATAATATCGTTTTATTAAATGATATTAATTATAATCAGCGTGAGCGCATGTCAAGGAATTAATTATTCGACATGAGGGTTTTCAATAAGAGTTAATGAAATAAATGAAATGCGTAACGCGTTTATTTATTGTCATAACTCTATAACCTCAAACTCGATTATAAATATCCTTACAACCCAACTCCTTTCAAACACAAGAGAATCTTTGTGCACAACATCTCTGCAGAATTCGTTCAAGACCGAAAGAACCTCTTCCTCCACGAACACTCTCAAGACAGAGAGAGATCCTCTTCCATCGGATCAAGACAATCTAAGGCGGACAACTCAAGCAAAGGCTTCTCCACGCTAGCACCTATAGAATCCTTTGGAGACGTCCAGAGATATGAGGTACACGTGTGGATCACCGCTAGAGGGAGTCTACACTTGGCTTCTGCGACGCAACGACGGATCACATCGATAATGTGATTGAGAACATCAACGAAGAAAGAACACCCAAAAGTTATTTCTTTATAATTAATTAAATTAATTATAATCAACCTATAACGATCCTTGTTTGTGGTTCCGGGACAAACCATATTATTTGTATTTTTCTGTGATTCGATCCATGGAGACTGGCGTTTATCGTCGTATTGATCCTGGATTGATCATTTCTAATGACAAAAAGCCAAGTGGTAACATCCACCCCGCCTCCGTTGCGCCCTAAACCTTCAAAAATATCTCCCAAAGATCCTTCCCCACTTCCATCATCCTTTTGTCTCCTCAAAAGACCAAATCCTCTCCCCTTAAGAAGATCTCAAGGAAGATTAAATTAAGAGGTAAACTCCTCTTTTCTGTTCTTTAATTTTCTTTTCATGTTCCTTTGTTCTCTTTTCTTTCCTAACCTCTACTATTCCAAATGATATGAAAAATACAGTACCATACATTTACTAGAATTTTTTTATGCTAATGGAATAATTCATTATCATCTCTCATTTTCCCTCCTTTTTTACGAAAGAAATGAGAACACCATTCGAGATGTGTTAATTTATCACATTCAAGGACGACAAGTTATCAATTTTTATTATCATCTTCGATTCTGGTCATGAAACAATTTTTATAGTTGAACCAGACTATTAAATATTTATTTTATCTTATGTGTTGTTCTGTAATCCTTTTTCGCACATGATTTAAAATAATAATACAAAACAAGTTAATTATGAGCAAAATCACCAAATTAATACAAGCATTTATCATTAAAGTTTTATGTAATGATTCGAATTCACTTCAAGTAAAAAAATTAAATTTACAACCATGTAACCTTCGGGATATTAAATAATAAAATATAACTACAATTCTGGACAACTATCCCCATTTTACATGATTCTCCATTCATGAAAATAAGTAAACTGATCATAAAAAACAAGAAAACAAACGGACCTTAACAATGAAATTGAACCACTAAACCCATCAAAAAGGTCATGAATAAACTTAAAAATTTTATAATAAATATTTTACATATATAATAGGTTATGTAATTATTAATTAATGAAACTAATTTTATTATTCAGGTCATTAATATCAAGGGGATAACGCCATCAGACTTAAGGTAAGGGATCCTCTCTTTCTCACATTTATTCAAGAATCTACTCTATATTATTTCCTTTTATGTGTAATACCTAATGATGGGGTATGATTTAACCCCTCCCCCATAATTTACTCGTGATTTATAAGTTATGATAAACCCCTTTCTCTCTCATTAATCCCTCTTAAGTACACCTGATACCATGCTGATAATCTATAAGGGATTCTACCCGAACCTCCTTTGTTTCTTTGGGTTGACTTATCATCCTTTTACCAAAATGAAGTTATATTATATTTTTATGTGTATATTATAAATGATTTTTACTTGTACCAAATTCATTTATCAATAACCTTTCATCATTCTCTTTTAGGGATATACATGTTTTTAAGTGATTCCCTCCTCAATACATCCTGATAAGCAAACTTGTTTTGAGGGAACTTCCCAAATTCCTACCCGATTTCAAGTGAACTTTATCTTATGTTCTAAGACACATTTGTCTTTATAAAATAATTATTTTTTTTATGAAAACCTTCTTGGTTCACTTATGGTTTTATATAAAGGATTTTTCCCTTTTCTTTTTTAAAGGCTCTATAGTATTTTCCTTAAAACCGCACAGAAATGTTTTAATGCTAAAATTTATTAAATAATTTTATTACATGTTGTAAATTCTAATTTACATCACTTACCATGATAAATGACTATTTTACCTTATGAATGTCCATGTATATTTTATTTCCTTTCTTTCATAGACACTTTTATGATACGTCCATTTGTTATACTTTATGACATGATTGTGGTACCCAATTATTTCCATAGGTAACCCTTATGTTTATGTAAGATTGATTACGTATGATTATTTATTTGGAAAACTTATTCATTAAATGTTAATATGGTTTTATCTAGATATATCTATAATGCATTGGGTAAATTTGAGTCTCATGTGACATTATGTGCGACGGTCTTGGCGTTTAGCCTTGGCTTGTGCTACCATGTGTGATGGTCTTGGCGGTTAGCCTTGGATTATTCTACCATGTACAGTTGTCTTAGTGGTTAGCCTTAACTCATGCTAATATGGCTCCATTTTTATATGATTCTATGATTATATGTTATGATTCCATATGTTACATGCCTTTTTATATCATCATGCCATGTATTCTATCCCATGTGATAATGCTTTGTTCTTATGTTTTTTCCCTTACTGGGATTTTAGCTCATCCTTTCATTCATATGATCCCCAGGGTACCCTTTGTAGATGTAAGGGCTCAAAGGAAGTTAGGATCTCTTTATGAAGATTAAATAAAGAAGTGTTTGTTTTCAGTTCCATGTTTTCAGTTTTATGTACCTAATCTTCCAAGACACTAGACTTTATGATCTTTGGATTGTACTCTGATGTATAATTATTCTTAAAATCATGTAATGTTATATGTAAAAGGCTAGGGTCACTATATTGATATTGTTCTCTCCACCATTGGATATACCTTATCCATGATTCCATTTTTCAGTTATATCGATTATCCTTCACCACAACACCATAGTCCCAACAGATATGTTCCATAGTCAGTGACCACACTCGCAACCATGAAACACTCATGTTTTAGTTTAATACAAACACTGCATTATCCCAATGATCCTTGGATCACACCAAATAAATTGGTTTTACACCCTAAGAAAATTGTATATGTCTCTCACATGAGGTACTATTGGTTCCTTCCTTTATAAATACACCTAAGAAAATCTATAAGCATGAACCCATTATATAATCAAAAAATTCTCAAGTGTCATTCCTTTCACACAAAGAATTTCCCTATGCCACTCATCACTAAAAGAAACTATGTTGATTTCTCGATACTTTTAAGTGAATCATGTACCAAGTCAAAATAAGAAAATAACTATTGTACTAAACTAATATATGATATGGTTTCCCATAGTCTAGTTTCCAAAATCTTCAAAAATACTTTATAAATGACATTACAAAGACTATTCATTCTAAAATTCTTAAATGTACTCATATCAGTAATCTCTAGAATCAAAGTGATGAGAGTATCATTATAATTCTCAAGAGAATTCTTACCTCTCCAAAACTCATTCATGAGGCTAACAACATCAAGTCCCAAAATAGTCTAGAACCTTTTAAAGAAAATTTCATAAAGAAAATCTAGGTTTGGTACCTTTGATGGATGCATTAACCTAAATGCCACGACCACTTCATAACATTGAATATCAATAGTTAATAATTCATTCATATAATTTGTTAAATTTGTAATAAAATAATAATTTAGATATTTAGATATAAAATTATGCTAAGAAGAAAATATGATTTGATAATCACTTGAATTATATAATTTTTACCTTTGAGGGGATTCACTACAAAGTGCTTGCAGGTGGAAGGATTCATTATAGGTATTTTTATGGTTATTTGACTAGGGTGTCCAGAAAGTGTCTCATGTAGCTTTGGATAGGTAGGGATAAAAAAAGATATGTTTCCCTTATAACTCAATTTATACCTTAATAAAAATATCAATGTATTCCCCTATGAAGTAGGATTGTAATCCAACCAACATAAATTTCATGTGGTGTGATTATTCCATTTATGTCATGAATTTATCCTTTATTTCTCATTTTCCTCTAGGGGAGGTATTTGTAAAACCATGTGGTTACTAGAACTAGAAGGTAGAGATCTGATGTAGTGACTTGTTTGTAGCTTTTATTTTATGTTATGGTAAATCAGGTTTGGGGATTTGTTTCAATTCAGTTATGTTCTAGAGTTTCTTCCGTTATCTTCAAGTTTCGGGGGTTTAATTTATGTTTTTGGGGTTTAACATTAGGATTGTTGATTTGTACCAAATCTAAATAGTGGTATGAGATCTTTTTCTTATTCTACTATCAGTTACCAAAAAGTGGTATTAAATCTTGGTTACATAACATATGGTGATTATTTTATCAAGACTCGATAGAAAGTCTTGGTTTCAAGACTACTGGGTTTCCTCTAGTGAAGTGGTTTTCTAAGATTTAGTGGAATTGAATTAGTAAAAAAGTGATGGTGCCATTGAAATGGGTAAGGTTTGGATTGATATTCAATGGTATATGATTCATACTTTGGGGTAAAATGTCCTTCCTGCTCTTGGAGAGTTCAAAATTTACCTTGATTTTGAATTAGTCAGAAGAGAGGTGTTCGGTAGAATTGGAAACCATGAGATGAAAGCATTAGAAATTTTTTTAAAATGTGTGTCCAAGAGAATTTGGATCCAAGAGGGAAGAAGGAAATGTCTCAATGATGTTTATCATTAAAGGTGGATGTGTAGTAGAGGAGGGATAAAAGAGTATGATTGGTTGAGGTTTTGGTGCAACAGTGGTTCTCGGTGAGAATGTATCAATGCCTAAAAAGTGAAGTATTTTGATCTATATCTAGGGAGAGCATATTGATTCCTAGTAAGTGTGGGGATGTAATCCCATACTAGGGAGAGAGGGTCAATGTCTAGAAAGTACATGTCCTAGGTCATGCCTAAGTAACTGGGGTTCTCATGATAAATGAAATGGAGGAGATCAAAATCAATCATGAATTCAATCACATAAAATTTGAATGACATAAAAAACTATTCATTTCACCTATAAACATCCTTCACTAAAACACCCCCTTTTTACCCATGTATAACACATTCCAAAATAAAATCAACCCACTTTATATGACCATCAAAATCCAAATATAATATAGTGAAAATGTTCCCAAATCAAAAAATATTTTTATAAAGTTCTAACCAGACCTTTGAGAATTCATTGATAACCAAAACATGAAATTATTTTTAAGAATTTTACAAATGATCCTTAAATATTTCACCCAAGTTGAACACATAAAATCATTTTTGGAGACCAAACACGATTCAAAACATAATGAACAACTCCTTTAAATAATAAATGAATTAAATTCCAACATAAATATATCAAACATATATAACGGGGTGTCCAAAAATCATATAAGATATCATTTTTTCTTTTTAAAAGGGAATTCTCATGTGTGGCCTTTTCAAACCCTCCACACATGGTCACCCCCCTCCCCCACGAATGGGTCACTGCCCATAGGTAGAGCCCCAGCCAGGGAAGGAGTCGTTGCCAGCTGAGATGGCAAAGCGTCCTGGAGGGTAACGGTCTGATTAGTAATGGTTTGTCAAAGCAATCCATCATCACAGTGGACCGCGCCTCATTTTTCTCGCCCAATGGAGATTGGGCGACCCGGCAAGACGGGTGCATCTCGGGGAGGAGGCTCGTCCCGAAAGCAGAATCCCAGGATTCGAACCCTGAACCTCCCAAACAATGGCGTGTTTGGTCCACTCACCTTCACCACCGCACCACCACTTAAGTGGCCATATAAGATATCATTACATATTACTAAATCAAAATAATATATAAGATTCATAAAATGATAACAAAAGAACACCAAAGTTCAATAACAATCAAATCCCCTTCAAAAAGTGACATTTAATTAGGAAATAAAGTAAAATTATTAATTTATTACTTATAGAAAATGTTTCAAGGTCATTGGGTGGATTGAACAACTGTTTAGAAATATAAGTGCATGAAAAGGGCTTATAAGGAATTTATACAAACACTTAGAGTGAATTAAAAAGTGGTTCTAACAATATACGGATAAATGAACTTTGGGAAACCCGATTAAGTTAACTTGAAGATCACCTTGTTAAGGAATCGTTATGTCGTCATCCAAAATAGAATAATTCAATATACTTTAGATGAAGAAGGGGTTTATAATACTCAAGAACCTAAGGCATGTCAATTAAAAAGAGTTTCATACAAACAACTACCTAAACAATGTTCAGATGGTAAGAAGCATTTGAGGAAGTGAAGAGAGTGTTGGTATTATGGATATCTTCTCATAAACCCAACAAATGATTGGAAAACATTTAAAATTTTTATAAAAAGGTATAAGTGAAAACCATATGAGAAACCCATAAACATGATCATTACAATACATTCATACTTGGCATAACATTTCTCATGTTCACACACACACATTCAGGGTATACGATCATGTTTCACTGGAGGACCACCAATTTCTTTTTAAAAACCAACCAACATGAAATTCATTTAGTGCGCAAATAAGGATCACCAATAGCCACGATGTTCAATTGGGCGTTTAGCCCGTATAATTCACAACATCACCATCAAACAATGAGAAATAGGAGAAAACTCACTGCGGAGGTGTCGTTCAGCGTGTGGCAGAGGTGCATTCGTGGAGGAGTCCTCCGATGGAGGATAGGCGCGTAGCAGAGTTGTGGCGCGCAGCGGAGGAGAGATGCACAACAGTCTGGTTCACGGCGGAGAAGAGGCGCATGACGGAGGTGTGGTTTGCAGTAGAGGAGAGGCGGCGAGAGAGGAGGAGGAGGAGGAGGTGTGGCGGTAGTGATCGGCTTCTGTGAGAGTTTGAGGGGTGCATGGAAGGAGGAGAAAGTTAGGGTTTCTCTATAAAACCCGATGAACCTTTTATCAGCACTAACTAAAAAGTGCTGATAAAGGTGTGTTTTTTCAGCGTTAAAATAGAAAGTGCTGATAAAACATGCATTTATCAGCATTTTTTAGCGCTGATAAAGATATAATGTTAATAATTTATTTCTATTATTATATATATTTATAAAATTGTATATGTGATAAATATATATTTATATTTATAGAATTATAATTTAAATAATTATAAAATTATAAGAAATATACTTATTAAATTTATAATCTTAGAAATATATATAATAAATATATTAATTATATATATTTATAAGATTATAGATCTATATAACTATATTTCTTCTAAATTTATAATTATTTATATGAATATATATTTATTTATAATTATAATTATAAATGAATATATATTTATTTATTTAAATAATTATAAAATTATAACAAATTAATATTTCTAATATTTATGATTTTATTAGTATTTATATTTAATATATTTATTATATGTTTATAATTATTTAAATATATCTGTATTTATTTATAACTATAAATATAAATATTTGTATTTATTTCTCAATATTTCTATATATTTATTTAATTATATATAACATTTTATATGAAAATAATAAATATATTTTTTATGAATTAATAATTATTTAAATAAATATATATTTATTTTTATATATAACTAGTAAAAAAATATAAATTTATTTATAATTAAAAATTATAATAAATAAATTATTTATAGTTGTAATTATAAATAAATATATATATAATTATAAAATTATAACAAATATATTGATAATTTTATAAGTACATATAATTAATATATTTATTATAATTTTTTAATTATTTAAATATATCTACATTTATTTAGAATTATATTTATAATTATTTGTATTTATTTATAGATATTTGTATATAAATATATTGTAACGTCCCGACCCGAACAACCACCCGAATAGTGCTAAACGGGTTGTGTATTACTGACCTTAGGCGCATCTCCCCGAACGTCAAAGGCTGCCGACTATCATCGATGGTGTAATAGGTATAGTGGGGAGGCTATACCCTCTGGGAATCAGAAAAATAAAGGTACTGGTCCGAGTATAATAATAAAACATGCAGCGAAAATAAATGACTTAGTAGACTCAAACCAGACCCGCATAGCAGAATCACATCCAATATCAATAAACAGCGGGAGCAATATATAATCAAGTGCAGCGAAAAGTAAACAGAACAACATGTTGAACATTACTTGTAACTACTAAACAAACCAAGAATGCATCCATAACAGTTCAAACATGTCAATATAAAAAGGGCGTCAATGGCTAACCAATGTAGCTACAATAATAAAGTAATCATGCTGATACATAATGAAAGCTAAAACAAAAGAAAACTCAATGTAGGCATGACCTCAAGGTCCATACCATCTTCATGCCAAACATCACTACAATCCAGCTCCTGAGGCTGATCCTTTTCATGTATGTAAAACCATAAAGTCTACATGCGTCCCGAAGGGCCCGTGTAGGGTGTGAGGCGGATCTTATTAGGATACCACCCAATGGTGCATACCTAGTATAGGTGCTTAAGCAGGAAAGCATCTATAAGGAAAGTAAACAATGCGATGCACAATGTAAACACAACCTTCACTGGTGCTCAGCAGCCACCATAGAGGGTCACCTGCTTCGGCCAACGCTGGAATCTCTGTCACGTAACCTGGCACCATGTGCCTCCTGACATTGCGTGTCTCAAATACTGACATCGTGAAGTCACGCCCAATCAATAGTAACCTGACATCATGTGTCTCCTGACACCTTGTGTCTCAAGTACTGACGTCCCGTAGGCACGCCCAAGTAGTAGTAACCCGGCACCATGTGCCTCCTGACACCTCCTGTCTCAAGTACCGACATCCCGTAGTCACGTCCAAATAATTTGAAAGCTCCTCACCTTGCACATGGCTTCCACGGCAAGCACCCCAAAACCATAATCACTTAACTGCAACTACAGGGGCCTCTACCCACACAAGCGGTCAAAACCACCTCATCACGGAGTCATTTGTGTGCACACGACCCAAATCACAGGTGAGCAGTAATCACCAAATTTAGAACCCAAAACACAACCTCTTTGGCAGCTCATGCCCCTGCGACCATGTCGCTCAGAATCTGATGGTCTTGTCATCCAAGTAACCTGGGTCAGACCCAACTTGACAGTCACACCGCCACAATCCGACGTCCACGACGCCCAATCCCACAGTCAAACCACCCAAATAATCCGGGCCAATCCCAACCTATGATCAACATCACTCAAGAACATCTGGGTCACGCCAAACACAACCCAAAAGTTCTAGCATATGCAATATCAAGCATCGCATGCATATAATCAAAAGAATCACTTTAAACAAGCAAAACAATTTAAACAGTCGAATTGCACTAGTCATGTATTGTCCCATACTGAGGTCTTGAAAGCCTATAATAAACATAATCATGCTTAAACAATTTAAACTCATTAATTTAATCAAAACAATTCATTTTAAATCATTTTGGCATACTCGAACAAAATGCCCCAATTGAGCAACGACCTCTAACCCGACCTCGCTCAAGCATAACAAGGAAATGGAATGTCCAACGGCATCCCATAAGGCATACAATCAATTCAATATAAAGAAACATGATTCTCTCTCAATACTCGACGTTGCGCTAAAAATCCACAACCCCCAAATGTATAGGAAAACACAAAACAAGGTATGCATCACCTAGCTCATACTAGTATGATGATCCTCCTCCGGTATCAGCATCTAATTCGGTATAAAACGCGGTAGATCTACAAAACGATCAAAAATGATCAACCTCCTATAACTCGGTCGAGATGAGAAATAAAGACGAAAAGCTCAAGAGGAATCAAGAGCTTACTGGGAGGGTTCCAATGGATCCAACGATGTTTGAATCCGACTTCAGACGAATAATCGGGATCAAAATGAAGTTCAGGCATACTGGTTTGCGAGTGTTCTGTCCATAACCAGAAAAACAAGGCTACTGCCCGTTTTAAGCGAAAAAAGGAAAGTACAGGGCATGTATATAGGTATACACGCCGTGTATACCATTTAATTGTTTCTTTGACAGCTGTTTTCCGCTGACTTACTTTTTCGACCTGCCGACATCCCCACACGCCATGTGTGGCCATCACACACGGATAAGGGTACACGGTGTGTACTTGGGAGTACATGGTGTGCAACCCCAAAATCATGCCATGTGTACAATTTTTGTCCAGAACTTTGTCAGTTCTCCTAGATTTCTAAAAAACAACTCAAAAACAGAAAGAAAAAGAAACTCGCACCTTAAAGTTAGAATCGGGTTCTTACATATATATAATTAATATATTTTTTATATATATATTTTTTAATTATTTAAATATATATGTATTTATTTATAAATTATAATTATACATATTTGTATTTATTTATAAATATTTGTATGTATTTATAAATAAATTTATTTAATTATATATTTATAACATTATAAGTAGTATAATAAATATATTTATTATAATTTTATAATTTTTTACATATATATTTATTTATTTATTTATTTGTAGTTATAATTATAACTATAAATAAATATATTTATAAATATTTGTATATATTTATATATATATATAATTATAATATATGTATTTATTGTAATTTTATAATTATTTAAATATATATATAGTTATAGTTATAATTACAAATAAATATATTAAAAATGTATTTATATATACTTAAAATTTAATAATTGTATATATAATAAATATATTTATTCTTTAAATATATTTAATGTAATTTTATAAGTATTGAGAACATAATATAGTATATATATGGGTGACATGAATTAATCATATACACCTATAGTAAAATATATATAATAAAAAACAAGCCATCAATAAACGACATGAATAATAAGAAGAGTGTAATGTATAAATGAAATTTCATGATGATACATAACATATATGCATGCATGATCAATATATTAATTGACCAAATTCTTTGGAAACACATGTATATTTAATTATAATCTTATGCTTTTTTTAAAACAGTATATATATATATATGAATTATTAAAAAATATATATTAATTATAAATATGCGTTTTTTATTTAATATATACAAATAAACATTATTTTTTAATATAAATATAACAATTATATATAAATTATTATTAAAAACTTTTATCAGGGCTAAAACTAGTATTGATAAAGGATACAACTATATCAGTGCTTTTTTAGCGCTGATAAAGGATAGATTTATCAGTGCTTTTAGCTAGCACTGATAAAGCCCCCCTCCATCATCACTTTATGCTTAGCGTTGATAAAACAAGGTGCTTCCTTTGTCTTGTTTTTTGTGGTAGTGAAATAAATGTGTAAAATTGTGCTCCCCACGCCGCCTTTGCGAGATTGTGTAATTACGACACCAAGCACAACCCTGAATGCTCTCAACGTAAAACTCTAACCACAGGGGCTCCCACCTCAGTGTAACTAATAGAATGAGTGGATGAGGTTTCTATTCAAAAAATAATAATAATTAATATAATTAATTTATAATTTGAAATAACAGTTAATCATTAATAATGTTATTAATAATTACATTAGTAATTATTCTTAATAAGGGACATTGATATCAGTAATTAAATTATCTTCCTAACAAGGCAACAGAAAACCAAATATATTTTTTAATTTTGGTATTCTTTTTGGAGGTCAAATTAAGATAACTTATAAAAACTTGAAGTGATTTCATGTTTGTGATCAAACACACGATATCATTTCGTGCTTAAATACTATTTTAATTTCTCAAAAAAATTCAACGAAAATCCTGAAATGATTTCGTGTGTTTCTTCAGTCAGAAACAGGAAATCGTTTCATGTTTTTAAAACTTATATTAATTTGACCTCCAAAAAGAATAACAAAATTTAAAAACCTTATTAGTTTTTTTTTGCCCTGTTGGAAAGATAATTTAATTACTGATATCAATGTCTGTTGTTTTAAATACAAAAAAGCGAGCGAACGGTGGCATATTGGGGGTGCAGAGGCGTGGTCTGTGGGGTTGGTCTGGTGTCATATTTAGAAGGGTGAAAGCGAGTTGCGGGTTGATCTGAGCCGTGGCTCCATTTTCTGGTCTGGAGTGAATGCGATGGCTTCCGCTTTACAACAAAACCTACATAAACGCTCATAGCCGTGACTGCACTTGGAAACACAACATCAGTCACCCACGAATCACGCTAGAGGATATTCGAAAATGAATACTAATGCCCCACACGTAGAAAAGAAAAATATTATTATTAACCTAAAAATAAAAAATATTCCTGCATATTTACATCAATGTTTATATTTTTAAAAAAAATATAAATTATATATATTTAATATGTTTATTAATTAAGTTGAAAAATATTATTATTCATATTTAAAAATATTTATAATATATATATATATATATATATATATATTATAAATATTTAAATCAATGTGTGTGTGTGTATATATATATATTATTAATTTGAAAATGTTATTATTTATATGTAAATAATATCATTAATTACATAACTATGTAGTGATCTATATAATTATATTTAAAAATATTATTACTATATGTTTATTTTGTGTAATAAATAAGAACTACCCATAAAAAAGTTGGTAAGAGTATTGATTAAGTTCAAATGTTGAGATTACCGACCAATGTATAATTGAAATTATATGTTGTAACAATTTTCTATTTGACTATATAATTTGTAATAACTAGTAATCGTCCGTGCTATTGCACGACGCATTCAATTACTGGTTTTTCTTTTAATAAGAGATCAATATTTATAAAATCTGAGAAGAAACAATAATGTCGAATAAATTTTAATTATAAAGTAATGATGCATGATAATGAAATAGGAGTGCATAGAATATGAAGACACCATTCAAATAGTTGACAAAGAAATAGGATAGAGTAAAAGTATATGAATTTTTAAATTTTGAGGAATAAGATTTGAATTCATTTTCAATTTAGATCACAATTACTGAAAAGCGGGCACTGAAAAAAAAGTGAAAGATAAATCAAAGATAAGACAGTGCTTATAATAATAAAAATGAGAAATTTGAAAATAAATGAAATAATAATAAATTAAATGAGTGAGCTGTCCGCGAAAAAAGAAAACGGAGTGAAACTATTCATCATGTATATGGAACAATATGGAATGTGGGACGTAGAGATAAGTGACAAAGATGAAACGAAAGATGCAATTAAATAAAATAAATAGATGAAGACAGTGTCTGAAACCACTTCATAATACTTGACAACATGAAATTGAATAAAAAATAACAGATGAAGACAAATTGAATCAGGTTGTTTCTTCACTAAATGTCAACAATCCTGGTTTGTTGCTTTTAAAATCTAGATTGAATAAAGACCTTTCCTAGGTAAGCGGAGGGTCAAAAAGATTTATGTTCCCTGAGTGGAGTCATTCACCCAGGCTAAGTGGCTTTGATAGAGAGTCGTCAACTACTTTAGTTGACCAAACAACATGAAATTGAATAAAATAATTAGTTGAAGATAGATTGAATCTTGATGTAGCATGAGAATTAATCACAATTCTATAAAAAGTCGATGTTGTGTACATAATAACTACATATAGAATATGTAAACACACATAGTAGAAATCATTAGGTATGAACAACTACAAAATCCGGTATGAACATATACAAATACGCGCATGAATTCCCAAAAAAATCATATACTAATCATCAAAGAAGATTTACATCTGCGCCTTCCAAATATAGAAAAATTTCACAGGTACAGTAACCATTATAAGGTTATGAATTTATTGACTCTGAGATAGATCGGAAACATCAGTCATGAAGGTATTATTGTCATCACCCACCATAGGTTCCTATAAGAAGAGGATAAAAATAAAACTCCATACCTTATCATAAAATTCACAATGAAGCAAAAAAATGGTCAAAACATTCCGATGGCTTCATAAAGAGAATGATTAAAGGAAATTGTATACTTGCTCATCATTAGGAACCAACTCATAAAGAAAAAGCTGCATACTGTGAGTTTATCCTCTCCACCCCCCTAAAGAAATTGGTTCAGGATCAGTAAAACAGAATTGTAACCATCAAGATAGGAAATAAAATACATGCTCTAGTACTCCGCCCATGCAAATGCCCATGACTATTCAATTTTCTTTCAAAACATTAGGTTCTGCATAATTAAAATAAATTATTATTTCGTTGTACTCAATATAATATTTATAATAAAATGATAATGATGAAATGAGTGGGCTACTCGTGACACAAGAAAATTCAGTGAAAACTAATGACAATGGAAAAGGAACATGATCAAATGAGAGAGACAGATTAGAGACAAAGATAAAATAGAAAGTGGAGGTGGGGGTGGAGGTGGAGGCAAGAGGCGATATTTCAGTAGTGTTCGACTGTTTGTTTTAAAGCTCGCCTGAACAGAGAACATTCTGGGTTAGAGAAGGGGCAGTCAGACCTCACGTCCTTGATTGAAGACAGTCACCCATGCTAAGCAACTTCAATAGAAAAAAATATAGACGTAAAGAAATTCTAGAGTATTTAAAAAATATTCTAAATCCAAAACTAAATACAAAATTCTTCTACAACCAATAATGTGAGGCACCATATCCCCATCTCTTTGTTTGTATTTATTTTTTCCGATGTTATTGTCAAAGGAGAAATATTCATCATAAATACTTAGAAGTACTGAAATTTATTTATGTCAAAGAATATAATATTCATAAATCAAAAGGATAAACTAATGATGTGAGATATTAATAATAAGAATCAATTATATTAATTCAAAAGGAAAATAGACCTCCACACATTTTTTGTCGATTTGCTTTTGGATCAGAGACTATCTTTCTAGATAATCAAACAGAACATGGTACGTACAAAGAAAACAGCTTGAAAATCCACATGTGGGGAGGCTCCTTGGAAGTAGCTTGGCACAATGGCTATCAGGAAGTCTTCTCTGGAAGTCGGTGGTGTGAAGAATCCTTGTCGTTTATGTCCCGACACCGTATCCCATCAGGAGATTAGTAAGTACCTGAAGAGTTTGTATATTATCATATAGAAGCTTCCATGATGCAGAAGAAAACACTATAATTTTTCATAAGGACTCAACAATGTACGTACCTATACCAGGGTCCCTAGAGCTTTGAATTAGTGAATCATTCCTTCAATCAAGCAATGATACCTAGAACCTCTTCATTCACCACTCCATTGAAAACAAATTCATGTTTCTCTAAATATTCTGTTAAGTCAACCTATAAACATGCAAATTAGAGGATCACTTTCAAAGTATCCTTCTTGAGTAAGAAAATTAAAAATGAAAACATAGGTCAGCTTTATTTTCCTTACCGATTACATCCGATTGCTCCTTATTGCTTAAAAATTCAGAGGACAACCATCACCCGCTCTTCACCTACAACCATGCCATGACATGAATGGCTTAACGAAAAATGTGCTTAACGTGGACATGAGAAATCAAGTTAAAAACCTCTTTTGTTCACACTATTGTTTCCAACATTGATCATATATGGAAATAAATAAACTGCTTGTAAATTGGTTGAGTTTGACATGAGATTGTGTTTATTTTCATGTGGTATGTTTGTTAACATAAGGTGGTGTTTGTTTTTATGAACCATGTTTGCACAAAATTAGTACATGTATAGACTTAAAATAGTTTTAACTAAAATAGCCACGGTAAATCTGCCTATATCCTGGAAAATGTCCAGTGGATTCTAATGTGGGATGTCAAGGCATGTGGAGATGCTCTAAGAAGTTTTAATTGGAGAAGGTTTTTCAACGAAGAAGGCAGTATCCATAAACCAAAAAAATGTATTTCAGTACATGGAAAACATAGAATATCTACAAAATGAAACACAATGATAGTCATATAAGCGGCCCTTAATTATGATGTTATTGGGCTTGTATATAAATCAATAGAGAAAAAATTCTATGAAGCAATGACTACATGTACAAACAAACAGATGATCAACGAGAAATATTTTGATTCAAAATGAAATCATAAGAAAGAATCATCTTATTCATGTTCAAGTGCGAAATAGTGATATAGGATACAACATTATGTGTATTTTTTTAGTAATTTATAAATCTAATTAATATGGGTGGCTAGTTTACAAGCAGTAAATAGGTATATAGATGTTCAAAAATGTGAAACATCTATATGATCTTATAAAAACTAGATGACGTCAACATATAATGTACATAAAAAAATGAAATTAGTTGGTTAAATTGTAATTTGTGTTGTGGATACATATTACATATTCCAAAATAAAAATCTGTTGGAAAAATTTCGTGATAGTTGAGAGATTTCATTTCATACCTAAGTAAGTAGTATATTAGAGGGATACTGAGAGTCGTGGTTTGCGCGTATTTGGAGAGAGGAATTCAATTTTTGGGTGACATGGAAGCATAATTGGGTGACATGTATAAAGAGGTCACCCATATTTAGTATGTAAACTCGATTAAAAAACAATCAAAGTTATTGAATTAAAACACAACATACTAAAAACCATTCGAATTACCCGAAATGTAGAGACCCGAAGGCTGACGTACATGGACATTACATTACATTTGCGGAAAACTTAGTACATAAAAAAAACACACACACAAGGATCGTAATTGTTTAGTGTCTTTGGAAACTCGGAACGTAATCTTCTAATCATGGTGAAAGATCTTCAATATCTCCCATAAAGATCTTCCCTTTTTTTACCTAAAACCTTTCTTTATATCCTGGAGAAAAGAAAACATAAAAGGGTGAGCTCAAATGCTCAGTAAAGGTAAACAAAAGAAAAATCAATCACATCATATTCATAAGAATATAACTTTTGGAAATATTAACCTGCAAACGAGAGCATAATTTCATAACATGGGATAAATCATGGCAGTGAAATGTAATCACAATAATCATAACTTAAAACATGAAACATTGTGGCATACACACATAATCATAGAGAATCATTTCTTGTTAGTCAAGACTCATTGCCGAGACTATCTTAGTGGACAAAGTCCCTTTCTGAACCGAGTCACCCTCGTTTCAGTCCTGTTTCACTGAACCGGTATAACCTACCGTTCCAGCCATGTCTATCTCATGAGATATAAAATCTTTACCCAATGCATTGGAGGAAGATATAGGTACCACCCCTCTTATAATGAATCCTTTCTTATGTGTTCCACATAATCATGAATCATACATCATCGCATAACACATGTAACAAAAATGGGATTCTTGAAACATCATGACATCATTAAAAAATCATATAAGGTAAATGACTTCATAAAAATAATTCCCTCAAAACATAATCAAATCAATGTAATAATAGGTATAAAAACATAACCCTATATTATCTTAGATGGAAAATAATTTTGATAAAACATTTGAACTCCATTCTTGAGGAAAATATCCTTTCTACTTCAAAAACACTTTTCTTTTCTTAACTAGTCATACAATTATAAACTAAAAGAAGTTGATTAAAAATAAACTTGAAAACTTATAAAGGAATATTCTTGGAAATAATGTTTTAAAAATCCATTCTTGACGTATAAGTTAAAAAAAACATTCTTCGTACTTTTGTCGGAAAAGTCAAAAAAGTACCTCGTACGAAAAACGACAAAAGATTCCTTTCATATCTTTTACTAAAAACACACCGAAGGGTAAAATTGGATTTAAACAATTTTAGGTGGATGGAAATAACATTACATATTGAGGAAACATGGATGTGGATGATAAAATACACCCCAGTAAATTTCAAAGTATAAACAATCTCGGATAAAAATGAGATTGTGATATTTCCCTTACCTTAGGTCCGATTTGCTTCGTACGTGTCTGAACCTCCTGTATAATGATTTAAATCATGTTATTGACTTATTTCAGAATCATATTCATTGTTATTATATCATATATGGTCCACTTATGACTTTATATTACCCATTCTTTTGTAAATTCATGTTAAAGTAGCGTTTTGGGTAAAATCGTCTCATTTGTCGTTCGTGTTTTTAACTTGTAATTATTAATATGATTAATTGGATCATGATTACTTATATCCATAATGTAAAACATTATTTATATATAATATATATTCAGAATATATATATATATATATATAATATATCGATAAATGGAATGAAATACACCGTTCATGGAGACGGTAGTCCGTACGTACGCATGAACGCTGTTTTCGTTTCCTTATTGAATTGAATGGAATTAAGTAGATGACATACATATAAATATACATAAATCCAGTAACATTATTATGTCATATATTTCATTAGTACTTATTATATATACTTTATAATCATTCATGAATGGTTAATCATTGAGAATGAATCTCATCGCGTCGTGGAGACGGTAGTCCGTACGTACGCACGAGCGATGATATCGTTCCCATGGTCGTGGAATTGTGTTGAAGTGTATGTATACTATTTCAGTATCAATATAAATTTATAATAATCATATATAGTTACTCATTACACCATTATACCCATCCAATTAAGGTGGTGGCGGAAAATAGATTACACCACGACGTGGAGATGGTATTCCGTACGTACGCACGCGCGGTGATTTCCTTTTTCCGTAGGATGGATAGAAGGTTAATTAGAGTTGTTTCATATTTATAATAACATATCAGTATATAATAAATACATATGTTATTAATTTATCATGAAACAACTAAGGAAGAAGAAGTTGAAGAAGAAAGAAATTGAAAAAGATCGGTAATGGATATTACCTCTTTTTGACGCGCCTTCACATAACCTCCACTTAAAGAACTAAGGATGGTCTTTGAAGAATACCAGGACCTCTAAAATGATACTAGGGAAGTGGAGAAGATATTTTGGTAGGGTTTGGCCGAGATTGAATGCTCAAATTGGTGTGAGGAGGAGAGGGATGAGGTGCCCTTTTATAAGGGAGGAGAGGGGCATCTTAGGAAAATCTCAAAATATTATTTTATATTAAGGTCAAATTCGGTTTATAATGGTTCCAAATGGTATTATTTCGAAGCTAAAGTGGGGATGAGTCGAAATCCTCTCATCCAATATGATTTGGACAAGTTTAGGTTATTATTTTAACCTTATCAATTAGATTTAACTCTAAGTTAAATAATTTATCTTTTACCGTGTCTTTTTATTTGCTTACACTATATGGTTAATAAACTTACTATATGAAGACAAACGAACCCCAAGTTGTTTGTTATTAATATATCTATCCTTATCTAAGTCATTTGGACGAACCTTAGATTTTTAGGAATTAAATAACAATTAATAATATAATATTTGTTTTAAAAACTAATTTATGTCAATTTTGACACTATTTGGTACATGATACTTATGAAATTTCTAACAGAATGATAAGTTATAAACAAGTTACTTAAATCAACAATAACATGTCATATTAACCTAGAAAATTAGTGTAAGTCATAAAAAGTCTCAAATAACATTTATTTGGGCATTTATAACATCAATTATGTTAATATTTTCTTAAAAAGGTATTTACTGCATCATCGTTGTGTCATAAATAAATTAACTTATTTAAAGTATAAAAATTACAAATAAAATACCATTATGTAGGAAATCATTTTATATTTCTAATGAATATTTATAGTCGAAATTATATTATGTATAACCCTATATTAAAAATGTTTTAGTAAATAAACATTGATTTTAACTCTTTTAACTCTTCTTTGAATTAAATAATAATAAATGTCCTAATCTAATCCAAGTGGGCCTAAATGATAATATTTTACACTTAAGGTTGTTTTTGGTCGATATAAACTTGTCCAATAGGATTAGGACATGTGTTAGGGTAATATTAATATCATTTTTACCCTTAATTACCCTATTTACTTTTAATCGTGGTAAATAAAAGTAAAAAGTTACTATTCACCAAAAATTATTTTCATCTCATTGAACCACATTTTACTTACTGACATCAACCGTGTCTCTCGGATTTTTGAAATTCCATTCACAGAAGCGGTAAAATTAAGATTTATGAAAAAAAATAATTTTTTTAACTACAACTTAGTAGTTTCATTATTCATCAAAAATTGATGTTTTTCAGAAAAATGCCAAAATTTCAACCTAAGATATAATTGATATTCCGAATTCAAAAATGATTTCTATTTTAAAAAATTCCCAACATATAAGTTGCATTAATTAATTTTATAATATATTTCTGTTGTCACAACAAATAGCGTGTTTTTAAGAGATAATAACTATCAAAAGATTAACACTTGTTTATGTCTGGTGTAAATGTGAAATTACATCCAATGACAAAAATTGTATTGAATTGTAAAAATATATTATAAATATAATTTAAAACCACTCAAATTAATAATTTATCACTATTAATTATTTCGATTAAAAAAGTTGTTTTTAATTAAAATTTAGTAATTTTCACTATTCATCAGAATATGAAAGTTATCCGAAAAGTACCAAAATTTCACCTTAGGATAAATTAGATACTCTGAATCCAAAAATGAAGTCCATTTTGAGAGATAAAATTTATAAAATTTTAAAATGTGGTTATTACTATTCATAACGGCTAGTTTTAATAATATTTTAATAGCATATCGTTGTTTAGTGAAACTCGGTATTGCGTACTACACACGCTATCGAGGAAGGTCGTGATTGCATGTAATACAAGGAAAGTCAAGGATGCGAGTTGTGCAAGCTACTTTTGGTGTAGCGTACAACACAAGCCATTAGTGAAATTAAAAAGAATATTTTTCATAAAATTTCGGGGTGTTACACGAAATTCCACACATCACAGACATATGGACCGATTCTGAGATGAACGCGTAAGCCTGCTTTCTTTGAACACAATAATATCTTGTACATACTAAAAACCATCAGAATTTTTTTTTATAAAAAATGAGGATGCAATCACATAAGTGCATACTGATTCCAAAAACATTGCTTTGGTGTTAAATAACAAATCATGAATGAAACGAAGTGAAATAAAATAACGATTACAAATTTTTACATAAACACAATACCTAATTTATGGGAACATCTATCTTGAACAGTTTTATTGAAGGTGATGTTTTAAAAAGGGAACATCCACCTTGAACACTCTTATTGAACATCTAAGACAAAATATATGTAATTACAAAATAAATTAGGATAAAAGTAAAAGAATGTGCACTTTTTGAGTTTGCAATTGATACTGAAATAATAAAATTGATGAATTGTTTTCAGTTAGAATTAAAATAAAGATGTATAGTAAGAAAATGACCTTAGTAAATGATAGAGGTCGGACATTTCATCAGTCCTGTAAGATAAACCTGTAATGTGGGTGATCATTTAAATATATTATATATCACGTAGACAAAAATATGAAATAAAATTAAAAAATATATATACATACCTCTCAATAGTAACAATACTCTTTGCAGCCTACTCTTCATGAATCTTGGTTTATTGTTTGAAGGTGTGTGTGTCATCTATGAAATCATATGAAAAGATATTCAATAATAATATTTTTCACAGTTAAGAAGGTACTATTTAAAAATAACAATTAAAAAATAGAATATTTTAATATAGCAGATTTTACAGTAGAACTTACAGTTAAGGTGTGTGTGTCATCTCTGCAATCATATGAAAATGCATCAATTTCAAAGAGTTAAACAAAATACAAAATTTATTACGAAAGATCATATCTAGAGGCCATGAGTAAAAATTCCCTAAACTTGAGACTTCAATGAGGTAGTCACTATTTTAGCACCTAATTCAAATTCTAGATCAATAAAATGATGTAGAGCATATAGTTGTATGGTTAAGGGGGAACACAGAAAATGTAAAGAACTAACTACCTCTATGCTAGAACATCCATGCAGAATTAAAATCATACAAAAAAATTCCAATGTATATCCATCTACTACATAACATCCCTGAAAAATGGAAAAAGAGTCGGATATGTGCACTAAGTGTTGAAATAGTGGGTGCCCTAGACCCAACTATTTAGTGATTTTGATTACTATATTGTGTATATAGTTAGCTATGCATGATGTCATCATACCATTATAGTGTAGACTATTCTGCATCCACTATTGAAATGGTAATGTCCAAGGATTAATTATCATATCGAAAGGTTATAGCAGTTCCCAGGCAAAAATGATAACCTCTAGATACTATGACAATAATCATAAATATATGTTCTATGGTCTAGATACATCTTAATGAATGGAAATAGTAAATTTTTGAATATCAAGTGCTGGGGGCTCATAATCATTGAGACTTCTTCTCATGAAGTTCTCACTTAGTGATCTCTAGTAGTGAGATCATGAGGACTGACCTGCCAATAGGAACTCCACATGTTTCAGGTGTCATTGGATGTTCTTATCTAAGATCATGTGTAATGGTCTCCTAACTTGAGATCATTACCAATGTATGTCATTAGATTGCTTACTTTGATGCAAGATGAAAACTATGTCAATGAAGTCATGGTGAGGTAGTTTGTGTTGGGTGCGTCATTGGTGGCATGACATTGGTAGAATGGTCAAGAAAGGATTTGTCGCTTCCGGGTTATGGAAGTAATATATCTCAGGACATGTTGATATGGATGATAGTACCTTTATAATACCATGGCCATGAAAGTAAAAGGTAAATCCATCCAGTTAAATCAATAAACTATAAAGCAAGAAAAGGGCGATGACACGTGAGTGCGTCATGCTTTATGAGATATTACAGACAAAGAGATTATATTACACAGTTCGATTTCGTAGGTTAGTTGTCACTTCTGTGAAAATCCTTATCTGTTTAGAGGCCATGATGGGTTCCTAGATCCCACTCTTGATTTGTGAATACAATTCACTGCTGTCAAGATAAGGGTCTAGAGGGTCACACACAATAGTGTATTCAAGAATATGCCATATTCAGTTGAATATGAGTTTTGGACATGATGGGCCCCATCATTAGGGTCTGGAATTTGTCCAAGGTTAACGATCACCAATGAAATAAATAAATTCATATTATTTGAGTTTAGAACAATGAGTATTGAATTTATTTATTAAATATATTTATGAGTTTTAAGAAAATACACGAAAAATATTAATTGACAAATATTAAATTATTCAAGGTTCAATTAATATTTATGGGAATGTCGAGTCGTGTTAATGACTCAATTATTATCACATAATATATATTTAATATATTACAAGTAAATGATAATAATATTTATGACTCAGATTAGTAGTCATAAAATGTCGATAGTGTGTTAAGTATTCAAGGTAGGTGAGGTTACACCAGGTAATTATTTAACCACTATAAATAGAATAGGAGGGGCTTTTTCCAAACACTATTTATGGGGATTATATCTCCTCTTCTCTCTTCCATGATCTAGAGAGAGATGATTTGGATCCAAGGAGCTTGGATGGAGCTCTCTCTTAGGCGTCGCTAGCGAAGCGATGCGGTGATCGTTGGAGCATTGAAGGCATCGTCGCAATTCCATGTTAGCACCCAAATTACGACGAACGACACTTCCGCGGGTTCCTTGAATAATGTGTGGACGATCTAAAGGAATTCGACTTTGGATTCTTTGAGCAATGATCACCAACGACGAGAAGACGTCATGCGTGGATTCATATCTAAACCAGGTATTTTACGGTTTATTTTGTGCTTAAAATCCTCCACGCGTGGTCCTCGGCTAATACCGGGCTGCTATTCATCGAAGTCGACAAGTTTACATCGGTCGTCGATGGCAAATTTTTAAAAACCCATATATTTGGGGCTTCCGCTGTATTCCTGGTTCCAACAAGTGGTATCAAAGGGAGCACATGTCATTTTTAGGCCAAGAAAAATTAAATTTTCATTAAGCTATGAAGATGGAATCGTTATGGTCCCGACACCACCCATGGCCGGTGAACCAGCAGGCACAGGCCGCCGCACTAGGCGCTACAAAAACCTCCCGCGTGGACCTGTGTTGCAGCGCTCCTTTTCTCACAGCCGTGCCTGCCAGCCCCGACCGTTTTGTTTCGTGTGCCTGGCAAAGCTTGACTATGTCTGCTGGATCAACATAGTCTGGCCAGCCCACACCTTCCCGAACCTACCTCGTCCCAGCTGCTGCCCGGTCCTCCTAGCAAGCAGGTAGCATGCAATGCCTCGAAATAGGCACAAGTTGGTTTGCCTAGCCTGGAATGGACTTAGGTGGACGAGCCCATCCCGAAACGCCCCTAAAAGGGGTCATTATCATCTGGACTCGGCCTGTGCAGGTTCGCCCCGACCCACAGAGGCCCTGCCTAAAGGTTTTGAGGGCCCAGGTGTTTTAATTTAATCAAAATTAGTTAAAATAATTAATTTAATTTCAATTGATAATTAAATTAACTATACATTAATTTTGGTTATTAAAATTATGCTGCGGCTAAATTAATTTAATTGAGAGATTAATTAAATTAATTAATTAATTTAATTTTTAGTTTTAAAATTAAATTAATTAAATGGGACCGAATGACATATTTATTGAATAAAAAATTAGAGTGAAATTTTTAATTCAATTTAAATTCCCTCAAGTTTATTTTAATGCAAGTTTAATTTTATTCTGCATTTAGGTTATATATACGCTAGTTGAAGTGCATACTGGTCATGAGCCGCGAACCTACCAATGTATGTTTGGTGCGTTTATTTAATTTATTTATTTAATTATTTCATGGTATTGTAATAATTAGTTTAATTAATTTAAAGGTGACCTGCGTATCGTCTCAGTGTCATTATATGTATAAGGACCTACATGTCCACTTCTTTGAGTTGTAATTTTTACACCTCGAGACCCCCTTGCCTGCGTGCAAGTACAGTTGTATAATGATGAGATGAGGTGTGATGCACTTCGTGCTAAGTGATGGTGACGCACCAGACAAGAGTTTCATTGGATGAGCAGACATTGTTATTCAAGTTACAAGCCACACAACTAAAGGTACTTACCCCTAGGGTTTCGGTTGGTCTGTTATTCACTCAACGAATCAACCATTAGAATAGGCTCATGATCAGGTTTTTCATTTTATTTCTACATGGTTTATTATTTTGTGAATGTTTAGTTTATAACGTGATCACATAGAATAATAATAAACAAGCATTCAAGATAAAATGAACATGTGACGCGATGAAATTTCTATTTCTTTCATGGTCAGATGTAAGTGCGATCACATAGTACGTGTTTATAAAAAATAGAAAAATGATTTCTTTCATCACATTAAAAATAATAAAACCCTCAAAGATATATTAAGTCTAAACAGCCTTTCGTCATTAAAATTTGGACAAAACCAATTGTTTGAGGTGCCGGTCATGCCATATCTGAGGGTGCCTCTTAATACCGGGGAGTTCTTATATGAATGATGTGTTGACTTAACTAAAATTGCAGCAAAGAAATAGCCATAGCTAGCTTGTTGTAATTTTAGAGGGAAGCGTTGATTAAATCAAGTTCTGATTTTAGAAGCTAGGACTTCACTCAACAGATCATGGAGCCGCAAGTTAAAGTGGTCAGCCAGCCAAAATCCCACCTAGAACCCTCCAAGCAGTGGCATAGCCATAGATTGTAGACTATGAGGGCTGGTTTTGGGCTCCTTGCCACTAGAATACTCAAGCAATAGAGTATTTTGATTCTATCACAGAGGATTCATAGAATCTGATAAAATAGTGGGAGACATTAAATGATTTAAATAATTAATCAAAATGTCTAAACTGGTAATCTAGATAAAAGGCACTCATCTTCTTAAATTCATTTTTGTAGAAAATTGGAAAGTTACACCACAAGTTTAAACTGCGATAAATATTGGACAATGTAAATGTCCTCACTAACACGAGTATCCATGAATAGTACAGGCACGTGTGCATAGTACTATGATATAGGAAACTCAAGGTGCCAGTGTCCCTAACACTGTTAAACTACCTCAAGAAGCGAGGGTGAAATTGATTACAAGAGACTAATGTACAAAGCATTTGATAGTTATATCATTATACTTCCATCAACGTATGGTGGCAGTTGCAGTTGCTACACCCGGACATGGATGATACAAACATGAAGTCTCATCTCCAAGGTGTTTGCAAGGAGAAAGAGAAGCAATGATATGAATAAGGAAATGTTTACACCAACATGTGTAAATTTAAATATTGATCATGATCTTTAATTGGGTCCATTTATCATATCAATTTCACCACATTAATCAAGTGTTCTTTTAAGTTACAAAATGAACAAGTATCGTGTAGACGATTCATTACCTATCTAGGTAAGGTTCTCCAAGTGATAAAAATAAAAGACAGTTAAGTTTTAATTCTTATGGCAGATAAATTGAAAGAAAATGTGAAAAGGTCAAAGGAATTTAATTCCAATGACACATTCACGAAATCCTTCAATTAATGAGGTATTAACAAAGATTATTTTCATTGCATATTATAAAATAATACTATGGAAGTTTAAAAGCAACAAACTAACTTAAAGAAGAAAGTTTCCTCTTCTACAACAGGCATATTCATCAATGTAATGTTTCTTTTTACTATTGGGTATTTAATACTATATTATTTTTTACATATATGTATTTAAATACAGTTACCATGTATGTATAGAAACATTACTAGAAGTCAGGTGTATTCTCCAAGTGGTTGCGAAAGGGTGATACCTAGGCCATTGGTGAGAAGTACACATCTTCTTTAATTTCCAAGTGAAAGATTTGTGTTGAACTATTATTAAGTATAACCACAAACATTAATATCATGTGTCCTTGGATGCAAGGAGACATTATTTCACGTTCTGGAATGAATTTTGTTTTTGGTAAACTCAATAACTTGTTCAGTAATACATGAATCATAGGCAATTAGTGATGGATATAAATGTAAGGCTTATACCCAGTGGTGACAAGATAATTCTTTGTCAAGTAACACTAAAAGTGAATGTCATCAATATACCAAGTATGGTTTTTAGTCTTGGAAAAGCTAAATACATTTTGTATTATCAACATCTTTAGTTTGGATAATGGAGCATTTAGAAATAAAGGTATGTCACAAGGCTTTTGGAAATAGTTCAACAAGTAAGCATGAACTATTCCAATTATAAGCTAGAGGTATATATACTTCATAATATTCCTTTAAGTAATTAAGGAATAATAAAGTGAAGTATATGTATGGCTAGGATATATGAGTTGCTCCAGGTTGGGATACCGAATAATATCTCGACCAAACATTCATCAATCATAATAATGTAGAGTAGAGTAATTCCTAAACGCAGATTACCTTATCGACATCACGACATTGATGTTAATGAGGAGGATTGATGATAAAGTCTTAAATATCAACATTGATCAACAAACATGTAGTGTGGATCAATTACTAAATGCATATGTTATGCATCAAAATTTTTATGTAAGTAATATCAATGTTGAAACTAGAAAAAACTTCCATTATATTTCATGAAATGATTTGCAAATAACGACGACATCCCACAACCATATTCCAAATGAAATGGAAAATGGATATCATACGAGTCATAGTATTATGTAAATTCATTATTTCATAAGGACATGTGTTTGGATACAAACAAACTTGCATCAAGATAAACACATTGTGCATCTAAGGTACTTATCCTAACGATTTCTTAAGATATTACATAAGTCCCTAAGATAGAAAAATTATAGTCGATTAATAGAATACATTATATAAGAGGGTAAACATCTCTGTTAGAGATAGTGGGAGCTATATTGACTTGTTTCTAGTCAATGCTTAGGATGCACAAATAGTTGGCATAGGAACTAGTTCCACAAGCGCATGTAGAATATAGTATGTTCCGGAGACACATACTACGTAGGAAAGATAAAACCATGGTGATGTTTTTATATTCACTGCAGTCGATGATCTATTATTCAATGTGAATAATATTTCCTACAAGTAAGCAGTCTATGGAAATTAGCTAAAATTGATAAGATCAATTAAAATTCAATTAATGGATTCCATGTATCAAAGTGAAAAGGGGCTTATTATTTTGAATACTGCAGTGGGTATTCAAGTGAGTTGATACATGGATGGTACAAGCACCGTACTAATAAGGCTCAATTGGTTTGACCATGTCATTATGCCTAAATCCATTATAATTTTACTTATCATAGCTAATTTCTATGATCAAATTATTCAGCATTGGATGTCATCAGCACCAATCGTGGATGGTGTCTATACGACACAACCAAAAATGGATTGTCACAACACAGAATGCTAATAAAGGTTACAAGTTACTGAAACCCAGTTTAGGATTAAAGTAATCAACATGATCATAGTATATACATTTCAAAAAAATGATTACCATGTGTCTACAAGAGGTTAGTGGGAGCGCTAAGGTTTTTCAAGCAAAGTATGTTCGACAACATATGGAAAACACACATTGGTCTCATAGTTAGTTAAGACAAAAAAATAAAATTTATTCTCCAATGATTGAATTAAATTAGAAACCTATGTTCTAGGGAACATGATCTACTAAGGAAGATCTATAGGTTTCTTGGTCCTAGTCAATCGCACATATAGTGACATTGTATTGAAAAATACAAATTGGAACAATTTAAGAGTTAAATTTTTGCCTATGTCACAAGGAAAAATCTCCCCATGTTGACCTGTTTGTGACATGGGAAGAGATAAACATGATGAGTTAAATCCATACATAGAAGAGATGGATCAATCACGTATTCTATAATATGTACAAGAACCGATATTTCCAAGGTATATTTTATAGAAGGAAAATATCAGTTATATCTAGGAGCACTATAGGGGATGTAGTCGAAACTATCTAATTGTACTTCGGCAAGTACAAAAGATATGTACTTGGTAAGTGGAGAAGAAAAGATACTAGTTTTTGGGGATACAAACTAGTCTTCCATAGATCAGTGTGATCTACTACTGTAGTTAGGCTAATGAAGATGAGCGAGTCAAGCTCATATCATCCAATACCTACAAAGACCGAGTACGTTGCAACTTCTGAGGTAGCTAAGAAGCAAATAAATGCAATGATTTTGTTATAGTTCTTGTAATCACACCTGGTAAGAAAAGTATTATCATAATATATATTATGTTATTATTACTGGACAAGATGTCAAGTTATGATAGTGGAAAAAGGGATATACTTGGGATATCATAGCTTGAGTAGTTTTACTCAAGGAGACAAGGTCGCAATAGCAGAATTTTCATATGATGGAACCATGGAAGACCCAGTAGCTAAAGGAATTACTTATCAGAAACATGGTATTTATCACACTACCACAAAATTGGGCAAGGCTAGCGCTGGCCTTTATCAGCGCTAACGAAAAAGCACTGATAAAGGGTACCCCTTTATCAGCGCTTTTTGAGTAGCGCTGATAAAGGGGAGTCTTTATCAGCGCTTTTTTTAAAAGTGTTGATAAAGGGACTTCTTCCAAAAAAAAATTCATTAAATAAATATTAATATTTAAATATATAGATATAGTTATATTGATATAAATATAATATATATTTTTTAAATATAATTTTAAATATATTTTAGATAAGTGTAAATATACAGCTACACTTAATATATAAGATATTTAGTGAAAATGGCTTATAAAAAAATTTAAAAAATATTTTTAATTGATAATTTGCTAATTATTATGGATTAATAGTCATTTAATAACAATTTGAAGACTAAAAAAATACAAAAAATTAAAAAAGATCCAAAATATGTTGAAAACGCAACTCGAACTTCAAACAGCCATAACTTTTGATCCGGGTGTCTGTTTGAGCTCTACAACATATCAAATCGAAGCCTGCGACGATATCTACGTGCTAGTGATTGAGGCAAAGCCTGTGTCACGTTTTTCGAGTCCAAAAAAGTCCCATAAGGCCACAAAAACTGAGTTTTGAGTTTGGATATCCCGATTTTTTAACATTTTATGGATTTTCAGCCTCATTGAAGGGGGGGTATTATTGGCTTTTTTTGGTGGGAACTGAATTTATTCCAAGGTATTAAATTCATATTGATATTATGTCTTTGAAATTTTATCATTTTTTATAATGCACTGCTATTTATAATCAAATATATAACAATATATACATATTTTTTTATATATTCACACATAAAAATTAATTTTTTAAATAAATAATTAAAAATATTTACATATAAAATATAATAGCTTTATCTAAATAATAACTAATATCAATTTTATTTAAAATACCAATATATCAATATTTATATACCTATATATTAATCTAACTATATATGTACCTATATAATGTGTGTGTGTCTATTCGTGTGTGTCTATATATTAACAAACTGATATATATTATATATATATATATATTCTAACATATGTATATGAATATATATATATATGTATAATTATACTTATAGAAACACACACATATATATATATGTGTGTGTGTGTGTTGTATATATGTATTTATTTATACACACACAAAACAAAACATATTTTATAATTGTATTGAAAACTAATCTTATAAATATATATTAATATATGAATAAATATATGGATAAAAAATATAACTAAATATATATAAATAAATAGATATAACTTAATAATAATATACGAATAAATATATGAATATATACATATATACATATATACATATATACATATAACTAAATATATATATATATTAATATAAAAATAAATATATAAATATATAAATATATAAATATAACTATATGTGTATATATATATATTAATCCAACTATATAAATTTATATTAATACATGAATAAATATAACTATATATATATATAAATAGATATATCCCTAGTTGGAGAACAAATCAAATTAAAGGAGTTGTAAAGGCTTAACGCGCATGGGGGGAGGTCTTGAGTTCAAAACCTGGTAGAGGTAGGCAGGGGCGTGCACATGGGTGAATTTGGGGGGGGGATATAGTGCTGTTAAAGGGGTCTACAAAGCGCTGATAAAACGTGGGGCGTCGTGGCTGGGGCTTGTGGGGGAATGGGTGGGGCGAGGGGCGCTGATAAATGGGGGTGGAAGCACTGTTAAAATCCCCCTTCGATTTACATATTTTTTTAATTTTTTTTAAATTTTTTTAAATTTTTTTAATTTTTTAACTTTTATCAGCACTAAAAAAACACTGATAAAAGGCCCCTTTTATCACTGCTTTTTTTAGCACTGATAAAAGGGGTCTTTATGAGCGATTTTTTGAGCGCTGATAAAGGGGACCCCCCTATCTTCACCAGCATTAATAGCGGTTTTTAGCGCTGTTAAAAGCCTTTTTGCGCTGTTAAAATCCGTATTTTTTGTAGTGTCATGTGAGTAGCTAACAAGTTTAGTTAGCAAGTTGGATCTAGTGCAAGTGGGAGTGTTGAAATAGTGGGTTCCCTAGACCCAAATATTCAATACTTTTGATTACATATCGTGTATAGAGTTAGCTATGCATGATGTCATCTTACCATTATAGTGTAGACTATTCTGCATCCACTATTGAAATGGTAATGTCTAAGGATTAATTGTAGTATCGAAAGGTTATAGTAGTTCCCAGGCAATAATGAGAACCTCTAGATACTATGACATTAATCTTAAATATATGTTCTATGGTCTAGATACATCTTACTGATAGGACAAAGTAGATGTTTGAATATTAGGTGATGTGGGCTCATAAGCATTGAGGCTTCTTCTCATGAAGTTCGCACTTGGTGATCTCTAGTAGTGAGATCATGAGGACTGACCCGTCAATAAGAACTCCACATGTTTCAGGTGTCATTGGATGTTCTTATCTACGATCATGTGTAATGTTTTCCTGACTTGAGATCATTACCTATGTACGTCATTTGATTGTGTACTTTGATGCAAGATGAAAACCATGGCAATAAAGTCGTGGCGAGGTAGTTTGTGTTGGGTGCGTCATTGATGGCATGACATTGGTTGAATGGTCAAGAAAGGATTTGTCGCTTCAGAGTTATGGAAGTAATATATCTTAGGACATGTTGATATAGATGGAAATAACTTTATAAGACCATGGACATGGAAGTCAAGGGTAAATCCATCAAGTTAAATCAATAAACTATAATGCAAGAAAAGGGTGATGACACGTGAGTGCATCCTGCTTTATGAGATATTACAGGCGAAGAGATTATATTACATAGTGCATGTTTGTAGGTTGGTTGTCGCTGTTGTGACAATCCTTATCTCTTCAGGGGCCATGATGGGTTGCTAGATCCCACTCTTGGTTTGTGAATACAATTCACTGCTGTCGAGATAAGGGCCTAGAGGGTCACACATAATAGAATATTCAAGAATCTTCCCAATTCAGTTGAATAAGAGTTTTGGACATGGTGGGCCCCATCACTGGGGTCTGGGATTTTTCCAAGGTTAATGATCACCAATACAATAAATAAATTCATATTATTCAAGTTTAGAATAACGAGTATTGAATTTATTTATTAAACATATTTATGAGTTTTAAGTAAATACATGAAAAATATTAATTGACGAATATTAAATTATTCAAGATTCACCTAATATTTTTGGGAACGACGAGTCGAGTTAATGACTCAGTTATTATCATGTAATATATATTTAATATATTACATGTAAATGATTGTAATATTTATGACTCAGATTAGTAGTCATAAAATGTTGTTGATAGCATGTTAAGTATTCAGGGCCGGTGAGGCTATACTGGGTAATTAATTAACCACTATAAATATAAGAGGAGGGGATTTTTCCAAACACTATTCATAGGGCATCTCTCTCATCTTCTATCTCCCATGATATAGAGAGAGATTCTCTGGATCCAAGGAGCTCGGATGGAGCTCTCTCTCGGGCATCGCTAGTGAAGCGATGCAGTGATCATTGGAGCGTCGAAGGTGTCGTCACAATTCCATGCTAGCACCCAGATTACGATGAACGACACTCCCGCAAATTGCTTGAAGCATGTGTGGACGATATAGAAGAATTTGACTTCAGATTCTCCAAGCAACGATCACCAACAATGAGCAGAAATCGTGCGTGACTTCAGATCTAAACTAGGTATTTTATGGCTTATTTTTTCCTTAAAATCCTCCATGTGTGGTCCTTAGCTAATACTGGGCTGATGTTCACCGACGTCGACAAGTTTGCGTCGATCGTCGATGAGAAATTTTTAAAAACCCACCTATTTGGGGATTTTGCGGCACGCCCGATTCCAACACTAAGAACATAGAAAATGTTACCCTGAAATACATAATTTTAATACGTCATTGAATATAAATTGACATACCTACAATAAAGGAAATTTTATTGGGATTCCACACCAGATTTCCAAACCCTCACCTAGTTGTTTCCTTCTACCGATTCTAGGTTAGTAAAATGGCTGACCCACAGGTTCCCACCTATAAGTAATCATAGACGAAAAAATTAAAAGCATCTAATCAATCATTTTATACATAAAAATAAATATTTGGATGGAAAATACCTAAATGTGGGAAGTTCACGTAGACGTTACAACTGAAACATCACCTGGAAATCATCAATGGTCGCCCCTAAAGGAAAAATGGACGTCCTTATGCCCCGATGTTGGGATCACAGGATGTCTGTTGATATAATCATGTCCAATCTCTAAAATACATGATCCACTGCTCTAAAATACATGATCAACTACCATAAAAAAAATGATACACTACTCAAATAAAACACATGATCCACTACAAAATTCATGATCCACTACCCCAAAAAACACATGTTCCACTGCTCATATAAGTAACATGTTCCATTGCTCTAAAAAAATTATCCACTACTGAACAAAACACATGATCCAGTCCACTGATCATAGAAAATGCAATATCCACTACTATAGAAAATTATCCATTGTTCTAATACATGTCATGTCATATATAGAATAACTAAATATAACTAATAACTCAATTTAAATATAATGATAAAATTCTCCATAATATGTCATTAATCATATCTTCCACCAAAATATAGTGTTATTCCATCATGTCACCTAGTGTGTAGGATCAAAACCTTGCATCACCACAATGGAATGGTTCACTGAATTAATTCTTATGACGTTAAATTCTGTTTTATTATGTGTTACATTTGGATGTTAAATGCTTCATGAACAATCTTAAAAAATTTCAAGAAAATAAAGTTGTTGTTTTACCTAGATGAGTAATCTAGAAGCAGTGTCATATAATCAATATGGAAATAGATATGTATAAGAAATCTAAGAAGAATTATGTCAACATAATCCAGACATCGGAAATCAGACAAAGGAAAAATCTCAATAAGTGGGCATATGCATTTACTCATAAAACCAGGAAGAAAGAGAATAGAGGCAGAGGTCAGATGTATATTCTAAGAGAAGCTCAAAAATGGGTCTCTATTGATAGGTAAATAGATCTGAGAACCAATTGAGAATGAGAAATGTGAAGCACGATGACAGAGTAAGATGAAGTTGTCAGAATGATTTGATTTCATACAAAAACAGAGTTCTAATTCATAGATGTTACCTTTTCTGAGAATGGAGGTGTTGTTGACCAAACCTGATTATGAAATTATTATCAGGGTTCTGTATCCATGGATAAGTTAGTTATGATTGGTAACCCAAATGCAGAGGTAGAAGAAGGAGTAGAAGGTTGTCCACGACGAAGGAGTTTTCAAAGGTTCACATGAAGGAGATGAAACCCTAGGCTGGGGAAACCAAATGCAGAACCTTGACTGGGGAGAGCAAATTGAGATACTGAGGAAACCCTAGATTGGGGAGACCAAAGGAGGAGTACGCTAGCATTGGGGATTTTCAGAAACCATAGGTTTCAAAGAGGTGAAACCTGAGACCACATGGGAGAAGGAAGACGATAGAGAGGTGAGGTGAAACCAGTCCATATTCTCTGTCGGAAAAGGAGGAGGACAAAGTGTAGCATAACCGGGAGATAGAGTTCTAAGGAGGAGTACACTGGCATCAGGGATTTGCAGAAACCCTAGGTCGTGAAGAGGTGAAACCCGAGACCACGCGAGAGAAGGAAGATGACAGATAGGTGAGGTGAAACCGGGATAAGGAGCACGTCAGAGAAGGAGGAGGATGGAGTGTAGCGTAACCAGGAGACAAAGCTCGAAGGATGCGTGGTTTTGCAAGGATCGTAAGTCGCGATGAGATGATACCCGAGCAGGATCAGGAGTGGGATGGAGAATATGGAAGAGAACGGGAGTGTATGAGGGTCATGGAGCTTTGGAGGGTTGAAACGTATAGATAATTGGATGTGGATGCACTTTAGATGGACACATGGTAAATATAAATCCATGATTAGTATATATAGTTGATTATAATTATTATTATTTTTGTTTATGATCTACGTGTCATCTCTCTCTATAAGAATGTAAAGAAATTATTATTTATTCCAAACCCTTTGAACCCTTCGAACCCTTCACTTGCATGTAACTAATTTTTGTATTAAAAGGAGGTTCCATAGGAGGTATTTTCAATGCTGTATTTCTACACCATGAATGAAAGGAGAATGGTAGCTGCAGAAACAGGGCTGACCTAAGCAAAATGATTTCCCAAACCATGTGTTCAAAATGTTGCCCTTTTATTTAGTTAAAAATACAAACATAATACACATGAAATTCAGATAATTATAACATAAAAACATTAATGATTAAAATAAACTTTAGCACACCATACAAGATAATGTATGATAAATGAATGGAAATACCATCAATGAGGGAGTGAACCTGCAGCTGTCCATCACCAATTTCAGCAATGGTGACCGGGCAGAGGCAGTAGCAAGGCAGGAGGTAGTAACACAAATTCAAGTGGCAGTGATGGAGAAGGCGTATAAGGAGCTACTCTGAAGAACGTTGAGATAGCATGGTATGAATTCATGTTTGCAAAGCATATGTCAAAGATGGAACAAACGAAGGTGGAGATGATAAAGGATATGAAGAAAAGTGCATCCATGCACTGAGTTGGGAGGAGGAGACACTACCACAGATAGACGCAAGGGTAACATCGACTTTTATCAACACTAAGAAAAAAGTGCAAATAAAAGGGTGGTCTTTATCACCACTAGCTAAAAGCGTTAATAAATCTAACCTTTATCAACACTATTATTAGCGTTGATAAAAGTTTTTAATAAAAAATATAATTAATTTATATTCAAATATAATGTTTATTCATATACATTAAATAAAAAAACACGTTTATAATTAATATTTTTTTTAATAATTCAAATATATATATAATGTTTTTAAAAAATTATTTATAAGATTATAATTAAATAAATATAAATTAAAATAATTATAATATTATAATAAATTTTATTAAATAATAAATATATTTATTATATTTATAATTATATATTTATAACTATATATAAATACTTTTTAAATATATATCTTTATAATTATAATTATAAATAAATATATATATTTAAATAGATATATATTTTCAATGAATTTGTTCAATAAATATATTGATGCATGAGTATAATTGATGTGCATATGTTATGTATTCATCATGAATGTTCATCTATACATTACACTCATTATTATTCATGCTGTCCATATATGTGATGACTCGTTTTTTATGATCTATACTTTACTTGGTATATGATTTATTCTTATACCCGTTAATCTATTATGATCTCATAAATACTTATAACATTACAATAAATATATTTAAATAATCAACATATTTATTATATTTACAATTATAAATTTTTATTTATATATAAATACTATTAAAATAGATTTATTTCTAATTATAATTATAAATAAATATAAATATATATTTAAATAATTATAAAATTATAATACATACACCTATTATAATTTTATAAATAAATAAATAGATATATACTTATAATTATAGAGTGCAGTTGGGGTTGTATCCTAGTGGTAATAACAACCCTATAATCATGCATCACAAAACTGAGTTCAAATCAGAGTAGCAACAATTTCGATTGGATTTTCACCTAGATGTGGGCTAGCTTGCGGCAACCCAAGCGTGGGTCTCTCAGTGGTGGCGCAAGCAACTGTCAACGACGCGACAGTGGGACAACTCCTCAGGCGGGCAAGCGATGTCCATGACTAGTAAAAACAATAGCAGTAGGTGTTGGGCACCTAGACTACAGGCTCTGTAATGGAATTCATGTCCACATGGCCTTCGGACCATAAAAATGGGTGGGTTACCCCTTGGGGGGGCTATGACCCGCTCTTTCGGGCTGTGTGTGTTGCATTTCTATGTTTCTTTGTAATTGTACTCCTAAGTACCTATAATATATATAATTATATAGAAATATTTATAAATATATTTATTTATACTTACAATTATAAATAAATAAATAAATAAATAAATAAATATATAATTATAAAATTATAATAAATATATTTATTATACTTATAAAATTATAAATATATATAATTAAATAAATATATTTATAAATATATAAAAATATATAAAAATATTTATAAATAAATACAAATATTTATAATTATAATTATAAATAAATATAGATATATTTAAATAATTATAAAATTATATTAAATGTATTAATTATATATATATAAAATTTTAAATAAAATAAATATATTTGTTATAATTTTATAATTATTTAAATAAATAAATATATATTTATAACTATAACTATAAATAAATATATATTTATTATAATTTCTTAATTATAAAAAAAAAATATATTTACAGTTATAATTATAAATAAATACATATTTATTAAAATAATTATAAAATTATACTTATAATGTTATAAATATATATAATTAAATAAATATACTCAAAAGTTTCAGGACACAAGCGAACATGTTCCTACAAAAATTATTAGAAAATAAAGATGACAAAAGAAACAAGGAAGGATGAGGTTAAACAAAGACAAACCCTCATCCATAAAAGAAAACTACGAATAAAGGGAACTAGGCATCCCCATAATCATGATCATAGGCATTGTTAGCAGATTCCCACAAATGAAGGGAATTATACTTATATATATATATATATATATATTTAAATAAGTAAAAACTATAATAAATATATTTAACATACTTATAATGTTATAAATACATATATATTTAAATAATTATAAAATTATAATAAATATATTAATTATATATATTAATTATATATAATTATAAATATAATAAATATATTTATTATAAATTTATAATTATAAATAAATATTTTTTTAAAGTGAGGGAACTACAACCCCTTTATTAAAAACAAACAAGAAGTACAAAAGAGGATAATAATAACAGAAAAGAAAACAAAGACAAGCAATTAGCTTCCTCTAGATCGTGTGCACATACTGTGGTGAGGGGAACAACTACCTCGACCTCGAGGATGTCGTCCTCTTCTCCATGGTTTGGCCTACATCCAGGGTCCACCTCCATCATCAAGTAGACCGGTGTCAACAACATATTCCTTCTCAACAACTTCTAATTCACGGGCATTTCTTTGACCATCCTCCTCACTGATACCTAACCCAAACACCTCAAAAGGGTTATGAGTACTTACTTTTACAGAATTTTTATCCTTCATAGGAAGAGAAGAATTACTTCCTTCCACAGGGAATGGGGCTGCAGTTATCTCCAATTAAGGGGCTAATCTTGCCTTAATAGAGAAGACAAACCCCTTGGAATTGACATTCAAGGGAACAACAACCTTGTTGCCCTATACAGGAGGCAAAGTCAAGCTGAGAAACATCCCATGTGCCGCAGGAATATGATCAGCTGAAGCAAAAAAAAGTTGTTTTTTCCAGCAACCCTTGTATCACTACTAGCCAAAGGAATGGCAGGTTTTAAGCTCTTGCTGGGAGTCACCATGGCGAGGTCTAGCTAAGTAATTAGCACATCACTAGAGGGAGAATTGCGACACTATCTTCCAATAGCTGTTCCAGATTCTTAGGACTTTTCCACTTGTAGGGCAAGTGGTATGCTAGAATGTGTGACTAGAACTTGAACATGCTGATTTAGGTCCTCACAATCAGTGTGCTATCTATTATCCAATTGATTACCTTCAAACCAGTCTACTGCATGTCCAGTATATGAAGAAGCTAATGACTCATTTTTATCCACGTTCTTTCTTATAAAGGAGGTCTTTCTAGGTTTATTGAAGACCTTCATATTACCCAAATCAGGGATAGTCCTACAATACTCCTAAGAAGAAACACTGAGAGACTTTTTAGACTTGGAAGCTTCTAATTTATTTTTCCCATTTCGTTTTTTAGAGTAGACCAATTTTTTGTTCTCACCACATGTTTTAATCCACTAAAACCTGAGCAGAAGCTTCCCTATCTGAGTGGCTATCCACTGAGTCCTCATTATCAACATCTCTTATAAAATTTATAGTTAAGGAATCTTTAAATGAAAACCCAGGAAAAATTCCTTCCTCTTCTAAATCAGCCCAAGATTTAATTGGTTTAAAAACTGTGTTATTGTTTGGATACATAGAAGTAGGTTTACCTCATGTCCCATCTTTATTCCGAGGGTCAGTAAGAAGAACTCCATGAGAGGGACCTACATCTTCATGCTCCTTCAACTATCCATTGGTAGCATTAAAATGCTTATACTTAGAAGCATGAACAATAATGGCCGCCGGGTTCTCATTCAACTGGACACTGGTCTGTTTAGAACCAGTGACAGGAACTGCAACTACCATGGGGAAAATGGGAGACTAATTTTCAGGGGTCCAAATAGGAACTTCAATATAATTCCTTTGGAAATTTTTGGTATCATGTCCTTTAGATTGGAAGTTGGTAGAGTAAAGGTCACCCCTATAGATTTCCTTTGAGTGACCAATTATTTTGCATGAGTCACAAAACAAAGGCTTTTTCTCATATTTTATTCTAAGGTTGATTTCATCGTGAGGTATAGAGAGAATAACTCATTTAATCAATGTTGAAATGAAATCCACTTCAACTAAAATCTATGCAAAGTGGCCAAAAATAACCAACTTAGTGGGTGTGTCCATCGTAATTGGTATTCCTATTGTAGAGGCTATGTCAAACAAAATTTTTGGGTGCCATAACACCCAATTAAGACCATGTATTTTAATCCAGACTTGAGAATAAGTGTCTTTAAAATTATTGAGGTTAAAATTTAAATTCCATTCGTGATATCTCATAACACCCAGATGAAGGTTGATCAAACCATAACTCCACACTCTACTATTTAGATCCGCAGAGGGAAATAGACAATGAAAAAAACCACAACCAATATAAACACATTTGAAATTAGTAAATTCACAAATATTGGACAGAAGATCTACTAGGTCAAGCACTTTCCAGGGTTTTATTCCTTTGGACAACGAGATGGGAGAAATGAAAGAATGCTTACAGAGTTTGATTCTCTCTAAAACAACATCATCCGAAGCTTCCACATGCGCAGTAGCACCTTTGTGATGTATTCTTTGTGAAACCCTATTTTTGAGGAATGTGAGAGATACCCTAGAGAAACCCAAGAAGGAAGATAGACCCTTCACACTTTCATTCTATTTCGTCAACTTTGATAAAGCAGATTTTTTCCTATAAACAGCGTGATTCAGGACGTACTTGAATAGATTCAGACCTCTTGGATGATCAAAGGGGCCGTGGTCGTCAAGCTTCACCCAATAGGTTTTCTCATTATCCTCCATTAGGTTCATAATTATAAATAAATAAATATTTATTTACAGTTATAATTATAAATAAATAAATATTTATTTATTATATATATAATAATATAAATGTAGTTGGGGTTTGACTTAGTGGTAAGCACCCTATAATATACATTGAGGTTGGGGGTTCCAAAACCCATGGAGAACAGACACTATAGCAGCAGAAAAACTATATCAATAACCTCAATGTAGTAGTGGTGGACACTGTAGCAGGAACTGTAGTGGCTATATCACTATAGCGAGTACTGTAGAAGCTTGGGTACTATAGAAGTATTATTCATCGATGGGCCTTTGGATCAAAATTATGGTCTTATGGGCTATTTAATGGGATTTCATGCCCACTGGGCCTATGGGACATGTAATGGGCTTCATTCCCACTAGGCCTAGGAGCCATTTATTGAATAAATAAGGCTTAATGGGTGGGGTATCGACATTATGGGGGCTATGACTCACATTTTCGATCTGTGTGTGAGGTGTGAGTGTGTTTAATTGTAATTTCACCCCCCAAGAACCTAATATATATAAAAATATAAATAAATTATTAACATTATATATTTATCAATGTTAAAAAAATTCTGATAAATTGTGTCCTTATCAGTGCTAAAAAAGTGTTTATAACGGTAGGTTTTATCAATGATTTCTATTTTAGCGCTGATAAAACATACCTTTATCAAAAAAAATTTCGAAAGCACTGATAAAATTATTCCCCAATATTTATAAAAATTACTCTAATAGAGTATTCTATCTCATGACTTTATGCTTTCATAGAACCCCACCTTTTCCACCATCGAACCCCAACTCGGTCACCGCTCTGCCACCACGAACCCCACCTATGCTACTGATGCCGCCACCACCGCTGCCGACCGCTCCACTTACATAAAACCCTACCACTACCACCAAACCCCCTCCAAGATAAGGTATCCCCCTTCCCTTCATCTCTATCCCAAACCACTTATATGAAGTTGTGATTCACGATACTAGTTTGATGATGAGGATGAATTCTCTAGATCTGTTAGGTCCTAGAAACTCTAAGATGAAGATGGGTTCATTCAGATGTTTACAGTCTAATTTTTTAAGGGGATTTTATGAACTCTGTTAAATTTTTCTATGCCCATGTTTTTGTTGTTCTTATCTAGTTTCATGTCTAAGATGTGGCTACATGGATTGCCAACAATGCCTTTTTTATCATGGTTTTTAGGGTCTTCACTTATTGTTCATGATGCAATGATACCATGAGGTTCTCATTAGTTGATTAAGTGAACTTCCTAAGGAAGTTTGTCATTTTTTTATACCAAACAAGAATTGGAATAAATCCTTTCATTGAGTGTTGAAGCTCCTTATTGGCTTGAAAGAATTTTTTGAAGCGTGTATCCATTTTTAAGGATTTTAAATGCATTTTTATTATACAAAACATTTTTCTAACATGGTTGTGATAAGTGAACACCTAAAGTGCATATTTTAAAAAAAATGCATTAACTATGACAAGTGTTCGGTGATCTGGAGTAGACCAAGCTAAGTAGTTGAAAAAATGTTAGTGATCAAACTAGATTAAAATTAATGAACAACTTCCCCATGGATATGAAATTTCATCCAATGATTATTAGTACTTATCATTCTTCCATAATTTATAGAATGATAATATCAAAGTGAATGATTAATTTTCCTACATATACTAAGAAATAATCCTAAATTACAATGATGTACTCAATGAACTATTCCTATAGTTAAATAATAACATCTATTGTATTTGGATTACTTTTTTTGAAAATATTTAGCATCATAGGCCGGATATCCCCCTATAAATCAAAAAGGGAATTCTAGAAAGTTCAAGCACTAATATTTCTTGGAATAGAAAATCTATATGGATCTTTAAGTTTTAGTGGAAGATTTAATTTAACAATAACTAAGAAATCCCCTCTTGGAAAAATCACTCCTATATCTTCTAATTTATTTTTATTATAAATGAGTTCCTTAAGGAACTTGGCACATGGTGTCATTTGTGAGATTTCAATGGAGAATGGGATGTTGATGTACTATTGATTTAACATTTCCATTGAATTTTTATTTTACTCTTAATCCATTCCATGGATCATCCTCTTTATAAAGGGATAATGTTTCATTTACGGATATACTTTGGTTAGATTTTATGTGTCCTTCTCATTCCTTGTTACATTATCTTATTTTTAATAGATTTATTATATACCATTTTCTTTTTCTTTTTATTTATCCTTTATATTTTATTTATCTTTAAATGATTGTTGTTTTGAAAGTGTTTCCTTATCATACTTATTCCTATATGAGTTCCTGTTAGGGATAAATGGTATTTTCCAAGTGGGTTTATCCCTTTTTATGGATTGATATCTGATGAAAAGTGTTTGGGAAAATGGCTAAATGGATTTTTAAACGAATTCTTTTGGTTTTAAAATTAGTGGTAATAATTGACTTGATGTGTTTAAAATTATTCTCGTGTTAATTGGATTTCAAACCAAGATTTTGGGTGATTTGAAAGTGTAAAAAATGTTGGAAAATGTTGTTTTATTTTTAAAGTAGCGAGTTAACCCTTGTCATCTATATTTAAAACCATTTTTTAGCCTTGGTTAATTTTTATATCAATGTTTTGGGGTGTTTAAATATTTTAAGATTTCAAAATAAGATGGATTATTTCAAAAGGGAATGTTTTCCCATGTAGATTGGATTTTGAAACTTATTTTGTATTTGAATGTTTTTCAATGGCCTTTTAAATGGTAGTGTGAATTCCCATTTGAGTTTCAAAGGTGTTTTGATAAAATTGATTTGGATAATAGATTGAGATGACTTTTATAAATGATAAAAGGGCTTGGAATTCTAATAATGTTTTGAAAAGAGAAGTCTCATTTGAAATTTTATAAAAAACATGTTTTCATAAAAGGTGTGATGCCCACTTAAACCCTTTTGATTATTGTATGACCATTATAGCTTGTGATCCCATGTTGGGATATTTATTATTAAATACCTGGTTTTATGGGACTTCTGGGGGTGTGGATAGGTTTAGTAGTGATGACTTAGTTTCCTTATTTTTATTTCAAGTCATTTTATTAATACAGCCTAGTGACGATGCCCATGACACTAGAATCCTTTTCAGGATCATTTAGGGGTTTGATCTCTCTACTTCTATTGCATCCCATGATATTTATATTATTGTTTGTTACATGTTTTCTTGTCATTTTACCCTTTTTGTGTGACTTGAAATAGTGGTTCTTGACCTTTTTCTTTCTTCCTTATTTTCATGGTTTTCTTTTCAGATTTTTTGAAAGGGGATTGTGAAAGGGTTTTAATGAAGGAAAAAAAGGAAAGCATGATTTTGAAGTGTTTTTAAACTATTTTAATAATGAGTTTGAAAAGTGTTCTCAAATTATAAAAGTTATAATGGTTTGTATTTGAAAACAACCATTTCCATAAAACTAGGAATGGTGGCTGGTGGTCAGGATAACACTACGTTTTATGGATCATCTGATATGATTAAAAATGTGGACAATGAAGAAGACTATATAGAGGATGTGATTACAGATGTGAATGATTATGGAGATCATATTGAGGAAATGACAAGGACAGTTGAATATGATCTTCATGATTGTCTAAAATTGTTTGAGAATTTAAAGATTTGTGTAAAGATTCCATTGTATGCTGGTTGTACTAAATATACAACATTTTCATCTATATAAAAGCTGTATAATTTGAAAATAGGAAATGGATAGAGCGACACTAGTTTTATGAAACCACTTTCTCTCTTGAATGACATGCTCCTAGAAGATAATGATATCTCTATCCAAACATACGACACCAAACATATGCTATGCTTGATGGGTATGACCTATGAAAATTACATGCCTACCTGAATGACTATATACTATTTCTCAATGACCACAAATCACTTATATAATTCCCAAAGTGTGGTGATTCTCAATATAATAAAGATAAATATGGTCCTATGAAAGGTTTATGGTACATTCCAATCATTCCAAGGTTTATCTGCCTATATGGAAGTGGGGATACTGTAGGGAAATTGGCATGCCATTCTCTCCTCAATAGAATAAAATTGATCATGAGTATCCTGAATTTGGAAACTAGCTAGGAAACCTTCATCTTGCATTATCTACAGATGGAGTGAATCCTTTTAGTTTTCAGAGAAACACTCATAATACATGGATAGTTATGTTGGTAAATTATAACTTTACACCATAGTTGTGCATGAAACAAAAATACATCATATTATCTATGCTAATATTAGGACCAAAAAAACCGATTAATGATATTGATGTTTATTTGGATCCATTGATAAAGGATTTGAAATTATTGTGGGATTCAGGTGTTACATTGTATGATACTTACAGAAATGAAGATTTCACATTGAGATCCATATTGTATAGGATGATAAATGAATTTCCTTCTTATAGAAAATTTTCAGGATACAACATTAATGGAATTCAAGGGTGTCCCATTTGTGAACAAGTTATACAATCAATTAAGTTAAAACATTCACTGAATACTATGTTTCTAGGACATTACATATTTATACCCTGATAACATAAGTACTGATCTTAGATGAAATCATTTGATGGAAGTTCATAAGAACACACAACATTGTCTCCACTAATAGGTGATCAATTTTTTGAGAAATTAAAATGTGTGGACACTACTTTTGGTAAACCATTTTTGAATTTTTTTTTGAAAACTGGTTGGAAATAGAGATATTTTTTTTGAATTACGATACCATAATTGTTTGTATGTCAGAAATTTTCTTGATGTTATGCATGTTGAAAAAAAATGTATTTGATAGTGTCATCAACACATTGCTAAATGCACCAAACAAAACAAATGATGGAATTAAGGGTAGGCAGGACATGGTTGACATGGGAATACAAGAAGAGTTGGTGCCAGTGAAGGGAGAAAATGATCTTTTCTTCCTCCACATGCTTATACTCTTTCTAGGAATGAGATATATAAGTTTTGAAATATCTTGAATGATTCAAAGTTTATAAAGGGGTATTCATCGAATATCAAGAATATCACATCAATGACCAATTTAAAGTTAAAGGGTCTAAAATAACATGACTATCATGTTTTTATGCAAGATATAATTCCTATATATTTATGTTGCATTTTACCCAAGAATGTCCATCATATATTAACCATGATTTTTTTCTTATTCAAATCTATATGCAACAAAGTTATATATCTGAAAAAAAAATTCCGACTATGGAAAGAGAAATTGCCATCATATTATATAAATTGGAAATGTTATTCCCACCAACATTCTTTTATATAATGGTTCACTTGGTGAAAGAGATTAGACTATGTGGTCTTATACACTATAGATGGATGTACCCCATTGAACAATATATGAATATTTTGAAATGGTATATAAAAAATCAAAGTTATCTAGAGTGTTGTATTATAGAGAGATATATTGTTGAGTAATCTATTTAATTTTGTACCGAATACCAACTCAGTGTGGAAAGAATTGCTATACCGAAATCTCATCACACTGGGTAGATTGTGGGTGAAGGAATTTCTAGAAGAGATGTTTTCACAATCAATCTTACAGATCGGGAGCAGGACCACCTTTATATTTTACATAATATTTTATAGGTTTCCCTATATGTTGAAACCCACAAAGAAATTATTAGGCATTTGAATATTTTAAGGGTTAAAATATGGATATCAAATACACATAATCAAAAGTTTATAGGATGATTTTAGGACCATATTTTTAAGGAGTCAAATGAAAATATGAATTCAATTTTATAATAACTTCTATGTCTAGATGGAGGACCACGTGTGTATGTATTATCTTACAATGGTTATGTAATTAATGGTCATATGTTCTATAAAAATGAACATGATGAAGATAATACCATGCAAAATAGCAAAGTTACACTTGTGGTTGAAGAAATGCATGTTTCTGGTACTAAGGACAGAAATCCAATTTACATGATATGTCATAATTTGGAATCATAAAAAAAATATGGGAGTTGGATTATAAAATATTCTAAGTGCCTATTTTTCAATGCATGTGGGTTGATAATAGGAGTGTTGTTAAAATAGATGAATTGGGATTCGTGAAAGTGGATTTCAGTATGGAAGGGTACAAAGATGAACTTTTTATAATGGAATCATAGGTAGTACGAGTATTTTATGTTCTAGATCCCACAAACTAAAAGTGGTCAATTGTTTTGTTATCGACCCAAACCACTGAAGGGTCGGATAAAAATTCAACTAAGGATGACCCTTTCATTGAGATGTCGCAATCATTTTGCAGTGGTCCCAATGTAGATGACAATTTTTATGTCATAGGAGACTAAAATGAAGGGATTTAGTCAATAGTGGGGTCAAATCCCTTTATCCTTTAAATAAAGAGAGTTCAATAATCATGTTGTATATTTTTTGTAATATACATTATGTTACCTCATGTTATTATATATTCACCACTCCATTTATGTAATCTAAATTAAATGTTAAATAACTTCTTAAAATAATGAATTCTTCATGTTATGGTGCTCCAAATATTGAGGAACAACAATTATCTCAACCTGCTACTAGTCGTAGTGCTGAGGAACAATGACCTTCTGCACATGTCGATGCCACCGCTCTAGAGAAACAATAGTTTTCTCAATCTACTACTGCTCCCAGTGCAGAGTTACAATGACCTTCTGCACATACCGATGCTACTACTGTAAAGGAACAATATATTTAAGATGTTTAATCTGAGGAAATGGTAGGAGAAAAAGGGCTGACAATGCAAAAAAAACAGGATCACCATAGTTTGACAGTGTTAGAAAAAATCATTAATGTGAAAATAAAAGGTATCAAATTCAAGGTTGGATGTAATTCACAGGGAAAATATGTTAACCCTAAAAAATCCATGTTCAGTAGTTACATTGGATTCATCACTTGACAACATGTGCTGATTGATATAGATTTGGGGCACCATGTTGTGCCCACACTTAAGACACTGATGTGGGAAGAGATTACAGTAAAATTATGATATCATTCATTTATTTTACTAAAAAATAAAATAATGAAACATTGGTTTACTCTTCATCATCCACTATAGAGTGCATTTATAGTAGATGGATCCCATAAAAAATATGTATTATTGCTTTCTAGATGGATTCATAGAGGCTTTCACACAATTCTAATGAGACACCATCTTAAAGATTCTGAAGAGAAAATAAAACCTCACCCACCGCTTATGTATGCACACCTGATAACCCAAGAAGCATGTGATGAATTTACTGGACATCATGGGGATTTTTATTTTCATGTAAATTATGGCCAGTAATACATTTTCTGACAATATGTGTATTCATCACCTTGATTGATAATTTTTTATTTATGAAACAACAACTGATTGCTAAAAATAATGGGTAGAAAAACTAATGTATCCCTACCGTAAAGCAAGGATGGGGTACAAATCACTTGAAAAAAAATTGGTACATATTTTAAATATATCATTTTAATGTCTCTGATTTTATGTTTATTCTTTTTAAATATTATATGGATTAATTTTGAGACTAGGCGCTGAGACGTTGTGAGATTCTGAGACCCGGTGTATCTGGAATAAATGTTTGAATAATATCGAAATATTATTTAGTACTCGCATGTAGTTTTCCTAAAAAAGTGGAATAACTTATAAACGGGTTCCTAGATCAGAAATACAAGGGGTCCGTTGCATTCAGAGCAGCGACTTTATTCCAGGTGAGGCCTAACATTGGTCGGTGTGGGTCAGCTGTGAAAAGTAGTTTCAATCATTTTTAATGAATAAAATAAATTGTGAATTTATTTTATTTCTCCATTTCACAATGAAGTAGCAACACTTATTCTTTTTAATGATCCTTTAGGTAGGGATCTAGGGTTAGGCTCATAACCCTAGAAATTCCCTAGAGGCTCTAGAGAGAAACCTTGGAGATTTCTCTCAGCAGGAGACGACGAAATTACGGATCAAAGATTGATGAGCGCCGTTCTTGATGGGATTCTCCAATTGAAATCAGTCTTCAATAGAAAACGATCCAATTACTAGGTAGGGAATGTTGTTTTGATATTTTACCCATTCTTATATTAAATGGTGAATGCAGACTAACCAACGAACAAGTTGATTCGCGGTTCGATAGTTCTTGTAGGATGATTTTTAATTACGGGATTTACGAGATTAATTATTATATTGATTTGATTATTAATCATTCTTATGAGAATGGATCAAGGATGTAATGAACAACGATCAAGGTTTGTTCCATGTAAAATTCCATCCCCCATTTTCTATGTCTGTTCTTCGTTCTTCCTGGGGTTATAAAAAAATGATCACTACGCATTTGTTTCATTTTTCAATGATCTAAAATTGAAGATAAAATACTAGGAAGACCTAGAAAAGGTGAAATGATGAGGATAAAAAATGAATCAAATAGATTCATAAGATATCATTATATGGGTGGTTTTCATCAGATGGATTTAATATTGTTTTCCAAGATGATTGAAGGACCAAAACACCTTGATTTGGTGTTAGGGTGATGGAACGAGGCTGGATCTTTAGTTTCCCAGAAAGGCATGACTAGAATAGTGGTCGAAGAAAAGGATGAGGCGGTCAGAGTACAAACCAGGGATTTTGGAAGATCTTGATAAACACAGCATGGGGCCCCCAATGAGAGACAACTAGGGTTTTAGGAGATAATTAAATATCACATGGGAGACTAGGTGTGTATCTCAAGAGATACACGAACAAGGGGTATAATACACGAGTTTCCAATATAGTATGTACCCCACCACACGACTTTTCAGTGACCAAGTACATGGACTACCACATGTACTGGTACACAGACTACCCCATGTACTGGTACATGGGCAGAGATACAAAAGTTAACACCATGTACTGGCACATGGATGGAGTACACAGGTGGACCCCAGTTGGATGGACACAACATGTGACTCCTTCTACACACTGTGTACCCATCTTTTACACATCATGTTCTTGATGACACAGTCTATTGTACACAAGCAGTACCTAGGGTCAAGGAACAAGGTGTGCAAACCTACTACATACAGTGTAACCCTTTCTACATGGCTTGAATATCTTTGCCACTGTAACTTGGACAAGTTCCATTAGGGTTCATTTCCTTTATCATTTCCCTAAAGGTTAGTTCATATCATTTCCTACTCATAGGAGTATGATCCCTTCAACAAGACTTACTTGATAGAGTTATTGGAATCCCCCAAGACACCCAGAGTAGGATCCTTTATTCATTATTCATTCCATAGGTAGAGTCTTGGGTATTGAAATGTCTAACTTCACCTGGCATTGATCCTCTACTTAGAAGGTTAATCCAGATGGAGTAGTTGGTATCACCCCATGGAACTGGATATGATCCTCATATATTGTATCATATATCTCTCTTCAGATCTATCATCGTATCTCTCTCAGGAAGGTTCCTGAGGAAGAATACTTCTCGAACAGACGTCATAAGTGCTATCAGACTCAGGAGTGTGTTCTCTCAGATGAGTACTTCGTGGAATCTTTGAGATGAATCCCTATTATTGGTATGTGGTAGTTGTGACTTAACTCTAGACTATGTTTCATGGATTAAGTATATTTGGATATTCTTGTTTTCTGTGCTATAGACATATACCATGAAAATATGACCATACTTTCCTTCGTGTATTGCTTTGTGGTTTCAGGGTGTCCTACTGAGTATTTTTATACTCACCCCTACACGGTCTTTGCCAGTACGTGTTGTGTCTTTTGAAGATGAGTGACCTTTTGATAGTGTCCTAGGTGGACCAGGACTGAATGAAGCTTTATGATATTAGAAAGGCTGAGGTGTGTTTCTATAGCTACAGAAAATAGTCCCAGTACCTTTGGTTACATGTTGGAATTTTGGTTACATATATCTTTTGGTGGGATTGTATTTGGACCAATTTCACTTTACTTTACTTTCCTATTGTACTCTGTTGGTTGGGATATATTGGTATGATTGCATTATTTTCTTATTGGTTTTTTTACATTTCATCATTTTGTGGTTTTGGAGAAGTGTGTGTGCATATAGGTACATAGGAAATGCCTCCCATGTTAGTGATATGCCTACTCGATGTTAGTCACCAACCCCTGGCCTATTGGAGGAGATCATGGAGAGTTTCAGTACATGCCCCACTAGAATGGGTCGTGACAAAGTGGTATTAGAGGTGGCCAATTATACTTCAAGAACATGAGTCTATTATATTGGTTTGGGGTAACCGTGTTAAGTGTTTTGAGTATGGATTTCAGGCCAAGGACTCCAGTGCTGGTGCAGTGGCCGACATATACATACACCAGGACTCTGATAATCTTCTTTTCAACATGGTATATGAGAACACTAGTTTCAGGGAAAATAATGGTACATACATCATATATGAATGGGTTTTGGTTCCATGTCCTTCTTGAGTCGGCTCTCTAGATACACTCATTGACCGTGGTACATCTTGTTTTCTTATAGGATGCCTCTAAGATGCATACAGTCTAGGATTCAGCAGCTTGATCTCAAGTATGAACCCCTCAATAATGAGGCTTCAATATAGGGACCAGTTCTCCAGACGTCACTTCTAGGTGGTGACCTAACTATACCACCACCTGTGGAGAATCACGTGGTACCGACAGTACTATTAGATGAGGATCACAGGCTGAGCATGCTCTATGAGTTTCAGAGATAGATACCCCTCAGGTTCTATGGCAATCCGAAACCTTAAGTGGTTGAGGAATAGCTTGAGGTGGTAAGTTTTCCATATAGTTAGGACACCAGCAGATTAGATGGTGGTCCTAACAGCGAGCCTTCTACAAGGTTCAGTAGAGAGATAGTGGAGTTTGGCTATCCAGACTCACAACTAGGTAACTCTTTTGGGGACAGAGTTTGAGTGTCTCTTAAGAGAGGAGTTCTGACCAGTTATGCTAAGAGTTGTGCGTATACAAGAGCTTCTTTAGCTTCAGAAGGGTAACATGAAAGTGGATAATTTCTCTTCTAGTTCCACCAAAATTTCCAAGTACTCTATGGATATGTTTAGAGATCAATACTTCTGGGATCGGACCTTTGAGTGAGGTCTTCATAGAGACATAAGATCCAGTGTTATCCCTATGTTCATTCCAACATATGCTAGGGTGCTTGAGAAAGATTTGGTGGTTAAAAGATTCATGGATGAGTAGATATTTCTGGTGATAGTCAGATGTGGAGGAGAAGGTGTAGAGACCTCGACCACAGGGATCCAACATTAGTCTCAAGTATCCATATGTGGGAGATGTTTTGATATGTTACCACCACCACCCCCAAGTGGTCCATGCCAGGCTCAGGGAGCTGGTGGACAGGGGAGGGGACAACTGCATGCGGTCGATGCATATAAACCAGGGGATCTGGGAATGATTTAAGGTATGATCTATGTCTTTTATACTTTATTTGCAGTTCTAATAGAAATATGAGTTAGTCATTCCTTTATCACCACATATCTTGTTTGGGAACTAGATATTCTAGTTGAACCGTTGAATAAACCCTTACACATGGAGACACCTATTGAATAAGACTCAATGACCACACATCTATGCTAATAGTGTGATCTATCCCTTGGAGGTGAAAGTTTCAGTTGGAACCTCTTGGTGACAACATTGAGGCCTTACGACATCATTCTTGGTATGAATTGGTAATCCATAGTCCATGCCTAGATTGACTATTTTAGGTGAAAGGTGAGGTGTGTCTACAATGATGAAATGAGGTTTTCCTTTGTTGGTGACAAGGAAGCTCAGACAGCAGGAGATGGACTCATGCATAGGAGGGTGCAACCGATTTCTCATTAGTTGGATAGCCTGAACCTCAGTATAGTAGATGTTATGAGTTTCCAATTCCCAATAGTAGTGGCAGAGTATGAGGATGTCTTCCTTGAAAATGTTCTAGGATTACCTCCCTACTGGGAGATAGAATTATTTAATGATTTACATCACAGTATGACATTGATATATGTAGAATCATATTGTATGGATCTTGTAGAGCTTCATGAGATGAGGGTGCTGTTGGAGGACTTGCAGAAGAATAGATTCATGAGACCCAATGTTTCACTAATGGGTGGACTCCTGTGCATGGATGGTTATACCACTACACACTGGGGAAATGATGTTTTAGGATCTCCAAGAAAGGGATTCCTTTGGGATTTTTATTATAATATCGGGTGATACATGTTTCCTAAGGGGAAACCAAGGACGATTCCATTGGAAAGATGGCTATGCCGAGCCTCAGAAGATACCCGGTCCCTTATGTGTGATAGTAGGGAAAAACTCATTATTTCCATGACATGAGTGATACTTGGACCTTAGAAAATATTTCCTTGGATGGGATCAGTGGTATTGGATATTTTGAATGGATGTACCGTAAAGATACCTTTGGGAGGGAATCAGACTCAAACTCTAGATCTTTTTGAATTACATTGAATGATTTCTTGGGGTTAATTTCTTATGCTATACTTGTTGCTTCCATTTATATTAGAGAATGTACTTGTGACTTTCTCTCTTTCTTATTAGAATACTTATATGATGACCTGGGAATTAGAACCCAAGCCTAAGCACAAGCTTGGGGGTGAACCTCTTTGATTTTTCTTGTTACTTTTGGCACTGGTATGCATATTATGCTTGTATAGGTACCTCCTTTATATATTACGACTTAAGATGAAGTAGTTGGTATGAGAATGGTGTCCGTTTAGGATCCTAGTCCAAGTAGATATTATTAATTTATTATCCCTCTACATTTATTTTACATGGAGCAATTATTAATTTATATTGCATTGTCTAGATTGGGCTAGACACCATGGGTGCCAGACTACTGAGATTTATATCTCACACCCTGCTTGGGTACCCTTGGTACCTGAGTAGACCTTATATTTGCAGTATCTAGGTTTTTTTATGTATTTATTGTACCTAGGAGTTAGGATCAAAGGATTGACATGGAGCTCAGGATGCTCAAGGAGATCTCCCGTGGGGATTTGCTGTATTTTTCTATTGTATAGTATTGTAAATCATGCTATATTGTTTTCTAATTTTAGTTATGCATCATTACAATGTCATGTATTAATTTATTGTATAAACCAGCATTGACCACTTTTATTAAATTTTTATTATTTATCATCTACTGTTTTTCAATTATATATTTCTGTTTATGCTGCTGTCTATTCTTGTTATGATTCCACTATCTATTATATATTATAAATCGCTGTGTATACTCTAATCTATGATGGAATAGTCTACCCACAAACACAATCTATACTAATATTCTGCAGGGTGATAATGACTATGATTTATATATATCAACACCCACCCATCACCTTGTAATGAGAGATATGGTGTTCAATATCTAAAACAACATGATACACAACATACCACTTCCAACTGGTCATACGAGAGTGTCGATTAGCATATCCCATGAGCCTATTTCTGATATTCCTATTTCAATTAACAAGGAAGATATTCATAAATTCAAACAAGCTGTTATAAAATTCATCACATGGATTTCACATCTTGTAAAAAAACATGTCGACAAATAGGTATTCATTTAAAATTTATTCTTCATGATAAACCTTTAAGAATTAATGAAAAAATTTTGAACCAATGAATGATATTATAGATGGAAAAAAGGAAAGGGGTGAAACTAAAGGTTGAATCAAAACCATCTAAAGGATCAACCAACTGATCAAAAAGATCTTTCAAAAGAACCTTTACCCCACCCATTGAATATCCACATTTACTAACATTGAAGGTTCATGCAGATACAAAATTACAAAGTGGTCGTAACCACATAGTTAATTTTGAAGAAAAAATATATAAATAGGAAATTACTGACTAAATTTCTTCTAATAATGTAGATGAAATACTCAACTATGAATGGCTAGGAGCCTCAGTTATAAATTTATATATGATGTATGTTTTCATGATTAAATTTTCTAAAAGATGATATAATATGTTAATTATGACTAAATATATTTCATATTTTTTGAAAGAATATATATCAATACCAATTGAAGGGATTTCCCCACATTTTTTTTTGACTTTTTAAACCTCATGTCACCTATACAGACTAAACAAAAATAGAATCCAAACAAATTGATGAAATAGTGGAAAACCTAGCCAAATCGTTTGAAAGAAAACTAGGGGATGACAAACTCTTATTAATACTAACGATGTAGGGGTAAAATGCTAAAATTTAATCATATAAAAAATATTTTCATTTATTTGATTATTTATTCCTTTTTGTGTTTTTAAGAAATATTTGATGCTCATTTCAATTAATTTGGATACTCCAAATATTTATTTCATGGATTCACTGCATGGATTACCAACAAACCGACCACACATGATGAAATTTATCAATTTTTAATACACTACATCCAAAATTTTAGAACTAAAATTCAAGTTATATAATTTATATCATGTTTTAATGATGATTCTATTATAATTGGGTGGTGTGTAAATATAATATAAATCATGGAATGAGGACAATCATTGTGCACAAGGACCCTTAAAAGTTCTATAAATGGATAAGTATCAGGGTAAATATAATAATATTTCACTATCCAAACACATATAAAAATAAATTACTTATTTTTCTCAATGTTTCTATAGTTTTTGAAACAAAAAAATAGAAAATATTATGGTTATTATGTTTGAAAATTTATGATATAAATCACATTCCATCAAAAAACACACATCCCAAAAGAGGTATTTTCAATGTTAATTACTACTTCATTTAAAAAATTTATCAATCATTTGTATATTTATATTTTTCTATTACTACTATTACTATAAAAAATAATATTTAGAATATGAGATACAATATCTTAGAAATTAATGGGCATCATAATTGATGGTAGAATGTACACAAATAACATTAAGACGTGAATTCCATAGAAGTAATGGATTGTTTCATATTTATGTTTACTTTATTTCTTTTTTGTATTAACCACATAAGAATTATTTTCTTATACAGGTGGATTTCTTTTCAGTTAGGGTTTTTTAGACTTTGGGATGTGTATGAATTAGTGGAACCTTAATTCGACACATGGTGAGATAGGTATGACTCAAGGTGCATATTTTTATTTAAATTTGACATTAATTTTAGTAAAATATACAAATCACATAATCAAAATAAAAAAATTGCATTAACATTGTTTTCATACATTAGGATAACGATCCATAAGTAATATAAGAAATGTAGGAATTTGTTGAACCTCAATCCGACATACAATGCGACCAGTATGACTCAAAGTGTCTGTTATTAGTTTAAAATTAACATTTTACTTCAAAATGTATCACTCACTAAAAACCAATAAAATGTGCTTATATTGTCTTGATAATTTAGGAAATCGATTCATAAATAATTTTTTAATTATAGGAATAAGTCTCATATAAAAATGATACATGATGTAACCATGTTGATTCAAAGTGTATGTTTCTAGTTTAAAATGAAATTTTAGTAAAAAAGATAGGTGACGTATTGAAAACGGATAAAACATATTTGGATTTTTTTATACATTATTAAAAAAATACATGAGCCATTTGGGATGTATAGTAATCATTCACACCTCAATCCAATGCACAATGTGATTGATATGACTCAAATTCAATCTTTTTTATTTAAAATTGACATCAATTTTAGTAAAAAGGAACAAGTGACGTACTGAAAAATGAGAAAACACTTTATTATTGTTTTTATACTTTATTTAAATGATCTATGAGTCATTTGGGATGTGTGTGAATCAAATTTATCTCAATATGAGGCACGGTGTGACCGGTATGTCTCAAAGTGCACATTTTTTATTTAAAATTTACATAAATTTTATTAAAAAGGAAAATTGACTTGCCCAAAACAAATAAAATGCATTTGGATTATTTTTATACTTTAGTACAATGATTCATGAGTCATTTGAGATGTGTAAGAATTAGCTGCATCTCAATCCAATGCATGGTGTAACCGGTATGACAACAAGTGCATCTTTATATTTAAAATTAACATCAATTTTAGAAAAAAGAACAAGTTTCATACTCAAAACCAAGAAAATGAAATCATATCAATTTTATACTTTATAAAAAATATCCATGAGTAATTTTAGATGCTAAGGAATCATCCTCACCTCAATCTAATGTACGGTGTGATCCGTATGACTCCAAGTGTATCTTTTTCTTTAAAATTGACATCAATTTTAGTGAAAATGACCACTAATCTACTCAAAACCAAGAAACTTCATTTATATTTTTTTTATACTTTATGAAAATTATCCATCATTCATTTTAGATATATTGGAATTAGAAAAAACTCAATATGATGCATAGTGTGACTGATATGACTAAAAGTGCATCTTTTTATTTAAAATTGACATCAATTTTAGTAAAAAGGAATAATTGATGTACTAAAAACCAAGAAAATGCATTCATATTATTTTGATAATTTAGGTAAATGATCCTTGTGTTATTTTGGATGTGTAGGAATCAGTCACACCTCAATCTGAGGCATGGTGTGACTTGTATGACACAAAGTGCACCTTTTTTATTCAAAAATTACATCAATTTTAGTGAAAAGTAAAACTAACCTATTGACACGTGCCTTCCATGGGGTTTGAAAAAAACAAATATAACCTAAGTTAAAATGCAGTAAAGTGGGTATCCTAGATTGTCTCTAGAGAGGAGTGCACACAAAACACTTGTCACTTTTAAATAGAGGAAAAAATGGATGGTTTTTGAGATTTAATTGGTTTTGGAATGAAACAGATTAACAAAATAAAATATTGAAAACTATGATATGATAAGGGTGATTAGTTCGGGGTCAGTTTTCTAATTGAAATTCTGTCCTTGTTTTAGTTTATTCTACCCTCTTTTGCTATGTTGTTTAAAGTGAGATTCCATGATCATTTCCTCTCACTCCTTTGGTCGGACGGTGATAGTGAGAAAATTCCTTACCAAGATCTAAGTTTGGTCTACTCTCCTTCCATGTGAAAGAGAGTTATATAAAATATCCTCAATTGACTTGGGAAATACCCTATCAGGTTTTGTTTATCCCAAGCAATCAAAAATATTCACCACCGCTTTCACACGTACTGACGATTTCCAAGTACTTCACCACTAAGAATTGGTCTATTCCATCGTATATAAACCAAAATATAGTGTAGGGATATAATGATCATTGAAAAAAGATCAAAAATCAATAATGTAATCACAAATCAAATATGATCACACTTGATAATAAAAATCTCTATATGAAATTGAAAACCACATTGCAGAAAAGAAATAGAATTTTTATTCAATAAAGTGCATGAACTCAAGAATTAAAAAATATAAAACCTAACCTTCCCCAATCACTCAAATTTTTACCCCACTATGGTAAATATATTATATATTGATGGGTAAGGATAAGGCATTACAAAACTATGAAAAATAAAAGAAAGAAAGAGAAAAGAAGAAAACCTGTCCAGTAGATTCTATCCTCAAAAAGTTTGCTCCTATTTGGAACCACTCCTCAAATCACCCAAAGGTACCTTCTTATATAATTCTCTAAATAAAATTTCCTTTAGTTACTCAAAATCTCAAATAAATTTTAAGTTTATAGAGAAAGATATGTAATATTTATTGAGGATTACCTTTTCTCAGCGAGATTTCCAAAAATATTCATTCAATGCTGCCCATCCAATGTCCAACATAATGAATCTCAATCTCCATAATATTCAATAGAGATACAAATATCTGACTTGGTTGACCATTCCAATTATAATAAACTTAACTGGATCTATTATGACTGATTTATGATTGATTAGCTGATGCGGGGTCCACATGGTCATCCAGAATCTTTCTCCAACTTAATAGAATTTTTAGAGTCCCTTGATGGAAGAATTATATCAAGTCCTAGAAGAAAAAGTTGTAGCCAGAAACTCCATATTTCCTAAAAAAAGGAATCATATAAATTGGGATTATATTATAAAATATATGGTTGAATTACCAAAACACATAAAATCTGTTAAATTCCCAAAACTAGGAAACTTTCCAATTTTAACACAAAACATACCATAAATCCAAAAATAATTTAATAAAACTTAAATTGATAAATTTGGGTGATTTAAATATTTTAAAAACATATAAAAAATTTATAAAATATTAACTCTATCAATTCCCCCACACTTATCACTTGGACTCCTAGACAAGTAAGCATTAAAATCAAATCACAACAAATTTTAGACACATAGCCATGAGATCCAACAAATCCACATCATGAAATGAAAAGATATAATGCCTCATAAAAAAATTTATTTCAAGTTATACATTTATATAATTTATTATATTTCCACTTCATTCCCCATCCCATGCACACAAGACACCTACCTCACGTTAATTTTCCCTCATCTTACAAATGTCATTTTTTAACAAGGTTTTTCTCACCCAAACCATGAAAGGGTCACCATACATTTTATAAATTCATAATTCTCCACTCGATGTGAGTAAAGGATATGTGTTTATCATGATGACTTGGAAAGTTTGCTCTGTGACTTCCGGTTTTTAGGATTTTGATGATAAAAATTCTGAGGCTGAATGAGGAGGGCTTGGATATTTTTGAAGAAAAACTCCACATTTCTAATTTTCACTCAAGTATGGTATCCTCCTCACTCCCCATAGTATAAATTTAGCTCCATCATAATGAAAACTATATAAATGTTCAAACATCTCAGAATTTCATCAGCAACAATTTCAATCTTCTCAAACATGATTTTTCTTGAAAGCTCCAGAAAAGACACAACTTTCTTACTCTATTAGAAGCTTTAGAAAAGGCACAAATTCTCTTATCATGAAAGATCCAGAAAAGGCACAACTTTCGACAAAATAATTTTTCAGCAGCATACACATCTCTTCAACAATTGATTTTCCACCCAAATATTCACCAAATGAGGTTTCACAACACAAGACATCTTCCCCCACACTTAAGTTCAACTAGATCATGCAATTTCATTTCAATAGAAGGTTGGATATGGAGAATTGTCTTGTAATGTAGCTAACCTAACAGGATGTTCATGGATTATAAGCGATACAAGGATTAAATGTACAAGGTGGGCCAGAATGAAAGGGATTATCTTTAAAAGGGGACTTTCAAACCAAATAAACTCCTCAATCATTTAAAACACATGTACCCCAAACCCTTAAGTTTTGAATGGAATAAATCAAATTATAGTTTTAACAAGCATGGTCTAGTTCTCTCAAGAAGTTAGGTGAATGAAAAGAATATGAAAAAAATGGTTCAAAAACCTCACAGAAAATTTCTTTCAAAGATATAGACAGTGAAATGTGTCATTGGATTCAAAAATCAGAGTACTTTTCATGAAATTACCGAAGAATTGAGCTTGAAACAAAATCATTTCAAGAATTCATTTAAGATTAGTTTCATGGAATAAATTATTTCACTCAATGACATGAGTTTAAAAAATTGCAATGATAATATTTTCAGCTCCAAAATTTCAAAAACACATCAAAAAATGAAAAATAAACACACAAAAATTTCAAAACACACAATTTTTTTTGAAAAATACACAAAAAATAAAAAACCTAAACATAAAAGGTTCCCTCACCCACACTTAAATGATGTAGTGTACTCAATACATTCAAATGGATGTAAGATTTAAGTTGAATTTAAAATGAATCACAGAAACAAGCAAGTGTAAAGGAGAGGTACGACATAACTTATTTTTAGTGAAATATTAAGTTAATATCCAAAGTGTTTCTCACTAAAAACCTATAATAAAAATAACAAAAGAAAACATAAGACATTTATTTAAATAAATGAAAATAGAAATATGATGAGAAAAGAAGGATAGATCTTGGTTTAAACCCCCAAGTTGGACCTGGGTTTTGATTACATCCAGATGGGCAGTTTAAAATGGTTATCCCTATTCTGATGGTGGTTAAAGTTTCTTTCCCATGAACCAACAAAATTTCTTCTTTATATCATGAACTCCATCCTTTTTGTTGAGGAATCCATGGGTATAGTACACCAAATACACCCCTAGGATAAAAAGATACAACTTTCTTGGTGGGGGTAGGACAAATAATGAGTCCTCATCTTTCTTGTTTTCCTATTTCACAGCCCCCTCTTTATTCTCTAGTGGTTTCTGAATGTATACTGCATCATTGGAAAAATAAAAGGGAAAGTTAGAGTATAATTCTACTTGAACAAAGTTAAAGCATGAAGTTTCAATATAAAATTCTTCCCTTCCAAAGTAATCATATTGCATCACTTTTCCTTAGGAAAATCTATGTGAATATCCTCTTGAACTCCATCCAATAAACAATAAAAATGTTCTGGGAGCTCCATGTGTTCTTCATTGGGTGCATCATTTTTTCTTCCTCATCCACTAAGGAAATACAAGTGTTGGCCGAATCTGAAAATTTCAAGCAAGGGGAAGTAGTACTCAATTTATCTTCAATAAAATCAGAATGAAGAGAGTTTAGAAAAATATTATCTCCAATAAGCGGATCGACTTCAATTGATTCTTCAGTGGAAAGTTCCTCATTGAGTTGAATTTCACTAGGTAGAGGTAGGTAGTCAGACTCCTCTATTTGAAAGATGAGTGTCGAATTCACTTCAACCACTGGTTCTGATTTTATTTTTGGTTGAGGTCCTTAATCCAATGTATCTTTCTCCATGAACATAAATCTTTGATAATCAGTGTTTACTTTATTCACCATGTCCATCAGTCCTTAAAGCGAGATACCTCTCACATGGCCATTCATAATTTTCTTGGAAAAAATAGTGAGTTAATCAATCTTTTGAAAGAGGGATTCCTCATCATTATGAACCATTTTCTCCTAAAACTGTGAGTAATCAATACAATAAGAATAATTTCATTTTCCATACATCTTGTAATTTTTTAGATTTTTTTTAAAATAAAATAAATGAAAATATTTACAAAATGTTAGAATTAGATTGTTGGCACAACCTCCCCAACAACGGTGCCATGTTTTGACATGTGCCTATTTTGGGTTGTGACAAAAAAAATATAACTAAAGATAAAATGCAGTAAAGTGGGTAACCTAGGTTTTCTTTAGAGATAAGTGCACTCAAAATAGTTTTCACTTTTAATTAGAGGAAAATATGGGTGGTTTTTTGAGATTTAATTGGTTTTGGAATGAAAATTAAAAATGGAATGAAAAAAATTAATAGAAGAAAATATTGAAAACTATGATATGATAATGGTGATTAGGTTGGGATCAGTTTTCTAATTGCAATGATATCCTTGTTTTATTTTATTTTAAACTCTTCTACTATGTTGTTTAAAGTGAGATTCCATGATCATTTCCTCTCACTCCTTTGGTCGAATGGTGATAGTGATAGAATTCCTTACCAAGATCTCAGTTTGGTATAATCTACTTCCATGTGAAAGAGAGTTATAGTAAATATCCTCAGTAGACTTGGGCAATACCCGATCGAGTTTTGTTTATCCCAAGCAATCAAAAACATTCACCACCGCTTTCACACGTACTGACAATCACCGAGTACTTCACCACTAAGTATTAGTCTATTACATCGTATATAAACCAAAACCTAGTGTAGAGATATAATGATCATTGAACAAATAAAAAATCAATAATGGAATCAAAAATCAAATATGATCACACTTTATAATAAAAACCGCTATATGAAAATGAAACCACATTGCAGAAAAGAGATAAAATTTTTATTCAATAAAGTGCATGAAATCAAGCATTAAAAAATAGAATACCTACCCTTCCCCAATCACTCAAATGTTTACCCTACCATGGTAAAGATAATAGATATTTATGGGTAATAAGAATATATTACAAAAATATGAAAAATAAAAGAAATAAAGAGAAAATAAGAAAAATTGTCTAGAATATTCTGTCCTCTGAAAGTTTTCTCTTGTTTGGCACCACTCTTTCTCGAATCACGCAAAGGTCCATTCTAATAGAATTATCCAAATCAAATTTCCTTTCATTACTCAAAATATAAAATTAATTAGATGGTTATATAGAAATATGTTGATTCAATAAGGTTTTCCTTATGAATTCTCCATTCCTTCATACTTGGGGGAGATTGTTCAGTCAATAAGGTTTCCTTATGAATTAACCATTCCTTCTTGTTTTGAAAATCAAAAACACCTTATCTCAAGGAAAATCTCTTTTTTACCCTGTGATTTACTTCTATAAGAAAAAATTTCCTTCCCCAAGGAAATTTATCCTTACCATGTTTTCATTGTTCATATCATAATTTTTCTAAGTATAAAATTCGGTTTGAAACCAAAACCTAGAAATCCTATAATTACCTAGATATGAAGAATTAGGTTTTAGGATCCAAATTCTCAGAATTCTGGTTACAAACTCTTATGAGTTCTGACTCCGAATTCTGATTACGAATTCTGGTTACGAACTTTTCTGAGTTCTGAATCTAAATTCTGATTAAGAATTATGGTTACGAACTCTTCTGAGTTCTGAATCCAAATTCTGATTACGAAATATGGTTACGAACTCTTATGAGTTCTGACTCTGAATTCTGAATACGAATTCTGGTTACGAAATCTTCTGAGTTATGACTCTGAATTCTAAATACAAATTATGGTTACGAACTTTTCTGAGTTCTCACTCCGAGTTCTCTGAATACAGACTCCGAACTCTTTTGAGTTCTTACTCCAAATTTTCATGAACTCTGACTCCAAACTTTGTAAGTTCTGGTTCCAAATTCTTGTGAATCCAGATTCCGAATTTCCTTGAAATTCAGACTCTGGAATTCTATAGATTTCAGGTTCCGAATTCCTAAGAAAATAGAATCCGAATATCCTTGTATTATAGACTCTGAATTCATTTTTGGTTAGAATCTGAACTTTGATTTTCTTACATTCCGAATATTGGATTTTGGTTATGTAACCATATTTTTTCTTACACTTGTTTTGTTATAAAACGATGTTGTGCTTTCAGTTACTCACTAACCATTGTTTGAGTGAAACATGTATAGGTCCCTCCGAAATTCAAGGAAAAATATGATCGTTGGAAGAGGGAGCCGACCATTGAAGCCGTGCCTATAAATATGATCTAATTTGAAAGAGCTCAATAATATTCTATGACTCTAGAGATTACATACTGTTGAAGTGATTTCTAGAGAGAGACTCTCATTACTTTGTGCGTACTAAACTTCTTGTTCAGATTTTCTTAGTGCAACTCCGATTTTTGTTGTGTACAATCGAGGGCTTCTGGGGATAAGAAGACAGAGGTTCCGACTACCTTGAAGTTGAAGGCTTCCTTGCTGAGGAAGATAGAGGTGCTGACTACCTTGAAGTTGAGGCCTTGCGGGGATAGCAAGATAGACCCTGATCTTTGTATCGAGGGCTTACCTTGGTGTGGTTAAGATAGAATTTCTTGAATGTATAAATCAAGGGACCTTTATCCAAGGTTGTTGGATACCCTTCTCTTTGGGTCAAAAGATTTACTACTTGTTATGTGTTTTGTTACAAGTTTTCTGCTGCATTTTTATTATTGAGGAAAGTATAACTATCTTATACTTGTACTTTAATCTAGTTAGATTCTATACACTTTAAGGTATAATCTTCATCATTATAAACTTTCATTAAGTTTCATTTCTGGAATCATCTTTTCCGGAATCACTTTCTCAGAATCATTTTTTTGGAATCAAGAAAGTGTGTAGAACTAGAGGTCTTGTGAATTACCTTTTTTATCCTTGTTAAACATAACCATCTTTAAAAGTTACCAAGGAATTTTTTAAATTCTACAATTCACCCCCCTCTTGTATTTTAAGCATCATTAGATACTTTACTCAGTATCTCTTTTATTTCGATCCCACATTTGGTATTATAGAGTATATCATACTCACATACCATCTCAACAATTGGTATCATTGGATTGGTTCAATCTGAATTAATCTCATGATTAGATTCAGAAGAGAATTCATCTTATTATTTTATCAGAATCAGTTTTTCAGACTCATAATGTTCAGATTCATTTTTTCTTAGATATACTCTTGTTCAACATTTTCCTTGCTTAGGAATATTTTCCGTGTTTACAAACCTTTTTTACTAACAAGTTTGTGTGGAAAGATTTTTCTATAATATTGCAGGAATCAATGTTGGTTCCATAGACAATATCAATCCAACTAGACCGCCTATTTTTGATGGAAATTATTACGAATATTTGAGATATTGTATGAAGACTTTCATTATCAATACTGGTGTTGATAATTTTGTTATGCTTATTGGAGGATATAAAATCTCTGACAAAGAAGTTAGTACCTTTACCAATCAAGAAAAGCATGAATATCAACTAAATTATAAGGTACGCAATACTTTTCTTTGCTCCATGACTAGAAATATATATAGCCAAATTTCATCTTGTGAAGCATCAAATTTTATTTGGAAGAAACTTGAAGTTACACACTTTGAAACTTCCAAAGTTATTGAAACTAGAAGAGCCATGCTCAGAGCTGAATATCATGGTTTTTGCTTTCCTTATGGAGAACCCATATGTAAGATGAAACAAAGATTCATGAATATTGTGAATAGTTTAAAATCCATGGGTGAGAAAGGATTAGATGATGAAGATCTTGTTGATAAGATCATAGACATCATGCCCAATGAGTTGGAATCCTAGAGAACTGCTATTGATGAGAACAAAAAGGTTACTCAGATTTCTCTTGATGAACTATTTGGAACTCTTCTTCAACATGAGGCTAGAATGAAGAGAGATGCTGATAATTTAAAGAAGAAGAATAGGAATGGAAATGCTGCTTTTACTACTACTTCAAACCATATGAAATCCAAGACTCCTGAGAGAGTTACTAGATCTAAGTCTAATAAGGTTGTTATCCAATCCGAATATAGTATAAGTGAATCCTCAGAGAATGAGTTAGCAAATCATTCTCGAAGAATGAACAAGATAGCTGGACAGAGGAACTTTCAATCCAGATACAAGAAGAAATAAAGGAAAGATAATAAATATTAAAAAGTTACATGTTATGAATGCAAGAGAGCTGGACACAAAATACCTGATTGTCCTATGCTTAAGAGAAAAGAAATAAAGGAAAGACATTCAAAAAGAAATAGAAAGAAGTATTACAAGGCTAAAGCTAAGAAAGTATTGAAAGCTAATGACACCTGGAGTGCTAGTGGTGGTGACTCTTCAGATGAATCTTCAGATTATAAATCTTCTAGACAGAAGAATCTTGGTCTAATAGCCAGACTACCTATTGAAAATAATTGTTTAATGGCTAAGGTACACAATACTGAATCAATGAACAATGTTTCTTTAAATGAAAATTATAGTAATGATAAATATTATAACTCTTCGGATGAAGAATATTCTTACGATGAAGATAATACTTTACCTTCCTATGAATAATTTTCTAGGTTTGCCAAACTTCTTGAGATTGAGAACTCAAAACTCATAAAAAAACTTGATAAGGAAAAATCTAGGAATACTATTCTTACTAAGGAAATATCAGATCTTTCTAAGGATCTTGATAAGAAAAATGTTGATTTCAAAAGTATTTTAAAAAATCTTGAGGAAGTAAATTCTGAGAAGAATAAACTTTCTAAAGATCTAGAAAATGTAATTTCTAAGAAAAATGTTTTCGAGCCTAACTCTAGTTCCAAATTAAATGTTTTAGAAGACCAGAACTTGGTTATAAAACTAAAATCCAAGATTTTTTCCTTGAGGAGGTGTTTGTCAAACTTTACCTTAGGCAAGGAAAATTTTGATAAAATGTATTCAAAAATTTGACCTCTAAGGAATAGTTCTGGTTTTGGTTATACTGGTTCTAAACTGATTTTTAGTAACAATTATTTTGTTCCGCAAAGTGATCTATTCTGCACTAAGTGTCAGTGTGGTGGGTATTGGGAAAAAAATTGTTCCTTAAAAAAAATACAGTCTTTAGGATTCCATAAATCCTATTTTTCTAATAAAATGTGGGTACCTAAAAATTTTCATTCTGAGATTTCCAGATCCAAGAAAGTTTGGATTCCGAAAACCTAGATTTTTCTTATTTTCTGGAAAATAGAGAAAGTACCAACAAATATACATGGTACCTGGATAGTGGATGTTCCCGACATATGACTGGTAACAAAAAATATTTTGAAAAGATTATCAAGATGAAAGGAGGAAAAGTAACTTTCAGAGATAATGCTCAGGGAGAAATTATTGGAATAGGTAACATCGTTCTTCTTGAAAAACTTTGATTTAAAATGTTTTATTCGTTAAGGGTCTTAATCACAACCTTATTAGCATAATCCAATTATGTTATGAAGGTTACCTTGTGAATTTTAGGAATGACAAGTTCTTAGTACACAATTCCAAGGAAGAGTTTATTCATTCTTCCCATAGGCAAGAGAATGATTACACACTAAACTTAGATGACCTTAGGAGCCAAGATCTACCTTGCCTTAGTGCAATGGAAGATCATTATTGGTTGTGGCATAGAAGGTTAGGACACTGTAACCTTAGGAAATTATGCAAACTTTATAAGAAAAGATTATTTAAGGATTTACCAGAGCTTATTTTTGATTCTTCAAAAGTTTGTGAACATTGTCAATATGAAAAGAAACATAAATCAGGCTTTAAATCCATCGGTGAAGTCTCAACTACTGATGCATTACAATTAGTGCATATGGATCTCTTTGGTCCTACACAAACCAGAAGAATTGGAGACAAGTATTATGTATTTGTCTTGGTTGATGATTACTCTAGATTTACGTGGGTCTATTTTCTAGCAAAGAAGTCTGAAGATTTTTCTTATTTCAAAAGTTTTAGAGCCTAAGTTAAAAATGAGAAAAATCTTCCATTGAAAACTATTCATAGTGATCATGGTGGAGAATCTAAAAATTAAGATTTTGAAACTTTTTGTAGTAGAAAAGACACTACTCATAACTTCTCAACACCCAGAACACGTCAACAAAATGGTGTTGTTGAAAGAAGAAATAAAATTCTTCAAGAGATAACTAGAACCACGTTGAGCGAGTATTCTGTAGCAAAAATGTTTTGGGCTGAAGCTGTAATTACTACTTGTTATACTATAAATCGTGTTTTGATTATACCTTTTCTTAATAAAACCCCTTATGAGTTATGGAATGGTAGAAAACCTAGAATTTACTAATTTATGGTTTTTGTTTGCAAGGTATTCATTCTGAATACTAAAGATAATCTTCATAAATTCACACCAAAATCTGATGAAGGAATCTTCTTAGGCTACTCCACAACTTCAAAGTATTATAGAGTTTTCAACAAAAACACTTGTACTATTGAAGAGATAGTACATATGAAATTTGATGAAACCAATCCCTTTGTTTTTAAACAACACCAACCTACATCTCTTGATGTGTTTTAAAAAATTGATTATCAACCTCTAATAGAAGATCCTTATGATAAGGAAAATTTACAAGAAAATACTTCTAAAACATTTACCCCAGAATATTTCCTACCCTATGTTGATGAACAGGTCTCAAAAAACCCAAATTAGTCATTTCTAAAGAATCATCCTAGTGATAGTATCATTGGAGATGTGAATAAACCTATAAGGACTAGAAGTTCCTTAAGAAATGAAGTATAAAATCTAGTATTTATTTCCCAATTAGAACAAAAAATCACTGATTAATCTTTAGGTGATGATGATTGGATTAAATCCATGAAAGATGAACAAAATGAATTCGAAGGGAATAAAGTCTGGACCTTGGTTGAAAGACCTAAGGAAACTTCTGTTATTGGAGTAAAATGGGTCTTTAGAAATAAGTGTGATGAAAATGGAATCATTGTAAGAAATAAATCAAGATTGGTTTCTAAAGGTTATAATCAACAAGAAGGAATAGACTATGAAGAAACCTATGCTCTAGTATCTAGACTTGAATCTATTCATATTCTACTTGCCTTTGCAGCATTCTTCAATTTCATACTTTTTCAATTGGATGTGAAATGTGCCTTCCTTAATGGTTATGTTCAAAAGGAAGTCTTTATTGAACAACCTCCTGGTTTTGAAGATACAAAACATCCTAATCATGTTTTTAGACTTACCAAAACTTTTTGTGGACTTAAGTAAGCCCCTCGAGCTTGGTATGATAGAATTACAGGATTTTTTCTTGAAAATAACTATGTTAAGGGAAATGCAGATCCAACCCTTTTTATAAATAAAGATAAGAAAAATGTTTTGATTGTTCAAATTTATGTTGATGACATTATATTTGGTTCAACTCAGAAATAATTAACTGATTCCTTTGTGGATCTAATGAAATCCAAGTTTGAAATGAGTATGATGGGTGAGTTAACATTTTTTCTTAGTTTTCAAATTTCCCAAAAACCAGAAGGAATCTATATATCCCAACATAAGTATATTAAGTATCTTCTTAAAAAGTATGGATATGACAACACTAAAAGTATAAGTACCCCCATTGGTACCTTAAACACACTTGATCTTAATGAAGCTGGGAAACCAGTAGATCAAACATCTTTTAGAGGTATGATATGAAGTTTACTTTACTTGACAACTAGTCATCTAGACTTAATGTCTTCAGTATTTTTATGTGCAAGATATCAATCCAATCCTAAGGAATCTCACTTAAAGGAAGTGAAAATAATTTTTCGCTACTTAAAGGGAACCATGAATTTAGGACTCTTTTATACTTATGGAAATGATTTTGAATTAAAAAGTTTTCCAGATGCTGACTTTGGTGGATGTAGAATGGATAGAAAGAGTAAATATGGAACTTGTCATTTCTTAGGAGATTCATTAGTTTCTTGGTCATGCAAGAAGCAACACTCAGTAGCACTTTCCACTGCTGAAGCTGAATATGTAGCAGCTGGAAGTTGTTGTGATCAAGTATTGTGGATGCAACACACACTCATAGACTATGCTATGAATTTTACCAAAACACAAATTTTGTGTGATAATACAAGTGCCATTGACCTTAGTAAAAACCCTGCACATCACTCTCGTGCAAAGAACATAGATATTAGGCATTGATTTCTTAAGGATAACACACAAAAAGGGGATATCATTCTTCAATTTATCGGTATTCAAGATCAACTTGCTGATATTTTCACAAAATCTTTACCCTCCAATAGATTTGAATACATTAAACATAAGTTAGGAATGATAAACAAAAGGTAATCTTCCTTATCAACTTCCTGTTGAAACCAATCTCCTTACAGTAATAAAATCCTTTTCATAGGGAGAGTACATTTTCTTGTTTATTTTCAAATTTTTTCATAATGAAGTTTACAAATTTTTCATAATGAAGTTTTCAAAAAATTTCGTAATGAAGTTTTCAATTTTTTTTCGTAAGGAAGTTTTCAAAAAATTTCGTAATGAAGTTTTCAAGATTTTTCATAATGAAATTTGTTTTTTCGTAGTCAGTTTTTTTTTCAAAAATTTTTGTAATGAAATTTGTTTTTCATAGTCACTTTTTTTTTCAAAATTTTTCGTTGTAATTTTTTTTCGTTCTCATGTTTCTTTTCTGAAATCTAAAAGTTCTTCAAGAAGAATATTACCTATTACAAATAATTTTCCTAGCAATCCAAAGTGTATGATTCTTTCTTGAGTTTTCAAAATCACTTTTTAATTACTGGTAGGTTTTTTTAAAAAAAATTCTCAGATTCTAGTTTCCTTAAATCTGAATATTTTCCTTCAAAAATATCAAAAGATTGGATCCTACAAATTTTTCTTATGGCTATCATTTCAACCGTCAGATCTGATCAGAAGAATTCATAGCCATTGGATTGAGATGGGAAGTTAAACCGCCATTTCAAACACCTATATAAAGGACCCCCGAAGGGTTGTCCCACATCGATTTCAAGCCTTTTCATGTCTAAGCTCTTTCCTCCTACAAAATCCCATTCCAAACTTCTCAGAGTTTTCTCAAGTCCGAATGTTTGGTGAAGTTCCTTCTTAAGAGATGTATTTTTTCAAGCCGATTGTGGAGTGGAAAGTATATAGAGAAAGGCTGGTGCATCCAAATTTCTTCAACAAGTATGACTCCATTATCTCCAAGGACATCAATCTTAATGGATGGGAAAGTGTTTCCATTTCAAAGCCAGGGGCTCAAGACTTGGTGTATCCATATCTAATTATTGAGTTCTATGAGTCGGTCGGTTTCTTTAAGGAAGAAGGAAGAGATAAGTTTTCATTCAAAAGTTATGGAAAAACCTATGCCCTTTCATACACCAAGGCTGCTGTCTTGGTGGGGCTGTCTTATGAAGGGGAAGCCAAGTTCTGTTCCCACAAGCTGCCTGATTTTCAAGGAAGTTTTGTAAAAGTGAAGGCTATGGAATATCTTGGACTTTTAGATGTCAAAACTACAAAGATTGCTCATTTATCTATAAATAATAGGATCCTTGAGTTGTGGTTTCAAGGGTTTATCATTCCGAGGAAGGGTGATAAAGACACACTAAAGAAGAGTGATATGTATATCTTGGATTTTTTGGTAAATCTAAGGAAGATCAATCTGATGAAGCATATTCTCATTACAATAGAGAATATCAAGAATGGGAACTTGAAAGCTCATATTCTTATGAACCTGACCATTCTTTCCAAGATTATTGTTTGGTGCTTGGAGTCCATCAAAATCCCTTGCAGTTCCAAGCTGAGGAATTTCAAAGTTATGTTAGTAAGTGATGATACTTTGAAGAGAATGAATATTGGGTTTTTTAAGGAATCAGGAGAATTATAAGACTTACCAGAGGAAGAGGCTGAAGCTACTCTGGAAGAACAAGAGGTTCTTGAACCATCGAAAAAATGAGGAAAGAATAGGAAGTTGAAGGAAGTGGTAGAAGAAGAAAAAATCCCAAAGGCTAAAGGAACCCAATCCACACCTCCAAATCCCAAGAAGTAGAAAGCTTATCTGGATGAGGTTGTTGCTAAATGGAGGGAGGATAAGAAAAACTAGAAATAAGGAGAACCACAGTTTGGTCTAGATCCTACTGAGGCCAAGGATCTAAAAGAGAAGACTACTGAAGAGCTTGAGAAGCAAGCCAAATAGAAGAAGCAGAAGAAGAAGATTTCGAAGGTTGATATTGTTCAATTCCTTCTGAGGGATACTGAAATAACATCCAAGAATATCCATGTACCGAAATATTTCTTGGTAGAACCCTTACCTGAGACTCCGGGGAAGAAGTTTATGACTCTAGAAATATCCCAAGAGAAGGTTGCTGAAGAAAAGGAAGCTTTCAAAGAAGTGAAAAAAGAATAAAGTAGTGGTGGCACTGAAGATCTTATTAATAAAGTTTAAGATTGTCATGAAAAGGAAACCCCATCTGAGAAACTATCAATCCAAACTTATGAAGTAGAGTCTTCAAAGCTCCCAAATCCTAGGAAGGATGAGGAAGGTGAAGATGAGAAGGGTGAAGAAGAGGTTAATAAAATTTTTTAGGAATAAAACTATAATCATCACTTTATACACCCTGAGGATATTGAGGCTAGAGATGAGAAAGAAAAAATTGATGAAGATAGAATTGTTCAGTTGTTTGAAAGTGAGCATGAGTCTCCAGATGAGGAAGCTGTTACAAGAACCGACAAGGGAGAACAGGTTATTGCTTGTACACATACCAAAGTTTCTTTAAGGAATAAGGAAACTGGTGGATCTTCTAAGAGGAATCTTTTTGAGATAGAGGAAGAACCATCACCAAGCAAAGTGACAGATTCAAAATCATCAGCTTTGGGACATGACTTTGTCATTCAATCACTGAAGAATATTGTTGACACCATTCTAATCTTTCCAACAATTGACTATAGATGACAGATTCTCTAATATAGCTTGAATAAAAAATCAGATTCTGTATCCATGGTGATGGATATATGTGTAAATATTGAGGCTTATTACAAGAACTTCCTTATCAACTACGATGACCACAAAAAATCTTGTAAGAAAGTGGTCAGTTGGTCAAAGAATATAGTTGAAGATTTGAGAAATCTTGATGAGTTTTACGATGATGTTAAGGAAAATTTTGATACTCAATACAACAAAATCAAGGATCTCACAAATATCTTTCAGGAAAAGCTAAATCTTGAGCAGAATAATCGAATTTTGGAGGTCAAGGATCTGAATGCGAAGCTGAACTCTGTTGCTCAAAGCTGGAAGAGAGAAAGGGATCTCCAAATCGAGATTGAGGAGAAGCAAGTAAAGCAAGATGACTTGTTAAAGAATCAGGAAGAGGATCTGAAGGCTCAAGATGATAGGATCAAAGCTTTAGAGAAGCAAGCAGAGGAAGATCATAAGGAGCTAAAGAATCTGAAAACCACTGTCAAGAAATTGATACCCAAGGAAAAGGAAGGAAAATAAATCTGATATTTTGTTGTATTTTTTCCCTTGTACAAATTCTTCTAATCTTAATGAAATTTTGGTTGCTCGTTTCTGTTTTCATGCTTTGTACTAATATTTCAAGTACTATAATTTCTTTTCCATTCCCTCAATTTTTTTGAAAATCTAAAAGGGGGAGAAAGGAAAAATAATGATATGTAAAGAAGAAATATCCCTAAGTAAGGGGGATTTTATCTAAGGGGGAGTTTTCATTACAGATATTTCCATACTCAAGATAATGAAAATCTCATTCCGAAAATCTAGAATACGATCCTTAGTGTTTCAAAGCCTAAGGGGGAGTTAGTCATATTCATCTTTGCCAATGTGAAAAGGGAGATAAGTTTTTTTTTCAAAATCTATAAAATTTTTTCTAAGTCCTTATATTCTTTTTTGTAAGGATGTTTGTGCTTTCCAAAATGGGGGAGATTTTTGATTCAATAAGGTTTTCCTTATGACTTTTCCATTCCTTCATACTTGGGGGAGATTTTTAAGTCAATAAGGTTTCCTTATGACTTTACCATTCCTTATTGTTTTGAAAATCATAAACACCTTATCTCATGGAAAAGCTCTTTTTACCCTATGTTTTACTTCTATAAGGAAAAATTTCCTTCCCCAAGAAAATTTATCCTTAACATGTTTTCATTGTTCATATCATAATTTTATAAGTGTAAAATTAGGTTTGAAACCAAAACCTCGGAATCCTAGAATTACCTAGATACGAAGCATTCTGTTTTAGGATCCGAGTTCTCAGAATTCTGGTTATGAACCCTTATGATTTATGACTCCGAATTCTGATTACGAATTATGGTTACGAACTCTTCTGAGTTTTGACTCCAAATTCTGATTACGAATTCTGGTTACAAACTCATCTGAGTTCTGACTCTGAATTCTGATTACAAATTCTAGTTACGAACTCTTATGAGTATAACTCCGAATTCTGAATACGAATTATGGTTACGAACTCTTATGAGTTCTGAAGTGCCCAGATCAGTGTGAATCACTGAGAGGGGGAGGGGGTGAATCAGTGATCCCTTAAAACTTTTTACTAATTGATTCCTTATCAATTAAACCTATACGGCTGGTTAAAGCCTCGATCCACTATTCTTGTATCTCTCAACCTTTCCCGGATAATGCAGTAATGAAAAGGCACAGGACACAAGGATTTACAAGGTTCGGCACCAAAGGCCTACATCCTTGCCATGCTCTCTCAGCATGGATTCTCCCATTATAACTTGTTAGAATTACAATGGTCGATACAGCTTCCCACCGTATCTCTCCTGAGTCCCACAGGAGGGTCTTTATACTGCGTCCCACAGTGTTACCAGAGTCCCACTGGCCTGCTCCAGAATCCCACTGAAGACTTCTTCTCCCTGAGTCCCACAGGGTCTTCTCCTGGCTCCTCGAGTCACATGAGTAGCTCTTCATCACTTTAAGCTTCTTCAAGTATCTCCAGCAGTCTGGGATGAAGACTGCTGGCCTTGCTCTTCTTCTGATCACTTGTGGTGAACAGGTCTTCTCGTCTTGCTCAGGCTTTACCTCCTTCTTCAGGATGACCTGGCTTCTCTCTTCAACTACTGAATGCTCAGACAACTGATATCTTTATCTTCAGTCTGGTCCAGTCTCAGTTCACCTCAACTTCATGCACTGAGTGCATGGAAACTCTACATCCTCATGCACTGACTGCATGGCCTTCTCAACTTCTTCAAGAACCTTCACGTCTTGGACAACTCAAATACACACCACTGATTTAACTTTCTTCACGTGTGCACGTGCATGCATGTATGAATGCACTCTCCTTTCTTCCTCTTGGTGCAATAAACCCACAAAGGGTGTAATCAATTATAGCACACACCTTCTTCACAATCTTCACACACTTAATTCAATTTGTTTACACACTTAGAGTGTGTTCTACTTTAGTGTGGATGTCTTCTCTTCTTCTTAGTGTGTACACACTTTGTTTTGCACACACACTAAGGTTCGGCCTTGTTGTCTTTTTGCACACACTTGTTTCACTTTGCACACACTTTAGACTTGGCCTTCACTTGTTTAGCACACTCACTTCCTTGTTCTTTTAATCTTCTTCAAAGTGTGCACTTCACTTATGCACACACTTGGTTCTTCATTTTTCACACACAAGGGCTACGACCTTCTTCTTCAAATGCACACACAAAGGCTATGGCCACTTGTTTAAAGGCCTCGGGTATTTCTCTTCTCCTCTTACCACACACACGAGGCAAGGCCTCGGCCTTCTTTGGCACACACACAAAGTGTGGTCTTCAATTGTTCTTGCACATCCCAAAGGCTATGCCTCGGCCCTTCACTTCTTTGCACAACCACCAACGGCTAAGGCCTCCTCTTGTTCTTTTTTCACAAAAGCCACAAAGGCCTCTACCTTCTTTTGCTCACTGTCCAAGTGGGTTCTCAATTTGCCCGAACCACTGCCTTCAAAGAAGGTGCGCAAGGGATGCTTGAGCCGCGACCAACTTCTTCTTCAACAGACGCACAAGCCTCGGGTGCAAGGCGTCTCAGTCGCGGGGGCTTCTGTCGCACAGGGTATGGAAACCACGGGCGCACAAGCCACGGGTGTAAAGTACAACACCACGGGCTACCTCAGTCGCGCAAGCCTCCGGGTGTGCAAGTGCTACCGCGTAGGGGGCCGCGGTGCACAGAGGGAGCGCGCAAGATCGCGTAAGCTCCTCTCCTTCCTGTCGCGCAAAGAATTAGCGCGCAGGGGACCTTCGAAGCCTCGGGTGGCTCCGGAACCTTCAGCCGCGCAAGTTCTTTGTGCGGGGCTGCAAAACTTCGCGAGGCAGAGAGATGCGCTCACGGGACAGCTTTCAAGTTCATCAGCAAGCCATCAGAGAGCCTCGGGTGCTCCTTTTATAGGCAGAGGCTGCCTCGCATCATCCGCGTGGTAATAACTCAAATTCCCGAAGTTTTCGGTTCTTTAAAATCTTAAAATCTTGATTTTTATTCTCTGTTTCAACGCGGGTTTCCTTTTCTTTTCCTTCGGTTTCCTCCACGTGCATGCGACTTAGAACGCATGCACGACCTTCGTTTTGGCTTTTGCATGCACAGCATGCTCTCCACGTGGCCTCGGCAACTCCGTTTGCCTCGGCCTCATTCGAAATTCTCCACTGGTTGCATGCAAGATCTTTTTAAAGCATGGTTCTGTTCATTATGGCCAGACGAGCACGAGGGTGGCTTCGGTTTACTCAGAGGTGGCCGGGAGTTCAAAAACTGATGCTCGGAGGGCTCTGGTTCAGCGGCTGCTCGCGGGTGGCCTTCGGCATGGCTCGAGGTAGAAGATGGACGTCGGGACGTTGGATGCGGTGATCAATTATCCTCGGACGGCCTGGATCAAATCGGGGGCGCGGCGGATTAGACGAGCGGTCCAGATCGAGCGCGCGATGAATCGTGCGGCTGGGATTCCTTCCCGGTGAAAAATGCGCGTCCCACATCGAATTCTCCAGCGGTTTTTCCGCGCTTTATCACCCAAGCGCCCGCCGCAACTCCTCAGTTGCATCTTCTCCCTCCACGGTGCCGCCCCGCACCGTGTTCTCCCTGCGGGCGCGCTCCTAGCGCCCACTATGCATCTCCTGACACCCGCGAGTGCGCTCATGCGTCCCTGCCGCGCTCCTCCGGGCATGCCCCAGGCACCCATGCGGTGTCTTGGGTGTGCGCCCTGCCGCCCTGGCTCGCCCCACGGGTTCCCCCGGGCGTGGTGCCCTAGTGCCCATGCCTTGGGGTTGAACCCTCAAGGTGCCTTGGCTGGCCAATTTTTTGGCAAAGGACAGTACAAGTACTTTGTCTAAAAACAAGTTTCTCCTCCATATAAAATATGCCAAGTGCCACTTCTTTAAGCCATCTTCCTTTCTTCCTCTTCTTAATAATTCCATCATTTCTCCTCTCATATGATCTCTACTTAGGATATGGAATTCCCAAGGTTTCTTCTTAATCTTCTTCATCTCCTCTTCCATATGTGTTCAATACTTAGGAGGGACTTCTTCAACTGAATCTCATGAATCACACATGGTCTTCAACATTCTTCATTGATCTAATCAGAGATCAATTGGAACATCTTCTGATTCACATGCACTAAGAGTTAGTACATGGACTTCTTTTAAATCCACTGCATCCACTCAGTGGTTGTGGATGGGTCATCTTGCTTCATCTCCTAATGCATTGTGAAGACAATTCATGGTCTTCTAAAAGTGTTGTGACTTTGTATCTAGTTGATACAAGTTCTTGGAACTTAATGATCAGCTCAACAATCGTCAGATTTCACTAGAGAATATTTCAACCATCATCTCCTATGTCACTTAGTGAATCTCCTAAGTGACATGCATCTTAGTACTATGGCCATTCTCTATTCATCACCAATACCATCACAAACTTTGTCATTCACATCTTGACATTCCTTGACTTCCATTCATTCCAAGACAACTTTATGCCTCATTGACAACAAATGCAACACAATGCACTTCAATCTCCCCCTTTGTATTTGTTGTCAATACACCACTTCAGCACATATGAATGGGTCAATATGTGTGCCAATATTTCTCCCCCTTATTGGCAATCAAATGCAAAGGTGTGGTGTGGTTCTCTTTCAAAAATCTCTTCCTCCCTTATAAAAGCATTTTCTTGAAAAACACTGAGAGAGGGATGATGTCACATGTTCTTCTTTAGCAAAGAACATTTAGTAAATCATCTCTAAGTCTACTTGGGCTAACCCGGTGTAGAAAACAAGAGTGATGTAACCAAGGAACTCAATGCTGTCCACATTCACTGTAAACATGTGAGATCATGCTAAGGGGTTCAGATATTCAATGAATTGCTAAATCCTGCACATACTCCACAAAACTCATTAGAAAGTTCAGTGCAATGATAAAGCTCCCCCTTTCATCCATTTGTCTTCAATCAATACTCCCCCTTAATTGACAAGATAAACTCAATTAAGAAACAAGGGATGAAAGTATGATTGGAATACCTTCACTTTTCTCAAGATGATATTAAATCTTAGAATACCATCTTCTTCAGATTGGCTCCCCCTCAAGGGGTGCACTCCATTCTTTCCAAACCATCCTCCAGTTGAGAATGATCATCATCTTCAATTCCCTGCAATGTCAGCACATGTAAATACCAATGGTATAAGGGAATAAGATGGAACCTCCTTGGTTCATCAATGTGAACAACAAGGTTGAGAAGATTCTCTCAACCGAGATGTCCCATTTTCACCAGTCTTCACACTTGCACATTTGATCTTCATTGATGATTGTGCTGGTGTGGATCTCAATACATCTTCATGTGAAATATTCTTCTTCCCTCTTGCCTTAGCAATTGCCAGAACTTCATCTTCAGCTCTTTTCAGATCTTTGGCAAGTTGCAACTGATTTGGCCATATGACTAGTAAGTCACTTGGAAGTGTGGCCTCAGTTCTGGATATTCCACATGGTTCCTTTGATGCTGTCAAGCTACCTCTCTTTGGCAACTTGTTTTCAATCAGTCCCTTCTGCTTCTTCTGGATTGATTGTCTGTTTGAGTTCAGTTGGCTTCTATTGATTTCCATGGATTGTTTGCAAAGATCCATGGTATGACCTTTCTTTACACAGTAGAAGCACTTCTTGGTGGTCCTTCTGGATGCATCACCCTTCTTGGACTCAGACTCTAAGGACTTCTCTTCATTTCTCAAACATTTCTTGGGAGCATTTTCTACTTTCTTCTTTCTTCCCAAGGAATCTCTCTTAGCCGGGTTCTGTGATCTTCTCTTCTTTCCAACTTTGGATACATTCGGAGATTGACATGTATCAAATTGTTGACCACTTTTGCAATCATCCCAGATGTTGTCAAGTAATCCAAATCTATTTGCAGTAAACAGATGTCTCTGGACCTGTGGATGCTGCTTCTTTTCTTCTGGCTTGCTCCCCCTTGGCATGAGCTTCCTTTGTGCTTTGACATTTAGTGGATTGTACCAACAATCCTTTGCACAGTGCCCATACTTGTTACAACACCAACACTGACCCACAAATCTTGAACTCTTAAGTCCTTCTGATTATAGGGTACTTTTCTTGACTTGCTGTGTTGTTTTAGGAGAGCATTCTTTCTTCACTGTCTTCATCCATACTTGTTTGGATTCATTCTTCCATCCTGCACTTTTAGTAGAAACACTTTTAGAAGCATGAGTACAAGATGGTATGGATGGTACCTTATTTTTAGAAGATGTTGCCCTTTCATTAGAGGATGTCTTTCTTTTAGAATCATCCTGCTCAATGCATACTTGAGTAGCAACATTTCTCCTTTCAGCTGACTGGGAGGCTTCAGCTTTGGGTGATTGCAGATTTTTCAATATCACCTCTAGTTCTAAGCATTTCATGTTAAGGGAGTTCTTCTCATCCTCAACAGTTCTTAGCCTTCCTTCCCAATTTTCTTTCAGCTCTTTCATCTGGTCATCATGCACCTTCTTCATTTCATGTAATGAATTGTCAAGCTCCTTTACCCTGTTTACTTTGTCTTCAAGTTGAGCATCTCTGACATTCATTGAAACTTTGTGTCTCTTTTCCAGTGCATGGAAAACTTCTTTGATCATTATCAAAAATATTTCTTTCTCAGAAGAGCTCCTTTGCAATTCTTCACAGGTATCTTCATATCTTTCATTGCAAAGAGATACTGTTTCATCTTTGGCATTTACCAGCTTTCTGAGAGTGTTGGTTATGCCAACCCTTTTTGCCAATTGATCTTCCATTGCATTGGCTTCTTCTTCTAACTGTGATTTTTCTTCATGAAGATCATCGATGCCTGTAGCTATACACTTTTCCACTTCCATGGGAACTGACTTCTGAAGATATTTGAGTGCACTCTGAAGATCATTCAATGTTTCAACTTCATCACAGCTAGGACATGCTTTCTTCATCTTCTTGGCCTATTTCTTCTTTCTATTTTTATGAGTCTTGGCAGATATCTCCATTTGAGGCTGGTCACTCATTTCCTCAAATCTGCACTTCATAAAGACTCCCTTGGATCTTTTAGAGGTAACCTCCCTCTGATACCAATTGAAGTGCCCAGATTAGTGTGAATCACTGAGAGGGGGAGGGGGTGAATCAGTGATCCCTTAAAACTTTTTATTAATTGATTCCTTATCAATTAAACCTCTATGGCTGGTTAAAGCCTCGATCCACTCATCTTGTATCTCTCAACCTTTCCCGGATAATGCAGTAATGAAAAGGCACAGGACACAAGGATTTACAAGCTTCGGCACCAAAGGCCTACATCCTTGCCATGCTCTCTCAGCATGGATTCTCCCATTATAACTTGTTAGAATTACAATGGTCGATACAGCTTCCCACCGTATCTCTCCTGAGTCCCACAGGAGGGTCTTTATACTGCGTCCCACAGTGTTACCAGAGTCCCACTGGCCTGCTCCAGAATCCCACTGAAGACTTCTTCTCCCTGAGTCCCACAGGGTCTTCTCCTGGCTCCTCGAGTCACACGAGTAGCTCTTCTTCACTTTAAGCTTCTTCAAGTATCTTCAGCAGTCTGGGATGAAGACTGCTGGCCTTGCTCTTCTTCTGATCACTTGTGGTGAACAGGTCTTCTCGTCTTGCTCAGGCTTTACCTCCTTCTTCAGGATGACCTGGCTTCTCTCTTCAACTACTGAATGCTCAGACAACTGATATCTTTATCTTCAGTCTGGTCCAGTCTCAGTTCACCTCAACTTCATGCACTGATTACATGGAAACTCTGCATCCTCATGCACTGACTGCATGGCCTTCTCAACTTCTTCAAGAACCTTCACGTCTTGGACAACTCAAATGCACACCACTGATTTAACTTTTTTCACGTGTGCACGTGCATTCATGTATGCATGCACTCTCCTTTCTTCCTCTTGGTGCAATAAACCCACAAAGGGTGTAATCAATTATAGCACACACCTTCTTCACAATCTTCACACACTTAATTCAATTTGTTTACACACTTAGAGTGTGTTCTACTTTAGTGTGGATGTCTTCTCTTCTTCTTAGTGTGTACACACTTTGTTTTGAAAACACACTAAGGTTCGGCCTTGTTGTCTTTTTGCACACACTTGTTTCACTTTGCACACACTTTAGACTTGGCCTTCACTTGTTTAGCACACTCACTTCCTTGTTCTTTTAATCTTCTTCAAAGTGTGCACTTCACTTATGCACACACTTGGTTCTTCATTTTTCACACACAAGGGCTACGGCCTTCTTCTTCAAATGCACACACAAAGGCTACGGCCACTTGTTTAAAGGCCTCGGGTATTTCTCTTCTCCTCTTACCACACACACGAGGCAAGGCCTCGGCCTTCTTTGGCACACACACAAAGTGTGGTCTTCACTTGTTCTTGCACATCCCAAAGGCTATGCCTCGGCCCTTCACTTCTTTGCACAACCACCAATGGCTAAGGCCTCCTCTTGTTCTTTTTGCACAAAATCCACAAAGGCCTCGACCTTCTTTTGCTCACTGTCCAAGTGGGTTCTCAATTTTCCCGAACCACTGCCTTCAAAGAAGGTGCGCAAGGGATGCTTGAGCCGCGGCCAACTTCTTCTTCAACAGCCGCACAAGCCTTGGGTGCAAGGCGTCTCAGCCGCGGGGGCTTCTGTCGCACAGGGTATGGAAACCACGGGCGCGCAAGCCACGGGTGTAAAGTACAACACCACGGGCTGCCTCAGTCGCGCAAGCCTCCGGGTGCGCAAGTGCTACCGCGTAGGGGGCCGCGGTGCACAGAGGGAGCGCGGAAGATCGCGTAAGCTCCTCTCCTTCCTGTCGCGCAAAGAATTAGCGCGCAGGGGACCTTCGAAGCCTCGGGTGGCTCCGGAACCTTCAACCGCGCAAGTTCTTTGCGCGGGGCTGCAAAACTTCGCGAGGCAGAGAGATGCGCTCACAGGACAGCTTTCAAGTTCATCAGCAAGCCATCAGAGAGCCTCGGGTGCTCCTTTTATAGGCAGAGGCTGCCTCGCATCATCCGCGTGATAATAACTCAAATTCCCGAAGTTTTTGGTTCTTTAAAATCTTCAAATCTTGATTTTTATACTCTGTTTCAACGCGGGTTTCCTTTTCTTTTCCTTCGGTTTCCTCCACGTGCATGCGACTTAGAACGCATGCACGGCCTTCGTTTTGGCTTATGCATGCACATCATGCTCTCCACGTGGCCTCGGCAACTCTGTTTGCCTCAGCCTCATTCAAAATTCTCCACTGGTTGCATGCAAGATCTTTTTAAAGCATGGTTCTGTTCATTATGGCCAGACGAGCACGAGGGTGGCTTCGGTTTACTCAGAGGTGGCCGGGAGCTCAAAAACTGATGCTCGGAGGGCTCTGGTTCAGCGGCTGCTCGCGGGTGGCCTTCGGCATGGCTCGAGGTAGAAGATGGACGTTGGGCCGTTGGATGCGGTGATAAATTATCCTCGGACGGCCTGGATCAAATCGGGGGGGCGGCGGATTAGACGAGCGGTCCAGATCGAGCGCGCGATGAACCGTGCGGCTGGGATTCCTTCCCGGTGAAAAATGCGCGTCCCACATCGAATTCTCCAGCGGTTTTTCCGCGCTTTATCACCCAAGCGCCCGCCGCAACTCCTCAGTTGCATCTTCTCCCTCCACGGTGCCGCCCCGCACCGTGTTCTCCCTGCGGGCGCGCTCCTAGCGCCCACTATGCATCTCCTGACACCCGCGGGTGCGCTCATGCATCCCTGCCGCGCTCCTCTGGGCGTGCCCCAGGCACCCATGCGGTGTCTTGGGTGTGCGCCATGCCGCCCTGGCTCGCCCCACGGGTTCCCCCGGGCATGGTGCCCTAGTGCCCATGCCTTGGGGTTGAACCCTCAAGGTGCCTTGGCTGGCCAATTTTTTGGAAAAGGACAGTACAAGTACTTTGTCTAAAAACAAGTTTCTCCTCCATATAAAATATGCCAAGTGCCACTTCTTTAAGCCATCTTCCTTTCTTCTTCTTCTTAAGAATTCCATCATTTCTCCTCTCATATGATCTCTACTTAGGATATGGAATTCCCAAGGTTTCTTCTTAATCTTCTTCATCTCCTCTTCCATATGTGTTCAATACTTAGGAGGGACTTCTTCAACTGAATCTCATGAATCACACATGGTCTTCAACATTCTTCATTGATCTAATCAGAGATCAATTGGAACATCTTCTGATTCACATGCACTAATAGTTAGTACATGGACTTCTTTTAAATCCACTTCATCCACTCAGTGGTTGTGGATGGGTCATCTTGCTTCATCTCCTCATGCATTGTGAAGACAATGCATGGTCTTCTAAAAGTGTTGTGACTTTGTATCCAGTTGATACAAGTTCTTGGAACTTAATTATCAGCTCAACAATCGTCAGATTTCACTAGAGAATGTTTCAACCATCATCTCCTATGTCACTTAGTGAATCTCCTAAGTGACATGCATCTTAGTACTATGGCCATTCTCTCTTCATCACCAACACCATCACAACCTTTGTCATTCACATCTTGACATTCCTTGACTTCCATTCATTCCAAGACAACTTTATGCCTCATTGACAACAAATGCAACACAATGCACTTCAAGTTCTGACTCCAAATTCTAAATATGAATTCTGGTTACGAACTTTTCTGAGATCTGAATCCGAGTTCTCTGAATACAGACTCTGAACTCTTTTGAATTATGACTCCGAATTCTCATGAACTCTGACTCCGAACTTTGTAAGTTCTGGTTCTGAATTCTTGTGAATCCAGATTCTGAATTTCCTTGAAATTCAGACTCCAGAATTCTATAGAGTTCAGGTTCCTAATTCATAAGAAAAAAGAATCCGAATATCCTTGAATTATAGACTCCGAATTCATTTTTGTTTAGACTCCTAAATTTCATTTGCTTACATTCCAAATATTGGATTTTGGTTATGTAACCATATTTTTTCTTACACTTGTTTTTTTATAAAATGATGTTGTGCTTTCATTTACTCACTAACTATTTTTTTGAGTGACACGTGTATAGGTCCCTCCAAAATTCATGGAAAAATATGACCATTGGTATAGGGATCCAACCATTGAATCCGTGCCTATAAATAGAAGATCATTTGAAAGAGCTCAATACTGTTCTATGACTCTAAATATTACATGATGTTTAAGTGATTTATAGAGAGAGAATCTCATTGCTTTGTGCATACTAAACTTATTTTTCCAATTTTCTTAGTGTGACTCCAATTGTTATTGTGTATAATAGAGGGATTCTAAGGATAGGAAGATAGAGGTTCTGAATACCTTGAAGTTGAGGTATTCCTTGCCGAGGAAGAAAGAGGTGCCGACTACCTTGAAGTTGAGGGCTTGCGGGGATATAAAGACAAAATCTGATCTTTGTATCGAGGGCTTACCCTGGTGTGGGTAAGAGAGACTTTCTTGAAAGTATAAATCAAGTGACCTTTATCCAAGGTTGTTGGATACCCTTATATTTGGGTTAAAAGATTTACTACTTGTTACGTGTTTTGTTACCAGTTTTCTGCTGCATTTATATTGTTGAGGAAAATATAACTATCTTATACTTCCTTATACTTGTACTCTAGTATAGTTAGATTCTATACACTTTAAGGTAGAATCTTCATCATTGTAAACTTTCATTAAGTTTCTTTTCCAGAATCATCTTTTTCAGAATGACTTTCTTAGAATCATATTTTCGGAATCAAGAAAGTGCGTAGAACTAGAGGTCTTGTGAATTACCTTGTTTAACCTTGTTAACCATAACCATCTTTAAAAGTTCCAAAAGAATTTTTTAAAGTCTATAATTCACCCCCTCTTGTATTTTAAGCATCATTAGATAATTTACTCAATATATCTTTTATTTGGATCCTACATTTGGTATTATAGAGTATATCATACTCACATACCATCTCAATATAAGATATGTAATATTTATTGAGGATGAATTTTTCTCAGTGAAATTTTCAAAAATCTTCATTCAATGTTTCCCATCCAATATATGAAATAACTAATCTAAATCTCCCTGATATTCAACAGATATATACATATTTAACTTTTTCAACCATTCCAGTTATAATCACCTTAATTGGAGCTATTATGACCGATTTATGATTGATTAACTGATGTGGGGTCCACATGGTTGTCCAGAATCTTTCTCAAACTTAATGGAATTTTAGGGTCCCTTGATGGAAGAATTATATCACGTACCAGAAGAAATATTTGTAGCTCTAAACTCTAGGTTTTTTAAAAAAAAGGAATCACGTAAATTGGGATAATATTATAAAAGATATGGTCTAATTACCAAAACATATAAAATCTATTAAATTCCCAAAATTAGGAAACTTTCCAATTTTATCATAAAACATACCATAAATCCAAAAATGATGTAATTAAACTTAAATTAATGAATTTTTGGGATTTAAATATTTTAAATACATATAAAAAATTTGGAAAATATTAACTCTATCACCTACTCAAAGCCAATAAAATTCATTTACATTGTTTTGATACTTTATGAAAATGTTCCATGAGTCATTTAAGATGTTTGGGAATCCATTTAACCTCAATCAGATGCATGGTGTAACCGGTATGACAACAAGTGTGTCCTTTCATTTAAAATTGACATAAATTTTAGAAAAATGAAGATTCTTTCTACTAAAAACCAGGAAAACACATTCATATTGTTTTGATAATGTAGGATAACAATCCATGACCTATTTGGGATGTGTAGGAATCATCCACACCTCAATCTGAGGAACGATGTAACCAGTATGAATCCAAGTGCATCTTTTTATTTAAAATTGACATCATTTTTAGTTAAAAGGAACAAGTGACATTCTGAAAACTAAGAAAAAACATTCATATTGTTTTGATACTTTAGAGAAATAATCCATGATTCATTTAGTATGTATAAGAATTATCCACACCTTAATATGAGGCATGGTGTGACCAGTATGACTCCAAGTACATCATTTTTATTTAAAATTTACATAAATTTTAGTAAAAAGGTAAACCGACCTAATAAAAACTGAGAGAATTCATTAGTGTTGTGTTGGTAATTTGGTAAAATGATCCATGAGTCATTTTAGACATGTAGGAATAATCCACACCTCAATCTGACACATGGTGTAACCAGTATGATTATAAGTATGTATTTTTTATTTAAAATTGACATCAATTTTATAAAATAGAAGAAGTGTCATACTGAAAAATGAGAAAATGCATTAAAATTGATTTGATACTTTAGGAAAATGATACACGATTTATTTAGTATGTGTAGGAAGTAGACTCATCTTAATACTAGGTACGATGTGACCGGTATGACTCAAAGTGCATCTTTTTTATTTAAAATTGACATCATTTTTAGTAAAAAGGAACAAGTGACATTCTGAAAACTAAGAAAACACATTCATATTATTTTTATAGTTTATGGAAATGATACATGAGTTATTTGAGATGTGTTGGAATCACCCTTACATCAATACAATGCATAGTATGACCGGTATGGCTCAAAGTTCCCATTATCAGTTTAAAATTGACATTTTAGTTCAAAACACATGTCACTCACTAAAAAACAAGAAAATGAAATGCAATTTTCTTGATAATTTTGGAAAAATTCATAAGTCACTTTTAACATGTAGGAAGTATTCTCACATTAAAGCAACACATGATGTGACCTATATGAATCAAAGTGTGTGTTTCTAGTTTGAAATGACATTTTAGTAGATTATAGAAGTGACATGCTAAAAACCAAGAAAACATATTCATATTGTTTTGATACTTTAGGAAAACCATCCTTAAGTAATTTGTGATGTATATAAACCAGACACACATCAATCCCACACATGGTGTGAGTGTTATAACTCCAAATGTGTCTTTATTTAATATTTAGATTAATTTCATTAAAAATAACAAGTGACATACTGAAAACTGAGCAAAAACTTTCAAATTATTTTGATACTTTAGAACAACAATCCATACTTAATTTGTGACGTGTTGGAATCAACCGCACCTCAATACAACTCATGGTGTGATCAGTATAACTCAAAGTGTTTCTTTTTTATTTAAAGTTGACATTTTTTTAATGTATTCTTTCATATTAATCTCTAATTAATTTATTTATAATATTACTAATATTAGATTTGATTTTTATATAGGTGGATTCTTTTTCTCAGGTTGAGGTGATTTGTTTGGAAATAAATACCATGGGAAGAACTTTTTGAGAGGGGATCATGGGCACCAAAGACAAACATTGATGTTTTTAATTTTTTGTGGATAGTAATTGTAATTATAAAAAATATTGTTTGAAATTTATATAGTGGTGTTTTTTTGTATTCGTGATGTAAAATTTATTTCAATTAAATTATATATTTTGTGTATAGGAGGTCACATTGTGCAATTTTTGTGTACATGAGTTTTCTGTAGTGTTATGTTATACAAAAAACATAATGCAGCAAATGATACCTTTATCAGCACTATTTCTAGCATTGATAAAGATTATCCTTTATTAGCGTAGATAAGAGACACCCTTTATTAGTGTTGTGATTAACAATTCTTTTTTAGCACTGTCAAAATATTTTTTGTGCACTATTAACACCCCTTTGAGATCCAAGTTTATCAAGACATACTAATACGATCAAGGCCTTGACCATCAGTGGATGAATAAATCAACATAATTTCAAAGGGTCCATCATGGACCTTAACACTTTTCCCGAACCACAAAAAAATCCTTTAAATAAATCCATTCATTAAATTTTTAAAAGCGTTATTTTCCCTTGGTGTTGAGACCAAACATCAAATCCCATAAAATAAAATTCATAAATATAACATGGGTATGTATCGGGAACCACCTACCTTAATACATAGAAATTTATCTTTTTAACTCATTGCCCGACAACTCCACCCAAGCTTGTTCAAGTCCAATGACCATCGCTCGTCATTGTGAATCCCTAAATCACACCAAGAATCACAAAATAATTAATTATAATCAAACTATAATCAACTAAACATTTAAAATTAATTAAATTATTAAATTTAAATAAGAATAAATTCCTAAAATCTCATCGTCCAATATCGTTGCACTGAAATCGTGAGCTATGGGGTGCAGTGCACTCCCAATGCACCCTAAGCCTAAGCAACACAAATCTATAGTTAATAATACAGATTCAATGACCAATTTAACAAAAAATATACCAAAAACCTCAATAAAACTACAAAATAACATACCTTAACTAAAACGACATGCAGCGGTGTGGAGATGTTGCCTCGGGTCCTTCTCCACACATGTTGAGAAAAATCCCCATAGAACTTGGCTGATTATACCATGATCTAATGGAATCAATGCCAAACCCTACATAATAATTTCCCAAAATTTGAAGTAATTTAGGGGAAAAAATATATAAGGAAGGGGGATGTATAAAATATTCATAAACATCATTTAAACACACCCAAGATCACCCCAAATGGAGAAAAGAAAGGAGAGGGGGAGGTCTGGCTAAGAGCCTCCCTGTGTGCATGCCTGTCAATCCAAGAAAAAAGGGTCCAAGTCCCATTTAAATAAAAAATCTATAACCATTCATAGTGTGAACCCATGGGTCACACTATGAAATTCCTTTGTATGGTTCCCACCCCTTCCCCGGTGATTCATGCCATGAATCCCTACTTCATGGCGTGAATGCCCTATAACAGGTCCCTTTTATAGCCCGACCACTCCAGATCTCCTCCAAAACTATCCCAAAAACAAGGGATATCCATTAAACTTTAAACCACATACAATAACACCATTTATAGATTCTAAAACTATCATAACCTCATTCTATGTTCCAGTTCTCAAAATGAGCCATCACCAAACCCAAAATTCAAAATCACTTAGAATTTCACACCCTGAAAAGGTGTGAGGTTTCACAACCTACCCACCTTAGTACTTCTCATCCTCGAGAAGTACATTCGATCATTTAACCAACAATACCAATTGAAAAGGGTCTCCGATTCACAATCAAATCATCACATTCCATCTTTGAACTCCGAATGAGATCTCATTGCACAACTCAAAATAGGAGGCACACTATCCATCAAAATCCAAGACACCACACTCTCTCATCAATGAAATAATGAGATGAATCTTACCCATGTATTCCTTTCCCAAGACACCATAGTGGTGTCAAAAAACTCATCATCCAGATTTTGGTGATCCCCAATATAATCTTTTTCTAACCCATTCAAGTATGATCAATGAAAATCCCCACCTTCAGAATTGTCTTCTAAAATCCATACTCAGGGGTCAAACGACATGCTCGGTGTAGTGTCCATATCACAAAACCCAAATGCATATGAAAACACCAAAAAAATTTGGTACTACCACTTGTCTCTGGTTCTAAACCAAATCAGTTGAGTGTCAACTACCTATGCATAGAGCTCGCATAAACAGACCTTTCCTAGAAAGGTCGCATCCAAACCTAAAAATACCCCCATTATACTGAATACAATGTGCCTGAACCACAATTCCTTATTACCATACTTTCCTAATAATTTTTGTCTCAACATACAACTTAACTATGTTTAATCACAAGATTCACCACTTAAAAACATAATGAAATGTGTTCATCACCTGAACTATGTTACAGATCTCGGGTTCACCCCTTTAACCACATGAAGAATCAGGATTTACCTAATGAATCACCTTCAAATCACACTAAAATCATCCCAAGATTGATTCCAATGCACCGAATCCATCCAAGATCACATATGAATCTCAAATATGGTATTTAATATGGAACCACATAATTCAGATTTATTAGCTAATTGACATTAAAGCACCACCTCGACCATCTAATGATCAGTCTCATCACACCAAAAACCATTCCCCCATGAGGGTCATGTCTTCATGACTCATGCTTCATCCATTACCACATGTAATGACTGTATGTAAACATCCCACTCACACTCAAAAACCAATGTAAACATCAATCACTACTCGTTCCCAGATCACATTAACTCTATCCTTGAAATCTGATTAAATTTACAATCATAACGAGGTCACAACCTTAAATAGACAATGGTGCACTCTCCACCAAATAGATTATATTATACCACTCCTTTAGAACCACCTTATTAGGTTCCATAATCAAATTTATGCTTCCCCTCTCGAGCCATGGTAATCTCATCCTAGGAAACACTTATCTAAGATCATGCTAGGGTTGCCCGTGCTACCACACCCCAATAAAATCTCATTGTCCCCTATACCATGGAGGGAAATACCATTATCATTAATCCATAAGAAACCAATATCATAATTAATCCATTAATTTCATCAGTCCTAGGCCTGTACTTGACTGCTCATGAATTCAAAATTCAAAAGTGTCATGCGTATCTAGCCCACCCTACCTTGATCTCACCCAAACATAATGGTTTTACACTCTTGTACCACCCAATCACACAACCCGAGTCATGATCCCATATGTCATGTATCTTCATAACTAGATTCACATACCCAAACCACTAACCATGATCCACAACATTCCAATCATCTATCTAGAAGCACCCTTGATGCTAAATCAACATTCCTCACATGTTGGGGAAAACAACACAATCACCCACCAACTAGGAATCATATAAAAAAACACAAGCATCTATCTACACTCTAACCCATGAAACACTTAGAAACACATAAAAAATACATAAGTCTAGGCTTCCTACTGATCCTACCCTCAAAACTGAACTTCAATGTTTAAATCACTAGCACTCAGGGGGATCTCCTCATAAAAACCCAAATCATATCTATGATTATTCTATGTGCTTTTTAACACCTCCTATACATAAATATCAAATTGAAGCATCTACCCATGATTTCATCTCTAAGGGAACTAAAAATACTAGGCTAACCCCTAACTTGGGTTAACCTCTAACATATATCATTAACATCACATATATCACCCTTGTCATGATCCTTATCTCAATGCACTAGGCTCTCTCACTTAACCTATAGTTCATATCTCACATAGGTAACAACTTGTAGGGCACATATCTAATCTCATATCAATATCACCTAGAAACTCACATGCCAATACATGCACTCTAGGGTTCTCACAGATACTCAACTGGCATCACATGCCAAAAATTCCACTTATTAGGGCACTGATTCTCACCGATCATCCGCATAAGTGGCTTTACCCTCAAGAATTTACAATTTTAGGCTAATCCTTACAAAACCTCAGTATATAAGAGTTTCCCCCTCAAGGATCACATCCTAATTTTTCATCATATATACGAATATAATGATATATCCCTACTATGATTTTTTTCAAGTATACTGTAGTATCATGGAATAGTTAAGTAGAATTCCACCAAGAGCCTATATGGGAAAACACCATATAGATTATGGTTGACACTTTAAATAATCGAACTCATTTTTATACGTCTAGAACCAATATCAAGATCACCCATAAGGGGTTTATCACCCTGTAATAAAATTCCTATACTGACCTACTAGGGTCTCTATTCACCCCATACCTGATAGAACACATAAACATCATCATAAAACATATTTTTGTAGATCCACATGGCATGTCATCAGAAGAAACATATACTATGGTCCATTTGAGTAGAATTACAATCTAAGTTATATGGGAAAACATCGTATAAGTTGTTAGTAAAACCCTAAATAATATATCCCTATATCGTTAGTGATATAAATCACTTAATAACACATATAACATGTGAATAATATGTACCAAATATGATGCATGAACATCGAACTCTTACCAATGGACCAAGATCCAAAAACCACATAAATAATAAATCATAAAATCCAAAACCCATGTGTGTCATGCTAAGTGAAATCATCCAAATATAAAATCATAAAATAAGAATAAAAATCCCATATCCTTGGTAACCTATAATTCCTACCATAAAAGGTGTTCTTGACACACTAGTTTGATATCCATAACAATATTTGATATATCCTAATATCACATGTCTACCATCTCCCCCAAATAGTAAGAAAAAATAGAACTTTGATACATTTGTGATATGAGTCACATAAAAATATCTAATACCACATTGTAACATCCTACCCCCGGTCCGTAGACACCGAGTGATGCCCAAACTAGGGGGTCACCATTGGGATATCAGGTGTGCCTCCCTGTATACCAGAGGCTTCTAACTAGTAGAGGGGGTCTAGGGTAGTACCATGGGGATACTATACCCCCATATTAGATTGTGTAATATCAAGGAAAATATATCAAACATCAACCATACAAAATAATTAGAGTACACATAATACTAAAACATATCCATCAATAACAAATGGCGTGGAAGAAAAAAGTCATATAAACTCATTGGACACCTACCAATCCAACCACATATACTAATAAAAGAATAATAAAATACACTAAGTCTTTAATACAACCCAATAATCTCCATATCCTAATATCTAGTCTCATTCAATATACCTCCCTCTATTATGAAATCTTGAGCCTCTACCCAACCTACACCTATGGTCAATGTAGTCTACATGGGTAGCCAAGTGTCATGGATGTCTGAGCCAGGTTTGAGTACAACTTAGTAGGGAAACACCAATGTTGTCCCACACATAACCTGTAATGAAGTGTACATATGTGATATTATCATAAAATAAATATAGTACCAAAAAATCATAAATAAATAATCACTTTTGATCCCAAATTTACGCATAACACTTGAGATCAAGACAAACCTACTTTGACTAGTGATGAGGTGTCTCTGAGCATTCCATATAACCACACATACCAATAATCTTCCACATGATGAATTTATAGGAGTGTATACTTGTAAATCCAAATCATGCCTATAGGAAACCCATCACTTGGATCAAGGGGATACCCTTCTAGAAAGACATATCATTCCAGTCTAGGGGTGTTCCTCTCTCTACTGGACATCACCTCAGTAGACTATGCATCCCACTATAGATTATAAGGAGTGTGTCCAAGAAATCCCAAAATGACATCATAAAGATTCATAGAAGTGTGTAATAGGTAATATAAACTTATCCCTAAACTCATAGGATTTCCCTTTTAGAAAATCAAATCATACAAAAACTTAGGTAATTATCCTTTTAAGAAGTCAAATAATCCAAAAACTCAAGGTATTTACCCACCAAGAATTCATCACAAGGAGCTAGGGGCATACCATTCATGGTGAACAACATCGGGAAACTTAGGGGATTTCCCTTATTTGAAATAAATTCATCAAGAAACTCATGGTATTTCTCTACTGGGAAAACATATAATCACTTAAATCCAAATGTGTGTCACTTCTATTCTAAGTATCACATCATTTGAGTCTAATGATGAGATTATCCATGACATACATCAAATATTGGTGGAATACGCATCCCAACATGAATCTGAGGAGTTTATTCAAGTAATCCCATACCATAGTATCACTTTGAATGGTAAATACCACCATACAAACCTAAAAAACTAGTCTATATAATCCCAAACCATTCATCAGCATCTGGATCAATAGCTGAATTCTAGGAGCACATCCTGGGAAACCCATGTATCTTTATGCCTCACAAAGGGTAGTGAATACCACCCAAACCATATCTCATGTCAAATAAAAACAAACTCTTTGGGATAAAATCTTAGATTTGGGTTCTAAGGTTTCACTTGCGATCATCTCTACCCATTTCCCATACACACCCTTAATAGGGTCGACATCTCACTAGGGCATCATTTATGGTCCCCCAAGTCCCATAATAGTTAGGAAACCCTTCAGGGGTCCTATTATCTCAAATACATCTCTTAGGTCAACACCCATCACTCAAAGGGAATATCATCCCTCAATATCATCAAATCTCATCGAGGCATCACTAGCCTCCTAGGAAAGTCTCATGAAGAAGATGGCCTCAAGTCTATTCCTTTTTTAAGTCACTCTAAGTTGGTATGAACACCCAATATATCCATTAATCTATTTAGGATCCACCTAGTTGGGTAATCATTTCTTAGTGGGGTAATAATTATTTCCACATGATCATCACCATTAGCCCTAGGCTACAGGGTATCAAAAGGGTCTCACATAGCCAAATCCCTAGGCCATCCATCTCAGTTCATCACTCTCTTATACTATGAGGTCTCTAAAGGATCCAACACTAGGGAAACTATGTTAGGTTAATTTAATTTAGATAACACCCCTAAATGTCCAAGTTTCTCAAGGAATAATAATATGATCAAGGCCTTGGCCATAATTGAATTAGGAAATCAAGTCAATGCCCAAGGATCCATCACAGACCTTGGCACTTTTTCCAGACCACATTTATTTCATTTATATAAAACCATTCATTAAATTTAAAAAATTCAATCACCCTTAGTGTTTATACTACACATAAAATTCCATAAAAATGGAAAAATACCATAGAGAATGTACATGGGACAACCTATGTTAATGCAGAGCCATTTCCCTTTTTAACTCATCACTTGACAACTCTACCATGTCCGACACAAGCCCAATGACCATCAACCATCACCATAAGGCCCTAAATCATACCAAGAATCACAAAAAAATAAATTATAATCAAATTATGATAAATTAAAATTGTAAATTAATTAAAATATTTAATTTAAATAGGCATAAATGGATAAAATATCATCATTCTATCTTGTCACACTGAAACCATGAGTGATGGGGTGAGACCTACTCCCAATGCACTACCAAGAATAAGTAACATAATATAAATATCTAGTAACACCAATTCAATGATATATTTAACCAAAAATTGGAAAAAACTAAAAGAAACTATACAAAAACATACCTAAACTAAAACAGTATGAGACAATGTACATATGTTTCCTCAGGGTGGTCTATATGTAAGCTGGAAAAAAATACCCATCAAAATCAGATGATTTTACCATAATATGATGGAATCAATGCTAAAACATAAATCAAAATCCCAAAAAATCATCGATGTTGAAGTGGAAACAAAAAAGAAGGAAGGATAAGGAAGAACCTACTAGGAAACACCATTGAAATTCACCCAAGATCACCCCAAATGGAGGGAAAAAGGGAGAGAGTGAGGTCCAACCAAGAGACTTCGCATGAAAATTACTACTGAGATAATAAAATGGGTTGAGACCATTTTATAAAAAAACAATACTAACCCATTCATGGTGTGAAATTCCTTTTTAGGATCCCTCTACCCTTACCCAAATAATTACATCATGAAGCCATGTGTCTTGGTGTGAGAGTCTTGTACCCAAATTCCTTTATGGTTTTTAAAACTCTCGAAACCCTATTTTTATTCTAAGTTCTCAAAACAAACCACCACTAAACCAAAGATTCAAAATACCCAAAATTTCACACACTAAAAAGGTGTGGAGTTCTACATTGGGTATGCTCTATTTGATGATGAGGATTGGATGAAAGCATCTACATTATTTAAGAAACAATGTAGTAATGGTTTAAAGGAATTATATATATATAGTTACATTATTTATAACGTGTGACCCGGTACTACATAATCTTGTTATGGGACATCTGTTGAAGTTGATCCTTCACAACTTTATCATTAAATGTCCTCCCATATGACTGTTGAGAAAAAGTCCCTCAAGGTAAAATTGAATCATTTTTGTGGTGTTTGTATTTGTTGACAGAGCAGGTTTGTTTGTTTATTGAGATATTGTTGACATGCTATGTTGACAAAGAACCATGAAAAAGTAACAAACGACCTAGAGGTGGTACAAAAAGAACAGATATAAGGTGGTTCCATTTTCTAGTGTTTTCCAAATTTTTGGGCCTCAAAATCGGAAAAAAGAGAAACATGTTTTTGGTAAAGGATGTTGTGTGCAAGAATGAAGTTTTTTGGGAAACATGTGTGAAAGGAATGTTTCAGGATTAGAACATTGAAATATGGAAAAGTCATAAAGTGCGAAAAAGATTTGGAAATGTGCATGAAAGATGAGGTTGAATGAAAGTAAATTGTGTGCCCAATGTGATGTCAAATGAGGTTTTGCGTGCTCAAATAGGATCTTTCATGACATGGTGAGTCTTTCGTGTAGGGATTAGCGATGCCTATAAATAATAGGTGACACCTCTTATTCAAGATATCTCATTACTTAGATAAAATTTGAGCTCTGAATCACATAATAATTTCATGAAAAGGGAGTTGCGTGAAAGATTTTGAACGCACAAGCTAAGAAAGTTGCATGTAAGATTTGAGTTGTGCATAAGATTTAAGTTATGTGAAAGGGGTGTTTCGTGACAAAGGTGGAATCTTGAAAGAAAGGCATTAATGTTGTGCACAAGATTCAGTAAGTATTGTGAGAAAGATTTGAGGTCACCCAGTAATACTATGGTAAAGTTGTATTCATCAGTGGATGAAAGTAGGATATCAATGGAGCATCTACATATAATAAAGGATGCACTCATTAGAGATAATGAAAGGACCTACAAGTATTTAAACTGTGATTGGATCTTCTGAAGAAGCATTGAGCTCACTTAAGTTGAGAGAGTAGTGAGTTCTCAAATTATGAATGGTTGTAAACTTGGAGGGACAATGAGTCCACTTCGAACTTGTAAATAGTTGTGCAATTTTAGTGGATTTGGTACATTAGCACATTTTCGGTGTATGCTCCTTGGACGTAGAATAGTAAGGGTGAACCAAGTAATATTATTGTGTCCTATTCATGCTTTAAGATTTTTTTATACTCTACAATGGGAAGGAGAGAGGAGAGAGTTTTATCTAACAACGAAACAAGATCAAAGGGACAATTCTTTTAATCTATCATACCCTAATTCACCCACCATTTAGGGTATCTATTCTAGTGGACCTAAGAACTACATTAATATAAAATAATTACGAATAAGATGATTAGAATATGGAAAAGACTATATGATATATATCTATAGATACTCCCAATCTAATGAAAGAGAATTTATTTGATGAGGAAGTATCTGATGATGAAATAGGAGATAATATTGGCAAGGAAGATGTGGTGAATAAACCTTATAAGGTTACCTTGAAAGATAGGAAATAGATAATGAGTTGTAACCATATTCCCTTGTTAAATTCCTCAGTGATGGGAATTTCTTGTGTATATGAGTTTGATTGGGGTTTCATTACACCAGGTTTTTAATTTCTAGGAATTATAGGTAAAACATCCTCCCCAAATGATAATATCCTTTATATTGGAAAAGAGTTTTAAACTAAAAGTTCATTGAAAAATGTTGTTAATAAGTACCATATAGAGAGGCATTTTTCTTTTTTGGTTGATGATTCAAATAAGGGAAAATACCTCATTTAGTGTACCAAATAAATACATGAATGTAAATTTCACATGAGATCAATATATGATATTTTTTTGCATGTGGAAGATAACTAAGTTGGAAGGACCACATACTTGTGTTCACCCAACCCTATCACAGGATCATTTGAAACCTAGATGTAGAGTTAATATCAATTTTTATTATTGAGATAATACAAAAATGTCATGATGTACCTCTATCACTCATCAAAAAACGAGTACAACTATTTTTCAAATATAGGATATCATATGAAAAATCTTGGATGGGAAAAAAGAAAGAAATTTTAAGTGTACAATGATTAGGATGAATCATATAATGTTATATCATAGATAATGGGATTTTTGTCTCTAAAAAATCAGTTCATTTATCATCTTGAAACTATTTATTATTTCTCCCATGATAATAAGGTCGATCAGACAAAGGTAATGTTCTATAAGCTATTCTAGCCATTCAAGATATGTATCACCACATTTCCTTATTTAAAAAAAATTCATTCTAGTTGATGGAACTTTTATTTATGGAAATAATATAGGTGTACTACTCATTGATACCTCAAAAGATAGTAATCGTTCCCTTCTCCCACTTTCATTTTCTATTGTTGACAAGGAGAACTGTGAATCATGGAGTTGGTTCTTGGCCTACATACACATGCATGTTATGTAAATACAAGGAGTGTTTTTGATATCTTATCATCACCAATTGATTATATAGGTCATTAATAGTGATGTGGTTTTATATAAAAAACCTAATGCTTATCATCAATATTGTATCATACATATTTTCAGTAATATTTATAAGAATTTTAAAGATGAAGAAATAAATAAGTTAATAAACATGTTGAATATGTTTATTTAAACTAATTTCTATTTTAATAATTTTGGTTATCCTTTTAAAGGTATAGATGAATTATTTTTTCAATATACAAACCACAGTAGAAAAAATCTAATGAGTTACTGGAAGGAATATGAAGGGCTAATCAAGATGTGTATGTTTATATGATGCAGATTTAAAATTAAAAATTATCATTGGAATATTATGGTGTCATGAGATATGGCCATATTATCACTAATATTTTGGAGTGCATAATTGGGTTATTTAAGTGTATTTGTAAATTACCAATCACATTCTTAGTATAGGATACGTTCTATTATTTTGTGAAGTACTTTCTCAAACACTCCCAATATGATTAATAGGGGAGGAAACATGGGATTTGATTTGGTCAAAATATCCAAAGAGTCATTGATAACATATTTCAAGATGAATTATTATTACATGTTTGAATATTTTACTAAGTAGGGAGATGATTTGAGGTAAGAAAGTTCCACGGCCCACTCATAGGAAATGGTGCTCAAGTGGTAGTGGTATTACTAGAGAATAGGTATTATTATCATAGTTCTTTCTAGGAATTGGGGTATCATTGTGAACCTATCATTACAGTGTGTGCATCAGTGAACTTATCCTGAGAACCCTTTTCTGATCTAGTATATTTCACGAGCACTTTGGTTGATTTCTATATTGCCTCTTTGATACTTTTTGGTGATTTTCATTATTTTACCTTTCATTTTGATCAACCAACTTTGGTCCTTGATATTACCAGGTTTCATCTCCAAGGAAGTCCAAAGTATACTCATATTAGAAATGAGATGCATTGGCCTTGAGAATGGGGAGTGGGAATATGATGCAGTATATTTCATGTTAATGGTTATACTCATAAAATATATCCCAACATGGAAGGATGAATCCCCAATTCACATAATCATTTATCATATATATATATATATATATATATATATATATTATCATGTATGTGTAAAAATATTATTGTACGATGGCTTGTTTTGTTGTAATAGTGGGTGCCCTAGACCCAACTTAAATAGTTCTTTTTTATTACCATATCATGTATACAGTGAGATATTCATGATGTATACTTATCATAATAATGTTTATATTTCTACATACAATATTTATATGTTAATGTCTATAGATTATTTATCATATCAAAATGTTATAACAGTTCCCAGGTTATAATGAGAACCTTGAGATACTATGACATTAATATTAATTTTTTTTCCTATGTTCTAGATACATCATTCTGACTGGACACCAATGATGTCTAACTATTAGGTGTTGGGGGATCATAAGAATTGATACTTCTTCTCATGAATTTTACACTTGGTGATCTCGAGTAGGTGTGATTATGAGGACTGACCCACCAATAGTAACACCACATGTTTTGGGTGTCATTGGTAGTTCATATCTACGAACACATGTAATGGTCTCCTGAATTGATATTATTATCATTGTATACTATTTGACCACATACTTTTATGCATGGAAAAAACTATAGAAATTAATTCATTGTGAGGTAGCTTGCGTTGGGTGTGTAATTGGTAGTATGACATTGTTTGAATAATCAAGATAAAATTTAGCACTTCTAATAAGAAGAGATATATTAGGCCCAGTTGATCCAGATAATAGTACCTTTACTAAATCCATGGTCATGATAGAAAATCGTATGTCCATTTAGTAAGGTTAATATACAATAAAGAAAGAAAGGATGATGAAAAAAAGTGTGCATATTACTTTATGAGATATCATGAGAGAAAGATATTATATTACATGTGTGTGTTTGTAGTATGGATTTCATTTCTATGACTACTCCTTACCTCTTTAAGGGCCTTGATGGGTTGCTAGACTCTGATCATGTTCTATGAACAATATTCGTTGCTACTGAGATAAGGAACTAGAGGGTCACACACTTAACATATTCAAAAGTCTGAGCTATTCTGATGAATAAGAGCTTAGGACATGGTGGGACCCATCATAGGGTCCGAGATATGTATGAGGATATATGATCACCAAGGAATAAATAAATTCATATTATTCTAGTTTAGAATAATTAGTATTGAATTTATTTATTAAATGTATTTAGAAGTATTAAAGTAAATACATGAAAATATTATATAAAAGAATATTATTTTAATATTCAAGGTTCATTTAATATTTTCATGAATGATGATTCGAGTTAATGACATGATTTTATCATGTAATATATTTTAATTTATTATAAGTAAGTGATAAATATATAAATTATATTTATGACTCAACAAGTCAGTTATAAAATGTTGTTTATAACTTATACAGTGAGTAATAAATATTCAAGGGTTAGAGACCCTTTGTGAGTAATTTATGCGACTCACTAAATATAGGAGGATAGATTATCTCCCATGGAATGATTCAATTCACAAGAAATGAGAGCCTTTCTCTCATATCCCTCTTTCTAGAGAGAGAATATCCATGTCCAAGCAATCAAACCAAGCTCTATTTCACATAGATCAAAGTAATATCAATGTGGTGATCATCAGGATGCCAAAGGTACTATCATATTTCTCTGCTATCACCTAAAATTCGATGATCAATGCTCTCATATAATTTCAAATCACGTGTGGATTATCTAGATTGGTTCGAATTTGGATCCTTCAAGAAAGGACCACCGATGATCAATTTTTTTTCATATGGATTCATATTGAATGTGGTATTTCTTTATTTTATTTTTGTGCTTAAAATTCACTATGTGGGATCCTCAGGATTTTACTGGGGCTGTTCTTCACAAATAATGACGTAGTTATGCTGATTATGATGGTTTTTTTAAATATTTATCCCATCGAATACCACCATGTACCAATTTACCTTCATGTTTCATGTTAGACACCCCATCAATTTTATTCTATATCATCTCATAAGAAGCATTTATTTCAGTATTTCATGAAAATTTATATTTTAGACGCAAATGATACATTTCAGAATATTAAATAAAAACATATATTTGTATTTTAAAAATCAATAAAAACATTTAAACATATTATATAGTATTATAGTAAATAAAATTATTAAAATTTTATTGTAATTGAGCATCAACATTAATTTTTAATTTACAATTAAGATTGTATATAGGTAGAGTTTAGTTTTCATAAAATTAAACATAAAATTAGATAATTCATGTAAAGGTAAATTAAACTTTTTTAAATATAATATCTTATTCTTTAAAGTTGAAATATTTCCATGTAAAGGTAATTTTTTTACAAAAAATATTTACAACTTAAGATTCGTAGAATTTAAACAAAACCATTATAAAAAAACAAAAATTTAAAAATCAATGATTAAATATAAAATTAATTTGAGGTAAAGTAATTAACAAAACATAAAAAAAAATAAGTAATGAATTAACAATACCTCCAAGTTCAAACACTAATATTTATCACCTCAAGAAACCATTCACCTCCATTTGTCACTCACTGCCACTATATCATATTTAGAAATGGAAGATGTTCCTTTGCACGTATTCTAGGATAAACATGTTTCTTGTCTTGCATTAGAGGTTCACCATTTTCCTACTCTGAGTGTATAGAGGTCACAATAATTCTATCACATTTCACCCCACCTATAACCATCCCATATCTTCAACTTATAGGGTTCTATGTCACAGTGATGTGTGATTTCACCTTTTTTAATCATTAGCTCATTGTATCCCTTTTAGAGAGATAGAGGCTGAAGAAATATACTTTTCATCTACTAGAGGGGGATATGATGATTGCACTCAAGGATTTGTACCTTATGTCAGACCTCTTTATTGAAGGTGTGAACATGACATCCTAAGTTACTGGTGATTGGTTTGATTTATTTTTAGGACACTAGGAATTGAGATCTAGGATAATGGATGGTATCTCATCAAGAGTCAGATATGCATGCATGGATGGATGACCACTTCCCCCATTTAGATAATGATGATGAAAATATCACTATGCCAAGATTTTAAAATGTATATATTCTGATACTTATTAGTGACATGATCTTCATCAATTATTATACTAAAATTTCCCATTTGATGTATTCACTATTACTTGAGGACCTGGACCAGAAATGGAGGTACAACTGGGGGTATACATGTCTTATTGATATATATAGAGAACTATAAAAAACATGTTGCATAGATAAGATGCATATTATATGATGTGTTATTCTTATATATATGTGGGTATGTGAGCGCATCCCTTAATTTATTCCACATGTTTATAGACTATTTCCACCCAACATTTTATAGGTTTTCCCACATGGAAAATGGTATGTTTTTTATTATTTGAAAATAAAATAAATAATTTTTTATTATGAAACTATAACTATAAAAATGTTATCTATAATTTTTTTCTGGTGTACATGATTTAATTTATTAACTGCATATTCATTTTTTGATATTTTAAGTTTCATAGACCCCATATGTTGGGCTTATCATCCAAAGTCTCATGCATTACTGTATGATGATGCTTGCTACCCCCACATGCATTGTACCTCTTATTATTTTTGAAATTGTTTAGTGGAACCACATTGATCAAGTTATGAGGTAGTTTCACTTCCATCATCCCATCCCCACACCACCCTGTCAGTTTCCTTTATTTCATTCCCTGAAGATGTTAGGGAAGAATGAATTTGACTAGAGGAGATATTATTCATGATATATTCAGAAGTGTGACAAATATCACGAGTCCCAATTATGAGGGGTTGGCATGATAAACATGAATCTATTATATTAGTTGGATTATGTGACCTGGTACTACATGTCCTCATGGTTATATCTTATGAGACACAGATAGGGTTATCACTAGTTGGTAATAATTCCTCTTTCCACTTTTGAAAAACTTTTTTATTTACTTAGGTTAACTGTATATTTTTTTGTAAGATTCTTGTATCACACACCTGATTCACATCTTTGATCCCATAGAGGTAAGTGCATTTTACTTGGACAATTTTCATGAAGCAGTGATATAACTACTTCTTCCCATGAATGATATTTATCAGAGGATTTTCTTTGACATGCTAGAGGATTGTTAGGGTGATATGCCTCAAATGGATATGTTATAGGGTGATGAACCTATTATGGATGTGACACATGATGATGTGGTACATAATGAGGATTTCTAACTTGATCATCCATATTCTCCTCCACTTCCTATTTTATGTGATCTACAACCATAGGCTATCCTTACAGAGATCTAAAATAAATATGTTAGTGATTCGGCCATGTACACACTTACTTATTTTGATTATATTGCATTGATAGCTGGAAAATGGAGTATTTTTTAGTCTATATTTTTCCTAGTGAGAAGATACCCACTACACACCAGTCGTCTTCTTCACATGTGAGAGAGCATTCTATCTAATAGCCACTTTCCTTCCAAATAGGATTGAGTATGATCGAGGATACTTTTGATCCACTACCCATTACATAGGATGATGTGGAGGTAGCAACAATAGATGTTACATAAGAGGTGCATATTCCAGACCATACATATTGATATACATGACATATATGCATTATCTATATACCAGGTTATGGCACAAAGGGGCATTCGAGATAGCGACACAAACTAGAGTGATACATTTCTCATTGTTCATAAATTTTTTACTAAGATTGATGTTATATGTTATTTAAATCATTAGTTATATGTTATTTAAAATACCATATTTTATAATTAGTTAACATAATTAATAAGCAACAATTTTATTTTTATTAAGAAGTAATTAATTTTTACTTGAACGTTATTTTAAAAACCACTAATTAAAATTTATATTAATTATATTACGAATCACTAATTATATGAAATATATTAATTAATTACCAATGTATTAGTTATTATATTATTAAATATATAACTAATAATTATATTAATAACATAATTAGTTATTATTAATACTATATTATATATTATTAAATATTTGATCAAATATATAATCAAAAATACCATTTTGACAATTAGATTAATAATATAATAAGTAATTAGTAATATAATAATGTATATTATTAATTACATTACTAATTATATAATTAAAAATTAATATTATAATTAATAATAAATAATTATATTATTTGATAATATATTATTATTAATCATATTAATATCTATTAATTCACACATTACTAATAATTATTAGTAATTAATTATATATTATTGATCAATAATAAATAATATAATTAATAATTAATAATTATATTATTTATTAATATATTACTAATAATTATATTAATAAATATTAATAATAGGGATGAAAATGGGTTGGGTTCCCATTGAATTTGGGGTACCCAATCCCTAACCTATTTATTTGAACAAAACCCTAACCCTAAACCTAACCCTAACCCTAACCCTATCTTATTTATTTTTTAAATTCACCACCTTAACCCTACCCTATTATATTTTTAACTACACATTTAACTAGACTAGCCCTTTTAATTACCTCATCAGAAGTTATAATATTTAAATTTTATTCATAAATTTAGAATTAACATACCAAAAAAATTGAGTAAATGTATTTTATAATTGTACTTTATATAATAACATATAGTCAACTATTTAAAATTTAAAATTTACATATAAATATAATATGAATTAAACTCAAAATAAATAAATATTTTTTATAATTTTAATTTTATTTAAAAATTAATTATTAATATTTTTCATAAAATGATTTCGGTTTATTGTTTCAAAAGAGTATAACCCTAACCCTACCTGTTTATTAATCAAATTTTCATTTTGTTACCCTAACCCTATAAATACACATTTAACCACTATCGTAACCCTATTTAATTGGGTCACGTAGTGTTTGGTACCTGATTAATGAGTACCCATTTATATACCTAATTAATAATATATCAATTAATATTTGTTATTATATTATGTTATATATATAACAACCTTGAACCTGTACACCCATATTTAGTGTTAAAGAATATATTCTTTACATATTGGCTTCATTACCAATAAAAATGACCCAATTTTTTGGCCATTACAACATCAAAGGAAATATGGAGTCAATTATATCACCATGATATTTTTAGGTTTAGAGTTTTATAGAGTTAAGAAAAACTCTTACATAATAATACCCATGTCTTTAATTGATCATTTTTCATAATACCCATATTTTCTTATTCCATGAGAAGTCTTCAATATATCCCATAAAATTCTACATACATAACTTACTTAACATCTTTCTTCATAACCTAGTGAAATGGAAACATAAGAAGGGGTTATATCAAATGATTAATAATCATAAATATGGGAGAAAATAATTGAAAATATTAAGTGATAATAAGATAATCATAAGGGCATGAGATTAGGAGCTTAATATTAGGGAATCATACCAACCAATTCATAGATCATAATCATGAATCTTATCATGATGATTTGGTAGTTCATAAGACATGAATCATAATAGAATCAAAGATCATGGGCTATGAGAATATAAAATTTTCCCAAGAATATGTCATATGTGAGTGGAATAAAGTGTAGCATGATCATAATAATATAAATCATTTTTCAAGGATATCTATAAATATATTAATCACATGTTGTTCTTGAGATAACCACCAGTGTACCCTCTTTGGGCTTAGGATAACCTCCCATATACCTTCTTCCGGGCTTAGGATAATATCTAATGTACCCTTTGAGCTCAAAAACATTAAACATTACATAATGAATTAGATGGATATAAAAAACTCACCAATTACATAATCCTAATCAATTTATATGCATGCCAAAAGATCATAAAAAAACATTTATTATTTCAACATAGATTAAACCGTGGAAAAGAAAATGGGTTTAATCAATATTTCATCATCGTAATAATAAACCATCCAAAGAAAGAATAAAGACAGTATCATTGGATCATATACCTAGTGAAACATATGTAACATAAATTAATGTTTTCATAGATGAAAATAACTTAAAAAGACTACTATAACATTTCTTGAAAAAAATAATCTTTTCATTTTGAAATCAAATATTTAAAATCTAAAACTTTCTATAATATTATGAAAAGAACTTTCTTTGAAAATAACCTTGGAAAATTTTAAAGTAATTTTCAAATCAAAGTAATACATCATGGAAAGAAAACACATTCTTATAGTAAACATTAAAACAATTATTTTTTCCACACATTTAGTAAAAAGTACTTTTTTTGGAAAATGAAAAGAAGAAATTTTCAATCCTTTTTATAGAAATTAAAACATGGGTAAAAATAAATTTAATTAATCCAAGACTACATAACCATTAGAAAAAAAATTCATTGGTGTTTTACTACAAGAATGGAATATACATCACTTGCATAACACTATAGTCCTCACACAGTGCATGTGATCTTCACATAGATAATAATATGAAACATTTTTTGTAACAAAAAAAGGATCCTTCACTAAAAAGATTCAATACATTTTCACTATGATACTTGAACTTTCTTCACTCTTTCTTTCCTTCATATTATTATTCTTCCACATTGTTTTTTTACATAATAGTGAGAAAGAACTTATCTTAAAACTTTTTGCATGAAAATGTACATCTGATAAGTTATTTGTCTGGAACCCTCCATCCTTTACCTTCCATACAATAACCACTATTTTATGCCCAATCCATCCAATATTCCTTGTATAGTATGAAATTGTCTGATTCCACTCTATTAAGTGTCTCAGTTCAATATCCTCGATTTGATTCCATTTTTTTGATGACAGTATGACCGGTACTTCCAATAGAAAGAAAACACTCTCAAGATCAATGGTCTACACCTCACTTATTTAATAATTTACATGAAAACAAAAACCATCTTAGCACACCCACACCCCTTTACATAGGCCTCTTTTCTTCAAAAAAAAAGGAGGATCACATAATTAAAATTTTTATTTCCAGCTATAAATTTTAATTCTCTTGCTTGAGTATTCCTTCAATTGATCTCCTTTAAAGCTCTAAAATATTGGCGTTATCAACATTTATAGGAACTTCATTAAATATTGGCATAAAATATATCTTCAAAATTCCTAAAATCTTAGATATATTTACAAATGTTGAACTTAATACTCTACATCATCACAAAATTGAACTTTACAGAGACTTTTTAAAGATCCTAAAACCATCATTTGATACTTATTTATAAGAAATTATACGTTTGGTAGTACACTATATGGTACAAATATCCTTAAACTTATGCCTGTTATTTCTTCATAGGAACCGAACTTTTTTTTATATTTCCCATCCCTATGGTAACCTTTTATCTAATGAAATTTCTATCTAATGGAGCTTTATAGAAAAACATGTATGGAAACTTTGTTTGGAAACTTCATCCATTGAATTTGCGAGGAATCCTTTATCCAATAACTTCAATGAGAAACCTCATCCCGATAAATTAGAAACCACTATTTGATGACTCATAAATCTTTACATGATCATTTAGAAATCTCTATTTGATAACTTCACTTAGAAACTTCTTTTCAATTACCTCAATCAGAAACCTATGTTTGATGCCTTCACAAAAATTCTTCGTCTAATACCTCTTTTCATGTTTTCTCTATTTGATGACTTTGAATTAATCTATCATATGGATTTAAAAATTTCTTTTGGTATACTTAATACTTCTTTCAATCCTATACAACTTCATCTAATCAATATAACTTCATCTTTAACTATGATAAATTCTACTAATAATAATTTTTTGTACTTTTAGGAATAACAAACCATAGCCAAAATTTATTTGTATCACTATATCTATTCAAATAAACTATGAATACTATAATTTCCTAGTTTTGGATGCCACTCAAAGGCGATCCATACTTGGTTTGACACATGGACTCAAGAACATCTCACAAAACACTAGAGGCTACCAACTAGCAATAAGGGACTAGGTGTGTCAGTGGGGAGACTATGCATTCATCAGTAGAGTGTAACACAATGGAAAAATAATAATAGGTCAATAGTAGAATCCATAAACCATGACATAGTAATAAAATATGGAAGACTGATAGTATTAACAAAACCAGATTTCAAAACATATACATGATTATGTTACATTTCACATGTTTCTAAGTAAACAACCAAAATAGGTACACAACACTCATATAAAATACATGTACCAAAAGTAAAAAAACTCAAAAAGAATACCAGTAGAATCGAAAGCCTCATCTTGGTCCCATGCTCTTTTCCTCCTAAGAAACATATCAAGTACCTACAGGAGGGATTTTTCCCTTATCATTAACTACAATCATATAATATATTTGGGTATAAAAAGGTGTCCCAAATAGGGTGTGAGAGATAATCCCAGTAGGCAACCACCCAATGTATGTACCCAACAGTCAATGAATTTATATGACAGGTAGTGTGCAATAAGAAAAGTATTAATCAATAAAGTTATAAGGCCCCAGACTTAAACCTTACTTAATCTTGAGTTATTACAAGATTACACATTGAGGATCTTTTTGGGTTTAGAGTTTTAGGGAATTAGATTATAAAACTTTCATTACATTCCACATATAAACAAAGTGGTTACACAAAGATAGTATTCTTCATTCCCATCAATGGAAACATATTTAAAATAAAACATGGATTCTTTCTTGACACATCCTTTACACTATCATCATATCATTTACCTTTCCCTTGACCTGTGAAAAACATTTCAAAAAACTTGGGATGAGCATAAAAAGCTTAGTAAGGGATATAAAAATATGGAAAGGAAACATGGGTACATATATACATAATAATGAGATCATACTTTACCCATAAAACATAAGCACTTTAACATACCTCATCAAATCATGAATAAATCATAGAAATCATAAGACATAAAGGTAACTTGAGGCATTCATAACATTCTTACGTAGGGAGTAACCCTCTTGGTTACGTTTGGAATACCCATCACAGTATATTCCCCAAATATCTTTGGAGAAACCTTAACGTTTCACTCCTTCGTGTTACCCAATGCATTGGAGAGCTATATCGGGCTCACCCGCCCTTAGTTTATCACGGAACCACCCGTCTTCATAATAATGCCCAAGAACCTCAACATAATCGTATCACATAAAACATGCATAAAGGAAACATAACATTTCCACCTTTCAATTACAAGATATCAATACAAAACATTGATATAAAAACATTATGAAAACCATTTTCAATACCAAAATAAAAGAAAAGTAAAACATGGTATTTATTTTTCTTTTAAAAAGAAGGTATGGCTTGTAGAGGAAGCTAAAACTCAAATAATGGTCACGGCGGCGGAGAAGTCGTTGTCGCCGCATACGTACGACAAAACCTTCCCTTTTTTAATTTAGTAAAATGCTTTGTATAAAAAAGATTCCTTTTGGATAAACGTAAAAGTCAAAGGGGTTTATACACCATATAAAAGAAAGTTGTGTATAAAATAAAATATGCCTCAATGAAAGGAGATTGAGACGAAGTCCCATACCTCCGGTCCAACTTGACTCGGTCGTTCTTTAATCTCATGAATAATAAACTTGAGTTAATTTATACTTGTTTAAGAACATTTTTCAAGTTCATTATTCCTTTTATATCACTTATTTACATGTCATGAACACTATGTAATTATTTAAGTTAATAACGGTCGTTTTAACGATCATTGGTACTTGAGTCAAATATAATCCCTTTATAATTACAAGTTGTTCATGTATCTATTATATCCAGAATGGTATTCATGATTTAGATATCATATATGTCATATATATCCAGTAAATGCATGCATTTATAATATTACATAATCATTTAGAGGTAAGAAATGAAATGCATTGTTCATGGAGACGGTAAGCCGTACGTACGCATGAACGCTACTTTCATTCTTTTTCGTATTTTATAGAATGGAATCATAATGATATAAAGGTATATTATAATTCCAGTATAATATCATATCTAATATCATAGTTCCATCCTTTATACGTCCCACATATGGTATTTAACGAATCAACTCACTTTGAGGGGGTGGTAGTCCGCACTTCCTTAAATGAAGATATCGCGTTTACCCATAATGGAAACCATAAAGGTATGCCCAAAATGAAAAAAAACAGAAGCTTAAGGAAAACATAAACATATTATATATCATATATAAATATAGTGACATCTTAATGGCCACCTTTGAAGGTGTTAAAGGAATGTTGAACAATCATCGTTTCGGGAGGCATAAATTCACCATCCACGGAAACCGTATGATCTTTAACCATTAGATGTAGGTGTGTGTAAGTTTAGCTTTAATACTTCTTATAACAACATCCTAGTATATTTAGGATACTGGATTTGTTACAAAATAAGAGAATAAAAAGAGTTTATGGGGTTGGAGAAGCAAAATAAAACAAAAGGACTCAAAAGAAGACATTACCTTAAAATCGGGTAACTTCCTTTGGTTTGAGCTCAAAGGCTTCCTTGGGAAGCCTTCTGCCCAAATTGAGGCTTCAAGGAGTAATAGAGGGAAGTAGAGAGACACAATGACCAGGGGTTGGCCGAGAAAAAGGGTTTGGAAGTGTGGGTAAAGAGGTAGGGGTGGGGGCCTTTTATAAGAGGAGAGGACGGGCACTCTTGGAAAGTAAAGATAAGTTACTTTATTTTAAAATGCGTTTCGGATTCAAAAGGTCCCACATTGATATAATTCGAGGATAAGGTGATAATGGTTCGAAATCCACTCATCCAATAGGTTTTGGACATGTTTAGGGCTTAGATATTACATTATCTTTCCATTTTATTTAAATCGTTAAATAATGAGGTCATCGTTGCATCATCATGATGTCATAAATAAATTTATTTATTTAATGTCAAAAAATTATAAAAAAATACTATGATGTATGAAATCTTTTTATCTTTCCAATTAATATTTATAGTCAAAAATCTGACTTTTATAACCCCATATAAAAATTGTTTTCTTAAAATAACTCATGTTTGTGTCATTTATACTTTAACATTAAATAAAAAGTTATTTATGTCATTTCCCAATCAAAGTGGCTCCATGGGGTCCCCAAGTTGACCCATGGATTGTCTTGGTCGGCCATGATACATCCAATAAGGTTAGGACATGTGTCTAGGTCATTTCATATTATTAAAGCATTATTTTTACCTTAAACTACCCTAAGTACCACTAATCGCGATTAAAAACATAATAAGTTACTATTCACAAAAAAATTATTTTAATCTCATTGAACCACATTTTACTTCTTAATGACAACCATGTTTGTCGGATTTTTTAAATTCAAAAACAAAAGTGGCAAAGTTTCATTTAAACGAAAAATCAGTTTCTTTAACTACCACTTAGTGGTTTCACTATTCATCAAAAATTGATGTTTTTCAGAAAATTACAAAAAATTCACCCTAAGCTATATTTGATATTATTAATTCAAAAATTAAGTCTATTTTACAAAATTCAAAACATATAAGTCACATTAATTAATTTAATGATTAATTCCTGCTGTTATGACAAATAGCGTGTTTTTATGAAACAATAAGTATCAAAAGATTGACACCAGTTTAAGTCCAATTTCAAAGTGAAATTGATTCCAATGACCACCATTGGATTAAATGGTAAAAATATATTCTAATTTAACTTCAAAACCAATTCAAAAGATAACATAATCATATAAATAAATTATATTAAAAAGCAGTTTTGATGTAAAATGCAGTATTTTTCACTATTCATTAAAAAATGAACATTGTCAGAAAAATACCAAAAATTCACACAAAGTAAATTTTGATGTCCCAATCATAAAGAATAAGTTTATTTTGAAAAACATAGTTTATAAAATTGTCAAAAGATAGATTCAAAAATGGTTTTCCATCAAAAGGCAATAAAACAATCTTTTAAAAATATTAGTGTATTCCATGCTTAAGATTGGATTTATTTTCATTTTAAGCCTCTAAAACACTATCTAATTCATTAATAGACATAGATAAAAATATATATTAATCATTAATTACTTGGGATGTTACATCCTTCTCCCCTTTAGAAAATTGCGTCCCCGTAATTTATTTACTTATCAAATAAATGGGGGTACTTATCCCTCATTGCATTTTCAGATTCCCATGTTGCCTCTTAAATCATGTGGTTTTTCCACAAAACCTTTACCTGGTGAATCACCTTATTCCGTAACACTTGCTCCCTGTGGTCAAGAATCTGGACCGGTTATTCCTCATAAGATAGGTTCTCTTCCAGCTGAATTACCTCTGGACTCAAAACATGAGATGGATCTGGCATATACTTTCTCAACATCGAAATGTGAAAAACATTGTGTACCTGAGATAAACTCGGAGGTAAAGCCACTCAGTAAGCAACTGATCCAACTCTCTCCAGAATTTCATATGGTCCAATAAACCTTGGACTCAGCTTTCCTTTCTTACCAAATCGCATCATAATTTTCCATGGTGATACTTTGAGAAAAACATGATCACCTACCTCAAAAGATAGATCCTTCCTCATGTTGTCTGCATAACTCTTCTGCCTACTCTGAGCTGTTCTCATGTGCTTCTGAATCAGCTGAACTTTTTCTGCCAACTCTTCTACCAATTCTGGTCCCATCAAATTCCTTTCACCCACTTCATCCCAGAAAGCTGGAGTTCGACACCGCTTCCCATATAATGCCTGAAATGGTGCCATCTGTATACTGGAATGAAAACTGTTATTATATGAAAATTTAACTAAAGAAATATGTTGGTCCCAACTTCCCTGATAATCCATCGAACAATCTCATAGCATATCCTCCAAGGTTTGAATTGTTCGTTCTGACTGCCCATCTGATTGAGGATGAAAAGCTGTACTAAAATTTAATTCAGTACCCAACGACTTCTGAAGGCCTTTCCAAAAGTTAGAAGTAAACCTGGGATCACGATCCGATACAATGGAGAGAGGAACTCCATGTAACCTGACTATCTCTTTAAGATACAAACGGGAAAGTTGATCAAGAGAGAAATTATCTCGTATAGCAAGCAAATGAGCAGATTTGGTCAAGCGTTCAATAATAACCCAGATTGAATTATTACCTCGAGATGTCTTCGGTAATCCCACAACAAAGTCCATGGATATATTCTCACATTTCCACTCTGGAACTGGTAAAGGCTGAAGCATCCCTTTCGGTAACTGCCACTCTGCTTTAACCTGTTGACATTTCAAACACTTCACAGTAAAATAAGCAATATCCCTTTTCATTCCATCCCACCAGTAATACTCCCGCAGATCTCTATACATCTTAGTACTGCCCAGATGAAATGAAAACGGAGAACTATGAGCTTCACATAACAAATCTCTCTTAAACTATGAATCACAAGGCACACACAATCTCTTCCCAAATCTCAAAACACAATCATTATCAATGTTGAATTCAGGCAACTTACCTTTCTGAACCAGCTCTACCTTTTTCTGCAACTCACTGTCTTGCTTCTGTGCTTGCTTGATTCTGCCTGATAGAGAAGATCTCACTGATACCTGAAACAAAACAGAATGACTTCCTGCACCAACAACTTCTATTCCAAAGTTCATCAAATCCTTAACCAAAGGATCACGTTCCAAATGCAACATTGCTAATGAAGCATTGCTTTTTCGACTCAAAGCATCAGCCACTTTAGTTTCTTTTCCCGGATGGTAATGAATTGTACAATCATAATCCTTGATTAATTCCAGCCATCTCCTCTGTCTCATGTTTAACTCTTTCTGAGTGAATATATACTTTAAAATTTTGTGATCATTATATATTTCACACTTTACTCCTTACAAATGATGTCTCCAAATTTTTATAGTGAAAACAACAGCAGCTAATTCCAAATCATGTGTAAGGTAATTTACCTCATGAGTTTTCAACTGTCGTGAAGCATAAGCAATTACCTGATCATTCTGCATTAGGATGCAACCAAGTCCTTTTAATGAAGCATCACTGTATATAACAAACTCACCATTCCTGGAAGGTAGTGCCAAAACTAGAGCATTCACCAATCTTCTTTTCAATTCTTGAAAACAATCATCACATTCCTTTGTCCAGATAAACTTAACACCCTTCCGAGTTAGCTTAGTCATTGGACTAGATAATCGTGAAAAATTTCTAACAAACCTTTGGTAATAGCCTGCCAAACCAAGGAAGCTACGAATCTTGGTTAAATTTGTGGGTCTTGGCCATTCTTCCACAACTTTTGTTTTTGCAGGATCAACAGTTATTCCATCTTTAGAAACAATATGACCAAGGAAAGAAATTTGTTGCAACCAAAACTCACACTTGCTGAATTTTCCATACAGTTTATTTTCTTTTAAGGTTTGCAAGATAACCCTTAAATGTCTTTCATGCTCCTCTTTACTTTTATAAAACACCAAAATATCATCAATGAAAACCACCACAAAATTATCCAAGAACTCATGGAAAATTATATTCATTAAGTCCATGAATACAGCAGGTGAATTGGTTAGCCCAAAAGGCATTACTACAAATTCATAATGGCCATATCTCGTATGGAACGCTGTCTTCAGAATATCTGCCTCCTTTACCTTCAGCTGATGGTACCCCGATCGCAAGTCAATCTTTGAAAAAAACTGAGCTCCCTGGAGCTGATCAAACAAATCATCGATATGAGGCAAAGGATATTTGTTCTTAATAGTGATATTATTCAAGGCTCTATAATCAATGAAAAGTCTCATAGAACCATCTTTCTTTTTAACAAATAAAACAGGAGCACCCCATAGTGATGTGCTAGGTCGAATGAAACCTTTCTCTAATATCTCTTGAAATTGATCCTTCAACTCTAAAAGTTCAATTTGAGCCATTCAATAAGGAGGTTTTGAAATTGGCTTAGCATCAGGAACTAAGTCAACAGTAAACTCAACTTCTCGATCTGGTATTATTCCAGGAAACTCATCAGGAAAAACATCAGGATACTCATTTACCACTGGCACATCATTAATCTGAACAGTTCCTTTATTTTCAACGATGTGTGCAAGGTAACATTCATTTCTATCTTTTACACGTTTCTCGGCCTCTTGATAAGTTATCAACAGTAAGGGTTCATTCTTGTACACAAACTAATAGTCTTTCTGAAAAGAAACTTCTTTAGCTCTACAGTCAATCATTGCATGGTAAATAGAGAACCAATCCATACCCAGGATAACATCAAACTCTACTAGAGGTAGAACGATAAGGTTTGCAAGTAGGTTCTTTCCACAGATAAGGATAGGAAGATTCTTATAAATTCTTTTTGCCTAAACATTTCCCCCACGTGTTTTTACCACAAGTTCAGGAGTCACTTCTTGAGATGGTATTCCCATTTTACTAGAAATGTTTTCAGAGATGAATGAATGTGTAGACCCCGAATCAAACAACACACTGGCATAATCTGAAAAAACAAACAAAGTACCTGATACAACTTCATTTGACGACCCGACGTCTGCCGAAGTAGTTGAAAAAGATTTCACCACCCCATTCTGCTTGTATTCTAACTGCTTCCCATAACTCAAGCTCTTTTTCGGACACTCGTTTGCATAGTGACCCATCTCATTGCACTTATAACATTTCACTAACTGTAAATCAAAATTGGTCTTACCTTCACCTTGATCCTTTCAGTGCAATCACGAGCCTTATGTCCCATCTTACCACATCGGTAGCACTTTCAAGAATTCAGAAGACATTCCCCAGCATGCCTTTTGCCTTATTTATCACAAACTGGAAACTTAGATTTCTTACCATCAGACTTTTTTGAAGAATTCTTACCTTTCTCCTGCCACCTCGGTCTCTTCTTCTGCTGGTTTTTATAGAACACTTGGTCATCGGAAAACTCCATTTACACCTTCTCAGCACATCAAACATGCTTTTAATAACTTTTAAACTCACGAGAAGCTAATTCCCTTTGATATTTTGGCTTTAATCCTGAGTAAAAACGATTTATTTTACTATCAAGGTCTCAGATAAAATTTGGAGCATACCTTACCAATCGAGTGAACCTTTCTTCATAGGTAGCCACTGAGTCTTCCTCTTGACTCAATTCCAAGAATTGATTTTCCATCCGAAGTCGAAGAGCCTTAGGAAAATACTTCTCAAGAAACATACCTTTGAATTCATCCCAGTCGAGAGCATCAATCTCATCAGCGTCCCTGATATTTTTAACCATCGACCACCACTGATCTGCTTCACCCTCCAAACGATAAATAGCAAGACTAACCTTTTGATTGTCTGAACACCCCATGAAATCAAAAAATATTCTCCAGTGCTTTAATCCACCCTTAAGCTAACACAGGGTCAGATGATCCTATGAATGATGGGGGATGTTGCCTCATGAAATGTTCCACCACTAACATGTTCCTCTGCGGTTGATCTGGATGATCTCGTGCATGGATACCACCACCATTTATAGCCTGAGTCAATTGTGCCATCACTGCAAAAAAACTGTTCAGTTCCAATTCCGACCATCACGGGATGCTGATTCCGAAGGTTATTTCCTTCTGTATTCCTTCCTAGCACTGCTTCCCTGTTCCCTCTGCGGAAAACCATTCTGAACAAACATGTCTTAGATGAAGCAACATGGTAATCTTCAAATGCTATATCATTTCAATTTTTTTTGAATAATCATTTAATAGAATTCTAACTCCTAAAGTTATCTAAAACGACCTCTGATACCAACTATAAGGCCCCAACCTTAAACCTTACTTAATCTTGAGTTATTACAAGATTACACATTGAGGATATTTTCAGGTTTAGATTTTTAGGGAATTAGATCATAAAACTTGCATTACATTACACATATAAACAAAGTGGTTACACAAAGATAGTATTCTTCATTCCCATCAATGGAAACATATTTAAAATAAAACATGGATTATTTCTTGACACTTCCTTGACACTATCATCATATCATGTATCTTTCCCTTGACCTGTGAAAAACATTTCAAAAAACTTGAGATGAGCATAAAAATCTCAGTAAGGGATATAAAAATATGGAAAGGAAACATGAGTACATATATACATAATAATGAGATCATACTTTACCCATAAAACATAAGCACTTTAACATGCCTCATCAAATCATGAATAAATCATAGAAATCATAAGACATAAAGGTAACTTGAGGCATTCATAACATTCTTACGTAGGGAGTAACCCTCTTGGTTACGTTTAGAATACCCATCACAGTATATTCCCTAAATATCTTCGGAGAAACCTTAACGTTTCACTCCTTCGCGTTACCCAATGCATTGGAGAGCTATATCGGGCTCACCCGCCCTTAGTTTATCACGGAACCAACCGTCTTCATAATAATGCCCAAGAACCTCATCATAATCGTATCACATAAAACATGCATAAAGGAAACATAACATTTCCACCTTTCAATCACAAGATATCAATACAAAACATTGATATAAAAACATTATGAAAACCATTTTCAATACCAAAATAAAAGAAAAGTAAAACATGGTATTTATTTTTCTTTTAAAAAGAAGGTATGGCTTGTAGAGGAAGCTAAAACTCAAATAATTGTCACGGCGACGAAGAAGTCGTTGTCGCCGCATACGTACGACAAAAAATTCCTTTTTTTCATTTAGTAAAATGCTTCGTATAAAAAAGATTCCTTTTGGATAAACATAAAAGTCAAAGGGGTTTATACACCATATAAAAGAAAGTTGTGTATAAAATAAAATATGCCTCAATGAAAGGAGATTGAGACGAAGTCCCATACCTCGGGTCCAACTTGACTCGGTCGTTCTTTAATCTCCTGAATAATAAACTTGAGTTAATTTATACTTGTTTAAGAACATTTTTCAAGTTCATTATTCCTTTTATATCACTTATTTCCATGTCATGAACACTATGAAATTATTTAAGTTAATAATGGTCGTTTTAACGATCATTGGTACTTGAGTCAAAAATAATCCCTTTATAATTACAATTTGTTCATGTATCTATTAAATCCAGAATGTTATTCATGATGTAGATATCATATATGTCATATATATCCAGTACATTCATGCATTTATAATATTACATAATCATTTAGAAGTAAGAAATGAAATGCACTGTTCATGGAGACGGTAAGCCGTACGTACGCATGAACGCTACTTTCATTTCTTTTTCGTATTTTATAGAATGGAATCATAATGATATAAAGGTATATTATAATTCCAGTATAATATCATATATAATATCATAGTTCCATCCTTTATACGTCCCACATATGGTATTTAACGAATCAACTCACTTTGAGGGGGCGGTAGTCCGCACTTCCTTAAATGAAGATATCGCGTTTACCCATAATGGAAACCAAAAAGGTATGACCAAAATGAAAAAAAACAGAAGCTTAAGGAAAACATAAACATATTATATATCATATATAAATATAGTGACATCTTAATGGCCACCTTTGAAGGTGTTAAAGGAATGTTGAACAATCATCGTTTCGGGAGGCATAAATTCACCATCCACGGAAACCGTATGTTATTTAACCATTAGATGTAGGTGTGTGTAAGTGTAGCTTGAATCCTTCTTATAACAACATCCTAGTATATTTAGGATACTGGAGTTGTTACAAAATAAGAGAATAAAAAGTGTTTAGGGGGTTGTAGAAGCAAAATAAAACAAAAGGACTCAAAAGAAGACATTACCTTAAAATCGGGTAACTTCCTTTGGTTTGAGCTCAAAGGCTTCCTTGGGAAGACTTCTGCCCATAGTGAGGCATCAAGGAGTAGTAGAGGGAAGTGTAGAGACAAAATTAGCAGGGGTTGGCCGATCCAAAGGCTTTGTAAGTGTGGGTAAGGAGGTAGGGGTGGGGGCCTTTTATAAGAGGAGAGGAGGGGCACTCTAGGAAAGTAAAGATAAGTTACATTATTTTAAAATGAGTATCAGATTAAAAAGGTCCCACATTGATATAATTAGAGGATAAGGTAATAAGGGTTTGAAATACACTCATCCAATAGGTTTTGGACATGATTATGGCTTAGATATTACATTATCTTTCCATTTTATTTAAATCGTTAAATAATGAGGTCATCGCTGCATCATCATGATGTCATAAATACATTTATTTATTTAATGTCAAAAAATTATAAAAAAAATACTATGATGTAGGAAATCTTTTTATATTTCCAATGAATATTTATAGTCAAAAATATGACTTGTATAACCCCATATAAAAATTGTTTTCGTAAAATAACTCATGTTTATGTCATTTTTACTTTAACATTAAATAAAAAGTTATTTATGTCATTTCCCAAACAAAGTGGCTCCATGGGGTCCCCAAGTTGACCCATGGCTTTTCTTGGTCGATCATGACACATCCAATAAGGTTAGGACATGTGTCTAGGTCATTTCATATTATTAAAGCATTATTTTTACCTTAAACTACCCTAATTACCACTAATCGCGATTAAAAACTTAATAAGTTACTATTCACCAAAAAATTATTTTAATCTCATTGAACCACATTTTACTTCTTAATGACAACCTTGTATGTCGGATTTTTGAAATTAAAAACACAAAAAGTGGCAAAGTTTCATTTAAACGAAAAATCAGTTTCTTTAACTACCACTTAGTGGTTTCACTATTCATCAAAAATTGAAGTTTTTCAGAAAATTACCAAAAATTCACTCTAAGCTATATTTGATATTCCGAATTCAAAAATGAAGTCTATTTTACAAAATTCAAAACATATAAGTCACATTAATTAATTTAATAATTAATTCCCGCTGTTATGACAAATAGCGTGTTTTTATGAAACAATAAGTATCAAAAGATTGACACCAGTTTAAGTCCAATTTCAAAGTGAAATTGATTCCAATGACCACAATTGGATTAAATGGTAAAAATATATTCTAATTTCACTTCAAAACCAATTCAAAAGATAATCTAATCATATAAATAAATTAGATTAAAAAGCAGTTTTGATGTAAAATGCAGTATTTTTCACTATTCATTAAAAAATGAACATTGTCAGAAAAATACCAAAAATTCACACAAAGTAAATTTTGATGTCCCAATCATAAAGAATAAGTATATTTTGACAAACATAGTTTATAAGATTGTCAAAAGATAGATTCAAAAATGGTTTTCCATCAAAAGGGAGTAAAACAATCTTTTAAAAATATTAGTGTATTCCATGCTTAAGATTGGATTTATTTTCATTTTAAGCCTCTAAAACACTATCTAATTCATTAATAGACATAGATAAAAATATATATTACTCATTACTTACTTGGGATGTTACATCCTTCCCCCCTTTAGAAAATTGCGTCCCCGCAATTTATTTACTTATCAAATAAATGGGGGTACTTATCCCTCATTGCATTTTCAGATTCCCATGTTGCCTCTTCAATCATGTGGTTTTTCCACAAAACCTTTACCTGGTGAATCACCTTATTCCGTAACACTTGCTCCCTGTGGTCAAGAATCTGGACCGGTTGTTCCTCATAAGATAGGTTCTCTTCCAGCTGAACTACCTCTGGACTCAAAACATGAGATGGATCTGGCATATACTTTCTCAACATCGAAACGTGAAAAACATTGTGTACCTGAGATATACTCGGATGTAAAGCCACTCAGTAAGCAACTGATCCAACTCTCTCCAGAATTTCATATGGTCCAATAAACCTTGGACTCAGATTTCCTTTCTTACCAAACCGCATCACACTTTTCCATGGTGATACTTTGAGAAAAACATGATCACCTACCTCAAAAGATAGATCCTTCCTCCTGTTGTCTGCATAACTCTTCTGCCTACTCTGAGCTGTTCTCATGTGCTTCTGAATCAGCTGAACTTTTTCTGCCAACTCTTCTACCAATTCTGGTCCCATAAAATTCCTTTCACCCACTTCATCCCAGAAAGCTGGAGTTCGACACCGCTTCCCATATAATGCCTGAAATGGTGCCATCTGTATACTGGAATGAAAACTGTTATTATATGAAAATTCAACTAAAGAAAGATGTTGGTCCCAACTTCCCTGATAATCCATCGAACAAGCTCATAGCATATCCTCCAAGGTTTGAATTGTTCGTTCTAACTTCCCATCTGATTGAGGATGAAAAGCTGTACTAAAATTTAATTCAGTACCCAACGACTTCTGAAGGTCTTTCCAAAAGTTAGAAGTAAACCTGGGATCACGATCCGATACAATGGAGAGAGGAACTCCATGTAACCTGACTATCTCTTTAAGATACAAACGGGAAAGTTGATCAAGAGAGAAATTATCTCGTATAGCAAGAAAATGAGCAGATTTGGTCAAGCGATCAATAATAACCCAGATTGAATTATTACCTCGAGATGTCTTCGGTAATCCCACAACAAAGTCCATGGATATATTCTCACATTTCCACTCTGGAACTGGTAAAGGCTGAAGCATCCCTTTCGGTAACTGCCACTCTGCTTTAACCTGTTGACATGTCAAACACTTCACAGTAAAATCAGCAATATCTCTTTTCATTCCATCCCACCAGTAATACTCCCGCAGATCTATATACATCTTAGTACTGCCCAGATGAAATGAAAACGGAGAACTATGAGCTTCACATAACAAGTCTCTCTTCAACTATGAATCACAAGGCACACACAATCTCTTCCCAAATCTCAAAACACAATCATTATCAATGTTGAATTCAGGCAACTTACCTTTCTGAACCAGCTCTACCTTTTTCTGCAACTCACTGTCTTGCTTCTGTGCTTGCTTGATTCTGCCTGATAGAGAAGATCTCACTGATACCTGAAACAAAACAGAAGGACTTCCGGCACCAACAACTTCTATGCCAAAGTTCATCAAATCCTTAACCAAAGGATCACGTTGCAAATGCAACATTGCTAATGAAGCATTACTTTTTCGACTCAAAGCATCAGCCACTTTAGTTTCTTTTCCCGGATGGTAATGAATTGTACAATCATAATCCTTGATTAATTCCATCCATCTCCTCTGTCTCATGTTTAACTCTTTCTGAGTTAATATATACTTTAAACTTTTGTGATCAGTATATATTTCACACTTTACTCCTTACAAATGATGTCTCCAAATTTTTAAAGTGAAAACAACAGCAGCTAATTCCAAATCATGTGTAGGGTAATTTACCTCATGAGTTTTCAACTGTCGTGAAGCATAAGCAATTACCTGATCATTCTGCATTAGGACGCAACCAATTCCTTTCAATGAAGCATCACTGTATATAACAAACTCACCATTCCTGGAATGTAGTGCCAATACTAGAGCATTCACCAATCTTCTTTTCAATTCTTGAAAACAATCATCACATTCCTTTGTCCAGATAAACATAACACCCTTCCGAGTTAGCTTAGTCATTGGACTAGATAATCGTGAAAAATTTCTAACAAACCTTCGGTAATAGCCTGCCAAACCAAGGAAGCTACGAATCTTGGTTACATTTGTGGGTCTTGGCCATTCTTCCACAACTTTTGTTTTTGCAGGATCAACAGTTATTCCATCTTTAGAAACAATATGACCAAGGAAAGAAATTTTTTGCAACCAAAACTCACACTTGCTGAATTTTCCATACAGTTTATTTTCTTTTAAGGTTTTCAAGATAACCCTTAAATGTCTTTCATGCTCCTCTTTACTTTTATAAAACACCAAAATATCATCAATGAAAACCACCACAAAATTATCCAAGAACTCATGGAAAATTCTATTCATTAAGTCCATGAATACAGCAGGTGCATTGGTTAGCCCAAAAGGAATTAATACAAATTCATAATGGCCATATGTCGTACGGAGCAAGGTCTTCAGAATATATGCCTCCTTTACCTTCAGCTGATGGTACCCCGATCTCATGTCAATCTTTGAAAAAAACTGAGCTCCCTAGAGCTGATCAAACAAATCATCGATATGAGGAAAAGGATATTTGTTCTTAATAGTGATATTATTCAAGGCTCTATAATCAATGAAAAGTCTCATAGAACCATCTTTTTTTTTAACAAATAAAACAGGAGAACCCCATAGTGATGTGCTAGGTCGAATGAAACCTTTCTCTAATAAATCTTGAAATTGCTCCTTCAACTCTAAAAGTTCAATTTGAGCCATTCAATAAGGAGGTTTTGAAATTGGCTTAGCATCAGGAACTAAGTCAACAGTAAACTCAACTTCTCGATCTGGTATTATTCCAGGAAACTCATCAGGAAAAACATCAGGATACTCATTTACCACTGGCACATCATTAATCTGAACAGTTCCTTTATTTTCAACGATGTGTGAAAGGTAACATTCATTTCTATCTTTTACAAGTTTCTCGACCTCTTGATAAGTTATCAACAGTAAGGGTTCATTCTTGTACACAAACTAAAATTCTTTCTGAAAAGAAACTTCTTTATCTCTACAGTCAATCATAGCATGGTAAATAGAGAACCAATCCATACCCAGGATAACATCAAACTATACTAGAGGTAGAACGATAAGGTTTGCAAGTAGGTTCTTTCCACAGATAAGGATAGGAAGATTCTTATAAATTCTTTTTGCCTCAACATTTCCCCCACGTGTTTTTACCACAAGTTCAGGAGTCACTTCTTGAGATGGTATTCCCATTTTACTAGAAAAGTTTTCAGAGATGAAAGAATGTGTAGACCCCGAATCAAACAACACACTGGCATAATCTGAAAAAACAAACAAAGTACCTGATACAACTTCATTTGATGACCCGACGTCTGCCGAAGTAGTTGAAAAAGATTTCACCACCCCTTTCTGCTTGTATTCTAACTGCTTCCCATCACTCAAGCTCTTTGTCAGACACTCGTTTGCATAGTGACCCATCTCATTGCACTTATAACATTTCACTAACTGTAAATCAAATTGGGTCTTACCTTCACCTTGATCCTTTTCAGTGCAATCACGAGCCTTATGTCCCATCTTACCACATCAGTAGCACTTTCAAGAATTCAGAAGACATTCCCCAGCATGCCTTTTGCCTTATTTATCACAAACTGGAAACTTAGTTTTCTTACCATCAGACTTTTTTGAAGAATTCTTACCTTTCTCCTGCCACCTCGGTCTCTTCTTCTGCTGGTTTTTATAGAACACTTGGTCATCGGAAAACTCCATTTACACCTTCTCAGCACATCGAACAAGCTTTTCATAACTTTTAAACTTACGAGAAGCTAATTCCCTTTGATATTTTGGCTTTAATCCTGAGTAAAAACGATTGATTTTACTATCAAGGTCTCGGATAAAATTTGGAGCATACCTTACCAATCGAGTGAACCTTTCTTCATAGGTAGCCACTGAGTCTTCCTCTTGACTCAATTCCAAGAATTGATTTTCCATCCTAAGTCGAACAGCCTTAGGAAAATACTTCTCAAGAAACATACCTTTGAATTCATCCCAGTCGAGAGCATCAATCTCATCAGCGTCCCTGATATTTTTAACCATCGACCACCACTGATCTGCTTCACCCTCCAAATGATAAATAGGAAGACTAACCTTTTGATTGTCTGAACACCCCATGACATCAAAAAATATTCTCCAGTGCTTTAATCCACCCTTAAGCTAACACAGGGTCAGATGATCCTATGAATGATGGGGGATGTTGCCTCATGAAATGTTCCACCACTGACATGTTCATCTGCGGTTGATCTGGATGATCTTGTGCATGGATACCACCACCATTTATAGCCTGAGTCAATTGTGCCATCACTGCAAAAAACAGTTCAGTTCCAATTCCGACCATCTCGGGATGCTGATTCCGAAGGTTATTTCCTTCTGTATGCCTTCCTAGCACTGCTTCCCTGTTCCCTATGTGGAAAACCATTCTGAACAAACATGTCTTAGATGAAGCAACATGGTAATCTTCAAATTCTATATCATTTCAATTTTTTTGAATAATCATTTAATAGAATTCTAACTCCTAAAGTTATCTAAAACGACCTCTGATACCAACTATAAGGCCCCAGCCTTAAACCTTACTTAATCTTGAGTTATTACAAGATTACACATTGAGGAGCTTTTCAGGTTTAGAGTTTTAGGGAATTAGATCATAAAACTTGCATTACATTACACATATAAACAAAGTGGTTACACAAAGATAGTATTCTTCATTCCCATCAATGGAAACATATTTAAAATAAAACATGGATTCTTTCTTGACACTTCCTTGACACTATCATCATATCATGTACCTTTCCCTTGACCTGTAAAAAACATTTCAAAAAACTTGAGATGAGCATAAAAAGCTCAGTAAGGGATATAAAAATATGGAAAGGAAACATGAGTACATATATACATAATAATGAGATCATTCTTTACCCATAAAACATAATCACTTTAACATACCTCATCAAATCATGAATAAATCATAGAAATCATAAGACATAAAGGTAACTTGAGGCATTCATAACATTCTTACGTAGGGAGTAACCCTCTTGGTTACGTTTGGAATACCCATCACAGTATATTCCCTAAATATCTTCGGAGAAACCTTAACATTTCACTCCTTCGCGTTATCCAATGCATTGGAGAGCTATATCGGGCTCACCTTCCCTTAGTTTATCACGGAACCACTCATCTTCATAATAATGCCCAAGAACCTCAACATAATCGTATCACATAAAACATGCATAAAGGAAACATAACATTTCCAACTTTCAATCATAAGATATCAATACAACACATTGATATAAAAACATTATGAAAACCATTTTCAATACCAAAATAAAAGAAAAGTCAAACATGGTATTTATTTTTCTTTTAAAAAGAAGGTATGGCTTGTAGAGGAAGCCAAAACTCAAATAATGGTCACGGTGGCAGAGAAGTCGTTGTCGCCGCATACGTACGACAAAACATTACCTTTTTTCATTTAGTAAAATGCTTCGTATAAAAAAGATTCCTTTTGGATAAATGTAAAAGTCAAAGGGGTTTATACACCATATAAAAGAAAGTTGTGTATAAAATAAAATATGCCTCAATGAAAGGAGATTGAGACGAAGTCCCATACCTCGGGTCCGACTTGACTCGGTCGTTCTTTAATCTCCTAAATAATATACTTGAGTAAATTTATACTTGTTTAAGAACCGTTTTCAAGTTCATTATTCCTTTCATATCACTTATTGCCATGTCATGAACACTATGTAATTATTTAAGTTAATAACGGTCGTTTTAACGATCATTGGTACTTGAGTCAAAAATAATCCATTTATAATTACAAGTTGTTCATGTATCCATTATATCCAGAATGGTATTCATGATGTAGATATCATATATGTCATATATATCCAGTATGTTCATGAATTTATAATATTACATAATCATTTAGAGGTAAGAAATGAAATGCACCGTTCATGGAGACGGTAAGTCGTACGTACGCATGAACACTACTTTCATTTCTTTTTCCTATTTTATAGAATGGAATCATAATGATATAAAGGTATATTATAATTCCAGTATAATATCATATATAATATCATAGTTCCATCCTTTATACGTCCCACATATGGTATTTAACGAATCAACTCACTTTGAGGGGGCGGTAGTCCGCACTTCCTTAAATGAAGATATCGCGTTTACCCATAATGGAAACCATAAAGGTATGCCCAAAATGAAAAAAAACAGAAGCTTAAGGAAAACATAAACATATTATATATCATATATAAATATAGTGACATCTTAATGGCCACCTTTGAAGGTGTTAAAGGAATGTTGAACAATCATCGTTTCGGGAGGCATAAATTCACCATCCACGGAAACCGTATGTTCTTTAACCATTAGATGTAGGTGTGTGTAAGTGTAGCTTGAATACTTTTTATAACAACATCCTAGTATATTTAGGATACTGGAGTTGTTACAAAATAATAGAATAAAAAGAGTTTAGGGGGGTGTAGAAGCAAAATAAAACAAAAGGACTCAAAAGAAGACATTACCTTAAAATCGGGTAACTTCCTTTGGTTTGAGCTCAAAGGCTTCCTTGGGAAGACTTCTGCCCATAACGAGGCCTCAAGGAGTAATAGAGGGAAGTGCAGAGACAAAATGAGCAGGGGTTGGTCGAGCCAAAGGCTTTGTAAGTGTGGGTAAGGAGGTAGGGGTGGGGGCCTTTTATAAGAGGAGAGGAGGGGCACTCTTGGAAAGTAAAGATAAGTTACTTTATTTTAAAATGAGTTTCAGATTAAAAAGGTCCCACATTGATATAATTAGAGGATAAGGTAATAAGGGTTTGAAATCCACTCATCCAATAGGTTTTGGACATGTGTATGGCTTAGATATTACATTATCTTTCCATTTTATTTAAATCGTTAAATAATGAGGTCCTTGCTGCATCATCATGATGTCATAAATACATTTATTTATTTAATGTCAAAAAATTATAAACAAAATACTATGATGTAGGAAATCTTTTTATATTTCCAATGAATATTTATAGTCAAAAATCTGACTTGTATAACCCCATATAAAAATTGTTTTCGTAAAATAACTAATGTTTGTGTCATTTTTACTTTAACATTAAATAAAAAGTTATTTATGTCATTTCCCAACCAAAGTGGCTACATGGGCTCCCCAAGTTGACCCATGGCTTTTCTTGTTCGGTCATGACACATCCAATAAGGTTAGGACATGTGTCTAGGTCATTTCATATTATTAAAGCATTATTTTTACCTTAAACTACCCTAATTACCACTAATCGCGATTAAAAACTTAATAAGTTACTATTCACCAAAAAATTATTTTAATCTCATTGAAACACATTTTACTTCTTAATGACAACCATGTATGTCAGATTTTTGAAATTCAAAACACAAAAGTGGCAAAGTTTCATTTAAACGAAAAGTCAGTTTCTTTAACTACCACTTAGTGGTTTCACTATTCATCAAAAATTGAAGTTTTTCAGAAAATTACAAAAAATTCACTCTAAGCTATATTTGATATTACGAATTCAAAAATGAAGTCTATTTTACAAAATTCAAAACATATAAGTCACATTAATTAATTTAATAATTAATTCCCGCTGTTATGACAAATAGCGTGTTTTTATGAAACAATAAGTATCAAAAGATTGACACCAGTTTAAGTCCAATTTCAAAGTGAAATTGATTCCAATGACCACAATAGGATTAAATGGTAAAAATATATTCTAATTTCACTTCAAAAACAATTCAAAAGATAATCTAATCATATAAATAAATTAGATTAAAAAGCAGTTTTGATGTAAAATGCAGTATTTTTCACTATTCATTAAAAAATGAACATTGTCAGAAAAATACCAAAAATTCACACAAAGTAAATTTTGATGTCCCAATCATAAAGAATAAGTTTATTTTGACAAACATAGTTTATAAAATTGTCAAAAGATAGATTCAAAAATGGTTTTCCATCAAAAGGCAGTAAAACAATCTTTTAAAAATATTAGTGTATTCCATGATTAAGATTGGATTTATTTTCATTTTAAGCCTCTAAAACACTATCTAATTCATTAATAGACATAGATAAAAATATCTATTACTCATTACTTACTTGGGATGTTACATCCTTCTCCCCTTTAGAAAATTGCATCCCCGCAATTTATTTACTTATCAAATAAATGGGGGTACTTGTCCCTCATTGCATTTTCAGATTCCCATGTTGCCTCTTCAATCATGTGGTTTTTCCACAAAACCTTTACCTGGTGAATCACCTTATTCCGTAACACTTGCTCCCTGTGGTCAAGAATCTGGACCGGTTGTTCCTCATAAGATAGGTTCTCTTCCAGCTGAACTACCTCTGGACTCAAAACATGAGATGGATCTGGCATATACTTTCTCAACATCGAAACGTGAAAAAAATTGTGTACCCGAGATAAACTCGGAGGTAAAGCCACTCAGTAAGCAACTGATCCAACTCTCTCCAGAATTTCATATGGTCCAATAAACCTTGGACTCATCTTTCCTTTCTTACCAAATCGGATCACACTTTTCCATGGTGATACTTTGAGAAAAACATGATCACCTACCTCAAAAGATAGATCCTTCCTCCTGTTGTCTGCATAACTTTTCTGCCTACTCTGAGCTGTTCTCATGTGCTTCTGAATCAGCTGAACTTTTTCTGCCAACTCTTCTACCAATTCTGGTCCCATAAAATTCCTTTCACCCACTTCATCCCAGAAAGCTGGAGTTCGACACCGCTTCCCATATAATGCCTGAAATGGTGCCATCTGTATACTGGAATGAAAACTGTTATTATATGAAAATTCAACTAAAGAAAGATGTTGGTCCCAACATCCCTGATAATCCATCAAACAAGCTCATAGCATATCCTCCAAGGTTTGAATTGTTCGTTCTGACTGCCCATCTGATTGAGGATGAAAAGCTGTACTAAAATTTAATTCAGTACCCAACGACTTCTGATGGCCTTTCCAAAAGTTAGAAGTAAACCTGAGATCACGATCGGATACAATGGAGAGAGGAACTCCATGTAACCTGACTATCTCTTTAAGATACAAACGGGAAAGTTGATCAAGAGAGAAATTATCTCCTATAGCAAGAAAATGAGAAGATTTGGTCAAGCGATCAATAATAACCCAGATTGAATTATTACCTCGAGATGTCTTCGGTAATCCCACAACAAAGTCCATGGATATATTCTCACATTTCCACTCTGGAACTGGTAAAGGCTGAAGCATCCCTTTCGGTAACTGCCACTCTGCTTTAACCTGTTTTACATGTCAAACACTTCACAGTAAAATCAGCAATATCTCTTTTCATTCCGTCCCCCCAGTAATACTCCCGCAGATCTCTATACATCTTAGTACTGCCCAGATGAAATGAAAACGGAGAACTATGAGCTTCACATAACAAATCTCTCTTCAACTATGAATCACAAGGCACACACAATCTCTTCCCAAATATCAAAACACAATCATTATCAATGTTGAATTCAGGCAACTTACCTTTCTGAACCAGCTCTACCTTTTTCTGCAACTCACTGTCTTGCTTCTGTGCTTGCTTGATTCTGCCTGATAGAGAAGATCTCACTGATACCTGAAACAAAATAGAAGGACTTCCTGCACCAACAACTTCTATGCCAAAGTTCATCAAATCCTTAACCAAAGGATCACATTCCAAATGCAACATTACTAATGAAGCATTACTTTTTCGACTCAAAGCATCATCCACTTTAGTTTCTTTTCCCGGATGGTAATGAATTGTACAATCATAATCCTTGATTAATTCAATTCATCTCCTCTGTCTCATGTTTAACTCTTTCTGAGTGAATATATACTTTAAACTTTTGTGATCAGTATATATTTCACACTTTACTCCTTACAAATGATGTCTCCAAATTTTTAATGTGAAAACAACAGCAGCTAATTCCAAATCATGTGTAAGGTAATTTACCTCATGAGTTTTCTACTGTCGTGAAGCATAAGCAATTACCTGATCATTCTGCATTAGGACGCAACCAAGTCCTTTCAATGAAGCATCACTGTATATAACAAACTCACCATTCCTGGAAGGTAGTGCCAAAACTAGAGCATTCACCAATCTTCTTTTCAATTCTTGAAAACAATCATCACATTCCTTTGTCCAGATAAACTTAACACCCTTCCGAGTTATCTTAGTCATTGGACTAGATAATCGTGAAAAATTTCTAACAAACCTTCAGTAATAGCCTGCCAAACCAAGGAAGCTACGAATCTTGGTTACATTTGTGGGTCTTGGCCATTCTTCCACAACTTTTGTTTTTACAGGATCAACAGTTATTCCATCTTTAGAAACAATATGACCAAGGAAAGAAATTTGTTGCAACCAAAACTCACACTTGCTGAATTTTCCATACAGTTTATTTTCTTTTAAGGTTTGCAAGATAACCCTTAAATGTCTTTCATGCTCCTCTTTACTTTTATAAAACACCAAAATATCATCAATGAAAACCACCAAAAACTTATCCAAGAACTCATGGAAAATTCTATTCATTAAGTCCATGAATATAGCAGGTGCATTGGTTAGCCCAAAAGGCATTACTACAAATTCATAATGGCCATATCTCGTACGGAACGCGGTCTTCAGAATATCTACCTCCTTTACCTTCAGCTGATGGTACCCCGATCTCAAGTCAATCTTTGAAAAAAACTGAGCTCCCTAGAGCTGATCAAACAAATCATCGATATGAGGCAAAGGATATTTGTTCTTAATAGTGATATTATTCAAGGCTCTATAATCAATGAAAAGTCTCATAGAACCATCTTTCTTTTTAACAAATAAAACAGGAGCACCCCATAGTGATGTGCTAGGTCGAATGAAACCTTTCTCTAATAAATCTTGCAATTTCTCCTTCAACTCTAAAAGTTCAATTTGAGCCATTCAATAAGGAGGTTTTGAAATTGGCTTAGCATCAGGAACTAAGTCAACAGTAAACTCAACTTCTCGATCTGGTATTATTCCAGGAAACTCATCAGGAAAAACATCAGGATACTCATTTACCACTGGCACATCATTAATATGAACAGTTCCTTTATTTTCAACGATGTGTGCAAGGTAACATTCATTTCTATCTTTTACAAGTTTCTCGGCCTCTTGAAAAGTTATCAACAGTAAGTGTTCATTCTTGTACACAAACTAAAAGTCTTTCTGAAAAGAAACTTCTTTAGCTCTACAGTCAATCATATCATGGTAAATAGAGAACCAATCCATACCCAGGATAACATCAAACTCTACTAGAGGTAGAACGATAAGGTTTGCAAGTAGGTTCTTTCCACAGATAAGGATAGGAAGATTCTTATAAATTCTTTTTGCCTCAACATTTCCCCCACGTGTTTTTACCACAAGTTCAGAAGTCACTTCTTGAGATGGTATTCCCATTTTACTAGAAAAGTTTTCAGAGATGAAAGAATGTGTAGACCCCGAATCAAACAACACAATGGCATAATCTGAAAAAACAAACAAAGTACCTGATACAACTTCATTTGATGACCCGACGTCTGCCGAAGTAGTTGAAAAATATTTCACCACCCCTTTCTGCTTGTATTCTAACTGCTTCCCATCACTCAAGCTCTTTGTCGGACACTCGTTTGCATAGTGACCCATCTCATTGCACTTATAACATTTCACTAACTGTAAATCAAATTTGGTTTTACCTTCACCTTGATCCTTTTCAGTGCAATCACGAGCCTTATGTCCCATCTTACCACATCGGTAGCACTTTCAAGAATTCAGAAGACATTCCCCAGCATGCATTTTGCCTTATTTATCACAAACTGGAAACTTAGTTTTCTTACCATCAGACTTTTTTGAAGAATTCTTACCTTTCTCCTGCCACCTCGGTCTCTTCTTCTGCTGGTTTTTATAGAACACTTGGTCATCGGAAAACTCCATTTACACCTTCTCAGCACATCGAACAAGCTTTTCATAACTTTTAAACTTACGAGAAGCTAATTCCCTTTGATATTTTGGCTTTAATCCTGAGTAAAAATGATTGATTTTACTATCAAGGTCTCGGATAAAATTTGGAGCATACCTTACCAATCGAGTGAACCTTTCTTCATAGGTAGCCACTGAGTCTTCCTCTTGACTCAATTCCAAGAATTGATTTTCCATCCTAAGTCGAACAGCCTTAGGAAAATACTTCTCAAGAAACATACCTTTGAATTCATCCCAGTCGAGAGAATCAATCTCATCAGCGTCCCTGATATATTTAACCATCGACCACCACTGATCTGCTTCACCCTCCAAACGATAAATAGGAAGACTAACCTTTTGATTGTCTGAACACCCCATGACATCAAAAAATATTCTCCAGTGCTTTAATCCACCCTTAAGCTAACACAGGGTCAGATGATCCTATGAATGATGGGGGATGTTGCCTCATGAAATGTTCCACCACTGACATGTTCCTCTGCGGTTGATCTGGATGATCTCGTGCATGGATACCACCACCATTTATAGCCTGAGTCAATTGTGCCATCACTGCAAAAAACTGTTCAGTTCCAATTCCGACCATCTCGGGATGCTGATTCCGAAGGTTATTTCCTTCTGTATGCCTTCCTAGCACTGCTTCCCTGCTCCCTATGTGGAAAACCATTCTGAACAAACATGTCTTAGATGAAGCAACATGGTAATCTTCAAATGCTATATCATTTCAATTTTTTTTGAATAATCATTTAATAGAATTCTAACTCCTAAAGTTATCTAAAACGACTTCTGATACCAACTATAAGGCCCCAGCCTTAAACCTTACTTAATCTTGAGTTATTACAAGATTACACATTGAGGAGCTTTTCAGGTTTAGAGTTTTAGGGAATTAGATCATAAAACTTGCATTACATTACACATATAAACAAAGTGGTTACACAAAGATAGTATTCTTCATTCCCATCAATGGAAACATATTTAAAATAAAACATGGATTCTTTCTTGACACTTACTTGACACTATCATCATATCATGTACCTTTCCCTTGACCTGTAAAAAACATTTCAAAAAACTTGAGATGAGCATAAAAAGCTCAGTAAGGGATATAAAAATATGGAAAGGAAACATGAGTACATATATACATAATAATGAGATCATTCTTTACCCATAAAACATAATCACTTTAACATACCTCATCAAATCATGAATAAATCATAGAAATCATAGACATAAAGGTGACTTGAGGCATTCATAACATTCTTACGTAGGGAGTAACCCTCTTGGTTACGTTTGGAATACCCATCACAGTATATTCCCTAAATATCTTCGGAGAAACCTTAACATTTCACTCCTTCGCGTTATCCAATGCATTGGAGAGCTATATCGGGCTCACCTTCCCTTATTTTATCACGGAACCACTCATCTTCATAATAATGCCCAAGAACCTCAACATAATCGTATCACATAAAACATGCATAAAGGAAACATAACATTTCCACCTTTCAATCATAAGATATCAATACAACACATTGATATAAAAACATTATGAAAACCATTTTCAATACCAAAATAAAAGAAAAGTCAAAGATGGTATTTATTTTTCTTTTAAAAAGAAGGTATGGCTTGTAGAGGAAGCCAAAACTCAAATAATGGTCACGGTGGCAGAGAAGTCGTTGTCGCCGCATACGTACGACAAAACATTACCTTTTTTCATTTAGTAAAATGCTTCGTATAAAAAAGATTCCTTTTGGATAAATGTAAAAGTCAAAGGGGTTTATACACCATATAAAAGAAAGTTGTGTATAAAATAAAATATGCCTCAATGAAAGGAGATTGAGACGAAGTCCCATACCTCGGGTCCGACTTGACTCGGTCGTTCTTTAATCTCCTAAATAATAAACTTGAGTTAATTTATACTTGTTTAAGAACCGTTTTCAACTTCATTATTCCTTTTATATCACTTATTGCCATGTCATGAACACTATGTAATTATTTAAGTTAATAACGGTCGTTTTAACGATCATTGGTACTTGAGTCAAAAATAATCCCTTTATAATTACAAGTTGTTCATGTATCCATTATATCCAGAATGGTATTCATGATGTAGATATCATATATGTCATATATATCCAGTATGTTCATGAATTTATAATATTACATAATCATTTAGAGGTAAGAAATGAAATGCACCGTTCATGGAGACGGTAAGCCGTACGTACGCATGAACGCTACTTTCATTTCTTTTTCATATTTTATAGAATGGACTCATAATGATATAAAGGTATATTATAATTCCAGTATAATATCATCTATAATATCATAGTTCCATCCTTTATACGACCCACATATGGTATTTTACGAATCAACTCACTTTGAGGGGGCGGTAGTCCGCACTTCCTTAAATGAAGATATCGCGTTTACCCATAATGGAAACCATAAAGGTATGCCCAAAATGAAAAAAAAAACAGAAGCTTAAGGAAAAAATAAAAATATTATATATCATATATAAATATAGTGACATCTTAATGGCCACCTTTGAAGGTGTTAAAGGAATGTTGAACAATCATCGTTTCGGGAGGCATAAATTCACCATCCACAGAAACCGTATGTTATTTAACCATTAGATGTAGGTGTGTGTAAGTGTAGCTTAAATCCTTCTTATAACAACATCCTAGTATATTTAGGATACTGGAGTTGTTACAAAATAAGAGAATAAAAAGAGTTTAGGGGGTTGTAGAAGCAAAATAAAACAAAAGGACTCAAAAGAAGACATTACCTTAAAATCGGGTAACTTCCTTTGGTTTGAGCTCAAAGGCTACCTTGGGAGGACTTCTTCCCATAGTGAGGCTTCAAGGAGTAATAGAGGGAAGTGTAGAGACAAAATGAGCAGGGGTTGGCCGAGCCAAAGGCTTTGTAAGTGTTGGTAAGGAGGTAGGGGTGGGGGCCTTTTATAAGAGGAGAGGAGGGGCACTCTTGGAAAGTAAAGATAAGTTACTTTATTTTAAAATGAGTTTCAGATTAAAAAGGTCCCACATTTATATAATTATAGGATAAGGTAATAAGGGTTTTAAATCCACTCATCCAATAGGTTTTGGACATGTGTATGGCTTAGATATTACATTATCTTTCCATTTTATTTAAATCGTTAAATAATGAGGTCATCGCTGCATCATCATGATGTCATAAATACATTTATTTATTAAATGTCAAAAAATTATAAACAAAATACTATGATGTAGGAAATCTTTTTATATTTCCAATGAATATTTATAGTCAAAAATCTGACTTGTATAACCCCATATAAAAATTGTTTTCGTAAAATAACTCATGTTTGTGTCATTTTTACTTTAACATTAAATAAAAAGTTATTTATGTCATTTCCCAACCAAAGTGGCTCCATGGGGTACCCAAGTTGACCCATGTCTTTTCTTGGTCGGTCATGACACATCCAATAAGGTTAGGACATGTTTCTAGGTCATTTCATATTATTAAAGCATTATTTTTACCTTAAACTACCCTAATTACCACTAATCGCGATTAAAAACTTAATAAGTTACTATTCACCAAAAAATTATTTTAATCTCATTGAACCAAATTTTACTTCTTAATGACAACCATGTATGTCGGATTTTTGAAATTAAAAACACAAAAGTGGCAAAGTTTCATTTAAACGAAAAATCAGTTTCTTTAACTACTACTTAGTGGTTTCACTATTCATCAAAAATTGAAGTTTTTCAGAAAATTACCAAAAATTCACTCTAAGCTATATTTGATATTATGAATTCAAAAATGAAGTCTATTTTACAAAATTCAAAACATATAAGTCACATTAATTAATTTAATAATTAATTCCCGCTGTTATGACAAATAGCGTGTTTTTATGAAACAATAAGTATCAAAAGATTGACACCAGTTTAAGTCCAATTTCAAAGTGAAATTGATTCCAATGACCACAATTGGATTAAATGGTAAAAATATATTCTAATTTCACTTCAAAACCAATTCAAAAGATAATCTAATCATATAAATAAATTAGATTAAAAAGCAGTTTTGATGTAAAATGCAGTATTTTTCACTATTCATTAAAAAATGAACATTGTCAGAAAAATACCAAAAATTCACAAAAAGTAAATTTTGATGTCCCAATCATAAAGAATAAGTTTATTTTGACAAAAATAGTTTATAAAATTGTCAAAAGATAGATTCAAAAATGGTTTTCCATCAAAAGGAAGTAAAACAATCTTTTAAAAATATTAGTGTATTCCATGCTTAAGATTGGATTTATTTTCATTTTAAGCCTCTAAAACACTATCTAATTCATTAATAGACATAGATAAAAATATCTATTACTCATTACTTACTTGGGATGTTACAAAAGTACTCAAAAGTAAGCATCCTAAATTAACTAGTATTCATTTATGTTCAATTGATATCCATTTAACAATTAAATTACATTTAATTTATAATTCTTGAGATCCGTCTCAAGCCCGAAATCCCCTATATATCTGGAAGCACAATAGATGCCTCAAAAGGACATGTAAATCATATAAGTCCAGTCCAACACCAATCGTTTGATTTGGCTTGGAAGATTCATCATAAGTCATTTCAATATTAATTCAAATCAGAATCTATGCACTTCCTTGAAATTCCTAAGTTGGAATTCAAGTATCACTCTAGGTGAAATATCAACCAACACCCTACAAGCCCATCCCTAGGGAACCTTTTTGGAACCTAATATCTCTCTAAGTGATGTATAAAGTCCCATCCAATCGAGTCCATCCACGGTGCTTCACACAAATCCCAAGTATCACCCTTGGTATAATAGTCAAATTCCCTTAGAGTCCGTCCATGACATTCTCATAAGAATCCATGTATCACACGACATATAAGTCTATCCTCAATTATTCTATACATGGTTTCCCTTAATGGATCCATGTATCACCCGTGGCTTAATCACATTTAACCATTTAGTCCGTCCATTGCTTAGCAAGGTCGATCCATGTATCACCCAAGGTATAAAGGTCAATAGTCACATGAGTCCATCCATGGCATTCTAATTTTAACCCATGTATCACCCATGACTATTTATAATTTAACCAATTTAATTTCATTGAAATAATTCATTTAATATTACTAGGTCAAAACCAAATACATTCAATATAACTCACTTCAAAAGGGTGACTCAAGCAAGAACCAACCTCATGAGTTTGGCCTTTATTTTAATCACATGGGCTTATTCATAAAATTATAATCACACGCATAAAAAACTAATACATTTCTTTAAAATCATTTAACTAACATGGGAATATTATGGAAACATGATTACCATCATTAATCAATCCATTATATAGCATGGTCTCAACATTTCTCATAAGGGCTAGTAATTCAAGGTCCATTCAAATACTCACATGGAAATTTTTAATATAACCAGTATAACAAGACTATCAAGATATCACATGGATTAATCATAATATAACTCACATGGGAAAATCAATGATTAGAGAAATTTAAGCTAATTGCATCAATTCAGGTCATAGCCTCTACTTACTCACATGGGCAAGGGAAAAACAAGGCAAGCATGCTTAGACAAGAAATGAAATACATGGGTCAAGGGGAAATTCATCCATACCATACCCTTAATTCATTCCAATTACAATTAAAAACAATAAAATTTAATTTATAATCAACTTACATTTGACATCCCATGGCATGGGGTAAAAGACATGCCTCATAGGCATCCAAGGATAAAATCCATTAATGTCCATTTAATAAACGACACCCATAGGGGTGGTTTAATCAAGCTGTACAACCTATAACATTCAATATTAATCCTCTTTAACTGAATAAGGATTACCTATCAATTCTAGGATTCAAATTCAATTTAGGCGATGCCTGAAAATTGGGTGTGCGGTAAGGCGACACATATAAATGATCCAACTTTTAATGAAAAGCACATGACCACCTACCTTAGGATCGCGGTAGATAACTCATCTATTATCAGGATATGATTCATCCTAGATTGGATGAAATCTAAAGAATGGATGAAGAACAATAAATTAGGTCATATGAGTCTAAATCCAAATATTACCACTGATTCCTATAAGAATAAAGAATGACTATAAAGGAATTAAGGCCTTACCGTTATGGATCCAAGGAGACAAACCATGCTTAAATAAGAGTTCAGATAGAGAAGGGATATGAATTCCTAGAATATTTGAAGTTGAGAGATTCCTTTTTCCCCCTTTACTCTCCAGGTGAAATAATATCTCAAATTAGATTTTTAAATAATTTTTAATTTAATTAAAAATTATAAAATTTTCAACAAAGAAGGGCTCATACGGTTTAGGCGCACAATTTTTCAAATCATGCACCAAGTCGCACAGTCTCCCAAATGAGGAAGGGGAACCTACATGGTTACCCCACATAGTTTAATAACCATGAAAAAATTGTTCATAATGACTTTGTTAAGATCTTTTAAAAATGCAGACCTGACCGCACAGTCGTGCGGCCCAACCCGCACAGTTTTCATTAATCATGCAACCTCCTCTTTTCACACAAAACTTGGGTTTAGGGATCCAGAACAACCTTAGACACCCCTGAGACTCCTGTTACCTCAATGGTCATTCACATAATCAATATTTAAGAAATTAAATTGAGAATTTATGGAAAAAAATGAATCCACACCTCAAAGAAGAATTGAGTTCTTACAAACTTCCCCCTTAAAGGAATTCATCCCTGAATTGACCTTCCAAGGGATATGAAGCATAATTTGAGAAAAAATCTATCCACTATAATCAAACATCAACCTCCCACTCCAATCTCTCATTATACACTCAACCATTATTCCATAGAACATGTACTAAAGGAATGGTCCAACCTCAGAGAACCTTCATGTTATGATATAAAATACATATAGGATTTTCTTCAAAGGAAACATAATCCTGTAACTCAACCTCCTCAGGATGAAAAGTATGAGATGGCTATGAATAATAACATCACAGATGAGAAACATAGAATACATTGTGCATATCTCGGTACCTCTGAGGTAACCGAAACTGATAATCTATTGGCCTGACCCTCTCCAAAATCTCAAATGACCCAATGTACCTCAGTGAAAGATTACCCTATCTCCTGATCCTTTTGTTTCTCAACCTCAGTGAAACATGAAGTAAAACCTAATCCCTGACCTCTAACTCTATAGTTTGTATATGGGGATTGGCGTATGATTTATGTCGAGACTTCATAGTAGATATCTTCTTCCAAATCAACAGCACCTGCTCAGTGGTCTCTAGGACATGATGTGGTCTCATCATAGCTTCCTCTCCTGCCTCCATCCAACACATGGGTGATCTATATGGCCTACCATAAAAATCCTCATATGGAACAATATTAATAGTATCATAGAATCCATCATTGTAGGGAAAATCAACCAGGGGTATTCGACTCTCCCAAGTTCCCTCTAAATCTAGGATGCATGCTTGCAGCATGTACTCAAGCACCTGAATTGTGCGCTCTGACTAACCATAATTATAGGGGTGTTATGCTATTCTTAGAATCACTTGTTTACCCAAAGCCCTCTATAGCCCTAGATATAATCAACAAGTAAAATGGGCATCCTTATCTTAAATGATAGTATACAGATCCCCATGTAGTCGTACAATCTCACATATATAAAACCTCCCAAGTTCATCAACATTGAAGGTTTCCTTGATCGATTTTAAATGAGAAACCTTTGTGAGCCTATCAGCAAAAACCCATACAATATCATTAACTCGAGGTGAACTCAATAAACTGATCATGAAATCCATCATGACATCCTTACATTTCCACTTGGTAATGGATAGCTTTTGTAAAAGTCCGACTAGTCACTGGTGTTATTCCTTTACCTACTGACAGGTGGAACACCTCATGAAAAAGCCAGATATATCTCTTTTCATGCCCGACCATCAATACTGGCAATGTAAATCTCAATAAATCTTGGTGACATCAGGATGTACTTCCCAAAATAAAGCATGAAAATCCCACATCATCTCCTTACGTATGTATGAGGAGAACCATACACAACCATGTACTCATAGGATCTCATCCTTTCCTATGTTCCAACCAGGAGGAGGGTCCTCACACACCACACTCACCCATAGAACTAGGACTTCAGAATCTGATAGCTTCCTCATCCTTAATCTATCCATTAATGTAGAGTTCATAGTAAAGGATGAAAGGAAAGTCTTCCCATGACTATCGTACACCTCCAGGTGCATCTCAGAGAACAAATACATAAGCTGCTACTCGCTAATGGCCTACTACACTACTTGTATCTGATTACTCCTACTTAGTGCATCAAACACCGCATTTAATTTACTAGGAATGTAGGCAATCTCCAAGTCAAAATAATATAGGTAATCCACATAACTTTGCTATATTAGGTTCAGATCATGCTTTGTAAACATATACTTGCGGATTTTGTGGCCTGTGTACACCAAAAAAATTCTCTCCCAATATGTAGTGTCTCCAACAGTGTAATGTGTGAACAAACATAGCTAACTCGAGATCATGAATAGTGTAGTTCCTGTTGTGTGGCCTCAACATTCGAGACATGTATGTAATGACTTGATCCCCCTTCATAAGAACCACTCCCAGGCTGATACCTGATGCATCACAGTACACTGTGTAAATCCTTCCCATCTTTAGAAAAATTAGTATCGGTTCTGAAGTCCATCTCCCTTTCAGGTCCTAAAATTACATCTCATAGGAATATGACCATACATACTTCACACCCTTCTTATTCTAGCCCATAAATGGTTCTTATAAGTGTGAGAAGTCTTGTACGAAATTCCTATAGTAACTATCCAACCTTAAGAAACTCTACACCTCAAATATGTTCTTGGGATACCCCAAGTAACTATTGTTCTCACCTTATCCAGGTCTACTGATACTCCTATCTCTGAGATGATGTGACCCAGGATGTGACTATGATCCATCTAGAAGTGTCACTTTGTGATCTTAGTATATAATTAATTCTCTCTCAGTGTATTCAAAATAATCTCAATATTTTTGGCATGGTCTTGTCGATTGTGAGAATACACCAGTATATCATCCATGAAAACCACAACAGATGAATCAAGGTAAGGATGGAACACTTGTTTCATCAATTCCATTAAGACCATTAGAATTTTTGTGAGACCAAAAAACATAACCAAATACTCATATATACTATACCTACTCCGGAAGGTTGTGCAAGGTATGTTAGATGGTCTAACCCACACATGTTGGTAATCAGATCTCAAATAAATCTCTAAGAAGAGGTGAGCTCCTCAAAGCTGGTCAAAGTGATCATTTATCCACGATAGAGGATACTGGTTCTTAATCGTCAACTAGTTCAACTTCTGGTAATCCACACACAGGCTAAGTGTACTATCTGCCTTTTTTACAAAAAGGACTAGTGAACCCCTTGGAGAAGTATTGGGTCTGATGAAACCCTTTGCCTCTAAATCCTCTAGCTACCTCTATAGCTCTTGAAACTTCATCGTAGACATCCTATAAAGAAGAATGAACACTAGTGAAACTCCTGACACTAGCCTGATAAAGAACTATATCTCTCTCATTAGAGATAATCTTGAAAAGTTGTCCTGGAAGGCATCCCTGAAATGATCAAACACTGGAAGGAAATCAGTATGACATGTCCCCTAATCATCCAGATATAAACTCACAATATGGGTTGTCATCCCACCTATCCCACGATGCTCGGGTCCATCTCGACTCACCTAGGCATCCCATTCACCCTTTTAAATGAATACCCCACCCTCTGGTGATGTAAATCTCACCCTACAGTGATAGAAATAAAACAAATCATGAAAAGGAACCAACCAGTCCATCCTAATAATGAAATCGAAGTCTGTCTTCTCAAGGATGTAAATGTACCATATGAAGTGACACCCACCAAAATCAAGGGGTAACTCCCTTCATTTATGCACACCTTCCGTCCTGATACCTAACGGAGTGTCTAACATCCTAACACCATCATAAGTATAAACACAAAGTCCAAGGCTCTCCACAATATGTTAGAACCAAGGCTGATCGTCGCTAATAATGGGGGTTGGTTTGTCTTTTTTTTCAATATTCACATGGATGAATAGGGAGTTTGCAAAGAATAGGGTCAAACGTTTGAGGCTAAAAGCAGTATTGAAGGTGGTGTAGTTTCCTAGTGTTTTCCAAATTTTTGGGCCTAAAAAATAGAGAGTTTGGTAACTCTATGTGGTGAAGGCGTGCGTTATGCAGTGAAGGCACACGGTTTGTAGTGAAGGAGTGCGGTACGTGGTGAAGGCATGCGGTATGTGGAATTCTGCAGAAAATAGTTCACAACGATGGTAAGAAGTTAAGGCATGCGGTACATGGAATGCTGCCGAAAATGGTTCACAATGAAGGTATGCAGTGAAGGCACACAGTATGTGGAATGTTGAAGTTTGGAAGGATTTCTACGGTTGAAAAAATAGGAGCGGTATGTGGTGGAAGATAACAATACATGGATGGAGTTCATTACAGTGAATATTGTCCCACATTGAAAATTTGGCTAAATCGGATTAGCAAAATTTGCAGAGTTATGTGCCTATTTAAGGTTCAGTAATCCCATTTTTTAAGGACAGTGAATGGAGATTATAATTTCAGAAATAAATACAATGAAGTCTAAAGTGGTTTGCAGAGGAGAAGATGATACATGGAGTGTATCATCTGAGGAAGGAAACTAGTATGCAGAAGAGAGTGTGGTTCGCGCAGGAATCTCTCACAGTATGTGGTCGAGCAAGGTAATACGCAGAGCAGGATGATACACGGAGGAGTGGAGCAGTACATAGAGTAGGGAAGTACACGGAGAAGTATAGTTCATAGAGCAGTTGGATGGTATGCAAAAACAACTAGATGGTATGTGGAAATAGCTGGATGGTACGCAGAAACAACAATGGTACACAGAAACAACAGCGGTATGTGGAAACAACAGTAGTACGCAGAACACTCAAGGCAGCCTACAAATTGACCAAATAAGTTTGAGAAATTAATTTCCATAACATATCGGTGTACGGGAAAATAAATTACATTTGTGGGTGATTAAAAGACTTCAATAGAGCATCCATTTATAGTTGAGGATGCATGATCTAATGCTAAACTATTGAAGCAACCTTCAATTCGATAAAATGCGTGAAGATTCTTACAATGCAGTGAGCAAGGGGGAGTCAGTGGAAGTGGTCCAAGGGACACAATGTGCTATCCCTAAAACCTTGTAAAGGAAATGCACTTGGCACAGAGTGACTATGCTAAACTCCTGTAACCCACACCTTGTGAAGATTAGTGTTTTTTGGTACGACCAACACACTATCAGTGTATGATCTTTGGACGTATCCCTTAGAGGTGAACCAAGTAAAATTGTTGTGCCATTATTGTGCATGTGATTGTTTATTTTCTTCACTTCCTCTTCAGACAGGTTTAACAAATTCCTACCAATGTGGGAACAAGATCCATCAGTTTAAAATAAAAAGTTGACATCCTAATTCACCCCTCACCTCTCAGGGTGTTCTAGGGTCCTTAACAATAGGCACATATATAAAAATATGAAAAGAACCTATATCAAAGAGTGATGAAGCTAAAATGGAGGCTAATAAAATAGGACCTTAGACTATAGAAGGTCATGGATCCTACTCTTGATGGGTCTATTTCACTACACAATCTTGGCCTATACCATAGCCCTGTGACACCTTCTGGCTATCCTGAGCTGATCCACCCTACTATCACTATGAACCTGGGGTCTGACTACCATGACCATGAACACCACCATTTCCTGATCATACTGATATACCCCATCTACTTTTTTGATGATATTATTCTATCATTTCTCCTGAAAATGGAGTCGGTGCATACCCTCTATCACTGGCTTCTAGTGGAAACGTTCTGCAGAAGCACTATAGATGACCCATCTTGCCAAAATATCGGCACTCGACTGGGTCCTTCATATACTATGTCCTCATATGTCCCTACTTATATAAATACTATCACCTCACCTAGATACCTGAAGGTATGTTCTGACTACTAATATCATAACGTTGAATCTTTATAAAATGCTTCCTACTATTGGTCAATGTAGTTCTAGATTTTTGTGCGGATCTGCCCTGGATCGCACCTCCAGATTCCCTCAGGTTATGCTCTATGATTTGAAACTGATTCGTTATCCTAGATACAATAGACATCTGTAAGAAATTTATCTATGATCTAATTTCATATATGAGACCATCCTCAAATTTTCTAGCTTTCGATAACGCATCACCCATCAAAATAGGTGCACAGCATTGGAGCTCAGTAAAATGGGCCGAATAATCCATGAATGATAAAGAACCCTACTCTAGATGTAAGAAATCCCAAGATCTATCATCTCTCAGTGTCTCAGGATAGAAATAGTCTTATAAGGTCATATGAAACTCCCTCCAGGATATCTCTCGATGATTATCAGTCTGGGTGATAACATCCCACCACCTCTTGGCGGAACCATGAAACATATACATAGAGAGACTCACCCTCCTCTTAGGAGGAGTATCTATGCACTCCAAGATAGAAATAATGTCCTATAGAAATGAATCTATTGTCTATGGTCTGCTATCCCTAGAAAACGCGGGCATATACTGCTACTGAAACTCACACATCAACTCTTCCATAGTTGGGGTTGGTCAGGGTGATCCCTGAATGGTCTGCACGAACCGTATAAAGCCTTTAAGGAACTATGCCTCAGCACCTACATCTAGTATAATAGATCATTCCACAACAAGAATGACTAGATGATTCATTGGTATCCCATGGTCTACCACCTCTGGAGTGTGATCATCGCCACCCCCATGGTGTAATACTTGAGGTCGTTGTGGTGGCATGTCTCTACAATGCTGAACACACACCTCAATTATAGATCATTATCAATGTTTATAGATCAAAAACACATATATTTAAGTAGGATAGGTAAAATACTTCCTCTATAATAAATCACTCCTCTTCTTTCCCTATGGTTCAGTTCTAGTCATCAAAAAAAATGAGAGACACTACTAAAATCCCACTACTAAGGTCGAGTTTGGTCAAGTTCTCTATTATAATACATTTTAGTTTCATTTGTCTTCATATTCATTTCATTTAAATCTGAGTTCACATTAAAATTCCCTGAATTGATACTCATTTCAAGTTTATAACATTCCCTTTATAAGTGAAATTTACTAGCATGCCAGATTCTGACTCGTGGGGGCCCATACTCCCTGAGAATTGAAGCTTGGCATCCACCTATGACACATCATAACACATTTAACATTAAGTCTGAACCATGATCTTCAAAATTATGATTCAATATAACCCATAAAACTCAGGTACCAAAGCTTGGTATCTATCCAATCCATACCATAACATAACCCAATATACCTATCACAATAATAAACCTATCCATCACAACATCTATCACAACAACATGTAATTAGTAATGCATCCTAAATGGAATGGAATAATTAATGGTATGTGAAATCTAGTAGGTTCCTATATGATGCATGGGATGGAATACCCTTATCTCGTTATGTTTTAACACAATAAAATACAAAATCATATAAAAAATTACCGCATAAATCAAGTTCATCACCCAATGGTGGAATCAATTAAACTGTAATATTCAAAATCCAGGAAATAAAAATTCCATTTAAGGAAATTTTTATTTTCCCTGTATGTGGGGTAGCTACTCCCTGGCATAACCTATTACTAAATTATATTTCCTTTCTATCCCTGTCTATTTTCTCCAAATAGTAAGTCAAACTAAAAAAGATCCCTCTAATACCATTTTGTAACGTCCCAGTTTCGGATGCCACTCAAAGGTGCTCTATACCTAGTTGGACACATGGCCTCAAGAGAATATACTTAAACACCAGAGGCTACTGAATAGAAGTGAGGGCCTAGGTGTTTCAATAGGGAGACTATTCCCTCATTAGCAGAGTGTAACACAATAGGAAAATAATAACAGTTCAATATTAGAAGCTGTAAACCATGAAACAATAATAAAAAATAGAATACTGATAGTATTAAAAAAATCCATATGTCATATCATATACACAATGATGTTACATGTCACATGTTTCTAATAAAAAAACCAAAACATGTACACAATAGTCATATAAAATACATGTCCCAAAAGTACAAAAGTTCAAAATAATCCTAGTAGCACCACAAGCCTCAGCTTGGTCCCATTCTCTCATACTCCTAAGTAGTATATCAAGTACCTATAGAAGGGTGTTTTCCCTTATAATTAAATACAATAATATAATATATTTGTGTCCAAAAAGGTGAACCAAACAGTATGTGAGAGACAATCTTAGTATGAAACCACCCATGTTTTGTTCCTAATAGTTAGTGAATATATATGACCTATAGCGTGTAATAAGAAAATCAATAAGGAAGGAAGTACTCAAAAATAAACATCCTATATGAACTAGTTTCTATTTACATTCAATTCATATCCATTTAACAATTCAAATACATTGAATTTATCAGTCTTGAGATCTGGCAAGCATCCACCATATAAATGGAAGCACAATATATGCCTCAGAAAGCCATCTAAATGATACAAGTCAAGAAAAACTCCAAGTTTCATCTTTGTCTTGGAAGATGCATCATAAGTTATTTCATTATTAATTCAAATTAGAACCTGAGACCATCCTTAACATTCCTAAGTTGTAATTCAAGTATCACTATAGGTGAAATATCAACCAACACCCTACACGACCATCCCTGAAGAACCTCTCAGGAACCTAGTATTTCTCTAGGTGAGGTATAAATTCCCAACCAATCAAGTCCATCCTTAGTGTTTCACACGAAGCCTGAGTATCACCCTTGGCATAATAGTAAAATTTCCTTAGGGTCTATCCATGTAATTATCATAAGAATCCATTTTTATCACTCAATATATAAGTATATCCATAATGAGTTCATCTATGTTATCCCTCAATGGACCAATGTATCAATCTTGTCTTAATCACATTTAACTATTGAGTCTGTACATGGAATCCCAAGGTGGATCTATGTATCAACCAATGTATAAAGTTCAATAGTCACATGAGTCCATCCATGTAATTATAATTTAAACCCATGTATTACCCAATTCTATTTATCATTTAACTAATTTAATTTCATTGAAACAATTCATTTAACATGTTAATTTCAAAACCAAAGGCATTCAATATAACTCACCTCAAAAGGGTGACTTAAGAAAGGACCAACCTCATGGGATTTCCTTTTATTTTACTCACATGGTAAAATACTTATAATAAGTATCAAATTCATAACAAACTAATACATGGATTTAAAATAATTTAACTCATGTGGGAATATTATGGTAACAAGATTCCCATGCTTAATCAATCCATTACATAATATGGTCTCAACATTTCTCACAATGGATAGTAATTCAAGGGCCATTCAAATAATCAGTTGGCCATTTTTAATATAACAAGACTAACAATCCTATCAAACTATCACATGGATTAATCATAATATAACTCACATCAAAAAATCAATGATTAGAGGAGTTCAATTCAATTTCATCAATTCATGGAATATCCTATAATCAATCACATGGGAAAGGAAAAAACAAGGCAATCATTCTAAGACAATCAATGAAATACATGGGCCTTGGGGAAAGTCATCCATCCAATACCCTTAATTCATTATAATTATAGTTTATAACATTTCAATTTAATTTATGATCAACTTACATTTGACATCCCATTTCATTGGGAAAAGGCTTGCCTCATAGGCATCCAAGGCTAAAATCCATAAAGGTCTATTTAATAAAAACACCCAAAGGGGAGGTTTAGTCAAGGTTTACAACCTATAACATTCAAGATTAATCCTATTTAACTTAATATGGAATACCTATCAATTCTAAGATTCAAATTCAATTTAGGTGATGCCCAGAAATTGTGTGTGCGACACGTTGAAACATATAAAAAATATGACTTTTAACAAAAAGCAGATGACCACCTACCTTAGGCTCCTGCTAGATAGATCATAAATTATCAAGTTCTAATTCATCCTAGTTTAGAAGAAATCTGAAGAACAGACGAAGAATAGGAAATTAGGGCATATGATTCTAAATACAAATAGCGCAACTGATTCCCAGAATAATGGATAATGACTAAAAAGGAATCAAGGCCTTACCATTACAGATCCAAAGAGATGAACCACACTTGAATTGGAGTTCATATGGAGATGGGATCTGAATTCTAAGAATAGTCCTGGTTGAGAACTTCATTTGGTACCTTTTTTTTGTCTATGTTAAATCTGATCTAGAATTTGGTTTTTAAATAATTTTTAATTTAATTAAAAATTATGAAATTTTCAACATAGTAGGGATCACATGGTTTAGGCACATGGTTTGTCAAACCGTGTGCCAAGTTTCACGATCTTATATAGGAGGAAGGGGTACCTACATGGTTTACTAACCATGCGGAAACCGTGCAAAATTCCTATGTTAAGATTGTCTAAAAATGCAGACCTGACCGCATGGTCGTGCAGCCCAACCTGCACTATTTTCATTAACCATGTGACCTTCTCTTTTCACCCAAAACTTGGGTTAGAGGCTCCGGAATAGACCCAAACACCCTCGTGACCTCCGTGACCTCAATGAGCACTCACATTAGGCTATATTTAAGCAATTAAACTAAAAATTGATAGATAAAAATAAATATGTACCTAAAAGAAGAACCGGGTTCATAAAAATACAATCAGAAAAACATTGGGTTCCATCCTATATTCTATCACCTTAGTCCATTAATATCACATTTCTCCATCCATTCATCTCCATCCATTAGATCCAGATTTATTCATACAGATCATTTAATCTGGAAAGTTCATAGGGTGGTTTCGACTTTTTTTATATTGAAAAAAGTGTGATTATCCAAACATTAAGGCACCTTTTTTAGACAATAAGACTGGATCATCAATTTTCACAAGTAAGAAAATATTCATTCTATAACATACTAATTTATATGTTGAAATAAAAGGAAAACATCATTAATAAACTATGATTATATTAAACAACTTATTTCTTTCTCAAACACAAACCAACACCTCTTGGTCTCAACAATATCTCCATTTGTTTTTTTTTCAACCAAGAAACATAAATCACTAAATCTTTGAAACTAAAGCACCAGATTACTATCCAAAAATTCTAAGCCTATTTGAGAAATCATAATATAGTAAATAAGAATAAATTAAAAAAAATACCATGATACCCACATGTAGTGATTTAAAATCATTTTGAACTTCTTCATGAACTTAAAATTTCATCATCAAAATGAAACATCAACTTGTAAAGAACAAGTTCATGCATCCACTTAAACAAACTATTAAAATAGTTTACACATACTAAAATCAAAACATACCCCTTTTAAAAACACTCCTAAATATATTCTCCTAAAAAAATAGGTAAATAAAACATCAATGGATATATTTATATTACATATCCCCCCTTGACAACACTATCCAAAGAAAATACGAGAGAGGGGATATATTTCATTTACCTTATCCTTAAAAAGAGTGAGGTTTAATACCCATAATCTACCTAAACTTTTAAAATGTTTCATTCAACAATGGTTTGGTGAAGATACTTACAACTCACTCCTTTACAAGAATAAACACCATCTTTAGTTCAATACTTTGAACACCCTCTTTGATAAAGTGGTATTTAATATCAATTTTTTTGATCTAGAATGTTGTACTAGATTCTTGGTTAGATAGTAATTTCATTATCACAACCCAAGAGAAGGGGTAGTTTCATATCAACTAAAAGATATTCTAGATTTGTCTTCATCTATATTAATTGTGTTCAATATTGAGTTGTAGAAACATACTCAACTTCAGTTGTATCAAGAGTCACTATAATTTGTTTCTTTATATGAAATATTACATATCTTTCTCCCAAGAATAAAATTCCACCAAATGTGGATCTTTTATCATAAATACAACCTGCCCAGTCTACATCTGTGTAACCAAACATATCAATATCTATTGTGATATCATATTTCAAACCAAAGTCAATTATGACTTTAATGTATCTAATAATTCTTTTTCTATCCACAAGATGAGACTATTTTGGTGCAATTTGATACATGGAACAAAGTGTAACAACCTACACTAAATTTGGACTTAAAACTTTGAGATATAACAAAGTCATAATCTAATTCTTAAATTATTTAGGATCAACCTCCTTTATTTTCCTATATATTTACAACTTTATTTATACTAAAATGTGTGTGGAAACAGTATTTGAATCATGCATTCCAAATTTATTTAAGAGTTTTTGAGCATAATTATTTTGATAAAGGAAAATTTACATTTTATTTTGAGTGATATATAATCCAAGAATGTATTTCATTTATCCTAGCATAGAAATTTAAAATAACTACTTAATGTAATTTGAAAACTTTTCACACATTTTTTCATTATTCCTAATGAATATGAAATCATAAACATAAACAATCAATATGAGGGAGACCTCTTGATTTTATTTTATGTAGGGGTTTCAATTATCAATTATTTTTAAAAAATTGAACTTCTTTAAGAATCCATATTATAATTCCATGATCTTGGAGCTTGTTTGAACCCATAAAAAGACTTCTACAACATGAAAACATAATTTTCATCTTGACCACATAATAATCCACATGGTTTCTTAGTATATACTTATTCTTACAACTATCCATTAAGAAAAGAAAACTTGACATCCATTTGGAATATCTTATATCTTCATTGTATAATAATAACAAGAAAGATTATAATGGTTTCATTTATTGTTATTGGGAAAAAAGGTCTCATAAAAATCAATTCCCTCAACCCATGAGTAGCCTTTACAAACCATTCTTTACTTTTTTCTTATCACTTCACCCTTTCTATTCAACTTATTTGAGAAAACCCACTCTGTTCTAAGAACATTTTTATCTTCTAGTTTGGGTATAACTTCCCATGTCTCATTTTATCAATATGGTTTATTTATTAGTTTATATAATCAATAAACTCTTGATGATATAAATATTCTCCAACATATGTTGGATTAACTTATGACTACAAATAGGCATGTGAAACAATCCTTGATGTTCTTCTGGTTTAAACCTATTTCCATTGAACTCTATTGATATTTTGAACCTCCACTTGCTACCTCAACCTTGGATGAGATAAACACACTTGTACCCAATCACTTGAAATGGATGAATGATCATCTCCATCATGTAAAAATTTCATATAATTACTTTTATAAAATGTTTCTTGTTGTTTAACTGTAAAAACTTTATCTTCACTTCATCTTATATCTACCACTGACTTTTGAAACTTTTCTATTAGTATCTTAAATCACTTTCAAATATATAGATTAAAAAATACTCATAGTTTACTTGTAATAATAGATATGTCCTCTGATATTAATATGGTATCCAAGGAAAATACCATTAACAACCATTTGATCAAACTTCTCAAGATTCTCACATTTGAATTTGATAATGTAGGGACTACCAAACACCCTTAAGTATTTCAAACGTGGGGTTTCTTTGTAATACATTTTTATTGATTTATAGAAGAGTTTTTCTTATAGAAATTGTGATTATGAATATTAAATTTTTATATAACAACTTGTCTCCAAAATAATCTTGAAGTATCATGTTCAATTAGCATGATCCGAGCCATTTCATCCAAAATTCTATTCGTTCTTATAGAAACATTATTTTATTGTGGTGTGTATGGTGAAATATGTTCATGAATAATTCTATGCTTTTTAAGATAATATTTAAACTTACCATTTGTATATTCAAAAACATTATCAGTTTGAATTTTTATTATCAAATATCCATATTTTTTACCACTTCTCCTGAAACTCTTAAACATTTTTAGTACCTCTGATTTATATATAAAAAACATAATACATGTAATACAAGTGAAATCATCAATAAATAAAATAAATTACGTATCTACATTTTTTAATTGCTTTATTGTGGACCCAAAAATGATAGTATTAATAAGATATGAGGGATGAGTTGTATGTATCTCAACCATATTATGTACAAAAATTTGGATTCATCCCTTTCTAGAATATTGAAGAAAACCAATATCTTCTAATTTTAGTTTCAAGAATATCAAGAATAATTTTACTCTCTATTAAATTTTCCATATTACTCTAGCATATATGTCCCAAAATTTTATGATATAACCAATTTTCTACCATCTTGCTAAGGTAACATGAACCCTATGTATCTCCAACCTAAAACAGTTTTTGCTTGGTTCATTGTCCTCTTGTTACAACTTTCCCACATTCAATACTTTTAACAACAAAGCCATATTTTCTAGAAATAACTTCGTTTGCTTCATCATAAATTTGTGAAACACTCAAAAAGTTATGTTTTATTCCATTAATAAAGAAGAAAATTTTGAATTTTAATTTTTATTTTATAATGAAAGGAAATCCAATGTCTATGATTCTAAGTGACTCATCATTTCTATAGTCACTATATTTTATTTTTAATCTTTTACATTTTTCAACAATTTCAATTCTCCAATCATATATGAAGAAAAAAAACTGTCTAATATCCAATTTTGTTCTCCTTTTATGGCCTTGAGAGAAGTTTCAGCAACTAAGGCCTTATCCTTTCCTTTTTACTTCTTCGCATGAGGCTTTTGAGATTTTTCATATAAACTCTGTTAATTAGGTATCATAACAAGGAATAATTTAGCAAGATTTTTAGGATGATCACATATTTCAAAAATAGTTTCTACTAGTTAAAATCTATTTTAAAATTTCAAACTAGATTTTTTAGGTTGTATTCTTTGAATGGGTTGAATTCTCATTAAACTCTACCTCCAATAACTCATGGATTCATTTTAGTGTTGATTTTTTAATCAGAAAATTTTCACTATTTACCTAAAGCCTCTATAATTCAAAAAATATCTTTTGAAAGCATACTTTCATCTATAACCTGCATTCTATCCAAAAACATATACTTGGTTTCTATCATATTTATAACTATAAACCTTGGATCATTGTTGCGAAATAGAATTTTGGTAGATTCCTGACATATTATTCTTTATCTTATACTTCTTCTTATCTTTAACATAGTCTCCAGTTATAGTGGTTTTTTCTTTAAACTTATAAATTTTATAATTTTTGACTTTTCTTATTTTAACTACATACATGTCCCTCTTGAATTAATTATTATTATGAATATTATCAACCTTGTTATTAAACTTTTAGGATGATATTTGTTGATCATTCTAAGGTTTTCACTTCTTATATCATTCACCTATTTTTGAAACCAAGTTTTGGAAATTTTTTATTCCCTACTTAGATTCAACAAGTTTCTATTGAAAAAGATCAAATTATTTATCATTAACCATTATATTTTCTTCAATATTGATATTGACAGTTTTCTCTTCATCAAGTAACTTCTTCAGATCATCAATCTCTTTTAACAACATGATTTTTTTCTTCAAGATCTGATTCTTGATTTTTTTTGATAGATCTTGTTTCTTAAAATTATTGGTCTCTTTATCAAGTTTATAAATATTTGAGAGAAATTATTTCAATTTTATTTTAAGAATAATCTTTATCTGATTTTTCTATTATTCTTCAGAGTTTATGATTTCATCACAGGTTAAAATCTCACCATTTACTTTTTCAATAAGAAACTTCTCGGCACCACCATCATTGGAATTCTCAACTTCCACCTCACTATCATCATCTTCCTCATAATTGAGTAAAATTTTAATCTATATATATTTATAGAACTTATTATCCTTTAATTTTGAAAAATAATTTTATTTTTCTATCTTCTTATTATAATATTTTCTTGACTTTACACCTTCTTCATCACTATCTTCATCTTCCTTTAGCCTTGGGAAATTTGTTGTGAAATTTCCAATGGCTTGGTAGTTAAATAAATTCAATGGTAAATTTACTTTATACTTCCATGTTTCTATCTTGAGCCATTTAAGAAAAAATACATGAATTCATAAAATATTTTATTTAATTCATCTTTAGTGTTAGAGTAATTAACTTCTTCCTTTGGAAATTTCATAGAATTTACTTTCTTGGTATCTTTAAAAGAGATTTACTAATCAAACATTCCTTATTATTGGCAAAATTTTATCTTCTAATTTAAAATGTAATGAGAATACTAGGAAAATGATCCAGATATTGAGTTTTAGGATCTATATTTTCGAAATATAACACCTTTGAATCAAATTTTTTAGGAAGTATTCTTAGAATCTTTTCAAAAATAGTCAAATCTTCAAACATATCACTAAAACATCTTATGGTGATAACAATGTCATTAAACCCTATAAATAACTCACCATAAGATTCATCACATTACATTTTGAGATCTTCATAATTCAAAATCTAGATCTATAACTTTTTTATTCACATTTATATTTATTTCAAAAATATTCTTCAAATTTTCCCAAACTTTAACTCTTATAAATTCACTTTCATAGAGTGAGGAAAGTATAGAATTTTTGACTTCATAATTCTCAAGATTCTTATTATATATAGATATTGAGGGAGTTACCTCAATAAGAGGAGTGAAACCATATATAGAAACTTCAAGAACTTCATAGCCAATAGATAAATCATAGGGAAGCATTGAGTCCTTCCAAATATGACAGCACTTCCCATTAAATACAAGAATACTCTTTCTATTAATCGTGTTTTGAATATCCATGGTGGAATTCATTTTCTTAAAACTTCACACAATAAAGAGTCAACACAGAAACCTTCCCTCTAAAATAATTAAAAGGACTAGTCAAGATCTATGTGATCACTGAGAGAGAGTATGTGTGTGTGTGTGGGGGGGGGGGTGAATTAGCGATCAACTCTTTTTATGTTTTCTTCTTAAAAAACAATATTCACATATGATTAAAGTGAATTTACACCACTAAAAAACAACAAACAAACACACCCACAAGAACACAAGTATTTACAATGTTCACTATTCAATAAGAGTAACAAGTAATTGTAATGGTTTGGAAATAATCCAAGGCCACAAAACCACTAGAATATAGTATTTTTTTAGTCTATAACAAGAAAGGAATATAAATCACTTGTATAACAGTATAGTACTTTGACAGTTCATATGCTCCTCATACAGATAATAAGATGAAACAATTTATGTAACAGTAAAAGGAAACTTAACCAGTAGTTTTCATTATATTTTCCCTATACTTCTTGAACTTTCTTCACACTTTCTTTTCTATATGTTCTTTTCCTTACACATAGATTTCTTTTATAGAAACAATAAATAACTTCTCCAAAAACATTTTATAAGAACCTATCCCTATGATAACTTCTTCATATTATTTCTATATGTTTGTTTCCCTTAGTCCGACACTTTCCATCCAATAATCTCTATCTCATACACATTATATCTAATACTATCTCTCCATTATCACTTTGTCTGATACCCTGTTTTTTGGTATCTAAGTCTGATACCTTTTGTATGATATCCTCTGTTCGATACCCTATGTCTGATTCTTGTACATATGGTACATCAACCAAAAAGAAAAAAATCACAAGCAATGTGGTTGGCACCTCACACCTTTAACAATTCATAGGACAACAGAAACATTCTCCATGAATGACTCACTTTTATATAGGCATTTTTTTTGAAAAACAAGGGAGGAGTGTGAAATTCAAATTTGGATTACCCACTCAAAATTTTAATTCTCCCACTCGATTATTCCTTCAGTTGACCACCTTAAATATCTAAAATATTGTGGACATAAATATTTATAGGAACTTACTTAAATATTGTCATCATTTATCTCTTCAAAATTCCTCAAATATTTGTTAGATTTAAAAATATTGAAAGTATAACTCAACATCATCACAATTTAGGACATTACAAATACTTTTTAAAGGAACTCAAAACTTCATTCAATAATTATATATATAAAATTCTATATCCGGTAGTACTATATCTAGTACAAAGATGTAACATCCTGTTACTCTTCTAACATGTATGTTTTAAAACTTGCCACGGTTTTCCTTTTTTGTTGTCTAGGTAGGGCTGAGAAAGAATTGGGAGGATACCTATAATGGTGAAGTTAAAATATTTATTGGATTCTCAGAATCAATCCTATTGGTTCTGTAACCTACTGGAGAATTACATGCTATGTAATGTGGTTACACGACATGTGAATTATAATGATAATAAAATATGTTTTTATCAAAAAAATGATGGTTTTTTTGGCGGTTTTTTGATTTTTTAATTATATTATGCGTAATTGGGTTAAAAATCTTGTAATATACCGATGACTATTTTTTAACAGGAATCCGGGATGATTTTTCTTCTCACCCTCTATAGTTTTCATTACTCTTGACCCAAGAGCCTTCCCCAGGCGATTTTGGAGCACTCAAAACCTTTCATATTATTTTTATTAGTGATTGATCGTCGTTGTGGTTACAATATGACTTTTTGGGTATGTATTATCCCTGTCTCTTCGTCCATTATATTTTCTTCCTTGGAGTTTGAAAGATCATCAAGATATTGATGGATCTAAACTCTATGTTTTAAATCTTGTTTCTAGGTTGATTTCCTAGATCTCCTATGCCTTCATTCTTGTTGGTAGGTTCTATTGTGGGATTTTTGTTTCCTTGAGAAAGGTATATGGTTACGTTACGATGCTCAATTTATGTTAACCCAAAATTTATTTATTTAATTTAAATTATTTGAATTAAATAAAATTGATTGATTTAAAAGAAATTGATTTCAATTTTTTGATTAAAAACATAATTCCAATGAATTGGCCTTTTTAGAAATTGGTTTTGGCATGAAATTGGGAAAACCCCCAATTCTATTGAATTGGGGTGTGTTTATATAAATTGGTGATGTTTAAATTATATAGTTTAAATTGTGAAATGGATTTTATGGAAAAATTGTGAAAACCCCCAATTCCATTAAATTGAGGGTTTTATGTGAAATTTATGGAATAATATGAAAAATTAATTTGTTGAATTTAATTTGTTAAAGTGGATTGTGAAATTGAATTGTAAATTGATTTCAAATCCTTATTTTGAAAATGGATTAAAAATGGTTTTGATATAAACCTTAGGGTTTTATCTTAGTGAAAAGGCATGTTTTGATTAAAAACTTATTATGTTTTTTAAATGGAAAATTGTAATATTTGAAATAGAGAATGAGATGAATTTTATTTTAAGGTTTCTTGAAATAAATTTCCCATAATTGTTTTTTACTAGAGAACATGAAAACCTTAGGTAGTTAGTGAGTTATTTGGATGAAAATTTACAATTTACAACATTCTAAAACATAAATTAAGCATTTCAAATTCCTTACGTGATGGTGATGAGTCCTATTTGGTATGAGTTCAAAGAGACATATGTATATATTTCCATGTGACGTTGAGTGTGGAGTCCCTATAGCCTGGAACTATCATACCTTCTTAGGAATATGACCATGTTTCTTGATTTTTTGTATTTCAAATGAATATATTCCATTGTTGTAAACTATTTTACATTCCTTATGATTTATATAAACTGTTATATTTAATTTTTTTATTTAATCCATTTGTGAAAAACACCATTTTTTTAGAAATATTCCATCAATTGTATTGTAAAGATTTTGTTTAAAAGTATTTTCCATCATTTGAAATATAAATCATGATTTTTTTATTTATGATCTTTGAAATTCAAAACCTATTTTTTTAATTTAAATCTCAATATTTGTTTAATTTAATATTTAAATCTGTTATGGAATCCTTGGTGAGACCCTACTGGGCTTTTAGATCACACACTACATGTGCCTTTGGGTGTTTGTAGATTATCTCTTTCTAGGTTCGAGTAAGGGAAAAGGATCATTTACAGGTAGTTATAGCTATTGATCTGTGGACTTGGTGAGTTTCATACTTTGGGACTTGGGGAAGTTTTTCCTATTTTCTCGTAGTTGGTTGTAGTACTTTAGGAGGTGTTTCCTATTTTACTTTTGGTACCATTCTCTTAGTAAAGTTTCCTTTTTAATAATTACTAACTTGTTTCTTTTACTTCCGCATTGTTAGTGGAAAAATAGTTCTCAATTTCATTTTTTTATGATTCCAAGTGCTTGTGGCCAACCCATGGGGATCATGAATGCCTTTTGATACCACTTTGTTATGAACCAGCCCGATTACCCTAGGTGAAAAACACACAAGATCATAAAAACGTTTTTCATACTCTATCACAGTCCTATCAGCCTACCCAATTTTGAAAAACTCAGTGGCCTTAGCCAACAACACCAACTCTGGATAGAACTGGTTGGTGAAAATAACCTTGAAGACCTTACACTCTAATACCTCATATTTATTTTCCATAACCGTCTTTTCCCACTATCTCCTACTCGGTCCTTCCAGCATGAAGTTGGAACACTGTGCAACATCAGTTCTCTTTGCTAAGAAATTTTAGGGCTCACTGAGCCTTTATGTTGATTACTAAAAGATCAATCGAGTGATGGTAAATAAAAAGTGGCAATTATCATGGATAGATGATATATTTAATCAATTGAAAGGATAAAAGTGGTTCTTGAAGATTAATCTTTGATCTGGTCACCATCAATTGAGGATAAAATAATCTAATATTCAGAAAAACGCCTTTCGGAGAAGGTACATCCATTATGAGTACCTTGTCATGAACTTTGGTCTAACCAATGATTTTGAAGTTTTCATGGATTTAATGAACAAGATTTTCTAGGAGTATCTAGATACCTTTTTGGTAGTCTTTTTGGATGAAATCCTAATTTACTATAATTCTAAGGAGGATCATGTGCATCATATGAGAACAGTTCTGAGTCTGATGAGAAATTAATGACTTTATAAAAAGTTTTTGAATTGTGTTTTTTGGATTTGGGAAGTGAAATTATTATGAGACATGGTGTTATAGTATGGGATATCATTTTATCTTGAGAAGGTGAAGGCTGTTATGACATGGGAACAACTATGAAATGTTTTCATGATTTAGATATTCTTGGGATTATCCAGATATTACCACCAGTTTTTGAAGGACTTCTTGAAGCTGGATTCTCTTATTACTGTACTAACTCATAATGGATTAAATTAATATTAGGATGAGAAATATCAGAATTATTTTGTTGAGATAAAACATATTTTTACTGCTTCACCAGTGTAGACTCTTCCTGAGGCTAGACAGGGCTATGTGGTCTTATGTGATGCATCGGGTTTAGGGCTGGGATGTGTTCTTATGCATGGTGATCATATTGCTACTTATGACTCTCATTATCTTAGGCCACACAAGAAAAATTATCTGACCCATGAACTTGAACTCACTACTATGATGCATGCACTAAAGGGTTGAAAGAATTACCTTTATGGGAAAGGTTTATATGTATTCAGACCAAAATAACTTGAGTTATATATTCTCTAAAAAGGATTTGAATATCTTCTAGAGGCATTGGGTGGAATACCTACAGTCTTTTGATTTCAACATCGCCTATACCCTAAGTAAATGGAATGTCATTATAGATTCTTTGAGTATGAAAATTCCTACCCAGGCAATGAAATAATCATCCGAAGAGTGGAAATTGATGGATCTCTTTGCATATTTGTTTATTGGAGTATAGGAATTAGGGGCCCAGGATTCCTTGGCCAGTGTTTAGTTGAAATCCACTTTTATTGAGATGATTCTTCGGGAACAATGGATTGAAGATAATTTACATATCATTAGAGACTCTCTTTATGATGGGGAGATAGTTGATGAGTGGTCATTATATAAAGAGGGAATTCTATTCTATAAGAAACACTTTTTTGTACCGTTAGTGGAAAGGAACGATGTAATGGGGGATTACCATAGTTCCCAGTGGGCGGTGTACCTTGGATCCACAAAGGTGTTCTTTGAAATGTAGTGGCAGTTATGGGTGACAAGTATGAGATATGGAATTACTAAATTTTTATGTCATTATTATATGTTTCAGATGGTCAAGACCAAGCGCTAGAAACCTTTAGGTTTGCTTCATCCACTTCTAGTCCCTTCTATGAAGTGAGATGAGATCTCTATAGACTTTGTGGTTGGGTTGCCTCATACCTAGAGAAAGAATAACGTGACATGTGTTGTTATCAACATGTTGACTAAATCAAAACCCTTTATACTCATTCATGATATAACCAAAGTTGAGGAGTTGAGAAATATATATGTGAAAGAGATTGTCCATTTTCATGGATTTCCTTCTAATATAGTTTCTGATAGGGATACGTGGTTCACTTATCGCTTTTGGAAATGCCTTCAGGAGGCACTAGGATCTTAGGTTTATTTGAGTATGACATACTATCCATAGTTGGATGTCTAGATAGAAATATCTATTCATATTCTTAAGGATATGACTCTCTCTTGTGTTCTTGACATTGGTGGATCGTGTAATGACCATTTGGGGATGGATGAGTTTTCTTATAAAAATAGTTACTAGTCCATGATCCGAATGGATCCTTTTGATGCCCTGTAGGGATGGCCTTGTAAATATCCATTATGTGGGTCGGAGATTGGCGAACGTTCCTTACATAGAACAAGATTAGGCTAAGAGATAAAAAAAATATTTATTTGATTTGTCATAGAATGTTGAAAACCTAGAGCCAATATAATTCTTATACTGATTGTCATCATAGGCCATTGGAATTGTTAGTTGGTGACAAGGTATTATTGAAAGTTTTACCTTAGTTGGGTCATCGATGGCTTGAGAGGCAATGTAAAATTTATACCATTTTTACGGTACCTTTTAAGGTTGTTTAATAGGTGGGAAAAGTTTCATACCGTTTAGTACTTTCCCCACATTTTACATAGATACATGAAATGTTCCATGTTTCTCATCTAAAAAACTATCTATCTGATCCATCTCATGTTATGATATGGAGTGATCTTGAGGTCAAAACTGATTTATTTGTAACTGAACGACTAGTTAGGATAGTTTTTTTTAAAACCAATGTACTTCATGGGAGGTCTATACCTTTGTTTCATATTCTATGTTAGCAAAGTTATAATTCTCATGAGATAGGGAGCATTAGACATTGATGAGAGAGAAGTGGCCTCACCTTTTAGATATAGAAGCTTATTGAAATACTTTCTAGGGATAGAATGTTTTATGGTGGGGAGGTTGTAAAATCATATTACTCATTTTATAGGTATGTTTTAAAACTTTTCTTGGTTTCTTTTCATTGTCTGGGTAGGGCTGATAAGGAATTGGGAGGATACCTATAACAGTGAAGTTAGAGATTTGTTGGATTCTCAGCATCAAGCCTGTTAGATTCACGGCCTATTAGAGAATTACATGTTGTGTAATGTGGTTATATGAATTTTGGATTATAATTGTAATAAAATATGTTTTTATCAAAATGAGATGGATTTTTGGGAGATTTTGTGATTTTTCAATTACTGGATGTGTCATTGAGTTAAATGTCATGTAAATTCTTGATGATTGTTTTTAACTGGATTCCTGGGTGATTTTTCATCTCACCCTCTCCAGTTTTTATTTATCTCAACCCAAGAGCCTTCCCCAGGAGATTTTGGTGCCCTAAAACCATTATGGTTTGTTTCAGTTGGTGATTGATTATTGTTGTGGTTATAGTGTGACTTTCCAGGTAAGTATTCTCCCCGTCTCTTTTTCCCTTTATTTTTTCTTCCTCGGAGTTTGATAGATCATCTAGAGGTTGATGGATCTAAACTAAATGTTATTAAATTTTATTTTTAGTTTGAGTTTCTAGATCTTTTATGCCTTTGTTCTTATTGGTGGGTTTTGTTGCGGGATTTGTGTTTCTATGAGAAAGGTAGGTGGTTCTGTTACAATACTCAATTTATATTAATCTCGAATTCCTTTGTTTAATGTATTTTTTTTAATTAAATAAAATTAATTTATTTAAATGAAATTTCTTTCAATTATTTTTATTAAAAACCCAATTCCATTGATTTGGTTTTTTTTTGGAAATTGGTTTTGGCATGAAATTGGGAAATTCCCAAATTCCATTAAATTGGGCTATGTTTATGGAAATTGGTGAAATTTAAATTGTTTAGTTTAAATTGTGAATTTAATTTTATGGAAAAGTTGTGAAAAACCCCAATTATATTGAGTTTGGGGTTTTATGTGAAATTTATGGAATCTTGTGAAAAAATAAATTGTTGGATTTAATTTGTGAAAGTGGATTGTGAAATTGAAATTTGAATTGATTTCAAATCCTTATTTTGAAAATGGATTAAAAATGGTTTTCATAGAAACCATAGTGTTTTATCTTGGTGAAAAGTAATATTCTTGATTGAAAAATCATTATGATTTTTAAAGGGAAAAATTGCATATTTGAAATAGAGAATTGGATAAATTGTATTTTAAGGTTTCTTGAAATAAATTTCACATCATTATTTTATACTAGATAATATAAAGGTCTTAGGTAGTTAGTGAGTTATTTGGACAAAAATTTATGATTTAAAACATTCCAAAACCTAAATAAAGATCATCATATCCCTTAGGAGATGGTGATTAGTCCTCTTTGGCCTAAGTTCAAAGGGACATATGTACATATCACCATGTCACCTTGAGTTTGGAGTCCATATAGCCTAGAACTATTGTATCTTCTTATGCATATGACCTTATTGATGAATTTTCTTTATTTCAAATGAATATATGCCATTATTGTAATTTGTTTTACATACCTTATGATATATATAAACTGGTTTATATAAAAGTTTTTATTTGATCCATTTGTGAAAACACCATTGATTTAGAAACATTCTATCAGTTTTAATATGAATCATTTGTTTAAAAGTATTTTTCAATAATTTGAAATGTAAAGCATGAATTGTTTTATTTATGCTCTTTGAAATGACAAAACTTTTTGTTTTAAATTGAAATATCTCTCTTTAGTTATTTTAATATTGGAATATATTATGGATTCCTTGGTGAGATCCTACTGTATTTTTAGGTTATACCCTACCCATGCATTCATGTGTTTGTAGATTATATCCTTCTAGGTTCGCGCAAGAGAAAATGATCACTTAGAGGAAGTTCTAATTGTTGATTTATAGAATTGGTGAGTTGTGCCCTTTGGGTCTTGGGTGGTTTTTCCTATTTGTTGGTACTTGTTTAATGTAATTTGGGCTATCTTTACAGTTTTACTTTTGGTATCGTTCCCCTAGCAGAGTTTTATTTGTATTCATTACTGACTTGTCTCTTTTACTTCCACATTTTTAGTGGGAAAATCATTCCCACTTTCATTTTGTATGATTCCAGGTGCTAGTTTCCAACATTTGGGGATTGAGAATACCCTTCAAGATATGCTATAACCGAATCAGTTATCGAGTTACCAGGGTAACTGGGATAGTTCATAACAAAATATCCTAAACCCTCTAAATAGTACATCTTCATAGGAACTTATTTTTTATATTTCCCCTCAGTCTATTAAACTCTTGTTCAATGAACTTTATATCCAATGGCTTCGTACAAAAAACACCATCTAACAATTTTTTTAGAAATTACATTCGATGAATTTGTTAATAATACTGTTTACAATAACTTGAGTTAGAAACCTTTGTCTGATAACTCAAAAACAACTATCTGATGACTTAGAAATATCTATATGAACATTTAGAAATATTTGTCCAATTACTTAAGTCAGAAACTTTTTTATGATGACCTCTCTTAGTAACGTCTATTTGATGCCTTCACAAATATTCTTAATTTGGTCCATATTTGCATGTTTTCTCTATATGATGACTTCGTGCTACTCTATACAATGAATTTAAAAAGTTTATCCGACATACTTTATACTTCTCTCCATCTAATATAAAATTTTCTAATTAGTATAACCTTAGTTAGAACAATGAGAACTTTTAGTAATCATGATGTTTTGTACTTTGAGGAATAATAAAGAATTACCTAAATTTCTTTTTTATGATTATCTATGTCTGATGGAACTATGAATAAAATCATCAAAAAATTTGGTTCCAAAACATATCCTATTACCTCATTACATTCATCTAATCTTTCTCTATCCATTTATATTTTTTCCTTTAGACCTAACTTTCTCTTTATAGAACATTTCATCAAGAAACATCATATGGTGGTTCTAACTTTATTATGTTGGAAAAAATGTTATTCTCAAAACATCGAGGAATATTTTTTATACAATAATACCAAATAATAAATCTTCATAAGTAATAAACTCTTCTTTATGAAAGTCACTGATTTATGTGTTGAAAGAAAAATACAACATCATAAACAAACTTCGATTCTATCTACCAAATTATTTTTACTCAAACACAAACCAAAACCTCTTGGTCTCAATAAAATGAAACATTAAATACCAATAATATAAAGATATTCATGATATAAAATATCAAAGGGGAAATTATATACACCACATGAAATATTCAAGTGGTGAATATGGAATATGAATCACAGAAACAAAAGTGAGACAAAAAACCCGTACCTTAAGTCTGACATACTTCAGAATCACTCTAACCTCCTTTATAATAAATTTAGATTTATTATAATTCTATAATAAAACCATATAAATACATATAATATCATATATGATACACTTATAACATTTAAACACCTGTTTATTAAAAAATCTTTATTAAAATCACCATTTCATGGTGTTAATTGTTTAGTTTTTCAGGAATGTTTCAGTTTGGTAGTTTCAATACCTGCATCTTGATCATAGTTTATTAATTTATAGAATATTATGCATGGTATAAAATAAAATATTTATTTATGTTCAAAAAATATTTTATATTCTTTCATAACATCTTTTTTTCCCAATTACAATAGGTAAGTGAAATTAAAAGCAAGAGTGACAATTTTGTAATTATCCATTACTTAAAATAATGTAAATGTTATAATCAAAGGAATGTGGGAAACAATTACCACCTATTTGAATATTGTTTGGTTTTCATAAAAAAAATCATTCCAAAAATTAAATTAAACTGTTGGAGATATTTTTAGGCCTTATCTCATAGTTTTAACCCTATTTCACCCGTTTTACCCTTATCATGATGACAATATTTTTACCAATGTTACTATTCATAATGAAAAAAAATAAAAGGGAAATTTTTACCAAATTTTTACATCGTGATTCAAAATATGGAATACTTTTTCAATATTTAATTTATTTAATTTTCATAAATCAATTTTAATATAAATTCTTAAAATGCAACAATTTTTTTTAGAAAAATGCATATTGATGCCTAAAAATGAGCATATAGAAAAATCCAATATGATGATAATTATTTTATAATTAATTATATTATATCTAATTAAATTAGTCTTTTTTTAATTTCTGACCAAATCCAAAACATAATGGGACTCTTAAATTACTCAATTTAAAGAAAAGAAATAACAGTTTTGCAAAAAATGATATTTTTCCATTATTGACTCCAATTCATTTTTTTCAAAAAAAAACACAAAAACTCAAAAAAAATCCAATTTTGACATGATTATTTTAATTTAATCAAATAAAATTTCTAAATTTTCTATAAACTAATTTTATTATCCACATATAAAATGTAATAAAAACCATTTTTATAGATAAAGTATTTTTGAAAGATAAATTGACTTTACTATAAATCGAGTACTTATTGTATAAGTATTAATAAATAAATTTTAATTAAGTTAGACATTTATATATTTATATATATTCATAATGTGATTACTCTTATTCATACCCAAAAATCAAACGACTATGATATAATATATGATGGTTTGTTTATGTTTAGTGTTTCATGTCAAAAAATCTATTGAACACATCCAATTTATTAATGAAAAATATATTATAAAATCTCCGGGTGTTACAACACAAGAAGAATGAAACCTATTCACATTTACTCTTTGAAGGAGGAAGTGATAATAACATTTATTCTTCACTAGAAAAACTTTTTGAAATATTAAAAACCCTCTCCCTTTAAAAAACCTATTAAAAAATCATCAATAATACAATGGTGGTAGCATGAAAATAGATAAAAAAACAGAGAAAAAACATTTTTGATATTAGAATAATACATGGTCACATGTTTATTAGAGTTATTCATACACTTTATAATTTGAGACATACCAAATCAGCCCTAGTGTTTTCATTTGATCGGATTCTCGATTCAATGATTTTAGGTGACCAAAATAATGGGCCAATAGTTTCTATGGAAATAATAAATAAATTTGGAAAAATGGTATCTTATGCTCAGGTTGTGGTTTGGGATTAGGAATTGAGGCTACCAGATTCTTCCAAGACTAGGTTGGAAGAGAATCCTTTGAATCTCCCTTTAGACATAAGGGTTTAAGCTTTCAGTGGGGTTGTTATACCATATGAAAGTATTCTTTAGAAGGAAGCTTCTGCCTTACTTAATATATCTTTTTATGGTTTTCATGATCCTAATTAAATATCTTGAAAAATATTTAAGAAGAGAGATATGAATTTTTTTAAGTGAGAAAGGTTATTATCTATGAAAAAATTAACGAATGTATGAATTATATAATTACTAATATCCCCCTACAGTCTAAGGAAAGATGATAGAAATATTTTGATCTTAAGAAAAGGTTCTTATAATTATATGGATTTTATGATTAGTGAATGAAATATTCATATAAATCCTATTTATATATAGTTTTCCCATAAGAAAATTTGAAATCCAAGGCTTGGGGTTTTTGTTTTGTCAATCTAAGGCCTAGAATTATCAGGATATATGAATTGAATCCACTATATAATCATCTAAATGTGAAAAATTATTTAACACACAAATGGATTTATATTCAAGGGTTGATCTATTTTTATAACACCCACAAATACTATGAGAAATTTATTCTACAGTAGATGCTCAAATAAAAATGGAAAGGTAACTAAAAAGGATATGTATGGGAAATTTTCTTGAGTCTTAGTTAAATTTTATCTTTTCTATCCTTTGATAAAAAACATTATGTTAAATTCTATTGAATTTAGATTTGACATGTTGGTGGAGTATGATAAAATACTTGATTTATGTAAGGGATATTTCAATATTCAATATACTATTTACATTTTTTATCGAGGGTTAGTTTGTGTGAAATATGAAATAAAGGGAATATGGTCGATAAATTTAACAGGGCTTCCAATGCTACTTTTGGTGGTTGTCCTCATATTAAAGATAAATATATAAAAGGGAACCATACCTCCTAGGGTATAGAAACTCATAATCATGGATCAAATGATCTTTAAGGGGACTCACATAAAGTTGTAATCTCATATAAATATTCTGCTAATTTAGATTTACTTTTTCAAAATCAAGAATAAGGTATCCAAAAGGATCATAATATTATTCAAGCTAGAAAGGGCATAAATTATAAGAGGGGGTAGTTTGAATTAGACCCATCTCAATTTAATACAGAATTGACCATCCATGGATTGAATCAATTATTACTGTTATTTGGGATATGTAATGATGACTATACTACTTATAATGATTCATTGTCTTCTGAGAGAGAGCCCAAGTTATATTTAGATGACATCCAGGAAGAAAAATACTTTATGTATGGTGAAAGTAGGGGAAAGAAAGATATTAAGGTGAGTTCCCTTGTTTATATGAAGAAGGTTATAAGGCAAAAGGTTGTTATGAAATATTGTTCACAACCTATTGAAACTACTGGATCTATGAAGCCCAAAGTTTTTGATTTATATAATATAGAAACCGATGGTTATGAGGTCACCCTTGAGAAGGATCAAACTCTTATGACTAGGGTTTTTAAGGGAAATTAATCTTTGGATGATTCCCCCTTATGTTTCCCTAAGTGGGTTAGTATGGGATTACTGAGTCTAATTAGGTGCATACACCAACACATGAACACATTTAATATTATAGTGCGTGATCCATAAATCCATATATCAATGTGGATGTCATTGTTCATAATGTTATTTTCTAAAATAGGCATGGAAAATACATTAAAAATTGATGGGAACTGGTAAAATAGAATCTGAGAAGGTCACTAGGACGGGAAATCCCTTAACACCTAACAATGGGAAGACTAAAACATCTACTACTAAATAAAAATGCATGTATGTGCATGAATTAGGACTAGTAGGGGATTTTGATAGACTAGAGGGAAGATCAACCTTTCCCATGGAAAAAAGTGAAGAGAACACTAACCAATATGGTTCCTTAATAGCTCTTATAGGAAATAAAATGAATATCGCAAAATCTTAAAAGGTTTAAGAGGATGAGAATACAACTTATAATACAATAACAAAACTCCCTGCTAATATACAAAGAGTTGTGAAGGAAGTATGACCTTTTGGGTTTAAATAAAATGATGGAAAGGATGAAATCATAAAAGATATAGATTCCACTAATAGTTATCCTTTTCAGCATGTTTAGGGCTCCATAATGGGCACAACTTCTCCTAATGAGACTTAGGATGAGATTTAGATTGATTTCCCTAGTTAGGATAAATCCTTGATGATTTCAAGAGAGATTTTATTTTTTACAATGAATTTTGAATCTCAAACCCATAAGGGGATAATAGAAAATAATTAACAGGTGGGTATTGATGGAACTACTATTTCATCATAAAAATATTAGGATCCTTGGAAACAAACCAAAATATGGGGGAGAAGGCAATATCTGTGAGGTACAGGTAATCGGGTCAATAAAAGGAGTTTCAATAGGATATAACTACTTTCCCATGCTTTGTCTGGGTTCTCTAACCTATATTTTTAAGTCTTATAATTATGGATAGAGTTGTTTCACTTCTTTAATCTATCCATGTACTATGATATGTTTTATTTTTATTTAATAATGGAACAATCAAGCGATAAAATTGTTAAAAATCATACCAAATATAAGAAAATTGATAAATTTTGGAATATTGAATTGTGAATATTTTTTGATTTTTTATGGTGAAATCATCAAGGTGACTATGAGAGATACGGTTGTGATGAAATAGATAAATATCAATAAATTTTATAAGTTGGTTAGGAATGCGAAAACATATGAAAATCCATGAGAACCAAAAATTTTATTATTGGTGAAGTACATAAAAGTGTTTCTACAATTTATTATGATAAAAAGAGAGTGACATTTACTTTTTTGAAATGATTTCTTCGATCACTATGAAGTGATGGGTTGAAATTTAGTTGTTCATCAAAAAAATTTGTTGTGACACCGATGAGTGGTGTAATGTGTTGAGTTAGTCTTATACATGATATAAAAGATAATAGGCCGTAGAGTAAAATAAAAGATGGAGAAATGTCCATTTTCAATCTAATGTAAGGATTATTGAGTGTTTTTACTTAAAATTTAGACATATGGAAAGAGGAAGAGTTATATATGGTTTATGGTGGGTATAAATGAAAAAATAAGTATGATATCATGGGATTTGTGGGGAAACTCATAGATACCATATGGGAAATCCCTATAAATCTTTACCCATTTTAAAATGAGCTTAAATGGGTTTACCAAAATGAGTCTTTATCCATGTAGGATTTTCTTCATAGTCATGGATAGGATTATGAGTCTACAATTATATGGTTATTTTATATTCACTTAATAACAAATGTAATATAATTTAATAATTATTAGTCAACATATAAACATACAATTAACAAGTTTTGAACTAATTGATTATTATTTTCTTATTAACATTTTTAATAGAACATTAAATATAATATGTTTTTTTATTTTTGATATATTATAAAAATTATATTTTTTTCTAAATGAAAATAATCTTAACCATGAGAAAATTCTAAACCATATGAGAAACATGAAAAAATAGGTAGGGGAAAAATATTAGGACATATCCCTATTAAAACACTTCTTAGGTTGGTATTTAAACTGAGTGTGATGCTCAAATCCCACCTCTAATATGGAATGGGTTGAAAAATAATTCCATGGATATATAACATGTACTATGGGAGGAATTTCCCTCTTTCTTCCTATGTACAAGAAATAAAATCAATAATCAACTCCAACTCCACAGATAAAGAAAACCTAAAAAAACCATTAATTATATAACAATTCATGTGAAATCATATGAAGAAAAATAACAACATCTCCAAAGTCAATAATAAGATGAAAGGTAGATCTTAGAAGATAGTAACTCCAATAATACCAGTTATTCACCACATTATAAGCTAGTAAGTTCAAGCTCAGTCTTCAACACCATCATAAAAATTTATAAAAGCACTATATATAAGTAGGGGTGAGTATACATGGAAAAAATGATTTTTTAGTATTTTCAGAATAAAACACTTTTAAGGGGTTAGTGGGAACCCACATGCCTTTCCCACAGAATAGAAAAACCAAAAACCCATTATATCAAAACCCCATAAAACCGCTTTCAAATTTCAAACATTCAAAATTCAAACATTCAAAATTCAAATCCAAAAGCATCATTGTCACCTGCTGCAGATTAGGTGCATCAAGCATAGTATATCCATTGACGTCGCCGCCTCAGTCCAATAACCTAACCTCCATCACCACTATCGTTGCAACCCATCAATACCGTCAATAACTGAGTCTACACCCGCACAAACAAAGCTCCGGTGAAACTAAACACTTCATCAAGCCGTGCCCCCGACATCGACCTGTCTCTCGTCATCTTCATCACCGTAAAAGATAACTCAAACAGCATCCACCAAATCCAAAAATGAGCGAGATCCAAGACCATGATACTGAAACAGGAAACCACCGTCGATACCATGAACCGGCCGCTCGAACTCACAACCCAAAGAAACAAAACCAAATCCACTTACCACATTTTTATACCATAACCACATACCACAACCACATATTACAACTAATTTTTCCTTATACCACAACCAATACCATTTCCACATAACACCATGACTGAAAGAGAGAGTGGAAGTGGGTGAGTAGTCAACCATCTGTATCACCCATATCCAGAAAGTTGGGGGTTCACTCGGTACCCAAAACTATATATTGGTGTTGGTTATATTACCTGACTCTGGTGGTGCTATGTAAGATATTAAAAAAACATACAATTATATATAATAGCACACAAATCTTGTCATATGGTCCACATCCTATTAGAACACCTCTATAACTATCTCATTTCCCACATTATCATTATTAAAAAACTTCTGCTATAAATTTTAAACACAGAATGACAATACACCAACTGCATAATCAATCATTAGGTTATTAAATCATTCACCCCATTTTATAATTTAATATATATTCCACCTAATTCATCACTATCCACCTCACATTAAGCTCATCATATTATCAATATATTTAAAAAAACATTTTTTCAACTCATTAACCATGTGTTCTAATACCAATCCTAATAGTTAATTAATTTAGAAAATTAAAATTGTCAATAAACCATTTTTTACTTCCCAAATAATTTAATAATATAATTAATTAATTATTTAAAATTTCATTTACCACATATAATGACAATCAAAAGAGTCTTCTTTTGCAATCCATAAGACAGAGGTAGTGGCACATCCTAAGAAAAGATGATCAATGTACTCTCTATGATGATTAAATAGTGAAAATATAGTGAAAAGAATAATACCAACACCCTAAAAAAATCATCAGTAGGTAGATTTTAGTATACGAGTCTTTAGACAAAAGAAAATATGGATGGAAGAATAAAACTTCTACTCAATGACTTCAAACAATTGTTGAAATTCTCTTTCACATATTCATGATAAAAATATTTTGATGAAAGTATCCTAGTAGAGGCAGGTTCCCAAACAAGAGTATCCTCACCTTTTAGAACATCATAGTTCAAAATCAACTCCTTGATCTAAAAAGGGAGCATATCCAATGAAATATACAATTGATCTTTTTTTGAAACATTTGTGTCCAAATAAGTATAATGAGAGTTAATATAGTTAAGAAGAGGTATACCTATCTAGTTATTTGAATTTTTTTAAGGATGAATTGATTCTTACTAACCTGTGAGAATTAACAGAGATAATAGAGAAGGAATTCTTGAGAGAAGGCCAAATAGAAGAGTCTAAATAATTTAAACTCCCAACTTTGAGCCTATTTATGAATTTGGATCTCAAAAAATAAAGAGAACCAAAATTCTCGTTAATAAGTCTCCACATGAAATTATCCTACAAAGATTCATTGAATTTTTAGAGTTTTTTAATTCCAGGACCACCCTGATCAATTGGATTACAACATTGATTCAAAGGAACCATCAAAATTTTTCACTGAAGAATGCTTCCACCCCATAAATTTTTTTTATGGAGGTATTGTTACTATTGATACTCTTATATATATATAAATATATTTTTTGAAAAATATGCATGTGTGTGTATTTTTATATGTGTGCTTGCCGATATATATGTATATGTATATATACATTGCAACAAATATATATATATATATATTCATAGTTATAGACACACAAAAACCTATACAAATATATATGTGTGAGTGTATATATATAATTATAGACACACACAACCATAGAAAAAGATATATATATATATATAGGGACATATATATAGACACACACACACACACACACACATTTTTCAATAAATATATATTAAAAAATATATATGCATACATATATATAGAAACACACAAACATATGCATATAAATATATAAATATACATAAGATAACTATATTTAAACATATTATAAAAATATATTTTATAATTGTATTTATAATAAATATACATTTTACAAATACATTATAAAAAAATTTATATGTAAATACTCAATAAAATGTATATATATATATAAGAATGTAAATATATTTTATAAATGTATTTAAAAAATGTTATATAAAAATATATAATTATATGAATAAATATATCGATAAAAATATGTATATAAATATATATAAATAAATATAGAAGAAAACAAGATGAAGTAGTGGAAATGGTGTTTTCTTTTCACAAGGAGGTTATAGGTTTGAATCCATACAGGTACACATGGAAGATCAGGGTGGATGGGTAGTTTATTTGTGTAATTAACATTGATATTGCATGGGATTAGCACAAGGGGGGAGGGGCAGCTGGAGCCCCTTAATGGAAACTTGAGTTATCCCCGATAACCAAAGAATAATTTTAATTTTTTTTTTAGTTTTATCAGCACTAGAAATTATGAAAAATAAAGGAGATTTTATTGGCATGTTTTTTAATGTTGATAAAGGGTTCCTTTATTAGAACTTTTTAGTGCTGATAAAAGTGTCCGACTTCTAAATATACTCAAAACATTAGTGATTTTTAGCCTTGTTAAAAGTGATTTTGAGTTTTGATAAGAACCTTATCTGTAGTAGTGAAATTTATTTTATCAATTCTAAATAAACTTGGATATTTAGTGCATAGATAAATCCTAGAATATTTTACTACTTATAATTAAGGAGTCGTAATGTTTCCATGAAATCCATGAATGATAAGTTTTCATGGAAAGTGATTGTGGGAGACTCTCTTTGGGTAAGAAGCACTATAATCATAAATATAAATTCCTTATATTACACAAAAAATTCTCCCTCTACCTCATCTCCAATGTGGAATGAACTTTAATCCCATATCCTCACCCTCCTTAAGAACTCATAATGGGTTGTTAGATGTGGTTAGATTCACTTCTGGAAAGACAACTTAGCATTAAATTATCTCTTATTTTCCATCTTTTCCCACTATGGATATCGATTTTATATAGGAAATGAATCTCCTGATCTTAAACAACTACATTATAATTAAATAAAAAGATATCTCTTTAGGAATATCTCTCTTGTGGATGAGGATGCCCATTTCTACTTCTCCTCTTATAGTTAAGGAACCTTCAACACCAAATATTACCAGAATCTTATGATTTCTCCCAAGATCACAATCTATTGGGTAATATCTTCTATGGCAAGGTTTTCCTCTTTATGTATATTTTCCTAATTTGGTGTGCTAGATATAATTAAATATACATTGATAATGTTGTTCAATAAAGATAAGTTTACCTTTCATAAAAATGTCATTGCTGCACTCATTATAACTTGGAGATAGAAGAACACTTATTCTTAACAGGTGACTGGTAAAACCATATCTAGTTATTTCTTTGGGAAAGGTAGAGTATTATCCAATTATTTGACTCTTTTCATCTCTTATTTCCACCTTGGTTTGAAATCTTAGGTCACTATATGTATATTTACATTGATTTCAAGGTGTCTCTTGTCACTGAATTTTAGATTATATGGGTCTATTAGAATAGCTTTAGGTATCAGAGTAAGAACCTCACTACTCAGAGTCTAGAATTTAAGGCCCTCTTGATGATTCATGATATTTCAATCCTATTTAATGGAAAATCTCTTAGGAAATTTTAATTTGCCTTTAATTTGTCTTCTAGGCTAACTTTTGTAGCCTTGGAAATTAGGTATATTAGTACCCTCATATCTCAGGATTTAATCTCAATATAGATGGATCTTGATCTGATGAAATCAGGCATGGTGGGGACATTTATCAGAATGGTTGTGGCTTGATTATTCTCTCATTTAGTGTTTTTTATAAAAATGGAAGTTCGTTAAAAGTTGAATCCAAATCATTGATTAATGGTATTTTTATTTGAAAAGACAAATGTATTAATTCATAGATGTTGGAATCTGGTTCAAATTTGATCATCAAATTTTTAAAAGGTTTCTATCCAGTCCACTGATCCATTAAGTATACCATTCATGAATGAATTAACCATCTCAACCAAATTGTAGTCATTAAATATATATGTCATCTAGGAAAAAAGGAGGCAGATAATATGACTACCAAAGGAAATGAAACCATCACCCTCATTACTTTTATTATTTAGGATCCTTATTTCAAGATTACATTTTTTTGTGGTGACTGAAGATGTTCTTAGCCTGCACAACTATAACCAACCTTAACTTCTTTTTTTATTTTCTCTCCATTCAATATTTTTTATCTAGTTTAACTTAGTAGTAATATAAATAGGCTTTATGAAGGTTTTTACACTGAGAAAGTAAACCACTACCAACACTATTTTAGAACACATAAAGCGATCCGTTATTAATGTTATAAATTAGCACTTATAAAATATTTTATAAATATTTTTACTTTTTATTTGTTGAACAAACCCCTAAAGGCAGGCCTGGGGAAACCCCAAGAACCTATGATTGCAGGAGCATGATGCTCCAGGCATAAGACAACCCCACACACTAAGAACACCCAAAATTGTTATTTAATTGGACTTTGATGAGTTTTGAACTCCTGAACAACAACATATGAACGAGAAACCTAACCAAAAGCCTGAGTTGTTATTTTCCTTACATAATAATATATTTTTATATATTCATAAATTTTAATATTTTTTTTGTAAAATGTGTGTGTGTGTATTAATATATATTTGTTCCAAAATGTGTGTATATATATATATATTATATTTTTTGCAAAATGTGTATATATTTATATATATATATACAAAAAATGTGTGTGTGTGTGTATATATATATATATGAAAATGTGTATATATATTTGTTGTTGATATAAAATGTGTATATATTTATTGAAAAATGGGTATATATTTATGGAAAAATGTGTATATATAATTGTTATATATATATTTATATACAAATTAATGTGTATATATTTATATATTTTTTGGAAACTGTGTGTGTATATTTATATTTGTTGTTTCAACACGTGTGTGTGTGTATATATATATATTAATATATATAAATTCCAAAATGAATATACATATATTTATATATTAGTAGCGAAAATTTTATATATATTTGCATATATATGTGTGTGTGTGTGTGTGTATTTATATATTTGTTACAAAATGTTTATATTTGTGTATGTGTATATATATTTTATGCAAAATGTGTGTGTGTACATATATTACTGTATATTTTTGTGTGTGAGTGTATGTATATATTTGTATATATATATACATGTATTTATATTTGTTTATTTATTTATTTATATATATTTTCATATTTATATATATATTTGTATATTTGTATATTTGTATTTATATTTATATGAATATATATTTTTTCCAAAGTGTGTGTGTGTGTGTGTGTATTAATAATTCTGTATATATATATATTTGTATATTTATTTTTATTTTTATATATTTATATTATATATTTGTTTATTTATATTTATATATTTATAATGTATTTATTTTATATTTTTATATTTATATATTTTACATATTTATGTATTTATATTTTTTTTATATTTGAATATTTATCAATTATGTATTTATATAATTTATTTAAATATGTAAATATATATATAAATTAATGTATATAATTATTTAATAAATTTGTAATATAGTATATTTACATATACATTTTTCTAATGTATTTTAATACATTATTAAATATTTTTTATTTCTTATTATAGATTTTTTTTTATTACATAAATTTTGAAAATAAAATTGAAAATAAATTTTTCTTCTAATATGAATTAATATTTTAAAATCAGGGTACCCTTTATCAGTCTTAAAAAAGTGCTGATAAAGGTCACCCTTTATTAGCACTAAAAATAACACTGAAAAAGGATCCTTTATTGATATTTTTTTAGTGCAGATAAAGACTGGCCTTTATCATCACTTTCTTTTTAGCACTGATAAAAATATAATATTCTTTTTTCCATGATTTTTTATAGTGATATAATGAATTCATAATAATTTTAACAGAATTATTTTTGATGATATTCATGATAAATGATAAAGATAATATGATTCCTATAAAAAATTAAGAATAATATAAAACATTAATTCTTTTAGATTTGTTATAGGATTCATATGGTAAACTTACTATTACATTAGTATTTAGGAAAGGTATTTTGAATTGGATGATGTGATTTCATCTTTATTAACAAATGGGACTTGACAAAAAACCAATAGTGGTTAGTCATCACATAAAGATGATGTTATGGTTGAGACTATAGTGGACATAACTTTAAAGGAACATTATAAAAATAAGGAAATGAATCCAGGAATAGAAGAAAGGTAAGTTAAACTAAACCAAGTAATAATTTTTATGTTCGGTGTGTACAAAATAAGGTCATATAAGATAAAATTGTTACAAGTTTAGTGAGAGGATTAATGAATAAGAAAATTAAAAAGGTTGAAAAGTCATGGACGGACAATATCCTAAAACAAATGTTCTTACTAAGGATAAAAAGTATGAATTATTTATTTCTTACCATTATGAAAAATCTAGATGATTGTTATTGGATTCCAAACCATATTTCCTTCTACTATTTATGTGTGAAATAGATCAATATGGTAAGTATGAATAAAGAAGTGGCGGTAATGTGAAAATGGATAATAGAAAATGGAAAAAAATATTGAGATTATTACAATTCGAGGTCACATGTTTAATGAAATTATTCATACACTTACTAATTTGAAACATACCAAATCTAAAAAATGTGATAGATTTGGATATATTTTATTATAAAGGTTTCAAGATTTATTTTTTAGGTAAAATTATTAAGGATACTATGAGAGTTATGGATGTGTTGAAATGGATGAATTTCAATAAATTATACAAGTTTTTTGGGAATGTGACAACATATTAATCACCCATTAGAAGAAAAATATCATTATTTATGAAGTTCATAATTTTTTTTATACAATTTATTATGATAAAAATAGAGTGGCATTTAGTTTTTTTATTTGAGATGATTTCTTTGATCACTATTAAGTGATGGGTGGACATTTAGTTATTCAACAAAGATAAGTTTTTGTGAAACTGGTGAGAGGTGTAATGGATCTTGTCAGTCTCAAACATGATATAAAAGATTATAGGTTGTAGAGTAAAATAGATGATGTAGAAATGTTCATATTTCAATCCAATGTAAGAATTGTTAATATTTTTTACTTAAAATTTGGATATATGGAATGTGGTAGAGTAACATAAGGTGAATGGTGGGTGTACATTCCAAAAATAAGTATGAGATCATGGTATTTGTGTGTAAACTCATAAATCATGTGTGGAAAAGGTATATAAAGATTTACCCATTAAAAAATGAGCATAGACGAGTTGACTGAAATGAGTCTGTATCCATGTTATCTTTCTAACATGGTCATATGAAGGCCTATGAGTCTACAATTAGGTGGATATTTTTTATTCATTTAAGAATAAATATAATATAATATAATAATTTTTAATCCATATATAAATAGTAAATTAATAGTTTTTGAACAAATTGTGTATTTTTCTTGTTTTATTAACATTTTTAATCAAACATTCAATATTATTTGGTTTATTTTTTATTTTTAATCTATTGTAAAAAATACAATTTTTTTATTCAAAGAAAAAAACATTACCCACGGCTAAATTTTGGCCCATATGAGAAACATTCCTAAATAGATAAGGAAACAATCTCAGGACCTATCCCTATTAAAACCCCTCTTAGGTCAGTATTGAAGCCGAGTGTGATTCCTGATGCCAACCTCTAATATGGAATTAGTTTCCAGCTATCACCAAGGGTATATAACATTTAATATGAGAATAATTACCCTCTTTGATCCTATGATAAAGAAATTAAATCATCGATGGACACTAAATACATTGATAAAACAAACCCAAACAAACCCTTCAATTGTATAATAATGCATGTGATGTCGAATGAAACAAAAAACAACATCCCCAATGTCAATAATAGTAAATAAGTTACCTCATATAAGACAATGACTCCTAAAATGCTTGCTAATAAATAAATTACAATCTATTAAGGTCCAGCCCAGTGTTCGACATCATCTTAATTTTTTTAAAATAATATATACATGTAGGGGTGAGAATAAAAGTATATTCAATAGGTATCTTTCTATAAACACTCTTATCAATGTAAAATAACCATACCAGTGACTCAGTGAATAAATAGTAAAATTGACCTACACCCCATCCCAATTCAACAACAATCTATTTCACCAGTAGCTCACTCTACAAATCTATATACAAAAGTATCATAGTAAATCATGAAAATAAAATAATAATGTTACCCCACACCCACTATCCCATTTATCTAGTTTCCCTTTAATCCTAATAATATATTTCTTAACACTCCCATCCTTTCTCATTTCTACAAACCAAATACACTTACCATAGACACATTCCATGAACTCATATCACGAAAAATTACCACATACAAAAACCACTACCATCGACACATAATAAAAATATGGATAGAAGTAAGAGTGGGGGATGATGAGTAGTCAACCATCAGTATCACCCAGATCTTAGAAGTTGGGAGTTCACCTAGTATCCAAAACCTCATATGAGTGTCAGTTAGGTTACCCAACTCTGGTGGTACTCTATAATAAATAAAAAACATTAAATTCTATATAATATCACAAAAATATCATCCTAGGGTCCACATCCTAATAGAAAACCTTTACAACTATCCCATCACCCACATCATCACTACTACATAACCTCCATTGCAAACTTTAACCAGACAATTACCATAAACCAACTACACAATCAATCATTGAATAATTATATCTTTAATGCATTTTATAATTCATTATGAATTACATATTATTAATCTCTATCTACCTCACTATAACATCTTCATATCATAAATATATTTCCCAACACATTTTTCCAACACATTAACCATGTGCACCAATACCATTTTATATAATTAATTTTAAAAATTAAAATCATTAATTTTTTTATTATTCCTTTAAAATTCAATAATATCATTAATTCATTCTTTAAAGTTTTATTTACCATATATAATAATAATCACTACGTTAATAAATTAATTCAGTAATATACTTAATCATGAAATTATCATCATCATCCGATCCCTATTACTCTTATTCAATTTGTTAATTCATTTCATTATGCTTTTGTATCCTAGGGAACTACCACACCATTTTCATTCCAACCACACTATATCTCCCCATTTATAAATTACACTAATCCCTCTTTATTTCCATTTTTATATATAATTATTAGGAAACAAAATACTTTTCATAATATCCTTCTACCACAATAACATATAACTATCATGCATGAAAAATGATATTCAAATTATTAAATATACCAAAATGAAAACCTCATGCCCTCTTAAGATTCCATCTGAGTTTAATTAATTATACTAATTTACACAATCTACCAAAAAACATCAAATATTTTAAAATATATGTTATCATTAATAATTAAAAGGAAATTTCAAAATCACCCATATCAAACAAATGATTGAATTTTCAGGGCACCAAAGGATGATCACTAATTTCTTAAACATCCACATTCTCACAATAATCCACCAAAAAATATAGATTCTACCACCCTTACATAAATATTACGTCATAAAAACATAAAACTTAGTATTTTTCAATCCTTGAAATAGAAGAACAAAAAATGGGGGATAACAATATGATAAATGGTAAATTTAATCATAAGGAAAAATTCTCTCAAATTTAGGAATGCAAGGATCCACCAAGGATCCCTAAAACCACCTAAGAGAACCCCTATATTCCCTAGGTTCATAGGAAGAATAAATATAACTAAATAATAGAAAAAGGGGAATTAAAATTTATATTAATTTTTTTTAGATTAATTCATAGAGTGGTTCAGGAAACAACATTGTGGTTGAGGCCAATAAATGATGATTTTAAATCCACAGTGACTTAAAACTTTATCCTCTTTTAAAACTCAACAAACCTTTTATTTACAAATACATGGATTTAACCAAAATCCTGACATTGATAATAAACAACTATTTATTTTCATTAGATACCATTATAAACTATTAGATAACTATACTAGATTTTTTCATAAACCATATATTTTTTATGACCTCAATGAATATCCACGGAGTTTTTCCTTCCTCATTAGAGACATAAAAATCATAAAAACACATACCTAAACCACACAATTTTAAAACCAATTTAATCATATCATATCATTATTATTAAAACCATGAAATAGTAGGCTATTTATAGTTACTAAATAAAACTCCATTTCTCTTCCTCCAGAACCCCAAACACTCACCATGATGAAGGATGTAAGCATGAAAAGGGTTGAAAACCTTGTTTCAATATCACTAAGAAATGATGCAATTTTTATCCAAACCTAAATATCAATACATATACCACAACCAACCTCAAAAATCAATACGACCATTTATAAAACATCAAAATCACAAAGTATATGATAATGAAAAATCTGAACCTTCACATTAAATACCTTTAAAATGATCCCCATCCTCAAGAAAAAAAATAAAAAAATAAAAAAATAAAAAAAATTGAAAAATCAATAATTACGTGAAATACTTATCAAACAAGAATCTCACCACCAAAAAAGATAGAACACAATATAAAAAATAAATAAAAAATAATTATTTTAACTCTTAATCAATTTAAACATCACTACAAGAATAATTGTTTAAAGTTGCTCTAGGAACCAATCCCTCCTCTAAAACTATTGCTCAAATGTATATTCCTCTAATATACCATGCCTCTATAACACATACACTACAGTATTGACACATCTTTGTAACACCTTCTCCTAATTATACAATATAATCATTATTATTAAAAAATATAATATCCTCCTTAATATTTAACTCCCCCAAATCAATAACATGGGATTAATTATAAAAATTTCTCTAAATATATAAAACATGGAATAAATCCAGAATTCGATCCATATGAAGTGGAAGTGCCAACCGATATTATATCCTGTGAAATCTATCTAACACATCAAAATTTCTAACAAACAGAGGTAAAATATTCCTTCCTCTCTCAAACCTCTACCCCCTCAATGAGAAGAATCCATAAAAAATATCACTATCCTTGAACTCTGAATCCCCCTTCCACCAATCCACATATGATTTATGAAAACCCTAAGGGTATTTCATTCTCTCTCAAATAACCTACACTTTCTCTGTCATACTCAATAGAAAATTTGGTAAAAGTATACAACTACTTATAAACCACCTCAAATAGTTCTTTATCAATAGAAGATTGATAACTACTATTATAAGGAAAATCAACAAAGGGTAAATGTTTCACCCATGAACCTACATAGTATAGAATACATGAATGTAACATTTAATCCTTCATCTATATCATCTACTCTATCTTACCATCATTTGAGGATGAAATATTGAATTAAAGAATAATTGAGAGTTAAAAGTACATTGAAAAATATTCCATAATCATGATTTAAAGATAGGTTCTCAATTAGAGATTATCATCCTTGGATATCCTTAAATCCTATGAAATTACTTAACATAGAGATATCACCAGAACATTTGCTGCAGTTAGCTATTTAATCACATGGAAATGAGTTGAATTCATTAGTAGATTCACAAAAACCAAAAAAATATTATTCTTTGAGTGTTGAATGAAATAATTTCAAAAAATATATTTATATGGACTTAAATTTCTACTTAGGGACATTTAATGGTTTTAAAATACCATTTAAAAATCAATGATTGAATTCAACACATTAATAGACATGACATTGAGACTTCAAATCTATGAATAAATTCTTTATACCCTACCATAAGAATACATACTATAAGGAAAGGTACATATTGGAAATAGTAGGTTTCATTGAAATAAATGAGCTTTAAAACTCACATTGAAGAACCTATCACATAATTTGTAGAATAAAAAACTTACATTGAAATTACACTCGATGCCCACCATCCTTAATCAATCCCTTAGTAGAATCATCATGGGAAATATAACCTCTCTACACCTCTACCTATGGATCTATAGGTTTATATTAATCCACCTACAAAAATAAATAATATTGTGCCATTATATAATATAATAAATCTTTAATACTAACATCCTCCATATATTGATGCAAAGATAAAAACTCCTCCATCATCCCATATTAATATCTAGACTCCTTATCAACATCACTATGCGTATTACTACTATATGATTCAACTATAACATTTCCATTCACTAGAGTGTAATAGAATTCAATTCATAATCCTATAAGAACACTATCCATCCCTATTAAACAAAATTAAAATCCCATTAAGAGAAGATATAATACAGGCTCTTACGATTTGTGAAGACCACAAAGAGATCTCCAATAATATAATTATGAAAAATATTTATAGAGAACACTAAAACTATAGGATCAGGATTATGAGTGGTATGATTATATTCATAAGGACATAAAATCCTATACACATGATAGATAACCACTCACTCTTACAACAATACACTTCCCTGAAACAAGATGAGAAGTATTGAGATAAACCTCAAACATATTTCCTTCCCCTAGAAAGTGAAGGATATGACCAATAATAATATTATATTTAAAATAATTAAACAATACTTTACAATTATCCATGTAAAAAAATTATTAACCATTCATTGTCAAATCTATTAAAGGTTTCATAGTCAAAGAAAAATTTTAAATGAACTTCTTGTAGTATATTGTCACAATTAGTCCCTCGGGGCCCATTCTATGACTACACCAATCCCACCACCCATAGGCCAGGGGATTGTGACTAGCACCGAGTAGGCATATCCCACAAGTAGGAGACATTTTACCAAGTACATGTACACACGCACCCGTCTCCATGAAAAAGTTTTGAAACTGAAAACACCAAGAAGACATTTATGTATACTACTAAGTAAAACCCACATATAGTAAACAATACAAACTAAAAGGAAAGGGGGATAGTATACAAGGACAAAAAAATAAAAGTATTCCAAAGTGAATTCACAAGTTCATAAACTTGTCTGCAAAAAAACCTACCAGAAGGGTAGGTGTAGGTCAGGTGCCTGAAGCCATAGAAACAAACCTCGTCTACCAGATCACTCTAAGCACCACTTGGTCCTGGTCCACATAGGACTCCATTAAAGCATCATTCACCTGAAAAAGACACGAGATGTGAAGGAAATTCCCGTTCAGGGGTGAGTAAAATAATACTCATTAGGGACCCCAAACCACAATGGTATACCATAAAGAAATAGAAAAAACAAACTACTAAAGAGGTACACAAAGTGTAGCCTCTAAGAAGTATAGTAAATAGAGTCACTAGAGTTAGATCACACCAGTATATGTATGTTGACACTGGAAAAATACTCCCCAAAATTTTCCAAATGCTCCCATAAATTATCTAAGAGCATATCCCATTTCGTAAGCTTCAATTGATAGGTTCTAGAGCCTGAACGGAGTTAAAGATTAGGAGTTATGGGAATTTGAAGTTGGACTGGAAAACTAGTTCATGGAGCCCATTCGTGAGGCTCCCTCTGCGATCACGGAGTAGAGGAACTTGACTAGAGCCCCCGGGGCCTCGTGCCGGCACAAATATCCTCCTTCTATAAACCACCGCAGATAAAGGATGCAGGATACTCCACGAACCCCTTTGACATTCACAAACCCACCACAGAGCAAGGAGGCAGGATGCAATGCGAACCCCTTTGATGTTCGTGAGTTGCCGCAGAGCAAGGTGGGAGGATGCTCTATGAACCCCTTTTACGTTCGTGATCCTCCATGGAGTAAGGAGGTGGGATACTCCATGAACCCCTTTGACGTTCACGAACCCACCGCGGAGCAAGGATGTGAGATACTCTGCAAATCCTTTTGATGTTCGTGATCTGCAGTGGAGTAAGGAGTCGGGATGCTCCACAAACCCCTTTGACATTCACGAACCCACTGCGGAGTGAGCTCTGTCTTCGCGCCGAGTGGGATTTGCTTCGTGGAACCTCTCCCCTATAAATACCCAGCTCACCCCCTTTTCTAGATGGTCACTCCACCCCTTGGGTGGTTGATCTCTCAATTCGTGCAGCTCCTCTTTCCTTCATGAAGCGGGTCCGCGAGTCCATGCTCTGTGAGTAGCTTCCTTTGCGAAGCTGCTCCGTGATTCCATGCTCAACGAGAAGCTTCCTTCATGAAGCTGCTCCGTGAGTCCATGCTATGCGAGAAACCTTCCTTTTCGAAACTACTTCGTGAGTCCATGCTCCATGAGCACCTTTCCCTCACGAAGCTGCTCCATGAGACCCCATGCTCCACGAGCCCCTTCGCCCCATGAAGCTACTTCACGAAGACCTATCCTTTGTGAGGCTCATACCTTTTTACCCACTGGTCCATACCGCAGGGGCTGCGCCCCCACACTGTCACTGACCCCCATGAAAAATGGAGAGTCACACCGTGATCTTTTCGGGCCGGGATGTCGACATTTTCCATTTCACCCTTATGTGCCGCCACCTACCACCTATGGAATACCATGATTTGAGATACTCCTCCACACACCATGAAACACCATGAGTCGACATATTCTTCTTGGTTCGTTTCCCATGTCGTGAGTTGATATTCTCATCATCAATTCCCCGAGTACCTTGAGTCGAACCATTCCTCAAGTAACTCATCCAAACCCCATCACTTGACTCATATGCCAGGTTGAACCAAGAAAGGCCACCGTTGCGTAAGTCCCATCATCAACCATTTCTAGGCGCCTTATGCCCAACAGTCCTATCTACATGACTATAAACTATAGTACTCCCTATGTTCCAAAGATTGGAAGCCTTTTTCTCCAAACAAGAGATGCCTTATGCTCCAAGCATGAGATGCTAACCGTCCTATCTACATGACTCGAAACTATAGTACACCCTATGTTCCAAACATAGGATGCCTCTTGCTCCAAACAAGAGATTCCTTATGCTCCAAGAATAAGATGCCAATAGCCTTTTCTAAATGACTCTAAACTATAGTACGCCCTATGTTCCAAACACAGGATGCCACTTGCTCTAAACAAGAGATGCCTTATGCTCCAAGCATGATATGCCAACAATACTATCTACATGACTATAAAATGTTGCATGACCTATCATTCAATAATAGGATGCCTCTTGTTCCAAATAAAAGATGCCTTATGTGACAATCATAAGATTCCTCATGGCATGATTAAAGTGGCATAATTTCCAGAGCATTGGAATCCATTCAAACATTCCATCACACCACCCCACACTTTGCATTTCCTTCATTTAGATCTTCATTCTCTTCCATGTCTGAAGGGATCCCCTAACAGCCTGGTCCCATGCCGCATTGGCTTACCTGACATCTTGGGCCAATGCCCCAGAAGACATTGGACAATACTTCATGTCAGGAACTATGTTTCGAACATGGTTATAAGTCAAACCTCATTTATTTGTCCCCATTTCAGGCTAACGCGATATAGATGTTGTGTTTTGAACACGGTCAATAGTTATCCTCCATCGTCACACCACCCTCACCACGTTCCGAATGTTGGGCATGTGATTCACACTTTTCATTCCCCTTTGTTCATAATGATTCCAATGCCCTTGGAATTATCCAGTTTGTTCACTAGAGCATAGTTGTATGCCCCAGTTATATGCCTCAACTCATCAGTGAGTTGGGAATCCCTCATGGATAGACAAGAGGAAGACACCTGGGCAACTTCCTTGCATAAGCCCCATCCACTATTACCACTCCATAGTAGCACCTGGGAAACATCCTCGCGTAAGCCCCATCCACCATTTCCGCTCCATAGCGGCACCCAGGTAGCTTCCTTACGTAAGCCCCATCCACCATTGCCGCTCCATAGCGGCACATGAGCAGCTTCCTTACGTAAGCCCCATCCACCATTGCCGCTCCATAGCGGCACATGTACAACTTCCTTGGGTAAGACCCATCCACCACTGCTGCTCCATAGCAGCACCCGAGTAGCTTCCTTGCGTAAGACCCATTCAACACCCTTCATGGAAGCACCTTTGAGTCGTAATCATCAGGTCCTTGCTGCCTCTTGTTTTCACACCGATCATGACTCACATGGGCTTAAAAAAAGCATCGACCATGAAATCCTCCATGGGAAGCCTAGAGTGTAAGCCCCAACCCATCCTGAACTATGAGGTCTTTGATCCTTGCCAAGGCAAGGTACGTAGGAAGCCTACCTGAGGTTCAAGCCCAACACCCGGTCGATCCGACCCCCTTCATGTCAGTTTTCCCAAACCAACCTGAACTACGAGGTCTTTGATCCTTACCAAGGCGAGGTACGTAGGAAGCCTCACTGAGGTTCAAGCCCACCACCCATTGGTCCCGACCATCTTCAGGTTGGTTCATCAACACCTCTCATGAACTATGTGGTCTTTGATCCTTTCCAAGGTGAGGTACGTAGGAAGCCTCCTTGAGGTTCAATCCCACCACCCATTGGTCCCAACCATCTTCATGTCAGTTCACCAACACCTCTCATTAACTATGTGGTCTTTGATCCTTTCCAAGGAAAGGTACATAGGAAGCCTCCCTATGGTTCAAGCCCACCATCCATTGGTTCCGACCCCCCTTCATGTTGGACCACCTTCATCCCGCATGACGTTACACTACTACAAAAACAGGCTTTATCAACGCTCAAAATGGGCTTTAACAGCGCTAAAAAAAGAACTGTAAAGCTCAACGCTGATAGGGGTCCCCTTTATCAGCGCTAAAAAGGTGATGATAAATGATACCTTTATCAGTGCTAAAAAATTACTGATAAATGCCCTGCCTGCTATAATATAAAAATCTGCAGCAGCACACCCAAACAAGACCTGCAAAAAAATCAGCATATCAATAAGTATACCCATACAAAATTAACACATGATTCATAAGGTAATTTCAGCAAGTATACCCATACTACAAGTATACACATACACCATTAAGACATAATTCATAAATTATTTAAATACATAAAGAATTCAATTCAGAATTCAAGGGGTTGGGGGGTGTTTAGGGGTTTGGGGTGGCTGTCCAAGGGGGGGTAGGGGGTGTCCGGGGGTGGGGTGGGGGGTGGGGGTGTTTGGGGGGGGGGGGGGGTGGGGGTGTTTGGGGGGATAGGGCTATCCAAGGGAGGTGGGTTGGTGTCCAAGGGGGTGGTGGGGGATGTCCATGGGGGCGGGGTTGTGTAGGGGGTGGGGGAGTCCAGGGGGTGCGGGGTCGTCCAGGGGGGGTGGGGCTTTCCAGGGGTGGGGGGGGGGTCCAGGGGGTTGGTGGGGCTGTCGAAGGGGGGTGGGGTAGTGTCCAGGGGGGTGGGGGTGGCTGTCCAAGGGGGTGGGGGTGTTTAGGGGGTGGGGGTTTATAGGTGGTGGGGTGGTGTCTAGGAGGGGTGTGGGTGTCATCCAGGGGTTGGTGGGTGTCTATGGGGGGTGGGGAGGGTGTCCAGGGGGGTGGGGGGCTTTCTAGGGGGTGGGGTGGGGCTGTCCAAGGGGGGTGGGGTGGTGTCCAGGGGGTGGGGGTGTCTAGGGGGTGGGGGGTGTCCAGGTGGTGGGGTGGTGTCTAGGAGGGGTGGGGGTGCTGTATTGGGGGTTGGTGGGTGTCCAGGGGGTGGGAGTGTCCAGGGGGTGGGGGCTATCCATGGGGGTGTCCAAGGGGGGTGGGGTGGTTTCCAAGGGGTTGGGGGGATTTCTAGGGGGTGGGGGTGTCTAGAGGGGTGGGTGGTGTCTATGGGGTGAGGTGGTGTCCATGTGGGGTGGGGGGCGGTCCAGGGGGTTGGTGGGGCTGTCCAAGGGAAGTGGGGTACTATCTAGGGGGTGGGGGTGGCTGTCCAGCGGGGTGTGGCTATCCAGGGGGTGTCTAGGTGGTGGGGTGGTGTCTAGGAGGGGTGGGGGTGTCGTCCAGGGAGTTGGTGGGTGTCCAGGGGGTGGGAGGTGTCCAGGGGGTGGGGTGGTGTCTAGGGGGTTGCAGGGGCTTTCCAGGGGGTGGGGGTGTCTAGAGGGGTGGGGGTGGGGGTGTCCAGAGGGTGGGGTGGTGTCCTGGGGGGTGGGGGGGGAGTTCAGGCGGTTGGTGGGGCTATCTAAGGGGGGTGGGGTGATGTCCAGGGTGTTTAGGGTGGATTTCCATGGGGGTGGGGTGTCCATGGGGGGTGGGGGGTGTCTAGGTGGTGGGGCGGTGTCTAGGAGGGGTGGGGTCCAGGGGGTGGGGGTGTCCAGGGGGTTGGGGGTGTCCATGGGGTTGGGGGGTGTCCATTTTAAACAAAAGAGAGACACTTTGAGTGATACCGACCTCACTGTGACTTGGATTGAGGAGGGGTTGACTCATACACATCACAAATGACCCATGGATCATTCCCTTAAAGTATCAACACAATCCAAATGTGTTTGGCTGGATTTCTGTATGTCAGTTGTTGTTTTCACTTAAAATTCTGTCCATTTTAAACGAAAGAGAGACTTTGAGTGATACTGGCCACAACAAGCCTTAGATTAAGGCAGGGTTGACTCGTACACATCAAAAATGACCCATGTATTATTCCCTTAAAGTATCAACATAATCCAAATGTGTTTGTTCAGATTTCCATATGTCAGTTGTTGTTTTCACTTAAAATTCTCTCCATTTTAAACAAAAGAGAGAAACTTTGAGTGATACCGGCTACATTGGGCCTCATATTGAGGAAGAGTTGAATTATACACATAAAAAATGACCCATGGATCATTCCCCTAAAGTATAAACACAATCCAAATTCATTTGGTCTGATTTCTGTACGTTAGTTGTTGTTTTCACTTGAAATTCTGTCCATTTTAATCAAAATAGAGACACTTTGAGTGATACTGGCCACAACTTACCTCAGATTGAGGCAGGGTTGACTCATACATGTCAAAAATGACCCATGGATCATTCCCCTAAAGTATCAACACAATCCGAATGCGTTTGGTTGGATTTCGGTACGTCAGTTGTTGTTTTCACTTAAAATTCTGTCCATTTTAAACAAAATATAGACTTTGAGTGATACCAGCCACACTATGCCTCATATTGAGGAGGGGTTGACTTTTACATGTCAAAAATTACCAATGGATCATTCCCCTAACGTATCAACACAATCTGAATGCATTTGGTTGGATTTATGTACGTTAGTTGTCGTTTTCACTTAAAATTCTGTCCATTTTAAACAAAAGAGAGACACTTTGAGTGATACCAGCCACAAAATGCCTCATATTGAAGTAGGTTTGACTCATACATGTCAAAAATTACCCATGGATCGTTCCCCTAAAGTAACAATACAATATGAATGCATTTGGTCATATTTCCGTATGTTAGTTGTTGTTTTCACTTAAAATTCTGTCCAATTAAACAAAAGAGAGACGCTTTGAGTGATACCGGCCACACCATTCATATGATTGAGGCGGGGTTTAAAATTACATGTCAAGAATTATCCATGTATCATTCCCCTAATGTATCAACACAATACGAATGCATTTTGTCAGATTTCCGTATGTCAGTTGTTGTTTTCACTTAAAATTCTGTCCATTTTAAACAAAAGAGAGACTTTGAGTGATACCGGCCACACCGTGCCTCAGATTATGGCAAGGTTGAATCTTAAATGTCACAAATTACCCATGGATCATTTACATAAAGTATAAACACAATCAGAATGCATTTTGTCAGATTTACATACGTCAGTTGTTGTTTTCACTTGAAATTCTGTCAATTTTAAACAAAAGAGAGACACTTTGAGTGATACCGGCCACAACGTGCCTCATATTGAGGAAGGGTTTACTCTTACACATAAAAAATTACCCATTTATCATTCCACTAAAGTATCAACATAATATGAATGCGTTTGGTCTGATTTCCGTACGTCAGTTGTTGTTTTCACTTAAAATTCTGTCCATTTTAAACAAAAGAGAGACACTTTAAGTGATACTGGCCACACAATGACTCAAATTGAAGAGGAGTTGACTCATACACATCAAAAATTACCCATGGATCATTCCCCTAAAGTATAAACACAATATGAATGAATTTGGTCAGATTTCCATACATCAGTTGTTGTTTTCACTTAAAATTCTGTCCATTTTAAACAAAAGAGAGACACTTTGAGTGATACCGACCACACTGTGCCTCGAATTGAGGCGGGGTTGAATATTACACTTCAAAAATGACCCATAGATCATTCCCTTAAAGTATAAACACAATCCTAATGTGTTTGGTCAGATTTCTGTATGTCAGTTTTTGTTTTCACTTAAAATTCTGTCCATTTTAAACAAAAGAGAGACACTTTGAGTGATACCAGCCACACCATGCCTTGGATTGAGGTGAGGTTTACTCGTACATGTCAAAAATGACTCATGGATCATTCCCCTAAAGTATCAACACAATATTAATGCATTTGGTCAGATTTCCGTACGTCAGTTGTTGTTTTCACTTAAAATTCTGTCCATTTTAAACAAAAGAGAGACATTGAGTGATATCGACCACACCGTGTCTTGGATTGATGTGGGGTTGACTCTTACACGTCCAAAATGACCCATGGATCCTTCAAATAAAGCATCAACACAATCCAAATGCGTTTGTTCAGATATGAAGGTATTTTGGAGATTTTACTGTTTTTTCTTATCCAAAGCCCAAAGAAAAGTGGTTCATCATTCATGCATGTTCCTGGTGCATTTCATATATTAAAATGGGAAAATGACTCTTTGGGGAAAGGATATTTTATTTAATAACAATTACATTTTTCCTACAAACATTTACATACAACAATGTTTCATCTTTTGATCCCCTTAACCCCTCTCAAAAATGACCGCCAATTGTACACATCCCCAAGTCAGATCTTCATGATATTTGTGTACAATATTCCATCAGGTATGTGGCCCACTCGTTTTTGAAAAAATCTATATAATCTTGTCAGTATGAGGCTTTTCTACAATCATATTAGTACTGAAAAATATATAAATAAATAATTAATAAATAATTTAAATAAAATAGTAGTTTTTTTTGAAAATACCTATTTAGGGATGCTAGTTTGTTGACAAAAAATGATCTCTTTCATAAATTTACAAACATAATAACCACAATAATTATCATTTGTTTGTTTTGGACACTGAAAAAAAATTTATCATTAGGATAATAAGTAACTTGTGTTGATATGTGTTTGGATAGTGAAATTTTATTATATATAACCTGATATTTGTCTAGATGTAGTACGTTCTTGCCTCCTTTTTCTTAGCCCCTGTCCTCATTTGTTTTTTAGACAATAATGATACACCACCCTATCATAATAGAATCCTCTGTAAAAGATAATATAAATTTTATTACTTGATATTTACACCTAAAACGTAGGATTTAGTGTCTTAAAGATTCACAAACTCCATCATATGTGGTCGGTTTGTTGGATATCCTTGCATTGAATCCAAAAAATAAATATTTGGAGTATCCAAGTTCACCGCAATTAGCATCCAATGTTTCCTAAAAACACAAAAAGGAATAAGTAATAAAAGAAGTGAAAATATAATTGATATTCTTTAATCGTAGAGTTTTACCCCTGCATGGTTGGTATTAGGAAAAGTCTATCATCTATAATCTTGCTTTCAAATGTTTTCATCAATCCATTCACAATTTCATCCATTTTTTATGGCTCTAATTTTGTTAGTTGTGTTGATGTGGTATGAGGACTAACGAGTCTGAATTTTGGATCATGGGAAAATTCCTTCAACTTTTTTTCATATATACATCTGTCAATAATATAAAAGGAATTTAGTCATAATTTTCACATTATATCAGCTTTTAGAAAATCAGTTCATGAAAACATAAATCATATATAAATTTACAACTGTGATTCCTAGCCAACCGTATTCAAGGATCTCATTTACATTTTTAGTAGCAATGAAATCTTGAATTTCCTATCCATATATATTCTTTTCAAAAACCACTATATGAATACTACCACCTCTTATCTTCGTATCCACATGATTCTTCAATGCTAGTAAATGTGGATAGAGAACATGTGATGTTATTGTGCTTTCAGTAGCTCTTTGGGATCGGTTGGTCGATCCTTTAGATGATTTTGAGATGATGTTTCTTGTCACCCCATTCCCTTTCTCTATCTATAATAACATTCATTGGTTCAGACCCCTTTTTCATTAATTTTTAAAGGTTTAGTTTGAAAAAAATGGAAATAAATACCTCTTTGTTTACATGTACTCTTACAAGTTGTGACAACCATGCAATGAGTATTCCAATATCCTTTTTGACCGTATGAATATCATCGTCATCAAGTGGAATAGGTATCTCTACATTTGGATCATGAGCTACATTAATCATCACTTTCAGATGATCTTTTAGAAGTGGTCTATTATGCAGCTTGTCCTCTGGGATGTTGAACACCATAGCCCTCGCTACAAGGTGATAGGTGGGTGTTGACAGATATAAATCATAGTCATTATCACCCTGTAGAATATCAGTATAGGAAAATTATCAATGTTTTTCTGATTTAAATTTCATGGGAATAATTATTAGAATATTGATTACCATGGCTAAGATAGTTATTTGAGGGTAATGGCTCACCTCAATGTTGGTGGGGGGTGGGGCGGGATCTTCATGTGCTGGTTGTTCCTGAGTTGTGTTTTATCCTTACTTCCCACCGATAAAAGTTGCTAGCAACTCTCCCTACCATTGAAATCATTCTTCAAGAGTTTCTAGTCTTTCACTAATTTGTTTCATTTTTTCATCTCTATCATCCGTTTGTTTTTTTCTCATAATATACTCAGGGTGTCACCCCAGACCCCGCACCACTGACACGACCATATTGTTATGGCCGCTTCAAAGCCGTCGATAATAGGTCTGCATCCGCTACAGGAGTAGCTGATTACTGTGACTGTCGAATATAGGAAAATAACTAATTATTTTTATGTAATATCAATTTAAAACAAATATTTTTATCATGTCATACTTACACATATTTTCCACACTTTTTTTGTGTTTTCATCTACTAGAATCCCTTTCTTATATACACATGATTCCTTCCATAAAACATGATGTGGGATGGAAGTGTGTTTGGTTTTAGACTTATCAATCTAAATATAAATATAGAAAGATAATTATGATATTGTTTCTTGGAACCTAAAAATATTTCTGTAAATTTAAAATACGTACCATTTTCTTTTCTAGTGAAGCGTACCCCATCCTTGCTTTACGATAGGGGTATGTTGGTTTTGATGCACGTTCCTTATTTTTAATACTAAGTTGCTATTTCATAAATGAAATATTGGAAATCGAAGTGATTAATACATGTATCCTCATACAACGTATTATCATCCACAATGTACCTGAAACTTCTCAACCCCACGACGGCCAATAAATGCATCCCATGCTTCTTGGGATATCAGGTGAGCATAGAAAAGGGGTGGGTGTGGGTTTATTTTACCTTTGGAATCTTTTAGGTTCCATTCTATTAAAATAGTGCTAAAACCTCGATGACACCTTTTTTCAAGCCTTAGTACATAATTCTTGTGTGAATTATCTTCTATAAATGTACTTTTCAAGAGATTGAGAAGAGTAAGACACTATTTCATTATTTTATTTTCTAGTAAATTGAAGAAATAATATCATAATGTTACCGTAATTTCTTCCCAGATCACAGCCTTCATCCCGGACACAACATGGTTCCATGAATCTATGTCAATCGGCACGCATTTCCGAGTGACAATTCCAATGTAACTACTAAACATAGCCTTGTTGGGATTCACATGTTGGCCTCATGCATTCCATCTGACATCAAATTTGATGCCTTTGCTTTTCGCCTTAAAAACTCTGTCTAACACCGTCAAACTACGACACACCTGTGTTTTCTGCGACGTCGGTCCTTCATCCCCGACCATTTTATAATTATCAACATCATCTATATGTTCATCTAAAATGATAGAAATTCCATGTGCTGAGGTTTGTTGGACCTCAACACTAGGAGCAGTAATAGGTTCAGAAACTTGTTGTTGCTCTGCACTGTGAGCAGCCGTTGCAGCAGCAGCTGCTGCAACAGCTTGAGAGACTTTTTCAGCCTCGAGGTTAGGAGCACCAAAACATGCAGAAGTCATTATATTCAAAAGTGGTTGAATATTTAATTTAGATTATATAAATTCAGTAATGATAAGATAATAATATTAGATAACAAGATCTATATTACAAACAAAATATAACTTGTTTATTGAACTCTCTTTCTTTTTTTCAAAGGCTGAAGGTATTTGACACCTCCATAAATTATCCAAATCACTTCATTGTGGTCTCCTCTAACATATAAAATATCATCTACATTGGGACTGCTGCGAAATGATTGCGACGTACCACTGAAAAGATCTTCCTCAACTAAATTTTCATCGTACCATTCAGTAGTTTTGGACGATAACAGAACAATCGACCACTTTCGGTTTGCGGGAACTGGAATATAAAATACTTGTACCACTTGTGATGCCATTATAAACTGTTCATCTTTGTACCCTTATTTACTAAAATCAACTTTCACAAATCCCAATTTATCTATTTTAACACCACTATTGTTATCAACCCATTTTCATTGAAAAATCGGCAATTGGAATGTCGTATAATCCAACTCCTATATTTTTTTGATAATTAAAAATTATGACATATTAGCATAAATTGGATTTATATCCTTACTACCAGAAATATGCATCGCTTCAGCCACAAGTGTAACTCCACTATTTTGCATGGTACTATCTTCATCATGTTCATATGTATAGAATTTATAACCATTAATTACATAACCATTATAAGATAATACATACACACTTGGTCCGGAGGCTAGCCATCGAAGTCGTTCTGAAATTGAATTCATATTTTCATCTAACTACATAAAAATATGGTCCTGAAACCATCCTATAAACTAGTGATTATGTGTATTTGATATCCATTTTTCATACCTTGATGGATTCAACAACATAAGAATTTATTTGTGGGTTTCAATATATGAATAAACCTCCCAACTGTTATGAAAAACATAAAGGTGATCCTGATCCCGATCTGTAATATTGATTGTCACAACATTTCTTCCAAAACTTCCCTCTCCCTCAATGCGTCTAGTGTGATGATATTTTTGGAGACCAATGATTTCCACATTAGATAGGTATTCAGTATAGATTTCAATGTATTCCTCAACAATATATCGCTCCACTATACAACCATTTGGACGACTTTGATTTTTGACATACCCTTTCAAAATCTTTATGTACCGTTCAATGGGGTACATCCATCTATAGTGCATAGAACCAAAAAGTCAAATCTCTCTCACCAAGTGAAGCATCAAATGAAACATTATATCAAATAATGTTGGCGGGAAGAACATTTCTAATTCACATAATATGATGAAAATTTCTCTTTCCATAGCTGGAAATTTTGCCAGGTCTAAAACTTTGCTACATATAGCTTTGAAAAAGAAACAAAGTTTTTTTAACGTATGACGAACATTCTTGGAAAAAATGCAACGTAAAGCTATAGGAATTAAATCTTTCATCAAAACTTTGCAGTAATGTGATTTCAAACCTTTTAACTTCAAATCATTAATTGAAACAATGTTCTTGATATTTTATGAATACCCATATAGAAACTTTACATCATTGAAGAAGTAGAAAAACGGATGTCTCTCCTCCCTAGAAAGAGTGTAAGCAGCTGGAGGAAGAAACATTAGATTTTCACCCTTCATGGGAGCCAACTCTTCTAATATTCCCATATCAACCATGTCCAACCTTGCCTTAATTCCATCCTTTGTTTTTCCAGGGGCATTTATCAACATTCCGATAACACTGTCACATTCATTTTTTTATATATGCATCACATCAAGAAAACGTCTGACGTACAAACAATTCCAGTATGGTAATTCAAAAAAATGATATCTTTTTCCAACCGATTTTCGTAAGGTTTTTCAAAAATGGTTTACCAAAAATAGTGTTCACATCTTTTACTTTCTCAAACAACTGATCACCTGTTAGTGGAGACGGTGTTGTGCGTTATTCTGAACTTTCATTGAATGATGTCGTTCAAGATCGGTACTTATGCCGACGAGGTAGAAATCTACAATTTCATAGAAACACAGTTTTTGATGAATGTTTCAACCTAATTGATTCTGTATCTTCTTCACACACGGTAAACCCTTGAGTTCATTTAATTCTATAGCCTGACAAATTTCCATAAGCATGGAAATCATTTATTATCCCATACAACATCATTCTCAACATCAAGTATTCACTTTTATAATAATCATACAACATAACACTTGAATCACACAATAACATGAAATCATCGATCAAAGGAGACAAATAAACATCAATATCGTTACCTGGTTGTTTTGGTATAGACATAAGCATAGATAACATGATAAATTTCTGCTTAATGTATAACCATGGTGGAAAGTTATAATTTACCAACATTACAAGCCATGTACTATGAGTGCTGGTTTGAAAATCAAAAGGATCCACTCCATCTTTAGATAACACAAGACGAAGGTTTCTCAGCTGTTTTCCAAATTCAGGATACTCATGATAAGTTATCTTCCATTGAGGAGAGTCAGCCGAGTGGCGTAATTTCCCATCTTTATTTCTTTTATCTGCATGAATGACAATTTTCTTTCATTTTCTTCACTTACATATAAACACCTCAACCTTGGAATGATTGGAAATTACCATAAAACTTTCATAGGACTGTATTCATCTTTCTTGTATCGAGAAGCACCACACTTTGGGCATTCTATAAGTGATTTTTTCTCCTTGAGAAATAGTATACAGTCTTTTAGGAAGGCATGTATTCTTTCAGAAATCATACCCATCGAGAGTAGCATTCATTTAGCTTCATATATCCAACTTGGGAGCTCATTATCTTCCGATATCATGTCATTCAAGAGAGAAAGTAGTTCCGTAAAACTGACATCACTCCATCTGTTACCTAATTTCAATTTATACAACATCAATACAGCTGACAGTGCTGTATATTTAGTGAAACAAGAATACAATGGTGTTTTTGAAAAACTCTTTAACTTATCAAACAATTTTGGGAAATCACAGAGTTCATCTTCAACTGTACTTGTAATTTCCTCAATACGATATTCATCATCATTGACATCTATAATAACATCCTCCATACGATCTTCTTCATTATCCATATTTGTATTCAAATCTGATGATCCATAAAATGTAGTTTTATCCCATCCTGTAGCTACATTCTCTTTTACTCCGTGTTTATTCAAACATTTATAACTCCGATCTATTCCATGACATATCAAATGTTCTTCCAACTCCTCTGGAGTAATTAGTCTATAATAACAACAACGTAAACACATACAAAGTATTTGAGAAGAATCCCTTGCAAACTTGATGAACTCTTTCACTCTGTTCTCATACTCTATTGTCAAACAATTAGTATCCATAAATTATTTATTCATCTCCACCCTGTTTGAATCTCAAATATTAGTTTTTACGATTCAAATACACAAACCAAGATTTCCAAATACATTTGAAGAGAACCACTTCCTTATAAAAATAGAGATCAATAGAGCCTACCATATACCTAGAAAATAATTGTAAAAATTAGGAAAAATATTTTTTTGTACCTATTTCTAATAGTACTACAAGAAAAGTATAAGAAAAATAGACCGTACCTCCAAACATTCCTGGAGCCTTTTGGTAAAAATACTCTAGTGACTACAACTATATGAGATTCTAACCACTGACTTCCCAATATAGGAGTGGTCTACTTAGGGGTAGTATTAGTAGATTCAAACCAAATTTCCATCCACCTCATGCTACTCCCCGATCTCATCCATCGCTTTAGTGCTATACATACCTCCTTTCTCCCGTTCCTTCCTCTTCCTAGGATATTCGTTGATTGCCTCTCTAACTACAGCATGAATGTTAAGAAAATGCAATGTGTTATGTCTATACCCATCACAATAATATTAAATTCCTGGGAGTAATGGGATATCCTTGAGGTACCTATGAATGATCGTGCCTCCTGAGATGAGACTTGCATCACACACCTAATGTGGGTGGGTGATGCTAATCCTACTTCCCATAAGATCACTACCTTAAAATATTATGATATCAACTCAAACCATAAGCATAATCATAGAACACTAATATAGCCATCTAATGTTTAGTATTACATGTTGAATTACCCAAACCACTAGAGGTCGTTCTATGAATTTATCAATATAAATTAATGGATTTAATAAAAATAGATGAAATACAATCCAACCAAGTGAAATACATTTACAATATCCTGATAATAAATTCATCCCCCACCACGTAATCAGGTTCTCCATAATGTAGGTGTATTTAACAAAAATCACTTGGCCTGACACACCAAGGGCAGTTCTTTACTAGAGTAGTCTTCATTCAAAACAACAATCTTGATACCCATAATAGGTATCAGGGAAGAATCACTATCTACCCAATGAAGTTCATGGAGTCTCCCCATTTTCAAGAAAAAACATTATAGACTAGCACCTAAGAACAACTGGTCATAGGGGTTCACTAACTTGACACCACCCTTAAATTATCCTTGACATAAAAGAAAGATGTGTGGAATTTACCATTTATCGAAGTCAAGAAAAATCCCACAATCCTAAAAATAATTAACCACTCAAATAAAACCACTCACATGTTTATACCACTATGTAAACCCAAAGTAGACGCTTAAATTCCAGAAGAAAACTACATAAAAATGTGCCAGATTATCACCTTTCCAACAACCAAGCTGGAAAAACTTATACAAAACCATTTATTATAATTTATAATCTCTTTAAACAATTATAAATTTGTTTTTTCAAGATGAACACTAAGTGTAGTCCTACATAGCCTTATACACAATCAATTGTGATCAGTTGTGAGTACTTTTCAATAAGTGATGTCAAACTTAAACTATGTAACCTATAAACACTTATACAAAATAATTTTTCATAAATGGTGTCACACTATTTTTTTTAACTTTCAGAAACAACCTATATAAATGATAGACAACTAAGATCAGACACTAAGTATATGGAAAACGGCTAGAGAGATATAGTCGAGGAGGAAGAAAACTAAAGAAAACACTACGAGAGAGATACCACCCAAACTGAAGCCAAGTACAAGTCTCACAACCGATTCCTACTCAATTTTCTCTACCTCTCCATCATTATAGCCTCCCTATATAACAACCCCTATAAGGCCCATCCCAAATTAGAGCCTTCCCCATAAACACAATCATAATTAGAACCTTCCCTATGAACACAATCACCAGCACATCATGACACCCATAAAGTGTAACCAATTAATAATGAGGTGGGTACTATCAAAACTCTTCTTTTTCATGAAGGAGTTTACAAAAAGGCCACTTTCCCCAGTATAGATACACCCACTAGAAGGATGAGGAAAAAACACTCAACATTACTAGAATATTTAGGTATAACAAGGTCTAGCTTGAGGTTGCATGAAAATATCAAACCCTCATACATATGACACTTGGTGAAAAATAAATTCTAGTTCCAAACATCATAAGGACCAATGGGGAATCATAAAAAGTCATACTTTAGTTCAAATCATCTACCAACCAAGTATAAGAATCCACTACATGTGTGATTTCATGACATAGATTGTTAGAACTCTATGTTAGTTAGCATCTAATCCAAGGGTGGTGATCATGGGGAAGAATCCAAACATCACCCTAATGAAATATAATCTCACAAAACCTATCCACCAAAAATAAACCTAAAAGGGGTAGTGGGAGACTTACATAGAGTAGATCTCACCTGCGATGGAGGGAGAGAAGAAGCGTCGAGCGGTCAGGGAGCCTTATGCGCTATGTCAGGAGGGGAAGGTGTGACCGTGAGGGGGAGGTGCATAGGAGAAGCCGCCACCATTGAGAAATGGAGGAGTATGGTTCATGGGGAGTCCAGTGGAGAGGAGGAAGTAGGGTTTGTGAGGAGGAGGATCTGCGGAAGGGGTTCTAGGGGGAGGAGAAGGAGTAGCGCTAGCATCGGAGCTCTAAAAAAGAGAATATCATGGGGGGAGGGGAGTTTTCGCAGGGGTATATCACCACGAGGGCTTGAGGGTGCGATAAACAGAGGATACTGTGCACTGAATTTTACAAAATATGGGACCATGGTTTTACCAATGCTAAAAAAGCACTGATAAAGGCATAATTTATCAGTGATTTTTTAGCACTTATACAACATAATCATTATAAGCGCTAAGAAAAAAGCACTGATAAAGAATGACTTTATCAGTGATAAAATTTTAGCGCTCATAAAGGGTTCCTTTATCAGTGCTTTTGTCTTAGCGTTGATAAAAGTTGGCACTTCCCTTTTCTATTTTGGTAGTAGTGTTAAACTGTATACCCCTTTTCATCCTACATGACATTAAAATGCATCCCCCATCCAGTAGTAAGCCGTTGTGACCCCATCTAGTGATAAGCCATTGTGACCCCATCCAGTAGTAAGCCATTGTCATCCCCATTCGACAGAAAGACATTGAAGTCCCCAATCGACGGTAATACATCTTCAAATGAACTAAGTGAACTGTGATTCCCTTCCACGAGGATACGTAGGAAGCCTACGTGAGGTTCAATCCCATCACCCATGTCTCATTCTGATCTATCTTTCTATCCCATGTGTTCTAGGAAGATCATTCCCCAACCTGGAGGTTCTATTTCCTCCAGATCCCATCCACGTGTCCATTTTCATGGGTCGCCTCCTCAGGTGTCCCATCGTCCCATCGAACTATGCGGACTTTGATTCCCTACCACGGGGATATGTAGGAAGTATATTTAAGGCTCAAGCCCAACCTCACCATTTTCCTCATATCCATTCCATATCATTCTCCCTCGACTTCATTCAACTCTCCATCATCCATACTAATTCTTACCTGGGCCGCCACATCTCGGTGGGATCATGTCATCCACCTCCTTACTTCTCCTGGAAGTACCTGGGCTGCAATACAAATGTAAGCCCCAACATGTCTCCATGTTGTTGTCCTCTGTGAACACCCTGATTCATCACCCCTTAAAACTACATGGGTTTTCATCCCTGGCGTCTACACATGGTACGTAGGAAACCTCCACGAGGTTCAATCCCAACCAATGGTAAACCTTAGTGTTCCCCCATTATGGGGTGCACACTCCTTTATTCGCCCTCAATGGTGTCCAGATCATCCTTCATGACGTGACATATTCCCTTTATGGGACACACCATCTTGGGTCTGCTCTTATTGATTGTTCTGATCCATCCACCCAGTAAACCTTCCAGGTGTTCCCTCCTAGGGATGTACCAATCTGATCTGTCTCTATGGGACGTTCTGATCACCCTCATTCTGTCTCTTCAGGACATTAAACATCTATCCTACCTCATATTGAACATGAGATGCTTGAGGGAAACCTCGAAAGATACAACTTTGGTGTAACTGTCTCCGCAAGACGTTAAACACACGACATACCCTGTGATAAATGTTGGAAGATAAGGAAAACCTCAGAGACATTCCTCCAGCATAAGATACCCCAAGACTGACATGGTATGCCTTGTTTTTTCCCATTAGATGCCCTCTTACGAGGAAGAATACAGGTTCCCCAATGTCCATGCATCCAGATATGCCCTAACATGCACGATGTTACCGTTTACTCCGACCAAGGGTTGATACCATGTCAAGACCCCATGGAATGTCTTGAAGGAAGTAGTGTAATTAAATGGCATCCACAAAGATATGGCACCGGGAATGAGATTCACGAACCAAGACTTAATATTTAAGGTAGACCTGAACTAGGTAACGAGTTCTGAGGAGGAATCCATAGAAGGAAGAATCGACATCCCATCATCCCGTTTCGATCAAGGAGAAAATGTCCCTGAATAAGGAAGGGATGCCATCTGCCTTTGGAAATCAGGAATGAAGGGCAACAAAAAAACATCACCATCCTTGAATAGAAGAATGCGCGTGCCTCAACGAAAGCATTGGAAACAATGTATATGACATACATATACAAAGAAGGTCCAGAAAAATTCAAATCCAAGGAGACACACTCTGCATATTCGTAGGATACACACTCTATATAGGCGTAGGAGACACACTCTATGTAGGTATAGGAGACATAGTCTATTGGAGACACACTCTCTGTGGGCATAAGAGACACCCTCCCTAGGAGTCACATTCCATGTAGGCACATGAGACACACTCCATAAGAGACACTCTCTGGGTGGGCACCGAAGACACACTTTGTTGGAGTCACACTCTATGTCATCATAGGAGACACACTCCATAGGAGACACACTCTGTGTGGATGTAGGAGACACACTTCATAGAAGACACACTCTATAGGAGACACACTCCATGTAGGTCACAACCAACCATTGGATTCCACTCTTAGCATGATCGTTCAAGGAGAACCTACTCCTCGATACAAAAAGATCATACTCTAACCTCCATAAAAACTCCCGTAGTGCATATCTAAAGGACCTCATCATCTCGAGGGTCCCAAAACCGCAAACAGCTTGTCAAACAGATGTATGGTTTGAATGTTTTGGGCCTTTTTTGTAAAAAGGGGCCAATTGGGTCCGGGTCCAATCTGACCCGACCTGACCAGACCCAGTCGGTCTGGGATGATCCAAACTAGCCCAATGGGACTGCTAGGATACTACCCATTGGGACACACAGTCTAGACTGCTGGGTCACTAGAGCGGTATGGTTCCTTCAGCCCGGACCGCCGCATGTGGTCCGACCCGACTCCATCGGATGCGGTCCAATTGGATGCACCCCTCCCTGGCCTACATGGTCACCTAACCCCATTCCATTCAGATCCCCAATAAACATGTCTAGACTATGTTTTGCATTCGATCCATGTTTCACAGTTGGTCCGCGTGACCAGCGCACCCCCGCGACTCCGCCACAAGTTCTTCATCTGACGCGGCTCCGAAAAACCAAGTCCCTCCACCGCAATGGGCCTTCCACCACCACCTATGGCCATTGTCACTGTGGGTTCATACTGCTAGCCTTCGAGCCAGCATCCTCCTCCGCCTCCACCCGTAGCTCCCTACTGAGGTCCATCCCCATGCCGCGGTCCCGATGGACCGCGGGATGCTGCCGCCACTGGCCTCCAAGCTGGTGGTTGTCCTGCCAGGTTTAACTGGCCCAGCCACGCCACTGGGAAAGTGTCACCTCCACTGCTAACAACCCCGACGACAATCTCATATCACCACAATCCGCCTGAAAAGGTCAGATCCTCCACCTCTAGTCGCCACATGACACTACTACAATCCCTAATGCAGCTCCGGATCAATGCGCTCAAGGAAGAATGAGATGAAAATTGGAAAAAAGGAGGAAAGGCATAGGATCAACCAAAGTGGATGGATCTAGGCCTTTTTCATGTCGACCTCGATCCATACACATTAGAATTGAATAATGGAGGTCAAAACTAAATCAATCCTAAACATGGATCAATCCAGATAACCACCCTGTAATAGAATCTCAAACCGACACTACGCACGACCCGTGAATCAATCCATTCGTCGATTGATTTACATTTGTTGTAAGAAAAAGGAATAAATAATGGGGAGGGAAAAAATTTAAAATGAATTCCATACCTCAGATTGGATCGATTACTGATGAATAAGGAATCCGCGTTCATTGTATTTTGATCTGTCGATGCCTGCTCTGAATCTCGATCATCGATCCGTCGATGTACATCATCGAGAGGTTTTTCTTCTACTTTCCTTATAGGAATTCTCAGAACTATGAAGATATCCATGAATCCACCTAATTAATCTTATTAAAAAGAGAAACTGACACTACATCTACATGTAACATCAATTTAAAATATTTTTATTTAATATTTTAATGACTTTCACATTTAAAAATTAACATTCACTCTTGACCTGCACTGATCGAGGTTAGGCCCCACCTAAGGAAAAGTCTCTATTCTGAACACAAATATTCCCTCATATTTTCGATATGCGAATCCATTTTGAATTTTTTAATGTTAAAATTAAGCAACCTAATCATTTTTAATTAAAAACTGATCTTTATTCAAAGATTTTTTTTCCGGGCACATAGGGTCTCAAAATCTCACTCCGTCTTAGTACCAGGTCTTAGAATTTTCCAAATTAATTTATAAAAATAAACCTAAGAAAAATACGAGTCATTACATTCTCCCCACCTTAGGTATTTACATCCCCAAAATCCAAAACTGGGGCTACTCAACTAAAAGATGGGGGTACTGAGCACGAATCTGAGCCTCCCACTCCCAAGTGCTCTCCTAGAGATTCCCGTGTTTCCACCAAATACATAGAAGAGGAATCAACCATCCAAAAAGGGTCCTCTCCTATCGATCCTGAATCTCCACTAGGTACTCCACGAAAGTCACCCCATCGTCAATCTCTAGCTCTCCCCAGTCAATGACGTATGATGGGTCATGGACATATCTCCTTAGCTATGATATGTGGAAGACATCATGCAAATACTCTAACTATTGAGGTATATCCAAGCAGTATTCCACCTCTCTGACTCTAGGCAGTATTTGAAAGGGTCTAATGAAGTTCATAGATAACATGCCACCCCAGCCAAATATCTGCATCCCTTGTCGAAGAGATACTCAAAAGAACACATGGTATCCCTCCTCAAAACCCAAGGGTCTCCATCGCCTATCTTCATAGGACTTATGATGGCTCTTTACAGTCCTCATCTACTCCTCGATGATCTGTACCTTCTTAATGGTAGTTTTTACCAACTATGGACCCATGAGTACTGACTCCCCTGGGTCTATCTAACATAGTGGTGACCTACATGGTCACCCATACATGGCCTCTAATGGTGCCATAACACTGGTGGAGTGGTAACTATTATTTTACGCAAACTCCACCAGAGGCTTATGATCCTCCCAACTACGAAAAAAGTCCAGGATGCAAGCACATAACATTTCCTCTAAAACATGGATGATCCTATCCATCTGGCCATCTATCTGTGAGTGGAAAGTTGTGCTCAAGTGTAGCTGGGTCCCAAAAACCTCTTGCAATCCCTTCAAAAAATGGGATGTAAAGTGCACATAATGATATGAGACTATCGTAGATGGTACTCTGTGGAGTTGAACTATCTCCTACATGTAGAGGCATCCCATGCTCTCTACTGAACTCTGATATCAAATTGGTAGGAAGTGGTATGACTTGGTGTGTTGGTAAGCGATCACCTAGATGGTATCATTTACCCTAGATGTGAATGGTAAACCTATCACGAAGTCCATTTATATGACATCCCACTTCCACTCTAGTACCTCGAGTGCCTGAGTCAAGCCTACCAGAACCTAGTTCTCTACCTTCACTTGCTGACAAGTGCAACACCAAGAAATGAACTCTTCCACCACCTTTTTCATACCCAGCCACCAGAATTGACTTCTAAGGTCTTGGTACATCTTTTCCACACCTGGATGTGCCTCCAATGGGGGATATGTGGAACTCCCTCAATACCTCCTCCCACAACACCACTCATAAAATGGTTCACCCTCTAAAAATAATGACATACTCCCTACCTATAGAATATCCATTAGGGGCCTACCCTATAGAAAATTAAGCACATTGAGCCTTACATTTGATATCCCCTAGATGTGCCTTTATGACTCACTATAAGAGTAGAGGGGTGAAAACCATCAACTGAAGATAAGATACTCTGTTATCATCCACAAATGATATATACAACATGGCCAATTTCTCTATATCCTCACTCAACAACTACAAGATGAATTTCCTATTGAGTGCGTCTGCCATCATGTTTCCCTTCCTAGGAGTATAGACGATCTCAAAGTCATAATCCTAGAATAATTATAGCCATCACTTCTTCCTCAAGTTAAGATCCTTCTAGGAGAAGATACACATGATGATTTTGTGGTCAGAGTAGAAAACAACCACTCCCCCATCAAGTAACATCTCCACATATTCAACTCTAATACTACTGATTCTAGGTCAAGGTCACATGTCATGTTTTTCTTCTCTTGTTACCTCAGTTGTAGCAAGCGGGGGGCAATAACCTCTTTCCCCTGTATTAGGACATAACCCATCCCAGTCCCTGATGCATCACAAAACACTATATACCTGAAAACCTCCTCTGGTAGTATCAAGATAGGGGAACTCATCAACCTCCACCTCAGCTCATGAAAACACTACTGACATTTCCCCGTCCACATGAAGGGTTTCCCCTTCCGTGTCAAAGCCATCAAAGGTGCTGCTACCCTGGAAAATTCGGGAAAAAATCTCCCATAGTACCTATCCAAAACCAAGAAACTTCTCACCTTAGTAACACTCTTGGGTGGCTCCCAATCAAGCGTTACCTCTATCTTCATCATATCCAATGCAACTCCAGGCTTTGAAATGACATGTCCCAGAAATTGGACCTCCTAAATCTAGAACTAACACTTTGAGTGCTTCCCAAAAAGATGGTGCTCTCAAATTGTATCCAGGACCATCCTCGGGTATGACAAATTCTCCCCCTTAGACACCTAGTACACCAATATGTCATCAATGGAGATCACGATGAACTAGTCAAGGTAAGGATAAAAGATCCATTTGATGAGTCCCATGAAAAATTCCAGGGAATTATTAATGCCAAACGACATCACTAAGTACTTGTAGTGGCCATAATGATATCTGAAATATATCTTGGGGATGTACTTATCTCTTAAATGAAGTTGGTGATAGCCAGATATTAGGTCTATCTTCAAGAACCACCTTGCTCCCTTCAGTTGATTGAAGAGGTTGTCAATTCTTGGTAGTGGATACTTGTTCTTCATAGTCACTTGATTTAGGCACCAAAAGTCCACATATAGCCTCAAGATCCTATATGAATAATTGGAAAAAAAAGTGGGGCCGCCCGGGGTGAAATGTTGGGCCTCATGAAGCCCTTCATCTATAAATCCTCCAGATGTAACCTCAATTCATGAAGCTCCATGGGAGCCATCCGATATGCAGGTGTAGATATTGGTGCCATTCCGGGGTACAAATCAATGTAGAAGTCAACCTCTCTATGGGGAGGTAATATTGGAAAATCCTTAAAGAAGTTGTCATCATAATCATCCACCACTGTAGGAAACTGAGGAATCCTCTCATCCACTACCCTGAGAGTAAGTCTAGATAACTAGTGAGTAATTGGCTGCACCCACCTCTAAGAAAGTCCATCCTGCACTACATGTGTTTCCTTTTCGCCAGTAAAAGAAAACCTAGCCCCATATCTGCAGACACAACACACTTTGTGCGTAAAACAGTTAATTTGAGCATAGACCGTGGATATCTAATCCATACCTAGAATGACACCGTAAAGCCTCATCACCACTACTAGGATATCCCAGCTGAATCTCTCATCTCTATGAGTAAGTTCACACTCTCAGCACCAATGTGTGATCATCAAATCCCCTCCCGTAGGAGTCTTTAAAATTAATGATCGAGCCAATAGCTCCCCCAGAATCTCCAAGCTCCAAACAAGGTCCATTAAAAGGAAGGAGTGACTGGGACCTGTGTCTATAAGAATTAAAACTTGGGCGGAGAAGACACAGATCATACCTCTAATAATATCTAGAGCACCGGGGTCATAATCCTCCATTTCCTGGAGTTCGCCTCACCCCTGTCCATGATCTCCCTGAGCTCAGGGTGGACCACCTGGGGGTGGTGGTGGTAGTACCTTGAACCTCCTCCCACCTCCTACTACTCATACTCCTCCTCGTCCACATATGTTGCCTGGTGGACCACCTTGATCTAGCCTCTGTTGATGCCTCGGTAGTCCCTCGACCATATGCTGACCAGTCGTATGGCTGGTCAGACAATCTCTAGCCATATGTCCTCAACCACCACATGAGTAGTATAACCTCTCCTTCAGCTGACCAGTTCTTCCCTGGATGCCCCACACTACTGATATTGAATCCTGAGGTTGTCCTTTGGATTGTCTAGTCATCTTAGATCCATACGTTAGCTGTCATCTACCTACTTCCAATGACTTAGCTACTTGACACCCGGTGGTAGCCTCCACCACCGGTTCCTACTCCTCAAAAAATATATCTACAAGTAGAGCTTGATCCAGCACCCCAACATGTGTCGAAATTCTAAGGGATATCATTGATGCACTGATATCTCAGTTTAGACCCTACTCGAAGGTCCGAGCCCTAATGAACAGGTCTTGCACCATGTATGTAGAGTAGTAAGAAAGATCCATGAATCTCACTGAGTACTTCGATATAGTATGACTACCCTGCTATAGGTGTAGTATCTCTTGTATACACATAGAGCATAACGTCACTAGAAAGAAATTGTCCCTAAAGAGGCACTCAAATTTAGTCAAGGAGAGGGTCTCCTCCTCATGCGTCTAGATCATCAAGCTCCACCATCTCCCTATTGATCCCTGAAGAAGGATCATAGATAGGACCTCTATCTGGTTGAGAGGCATCCTCACTTGGCCAAAAACTGACTTAACCGCCTCCATCCAATCCTTAGATACATGAGGATCTATCTCACCTCATAACCTAAGACGTCATTGTCTCTAAAACTCATGAAACACACTAATCCTGCGTGCATCCTCCACCAGTAATTTCGGTAGTAACTGTTGATCTCTGGGTAGTGGTATCACTAGTACACCGCCAGGAGGTGCTATCTCTGGAAATGGTCCATGTACCGATACCTTGTCGCTTGGCAGACCATCCTCAGGGTTCCACCCTGAAATCCTGGCTAACAACCTATGTGGAAGCATCCTGAAACCTAACAAGACATACCACAATCAATAGAGTATACCTGGTGAGCTAACTCTAACTCAAGAGGGACATGAGAACAAACTCAATTCCTATATGATGCATGAAACCAATGTTTTCATGTACTGAGTTGAAAATAAGAAGTTAGGGTCTTGGTGTATAGATATGTCTACTTCCGCACCAACATTGGACTCCCTAGATTGAAATATGAACTCAAAACACTTAACATTGTTGCCCAAAAACAAATTTAAAGACTCTTAGTCCTTAATATAGAACCATCCTGGGCTCTGATATCACTCTATCACGACCCTTCCCCTGGGGCTCGTGCCATGACTACCCCAAGCCCACCTCATACAGGCCAGGGGTTGGTGACTAGAGTTGAGTAGGTATATACCACAAGTGGGAGGAATTTTTCCAAGTACCTATACACATGCACCCGTCTCTAAGAAAAAGTACTGAAACTGAAAACCCCAATCATAAATGTATGTATACTACTAAGAAAAACCCTAACAGAGTAAATAGTACAAACTAAAAGTAAAGGGGGATAATATACAAGCAAAAAAAAATTCTACCAAAGTGACTGAACAAGTTTATGAACTCTTCTATAGAAAACCCGACCTGAAGAGTAAATGTAGGTCAGCTTCCTGGAGCTGTAGAAGCACACATCATCCGCCGAATCACTCAAAAAATCACGTGGTCCTAGTCCACCTAGGAATCCATCAAAGAGTTGGTCATTTGAACAAGACACAACACATTCAAGAAATTCCCATGCATGGGTGAGTAAAACAATACTGATTAGGGACCCCAAACCACAAAGGTATACCAGAAATCAATACACAAAGAAGACTACCAAAGATGTACACGAAGTGTAGCCTCTAAGAAGTTCATTCAATAGAGTCACTAGAGTCATCTCACACCAGTATATGTATACGAAATACATATATGAATAAGTTCCAAGCATATTAAAATCCAAGGAGTCACACTCTAGATCTTTGTAGGAGACACACTCCACATAGGTATAGGATACACACTTCGTGTAGGCACATGACACACACTCCATAGGAGAAAAACTAAATGTGGTTATAGGAGACACACTCCATAGGAGTCACACTTCATGTAGGAACATGAAACATATTCCATAGGATACACACACCATGTGGGCATAGGAGACACACTCTGTGTAGACGTAGGAGACACAATCCATAGCATACATACTTCATAGAAGATACAATCCGTTTGGGCACATGAGACATGCATGCGGGCCGACCCAGCTCCACTGGACACAACCCAGCTGGTCGCGCCCCTCCCTGGACCATGTGGTCACCTGACAGCGTGCTATCTAGTGCCCCAGTCAGTATGGCCAGACCATGTTGTGCGGCTGGTACGTGTGACCAGCGCACACCCACAGCTCCACCGTGGGTTCTCCATATGACTCAGCTCCGACGAATCACATCCCTCCAATGTTGTGACCTCCTTCCATGACCTTCCACTGCCACTCATGGCCACTATTTTTATGGGTTCCCATCATTTGACATTGAGTTGGAATACTCCTCTGCCTCCACTCGCAGCCCCCTGCCACATGCCATCCCGCAGCCGCGGTCCCGCTGGACCGCAGGATGCACCACCACCGGCTGCCATACCGAAGACTGTCCTGCCAGGTCCACCTGGCCCGACCGCACCCCCGGATTGGTATCATCTTCGCCACTAGCCTCCCATCCGGTGACCTCATCTCACCACGCTCCACCTAAAAAGGCTGGAACTGCAACCTCTGGTTGTTGCCTCATGCTGTTGCAGTCCAGGATCCCACTCCGTATCGATGCGCCCAATGAAGAATGGGAAGAAAATTGGGGAAAGGAGGTGAGACACAGGAACACAAAAAGTAGATGGATCTAGGACTTATTTGTGTTGGAATCGATCTATCCACATTAGAATTGAAGAACAGAGGGAAAAACTAAATCAATCATAAACATGGATCAATCTTGATAATCACATTTCTAAAGAATCCCAATCCCACACTATGCATGACCCGTGAATAAATCCATTCGTTGATTAATTCACGTTCATTGTAGGAAAAAGGAATAATGACAATGGAGGGAAAATAATTAAAACACATGACCTACCTAGGATTGGATAGATTGCTGAAAAATAAGGAATCCATGTTTTTCATTCGTCGATCCATCAACGCCTACTCTGAATCCCGATCTTTGATCCGCCGGCGCTCTCTATCAATAGGTTTGTATTCTCCTTACCTCGGAGGAATTCCTAGAGATATGGAAATAACCCTAAATCCCCATAACATGTCTTATTAAAAAGATAAACTGACATTGTGTATCCATGAAACATCAATTTATAATATTTTTATTTAATATTTTAATGACATTCACGTCCAAAAATTAACTTTCACCATCAACCCGCACCGGTCGAGGTTAGGCCATGTCTAAGATAAAGTCATTGTTCTGGATGCAATGGTGCCCTCATATTTTCGATCTAGGAACCCTTATCAAGGTTATTAAAGTTAAAAGTTAGTCTCCTGAGAGTTTTTAATTAAAAAATGAAGTTTATTTAAAGATTTTTTTCTGGAAACATCAGGCCTCAGAATCTCACATCTTCTCAGCACCTGGTCTCAGAATTTTCCAAATTAATTTATAAAAATAAACCAGAGAAAAATCTATGTCATTAAATAGATGATAGTACCAATGAAACTAAATGCCTCCAAAATATTATTGGGTTATTCCCTTGAAATAATTTACTCATTCTTTGAATTATTGATAAAAACATTCCACTAAAACATAATATTCCAAATAAAATTCCCCTTATACAACTATAAATTTATTTTTCATAGATTTCTATTATAAGAAGCTGGATTTTATTTGTGGTAAGAATCATTTTATTTTTAGTTTAATTTATTAGTTTTGACCTAATATGAATGGATAGTAAGTATATGGAGGAAAAAAGAGAGTTTGGGTCTTATTTAGGGTCTGAAGCCCAAAATTTTGGAAGATACAACTGGGCCACACGGTTAGCAGAAACCCTTCATCCCATTCTGTATGGTTAGAGAAAACTATAAAGGGACTTTCAGGATAAAATAGACGGATTAATATATTGAATCAAACCATTTGAAGGATCCTTAGGCCATGCAGGGATGAGAAAAAGAGTGTACATTAGTTGTACATAGTTTTTGTAACCTTTAACTATAGGCTGTGAGAGGTGTTCTCATTGTGTAGGGGGTGCACATGGTTGGTGAAAAATTTGGTAAGCTGTGCAAACAAACCATGAAAACTTCAAATTTTGGATATTTTACCTTTTTTTCCTCCTTCCTTTTAGGATACTCACCCCTATTATTTTTTCTCTCCAGTAGACAGCAACACCCCTCTCCCTATCTCATTGGAAACTATCATCTCCCTTAAAGCTAGTATTTAAAGCTGTTTCTATGTTCAAACTTCAATTATAATTTTCCTACTTTGTTAGATAGACACTGGTAAGATCTATACTTCTAAGTCTTATTTCTTAATTTATCTTCCTATCAATGATGCTATTTTGGCGTGAGCTCATATGCACTATTTTTAGAGCGTTCAGCTATTATTCCATTTTATTTAAATCCAGGCCAAACTAAGTTCTGATACTGAATGAGGCATATTATATAGGCATAAGGTAGGTGGTCTATGACTTTTACCTAAAAGTATTTCCATTTATAATTTTTTTCAATGTGCGCACACCAGTTTCACTGGGCGTTGCTCCTTAAAATGCATTAGCTTTATTTTAAGTTGTTTAGGTAGTATTATAATAACCTATTGAAAAATGTTGACAACACTATAGGTCGATACCTCAATTTTAACTACCCTAAGTAGTGTGAATTATTTAATATGAATTTATTAACCCTTATTGGGTTTACCAGAGACACCGTTCATGTGCATTTTACTTGACCTTAGATATGGTATGTGTCTCATCATAATTAAATGAATATTTAAATTGGTAAATGGAGAGTATATGTATAGATGTAACTTTTCCTTATCCTTTATAATTAGTTTTTAATTAGTTTCATGTCCTTATTTTTTCCATGCCATTTATGATGAAAGATAATGGAATGATCCTAATGAATTGAACTTTCCATGATTTTTACATGGATTATGATGACATATGTATATAAATGAAATGTATAAGGTAACTACAGATTTTAGGACTTTTCATCTTTATAGGGATGGCCATACTTGAGTTTTCCTTAGATTCTTGAGTGAATTCCATGATCACTCAGAGGACTACATATCAATTCACTTGTCCTTATTATGTGAATTCCTCATCACTGTACTGAATAATCACTTGACACTTCTCTAGATATTTGAATGTAATGGGTACACTCCTTATATTCATTGTGATTTTTTTAGAAATGTGGCACCATGGATTCACCCCATTAGGCCAAGTCATTATTATCCTAGGATTACTATGGATGACCTCTATATACTTGATTAGAATCTTTTACAGTGGAATTACACAACTAAAAAATGAATTATTTATGATGGGTGCCCATCATAAATGGCCCATTATAGAGAACGACATCACAAATAAGATTTACTAATATATAAAAAGGATATTTTGTGATGGTAAGATTCTCCCATCAAAAATACATATTTGGGATGAAAGGATTTTTGTGATGGGAAGGTTGTACCATCGAAAATAATTACTTGCCATCATAAAACCTTCTCGTCGCAAAAAAGTAAAAAATATAATAATAATAATAAAAATATTCACAACAATATAAAAAATTCACTATATTAAACTATAAATATATGAATTAATAAAAATATTACAAAAAATATGTACATTAAAATGTTTATAAAAATAAATGTGAATAAATGAATAATGTACTAAGGAGGGGGTCATCTGGATGAGTTGGTGGAGGGAAATCTATCCCCAAACTTCGAGTCAAATGCTCCATGCACTCCATAATCTTCTCATGATGTTTCTCCTTCCATCAAAACATCCCATCCTCCTACTGCTACTGTCAATGAAGATCTTCCTACTCCCTACGCGTGGTCTCTATAAGCTCACCCTGAGCTCACAACTTCTCCTCATACTATGCAGAAAATGATGATGAATCTCCACGATCTCCCATAGAGTTGGACAATGACATCAAAATGGTACCATAATAACTCCCAGGTGTCAATAAAGAGTTGATACCAATAACTCAACCTTTATAGAGGGTATACTGAGTCACCTGCATCCATGCTGCATCATCAAATCTAGTTGCACTAGTGCTTTGATCCTTGGTCTCGGGATGAATCTCATCTTATGTATGAGAAGTCACAACCTCATATGACTCATTCAATTTAAAATTAAAATTAAAATAGTTTAAATATTATTTTTAGTTAATTTTAAAACTCAAAAAGAATTATACTGACCACAACATTATGCTGGAGATCACCTATAATCTCTCTAGTGATAGGATCACTATACACCCGTTTATAATTGTCTAACTCCTATCATAATTTTAGACTAGCTATATGAGTATAAAATAAACAGTTCAAATTTAAAGTTATATAAATTATTAAAAAAATTACTTACCATATGTTTCTAATGTGTAATGAATGTACGACTACCATCTCGATGCATCACCTACTACCTCCCCTAGTTCTATCGGCCTAATGATTCTCTCCTATGAAAACTAGATCCCATTCAGTATGAGAATATTCCATCCCAAAACCAAGATGAGGAGTAATATGGTCAGTGAGTGCAACAAGACTGATCAAAATTTATGACAAATGCTTTCCACATGGTTTTCCTCCTCATATTATATAAAAACTGATGGTAATAATCATGCATATAGACCTCCCATTCCTCCCAGATAGAGGCCCACATGCTATCATTGAAAATATACCATAATCCCTATAAATAATTAATAATATCAAGTTATTAAATAAATATATTTCAAAATAACTTTTATTTATTTATGTACCATCCAATTATCAAACATGCTATGCCGAACATCATTGGGAATCTGATCCCATATCACACATTCTCCAAAAAAATTATTCTGTAATATAGTATTAACCTATCCAATAGCTATATGAGAAAATATTTGAAAAAAGAAAAAATAATCAAAAAATTAGTATATAAATAAATTAATGAAAATTAATGAAAGCTAACTAAAATACACAACTGAACATACCTCTTCATGTGTGGATTAAACTCAATATGTGGATGTCGCTCAGGGATAGGATTAGGAATCATTAATATCTTAAGACCACGAACCCTCTAAGTCATTAATAAATCACTATAAGTATGAGGGTTATATGATGTAACATCAGGATCATCACTAAGTACTACATACTCATCCAACTCATGAAACAGATCAGATAAACATTCATCAACCATCTGAAACATGAAATTATTTTTCTTAGAAAATAACTAAAAATAAGTATTATATATATATATATATATTATTTATGATTATAACTAGAATTTAATTATGTAAATATTCATACTCATCCTTGTCTTCATATATGAAAGTGTTAATATCTTCATATTCCTCCTTAGTATCATCAATTTTTATAGGAGTTTCAGCTTCATCATATCTTTCTATTTAAAATAAACTTGTTACATCAATAATATCATAACCACCATTGACACATAAATATGGGGTTTCTTCATCAATATTCACATCTCTTCTTGAAAAGTATAGATTTTGGATTATCTATTGAAAAATTTCAATTCCTTGCACTTCAATGGAACCAAATTCACTTTGGATAAGATAATTTTCATGATATTTTTTTATTATGCTCCACGAATCACTCAAATATCTTGAAGCAACACAATAATTTTCATAATAAATTTTATGTACCTTATAAGCCAATAAAAATGGTTCATTTACTATAAGAAGGATTTTATATTTAATATAAATAATTCCATGGTGCAGATGAACCTTCCAGAATCTATCGGTATCCAACCAATGATATGTAAACATTGTTATGTAGTTCTATTCCAGATAACATAGTTCAATTATCTCTTCTATAAATCCATAAAAGTCAACTTCATTTTCTCGATGATGGGATCCTCTCAAGAAAACACCAATATAAATTATTTTTTGATTCCCCATATGCACGTATATGAAATTTAAACCCATTCACCATATATGAATTATAAGATTTAACTATTTTTTATAGTGGGTTACTCAATAAAAACAACCAATTATCAATTTTATCAGCATTTTGAGATACCTAAAAATTTAAAAATCAATAATTAATATAACAAGTAATAAATTAATTTTTTTATGTTAAATCATAAACAATTTACTTTACCAATTTTTGAAACCATTTGGAAAAATTATTTTTATGATGTTCTTTAAGATAAGTTGTTGTAATTTGTGGAAACTGTTTCTTGATATTCTTATCATATAACCTATAAATATAATAATATTAATTTACTTTAAATTTTTTTATAGAATAAGTGATAGTCGTACTCACTGTAAAAATAGTTTCATTTCTTCACAATTTAGCATAGAATATGTATGAGCCCAATACCGTTCATCATCTGAAATACATCATTTATAAACTCCACCAATGCCAAGTTTGGTATGATTAAAAACCGATAATTTATTGTTCATTTCATTGAAAACATTTACCACGTTACAACCCATTTGGTTATGTTTTGAGAGATATTCAGATTGAAAGTAATGAGAGTAGAAAAAAGAAATTTTCTCTTAAAAATAATCTTTTGTAATTGATCCTTCAATTGATGATTTTTTATGTTCCTTTTTCTTCAATTTCTTCATACATCTATTATATGGTTGTATCTATCGGAACTGTACCAGACCTCCACATTTTTCTTCATGTGGAAAATGTAATATCAAATGTTATATTGAATCAAATAAAGTTGATGATTTTTTTTCCAATTTACATAAAATTAAAATAACATATTATTTTAGTATACTCAGTACATCATAGTCTATTATCACTACACAAATATCTCATAAAAATATAATATTTCTATTAGCTCATCCAAAATAATAGAATTCAACAATCCTCTAAATAAAATCGGTAGAAGTATCTACATTATAACATGAAAATCATGAAATTTTAATCTAGTAATATGACCATTTCTGACAAATCTAGGAAAATTGGAAACATAACCATCTAGAAGCATCAAATCAAAAATCCACTAAAAAATAAGAAACAATTTTCTTTGGAAACTGTATAAGCCGCTTTTGGATTCATTAAATTTTATGATCTGTTATTTTCAAATAGTTCAAGTTCTTGTCACCTATAAATTTGGGTAAGATATAATTGTGCCTTTAAATTATCTTTGGTCTTACTAAGTGTGTCTAAAACTGTATGAAATATGTTATCAAAATAGTTCTTCTCAATATGAATGAAATCCACCATGTGACATACCCACAAATAAAACCCATATAGAAGATCCCAAAAAATACCCTATTTTATCTAATTATGTTCTTTCATATAGACATCTATTTTTTATTGGTTTATAATAATTAGAAATTCAATGAGAGGTAATGAAGAGACAATAAATTTTCACTCAATACCTAAGATCATTGTTGGAGTTCCATCTCTTTCAATTATGACTTTTCTAAAATGATATCTGCTTCTTTAAAAGGGATGATTGGTAGGAAGAAATCTTTGATGATAGTAAAAAAAAATAATTTTTTCTTCCATTGGTGAGTATAAATTATTTGTTTTCACTCATACAATATGAACATGATTTGAGACCATGTGTACTTCATCCAAATAACATTTCATATTCTTGAAATTCACTAATTTTCCAGATTAATGCATCTTTCATTAGTAAATTTTGTTTCACAACAATATCATATGTATTAACACCATTAATCCATAATAAATTTAACTCATAAATCAATGGATTCAAATAAACATCGATATTATTTTTTGGATGTCCTAGAATTAATAAGGCCAAAAAGATATATGGCTCATTCATCAACATCCAAGGAGGAAAATTGTATGTAGCGATAAAGATTGGCCAACAAGAATATGAACAACCATAAGAATCAAATGGAAAAAAATCGTTAGTAGAAAGGCCCAATCACACGTTTTGGGATTCGGAAGAAAAATACAGATATAATTAGTCTAAAGTTTTCTATGAATCACCATCACAAAGATGTTTTAAGATTTTATTGGTTGGAATATTGTTTTCCATGAAATCAATGATGTTGTGCTCTCAGATATAAATAAAAACTAAAATTTGGGAATAATAGTTAAATACCTCAAACATTTTGCAAGAATCAATCCAGACTTTCCTAGTTTATCCTCTTTGTACATCGATTATCCACATGTAGGAAAACTAACCAATGAATAATTTTCACCATAATATAAGATGTAATTATTTTAACATGCATGAATATTATATTAATTACAAACTAAATTATGAACCATTCACTTACTCTCATAGAAACTTGTAGGAAAAAAATTTCCTTCAAGTAATAGTTCTTTAAATAAAGAGAATATCTGATCAAAATATCAATTTTACATTCCATTATCTTATTTAATAGTTTTAAATTTTACAACTTCTTCAAATTTTCTTATCATGCAACTAGTATATAAGGAATATTCATCAGACTTCAAAAACTCATAAAAATGAGATGATTCTATCTCAGGAGTTAAATCAATATCATCATGAGTTTTAATTTTTTGAAAATATGGACCAGCCACATCATGCACTAAATTTTGAGATCATGATGGATCTAGAACTAAATTATTAGTATCTTCTCTAGAACTTCATTCACCACGTTGATACCAAAAAACATAATCTATTCAAAAACTAAAACACAATAGAGGACCCCTAAAGTTGTTAAATGCATCTAACCTCCTCAGATCAAATTTCTTATAAGGACACTTAATTGCCCCTTATAAAACAAATTCTTGTTTTGATGATGAAAATGATAAAAAATATTCAACACCCTCAATAAATATGGGATTTATACCAAAATAGTTTGGATTCAAGTTATGATTTTTCCAATCTCGATCATGTAATAAAGATTGTTTTCAACTTTCTTTTTCTATATTTCTCTAAAAAATTTAAAATACATAAATTGTTTATGAATAATTTTATATTAGAAAAGGACAATCCAAAAAAGAGTAGAAAATCAAAAAATTATAATTTAATTCTAAATAATGTCAATTTTATCTATTTACCGCTGATTTTTACTAATTACAATTTATTTTTACAAATTAACATTACTTTTTACAAATTATAGTGATTTAATGTTCATTTTTACTAATCTTAACTAATTACTACTAATTTTTTATAATTTATTCTAATTAGAAATATATTTTAATAATTATAGTGATTTATTGTTAATTTTTACTAATAAATGATACTTTACTAGTAATTTTTATTAATGAATTCAACTTTACTGGTAATTTTAAATAATTATAGTGATTTATTACGATTTTTTTACCAATTACCACAAATTTTAACTATTTGTCTTTAATTGTTTTACTTATTATAATAATTTAGTGTTTATTTTTACTAATATTTACTAATTATCACTAATTATTATTAATTTTTACTAATTACCACTAATTTTTAATAATTATAGTGATTTACCATTAATTTTTTCAAATTACTTCTAATTTTCATTATTTATAGTGATTTAAAATTAATTTTTACTAATTTACTTGATATTTTTACTAATTTTTACTAATTAAAATTAAATATTTCTAATTTATAATAACAATATCATGTACTTAAACTGCTCATGTTGTTGCTCCTACCATCGACTCATCTCCTCCTCCTTCTGCTCATGCTGCCATTGACGCGCCACATCATTCCTACCTCGGTTTTGGCGACCTAATGAAAAATTTGGATTTGATTGGCACAAATTGGTCATTTATAATCACATAAAGATTGTAAATTCTATGATTTGCACCTTATTAGTAATTTATAATATATTTTATTAATTTATATTAAATTATAGTAAAAATTAAAAGTAATTAGTGGTAATTAGAAATAATTACCACGATTTTTTGTATAATTTAATATAAAGAAATAAAATATATTATAAATTACTAAAAATGTGTAAATAATAGATTTTACAAATTTTAGGTGATGAAACCAATTTATGCCAACCGTGTCCAAATTTTTTATTTCACCAATTTATGTCAACCATGTCCAAATATTTCATTGATCATCAATTTTTAATTGAATACATATTTCATTTTTTGTTTTTTAGTAATTTATAATAAAAAATACTAAGTATTACTAAGCACCACCAATTACCACTAATTAATTTTATGTACCACTAACTACCACTATTTATTACTAATTATTATCAATTATTACTAATTATTACTAATTACCACTAATTATTACTAATTAGTTCTAATTACTACCAATTTCTACTAATGTTTAGTTAATTATAGTGATTTACCATTAATTTTTATTAATTAATTATATTTTATAGTATTTTTTACTAATTATAGCAATTTACCATTATTTCTTTAATAATTACGCTTATTTTTTACTAATTATACTGGTTTACTGCTAATTCTTACAATTTATTTCTAACCATTGAATAATTTTACCAGTTTTTATTCATTTCATCTTATTTTTACTAAATTTTACTAACCAATGCTAATTTATACTAATAAAGATAATTTTTAAAAATTATAGTTATTCACCATTAATTTTTATTAATTTTTGATAATTTTTAATAATATACCCATTTAACATTCAATTTTACTAATTACTATTATTTATTAAAAAATACTATAAATTATTATTACTTATTACTATGATCTATAAATTATTACTATGTTTTATTAATTAATACTATTTATTTATCAATTATAAGTAATTACTATTAGTAACACCCACTTACTGATAATTAAAAAAAATTATTGCAAATTAAACCTATCTACTTTTAATTAAAAACATTACTACTAACTAAAACTAAATATTTCTAGTTTATAATAATTATCACATGTACTCCATCATCTGTCTATGCTGTTGCTCCTTTCATCGATGCATCTCCTCCTACTATTGCTGCTACTGCTGCCATTGAAGCATCACATCCTGCCTGCCCCAGTTCTAGTGACCTAATGACAAATTTGGACATGGTTGACATAAATTGGTAATTTATAATCACTTTAAGATTATAAATTCTATGATTTACAACTTATTATTAATTTATAGTATATTTTATTAATTTATATAAAATTATACTAAAAATTGACGGTAATTAGTGATAATTACAAATAATCACCACTAATTAACCACTATTTTTTTTATAATTTAATATAATGTAATAAAATACATTATAAATTATTAAAAAGGTGTAAGTCAAAAAATTTACAATCTTAAGGCGATGAAAACAATTTATGTCAACAATGTTTAAATTTTTCATTGTACTAATGTATGCCAACCATGTCAAAATTTTTCTTTGCTCATAACCTATAATTTGACGACCAATTTCATTTTCAGTTTTCTAGTAATTTATACTAAAAAATTCTAAGTATTACTAAGTACCACTAATTATTACTAATTATTACTAAGTACTACTAAGTACAATTATTATTATTAATTAGTACTTATAACCCCTAATTATTACTAATTACGACTAATATTTACTTAATTATAGTAATTTACCACTATTTTTTACTACTTTTTAGTAATCATAGATAATTTTTAATAATTATAATGATTTATCGCTAATTCTTTCTAATTACTTCTAATTTTTACTAATCAACATTATTTTTTTACTAAGTATAGTGATTTGATGTTGATTTTTATTTTTTTTATTAAATGTTGCTATTTTCTACTAAATTTTTTAAATTACAACTTATTTTTAATAATTATAGTGTTTTAATGTTAATTTTTAATAATTACTGCTAATATTTAACAATTATAGTTATTTATCATTAATTTTTACTAATTACTACTAATTATTACCAATTATACACGTTTAGTGATAATTTTTACTAATTTTTACTAATCATCGTTAAAGTTTACTAATTTTTAGTCCTTACCAGTATTTTTTTACTAATTTTTACTAATTACTATTTTTTTATTTTTTACTAATTATTGTGTTTTACAGATATTTTTTACTAATTTCTACTTTTTTTTACTAATTTTTATCCGATACCACTAATTTAAAATAATTATAGTAATTTATCACTAATTTTTACTAAATACTGTTAATTTTTACTAAATATAGTGATTTAATGTTCATTTTTACTAATATTTACTAATTACCACAATTTTTTTAACAATCACGCTATTTTTTAAAAATATATTTATTTACCATTAATTATTACCAATTAATGCTAATTTTTACTAATTATAGTGGTTTAACATTCATTTTTACTAATTACTATTATTTATTAATAATGACTCTAAATTATTATTACTCATTTCTAAGATCTCTAAATTATTACTTAGTTATTTTAATTATTACTATTTATCAATTATAAGTAATTAATATTAATAACACCCACTCACTGATAATTAAAACCAATTATTGCAAATTAAAACTATTTAATTTTTAATTAAAAACCTTACTGCTAATTAAAAATAAACAATCCAAATTTAAAATAACTACAGATAATTATTAATAATTATTTATAATTATAAATAATTTCCTATAATGAACTCTAATTATTACTAATTAATAATACTAAAATCTAATATAAAATAAAATAAATAAAATTAAAATTAAAAACATTACATAAATACCTAAAAAATGAAGCTTTTGTGCGTTGCAAACCTCAAAATTTATTTCCTTGTAAAAATTTAAACATCAAATTTAACTATTAAAGAGAAGAAGAGAAACATTGAGCTGAGAAAATCTCAAATGGATAATGAAGAGAAATTTTTTTGGGGGTATATATAGGTAAGATTAGTAGCGACGAGACTATTTATGATGTGTACCATCACAAATAGTTTGTACAATAAATAATCGAGGTGGAAGTGAAAAATTTATTTGCGACAGTACCCGTCAGAAATAATCCCCTGTCGACATAGTATTTACGATGAGAATTAATTCCCATCACAAATAACTATAATATACAATGATTATTTGTGATGATACCATTCTCCCATCATAAATAATTTTACACGATGAATTGTATTTGTGACGAAAACCAAGTTCCATCTCAAATACCCTTTCTCGCATTGTGGCGAGAAGGCATGCCATAAGTATTTGCAACGAGTTCTTTCTCCCATCACAAATAAGAGTTTATTTAATTGTATTTGCGATGAGATTCGAATCTCATCACAAATAGTCATATGGAAGGGACTACTTGCGATGAACGATGGGCCCATCGCAAATAGGCCATTACAACAAGTCATTTTTCCCGTAGTGTTCCTTGGATGTACCCCTTGGATCACACTTAGACCCCTTATAGCTAGACCGCATGATTTACCACTATTAGTTGGCTCTATCACTGAGGTCAAGGATTCCTTGGTTACCCCTTGGATCCTCTATTATTACTATTTAATTTTACAGTACTAATAATACCATTTAAATTTGATCTCATTATTAAAAAATGAATCATAATTAATTACGTGAGTACATGTTCAGAAACCAGTTGAGGTTGAAGCATGTATGGGTTGTTTATTTTATACTGATTTACTTTTATATATATACCTACAAAATTTCACTATTTATATACACATACTAGATTTTTATAGACACCATTGCTGGTTTCCTACTGAGATTTATCGCACACTCTATTCGGGCCATCGTTGGTACCCTAGAAGATTATATGATTGCAAGTGTGGACAAAAGGGAACCATCCCGCTTTGGAAACTTAACCTTATTACTTTAGGATATGATCTGGGTAGCAGATGACCAATCCATAGCTTGGGATTCATGGATATTGTTTTTACCTTTTTGATTATTTTTCATATCATGTACTACACTGTTTACCTGCTACCATGTATGCATGTTTTCCATTTTATAGAGACATGACATTACATCATCCTTTGTATATAATATAGTTCACAAATTCTGATGATTATTTATTTCTTGGATTCTTATCCTTGTTTCCACTACCTTATCCATTGTTATTATTCTTCTGCTATTGTTCATTGTTATTATCTTCATTGTGCTCCACTTTGACCTAAGGGAATAGTCTCCCCATGGAAACACCCTAGGTCCTCAATGCTAGTCAGAAGCCTCTGTCATACTGGGAGGCATGATTGAGGCCTTGTGGCCAAACGATTTTGGTTACTTAGGAGGGAACTGGATCCAAAAAGTCATAATATTATATCAAAGGTGTTTTCTTTTCTTATATTATTATTTTGTAAATTTATACAGGAGATTAGAAATGTTTTGGTACTTGGTCACAAGTCGTTCTTGGGAGTATCTAAACCTCATTCGAGGTAAATACCAAGTTTCTTGGGAATGGGACACTGTTATTCTCTATTCCTCTTATTACAGTTGATATAGTTTCACCATTGGGTGATGCATGTGATTTTTGATGTTTTTTATACTATATTGATATTCTACCTTAGCCCGATATGGAAAATAGAGCTGTTACATGCATCATTGTAGGAACCTAGGATTCACATACCATATATATGCTATGCCATATAGGTGAATTTTATTGATTTAATTTCTTGTGTTGCCTATGATTATTGAGCATTCCTTGGTTATTATATATGCCCGTGCCACTAACATCTTATGCAACGAAGAGAAATTGGTTTTTTAAAATATCAAAATCAACCTAAATAGTTTTTTTCATTATAGATTGATAGTGGCATCTTAAATAGCCAATTTCTACCCATGTAAGCTATGAAAACCTAGTTACATGAGCTAATAAATGGATGTGATTACTTGACTTCCAATTTCAATTTATAAGGTGTGTGGGTGCTTATAAATTGGAAAGGATAATTCATTGGAATCAAGCCATCATATCTTACCCATTATATTCAGAGACCGGATGTAAGGGGATCGTTGTAATTAAATGAGTGTCAATTTCAATTTTTAAAGTGTATGGGAATTTATAAAATGGGAATGATAATAAATTTTATTAAAAATTGTATTATATATATGAACTAATTTACAAACTTAAAATATAAATTTGGGCTTAAAATGAAATTGTTTCCAGTAAATAGAGAGGCCAAGTGTAATTTAAATAGTGTTTCACTCCTTAACTTGCAATTGGACCTCCATATATAGGAACCCCTATAAATTAAATATTGAACACTTACTAATAAGTTGAATTTCTAAGTGTGTAGTTGTGGTAGAATACCTTGGGTACTGAACCCTTTTCTTCTATTCAACATATGTTCGAGATCCTATCTTTTTTCATATATTTTTCTGAGGCATGTGTTTGGAAATTGTTGAGCTATGACACTATGAAGTCCTTGTGTCAGGCTACAGGATAGTGGTAATGATCAAGATCTAGAGGTGATGATACCTAAGCCACAAGTGACACATCTACTAGTTCAAATTGAGGAACCACTTTCTATTCGCTAATTGGGCACTGATGCTCATCTTTGAGATAATTTTCTATGCTTGATGCAGTCTATACAAGGTGATCCGAGACCTTCTACTACAATGTTTGATCTTACTCATGAGTTAAAATAATTTAATCCTCCCGTATTCTAAGGGGATGTAAGTCCTCAGGCTTCTTAGTCATGGGTGCAATCCATTTTATCTATCTTCAAAAATCTAGAGATGCTTCCAAAGAGGAGGGTCAAGATCTCCACCTACATGTTGCGTGATTATTCCAAGATCTAGTGTGGTGTGATTACCTAGGATGGTCATCATCAAGGCATGGTCTAGGTGAACTTCATGACCGCATTCTATGATTATTTTTTCCCTAAGACACTTAAAGCTGACTATTCTAGGGATTTTATGCACCCGGAGTAGGGTGCTATGTCCATCATTGACTATTCAGTGTATTTCATTGAGCATCAATTATTTTCATAGCCACTTTCAAATGATGAGATATTAGGAGGGAGATGATTCAAGGATGATACCAAGTATTACATTCACTCACAAGTGAATGTATTTTTCCTATCTACCTTTTCAGAGATCATAAACCAAGCTCTTATCACTGATAAAAACTTGAGGGAAGCTGATAGTACCAGGAACATAGGGTCAGTGCTGAGATAGGGAAGTAGTTATTATAGTGGATGTATTTTTACCCTTGAAGTTTATCATCAGAGTAGTGGAGACCAAAGTATCTACACTGATATCTTAGTTATATTCTATTAGTGTGGGTGACAAAGGAATGTAAAGCCGTAGTGTGATAGAGATCTGTTGGAGTGATGTGTATGCGATCAGATGAGTTATCTTCAAAGGTTTTTTCAGAACCTTTCCACCTATTTCTATAGGAATATAACCCATGCCAGCTCCACCTTCAGTAGTAAGATCCATGATTCTATTTCAGATAAGAATCTAGAAAAACACTAGCCAAACAAGCTGAGGAGGAGGTTATGACCATGGTAGCTAGACTTATTATTTTCAATTCCAACAGAGAAGACATGATCAAGTTTGTCCAACTATAGCATAGTTTTATGGATTAGGCAAGTTTCATGCATTATAACCGATACCCAAGGATCAGAGTGTATGAACTTATACTGTACTAGGTACTATTATAGTAGCCTCTAATATCATATCTTCATTGTTTGATATATATTTTTTACACTCCTTCTTCTCAGTATCGATCATGGAAAGTCTTGGTATTGAAATACTATAATTTTATGGTGTGATGACCATGAACACCATTGGGTGTATATTGAAAGGGTATATTCCATTGTAAGGTCTTCCCCCTTAAGTTATGTAGTTATCATTTCTTATGGGTCATCTTAATCCTTGAGATGACATAATTTAATTTCATTCTTGGGATGAATTGAATGGTACCCTATCATGCCTATGTGGACTACAATTTCCGATGGGTATCATTTAAATCACCATAGGGTGATAGTTTTCTTCACAAGGGTGAGTGGGATGTCCAGGAATGTAGAGATAGACTAGAGAATCGTGGGATTGGGGGAGTGACATCCCAAATTTTGAGCCATTATATGGCGGATAAGGGAATGTGTCTGATAGATTTTCTTCCAGTGGTGGGACATTTTAGGGATGTTTTCCTGGATTAATTCTCTAGAATACCTCCTTATAGAGGTATAATTTACAATTGAGCTCGTTCTAGGAGTATCTCCAGTATCTATTCCTCTATACAGGATGACACCTAATATGATTCATGAGCTCAAGAGATTATAGTAGGATTTATAATGTAAGAGTTTTATCTAAACCTATACTTCTCCTTGGAATTTTCCTATCCTTTTCCTCACGAAGGAGGATAGAACCCTCTAGCTATGTGTAGATTACTGACGGTTGAAACAACTTATAGTTAAGAACCAATATCATTTTCTCTATATAAATGATCTATTTGAGATCTCCAAGGTGCTAGAGTGTTATCAAAGATCAACCTAAGATTAGGCTATAATTAGGTTTGAATCAAGCCTTCAGTCACACCACATACAACTTTCCATAGTCGGTACAATTTATTTGAGTACTTGGCTATGTCTTTTAGTCTTACGAATGTGCCCACCATTTTTATGGACTTGATGAATAGGGTTTTATACCCTTAACTATATTCCTTTATCATGGTTTCTATGGACTACATATTATTGTATTCTCATATTCTATGAGACAGTGACAAACATCTTGAGATCATATTGTGAAAACTGATAGAGAATTAGTTATATGTTATGCTCATGAAGTGCCACTTATTGATCGACAAGGTTTACTTCACTACTACAAAATTGGATTTTAACAACACTAGTAAAGGGCCTTTATTCGCACATATAAAGAACTAACTACCAAAGTGAGGTTAAAGGACATTATTTATCATCACTTAAAAAAACACTGGTAAATCCCTCCTTCAATAGTGCTAAAAAAGCACTAATAAAGGGGGCATTTATCAATGTTTTTTAGGTCTGATAAAGGGGGACTTTATAAGTTCTAAAAAAAGCGTTGAAAAGGAAAATATTATTAGCGTTTGTTTTTAAGAACTAATAAAGGGGGAAAATTATTATTTTGGACCTCTATAATCCCTACCTTTATTAGCACTTCCCCCCTTTATTAGTGTCTTTCACCCACTCACCAACCAACCCTTTATCAGCGCTTCCCTGCCCCCTTTATCAGTGCTTTGTGAAATTTGAGCCTCCTATGCGCTCCTGGATTAGATCCTTATACCTCTTTTTTGGTACTTGAATTCCTTTACCACCACACCAAGTTGTTTTATTGTCTATTTTATGATATATCAGTTTATTTATATATATATATTTACATATATACATATATATCTATATATTATTCATATATTTATATAAGTATTTTTAAATAAATCTATAAAATATTTGTTTTTGTGTGTGTTTGTGACATATAAACTTATATTTATTTAAATATATTATATATTATATTCATTTACATATACTAAAATATAATATAAATATATATCTATTTATTGATACACACATATATGTATATATAAACAATATATATATATTTGTATAAGTGTGTATATATATATTCATATATTTTTATAATGTAAACAATGGTTAGATATTATTTTAAATACATTTTTAGAAAATGTATTTATCCATATATATTAGAATATGCATATACATATTTATTTGTTAATTGAAACACACATGTTTATATATAAAAACTACTTATATAGGTATATATATACATATTAATGCATTTTATAAGGTAAATACAATGGATAATTTTTTTCTTTAAATAAAATTAATAATAAATATTTATTTTATATATTTAAAAATACATTTTTACATAAATATGTTGATATATATATTTATAAAATTCATTTTGTTATAAGTAAATATAAGTAAATATGCATATATTTAATTATAAATAAAACTACATTATGAGAAATGATAAAACTTCAAAACCATAATATCAATATGAATTTAAGTCCTAGAAATAAATTCAGTCTCTGCAAAAAAAGAAAATATAACCCCCTTAAATGAGGCTTAAATTACATTAAATGTTAAAAAATTTGGATACCCCAACTAAAAAATCAGTTTTGGAGGCCTTTTAGGCCTTCTTTGGCCTCAAAAATTGTGACCAGGGGTTCCTACTAATTATTTAGGTGCAGATATCATCACAATATTTTATTTGATATGTGTTAGAGTTCAAATGGATACTCAGATCAAAAGTTATGGCTGTTTGAAGCTCAATTCAAGTTTTCAACTTATCTCAGACCATTCAACAGTTCATTTAATTTTTATGTCATCTAACTTTTATTTAATGATTATTACTTGATAATAATTAGAAAATTATTAATTAGTAATTTTTTTAATTATTTTATAATCCATTTTCACTAAATATATTATATATTAAGTGTAAATGCCTATTTAGACTTATATAAATATATTTTAAAATTTTATATTACATTTATATCAATATCAATATATTTTTATATTAATATTTTTTTAAATAATTATATTTTTTATTAAGTATACCCTTTATCAGGGCTAGAAAAAAAACACTGATAAAGTGGGGCCTTTATCAGTTCTTATAAAAAAGTGCTGATAGAGGCCCCCTTTATTAATGTTTTTTTACTATCACTGATAAAGGCCCCCTTTATCAGTGCTTTTTTAGCAGCACTGATAGAGGGTCCTCATTTATGAGTGATTTTTGTTTCTAGCATTGATTGGGGGGGATTTATCAGTTCTTTTCTATAGGTGCTAATAAAGAACCGCCTTTATTAGTGATTTTAGCTTGCACTGATAAATCCTAACACTGGATGAAACCAATTTCATAGTCAGGCTTCTTGGGTAATATTATCTCTAAATCAGGGGTTTTAGTTGACCCAGAGAAGGTGATTGCTATTGTTTCCTAAGAGCAGTTTAATAATGTGTTCAATATATGGAGTTTCTTGGAGTTGGATGGATATTACAGTCATTTAATATAGGAATTATCACACCTTTCTACACCTCTTACCTATCTGGCAAAGAAGGGAGTGATGTTCTTGTAGTCTAAAATGTGTGAGAATGGATTTCAGAAGTTGTAAAGAAGAATTATTTCAACACATATCTTGATCCTTATAGATCCAGAAAGAGTCCATACAATGTTATGTGATGCATTAGGCATTGGTCTGGGTACAATTTTGATGTTGGAGGATTGAGTCGTTGGATATAGTCTCGCTAGTTGAGACCTCACAAGCCTAATTACCCAATTCATGACCCCAAGCTTGAATCAATCATACATTCCCTACATTTTTGGAGGCATTGTCTGATGGGAGATTTCTTTATGGTGTATAAAAACCAAAATAGCCTCAAATATATCATTAATCAGCATGAATTGGATCACAGATAGCGACGATGTGTTGAATACCTAAAGTCCTTCGACTTTGAGATTGCCTATATGCCGATAAAAGGTAATGTGTTAGTTGATGCACTGGGCCAGAAAATTCAGGTACAAGCCGTTCAAGAATATATTGATGAATGGAAGTTGACAGTACTATTATGAGTTGAATTTTGAGTTTCATGAGAGTCACAAGCATCTATTTCTTGCATCCTTAGTAGTTACCTCTTCACTCTTTGATAAGGTGAAGGGAAGGTAGTTTTCAGATCCAGAAGGTTTGGTCCTATGAGAAAGTATTTTAGGTGAGGACCCACCTATGGATTGGTATATTTATGGACATGAAATCCTATATATACATGGGAATATCTAGGCACATACAGACACATGATAAGGGATTTGATGAAATAATCCCATTCTTCTCAGTGGGCAGTGCATCCAGGTAACAATAAGATGTATCGTGATATGCGCCACAAGTATTGGTATCCTAGGATTAAATGTCAAATTAAAGGTTTTATCACTAGGTGTTCCACTTGTTACCAGGTGAAGGTGGAGCACCACTGGTCTGCTATCTTGTTAAAACCATTACCAATCCTAAAATGGGAATGGTATGATGGCTGATGTATTTTATGGCGGGTTTACCGAGTTTGCCTTATGGAAGCAATGCGATTTGGGTAGTCATGGATTGAATGACAATGGTATCCCACTTCCTTACTATTCGGAAGAATTTCCCAATTAATTAGATAAGAATATTGTATATTCGTGAGATTATACACCTACATGGGGTACCTTATACTATCGTTTCAGATAGGGATGCTCATTTCACTCTATATTCAAGTAAGGGTTAGGGTACACAAGATCTTCTAAGCATAACTTTTCACCCTCAGATTGATGGCCATTTAGAATAGAATACAAAGGTGTTTGAGGACATTATTTTAGTATGAATTTTTAATTTTTTTAGTTCTTGGTTGAAATATATACCTCTCATCAATTTTTCCAACAATAACTGTTTTCAGGAAAAAAATCAGATGGCTCCGTATGAGGTTTTATATGGCAGGTTATTCCTTTCACATAGTGTATTAGTTTGATGTGAGAATTATTCCTACACATACAAAATGACTTATTAATCATTTTCCTAAATTATCACGAAAATCCCAGTGCGTTTTCTCAATTTTTAGCGAGTGACCCTTTTTGAACTAAAATGTCGATTTTAAACTGATAATGGACAAATTGAGTCATATCAGGCACATAATGTATTGAATTGAGTTGTGGCTGATTCCTATACTTTTAAAATGACTTATTGATCATTTTCCTATGGTATTAAAACAATATGAATGTGTTTCCTTAGTTTTGAGTTGGTCAGTTTCCTTTTTACTAAAATTTATGTCAATTTTAAATAAAAAATGCACTTGGAGTCATACCAGCCACACCATACATCAGATTGAGGTCAGTCTAATTCTTACACATCTAAAATGACTTATGTATCATTTTACTAAAGTATCCAAACAATTTGAATTCATTTTATTGTTCTTGAGTATGTCACTTTTATTTTTTTAATTAAATGTAATTTCAAACTAGAAAAACCTAATTTGACTCATACCGATCACATCATGTATCAGTTTGACATGAGACTAATTCCTGCATGTGAAAAATTATTTATGAATCAATGTTCAAAATTATCAAAAAAATATTAGTGAATTTTCTTGGTTTTCAATGAGTGACACTTTTTTATCTAAATTATTGATTTTAAACTGATAATGGACACTTTGAGTAATACCAGGAAGATTGTGCATTGAATTGAGGTGGGGATGATTTATACACATAAAAAATTACTTATCGATAATTAAAATAAATTAGAAAAACAATATGAATTCATTTTCACAATTTTAATTAGGTCAGTTGTCCTTTTTACTGAAATTGATGTCAATTTTAAATTAAAAGACACACTTGGAGTCATATCGGTCACAAAATACATTGGATTAAGGTGTGAATAATTCCTACATGTCCAAAATGACTTAAGGATCATTTTAATAAATTATAAAAATAATCCAAATTCATTTTCTTAGTTTTGAGTACATCACTTGTCTTTTTTACAAAAAAAGTCATTTTAAACTAGAAACACCCACTTTGAATCATACCGATCAAATTGTGTATCAGTTTGATGTGCGACCAATTAATACACATAAAAAACAATTTATGAATTTATTTAATAAATTATGAAGAAAATATGATAGTGTTTTCAAAGTTTTCAGCGAGTGACACTTTTTGAACTAAAATGTCAATTTTAAACTCATAACATACACTTTGAGTCATACTAGGCATATCTTGTATTGGATTGAGATTCAGATGATTCCTACACATGAAAAATGACTCATAGATCATTTTAATAAATTATAAAAAATCTAAACGCATTTTCTCAGTTTTGAGTTGGTTAGTTTTCCTTTTTACTAAAATTTATGTGAATTTTAAATAAAAATATGCACTTGGAGTCATACCAGTCACACTGTGTGTTAGATTGAGGTGCAGATGATTCCTACACATCTGAAATGACTGAAGGATTTTTTTCTAAAGTATTAAAACAATATTAATGTGTTTTCTTAGTTTTGATTACACCACTTGTCTTTTTTTACTAAAATGTTATTTTAAACTGGAAACATGCACATTGATAGATGCTGATCACATCGTGTATCAGTTTTAAGTGAGACTAATTCTAAAAATCTACAAATTATTTATTAATCATTGTACTAAATTATCAAGAAAATGTGATTATGTTTTATCGTTTTACAATGAGTGACAATTTTTGAAATAAATTGTGAATTTGAAATTTGATTCATACTGGGAACATCATGTATAAAATTGAGCTACGATTGATTCTTACATGTCAAAAATGACGTATGGATCATTGTATTAAAGTATAAAAATAATATGAATATGTTTTCTCAATTTTTAGTCTGTTAATTGACTTTTTTAGTAAAATTAATGTTAATAATAATTAAAAAGAATCACTTGGTGTCACACCGGTCACATAGTGTGTGATATTGAGGTGAGACTGATTCCTACATGTCCCAAAGTCTCAAAAAAATATTAACTAAAAATGTTACCATGATTTCCATTGCCTTTCTTTATAAAACATTCAATACTGCATATTGAATGGATTTTTAGTTGAAAAAACTTTCTCATTGTTGAATGATAGAATAATATAGAAATCTCATGTGACCATTATGTTACGATAAGTCACTACAATGGGAACATGAGTTTCCACTACTCTTTTGGATTTCAACAACATGAAATTATTTTTTTCCTAAGAACATCAACTCAATATGTAGTGTTCGAATTTCAATAATGGAAGGAAATAGAAAGCATGGTAGCATTAGAAGAAATGATCATTCTATCTCTTTTTTGGATTATTGATGACAGCTTAAAGAAAAATATGACATCCCAAAATATCTATGAAAAAATAAATAAGTATTAGATAAAAATGATAAGGAAATTAACTTACAAATAGTTGGTAAAATTATGGAAAAATTAATTAAATAAATAGTAAAAATTCACCTTTTCATAATGGTTGTATTCATTATTGATGCATTTCTTTATTATCATTATCTCAGCTGTAGGATTGAAATATAATATCTCATGATCATGAGAAGCTTCGAACAAACCACCCCAACTTGAACAAAATAATCCACCTATATAATAAAATAATTATTATATGAGTATTACTAAGAATAAATAAATTAAATGTAAATATGAAATAGTACATTAATTATATGGACATTGATTTTACTGTAAAAACATCAAGATTACCTCTGTTATTGAGTAGTGGGGGGAACATGAAGGAAAGTGATAAATTATAAAACTATAGAGGAGAAATGGGTTTGAGGGAGAAGAAGCCTATTGAAGTTCTGGTGTAGAAAGACATGAAAGATGGACAAACCACCCTAAATTGATCAAAATAATCCACCTGTATAATAAAATAATTATTATGTGAGTAATACTAAAAATAAATAAATAAAACATAAATATGAAATAATACCTTAATTATATGGATAATGATTTTACTATGAAAACAACAAGATTACCTCTGTGATTGAGAATAGGTAGCATAAATGATCTTCCTACAAAGGGAGTGGAGGGAATTTGATGGAAAGTGATAAATGAAACACTACAATGGTGAAAAGGTTTTAAGGGAGAAGAAGTTTATGGATGTTTTGGTGTAGAAAGGAATGAAATATGGAAATAAATCTTCTAAAATAAATGAACTCGATAAGGAATAATGAAAATTAAAGGAATGTTTCATTATATATTTTTTCAATAATATAGAGAAAGTATATCATTACATTACCTTTACATATTACTAAAGGGTTTCATTAATTATAGTCTGTTCTTATGAGGGATTGGTAACATTATCATGTTCAGAATACATTTCCCACATGATTAGTCAAACATTTAATTTAGATTATGTTAATGTAGTAGAGAAAATATAATATTTTGAGAAAAAAACAATATATTAAAAAAACATTACCTTCTCATTGAACTCTATTTATTTTTTAAAGGTTTTAAGGATTTTGTACCTCTATTGAGAATAAAAATCCCATCTTTTTGGTCCCCTCTAACGTAAAATACATCATCTACATTTGGGTTGAAATGGACTAATTATGATCACATAATGAAAGGGTCATCCTCAATTGAATTTTCATCTGACCTGACATTTGTTTTAGTTTCCAGAAGAACAAACAAACAATTCTTATTTGCTGGATCTGAGAAATAAAATACTTGCATGACATGTTATTCCATTATTAATGACTCTTATTTCCCCCCTTCCACACAAAAATTTACCTTCATGAATCCAATTTCATTAACTTTTACAACACTCATATTTTCAACCCATTTGAAATGGAAATTAGACACTTGAAATGTTGTATAATTATACTTGTATATCTATTCAATAATTCCAAAATATGACATATTTTCATAAATTGGATTTATATCCTTGGAACCAGATATGTGCATCCCTTCCATCGAAGTGTAACACCATTGTTTTTTCATCATACTGTAGTCATTTTTTTATTTTGTATAGAACTTATAACCATTGATTACAAAACCAGTGTAATATATAAAATTTTTATTGGGTTCCCTGGCTAGCCATTGAAGTCGTTTGACAATTGAATTCTTATTTTTAGATAACTCAAAATAAATTTGATCTCAGAACCATCCTATAAACCATTGATTTTGTATATTTGATATCCATCCTTCATCCCTTGATGTATTCAAATCTATAAGAATTTGTTTGTTGGATTCATTGTATGGATCAACATCTTCACTATTTTGTAAAATTTAGTTTTTCTTTCTCCCGATCTATCAAGATAATTGTAACAAAATCTCCTATATAAATCCCTTTACCCCTAAAGTGTCTTCAATGATGAGACTTTGGGAGACCGATGTTTTCAACATCACATAGGTAATTAGTATAGAATTCAATATATTCTTCAACAATATATTATTCTACAATACAAACTTATGGATGAATTCAATTTTTGACATAACATTTCAAAATATTCATATAAAATTAAATGGGGTACATCCATCTGTATTTGATAGGACCACATAGTTGAACCACTCTAGCCAAGTGAACCATCAGGTGGAACATTATATTAAAGAATGATGGTGGGAAGAACATCTCCAATTCACATAGTATGACTTCAACCTCCTTATTCATGATTGTAAACTTCACTGGGTCTATAAATTTACTACATATGGATTTGAAAAAGAAGAAAAATCTGGTTAATGTATGTCATACATTTTGAGGCAAAATGCAACAAAAAGCAACATTCATCAAATCTTGCATTAAAACATGGAATTAATGTGATTTTTGTCCTTGTAACTTCAAATTGGCCATTGAAAATAAATTCTTGATATTCAATGAATACCTCTCTATAAGTTTTACACTATTAATGAAAAGATAAAATTGAAAAATTTCCTATCTAGATAGAGTGTAAGCTACTAGAGGAAGAAAATTATACCCTTTACCCTTCATGGATGCCAACTCTCCCCTTATCCCCATGTCAATCCTGTCCATCGTAGCCTTGATTCAATATTTCATTTTTCCACGAACATTTAGTAATTTTTTAGTAACATTATAAATACTTTTTTTATATGCTTGACATCAATAAAATGTCTTACATACAAACAATTCCAATACTTCAATTCAAAGAAAATTGATCTCTTCTTTCATCTGGATTTTGTAAGGTCTTTCAAAAATGGTTTACCAAAAATATTGTCAATATATTTTACTTTATCGATCAGTTGATCACCCATTATTGGGGAGGGTGTTTTACCTTGTTCGATACTCCCATTGAATTCTGTTCTCTAGGATCGGTATTTATGTCATTGAGATAAAAATTTCTAATGTTCTAAAAACATATTCTTAGAGTAATGTTTCAACCAAATAGAGTGTGTATGTTTTTTCACAAATGGGACCCCCAACATTTCCTTAATGATATATCCTAATAAATTTACATAAACAGGGAATTAATTTATCATCCCATAAAATATGGACATCAATGTGAATTCTTCACTTCTATGATCATCTTATATTGTAACACTTATATCCCACATAAATTTCAGATCTTCGATCAATAGAGCCAAATAGACATCAATATCATTACTGAGTTTCTTTGATCCAAATATAAGTAGAGACAATATAGTGTATTTTTGATTCATGCACAACCATGGTGGAAATGTAATGTCTCAGTTTTTACATGTATTATTTTTAAATATTATATAGAATTATTACGAGACCAGGTGCAGAGAAAACACATCATTTCGAGGCCCAGTGATCCTGGAATGGTGGTTTGAACTTTTTTTGTTAAGTGAGTCGGCACTTGTGTGTGATTGAGGAAGTTTCCAAACGGATGCCCGAATTAAAAATCTGAGGGCACCGTTGCATCTGGGATGACGACTTTACCTATGAACGGGTCTAACCTCGACCAGTGCAGGTCGAGGGAAAAAGTTAATTTTGGGACGTTTTTAGTAAAATAAAAATAAAAATAAATTCGCAATGTTTATTTTTATTTTATGGAAACATCCGCTGAAATGTGGCAAGGGGAAAACTGTTTCTTTAATAAATTTTTCATCATAATGACTCAGAAACAGAAATCCAGACTCATTAATACTGCAGAGTATTTTTGAATGCCAAACACATTTCCCTTTTTTTTGGGATAATCGAATGTCACTCGTTGGAAGAAGATTGAGAGGAAACTCCGGAGAAAACTCTCGGTAACGAACGATGATGGATCGAAACTGCGAATCACTGTGCCAAAAAAGTTTAAGGATCTTGACGACAATGATAGCGCAACCCCTTCATCAGTGATTGATCCCAGTTGAGGTAGGGGTTGTTATTTAAATTCTTTTCCGCATTTTTGATTTTAAATGATGAAGGCGCATCAACCACGAACAAGTTGATCCAAGGATTCATACGTTCTTGTGGGAGGGTTTTATTGGAATGATTCAGGGAATTGATCCATGTTTAATTGTTTTTGTTTGATTCCTCTCCATTTAATCCTACTAATAGGAGTGGATCAACGCCGTGACGAACGATGGTGGAGGTTCATTCCTTGTTTTGTTCATTGGATTTCTTCCCCTTTCTTTTCTCTGTGCGTTCTTCACGTTCTTCATGGGGAAATGAACAATGGATTGTTGCACATCCTTTTTATGACACAACGATCCTAAATTGAGGATTCGAAACCCCGATGACCTTGCAGAGGTGCGACGACGATGGCAGATGACGAACTAGACCAGACCGGGAAGGGCCATTCTTCGAGCGTTCTTCACGCTGGTGGATCGTTGCACGTTTTTGGAGCCGATCAGAGGTCCAAAAACAACGGAATCAGCATCATGGTGTCGGGGAGACCAAAACATGGGATTTTCATGGCGATCGGATGGCCGAATCAAGGATCGAGGCAGCACGGGAAGTGCGACGGTGGAGGTTCGCGTTTTTGGAAATTTCCAGAATACACGGTGTTTACTTATGAAGAACATGCTGTGTAGTACATGCGGTAGAGGCTAGTGTTTCAGGGGTCAGAGAATAATCACACGACATGTGACCCTAGTCACCCGACATGTTGGAGTTTCCCTAAAGCTCGGCATGTATTTTGGACAGTACACAGACACGGGTTGGACTACGCGGCTTCAGACGACACGACGTGTACTCTCTACACATCCTGGAAGAGGTGGCTACACAGGACTCGGCATTTATCAAGGGGATACATGGACACGAAATGAAGTGCATGGTGTGTACACCATCACATGGCTAGGAAAGGCCAGTAACTCGGGTCACCCCGTGTACCGATTATACGGGTTGGAGTACATGGGTTGATGACCATGTATGGGCACATGGACAGCATACACGGAGTCAACCCCAGTCACTCAGACATAGTGTGTACACCATACTACACACCGTGTACTCACTTTTCTACACGACTAGCCTTACTGCATGGGTCGTTATACACGGGCAGTACCCGGGGTCGGACAACACGGCGTGCAACTTTTCTACACACCATGTACTTTTTTGAAAAATGGAATGGCCCTCTTGTTCACCTTATCTTGGATATATTTTGTTTGAGTTAGTGCCCCTTCTTCTCATTCCCCTGAAGGTCATGCATCATTTCCTCATACTAGAGTATGATCCCTTCCGCAGGACATTCTGTGATAGAGTTGGTATCCCTTTGAGAGGCTCAGAGCAAGATCCTCTATCCATTCCTGACCCTAGGTAGAGTCAGGAATCAACCTGACCAACTCTACTGGGCGTTGATCCTCTACCTAGATAGTGAATCACATAGCTGGTGAATCCGGATGAGTCACGGTATCCTCCATGGACATGAAAATGGTCCTCATATGTGTATCATGATCTTTCTCGCTCAGGAGTGTGTCTCCTGTAATGATTTCTTATATCCATCGTGGTATTCCCACTCAGGAGTGTGTATCTCGTAATGAGTGTAACTACCTCTAATGATATTTACCGATGAACAATACTTCTCAGACGGATGCCATCAGAGCTACTAGAATCATGGAGTGTGTTCTCCCAGAACGAGTACTTCGTGGAATCTTTGAACTGAATCCCTAGAGGGGGTATGCAGTTGTGTGACCTATCTCTAGAATACAGGTCTGGGTTTTGAGTATATCTGGATTTTGATCTCCTATTATATGTTCAGTAGACATATATTTTGTAGAGATGACTGTTCCTTTCCTTTGTGTACTTATTTTTGTTTTTCAGGGTCCTCTATTAAGTATTGTTATACTCACCCCTGCATGGGCTCTGCCCGCACATGTCATGTCTTGTTCAGATGATCCACCTTTTTACATAGTCCATGGTGGACCACGAAAAGAACAAGATTTCTGAGTTCCCTACAGGACGAGGTGTTACTTCAGCTATGAGTAGCCGTCCCAGTACCTCATTGTGTTTACAGGTTGGTCTTTGCAGTTTTCAGACTCTTGTTTTTGGTGGGATTGTATTCTGGCCCAGTTTACATTGAGTACTTTACTTTCCATCGTACTCTGTTGGTTGGGTTTAGTTGTATGTATGCATTTTTTTCCTTAGTGGTTTTTACATTTCAGCATTTGTGGTCTTGGAGATGTGTGCATGTGTACTGGTTCTTAGGAAATGCCTCTCATGTAGTAATATGCCCACTCGGTGCTAGTCACCAGCCCCTGGCCTATTGGAGGCGAGCTTGGGGAGTCACGACGCGGGCCCCACTGGAATGGGTCTTGACAGAGTGGTATCAGAGGTGGTCAGTTCTACCTTAGAACCAAGAGTCTATGAGATTGGTTTGGGACAATATTGTTAAGTGTTTTGAGCTCAGATTTCAGGCCAGAGACTCCAGTTTTGGTGCGGCGGTCGACATATCCATACACCAGGACTCTGATAACCTGATTTTTGGCTCGGTACAGGAATACAATAGTTGCGGGGAAATAAAATAATGATACATGCATCATATAGGAATGGTTTGTGTTTTCTATATCCTTTGTGTCAGCTATCCAGATATACTCAATGACCATGGTACATATTGTTTCCTTACAGGATTCCTCTACGATGCATACCCACTAGGATGAAGCAGCACGATCACGAGGATGACCCCCACCGTGATAAGACTTCGATACAGGGACCAGTTCCCCAGGCGTTGTCACCAGGTGGTGCACCTACTATACCACCACCAGTAGAGCAACCCGTGGTACCTGCAGTACTGACTGACGAGGAGCGTAGGCTGACCACGCTCCATGATTTCCAGAGACAGAGACCCCTCAGGTTTTGAGGTGATCCCAACCCTCAGGCAGCTAAGGACCAGCTTGAGGTGGTGACCAAAGTTTTCCATCTAGTGGGTACACCAGTAGACTAGATGGTGATCCTAGGGGCAAGCCTTCTTCAGGGTTCGACAGAACAATGGTGGAGTCTGACCACATAGACTCACGATGAGGAGACTCTTTCATGGACAGAGTTTGAGTGACTCTTCAGGGAGGAGTTCTCTCTAGTTACGCTGATATCTGTGCATATCCAGGAGCTTATTCAGCTCTAGTAGGGCAATTTGACGGTAGTTTACTATTCATAAAGGTTCACCAACCTCGCCCGATACTCGATGGATATAGTCAGGGATCCGTACTTCAGAGCTTGGACCTTCAAGAGAGGTCTGCGATGAGACATCCGAGCTAGTGTCGTGCCTCTATGAATTCCAACTTATTCTGGAGAGATTGAGCATGCTTTGGTGATCGAGAACTTCTTGGCGGAGCAGAGACAAACGATGATAGTCAATAGCAGGAAGATAGGTGGGAGACCCCGATAGTAGGGAGCCGACATCAGGCATAGGGATATGGATGTGGGAAACATCATAGGAGGACCCAAGACAGAGGATCGATAGTACAAGGATATCAGGATGGATCCAGTCATCCGAGGGAGAAGCAATGCTACGCGTGCGACGGTAGGGGACATCTCGCTAGAGATTGTCCGACACGTCGAGCTGCAGACAGAGAAGTGGTGGATGGACCACCGAGGCAGAGGCAGAGAATGGAGCAGTCAGACCTGCCAGGCATAGGACGTGGAAGAGGATCAGGGAGAGCTATAGGTGGTGGTATACGCTTCGATCTACTTCCACCACCACCCCCAGGAGGTCTGCACCAGGCTCAGGGAGCTGGGGGACAGGGGTGGGGAAAGCTGCATGTGGTCGAGGCATACGACCTAGGGACTCCAGGGATGATTCAAGGTACGATCTATGTCTTCTCTACCATAGCTTCCATACTAATAGACATAGGTGCCAGTCATTCCTTCGTCACCACATGTCTTGTGTGAAACCTTGAGATTTCAGTAGAACTGTTGATTCGATCCTTACACTTGGAGACACCTGTGGGAGTAGACTAGATGATCAAACACCTTTTAAGATAGTGTGATCTTACCCTTGGAGGTGAGAGTTTTTGTTGGAACCTCTTGGTGGTATCGTTGAGGCCTTAAGACTTCATTCTCAGAATGGATTTGTTATCTTCAGTCCATGCCCAGACTAGCTGTTTTAGGCGAAGAGTGCAGTGTGCCCGCCATGATGGAATGAGGTTTTACTTTGTCGGAGAAAAGGAGACCAAGGATGCACAGAATGGTCTCATGCCTAGGAGGGTGCATCCGATCACTCATGATATGGATAGCCTTACCCTCGGAGTATTAGATGTTGTGAGCTCTCAGTTCCCAGTAGTATTGGCAGAGTACAAGGATGTCTTTACCAAGATTCCCCAGGATTACCTCAACACCGGAAAATCGACTTCTACATCGACTTACACCCCGGGACGACACCTATTTCCTAATCATCATATAGGATGACTCCTGTAGAGCTTCGCAAGCTGAGGGTACAGTTGGAGGATTTGTAGAGAAAGGGTTTCATGAGACCCAGTGTTTCACCCTGGGCGACCCCAGTCTTGTTTTCCAAGAAGGTAGACGAGAGTCTGAGGTTATGCGTGGATTACCGGTGCCTGAACCAGGTGACGGTGAAGAGTAAGTATCCACTGCTGAGAATTGATGACCTCTTCAATCAGCTAAGATGTGAATAGGGGTTCTCAAAGGATGACCTTCGATCAGGTTATCACCAGTTACAAGTATGGGATGAGGATATACCAAATATAGCTTTCAGATGCCATTACAGTCACTATAAATACTTGGTGATGCCTTTCGGCATGACGAATTCCCCTACAATGTTCATGGGACTGATGAATCGGATTTTCCAGCCATACATGGACTGGTTTGTAGTGGTCTTCATTGACGACATCCTCGTGTACTCGGTGTCATAGGAGGATCACGTGAGACACCAATGGATAGTTCTAGACGTACTCTGAGAGCACCGAATTTTTTAGAAGCTCTCGAAGTGCCAGTTCTGGATTTGGGAGGTCCACTTTCTGGGACATGTCATCTCAGTAGATGGAGTATCTATAGACCCAGCCAAGGTAGAGGCTGTGTTAGCGTGGGAGCCACCTCAGAGCGTGATGGAGGTGCAGAGCTTCCTTGGGTTGGTAGGATATTACCAGAGATTCATCCATGATTTCTCCCAAATATCAGCACAGATGATAGCCTTGACCAGGAAGGGGAAACCCTTTATGTGGACAGAGAGGTGCTAGCAGGCTTTCGAGAAATTGAGATAGAGTTTGATGAGCACCCAAATCTTGAGATTACCAGAGGAGGGTGTCGAGTACGTAGTTTTCTGCGACGCATCTGGGACCGGGCTTAGTTGTTTCCTAATGTAAAGACATGCAGTGATTGCTTATGGTTCACGCCAGCTTAAGCCACATGAGCATAACTATGCGACCCATTATCTTGAGTTGGCTGTGGTAGTCCTCGCATTGAAGATGTGGTGACACTACCTTATGGGTGAGTGGTTTATCGTCTACTCTGACCACAAGAGCCTCAAGTACATCTTATCACAAAATAATATGAATATGAAACAGAGGCATTGTCTAGAGTTCCTCAAGTACTATGATTTTGAGATCATTTATACTCCTAGGAAGGGGAACAAGGTGACAGATGCTCTTAGTAGAAGGTTGAGGTCATAGCTGTTGAGTGAGGCGACAAAGTAGTTAGACATGTTATAGTTATCCTTCAGGGATAGAGAGGATATAGCTTACCTATAGTTGATGGTTGTTGCCTCTCCACTCTTACAGCATGTTAGGGAGGCACAACTAAGAGATGTCGACTGTGTGTCTTTACGTGCTCAGGTATCCATAGGACAAGCTCCTGATGGATATTCGCAAGGTGGGGAGCACATACTTCATTTCAGGGAACACACTGTTGTACCGGTGGCACTGCAAGAGGAGGTACTGAGGGAGTTTCATACATCCCCTTATCGGTATATCATAGAGTGGAAAACATGTACCAGGATCTTCGACAATAGTTCTGGTGGTCAGGCATGAAGAAGGTAGTAGCAGATTTCGTTTTCCGATGCCTCACATGCCAGCAGGTGAAGGCTGAGCACTGTAACAGCCCGAGATTTTATGAAAAATATTCTTTTTATTTCACTATTGCCTTGTGTCGTACGCTACACCTAAATGAGCTTTCACAACACGCATCCTTGACTTGCCTTGCATTACACGCAATCGCGACCTTCCTCGATAGCGTGTATAGTACGCAATAACGAGTTTCACTAAACAACAATATGCTATTAAAATATTATTAAAACTAGCCGTTATGAATAGTAATAACCACTTTTTGAATTTTTTTTAAATTTTATCTTTTAAAATGGAATTCATTTTTGGATTCGGAGTATCGAATTTAGCCTAAGGTGAAATTTTGGTACTTTTCGGATAACTTTCATATTCTGATGAATAGTGAAAATTACTAATTTATAATTAAAAACAACTTTTTTAATCGAAATAATTAATAGTGATAAATTATTAATTTGAGTGGTTTTAAAGTATATTTAGAATATATTTTTACAATTTAATACAATGTTGGTCATTGGATGTAATTTCACATTTAAACCAGACGTAATCAAATGTCAATCTTTTAATAGATATTGTTTCTTAAAAACACGCTATTTGTTTTAACAGCGGGATTTAATTATAAATTTAATTAATGCAATTTCTATGTTATGAATTTGGTAAAATAGACTTCATTTTTGAATTCAGAATATGAAATATAGCTTAGGATGAAATTTTGGCATTGTTCTGAAAAACATCAATTTTTGATGAATAGTGAAACTACTAAGTGGTAGGTTAAAAACTGAATTTTGTATAAAACATAATTTTACCGCTTCTGTGAATGGAATTTCGAAAATCCGAGAGACACAGTTAATATCAAGGACTAAAATTTGGTTCAATGAGATGAAAATTATTTTTTGGTGAATAGTAACCTTTTACTTTTTTTACCACGGTTAATAGTAAATAGGGTAACTAAGGGTAAATATGATATTACTATTACCCTAACACGTATCCTAATCCTATTGGACAAGTGTATTTCGACCAAAAACAAACTTAGGAATAAAATATGACCATTTAGGCCCACTTGGGTTAGATTAGGACATTTATTATTAATTTATTTAAAGAAGGGTTAAAAGAGTTAAAATAAAAGTTTATTTACTAAACCATTTTTAATATGGGGTTATACATAAGATAAATTCGATTGTAAATATTCATTAGAAAGCTAAAAAGATTTCCTACATGATGGTATTTTATTTGTAATTTTTAGACATCAAATAATTTAATTTATTTATGACACAAAGATGATGCAGTAATTATCTTGTTAACGAAATATTGACATAATTGATGTTATAAACACCCAAATAAATGTAATTTGAGACTTTTTATGAATTACACTAATTTTATAGGTTACTATGATATATTAGTGTTGATTTAATCAACTTGTTTCGAGCATATAATTCTGTTATGACTTTCACAAATATCATATATCAAATAGTGTCTAAATTGACACAAAATAGTTTTTAAATCAAATATTATATTATTAATTGTTATTTTATTCCTAAAAATCTCAGGTTCGGCCAAATGTCATAGATAAGGATATATATATATTAATAATAAACAATTTGGGGTTCGTTTGGCATGTTATAGTAAGTGTATTAACCATATAGTGAAAGAAAACAAAAAGACACGGTAAATGTTAAATTATTTAACTTAGAGTTAAATCTAATTGATAAGGTTAAAATAATATCCTAAACTTGTCTAAATTCTATTGGTTTATAGGATTTCGACCCATCCCCACTTTAGCTTCGAAATAAGACCCTTTGGAACCATTATAAACCGATTTTGACTTTAATATAAAATAATATTTTGAGATATTCCTAAGGTGCCCCTCTCCTCCCCTATAAAAGGACACCTCCTCCCCCTCCTCCTCACACCAATTTGAGCACTAAAGCTCGGCCAAACCCTGCCAAAATCTCTTCTCCACTTCCCTAGAAACATTCTAGAGGTTCTGGTCTTCCTCAAAGACCAATTCTAGTGCCCTAAGAGGAGGTCTCAAAGAGGCACTTCAAAGAAGAGGTAATTACCGTTACCAATTCTTTCATCTTTATTTCTTCTTCCACTTCTTCTTCTTAGGTTGTTTCATTATGAAGTAATAACATCAGTATCACTCATATACTGATATGTTATTATAAGTATGAAACAACCCTATTTCACCATCTATCCATCCTACGGAAAAAGAAATCACCGCGCGTGCGTACGTACGGAATACCGTCTCCACGCCGTGGTGTAATCTATTTTCCACCATCACCTTACAAGGATGGGTATAATGGTGTAATCAGTAACTATATATGATTATTATTAAGTAATATTGATACTGAAATAATATATATATATATATACTCCAATACAATTCCATGATCATAGGAACGATATCATCACTCGTGCGTACGTACGGAATACCGTCTCCACGATGTGATGCGACTCGTTCTACATGATCTTCATTTCATAATGATTATATAAATGAATTGAATGAATGAATATGGTATATACTACACTAATACCATTCTGGACATGAATTATCTATAACCTAAAGATAAGAATAAGAATTTATTCGACAAAACACGCATAAGAACAAAAAGTTATAAAGACCCGAGTAACAAGTAACATTGAAATATTACTAACAAGAAGCTAATAATATGACCATATATGATCTCATATCAATATTTATGATTCTGGAATAAGTCAATAACATTATTTAAACCATTATACAGGAGCTTCGGACACGAACAAAGCAAATCGGACCTAAGGTAAGGGAAATATCACAATCTCATTTTTATCCGAGATTGTTTATTCGTAAGTATTTACTGGGGTGTATTTTATCATCCACATCCATGTTCCCTCAATATGTAATATTATTTCCATCCACCTAAAATTTTTTAAATCCAATTTTACCCTTCTATGAGTTTTTAGTAGAGGATATGAAAGGATTCTTTTTTCGTTTTTCGTACGAGGTACTTTTTGACTTTTCCGACAAAAGTACGAAGAATGTTTTTTTTAACTTATACGGCACGAACGGATTTATACTGTTTTATAAAGCCTTATTTTCATGAAGCTTCCTCTAAAAGATTTCATGGCTATTTTCAATAAAATCTCTTTCTTTTAAAATTGCATGATGTTTTGTGAAAAGAAATTGATTTTGAAGAAGAAAGGATATTTTCCTCAAGAATTCAATTCAAGTGTTTTATCAAAATTATTTTCCATATAAAATAATAAAGGGTTCTGTTTCAATCCATATTACTACATTGATTTGACTATGTTGTGATGGAATTATGTTTATGAATTCCTTTATCTTATATGAATGGTTTTATGATGTCATGTTGTTTAAGAATCCCATTTTTATTACATGGGTTATGCAATGATTTATGATTTATGATTTTGTGGCACACATAAGAAAGGATTCATTAAGAGATGGGTGGGACCTATATCTCCCTCCAATGCATTGGGTAATGATTTTATATCTCATGAGATAGACATGGCTGGAACGGAAGGTTATTTCGGTTCAGTGATACAGGACTAAAACGAGGAGTGAACTCGGTTCAGAAAGGGACTTTGTCCACTAAGATAGTCTTGGAAATGAGTCATGACTAACAAGAAATGATTTTCCATGATTATGTGTGCATGCCACAAAGATTCAAGTTTTATGTTATGATTATGGGGATCTCATTTTCACTTCTATGATTTATCCCATGTTATGATATTATGAGCTCTTTTGCAGGTTAAGATTTCCAAAAGCTACGTTCTTATGTATATGATGTGATTGATATTTCTTTTGTTTACCCTTACTGAGCATTTGAGCTCACCCTTTTTTGTTTTTCTTTCCCCAGGATATAAAGAAAGGTTTTAGGTAAAAAAAAAGGGAAGATCTTTATGGGAGATATTGAAGATCTTTCACCACGTTTAGAAGATTACGTTCCGAGTTTCCAAAGACACTAAACTATTACGATCCTTGTGTGTGTGTTTTTGTTATGTACTAAGTATTCCACAAAAGTAATGTAATGTCAATGTACTTCAGGCTTCGGGTCTCTACAGTTGGTATCAGAGGAAAGGTTTAGTCAACCTTTGGAAACTAGGACGCGAAAACGTTAGTGAGATCCCTAGAGATATTTCTAAGGTATGTCTAGGGATGTCCCTAAGGATAAGTATACGTATAGGATATATTCCTAGAACTATGGTAATGATATTAGATTAAACCTAAGAAGTTAGGTATTGAAGATACTTTCCCTTTACTATGTTGTTTCTCTAGCATGATTTTTGATTCTCACAAAATTATTTTTGTGTTTTAGTTAATGGAGGGAACCAAAAGGAATTCATTTAACATTGAATCCAATGGACAAATTGGTGACTATGATCAACAAAATTGTGTAATGCCTAGAGAGAAAGATGTTGTGATTATGCCGAATCAATCATCGCGATATATGATTAACAAGGTGAAATTTAGTGGTATGCCTAATTCTTCAAAGAAGAGGAAGATAGACTATTATGCATGTTCGCATGTTGAGGAGCATAAAGAAAGGAAGATTGAGATTTCTAAAGAAGGGAAGAAGAACCATGAGGATTACCTCAAATGGAGGGACCGATGTTATCTGTGTGGAGAAAAGGGTCATAGAGTGACAGACTGTTATGGAGTTCAATGTCTTATTTTTGGAGAACATGGGCATTACCCAACTCAGTGCCCTGACCTAAAAAGTTACTTCTAAATCAAGGAAGGACTTATTCCAGGATAATCAATGATGTGGATGGACTAAAGTGTTTATGTATTGGTATTCAAGAATAATGTTGATGAGGTACTTTTATGGTGTGTTGAAATATTTAAGTATTGGTCTATTGTGGTTTTCAATAATTTTAAGGTACCAATAACTATGAAAAGTGATTCAAATATTTTGGAAAGTAGATGATAAGTGCATAATGAAAGGATAAGAAGATAATGAGATGTTTGATTGTATTCATGAGCTCATGATTGATATAAGGACTAAGTGATATCATGGTTTGAGTATATAGACTTTTGAGGATTTTGGTATGTGGAAAGTGTTAACTTTAAACTGCATTCATGTTTTCACTAAGGTATTCAAGCGAATACATGATTAAGGACTTTGAATGTTTAGAATGTGACCAACAAGACATATCTTATGGGAATCAACGATGGTATTAAATCTCTGGTAATCATTTTCACTATGTTATGAGAGTGGACTGCAGTATTATGGATAAGCCTAAAGATTAGAATGGATTATGTTGGACATAAGTTAGTATTGTTTAAGGATAGATGTTTTTTCGATATTATTGATGGGATGTTATAGTAATATAGTTTTATAAAAAGGAAAACCTGCAGGACGGGCGACAGCCCATCGCTTCGGACAAGGCTGTAGGAATCGAACCCACAACCGAAGTGCGACTGGCCTTTATCGCCTACCACTGACCTACAGGAAGTCCCTGTTTAGTAGAAACTAGTTTTATTATATTAAGCAGTATGATATATGAAGTATAAGTCCATTTTAGGAACCATATATGATTAATCTCACTATAGATCGATTTATGCATATAATTTTTTCTAACCTTTTGTTTGAGACAGATGGAATGACCCGTCATTCTATCACATGATCTGCTAACACTTCACGAATAACAAATTCAACTTCATTTATTTAAGAGATGAAGTGGAAATTGTTCAAGGCACGAACAACAGTGAGATTGTACCAAAATAAAGTAAGTATTTATTCTAATTCAAATTTTCAACTTTAGGGGAAATGATCTTGAAAACCAAAAATGTTGTCCTAGTGATCTTATACCTGATGAATCAGATGGTACCTTAGATCGTCACAAATTTATGGATTTGTGATTACTGGATTTTCCATAGCCATGTTCTCTACCACTCTCCATCAGAACATGATGGTTAGATTTCTCTTCCATATCCATATTTTCACCTATGTGGAAACCTAATGATTAGTTTATTTGGGTAACCGTTACGTTTCATACTTTTGTTTTTAAAGATTGGTTTTGACTTTCCTTTTTACGATGTGGGTTTCTATTAAAGAAACTTTCGAATAGTAAACCATTTATAACCCCGACGAATTTCGAGGGCGAAATTCATTTTAAGGGGGGTAGAATGTAACAGCCCGAGATTTTATGAAAAATATTTTTTTTATTCCACTATTGTCTTGTGTCGTACGCTACACCTAAATGAGCTTTCACAACACGCATCCTTGACTTGCCTTGCATTACACGCAATTGCGACCTTCCTCGATAGCGTGTATAGTACGCAATAACGAGTTTCACTAAACAACAATATGCTATTAAAATATTATTAAAACTAGCCGTTATGAATAGTAATAACCACTTTTTGAATTTTTTTAAATTTTATCTTTTAAAATGGAATTCATTTTTGGATTCGGAGTATCGAATTTAGCCTAAGGTGAAATTTTGGTACTTTTCGGATAACTTTCATATTCTGATGAATAGTGAAAATTACTAATTTATAATTAAAAACAACTTTTTTAATCGAAATAATTAATAGTGATAAATTATTAATTTGAGTGGTTTTAAAGTATATTTAGAATATATTTTTACAATTTAATACAATGTTGGTCATTGGATGTAATTTCACATTTAAACCAGACGTAATCAAATGTCAATCTTTTAATAGATATTGTTTCTTAAAAACATGCTATTTGTTTTAACAGCGGGATTTAATTATAAATTTAATTAATGCAATTTCTATGTTATGAATTTGGTAAAATAGACTTCATTTTTGAATTCGGAATATGAAATATAGCTTAGGATGAAATTTTGGCATTGTTCTGAAAAACATCAATTTTTGATGAATAGTGAAACTACTAAGTGGTAGGTTAAAAACTGAATTTTGTATAAAACTTAATTTTACCGCTTCTGTGAATGGAATTTCGAAAATCCGAGAGACACAGTTAATATCAAGGACTAAAATCTGGTTCAATGAGATGAAAATAATTTTTTGGTGAATAGTAACTTTTTACTTTTTTTTACCACGGTTAATAGTAAATAGGGTAACTAAGGGTAAATATGATATTACTATTACCCTAACACATGTCCTAATCCTATTGGACAAGTGTATTTCGACCAAAAACAAACTTAGGAATAAAATATGACCATTTAGGCCCACTTGGGTTAGATTAGGACATTTATTATTAATTTATTTAAAGAAGGGTTAAAAGAGTTAAAATAAAAGTTTATTTACTAAACCATTTTTAATATGGGGTTATACATAAGATAAATTCGATTGTAAATATTCATTAGAAAGCTAAAAAGATTTCCTACATTATGGTATTTTATTTGTAATTTTTAGACATCAAATAATTTAATTTATTTATGACACAAAGATGATGCAGTAATTATCTTGTTAACGAAATATTGACATAATTGATGTTATAAACACCCAAATAAATGTAATTTGAGACTTTTTATGAATTAAACTAATTTTATAGGTTACTATGATATATTAGTGTTGATTTAATCAACTTTTTTCGAACATATAATTCTGTTATGACTTTCACAAATATCATATATCAAATAGTTTCTAAATTGACACAAAATAGTTTTTAAATCAAATATTATATTATTAATTGTTATTTTATTCCTAAAAATCTAAGGTTCGGCCAAATGACATAGATAAGGATATATATATATATTAATAATAAAAAATTTGGGGTTCGTTTGGCATGTTATAGTAAGTGTATTAACCATATAGTGAAAGAAAACAAAAAGACACGGTAAATGTTAAATTATTTAACTTAGAGTTAAATCTAATTGATAAGGTTAAAATAATATCCTAAACTTGTCTAAATTATATTGGTTTATATGATTTCGACCCATCCCCACTTTGGCTTCGAAATAAGACCCTTTGGAACCATTATAAACCGATTTTGACTTTAATATAAAATAATATTTTGTGATATTCCTAAGGTGCCCCTCTCCTCCCCTATAAAAGGACACCTCCTCCCCCTCCTCCTCACACCAATTTGAGCACTCAAGCTCGGCCAACCCCTGCCAAAATCTCTTCTCCACTTCCCTAGAAACATCCTAGAGGTTCTGGTCTTCCTCAAAGGCCAATTCTAGTGCCCTAAGAGGAGGTCTCAAAGAGGCACTTCAAAGAAGAGGTAATTACCGTTACCAATTCTTTCATCTTTATTTCTTCTTCCACTTCTTCTTCTTAGTTTGTTTCATTATGAAGTAATAACATCAGTATCACTCATATACTGATATGTTATTATAAGTATGAAACAACCCTATTTCACCATCTATCCATCCTACGGAAAAAGAAATCACCGCGCGTGCGTATGTACGGAATACCGTCTCCACGCCGTGGTGTAATCTATTTTCCACCATCACCTTACAAGGATGGGTATAATGGTGTAATCAGTAACTATATGTGATTATTATTAAGTAATATTGATACTGAAATAATATATATATATATACTCCAATACAATTCCACGATCATAGGAACGATATCATCACTCGTGCGTACGTACGGAATATCGTCTCCACGATGTGATGCGACTCGTTCTACATGATCTTCATTTCATAATGATTATATAAATGAATTGAATGAATGAATATGGTATATACTACACTAATACCATTCTGGACATGAATTATCTATAACCTAAAGATAAGAATAAGAATTTATTCGACAAAACACGCATAAGAACAAAAAGTTATAAAGACCCGAGTAACAAGTAACATTGAAATATTACTAACAAGAAGTTAATAATATGACCATATATGATCTCATATCAATATGTATGATTCTGGAATAAGTCAATAACATTATTTAAACCATTATACAGGAGCTTCGGACACGAACAAAGCAAATCGGACCTAAGGTAAGGGAAATATCACAATCTCATTTTTATCCGAGATTGTTTATTCGTAAGTATTTACTGGGGTGTATTTTATCATCCACATCCATGTTCCCCCAATATGTAATATTATTTCCATCCACCTACAATTGTTTAAATCCAATTTTACCCTTCTATGAGTTTTTAGTAGAGGATATGAAAGGAATCTTTTTTCGTTTTTCGTACGAGGTACTTTTTGACTTTTCCGACAAAAGTACGAAGAATGTTTTTTTTAACTTATACGGCACGAACGGATTTATACTGTTTTATAAAGCCTTATTTTCATGAAGCTTCCTCTAAAAGATTTCATGACTATTTTCAATAAAATCTCTTTCTTTTAAAATTGCATGATGTTTTGTGAAAAGTAATTGATTTTGAAGAAGAAAGGATATTTTCCTCAAGAATTCAATTTAAGTGTTTTATCAAAATTATTTTCCATATAAAATAATAAAGGGTTCTGTTTCTATCCATATTACTACATTGATTTGACTATGTTGTGATGCAATTATGTTTATGAATTCCTTTATCTTATATGAATGGTTTTATGATGTCATGTTGTTTAAGAATCCCATTTTTATTACATGGGTTATGCAATGATTTATGATTTATGATTTTGTGGCACACATAAGAAAGGATTCATTAAGAGATGGGTGGGACCTATATCTCCCTCCAATGCATTGGGAAATGATTTTATATCTCATGAGATAGACATGGCTGGAACGGAAGGTTATTTCAGTTCAGTGATACAGGACTGAAACGAGGAGTGAACTCGGTTCAGAAAGGGACTTTGTCCACTAAGATAGTCTTGGCAATGAGTCATGACTAACAAGAAATGATTTTCCATGATTATGTGTGCATGCCACAAAGATTCAAGTTTTATGTTATGATTATGGGGATCTCATTTTCACTTCTATGATTTATCCCATGTTATGATATTATGAGCTCTTTTGCAGGTTAAGATTTCCAAAAGCTACGTTCTTATGTATATGATGTGATTGATATTTCTTTTGTTTACCCTTACTGAGCATTTGAGCTCACCCTTTTTTGTTTTTCTTTCCCCAGGATATAAAGAAAGGTTTTAGGTAAAAAAAAAGGGAAGATCTTTATGGGAGATATTGAAGATCTTTCACCACGTTTAGAAGATTACGTTCCGACTTTCCAAAGGCACTAAACTATTACGATCCTTGTGTGTGTGTTTCTGTTATGTACTAAGTATTCCGCAAAAGTAATGTAATGTCAATGTACTTCAGGCTTCGGGTCTCTACAAGCACTAGGTTCCAGCGGGATTAGCTCACACATTGGACATTCCAGAGTGGAAGTGGGATGTAATATTGATGGTCTTTGTGAATATCTTACCACAACCATCCAAGGGGCTTGATTCCATCTGGGTGATCGTTGACCGACTCACCAATTCGGCCCACTTTTTAGCTATCAGGGAGTAGAGTTCCGTAGAGAGATTGGGATGCCTCTACGTGCAAGAAATAGTTAAGCTTCATGAAATCCCTTCGATGATAGTATCATACTGAGACGCCCACTTTACATCCCAGTTGTGGAAGGGATTGTAGGAGGCCTTTGGATCTCGGCTACGCTTGAGCACAACGTTTCATCCCCATACAGATGGTCAGACAAAGAGGACTATTCAGGTTCTGGAGGATATGTTGTAGGCCTATATCTTGGACTTTGTTCACAGTTGGGAGGACCACCTACCACTGGTGGAGTTTGCGTACAACAATTGCTACCACTCCACCATTGGTATGGCACCGTTTGAGGACTTGTATGGGAGACCCTGCCGGTCACCACTTTGCTGGACCGACCCCGGAGAGTCAGCACTCGTGGGTCCAGAGTTGGTACGAGATACCACTGAGAAGGTTCAAATCATCCAAGAATGGATGAAGACTACATAGATATGTAAATAGTCTTATGATGATAGGCGATGGAGACCCCTGGATTTTGAGGAGGGAAACCACATCTTTCTTCGGGTCTCACCTCGTCGAGAGTTACAGAGATTTGGCCGGGGCGGAAAGTTATCTCTGAGGTTCATCAGACCATTCCAGATTCTATGTAGAGTTGGCGAGGTGGCATACCACCACAGTTGTATCAGTTACATGATGTCTTCTACATGTCGCAATTGAGGAGGTACGCACGTGACCCATCTCACATCATCGACTGGGGCGAGCGGGACATCGAGGATGGAGTGATTTTTGCTGAGTACTTGGTGGAGGTTAGGGATCGGCAGGAGAGGATCCTTCATGGGTGATCGATTACCTTGGTTCTTGTTCATTGGAAGTACGAGAATCTTTAGGAGAGCATGTGGGGGAGGGAGTCTCAAATCTGTGCCCGGTACCCGCATCGTTTTGAGTAGTATTGTTTTGGCTTTTCAGGGACGTAAAGCCCCAAGGTGGGGAGAGTGTAATGTCTTTGTTTTTTTGTGTATTATTTTTTAAATATTATATGGAATTATTATGAGACCATGTGTAGAGACGACACATCATTCCGAGGCCCGGTGATCCCAGAATGGTGGTTCAATTTTTTTTTGTTAAGTGAATCGGCACATGTGCGCGGTTGCAGCGGTTTCCAAACGGATGCCCAGATTAAAAATATGAGGGTACCATTGTGTCCAAGATAACGACTTTCACTAAGAATGGGTCTAAACTCTAATGGTGAAGGTCGAGGGAAAATGTTATTTTTTGGACATTTTTTTTAAAATAAAAATAAAAATAAATTCTCAATGTTTATTTTAATTTTATAGAAACATCCGCTGCAGCGTGGAGACGGGGAAACTGTTTCTTTAATAAATGTCACGTCATAATGACTCAGAAATGGAAATCTGGACTCATTAATACCACATCATATTTTTGAATGCCAGACATGTTTCCCTTTTAATTGGGATAATTTAATGTCGCTCATTGGCAGAAGATTGAGAGGAAATTCTAGAGAAAACTCTCAGCGACGAATGACGATGGATTGAAGCTGCAAATCACTATGCCAACAAAGTTGAAGGATCTAGATGACAACGACAGTGCAACCCCTTCATCAATGATTGATCCCAGTTGATGTAGGGGTTGTTATTTAAATTCTTTTCCCTGATTTTCATTTTAAACGATGAACACAGAACAATTACGAAGAAGTTGATCTGGAGATTTATACAATCTTGTGGGAGGGTTTTATTTGGGTGATTTGGGGAATTGATCCATGTTGAATTGTTATTGTTTTATTCTTCTCTACTTAATCCTACTAACGGGAGCGGATCAACGTCGTGACAAACGACGGCGGAGGTTCGTTCCTCATTTTGTTCATTGGATTTCTTCCCCTTTCTTTTCTCTGTGCATTCTTCACGTTCTTCATGGGGAGATGAACAATAGATTATTGCGGATCAATTTTGCGACACAATGATCCCAAATTGATGATTCAACACCAAAATGAAATTGTGGAGGTGCGATGATGATGGAGGATGATGAACGAGACCGGATCGGGAAGGTCCATTCTTCGAGTGTTCTTCGCGCTGGTGGATCGTTGCATGTTTTCGGAGATGATAGGAGGTCAGAAAATAATGGAATCATCTTTGTGGTGTCGAGGCGACCAAAACCTGGGGTTTTCATGGTGATTGGATGGTCGGATCGACGATCAGGGCAGCATGGGAGGCGCGACGGTAGAGGTTCGCGTTTCTAGAAATTTCCAGAATACAAGGAGTGTACTTCTGATGAACACATAGTGTAGTACTGGCGGTGGCGGCTAGGGTTTTGGGGGTCAGAGAGGAATCACATGGCATGTGACCCTGGTCACACAGCGTGTTGGAATTTCTCTGAAGCTCGGCGTGTATTTTGGGATGTATACGGACACGGGTTGGACTGCATGACTTCGAACGACATGGCGTGTAATGTCTACGTAGCATGGAAGAGGCGGCTACGTAGGACTCGACGTGTATCTAGGGGATACACATACACTAAATGAAGTACACAACATATACTCCATCACACGGCTAGGTGATGCCAGTAATGCGGGTCACCCCATGTACTAATTACACGGGTTGATGACCGTGTGCGAGCACATGGCCAGCGTACATGGAGCCAACCTCAGTCACTCATACATGACGTGTACACCATACTACATTCCATGTACTCAATTTTCTACATGAAAAACCTTACAACATGGGACATTGTACACGGGAAGTTCCTGAGGTCAAACAACACGATGTGTAACCTTTCTACAAGTCGTGTACCTTTTGTAAAATGGAATGGCCCTCTTGTTCACCATATCTTGGACATCTTTAGTTTGGGTTAGTTCCCCTTATTCTCATTCCCATAAAGGTTAGGAATTGTTTCCTCCTATAGGAGTATGATACCTTCAGCAAGACTTTCTGTGATAGAGTTGGTATCCCTCCGAGAGGCCCGGAGTGAGATCCTCTATCCATTCCTGACCCTAGGTAGAGTCAGGCATCGACGTGACCAACTCTACCAGGTGTTGATCCTCTACCTACCTGGTGAATCACCTAGCTAGTGAATCTGGATGAGTCACGGTATCCACCATGTCCCTGAAAGTGATCCTCATCTGTGTATCGTGATCTTTCCCACTCAAGAGCATGTCTCCTATAATGGGTGCTTCTATCCATCGTGATCTTCCCACTCATGAGTGTTCTCCCATAACTAGTGTAAATAACTCTCGTGACGTTTCCCAATGAACAATAATTCTTGGACAAACATCATCAGAGCTACCAAACTCATGGGGTGTGTTCTCCTGGAACTAGTACTTCGCGGAATCTTCAAACTGAATCCCTAGTAGGGGTAGGCGGTTGTGTGACTTGTCTCTAGACTACAAGTCTGGGTTTTGAGTATATTTGGATTTTAATATCCTATTATATGTTCAGTAGACATATATTGTGTAGAGATGACTATGCCTTTCCTTTGTGTACTACTTTGTGTTTTTTGGGGTCCTCTATTAAGTATTGTTATACCCACCCCTGCACGGGCTCTTCCCACACATGTTGTGTCTTGTGCAGATGAGCAGCCTTTTGACAGAGTCTAGGGTGGACCAGGATAGGACCGCGCATTCTAAGTTCCATACAGGAAGAGGCGTTACTTTGACTATGAGAAGCACTCCCAGTACCTCATTGCATTTACAGGTTGGACTTTGCAGTTTTCAGACTCTTGTTTTTGGTGGGCTTGTATTCTAGCCCAGTTTAATTTCAATACTTTACTTTCCGTCGTACTCTGTTGGTTGGGTTTAGTTGTATGCTTGAATTTTTGTTCCTTAGTGGGTTTTACATTTCAAAATTTGTGGGCTTGGAGATGTGTGCATGCATATAGGTTCTTAGGAAATGCCTCCCATGTAGTAATATGCCTACTCAGTGCTAGTCACTAGCCCCTGGCCTATTGGAGACGGGCTTGGGGAGTCATGACACGGGCCTCACTAGGACGGGCCATGACAGGAAAGTTATAATTTACCAATATGGAGGGCCATGTACTATGAGTACTACTATTTACACCAAAAATATTTATTCCATTTGTATATAACATGAGATGAAAGTTTATCAAATAATTTCCAAATTTAGTGTACCTGTAATCAATTTTATTCCACTGAGGAGAATATACTGAATGACATAGGTTCCCATATTTAATTCTTGTATCTGCATGACATGTTAATTATATAATGGTTTCCTGATATCCCTATAGTATTATAAACTATAGAATGATAAGAAATCCCCATATATATTTTTATGTAATTTACTCATTTTTATTGTATCAATCGATGCCACAGTTCGGGAATTTTTTGAGTGATTCATTGTCCTTGTAAAACAATATGCAATCATTTAGACAAGAATGTATTTTTTAGTGATAATTCCAATTGAACGTAGCATTCATTTAGCATTATTTGTTTGACATAGTAGTTCATTTTTTTCTAGTAGCATATCATTTAGGAGACTAAGTAGTTCTGTAAAGCTAGTGTCACTCTATCCACCACAAGATTTCAAATTATATAACTTCAATACAACTGAAATTGATGTGTATTTAGTACAAATGGTATACAATGGTATCTTATCACAACTATTTAATTTCTCAAACAACTTTGGAAAATAATTAAGATCATATTCAATTTCCATTTTCATTTCTTTCATCTGATCCCCATCATCATTTACACTGGTATTCATATCAAATGATCCATAAACCGTAGTATCGTCCCAATAGATGTGAACATTAAGTTTTCCCCTTGTTTAGTCAAACATTTATAGCTCTGATCTATTCTATGATAGATCAAATTTTCTTCCAAATTTTCTAAACTAATTTGTGTTGAATAACAATAACGTGAACATAGACAAAGGATTTGAGAAGGTTCGTATACAGGATCTATTGCGAACTTGATGAAATCTCTAACTCCATATTTATAATATTTTGTAAAATGGTTAGAGTGCATCTATTTTCAATTCATATCCATCCTATTGGGTTCATAAAATATTAATTTTTTTCATTAAATAAATGTATAAAAATAAGATATTCAATATCAAAAGTGAAAGTTATAGATACATTAATAAGGGAAACCAAACCTTTGACTGTTTCAAATTATTTCAGAATGATTTAAAGAAAATGGGTAATTTAATTTAAGAAAATAATTACTCTACTATGGTAGGTGTTGTTCTCTAAATATATTTAAAGGTGAAATTTATAGACAATTTTCATCCTCAACAGCTCATATCCTGAACATTTATAATTACATTTTTTTATTTGACACACATCCTCCATATCTTGTGAAAATACACATATTTTCCTTGAAATAAACTATGAAGTAGTCATACATGGGATGAATAATGATTAGAGTAGTAAAAGAAAAAAAATAGATGAGGTATGAGTCTCAAGTAATAAATTTCAATAATAACTATTCAGGAGATGAATCTAACGAGGATGACAGTTTTATTGCACAGTGTTCTCTAAAACGGGTAATGCCTCCCATTTGTGAGAATTACACCATTGGAACTAGTTATTAACTCGTGGCCTATTAAAGGTGATATTTTGGGGGTATAATATTTTTTTCCAGTGATTTAAGGGGTCTTAGAGGGGAAATGTTGTGATATATGAATCTTTGAGGCCTCTATGAATTCTATATTTATAAGAGAAATACCAATTTTAATACTTTCAATACTCTAGCTAAGAATAGTCCTGACTATATTAAAATGATCAATTATGTATTTATTAAATACCCTAAAAAATGAAAATATAATATAATAAATTAAGGAGTAATAAGAAACCCACATATGATAAATAAGAATAATAAACTATCATTCTATCAACTAGAAGATATAAAAAATGTATTGATAAAACATTTTATTATATAAAGTGTTATTTAATATACATAGATGGTAATCATAGATTCATAGGGGTGGAAACCATACATGTAGACCTAAAATTATGAATACCTAAAAATTATTTCTAATAATTTTTCTAGAATATATAGAATTTCACAACCTCCATACTATTTTTTGGAACAAGTGATGTAACAACCTAAGGAATTATTAAATTTAATATTAATGGTATATAAAATATTTTAAAACATCAAAAAATTACAATTTCAATTAAAAATATATAAATAATTGAAAAAATAAATTTAGGAATATAAATGAGAGATTTAAATTAAACAACCCTTGGGATACCCCAAGTGAGACTTCCTCTTGGATATTATCTTGGTAACTATGAACATTTCATTCAACTTGTGATTTTAAAATGTGAGTTCTCTATAAACTTTCTTGGAAGTTTTAATTGGAATATCTGGATGAGATATTATAAGATTCGAAGGAATATGGGATTTCCCTAAAGTGGTTTTTCATTATAGATTTTCCTTTCATTTAGCTTGGACCATCATCTCATATAATCTTTGGCGAGGACATTCAAGAATAAAGGAATCATATTTCACCTTAATGGAAGGGGGAATATTGAGGGTATAAAAAGACCTTTCAATTTTCTCCACCCAATAGTTTATCTCTTTAGGATCATATTCTATTGAAAAAATGGAGGCTTATGGTAAAGAAACTCTTGATTAGGATCCTTATCTCCATAAAATGTTCAATTAAATCAAAAGGAAATGGATATAAAAATTCATATCAATATATAAAATATAGTGAATGTGCATGGCCTATGACCCAACTCAAATGGAAGGATAAAATAATTGTCCATTAAAATATTTTTCTGAATATCACTTAGAATCTTATGAGAGGAGGATAAGAGTTTTGGATAAACACTTCTTCACACCTATTACTAAAGCTCCGGCAACCCTATCTCCATCCAACCAGACATCCCCAATAAACATTATTGACCATAGCGATATGATGATGGTAAATAAATAATGATGATAAAAAATGAAAATAAATATCTCGAAACAAGTAATCAATGAGTGAGGAGGAGGAGAAAATAAGATTCTAGGGATTTAAGCTTTGAATCATCTGAGAGAAAGTATAGATATTGAAAAACTAGAAAATGTTCAAGCTTTGGATTCATCTGAGCCTTAAATTATTCAAACCTTGGATTTGAGCCTTGTAATTATTCAATCCTTGATTCAAGCCTTAATTCGAGCTTTGATTCGTCAAGAAGGAGTGCCAGTAGAGGGTGTCTTCTGCGGAAAGCTTCAGATATCGGGACGAGTTCATGACTAGTTAGGGTTATTTAATAGACCGTGACACTTTTATCAGCGCTTCCAAAAAAGTGCTGATAAAGGTCCCTTTTATCAGCATTAAATTAATTAGTACTGATAAAAGAAATATTTATATGTGGTAAAGTTTTAGCATTGATAAATTTTTCTTTTACCAGTACGTATTACTTAAGTACTGATAAAGGATTTATAATTATAAATATTAACAAAAAAGGTTATAAATATATTTATATAATTATATAAATATATATTTAACAAATATGTATAAATATAAATATAGTAAATATATTATTTAATTAAATATATTTATTTGATGTTATATTATTTAAATATATAATTATTAATTTAAAATTATATAAATAATTTTTTAAAAAATAATATTTATATCAGGTTTGACCGTCTGCAGGAGGAAGGGGCTTCCCGTGACAGAGGTGGAATCAGACTCGTTGGTCCTGGTCAGATCTCTTCACGGATATCACGACATCTCATGGGATTTAAGGTATATCTGTCGCCGGTGTAAAATGGGGACTAATCAGGGCAGGATAGTCCACCATAGTCTGAGGGAGTCTAACTTTGCGGCAGACGAGCTTGCTCGCTGGGGCAGGCCCGAGGAGCCACTTGTGGTCTTTGATAGCCTCAATTCCTTACCTTTGGAGTGTGTTAATGTGGTTCGGAAAGACTCTCTTGGCCTTCACTATTTTCGTCCCCCGTGAAATGTAAGGTGGCTCTCTATTGGTTTTAATAAAAAAAATAACTTTCAGTCAGTATAAATATAGTCAATATACATTTATAAATATATTTATTTATAAATATTTTTTTTACAGATATTTTTTAATATTATTAATGAATATTTAATCTTAAGTGTAAACATGTTAAAAATGAGTGAAATTGAATAATTTAAAATTGGTACACTTAAACAATATTGAAAAAATGGATACGTTTTGTTAATTAAATATATATTATAAAAAATATGGATATATATTGAAATGAATATGAATTCTAATTGAAAATATTAAAAATTAGTAAATAAATATATATAAAATAAATAATATAAATTGATTAAATTCCAAAAAAATAAGAAATAAAAAATAATAAATAAAACATATTAAAAATTAATTAATAACTAACTATATTAAAATTAAAAATTGATAAATAAAATATACCGCGATTAAAGACGATATATTAAATGTATTATTTTAAAATGAAATTATAAAATGAATACTAAAATTTGAATAAATTACATAAATATTAGGTGTATGTGTTTCTATATAAGATTTCATTTATTACATAAATATTTCTGTGTGTGCGTTTTATATGAAAATGCATTAATTATGTATATTTGAAATCAATATAGCACACGTTTAATCTATGTTAAATTGAAAAATCAAATGACATTCAATTGTGTCAATTACTCTATGAAATTAATCAATATTTTTAATTCATATTAATTTTGAATTATAAACCATTATTCACTAAATATATTTCTATTTAATGTAAATTATAAATATTTTTTATTATATAAATCATATTTATTTACATTCATATATATATATATATCTAATATATAATATTTATTAACATTATGAATAATTATTTTGTTAATAAAATGTTTAATATATTTCTCAATTTACTTTTTTTTAATTTTTATTTGTTTAATTTTCATTATATATATATTTATATGTTTAATATATAATATTTATTAGTATTTTTAATTTATATATAGTATAATTAATTTATTCATTTTTATCAATAATTATTTAATTGATAATTTTTTTAATATTTTTTTTAATATTTTTTTAATAAAATCTTTTTTATTTTTTATCTATTTAATTATTTTATTTTATTAAAACCTTTATCAGTGCTAAAAAAGCATTGATAAAGGATCCCTTTATGGATTCCAAAAATAAAGTGATGATTATCAGCATTAAAAATAAAGTGCTGATAAAGAGAACCTTTTTTAGTGCTTTTTGCTAGCGCTGATAAAGACCAATGATATCAAAGGCCTCTTTTATAGTAGTGTAATTATAGACATAAATCGTATGCTAATCGCCATAAAAAACCTTTGAAGTTCGAGGTTGGGGATTTTTTTGTGGGTATCACCCAAACATGGGAATATAGAGGTATGAAGGAAAGGGATTATTTCACCACTTTTGTCGGGCCTTTTGAGATATTGGATAGAGTCGGGCTAGTAGCCTATTAGTTGCTTTTACCTCCAAGGTATCGTACTATTCATGAAGTCATCCACATTTTAAAGCTTCTATATTACCATGTCAACCCATCTCATAGATTCGATCGATAGGATATTCAATTAGTTGATGATGCTTCTTTTGATAAGTATCCCATATGCATCATTGATCAGATAAGACATGCTCTCAGTGGTTGGTTTGTCCCTTTAGTATGAGTTCTATGGATATACGACCATGTGTAAGGCGATACATGAGAGTGGGAGGCCAATGTATGTGCTTAGTGGTTGGAGTTATTCTCAGTTGTTGTTTTACCACCCTTGGAAGGGAAAATTGGGGATGAGTTCCTTTAAGGGGGAATACATAATAACCAGAATTTTCTTTGAGGTACAGATCCCTTTTTTTCCAGTTTAAATCCTTGGTTTTGACCTAATATGAATGCTTAGTAAGGATATGGAGGAAACAAGGGTGTTCCAGGCTTTTTTGAAGCATAGAGCCCTAAATTTTGGAAGTGAAAATTAGGCCACATGGTTAGTAGAAATTGTACATCCCATTATTCATGGTTATAGAAAATCATGTAGGGAATTTTAGGGAACAAAATAGGGATACAAAGTTTGAATCAAACCTTGCAAGGGAGGATTGGGTGATGTCAGGGTGAGATAGAGGGTGCTCATGGGTTGCACACAGTTTGTCTAACAATTCAGTTTAGGCCATGCAAGGTGTGATCCCTGTATAGTGGGTTGCACAAGATTGGCACACGGTTTGGCCAATCATGCAGCCAAACCATGCGACCTTAAATTTTTGGGAATTTTTACCATTTCCCTCCTTCATTTTAAGAACCTCACCTATCTTCTTTTTCTATCAAGTGGATAACATCACCCCTCTACCACTCTCATTGGAAGCTCTCACCTCCCTTCAAGCTAGGATTTGAAGTCATTTATCCATCTAGAATTCAATTCGACTACCATCTATTATGTTAGATAACCACCAGTAAGATCTTCACTCCTTAAACTCCTTTCATCATTTGTATTCTTTTTAATGATGTTATTTTAGTGTGAGTTCATATGCCCTATTTTCAGGGTGTTTTTATATTATTCTATTTTCTTCTAATCCAGTCCAAACTAAGGGTTGATACTAGATGAGTCATCTACTAAATACATAAGTTAGGTGTTCTATGACTTTTCCCTAAAATTATCACCATTTATAAATTGTTGTTTATATATGCACACTGGTTTCACTGGGTGTTTCTCCTTAAAATTCATATGCTTTATTTTAAGTTTTCTAGATTGTATTTTAATACCATATCAACACCTATTACCACCATTGAAGGTTTATACCTCAATTTTAACCACCCCAAGTCAAGTGCATTATTCTATATTCCTTCATTGACCGATGTTGGGTTTACCTAAGACATTGTTTGGGTGCATTTAACTTGAACTTTGTTAAGGTAAGTGTTTCATCATAATTAAATTAATATATAAATTATTAAATCAAAAGTATATATATAGATATCAATTATCCTTATCCTTTATAATTAATTTGTTATTGGTTGTATGTACTCATTTTTATCTTGTAACATATGACAAAAGGTAATGGAATGAACCTAATGAATTGAACTTGGCATGATTATTACATGGACTATGATGAAATATGTATATAAATGAAATGTATTTGGTTCCTAAAACCTTTGGAAATTTTTCATATTTATATGGTTGGTCAGACTTGATCTAGACTTGGATTCTTGAGGGAATTCCTTAATCACTCAGAGGATGTCATCCTGATTCATTAAGCTGATTTCCGTGGGAGATACTGTCAACAAAATCTAGTGTTTTTCTTATTACGTAAATTCTTTTGTGTTGTACTGATGATTAAATGGATATTAGAATGTCTTGGATACAATCATCTGATTAATCTTGATGTATTCAGACATGTGACACCATGGATTCACCCCATTGAGCCTAGTCATGCTTAGCCCGAGATTACTATGGACGAGCTCCATGAACCAAATTAGACTATTTTATAGTTGAATGTATTGGGTGTACCCCTTTGGATTACACTCAGACCCCCCTATATCTAGACTTCATGAGTTAGCCCTATGATTTGGCTCGACCCCTATGGTTAAGAATGCCTTGTCTACGCCTTAGATCATTTGTTATTATTATTTCCTTTTATAGTACTACTGATACCTTTTACAAATAATCTCTTTATTAAAAACTGAATCATAATTAATTAAATGAGTACATGTTCAGACACCAAAAAAGGATTAAGAAAGTATGGGTTTTTTATTTTATATTATTTACTTAAATATATTTACCTTCCCACTATCATAGATTATATTTATAGATTGGATTTGTATAGATGCTGTTGGTGGTGGCCTTCTGATATTTATCTCACACCTTGTTCAGGCTTCCATTAGTACCTGAGTATATTATATGATCGTAGGTAAAATGGAAGCATCCTTATTTGTAAACCTGACTTTCTTGATTTAGGATGGGAGTTAGGTAGAAGATGACTGATCCAGAACTTGATATTATTGGGTAGGTTTTTCCATTTTTCATCATTTTGTATATCATGTACTGAATTGTTTGTCTTCTACCATGTATTCATGTTTTCCTTTTTGTAGATACATTAAATTAAATCATTCTTTTTATATGATACAATTTATATATTCTTATGATTATTTATTTCTTGGATTCTTATCCTTGTTTCCGCTGCCTTATCCATTGTTATTATGATTCCACTGTTATTAATTGTTATTATCTTCTTTATGCTCTACTCTGACATGAGGTCATAGTTTCCCCATGGACACACCCTAGACCCTCACTACTATTTGACAAACTCTGTATTATGGGGAGGTGTTCTTGAGGCCATGTGGCCAATTGGGTTTGGTTACTCAGGAGTGAATTGAGTCCGAGACGTCATATCTATACAAATGATTACATCCAAAAATCTCTAAGATATCCCAAAAATATATCATATGATCATATTACATCCTCCAATACACATGGATATGATAAATGAAAACATAATGAATCATTTAAATAACTCAAGAAATAGATAGTTCTTGAGTCACATGAATATTTTGGGGGTATTTATAACTCTAAAATAACTATAGAGACACCATAATGTGGTCTTCTAAATATTTTTCTCCTATACTATCATTTGACAATATTCCAACCATAAGTAAATATTTGAGAACCAGATATCAACCTTTAATTACTCAAAAAATTCATAAATCCTTGGGATAGAGTTTCATTACATTGAATTGGTTTAACCGTAAATAATCTAAGAAAAACTAAAAACTTCTATACACTTTCTTTATAAATAACAACAAAACTCCCAATGAAATACTTGAGGTTAGATGGAACCCTTTTACTAGAGATTGTAAATTTGAATATAAAAATCCCATAGATATAAAGTTGTGATCCTATAATAATACATTAAAATATTAGTGATACATGGATTTACGTCCATCCCATACTCGATCTCATATCAAGGGGATAAACTCATCAGTAAAAATATTTCAGAACACCTCAAAACCCATGGAAACTCTATCACCTGCAATTCCATTGAGATCAAAATTAATTATATAAGTAATGATGTGATGATATAATGAAGGTTAAAATCCACCCAATAATTCAACATGATAATAAAAATCTCACACTCACCTTATATATCAGTAAAAACCACCCATCTCGGATTAACATTAATGTCATCATATATAGAATTAAACCAATCCATGATAAAGATGACATCGTAGAGTTGTATCCATAATATAAATAACTCTACAATTTATTGATGTTATCTGATAATTATTTCAAAATCCCAATATAATTCTAAAAAAATAGACAGAAATTTAATTATTATAGATAACACCAATGGCATACAAAGTCTATCCACATTAAGTGTCGGTGCTAGGAATAAGACATGTGAAATGGAGAAGTGAAAATCTGTTATATTGATAAAAAATAAACTAAGGTTTAATATAGATATATATAACTATGAATGATCTATAATCCCCTTGGTCCTAGAAACTATTTTTCATAAAATGGTATACTTTATATATATCCACCTCCTCACCTATGATGTCAGTTTCTATCTTTTCCATAACTACCCAAGGTGTTCTAGGAAAATTATTATCTCTAGGCTATCCTCTACCTACTTTTTATTGTATCTAAAGTTTAAAATACTAAGGAACTAACTTCTATTGATAAATCTAGAGGGTAAATTGATGCTAAAGATTTATATAAAACCGATGAGAACCATATAATATCACTTTTCCATCCCAAAATAATTGTTAGGAAAGAAAAAACAGATAAACTAATAATGTTTTTTCACGCCATAAAAATAAAAAACTTGGTCAGAGTTCTTGGTAGAAGTTAAAGAAATACCAATCCCCAAGAAATAGGATAAGGAAGGCTGAAAGAGGCTTCTCACATGGTATAATCTTGACTAAACTAAAAAAGAATATACCCTATCCATTATGAAAATCTTTAAAAAAATCATGACTTCCCTTTAGAGGATAATTCATCCATTATAAATTACCCATAACCACATTTGATTTTTTCAACACCTTGGTATATGATGATAATATGAAATCCTCAGATTACTCTTATATATTATCATAGTTAATGTCACATGATCTAAATTTATTGTTATATATTCTATGTAATTTAGACATAATTTTAACATATACTTAATTTTATCTTATGTAATATCATTAAATATGATCATAACATTTTGAAAAAAATTCACTTGAGATATTCTTACATATTTTCTTTTCTAGTTTCCTAGAAAATCAGGATTATTATGTGTAAAATTAAGAGAACTCAAATGCAACTCAAAATTCTTCATATAATCTCTAGAAATTTAAATTCATCTCAAATTAATCCCAGACATATTAAAATTATATCATGAAATATTAGAATGATACCAAATCTCTTGTGGTATTTAATAACTTATTTTCCAGTATTATCTCGAATGAAAGACAAGTACTTCAACAAATATTCAACTACCTCAATTTTATCTCATCTTCTTAAAAATAAACCAATTCTTCATAAATGGTGTTTTTTAATATTTATTATTCAATGCATCACCTATTTCAATTTATCTCAAACTCAATTCCTTCACACATTATCATTGAAGTCTATCATCCAAATATATCAGCAATCATCATGGTTGATAACATATGAATAGTCAATCATTATTTTATCCATCCTTGTAGTTCTTAAATCATAACCATCTAACTACATTCCTAGATACATAATATTAAATAATATTTTATACACCATGAATCTAATCCACCTTGAATAACCTTCTTTATGATCCAAGTGATTCCACTCTTCTTCACTTTAACTTGTTTAACCTGCTAAAAAAGTTTTTCACATGAGATATCAAGCATCATAAATCAATGTTATCATTCTATATGAAATTATTAATTTTATAATCATAAATATATGTTTATAATTTATGAAAACTGAAAAATGGAAGCATCTCACATCCCCAAACTTAGAGTCTCAAACTCATCAAAAAACTCATATTTTCCCCTTATTCATAATCTTTTTTTCAGTATTTATTAATCTAGTGAGTGATTTATCATTACTAAAAAAATAATTTATAGGATGAATCAATATTCAACCAAAATTATCAACTTTTATCATATTTAAATTTTCACTTAAGTCACCATCATCTAAAATTATCAACAAAAATTGAAATAATGACTTATTGATAACAAATACAACACATCATTATTAAAAGGACTAAGAATCTCCCCCTTTGGATTTATTATCAACACCCACAAAGAAAATTAATGTAAATATGTTTTTAATCATTTTATTATAACACCCACCTATTGATAATAAATACAATGGATAATAAGACATATGATTTATCAATTAATCAACTTTATGTATACTTATGCAATGTTTGTTATAGAAAACAAGAGCAGCTACTTAAATTCCCAAAAATGTTCTTTATAACCATGTACTTATCAATGTATTTTTTTTTTATTCAATGTTACAAATTTATCATACTAATTCATTGTAATTTCTCAAATGGAAACACCCCAAGAACTCATTTATAGATAAATAAATAGTTTTGAGATAATTCTATCCCTCGATGATAAGAAATTTGTGACTCATGAAATCGATTTTCTCTCCCCTTTAAATTAAAACGATTTAATCAAATAAGAAGATGAGAGAACACACATCATTAATAAAACAAAAATAACTTTCTATAATTTCTAGCTTTCATTAAATATTGATTTTATAGAGTCTTTCCCAATTATCATCCTCCTCAATGGGTATAATATATCAACTTCTTCATCAATATTTATCACTGATCCAAATTAATATTAAGAATTCACTTCCCTAAGTATCCTTAAAAAATCGATGTGACTTGTGATTGATTAAATCGTGATATATTTTTTTCTCTTGATTTTTTATTAAAAAACATTATTACCACTTTTGTTATCCCCTTGAATATGTGAATCACCTTCAATTACTTATATTGAAAAAGCGCAATGTATGTAGAAATAAGGTGATTTTGACATAGCTACTTAGTGAGAAAAATAAGGTTGGGAGATTCATATAAAAAAATAACTTTCTTTTAATATACAATATTAAAATAACTCTTCATGATTTTTTTTTATTATTTTTAATATAAAATTTATTTGGAAGCATGGTTTTCTTGATTCTTTCATCCTTATTCTGATGTAGGATTTCCTTATTTCCCTCAGTTATAATAACACATGAATTTTCTTATTCATGATGAATTCTCTTTAATATCTTTTATTATATAGAAATTATGATCATGAAATATTTTAACAAATGGAAAAATTTCTTACACCTTCCACACAAACTATCAAGAATTCTTGGCCACACAAAAAAGGGCAGTAGTGGTAGTTTTTGTGTGGACTAGAATCGGTTTAAACCACTGCCTATTAGTATTGAAACTGTTTTTAAAACTACCACATATGGAATGGTTTTAATTCATTTAATGATAGTTTCATAAATATCATGGCGTTTTTCTATGTGTATTTTTTGGAGCATTTAGTGGTAGTTTATTTATTTTGCGGTGGTTCTTTTATTAAAAATATATCTAAGGGAAATATTAAAAATATGAATAAAACTACCTATAAATATATCAGTGGCAGTTTTTAAGCAATTATTAATCCTAACTCCCACTAAAAATATTTTATATAATTTATTTAGTAGCAGTTTGAAAAAATAGCCGCTAATTCATATTTTTAAAAAAAAAATTAATAAAAAAATTTAAATATAAAAAAATGACATGCAATAAACTAAAACATGATTATATTATAAACCCATCATACATATTTCATAGATCCACAATAAATATACAAACATCTAAAATCATCATAACCTTAATCTTAGTCAACCCAAACATCTCTCAACCAATACCAAGATCATAAATACATACATATAACATATGTCTAACAACAACCCCTTCCCAATATGCATCCACATCATGGCCTCCACTACTTCTGTCTACCTTCACTGAATCTCATCAACTAAAACCAACCATGTCATCTGATCAATTGTAACAAAAAAACAAAACCAAAATTAAAATTAAACATAATAAATCATAACTATAGTAGAATAATTGATAAAATTTTAACATACCACAGATACTAAGAACCGTAATGACCGCCTTATGAAGAATGTAATGTATCAGAATAGCCAACCTCCTAACTATTTCTGGTATTTACCATGTAGAATGAAAACCATAATATTTATGAAAAGGAATACCAAAAATAAAAGACACAGAATATATTCAAAATGCTGCACATAAAATTTGTTATTTTTTTAATCAAATAGAATAAATTTTAACATAAAACAAATAATATATAATGAAGAAAACTTTGAAAACACAAACTTACTTATGTAAGATAATATTAAACACTTAAAACTAAAAATGTATAAGTAAATATTCTAATTTATTTTTAATGTGACATGTGTTGTGCTTGAAATTTAAATAATAAACAAAATTTAAAGACTTTGATATCAAAGCATGTCCAATATTTCAAAAATAACTCAATGGTGGTTTTCTAATGATTTCACGTCAGTATTAGGTCATTTTATATGGTTTTGACTGTTCCACACATGTTTTAGTATTATAAAACACTCAAAATGCATTTATGACCATAATGAGAAAATCATTATTTAGAATGATGTGCTATCAGTTCCAAAATTTCAAAATTAATATGCAGTCGTTTTATCTTAATTGTATGGAAATTCGATGTCGTTTTCCTAGTTTTGACCCCCCAAAACATTTTTAAAGGTTTTTGTACCTTTAAGAAGTGGTTACTGAGTCATTTGGACCACAACGCATGTCATATTGATGTGGCATCTATGTGTACACATAAAAAATAACCCATAGGTGGTTTCCCAATGATTTCATGTCAATATGAGGTCGTTTTTATGGGTTTTACCATTCCAACCACATTTTAGTATTTTTAAACACTAAAAACACATTTAAAACAATAATGGGAAAATTTTCCTTCATAATAAAGTTCTGTTGGTTCCTACATCTCAAAATTAAATATATGGTCTTTTTCCTTTGATTTGATAGAAATATGACATCTTTTACCTAGTTTTGAACCCTCAACACTTGTTTTTAATGGTTTTTGTACCTTTAAGAAGTGGTTACTGAGTAATTTTGACAACACTATAAATTAGAATGTTGTTTTTTCTATGCTTACACATAAAAAAATAGCTCAAAGTATATTTTATAGTGATTTCACGTCAATCTGAGGTCATTTTCTATAGTTTTGACTATTCCATGCACGTATTTATAACATCCCGTCTTTTTATCACATAAACATTCATTACATTTTACAAAACCGAGGATCTTTAAGGTTTAGTGTCTTGGAAACCAGGAACATAAAACATGAAAAGAACAAAAACACTCTTCTTAAACACTTGAAAGGATTCTCCTTAAGTTCATCCTAGGATCATTACTGCATCTCATAACCTGGGGACATACATCAAAATAAAGGGTGAGCAGAAAGCCCAGTAAGGGAAACAAGAGAAACATTTTACATGTGAACTTGAGATACTTCAATAAGGACATGAAAAGAAATTTAAGGCATGAGAATGAAATATTGAGATACATCATAAAAAAACAACATTTTTCATAACTTGAATATGTTGCTGAAACATTTAATATTGACAATCGTTTCGTTTCACCAAGGTCCATCCCCAAGGTGTCGTTAAAAAAATTACCAAGGTTATTCACCAAGGCATCGTTAAAATTGTAATCTCTAGTGGTTACATCATTACCCAATGCATTGGAGCGCTATCAGGGCGCACCCTTAAATTTTCCTTTATTATCATGTGAGCCACATATATCATAATCAAACATTTCATAAATAACCCATATAGCATAAAAGAAATGGGTTTCATTTCATAATCATAACTTTATAAAAACTGCTTTAAAGACATGATCTTTATATCACTTTAAAACCCACAGAAAAGGAAGGTGGGTCTCATGTATGTAAATCCCAGAATTTAAAATAGAACATTTTGGTATATATGTGAATACCCCTTTAGAAGAAATAGCTTTGAGTATTCACTTAATAAAATAAAAGAACTTTAGAAAAAGAGAGAGACATTTTGAGACAGAAATTCTGCAGCATAACGGCAATGTTCCGAGGTTTTGGAAGACATTAAAAGAGAGGTAAAATGGGTCAAACATTAATAAATGACCCATAAAATAGTACATGGACTGAATAAGAAGGATACATGATCATGTTAATGAAATTTCAAGGACATACCATTTGAAATGAAAAACATGGAAGGAATAAAAAAATTAGATTTCTCTTATGAAAGTTCGGCAGCCTAACGGCGTTACTTAAACATCAACAAAAATGATTCGAAAAGATCAATTAGTTTCTCTCATCATGTGAACATAAGAGTTAAGTTTGATAGATATAGAGATAATTCCCCAACATAACAAAAAGGAACTTGAAAGAATTGACATTAAAGTAGAACTTCAAAATGAGAAGGGTGAAGAACCACTTAAAAATTCGGCAGCCTAACGGCGCCACATAAAACATCAAAATACTGAATTGAAGCGATAAAATGGGCTCTATCATCATATGAACATAAGAGTCCAGTATGATAGATATAGAGATCATACCCCAATATAACAAAAAGGAACTTGAAATAATTGACATGAAAGTCGAACTTCAAAACGAGAAGGGTGAAGAACCCCTAAAAAATTCGGCAGCCTAACGACGCCACTTAAAACATCAAAAAAATTGAATTGGAAAGATAAAATGGGGTCTCTCATCATATGATCATAAAAGATCAGTATGATAAATTTAGAGATCATGCCCCAACATAATACAAAGAAACATGAAATACTTGAATGAAAATAGAACTTGAAAACGAGGAAGGTGAAAGAATCCCTTAAAAATTCGGCAGCCTAACGGCGCCACTTAAACATTCATAAAACGAATTGATGAGAGCAAGGGGGGGTCTCTCATCATATTAACATGAAATAGTCAGTAGGATGAATATAAAATAACATCCTCCCACATAAGAACATGGAGTATAAAAGAAATTACAAAAAAGAGATTACTTGAAAAGAAAGAGAGAGGTCGGATCCCTTACCTTAAAATGTAACTCTTAAACCTCAAAGGTTGGGACCTTGAGGGCTTGGGGGCACCTTGGGAGGACTCCTTGGGAGGTAGTGAGACCATAAATTCGTTGGGAATGAGTGGGGAGTCCAATGGATGAGAGGAGGGCTTGGTATTTATAGGGAAAGTGAGGGGACAAGGCATTAATGGCCAAAGGACACCTCACATGTGCTTTTCTCAATCCCATGTGCTCTCCCTTAGCATTTATCATGGAGTTAGGCCACATGGGCCCCCCACAACAATAATTCATCACCCCTGGCCGGCCAACCCTCAAAATAACTCATGACATCATCATGACACAGTTATGATGTCATTAAACATACCGAAACCCTAAAACTGCATTTTTACTATTCACTGAAAATTCAACTTTCTCAGAAAGATCCCAAAATTTCACCTTAACCAAATATCAATGCTCTGATTTAAAAAATGAAATCCATTTTATAAAAATAATTTTCTAAATATTTTTAATTTTATTTTTAAATAAAAACACTATTCATCGAAAATTCATTTTTTTCAGAAAAATCCCCAAAAATTACCATAACATAATATCGATGCTCTGAGTTCAAAAATAAAGTCATTTTTATAAAAATAATTTTCTATTTATTTTTAATTAAATTTTTAATTAAAAAACACTATTCATCCGAAAAAACTAATACTTGAATAATAATTAATGAAAGCGTTATTTAACTATTTTATTGAATCACATTACTTAATCGAGGTGCCTAGATTATTTTAAAATTTTCTTTAAGTGAGATTACTAATCCATTTGGTCATATTACTAATCCTAATCATAAAATCACTATTCATAATTTACTATTCATCAAAAATCAAGTTGGTCTTATTAGACTCTAAATTTAGTACTGAACATAATTGCAGAAGACCATTTTTTGAAAATCATTACACATTTTTAATTATTTAAGGTTTACACAACCATTTTTAAAATATCCTTTTTCTAAAATTCATCAAAAATATGCATACTATATTTATCTGGTCATTTCAAAATTTATGACTTCATCATAAGAAGAAATCCCAATTTTTATTTAAAACAAGGATTACACAAGGCAGTTATGGTCTCGTTACATAGCCCCTTATAATACCAGCATAGGACCTAAGAGTAAGGTGTGCTAGGGTGATAGAATCTTGGGGCGGCTCAGTCAACATTGCCCGAGTAGTAATTTCTATCAGTTTTAACTTCTCACGAAGGAGATTCCGTTCCAGCTTCACATGATGAAGTTCGGCTTGGATTTGATCCAGAGCAAAGCCCAGTGGTGCTACCTCCTTCCCAAGCTCAGTTAGATGGGCTTCGATCGGTCCAAGACTACTAGGTGAGGCCATCGAATCTTCTTTCTATAATAATTAACCAAGATTACTTATATCAAAACATTTTGTTCACAGCGGTCATATTGACCGATGGTTATATAATAGTCAAAACCCACTGATCTCATTTTAATTCTAATCATGTTTATCAAATAAAACGTTTTTGTTGAGTATAACAATAACACATAAAATTGGGAAACAAAATTTATTTAAAAAATTTCGGGTCGTTACAATCTTCCCCCCTTAAGAAATTGTGTCCTCGCAATTTTAAAATTGGGTTTTGAAATTTCATTGAAAGTCCCACATCAGAAAAGGAGTCAGTAAAACTATTACTTTAAAATAAAGAAAGGGAAGTACAAAGGTCACCCGAGTTAACCCACACTAGGGTTCCATGTAGGAAAACATGGACATGGAGGAAAAAACAAAGGGTCAAGTTCTAAGGGAGAGTGATAGAGAACATGATTAGGAGAAAGTTAACCATGAGAAAATTCCAAACTTATGATGTGTGTAAACGATCTTTGATTACCTAGTAGGAAACGTAAACCAACAACATTTTTGTTTTACTTTTCTTTTCATAATTTTGAGGATTTCATTTACTACATAGAACAAAAACATAAGAAAATATACCTACCTTCAAGTAGAGTTTTATCCTTTAACAAGTCCCTACCAACACTAATCTTTTATCCAAATGATGAGAATTCAAAAACACTTGGTCTCATAAAAGCACAAGAATCATCTTCTATAGAATCACATAATCTACAAAAGATTAACTATTTATTTATTCTATCTTTAAACATTATCCCAAAAACAGAAAGATTTAGGTAAAACAACTCTTCAAAAAGAAAATATCCCATAGGAATGGAAACTACTTTTAAATCATCAAAGTTCCATGGTACTACCCCAAATTTCATCATAGACCATTCCCTAAATAACGGTCCTTAAAATTCCTCAAAACAAACCAAACTAAGATTGAAACCCAAATACAATAATGATTTGATAACATAGTCTTCCAAAACAACTTCATTGTTCATCTCCAGACAACATCAACCACTCCTAACATCTTATAAAAAAAGTAGCTAACATAAACATATTTTACCCAAGATAGGTTAGTCATTCCCATAAGTAACCTAAATTACTATAAGTTCACCTTAAATTCATCGATTCTTCAAAATATAAGTCAACCTTACTCCTCAATGAAAATACCGTAGTAATCTATTTACCTCGATCAAATATGGTTCCCAAAATAATGAACGTCTTCCAAAATAATAATCATATTTTAATCCCCTAATCATCCCTTTCATGTTAATATGGAAATCGTTGCATTTCCTATCACATTGGTTATTGGGACATGTTCTTCTATCTCCCACCATTATCTAAGAAGAGAAATTATAATTAGAGGCTTAAATACTTAACCAATAATCATGAAAAGGAGCATAAATCATATAAGGATAACATGTAGAAGAAAAGTATACCCTAACTTGTGATCCCCTAGGTTCCAATCTAGGTTATCCATGATCATATATTCTTATGTGAATCTTTATTTTATTTTATCTTTGTTCCTTTAGTAATGGTTCATAGTAAGCTTATGAATTTACCAAAGCATATCCCCCGGGAGTGTCGTAACCAAGAGTGCAGCAAGGCCCGTTGTCGTGTACCAGTTCCCGTTCGAGTCTAGCTCAAAGCGGTGTTTTCGGGTTTTACCCCTATGTACATCTGTGCCAGAGCCACGTCTACCTGCTCGTATCCAGACAGGGATGTATTTTCTTGGCAACCCCTTACTCAATACTCACCAAAATACCAGGAATATTTCCTATATTTAAACTTTTCTACAGGGTTCTTCCTAAAGTTTTCATATCCTAATTTCCACAAATAACTAAAGCATCCTTTGATACCAACTATAACATCCCGTCTTTTTATCACATAAACTTTCATTACATTTTACAAAACCGAGGATCTTTAAGGTTTAGTGTCTTGGAAACCAGGAACATAAAACTTGAAAAGAACAAAAACACTATTCTTAAACACTTGAAAGGCTTCTCCTCAAGTTCATCATATGTTCATTACTGCATCTCATAACCTGGGGACATACATAAAAAGAAAGGGTGAGCAGAAAGCCCAGTAAGGGAAACAAGAGAAACATTTTACATGTGAACTTGAGATACTTCAATGAGGACATGAAAAGAAATTTAAGGCATGAGAAAGAAATATTGAGATACATCATAAAAAAAACAACATTTTTCATAACTTGAATATGTGGCTGAAACATTTAATATTGACAATCGTTTCGTTTCACCAAGGTCCATCCCCAAGGTGTCGTTAAAAAAATTACCAAGGTTATTCACCAAGGCATCGTTAAAATTGTAATCTCTAGTGGTTACATCATTACCCAATGCATTGGAGCGCTATCAGGGCGCACCCTTAAATTTGCCTTTATTATCATGTGAGCCACATATATCATCATCAAACATTTCATAAATAACCCATATAGCATAAATGAAATGGGTTTCATTTCATAATCATAACTTTATAAAAACTGCTTTAAAGACATGATCTTTATATCACTTTAAAACCCACAGAAAAGGAAGGTGGGTCTCATGTATGTAAATCCCAGAATTTAAAATAGAACATTTTGGTATATATGTGAATACCCCTTTAGAAGAAAGAGCTTTGAGTATTCACTTAATAAAATAAAAGAACCTTAGAAAAAGAGAGAGACATTTTGAGATAGAAATTCTGCAGCATAACGGCAATGTTCCGAGGTTTTGGAAGACATTAAAAGAGAGGTAAAATGGGTCAAACATTAATAAATGACCCATAAAATAGTACATGGACTGAATAAGAAGGATACATGATCGTGGTAATGAAATTTCAAGGAAATACCATTTGAAATGAAAAACATGGAAGGAATAAAAAAATTAGATTTCTCTTATGAAAGTTCGGCAGCCTAACGGCGTTACTTAAACATCAACAAAAATGATTTGAAAAGATCAATTAGTTTCTCTCATCATGTTAACATAAGAGTTAAGTTTGATAGATATAGAGATAATTCCCCAACATAACAAAAAGGAACTTGAAAGAATTGACATGAAAGTAGAACTTCAAAATGAAAAGGGTGAAGAACCACTTAAAAATTCGGCAGCCTAACGGCGCCACTTAAAACATCAAAATACTGAATTGAAGCGATCAAATGGGGTCTCTCATCATATGAACATAAGAGTCCAGTATGATAGATATAGAGATCATACCCCAATATAACAAAAATGAACTTGAAATAATTGACATGAAAGTCAAACTTCAAAACGAGAAGGGTGAAGAACCACTAAAAAATTCGGCAGCCTAACGGCGCCACTTAAAACATCAAAACAATTGAATTGAAGAGATAAAATGGGGTCTCTCATCATATGATCATAAAAGATCAGTATGATAAATTTAGAGATCATGCCCCAACATAATACAAAGAAACATGAAATACTTGAATGAAAATAGAACTTGAAAACGAGGAAGGTGAAAGAATCCCTTAAAAATTCGGCAGCCTAACGGCGCCACTTAAACATTCATAAAACGAATTGATGAGAGCAAGGGGGGTCTCTCATCATATTAACATGAAATAGTCAGTAGGATGAATATAAAATAACATCCTTCCACATAAGAACATGGAGTATAAAAGAAATGACAAAAAAGAGATTACTTGAAAAGAAAGAGAGAGGTCGGATCCCTTACCTTAAAATGTAACTCTTAAACCTCAAAGGTTGGGACCTTGAGGGATTGGGGGCACCTTGGGAGGACTCCTTGGGAGGTAATGAGACCATAAATTCGTTGGGAATGAGTGGGGAGTCGAATGGATGAGAGGAGGGCTTGGTATTTATAGGGAAAGTGAGGGGACAAGGCATTAATGGCCAAAGGACACCTCACATGTGCTTTTCTCAAACCCATGTGCTCTCCCTTGGCATTTATCATGGAGTTAGGCCACATGGGTCCCCCACAACAATAATTCATCACCCTTGGCCGGCCAACCCACAAAATAACTCATGACATCATCATGACACAGTTATGATGTCATTAAACATACCGAAACCCTAAAACTGCATTTTTACTATTCACTGAAAATTCAACTTTCTCAGAAAGATCCCAAAATTTCACCTTAACCAAATATCAATGCTCTTATTTAAAAAATGAAATCCATTTTATAAAAATAATTTTCTAAATATTTTTAATTTTATTTTTAAATAAAAACACTATTCATCGAAAATTCATTTTTTTCAGAAAAATCCCCAAAAATTACCATAACATAATATCGATGCTCTGAGTTCAAAAATAAAGTCATTTTTATAAAAATAATTTTCTATTTATTTTTAATTAAATTTTTAATTAAAAAACACTATTCATCCGAAAATACTAATACTTGAATAATAATTAATGAAAGCGTTATTTAACTATTTTATTGAATCACATTACTTAATCGAGGTGCCTAGATTATTTTAAAACTTTCTTTAAGTGAGATTACTAATCCATTTGGTCATATTACTAATCCTAATCATAAAATCACTATTCATAATTTACTATTCATCAAAAATCAAGTTGGTCTTATTAGACTCTAAATTTAGTACTGAACATAATTGCAGAAGACCATTTTTTGAAAATCATTACACATTTTTAATTATTTAAGGTTTACACAACCATTTTTAAAATATCCTTTTTCTAAAATTCATCAAAAATATGAATACTATATTTATCCGGTCATTTCAAAATTCATAACTTCATCATAAGAAGAAATCCCAATTTTTATTTAAAACAAGGATTACACAAGGCAGTTATGGTCTCATTACATAGCCCCTTATAATACCAGCATAGGACCTAAGAGTAAGGTGTGCTAGGGTGATAGAATCTTGGGGCGGCTCAGTCAACATTGCCCGAGTAGTAATTTCTATCAGTTTTAACTTCTCACGAAGGCGATTCCGTTCCAGCTTCACATGATGAAGTTCGGCTTGGATTTGATCCAGATCAAAGCCCAGTGGTGCTACCTCCTTCCCAAGCTCTGTTAGATGGGCTTCGATCGGTCCAAGACTACTAGGTGAGGCCATCGAATCTTCTTTCTATAATAATTAACCAAGATTACTTATATCAAAACATTTTGTTCACAGCGGTCATATTGACCGATGGTTATATAATAGTCAAAACCCACTGATCTCATTTTAATTATAATCATGTTTATCAAATAAAACGTTTTTGTTGAGTATAACAATAACACAAAAAATTGGGAAACAAAATTTATTTAAAAAATTTCGGGTCGTTACAATCTTCCCCCCTTAAGAAATTGCGTCCTCGCAATTTTAAAATTGGGTTTTGAAATTTCATTGAAAGTCCCACATCGGAAAAGGAGTCAGTAAAACTATTACTTTAAAATAAAGAAAGGGAAGTACAAAGGTCACCCGAGTTAACCCACACTAGGGTTCCATGTAGGAAAACATGGACATGGAGGAAAAAACAAAGGGTCAAGTTCTAAGGGAGAGTGATAGAGAACATGATTAGGAGAAAGTTAACCATGAGAAAATCCCAAACTTATGATGTGTGTAAACGATCTTTGATTACCTAGTAGGAAACGTAAACCAACAACATTTTGGTTTTACGTTTCTTTTCATAATTTTGAGGATTTCATTTACTACATAGAACAAAAACATAAGAAAATATACCTACCTTCAAGTAGAGTTTCATCCTTTAACAAGTCCCTACCAACACTAATCTTTTCTCCAAATGATGAGAATTCAAAAACACTTGGTCTCATAAAAGCACAAGAATCATCTTCTATAGAATCACATAATCTACAAAAGATTAACTATTTATTTATTCTATCTTTAAACATTATCCCAAAAACAGAAAGATTTAGGTAAAACAACTCTTCAAAAAGAAAGAATCCCATAGGAATGGAAACTACTTTTAAATCATCAAAGTTCCATGGTACTACCCCAAATTTCATCATAGACCATTCCCTAAATAACGGTCCTTAAAATTCCTCAAAACAAACCAAACTAAGATTGAAACCCAAATACAATAAGGATTTGATAACATAGTCTTCCAAAACAACTTCATTGTTCATCTCCAGACAACATCAACCACTCCTAACATCTTATAAAAAAAGTAGCTAACCTAAACATATTTTACCCAAGATAGGTTAGTCATTCCCATAAGTAACCTAAATTACTATAAGTTCACCTTAAATTCATCGATTCTTCAAAATATAAGTCAACCTTACTCCTCAATGAAAATACCGTAGTAATCTATTTACCTCGATCAAATATGGTTCCCAAAATAATGAACGTCTTCCAAAATAATAATCATATTTTAATCCCCTAATCATCCCTTTCATATTAATATGGAAATCGTTGCATTTCCTATCACATTGGTTATTGGGACATGTTCTTCCATCTCCCACCATTATCTAAGAAGAGAAATTATAATTAGAGGCTTAAATACTTAACCAATAATCATGAAAAGGAGCATAAATCATATAAGGATAACATGTAGAAGAAAAGTATAACCTAACTTGTGATCCCCTAGGTTCCAATCTAGGTTATCCATGATCATATATTCTTATGTGAATCATTATTTTATTTTATCTTTGTTCCTTTAGTAATGGTTCATACTAAGCTTATGAATTTACCAAAGCATATCCCCCGGGAGTGTCGTAACCAAGAGTGCAGCAAGGCCCGTTGTCGTGTACCAGTTCCCGTTCGAGTCTAGCTCAAAGCGGTGTTTTCGGGTTTTACCCCTATGTACATCTGTGCCAGAGCCACCTCTACCTGCTCGTATCCAGACAGGGATGTATTTGCTTGGCAACCCCTTACTCAATACCTACCAAAATACCAGGAAGATTTCCTATATTTAAACTTTTCTATAGGGTTATTCCTAAAGTTTTCATATCCTAATTTCCACAAATAACTAAACCATCCTTTGATACCAACTATAACATCCCGTCTTTTTATCACATAAACTTTCATTACATTTTACAAAACCGAGGATCTTTAAGGTTTAGTGTCTTGGAAACCAGGAACATAAAACTTGAAAAGAACAAAAACACTCTTCTTAAACACTTGAAAGGCTTCTCCTTAAGTTCATCCTAGGTTCATTACTGCATCTCATAACCTGGGGACATACATCAAAAGAAAGGGTGAGCAGAAAGCCCAGTAAGGGAAACAAGAGAAACATTTTACATGTGAACTTGAGATACTTCAATAAGGACATGAAAAGAAATTTAAGGCATGAGAAAGAAATATTGAGATACATCATAAAAAAAACAACAATTTTCATAACTTGAATATTTGGCTGAAACATTTAATATTGACAATCGTTTCATTTCACCAAGGTCCATCCCCAAGGTGTCGTTAAAAAAATTACCAAGGTTATTCACCAAGGCATCGTTAAAATTGTAATCTCTAGTGGTTACATCATTACCCAATGCATTGGAGCGCTATCAGGGCGCACCCTTAAATTTGCCTTTATAATCATGGGAGCCACATATATCATCATCAAACATTTCATAAATAACCCATATAGCATAAAAGAAATGGGTTTCATTTCATAATCATAACTTTATAAAAACGGCTTTAAAGACATGATCTTTATATCACTTTAAAACCCACAGAAAAGGAAGGTGGGTCTCATGTATGTAAATCCCAGAATTTAAAATAGAACATTTTGGTATATATGTGAATACCCCTTTAGAAGAAAGATCTTTGAGTATTCACTTAATAAAATAAAAGAACCTTAGAAAAAGAGAGAAACATTTTGAGACAGAAATTCTGCAGCATAACGGCAATGTTCCGAGGTTTTGGAAGACATTAAAAGAGAGGTAAAATGGGTCAAACATTAATAAATGACCCATAAAATAGTACATGGACTGAATAAGAAGGATACATGATCATGGTAATGAAATTTCAAGGACATACCATTTGAAATGAAAAACATGGAAGGAATAAAAAAAATTAGATTTCTCTTATGAAAGTTCGGCAGCCTAACGGCGTTACTTAAACATGAACAAAAATGATTTGAAAAGATCAATTAGTTTCTCTCATCATGTGAACATAAGAGTTAAGTTTGATAGATATAGAGATAATTCCCCAACATAACAAAAAGGAAATTGAAAGAATTGACATGAAAGTAGAACTTCAAAATGAGAAGGGTGAAGAACCACTTAAAAATTCGGCAGCCTAACGGCGCCACTTAAAACATCAAAATACTGAATTGAAGCGATCAAATGGGGTCTCTCATCATATGAACATAAGAGTCCAGTGTGATAGATATAGAGATCATACCCCAATATAACAAAAAGGAACTTGAAATAATTGACATGAAAGTCGAACTTCAAAACGAGAAGGGCGAAGAACCACTAAAAAATTCGGCAGCCTAACGGCGCCACTTAAAACAACAAAACAATTGAATTGAAGAGATAAAATGGGGTATCTCATCATATGATCATAAAAGATCAGTATGATAAATTTAGAGATCATTCCCCAACATAATACAAAGAAACATGAAATACTTGAATGAAAATAGAACTTGAAAACGAGGAAGGTGAAAGAATCCCTTAAAAATTCGGCAGCCTAACGGCGCCACTTAAACATTCATAAAACGAATTGATGAGAGAAAGGGGGGGTCTCTCATCATATTAACATGAAATAGTCAGTAGGATGAATATAAAATAACATCCTCCCACATAAGAACATGGAGTATAAAATAAATGACAAAAAAGAGATTACTTGAAAAGAAAGAGAGAGGTCGGATCCCTTACCTTAAAATGTAACTCTTAAACCTCAAAGGTTGGGACCTTGAGGGCTTGGGGGCACCTTGGGAGGACTCCTTGGGAGGTAATGAGACCATAAATTCGTTGGGAATGAGTGGGGAGTCGAATGGATGAGAGGAGGGCTTGGTATTTATAGGGAAAGTGAGGGGACAAGGCATTAATGGCCAAAGGACACCTCACATGTGCTTTTCTCAAACCCCTGTGCTCTCCCTTGGCATTTATCATGGAGTTAGGCCACATGGGGCCCCCACAACAATAATTCATCACCCTTGGCCGGCCAACCCTCAAAATAACTCATGACATCATCATGACACAGTTATGATGTCATTAAACATACCGAAACCCTAAAACTGCATTTTTACTATTCACTGAAAATTCAACTTTCTCAGAAAGATCCCAAAATTTCACCTTAACCAAATATCAATGCTATGATTTAAAAAATGAAACCCATTTTATAAAAATAATTTTCTAAATATTTTTAATTTTATTTTTATATAAAAACACTATTCATCGAAAATTCATTTTTTTCAGAAAAATCCCCAAAATTTACCATAACATAATATCGATGCTCTGAGTTCAAAAATAAAGTCATTTTTATAAAAAAAAATTCTATTTATTTTTAATTAAATTTTTAATTAAAAAACACTATTCATCCGAAAAAACTAATACTTGAATAATAATTAATGAAAGCGTTATTTAACTATTTTATTGAATCACATTACTTAATCGAGGTGCCTAGATTATTTTAAAACTTTCTTTAAGTGAGATTACTAATCCATTTGGTCATATTACTAATCCTAATCATAAAATCACTATTCATAATTTACTATTCATCAAAAATCAAGTTGGTCTTATTAGACTCTAAATTTAGTACTGAACATAATTGCAGAAGACCATTTTTTGAAAATCATTACACATTTTTAATTATTTAAGGTTTACACAACCATTTTTAAAATATCCTTTTTCTAAAATTCATCAAAAATATGCATACTATATTTATCCGGTCATTTCAAAATTCATAACTTCATCATAAGAAGAAATCCCAATTTTTATTTAAAACAAGGATTACACAAGGCAGTTATGGTCTCGTTACATAGCCCCTTATAATACCAGCATAGGACCTAAGAGTAAGGTGTGCTAGGGTGATAGAATCTTGGGGCGGCTCAGTCAACATTGCCCGAGTAGTAATTTCTATCAGTTTTAACTTCTCACGTAGGCGATTCCGTTCCAGCTTCACATGATGAAGTTCGGCTTGGATTCGATCCAGAGCAAAGCCCAGTGGTGCTACCTCCTTCCCAAGCTCTGTTAGATGGGCTTCGATCGGTCCAAGACTACTAGGTGAGGCCATCGAATCTTCTTTCTATAATAATTAACCAAGATTACTTATATCAAAACATTTTGTTCACAGCGGTCATATTGACCGATGGTTATATAATAGTCAAAACCCACTGATCTCATTTTAATTATAATCATGTTTATCAAATAAAATGTTTTTGTTGAGTATAACAATAACACATAAAATTGGGAAACAAAATTTATTTAAAAAAATTCGGGTCGTTACAGTTTTAGTGTTTTAAAACACTAAAAAAAAGATTATATCCATAACGATAATACCTTTATTCAGAATGAAATGCCTTTGTTTCCTAAATTTAAAAATTAAATCTATATCTATTTCCCCCTGATTTCATGGCCATCTCACATTGTTTTCCTAGTTTTTATACCCTAACAGTTGTTTTAAATGATTCTATACCTTTAAGAAGTGGTTATTGAGTCATTCTGAGAACAATACATGTAAGAATAATGTTTTTCCAATGTGTACATGTCACAAATAACTCAAAAGTGATTTTATAATGATTTCACATCAATATGAGGTCTTTTTCTATGGGTTTTGACCATTCTACACACATTTTAGTGTTTTAAAACACTAAAAATGTATTTACAACCATAACAGGAAAACCATCATTCGGAACAACTTTACTTATATTACAACTTTTCACAATTAATTATATGGTAATTTTCCCATGAATTTAGGAAAATATGACTTTGGTTTCCAAGTTTTGACACCCCAAAACTTGTTTTTAAAGGTTTTTATAACTTTTAGAAGTGGTTACTGAGTCATTCCAACCAAACCACATGCCAGAATGATGTTTGGTTTAGGAATACACTTCAAAAATAACTCAAAGGTGGTTTTAAAATAATTTCACATTTATATGAGGATATTTTCTATGGTTTTGACCATTCCATGTATGTTTTAGTGTTTTAAAACACTAAAAACATTTTACAACCTTAACGGGGAAACCATGAATTTGAATGATGTACCGTCAGTTTGAACATTTAAAAATTAAATATACAGTTTTTGTCCCCTAATTTTAGCATAATTAAGCATTTTACCCTAGTTTTGACCCCCAACACTTGTTTTTATAGGTTTTGTACCTTTAAGAAGTGGTTACTGAGTCATTGCAACCACACTGCATGTCGGATTGATGTGTTGTCTACACTTACCCATCAAAAATAACTTAGTGATGTCTTTCCAACAATTTCACATCAATATGAGGTCATTTTATATAGTTTTTACCATTCCACATATATTTTAGCGTTTTAAAACAGAAAAATGTGTTTATGGATATAGCAGGAAAAAGATCATTCAGAATGATGTGCCTTCGATCGATACATTTCAAAATTAAATCTACGATCATTTTACCATTATTTTAGGGAAAATGATATTATTTTTCTATTTTTTACCCCATGAAACTTATTTTTAAAGGTTTTTATACCTTTAAGAAGTGGTTACTGAGTCATTATAACCACACTGCATGTCAGAATGATGTTTTGTCTACACGTACACATAAAAAATAACTCAATGTTGGTTTTACAATTATTTTAAATCAATATGAGGTCATTTTATATGGGTTTGACCATTCCATGAACATTTTAGTGTTTTAAAAACTAAAAATGCTTTTAAGACCATAATTGGAAAACAATCATTCAGAATGATATTCAGTAAGTTCCTACATTTCACAATTAAATATATAGTCATTGACCTAAGATTTTAGGGAAATGTGATGTTGTTTTCATAGTTTTTACCCCCCGACACTTGTTTTTAAAGTATTTTATACCTTTAATAAGTGTTTACTGAGTAGTATTGACTCTCTGACACTTTTTAAAGATTTTTGTACCATTAAGAAGTAGTTACTGAGTCATTATGACCACACCGCACATTGGAATGATGTGTTGTCTATGAATACACATCATAAATAAATTATTTGTGTTTTTAAAATTATTTCACATAAATTTGAGTTTGTTTGATATTGTTTAGACAACTCCATGCGTGTTTTATTGTTTTAAAACACTAAAAATGTGTTTATGTACATAACGGGAAAAATATCATTTGGAATGATGTGCTGTTGGTTGCAACATTTCACAATTAAATCTATGGTCATTTCCCATGATTTTAGAGCAATCCCACATCGTTTTCTTGATTTTGACCCCCAACACTTGTTCTTAAAGGTTTTTATACCTTTAAGAAATGGTTACTAAGTTACTCTAACCACAAAACAAATCATATTGATGAGTTGTCTATGTGTATATGTCAAAAATTAATCATCAGTGGTTTTCAAATGATTTTACATCAATATGAGGTCTTTTTATATAGTTTTGACCATTCTATGCATATTTTAGTGTTTTGAAACATGAAAAACATGTTTACAACCATAATATGAAAACAATATTTCATAATGATGTACCTTCAGTTATTAAATTTTATAATTAAATCTACAGTCATTGTACCCTGATATCAAGGTAATCAGACGTTGTTTTCCTTGTTTTGACCCCCGGCACTTGTTTTTAAAGGTTTTTATACCTTTAAGAAGTGGTTACTGAGCCATTCTGACCACACTGCACGTTAGAATGATGTGTTGTATACATATACACATCAAAAATAAATTAGTGGTGGGTTTCCAATGATTTCATGTCAATATGAGGTCATTTATATGTTTTTGACAATTCCACACATGTTTTAGTGTTTTAAAACACTAGAAATGAATTTACAACCATAATGGGAAAACCATCTTTCAGAATGACGTGCCATCAATTAAAAAATTTGAAAATTAAATCTATGATAGTTTTACTCTTACTTCAAGGAAATCTGATATTGTTTTCCTTATTTTGACCTCCCGACACTTATTTTTAAATTCTTTTGTACCTTTAAGAAGTAGTTACTAAGTCATTATGACTACACTACATGACATATTGCTGTTTTTTAAACACATACAAATAAAATAACTCAGTTTCAAATTTACAATGATTTCTCACCCTTCCACAGTCGTTTTCTATGGTTTTGACCGTTTCATGCACGTTTTAGTTTTTAAAACACTAAAAAAGTGATTATAGATGTAACAGGATAAATGTCATTATGAATGATGTTACATTGGTTAAAAAATTTAAAAATTAAATCTACAGTTATTTTACCTTGATTTTAAGGAGATCCGATGTCATTTTCTTGGTTTTTACTCCCTAACACTTGTTTTTAAAGGATTTTATACCATTAAGAAGTGGTTACTGAGTCAATCCGACCACACCACATGTAATATTGATGTATTGTATATGCGTATACATCAAAAATAACTCAAAAATTATTTCCAATTATTTTATATCAATCTGAGGTTGTTTTATATGGGTTTGACCATTCCACACATGTTTTAGTGTTTTAAAACACTAAAAATGTGTTTATAACCATAATGGGAAAACCTTCATTCATAATGATGTGATGTGTGTTCCAAAATTTTATAATTATGTATTCAATCATTTTCCTCTGATTTCAGGGTAATTCAACATCATTTTCCTATTTTTTACCCCGACACTTGTTTTTGAAGGCTTTTATACCTTTAAGAAGTGGTTACTGAGTCATTTCGACAACATCACACAATGAATTGATGTGTTGTATATACGTACATGTAAAAAATAACTCATGAGTAGTTTTCCATTGATTTCAAATAAATATGTTGTTGGTTTCTATGGTTTAGACCATTCCAAACATGTTTTAATGTTTAAAACACTAAAAACATGTTTACAGGCATAATGGGAAAATCATCATTCAAAATGACATTCTGTCAGTTACAACATTTCAAATAAAATATACGGATGTTTCCCCCGGATTTTAGGTTAATATAACATTGTTTTCCTTGTTTTTACCCCCCAACACTTGTTTTTAAAGGATTTATACCTTTAAGAAGTGGTTACTGAGTCAGTTTGACCACATCACAAGTTAGATTGATATATTTTCTACACATACACATAAAAAATAACTCATTGGTGGTTTTCCAATGAGTTTACATCAATATGAGGTCATTTTCTATGGTTTTGACCATTCCACATATGTTTTAGTGTTTTAAAGCACTAAAAATGCATTTATGACCATAACAGGGAAACCACCATTCAGAATGAAATTCCATTAGTTGCAACATTTAAAAATTAAATCTATGTTATTTTCATCTTATTTTAATGCAATCTAATGTCGTTTTCTTGGTTTTAACCCCTAAAACTTATTTTTAAAGGATTTTGTACCTTTAAGAAGTGGTTACTAAGTCATTCTAGCCACACTGCACATCATATTAACATTTTATCCATGGGTACATGTCAAAAATAATTCAGTGGTGGGTTTCCAATGATTTCACCTCAATATGAGGTTGTTTTATATGGTTTTTAATATTCCACACACGTTTTAGTGTTTAAAAACCCTGAAAACACGTTTACGGTCATAATTAGAAAACCGTCAGTCAGAATGGCGTGACATCAGTTCCAAAATTTCACAATTAAATCTACGGTCATTTTCCTCTAATTTATTGGGAATCCAACATCGTTTTCCTAGTTTTTACCCCCGATACTTTTTAAAGGGTTTTGTACCTTTAATAAGTGTTTACCGAGTCAAAACCGAGAAAACAAGATCATATTGTTTTAAAACATATAGATAATGATCTATAATTCATTTATGATGTGTATGAATAAACCAAACATCAATACGACATAATATTTGGTCAGTATGACTCGAAATACGTATTTCCTATATAAAAGTGTCATTTTAGTTTTATTTATGGATATTATATTTTTTATTTTAAAATGTGTGAATGATCCATTGAATTTAGAATTTACCTCAACTAGATGAACAATAAAGATTGAAATTTCCTCAAGGATCATGTCGGTCATCTGCTGAAATATAGAAACTAAATAATTTTCTATTTGTAACCACCACTGGTCCTATGTTTACCTATAAGAGTCTTGTTTTTTCACTTTTTCTTTCAATATTACAATTTCACTTTGTGTTTCCGATCAACAACACTACTTGAACACACACATAGTGTATTAATAATATATGGAACCTCCCTACCAAATAAAACTTCTGGATTAGGTCCATAACCCATCCCCCATATATTTCTGAGATGCTCTTTCCCTAAAACAATTCAAACTACATCGTTTTGATAAACCGATAATTATTGTAAAGGGTTTGAATCCTAGACTTCTTGAATTTAAACCTCTTAACATAAAATATTAACAATGATTTTTTAAAATATCTAAACTTCAAAATATTATCTAATTAATAAATTTTTAGTTACTATTTATTTTTATTTCATTACTATAAAAACATAATAATGAAAATTATGTTATAACAATTCATTATTAAAAGTACTCACTCCAATATCTTTGGTAGGGTCATTTAAAAAACTACCATCAAGTTTCCTATGAACTTAAACCACATCTCTATTTATCCAATAGAGTGACTTAATTCATTAACCTTTATAAAAAAATATAAAAAATTATAAAAAACCTTGAGTTATAATAAAATGTTGTAAATGATAATGAATAAAATACAAACCAAAATTGTTATTTTGATTGAAAATCTATGATACCCAGCGATGTGAGGAATGAATTGATTTTTATGATTCACAATATTTTTTTATATAATTCCTATAAAAATAGCTACATTAATAAAAATTGTAATTTTATTAAGTTTATGTTCTTAAGATACTGTAAAATATGCAGTTACCTCATGAGATGCATCTTTATTGATATCAAAAAATAGCTTACACTGATCATGAGAAATTCTTTCACTCACTTTCTCATACATATATTGTGAGCTCAGATAAGTGTCATTAAATTCATGCCATAATCTCCATTTAAAATCTTTCCATTTTCCCCTAAAATTTTCAATTCACAAGGGCGTGAAATGGAGTTAGGAACATCAAAATAAAAATCATCTAGAAATAAAAAACAATAACACTTTATAAGTATATTACCAATTTTTACTCATGTATATTAAATTTTCTATCAATGAATATTAAATTAATATTACATTTACTTGAGTATCAAAAACCACATTTTTAAAAGTTGTAGGTATATGCCTCCAATATTTATAATTAATTGGAAAACACACTATCTCACAAGAAAACTTACCAAGAATCTAACCATAGATTTTGACAGCATCACTAGTAGGCACCCCAAACACATCAAATGGAATGATAATCTTGAAGTCCTTCAGGCCCCATACATATTTGATGTTTATATTTGTATCCCTTATATGGTTGTCTTTATCTGTTTAAAAAATTCATTTAACAATTAATAAAATATATAATTTTTTGAAAAATAGAATACATATCAGTAACGTTAACTCACTAATATCCCTTAAATAGAGGGGTGACTAACTACTCCATGGATAGAGGTGAACCAGGCAGTGGGATAACACTGACATCTGGGGAGGAAAGTAGATTTCTAGTAGTCTTAGGTATAATGAAATCACTAGGATCCATAGAAGATGATACTAGTGGTGGTGTGCTTTATGATGGTAACTTTCTAGGATCTTGATTTTTTTTCTCAGCATTCATGCATTTCAAATGGTTAAGTTATATTGAATGTATAAAAAATGAAACACTAAAATATTTTTACAAAATAAAAACTAGAACAATGTATATATGTACGAAACACTTTTCAATGAGAAATTGTAATATATTTTCAATAATAATTTATATATTCAATTATCTTCATCTTTATTATCTTCATTTTTATCGACCTATATTGTGACAATTCCTTCATTTTCACCCTCTTTTGCAAGTTCTACTGTTTCTATATTTTCAGAAAAAAATTGTTCAATGTTTTGTGGTTGATGAGGTTCACTATCACAATGCATCAATTGATCTTCATCACCCATATCATATAATTCCCTCTTCATTAAGTTCACAATAACACTAAATACTTCATGTATTTTATCATCCTCCTAATAAACCATCTTTTATTGGGAATCCAAGATAAATGGGCCATTCTTCGCATGCTCATTGGAATCTATGAAGTGAGAGAAGTTGATATAAGTAAAATGCAATGAATATTTCATTATACCCCTATAAATTTTGACCCAATTTCATTTAAATAATACAACTGAAAACTATCCATGATAGTTTAATTCAATTATATCATTCAAATTCCCACAGTATCCCACATCTAAAAATTTAAATACACCACTATTTTTCATTTTCAATTTTTCTTCACAATAAATTGTATGAAACCTAAAGCGATGAATATTGTGTGTATCGAATCTCTTAGCCTTCCTTAGAGGACCTCGAGGAAAAAACTTCAGATCATCTGATATTTCGGCTTGATTTTCAACATTCATTATCTAGATAAAAAGATATAAGGTGTTACTTATAACATAGAAAAAATAACTACACATCGATAATATGAATATGAGTATATACTTACAGGATAGGATAACCATTCAATAAGATCATTATTAACAGTTTTTTTTAATTCAAACACATTTTGAGCTCAACCCCTTAGTTTTATCTTTGTTTTCAGTCAAAAAATTTCAATAAATGTATACGAAAAAACAATATCGAGTACCACATATCTATGTTCTTGTAGAAACTCCAATTCAGTCAGTGTAAAATTTGAACCCTTTCCAATTGTCTGTCTAATAGTTGGAAATACTGATGAGTAATTTTTAGAACAACAATTAGTGGAGATGTTGTCAACACGTCCTATAATACCCCAAGATTTTACAGTATGCCTCTTCTTAAATTTAACTTATTCGATAGATTAAAAGCTTAACAAATGATTATATATTTTTATTTAATTATTATACTTATCTCCTAGATGTTGGGAATAGTGGGAATGAATTATATTAATTAAATTATGATAATATAGAATACAGATGTTTTTAAAATTTACTCATTGGGTACCAATTAATTAGAAATGAAAACCAATCAAACCTAAAGGTTATATATTTTATACAAATAATTTTTACCACACAATGAATTTTTATATTAATAAATTAAATTAATCACTAATTAGTGAAAGATATTAAATAAATTATATATATATTATATTAAATCAAATATTTTTACATTAATACAAAACATTTTTAGAGGCATAAGATAAGAATAAATCTAATTTTTCACATAAAAAACCTATATTTGTCTAAATGCGGTTTTACCACCTTTTATTGATAAAATTATTTTAAATTTTATTTTTTATGATTTTATAAATTATATTTGATGAAAAAAAATATTTTTGAAAGATTAATATAAAAATTTACTTTGGTTAAATTTTTGGTATTTCTATGATAATTTTCATTTTTGATGAATAGTAATGTGACAGTTGGAATAGCAATGTGACATTTAGGAATAGTAATATGGACATTAGAACAAAAATCCCAGCTATGAAAGTATAAATTTCATGACCCCCTCCCTCTAAAGATTCCCCTAGTGAGATAGAATTAAAGGAAGAGAGATAATGACCCCTGATTCCCACCTCTAGTAGGCCCCGAGGTGGCGACTAGCACCAAGGGTACAAAAATCTCACAATATGGGAGGCATTAACCTTTATAAGAAAACCCGACCATGAGATAAGATGAATCAACCTAAAAAAACTCCAATACATATATAAAATAAATCCAAAAACAATCCCACATGCATGTTTAAACTAAAACTATTACCAATGAAAAAGTCTCCAAAGTAAGTACCAAAAATAAGGCTAAGAAGTGACATAGGAACTGTCCCAATGTCCACAATAGTAATAACCAACACGGTCCACATAGTACTCATGAAAACTTGAATGTAGTTTTATAACGTAGGGTGAGAATATTGGTATACTTAGTAGGAAAAAACAAATTCTCTCATTCCTAATTGAGAGAATCATGTGAATTATCCCAAAAGAAAACAACAGAACCAACCGCACCTAACAAGGAATACTAACTATCCCTACCTCACCAAGAAATTCTCACCAAATAATTCAATTCAAGTAAAGTAATAGAGTAATAACAATGATGATAGGGTACCCCACGACACTTTCCCACTAAATAGTTTCTCTCAGAACCTAACCGAAAACATTCGGGCACTCCCACATATTCCGAAAGTACCACATCACAACCTGCCTGCACACACTCGGGCCTCACAACTAGTCTCATCACTTGGGAAAAAAAAGATCATCACATTCCACCCAAACACCCCTGGGCCACACAACCACATCAAATCCCACCAGTTGACACCTGAGACATATACCATGTCACATCCTGAAAACATCTAGTAAGTGAAAAACATCTCATCTCGAAGACACCTAGGAAAACACAACACATCTCATCCTGAAGACACCTTGGAAAACATAACTCACCCACTGACGCATGCCTGTCATAGGGCGTGGCAAAACAATTATTTCCTAAGTTAAAATATAGTAATTTGGTTGACCTAGGATGTCTCCCGAAGAGGAGTGCACACAAAACGGGTTGTCACTTTAAAACGTGGGTAAAAATGTTGTGCTTTTGAAAAAGAAATTTCAAATTCAAATGATTGAAAAAATATGAAATTAAAAGGGTGATTAGGTCGGGGTCGGTTTCCTAATTTTAATTCTATCCTTTTTCAATTTAATTCAAACCTATTCTTCTTAGTTGATTAAAGTGACTTTCCACAATCGTTTCCACTCACTTCCTTGGTGAAATTATTATTGTGAAAGAAAACCTTACCATGATCTTGGTTTGGTCAACTCTCCTTACATGTGTAAAATAGTTGTATTGAATATCTGTAATTGAAATGGGCAATACCCGATCGGGTTTTGTTTATCCCAAAAAATCAAAAACATTCACTACACCTTTTACACGTACTGATGATCGTCAAGTACTTCACCACTAATTCCTAGTTTATTCCATCGTATATAAACCAGAAATTAGTGGAGGGAGATATGATTATTTTACCAAGGAAAAAACCAATAACAAAATTAATATTCAAGAATGATCTCACTTGATAATAAAATCCACTATATTAAATTCAAAACAACTTTGAAAAAGAAATAAATTTATTCAATTGCGTCCAAGAACTCAAGCATTACAATGTAGAAAACCAACACTTCCCCAATCACTCCAAATGTTTACCCCACCATGGTAAGGGTAATCGAGATGAATAGGAAATAGAAAGGAATTAAAAAACTATGAAAAAGAAAATAAATAAAATAGAAATCCGAAAATATCTCCTTCTTGGTGTCCCGGAAGGAATGGGATGCAAAATGGGATGCTTTGAGAGGGTGGAGCTCTACAGCTTTTATAGATAAAATTTGTCACCCATATATTGATGCGTTTTAGACACATTAAATGACATATTAACGCATTGATCCATTCTTGAATTTTGTTAATAAATTTATTTTCCGTGTCCCCTCAAAATCTCAGCGGATTTGGACTTTTATTCCAAGAGTTATGGCCGTTTTACTCTAAGAATTTATTCTGTCCAGTCAGACTCTCCAAAATGCAATCCTCCGGAATCGGGAGATTTAATAACCCCATAAAAGGGTAATTAACGTAGTACTTCCTTCATAAAAGATTCTACAAAACTTCTTGCGTGTCCACCCACTGAATTTCACAACATTTGGGACCACCAGGAATTAGTTATGAAGCACACACAAAAACTAGGAAGAACTGAAAACAATTTTCTTTCTCAAACTTGTTAGCTTCTTTTGAGCTTCCATATGGCCGATTCAACTTTTAGTCCAAGAATAGTAAATGAATCTATGGATGTGTAGAATTTGGAAAAGAAATAATTTTTCAATTTGTATCAGTGTAGATAATGTTATGGCCAAACTAAATAAATAATTTAAAACTGTTCAAAATCCAAAATGGCCAATTTTTACTATTTAGCTCAAAATAACACCAATATCATAAAAATGAAACAATTAATCTTAGAGGAACAATTTTGTGGGTTTAAAACAATGATATTCAATATAAATTAATTGAAAATATTTTCTATATCAATTCCCCCACACTTAGCACTTGGACTCCTGGACAAGTAAAAATCAAATCAAATCAAATCCAAAACACATAACAATGAGATCTATCAAATCAATTCCAAGAAACAAAAAGATATCATGCTTCATAAAAAACAATTATTTAAAGTTATCCATTTAAGACTTTAATATATTTACAGTTCATTTATTATCCCATGCACACAAAACACCTACCTCACATGAATTTTCTCTCATCTCACAAATGTAAATGCTGAACAAGGCTTTTCTCATCCAAACTCACACAAGAGTCACCATAGGCTTTATAAATTCCTAATTCTCCACCCGATGTGAGTCAAGGACATGTTTTTATCATGAGGACGTTTAAGGGTTGTTCTGTACCTTTTGGTTGGTATGATTTAGATGTTAAAAATACTGAGGCCGAAAAAGGAGGGCTTGGCTCTTTTTGAAGCAAAATTGAAAGATTATAATTTTCACTCAAGTATGGTCTCCTTATCTTCCCCTTTGTAGAAACTAAGCTCCATCATCATTCAATCATCTCAGGATTTCAGCAGAAAAAATTTCAATATTTTCAAACATGGTTTTTCTTGAATGCTCTGGATAGGAACATATTTCTTTTTTTTTACATCGGAAACTCCAGAAAGGCACAACTTCTCTTATCATGAAAGCTCCAGAAAGGCCCAACTTTTAACAAAATGAAATATTTAGTAGGAACATAAACTCTTCAACATTTTATATTCCACCAAAATTATCACCAAATGAGTTAGTACACCACAAGACATCTTCCCCCACACTTAAGTTCAACTAGATCATTCAATTTCACTTCAAGAGCAGGTAGGATAGGGAAAATTGGCTTGTAATGTGGCTAACCTAACAGGAAATTTATGGCTACTAGGGGATACAATGAAGAAAAAATGTAAAGGTGGGTCATAATGAAAATTATTATTTTGAAAAGGGGTCTTCAAACTAAATAAATGCTTCAATAATTTAAAACACACGTACCCCAAACCCTCAAGTTTTGAAAGGAATAAATCAAATTCTGGTTAAAGTAGGCATGGTCTGGTTTTCTCAAGAAATTAGGTGAATGAAAATAATATGACAAAAATGGTTTAGAAGCCTCACAGGAAAGTAATTTCAAAGATATAGACAGTGAAATATGGCATGGGATTCAAAAATCAGTGTACTTTTCATGAAATTCCAAATGATTTAAACTCGAAACAAAGTCATTTCAGCATTAATTTATGTTCAATTTCATGGAATAGATTGGTTCACTCGTTGAAATGGGTTTCAAAAATGGTAATGATAATCATTTTAACTCAAAATTTTGAAAAAAAAGAACACCAAAAAAAATCTCACAGAAATTTGAAAAAATTCTTTTCTTTTTGAAAAATACAAAACAAATGAAAATCCTAAACTAAAAAAGTTCCCTCCCTCACACTTAAATGATGCAGTGTAGTCAATGCATTCAAGTGGATTTAACATATAAGTCAATTTTAAAATGAATCACAACATTAAGAAAATGTGAAAGAGAGGTACAACCTGACTTATTGGAAATGCATCATTGAGTTAAGCTCCTAAGTGTTTCTCTTTGAAAACCTAAAAAAGGTAAAAAGATAACATAAAAAATTTATTAAAAGAAATGAAAATAGAATTTGAATGAGAAAAGAAGGATAATTCTTGGTTTAATCCCCCAAGTGGGCCCTGGGTTTTTACTACCTCCAGAGGGGAAGTTCTAATCAGTTATCCCCAATCTGATGATGGGTGAGATTTCTTGCTCATGAACCAACAAAAATTCTTCTTCCCAGCACACACTTGTTCCTTTTTGTTGAGGACTCCATTGATATAGCATACCAAGTCAACCCCTACTATAATGAGATACAACATGCATGGTGTGGTTAGAATAATGAATGAGTCCTCCTCTTTCTTGGGTTCTGCATGAACAACATCTTCTTTATTCTCTAGTGGTCACTGAAGGTATGATACATCTATAGAAAAATCAAAGGGAATGTCAGAGTTTAATTCTATTTGAAAAAAATTAAAGCATGACGAATCAATATCAAATTATTCCATTTCAAATTAAGTAGCTTGTGTCTCATTTTCCTCCAGAAAATCCACTTTGATATTCTCATGTACTCCCTCCATTAAACGTTCAATAGGTTTGGGGAGATCTAGATGCGCCTCCATGGATGAATCTTCTATTTCATCATCTTCCTCCAAGGAAATACATGTGTTGGATGAATCTGAAAAATTAAAACAAGGGGATGTAATACTCAATTCAGTTTCAACAAAATCAAAATATAACGAGTTTATGAAAATATTAACTCCCTAAGCTTGTTTGGATTCAATTTATTCTTCAAATGGAGGTGGCACTTGGAGTTGAATTTCTGTAGATAGAGGTAGGTAGTCAAACTCCTCTATCTTCTCTTCAAATTACACTACTTGGTTGGTTTCTTCCTTCAATTTTGCTGAATAATCTACATTATCAGGAATAGTTGGATCAAGAAGTTACTCACACTCATTCCAGAAGTTATCCAGATCTTTTTGATCTCCCATATGCATTTCAATAGCTAAATCTTCTTCATCAATCTCCTCCAAAATTGATTTTTCTGAGCTCAATGGATCTTCTTTTAATTTCCCCAGGGCCTCCATGGGTTCTTCAACTTGAAGGATGTTTGGGGATAATTCTTCCATAAATTTTTCTAGTTCTGGTTCTTGTTCAAGATCCATTTTTTGATCCTAGGATGCATGTACTTGTTCCGCAATCCACTTTGTTGACATCTCAAGGTTTTGAACCATTTGACTAATTCATTCAAATTGGGATTCAAGATCCTTGTGAACTTCTTCTTCTTGGTGTTTCACTTTGATCATTTATTGATAAAATTATAGAAAATACTCCTGAATTTCAATTAATTCTCTTTCTAATCCCTCCATCACTGGGTATTCGAGGTTCTCTTTAAGGTTTTCTATGATATCCTTGAATTCATCCTCTGTGATGATTTGGATTCGAGCTCCCTGAATTTGTTTAGCCAAGAAAGAAAATTTATACTCTATAGACCAAGGTGATTAAATAATTGGTTCTATCACTATTTTGTAATTATTCCATGAATTAAAAAAAATAATCATTTGAAAACAACATGGTAACATATTTTTTTTTTAAAAAAAATTAAAATTTGAAAAAGTCAAAAATTTACAAAAAATTGTGGCACTACCTACCCGGAAACGGTGCCAAGTTTGATGCACGACTGTCATAGGGAGTGGCAAAAAAATTATTTCCTAAGTTAAAATATAGTAATGTGGTTGACCTAGGATGTCTCCTGAAGAGAAGTGCACACAAAATGGGTTGTCACTTTAAAACGAGGGTAAAAATGTTGTGCTTTTGAAAAAGAAATTTGAAATTCAAATGATTGAAAAAAATATGAAATTAAAAGGGTGATTAGGTAGGGGTAAATTTCCTAATTTTAATTATATCCTTCTTCAATTTAATTCATATCTCTTATTATTAGTTGATTAAAGTGAGTTTCCACAATCATTTCCCCTCACTTCCCTAGTGAAATTATTATTGTGAAAGAAAACCTTACCAAGATCTTGGTTTGGTCAACTCTACTTCCATGTGTAAAATAGTTGTATTGAATATCATTAATTGAAATGGGAAATACTTTATCGGGTTTTGTTTATCCCAAACAATAAAAAACATTCACTACACCTTTTACACGTACTGACGATTGTCGAGTACTTCACCACTAATTCCTGGTTTATTCCATCGTATGTAAACCAGAAATTAGTGGAGGGAGATATGATTATTTTACCAAGGAAAAAATCAATAATGGAATTATTATTCAAGAATGATCTCACTTGATAATAAAATCCTTTATATGAAATTCAAAACAACTTTGAAAAAGAAAGAAATTTATTCAATTGCATCCAAGAACTCAAGCATTACAATGTAGAAAACCAACCCTTCCCCAATCACTCCAAATTTTTACCCCACCATGGTAAGGTTAATAAAGGTTAATGGGAAATATAAATGAATTAAAAAAATATGAAAAAGAAAAGAAATAAAATATAAATCTGAAAGGATCTCCTTCTTGGTGTCCCGGAAGGAATGGGATGGGATGCTTTGAGAGGGTGGAGCTCTCCTCCTTTTGTAGCCAAAATTTGTCCCCCGGATTATGACGTGTTGTAGACCCATTAAATGACATCTTCACGTGTTTAGACCTTATTTAATGTTCTTCATAATTCCCTTGGCCGTGTCCCCTCAAAGTCTCAGCGGATTTGGACATGTATTCTGAGAGTTATGGCCATTTTAATCTGAGCATTTATTCTGTCCAGTCAGACTCTCCAAAACGAAATCTTCTGGATGAGGGTGATTTAATGACCCCATAAATGGCCAATTCATGCGGTCCTTCATTCATAAAATATGGTCAAAAATTTCTTTTGTGTCCACCCACCGAATTTCACAACATTTGGGCCTAATAGGAATTATTTATGAAGCCCACACCAAAACTAGGCAGAACTGAAAATAGTTTTCTTTCTCCAACTTGTGAGTTTCTTTTGAGCTTCCATATGGCCGATTCAGCTTTTATTCCAAAAATAGTAAATTAAGCCATGTATGTATAGAATCTTGAAAGGAAATAATTTTTCAATTTTGATCAGTGTAGATAATGTTTTGGCCAAACTAATGAAATAATTTAAAACTGTTAAAAATCCAAAATGGCCAATTTTTACTATTCAGCTCAAAATAACATGAATATCATAAAAATGAAACAATTCATCTTAGAGGAACACTTTTATTGGTTTAAAACAATGATATTAAATATAAATTAATTGAAAATATTTTCTCTATCACCCACACACACCTAGGATTCACAAATCACAACCTTCCTGAAGAGTCTTAGGCTATCACCGCTTGAAAGTGGGATAAGGGAAGAGATAGTGGGTAGACATCCATCCTACCACCAAGATGTTTGGGAAACACACCCTCCCCAATGACAATGGGTGTGTTAAAAACATGGTTATAAACTAGGGTGGGGTGAATATATAAATCACAAGAACACAAAATGTATATATATATATATATAGTATCAAGAACTTAATCCCAACTATACGATTCTCAACAATAACTACCTCTATTAGTATCAGAAATGGTCACTTCAGAAGTTGATAAAATTAATTCATCTTCATAAATACCTTTCACTAACCACCCATTCATTTTATTATTTATCTTTTACCATAGTTAACCATGTATACCATCGTTTAACCTTTCATTGAAAAAATTATTACCATTTACAAAACCAACTCATTCCATCTAAACATTATGAAGTATTTATTTTCTTTATCACTACCTAGGAAACTAAGTAATAAAGACCACAAAAATCATCACAAATAAATCCACATAAAGGAAGGAGAACCATGGTAAAATTAACTCGCTTCACATTACTCTCATTTTAACAACCATTCATAGAATAATATACATCGATCCCGAGACATGGGGTGAATATTTCTACAACTACTCATGGAGAAAACCCGAGCGAATTACCCATACCAACCACTACCATCATCATTCTTCAAATTCATTCCGCCCGATACATCTTTTTAATAGAGAAAACCCCTAACAACCACACCCATCAACACATCTCATTACAACTACAACACACCCATCACAACTATCCTCGACAGCCCTGCTACAAAACCACAGCACACCCACAACTATGCTCCCAGCTAAAGAACCATAAAAACCATATAAGGAAAAAATTCCAAGTTTAATAAGGTATCCATTAATTAATTCCACTCATTAATTCATAGTTTATCATAGAACAAGTTCTATCCTGAGGTATCCATTTATTTAACAAAATATACATGGTTAATCAATTTCATAACAATTGTTTGATAGAAAACAAAACATCATGTATTCCAGAATCATTAATTGATGTACAAACAAATAATTCCAAAAGCATGATTTTCATTAGGTATAAAGCCCATAAAATTCACAATAAATGATCAAAATATCAATAAAAATAGTATGATCATTCATCACTTTCCCCAGCCCCACATGTTGATCTTAAACAGATCAATTATCTTTATCAATTTGGTAGTCTATTATCTTCAAAAAAAGATATTAATACACCCCCCTAGATGATACCCAAATAAAATAGAGATGAAGGGATACCTACATCAAAGAATAGAGGATCAACACATCCTTATTTCACCAAAATTGGGGGCGTTCATACATCGGGAAAAAGTCTCCAGGGGTAACACGATCCAAAGGATACAACATAAATGAACAATCCCTAAGGGAAGAAAGGTTTTGGGAGCCTCATTAAAAGAGAAAAGAGAAGGAAATAATGAAGGTAAGGCCCACAAATTAGAAGGATTAGATCTAAGACTCACAAGATATGAATCAGTGTTTAAAACAAATTAAAGGAAAATCTTGACCAAGACCATGTGGTTTGGAATTAAAAGGAAGATTCATGTTTTTAGAAGATAGATATGATTTAAAAAGAATAAAATAACCATTAAATAGGGTATTTTACTCATTTTACAACAAATAAAATGTTAAATGGGAGAAAATGAAAAAACTAGATGAAATCTGGAATTTTGACAAATTTTTGGGAATGAGCTACATTAGGTGAGTCACCGGTGCGAGTCACCATTCATTGAGATAACGGTGTGATCGTCCAATGTGGATCACTAGTGTGAGTCCCCAGTGTGATTCATTGGTGTGAGTCACCATTTAGTGAGCTACCAGTGTGAGCTACCAGTGCGAGTCAATGATGCAAGCTACCATCGTGAGTCACCGTTCTGACTCACCGGTGCAACCCACCATTATGAATCACCGATGCGAGTCACCGTTGTGACTCACCATCATAACATACTAGTGTGAGTCACCATTGTGAATAACTATAAGGACCTACCAGTGTGAGTCACCATTGTGACTCACTATCGCGACCTATTGTTGGAAAACTATAATTTTTGAAATCTCTTGAAATGAGTCATTGTGACCTCATATAACACCTCAAACACGATATTTTCACAAAGTAATGGACCAGGGAGGTCCAAGAGATTAATTAAGTTACCTATCAGACTATTATCATCCTTAAGAATCCAAAACCAATCCCATAAGAAAGAGGGTTCTTAACAACCACCCCATGAGATACCTCTCAAGGATCCCACTACACTTGAAACCCCACTAACAACCAAACACATCAAACTTCATTGATAAAACACATTGTGTTGTTTAAAATATGGAGTGAAATATTGGTATCGAAGAACACCTTGTTTGACATCTACGAACCCAACTGACCAAAAGGCACACCAACATGTACAACAACCACATTGTCCGAACACATGAGTTAGGAAATTTCATCCTCCATGTAAAGATACTATCCACTCTTGGAATCACTGACTCTCCCACATAGGTTTAATTGGATTTCAATTAATGAATCCTGATTAGGAACCAGGTCATCCTCTCTTCACACGACATGAATTTAACACACAATAAGAAACAAGGAAACAAATTATCTCATAACAAACACGATTCAAACAATACACCACAAGGAAAATCAGAACTGGGAAAACTCAAAACAACTCTGGGTACTCGATGCACATATGTGATTCTCATTCCCAAGTACTCTCCTCTAGACCCCCATACCACCACATATGTCGTGTCGTCTTCGATATCCATCTCTGCCCAGTCAATAACATGGGATTCATCATGAAGATACCGAAGAAGTTGAGAGATGTGAAAGACGTCGTGGATCCTCTCCAACTATGGTGGCAGCACTAACTAGTATGATACCTCACCAACTCACCCCAAAACCTCAAATGGTTCAAAACAATTGGGAGAAAGCTTGCTCCCTCTTCTAAACCGTTACTTACCTCATCGAGAGGAAACCTTCAAGAACATGTGGTCACCAAACTAAAACTCAAAGGGTCTCCTACTACAATAAACATATGACTTCTTCCAGTCCTATGTTGCTTTCATTCTCTCACAAACAAGAAAAACCTTCTTTGTTGTTCTCTATAATACCTCAAGGATAGAAAATGCTATCTCCCCAACCTCTATCCAGTACAATAGAAAACAACATGGTCTTATTTACAAAGCTTCAAATGGAGACATTATAAAGAAAGAGTGATACATATTATTATAAATAAAATTGAACAAGGGTAAGTGTCACACCCAATATATTATAAAGTCCAAGCCACATTACAACAACATATCCTCTAGTATCTGGATAGTCCATTCCATCTTCCCATGTATATGAGGGCGGAAGGGAGTACTGATGCATAATTTAGTGCCAAAATCATGGTACAATAGCTTCCAAACTTATGAGGTAAAAAACATATTCTGATCTGATAAAATAGATATCAAAACTCTATACAACTACACCACCTCATCCACAAACCTCTTTGTCAAGGAATCTACTATGCCTAACTCCTTGATCATTAAGAAGTGAGCTGATTTCTTTAGCTGGTCAACCACTAAACAGATAGAATCATAGCCTCCCTGAGCCCCGAATAACCCTATGATGAAATCCATCAATATTTCAGCCCACTTATACTTGGGGACATCTATGGGATGAAAAAAACCACCGGGAACACGATGCTTGACCTTCAATTTCTGGATCACTAAGAATTTTTCCACAAACTCCACCATGAACCATTTTATCTCAGGCCACAAAAACTTCATCTTTAAGCCATATTACATGTTGGAGACTCCTAGTTGTACCACTAAAGGTGATCTATGAAACCCACAAAGGACTTACTCATGAATCACCACTAGAACAAACATACTTCCATGGAAGAACATCCAATTTTGACCATCCTCTGACTATCCCTTAGGAGCATCACCATGGCTAACATGATCATGCATTACATATGCCTTAAAGTATCCAAACTGAGACTCATCCACCTATCACATTAGATAATATTTCACCATCATATGAAGCAAACATCCTCTACCACTGTCCACCCCTACATCTAAGTGAAAGGACACCAAATCCTCTATTGCCTTCCAAGCATCCACAGACTACCAAACAACCTCCTTTTGCAACTTCCTGTTCAAAGCACCTACAATGAAATTTACCTTTCATAAGGTGTAAGATATATCGAAGTAATAATATTAAAGAAACTCCATCCACCTCCATTTTGGAAAGTTTAGATCATATTGGGAAAAGATATACCTCAAATTTTTGTGATTTGTGAATACCAAAAAGTTATCCCCAATGAGGTAATGCCTCCACAACTTGAGCTTGAACACAACTGATGATAACTCTAGATCTTGGGTGGCCTAATTACATTCTTGAGGAAATAACATCCAAGACCCATAAGTGATCACTACTTGATGCTGCATTAGTATGCATCCCAAACCCATAAGGGAAGCATATAAAAACACCTCGAACATCATTCCTTCCTCAGGAAACCAGAGCACTGGAGCACTAACAAAAATTTCCTTCAAATATGCAAACACTACCTGGTATTGCTCGATCCACATGAAATCATGGTATTTACTAGTCAATGATGTCAATGTAGTTTCAACTTGAGATAAATTGGGTACAAGCCATCGGTAATTTCCCACAAGACCAAGAAAACTACAAACCTCCTCTATATTATTGGGTGATTCCCCAGAAATAACTACTTCCACCATCTATGGGTCCACTGGTATAACCTGATGATACACCAAATGCCCAAGGAAATTCACCTATCATGTCCAAAACTTTCACTTGGAAACTTTCTGTAGAGGTGGTTTCATCAAAGGACTTGTAAGATAGTCCTGAGATATTAGGTATTCTCCTCCTCTAACTTCGAGTATATCTATATATAATTGATGAATAAAATGATGAACTAGTCTAGGAAATCATGAAAAATGGAGTTCATAAGCCCCATGGACATGACCAATTCATTTTTAACACTGAACGTCATGACTACAAACTCAAAGTTCCCATACCTACATCATAAAGAAGTCTTCAAGATATCATCCTCCTTCACCATTAACTAGTGATATCCATACCATAGATAGATCATATAAAACAAAATTTCCCCTCTCATCTAGTTAAAAAGATCTTATATCCCTTGAAGAGGGTAACTATTCTTGACTGTTAGGTGATTCAACCTTTGATAGTATATGAACAACCTCATACCACCATCCACATTCTTTTTGAACAACACAAGATCACCCCACAATGACACACTAGGATAGATAAATCCCTTCTTCATCAGGTAATCTATCTAGATACTCAACTACCATAAATCAGAAGGTTCCATCTGATAAGGATCCATCGAAATCAGAGAAGTGCCGAGCTGCAAGTCTACCCTGAACTCAACATCATGTCGAGGGGGTTGAGCCCCCGACTTATAAAAAAACATCTAGGAACTCCTCAACAACTATGAGAACTAAAACTATCTTCACTTCCACTTATTTCACTGAAACACCATCTAGAAAAGAGAGAAGGGGATCTATACACTGATTTCCCACCTAAAAACTTTGTTTGATAATGAAATCTACATTCTTTCCATTCACGTCTGAAAACATTACTCTTCTCAGAATGTAGTTGATAACTAAATGCACATAATATAAATAGTTGATTCCTATATTGAAATTGTATGGTTTCATTTGTAGTAAGAAAAGATCCCCATGGGATTGTTGTGGTACCATAATTAGTCTAAATCCCCAAAAGACATCAAAAAACCCGGTCTGACCTCCGATTGGCATTCTCAACACCATGGGTGTGAAAAGCCTCTGTATGTATAGACCGGAGAATGGGATAGGCTGGGTGCAACAAAGGAGTGAGAATATACTAAATCAAACAAAGCACAATAAAGGGTACTAAATAAGTTGATTGTAACTCTAACGATCTTTGGCCCAACTGGAATTACTGCCTTTACAGTGTGTAACTGACCATTACCAACTCCTCTTCCCTTATGCTGATGAATTCCTCTATGAACACACCCAGTTAGAGGTCCCTGAGGAGCACCCCAAGGTTGGCCTCTACCTGCTCCATATACCCTTGGTGGAGCATGAGCCTGCTATCCCTGATGCTCAAACAACCCAATTGGAAACTACTACTGAATCTTGCACAAAACCTATCCCCCTCAACCATACTGGGCTCAAAATGGAAAATACTGAGGTCAACTCCCCGCTGGTCGAAACCTTGAAGTCCTTGGTCCCTGAGACCTACTTCTGTTAACCATGACTCATGAATAACACTACTAGGTACCCTATCATAGTAGAAATCATCATGAGTGCATCATCTCAATCTCTTACACCTTCTTTTGAACCTCTAAGTAAGTTGGCAACATAAAGGGAGTACCTGCATACTTTATAGAAGGAAAAAGTGCCTCCTCTAGGCGTCTTACACGAGACTCCTCATCTGCAAAGAGATTCAGGAAAAAGAAGATGATCCTTAAACTTAATCCCTAACTCCTGTACCGACATAATTCTCTGCTAGAGATAGAATAACTCCTACCTCTTCTCAAACTTCAAAGTAAATGAAAGGAATTCTGCTCAGAACTCCTCGAAATCGACACACATAATGTCAGCATCCTTCCTCCCCTAGGTACAAAATCCAACACTGATTCATAGATCCTCGCATATAGATCACTGTTAAAGGAACCCATAACACTGTTGAAGCCTTGATAATATTGATGATGATCTCAATCTCCTCAATCTAGATCTCTGTCGCTATATCTAAAACTTTACCCTCTTTCTTTCTTAAGGCCTACCACTGGAAATCATGTAACATTATCTACCACTATCCATCCTCCTGTACTTGATCAACTCTCCACCGAATCAAATGGATCAGTCTGCTGAGCCTCAGCTACTTGAGCCACATGTAAATGATTACTGGATGCCATATCTGAAAGGTAAACAACGAATTCTTAATCCCAAGTAGTATGGTATTTTATTTAAGATTCATTTTAAATCATTTTTTTATCCATTTAAAATTCCCCAAAACAACCCAATTAAATTTGGAACACAAGTAATTATGATGCATGTAACATTCCTAGGATCTCTACCATAAAAAAGGTGTAATATCACTTGGTCAGTTGGTAGACTCAGAGTCCTTGCATCAGATCATGGAGGGCCCTAAAATACTGTGTCCTAGCAATTCTTCCCTGGCCTATGTCATGAACTAGGATCAGCTGACATTGTTTCCCTAACAAACCATGAAATAATCACTATTCCTAACTCCAAACTCTATCATATCTCTCAACTATCACATATGATACCATTATGACATGACCCCCTCCCTCTAAGGATGACCCTCCTGTGATGGAAATAAAGGAAGAGAAATAATGACCCTCGAGTCCCGCCTCCAGTAGGCCCCGGGGTGGAAACTGGAACCAATGGTACAAATATCTAACAATATGAGAGGCATTAACCTTTATAAGAAAACAAGATCATGAGATAAGATGTATCAACCTCAAAAAACACTAATACATATATAAAAGAAATCCAAAATCCATCCCACCCGCATGTTTAAAATAAAATTGTTACAAATTCAAAAGTCTCCAAAGTAAGTACCAAAAGTAAGGCTAACCAGGGACATAAAAAATGTCCCAAAGTCTGAGATAGTAATGCCCAGAACAATCCACATAGTCCTCATGAAAACCTTAAAGTAGTTTTATTACGTAGGGTGAGAATATAAGTATACTTGGTAAGAAAAATCAAAGTCTCTCGTGCACATGTGATAGAAGAATACTAATGCTCCTGTGAGAAAAAAACAGAACCAACAACACCTAACAAGGCATTCAAACCATCTACACCTAACCAAGGAATTATCACCAAATAACTAAAGTCAAGTAATGTAATATAGTAAGTACATTTATGATAGGTTACCCCACACCACTTTCCGGCTGATTAGCCACTCTCACACCCTAATAGAAAACGTCCTGGCACTCCCACCTATTCCAAAAGTACCATGTCACAACATTCCAGCACACACCTAGGCCTCACAACTAGTCCCATAAACTTGGAAAACTAAGATCATAAAATTCCTCCCACACACACTTGAGAATCACAACCACATCCCTCCCACATACACATGGGTCACATACCACGTCACGTCTCAAAAACACATGGGAAGTGCAATACATTTCATCCTGAAGACACCTAGGAAAACACAACACAACTTATCCAAAAGAAACCTAGGAAAATACAACTCTCTCACACAATCATGGGTCTCACAAAACACAACCTACTTGAAGATTCATGGGATATCACCAACTGAAAGTTGGAGCAGGGAAGAATGGGTGGCCAACCATCCATCCTCCCACTGGGATGTTTGGTAAAGACACCCTCCCCCATGATAATGGGATTTTTCATCACATGGTTCTCAACTAGGGTAGAGTGCATATATAAATCACAAGAACATACACTATATATATATATATAATATCAAGCACTTAAGACCAACCTATGGGACTCACAACAACTGCTACCTCTATTAGTATACGAAAAAGTCACATCAGAAGTTGATAAAAATTAAGGTGGATTTTAAAAATACCTCTGGATCATCACCCATTCATTTCATTATTTATATTTAACCATAGTTAACCATAGAACCCATCGTTTAACCTTTCATTGACAAACTCCCTCCCATTTACCAAACCAAATCATTCTATCTCAACATTATTAAGTATTTATTTTCTCCATAAATACCTGGGAAACTAAGTAACACATACCACAAAAATAATCATAAAGAAAGATACAAAAAGGAAGGATAACCATGGTAAAATTAACCCACTTCACATTGCACTTAGATTAACACCCATTCATGGCATAACATACATCGATCCCGAGACATGGGGTGAAGATTTATGCATGCTTCTCATGGAGAAACTCCAGGATAATTACCCATACCAACCACCACCATCATAATTCTTAAAAGTCATTCCACCCAATACATCCTCTCAATAAAGAAAACCCCCAACTCACAGCCACACCTAGCAATACATCTCATTAAAACTACATCACACCCATCAGAACCATTATTGGAATCCCTGCTGCATAACCACACCACACCCACAACTGTGCTCCAAACTACAACACTATACAAACCACAAAAGGCACAAATTCCGGGTTTAATAAGGAATCCCTTATTTACATCCACTTATTAATTCATGGGTTATCATAGACCAGGTTCGATCCTAGGGAATCCATTTATTTAACCAAATATACATGGTTAATCAATTTCATAACAATTGTTTAATATAAAACCAAACATCATGCATTCCAAAATCATTACTCGCTGATAAAACAAAGAACCCCAATAAACATGATTTTTAGTAGGTATATAAACCATACAATTCACAACATTTACCAAAATATCAATAAAAACAATAATATCATTCGTCACTTTCCCCAACCCTGCATGTGGATCTTAAATGGATTCAATTATCTTTATCAATTTGGTAGTCTTATATCTTAACAAAAGATAAATTCATAGACCCAACCACATGATATAAAAATAAAATAAAGATGAAGGGATACCTATCTTGAAGAATAAATGATCAACACTTCCTTATTATGCCAAAATAGGGGGTAGTCATGTATCATGAAAAAGTCTCCAGGGGAAATACAATCAAAATTCTATAACAAAAACGTATGATTACTCAGTGAAGAAAGGTTTTGGGATCCTCGTTCCCAGAGAAAGGAGAATTAAATAATTAAGGAAAGTCCCCGGGCTTAGAAGGATTAGATATGAGACTCATGAGATATGAATTGGTTTTTAAATGCAATTAAAGGATGATCTTTACCATGATCACATGGTTTGGAAGTAAAGGAAGCTTTAGGTTTTTAGAAGATAAAAATGATTCCAAATAGCTCAGAAAACCATTAAATATGGTATTTAACTCATTTTAAATCATATATATCATTAAATGGGTGAAACTAGAAAAACTAGAAGAAATATGGAATTTTGAAAAACTGTTCGGAATGAGCTACCATTAGCCAAGTCACTAGTGTGATTCACCATTTGGTGAGATACCAGTGTGAGCTACCGGTGCAATTCACTAGTGTGAGTCACCAGTGTGAGTCACCAGTGTGATTTACCAGTGTGAGTCACTATTCAGTGAGCTACCGTGTGAGTTACTATCACGAGTCACCATTTTGACTCATTAGTACGACCCACTGTTATGAATCATCGATGCAAGTCACCATTGTAACTCACTATCATGACTTACTAGTGTGTGTCACTATTACGATTCACCGTCATGACCTATAGGTGTGATTCACCATTATGACTCACTGTCATGACCTACCGTTGGAAAACTAGAATTTTGGAAAACTCTTGAAATGAGTCACCATGACCTCCCAGAACACATCAAACACCAAATTTTCACTAATTAATGGATCGGGAAGGAGAGGGACATTACAATAAATAAAATTAATGTATATTATATGTAGTAATGTTATATAATTATATAATAGTATAAGTAAATAAATATTTTATAAATTATTAATTAGGTGTTAGTATTTTTGTAAGTTATAAATATTTAATTACAATTTTATAATTAATATAACGAATTAAAATAAAATTTATTTACTCAAAATAGATTTATATATAAATTTTTTATTTTATTATTATTTTAGGATAATTTAATTATACCTTAGTTAATTTTTTGGAGTGTTATAAAATTAGTTGAAATTTTAAAAACTGTATTTTTTTGAGTAAATAATGATTTTAGTTAAAAATTAAATTTATCATATTGAGAAAATTATTTTCATAAAATGGATATCATTTTTTGTTATAATTATCGAAAAATGTTTAGGATAAATTTTTGGGGTTTTTCTAAAATAGTTTATTTTTTTGTGAATAGTAAAACATGATAATTTACAGTATTTATACATTATAAGTTAAATACACTATTCCTAATATCATGAATGGTGTAAGAACCCTTGGTTCAAACTCATATGCACTTATACTGTAATTATTCCCAAAAATCAACACTATTTCTTATCTTTAGAAAAATAATAAATTAATGAATAAAATAATGATAAATCACCCCTCTCCTCCACTAAATATCACCTATCACCACCACTTCTCCTCACACCTCTAAGCCTTTTAAAGTTTTAAAATTTTATCCCAATATTATCTCTGAGCCTCTACCCCACATCTAGGAGCTCTTGTTCTCATCAAAAGTTCAGAATCATTTCCTTAAGGAGGTTCTCAATGAGGAGTATTCAAGAGGTAAAATCACATTCCTTTTCCATTTAACTCCTTTTCAAGTTATTTTCTTTAATAATTCTCTCCTCACCTCCTCTATCCAAATGATCATGATAAATCCAATAGAATATATATTCTATAATGATATAATTTTAATGGAATATCCTCCATATAAATCCCTTATCTCTCTCTTTTATTTTAAAAATGAAATCATCATCCGAGAGGTACCGATTTACAACCTTCATGGATGATGAACTTTTGTACTTAAATTTCTCCTTCAAATATGGTCATGAAACCATTTTTACGGTTGAAATAGATTATAAATTTTCTATTATATCTTATTTAAGGTTTTGGAACTATTTTATAAACATAATATTAAATAATAGAACAATACTAGTTCATTGTGATCGAAAAACAGCTAAAATTAAGCTAAAAAATTATAATTAACATTTTATCGAATGATTCATCCTCATATATGGAAATAAAATAATAAATAATACCAATTATACTTATGGTTTTTCATTATTAACCTTTAACTTCAATTCGGGAGAATTATACCCATTTTACATAAACTCCATTACTTATAAATTAGGGAATTGATCAGGAACACCAAAGAAATTAACACTCCTGAATGATAAAATTGTATCGTATAACTCTTAAAAAAGATGATAAATAAACAGAATAAAATTATACCAAATAAATTAAATGTATAATTTTTTTTGAATTAATTAATTAATCGATTTAGTTTTATTATCCAGGACATTAAGGTCAAGTGCAGAACACATTCAGACATAAGGTAAGGATTTTCTTATCTCACTTCCATTTTTGTGAGATATTACTTATTCACCACTATTTCTTATGTATAGTTTATGTATACTACACATTTATTTATAATATCATTATTATCTTTATTTTCATGGTATTCAATGTGTCATTTCATGATTATTAATTTTGGGGCATATGATTCGATTGATTACAAACTGGCAAGGGATTATACTCAAACCCCCCATTTGTCCGTCAGGTTAATCTTTCACTACCTTTACTCAAATGTAAGACTTCATTATTTTTTTATATTTATTATAAATTCTATGTATATTTTCAAAAATTATATATCCATACAATATCATCTTTATTTTATAGGGATATACATTTTTTAAAAATGGTTCCTTCTCAATTATTCCCAATAAACAAGCCTGATTAAAGGGAACTTCCCAAATTATTACCCATTTCAAGTTCACTATATAATATATTTTAAGCCATAATTATTTTTATAAAATAAAAAATTTAATCATAAAAAAATATCTAGGTTCATTTTTGGTTTTATTAAAACAAATATTCCCTTTTTCCCTTAAAATCTCTTTAATATTTTCTTTAAACCGCACTAAAATATTTTATTTCTAATGTTTTTTAATAACTATTTTTACATTATTTCACTTAAGTGGGACATAATTTATGCCAAAAATATAATTTCAATTCCATTCCCTTTTATTTTATGGTATTTAAGTGTTTACAATAAGATTTTATGACAAATACAAATGATTTTCTAAAATAACTCTTCTTTCTAAAGTAAAAAATGGTTTTTCTTGTCCCACTTTTACTTTTGTGAGATATATTCCTTTTTCAGAACTTATTCCTTGTGTGTGTGGGGAATGTATTTCCATTTTATATTTCATATCAAGAGTATAATTATTCTAATTATATTCTAAGGTATTATGATTTGAATGTTTCAAAGTGGTATGGGACACTTTGGAATGTTTAATGATTAATTTACTTGATAATTTTTCAATGGTATCTACATGATTGTTGAATCCCTATGTTGAATCTTGTAATTTATTAAAGTTTATCTCTTGTATTTATCATCCAACATATTTTATTAAATGTTTTATGATCATTTTGACTATATATGTGCTATCTTTATACCATTCACCATACTACTCAGAATGGTTAGTGATTTTGTTTATAAATTGGGGAAATTTATTTTCATTTCATGTGTATATGCTGTTTTTGTCCATCAAAATTCATATTTGGAATTAATTGGACTTAGTAAGTGATGGGTGGGGCCTTCTATATCCCCTCAGTACATCTGTAGGTCTCTGGAGACGAACTAGTTTGATTTTTTACTCGTTTATGTATGGTCTTGGCATGAGGCCTTGACGATATGTTTATGATGTCCTACATTATGAATTATCTCATTATGAAACTAGTAATTAATAGTTTACGAGATTATTTGACTAGTAGAATATCTATGGCTATGTTTTATTATGTCATTATTTATTCATCATTTATTCTTGCCATATTATGCTCAGAATATGTTTTAAAAGAATATGTATTTTTATTTATTCACTATGTCTTATTACTTATGCTTCTGCTGTACAATTTACCCTTTTTGAGCACCTAATCTGACCTTGTTCTTATGTTTTATTTTTTCCCATGATGTGAAGATGAATATTATGAATGAATTTTTTGGATAATCTAGGTGTTATGGTTTTTTCTAATGGAATTTATATATTGTATTTAATTTAAAGTTTTTATTATACAAATGATGTATGTATCTAGTTTCCCAAAACTTCTAAACTATTCTATCTTTTAAGATTAAATTCATTGTAATCATACCAATTTAATAAAGTAAGTCACCTACTCTGGGATACTGGGTTTGGGGACCCTACAGGCCTAACATGATTGAATCTAGTCTCAATACCATCCAAATACCTAGAACAAAAGGTAAAACACTCTTCGACTATGTAACCTTAAATAATAGATCCTTATGGATGAGCTTTATTCCTCAAATATGATTTCAAATAACCTAAGTACCTAATTGAAAAAAATAAGAAACATATTAAAAAAAATTACACAATTATTTGATAAAATCAAATTCACTTATGAAAATAAAAAATAATATCAACATACCTCTCAGTTGGATACATTCATCGATAGTGTACCAGTCCACCAAGTTTATCTTCTTTAACCATATGAATAGTCATATGAATCATTATTATGAAGAATAAAGGGGAAAATAAAATCTCCAAATTTCAGATTTTCAAAACTATTCTTTCTTGAAGTTTATCAAGTTTAGTTGGATTTATATTTTTTTAAAATATCTCTGAAAAAAGTACAAATATAAACTAGAACCACAATTACTTTTTTAGGTAAAGTATTATGAAAATCCAATGAAAACTACATATCCATAAAAATATTTGAGTGATGAATTTTAAATACAAGTAAATTTCTATGTTTTAAGTCAGAACACCTTGATATGTTACTTAAATATCTATATGACACTTTTACATTCTTTAAAGTTTGATGAATACATATTTCTCATGATTTTTCATTTTAAAAATATCCAAAGGATTCTTTCCATTCAAATTTTCCCACAAACCATGATTTATATTAATTGATTACAAATTCTTATGAGCATTAATGTTATCCTTCGATTTACCATTCTTATTAAGCACTGTAAAAATTACATTGTCACATAGGTTCTTCTCAATATGAATTATGTCAAGATTATGATGTATCAAATTAAAATCCCAATAAAGAAGTTTGAAAAATATACTCTTTTTCTTCCATTGTTGTGTTCCATCTTCTTTAGATAATTTACCTCGTACCCTTTCTCCCCTCTTTAAACTAATGAAATTTTCTAAATGTCTCAGTGACACTCATTAATTGTCCCAATATTTATGAACTAGATGACACCTTTAGTGAATTTCTCATTTCAATATCTCTATTGAATCATGTATTGTTAAACTTGAATTTATGAGAAGCATAAAAAAAATTGCCGATGAAACATAAAACACCATTTTATTTTATGAGGTAATCATTAAGGTTCAAAATCAAAATTAAAAACTAGACATGCCAAATCAGAATTAGTGTTCCAACCAGATAAAATTCATAGTCTAGAAAAGTCACTAATTGTCCACATTAAAGAAGCAAGTATTTTGAATAGTTTTCTCATTGATTAACCATATGTTTCCACACCATCATCCCATAATTTTTTCAATTCTTTGATTAGAGGTTGAATGTGTACATAAATGTCATTTCCAGGAATTTTATTTATAGGAATAATCATCAAAATAATGAAATAATTATTATTAATACACATCCATGTAGGTATATTATAGGAAAAAAACTAGCCCAATGATATAATTTTCACTTAAAGTACCAAAAGGTTTAAAAGCATCAAACGCCAATCCCAATCATACATTCCTAGGATTTGAAGGAAAATATGGATACAATGAGTTAAACATCTTCCATGATATTGAATTCTTTAGATGTATCATCAAGACATTGTTTCTATCATGAGAAATCCACTTCATATCATATGTAGTCTTAGAAAATGTGAATAATCTTTACAATCATGGTTTCAGAGGAAAGTAACGTAATACCTTTGTAGGAGTTTTCTTCTTCTATATATTCTGGGGGTTTCATTGATTTATACTCTTACTATTTTTCATTGAAATAAATCTTCTTGTATGACATATTGTGCATTCATATTTATTAGAATCTTCTCCCCAGTAAAGCATGTAATCATCAGGGAATGCATGTATCTTTGAATAATCAAGCCCGAGTTTGTTGTTGACTTTATTCATCTCATAGAATGATGCAGGGATCTCGACTTCTCTAAATTCATCCTGAAGCAACTCTAAAATCGTAGAATTTTTTTAGTAATTCTAAAAAGACACATGATATGATGAAAATTTAGTAAAAAAACCATCAAATATTTGGCACATCCTTTATACAGTTCTTTCTATTCATCTTCATCTAATTCATAAAAATCAGTTTTTTTCACTAAATTTTTGAACAATATTAACCTAATAAAGATCAACTGAAGGTTATATTTATCTTTTAAAATATTTGACATTGAATTTTGTAAAACCAAACACATCATTTAACAAATTTCAAACTTAATTATCCTCTGTCGAGTCACTTTTTATTTCACTGAAAATATGGTCATTGTTTTGAATTTCCATAACATTTAATTCACCATGAAAAACCCAACATACATATCAAGCATGAAACTGTTTCAATATCAAATGATTATATAATTTTTTTCTATTCAACCATATCTTGAATTTACATTCTAGACATAGAAATTTTATTCTATCATCTACGGATCGGTTTGAAATTGCATAATCTAATTTTTCTCCAATGCCTTGGAATACAGAGGTAAATTAATCAAACTTTTATCTATAAATATTGGATTTTATTCTCCATATATATTCAAATTTATAGATATAAATGTTTAATCAAATAGGTACAATCAAAATTAAATAAGGATGAACACGGGTTAGAATAATACTTGATAGCATGGTATTTGAAGTTAGATACATGATTGAAAAAGTTAATATTTAATGATGGAAGTGTGGAAAACAAAATCTACATTAAAGATGATAAATATGTATCATTTTTTGATATTTTATATGTAGATGATATTATTTTTATGGGATAAAATGATAATGGTGTATTCTACCCTACTGTTGTAACCAAGGAGGGCTCATTCTGTTGAAAAATTAGCTACATCAATCAATGTCTGAACCATTTCCCTTGGTCTAACTAAGACCAAGAGCAAAAATTTAAAAATATTAATGAAAAGTATAATTTATTTTGATATCACACACTATTTTATGGATAAAAGTGATAAACATAGAAGTTTTATGTTGTTATTTGTGCTTATACTTCATTCTAGCATTTAGATAATCTCTAACCCAACATTTCAAATTGAATTAAGTCTACTTCAAAATGAAGTATGCATAGTGAATTTATATCCAACCCATATACTCTATTTTTTCATCAAAACATATATTATAAATGGAAAATAATTATTTATTTTAAATAATTACATTTAAACCAATATATTAAATGAAAAATGATAAAAAATAAAAAAAAAACTGAAAAGGAATTTAGTGCATTTATAGTGCAACGCCATATTTGACATTACACTGCAGCTTCATGGGAAAATATCACATCATATGGAACTAATTTGGAGAATAAATTATTCACTATTTTATCATTTTCAAGCTAAATTAACATGGACTGGAGATGGTCTTAAGGTACACCATTTAATATGTTGAATAATTTTTTTTTTCTTTAAGGGGGTCAAAAAAATCAAAGGTTTTATGATGAGGGGAAACATTATCACATATTTGAAAAAATATTTGGGAGTGTTTGATTCATATAAAATGATAAAAAATTAGTCATTTTACTTAACAAAAAATAATCTATACACTATAATTAGTTCGGTTCAAAATCATGTTAGTTAAAGTAAATTCAATAAAACTATGTCGGATGTTCCAGTTACCATAACCAATAGTTGATTATCATGCATGTAAAACTTAATCCTAACTACTATATCATTTTTGAGAGATTTTATTAAACTAAATGATCCCTCACATATGAATAAAACAATAAGCATTCTAATAAATTTTAAAAGTCTCTAAAATCCCATTTTTAAGGCCTTTATCCTTAAAGACATTTCCTGTCACGACCCGACCCAACGGGGCTAGAGCCGCGACTCCCCAAGCCCGCCTCCAATAGGCCAGGGGCTAGAGACTAGTGCCGAGTAGGCTATCACACACATGGGAGGCATTAGCCTATGGTACCTGTACACATGCACCCACAAACACCTCCATGCAACAGTGCATAGATATATAAACTGAAAAGTATATGCATGCATACAATCTATCCCACAACCAGAGAGCAACAAAAAAAGTACAAGGGCAAAACAGGTCCCACCAAAAGAAACTACAAAAGCGTATCCGACCTACTCTGAAGAAGGGGAACGCTGCCACAACACCCGCCGAAAAGCTCCCTCGGCACAGATCCGGTAAACACCCCGGTCAACTCGCTCACTAAGCTCCGCCTGCTCCGGGTCCTCCTGAGACTCCGTCAAAAGCCCTGTGGTCTGCACAAGACACAAACATGTGCGGGCAAAGCTCGTGCAGGGGTGAGTATAAACATACTCAGTAGGCACCCCAAAAACCCAAAACCCAAGGGAGCAACTAAAAGGCAACAATCCGCTCAACCCAGCCGGAGGGAACCCAGACGAGAGAGAAACTCCATCTCGTGCCCATCCTCAGCTGAACACAACAAGTCATCTCAGCTCAGCTCAGGTTTATGCCCATACATACACCTTGAACAATTCAGATATACTCAGCTCACGCCACAAAGCCACAAGAGGTACCGACCGCATCACCAGCAACTGTCCACAACCAGGAGAGTACACCACGAACACTGTCATACCAAAAGACACTCATCCGAGAGATACACTCTATCGGATCCCAAACAAACATCTCAGAAGCTCACCCGAGAGACCACGCTCGTCGGACAACATCACTGAGGAAACCTCACTGTAGCAACATAACCACCAAACTCCTCGGAGAGGGGATCGCCGCTAGGGTCCGCTAGGGGGATTCGAAGACCCACTCCGGTATACGTAGCTCACAGATAGGGGATCACTCCCAGGGTCCGCTGGGGGATACCACGACCCGATCTGGCATACGTAGTTCTCACAGATAGGGGATCACACCCAGGATCCGCTGGGGGATACCACAACCCGATCTGGCGCTCAACAGAAGATCCACACTCAGATAGAGGATCATCGTCCATATAAAGATGGTCACGACGATACCGGAACCCTATCTAGTATAACTCGCGATGTAGGGGATCGAACCGACGATGCCACAACCCTACCGAAACCACGAGCTGAGTAGGGTATCGCATAACCAACGATACCGTAACCCTACTATAAACCACATACTGAGTAGGGGATCATATACCCGACGATGCCACAACCCTACTGAGCACGTCCCACCGCGTAGGGGATCATATTTCCGATGATTCCACAAACCCTACGGGGTTAACCTGCTAGATAGGGGATCGCCGCCCATAAATAAGCGGTCACAGCGATACCAAGAACCCGATCTAGGGTAAAGATGCTAGAGGATCCACTCCAGGCCCACCAGAGGGATACCACAACTCTAACAGTTTAAACATCCCATCGAGAGGATCACAAACCCATATGAAGGTTGTGATACCACACGAACCCTCGTAGGAACGAACCAAGGGAGAACCCTCAACCACTGCTGGTCCAAACGTCGCTAACCCGAGCGACCCGCCACAACGCCACACTACGCACCTCCTAGGCCAAAACCGAGGCCACCATCGCGTTCCACGTAGAAAAACACGCAGGATAGGCTAATTACTCGCCCAAAACGGAGCACCGGTGAAAAACGAACTATTCACCGTAGCTAGAACGTGCGGGGCCCACACAACGATCCCGAAACCCATCGAGTGGATCACACCATGGCGATCCCCTCGAAAAAACTAGCGGAATCGACTACTCGCTCGTCCAAAACAGACACCCGGTGGAAAAGGTACTATTCACCGAAGGCCAGCTTAGGTGTGGCCCACGCCTGGATTCCGAAACTCATCGAACGGATCGCACCATTGCGATCCCCTCGGAAAAACACACAGGATCGACTATTCATCCGCCAAAATCGGACTCCTGGTGCAAAAGCTGTGTTTCTCCGAAAACGCCAAAACCCGGCCTCGTGGGGCCCGCACCCCGTTCACAGTCCCAAAACCCGGAAACTATATCAAAAAGTTCGTCGTACCGTCATGGTCTCAACGCCACCGACGGCACGTCAATCGGACGCTCCGGGTAGAAGTTATAACGGCCCGACGTCGTAAAATAATAGAATATTATTATTTTATACGACGTTTCTAACTCCCGGGCCACAATCCCGAACCCTTAAACCCTCAAATTGTGTTCAAAATGTCCGTCTTGACGCAAGGAGCGCGTCGCTGCAAACGGCTCGCAAATCGGAGTTACGGTTTGCGAGTTACGGGGGTTTAAAGAACCCCTGGAACAATCTGGTCGGACCACCGCAGGGTCACTGGAAACCACGGTGCCGCCGCCGGACTCCGCCGTGCCGGAGCCGGAAACCACCGCGCCGCCGCCGCGCCGCCGCGGGTCTCGCCGAATTCCGCCATGGCCACCGCGGGTCTCGCCGGAAAACCGGGTTTTTCACCGGAAAACTTCAGGGAGCCACCGGGAGCACCCCGGTGCTCCAAATTCAGATCCGAAACATATTTCGAAATGCTCGGGACCCGAACTATATAAATATTATGAAAATTTGAAGAAAAACAACACAAAAACGGGATCCGGGATTTTCAAAACATAAAACGCCTACCTCGCGGGCGAAACGCCGACGTTCTGCCTCAGATCCGCGCTCCAGAGCTTCCGCTGCGCGCTCCTGGAACGTCCGCCGTCGAATTCTGAGCTCGTGGGCGCTCTGTTTGCTCGATTCGGCAGAGTGGCGGCGAAGAACGGCGAAAAACAATTAAAGGGGGGGTGATATTTATATCGGCGGCCCGCCGGTGTCAAACCCGCCTCAGACCCGACGCCCGATGCGAACAAAAGTAAGGTCGCCCCTAGGGTAAATGCACCGTTATGAACGCAACGGCGGTCTCAGATTTTCCATCCAAGACTCCGTTCAGAAATTATTCGAGCCGACGCTCGCCCACTAACTTTCTACTTATTTACGGAAACGCCCCTGGTGGCGTTTCTCACCGCAGGCCCGCACCCGCAAAGTTTACACCCCACCCAGGGTAAACGGCACGTTCCGGACGCAACCGTGCCCTCAAATTCCCGTTCTGAGTTACTGTTTAGGAGTTATCACACCCCCTCCACGTGCATATTATAAAAATACTTAATATTTTTATAAAATTAATTCCGGGCACACCGGGCCTTGGAATCGCACGCCGTCTTCGTGCCTAGCTCTGGAATTATTCGTAGAAATATTCCAAAGTCTTACAGGGTCAATAACCCGAGTCGCTACATCCTCCCCTCTTTAGAACTTTTCGTCCTCGAAAAGCCCTAAGCACAAGGAAAGCGACTGGACTCTCAACTGGGTCTCACACACCAGCACGCTCACCAACCAACACTCACACAGGGTCTTGCCAATGCCCTGAACAAAACTCGAGCAAGCAACAAAAGGAAAGAGTACTGCTAAATAGTGTCTGAAAAACTACTGCTGTAAGTAGAAAGACACAAGGCGTACCTCTATCCATCCGCGGTGCCTCTGGGTCAACAGCCGCCAGGGCATGTAGCTGTCCTCGCCCTCGACCACCAGCTCCCTGAGCTTGGCGTGGACCACCTGGGGTGGGGGTGGTGGCAACTGGTACTGCCTACCACCGCCTCCCGCTGCACAAGCTCTGCCGCCATGTCCGCCGCCCTGCAGACCTCCTTGCTCGAGACGCTGCCTCTGCCAAGGCGGTCCATCGACCGGCTCCCTCTCAGCAGCACGTCGGGTCGGAAAATCTCTAGCAAGATGTCCTCGACCATCGCAAGCATAACACCGCCTCTCCTGCGGCTGACCAAAACTGGCCTGCGAGCCCTGTGAGCCCTGAGGCTCAGATCCTCCATCCTGGGGTCGCCTCCTGTATCGTCGACCACGTCCTGACCCCTGAGTCTGTCGTCGGCTACCATATGCCGATCCGACCGATGAAGTCTCAGCTCTCGCATGCCCAACACTAACAGGCGAGATCTGCTCGGCCAGAAAGATCTCCACCACCAGCGCTCGCTCCAACACTCCAGTATAGGTGGGCAGGCACAAGGAAACCACACCTGCTCGGATATCCCTGTGTAAGCCCTGCTCGAAGGTCCGAGCCCTAAATAACGGGTCTCGAACCATATCCAGGGAGTAGCGCTACAGGTCTGTAAACCTCGCTGAGTACTCCGACACAGTCAGGCTCTCCTGTCGAAGCTGCAGAAGCTCCTGGATCCTCACTGACCTCAGTGTCACCAGATAAAACTCCTCCCTGAAGAGCCGCTCAAACTCTGCCCACGTGAGCGTCTCCTCGTCATGGGACTGCGTCACCAAACTCCACCATCGCCCGGCAGAACCATACATAAGGCTCGCTGCTAGGACAACCATCTGATCTGGAGGTGTCCTCACTAGGCGGAAAACTCGGGTGACTGCCTCAAGCTAGTCATCAACTGCCTGGGGGTCTGGATCACCCCTGAACCTCAGAGGTCGCTGCCTCTGGAACTCGTGCAGCGCACTCAGCCTGCGTGCAACCTCGTCCTGCACCGCCGGCACAACCAGCTGCTCTACAGGTGGTGGCTCAACTGGAAGACCACCTGGAGGTGCAACCTCAGAACCTGCGCCCTGCTCCACAGCCACTACATGGGGCGGGTCATCAGCACAATCCTGCTGCGGAACCCTTGCTGGCTGTCATCGTGGAGGCATCCTGAAATACATTCAAGACGCACCACAGTCAAAGAGTATATCTGGAGAGCTGACTCAAGAAGGATAAGGAAAAACCAAAAACCTACTCCTATATGATGCATGTACCATTATATCCCCGCGACCAGTGTACGAATGTCCCGAGTCGAAAGCCAGGTTATCAGAGTCCTGGTGTATGGATACGTCGGCCGCCGCACCAACACTGGAGTCCCTGGCCTGAAAACCGAACTCGAAACATCCTAACACTACCGCTATGCAACCCAAACCAAGCTCACAGCTAGACCAACTACGCTCTGAGATCCCAAAGGTGGAACCTCCTCTGATACCACTCTGTCACGACCTGACCCAACGGGGCTCGAGCCGCGACTCCCCAAGCCCGCCTCCAATAGGCCAGGGGCTGGCGACTAGCGCCGAGTAGGCTATCACACACATGGGAGGCATTAGCCTATGGTACCTGTACACACGCACCCACAAACACCTCCATGCAACAGTGCAGAGATATAGAAACTGAAAAGTATATGCATGCATACAATCTATCCCACAACCAGAGAGAAACAGCAAACGTACAAGGGAAAAACAGGGCCCCCCAAAAGAAACTACAAAAGCGTATCCGACCTGCTCTGAAGAAGGGGAACGCTGCCACAACACCCGCTAGAAAGCTCCCTCGGCACAGCTCCGGTAAACACCCCGGTCAACTCGCTCACTAAGCTCTTCCTGCTCTGGGTCCTCCTGAGACTCGATCAAAAGCCCTATGGTCTGCACAAGACACAAACATGTGCGGGCAAAGCTCGTGCAGGGGTGAGTATAAACATACTCAGTAGGCACCCCAAAAACCCAAAACCCAAGGGAGCAACTAAAAGGCAACAGTCTGCTCAACCTAGCCGGAGGGAACCCAGACGAGAGAGAAACTCCATCTCGTGACCATCCTCGGCTAAACACAACAAGTCATCTCAGCTCAGCTCAGGTGTATTCCCATACATACACCTTGAACAATCCAGATATACTCAGCTCACCCCACAAAGCCATAAGAGGTATCGACCTCATCACCAGCAACTGTCCACAACCAGGAGAGTACACCACGAACACTGTCATACCAGAAGACACTCATCCGAGAGATACACTCTATCGGATCCCAAACAAACATCTCAGAAGCTAACCCGAGAGACCACGCTCGTCGGACAACATCACTGAGGAAACCTCACTGTAGCAACATAACCACCAAACTCCTCGGAGAGGGGATCGCCGCTAGGGTCCGCTAGGGGGATACCAAGACCCACTCCGGTATACGTAGCTCACAGATAGGGGATCACTCCCAGGGTCTGCTGGGGGATACCACGACCCGATCTGGCATACGTAGTTCTCACAGATAGGGGATGACACCCAGGATCCAATGGGGGATACCACAACCCGATCTGGCGCTCGACAGAAGGTCCACACTCAGATAGAGGATCATTGTCCATATAAATATGGTCAAGATGATACTAGAACCCTATCTGTTATAACTCGCGATGTAGGGGATCGAACCGACGATGCTGCAACCCTACCGAAACCACGCGCTGAGTAGGGGATCACATAACCAACGATACCGTAACCCTACTATAAACCACATGCTGAGTAGGGGATCATATACCCGACGATGCCACAACCCTACAGAGCACGGACCACTGCGTAGGGGATCATATTTCTGATGATGCCACAAACCCTACGGGGTTAACCTGCTAGATAGGGGATCGCCGCCTGTAAATAAGCGGTCACAGCGATACCAAGAACCCGATCTAGGGTAAAGATGCTAGAGGATCCACTCCCGGCCCACCGGAGGGATACCACAACTCTAACAGTTTAAACATCACATCGAGAGGATCACAAACCCATATGAAGGTTGTGATACCACACGAACCCTCGTAGGAACGAACCAAGGGAGAACCCTCAACCACTGCTGGTCCAAACGTCGCTAACCCGAGCGACCCGCCACAACGCCACACTGCGCACCTCCTAGGCCAAAACTGAGGCCACCATCACGTTCCACGCAGAAAAACACGCAGGATAGGCTGATTACTCGCCCGAAACGGAGCACCGGTGAAAAAGGAACTATTCACTGTAGCTAGCTCGTGCAGGGCCCACACAATGATCCTGAAACCCATTGAGCGGATCACACCATGGCGATCCCCTCGAAAAAACTAGCGGAATCGACTACTCGCTCGTCCAAAACGGACACCCGGTGGAAAAGGTACTATTCACTGAAGGCCAGCTCGGGTGGGGCCCACGCCTGGATTCCGAAACTCATCGAATGGATCGCACCATTGTGATCCCCTCGGAAAAACATACAGGATCGACTATTCATCCTCCAAAATCGGACTCCTGGTGCAAAAGCTGCGTTTCTCCGCAAACGCCAAAACCCGGCCTCGTGGGGCCCACACCCCGTTCATAGTCCCAATACCCAGAAACCATCTCAAAAAGTCTGTCGTACCATCATGGTCTCAACGCCACTGACGGCACGTCAATCGGACGCTCCGGGTAGAAGTTATAACGACCCGAAGTCGTAAAATAATAGAATATTATTATTTTATACGACGTTTCTAACTCCTGGGCCACGATCCCGAACCCTTAAACCCTCAAAGTGTGTTCAAAAGGTCCGTCTCGACACAAGGAGCACGTCGCCACAAACGGCTCGCAAATTGGAGTTACGGTTTGCGAGTTACGGGGGTTTAAAGAACCCCCAGAACAATCTCGCCGGACCACCGCAGGGTCGCCGGAAACCACCGTGCCGCCGCCGGACTCCGCCGTTCCGGAGCCGGAAACCACCGCGCCGCTGCCGCGCCGCCGCGGGTCATGCCGGATTCCGCCATGGCCGCCGCGGGTCTCGCCGGAAAACCGGGTTTTTCGCCGGAAAACTTCTGGGAGCCACCGGGAGCACCCCGGTGCTCCAAATTTAGATCCGAAACATGTTTCGGAAAGCTCGGGACCCGAACTATATAAATCTTATGAAAATTTGAAGAAAAAAAACACAAAAACGGGATCCGGGATTTTCAAAACGTAAAACGCCTACCTCGCGGGCGAAACGCCGACGTTCTGCCTCAGATCCACGCTCCAGAGCTTCCGCTGCGCGCTCCTGGAACGTCCGCCGTCGAATTCTGAGCTCGTGGGCGCTCCGTTTGCTCGATTCAGCAGAGTGGTGACAAAGAACGGCGAAGAACGATTAAGGGGGGGGGGGTGCTGATATTTATATCAGCGGCTCGCCGGCGCCAAACCCGCCTCGGACCCGACGCCCGATGCGAACAAAAGTAAGGTCACCCCTAGGGTAAACGCACCGTTCTGAATGCAACTGCAGTCTCAGATTTTACATCTGAGACTTCGTTCAGAAATTATTCGAGCCGACGCTCACCCACTAACTTGCTACTTATTTACGGAAATGCCCCTAGTGGCGTTTCTCACCGCAGGCCCGCGCCCGCAAAGTTTACACCACGCCTAGGGTAAACGGCACGTTCCGGACGCAACCGTACCCTCAGATTCCCGTTCTGAGCTACCGTTTAGGAGATATCACACCCCCGCCATGTGCATAGTATAAAAATACTTAATATTTTTATAAAATTAATTCCGGGCACACCGGGCCTCGGAATCGCACGCCATCTTCGCGCCTAGCTCTGGAATTATTCGTAGAAATATTCCAAAGTCTGACAGGGCCAATAACCCGAGTCGCTACATTTCCAAGGTTTGTGATGAAACCATGTGTGACCCCAAACGCTACCAACAATTTCTCATGAGTAGGAAAATAGTCTCAATTATGTAAATGTAAAAAATTTGAAGAATTAACATATATAGAATAAAGTTGAATTCACTAATATGAAATACATACCATGAAATTATAAAAAATCTAGATTCCTTAATTGAATTTTATCATAATTTTTTTTAATTTAATACAACATAACCAAAATTAATTTTTATTATAACTCTAAAAAAATAAATGAAAAAACCAAATAACAAATTTTAAATAAAAATTACATATATACATTTATGTTGAATGAATAAATACAAATTCTATACTCTATTTATCACCCATGATTTTCCTTCTAATGATACTCAATAATAGATTTTGGGTGATTAAAAAAATGATATAACCTTTAGAGGGGGTATTCCTTGCCATTGAGGATGGGATATAAGCCTCCGGTGAGGGGAATCAATCCTAGAAGAGGGCGGTCAGAGGGGGGGGATGGGGGTCTGCGTCACCGCTGAGGTGGAGAACCACCCAGGAGAGGGGGTTTGATGGGGGGGGGGTCCACATCATTACGGGGAGAGGGATGTCATAGGGGTGGGGGTCAGGGTTGGAATTGAGGATAGAGGAGGCAGGTCAGTGGGGTGGGGGGAACGGGGGATGCAGATGTGGTGGTGGGGTCGGGGTCGCACTGGGGAGGGGAGAGGAGGAGGTCAGGGGGAGGGGGATAGGGGTTGGGCTCGCACAGAGGGAGTGGGGGAGGGGGTGGGAGTTATGGGGTTTTACAACATTTAACAGAGGTTTAATTGAAACCAATGATGATTATCAAAATAAAAGAATATAACGACGACTTGATTAATTTTTCATGATATTATTATTATTTTTTAACCAAATTTATTTTTCTGAAGTTACAAGAACCTCCACTAATAAACCACCACTAATAAACCGCCACTAACCTGTTATTTTTTTATAGTGTTGACCTCTTTTAGTGACCTCTCATGAAATTTGGATTCATCTTTATTCTCATAGATGTATTATACTAAATTAATTCTCTTATTTGTTTCTTGTATTTATTATATGAAATGTAGATTCATATTTATTTGATTAATATAAACACTCCTGGATTATTTACAATGTATATGGTGTGCCATTTTTTCTAAAATATAATATTCTATTCCTCTTTGGTATATCATCCTTCTTAGTCTTCTTGAGGATTTCTTCTTTGACAAGCTAATTTTGACTAGAACCCATGATAAACTCACCATCACCTGTTCATTGTTTCTTACTTAGATTTTACGGTCTTCATTCTTGAAATGAATTTTGCACATTATTTTTTGATTTAAACCTACATTATTTATCACATTGACCACCTTTATTTCAATTTCAATTTACATTTTCTAATCTTCTAAATATATTTGAAATGGAAAAATTCATCTAATTATTATTTTATGCATTTTTCTTCAACTCAGCACTACCTCATTTAATATAGGTCCATGAATTGACATACTATGAAAATAATCAATAAATTTATGCCCAAATATTTTAAAAACCCATTGGAAGAAAATGAATCTATTTTTTATCTATTAAATAACAAGTTATAAAAACATAATGAATTACTATTTTTGTTCCATTCAATCCTTAAAATGAGATTTATTTTATAAACTTCATTAATTATTGAATTTCATATGCACATTTGATGTAGTGGTGGGTTTCTAAATTTTTTTCTTAACCCATATTTATCTATAAACTTATTTTAAACCTGAACTATGAAAAAATTAGCATTAGGGAAAAGAATCTTGTTTTGGAAAAATAATTCTTTTTTTTGAGGATGAAATAAATTTATCATCCGATAACTTCAAGACCTCATTTAACATATATTGGAGTCATTTTATATGAGGATCCTCATCAAAAATTTTCATGTTAGTGAAACCTTTCTCAGTGATTTGTGAATATTAATATTGTATCATTTCCTTATTTTATAATTTAATATAAATATTAGGACACTTTATAATAATATTTCTTTTCTAATCTTAAATTTACACAACTATTTCTTAATAATATTTTTAAATCATCTCAACATTCTTATCTTGATCTAAATGAATATTGTTATTCTCTTGCTATGGATTTTAAAAATCATTTATCCTTTTATTCATGATATACAATCTCGAATTCTTGATATAAATGATAGATAATTATTTTTATTCTAATTCATAAAACCTCATTTTTATTCCTTTCTCATCTCCATCCTTCTCTTTAAATCCAATAAAAAATCCCCTCTCTACTGTTATAATTAATTATACTTTACATGTATTAATTTTAGATATTGTATGAATTATTTTTGAGACCCGACACTAAGATGATGTGAAATTTCAAGACTCAATGCAACCAGAATAAATGTTTGAAATATATTAAATAGCACGCGCTCACAATTTTCATGAAAAAGTGGAATAACTTCTAAATGGGGTCCTGAATCAGAAATATAATGGAACCATTTAGATCATAAAACGAGGTTTACCCAAGGCGAGACATAACCTTTATTGGCATAGTGCATTTTTGGAAAAGTCATCATGGGAAAAAAATAAAATAAATAAAATAAATAAATAAATAAAATTATTTCATTTAACTATTGAAATAGATACCTAATGTTTTCTTTAAATACATTCTTATGGAATAATTCTATTTTTACCAGCATAACCCTGGAGCCATTGGAGAAACCTCAGAGAGAGAGTTAGATGATCTCTTTAAGATGAATGGAAACTGGATCATAGTTCGACGGTCGACAGGTAATGAATTTGAGATCGCTCCAATGACAAAAATGCAGGATCATTCTTCATCAACAGTCAATCTATCATGAGGTAGGTTTTTTATTTTATTTTTATTATTTCCCCATTATTAATTTCTATGATGAACATTGATCAATCAACCAACAGATTGATATGTGGTTCGGTCATCTTGTGGAATGGGTTTATTTGTAGAGATTTTATTAGGATATTTTATTTATAATATTTTATTTCTTTATTTTAATTATGAAAATTATGGATTGAGACTAACATGAACATTGGCCAAGGTTCGTTCCTTATGTTTTTGGTTGTGCATTTCTCCCTTATTTCTTTATTCCTCATGGGTGTTCTTTGTTTGACCCTTGGTTAGTCATACCCTAGGAAATTGATCATTGTTCACTTTTTTCTTGGTGCAAAGATCCAATATTGTAGATCTAGGATCAACACAACATGAAGGTGGTGCGATGATGGATGCAATAGTGGATTAGAATGTTTTGGATACCCGATTTCATGTTCTTTGGCATGTAATGAACAATGATGAATGAGCATATTTTCCAAATGAATCGAACGATTGGATCTTTTTGTTTGATTTTGGTGTGATTCATCATGGCATGGTTCACTCTTTTATGATGAGATAGTTTTCAGATTTAAGGTTAGAGGAATAGTTTAGGATGCGTGAACCAGATATGAGAATCTATAAAATTCTATGATACATGATGTGTAAATCAGATCCATAAGTCATGTGGGACCCTATCATTGTTGGATTGTGTTTTAGGAAGAAAATAATTATAATATGACATGTGAAACTTTCACATGGTGTATGAAATCTCCTAGGTGGCTCGACATGTACCTTAGTGGGTAAATAGACATGGGATGGAGTACACGGGCATGGGCATGCCGTGTACTCCCACACAAACAATGCTTGGACTAGTGTACATGGGAATACCCATATAATGGTACACATGCAGAGTACATGGGCAGACCATACACCGTGTACTATTACACAGACATGGTACAATTGGTGTTTACACGAGTATGACCTAGTATCGAACAAAAACAGCGTGTAACACTACTACACACCATGTACTTCATTAAAATTGTCTTGAAAACATTGTACAATATATCTTAAACAAGTTTCCACTACTGGAAAATGGACCTATCCCCACTGTTTTGGAGAAAACCGTGGGGATAGGGCACCCTATCCCCACTGTTTTGAGCAAACCGTGGGTATATGCATTTTTTGATAGCCTATGCCCACGATTTGGGGAAACTGTGGGCATAGGCTACCCTATAACCACAGTTTTCTCCAAACCGTGGGTACAGGGTATCAAAAAATTCATATACCCACTATTTTCCCAAAACCGTGAGGATAGAGTGCCCTATACCCATGGTTTTCCCAAAACTGGGGGAATAGTCATCGGATAAAAAATCTTATACCCACGGTTTTGACAAACCGTGAGTATAGGTTTCCCGCATGTGCACGAGAAATTTATTTTTTCCGTGGGAACAAAAACAAATTGGAAGGAGTTCTATACCCATGGTTTATTCCTCTATACCCACGGTTTAAATAAATATATTTAATAATATATATATATATATACATATATGCAGTGATGGGGCAGTGGTAAGAATACTCGTGAACGGAGAAGTGGTCGCGAGATCGAATTCCGCGGGCTGCTATTTTGTAAAATATACTATAACCACGGTTTCCAAACCGTGGGTATAGAGTTATGACACGGTGGGAAAACCTATACCCACGGTTTGGGAAAACTTTGGGTATAGGTCATGGACATATACCGACGCCACCAATGACCATGGTTCCGCAAACCATGGGTATAGCCTATACCCACGGGTTTAGGGTCTATACCCATGGTTTTGAACCATGGGTATAAGATCATTTTCCAGTATTGTTCATTAAGGTTCATTCACCATATCCATTCCCTAAGGGTTATTATGGAATAACCACCTACACAAATGAAAATGATCCCTTTATTATGAATTCTTGCATAGAGTTTTTTGGAATCCCTCCATGAGTCCCAGAGTGAGATTATCTATTCATATTTGTTACCTTGGTGGAGTTCTTGGTATCTTCATGACCAAAAATATGTGAGTAATGATCCTCAACTTAGAGGGTTAATCCAGATTGAGTTGTTGGTATACTCCATGAATTTGTGTTTGATCCTCATCTGTGTATCGTATCTCTTCAGAATCTATAATGTACTTTTTATGGTGAGAATCAATGAGTATTACCTCTCATAAGGATTTCATAAGTATTATTAGACTCTAGAGAGTATTCTCTTAGATTAGTTCTATGTGGAAACTTTAATCTGGAATCCTAGGCTGGTATTACAGTTGTGAATTATCTTTAGATTGTGTGTCTTTGTTTAGTATATCCAGATATTCTTATTATATGTGTTGTAGACATATATATGTGTAGTTATAACTTTATTCTTGTGTTATATGATTTTTGGTTTTGGGGTGTCGTACTAGGTGTTGTTATACTCACCCCTACACTTTATTTTACCACACGTATCGTATCTTTTGAAAATTATTAACCTTTTGACAGAGTCCTAGATGAACTAGGACTAGATGGTTCTTAGTGAGATAGGGAAGAATGAGGTTTGTTCCTATAGTATCATAATATCAGTCTCTAGAATTAATTTCATGTTGGAACTGTTTCCATAATCTTTGTGGTGGGATTAAATTTTGACCTATTTACTTTACATTACTTCCTCTCAAACACTGGTTTTATAATTTAGATGTATGCATGCATTGGTTATTAAATTGTTTTTAAATTACTACATTTTATGGTCTTGGAGATGTATGTGTGTGTACATGTACTTAGTATAAGGCCTCCCATGTTAGTGATATACCTACTCATTGCTATTCGCCTACCCCTGGCCTATTAGAGGCATACTTGGGAAGTCGCGGCATGGTCCCCTTTGGGATGGGTAATGACAGAGTGGTATCAAGGGTTGTTAGTTCTACCTTAGGATTGGAGTATGTGAGATTGGTTTGGGGAAATGGTGTTAAGTGTTTTTAGTTTGGATTTTCAGAAAGGGAATCCAGTGTTTTGCGGTGGTCGAAGTATCCATACACCGGGACTCAGATCACCTACTTTTCGACTCAGTATAAGATAACACTAGTTTTAGGGAAAATGATGGTACATGCATCATATAGGAATGTGTGTTGGTTTCCATGTACTTATTGAGTTATTTATTCATATAAACCCATTGACCATGGTACATCTTGTTTACTTTTAGAATTCATACATGACATATTCCATCTAGGATTCAATATCACGATCATGAGGATGATCCACTCAGTGATAAAGTATCGATACAAGGATTGGTTCTAGAGATGTTACCTCCAGGTGGTGCACCAATTATACCACCTCCTATAGAGTTGCACACATTACCCATAGTACCAATGGATGAGGTAAAAAGGATGATCAAACTTCACAAGTTTCAGTGATAGAGACCCATCAGGTTATGAGGTGTGCCTGACCCATAGGCAGTTGAGGACTGAATTGATTCAATGACCAGAGTTTTTCACCTGGTCAGGACACCAGCAGATTAGATAGTGGTCCTAGTAGAAAGCCTTCTTCATGTATTAGTGGGATGATGGTGAATTTTCATGACCTAGTATTATGAAGAGGTGAATCTAGTGTGGTTAGAGTTTGAGCGTCATTTCAGAGATTATTTCTCTATAGCTATGTTGAGGGTTGTGCATATCTTGGAGCTTTGACAACTCCACCAGGGAAATATGAAAGTATTTGAGTATTCATTATGGATTACCAAACTCTCCAGTTACTTTATGGATATAATTCATAACCATTTCATCAAGGGTCAAGCCTTTTAGTGAGGGCTACATAGAGACATCTTAGCAATCTCATCCCTCTATGCATTACTACCTATGATGGGGTGCTAGAGAGAGCTTTGGTGATTGAGATTTTATAGGTTGAGAAAAAATATCCAGTGGTTAACATTGGTGTGAAAGGATTAGAGATATCGATATCAGAGAGTCTATGTTAGTATCAGGGACTTGGATGTGCCAGATTTTTCAATAGGAGGTCTCATGATAGAGGGTCTATGGTTCAGGGCTCTCATGATGGGTCCAGTCAACCCAAGGAGATGTGGTGCTACTCATGTGATGATAGGGGAAATCTTGCCTAAGATTTTTTAACTGACCATAAAACTGAGAGGGAGACCATGGATTGGATGATAAGGTATAGGAAGAAGAAGGAGAAGGAAGATTCATAGGGTAGAGGACCTAGTAAAGGAGATGATAGAGTAGTATAAGGTGGTAGATTCTTTGACTTATTACCACCACCACCTCCTAGTGGTCTATGTATGGATCATGGAGCTGGAGGACAGGGAATGGGAAAACCACAAGCGGCCTAAGATTACAACTTAGAGGCTCCAGGAATTATTTGAGGTATAATCTATGTCTTTTATACCTTATCTGTAGTATTGATAGTCACATGTTCTAGTTATTCATTTCTTTCCAAATATATTGTATGGGACATAGAGATTTCGATTGATCCCTTAGCTTGACCCTTGTGCTTGGAGACTCTTACTAGAGATGAATCAATAATCACACACTCATGATGATAGTGTGACCTAAATCTTGGAGGCATTAATTTTTGATGGGATATCTTTATAACAATGACGATGCCTTATGAAAACATTCTAGGCATGGATTGATTATCTATAGTTCATGTACATTAATCTACACCATGGGATAACAAAAATATCTATTCCAACATATTAGATGGATCCCGCCGAGATTTATGATCAAAGGGTGAAGTTAGAGGATTTGTATATGAATTGATTTTTTAGACCTAGTGTTTCACCTTGGTCATACCCATTTTTGTTCACCAAGAATGTAGATAGGAGTTTGAGGTTATGTGTGGAAAATCGATGCTTATACTTGGTGACCATGAAGAAGAAGTATCCACTATCGAGTATTAATGACCTCTTTGATTATTTGGGAGGGAAATTATGGTTCTCAAAGGTTGACCTCAGATTAGGTTATCATCAGTTGTTAGTACAGGATGAGGATATACTGAAGGTGATATTTAAATGTCGATATGGTCACTATGAGTACTTGGTGATGCCCTTTGGTATTATGAATTTCCCAATAGTGTTCATGGGACTCATGAAATGGATCTTTTAGCCTTTTTGAGACCATATTATGGTGGTATTTTTCAAATTTGTTCTTGTGTACTTGGAATCTAAGGAGGAGCACATGAGACACTTGACGATGGTTCCAGACATACTCTAAATGCTCCAAATTTTTGGGAATCTCTCGAAGTGATATTTTTGGATTCAAGAGGTCAGCTTTTTGGGACACATTATTTCATCAAATTTAGTGGAATTGGACCCAACCAAGGTTGAGGCTATGTTATCTGGGGATCCATGCAAGAGCGTGAAGAAGGTGTGAAGATTCCTTTGGTTAATAGGTTATTACCAGAGATTCATACCTGATTTCTCCAGGATATCAGAACCCATGACAACCTTGACCTGAAATGGGAATCCTTTCATGTGGATAGATACATTTCAAATATATTTTTATTATTTAAGGAATAGTTTTATGAGCGTTCCCATATTGATATTTCTAGAGGAGGGTGCGAGGTATGTAGTGTTGTGTGATGCATCAAGAACCGATCTTGGTTGTGTTCTCATGTTGAGGTAGGAGATGATTTTATATGGTTCAGGTAATTTGAGACCACATTAGTAGAACTATGTGACCCATGATCTTGAGTTAGCAACAATGGTATTTGAACTAAATATGTGAAGACACAACTTGATGGGAGGGATCATCTATTATTATCACAAGAGTCTCAAATATATATTCTCTCAGACTGATCTTAAATTGAGACATAAGTGATGGATAGAGTTCCTATACGATTATAAATTCAAAATTTTCTATACTCTTGGGTATGGTAACGTGGAAGAAAATGCTCTTAGTAGGAGATCTTGTTCACAATTGCTGAACCGGGCATCAGATAAGTAGGCCTCATTGCAATTATCCTTTATGGATGGAAATAGAGAAGTTTACCTCCATTTAAGGGTTGTCACACCTATACTATTATATTGAGTTAGGGAGGGACATCTTGGGTATGTTTACTATGAGACCCTACATACTTAGGTACCATCTAGACATGATCATGATGAATTTTATGAAGGTGTGGGGGGGGGGTATGTTGTTCTTTACAAAGGATGCACCATGATACTAGTGATGTTACAGGAGGAGGTTCTTATATAGTTTCATATATATAATTTGGTGGTACATTCTGGTGTGGAAAATATGTACTAGATCCTCCAACATTAGTTTTAGTGGCTAGGGATGAAGATGTGAGTTGCAGAGTTTGTCTCTCGATGCATTATTTTTCAACAAGTAAAGGATGATTACCATGTTCTAGTGGGTTTAGATTAACCCCTTGAGGTTCTAGAGTGAAAGTGGGATGATATTTCCATAGAATTCATGATGGTATTACCACGTCTTTCTAGAGGACATGATTCCATCAGGGTGATTATAGACTGACTTACTAATTTATCTCATTTATTAGCTATTCATGAGTAGAGTTCAGTATAGAGTTTGGGATGCCTCTATGTATAAGAGATAGTCTAACTCTATAGAGTTCCATAAATGATCATTTATAACCATTTTTGTCACTTCACATTATGGTTTTGGAATGGATTTCAAGTGGTGTTTGGGACTTTTTTATGATTGATCACAATGTTTCACCCCCAAAATGATGGCCAAATAGAAAAGACCATTCAGGTTCTGGAGGAAATTATTTGGGATTTCATGTTGGATTTTGGACATAGTTGAGAGGATCACCTAACACTGGTGGAGTTTTATTACAACAACAACTACCATTCCCCCATCGGTATAACACTATTTTAGGCTTTGTATGGGTGACCCTATAGTTCACCACTTTTCTAGAATGACCTAGGAGAGTTGGAACTCATGAGCCAAAAGTTGGTGCAAGCTTCTATAGAGAAGGTGAAAATCATCTAGTAGTGGATAAAGACTGAAAAGAGCCATCATAAGTCTTATGAGGGTAGAAAAACGTGGACTTTGGAGTTTGAGGAGGGAGACCATGTGTTCCTAAGGGTTTCACCTCAACATGGATTATAAAAATTTTTCTTGGGTGAAAAGATATTTCTAATATTCATTGGCCCTTTCTAGATACTATGTAGCATTGATGATGTGGTGTAGTACTAATCTCTACCTCCATAGTTATATTAGATATAAAAAGTCTTCCAAGTATCACAATTCATGAGGTACATTCATGTTCCATCACATTTTATCGACTTTGGTGAGATGGATACCAAGGATGGAGCTACATTTATTGAGTACCCAGTTGAGATCGAGAATCAGCATGAGAGGATTCTTCCTGGGTGAGCGATTACTTTAGTGTATTTGTAGTGGTGGTATAAGAATCGTCAGGAGAGAACATGGGAGCGGGAGGCTCAAATTCATGCTTAGTACCCACATCTCTTTGTGTAGACTTTGGTTTGGATTTTCGGGGATATAAATCCCCAATTTGGGGAAAATGTAATGAATTTTATTTTCCATGTATTATTTTTTGATATTGTATGGATTATTTTCAATACCAGGAACTAAGTTGGCATGATATTATGAGGCCCGGTGTGCCCAAAATAAATGTTTGAAATACATTATATATAATAAATAACAACACGTGTAGTTTTCATGAAAAATTAGAATAAATTTTAAATAGGGTAATGAATCAAAAATATGATGGAACCATTGAGTTCAGAACATTGGTTTTAACCTAGGTGCGACATAACCTTTATCGGTGTAGGGATTTTATGGAAAATTCACCGCAGGTGTAAAATAAAAAAATGATTAAATGAACTTATTTTATTTAACTATTAACATATAGACCTATACATTCTTAAGGAAGAATTCTAGGATTAGCTATATAACCCTGGACCCATTGGGGAATCATTAGAGAGAGAGTTGGAGGATATATCTCAGACGAATGATAACCAGATCACAGATTGGTGATCAACAAGCAACAAGATTCAGGATATCACCAATGATAGTGAAGTAAGATCATTCTTCATCAGTGATTGATCCATCTCGAGGTAGGATTTTTTATTTGGATTCTTTTCCCTTTATTAATTTTTTTGATGAACACGGTTCAATCAACCAATATATTGATCTATTATTCATTCATCTTGTGGGATGGGTTTATTTTTGGGGATTTTATCCGGAAAAATTCTTTATGGTATTATATTTCTTCATTTTCATTCTAATGGACATGGATCGAGGCCCACATGAAAATTGGATAAGGTTTATTTCTCATGTTTTTTGTTGTGAATTTATCCTCTATTTTATTGTTCATCTCAAGTGTTCTTCATTTGGAACGTGGTTTGAAATACCCTGGTAAATTGACCTATTTCTTAGAAAAACAATCCAATATTGTAGATTTAGTATTGTAACAACATGAAGGTGGTGCGATGATGGAAGCGATAGTATATCAGATGGTTTTGGACACTCAAGTTCATGTTTTTAGACACATAATAAAGAAATACAAATGATATCATTTATTGAATGAAACAATGTGTCGGATCTTGTAATTCTATGGTGGTGGGACACATCTTGGCTTGGTAAACAATTTTCCAACAAGACAGTCACCATATCAATGTTTAGAGGAATGGATGAGGATGTGTGAACTGGATCTTAGAATTTGAAAAATTCTACGATACACAACATGTAACTCGGAGCCACACCCTTTGTGGTCCCCACTCCGTGATGACTAGTGTTTCAAGAATGAGATAAGTATCACATGATGTGTGACACTGTCACATGGAATATGAAATCTCCTATATTTATTGGTGTGTACCTTGGAGGATACACGAACACGTGCTGGAGTACACAGGCACAAGCACACTGTGTACTCCCAAGTGGATATGGATTGGCATGGTGTACATGGGAATATCCATGTAATGGTACACATCCATAGTACATGGGGGAAACACATGACATGCACTGTTACACGGACATGGGACATTTATACAGGCATGACCTGAGGTCAAAGGGACATGGCGCATAACCCTACTATACACGATGAACTACCTTAAAGTTGGATTGAAGACCTTATCCTCCCTATCTTGGAAAAGTTTTGTTATGGTGAATTCCCCATATCCATTCCCTGAGGGTTAGTATGGAATCACCTCCTATACACAGGACAATGATCCCTTATGTAGGACTTCTTTCATAGATTTGTTGGAATCCCTCTATGAGGCCCAAAGTAAGATCCTCTATTCAACATCATACCTTAGGTGGATTTCATGGTATCGTCATGAAAAAAAATACATGGGAACCGATCCTCTACTTAGCAAGTAAATCCAGATTGAGTTGTTGGTATACACCATGTCCTTAGATGTGATCCTCATCTGTGTATCATATCTCTTCAAACATTCAACATGTACTTCCTATGAAGATACCAGATGATAATTACCTCTCTAATAGATGTCATCATTGTTTTTGGGCTCAAGAGTGTGTTCTCTCGGATGAGTGCGATGTAAAAACTTTGAGATGGATTCCTTGGATGGTATTTTAGTTGTGAATTACCATTTGAATGTGATATTTTTTGAGTATATCAGGATATTATTGTAATTTTTACTATAGAGATATACCTTTGTAGAGATGAAAATATTGTTTTTTGTATGATTTGTGGTTTTGAGGCGTCCTATTGGGTATTGTTATAATCACCCATACGTGGTATTTTCCTACACATGTCATACATTTTTCACATGATCAACCTTTTGAAAAAATCCTAGATAGACCAGGACTAGAAGATTCTCAGTGAGACTGGACAGACCCATGTGTGTTCCTATGGTAGTTTGATTGTAGTACCTAGTATTACTTTCTAGTTGGAATATTTTTAGACTCTTTATGGTGGGACTATATTTGGACCTCTTTACTTTCCTTTACTTCTTGTCGTACTCTCATTGTGGGATTATGATGTATTTATTCATTGGTTGTTCATTTGTTTTTACATTTCAGCATTGTATGGTCTTGGAGATATGTATGTGTGTATAAGTATTGAGTCTAAGGCCTCCCCTGTTAGTGATATGCCTACTCAGCACTATTCACTAGCCCATATCCTGTTGAAGTTAGGAATGGGGAGTCGTGGAACGAGCCCATTTGGGATGGGTAGTGAAAATTATGGAGAAAATTTGTTTAGGTACCACATTCCTAACACATTTTGCCTTAATTTTATTGGTGATATTTATACAAATTAACACCATTTGTTCCATTTATTCGTTTATCCTTTAAATATATTCTTCATGTTGGGTGATCAAAATATTATAGTCTATGAAATAGACACAAATAAAAGTGAAAAATTATTCTGAAAAATTCTACATAGTTCTAATATCCCAACTCTTTAACAGGTTATGTTCTTGTTTCAATCATGGTTAGAATTTTTTTTCAAGGAATATCTTGGTTAGACTTATTTTAAAATGTTAATGGAAATTATATTAGGAGTAGGGAATGTATCAATATTACTTGGGGGTTTGGGATATGGAAAATAGAGAAAAGGGGCCATATAGTTCATGGAACATGGTGGGAGTATGGTTAGTACTAACCATGAAACATGATTGTTCACCCTAGAGAAATGGGATTCTGGGTTTTTATACTATGCACAATGGGACCTAAAAACCTTGTGAGGTTGGACAGAGCCATTCACATGGATTATAAATGGGTTTTCAAACCCTGTGGCTTCCGCAAAAAATTACTTGAATCAGTTTCGCTTTGGATTTAGGGGACTCCAAAGGAACAGTTTGGAAAACCATAAGACCAAACCATGCACATCATTAAATGTTGTCATTTTACCAATTTCCCCTAATACTTATATGATCTAAAAATATTTTTACCCACATTTCTTCCCTAATAATATAGGGTGAAAACTAAAATCTCCATCCTCTTCCAAGAGTGTTCCTCCTTTGATTATAGGGTGTTTAAGGTGACATTTACCATGATTTGAATCCCTAGGTAATTCTCTAACTTTATTTCCTGCTATTTTATGAAAGAATATTTACTAATTTGTTACTATTATTCTTAATTTCATGAGACATAATTCCAAGAAGTTATTTTCTAGGTATTTTTGGCCATTCTAGATTGAATTAAAGACCAAGGTTGGATGCGAGTGTGTCTACAAGTATTATGTAGGTGGTATACAACCAATTTACCATAGTTTCAATGTTTGTTCATGTGTATATGGAATTTTTTTTGAATCACTATGATGTGAAATTGAATCCTTGTTAATAATGATAAATTGAGATTTTAAATGATGTTTTAGACAATTCATAGATCTTGTTGGGTCTATTGATTATTTTTAAACTAGGCCTAAGGACACCCATGGGCTATAACCTTCCATTGAACATGGTAAATGAGTTGTAAATGATAAAAAAGATGGTTTATGAGACTAAACCGGTTTTTCATGTTGTTGGTCATGTTAATATTCCATAAGGGACTATTTGAATAAACTTTGGAAATTAAATGTGTGATGATATGATAAAGAAAGAATTCAGGGGAATGGTTAAAGAGAATATTCATGTTATTAAATGGGTTTTAAGAGCACTTAACTTTTGTGTTTTTTGAATAAATGTTAAAATGGTTTTTGTATGGGAAATGGGGTTAATAGTGTTGAATATGTTAGACCATGGGAAATGATGAATGTTGGTACAGGTGAACCCTTACTGTTATAATGTAGTAGGAGTCCATGTATATGGACCATTAAATTTGGTTGTTGATAATGGTTTGTAATGTTGGAAATGATGCTTCAAACCCATAGGTAAGTATATTGGAAATGATGATCCTTACCCTTGATTTAGGATGGATAGACATGGGTTTTAATATCCTTGACTTTATATGAAGGAAATGACACTCGTTATTATTGTCTAGGGAGCCAACATATTGATCTGGGAATTAAAAACATTTGATATAAAATTGTTAATTGGAATGATGAACTTTAGTACCTATAATTTTTAAATTATTAAAATGTATGGACACTTTTTTTAGAGTGTTTAATGACTATGAATTTTGTTTTATAATTATATTATGGTTGAAGCAGGTTTAGTGGTTTGGGTGTAATGGTGGGACCCAAGATCCTAAGTGGCAAGTTGATAATTGTTTATTATGACACTTGCTTCTTTTATTTCCTCATTTATTATTTCTGTCATTGCACTACATAAAATGTTATTTTATTTTTACTATATATTTCTTTATACACCATTTCTGGTTTTCTACTAAGTTATAATCACACCCTTATTGGGCCACGATTGGTACCTGAGAAAATTTATTGGTTGTAAGACTGGATAATGGAAAAGGCCCAATGATAAGTGGTTGATTTGGGATTATGGGATGGATAATTGATGAGGAAATCAAACTGATGTCAAGACCCATTTTTGGGGATTTTAATGATGTCTTTATTTTTTTTATTTTCCTTGTAATATAATAATAGTATATCGTAGAAAATTTAATGTATTGGTTTTTAGGAACTTTACTAGTGTCAAGATTTTCATATATGATTTATGATTATTATTTATCATCATTATCATTATTTTTTATTATTTTTTATTTTATTACAATGTTAAAGAGTGTATAGCCACACCATGTACCTTATTAGATCTTCACTACTAGTCAGAAGCCTCTAGAATATGGGGAGGTGCACCTAAGGTTGTGTGGTGAACATGATTGGGGCACCAATTTTGTGGCACCCAGGCCGAGAGGCTACAAAGTGGTATTATAGGGTTTTTATTTTCTATTTATTTACTATTTGGTAATGTTAGAAATAAGACTTTGATGTGTTGGGACCTGGTAGTGATCTCATTCATGGGAGTATCTAACACAGGTTTTGTTTAAAACCCAATATCCTATGGTGGTATTGTTGTTATTGATGTTATCTTATTACTTTTGGATAATATTTCACCTTGGGTGGATCCCTTATTGTGTGATATTACCATTATATGAGTTTTTACTTTTGGGAAGTATAGAATGATGTTTGTGTATTCATTGTAATTCTAGGTACTTAGGGACTTATGTAACATGCATCAGGTTAGGAAAACATAATGGAACATCTATGCTTGGGGATTGTAATTTAGAATTTTATTTTGTGCTAAGTAATCCATGGACTATGAAAGGGATGGTTGAGGGTAGTGATAGTGTTGTGTTTATGATTATAGGGATATTGTATGCGAAGTTTCTTATTAAATATAGTTGAGACCCCTCTTTTTTGTGTAGCCATGTAATTGTTTATTATTTTCCCTAAATTGTTTTTTGTAATTGTAGAGGGATGACTTCATGATGATGTTTACCAAAGGTAAATATAATAATATTGTAGAGAATGCACCTCTAATTGTGGGACCAAATCCCCCATTGGTTCTAGGTGATAGGTAGGAATAGAAATTCCATGATAATTACAACAATTTTATATAGTTTATTAAAAGAGACCTTGTGTGGGATATGATGAGTATGTTTTAATTGACTCGGGTGTTCCAGTTTCAGTATCTTTATATGTTTTATGGAGAGGGTGGACCTGAATCATCTGAGTTCTGGATTGATTCCATCCAAATTTTTTTGGGTTACATAGATAATACTCTATAGAATAGGGTTAAGTTTAAAAATTATATGCTATAAGGACAAGTGGCGTTCTTGATGGATATTTAGGTTCAATATGATCATTTAGAGGGTATGTCTTGGGAGGAATTTGAAGACAATTACTTGAAACACTATTTCCCAGAGACCTTGAGGAAGGAAAGGGACACATAGTTTGTGTGGTTGAACCATGGGACTATGTTAGTGATGGATTATACTAACAGATTCACCAACTTGCATCATTTTGTTCTAGAATTAGCAGGGGATGAGGCAACAACAATAAGATATTTTCTTGATGAGATTATATGTGAGATCAAGTCCCAAGTGAATATCTTTAATTTAAATATGTTTACATTGGTGGTGAATTAGGATATCATTTATAAGGGGAAACTGAAGGTGAATTCTAGTGGTGGATAGGTTGGATCAACTAAGAGATTTGGTGGTATGTATCCTGGTTGTAGGAAGTGATATTATACGAACTTATACCAAGGTGGTGGTTGGAAGAGTATCTAGGAGAGATAAATAGCCTCATAGAGAAGTGGTTAGGTGGTTTTATATCAGTGTGGAAAGCCTAGTCACAAGATTAGTTAGTGTATTTTGCCTCCAGTTGTGTTCCAATATTGTGTTAGGATGGGACACCAACATAATTTTTATAGGAACCCTTAACCAATGGATGGTGATAGAGGATCTAGGATGATTTAGATCACCATTTGTGGATTTTCTATCCCGTACGAGTCTAGAAGTTATATTTTTACTAGATGTATTGGTCAGGGTGGAGGATGAGGTGATCTGGGATAGGAGATATTATATTACCCATGTGTTATAGAACATAGGAATCATAGAGGATCACCGAGTGGATGGACAATTCTGCTGAATTCAATTCATCCAACACCCATTGGTAGTGAGGTTAGACCATAAATTGTCTGAGGTAAGATTCTAATAGCTTATGGACTTTCTAGTACTTTATTTTATACCATAGATTAAATATTATTTTATACATACTTGGTTAATGGAGTTTTGGGTCAAATGGTGAAGTTTATATATGGGTTTATATCGATCTACACACCATTAAGGGTGTGATAAGAGGGTATCCAATGTTTCAAAGAGTGTCCCCTAAAAATTGGTGGGTACCATCTCCTATAGGAAATGTTTTTTTTGATATGTTAGGGTTTTAACTGATACGAGGAATGTATATGTCGGTTTCTTATCATGAAAATATTTATTGTTACCATTGAAGGATAACATTCATGTCTCCTGAGGGTGACATTCATATTCACCACAGACAACGGGATATCCAGGAGGGCCGTGCTGGTCCAGTTCAAAAACAGTATGGAGAGTTTATATAATAGGTTATGAGTTTAATTCTTGATGATGGGAGAGTGAATCATGATTCATTTAATCCTATAGTGGATCATTTTCATGATGTTCTTCCTAAGGAGTTATTAATGTTTCCACATGATATGGAAATTGTAATTATGATTTAGTTAAATCTTAGTAATGATCCAGTTTCCATTCCACCTTATCAAATAGAACTAGAAGATATTCAGGATCTTAAAAACCAGCTAGAGAAGTTTGATGATAAAGGGTTCATCTGTTCGAGTATGTATCCTTGGAGATCACTAGTCTTATTTTCCAAGAATGCCAATAATATGTTGCGTTTATGTGTTGATTTCCAAAATATAACCAATATGATGAGAAAAAAATATCCTCTTCCTATATTAATGATATATTTGAATAGCTGAGTGGTTCTTGTTTATTCTCTAAGATTGATTTGAGATCAAGGTATCATCAGTCGATGTTGAGACCTTTTATATACCATATAATTCTTTTAGAAATAGGTATAGTTTGTATGAGTTTGTTGTGATGTTGTTTATATTGATATAAAATCCTATTGTGTTAATGGCCTTCATGAAATTAATCCTTCCCCCACATTCGGATCAATTTTTGGTCATCTTTTTTGATGAGATCTTAGTTTACTCCCTGAATTTTTATGATTATGCCAAACATCTTGACATCATCCAGAGTACATTGAAAGAGCATTGGCTATATGAAAATATATCTAATTTTTATATCTAGATAAAAAGATACATTTATTAGCCCATATAATATAAGAGGAATGCATTTTAATGTACCCTGAGAAGGTCTAGGACGTTTTTTCATGGGAACAACCCAAGAATATTTTTATATATGATGATTTCTGGGTTTTGGAGGTTAGTTTCAAAGGCTCATCAATTTTTTTTTCACATGGAAGTGCCTCTCTTATGCCTGAAAAATAATGGTATAATTTTTGAGTGGTATAAGGAATATGATAATTCATTCTATGAGATAAAGAAGCATTTGAACACTAAAATGATTCTAATATTACCCAATCCGAGTGGGAATTATACTTTTTATTGTGTTTCATAGGTGATTAGAATTGGGGTAGTGTTGATATAGGGTGATCGAGTTATGGCATATAGATCATGGTAGTTGAGGCCACATGAATGGAATGATCCTATGCATGTTCCTGAGTTGGCTATGGTGGTTTATACCTTAACGTGTTGGGGGCACTATCTTCTAGGTTAGAGGATTATTTTTTATAGAGATCATAAAATAATTAAGTATATTATTTATCCCTAGGATTTAAACCTATGAAAGTTGATATGGGTTGATTATATTAAGTCCTTGGATTTTGATAAATATTATATATTGATAAAAGGAAACAATGTTATGGATGTATTGAGTATGAAGATGTAGACTCAGATAGTATAAGAGTTTATTTTTGAGTGTAAGATGATGGCCTTGTTTGCTGAGATTCCTATAGGTGTTTAGGAGGATCAGGAGAAGATAGATCTCAAGTCTATATCATTTGATCCCTATCTTATAAACCAAATAAATAGGTGGAATTATGAGGACCTAGAGTGTCCTGAATTGAGGGAAAAATTTGATAGTGGGGAGCTACCCCATGGCTGGACCATAAATGACAATGAGAATATCTATATTCATTGCTACATTATTGTTTCCACTTGTATGTGGGAGGAGTTGATACATGAGTTTCACGCTTTGAAGTGGGTGGTACACCATGGTTTGAATAAAATTTTATATGATCTATGTGGTCAGTATTTTTATCTAGAAATGAATAATGGTATCACATGTTTTGTGATGCGATGCTTAAACTTTCATTAGGTGATGGATGATAATCAACAACCAATTGGTATTTTACAAAATTTTTCCATTCTAGAATGGAAGTGGGATGATATTAACATGAATGTTATAGTATTTTTTTAATAAATACTTATAATAATGATTCAAAATGGGGGATTATAGACTGGCCGACAAAGTTATTCAATTTATTTCTAATTCGGGAGACTTTCACAGTCGATTATTTTGGATAATTGTATGTGTGAGAGATAACAAATTTTCATGGGGTGTGATTGACCATTGTTTCAGATAGGGACCCCATATTTACATATCACATATAGAAAGTTTTAAAGAAGGTATTTGGTGCCTAGGTTTTTTTTCGAGTATATATTTTCACCCATATACAGATGAGTAGTCAGTACCTACGATCTAGGTGTTAAAGGACCTGATGAAAGCATACAACCTAGATTTTGGTGGGATATGAGGGAAAAACTAGTTCTTATTGAGTTATGTTATAATAATATTTATCAAGAGACTATTTAGATGGAATCATATGTGACACTATATGGTAGGCCATGTCGATCATGATTGAAGCAAGATAATCATAATTGTTGGGGCCTAGTCTTATAGAGGAGGTGTAAAATTATGTTATTTGATCCAAAAGCCCTTGGATATGGACCCGATTATAAAAAAGTCATGCATTTATCCTCATTAGTGAACCTTTGAGTAAATAATGGGTGATCATATGTTCATTTGGGTGTTTTTGAGACTGTTTCACAGTCATATTTGAAAATAGGGTAAGTTGGCACCCAAGTATATCCGACCATCTTAGATTGCAGAAAGGATCAGACTGGTAGCATATCAGTTATCTCTTCCATAGTAGTATAGTTCTATGAAAAATGTTTTCCATGTATCATAGCTCTAATTGTATCACCCTAAACCTTCATATGTGATTGATTTTGATAATGTTGAGCTTTAGGATAATTCATCCTTTGAGGAGAATTCGGTTTTTATTGTAGAAAAGAGTGAGAAAATTCATAGGGAGTAATAATATTTTGTTGGTCTAAGTAATGTGGAATAATGGCTATGTTTAGAAGGAAATTTGAGAGAGGGAAGATGATATGTGGACCCAATGGCCTGAACTTTTACCTTGTAGTCTTGGTGATGCTGGAGAGTAAAGTTCGAGGAAGAGCAATTATAGGGTGGGGAGGTTATAAAATACAAACTCTTGGATGAGGTATGTTCTTACTTTAATCTTGGCTAGAATCATTTTAAAAGGATAATGTAATGTCTCCTTAGTGTTTGGGACATGAAAAAGAGGGAAAATGAGCCATACAGTCAATGACTCATGGTTCATGCACAGTTAATACTAACTGTGCACCATGACTTTGAACCCTATATAAGGGGGATACACAGTTTATAAACAATTCATGGGGGGGGGGGGGGTGGAAACCATATGAGGCTAGAAAAATCCATTAACATGGCTTATATATTGGTTTTTAAACCATATGGGTTCCCCAAAAAATTGTGCATCTCAGTTTCCCTTAAGAAAAAGGTTAGTACACAGTTAACATATTGTTTGGATAACTATGCTGTTAAACCATGCACCTCCTTAAAAGTGGTCATTTTACTATTTTACCACAATAATTATATGATATTAAATTATTTCCTCCTCATTTCTTCCCTAGCAGCCTTGTGTGTTAGCTTAAAGATCAATACTCTTCCAAGAGTTCTTTTCCTTTAATTCTATGGGTTTTGAGGTGCCATTCTATGCGATTCGAAGCCTTAAGTAAGTATTCGACCCCATTTCCTTCTATTTAATTGAAGAATATTTTCTTGATCATTTCTCTTCTTCCGAGTATCATGAGACCTAATTCCAGGGAGTTCTTCATTTTTGGTTTTTGTCCATTCTATCTTGAATCATGGGAAAAGGTTTTATGAGGGAGTGTCTACAAGAATAAGGAAAGTGGTATATAAGATATTTCTCATGGTTTCAATGTTTTTTCTTGTGTATATGGAATTTTTTATTATACTACTTTGAAGTACAATTTATTCCCTATTAGGAATGATAAAGTTGACATTTAAATGATGTGTTAGACCCTTCATTGACCATGTTGGGTCCATTGATGATTACTAGATCAGACATAAGGCCACCCATGGGGTGAGGCACTCCATTAAACATGGTAAATGAGTTCTAAATGATGAAAAAGAGTGATTATGAGACAAAATAAGTTGTTCTTATTGTTGGGGATGTTAGTGTTCCATTGGTGGCCATTTGGATAAATTTTGAAAATTAATTGTGTGATGACATGACAAATAAAGAAGGAGGTGAATGGTTAAAGGGGAATGTTTATGTTATTAAATGGTTTTTAAGAATACTTAACTATTGTGTTATTTAAATAAATGTTCAAATGGTTTAATTATGGGAAATGGGTTTAACGATGTTGAATATGTTATAACATGATAAATTATGAATGTTGGAACAGGTGAACCCTTATTTTTATAGTGTGGTAAAAGGTCTTGTATGTGGACCTTGTAATTTGATTATTAATAATGGTTTTTAATGTTGTACATGATGCTCCAAACCTATGGGTAAGGATATTGGAAAAAAATCCTTAAACTTGATTTAGGATGGATAGGAATGGAATTTAACATCCTTGACTTGATATGATGGGCATGATGTTCATTGTTGTTAGTTAGGGTCCTAACATGATGATATGTTCATTAATTGAATTTTATTCGTTATTAGTAATTAGAGCGAATGTAACATCCCATTACCATGAATAGGTTAGTTTTCCCTCATTATAAGTTCCCTTCTAGTTTTAAAATCCTTTTATGTGATTTTTATGGGTTTACTAGAGACTACAGAGTAGTTACACACCGTGTACCTGAAAGAAACATCATGTACTTGGTGCAGGTTGCATGTCGTGGCCTGGGAGAGAATATCGTGAAGGGGGAGGTCACATTGTGATATTATACATGTTTTGAATGATGGGTAAACATAATTAAGGTTGAAAATGTCAATTTTTAATATGAAGCATTAGGTTTTTTAGCGTAACTTATCTAGCATAGCCTTCACATCATGACTAAGGGGTACATGTCATGACCCGGACCACGCACAATTTAAATTCATGCATTTGAGAGTTTTTCTCAGTCATTTTCTATAAAATATTGGTGGCTCTCAACCCAAGACCCTCCCTAGGCATTTTTCATAGGCGTCTCACATTCTGGATCGTTCTGATCAGCCCCAGTTCATCATTGTTTCTATGGTGCGTCTCTCCGGGTAAGTGTTCTCTCTAATTCATCCTTGAGATTGATCATGATAGCACCCTAGACTTGTGTTATTATATCCCCTATTCCAAGTTGGATGTTTCTTATCATCTTCTTCTTGATCCTTTGTGAGATCTCATTATGGAGGCCTTTCTCCTTCATTGGTTGTAGTGTGGAGGGCATATTTCTTCGATGTATGTGGTTTTTCTCTCTTCCACCAAACTTTTATGTTTATATTTGAATCAATATTATTACGGATTGGATCCTAGGATCTCTATTGGTGCTGTTGGGTTTCATTCTTGGTTTTGGATTCCGTTGCAGGAGTGTGCAACCCAAACTTTGAGGTAGGTGGTTTTATCTCTCACCTATGATAACGAACCTTCTTTTTTTGCTTTTTAAATTTCTTTATAAATTGATTTATGAAATTTTCATGGTTGTTGTGTGTGTTGAAAAAGGTTTTTGAAAGAAAAATGGTTTTCCCTTGATTTTGATAAATGGATTATAAATAGTTTTGAATGGTTTTCAAGACATTGAGATGGGTTTGTGAAAAAGAGAACATGTGTTACCTTGGGTAATTAGGTGGAAGGTTTTGCTTGAAGTCATCATCTATTGATTTATGATTATCATGGAGTTTTGTCTTGGGAATTTCCTATATTTCCCAGAATTATTTTTCTAGGGGACCGATACTGACATTTTGGGGGGTTTACTCATAGGGTATTCCACTGATTTCTAGGCCCATTGTTCTAGGATCAGTTTTGTGCACTTGATTATTTATGTATGAGTAGTCTGCTGCCTAGAATTATAGTATTCATTGTTGTTGTTATACCTATTATTCTGGTTTATATTGCTAGTCTTTCTAAGTTAGCCTTGATATGCATGTTGATTCTTGTAAAAAATGATGTGGAAATATTCTTTGGAAAAGGATATACCTTTTTTTTTGAACTGTGTAAAAGGAATGTATTTACCATATTTTATATAAAACCTATTACTTCTTATCATTCCATGTTTTATTTTAAAAATGAGAAAACAATATTTTTTATACAGAGACTTATTATGGAAAACTTGGGAGAGATCCTACTGATCCTATTATCTCACAAACTACACTCTACTTCGGTGGTTCATAGACCTTTATTTGTATACATGTGTAGGAAAAGGCAAGGTCACAAAGTGAGGTAGTGAGGTTCATGTCAGCTGGGATGGGTAGCTGATGGTGATATGGATGGAGTTATTCCATGCCACCATTGGAGTAGCTGTTGGTTTTGAGTCCCTTGAAGTCAGACTTATCTTTTAGAGTTTTTAGCTGCTGTTATTGTTGTTTTTTTTCCTCTGTTTTTTTAGGACCAATAGGGGTCTATATACCCTGAAGGGGGGGGGGGTGAATCAGGGTATGGAAATTCAAAATTCTTTCTACCCCACTGGATCTTGACCTCTTTATTACAAGGGTCACTTTGTTTGCATTTTTGTGTCTATTATGATCACTTCTTTTCTTCTTTATCTAATGATGATGCTTTAAATGCAATGTCGGGAAGCAAGCAGACAGACACAACGATTTTTACTTTGTTCACCCTCACTGGGCTATATCAAAGGAGCATACAAGGACGATGCGCCACTGTACCAAATACACTAAAAGAACACTACTGTTTACAAAGTTTTGGATAGATCACTTCTATTCCTATGCTCACTACCTTTACAATGTTTAGGGTCAAATCACTACTTTCCCAAGGGTTACTCCCTGTTTCTCTCTCTCTGGATCACTGCCGGTGAAGAGGATCACCTTCTGCCACTTCCTTTGCTCACTGCTCTGGAAAGGATCCACTCACAGTTTATAGACCTGTAGGTCTCTTCATTATTACTAATGAATAAATCCTATGTTGTATGTAGATGCTCTGTTGAAGTCCAAATTTCAACCGTAGATGAATCTCACTTTGCACCGAAGGTATCAAGAAATCTTCCTGCTTTCATGCAGCCCTAAAAATGACTGTCATGATTCAACCGCACCTGGCGCCCTTCTTCAAGCCAGCGCGCAAGTCCCGACACACAAGTTAAAACCGACGCGCAATTTCACCTCAACCACTTGCGTGAAACTTGCTTCTCGAACTCCAAAGTTGCAAGACTCACACCCTTTTACGCCCAAACCAATTTTGGTGCTCAACCATCAACTGTCGTGATTCATCAAAACCTGGAACGCAAGTGTCACCAAAACAATTGCACGATGCCCACTTATTCAACTCTAAACTTGGGAAACTCACAACCTTTCTCACATGAACCACATTGGGCGTGCAACTATCAACTAGAACACAACTTATAAATATCTTTATACTTGCGCGACCACACCACCACTTGCGCGACCACGACACCTGCACGACGGGAGCTCTGATTTTCTCTAAGTGTTTAACTCACACCGAATGAGGAGGGTTTGAACTCTATTTATAGGCATTTGGACACCCTGGGCACCAGGTGTGCAAGTCTCCTCTCAACGTGCAAGTCCAGCCACCCTAGTCTCTGCCGCGCTAGTCACTTGTGTGCCCAAACCCAAAACATGAGCGCCCCTTCTTTCCTTTTCCATATTTTGATGTTCTGATCTTGAAAAACATATGGCACGCAAGTTTCCAATCATCCAAGAAACCGGTGTGCAAGTTCATTTTACAAAAACACTTTTCTCCATTTATCGATTTTCAGGCCCAAAAATTTGGCAAACACTGGAAAACAGCGCCACCTTGTATCTGCCCTTTTTGTACTACCTCTAGATTGTCCATTCCTTTTTCGATGTTCTTGAATCAAACATGGATCATTAACCACATCCCATGAACTCGGCATGACACCATGAAATCCCCTTTGTCAAAAAATTTGTATGTCATGGTTTTCTTTGTCAACAAACACAACACGGAGGCCCACTTTGTCAACAAACAAAATCACCTAAAAAATGATTCAATGATACCTTAAGGTATTTTTTCCAAACAATATCCCCTTTGGGTTTGTTGACAAATCTTCCATAAAAGGATACATCATTAATTCTTCAGCAACCATTCGCCTATTGTGATTCTGATAGAGATCAAGGATTTACTCAACACATACTCTAAGCCCACATGAGCAATGCTTGGCCTGAGAAACAAGAGTAAATGAAAAGTTCATCAATGAATCACTTCAACTCTGACACCCACTATTGACACCAAACTAATACCAATATTTGGAAATATTCTTACTGCATTTCAACACCACTCTTCTTCTTTTATCAAGATCCTCAGATTTCATGATATCTATTATTTGATCGATCACTTCTAGCATCGTCATATTTAATATTCTCCTCCTGTCTGTTCACAGCTTTAACTCTTGTCAGATGCAACTCCCCTTCAGCACAATTTTCTGTGTTGTCTATGCTAAACTCTGGCTAAGTGCTTTGAACCAGCTTCAACTCCCCCTCTCTGGCTGCTCCACAGCTTCTCCCCCTATCTAGTTGCTCCACCTGTTAGCTTCTCCCCCTATCTGTCATGATTTCTCAAATAGCCACACTGTCTCCCCCTTGAACAATCACTATTTTCTCCCCCTTTGTCAACAAACCCAAAGGTCACCCCTTTGCAGTCAGTAACAAAGTAGAGAACACATATTAGCACATTAGAAAAAAACATCATACCTTGGGGAGAGGGGGTGATTCCACATCCACACACTTTTAAGTGCGTGGAGTTGACTGAACTCCCAGATCCAGTCGATTTCTTTCAAATACTTCCATGGTTAAGGCCTTTTTCAGAATATCTGCAACCTGTAGATCTGTAGGAACATACTCCAACTTCACAATCCCTTGCTCTACCTTCTCCTTGATGAAATGATATTTGAACTAAATGTGATTTGTCCTTGAGTGATGAACTGGATTTTTTATAATATTGATAGTACTTGAGTTATCACACTAGATTCCGATTGGAGACTTCACTGCACTCCCATATCTTCATGTTGGTGCTTCATCCACAATAACTGTGTGCATGCTTGAGTGGCATCAATATACTCAGCCTCTACGGTGCTCATTGAAATGTAATCTTGATTCTTTCTTAACCAAGATATACACAATCCACATAGATAGAAAGAACCACCTGACTTTGACTTCCTATCATCCATTGAACCGGCCCAATCTGCATCAATATATCCCAATAATTCTGTCTGAGATTTGTCATTATATGTCAAGCCGAATTCCACCATGCCCTTGATATACCGAAGTATTCTTTTCACTGAAAGCATGTGGATTTACTTGGGATTACTCCGATATCTCACTGCTTGGCATGTGGTGAAAACAATGTCAGGCCTTGTTGCAGTCAAGTACAACAGACTTCCAATAATTTTCCCGTATTCTATTATACTAAATACCTTGCCATCCTTGTCTTTGGACAGTTTCATTCGGGTAGCAACTAGAGTCTTCATCTCCTTGGAATTTTCCATTCCAAATCTTTTCAAAACATCCTTGGAATATTTGTATTGAGAAATGAATCATCCATTCCATCCTTGTGTCACCTGTAGACCAAGGAAAAACGTTAGCTCTCCAATCATTGACATTTCAAACTCAATTTTCATGAATTCGGAAAACTGTCTGCACTGAGCTTCATCTGATCCACCAAATATTATGTCATCAACATAAACCAACACCATAATCCTTTGATTACTGTCATTGCTAAAATAGATATTGTAATCAAATCCTCCACGCTGTAAACCAAGCTTGTTCAAGTACTGATCAAGCTTTGAGTAACATGCTCTTGGTGCTTGTTTTAGCCCATACAATGCCTTCTTCAGTTTGAAAACCTTTTTCTCATCCTCATGAAAGAGAAAACCATATGGCTGCTCAATATACACTTCCTACTCTAGAACCCCATTCAAGAATGCAGATTTGACTTCCATCTGGAACACTTTGAACTTCCGTTGCATTGTAATGGCTAGGAATAATATGACTGTCTCCAGCATTGGAAATGATGAATATTTCTCATCAACATCTGTTACCCATATTTGGGAGTATCCTTTTCACACTAGTCATTCTTTTTTTCTAACCACTATGTCATCTGCATTCATCTTGTTGTGATAGAACCATTTAGTCTCAATGAAATTCTTATCTGCTGGTCTCAAAACAATCTCCCACATCTAAGTACCAATTATAATTTTCATGTTCAGTTGTAGCTTGACTCTTCAACATTCATGATGATATATAATTGAATTCCTCAAGTTGATTATCATTATATGCTTTTGAATTATCTTTTTCACTTCTCCTTGAGTCTCTTACCACTTCCTCACGTTCAACAAAAAACTTGTTATCGTTTCATTGTCCAATGATGTCATTTCTTTCAACTAATTTTCTGATATTTTTGTTGAAACATTGTTGATACTATCTTGCAGCTTATTGGTATCCTGAAAACAGTTTGATGATACCACATCATTAGAAAAAAATGGATAAGCATGAGATGCATGATTATTGTTTCTTCTCTAGCAATATGTCTTCTTTTGATAGACAACACCTGAGCTGAGTCATCCAATTATTTATTTGATGGATCTTTCATCTGATTATGATATTGAATTCTCCCCCTATGTTATGTAACACATCCGGTGGTTAGGACCACTGTTTAGACCCATAAAAAATCTTCTCCTCCTGCATCAGTTATTCTCATCTAGAACTTGTCATTGAGCCATCAAAAAAATCTATAAGCCTACTGAGGTGGAACTCGATGTAGGAAACAAGATAATGAGTTAATCACTCAATCACTTTCTTTTGTGCTATTTTTATACCTTTCTTCTTCAACATGGTACCTATTTTGAGTCAATCAAAGCTCTAAATCATATCAACTCGTCCCTTCACATCTTTAGATGCCACATCCCCTTGGATAGTATCTCTCTAAAAACTTAAACACATGAATCGTTAGTTAAAAAAATTTATACACATAGGGAGAGGGGTTCTTCTGGAATCCTTAGGATGAGGATTGTAGTTGATCCTGATGGGTCAACCCTTTGATTCTTTCTTATAGAGCATCACACTCTTTCCTTGCTTCTTCTAGCTTCCTAGCCAATTTTAAGTACTCTGGCCATATGACTAAGCATTCTTTACCCACATTCTGAGTCTTTCTCTGATATGTAGACTTTGCAGGCTTATCCTTTCTCACAATTTGGAGTTTAATCCAACTAGTACACATTTACTTCATTGATTTTCCACCAAAATTCCATTTCTCTTGATTCCTTCTCTAGGTAAGAATCTTTATACTTTTCACCTTCCCTTTCTTCTTCCACCATTGCAGGGGTCTTTCTCTTTCCTCCACTTCTCGCTGCAAAACTCTACATGTGAATTTTTCAATGAATTCTTTGTTCATCTTTATTTTATCAGATATCCGAGTCACTACACTATTTTTCATTGGTGGTAGGTCCTCTGCTAAACTTACATTCTTCTTAATCACATCTGTATAATTTCCTCTATTTTTCATCCAGATTTGTTCATGTTCATTCTTAGAGATCGGTTGTGAGTGTGATAGAGGAGGTGATTGATACACCTTTCGTTCAGCTCCGAGTGATTCCCCTAAGGCTCTAAACCTATTTTCCAATTTACCACTTTTTCTTACAGTGTACGATTTCCCATTATACACCACTGGAGTTGTGAATCTCCTTTCAAGATCCTTTCCCTTTCCTGCTTTCTTCTTAATGAAATATCTTGTCAAATTCCCATAGTTAGAACATATAAAAAATTTTCCATCAAAAGCATACCTCATTTTATCATTTCTCTATCGAGATGTTGATGCATCTTGAGTTCTTCCTCTGACATTGAGTTTCTGAGCTTCCTGAAACATACTCATGGTGTGTCCCATTCTTCCACAGTAATATCATCTAATAAATGATTTCCTTTTATAGACTCTTCTTTTAGATTTCTCATAACACTTCTTCTTATTATTAGATTTCGTAATGTCTCTATTTTTATAGCCCGAAATGTATTCTTGAGCATCTGAACAAAATCTTGATGTGTGGACATGAATCCCACAGAAATAGAACATGTCATTACTACTTTATGTAACTGTACTCTTAAGCCTATATCCAGCACCTATAGGATTTTTTTTTCACATATGGAACTATTCACAGCTCTCTTTCTATCATGCATGGGAGGTGATTCATCAAATCCAATACCAGTTTTTCCCAAACTGTATGGTCTTTGAGCTGAGAAAATTTTTTCTTGCCTCTTTTCAGAAATAGAAAATTTTCTTTTCATTTAATCATCACCTACAGAAGGATAATCAAATAGTAAGTGCAATACATCCTTTATTTTAGGCTTTCCTCTAGCATTGGATTTCTCCACTTACTTATTTACTGATTCTAGATCTTCTTCCGACTTTTGAATCTTTATATCACTTGATTCAAGTTGGGAATTGAGTTCTCTTCTGAGATTCTTTCCAGAACTCATCTCATCTTCCAGTTCTTGTGTGAGCTTTTCTACCATATCACTTTGCTCCTTTAATTTAAATTTTTCTTGAGAAATAGATTCAGAGACATATACATTATTCTGTTGTAGCCTTTTATTCTTCTGAACTAGTTCAAAAATATGTGTAACAAGATCATCATTTTTAAATTTCAAATTTTGAATCTCATCTGTGTTCAAATTCTTCCCCTTGACACTAACTTTTGATTTTTCTACCTCTACAGATCTCTTTCTCAATTCTTCATCTTGAGAATTATTTTTATCCTTTATATCAGTAGCTACATCAATAAGCCTTTGATTCAAACATCTTAGCTTGTTGATATCAGTTTCCAGTGCTTGGATATGAATAGATTTAGATTTAATTTCACCAGTGAATTTTTGATCCAATTCCTTCTCTTTGTGGACAAATTCCACTTTTCGGCTTCTGGGAGTTTCTTCATCATCAGTAGTTCCAACATCACTTGGAATGTCAGGTTCTTCACTCATTCCTTTAGCATCATTGAATGAGTGAATATTTTCACTTTATGATTCATCAAACCCATTATTTAGTTCCCTACAAGATTCTTTTAACCGAATCACACTCTTTCTATTGACACTTCCACATTGAGGGATATCACCTGACTTCAGATTCTTCTTTGATGTTTCTCCCTTTTCCATGACACACCGAGATAAGAGAAAACTGATTTAACCACACAAATCGAATACACCAACTCGGAACAAACAAATCTGATAAAAGAATCCTTCCCTCTGATACCAATTGTTAGGACCAATAGGGGTCTATATACCCTGAGAGGGGGGGGGTGAATCAGGGTATGGAAATTCTTTTTCAAAATTCTTTCTTCCCCACTGGATCTTGAACTCTTTATTAAAAGGGTCACTTTGTTTGCATTTTTGTGTCTATTAAGATCACTTCTTTTCTTCTTTATCTAATGATGATGCTTTAAATGCAATTTTGGGAAGCAAGCAAACAGATACATCAATTTTTACTTGGTTCACCGTCACTGGGCTACATCCAAGGAGCATACAATGACGATGCGCCACTGTACCAAATCCACTAAAAGCACACTGCTATTTACAAATTCGGAATATATGAATTATATTACTAGGCTCACCGCCTTTAAAATGTTTAGGGTTAGCTCACTGCTTTCCCAAGGGTCGCTCCCTGTTTCTCTCTCTGGCTTACTGCTGGTGGAGAGGATCACCTTTTTCCACTTCCTTTGCTCACTACTCTAGAAACAATCCACTCATTGTTTATAGATCTGTAGGTCTCTTCATTATCACTGATGAATACATCCTCTATTGTGTGTAGATGCTCTGTTGAAGTCCAACTTTCAACCGTAGATGAATCTCACTTTGCACTGAAGGTATCGGGCAATCTTCCAGCTTTCACGCAGCCCTAAAAATGACTGTTGTGCTTCAACCGCACCTGGCGCCCTTCTTCATGCCGACGCGCAAGTCCCAGCATGCTAGTTCAAACCAGCATGAAAGTTCATCTCAACCACTTGCGTGACACTTCCTTCTCCAACTCCAAACTTGTGTGACTCACACCCTTTTACGCCCAAACCAATTTTAGCGCTCAACCATCAACTGTCGCGCTTCTTCAAAACCTGGCGCGCAAGTGTCACCAAACCACTTACATGATGCCCCTTCTTCAACTCTAAACTTGGGAGACTCACAAACTTTCTCTCCCAAACCACCTTGGGCGCGCAACTATCAACTGGTGCACAACTTCTAAATATCTGTATACCTGCACGACCACACCACCACTTGCGCGACCACTACACCTGCGCGACGAGAGATCTAATTTTCCCTATGTGTTAAACTCACACCGAATGAGGAGGGTTCAGACTCTATTTATAGGAATTTGGACACCCTGAGCGTCGGGCGCACAAGTCTTCTCTCAGCGCGCAAGTCCAGCCGCCCTAGTTTTTTCCGCGCAAGTCACTTGCGCGACCAACCCCAAAACTTGAGTGACCCTTTTTTTCCTTTGCCATGTTTTGATGTTATGATGTTGAAAAAAATATGGAGCGCAAGTTTCCAATCCTCCAATACACCGGTGCACAATTTGCTTGTCCAAAAACACTTTTCTTCATTTGTCTATTTTCAGGCCCAAAAATTTGGCAAACACTGGAAAACGGCGCCACCTTGTATCTGATCTTTTTTTACTACCTCCAGATCATCCATTACTTCGTCGAAGTTCTTGAATCAAACATGGATCGTTAACCACATCCCTTGAACTCTACATGCCACCATGAAATCCCCTTTGTCAAAAAATTTGTATGTCATGGTTTTATTTTTCAACAAACACAACACATAGGCCCACTTTGTCAACAAACACAATCACCTAAGAAATGCTTCAATGATACCTTGAGGGATTTTCCCAACAGTTTTCTTAAAGATATGGAATATATATATTTTTTAGTTTTGTGCTATTCCTTTATTTCCTTGTATCTGTATGACCTGTGGTTGTTCCGGTTGGGTGAAATCGTTCTCTCAGTTTTTTCGTTCGATTCCTGGGTGCTTGTTGGCAGCCCATGGGGATCAGGAATGCCCTTTAGGTATGAGAAAAATCGGGTTGAGTGATAGGTTTGAGCGTAACCTGGGTCGGTTCATTACAATTTGGTATCAGAGGAGGTTTTTCCTGAAGAATCTTTTCTTGGGATGTCTGTTAGACTAGAGATAATATTTTTGGGACTTTAGAGGTATGTTGCGATGAGTTCCTGGACAGCTCTTATTGTAACGAGACTCAAGTTACCATGGGATGTTATGATATGTGTCTCTAGTGTTGGTTTTTACTTTTGAAATATCATTTTATTCTTATAGGTTTTCTAGTTTGAACTATGATTTGTTCTATGTCTTATCATTCTTATGTTTTTGTATGTAGAAATATGCCTTTGAGATGTCTTCCACTGGTTCCGTAGGAAGGTGCAGCTGTTTCTCCTCAAGAAAATCCACCGATGGATCAGAATTTCTGTAAAGACCCGCAAATTTCAAGGAAATTTTTTTTTCTTAATTTTCTTTGAAATTTTACAAGAGCGCAGCTTCAGACGGCACCTGATTCTGAGGCCCGGTGTGCCCGGAATCATTTTCCGAAGTTTGGCTCGGGTACGTTCAGTGAACGGACGAGCGGGTTTTTCTATCTTTTGAACCGATGCCCGGAATCGAATTCTGAGGGCACCGATGAAATCGCAGCACCGGTATTTGCTTAGAAACGCCTCTTCCGGAGTTGCGTTTTCTCAGACGTGGTTTTTAAATTTTGCGGCTTTAAGTCAGAAATAAAATAAAGTTTGTGCGACAACTTTATTTTATTTCACTTAAGCTGCTTGGAAGCCACTTGAAGCCACTTAAGGGCGGCTTGAACTGAGTTGAACTGGATAGGATGCTATCCAGAAATATCCTACCTCCTTGGTAGGATATTTGTGCGGTGGGGCCCGCACGAGCCCCGTCGTTTCTTTCGCTAAGTAACGCACCCGCGAAAACCCGTCAAGTAACTGAAAAGTCAACCGACGCGTTTTCTTTAATTCTTAACAGACCATTTAATAGGGCGGTTTATTTCGTGAATTAAATGGGCTGTTTCTTTCATGAATTAATTGGGATGTTTCGCTCGTTGAATTAATTCAACGAACTGATGGGTCGTTACTTACGCTTTTGCGTTTGTTGGCATGTTTATAAAATAAGACCAACCTAAAAATCCTTTGAAAGGATTTGAGAGGATCTTTGTTTCTTCATCTCCCCGCGAAGAACGCGAAGAACGCGAAGAACGCGAAGAACGCCGGCGAACGGACTTCGACGACGCACACCAAGATCTGCGACGTCGACGAGCTCTACCCGCGACGTTCTTCAGCGACGCCTCTTCTTCCGCAGCCGATCCTCGTTTGGCAACTAAGGTGAGAAACGAATCGTTTGAATTCTACCTTTTTATTTTTGATATCAACGGATTTAAATTAATTAAATCCGTTGGATCTTGATCCGGAGATTGGCGACGCGACGCCGGATACCGCGACGACGCGACGATCCCCCTTCTTCCGCGACGAGCAATCCCGCGACGATCCCTCGTTCGGCAACGACGACGACAAGGTAAGGGATGTTGGATTATTTTATCTTATTTTTTCCCGTGTTTATTATTTTAAAGTGAAGAACATGATCTCCGACAATTTTAATTTATTTAAAATTGTGGTTGATTATTCCTCCCGTAGTTTATGACTAACGCGGAGGGTGCGGGCCTAACAAACAAGGCCCGGCAACCCTCCGCTGATCTTCCCTTTTGTGCGGATTTGGCGGACGACGACGAACCGCACGGCAGGGGCGATCTGTTGATCCCGCAGTGAAGATCGGCCCCCGGGAGGAGCATCGGCGCAGACGGGAGGCAAAACGGGCCACCAGAGCAACTCCGGCGGCCCGCGGAAGGGGGTGGCGGCACGGGGCGCCGGCGCGGCACCGCCGGCGGCCGGAGGCGGCGGCGCCCGGCGCGCCGCCGGAGGAGTCCGCCGCGGCCGAGCCGCGGCGGCGGCGAACCGCCGGACCGCGTCCGTGGTCCGGCCACCCAGCACGCGGCCCGCGCGGGCCGCGTTTCTCCAAAGCCGCGGGTCAAACCCGCGGCGGCTCACTCGGCCGCTCGGCCGAAGCCGAGCCGGCCGGTCCGGTCGGGCCGGGTCGGGTCGACCTGGTTCGGGCCGACCCGGTTCGGCCGACCCAAGGGGGGGGGTTCGGGCCGGGTCGCCCCGGGCCCAGAACCCCCGTTTCGGGCCCTCTTCGGTCTTTCGCCCATATCTTGGGCCTGGGACCTCCGATTGACGAACCGTCAGCGGCTACGCGATCCTTGGATCGAGACGGTCGTTTTGGTATATTATACTCATGGTTTCGGAAGACTTTGGGTTCGACCGGGTTGGTTCGTACACGAAACCAACCGGGCCATCGGAGCGGAAACGCTCATAACTTGAGCTACGGACGTCCGAACGACGTACCGTCAGCTGTGGTAGTTTCCTCTAAGTGAGACGGAACTTTTGGCATACTCCGCCAGAGGATCGGATACAGGCGGAGTACGGTCGGGTCGGTTATGCCCTAAAAACCAACCGGGCCCCTGGGACGAAAATGCCAATAACTCTCAGACCGGGCGTCCGATTGACGCGCCGTCTGTTGCGTTGAGATCCTGTTGTCGATACGGAACATTTGGATACATCAACTTCGGACTACGTGTCAGTTGATGTATCAGCCTCTCGGCTCGTGGAGCGGACCCTCCTAAACGAGCTCGCTATGTGCGGGAACCCTAGCGCTGGCTGTGACTTCGACGACAGAGCAGAGATCCTCCGTGGACTGCGACGACGACAGAGCAGAGATCCTCCGTGGACTGCGACGACGGCAGAGCAGAGATCCTCCGTGGACTGCGGCGACGGCAGAGCAGAGATCCTTCGTGGACTGCGGCGACGACTGTGCAGAGATCCTCAGTGGACTGCGTCGACTACTGCACTCAGCGATCCTACGTGGATCAGTGCTATAGGTTCTGTGTGAGCCTGATCCTATGTGGGTCCTTACTACCGGTTCTGTGTGAGCCACTGCCTACAGGTTCTGTGTGAGCCCGATCCTATGTGGGTCTTTTGCGGGGGTTAGTACCTATCGATCCTTCGTGGGTCCGACGACTTAGATGGATCAGTGATCATCTTTGACGTCATCTGAAAAAGTATACCTGGTTGAGCTGAATCTTATGTTACTCTCCTTTGTGGATTGTGTTGAACTATCCTATGTGGATTTACTGTTTACTCTCCTTGTGGATTTGAGTCTTGCTTTCCTTTGTGGATTGAGTTGTTCTTGAGCTCGTGAGCAGAGCTAGAAGTGGGGACTTAGGTATATGTATGGGCATATACCTAAGTCGAGTCAGATGTTACTTTGTGATTGCATCTTTCTTTTGTGCTATATCCTTTGTGGATTTCGGGAGACCTTCGGGGGTCTCGGGGTCCTTACTGAGTAGCTTGTACTCACCCCTGCACGGGCTATGCCCGCACCTTGTTGTGTTGGTTGCAGACGACGGACAGCGCTGATCACGGTTGGGGCGTGGAGCAGGACGGTACCTGGAGGTGGACCACTAGGCGGGACGCGCTCGGAGCGGACGTGGGACCCGAGGAGCCTGGAGGCTATCTGTACCCACCCTTCAGGTGGGATTGCCAGTGGACGACACGAGGCCGCCGTCTTTTCTTCAGTTGCTGTACCTTACTTTTTCAGTTGTACTTTACAGTTGGGCTTGTATTCCGGCCCCCCTTTACTTTTCTGCACTTTACTTTCCGCTTGCTGACTCTGTGTGGTTGTTACTTATAAAGGCAATGCCTTCCCTATTTACTGGGATTTTACGCCTTGGTGCTAGTCGCCAGCCCCTGGCCTATGGAAGGCGGGCTTGGGGTAGTCACGGCACGGGCCCCGAGAACGGGTCGTGACAAATTGGTATCAGAGGTGGTCGGTTCTACCGCAGACTCTGATCGTATTTTCTTTCCATATGAAGCAATAGTGTTTAGTGTATTGAGTGTGGTTATCAGTTCAGGGAGCCCAGTGTTGGTGCGGCGGCCGACGTATCCGTACACCAGGACCCTAACTCCTGATTTCCGACTTAATGCATGAAAACATTGATTGCGTGTGTGTTTCAAGTCTTCTTTGTGATTACTTGTGTCAGCTCACCGGGTATACTGATCTGCTTCATGAAAGTCTCAAGTTATCCTTGTGATTACTTGTGCCAGCTCACCAGGTATACTGTTCTGACTGTGGTGCTCTTGTTCTCCTTTTCAGGATGGCCCCGCGACGACAGCCAGCTAGGGTTCCGAGTGTAGGGCACGACGGCAGCCCACCGAGCGACGAGGCCTCGGTGCAGGGTCCCTTGCCAGCAGTGGCACCGGCGGTAGCTTTACCCGCCGAGCCACCGATGCTACCAGTACCAGACGCTGACGATGCACGTCGCCTCAGGGCACTGCATGAGTTTCAGAGCCAGCGACCGCCCAGGTTTCGCGGTGAGGTGGACCCCCAGGCCGCCGAGGACTGGCTAGAGGTGGTGGTACGGATCTTTAGGCTAGTTAGGACACCAGCGGATCTCATGGTGATTCTCGCGGCGAGCCTCCTGCAGGCGGCGGCAGGACGATGGTGGAGCTTGATGCTCCAGGTTCACGATGAGGCATCCTTGCTCTGGACGGACTTCGAGAGCCTCTTCTGCTCTGAGTTCGTCCCGGCCACCCTTCGAGCGGTGCGCATCCAGGAGCTTCTCCAGCTGCGCCAGGGCAGCATGACGGTCGCTCAGTACGCGGCGAGGTTCACTGACCTATCTCGCTACTCGACCGACATGATACGGGACCCCTTCTTCTGGGCCCGGACCTTCGAGCAGGGCTTGCGACAGGAGATTCGAGCGTCGCTGATCTCCCTCAGCATTCCGACCCAGGCGGGAGTGCTGGAGCGAGCCCTCCTGATCGAGAGCTTCCTGGCAGAGCCTTCTTCAGTGGCGAGACCTAGCGCAGGGCGGCAGGTAGCTGAGTCTTCGGCAGCAGGTAGCCGGCGGATGACTCTCGGGTCCAGGCAGACCAGACCCCCACGCAGACGGCCTCAGGACACCGGCTCAGCGGTGCGGGGCACACAGCGGAGTGCCAGCCTTCCGAGAGGCAGGCTGTGCTACTCCTGCGGCGGGCAGGGTCACATGGCTCGTGACTGCCCGACTCGCCGATCAGAGGAGCAGCAGACGGTGGAGGGGCCACCCAGGCAGAGGCAGAGGGTCGACCGTGGCGGTCCGCAGGGAGGAGGCGGACGAGGCAGAGGAGCTGGCCGAGCAGCGGGTGGTGGGCGACGCTTCCAGGCTCTACCCCCACCACCACCAGGAGGGCCACCTCAACCACATGGAGCTGGCGGGCAGGGACAGGCCCAGCTCCAGGCAGTGGAGGCCTACGACCCCGACTTGCCAGAGATGATTCGAGGTACGATCTGTGTCTATTCCACCCTTGCTGCAGTACTTATAGACACAGGAGCGAGTCACTCTTTCATAGCCTCTGCCCTTGTTCGGAGCTCGGAGATTCCGACCGAGCCGTTGGCTCGATCCTTACGGCTAGAGACTCCTACGGGAGCAGACTCGATGATTACGCACTGGTGCCGGTAGTGTGAGCTTACTCTAGGAGGCGAGTGCTTCGGCTGGGATCTCCTTGTAGCGGCGTCGAGGCCTTACGACGTCATCTTGGGCATGGATTGGCTATCCACGGTTCATGCCCAGATCGACTGTTTTAGGCGCAAGGTGCGATGTGTTCGCACCGACGGGAGCAGGTTTACCTTCACCGGCGAGAAGGGAACCTTTGCAGCACAGGATGGACTTACGCGGAGGAGAGTGCAGCCTATCTCTCATCAGTTGGCTAGCCTCATCATGGGAGCAGTGGACGTGCGGAGTCCGGCTTTTCCTGCAGTGGTGGACCAGTACGTGGACGTCTTTCCCGACGACGTTCTAGGGCTACCTCCTCGTAGAGAGGTAGACTTTTACATCGACTTGTACCCCGGGACAGCCCCGATATCTACTCCAGCATATCGGATGGCCCCCGCCGAGCTTCGGGAGTTGCGGGTACAGTTGGAGGACTTGCAGAGCAAGGGGTTTATCCGACCCAGTGTTTCACCCTGGGCTTCCCCGATATTGTTCGCCAAGAAGGAGGACGGGAGCTTGCGACTGTGTGTCGACTATCATCGCCTGAACCCGGTGACAGTAAGGAACAAGTATCCGCTGCCACGGATTGATGACCTCTTCGATCAGCTCAAGGGAGCGCGGTGGTTCTCGAAGATAGACCTCCGGTAAGGCTATCATCAGCTCAGAGTTCGAGACGAGGACGTGCAGAAGATGGCCTTCAGGTGTCGGTATGGCCATTATGAGTTCTTGGTTATGCCGTTCGGCGTAACCAATGCTCCAGCAGTGTTCATGAGCCTCATGAACAGGATCTTCCAGCCATACCTCGACCGATTTGTCGTGGTCATCATTGACGACATTTTGGTATACTCGACGACTGAGGAGGAGCATGCCTACCACCTGCGAGTTGTGCTAGACACGCTCCGAGAGCACCACCTTTATGGCAAGCTCTCAAAGTGCCAGTTCTGGTTACGTAAGGTCCACTTATTGGGGCACGTCATCTCTGAGGCAGGAGTTGCAGTGGATCCCGCGAAGATCGAGGCAGTGCTAGCTTGGGAGCCACCCAGGAGCGTGACAGAGGTGCAGAGCTTCCTGGGCCTAGCGGGATACTATCAGAGATTCGTGCCAGACTTCTCCAGGGTTGCGGCACCACTCTCAGCATTGACGAAGAAGGGGAAACCCTTCGTGTGGTCAGACAGATGTCAGCAGAGCTTCCAGGAGCTGAGGCAGAGGTTGACCAGCGCACCTATCTTGAGGTTGCCTGAGGAGGGAGTTGGATACGTAGTTTACTGCGACGCATCAGGGACTGGACTCGGATGCGTCCTGATGCAGGAGCGGGCCGTGATCGCCTACGGATCACGTCAGTTGAGGCCGCATGAGCAGAACTACGCAACTCATGACCTGGAGTTAGCAGCAGTGGTCTTCGCTCTGAAGACTTGGCGGCACTATCTGATGGGCGAGCGCTTCACAGTCTTTTCTGACCACCAGAGTCTCAGGTATATCTTCTCTCAGAAGGACCTGAACCTGAGACAGCGGAGATGGCTTGAGTTCCTCCAGGACTATGACTTTGAGATAGTCTATACTCCTGGGAAGGGGAATGTGGTAGCCGATGCCCTCAGCAGGAGGACGGGCATTCAGCTACTTGAGGAGGCGACAGAGCAGCTAGCCTCCTTGCAGATATCCTTCGTGGATAGAGACGGAGCAGCCTTTCTTCAGTCTCTCACAGTCTCTCCTCCACTTCTACGGCGGGTCAGAGAGGCTCAGCGTGGGGACGCTGACTGTGAGACCCGGCGTGCACTGATATCCTCAGGTCAGGCGCCTGATGGTTACTCCCTTGGAGCAGAGCACGACATCCTTTTCAGAGGACGTACCTTCGTACCAGTCGCTTTACGAGAGGAGGTGCTGAGAGAGTTTCACACTTCTCCCTTGGCGGTGCATCCCGGAGTGGCGAAGATGTACCAGGATCTCAGACGACAACACTGGTGGCCGGGCATGAAGAAAGCTGTGGCAGAGTTCGTTTCATGATGCCTCACCTGCCAGCAGGTGAAGGCAGAGCATCAGGTACCAGCAGGCTTGGTACAGCCCTTGGAGGTCCCGGAGTGGAAGTGGGACGGCATATCTATGGACTTCATGACTGGACTTCCACGCACTTCCAGAGGTCACGACTCCATTTGGGTGATTGTCGACCGACTCACTAAGTCGGCACACTTCTTACCCATCAGAGAGCAGGGCTCAGTGGAGAGCTTGGGACGTCTTTACGTCTAGGAGATCGTACGGCTTCACGGTGTGCCATCGTCTATCGTCTCCGATCGAGATGCTCGTTTCACTTCCCGGCTTTGGAAGGGGTTGCAGGAGGCGTTCGGGACGCGGCTCCATCTGAGCACAGCCTTCCACCCTCAGACGGATGGTCAGACGGAGAGGACCATACAGACACTCGAGGACATCCTCCGTGCATGTGTTCTCGACTTTGGTCGCAGCTGGGAGGACCACCTACCCTTGGTGGAGTTCGCGTACAACAACAGCTACCACTCCACCATCGGGATGGCACCATACGAGGCGTTGTACGGCAGACCCTGCAGATCACCGTTGTGCTGGACAGACCCTGGGGAGTCAGCACTCGTGGGACCAGAGATGGTCTGAGCCACGAAAGAGAAGGTCCAGATCATCCAGGAGAGGATGAGGACAGCTCAGAGCCGGCAGAAGTCATATGCTGACAGGAGGTGGAGGCCACTAGAGTTCGAGGACGGCGACCACGTCTTTTTGCGTGTCTCACCTCGACGTGGTTTACGGAGATTTGGCCGAGGCGGCAAGTTGTCTCCACACTTCATCGGACCTTTCCAGGTCCTCAGCAGGATAGGAGAGGTGGCTTATCGCCTGGCTCTACCACCTCAGTTGCACCGGGTGCACGACGTCTTTCACGTGTCTCAGCTGAGGAGATACGTGCACGACCCGACGCACATCATCGACTTTGGGGAGCTGGACGTGGACGATGGGGCGACTTTTGCGGAGGTCCCAGTGGAGATCGAGGATCGACAGGAGCGGGTCCTACGTGGGCGGTCGATTCCTCTTGTGCGCGTCAGATGGCAGCACGGGAACCTCCAGGAGAGCACTTGGGAGCGGGAGGCTCAGATGCGTGCTCAGTACCCCCATTTGTTCCCCTAGTTTTTGATGTATCTTTACGGGGACGTAAAGCCCTGAGGTCGGAGTAATGTAAAGACCCGCAAATTTCAAGGGAATTTTTTTTTCTTTATTTTCTTCTGAATTTTACAAGAGCGCAGCTTCAGACGGCACCTGATTCTGAGGCCCGGTGTGCCCGGAATCATTTTCCGAAGTTTGGCTCGGGTACGTTCAGTGAACGGACGAGCGGGTTTTTCTATCTTTTGAACCGATTCCCGGAATCGAATTCTGAGGGCACCGATGAAATCGCAGCGCCGGTATTTGCTTAGAAACGCCTCTTCCGGAGTTGCGTTTGCTCAGACGTGGTTTTTAAATTTTGCGGCTTTAAGTCAGAAATAAAATAAAGTTTGTGCGACAACTTTATTTTATTTCACTTAAGCTGCTTGGAAGCCACTTGAAGCCACTTAAGGGCGGCTTGAACTGAGTTGAACTGGATAGGATGCTATCCAGAAATATCCTACCTCCTTGGTAGGATATTTGTGCGGTGGGGCCCGCACGAGCCCCGCCGTTTCTTTCGCTAAGTAACGCACCCGCGAAAACCCGTCAAGTAACTGAAAAGTCAACCGACGCGTTTTCTTTAATTCTTAACAGACAATTTAATTGGGTGGTTTATTTCGTGAATTAAATGGGCTGTTTCTTTCATGAATTAATTGGGCTGTTTCGCTCGTTGAATTAATTCAACGAACTGATGGGTCGTTACTTACGCTTTTGCGTTTGTTGGCATGTTTATAAAATAAGACCAACCTAAAAATCCTTTGAAAGGATTTGAGAGGATCTTTGTTTCTTCATGTCCCCGCGAAGAACGCGAAGAACGCGAAGAACGCGAAGAACGCCGGCGACCGAAATTCGACGACGCACACCGAGATCTGCGACGTCGACGAGCTCTACCCGCGACGTTCTTCGGCGACGCCTCTTCTTCCGCAGCCGATCCTCGTTCGGCAACTAAGGTGAGAAACGAATCGTTTGAATTCTCCCTTTTTAATTTCGATATCAACGGATTTAAATTAATTAAATCCGTTTGATCTTGATCCGGAGATTGGCGACGCGACGCCGGATACCGCGACGACGCGATGATCCCCCTTCTTCCGCGACGAGCAATCCCGCGACGATCCCTCGTTCGGCAACGACGACGACAAGGTAAGGGATGTTGGATTATTTTATCTTATTTTTTCCCGTGTTTATTCTTTTAAAGTGAAGAACATGATCTCCGACAATTTTAATTTATTTAAAATTGTGGTTGATTATTCCTCCCGTAGTTTATGACTAACGCGGAGGGTGCGGGCCTAACAAAAAAGGCCCGGCAACCCTCCGCTGATCTTCCCTTTTGTGCGGATTTGGCGGACGATGACGAACCGCACGGCAGGGGCGATCTGTTGATCCCGCAGTGAAGATCGGCCCCCGGGAGGAGCATCGGCGCAGACGGGAGGCAAAACGGGCCACCAGAGCAACTCCGGCAGCCCGCGGAAGGAGGTGGCGGCGCCCGGCGCGCCGCCGGAGGAGTCCGCCGCGGCCGAGCCGCGGCGGCGGCGAACCGCCGGACCGCGTCCGCGGTCCGGCCACCCAGCACGCGGCCCGCACGGGTCGCGTTTCTCCAAAGCCGCGGGTCAAACCCGCGGCGGCTCACTCGGCCGCTCGGCCGAAGCCGAGCCGGCCGGTCCGGTCGGCCGGGCTGTGCCCAGGCCGGACCGGACCCGGCCTAGCTGGGTCGGGTCGACCCGGTTCGGGCCGACCCGGTTCGGCCGACCCAAGGGGGGGTTCGGGTCGGGTCACCCCGGGCCCAGAACCCCCGTTTCGGGCCCTCTTCGGTCTTTCGCCCATATCTTGGGCCTGGGACCTCCGATTGACGAACCGTCAGTGGCTACGCGATCCTTGGATCGAGACAGTCGTTTCGGTATATTATACTCAAGGTTTCGGAAGACTTTGTGTTCGACCGGGTTGGTTCGTACACGAAACCAACCGGGCCATCGGAGCGGAAACGCTCATAACTTGAGCTACGGACGTCCGAACGACGTACCGTCAGCTGTGGTAGTTTCCTCTAAGTGAGACGGAACTTTTGGCATACTCCGCCCGAGGATCGGATACAGGCGGAGTACGGTCGGGTCGGTTATGCCCTAAAAACCAACCGGGCCCCTGGGACGAAAATGCCAATAACTCTCAGACCGGGCGTCCGATTGACGCGCCGTCTGTTGCGTTGAGATCCTGTTGTCGATACGGAACATTTGGATACATCAACTTCGGACTACGTGTCAGTTGATGTATCAGCCTCTCGGCTCGTGGAGCGGACCCTCCTAAACGAGCTCGCTATGTGCGGGAACCCCAGCGCTGGCTGTGACTTCGACGACAGAGCAGAGATCCTCCGTGGACTGCGACGACGACAGAGCAGAGATCCTCCGTGGACTGCGACGACGGCAGAGCAGAGATCCTCCGTGGACTGCGGCGACGGCAGAGCAGAGATCCTTCGTGGACTGCGGCGACGACTGTGCAGAGATCCTCAGTGGACTGCGTCGACTACTGCACTCAGCGATCCTACGTGGATCAGTGCTACAGGTTCTGTGTGAGCCCGATCCTATGTGGGTCCTTACTACCGGTTCTGTGTGAGCCACTGCCTACAGGTTCTGTATGAGCCCGATCCTACGTGGGTCTTTTGCGGGGGTTAGTACCTATTGATCCTTCGTGGGTCCGACGACTTAGATGGATCAGTGATCATCTTTGACGTCATCTGAAAAAGTATACCTGGTTGAGCTGAATCTTATGTTACTCTCCTTTGTGGATTGTGTTGAACTATCCTATGTGGATTTACTGTTTACTCTCCTTGTGGATTTGAGTCTTGCTTTCCTTTGTGGATTGAGTTGTTCTTGAGCTCGTGAGCAGAGCTAGAAGTGGGGACTTAGGTATATGTATGGGCATATACCTAAGTCGAGTCAGATGTTACTTCGTGATTGCATCTTTCTTTTGTGCTATATCCTTTGTGGATTTTGGGAGACCTTCGGGGGTCTCGGGGTCCTTACTGAGTAGCTTGTACTCACCCCTGCACGGGCTATGCCCGCACCTTGTTGTGTTGGTTGCAGACGACGGACAGCGCTGATCACGGTTGGGGCGTGGAGCAGGACGGTACCTGGAGGTGGACCACTGGGCGGGACGCGCTCGGAGCGGACGTGGGACCCGAGGAGCCTGGAGGCTATCTGTACCCACCCTTCAGGTGGGATTGCCAGTGGACGACACGAGGCCGCCGTCTTTTCTTCAGTTGCTGTACCTTACTTTTTCAGTTGTACTTTACAGTTGGGCTTGTATTCCGGCCCCCCTTTACTTTTCTGCACTTTACTTTCCGCTTGCTGACTCTGTGTGGTTGTTACTTATAAAGGCAATGCCTTCCCTGTTTACTGGGATTTTACGCCTTGGTGCTAGTCGCCAGCCCCTGGCCTATGGAAGGCGGGCTTGGGGTAGTCACGGCACGGGCCCCGAGGACGGGTCGTGACAAATTGGTATCAGAGGTGGTCGGTTCTACCGCAGACTCTGATCGTATTTTCTTTCCATATGAAGCAATAGTGTTTAGTGTATTGAGTGTGGTTATCAGTTCAGGGAGCCCAGTGTTGGTGCGGCGGCCGACGTATCCGTACACCAGGACCCTAACTCCTGATTTCCGACTTAATGCATGAAAACATTGATTGCGTGTGTGTTTCAAGTCTTCTTTGTGATTACTTGTGTCAGCTCACCGGGTATACTGATCTGCTTCATGAAAGTCTCAAGTTATCCTTGTGATTACTTGTGCCAGCTCACCAGGTATACTGTTCTGACTATGGTGCTCTTGTTCTCCTTTTCAGGATGGCCCCGCGACGACAGCCAGCTAGGGTTCCGAGTGTAGGGCGCGACGACAGCCCACCGAGCGACGAGGCCTCGGTGCAGGGTCCTTTGCCAGCAGTGGCACCGGCGGTAGCTTTACCCGCCGAGCCACCGATGCTACCAGTACCAGACGCTGACGATGCACGTCGCCTCAGGGCACTGCATGAGTTTCAGAGCCAGCGACCGCCCAGGTTTCGCGGTGAGGTGGACCCCCAGGCCGCCGAGGACTGGCTAGAGGTGGTGGTACGGATCTTTAGGCTAGTTAGGACACCAGCGGATCTCATGGTGATTCTCGCGGCGAGCCTCCTGCAGGCGGCGGCAGGACGATGGTGGAGCTTGATGCTCCAGGTTCACGATGAGGCATCCTTGCTCTGGACGGACTTCGAGAGCCTCTTCTGCTCTGAGTTCGTCCCGGCCACCCTTCGAGCGGTGCGCATCCAGGAGCTTCTCCAGCTGCGCCAGGGCAGCATGACGGTCGCTCAGTACGCGGCGAGGTTCACTGACCTATCTCGCTACTCGACCGACATGATACGGGACCCCTTCTTCCGGGCCCGGACCTTCGAGCAGGGCTTGCGACAGGAGATTCGAGCGTCACTGATCTCCCTCAGCATTCCGACCCAGGCGGGAGTGCTGGAGCGAGCCCTCCTGATCGAGAGCTTCCTGGAAGAGCCTTCTTCAGTGGCGAGACCTAGCGCAGGGCGGCAGGTAGCTGAGTCTTCGGCAGCAGGTAGCCGGCGGATGACTCTCGGGTCCAGGAAGACCAGACCCCCACGCAGACGGCCTCAGGACACCGGCTCAGCGGTGCGGGGCACACAGCGGAGTGCCAGCCTTCCGAGAGGCAGGCTGTGCTACTCCTGCGGCGGGCAGGGTCACATGGCTCGTGACTGCCCGACTCGCCGATCAGAGGAGCAGCAGACGGTGGAGGGGCCACCCAGGCAGAGGCAGAGGGTCGACCGTGGCGGTCCGCAGGGAGGAGGCGGACGAGGCAGAGGAGCTGGCCGAGCAGCGGGTGGTGGGCGACGCTTCCAGGCTCTACCCCCACCACCACCAGGAGGGCCACCTCAACCACATGGAGCTGGCGGGCAGGGACAGGCCCAGCTCCAGGCAGTGGAGGCCTACGACCCCGACTTGCCAGAGATGATTCGAGGTACGATCTGTGTCTATTCCACCCTTACTGCAGTACTTATAGACACAGGAGCGAGTCACTCTTTCATAGCCTCTGCCCTTGTTCGGAGCTCGGAGATTCCGACCGAGCCGTTGGCTCGATCCTTACGGCTAGAGACACCTACGGGAGCAGACTCGATGATTACGCACTGGTGCCGGTAGTGTGAGCTTACTCTAGGAGGCGAGTGCTTCGGCTGGGATCTCCTTGTAGCGGCGTCGAGGCCTTACGACGTCATCTTGGGCATGGATTGGCTATCCACGGTTCATGCCCAGATCGACTGTTTTAGGCGCAAGGTGCGATGTGTTCGCACCGACGGGAGCAGGTTTACCTTCACCGGCGAGAAGGGAACCTTTGCAGCACAGGATGGACTTACGCGGAGGAGAGTGCAGCCTATCTCTCATCAGTTGGCTAGCCTCATCATGGGAGCAGTGGACGTGCGGAGTCCGGCTTTTCCTGCAGTGGTGGACCAGTACGTGGACGTCTTTCCCGACGACGTTCTAGGGCTACCTCCTCGTAGAGAGGTAGACTTTTACATCGACTTGTACCCCGGGACAGCCCCGATATCTACTCCAGCATATCGGATGGCCCCCGCCGAGCTTCGGGAGTTGCGGGTACAGTTGGAGGACTTGCAGAGCAAGGGGTTTATCCGACCCAGTGTTTCACCCTGGGCTTCCCCGATATTGTTCGCCAAGAAGGAGGACGGGAGATTGCGACTGTGTGTTGACTATCGTCGCCTGAACCCGGTGACAGTAAGGAACAAGTATCCGCTGCCACGGATTGATGACCTCTTCGATCAGCTCAAGGGAGCGCGGTGGTTCTCGAAGATAGACCTCCGGTAAGGCTACCATCAGCTCAGAGTTCGAGACGAGGACGTGCAGAAGATGGCCTTCAGGTGTCGGTATGGCCATTATGAGTTCTTGGTTATGCCGTTCGGCGTAACCAATGCTCCAGCAGTGTTCATGAGCCTCATGAACAGGATCTTCCAGCCATACCTCGACCGATTTGTCGTGGTCATCATTGACGACATTTTGGTATACTCGACGACTGAGGAGGAGCATGCCTACCACCTGCGAGTTGTGCTAGACACGCTCCGAGAGCACCACCTTTATGGCAAGCTCTCAAAGTGCCAGTTCTGGTTACGTAAGGTCCACTTATTGGGGCACGTCATCTCTGAGGCGGGAGTTGCAGTGGATCCCGCGAAGATCGAGGCAGTGCTAGCTTGGGAGCCACCCAGGAGCGTGACAGAGGTGCGGAGCTTCCTGGGCCTAGCGGGATACTATCAGAGATTCGTGCCAGACTTCTCCAGAGTTGCGGCACCACTCTCAGCATTGACGAAGAAGGGGAAACCCTTCGTGTGGTCAGACAGATGTCAGCAGAGCTTCCAGGAGCTGAGGCAGAGGTTGACCAGCGCACCTATCTTGAGGTTGCCTGAGGAGGGAGTTGGATACGTAGTTTACTGCGACGCATCAGGGACTGGACTCGGATGCGTCCTGATGCAGGAGCGGGCCGTGATCGCCTACGGATCACGTCAGTTGAGGCCGCATGAGCAGAACTACGCAACTCATGACCTGGAGTTAGCAGCAGTGGTCTTCGCTCTGAAGACTTGGCGGCACTATCTGATGGGCGAGCGCTTCACAGTCTTTTCTGACCACCAGAGTCTCAGGTATATCTTCTCTCAGAAGGACCTGATCCTGAGACAGCGGAGATGGCTTGAGTTCCTCCAGGACTATGACTTTGAGATAGTCTATACTCCTGGGAAGGGGAATGTGGTAGCCGATGCCCTCAGCAGGAGGACGGGCATTCAGCTACTTGAGGAGGCGACAGAGCAGCTAGCCTCCTTGCAGATATCCTTCGTGGATAGAGACGGAGCAGCCTTTCTTCAGTCTCTCACAGTCTCTCCTCCACTTCTACGGCGGGTCAGAGAGGCTCAGCGTGGGGACGCTGACTGTGAGACCCGGCGTGCACTGATATCCTCAGGTCAGGCGCCTGATGGTTACTCCCTTGGAGCAGAGCACGACATCCTTTTCAGAGGACGTACCTTCGTACCAGTCGCTTTACGAGAGGAGGTGCTGAGAGAGTTTCACACTTCTCCCTTGGCGGTGCATCCCGGAGTGGCGAAGATGTACCAGGATCTCAGACGACAACACTGGTGGCCGGGCATGAAGAAAGCTGTGGCAGAGTTCGTTTCATGATGCCTCACCTGCCAGCAGGTGAAGGCAGAGCATCAGGTACCAGCAGGCTTGGTACAGCCCTTGGAGGTCCCGGAGTGGAAGTGGGACGGCATATCTATGGACTTCATGACTGGACTTCCACGCACTTCCAGAGGTCACGACTCCATTTGGGTGATTGTCGACCGACTCACTAAGTCGGCACACTTCTTACCCATCAGAGAGCAGGGCTCAGTGGAGAGCTTGGGACGTCTTTACGTCTAGGAGATCGTACGGCTTCACGGTGTGCCATCGTCTATCGTCTCTGATCGAGATGCTCGTTTCACTTCCCGGCTTTGGAAGGGGTTGCAGGAGGCGTTCGGGACGCGGCTCCATCTGAGCACAGCCTTCCACCCTCAGACGGATGGTCAGACGGAGAGGACCATACAGACACTCGAGGACATCCTCCGTGCATGTGTTCTCGACTTTGGTCGCAGCTGGGAGGACCACCTACCCTTGGTGGAGTTCGCGTACAACAACAGCTACCACTCCACCATCGGGATGGCACCATACGAGGCGTTGTACGGCAGACCCTGCAGATCACCGTTGTGCTGGACAGACCCTGGGGAGTCAGCACTCGTGGGACCAGAGATGGTCCGAGCCACGAAAGAGAAGGTCCAGATCATCCAGGAGAGGATGAGGACAGCTCAGAGCCGGCAGAAGTCATATGCTGACAGGAGGCGGTGGCCACTAGAGTTCGAGGACGGCGACCACGTCTTTTTGCGTGTCTCACCTCGACGTGGTTTACGGAGATTTGGCCGAGGCGGCAAGTTGTCTCCACACTTCATCAGACCTTTCCAGGTCCTCAGCAGGATAGGAGAGGTGGCTTATCGCCTGGCTCTACCACCTCAGTTGCACCGGGTGCACGACGTCTTTCACGTGTCTCAGCTGAGGAGATACGTGCACGACCCGACGCACATCATCGACTTTGGGGAGCTGGACGTGGACGATGGGGCGACTTTTGCGGAGGTCCCAGTGGAGATCGAGGATCGACAGGAGCGGGTCCTACGTGGGCGGTCGATTCCTCTTGTGCGCGTCAGATGGCAGCACGGGAACCTCTAGGAGAGCACTTGGGAGCGGGAGGCTCAGATGCGTGCTCAGTACCCCCATTTGTTCCCCTAGTTTTTGATGTATCTTTACGGGGACGTAAAGCCCTGAGGTGGGAGTAATGTAAAGACCCGCAAATTTCAAGGGAATTTTTTTTTCTTAATTTTCTTCTGAATTTTACAAGAGCGCAGCTTCAGACGGCACCTGATTCTGAGGCCCGGTGTGCCCGGAATCATTTTCCGAAGTTTGGCTCGGGTACGTTCAGTGAACGGACGAGCGGGTTTTTCTATCTTTTGAACCGATGCCCGGAATCGAATTCTGAGGGCACCGATGAAATCGCAGCGCCGGTATTTGCTTAGAAACGCCTCTTCCGGAGTTGCGTTTGCTCAGACGTGGTTTTTAAATTTTGCGGCTTTAAGTCAGAAATAAAATAAAGTTTGTGCGACAACATTATTTTATTTCACTTAAGCTGCTTGGAAGCCACTTGAAGCCACTTAAGGGCGGCTTGAACTGAGTTGAACTGGATAGGATGCTATCCAGAAATATCCTACCTCCTTGGTAGGATATTTGTGCGGTGGGGCCCGCACGAGCCCCGCCGTTTCTTTCGCTAAGTAACGCACCTGCGAAAACCCGTCAAGTAACTGAAAAGTCAACCGACGCGTTTTCTTTAATTCTTAACAGACAATTTAATTGGGCGGTTTATTTCGTGAATTAAATGGGCTGTTTCTTTCATGAATTAATTGGGCTGTTTCGCTCGTTGAATTAATTCAACGAACTGATGGGTCGTTACTTACGCTTTTGCGTTTGTTGGCATGTTTATAAAATAAGACCAACCTAAAAATCCTTTGAAAGGATTTGAGAGGATCTTTGTTTCTTCATGTCCCCGCGAAGAACGCGAAGAACGCGAAGAACGCGAAGAACGCCGGCGACCGGAATTCGACGACGCACACCGAGATCTGCGACGTCGACGAGCTCTACCCGCGACGTTCTTCGGCGACGCCTCTTCTTCCGCAGCCGATCCTCGTTCGGCAACTAAGGTGAGAAACGAATCGTTTGAATTCTCCCTTTTTAATTTCGATATCAACGGATTTAAATTAATTAAATCCGTTTGATCTTGATCCGGAGATTGGCGACGCGACGCCGGATACCGCGACGACGCGATGATCCCCCTTCTTCTGCGACGAGCAATCCCGCGACGATCCCTCGTTCGGCAACGACGACGACAAGGTAAGGGATGTTGGATTATTTTATCTTATTTTTTCCCGTGTTTATTCTTTTAAAGTGAAGAACATGATCTCCGACAATTTTAATTTATTTAAAATTGTGGTTGATTATTCCTCCCGTAGTTTATGACTAACGCGGAGGGTGCGGGCCTAACAAAAAAGGCCCGGCAACCCTCCGCTGATCTTCCCTTTTGTGCGGATTTGGCGGACGACGACGAACCGCACGGCAGGGGCGATCTGTTGATCCCGCAGTGAAGATCGGCCCCCGGGAGGAGCATCGGCGCAGACGGGAGGCAAAACGGGCCACCAGAGCAACTCCGGCAGCCCGCGGAAGGAGGTGGCGGCGCCCGGCGCGCCGCCGGAGGAGTCCGCCGCGGCCGAGCCGCGGCGGCGGCGAACCGCCGGACCGCGTCCGCGGTCCGGCCACCCAGCACGCGGCCCGCACGGGCCGCGTTTCTCCAAAGCCGCGGGTCAAACCCGCGGCGGCTCACTCGGCCGCTCGGCCGAAGCCGAGCCGGCCGGTCCGGTCGGCCGGGCTGTGCCCAGGCCGGACCGGACCCGGCCTAGCCGGGTCGGGTCGACCCGGTTCGGGCCGACCCGGTTCGGCCGACCCAAGGGGGGGTTCGGGTCGGGTCGCCCCGGGCCCAGAACCCCCGTTTCGGGCCCTCTTCGGTCTTTCGCCCATATCATGGGCCTGGGACCTCCGATTGACGAACCGTCAGTGGCTACGCGATCCTTGGATCGAGACGGTCGTTTCGGTATATTATACTCATGGTTTCGGAAGACTTTGTGTTCGACCGGGTTGGTTCGTACACGAAACCAACCGGGCCATCAGAGCGGAAACGCTCATAACTTGAGCTACGGACGTCCGAACGACGTACCGTCAGCTGTGGTAGTTTCCTCTAAGTGAGACGGAACTTTTGGCATACTCCGCCCGAGGATCGGATACAGGCGGAGTACGGTCGGGTCGGTTATGCCCTAAAAACCAACCGGGCCCCTGGGACGAAAATGCCAATAACTCTCAGATTGGGCGTCCGATTGACGCGCCGTCTGTTGCGTTGAGATCCTGTTGTCGATACGGAACATTTGGATACATCAACTTCGAACTACGTGTCAGTTGATGTATCAGCCTCTCGGCGCGTGGAGCGGACCCTCCTAAACGAGCTCGCTATGTGCGGGAACCCCAGCGCTGGCTGTGACTTCGACGACAGAGCAGAGATCCTCCGTGGACTGCGACGACGACAGAGCAGAGATCCTCCGTGGACTGCGACGACGGCAGAGCAGAGATCCTCCGTGGACTGCGGCGACGGCAGAGCAGAGATCCTTCGTGGACTGCGGCGACGACTGTGCAGAGATCCTCAGTGGACTGCGTCGACTACTGCACTCAGCGATCCTACGTGGATCAGTGCTACAGGTTCTGTGTGAGCCCGATCCTATGTGGGTCCTTACTACCGGTTCTGTGTGAGCCACTGCCTACAGGTTCTGTGTGAGCCCGATCCTACGTGGGTCTTTTGCGGGGGTTAGTACCTATTGATCCTTCGTGGGTCCGACGACTTAGATGGATCAGTGATCATCTTTGACGTCATCTGAAAAAGTATACCTGGTTGAGCTGAATCTTATGTTACTCTCCTTTGTGGATTGTGTTGAACTATCCTATGTGGATTTACTGTTTACTCTCCTTGTGGATTTGAGTCTTGCTTTCCTTTGTGGATTGAGTTGTTCTTGAGCTCGTGAGCAGAGCTAGAAGTGGGGACTTAGGTATATGTATGGGCATATACCTAAGTCGAGTCAGATGTTACTTCGTGATTGCATCTTTCTTTTGTGCTATATCCTTTGTGGATTTCGGGAGACCTTCGGGGGTCTCGGGGTCCTTACTGAGTAGCTTGTACTCACCCCTGCACGGGCTATGCCCGCACCTTGTTGTGTTGGTTGCAGACGACGGACAGCGCTGATCACGGTTGGGGCGTGGAGCTGGACGGTACCTGGAGGTGGACCACTGGGCGGGACGCGCTCGGAGCGGACGTGGGACCCGAGGAGCCTGGAGGCTATCTGTCCCCACCCTTCAGGTGGGATTGCCAGTGGACGACACGAGGCCGCCGTCTTTTCTTCAGTTGCTGTACCTTACTTTTTCAGTTGTACTTTACAGTTGGGCTTGTATTCCGGCCCCCCTTTACTTTTCTGCACTTTACTTTCCGCTTGCTGACTCTGTGTGGTTGTTACTTATAAAGGCAATGCCTTCCCTGTTTACTGGGATTTTACGACTTGGTGCTAGTCGCCAGCCCCTGGCCTATGGAAGGAGGGCTTGGGGTAGTCACGGCACGGGCCCCGAGGACGGGTCGTGACAAATTGGTATCAGAGGTGGTCGGTTCTACCGCAGACTCTGATCGTCTTTTCTTTCCATATGAAGCAATAGTGTTTAGTGTATTGAGTGTGGTTATCAGTTCAGGGAGCCCAGTGTTGGTGCGGCGGCCGACGTATCCGTACACCAGGACCCTGACTCCTGATTTCCGACTTAATGCATGAAAACATTGATTGCGTGTGTGTTTCAAGTCTTCTTTGTGATTACTTGTGTCAGCTCACCGGGTATACTGATCTGCTTCATGAAAGTCTCAAGTTTTCCTTGTGATTACTTGTGCCAGCTCACCAGGTATACTGTTCTGACTGTGGTGCTCTTGTTCTCCTTTTCAGGATGGCCCCGCGACGACAGCCAGCTAGGGTTCCGAGTGTAGGGCGCGACGGCAGCCCACCGAGCGACGAGGCCTCGGTGCAGGGCCCTTTGCCAGCAGTGGCACCGGCGGTAGCTTTACCCGCCGAGCCACCGATGCTACCAGTACCAGACGCTGACGATGCACGTCGCCTCAGGGCACTGCATGAGTTTCAGAGCCAGCGACCGCCCAGGTTTCGCGGTGAGGCGGACCCCCAGGCCGCCGAGGACTGGCTAGAGGTGGTGGTACGGATCATTAGGCTAGTGAGGACACCAGCGGATCTCATGGTGATTCTCGCGGAGAGCCTCCTGCAGGCGGCGGCAGGACGATGGTGGAGCTTGATGCTCCAGGTTCACGATGAGGCATCCTTGCTCTGGACGGACTTCGAGACCCTCTTCCGCTCTGAGTTCGTCCCGGCCACCCTTCGAGCGGTGCGCATCCAGGAGCTTCTCCAGCTGCGCCAGGGCAGCATGACGGTCGCTCAGTACGCGGCGAGGTTCACTGACCTATCTCCCTACTCGACCGACATGGTACGGGACCCCTTCTTCCGGGGCCGGACCTTCGAGCAGGGCTTGCGACAGGAGATTCGAGCGTCGCTGATCTCCCTCAGCATTCCGACCCAGGCGGGAGTGCTGGAGCGAGCCCTCCTGATCGAGAGCTTCCTGGCAGAGCCTTCTTCAGCGGCGAGACCTAGCGCAGGGCGGCAGGTAGCTGAGTCTTCGGCAGCAGGTAGCCGACGGATGACTCTCGGGTCCAGGAAGACCAGACCCCCACGCAGACGGCCTCAGGACACCGGCTCAGCGGTGCGGGGCACACAGCGGAGTGCCAGCCTTCCGAGAGGCAGGCTGTGCTACTCCTGCGGCGGGCAGGGTCACATGGCTCGTGACTGCCCGACTCGCCGATCAGAGGAGCAGCAGACGGTGGAGGGGCCACCCAGGCAGAGGCAGAGGGTCGACCGTGGCGGTCCGCAGGGAGGAGGCGGACGAGGCAGAGGAGCTGGCCGAGCAGCGGGTGGTGGGCGACGCTTCCAGGCTCTACCCCCACCACCACCAGGAGGGCCACCTCGACCACATGGAGCTGGCGGGCAGGGACAGGCCCAGCTCCAGGCAGTGGAGGCCTACGACCCCGACTTGCCAGAGATGATTCGAGGTACGATCTGTGTCTATTCCACCCTTGCTGCAGTACTTATAGACACAGGAGCGAGTCACTCTTTCATAGCCTCTGCCCTTGTTCGGAGCTCGGAGATTCCGACCGAGCCGTTGGCTCGATCCTTACGGCTAGAGACTCCTACGGGAGCAGACTTGATGATTACGCACTGGTGCCGGCAGTGTGAGCTTACTCTAGGAGGCGAGAGCTTCGGCTGGGATCTCCTTGTAGCGGCGTCGAGGCCTTACGACGTCATCTTGGGCATAGATTGGCTATCCACGGTTCATGCCCAGATCGACTGTTTTAGGCGCAAGGTGCGATGTGTTCGCACCGACGGGAGCAGGTTTACCTTCACCGGCGAGAAGGGAACCTTTGCAGCACAGGATGGACTTCCGCGGAGGAGAGTGCAGCCTATCTCTCATCAGTTGGCTAGCCTCATCCTGGGAGCAGTGGACGTGCGGAGTCCGGCTTTTCCTGTAGTGGTGGACCAGTACGTGGACGTCTTTCCCGACGACGTTCTAGGGCTACCTCCTCATAGAGAGGTAGACTTTTACATCGACTTGTACCCCGGGACAGCCCCGATATCTACTCCAGCATATCGGATGGCCCCCGCCGAGCTTCGGGAGTTGCGGGTACAGTTGGAGGACTTGCAGAGCAAGGGCTTTATCCGACCCAGTGTTTCACCCTGGGCTTCCCCGATATTGTTCGCCAAGAAGGCGGAAGGGAGCTTGCGACTGTGTGTCGACTATCGTCGCCTGAACCAGGTGACAGTAAGGAACAAGTATCTGTTGCCACAGATTGATGACCTCTTCGATCAGCTCAAGGGAGCGCGGTGGTTCTCGAAGATAGACCTCCGGTCAGGCTATCATCAGCTCAGAGTTCAAGACGAGGACGAGCAGAAGACGGCCTTCAGGTGTCGGTATGGCCATTATGAGTTCTTGGTTATGCCGTTCGGCGTAACCAATGCTCCAGCAGTGTTCATGAGCCTCATGAACAGGATCTTCCAGCCATACCTCGATCGATTTGTCGTGGTCATCATTGACGACATTTTGGTATACTCGACGACTGAGGAGGAGCATGCCTACCACCTGCGAGTTGTGCTAGACACGCTCCGAGAGCACCAGCTTTATGGAAAGCTCTCAAAGTGCCAGTTCTGGTTACGTAAGGTCCACTTATTGGGGCACGTCATCTCTGAGGCGGGAGTTGCAGTGGTTCCCGCGAAGATCGAGGCAGTGCTAGCTTGGGAGCCACCCAGGAGCGTGACAGAGGTGCGGAGCTTCCTGGGCCTAGAGGGATACTATCGGAGATTCGTGCCAGACTTCTCCAGAGTTGTGGCACCACTCTCAGCATTGACGAAGAAGGGGAAACCCTTCGTGTGGTCAGACAGATGTCAGCAGAGCTTCCAGGAGATGAGGCAGAGGTTGACCAGCGCACCTATCTTGAGGTTGCCTGAGGAGGGAGTTGGATACGTAGTTTACTGCGACGCATCAGGGACTGGACTCGGATGCGTCCTGATGCAGGAGCGGGCCGTGATCGCCTACATATCACGTCAGTTGAGGCCGCATGAGCAGAACTACGCAACTCATGACCTGGAGTTAGCAGCAGTGGTCTTCGCTCTGAAGACTTGGCTGCACTATCTGATGGGCGAGCGCTTCACAGTCTTTTCTGACCACCAGAGTCTCAGGTATATCTTCTCTCAGAAGGACCTGAACCTGAGACAGCGGAGATGGCTTGAGTTCCTCCAGGACTATGACTTTGAGATAGTCTATACTCCTGGGAAGGGGAATGTGGTAGCCGATGCCCTCAGCAGGAGGACGGGCATTCAGCTACTTGAGGAGGCGACGGAGCAGCTAGCCTCCTTGCAGATATCCTTCGTGGATAGAGACGGAGCAGCCTTTCTTCAGTCTCTCACAGTCTCTCCTCCACTTCTACGGCGGGTCAGAGAGGCTCAGCGTGGGGACGCTGACTGTGAGACCCGACGTGCACTGATATCCTCAGGTCAGGCGCCTGATGGTTTCTCCCTTGGAGCAGAGCACGACATCCTTTTCAGAGGACGTACCTTCGTACCAGTCGCTTTACGAGAGGAGGTGCTGAGAGAGTTTCACACTTCTCCCTTGGCGGTGCATCCCGGAGTGGCGAAGATGTACCAGGATCTCAGACGATAGCACTGGTGGCCGGGCATGAAGAAAGCTGTGGCAGAGTTCGTTTCACGATGCCTCACCTGCCAGCAGGTGAAGGCAGAGCATCAGGTACCAGCAGGCTTGGTACAGCCCTTGGAGGTCCCGGAGTGGAAGTGGGACGGCATATCTATGGACTTCATGACTGGACTTCCACGCACTTCCAGAGGTCACGACTCCATTTGGGTGATTGTCGACCGACTCACTAAGTCGGCACACTTCTTACCCATCAGAGAGCAGGGCTCAGTGGAGAGCTTGGGACGTCTTTACGTCCAGGAGATCGTACGGCTTCACGGTGTGCCATCGTCTATCGTCTCCGATCGAGATGCTCGTTTCACTTCCCGGCTTTGGAAGGGGTTGCAGGAGGCGTTCGGGACGCGGCTCCATCTGAGCACAGCCTTCCACCCTCAGACGGATGGTCAGACAGAGAGGACCATACAGACACTCGAGGACATGCTCAGTGCATGTGTTCTCGACTTTGGTCGCAGCTGGGAGGACCACCTACCCTTGGTGGAGTTCGCGTACAACAACAGCTACCACTCCACCATCGGGATGGCACCATACGAGGCGTTGTACGGCAGACCCTGCAGATCACCGTTGTGCTGGACAGACCCTGGGGAGTCAGCACTCGTGGGACCAGAGATGGTCCGAGCCACGACAGAGAAGGTCCAGATCATCCAGGAGAGGATGAGGACAGCTCAGAGCCGTCAGAAGTCATATGCTGACAGGAGGCTGAGGCCACTAGAGTTCGAGGACGGCGACCACGTCTTTTTGCGTGTCTCACCTCGACGTGGTTTACGGAGATTTGGCCGAGGCGGCAAGTTGTCTCCACACTTCATCGGATCTTTCCAGGTCCTCAGCAGGATAGGAGAGGTGGCTTATCGCCTGGCTCTACCACCTCAGTTGCACCGGGTGCACGACGTCTTTCACGTGTCTCAGCTGAGGAGATACGTGCACGACCCGACGCACATCATCGACTTTGGGGAGCTGGACGTGGACGATGGGGCGACTTTTGTGGAGGTCCCAGTGGAGATCGAGGATCGATAGGAGCGGGTCCTACGTGGGCGGTCGATTCCTCTTGTGCGCGTCAGATGGCAGCACGGGAACCTCCAGGAGAGCACTTGGGAGCGGGAGGCTCAGATGCGTGCTCAGTACCCCCATTTGTTCCCCTAGTTTTTGATGTATCTTTACGGGGACGTAAAGCCCTGAGGTGGGAGTAATGTAAAGACCCGAAAATTTCAAGGAAAATTTTTTTTCTTAATTTTCTTTGGAATTTTACAAGAGCGCAGCTTCAGACGGCACCTGATTCTGAGGCCCGGTGTGCCCGGAATCATTTTCCGAAGTTTGGCTCGGGTACGTTCAGTGAACGGACGAGCGGGTTTTTCTATCTTTTGAACCGATGCTCGGAATCGAATTCTGAGGGCACCGATGAAATCGCAGCACCGGTATTTGCTTAGAAACGCCTCTTCCGGAGTTGCGTTTGCTCAGACGTGGTTTTTAAATTTTGCGGCTTTAAGTCAGAAATAAAATAAAGTTTGTGCGACAACTTTATTTTATTTCACTTAAGCTGCTTGGAAGCCACTTGAAGCCACTTAAGGGCGGCTTGAACTGAGTTGAACTGGATAGGATGCTATCCAGAAATATCCTACCTCCTTGGTAGGATATTTGTGCGATGGGGCCCGCACGAGCCCCGCCGTTTCTTTCGCTAAGTAACGCACCCGCGAAAACCCGTCAAGTAACTGAAAAGTCAACCGACGCGTTTTCTTTAATTCTTAACAGACCATTTAATTGGGCGGTTTATTTCGTGAATTAAATGGGCTGTTTCTTTCATGAATTAATTGGGCTATTTCGCTCGTTGAATTAATTCAACGAACTGATGGGTCGTTACTTACGCTTTTGCGTTTGTTGGCATGTTTATAAAATAAGACCAACCTAAAAATCCTTTGAAAGGATTTGAAAGGATCTTTGTTTCTTCATCTCCCCGGGAAGAACGCGAAGAACGCGAAGAACGCCGGCGACCGGAATTCGACGACGCACACCGAGATCTGCGACGTCGACGAGCTCTACCCGCGACGTTCTTCGGCGACGCCTCTTCTTCCGCAGCCGATCCTCGTTCGGCAACTAAGGTGAGAAACGAATCGTTTTAATTCTCCCTTTTTAATTTCGATATCAACGGATTTAAATTAATTAAATCCGTTTGATCTTGATCCGGAGATTGGCGACGCGACGCCGGATACCGCAACGACGCGACGATCCCCCTTCTTCCGCGACGAGCAATCCCGCGACGATCCCTCGTTCGGCAACGACGACGACAAGGTAAGGGATGTTGGATTATTTTATCTTATTTTTTCCCGTGTTTATTCTTTTAAAGTGAAGAACATGATCTCCGACAATTTTAATTTATTTAAAATTGTGGTTGATTATTCCTCCCGTAGTTTATGACTAACGCGGAGGGTGCGGGCCTAACAAACAAGGCCCGTCAACCCTCCGCTGATCTTCCCTTTTGTGCGGATTTGGCGGACGACGACGAACCGCACTGCAGGGGCGATCTGTTGATCCCGCAGTGAAGATCGGCCCCCGGGAGGAGCATCGGCGGAGACGGGAGGCAAAACGGGCCACCGGAGCAACTCCGGCGGCCCGCGGAAGGTGGTGGCGGCGCGGGTCACCGGCGGCGCCCGGCGCGCCGCCGGAGGAGTCCGCCGCGGCCGAGCCGCGGCGGCGGCGAACCGCCGGACCGCGTCCGCGGTCCGGCAACCCAGCACGCGGCCCGCGCGGGCCGCGTTTCTCCAAAGCCGCGGGTCAAACCCGCGGCGGCTCACTCGGCCGCTCGGCCGAAGCCGAGCCGGCCGGTCCGGTCGGCCGGGCTGCGCCCAGGCCGGACCGGACCCGGCCTAGCCGGGTCGGGTCGACCCGGTTCGGGCCGACCCGGTTCGGCCGACCCAAGGGGGGGGGGGGGGGGGGGGGGGTTCGGGTCGGGTCGCCCCGGGCCCAGAACCCCCGTTTCGGGCCCTCTTCGGTCTTTCGCCCATATCTTGGGCCTGGGACCTCCGATTGACGAACCGTCAGCGGCTACGCGATCCTTGGATCGAGACGGTCGTTTCGGTATATTATAATCAAGGTTTCGGAAGACTTTGGGTTCAACCGGGTTGGTTCGTACACGAAATCAACCGGGCCATCGGAGCGGAAACGCTCATAACTTGAGCTACGGACGTCCGAACGACGTACCGTCAGCTGTGGTAGTTTCCTCTAAGTGAGACGGAACTTTTGGCATACTCCGCCCGAGGATCGGATACAGGCGGAGTACGGTCGGGTCGGTTATGCCCTAAAAACCAACCGGGCCCCTGGGATGAAAATGCCAATAAATCTCAGACCGGGCGTCCGATTGACGCACCGTCTATTGCGTTGAGATCCTGTTGTCGATACGGAACATTTGGATACATAAACTTCGGACTACGTGTCAGTTGATGTATCAGCCTCTCGGCTCGTGGAGCGGACCCTCCTAAACGAGCTCGCTATGTGCGGGAACCCTAGCGCTGGCTGTGACTTCGACGACAGAGCAGAGATCCTCCGTGGACTGCGACGACGACAGAGCAGAGATCCTCCGTGGACTGCGACGACGGCACAGCAGAGATCCTCCGTGGACTACGGCGACGGCAGAGCAGAGATCCTTCGTGGACTGCGGCGACGACTGTGCAGAGATCCTCAGTGGACTGCGTCGACTACTGCACTCAGCGATCCTACGTGGATCAGTGCTACAGGTTCTGTGTGAGCCTGATCCTATGTGGGTCCTTACTACCGGTTCTGTGTGAGCCACTGCCTACAGGTTCTGTGTGAGCCCGATCCTACGTGGGTCTTTTGCGGGGGTTAGTACCTATCGATCCTTCGTGGGTCCGACGACTTAGATGGATCAGTGATCATCTTTGACGTCATCTGAAAAAGTATACCTGGTTGAGCTGAATCTTATGTTACTCTCCTTTGTGGATTGTGTTGAACTATCCTATGTGGATTTACTGTTTACTCTCCTTGTGGATTTGAGTCTTGCTTTCCTTTGTGGATTGAGTTGTTCTTGAGCTCGTGAGCAGAGCTAGAAGTGGGGACTTAGGTATATGTATGGGCATATACCTAAGTCGAGTCAGATGTTACTTCGTGATTGCATCTTTCTTTTGTGCTATATCCTTTGTGGATTTCGGGAGACCTTCGGGGGTCTCGGGGTCCTTACTGAGTAGCTTGTACTCACCCCTGCACGGGCTATGCCCGCACCTTGTTGTGTTGGTTGCAGACGACGGACAGCGCTGATCACGGTTGGGGCGTGGAGCAGGACGGTACCTGGAGGTGGACCACTGGGCGGGACGCGCTCGGAGCGGACGTGGGACCCGAGGAGCCTGGAGGCTATCTGTACCCACCCTTCAGGTGGGATTGCCAGTGGACGACACGAGGCCGCCGTCTTTTCTTCAGTTGCTGTACCTTACTTTTTCAGTTGTACTTTACAGTTGGGCTTGTATTCCGGCCCCCCTTTACTTTTCTGCACTTTACTTTCCGCTTGCTGACTCTGTGTGGTTGTTACTTATAAAGGCAATGCCTTCCCTGTTTACTGGGATTTTACGCCTTGGTGCTAGTCGCCAGCCCCTGGCCTATGGAAGGTGGGCTTGGGGTAGTCACGGCACGGGCCCCGAGGACGGGTCGTGACAATTTCATTGTAACTATCGTACGAGTAGTCCTTACTATCAATCAAGAGGTTCCACGAGTTCCGAACATAGTGGTTGAAGTAAAACTAGGAGCTGGAGGAGAAAGAGATTGATCGCGGGAGTTCTTGCACAAGAAGACACCATACTTTAAAGGGACTAATAAACCTCAAGAGGTGGAGTATTTTATGTATATGATCAATGAAATATTTGAATTCATAGATTCACCTAAGAATATAAGGGTGAAGTGCACAACATTCAGACTCAAGGGTTCCAGCAAGAATTGGTGAGACTCTATGGTCCAGGAAGACAAACACGTGGGCTTGGATCGGAAGGGTTTCAAAAACCTATTCTTTCTGAAGTTTTTTCCAGAGTCTATGATGTTGTAAAAATATCTGGAGTTCCTATCTTTATAGTAGGAAGAGAATTCAGTGTCAGCCTACACCAACCGGTTTTCTGAGATTTTCCATTTTTCTCCAGATGTGGTATGTAATGACCAACTAAAGGTGCAGAAGTACCTACAGTGTTTGAGACCAGATATTAGGTCTCAAGTGTTCATGTTGAAGATTTATACCTATGTGGAGATAGTGGAAAAAGAAATGAGGGTAGATATGGACATTTCAAGCATGGTTGACAGTGATGGCCTCTTCCCTTCCAACTGGTGATAGCTTTAGTGGCATGCATGTGAAGAAGAGGAAGTGGTGGAAGTGATTCTTAGTAGCGAGTCTCATCTAGACCATCCGTTGTAGTTGGAAGTGCGATTCTGACTTTCTACCAGTTCAGCAAGAGGGGTCACACTAGTTGTTCTTGTCCTATGCCCACAAAGACGTGCAATATCTATGGACGTGTTGGTTATATACAATATTTCTGTAAGGATATGAATACGCCTCGTTATGGTCAGGGTTTATTTGATCCTAGGGATACTACGGTGAAGTCATAAGATTCAAATACTATAGGGATCTAGCCACATTCCCCAGGAGTGATGCATTTACACATAGTAGATGAGTGTCCAATGGAAGTTGATGCAGGTCCAACAACAGTGAGAGGTACACTCCTTATTTCAGCTTCAGTAGCTATTGCCTTGTTGATATTGGTGCCTCCCAATTTTTTTATATCAACTTGTTTTTTTTGATATGATTAAACTTCCAACAGAACTTATTCCATTTATAATGTAGTTAGAAACACTTATTGGAAAGAGGAAAGAGCAGGGGTTCCTATGTCCTTCTTGTTCGTTCACAATAGCTGACACGAGGTTGGTCTGGGATTTTCTCATTCTTGATCTAGATCTATTTGACATCATCATCAGTATGGATTGGATTTTCAATCATTGAGATAAGGTTGATTGTTATCATTGATGTGTTTCATTTCTTACTGCTGATGTGATATCTCATGTGTTTCAGGGAGAGTGGGACCTAAGGTCAGGTTGCACAAGACCATCCCACCCAGAGCTCAGAAGTTTGTTGGTTTCTGTTGCATTTGATCCCAATGATGTTTATTCTATTGGGGATATTCCTATTGTTCTTCGAGACTTTACTGATGCTTTCCCAGATAACTTATCTGGACTTCCTCAATAGAGAGAGGTAGAGTTCACAATTGACCTGGTACCAGGTACATATCCATTATCAATGAATTCTTATTGTATGGCACCAAAAATGCTGAAATAGATCAATATTTAGTTTGACAACCTATTAGAGAATGACTTTGTTCACCCTGGTGTTTCTCCTTGGGAATCCCCTGTTCTATTTTCTAATAAAGTGGATGGTTCACTTCTATTATGTGTGGAATATCAGAAGCTGAACCTGGTAATGGTTAAGATAAAATCTCCTTTGCCTCATGTGGATAATATTTTTTATCTTTTGATGGGAGAAAAGTTGTTTTTGAAGATTGAACTTCGATTGGGTTATGATCAGCACATATTCTGGGAGTCTGATATGCCCAAGAGGACCTTCAAGAGATCGTATGGCCATTATGAATATATTGTGATGCCTTTTGGTCTGATTAATTCTCCTCTATTTTTTATTACCTTGATGAATCAGATATTCCACCAATATCTTGACACTTTTGTGGTAGTGTTCATGGATGATATTTTGGTTTATTCAAAGTTTGAGTATGAGCATGAGCACCTTCTGAGTTTGATTCTGGAGATTATGAGAAATCACTGTCTATATGGAATGATTTCAAAATGATGTTTATAGATTTAAGAACTGAAATTATTGGGGCACAAAATTTCCAAGAATGGATTATTAGTTATTCCAGAGAAGGTAAAAGATATTTTGTCCTAGAAGGAACCAAAAAATGTGTTTGAGATAAAATGTTTCCCTGGTCTTGCTGAATACTATAGATGGTTAGTTAATGATTTATCTAAGCTAATATCTACTTTGACTACTCTTACCAAGAAGTAAATGAAATTATAATGGGATGAAAAGTGTCAGTCTTCCTTTGATGAACTGAAACGACTTCAGACATCTGCACCTGTTCTGATCGTACTTGAGCCTGGTAAGCGGTACGTGGTGTTTTGTGATGCATATGGTTTTGGTTTGGGATGAATGCTGATGAAGGGTGATCATGTGGTAGATTACGACTCTCTTCAGCTCCGACCACATGATAAGAAATACCCCACTCATGATTTAGAGCTTTCTGCGATGATGCATGTGCTTAAATGTTTGAGACACTATCTCTTTGGGGAGAAGTTCATGATTTTATCTGATCATAAGAGTCTGAGATATATATTTTCCCCGAAGGACTTGAATCTCAAACAGAGATGATCGGTAGAGTACCTTCATAAATTTGACTTTTACATCTTCTACACTCTGGGGAAAGGGAATGTAGTTACAGATGCTTCAAGCAGGAAGGTACCATCATAGGCTGTTCGAGAATCGAAGTAAGAGTGGAATATTATAGGGATTTTTTTCAACTGCACTTAGATGATCAAGAGGATGTTCCAAGTATGTTTTTGACTAGTGTTCAGTTGTCATAATATCTCATGGATTCTATCATAAAAATTGAACAACAAGATGATGGGTTTCATAAGTTTCATGAAAACCTCTATGGTGGGGAGACAGTTCCTGGTTGGTCTCTTTCTTCAGATGGAATACTTCTCTTTGGAAAGAGAGTTGTCATCCCAAAATCTGTGAGAAGTTCAATCCTGTTTGACTATCATAAATTTTCATGGTCCATTCATCCAAGCGTTACAAAGAAGTATAATAACATGAGAAGATGGTTCTGGTGGCTGGGTATGAAGCGTAACATTGCATATTATGTATACCACTATTACACTTGCCAATGGATAATGGGAGAGCACTTGAAGCCCTCTAATTTTTTTTTCAACCTCTCCCAGTGCCGGTTTGGATGTGGGATGGGGTGTCTATGGATTTTTTTGTTGATTTTCCAGGGATTCCCCAAGGGAAAAATGATATCTGGGTTGTTGTTGATCAGTTAGTGAAGTCTTCTTACTTCATTCCGATCAAAGATACCATTAAAGTTGAAGATCTTGGAAATTTGTATATTCAGGAGATCGTGAGGTTACATGAGAGTCCTTATTCCATTGTTTCAGATAGGGATCCTCAGTTTAACTCAAGGTTCTGGATGAATATTCAAGGGGAAATGGGGACTCGGTTCAAGTTGAGAATAACTTACCATCCACAAACAAATGTCCAGAAAGAGTGAGTAATTCAGATCCTAGAAGATTTGCTTCAAGCCCGCATCATGGATTTTGATGGATTGTAGGATATCCATCTGGGGATGGTTGAGTATGTTTAAAACAATAGTTACCAGTCGATTATTAGAATGGATCATTTTGAAGCGTTATATGGTCACCCATGAAGATCACCTCTTTGTGGGGATGAGGCGTGCAAAGTAGCTTTGGTTGGACCAAGTTTGGTTTAGAAGATGTTGGTAAAGATGCAAGAGGTGTGGAAATATCTGGTTATATCCCAAAGTCAACAGAAATTGTACATAGATTGGAGGTGGAATCCTTTGGAGTTTTCCATTGGTGATTGGGTTTTCTTGAAAGTTTCTATTCGGTTGGGTCACTGTGGCTTGGAAAACAGGGAAAGTTGGCTTTGAGATATGTTGGACTGTTTGAGATCACTGAACGGCTTGGGAAAGTTGCTTATCGGTTTGAACTTTTGGTTCAACTAAAAAATATTCATGATGTTTTCTACATATCTCATCTTAAGAATTATCATCCTGACCCCAATCATGTTCTATATTGGGCAGAAATTGAGTTAGAAAAAGATGCTTCTGTTTTGAAGAAAACAGTTGATATCGTTGACTCTTAGATGAAAGTCTTGCATGAGAAGTCGATTTCATTGTTCATAGTTTTATGGAAACCAGGATCAAATTCTCATGAGACTTGGGAACATGAGTCATTGATGAGGGATTATTGGCATCATCTCTTTCTAGAGAATACATCTTCCACATGACTTCACGAAAAGTATTTATGGTGGGGAGTTTGTAACATCCCATTACCTTGATCGGGTTAGTTTTCCCTCATTATATGTTACCATCTAGTTTTAAAATCCTTTTATGTGATTTTTCTAGGTTTACTGCTGACTGTAGAATAGGTACACACCATGTACCAAAAATAAACGTCGTGTACTTGGTGCTTGTTGCATGTCATGGCCCAAGAGACCATGTCATGAAGGGAGAGGTCACATTGTGAGCTTATGCACGTCGTGAATGATGGGTACACATAGTGTAGGGTGAAAATGTCAGTTTTTAATATGAGGTGATGGGTTTTTAGTGTAACTTATCCTGCATGACCTTAACGTCGTGACCAAGGGGAACACGTTGGGACCCAACCCACGCTGAGTTTAAAGTCACACATTTGGGAGTTTTTCTTACTCCTTTTCTCTCTAAATTTTATGGATATCGACCCTAGACCATCCCTATGAATTTTTCATAGGCGTCTCACCTTCTAGATCAATCCGATTGGCTCTGGTTCATAATTATTTCTATGGTGCGTCTATCTAGGTAATTGTTCCCTTTGATTATTCCTTACAATTGATCGCGATAGCACTCTATCCTTGCATTATCGGATCCCATGATCCAAGTTGGATGTTTCTTATTGTATTATTCTAGATCTATTGTGAGATCTTGTTCTGGAGGCCTTCCTCTTTCTTTGGTTATGGCACGACGTGCGTCCTTCTTCGGGGTATGTGGTTACCACTCTTCCTATGAACTTTTGTGTTTACATTTGAATCAATATTGTTATGGATTAGATCCTTGGGTCTCCATTGGTGCTTTTGGGTTTCATTCTTGGTTTTGGATTCCATTACGGGTGTGTGTGATCTAAACTTTGAGGTATGTGGTTCCGTCTCTAGCTTATGATAATGAACCTTCTTGTTTTTATTTTCAAATATCTTTATAAATTGATTTATGAAATTGGAATGGTTGTTGTGTGTGTTGAAAATGGATTTTGAATGAAAAATGGTTTTAGATGGATTTTGATAAATGGATTATAAATGGTTTTTAATGGTTTTAAAGACATTCAAATGGGTTTGTGAAAAATATCACATGGGTTACCTTGGGTACTTAGATGGAACGTTTAGCTGGAGGCAATCATCCATTGCTTTGTGGTTATCAAGGAAGTTTGTCTTGGGGATTTCCTCTATTTTCTATGACTATTGTTCTAGGGGACCGATATTTACATTTTGGGGGGTTTACTCATGGGGTATTCCCCTGATTCCTAGGTCTGTTGTTCTAGGATCAGTTCAGTTATTTGGATTATTTTAGTACAAGTAGTCCGCTGCCTAGACCTGTAGTATTCCATGGTGTTGTGATACTTGTTTTTATGGTTTATACTGCTTGTCTTTCTGAGATAGCCTTGATTTGTATGTTGATGCTTGTGAAAAATGATATGGAAAAATGATTTGGAAAATGAGATACCTTCTTTAGTTTAGAACTGTGGAAAAGGAATGTATTTACCATTTTTTCTATAAAACCTTTTACTACTTATCATGTCGTGTTTTTTTTTAAAAACGAGCATACAAGATTTTTTATACAAAGACTTTTTATCGAACACCTGGGTGGGATCCTACTAATCCTATTAGATCACATCCTACACACTACTTCTGTGGGGATTAGACCTTTATTTGTCTTCCAGTGCAGAGAAAGTCAAGACACCACAGTGTGGTGGTGAGGATCATGTCAACTGGGATGGGTAGATGATGGTCAGATGGTTGGATTTTGTCCATGCCATCATTGGAGTAGCTGTTGGTTTTGAGTCCCTTGCAGTCATACCTGTCTTTTGAAGTTTTTAGCTATTGTTATAATTGTTTTTTTCCACTTTTTTCTTACAGTTGTGGAATATATATATATTTTTAGTCTTTCGTTGTTCCTTTCCTTTTATTTGTATTCCATGTGGTTTTTCAGGCTGGGAGAAATCATTCTCTCAGTTTTTTCATTCGATGATCGGGTGCTTGTCGCTAGCCCGTGGGGATTTGGAACGTCCTTCGGGTATGTGATAGATCGTGTCGGGTGTCAGGTTTGAGGGTAACCTGGGTTGGTTCGTTACAACGACACCCTTTAGGGGATATAATTTTGAAATGATTAAAATGAATTCCCTATTTTTTTTATATTATTTAACCCCTATGACTATTGGTTCAGACTTCTGGTAAAGACGAATTTGGTTTAGTGTGTTGGGTTTTTTGGTGGGACCCAAGTGTCTAATTGGAAAGTTGAAAATTGTTTATTGAGACACATGATTAATTTATTACATTTTTTATTGGTTTTATCATAATTATTAATTCAAATTTATTTTCTTTTGACTATATATTCTTAAACACTATTAGAGGTGGCCTACTGATTTGTACTCCTACCCTGTTCGGGCTGCTATGGGTAATTGAGAAAAATTTTTGTTTGCAGGACTAGATAAGTAAAAAGACCCTTTGATTGATGGTTATGTTGAGATTATGGGATAGAGAATCAATGAGAGGAAAAAATGATTTCAAGATCCATTTTTGGTATTTTAATTGTGTGTTTTTTTGGACTTTCTATGGCATATGATGATATAATGACATGGAATATTTACTATATTGGTTTACAGGCACTTACCTAGTGTTTGGATTTGGATATATGATGTATGGTTAGTTTTTATTATATATTAATTATTTATTATTATTTATGCTATTATATTTCTCTATTAAATAGGATATAGTCTCCCCATATACCTTATTAGAACCTTGTATCTAGTCAAAATACACTGGCATATTGGGAGTCATGCCTGTGTTCATGTGCGAACTATCTTAGGGAACTGGTTTTGTGACACCCAATCTGGGATGTTAAATATTAATTCTCAAAACAATATCTGAACCATATAGTATTCTATTGGAAACATGATATTCTACACTTTTAGTTTTATCATTTATAGGAAAATATTGGCTAAAAAATTTTAGTTACCTCTTCTTTATGTAAAATATTTGAAACTCTTAAGGTAGATGTGTTTTTTATGTTTTCACTAGTATATTTAACCATAAGATATTCACAAAATGAAAGGTATGATTTCATATGGATGTTTTATTTTTTTCCTTTTTCCATAATTTTGATAATTTCTCATTAGTTCTTGAAATAGAATCTTTATGAGGATAATTATACTTAGATATAATAAGACTTTATCTAAATTTATTACCTTCAAGTAGGGGTAAATTTTCCTTTTATTTTTTCTTTGACTACCTAAAAAGTCTCACAAGATATTTTCCTAAAAAAATTATTTTTCATGGCACTCAAAAACATTATCCAATCTTCACTTTATGATGCTTTAGTTGGAAGAGATACTTAAAAAAAGATCTTTAAATTGTAGAGGATATAATCAGAGGCAGAAACTTCTGCTATGAAACCAATCATTAATCCACATGATCAGTATAAAAACACCTAGGTGGTGGGATGGTGAATTAGTGTGGGAAACTATTTTCCAATTAAAAATATTTCCTTTTACCTATGGACCTATTATAATGAAAGCATATCAAATTCTCATCCCACACTTAATTTTCATATATATAATGATGAAAAAAACAAAGAACATAACACACTAATATTTATAGGGTTCACTCACATTGTGTGATATTTTACATTGTTTATGGTAGTTTTTATTCCATATACACACAACTGATCTTTTATTGTCAATAAAAAACCAATGGAAATGGGATGATCTTAAACCCTTATACCTAGTATGAACCATATTAGAATGCATGAAACCAACTAGATTTTAAAGTTTCAACATATTGTTCTTAGATATTGATATAAAAAAAACTTATTCTCTTTATATATAGATCTATATAGGTCCACCTAAAGTAATATAAATAGTTTAATAACTTGAATTCAATTGATATAATCTTCTTTCTCAATTAAATGAATCTCTTTGTATCCAACTCTCTTATTATTCATCAATAACATTGATGACCATTATATTTTTCAACATATATAATGCATGTATATATCTCAACTGTAATATGTAAAGAATTTATTTTATGAAGACTATGTATTATATCCTTTGATAAACACAACATTGAGCTTCAATGACCCAAAATATACTATAAAAATATTTTAATTCAAATATTACCATTACAACTTAGCCATTGGATTGATAGGTCTCAATAGGAATAATCACATCATAAAATTTATATAGAAAAGTTTTATTAATACAAATTTATTGATTAGTTCATAGAAAATAAGTATTTAATTTTTAATTATAGGAATGAAATCACATAAGGCTAAGAGTATTTAATGTTTAAAAGTGTCATTTTTCAATAAAAGAGGGTTTAATGTATATTTTGTATTTTCATTTAAAAGATAAATTTATAAATTTTAGAAATTTAATTTTATAAAAATGATTTTTTTTCTATAATATCAAAATTATATTATGATTAATATTTATGATTTTCTAAAAATAGTTTATTTTTGGTTGAATAGTAAAAAATGCTAATTTTAAAAATACTATCATTTCATGACATGATCAGGATATAAGAATAAATCGAAAGTTAAGGAAACATTCTTAAACCAAATATTTATTTAATAAGTATTATAATTTATTAAAAAATAAAATTTTAAACTTATATATCTATGTTTGACATTTTGGAAATCTAAGTAATGTTTTTATTCAAGTAAAAACTATTTTTGGTTGTTCACTTTTAATCAGGTCTTGACAAGGATACATTCATATTTTTTTATGATTTTTAATTTAAATACATATCATTTTATTTTAAATAGTCTAATAAATTCCATTTTAATCAAAAGAATACTTTATTTTTGTGTAAATTATTTTATTATTAAATGGATATTTTTTTTGTAAAAACTGTTTTCTTTGTATTTTACGAACATATGTTAAATGAAAATTTTAACTCTTATATAAATTGAAACATATTAAATGGATTCAATATTTTTGATCATAATATTCCAATTTTTAATGTTTTCAATTATAGTTTTGGCTACAATAAATATTAATAATTTTAAAAAAGTATCACCACGGTTAAAGTTCAAATGGGTCAAAAGGGTTAAAATAAAGGGATAAGGCTTCAAGATAAAAATGAATCTTGATTAAATATCATTGGTTGGTTTTATTTTGACCATATCCATATTATATTCTAAATAATGAAATTTTAGACCACTTGACTTGTGTATGACATGTATTACATAATAATGTTTCTTGTATTTACATGTTTTCCACCCACCTCACATATAAAAGGAAACCTCCTCGCGTCATTCCTACACAATTATTGATCCACTAAGATCAACATAGATCTTCCCAAATATCATAATTTTTTTTCGAAATACAACACTTCCTTCTCTTCCTAAAATACCACTCTAATAAGGCTTAAGGTTTTAGATAAAAGAGTTTAAAAAAGAATAGGTAATCATCTTAACTGGATCCTTTCAATTTATTTATTGTTACACCAAATAAAAATATTATATAACCATCATAAAATAATTACATAATCATATTTACTATATTAAAAAATTTATATGTTAATTTAAAAACTATTTTCTATCTATTTTTCATTTAATTTAAAATGAAAACCAACACTCTTGTGTACGTATGAGCTGCCATCTCCTTGAAGTGATGTATTTTATTTTTTTATCACCTCCTCACATGAATGGTTATAAATATGGAATTATTGGAAATAAATTATTTTTGGAACATAATTATGATTCTATAAAGATAATATATTATCTACCTTCTAAATCTCCCATCCTTTGAAAAATGATAACACTATACGTGTGTACGTACAGACTACCACCTCCATGTGAGAAGTGATTCATTTTTCATTTATGCTTTACATGTGACCAGAACATATGGAGTCATTTATTACGTGTGGGAAATTATAGAATTATAATTTATATTTCCCAAAATACCCTCGGCTACAATGGTGAAACATAATGGTATTGCAGGGTTAAACCCACAAGGACAGCTGGTAGGCATACAACCTATCCATAAGAACCTTTTTAAGGGATTGCTAACAATCACTCTTTGGATTGGGTTTTCTAATGACTACATAGATTGTGTTTTAAATAAAATTAAAATAAGGGATCATGGAAAATTTGAGGGATTAAATAAATGATAATCCTAAATTGAGCATCGTATAATCCTATGGATTAGGCTATAAAATGGTGAAAAGGTCACTAATTGGTCATGGTCCAACCAATTGGATCTACCTATGCTGGAAACTACTCCTTGTCCTAGAGATAATTGAAAACCTAAGTGAAGGATTCTGAGTTTCTAGGTAGAAAGTATCACAAGCTATTGGTTTCATCTTGCTCAACTCCAATTAGGAAAGGGTCCTTTGATTGGGTAGCATACCAGCCCGGCTTACCATCGAACCGGGGGCCAGACCAGTATGTCACATGGCCTTAAGAGCATCTCCCCGTACGCGAGAGGTTTCCAAATAGCAGCGAGTTTCTCAGGAGGTGATAGTGGGGAGACTATACCCTCTTATCAGAGTTGCACAATGGTATTATTAGAGTGAAACACAAAAGTACCAGAAGAAGTAATAGAGAAAAACAGAAGAATACGCATAACGGAAATTTTTATAAAAGGTGGAAAAATCCAATTGAACAAACATAAAGATGATGATACAACTATGGAAAACAGGAAATATTAAAACATGCTTTCAATACAATACAAAAGAAATAAATAAAGACTCCAAAGCCCCATGGGTGATCTCCTGAGCATCCCGAGCTTCCGCTCGGTCCTTTGATCCTTTTCCCAGGTACATGAAACACACCAATTCAGACTAGGTCCTGCAAACAAGAAAGGTCTACTCGGGTACCCCAGTGAAATGGTGGCCCGAGTAGGGTGTGAGATATAAATCTTAGTAGGCCGGCACCTCCAGTGTCTATCCCAAACCAGACAGTGTAATATTAATTAAAGCAGTAAGCATGTATAATAGGATTTAATAAGCAGGAAAACATAGATAAACAACACCCGTCCAGGGTCCCTAAGGACACCCGACGGCTATACCAGCTTCGACTTGTTGCGGGTAAAGTGACCTGACCATGTCACCACACACACACACACACACACACACATATATATATACATTTAGATCATGGAGGGAATGGGGTAAGAATTCACCCCACCCATTAATTTAGATTAGCGGGAACGAGGTAAGAATGCTTCCCATCCCTATAGGTCCACTGTAAAGGGTTAATAATGGCTCCCTTCCATACACGTATCAAGATTAGCGGGCACGAGGTAAGAATGCCTCTCATCCTTAGATAAACTGGCAAGGGGTAATAATTCCTCCCTTCCACACATGTATCGAGATTAGCAGGCACGAGGTAAGAATGCCTCTCGTCCCTAGATAAACTGGAAAGGGGTAATAAAGCATCCCTTCCATACACGTATCGAGATTAGTGGGCACGAGTTAAGAATTCCTCTCATCCCTAGATAAACTGGCAAGGGGTAATAATTTCTCCATTCAAGACATGTATTGTCACACTAGAATGGGGTATAACTGCCTCCCATCCAACCACGTATGTGTCACAAGGTGGCCTCAGCATGAACTCAACTCTATTATCATTAATTATGTGGAATCAGCATGTGCTCACTCACCATACAACCATGTGTATATTATACAACTTATGACATTAACTCATAAGAATTCAAAAGTCATATCACAATCACAAACAAACATACACCCCATATCCACGAAAACAGTTATAATCACATCCATAAAAACATAATTAAGGAAAACCAATATTAAGTATTTATAATATCATCATTATCATATTTATCATATTTATACTTAAGGCATATCTTCTTAAGTATATATATCAAGATATTCACATATTCATTTTCCTAACATAAGGCGTGCTCATTACATTATTCCAAGGCGTGGTCGTACCACCCCAGTCCGCTCATCTCCAGTTTAACAATTTCATTTTAAAGGATACATTTATCATTTCCTAACCAGTTGGTGCAATTCAAAGGAAACAAAACATCATCAATCAACACCAAAGTATAACTAGAAATCAGCAGGCAAGCATAATAATCTATTTCCTACTTTTATCTTGAAGATAATGCACCTCTGATCGAGGGGTTTTATTATGAAATCATTACTTTAGTTAGCATGAAACCTTTTTTATCTTATTCCTACAATTCACATGGTTTTCACAGAATCATTTACTCAAGACTAACTTGAAGAATTAATTTACTAAGGTAGTGCATAAATTAACTCATTTAAACTTCAATTTAAATAAAAAGGAAGGAGAGGGACCCTACCTCAAGGTGGATCCACCCATCCACTCTGTCTCTTGGCGCTTTCTAACTTAACCTGCCATTACTGCTCCACCTACTAGGAATAATACACTATGAACCTTAAAACAACTAAGATATTTACTTAGAGGATGCACAAACCATAAACGGGCATAACCCTTACCTCAGAAAACAACCGACAGACCGAAAAGACCGCAATACGCCTTTCCTTCGGCGGCATACATCATACGCGCACCCACAAGGTCCCGAGGGACCTTTCTCATCCCCTTATGACAAAGGAACCAAAAGAAAAACGAATAAAAAACAAACCCTAAACCTAGGGGGGTTTGGCCGAATGGAATTAGGGCAAGGAGGAGCCCTAAAATCGGCCAAGAGGAGAGGAGGAAGGAGGGAGGAGACTTACAGTGAAGATTCAAAGGAGGAATCACCAAGAACGGAGGAGGAAAGAGGTGCGGCCGAGAGGGGACTCACGCGAGGCCGAGGCACCATGGGAGGGGGTTCGTGCGGGTTCTGGCCGAGAGGAATGAGGTGAGGGTTTATTAGTTTAGGTTTTATTTTAAATTTCTTTTAAACATTTTACAAACCCAAATAGGGCACTACGTACGTCTTGGGCCTCACGGTTTGGAAAACCGTGCGCCAACCGTGAATCCCCCCCTGGACACCCACAACACCCCACACGGGCTGGATGCACGGTTTGGGTAAACCATGTGCAGGCTGTGCAGACTCATCCGCCTCCCTAATTTAGGCCGTACGGCTTGGGATGCACGGTTTGGGAAACCATGCGCCAACCATGCGCCTTCGACTGTTCTTAAAAAACCAGCCATCTTCGGGTCCGACACTCCCAGAACCCCTCAATACACTCAAAAAAATTAACGTGCATTCTACCATGTCCAAAAACATTAAAAAGAAGGATCCAAACATTCAAAGTCTCATTCGGAACCCCGATCTTAAATTCGACTGGTTCGGTAATTGAAAAGTTCAAATTATTTCACCTTTTTAACCCGGTTCAAAATGCGGGTCATTACAACCTTCTCACCTTAGAAATTACCATCCCCAAGAAGCCATCGAGAACAACAGACACCTCACTTGTCTTACAAGGGTTGTGAAGCTTCGCCCAAATGATCCTGTCACGTTTCCAAACGTCCCATGCACCAATGAACATCCACTTAAGCACACGACAAGAATCTATCGACACCCGAGACAACGCTCGTTTTCCAACCAAAACACCCAGACGACTCTTACACGATCTTGTCATACCAGATACACAAAGTCATCATCGTCTCTCCAAGAAACCAATCGAAGGTACTTTCCACCTTAGATTTTTAACGTTAAGATGTTGAAACTCAAACCACAACTCCACCACCTTTCAAAAAGACTTTAAAAAGCATGCTCCCAGTATTCCAAAGATGCACCTAGCGTGATTTTGAAATGATATAACTGTCGATCTCCCCATCGACCTCAAAGTCAAAGTCAAAAAGATTCAAGCCACTCCGGCTGACTATTCAATAAGACGCCCGGCTTTGGCGGCCGACGATTTACAAGCTGAACAACGATGCCTTCTCCCAAGGCATCCCACATTCACCACAAGGATGTTCACTGAAAATCTCATACCCGACTCTCGGTGACGTCTCAAAGATCAAACCACAAACGAAACCACGCATGCAGCGTGAAATGCCGAAAGGGAGCAACCAACCAAGATTAACAGTTTTTTAAAACTTTAGCATGGTGTAAGACCGACGCTCTCTTAGCGCATCCAGGATGAAGGCAAGATTGTGGACAAGATCATCGCATAGCAGAGTACACTAAGAGGATTAAAAACTGATTCTAGTTATTTATACCCAAAAATTGGAAAGGATATCAGTAGAACCACCCCTGGTCGACTCTAAAGAAGAAACTTGGATTCACCTGCCGACACACCAAGATTTCAACTGATCACGATGCCTCTTCCCACATGAGGAATTCATCAATCAACTTTACCACCAAAGACCAAAATAATTCAAGCAAAACATGACCATTTTCCATGATGGTCCTTCTTGGTGTGTTCCTTCTACCTGGAAGGATGTACTTTACTTAACTGGCACGACGCTTCCCACCTTAGAAGGGTCGGCGTCATCGAAAGGAGAAAGACAAGATGCTCATAAGAAGACTTGTTCATAGTTAACTGAACGAATGTGTGTTGCTCCTCCGAGCCATGATAACCACGTCAAAACATACATGGATTCCAAAGCAACAAGACTGGCATGCCAACCGCCCAAGTCTTCCGAAAATCATCTTGAGCATTGGGACAACTTGATTATCAAACTCTCAGGTCACTCTACCATGGAGATGACCCGAGACCGTAAACAACAATGTAATAGATACATCCAAACGTCGTATTTCCCCATAGAACCATTCGTTTGGACGATGACCTGTTAATTCATCCATTACTGCGCAAAAGAAAGGGTCAAACGACCAACAAGGTGACCGACCATGCCGAAGGCATGTCCAACCAACTGATACTGAGCATTACCCGATGCTAAATCCCTTAACAAGATCAAAAGAAGCATGACCACCAGTACGAAAAAGGATGTCATTAGAACTGGAAGCCCTACACGGGACAATGGTACCCGAACAATACCAAACTTCAGAAAGTTCACCGAACAAGCCAAGCACATAAGCTCTAAGGGCGCTACCTACTACGGGCTAGCCCCTCACAAAAAACAAGCGTCGACCCAAGCACTAGGTCATTACCCAAAAAAGTCATCGGGCTCAAAGCCTAACATTTAACGTCATTACTAAAAGAAAACTGCCTACAAAAAACGCATAAGGTTCTCTTCCAAGGCACTCACAAGAAAGACTTAACATACCCACACACGGGTTCTCAACAGAGGACACCACTACAAGTTCTTTTTTCCAAGACCTTTATATTTATTCACATTTATCATTTAATCACTTTAAAATATTAAATTAAACACATCAAGTACCCTTTTCTTTTCCAAACAAATATTCACTAGGCACATGATCATTTTATCAAACAACTCAAAGAAAAACAGGCAAGTCTCAAAAAAACTCCATTTTTACCTTTAAACATTTATCAGAAATTCTGTCTTATTCTAGCCATTTATAATAATAAATTCCTTTTAAACAATTTAGGTGACCTACGAGGGTCCCAACAAGACAAAACATTTCATATCAAAATCAAATAGCTTTTACACATATAAAAATCACACAAAGCATCCTTCCATTACATTCCTTATGGGTTGCCATTTCCCAACCCATGAAGCGCTCATACACTCCATGAATTGAAAATTGGATACCATTAAACAAAATAGATCACATTTCAGAAATTAAAATTCTAAATTACAATGATCCAATCATAAGGGTGGACACCTACCAATCTACAAAGCTCCCATACACCTTACAGGTTGGCATTTGGCTCCCTTTAATCGAAACCAATTCCATTTTACAACTAAAACTTTATCAGCCCTTTTTCAGAAATCCGATTACACAAGTTACCCTTTCCCACCTATAAGGCACCCATACACCTTACAACTAAAAATTGGCTCCTGTCGTAACCACAATCACTTAATTTACCAAAACTAACCAATTTCACTTTTTGATAAAAAACAACATGTTATCATAAGTAGTAACACAGAACATGCTATATCACAGAAGCATAGAATAACCACCACAGTACCTATCACAACATAAGGCATTACTAATGCATCCTAGATGGCATGGCATGTAATTTATAACAATGTGCCTATATAATGCATGAGATGACATACCCTCAGATCATCGGGTTGCAACAGAAATAGAACCAAAAATTGCATCTATAGTATCAACAGAAAACATGCGCATCACCCAACGGTGGAATCAAATAAACCGTAACAATCAAAATAATTAAAATAATAATTGAATTTGAGGTAATTTGGATTTTCCCTATACACGAGGTGGACAATCCCTGACACAAATCATTACCAAATTCCAATTCCTTCTTATCCCTGTCTAATGTCACCAAATAGTAAAACAAATCAGAATAGAAAACTCCTCTGATACCACTTTGTAACGTCTCGGCCTAGCTTACCATCGAACCGGTGGCAAGACCGGTACGTCACATGTCCTCAAGTGCGTCTCCCCGTATGCCAGAGGCTGCCGACTAACAACAAGGGTCTTGGGAGATGATAGTGGGGAGACTATTCCCTCTTATCAAAGTTGCACCGCAGTATTATTAGACTGAAACACAAATGTAGCAGAAGCAGTAATAGACAAAAGCTGTAGAAGAAAGATAGTAACAATTTATATAAAAGGTGGAAAACACCAATTGAAAAAATATAGGGACGATGATACCGCTATGGAAAACAGGAAACCGTACAACATAACTTCAATACAATACAAAAGAAATAATGAAAGAATACAAAGCCCCATAGGAGATCTCCTAAGCATCCTGGTCTCCCGCTCGGTCCTTTGCTCCTATCCCCTGGTATGTGCAACACAACAATTCAAACTAGGTCCTGCAAACAAGAAAGGTCTACTCAGGTACCCCAGTGTAATGGCGGCCTGAGGAGGGTATGAGATATAAATCTCAGTAGGTCGGCACCACCGGTGTCTATCCCAAACCAGACAATGTAATATTAATTAATGCAGTAAGTAGGTATAACATGATTCAACAAGCAAGAAAACATAGATAAACAACACCCATCCAGGTTCCCTAAGGACACCTGACGGCTATACCAGCTTCGGCTCGTTTCCGGTAAAGTAACCTGATCATGTCACCATACATACATACATACATACATACATACATACATATATATATATATATATATATATATATAAAAATTTAGAACATAGATGGAATGGGTTAAGAATGCCTCCCACCCATTAATCGAGATTAGCGGGCACGAGGTAAGAATGCTTCCCGTCCCTATAGGTCCACTGGCAAGGGGTAAGAATGCCTCCATTCCATACACGTATCAAGATTAGCAGGCACAAGTTAAGAATACCTCTCGTCACTAGATAAACTGGCAAGGTGTAAGAATGCCTCCCTTCCATACACGTATCAAGATTAGCAGGCACGAGGTAAGAATGCCTCTCTTCCCTAGATAAACTGGCAAGGGGTAAGAATGCCTCTCTTCCATACACGTATCGAGATTAGCAGACATGAGTTAAGAATTCCTCTCATCCCTAGGTAAACTAGAAAGGGGTAAGAATGCCTCCCTTTTAGACATGTATTGTCACACTGGCATGGGGTTTAACGGCCCCCCATCCAATCACATATCCGTCACTAGGTGGCCTCAACATGTACTCACCTCTATTATCATTAATTATGTGGCATCAGCATGTGCGCAATCACCATACAACCATGTATATATTATACTACTTATGGAATTACCTCATAAGAATTCAAAAGTCATATCACAATCACAAAAAAACATACATCCCATATCCACATAAACGGTTATAATCACATCCATACAAACATACTTAAGGCAAACCAATCTTAAGTATTTATAATATCATCATTATCATATTTATCATATTTATACTTAAGGAATCTCTTCTTAAGTATCTATATCAAGATATTCACATATTCATTTTCCTAAAATAAGGTGTTCTCATTATGTTATTCCAATGCATGGTCGTACCACTATAGTCTGCTCATCTCCAGTTTAACCATTTCATTTTAAAGGATACATTTATCATTTTCTAATAAGTTGGTACAATTCAAAGGAAACACGACATCATCAATCAACACCAAAGTATAACCACAAAGCAGCAGGCAAGTATAATAATCTACTTCCTACTTTTATCTTGAAGAAAACACACCTCTGATCAACGAGTTTTATTATTTAATCGTTAGTTTAGTTAGCAGGAAACCCTTTTTATCTTGTTCCCGCAATTCACATGGTTTTCATAGAAGCATTTACTCAAGAATAACTTGTTGAATTAAAGTACTAAGGTAGTGCATAAATTAACTCATTTAAACATAAATTTAAATAAAAATACAGGAGAGGGACCCTACCTCAAGGTGGATCTACCCGTCCACTTCAGATCTTGATGCTTTCTAACTTAAGCTACCGCTGTTGCTCCCCCTACTAGGCATAACACACTATGAACCTTAAAACAAATAAGATATTTACTTAGAGGATGCGCAAACCATAAACAGGCATAACCCTTACCTCGGAAATGAACCGGCAGACCGAAAAGACCGCAATCCGCCTCACCTTCAGTGGCAGACATCATACTCACACCCAAAAGGTCTGGAGGGACCTTTCGCATCCCCTTACGACAAAGGAAACAAAAGAAAAATGAATAAAAAACAAACCCTAAACCTAGGGGGGTTAGGCCGAATGGAATTAGGGAAAGGAGGAGCCCTAAAATTGGCCAAAAGGAGAGGAGGAAGGAGGAAGGAGGGAGGAGACTTTCCGTGAAGATTCGAAGGAGGAATCACCAAGAACAGAGGAGTAAGGAGGTGCGGTCGAGAGGGGACTCACATGAGGCCGAGGTGCCAAGTGAGGGGGTTTGTGCAGGTTCTAGCCAAGAAGAACGAGGGGAGGGTTTATTAGTTTAGGTTTTATTTTAAATTTCTTTTAAACATTTTAATAACCAAAACAGGGCACAACGCACGGCTTGGGCCGCACGGTTTGAAAAACCGTGCATCCCCCACTGGACACCCACGACACCCCTTACGGGCTGGATGTATGGTTTGCGTAAACCGTGCACAGGCCGTGAAGACTACTCTGCCTCCTGGATTTAGGCCGCACGGCTTGGGCCACACGGTTTGGGAAACCGTGCACCAACTGTGCGCCTTTAGCTGTTCTTTAAAAACCAGCCGTCTTTGGATCCGACACTCCCAGAACACCTCAAGACACTCGAAAAACTTAACGAGCATTCTCCCATGTACAAAAACATTAAAAAGAAGGATCCAAACCTTAGGAATCTCATTCTGATGCCCGATCTTAAATTCGACCGGTTCAGTAATTGAAAAGTTCAAATTCCTTTGGATTTTCAACCTGGTTCAAAATCCGAGTCTTTAAAAATTGTATCTCTGATGGTCAGGGTAGATGAAAAATAACGAGATGAAATTATATCTTAACATAGTTACTATCCATAGGGTTTCCAATTTTTTATTTAGATATTCATTACATTAAAACATACCCCAACTCTCGACCCCTAGGCCTAAGTGGATTAGTTGTGCATGAAGATATTTAATGAAGGTAGTGAAATTAGCGACATGCTTTACATATCAATTAAATGAATCAAAATAAGACAATACATAATTAAAATCATATGAAAGTAATGAAACACCAACTTTAATAAGAAATAAATGAACAACACATCTTCATTTTAAGTTTTAGTGAAAAAAAGAATTTGATTTAAGCATTAGAATAACAACATGAAAAGAAAGAGTTTTTGAAACCAAACAAGTGACAACATAATTATTAAAACAATAAAATAAACAAATAGATACAAATTAGAAATAAAAAGGGAAAGATATAGAGAAGAAAAGGAAAAAATGCTTCAGGAACCCAACTCCGAATATTCTATGTACGGTGAGGGTGACCACATATTTATAAGTCCAAGTGGTTCACGACGTGTAACTTCTTCACCTCTTGTACTTACTTTAAGTTGTTTCTTCATAAATACTTTCATAGTTTCTAAGTGGAATTGATTTCATGTACTTAGGATCTTTAACATTATCTGAAGATATTGGAAATTTGGATTTCATGGCCTGTATCTTTGGTGGAATTCCAATTTAAACTTTTCACATCATATACTAAGATCACACCATGTACTTTATCACGCTTAAAATTTTAGTCTTTCACGATGTGTAATTTGGATTCACACCGTGTACTTGGTTCACTTCATGTAAATGGAGTTAAAAACTTAAAAATCATATGTAAGGTGGTCTACTTAAGGAATACACTGTGTACTTGGTTCACATCATATAAATTCATCTTATCAAATTCCTCTACATGTGAACAATTTATTTTCGTTAAGAAAATAAAATCTAAATGTGGATTTGAAATGATTTTTTTAAATAGGAAACATGAATTATAACCATGAAAATTAAACTAAGTTCCAGAATAAAAAAAAGTCTTATAGAACCAATCCCATAGAAAAACCAGTCATGCCTCATAGTTAAGTTCTTTATTTATATTCTTTATTATTTCAATTAATATTTAATAACTGTTCCTTAGAAGCTATATCCATTTTTCAATTTACCTCATAAATATTTTTATATCATCACTTAAGGTAAAATAAAATTGTAGTTATAATCATACCATGGATACATATTCATAACCATATGCTTACATTAGTTATAATATCTCCACTTCAAAAAGACAAATACAAATTTAATCATGAGGTCTTAACCAATAATGTTCAAATGAATCTAAGACTATTGGTAGGTAGGTAGATGATAAAAATAAAGATAAAAAAGAAGGTTAAGCTCTATAGTGTAATGCATCATAATAGTGAATAGTGAAATGAAGAAATTACTCATAGAATTTTTTTTATCCATGCTCTAAATAGATCAAAGAGGGTCTATGAAAATGTTAAGAAAGAATAAAGAATGTTACCTATTCCATTTTATTTATTTTTCATTTTTTTCAAAGTCATGTCTAGGCCAGATCTCACATCCACAACCTAATCACGTATGGTCCAATATAAATTCATCAGTCTGGTAATGGTTATTTTTTACCATCCTAATACACACCCAATTTTATTATTATTATTATTATTATTTTTTAAATTTGTAAGTATAACTCTAAACCATATCCAACATTTTTAAACCTCCCTAAACTTTGATCTAACCCATTTAACCTTTCATAGATTTCCTTCTATTAAATACATTTTTTATTATCCATATATAAAAATTATTCCATTCAACTGAATTTAATACTAAGGACACACCCCTCATGGAATGGTTCTTGATAATAGAGGGTAAGAAATGTGGAACAATAACCCTCATTAGACGTGTAGTGTAATTCACATCCTTTTGATCACTGTATCCATTTTTATCAGAAGGTAATGCCCTTAAACCATCCTTACTAGTGATATAATCATCTTTCTCTTCAGTAATAATAATTTCCTACCAATCTATTGACTCTATAACCTACTTAGAGGCTTTTATATAGTTAAAAAAACTTATTCTTCACTGAATATGAATATCAAAATTCCTTGGTTTACATCAATAAGAACCATTCTAGTGGGAAGAAATATTCTCCTTGTAATAATGGGGGCATATCCTTATTTCTCCATGCCTACCATAAGGAAATAAACAAGAAATATAAATTTTTAAACTTTTACTTAGACATCCTCAAGAAGTCCTTGATGGTGCTTGATTGAGAGACCATCCAGTCGGAGTGAGACTCTCACTGGATTCAATTTTTTTGAGCCCATATTTTTGAAGACACTCATAGGAATAATATTGATACTTGTGCTAAGATCTCACAAGGTTATTTAAAAATTTCCTATTCCTTTAGTAAAAACAATTTAAAAACTTTTTAGGTCACTCATTTTGGGCAGGAGCTCCACTAAAAATCATGGGAGCATTCTTTTTTTTAAGGACATGACTCCTATATACTCTATTTTCCTCTTACTTGAGAGTAAATCATTAAAATACTTGGAATAAGATGGAATTTTAGCAATATACTCTACAAAGTGAATGTTGATGTGTAATTGTTTAAACATATCCAAAAATATTTTGTAATGTCACTATTTTTATCCTCTCTCATCCTCTTTGGAAATGGGAGAGGGGGTTTTATGGTAATAGTGAAGCATACACAACTTTATTTTTAGTATTCTAGTGAGATATAGATTTTTCAATTGGATCTAATTATTTTTTTTTCTCATGAACATCTTTATTTGAGCTATCATTGGCCTCCTTACTGATGATTGAAGCAATTTTTTAGGCTCCCTTAGTTATTTTTCCTCTCCTATGCATAATTGCTGAAAATATTTCATCTTTCTACTTTTAAGATCTAGAAAAATTTCCTCCACTCTTGTATGAGTCTCAATATTTACATGAAATGTACACTATAATAATTATGATAGGGTCTTTGAGATTTGGACCACTTGGTGATCAAGGTTAAATAATGAATCCCTTTGGTTTTTCATTTTAGTGTATTGAGTAGTCCTCATATGATATTATTTTTTCATGAATGTAGTGATAATGTTTTCAAGATTATATTGTTGAGGCGAGGATTATTGTAGTGGTCTTAGTAGAGATTTCTAGAATTTATTCTGAGATCTATGGGGGAAATGTTCTTGTGGTATTTATTATTGCAGTTGAAGAGTAGGATTCTGTGGGGGGTACCTAGGTGTTCCCTGATTCGGTGGTGGTTCTTGACCATTACTCTAGTGATAATGACCTTGATTTGTCGATTGAGGATGCTAAGAATACCTTTGAGAATAGTACTGTTGCAGGTACTATTGTGGTGGATGAAACTACTAATTTTGTTGATTTTTATTCACGTAATTACAGACTTTTCATTGTGGATCTTACATTCCTACTCTATAGTATTGATATGGGTGAAAATTTATTGACATTTCTAATATTTTATCTCTATAATAGGAAGAAGGAGTGGGTGGTGGTTGAGAGAGTAGCTATATAGACTCAATATTTTTCATTAGAGCTTCGACTTTGTCTGTGAGGTGGGTGTCCTCTTCTACTTGATGGATTCTGCATCAAGGCGGTCCTCTATCACTCTTCAATAGACTAGAATTAAGGGTAATCTCATCTGAAAATTGTTTTCCAACTTCAGGAGTCTTGATAATGATCACACCTTTAGTGGAAACACCTACAACAGTGCATACAACCCATTGGAGTCCCTAGTATAATGTTTTAATTTGAATCCATACATTGAGTATGTGATGTGGAAACTTGTGGGTTATCTTCTTAAAATGTACCCAGGCTTCCCAAGATGATTCTATATTCTCCTAAGTGAAGTTTTGGATCTCATTCTAAAGTTTCTGCATTCAGCCTGGTGGGAAATATTTAACCAGGGATTTATTATCTAGATCATCCCAAGTTGTGATAGAATCGGGTTCTTGGTTTTTAAGCCATTAGTTGACCCGATCGCTCAAGAAGAACAAGAAGAATCTTTTTTAGATAGTGTCTGAAGATATAACTTGGTTAGAAAAGGTGTCTTATTCATCTAATAAATTTGAGATTCGTTCATTGGGATCGTTACTTTCTAGTCCACAATAATTTTCCATGTTCTGGATCATATATATGAGTCCATGTTTGATCTTGAATGAATGCACCTGAATAGGAGGATTCATAATGTTGGGTGAAGAACCACTAATGGACATCAAGATATAATCTATGATGGTGCATTAATGTAGTGGTAATCATTCATCTTAATGTTTAGGTGGTGCATATTGGATGTTTGGAGGTGAAATATTGTTGCATTCATCCATGGAGAAATGATGGAATTCAGAAATATATTGTTCAATTTTGGGATTGAAAAGTAAGAAGTTATTTAGTTTTAAGGATCCTTAAATAAGTCAAAGGGATATGATGCATTAACTATATGAGAGAATATTAGACACAAGTTCTAGTACTTGTGAATAAATTAGAAAAAGAAAATGGTGAAAAGTAGGGGGTGGGTAGGTGAGGTAATGCTAGGTTCCTATCGAAGGTTTCCATTCCAAGGAACAACTATCCTAAGAAAACACACCAAAATATAACCATCCCACATAACTTTGTTGATTAAATGTTGACGTGATCTGATTAGAATTTATATTTCCCAAACTATACTCAGCTACAGAGGAATAACATAGTGGCAGTGTAGGGTCGAACCCATAGGAACTGATAGTAGGTATACAACCTAACAGTAAGAACCTTTGTAAGCGATTCCTCATAGTAAATATTTAGTTTGGGTATTATAAATACTACATATCATAGATTTTAAATCTAATTAAAGTAATGGATCATGGTCAATTTTTGTTCTTCGGAAAAGGATAATCCTAAATATATCTTCGTATAATCCTATGCCTTAGTCTTCAGAGTGGAGAAAAGATCCCCAGTTAGTCTTGGTCCAAAAAAATTGGATCTACCTAATCTAGAAACTACTCCTTCGTCCAAAGAGAGTCAAAAACCTAAGTCCATGAATATTAGCTTCTAGGAAGAAAGTATCACTAGCTATTAGTCCTAGATTGATAACCTAAAACCAGGTTAGGGTCATTTGATTTCATATATGATGGTTAGGGTAGATGAAAAATAATGATATTAAAAATTGTCTTTTACCTATTTACTAGATATATAGTTATTGAGTTTTTATTTATAGATTCATTACATTAAAACATACTACTACTCCCAACCCCTATCCCTAAAAAGATTCGCTACACATGATGGTTTTTAATGAATGCAGGGAAATGGAAAACATGTTTGACATAGTAAATAAATGATTCAAAATAAAGAAATATACAATTTAAATCATTTTAAGGAAATAAAATAATAACTTGAATGAATAATAAATAAAGAATATAGTTATAATTGAAGTTTTAGTGGAGAACAAAATTTGAATCATGTTTTGGAATAACAATGCCCAAAGAATGATTCATGGGATATAATGTGGTGACAATAGAATTATTAAAACAATAAAAGAAATCAATAGAAAAAAACTTTAAAGTAAATGTTAAAAAAATGAGAAGAAAGCGAAAAGGGTTAGAGCATCCAACTCCCGATATTATATTTTCCATGTGGGTGACCACATATTTATAAGTCTGAGTGTTTCATGATTTGTAAATTATTCATGTCGTGTACTTTCATTAAGTGGGTTGTGCATCAATACTTTCATAGTGTATAAGTGGATTTCATTCTCTGTACTTTAGATCCAAAAAATAATCCAAAGATATTGTATATCTAGATTTCATGGCTTGTATCATTGGTAGAATTCAAAATTCAAACTTTTCAAATTATGTACTAATCTCACATCATATTTCTCATTAGGTTTGAAATTTGAGTATTTCATGATAATTAATTTGGATTCATTCCTTATACTTGGTTCACATCATGTAAATGGGGTTCACACCTAGAGAACTAAATGGAAGTTGGTTTCCTTGAAGAATCCATGTCGTGTAATTAAAATTCACTATGTGTAATCTCTAATTTTTCTATTTTTCCAACATTAATCTTTTGTTTCTTTAATTCCTAATTATTGAAAAAACATAGAAAAACCTAGTGTTTTATCAAATAAAGCCTGATTAAACCTTAAATAAATATATCCAATATATGTATATAAGTATGAAATATCAATATGGATAATAAAAATGATATATTAGATGAATATATGATATTTATGATATGAATGTATTTTTAAAGATTAATTATTATATAATATCATTCATTTATAGCCATTAGTAAAATAAAAACCCCATGATGTGTATACACATACAATCATCTCCAGGAATGATTTATTTAATTTTTATATTACCAACATGTATGGATGGTTATAAAACTATATAAAATAAATAAAAACAATATTGAAGAAATTATTAACATTTTAGGGTTAATAGATCCATTTAATATCTTGTTGTACCACTATTAATATACTAAATTAGTTTTGGATAAATTGATCAAACAACTTTAAGTGGACTTTATAAACAAGAACCATATAATGAATGAATGAGAAATAATAATAAAAAGACCTAAAAAATGTAATATAGATGAAAAATGTTTTTTATAATGTATTTAATAAATTTAACCTTTTTATTCAGGTTGATATAACACATCCAACCAAACAACAATCCATGGTAAAGGTTTTTCATGTCAATTCCTCTCCATTGGGACATATTTTATATTATGAAAATAATTTATTTTATATGACATATAAAGTTATACATTGAAATATTATGTCAAGAATTACACTAAATTAATTATTTTTAATGTTTTGATTCGATTTTTCTATTTTAAGGGGTTTTGATTCAAAAATTATTACTGTCGTAAGCATTTATGTTACAAGCACACTCTTATTTAGGATTATTCTTGTTTACATTTATTTTGGAATAATTATATCACATTTATCTATTAAACCCCATCTATTATCTCATCATATGGTTATTTATAATGTTTCTATTTTTTCTTTTAACATTTCCTCTTTTTAACATTTGACACAACCAAATATTTTTTTCTAAGATAAATCAACCTTAATTCTCTATTTCAAACAAGAAAATTTATCTTCCATATCCATATTCATTAAATTTTTTATAGAAGTTTTTATCTACTTTTAAAAAAAATTTTGGGTTTTTTCTACTATCTTTTACTTTCTTTGTAAAATTTTAAAATGAATATTTTTTAACAAATCATTTTTGAATTTTTACAAATGTGTGAAAAGAATTTTCTTTTTAATATATATGACATGAAAATATTTAACCACCTATCGAATTTTTATTAATTATATAGATTCCTTTTCAAATTTCCATGAGGTTTTTAAAAGAAATTAATTTTTCAAAATTTCAATGAATTTTTAGTTTTTATATTAAAAGAAAAGGTTATTATTTTTTTAAATAATTGAAAAGAGATATCATATTACTTAAGTTTATTTTATCTTCCACTCCAAATTTTCATTTATAATCATAGTATATTTTCAAGATTCTATTGTTCTGAAAATCATATTTTAAATAACTCTTTAACCCCTCATGAAAAGTGTTAAGAAATGATTTATTACATCATTTAAACAACAATGTTTTAAATTCTTTGTGGAAATTTATTTTTAAAGTTCCACTTCTATTTTCTTCTATAATTATTAAAAAAATTTATTTAACTCAAAAACATCATTTCAGATGAATTGATGATATTTTTTAATTCATTTCTGATTTATTGTCTATACAACATTTTGTTAAGAAGGAATGACCTTAGTTCTATGAATATATGTTCTATATCATTCATCCTCTAAATTTTGACTAAACCGTATACTTATTATTATAAATGGTATGAACTATGGAAATATTACTCTGATTTGTATTTTATTTGGTGTAGAAATATTGATATTCTATATTCTATATTTAATATGAATATTTATTGAATTTTAAGGAATATTTATTATGTATTATATTTTTGATTCAATATTTGTGAAATTCATTGAACATTTTTGAGTGATTGGTGGGGTTTGATTATAGATATCATCTTGATGCATTAATAGGTATCATGAGAAAAAAAATAATGGCTATTGGTTTATGTATATTGACCCATAAAATGAAAATGTACTTTTATAAGGCCTTGATGGTATATAAGATATATTGGGAAAATGACTTGGTGATACGTTTCACAATGTTTTGTTACCAGACATTGAAGGCAAGATTATAAATGTTAAGCATTATTCATTTTTTATCATAGATAATTCAATTATTATTACCCATGTAATTTCTATGTTGATATTATCCACAGATATATTTTTAGATCAAGTAATTAATTGAGTGGATTTTGTTTTTATTATCCACCCCACCTTATTGACTATGAATTATTTACTCATGATTGATTTTGATTACACTACTCTTACTTAGAATGAGTGATCATACATTTATTTTTCTTTCCTTTCCAATGGATATTAATAATATATTTTTTATTAATTTTCAAGGGCACAATATTTTTTTTTCAATTTATATTTTTAATTTATGATGTAATATGAAAGTCATGTATGTATGTAGTTTTCTAATACTGATAAAATTATTTATCCTTAGTGATACGATTCCTTATATCCTATACCATTATAATAGAGAAAACACATAATCTTGGTTACTAGAGTATAGGTTTCTATAATTGGTATCATAGTGAATTTAGTAAGACCCTTGGGAATTATATTTTAGAAGAATATAACTAGAAAAAGTATTATGATAAACCCCAATAATGTTTAATAATATTTTAGGGATTTTTATGTTATAGATCAACATTTATAATGATTTGTTATAATTAAGTGTATGAAATTATTTAGAGATTTAATTTTGGGGAAAGGATGGAAAATATTTTAAAACCTGTAATCTATATATAATTTACATACCAAACAAGAAAACATGACTAGTATTGGAGTTTAGTATATTATAAATATATTAGGGAAGTTGACACAAGTTATGACCAATAACCATTCCAATATAGAACAACCTATTTATGCACAAATTTATACCCCTATATTGGATCTTTTTATGTGATAGAATATTACATAATTTTAAGAAACTAACAATCCATTAATAGATGAGAAATGGATCAAGTACCTTGAAAATATATTCTTGGATTTAGGATGTAAGGAAAGGGAATAATTTATTATGTCAGTATATTACTTAAATTGAGATTTGAATAAATGGGGGTGATGTATTCAAAATACTATGGTGGGTTAAGAGATAGAAATTTTGGAATAGATAAATTTTAAGGTGATATTATTTGAGAAATATTTTCCTTGAGAGTAGTGAGGTGAAATGGAGAGAAAGTTACTCACTCTAAAGTTGAAGGAAGAGGAAAGTGTTGTTGATATGAGGCTAACTTTACCATACTAACAAGACATAATATAGACTATATACATAATATAGAAACTATGGTTAAATATTTCTTCGAAATTTTAAGTTAATTATTAAAAGGGACTCAGTTCCACAATAATTTTCATCATATGATGATATGTTCTAATAAGAAAAAAAATTAATTCTCTAGGTTTTATATTTTTATAATAAATCAAGAGAAGAAGACGATAAATGAGAAACATGAAGAAGGCAATGTAACGAAGAATAAGATGGAAAGAGTGGAACTTCCAACATGTGACAACTTTGGAAATAAACATCCTAGTAAATGTTTAAAGGGAATGATAGTTTTTTATAGTTGTAGAGATAAAGGATATAAGGATTATGAATGTAAACGAAATAAAGAATCCACTGATATCTAGTACTTTAACTATAAGGATACAAGGCACTATTAGAATCAATTCCCCACAGATCAAGGATTACTTATAAATTTTCAATGTGTCATTATTGTTGAAATCTTGGTGTACTATAAAAGAAATTTAGAGTATAAGAATCACTTTTAAATTAAATATATTATTTTGGAGATTTTTCATGGGTAAATTTTCAATTTCTAATGTTTCTTTTATTTTAAAAAGGAACTTTAATGATAGAATATTTGTTGATGTTTCTAAGACAAAGTAGACCATCAACATTATATATAACATTTTCTATGAGTATATGTTTCGAAATATTGTTAATTATAGTAATGTTTTGTGAATATTTGATTATGATTTCTTTAAACTTTGTCTAGATTATTGAATGTTCGGTCTTATGAATGAGGTTTTTGAGATTAAAATATTTCACATTAATTTGATGGTTTATTTATTATTGTTTTTTACATATTATATTTCTTTTGATTTCATAACTGACCAGAAATAGGATGAATCAAATGTTAGAAAATATTTTAGATAAAAAAGACCATTATCTTTTAATGGATCTCTTGATCACTTAGGATTTGATTTTAGTGATTGAGGCATGAAAAACTCATCTTTTTCATTAATCATTTTTAAAATGAGATAAATTATAGATAGAAAACTAATTGATAAAAAATAGGGATAAAATAACTCTTATGGAACGGAATGAAATCAAGTAGGTATATTTTATTATAATTCCTCTAACTTAAGAAATAGAAGATAAATCTATCGTGTTTTTTTATAGAAAGTAACACTTAACTATTAAGGTATGATTCTAGAAATAAAATTCACAAGTTGAAGTATTATAAAGGTACACATATTTTTTGAAAAAATATTTATTTATTTAATAACAAGTTCCCTAGTATTAACCAAGAAATTAATATTCATGATTAAATCCTTTATTATGTCATTATATGGTCATTTTTGTAAAAATGAATTAAAATTGTGAGGACACAATTTCTTTAAATATGGGAGAACATTACACCAAAATATTTTAGTTTATAAATACTATTAAAAATATCTTATGATAGATGAAACACTAATTTTAAATTAACTTTGATATATTGTATAAATATTATTATTTAAATATGTCTTTTATTGGTTATCCATTGTATTAATAGGTATAAATTAAGCTAAAAAGATTATAAAATATATGTATAAATGTTTTATTAAGATAAATTTATTGATTAATTACATGTAATAAGTAATAAATTTTAATAGATAAGAAATAAATCACTTAAGGTTAATAATAATTAATGTTTAAAAGGGATATTTTTCTATAATAGTGGGTTTTCTACTTATTTTGTATTTTAATTTAAACTATAAATTTATTAATGTTAGAATTTGTATTTGATAAAAAGGATTGTAATATTTTATCATATAAAAATTATATGTGGGTGAATTATTAGGATTTTTTAAAAATAATTTATTTTTGGGTGGATAGTGAAACATATCAATTTTACAAATACCATAACTTTTATGATAATATCATGTTAAAAGAATGAATTAAATGTTTGTGAAACCTTTTTTAAAGAAAAAATATATATTTAATAATTAATATAATTTATTTTAAAATATAATTTTGAACATAGATAAATATGTTTTTTATTTTGGAAATCAAAATAATGTTTTTATTAAAATAAACAATATTTTTTATTCTTATCATTTAATATAGAATTCACAAGGTTAATTCCTGTTTTTATTTTATTTTAAAGTAAAATGATTATCCTTTTATTTAACATAATCCAATTTATTAAATTTATTTTAATATTATAATTGATTTTGTAGTCAAAATTTTTTTATTCTTAAAAAGAACATTTTTTCTAATAACAATTTTTATTGCATTTTTTGAACTTATGTTAAAATTAATTTTCATAAATTGTATAAAATTTACATAATAAAATTTATTCCATATTTGGGATCATTATATTCTAATTTGGTAATTATTCTAATTTCTTTTTTAATCATAATGAATAGTAATCATGGTAAAAATTTTCATCTACTGTTAATGGTTAGATGGGTTAAAAAGGTTAAAAATAAAGGAATAAGGCTTCAAGACAATGAAAAAGTATTATATCTCATTGGTTGTTTTTATTACTACATAATACTTAATATATTATAAAATATAGAAATTTGGAGCTGCATGACTTATGTAAGAAACATATTATATAATAAAGTTTCATGTATTTAAAATTTTTCCAGCCACCTTACATATAAAAAGGAACCTCCTCCCCTCACTCCTCTACACTTATTGAGCCAAATAGATCAACCAATACCTACCTTAAAATAATTAATAAATAAATAGAGAAATCCTATAGGTTTTTTTCTTCCCAAAATACAACTTCATAAATTCTTAACGTGCATGAAAAATGAGGTTTCCCAAAGAAGAGGCAATCATCTTAATGGACCTATTTTAATTTATTTCTACATCCACCTCCTCTAAGAAATATATAAAAATATTAGAATAACTACATATATATATTTAATATACTAAATTGTTTTTATGTTAACGGTATGAAAATTGTGTATCTCATTTAAATTTAATAGAAAATGAGAAATATCTCTAATGCACATGTACAAACTACTTTCACCACGAAACAATGTATTTAATTTTTCCTTAACACCCCACATAGATGGTTATAAATATGGATTTATTGAATATATATTATTTTTATGGAATAATTATGAATCCATAATTATAATATATTTTCTACATTCATAGCCTCCAATCCATTGTAAAATGATAACTTGTCTCCTGTGTATGTGTGGTTTACCTCCTTCATGAAGTGATGTGATTGATATACAGTTTCTAATATATATTTATGATCATAATGATATTTTTAATTAATATATATTATATTTTTGATATAAATTGGATTATTTAGATATTAATCATTTTATATTTTCTTTCATTTCCAACCATTAGGAAAAAGGAGGGGTCGGCTCTTGCGGCTTTCACGACATCTTATGGTAGGGGAGATGTCATGCAGGCAGAGGCTTTGGCCTTGGTTACAGGACTGAAGGTATGTAAACAAAGGCAGATCATTTTGAAGATGGTGGAGACATACTCTATGATCTTGTACAAAGCGTTGCTTGGCCAAGGTAGTTTTCCTTGGAATATTGTTTATACTGTCAGAAGGTGCAATATGCTAATGGGGAACCAGATAGAGATCTCTCATATGTGGAAGGAAGGGAATATGGTGGGTGACTTTCAGGCATCAATGGCTCCCTCGAATCGAAGTATGGTTTCCTTCTTTAACTTGGGATCTTTTCCTATCTAGGGGATGAAATTTGTTACTAATGATGTTATGAATCTGCACTACTTTATACCACCGTGATCTTGTAGTGTGTATTCAATGTACTCGGTGGTTGTTTTAAATCAACAAAAAGTTTATTTCCAGCGAGGAAAATGAAAACTCCACTATGCGTACGAGTGGACTACCGTCACTATGAACGATGAATTTTATTTTTATATTCACAACCTAAATTACTAGTTTTAAAATATTATAAAATGAATAAAAATGATATTCCTGAAATTATTAATATTTTTATATGATTTAACCATTTTATTACTCCTTTTATCATGGTCAATATAATAAAATTGAATTGGAAAAATTGACCAAACAACCTTAAGTACAAGATGTAGGAAAGTACTATACAATGAATGGATAAAAAATTATTATAAAAGGAAATTAAACAATTTATTAAAGGTTTAAAATGTTACTAATCAAGTATTTACAATATTTAAGATAATTATTCACTATATATAACATATATATCCAAGAAACAATCCAATTTAAAGGTTTTTCATCTGAATTCAAATATATTGCAACATATCTTATATTATGCACTAAATTTCATTTATATGTTATATATAATTATAATTTTACATATTACAAAATTAATTCCTATTTATTAATTATATTTAAATATTTGGTTCAAGTTTTATCTTTTAAGGGGTTTTGATTCAAAATTTATTCAATCTGTAAGGTTTTATTTTACAATCTCACTTTTATTATAGATTATTCATATTTAAATTTCTATTATAATAATTATATTATATTTATCTATTAAACCCAATATATTATCTTCTACTTTGGCTCTTTATTATGTTTATATTTTTTCATCAAAATTTTCCTCTTTTTGACATTCGAAACAACCAAATAAATTTTTATAAGAACAATGAACCTTATTTTGAATTTAAGTTGTGAATATTTCTCTTCCATATTCATATTATTCAAATTATTTTCTGAATGTTTTATATAAATTTTAATTATTTTTAAATTTATTTTTCTACTAAATTTGTATTTATTTAAAATTTTTTTAATGGAATATTTTAAAAAACATTCTGGACATTTTTTTTTACTTTTTTCAGAAGGGTGATAGGAATGTTATTTGTAGTTGGGGTTTGGGTTAGTGGTAAGTACCCCGTAATACTACATAAAAAATGAGGGTTAAAAACCATTAGGAGTAGGTGCTGTAGTGGAACTGTTGCAGTGGAGGAACTGTAGTGACGACAGAGACTGTAACGGATGAAGGCATTGTAGCAGCGTTGGGTACTGTAGCAGTACTATTTACAGAATGGGCCTTTGGCTAAAAATTTGGGCCTAAAGGGCATGTAATGGGATACATGTCCACTGGGCATTCGGGTTATATAATGGGGATCCCTCTACCCAGTCAAAATAGGTATTTTCTTTTCTTTAATAATAAAATGAGTCTTTCACCCCAACCTTTAAAAAAAGGAATGTTCTTTTTAACATATACGATGTGAATGGATTTTCAAATCTACAAGGCCATCATTTTGTATTTATATTTATCTTAAATTTTATATGGATTTTCAAATAAAAAACTTTTTCAATTTTTCTTTAAATTTTTAGTTTTTATATTAAAAGAAAACAATATTATTTTTATAAAGGATTTAAAAGATATTTCATATTACTCAAGTGTATTTTTTCTTCAACTCAATATTTTATTTTATAAGAATTTTATATTTTTAAGATTATATAATTTTGAAAATAATATTTTAAAAGTCACTTTAACACCTCATTAAAAGATTTAATAATTTATTTATAACATTGATTTTATAATAAAGTTACAAAATATTTAAGGAAAGATATTTTAAAATTTTAAGTTATAATTTTTTATCTGATTATAAAAATAATTTCCTTTAACTAAAAACCTTTATTTCTGATTAATTTATTGTGTTCTTTCATCCATTACTAATTTATGGTCCAAAAATAAATTTTTCCCAGGGAATAAAATCGGTTCCTTGAAGATACGTTCTCTATCATTATTCATCTTAATATTGACTATACCATATACTCATTATTATATATGGTATAAACTGAGGGAAGTTTACAAAGAAAAATATTTCATTTTATGAAGAAAATTTTATGTTCCATATTCTTTATTCAATAGGGATATTTATTCATTGAGAAGGAATATTGATTATGTTTTATATTGTTGATTCAATATGTGAGAAATTAATTAGACATATGTAAGTAATGGGTAGGTCCTTGTTATAGATATCCCCTTAATTAATTGATAGGTCTCATGAGATAAAAATGAATTGAAATATTTTTTTATGCAGACATATACAATGAAAATGTCTGGGAATAAGACCCTTCTATTATATAAGATATGTGGGCACAAGGTCTTGATGGTAAGTTTCATGATTCATTATCATAAGGAATTGATAGTAAGATGATGAATAGATATAATTAAGAATTAATTTCACTAATGATTTGTTTATTATTTTTTATGTGATTTCTATATTGATACTACCCATTGATATATTTTGAGATCAAGATGTTAATTAAATTACATGTGTCTTTATTATCTGCCCCGCCTTATTGATCATAAATTATTTACTCATGATAGCTTTTGTAGTATGTTACACTTACTGGGATTCAAAGTTCACACATTTATTTTTTTCTATTCCCTAGGACATGGAGAAGAAGTTTTTTATTTATTTTCAAATGCATAAGAAAAATTTGTATTCTATGTTTTTTGATTTCCAATGTTATATAAAAGTCATGAATATAGAAATTTTTACATGATTCATAAATATATAGAACCTCAGTGATGTGATTTATAAAATATTATAAAAATATAATAAATTAATGATTGTAACTAAGCTATTAGAGTCAGGGTTTCTATAGTTGGTATTAGAGAAAGTTTATTAAGACTATTGGGAACTAGTTTTTAGAAGAACTTTACAAGCATGAGTTTTATGATAAACCCCTAAAATGTTCAATAAATTTTTAGAGATTTTTATGTTAATTATCAATATGGATAATGATTTTAGGTAATTAAGTGTATGATAATTTTTAGAGATTTATCCATGTTGAAATAAATGAAATTGTATCAACACCCATAATCTATGTAGGGATTTCCCTACCATGAAATTCAACCTGGCTAGCATTGGAGTAGAGAAGATTATAAATATATTAGAGAAGTTGACTCAAGTTATGGCCATTAATGTAACACCCCAAGATTCCCCAATACAGTTCTCTTTGAATAATATAATAGCTTGCATTGTATGCAACTTCGAGTTCTAGCAAACCACGACCAATCAAACCAGCCATTTAAAAAGTAGTTATGAATAGTAATACCCACATTTTAAAATTTAATTAATTTTATTTTTCAAAATGGTCTTAATTTTTGTTTTCATAATATCAAAATTATATTACGGTTATTTTTTTGGTATTTTTCTGAAAAGTTTCAATTTTTTTTGAATAGTGAAAAACATTGCGTTATTGTTTAAAACCAAATTTTTATTTAAGTAGTTTTTTTTAATTTAAACCTATTTTATTGTTAAAATAGATACATAATATCTATATTATTCTAATGTAATTAATTGGTGTCATTTTATAATAATATTAGACATATAAAATTTTATTTTACTTTTTAACATCTTTTACTTACCTTCTAGGAAAATTTTCAAATTTGATTAAAACGTAATTTTAACACTTTTGTGATTTGAAATTCAATAATTTGATAGACATTTTTGTATTCATTAAGTAAAATGTGGTTCAATAGGATGAAAATATGTTTTGGTGAATAAGAACTTTTGAATTTTATTTACCAGGGTTAAAAGTAAATTGGATAATTAAAGGTAAAAATGATATTATAATTACCCCAAACACATGTTGGAATTCTATTGGATAATTTTATTTTGACCAAAATTATCCTTATGAATAAAATATGATCCTTTTGATCCAATTGGATTATATTAGGACATTTATTATATTTTATTTAAATAAGAGTTGAAAGTATTAAATTCAAAGTTTAATAATTAAAAAACTTTTAATATAGTGTTACACAAGAGATAAATTTTACTATAAATATTAATTAAAAAGATAAAAATATTTCCTAAATAATGGTATTTTATTTATAATTTTTAGACATTAAATAATTAAATTTATTTATGACACAATGATGATGCAGTAAATTCATTATTAATGAATGATTAAAATAATTAATGTTATAAATTTTAAAATAAATGTAAAATGAAACTTTTGTTTCCATCCGAGAATTTTATAGGTTAATATGACACGTTAGGGATGATTTATGTTTTTTTTCTTTGTAATAAAGTCTGTATGACTTTAACAAAAAAAATACTAAATAGTGTCAAAATTGACATAAATGAGTTTTAAAACAAATACTATTTTATTAAATGATATAATATCCATAAAAATATAAAGTTCAGCCAACAGACTTAGATAAGGTTATATATGTCATTAATTAACCACTTGAGGTTCTCTTGGCATTTTATAGTAAGTTCATTAACCATGTAATATAAAAATTCAAGAAGACCTGGTAAATGTTAAACTATTTAACCATGAGTTAAATATAAAGGATAAAATTAATATAGTGACATAAACTTGTATAAAACCTATTGGTTGAGAGTATTTCAACCCATCCACACCTTATCATAGAAATAAATCCATTTGGGCTACTATAAACTGAAAATGATTTTATAATAAATGGATATTTCAATCTTTTCCTAAAGTGCCCCTCACCTCTCTTATAAAAGGGAACTTTCCCTTATTTTAAATCCACAACTCCAAAGAAATTTTTCTAGGCCAAACCCTACTAAAATATCCTTACAACTACCCTCAACTCATCCTAGAGGCCTTACTTAGATCAGAAAGGCAACCTAAATATCCCATTTGTTCAAATCAAAAGGAAGCACCCAAAGAAGAGATAATTATTTCATCACCTCTTTCAAATTGATTTTCTTCTTCCACTTCATCTTTCTTAGTTGTTTTCATACCAAAATAATAAATTCAGTACCTTATACAAATTGTGATGTTATTATAAATATGGTACAACCATATTAATTATTCTATCCATTCTATGAATGACCAATTCACCATACGTGTGTACTTTCAACTTACCGTCTCCACATCATGGTGTAGTTTGTTATTCAACAATTAATTATTTTGATGGGTATAATAATGAGTATGATTGATGTAAATAATAAATATAACATGTTAATTATTATTTATATATAATATACTATCTAATTATATACGATTTCACCATCAATATAATGATATTATCGCTCTGGCTTACGTATGGCTTACCGTCTCCACGACACGATGAGATTTCATTCCCCATCGTAACCATTCAATAATAATTTTTATTTGAAAATTAAAAATAATGTTTAATAACTTAATATCATTCTGGATATGAATTAAATAAATCCTATCCATAACAAACATGACTTATGTAACAAATTATATAAATGAAAAAAAATCAGTTAACACCTGAACAATGATACTATTGAAATATTTTTAACAAAGAATTATTAGAGGATCATATACGATATCCATGTATGTGGTTATTTTATAATTTTATAATAATTATTTAACCATTATACAGGAGGTTTTCGTACCCTTGGCTAAGGAAAAGTACAAGGTAAGGGTTAATTTTACAATCTCTTTATTATCCAAGGTTATTTATATGTAAGTATCTTCTAGGAGCTCTTTATCATCCATATCAATGTTTCTTAAAAATGTATTTCAAATTTTTTTTACTACTTCCTAGACTATGTGTTAATATAATTTTTACCCTTGTTTTACTTTTTATAAAATTATTTGAAAGGAATGTTTCCGTTGTTTTCTAAACAATATACTTTATGACCTTCTCAAAAAATTATTGAAAGAATGTTTTTTAACTTATACAGTCGGTACATCCAATTTCCACCTTTATAAACCTTCGAAGCTTACCTTACATTATTATAGTAATATTTTCAAAATAAATGTTTTCTTTACTTTTAAATGATTTGAAAGTATAAAGATATATTTAACAAAAATATTTTTTGGATTGATTTCATCTATGTCAACAGCTTTTATTGGATTTTACGCTTGTTTGATGTTTTGTTATTACAATACAATCTTCCATATTGTATTTTAGGTTTTGTGATATGTTTGACTGTGGATATTCTATTTTTATACCATTCATAGTTTATGATTAATGTATTAATATTTGTATTCTAGTTTTAATACGAATGTTTATGTAATGTTTGAACCTTTTAATATGAGGAATGAATTGGACATAGTAAGTGACAGGCGCAGCCCACTATAGCCTCTCTATGCATCGGTAGGTCTCATGAGAGAAACTAGTGTCTTGGAATAATGCCTTGAAAAAAAAATTTATTTTTAGTTTTGTCATGAGGCCTTGACTATGTGGTTATGTTGTTCAACATTTTTTATTCCATCATTATGAAATTGAATATTGATAATACATGTGATTATTCGACTTGTAGAATATCCATGTGAATAAGTAAATGAAATTATTTGATGTATCTTTTCCATATTATTACAATGTTTATGTTTAAAAGGATTGTGTTTTATTCTTATACATTGGATTAAATGTTTATTCTTATTTATGATAGTTTCTACTATGTTGTTATCCTTACTTAGAATCTAAGCTCACCCCTTTCTTATGTTTTATTTTTCCCAGGATGTAAAGAAGTATATTATGAATGACCTATTGGGATAAGCTAAGGGATATGAGTGTGTCCAAAGAAGACACAAGGTTATTTTTCATTACATAATGTAATGTAGAACTTATGTATGTATCTAGTAATTCCAAGGATACTAAACTGATTGGTCTTTCAGGACATGATGTCTTGTGATCATTCCAATGTTATGTAATAATGCACCGACTCTAGGTAACTAGGGTCAGGGTGTTGCAGTTGGTATTAGAGGAAGTTTAGAATAAACCTCAGAAACTAGATTTAGAAAAACCCTGATTAGATAACATTACCCTAAGATAGAGTTTGATGATTAGTATAGAAGAACATCCAAAGATTTTGATAATGTAGATATTATTTGGATTTTCCAAGAAATACATCCCTGTCTATATACTAAAAGTGGACGTGGTTCTGGACCAGATGTACATAAGAGTGAAAACTCTAACAAGGTGTTTCGATCTTGACTTAGGGTATCCTGGAACACGATAATGTTCCATACTGCACAACTGGTTTGACAATCCTAGAGGATATGCTTATAATAATTCACATTTTATTTACAAACCATTATAAAGGATTTATGAGTAAACACTTTCACAAAGATAAATTTTTTATGATTATGGATTATATGTATAAATTGTTCAATTTATGTGAAGTATTTTACATGTTTGGAATTATGCATTGTGATTCATAAACTAACCTCGTGTATGCCATTGTTTAGAAATGGTGCCTAGTGGAAGGAATGGAAACAATATCAACACACACAATCCATGTAGGTATGATCCTCCTACTCATGATAACTATAGTGGAGATGGTGATGTAATTGGTTCTGAACAGCTTATAACCATACTGGAACTACTCACTCAGGTTATGAATAATAACCTTACCCATATGGATCACTTTGATCCACAACATGGAGGATCAATGTTAGACTACTTTATGAGGCGGAAACCAACAACATTCAATGGGACTACAAATCCATTTGTAGATGAGCAAGGGATGAGTTCCTTAGAAAAAATATTTCATGCTTTGGGGAGTAGAGAAAGGGAAAAAGATGTCATGGAAGTTTAACACCTCACAAGAGATGTAGATCAATGCTGGTCATTAGTACAAAACACAAAGGAGGATGAAGAAGTATATAATATTGAATGGAGGGAGTTTAAAGTTCATTTCTTAGAAAAATACTTTCCTTATGAACATCGAGAATATATGGAAAGTCAGTTTTTGAGTCTGAGGTTAAAGGAGGATGAGAATTTTTTAAAATATGAGGCTAACATTACAAGGTTATAAAGGCATGATGCATATTATATATGTAACCCACTAAGTAATATTGATCAATTATTTGATGGGTTAAAACTATTTCTCCATCGAGCATTAGTCTCCCAATCCTTCTCATCCTACGAAGATATAGTCTCATGTAATATCATGATAGAAAACTAATTTTATAAGTCTTATGACTTTAAAGCAAATCAAGAGAAGAAAAGATCTGATGAACATTATGAAAAAATAAATAAGGGGAATAAGGGAAAAGTTGAATTTCCATCCTGTAGTAATTGAAGGAAGAAACACCCTGTTACATGCTTAAAGGGGAAGGGAGTTTGTTACAAGTGTGGAGAAAAAGGGAAATAAGCTCGTGATTTCAAGGTAAAGAAAGAGGATGTCAATTTTGAATGTTACAATTGTAAATAAATGGGTAATTATGAAAATTAATTTCCTATGCGTCAAGGAAAATTACCACAAAAAATGCCAAGGGAGAAAGGCTAAGCTTATGTGGTCACAACTGTTGTGGTTTAATTTCCTAATGACATGGTGGCATGTACTTTAATGATTTCCTCAAAATTATCCAATTCATTATTTAATTATGGATCATTTATTTTTTTCATATCTTCCCAGTTTTCTATGAAAATTAGATATTTTGAATTTGACTTCACAAGGGAGTTGTCAGTCAAAACTCAAAAGGGAATTATCATAGCAACAAATTTTTGTCAATCAGTTACCATCATGGCATATAAACTTGCTTTATATGATGATCTTATTATCTTACCCATGATTGAATTTGATATAATCCTTGGTATGGATTGGATTTCAAACCATGATGTGAAAATTTATTATAAGAAGAAAGAGGTTACAATTTTTTATGATGATAAGAAATATCTTATCTTTAAAGAATAAACATAACCATCTGATTCTCATCTAGATCCACCCCAGTAGCTCTACTAGATTCAATTATTGGGGAGGAGGGGAGTGAAATAACTATGGGTGAGGAATGTAATGTTCAAATAGAGGATGCACTTATTGTTCAAGAATATATTGATGTGTTTAAAGAGGATTTACTAGGACATCCTACAGAATGAGAAATTAAATTTTCCATTGACTTAATCCCAAGTTCAAGGCCCTTATCGAAGACCCTTTATATAATGAATACTATGGAATTAGTGTAACTAAAGAAAAAACTATAGAAATTAAGTAATAAAGGATTTATTCTCCCAATTATTTCTCTTCAGGGAGCCCTTTTTCTTTTTGTTATGCAGAAAGATGGATCTTTGAGGTTGTGTATTGACTACAGGTAGATCAATGCTATAACGATAAAGAAAAAGTATCACCAACCTTTCATTGATGATTTATTTGACCAAATTCATGGATCTCATTATTTTTCAAAGATTGACCTTCAATCTAGTTACCATCAGTTGTTCATGAATAAGGAATACATTTTGGAGACAACATTTTGAACCAGGTATGGGCATTACGAGTTTACAGTAATGCCTTTTGGAATGACTAATACACCCTCTTTTTTAATAGATCTAATGAATATAGTTTTCAATGAATATATTGATGACTTTATAGTGTTATTTATTGATGATATCTTGGTATACTCCAAAATATATTAAGATCATGAAAATCACTTGTGCACTATTCTAAAAACACATAGAAGAAATGAATTATATAGGAAGTTTATCAAGTGTGAATTCTGGCTTCAGAGGATTCCTTTTCTTGGACATATTGTCTCTAAGTATGGAATCTATGTTGATCCTTATAAGAAAATGGAAATCCAATAATTTCCAGCACTAACAAGTATAATTGAGGTACATAGTTTTATTTATTTAGCAGGTTACTATCAGCGTTTTGTCCAGAATTTTGCCTGATTGGCTAACCCATTAACTAATCTCACACATAAAGGTGTTAAATTTGTTTGAAAAAAAGTGTGTGATAAATGTTTTGAAGAATTTAAGATAATATTATTCAATTTTCCTATATTGAATCTACCATTGGGGAATGATGGGTTTTTTATTTATAGTGATGCGTTAAAGAAATGACTTGGTTGTGTCCTTATACAGAATGATAGATTTATTGGCTATGTGTCAAGGCATCAAAAAGTTCATGAAAAAACTATCCTACTCATGATCTTGGTTTAACAGCTATAATATTTACTCTGAAGATATAGAGACACTATCTCTATGGTGAAAAATGTGAGATATATACTGAACATAAGAGTTTTAAGTATATTCTCTCACAAAAATAACTCAATATGAGGCAAAGGTGATGGCTCAAACTACTCAGGATTATGATTTCATAATAAACTACCACCTGGGGAAGTTAAATAAGGTGGAATATTCTTTGAGTATAAAAGATCATGGAGTTATAAACAAGATGAGAGTTTAAAGGGATACTTTGTTCATAGATCTAGTTAATATTGGTATGGGAATAATCATGGAAGGTGAAATATCAATATTTTTTCAAATGGTTTCCAAACCATCATTACTTGAAAGAATAAAATGTTCCTAGACTGATGATATAGAGTTTCAAAATAAAATTAAAGCTATGAATGATCGGAGACTGATTGACTTTGTATATGAAGATGGAATTTTGAAATTTGGGAAGATGTTTTGTGTTCCTGATATACCTGATCTAAAAATGGAATTTTTGGATGATGCTCATAGATCCAATTTCTCTATACACCTTGGTAGCCATAATATGTATAGATATTTGATGTAACATTTTTTTGTGGGACAACATGAAGAGAGGTATTTCTGATTATGTGTCAAGATTTATTTTTTTTCAATAGGTGAAGGCTGGAAGACAACATCCTAGAGGATTCATGAAACCTCTTCCAATACCTAAGTAAAAATGAGATGATATTGTGTAGGCCTTTTTCATGGGGATACCGAAGACTTCAATAAAGAATGATGCAATGTGGGTCATTTTTGATCATATTACCAAGTCATCACATTTTCTTTCTATAAGATAATATTTACCACTTGAACGTTTAGAAAGAATATTTATTAATGAAGTTGTAAGACTTTATGGTGTACCCCTATCGATTGTTTCTGACCGTGATCCCTGTTTACATCAAGATTCTAGAAAAGTATTCAGAAATACATAGATACTAAACTTCATTTGGGAACTTCCTACCAGCCTAGAAATGATGGACAATCAAAACAGACTATTAAAACCTTAGAAGACATGTTGAGATCTTTCTCACTTTACTTTCAAGGTATGTGGTATTAGTATTTAACTAAGGTAGAATTTTCCTATAAAAATAGCTTCTATTCAAGTATTACGATGGATCCATATGAATTGTTATATGGAAAGAGATGTAGCACACCAACTTGTTGGGATGATGTTGGTGAAAGAAAACTCATAGGCCCAAAAATTATTGGGGAAAAACGGATAAGGTGAAGATTATCCAAACCCACATAAAATCATCTTAATGTAGGAAAAAGAGATATGTCGACAAATGAATGAAGGATTTGGAATTTCAAGTAGGAGATCATGTTTTATTGAAGGTATCTCCATGAAAGGGTGTTATATGATTTGATAAAAAGGGTAAATTCAGTCCCTGGTACATCAGACCTTTCGAAATTATAGAATGAATTGGAGTTGTAGCTTACTTTTTGGAAATGCTGCCAAGTCTCTCCAAAGTTCATGATGTGTTCCACGTATCACTCTTGAGAAAATACATGCCTGACCCAATGCATGAAATCACCGATGAAGAAATAGAACTTGAACCAAATCTGTCTCATTATGAAGATCCCATCAGGATTCTTGACACCAGAGAACAAGTGTTGAGAAAACGAACGACTCTTCTGGTAATAGTTCTTTGGAGAAACCATAAAATGGAAGAGGAAATGTGGGAAGCTGAAAAATATATGATGAAGAACCACACATATATTTTTACACAGTAATATTCTAAAAATTTTAAGGATGAAATTAACTAAAGGAGGTAAGAATGTAACACCCCAAGATTCCATGCTACGCTTCTCATTGAATAATACAATAGCTTGCATTGTACGCAACTTCGAGTTCTAGCACACCACAACCAATCAAACCAGCCATTTAGAAGGAAGTTATGAATAGTAATACCCACTTTTTAAAATTTTATTAATTCTATTTTTCAAAATGGACATAAATTTTGGGTTCAAAATATCAAAATTATCTTAAGGTGATTTTTTTGATATTTTTCTAAAAACATTCAATTTTTGATGAATAATGAAAAACACTATGTTATTGTTTAAAACTTAATTTTTATTTAAATAATTATTTTTTAATTTATATTTATTTTAAAGTTAAAAATATATACATAATACCTATATTAATCTAATTTAATTTATTGGAGTTATTTTATAATAATATTATACATAGAAAATTTTATTTAACTTTTTAACGTCTTTTACCTACCTTCTTGGCACATTTTAAAATTTAAATAATACGTAATTTTACCGCTTCTATGAATTTAATTTCAAAAATTCGATAGAAATTGTTGTCATCAGTATGTAAAATGTGTTTCAAAAGGATAAAAATAATTTTTGGTGAGTAGTAACTTCTGAATTTTATTTACCACAGTTAAAAGTAAATATGGTAATTAAAGGTAAAAATGATATTATAATTACCCTAATAGAAGTCCTAATTCTATTGGATAAGTGTATTTCGAAAAAAATAAACCGTAGGAATAAAATATGATCCTTTTTATCCACTTGGATTAGATTAGGACATTTATTATATTTTATTTAATGAAGAGTTGAAAGTGTTAAATTAAAGTTTTAATAACTAAAACATTTTTAATAAAGGGTTACACATAAGATAAATTTGACTATAAATATTAATTAGAAAGATAAAAAGTTTTCCTACATCATGGTATTTTATTTATAATTTTTAGACATTAAATAATTAAATTTATTTATGAAACAATGATTATGAAGTAATTACCTTATTAATGAATGATTAAAATAATTGATGTTATAAATATTAAAGTAAATGTAAATTGAAACTTTTGATGCCATACACAGTTTTTCATGGGAATGATAAACAACACATACCACACATGGTCTCTTACACAATTATACATGGGAAACAAGGTGTAAGAGAAGTTTGATATGAGGATTTTTGTATCCTCTAGTTCAAGCACATGAGACAGTGTGTATGAAACAAACACACACTTCTTAGAAATGTAAAATTAAAGAACATAGTAGATAAAATATTATTAGATTGAGTTTAGAAGGCTCTATGTGTTTAGAGTTCATCTCTTGACACCTTGGAGTGAAGAATTTGCAGTTCGAGTCTTTCTTTGGAAGTTGTCTCCAAAATAGAGTGTCACAACTCCAGGATCTAGCCTTTCGGAATTGAGTGTTCTGCTTCTTGTGTTAATCAAGAGTTAATGGATCCAAGAAGTCAGAAGTGAGTTTTTCCTAAATTATCTTTGTGATTCTTGTGGGTTCATAGTGTAAGTGCTGGATGGTTCATCTTTGATCTAGCGAGTAAGTTTCTTCATATGCTCAGATGTGATTCTCGTCATTCATATCTTTTCCATTTCGTTTTATTTTTTCTTCCTCGGTCGTCTCTTTTATATTTGATGTCTGGCAATATGAATAAGTACATCATGTGCGATCTTTCACGTACCTCGTACTGTCCGCAGATACGGTCTCTAGATATGTCTACAATTAGTCTTAATTAATGTCAAAATCATTAAATTTAGCAAAAATGAACGTTAGAATAATCTTAATAATTTGAAAAAGTATGGTGTAGAATAGTATGATAGACAGGTAATGGGAGTCTTCACAAAGGTAGGCTTAAATATTAATTGTACATTGACAAAATTCATTCATAACCATCCCAATGGTAACCTTCCATCGATAACTCTCCATCGGTAAGCTTCCCAACAGTAGACTTGCATCAGTGACCTTGCAATGGTGACCTTGCAATGGTGACCTTGCAATGATGACCTTTTCGTTGGTGACCTTCTCATCGGTGACCTTTGCATCGGTGACCTTTGCATTGGTGACCTTTTCATCGGTGACCTTTGCCTCGGTGAACTTTGCGTCGGTGACCTTTTCATCGGTGACCTTTTCATCGGTAACCTTGGCATCAATGACCTTTTTACTTGGAGAAATTTTGCATTGTGATCTTTAAACAAGAGAGCAGTGAGATTAAACGTACATATTTATCACTTTTATATAAACATGATTTTCACATAAATGATTATTTTGTAAGAGAAACATAATTATTAAAGAAATAAAACATGATTTGGGATTATCAAAACATGATTTGGGATTATCAAAATAGGTGAGTCCAACATCAATGTATGCAGTTCTTGTATAATTTAATAATAATGATTAAACCATTACATATGAGGTTAACGTACCCACAGATAAGGAAAATTAAAAGGTAAGGGTAAATTTTATAATCTCTTTATTATTTGAGGTTGATTATACGTAAGTATCTACTGGGACCTCTTTATCTTCCACATCCGTGTTTCTTAAAAATGTATTTCAAAACAACAATTTCCTAGAATATAGGTTAAATTCATTTATACCCATGTTTCACTTTTTTTTAAAATTCTTTGAAAGGAATCTTTCCTTTGTTTTCCAAACAAGGTACTTTAGGACCTTTTCGACAAATGAAGGAAAGAATGTTTTTTTAAACTTATACGGTGGGTGCGATTAGTTTCTACCATTATAAACGTTCGAAGCTTCCCTTACAATCTTATAATAATATTTTCAAAATAAATGTTTTATTTACTTTGAAATTATTTTAAAGTAGAAAGAGATATTTAACTCAAATAGTTTTTGAATTGATTTCATCTATTTCAACATCCTTTGTTTGATTTTACATTTGTTTGAATTTGAATTATTATGATACAATATTCAATATTGTATTAAAGGTTTTGTGATATTTTTGAATATGTATGTGATATTTTTATACCATTAATGGTTTATGATTAAATTATTAATATTTCATATGCTAGTTTTAATACAAATGTTTATGTTATGTTTAAATAATTTCATATGAGGAATGGATTAGACATAGTAAGTGACTGGCGGGGCCCGCTATAGCCCCTCAATGCATCGGTAGGTCTCATGAGACAAACTAGTGTCTTGGGACGAGGCCTTGTCAAAATTTTTATTAGTAGTCTTGGAAAAAGGCCTTGAATATGTGGTTATGATATACGGTATTATGAATTACAACATTATGAAATTAGCTATTGCTATTACATGTGATTATTCGACTATTAGAATACCCATGTGAATAAGTAAAAGGAATTATTTGATTTATCTTTTCCATATTATACTGAAGATTAAGTTTGAAAGGCTTGTGTTTTAGTCTTATACATTGACTTAAATGTTTATGCTTATTTATGATAGTTTCCGCTATGTTGTTATCCTTACTGAGCATCCAAGATCACCCCTTTATTATATTTTATTTTTCCTAGGATACATAGAAGTATATTATGTTTGACCTATAGGGATAGGCTAAGGTATATGAGTGTGTCGAAAGGAGACACTATGTTTTTTTTTCATTTTAAAATGTAATGTAATACTTATGTATGTATCTTGTATTTAAAAGGATACTAAACATATAGGTCTCTTGGGACTTGATCTCTTGTGATCATACCAATATTATTTAATAATGAACTTACTCTAGGTAACTGGGGTTGGGGTGTCACAATTAACCTCTTTTATATAGAACATCCAATTGTTCTATATAACGATACCCCTATTTTGAATATCTTTATTTGATATAATCTCCCATAATTTAATGGAAATACTAATACATTGGTAGATAATAAATGGATCATAACCCTTGAAAGAAAATTTATAGATTTGTGATGTAAAAAAAATAAAAAAGTTTACTGAGGAAGTATATTATTTAAAATGAGAATTCGATCAAAGATGGTCATTAATTTATAATACTGAAGAGGAATAGGAGATAAAAAATTTTAATTTATAAATTTTAAGATGATATTAATTGGTAAATATTTTAGTTGGTAGAAACTAGTTGAAATTGGGAGAAATTTTCTCAAAATAAAGCAGAAGGAAGAGGAAAGTGTTGCTGAGTATTAGTGTGACTTTTCTAGATTATAAAGGCATACTACATACTATATACATAATCTAAAAATTATGACCAACCAATTATTTAATGGGATTGAGATGAAGCATTAAAGGGCGTTATATCCACAATTATTTTCATTATATGATTATATGGTATCAAGTTACATTAATAAAAAAATAATTCTCTAGGTATTATATTATCGATGGAATTCGAGAGAAGAATAGGATGAGTGAGAACCATAAAAAAAAGAAATGTATTGAAGAATAATAAGGGAATAGCGTGACTTCAAACATGTAAAAATTGTGGAAAGAGAAATATTGGTAAAATTGTAAAGGGAATTGGAGTTTTTTTAAAAGTGTAGAGATAAAGTTCATATGACATATGAATTTAATATAAAGAAAAAAATCCACTAATATCTAGTGATTCAAATATAAATATATGGGAAAATATTCCATTCAATTCCCTAATCATCTAGGATTAATTTGATAATTTTTTATGGTATTTATTTATTTTATCATTGTGAATTATAAAAGGGATATAGAGTGTGAGAATATCTTGTGAATAATTCATGATACTCTTAGTGGAAATGAATTATTTGAGAAATTTATCACGAGTTTGGGTTAGAATGTTTTATTTCTTGGAAAACTTATATCCAAGTATGAAATATTTATTTATGTTTCTAAGATAAGAAATTCCCTCACCACTATATATAAAATTTTGGGTAAATATCTGTTTTGAATTAAGGGAAATTATAGTATATTTGTGTTAATATATGAGTATGATTTATTCAAATTTGGTCTAACATATCAAACCTTGGGTGTTATTATCGACATTTTAGGGATTAAAATATTACTAATTCATTTGAAGGTTTAATTTTTTGAGTATTGTTTTTACTTATGATAACCATTTTTGGTTTTAGTAAATGGTTAAAAGTGGGTGGAATCCTAGTACATAAAATCTTTTATACAATGAAGAAAAATATCTCTTAATGGATCTCATGATATGTTAAGAGCTAATTTTAGTGCTTTAGGCCTAAACAATTCATCTTGTTAAGTAATTATTTTTAAAATGAAATGAAAAAAAGATTGGGAAATTATCAAAATGAAATAGAGGGATGAAATATTTCATATTAAAGGGAACGAAAATAAGTAAGTACACTTTCTTACAATTCCTTAACGTCATGGAATGGATGATTAATCTATAATGTTTTGTGTGGAAATCATCAATTAAATATCAAGGTAATATTTTGAAAATACATTCACAAGGGGACATCTTATAAAGGTACATAAAATGTTTTTTCAAAAATTTATTTATGAATTAATAAGTTCCCTAGTATTAACATAGGAATTAATATTCATGACAAAATCTATTACTATATCATGATATGCTTATTTTTGAATAAATTAATTAAAATTGTGAGGAAACAGTTTCTATAAGTTGGAAAGAATGTAACACTCTAATATTTTTTATGAATACTATTTATGATATCATATGATACACAGAACACTCAGTTTATATGATCCATGACATACTATTGATATATTATTATTTAAATATGACAATTATAACTTAACCATTGGATTGAGGGGTATGAGTATGAGTAAACACATTTTAAAATATATGTAGAAAATTTTTATTATTAAAAATATATGTATTAGTGACTAAGAAATAAGTACTCATTTTTGAATTATAATAAGGAAAACACATAAGGTTAAGAATAATTAAAGTTTAAAAGTGTCATTTTTCTATAAAAGAGATTTTACTGTATGTTTTTTATTTTAATTTAAAATATAAAATTATAAATTTTATAAATAAAAATATATATTAAGCTCTTCATTTCTATTACATTATGTCCAAATTTTATAAGGGTTATTTTTTTGTATTTTTTTGAAATAGTTGATTTTTGGGTGAATTATGAAAAATATTGATTTTAAAAATACAATCACTTTTATGAAATTATTAGGATATAATAATGAAATTAAAGTATATATTTTTTTATAGAAAAAATATATATTTAATAAGTAGAAAAACTCATTTAAATATATATTTTTGAAATTTGAAATTTATTTTGGACGTTTTGGAAATCTAAGTAATGTTTGTATTAAAATAAAAACTATTTAGGGTTACTCTCTTTCAATCAAGTATTCAAATGGTTACAATTAGTTTTTGTTAGATTTTATAGTAAAATATGTATCATTTTATTAAGAAAACACTATTTATTAAATTTTAATCAACATTATACTTTATTTTTTGTGTAACATCATTTTTACGCTTAAAAAAAAAATTTATTCTTAAAATGGGTTTCATTTCATTTTGAGAACTGTGTTAAAAATAATTTTTACGTATTATTGAAATTTAATCATAGAAATTTTATTCCATGTTTTAGATCATAATATTCTAATTTTTTAAGCAGTTAAATTTTAGTTTTGGCCCAAATGAATATTATCCACGGTAAAAAAATATCACCACAGTGAAGGGTAAAATGGGTTTAAATAATGGAATAAAGATTCAAGATAAAAAAGCTATATTAAATGTAATTTTATGGGTTTTATTTTGAAATTATTATTATTATTTTGTAATATATTACAATTTTTAGCCACTTTATTTGGGTAAGACGTATACTATATTAGAAATATTCATGTATTTACAAGTTTCCCACCCACCTCACTTAAAAAAGCCATGCTTCTCCCATCAATCCTCCACACTTGTTGATACACTTATTTAACAAATACTTGGAAAAATATGTTCTAAAAATTATAATGTTTTTCTTCCTAAAAGGCCACTCCATGAAGGCTTAATGTGTATGAAGAAAGAGGTTGTCCAAAGAAGAGGTAATCGTCTTAACCAACTCTGTTCAATTTATTCATTCTTAAACCTCCTAAAAATATTATATAAACATACTATCATAAAGAAATTTGATTATTTTAATTTTATAATAATTTTTACCACCATTTAATTTAATTGAAAATATAAAATATCACTCGTGCGTACATACAAACTCTTATTTCTGTGAAGCGGTGTATTTTATTTTTCATGGCCACCTCACAAGGAATTTTATTAAGATTTATTTATTGGATAATTTTTTTGTCATAATTACTATTCTTTAAAGATAAGATATTATCTGACTTCTTACCCTCCCATACATTTAAAAATGATAACGTCGGTCATGCGTATGTGTGGAATATCACCTCTATGAAGTGAAGTGAATCATTTTTAATTTAAGATTTAAATGGATGATCATAAATATGGATTTATTGAATATATATTATATTTATGATATAAATATTATTCTTGAAATATTAATCATAATATACTTTATTTCCTTTCTAACCATTATAAAAATGAAAATGGAATCATGTGTATATGTATACTACCACCCCCATGAACAACATATTTTATTTTTATTATCACATTGCATGGATGATTATAAAATTATAAAAAATGAATAAAAATATTATTCATGAAATTATAATAATTTTAGTTATTATGTAAACATTTTATAACAGCTTTGACCACAATCCATATACCAAATTAGTTTTTGAGAAACTGACCGAACAACATTAAGTTTATGACGTAAAAAAAATTATTTAATGGAAAAAATGATTAAAAAGGACCTGAAAACGGAATATAGGTGAAAATAATTATTAATAAATTATTTAATAAATTTAAATTTATTATCCAGGTGGATATAATTCATCTAATAAAGTATAAATCCAAATTAAGGGGTTTTCTTAAAAATTCCACTATATTAAGACATATTTTATATTATGCATATAATTTAATTAATATGGTATATATACGAAAACTTTAGAATATTTTATAAATAATTAGTATTTATTAATGAAATTTAAGGCTTATATCCTGATTTTCTCTTTTAATGGGTTTTGATTCAAAAGTTATTAAATCCACAAGGGTTTATTTTACAATCTCACTCTTATTTAAGATATTCATCTTTAAATTTACTTTGGAAGAATTATAATTTCTTTATCACCTAAAACCAATATATTATATTCTATTATGGTTTTTTTTGTGGTTTCTATATTTTCTTCCAAATTTTTCCCTTTTTTACACATTAAATAACTGAATAATTTTTTTTATAATAAAAAATGACCTTATTTGTATTTTTTGGTTGGGACTATTTCTATTCCATTTAAATATTCTATAAATTGTTTTATGTAAGTTTTTATATACTTTTAAATGATTTTAGAGGTATTTTTTTATTAACTTTTACTTTTTTAAAAAGAGATAAAAGAAATCCTTTTAAAAGTTTTCCAAATAACTCATTTTTTAATTTTTAAAAACGATTAAAAGGAATTTTTTTAAAATATATGATATGAATATGTTTTCCAACATTGATGAACATTATAAAATATTTAATATCATCTTTATGTTTCTAGGGTGTTATAAGGAGAATATTTTTTCAAATTTTATGTAAATGTTTAGATTTTTTATTAAAAGAAAGAGGATTTATTTTCATAAATGATTGAAAAGAGGTTTCATATTACATAAGTGTATTTTATCTTCCACTCCAATTTTTATTTTATAAGTAAAATAACTTTTTAATATTATATTATTTTTCAAAAAATATTTGAAAATTTTATTTAACACCTCATAAAAAGAGTTTAGAAATGATTTATAAATTCATTTTTATAATAAAATTATAAAACCAGTAAGTAATGTTCTTTTTAAAGATTCAATTATATTTTACTCTTTTATTCTAAAAATAATTTCCTTTACCTAAAAAAGTTAATTCATGATAAATTAATTATTTTATTTTATCTATTTATAAATTATTTTAGGTACCACATTTTTTTCGTAAGGAATCATCTCAGTTCCTTGAATAAATGTTCTCTATAATTCATAATCTCAATTTTGACTTATTATATATGGTATTAATTTAGTCAAGTTTACAGATAAAGTGTTATAATTTTCTAAGTAAATATTGACGTTCTATTTCCTTTGTTCAAAATGGCTATTTTTTGATTGATAATGAATATTGATTATGTATAATATTTTTGATTTAATATATGAGAAACACATTGGATATATGTAAGTGATGGGTGATACAAAATTATATATAACCCCTAAATCAATTCTTAGGTCTCATGAGATAAAAATTATGGGTGTTTCTTAGTGTATGATGTCCCATTCCATGATAATGTCTTTGGAAAAATGCCTTGAAAATATGTATGATATACTAGAGTAAGGGATTGAATGTTATTTCATGATGTATTAGCCTGAGTCCTTGATTGAATGATCATATATGTACCAAATTATACATTTATTTCATCAATAATTTAGTTATTATTATCCATGTGATAACTTTGTTGATATTAGACATAGATGCATTTTAAGATTAAATTGTCTAATTAAATGGCATGTATTTTTATTATCGACCGTACCTTATTGAATAAGAATTATTTTTTCATGTTAGATTCCACTATACAATACCATTACTAAGAATCATAGTTAACTAATTTATTTTGTTTTACTTTCCCCATGATATGAAGAATGGATATTTGATTGATTTTCAAGTATTTAAGAATGTTTTTCATGCTATAATTTTAATTTACATAGTAATATAGAATTCATGCATGTATCTATTTTTCCAAGACTGCTAAACCAATTGATCCTTAGAGATGTGATCCATTGTATCTTTCATGAATATAATAATGTAAACATTGGATCTAGGTTACTAGAGTCGGGGTTTCTGTATTTAGTATTAAAGAAATTTCAGCTGGATTCTTGGGAACTAGTTTTTAGAAGAAAATAGCCATAATGAGTATTAAAAAATTCCATTGATTTTTATATAAATTTTTATAAATTTTTATATTATGGATATATATTTATAAATATTTGATCTAATTATGTTTATGTAATTTCTTAGAGATGGTTCCTAGTGTAATGAATGAAAAATTTATAAATAACCATAATATACGTATAGATTTCCCCACTAAACACGTGAACACAACTAGTGTTTGAGTAAGGATATTATGACAATATTATGGAAGTTGAATCATGTTATGACCAATAAGATTTAATATATAAAAAAACCTATTATTCCATACAATGTGCACCTATGTTAGATAACTTATATTTAACAGAAAATTATATCCTTTAATAGAACTACTAATCCATTGGTAACTGAGTAATGGATCAATTCCCTTGAAGAGATATTACTAGATTTTGGAACTAATGAAAATGAAAAGGTTTTAATGAAAGTATTTTATATAAAAGGGTATGCATATCAATGATGGCCATTGATTTATAATACTAAGGAGGAAGAAGTGGTAAAATTAAAGAATATATAACTTTTAATATTGTATTATTGAAGAAATATTTTCCTTGAGATCAATGAGATAAAATGAACATAAGTTACACAACCTAAATTAGAAGGAAGAGTAAAGTTCTATTGAGTATAAAGATAAATTTACTATATTATTAAGGAATTTTGTATACTTCATACATATTATTGAAAATTTGATTAACTATTTATTTGATGGGATTATACTGAACCATTAAAGGGCCTTAGTTTCTCATGAATTTTCATCATATGATGATATTGTATCATGTTCCATTAATATAGAAATAGAAGTATCTAGGTCTTATATTTTCAAAAGGAAATCAAGATAACAAGAGGATGACTGAGCACCATGAAAAAGGAAGTGAAAAGAAGAAGAAGAAAGGAAGAGTAAAACTTCCAATATGTGAAAATTATGGAATGAAATATCTCAAGAATTGTTTAAAGGGAATGAGAGTTTTTTATAAGTGTATATAAAAAGTAAATAAGGATCATTAATGTAAAGGAAATAAAGAATCCACCAATATCCAGTGATTCAACAGTAAGGAGAAGGGTAACTATTTGAATCAATACCCAAGCATCAAGGATTACATTGATAATTTCATTGGGGTATTTATTGATGTTATATTGGTATAACTTAAAGTGTATAAAGAGTATTATAATCACTTATAAATCATTCATGAGTCTCTTAGAGGAAATAATTTTTTTATAAATTTAACATGTGTAAATTTTGGCTTTAGAATGTTTCTTTTCTTGAAATATTTTTTCTTATGATGGAATATTTATTATTTATTCCATGAAAAGGAATACCCTAATCGATATATATAACCATTAGGGTAATTATGTGTTTTGAATTAAGGGTAATTATATTAATTTTTTAGGAATATATGATTATTATTTATTTAATTTCGTTCAGCATATCAATCATCAAGTGTTATTATTGAGGTTTTGGAGGTTAAAATATTACTCCTTTGTTTGATGTTTTATTTTTTGGAGAATTATTATTTAATTATGCTAAGAATTTTTTGTTTTAGTAAATGGGTATAAATTAGGGGACTGAAAGTTCCTAAAACCATTCATACAATGATGAACACTATATTTTAATGGATCTCACACTCCCTTGAGTATTGATTTTAGTGTTTTAAGAAAGAAAAATCTATCTTGTTTTTTCAACCTTTTGAAAATGATATGAATAATAAATTTAAAATTTATCAAAACATAAATAAGTAATTAATATCTCTTATGGAATGGAATACAATAATGTAAGTATATTTTATTATAATTCTTCAAACTCAAGTAGTGGAAGATAAATCTATCAGGTTTTGTTTGGAAAGTATCACTTAATTACACGATATGATTTTGGAAACACATTCAAAAGTTGAAGACTTATAAATGTAAAAATATTTTTTTTAATGAAATATTATGTTCCCTACTCTTAACCAAGAAATTAATATTCATAAGAAAATTATTTACTTTTTCATGAAATAATCATTTTTTTAAAAATGAATTAAATTTACAAGGATGAAATTTTTGCAATGAAGGGAGAATGAAAGGCCACAATATTTTAGTAAATTAACACTATGTAAGATATTTCCTGATACACATAACACCATGATTAAAGAAAAAAAATAATATTCTATAAAAATAATAATATTTGAATAAGATCATTATAAATTAATTGTTGGATTAACATGCATCAATATAAATAACAACATTATAAAATATTTTTAGAATAATTTTTTTAATAAAAATTTATTTACTAGTTACTAAGAAATAATTACTCAATTATTAATTACAATAATTAAACCACAAAAGGCTAAGGACATTTAAAATTTAAAAGGGTAATTTTCTATAAAAGTTGTTTTTCGGTATTTTTTATATTTTCATTTAAAAAAAATTGATAAACTTTAGATGTTAAATTTGATAAATATGATTTCATTTTTGGATTCACAATATTAAAATTAAATTAAGGGTATTTTTTTATTATCTAAATTAATTGAGTTTTTTTTGTGAATACTGAAAAACACTAATTTTGTAAATACTGTCACTTTTGTGACATTATTAAGATATAATAATTACTTGAAAGTTTATTAAATTTTTTATATAACAAATATATATTTTAGAATTAATATAATTCATTTAAAAAATATAATATTGAACTTATAAGTCTAAATTTGACATTTTGGAAATCAAAGTAATGTTTTAATTCAAATAAAAACTATTTTTGGTTATTATATTTTAATAAGGTATTAAAAAGGTTAATATTACTTTTTTACTATTTTAAAGAAAAATAAAGCCTATTTTATTAAATATAATTCAATTAATTCCATTTTAATCAAAATTATACTTTATTTTTGTGTCAAATAATTTTTAGGCTTAAAAACGACAATTTTTATAAAAATAATTTTCATTTAATTTTGTGAACAATGTTAAATTTAATTGTATCCTATTATTTAAATTTAGTATTAAAAATTTGATTAAATATTTGGGATCATAATATTATAGTTTTTTAATGATTTCAATTTAATTTTTTTCATAATGAATAATAACCACGGTAAAAAAATTTCACCACAACTATGTGTAAAATGGGTTAAAGTAATGGAATATCGCATCAAGATAAAAAAAAACTTTATAAAATATAATTTATTTGTTTTATTTTGAACTTATTATTATTATTTTATAATATATGAAATTTTTGAGCTACTTTAATAGGGCATTACATATATTATATAATAAAGTATCAACTATTTATATGTTTCCACCAACCTCTCTTATAAAAGAGATGCTCCTCACCTCACTATTACACACTTCTTGAGCCACTTATCTAGACCAATAATTGAAGAAATTTACTCCCAAAATCCATATACACATACTATAGGTTTTTGAATTCCTAAAATACAACTTTATTAATTCTTATGGTGTAATCCAAACAAGGTTTCCCAAAGGAGAAATAATCACCTTAATTGAATCATTTGAATTTCTTTATTCTTAGTGCTCCTATAAATATTATAAAACTATATTACCATAAACAATTAGTATATTTAATATAATTAATTTTTTTTATTTTAATGTTTCAACTATTTTTTCTCTTTTTATTATTTAATAGAAAATATGAAACATCGTTCATGCGGACACACAAAATTCCATGTCCATGAAGTGATGTATTTTATTTTACATCATCACCTTATAAGGATGGTTATTAAGATGAAATTATTGGATATATAGTATTTTTATGCCATAATTATTATTATTTAATGATAAGATATCATTTTTCTTTTTACCCTCCCATATATTGGAAAATGATAATGTTGTTCGTGTGTACGTGCGGACTCTCATCTTCATGAATCATTTTAATTATTTTTTTCATTTCTCCTTTACATGGACGATATTAAGGGTGTATTTAGTGAATATATATTATATTTACTATATAAATATTTTTATTTGAAGATTAATAATAATACAATTTATTTCCTTTCCAACCATTAGAAAAATAAAAACACCATTATGCGTATGTGCGGACTACTACCTCCCTGAATGACATATTTCATTTTTATAATATTGTAACTCATTGATGGTTCTGAAATTAATTACAATGATTAAAATTTTAATTCATAAAATTATTAAAATTATATTTATTATGTAACCATTTCATAATAACTTTGAAAATATTCTATATACCAAAGTAGTTTTTGAGAAATTTACTAAACAACCTTAAGTTTATGATGTCAAAAAGAACTATATAGTGAATGTATGCAAAATGATTATAAAATTACCATAAAAATTAATATAGGTGAAAATTATTATTCATATTCCATTTAATAAATTAAAATTTATTATTCTAGAGGATATAACGCATCTCACAAAGCCGAAATCCAATGTTAGGGGGTTTCTTCTCACTTTGACTCAATTGAGACATTATTTATATTATGATTCTAATTTATTTAATATTGTGTATATAATAACCATCTATAATATTATATTAAGAATTAATATTTATTAATGAAATTTAATTCTTTGATTGAAGATTTATTTTTAAGGGGGTTTGATTCAAAAGTAATTATAGTAGTAAGGGTTTATCTTAAAATCTCACTTTTATTTAGGATTATTAATGTTGAAATTTACTTATGTATAATTATATGACCATTATATCCTAAAACACATATACTATATTATCCTATGGTTATTTATAGGGTTTTAATATTTCTTCCAACTTTCCACTTTTGGGAACTCAAAATAACAGAAGAAGTTTTTTATAAGAAAAATTAACCTTATTTCTATTTTTAGCAGAGAATATTTTTTTATCCATGTCCATAATCTAGAATTTGTTTTTGGAAATTTTTATTTACTTTTAAATTATTTTTAATGTTAGTTTTATACTACATTTTACTCTATTTACAAAGGTTTAAAAGGAATATTTTTAAATGTTTTTTTATTAAGTCATTTTTCATTTTTTGAATTTTTTTGAAAGGAATGTTCATTTTAACATATATTCCATGAATATGTTTTCCCACCTCCAATAAAATTATTCAATATTTTTTATCCTCTTCATGTTTGCATATTTCTTTAAAGATAACCCATTTTTAATTTTTTTGGGAATTTGTATTCTTTGTAATAAAAGAAAAGGGTATTATTTTCATAAAGGTTTGAAAGGTGGTTTCATATTACTTATGTTTATTTTATCTTCCACACCACATTTTAATTTATAATTAAAATATATTTTTAGTTTTTTTATTTTTTTAATTAATATTTTAAATTTATATTTAATACCCCATGAATAGAGTTTTTAAATCATTTATAACTTCATTTTTATAATAAAATTATAAAATAGTCAAGGAATGTTTGTTTTAAAGATTCAATTAAAATTTCCTCTATGATTTTCAAAGTATATTACAATAACTAAAAACCTTAATTTATGATTAATTGATTATATTATTTCATCTATTACAAAAATTATGGTTTATACCTCATTTTTTCATAATAAACCATCTCAGTTCCTTGAATATATTTTCTCCATAATTCATTATCTCAATACTGACAAAATAATTTACCCATTATTATATATGAAATGAATTGAGGGAAGATTAAGAGTTAAAAGTTTTCATTTACTAAGTAAATTTATAAGTTCTATATTCTTTATTTATAATGGATATTTAATTATTGATAAGTAATATTGATTATGTATTATATTGTTTATTCAATATGTAAAAATTACATTGTATATATGTAAGTTATGGGTGAGACCTGATTATAGATATCCCCTCAATGTGTTGATAGGTGTCATGAGACAAAAAATGTGTATTTATCAGTATTTTTATACCCATAAAATGTGAATGTATTTGAAAAAGTACAAGATAATTTGTAAGATATATTGGTGTAAGGTATTGATTTTATTTCATGATGTCTTAACATGGGGCCTTGAGGTTAAGATCATGGATGTTTGATATTATGAATTTCATTTATTAAAAATTAAGTTATTATTATCCTGTGAAATGTATGATGATATCATCTATGAATGTATGCTAAGCACAAGTTGTTAAATAAATGGCCTGTTTTTTTATTATCCACCCCAACTTATTGAATATGCCTTATTTTCTCATAATAGATTCTACTATAAACTACTCTTACTAATCATAATAGATCACTACATTATTTTTTATTCCTTTCTCTAAGATATGAATAAGGGATCTATGATTTATTTTCAAGGATGAAATAAAGTTTATCATGCTATATTTCTAATATACAAAGTAATATGGAAGTCATGTATGTATCTAGTTTTCCAAGACTATTAAATTGATCAATACTTAGTGATGAAATCAATATTATCTTGTGCCAATGTAATAAATTAGACACCAGCTCATGGTTACTAGATTTGGGGTTTTTATAGTCGGTATTACAGAATGTATAGTAGGACTATTGGGAACTAGTTTTTATAATAACAGAGATAGAATGAGTATTAAAATAAACCACTAGAATGTTTAATGTATTTTCAGGATTTTTTATATTATCTACCATTATTCATAATTATTTTGGGTAATTATGTGTATATAATGATTTAGAGATGGTACGCTGTGAAATTAATATAAAATGTATAAATACCCATAATATACATAGGGATTTTCCCATAAAAAAAGTTAACACAACTAGTGGTTGAGCAAAGATATTATGAGTATATAAAGGGAATTGAATTATGTTTTGAACAATAACCTCTCCTGTAAGGGAAAAAATATTATTCTATACCTTGTGCACCTATTTTAGATCACATTAGGTGATATAATCCTTTTTTTTATTTATTATAACTACCAATACATTGGTATATAAGTAATGGATCAAGTCCTATGAAATGTTATTTTCAGATTTGGGAAGTAGTGTAATGGTGAAGTTTATTATGTAAGTATATTATTTAAAAGGATATGTGGATCAACGGTGGCCATTGGTTCTGAAAACTAAGGAGGAAGAAGATATGTAAAGTATGGAACATAGAACTTTTAAGGTTTTATTATTTGAGAAATATTTTCCTTGATATAAATGAGATAAAATGGAGATAAGTTAATAAATCTAAATTATATGAAATATGAAAGTTTTATTGAGTATGAGGATAAACTTACCATATTATTAAAGAATGCTGCAAACTATATACATAATCTTGAAAATAAGATTAAATATTTATTTTATGGGCTTATACCAAACCATCAAAGGGACACAGTTCTAATTTTTTTAATCATATGATTATATGGTATGAAGTTACACTGATATAGAAAAATATTTCTCTATGTATTATATTTTCAAATTAAATTGAGAGAAGAAGAGGATGAATGATCACTATAAAGAATGAAATGTAAATAAGAAGAAAGGAAGAGTGAAACTTCTAAAATGTGAAAATTATAGAAATAAATATATCGATAAATGTTTATCGGTAATGAGAGTTTGTTAAAATTATATAAAAAAAGTAAATTAGGCTCATGAATTTAAAGGAAAAAAATAAACCATTGATATTTTGTGATTAAATTAGAAGGAGTAGGGTTAGTATTTTAACTAGTGAGTCAATCATCAAAGATTATATTTTTAATTTCACTGTGGTATTTATTGATGTTTTCTTGGTATACTATAAAGGGTATAAATAATATTATAACAATTAATAAATCATTCCTGAGACTCATAAAGGAAATTATTTTTTTAGAAATTTAGCATGTGTGATTTTAGCTTCAGAATATTGCTTTTCTTGTAAATATTCTCTCCAAGGATGGAATATTTATTGATGTTTCTAAGAAAAGGAATATGTTAATATCCAAATATAACCTTTAGGTTAAGTATTTGTTTTCATTTAAGGTTAATTATAGTAAAAAATTGTGAATATATGATTATGATTTATTCAATTTGGTCTATTGTATCGAACCTTACTTATTATTATTGAGGTTTTGGAGATTAAAATATCACTCTTTTATCTGATGAGTTATTTTTTTTATATAATTTTTACTTATTCAACAATTTTTGATTTTATTAACTAGGTATAAATGAGTGGAATAAAAGTTCAAAAAATCCTTAATACCATAAAGAACACTATTTTTAATGGATCTCTCACTCCCTTAAGAGTTTATTTTAGTGTTTTAAGAAAGAAAAATTCCTTTTTTTAATACTTTTGAAAATGCGAATAATCATAGATTGAAAACTAGTCAAAACATAACTGAGTAATGAAATATAGCTTATATAATGGAATTAAATCACGTAATTATATTTTCTTATGATTCCTCAAACTCATGAAATGGTAGAAAAATCTATTAGTTTTTGTGTATGGAAAGTATCACTTACTATCAAGGTATGATTTTGTAAACACATTTACAAGTGGAATAATTATAAATTTAAAAATAATTATTGTTATTTTTATTTATGAAATAATAAGTTCCCTAATCTTAACCTAGAAATTTATATTCATGATAAAATCATTTAATATGAGATGATATTCTGATTTTGGTAAAAATGTATTAAAATTGAAAGGGTGAAATTTATGGAAGGATTGGAAAATTAAATACAACATTATTTTAGTTTATTAACACAATTTAATATATATTTTGATATAAAAAACACTGAGCTTAATGAAACAATGATATACTATAGAAATCGTATTCTTTAAATAAGATCATTATAACTTAGTCATTGGATTGGAATTCATAAATATATATATAACAAAAATATAAAGTATATATATAATAGTTTTTTAATAAAAATGTATTTAATATTTCATTTTAAATAAGTACTCAATTATTAATGATAATAATGAAATCACATAATGCTAAGAACACTTACAATTTAGAAGGGTCATTTTTCTATAAAAATGGCTTGGTTGTATATCTTGTATTTTAATTTAAAATATAAATTTATAAATATTATAAATTATATTTTATAAAATATATTTCATTTTTTGGTTCACTATATAAAAATTATCTTATTTTTATTTTTTGGTATTTTTGAAATTAATTTTTTTTGGTGATTAATGAAAAATACCGATTTTACAAATATTTTCAATTTTATGACATTATTAGGATCTAAGAATGAATTTAAAGTTTATAAAAACTTATTTTATAGAAAAAATATATATATAATAATTAATATAATTAATTTTAAAATATAATATTTAACTTATAAATCTTTTTTTTCATTTTGGATATCCATTTAATCTTTTTATTCAAATACAAACTATTTTTGGTTCTTCTCATTTTATCAGGTGTTCAAAATGTTCCTTTTAGGTTTAGTTTTTTTAAAGTAAAATGATCCAATTAATTCTATTTTAATAAAAATTTTAATTTAATTTTTTGTCCAATCATTTTTATGCATAAAATGACATTTTTTTTTCTAAAAATGATTTTCTTTGTGTTTGACAAACATGCATAACCAATAAATTTTACCAATTTTTGAAATTAAATATTATAAAATGGATTGAATATTTATTATTATAATATTATTATTTTTCTATGGATCTAATTTTTTTTCATAATGAATTGTAGCCACGGTAAAACTTTATCACCCTAGTTATGGATAAAATGGGCTAAAAGGGTTAAAATAAACGGTTATGGATTCAAGATAACATAATAAACTTGATTAAATGTAATTGGTTGGTTTTATTTAGACCATAACGTTTTTATATTATAAAATATGACAATTTGGAGTGAATTTATTTTAAGAAGACATATATTATATAATAAAATTTCAAGCATTTACAAGTTTCCCACCCACCTCAGTTATAAAATGGAACCTACTCCTATCATTACTCCACATTAATGAATTAATTTCTTTCAACCAATAAATTAACAAATATAATTCCAAAATCATTATATACATCCTAGGGGTTTTTGTATTCCCAAAATACCACTCCAAGAAGTTTTTTAGTGTAAAGAAAAGGAGGTTTCCTAATGAATCGGTAATCATCTTAACCGACTCCTTTCAATTTATTTTTTCTTACACCACCTCAATGTATTCTATAAACACCATATAATAAATAAATTATTATATTTAATATAATTAAATATGGTTATGTTAATGGTACAAATATTTTATAGCTCCTATCTATTTAATGGAAAATGAGGACTATGTTAATGTGTACGTATAGACTACTGTCTTTAAAAAGTGTTGTATTTTTATTTTTCGTCATCACATCAAATGGATGGTTATAAATAAGGATTTATTGGATATATATTAATTTTATGAAAAAAATATTATGCTTTTATATTATATATTATCTACCATCTTACCCTCCCATCTTTTTGAAGATGACAACGTCTCTCGTGTTTACATGTGAACTACCACCTCAAAAAGTGATGTAATACACTTTTCATTTCCACTTTATATGGATGATCAAAAGGATATATATAATAAATATATATTATATTTGTGATGAAAATATCATTATTTAAATATTAATCATTTTATAATTTTCTTCTTTTCCAACCATTAGTTTTTTGAAAATTTCATCATATGTATGTGCGGACTACAACCTCCTTGAATGTCATATTTCATTATTATATTACCACCACAGATGGATGGTTTTAAAATTTTATACATTGAATATATATAATATTTATTATTTTATTAAAATTATATAGATTATGTAACCATTTCATAACACCATTGACTATGTTCAATATACAGAAGTAGTTTTGGATAAATTAACAGAACAACCTTAAGTGGACAACGTAAGAAGTAACTATGAAATTAATATATAAAAAATGATTATAAAATGAACTAAAAAATGGAATATATATGAAAAAGGTTCTTAATCAAGTATTTAATAAATTTTAATCTATTATTTAGGTATATATAACTCATTCGACCAAGCAGGAATCCAAGGAAAAGTTTTTTTATCTCAATTCTACTCCATTGTGAAATATTTTATATTTAAAAATTATTTATTTTATATGGTATATATTTTACCCCTATTACATATTATATCATGAATTAAAATTTATCAATGATATTTAAAAATTTAATTCAATTTTAAGGGGATTTGATTCAAAATTTATTAAATCGACAATGTTTTATTTAACAATCTCACTATTATTCAAGATTTTTCATGTCTAAATTTAAATTTAAGGAATTAAATACTATTTATCTATCATAACCCATATATTAAATTATATTATTAGTATTTATGGGGTTTAAATATTTTTTCCTACTTTTCTTCCTTTTGAAACTCCAAACAAACAAATTATTTTATATAAGAAAAATTGAACATATTTCTATTTTCAGGCTGAGAATATTTTTCTTTCATATCTATATGATTAAAATAAATTTATATAAGTTTTTATCTATTTTGATTTTTTTTTTAAATTTTTTTATAATATATTTTAATTTCTTTATAAAATTTTATGAGGAATCTTTTTAAAATTTTTCTGAATAAGTTATTTTCAAATTTTTACAAAATTGAAGAAAAAATTTTCTTTTTAATGTATATAGCCTGAATGAGTTTTTCCACCTCCAAGAACATTATTTTTTTTAGATTCATTTTTTAACATTTTTTCAAAGAAAATATATTTTTAATTGTTATTTGAATTTTAATTTTTATATTAAAAGAAATGGGTATTATATTCTTTAAAGATTGTAAATATATTTCATATTACTTATGTGTATTTTTTTTCATAAAAACTTTTTCTTTATAAGCACACGAATTTTTTAATATTTTATTATTTTGTAGAAAATGTTTTAAAATTTCCTTTAACACCTCATAAAAAGTGTTTATAAAAGATTTATAGCTACATTTTTACCAAAAAATTTACATAATATTGTAGGAAAGTTCCTTTTGAATTTTCACTTCCATTTTTATCTCTAATTCTCAAAAGTATTTCATTTAACTCAAAACCTTTTATAATGAATTTATTATCTTCTTTCAACCAATAATTGTTTAGGGTTTATACATAATTTTGTCCATAAGTAATAATCCCATTTACTTGGAGATATATTTTCTATCATTATTCTTATCAATATTGAATAAATCTTATACTAATTATTATATATGGTATGAATTGAGGAAATTTTAATAATAAAGTTATTTTATTAACTAAAAAAATACTTATCTTATATATTACATATTTTGTTTTAATATTTATATATTAATTAGAAATTATGATTATGTATTATATTATTGATTCAATATATGAGAAATAAATTTAATATATATATAAGTGGTGGGTGGATATTGGTTATAGAAATCACCTTGATTCATTGATAGATCTCATGAGACAAACACAAATTGGAATTTATCAATGTATAATGACCCATAGAATAACAATTTATTGGATTAATACCTTGATGGTATGTAAGATATATTAGCTCCAGTGCTTGATGGTGTGTTTAATTATGTCTTGGAATGAGTCCTTAAAAGTAAGATCATAAATTTAAAGAATTATGCATTCCTTTCATTGAGAATTTATTTATTTTTTTATTTTTGTTTTCTATTTTGATATTATCCTTGGAGTTATTTTGAGATAAAGTTTTTAATTAAATGTATTTTTTTTATTATCCACCCTGCTAGATTGATTATATTATATTTAATCTCGATATATTCCACTTTATACTACCTTATTAAGCATCATAGATAACCTATTTATTTTTTTCCTTCACTTAGTATATGAAGAAGGGATCTTTTATTTATTTTTATGGTTACAAGAAGTTTTCCTGTGCTACATTTATAATATACAATGTAAGGTGTAAGTCATATATGTAGCTGGTTTTATAATACTTATAAATTTATTGATACTTGTTGGTGTGAACCCTTTTATTTTATAATAATTTAATAAAGTAAAAACCATCTCTATGTAACTTATGTTAGATTTTTGACATTGAAACACATTTTATTCAACAACATAACCTTTTCAATGCATCACACTCTCTTTATTTAAAAATTTAAATTATACTCCTTTACTTTATATTTTTTTCAAAAAATTTAGAAAATTCACTAGTATTTGATTCCATAATTAAAATATAAAAATTTTCATTACTATCAGAATCAATATATTCATATTCCATCTTGATGTTCCTGTGATTAGTTATGTCATAGAGAGGGAGAGGGTGTGAACCAAGGAAATCCTTTTTATGATTTATTTCTTGAATAAAACTCTAAGAATAATTAAGGTTTCTATACTATCATTCCTTAATATTCTAATATGAAAACTAATAAATAAAATCCCACCAAAAAATAATTTTTATAAGATTCAGTCCTAATGTTGGTATAACTAAATTTGTGTACTTAAAGTTTGAATATAAATGTCACGATACCAAGATTAGTGGTAATTTTCATATTTGAATTAATGAAAAACTTTTTACTAGAGGGGGAGTGGGTAAATAAATGATAAAAATTTTATGATTTGTTTCATAAATTAATCTTCATGATTGATTAAGGAATTTATCCTCTTGTTATATAATATCTCTCCCATTCCCATATAAAAAATGAAGAAAACCAAATCCCACAATGTTTTTTACAAGGTTCTATGTTAATGTAGGTACCTAGTTATTTCTTGGTTCGAGTTGAGTTTCAATTACATAATTTCCATTTATAAATATAAGTGAGTATAATTACAAGATATGTCCCAAAAATCATGAACTATAGTGATTAAATTGAAGTGTTATCTCCCTAAAGGCCCTTAACTACCTATTGATGGGTTCTTTATTCTATCTCCTACATGTTCAAGATGTTTCTCGAAAAGCATTGTTCATCTATCTATGGGGTCTTTATACTACATACTAATACTCTTCAAAGGTTCCTTTCATTAAAGTCACAAAGAGGCCTTAAAACACTCATAACTTTTGGTATAATGTGAATTTATACCTTATTTACCACTAAAATCTACTTCAATAGTATTCTCACTCGTATCCTATTATATTGGAACATCATATTGCAGGATTGAGTTTATACTTCTCACCTTACTCACAATCTTTGATATAGTAGTTGTAGTGTAAAAATTATTCTAAATTATCCATTATCTTATATGGTAGTTGAGTATCATATAACTCATTTAATTTCTCTTCTTTGACACACATGTTTCCCTCCTAGATGGATCTAAAATTTTCCTTCAATGTTGAGATGATATCTCATTTCAATGAAATATTAGTTTATTAATTGATAAATCATGCATTATTCTCAATTTTATGACTTTATTGAACTATGATAATATTGTTTCCAAATTTTAGATATGGAAGTCTCCCTTAATTATAAATGTAAGATAATATTATCATTTAAACTAGTTGATATTTTTAGGGTGAATTATCACAAAAATCTCATTATAATCCTTTTCAATATCTTCATTAAAAATTACATGAATCTATGGGTATTTCCTTCATCAAGATATCCATAAAAATCCATATAATTTTAATTATTTTATTATATATCTACATGGAATCATAAAGAAATAATTTATGTATTGGAAATTTTGTCTCAGTGCAACCTATTCTCTTATCACAACACAAGTTTCCTCTTATTCCTCATCTCGTCCTGAATCATTTTTTTGAAATTTTTATTCCATAAAAAATAGATCAAATAATCATGAGATTTATATTTATTCTGAATTATTCATTGTATAAATATCCTAAAATTTATCTAATAAAATTAATCTTATGATTTTAGGGTTGAGTTCATTCCTTTGTTAATTTTCTACTTCAAAATGTCTTATATAAGATTAGAATGACACCTACAAAAGCCTTCACGACTCTTCTAAAAAATAATCTTATATAAATATATGATTCTTAATAATTCATGGATCATCCATATAAAAAAATAACTCTTAAAATCTTTTTATGATCCTTATGGAATGGTCTTAATTACAATTATATAATTCAATGAGTCTTCATACTTTGCCGAATTTTCAATATCAACTACAAAATGACTATAATAACCCAAGTTTTAGTAAAATGTTTATCCATAAATAAATATTATTTTCAATATGTTTTTAAACACACAACCAAAAACCCTAATGTAACCCAATTTTTTTATTAAAATAGGCATTTCCTAATTCATAGTATCCACTGAATTAGCTTGTACAAATAGTTATCACCAACTTATGAAATAGAGGCCTCCTTTAATACTACCTCAAGAAGTGTAGTTAATCTACTAATATTGTTTATGATTAAAATTTATTTTAAAAAATATATATTTTCTGAGTTAGATATATTTATGATTAGCACTAACAATAGAAGAATAGTTAATATAACAAAAAATTAATTCCCATAAAAATGGTTTTTCATAATATTTTATGATTTTATTTTAAATATAAATTTATAAATTTTACAATGTTAAAGAGGACACTCCTATCCTGACTTCCCCTCACACAAAAAACCTCTTAGATTAGAAAATAAATATATCCAATCCTCTCATAAAAATTATTATCGATCATCAAGAGGTTATTATCTTCTAAAAATACAAATACTAAAAGGATTAACCCCCTTTTCAGTTGAGATAATCCAAGAAGCGAGGTAAAAATATCTAACCTATCCTTTTTTATTTCTATTTATTTATATCCAATTATTCTATTTAAAATTAATTTACACCATATTAAAATAATAACATTAGTTAAAATATTACTTGGGTATTTTTTTAGGTTTATGGTACAAACATTAACAGCCTTTACCTCTCCATTTAATAAAAACAAAAACACGAATCATACATATGTGAAAACTACCACCCCAATAAAGAAACATGTTTACTTTTCCTTAACCAACTAACATAGATGATCCATGGTGAACATTAAATAAATATTTATCATATATATATATATATCATATTTAAATTCCCTAAATTGTAAAACACATTACTTATTTATTCCTTTGTTTAAAAAATTTAATCCTCATCTATGAATACGTGCAAACTACTAACTCTAGGGAATAATGCATTATATTTTTTACTACCTTTTTCAAGGATGGTTTTAGTTTATATTTTATGATTATAAATGATATATATAAGTAATATATATAATTAATAAGTTTCATTATGTATAACACAGATATTAATGATCGTTATATGAAAATCCATTGATATCGTTGAATAACCCCAAACTAGTTCATCATCATTTTCACCTTCCTGAAATTTGACTAAAAGTCCCATGTAATTAAATTATAACTATATATTTCATTGTCAAACATAAATTCCAATAACTTTAATGGCTTTTAAATTTTTATATTTTGAAGAATAATTTAGACCGACATCACTTTTTTGAACCATGATCAAATGAATTAATATTATTAACACTAGATATTGAAAATTGATTATGAAAATCTAATACATGAAATGAATTCTAATTAATGAAGTTTATAAATGGAAATGAATGTAAATAATTTTTTTAAATAGGTAATTAATATTTTTATCTTTATGATATATTAGGTTAAATCACTTTCATATAAATAAAGGGTAAATGTAAGGGAATTGGTAACTCAAAATCCTTTCTTTGAGTTATATAATTTTTTATTGAAGTTTTTTGTTACAATACTTTCCATTTTGAATGATGTTAACTATTTTATTATTAGAGAAAAATATGTTTTTGATACAAATCAATTTACATGAAAGGTATTTTTTCACTTTTTTTCTAAAAAAATAAAGGATACATTATTAAAAAAGACTCGTAACTATGGATTTTACATAGATAAATATAAAATGTTTTCAAGAAATATCTTTTAGTGATTTTGTTTTCATTTTAAAATCTATATACAAAATTAGCTATGTAAAATTGTGTTATGTTTCATGTTTAAAAATATATTTTTATTTTATTATATGATTATTATGGGTGATTAGGTTTTGGGTGTCAAATTATTTAATTCATTATGTTGTTTTATACCATTTAGATGTTTTATGAAACCCATTTTATTTCTATAAGTTATTTATAAAAATTGAATGATTTAAATTGAAATGTTTTATGAATCCCATTTTATTTCCATGGGTTCTTTATGAAAATATAATTATTTTCATTTTCATATTTTATGAAATAATTTTAGTTTCATGGGTACATTATAATGTGAAAACTGAATGATTTTTAGGTGGAACACATAAGTATGGATGAATAATGGGTGGGGTCCTATATCTCTATCTAATGTAATAGTTTTGAGTTTACATCACATGAGATAAATATTTTTGAGTACATTTTATTTTATTAAAATCACGGGGATTGATGGTGTGGCTAATGAATGTAATATTTTCCTATGATAATGATTGTACCAAAGTTAAATAATTTTATTCATTATTATTTCATGATCTCATGGTTTAATGTTTATTTAGAAAGACTCTAAGACATGTTATAGCTATTATGCTTACATATTAATCATTTGTGGATTTAAGTTCTTATACCATGTACTTTGAATCTCACTTATGTATTATTATTATATCTCATGATGTTATGATATTTAACTTATTCTTATGTTTTTAAATTATTCTTATGAAATAATCTATGATGAAATATTTATTCTTCCCTTAAATGATAATTTGATATCTCACCTATCTTATTTTTTCATTCCCTTGGTTTTGTGGATGAGACTTACCAATGAGATGTCTAAAAGGTGGTCTCGTATGATTCCTTTAAAGAGAAATGATCACGAGTTTTGTAAAATAAGATTTTTATGTAGCTAATATATAAATATATTGAAACTATAGAATCTAAGGATATTATTATTTAAGAAATGCAATGTCTTAAATCATGTAAAAAATATAAAATAAAGGCATGTTTAGCTTAGGTATTTATAGTTGGAATCAGAGCAATGGTTTAGTTATTTTTGGAGATTATAGAATCTTTTCCTAAGAACATGGGTTAGAAAACCAAAATAAAAACCCTTTAGATGAGTATAAGTATTGGATAATATCATTAAATATCGATAAATTATTGATTACATGGTTATATTATCAGTTAAATATCTATTTGGATAATACAAGTGTATGTAGGCTCTTGAAAACATTTACCTAGGGGAATTAACCCTAAAATGGAGAATTTTGTGTTAAATCGATCATCACCTGTTGCCCGAAAAAGAGGCCTAACAATACACTTATATTGACACATATATGGGATATGTTTTAGTTTTTTACATGATCTTTAAGAACTAGTTTGAAGGATTTATCTCCTAGTTCCATCAAGGGACTAGGTTAAGAATTATAAGATAACTAAACATAAATTTGTACTAATAATGATGTAGGTTGAACTAAAATAATTATATACTAATGTGATAGTTTCAAAGAGTAACGAATTTTAAGGATGGATTAATTTAATTCTACTATTACCTTATGATGATGATTGTTTGTGAATCATGGTAAATCATTTTTGGTTTTAGTAATTCTTTGAACAAAAACAAAATGGGTTAATAATGGGGTCAAGGGAAAATGTGATTCTTTCCTTAATGAAAAACCGAACTAAATGGGAGCTGGATTACAGGACCTCATAACAATTCACACTCAAATGTCCTAAGTAATGAATAATAACACAAACTATTTGATCTCTTGAATATACCAATGGAGGATCAATAAGTTATTGTGTATTTAATACAACAACATCCATCTTCTTTAAGTGGATCTTAAAATATTCTAATCACTGAGAAATGGATCAATTAAATTAGAAAATATATTTTCCATTATCCCATGCTCAGAACATGAGATGGTTATTCTGGCAATTTATCATTTGGAAGGAGAGTGTGACTAATGGTGGAGATGGAATCATGGGTCTCTCAGTACCCTAGAACGGAAAAAATGAAGGAGGAATATTAGTGAATCCTTAATAGTAAGTTACATGGGGGAAGAAATTTCAACTCCCTATATTCCAATAGTGTGGGAGGAAAAATCCAGGTAGTTTCATTAAAGGTTTAGATAAGTGTATTAAATGTGTTAAAGTAGGCTAAAAATCCGAAAAATGTTGATGTAAGTCTAAGAGGATAATTAAAACAACAAAGGAGAATAATTTCCAAGATAATGATCTCCCTAAACTAAAATATTTCAAGTGAATAAGTTTGTAACCTGTGAAAAAATTCCCCAAACCATGATCAAATAAAGAAAATAGGCCCCAAAATCCTCCAAAACAAAGTTAATAAGGATAGAAATTCCTTATCACTACTTATGAGGTATATCATAATAAAAAACTGATGTGAGCTATACTGACTCTTTATTATATATGTACAAGTACATTATTTGATTCTAGTTCAACATATTCTTTTAAATCACACAATTTTGTCAAGAATATGGAATCAACACCTCAATTTATGGGTATTGGAATATTTTTGAAATAACATGATGGAACAATTATCATGTATATGATATATAAATATACTTTGATTGACATTTTTAGGTGGATACTTGTTTTATATTTAATTCTTCTTCATCTGGTTGAATTTTTCATAATATTGGGTATGGATTGGATATCACTACATATAGCCCATATCAATTTTCACGATAAGTATATCTCATTTCATATACCAGATTATCCTATTCTCAAGTATCAATATAAGGATAATGTACCCTTATATTAAAATTATATAATATGAGTTATATTAACAAATAATTATGGGTTTATAGATCAAATTACTAGAGAAAAAGTTAGTATTAATGTAGTTAATATTATAGAGGAATATAATGATGTATTCCCGAATGAAATGCCTAGAGTTCCCATAGAGTGTTTTGTTTAGTTTTCAATATAAATCATTCATGGATCTATACATATTTCAAGGATTATATATTGAATTTCTCCAATTGAATTTGAGGAAATAATGATGTAGTTATAGGAAAATATGAAGAAGGGTTTTTTATGAACTTGTATTTAACTATTGGTTGCACCAATCCTTTTTGTTAGAAATAAGGTTGTAATAATTCACCTTTGAATTTCCTATTGTTATCTAAACATGATCACAATTAAGAAAAAGTGTCCCCTACCCCATATCAATGACTTGTTCAATGAACTTAGAGGATATCATTAATTTTCAATGATTGACATATAATCTGGATAAGACTAGTTAAGGTTCAAAGTGAGGATATTTTAAAGATAATTTTTTTAATAATGTATCTAAAATTTGAGTTTATAGTGATTACATTTAGATGGACTAATGAGCATAAAATCTTCATTAATCTAATGAACGGATTCATCAGAGACTACTTGTATAAGTTTGTGGTTATCTTCATAGATGATATTTTTATTTATTCTAAGATAAATTAAGAGCATAAAGATAATTAGTGGATTGTGTTGAACACATTATGAAAGTATAAACTATATAAAAATTTTAATATGTGAGAATTTTGATTATATAAATTATCATTCTTGGGTTATGTAATCACTAAAAAGGGTATATCTCCAGATCCTTCAAAGATATAAGTTATTAAACAATGGAATAGACTAACTACAATAACCAAGATACATATTTTTATCAAGTTACCTTGATACTATTAAATTTTTGTGAGAAATTCTCATGGATATCAAATATAGTAAAAAAGTTAACATAAAAGGGAGTGAAGTTCCTTTGGATGGAGGAATACAAATAATGGTTTAGTGAACTAAATAAGTGATTTGGTTCAACACCAATACTTACATAAAACTACACCAGGGATGGTTTTTTAATATATATTATTGTATAAAAAAGGTATTTGAATGTGTCATCATATAAAATGAAGTGGTAATTTCTTATTCCTCATGAAAATAAAAAACCCCTAAGAAAAATTACCCAACACATGATTTGGAGCTAGTGGTGGTGATATTTTAATTAAACATTTGGAGGTATTATCTCTTTGATGAGAACTGAGATATTTATAATGATAATAAGAGTTTAAAATATACATTCACATAGAATAATTCAAATATTTTAAAAATTATAGGGTGGGAAATGATCAAAGACTATAATTTCTCAATACATTACCACCCTAGGAAGGAAAACATGGTGGATGATGCTTTGCGTAGGAAATATCATGCTACCTTATCTATGATGAGGGTTTAAAGAGAACTAATATTTATGTATTTGCAAAGTATGAGTCTGGAATTCATAAGGGAAGCTAATAAATCATATATTTACCATGTTAATTCTCAATCAACCATTTATTTGAATATCAAATAATCCTTGAATTATGATTTATAACTACATAAAAATTTATATAATATTATAGATTTCAACCTTGATATATATGGAGTGCTAAGTTATGGAACCCAAATATGTTCCCCATCAAAACTAGAAACGAAGTGAGAAATTTTGGTTCATTCAGATTGATCATATTTATATATTCATCTTGTAAGTATAAAGATGTATAGATACCTAAACAAAAATTATGGTGGGTTATAATTAAGAGAGATATTTCAAAATAAGTATCTCAATGATTGGTATTCTAGAAAGTTAAGATTGAATGAAAAAAATATAATGGTATATTTAAACAATTACATATACTAGTATAAAAATGGGAAAACATCACCATAGATTTTTTATTGGACTCCCAAAAAGTCTAAAGTCCATTATAATTTATGGGTTGTAGTTGATCTTCTTACTAAGTCAATGCCTTTTATTTCCATCATAAAATATTTCTATCTTGACTAAATCACCAGAATATACATAAGAAAAGTGGTAAATTTTTTATAAAGAACTGATATCTATAGATTCTGATCAAGATCTATGGTTTACCTTGAGGTTTTGTATAATTTTATAGAAATTATTGTAGATAGAGTTGAGTTTCAATTCTTCTTATCATCCTCAGACAAATGGATAGTTTTAGGGGAATATTTAAACTATGAAGGATATTATAAGAACTTATTTAATAGAGTTTCAAGGATGGTGGTATCAACTACTCACCTAATATAGTTATATTATAATAATATTTTTAATTATAGTATTTATATAGAACAATATGAGGCTCTATATGGGATGAGATACAAGAATCCAATATGTTGGGATGAAGTTAGAGAAAGGAAGCTGATAAGACCCAACCATGTTCAATAAATAGAAGAGAAGGTTTAAACAATTCAACACCATATGAATTTGTAAGAATATCAACAAAGTGTTATGTATATAAGAGTCAATGAGATATAGAGTTTGAATTTAGATACTAGGTGTTCCTTTGGATATCTCATTAGATGAAAATTATGAAATTTGGGATGAAAGAGAAGCTGATACCTAGGTATATAAGTTCCTTCAAGATCCTTGATCATATAAGGGTTATATATTATCTCTTAATACTCCCCTCAGATCTATCCCAAGTATATGATGTGTTCCAAGTATAACTTTTGAGAAAGTACATATGTAATGAATTGAAAATTAATTTTATGATTAATAAAATAAATAAGTTTTTTTCATAATATCTATTCAATTATTTTACATAATGTAATTTTATATAAATACTATTGAAAATAAATACTACATGTTATGTAATGATAATGATCACTACAGCTAAGAATAGTAGAAGAAAATAAAAAACCAAAGAATATCATCAATGTAATAGTATACTTAAAAGGTCTAAACTTAGAAAAGAAGATTAAATCTTCCATGAAAACAATTAAGAGAAAAATAAACATTAGGAATATAATTTAAATTATAAAATTAATTGTAATAACCTTTGGGAATAAAGTAGTAAATGTTGATGAATAATGAATTATATTATAAAAACCCAAATCCCGCACTCCCGAATCCTGTGCTGAAATTTATAACTGTACATTACCACCTTTTTTGTCAATAATTATGACCCAAATTTATCATCTAAACCTTAAAACATCAAAATGAAATTATGTGTCACTTATATACTAGAGAAATTTTAAGATTTATATTTTTAGGGAATTTGAAAAAACCCATAAATAAATAATTCACATGACTTTAAAAGATAATTTCTACTTGTTAAAACCAAATTTTATTTTTCACATTAAGGAATCATCATCATCATCAATATGGAATAAATTATAGACATAAATCATTCAACCTAATTATTTAAAACAAAGGTAAAAGGAATCATAAGAACAGTGAGATCATATTCTCAGTAAGGGTAAACATAAGAAATAATAATTGAATATCATCAATGATAATACGAGTGAATAAGGGTATTATAAAATAATCAAAGTGCATGAGTGATTCATAAAAGAACTCATACCCATCAATACCTGGATCATCAAAAATAAAAACATGGTATAGGAAATATTCACGAGAATTAATAATCAAAAGCCATGTGACATCAATATTGATCATTATAAACAATATAAACCCCTAACAGGAAAAAAGAAAACATGTATGTATTTGGGACATTAATTTAACTTCACTATTACATTCACTATTATAAATGAAATAACCATACCCTCAAATTACATACTCAATGAATTAGGGAGATATAATGAGATCACTTAACACTATCTATCCCACTCCATGTTTAGCTGTAATAGGCTTTCCCAACACTATTTGGTCTCATCTATCATTTATAATGTCCAAAAACCAAATAAATAAAAAATCACATAGATAATTCATTTCATCATAAATTATTGGAAATAACAATTATTCTATTTAGAAAATGATTAACTCATGGAAAGGAAATGTGTTCTACAATAGTCTCTCTGAAACATGGTCAACCTATGGAAATGATGCGAGTTCCATAATAATATCTTTAGGACATAATAAAAACATGAAAAAGAAATGGGTTTCAAAAAATTATATTTGAAACATGAATAAAACATAGAAAATAAGTTGGTTCCATGACAATATATTTAGGATATAATTAACCCATGGAAAAGAAACATGTTTCATAACAATCTCTTTAAAAAATTATTAACCCATGGAAAAGAAACAACTTCCTTAATAATCTCTTTCTAACAATATTAATCCTTCCAGAAAAGAATGATGATGGTATCAATAAAAAATATCCCCAGTGAAGGATATGTAACAACAATGGTTGTTGATTTTGATGAATGAAAACACCCTTAAAAGATCATTAGAAATGTTCTTGGAGAAAATAATCTTTAAACATTCAAAAGTGTCCCATACCACTTTAAAACATTTGAATCATAAGACCCATGAAGGAATAAAATTAAATGAAACATATAATATCATGAGAATAAAGATATTAATGATATCACATGTCAAAGGGGAATTATATAAACCTCATAAAAAATATAGGTTTATATCATAACAAGCATTTCAAAGAAGGTAAATTATGATAAAAATTATATTATTGCTTTGGTAACATTGAAAATGTAAACACAAATAAAGATAGATCATAAAATGGATATTTAAATCCTCATAAATTAATGTATAATAATCATAAAATACATTACTAGGATGTATATACACCATAAAATAAAAATAACTAGTGAATATGGAATATATTTCACAGAAATAAAAGTGAGATGAGAAAAACCCTTACAATTGTCGTAACATCTAAATCAGGAACCCCCAAAAGTAATAATCATCAAATAAAATATTTTAATACCAAAAAAATTAAAAAATTAGTGATATTATATATAAAAAATTTTATTATATACACTATAAAAAATAATTAAGTTGTGAATATGAAATTGATCTCACTAATTGAAAAATTGAGATGAAAATTACTTACGAAGATCGTGTCATTGGAGAGAGAATAAATCAGTGAAATAATTATGTTGGAAAAATTTAAATACAAAAAATAAAATTATAAATACAATATTAAATAGTCATAGGTCATTTCACACATATTCTTGGCATAACATAACTAATGATATTGAAGTTTAACCCAATCAATGGAAATTGAGTTAAGAAATCCCTTACCTTAAGTCGGATTGGTCATTATTTTCCACTATATTACAGAATAATAAATTTATATTATTTATTTAATTACCTAATAAATTATTTCAAGTTTATTATTAATTTTATTTCATTTATCAAAAATTTATATATAATTACTTCAAAAAATAATTTTTAAGTTAGATGTTTTGACTATATTCAGCTTACATATTATAACTGACCTTGATTGGTCAACTATGGTCAATGAGGTAATTATTTAAACATAATAGAATAATAAGAATGAAATAATTATTTAATTTTTACATAAATTATACTTTTAAAATCATAAAATAATGATGGTTATGAAAAATGAATGAACATTATGATCTTGGAGATGTTAGGCGGTACATATGCCTGAGTAAAATTCTAATTTATCAATGATCATTATAGAAAGAAGTTAAGTAAAATTTATCTTTCCATAATGACCATTATGTCCTAAATAATATATTATTTAATTATATATACTTCAATATATCATACTTGTGATGTGGTTACGAAAAACAAAGAATCACATCGCTTCGAGGAGGCGGCAGTCCACACGTCCACTAACTACTTTATCACTTTTTCAGTATGTGAAATGGAAAGAATAAAAAGATATGTTACATGTACATATATATAATTATGTAATTAATATCATAAATATTTCATTTATATCATATATTTTTATTAAAACCATACATTCCATCTAAAGGTTGAACACATCACATCGCTTTGAGGAGGTGGTAGTCCACACGTCCATAAATGATGTTATCATATTCCCACAAAATAGAAATCATGAAGGTATGTGTAATATAATAATTAAAAAGTATCAATAAATTATAAATATAATATATATCATATAAAAATATCATTTACATCATAATTATCAACCTTAAATGGTGGTAAAGGAAAGATAAACGACATTGTTTTGTGAGGCGGTAGTTCACCATACACAATAATAATGATTTCATTAACCATTTTATAGATGTGTGTGTCGATGTAGGTATAACCCTTAACATAAATTTTTTAGAATATTTATTATATAATCATGTATTAAGAACAATTTAAGGGGTGGATTAAGAAACAAAACAAAAGTTCTCATTGGAGAATGTTGCCTCTTTTTTAGGTAACTACTTTTGGTTTTTACCAATGGACTTCATTGATTTGATGAATTCAAAAAGTAAGGATTATATTATTATATGATGTATTTTTTTAACTTATTTGGTCTGGTTTTAGATGAGAAAAATTGATTCATAGGTGTAAATAAGTGGGAAGGGTGAGTGTCTTTTTATAGTGGATGGGGAGTGGCATTTTTGTAAATATAAAAAGGTAAAAACTATTGGGAAATATTCCATACCTCATGTTACCCCAATAATGATTAAAACTCTTGAAAATAGGTTTTATGGTCTAATAATGGTTATAAAATTTGCTTTGGACATGTTTCTAGGTCATTTTTCCTCTTAAGATTAAAGTTTAACCACTAAGTAAACTCATTTTTACCTTAATCATTGTAATTAATTTTAATTGCATTCAATAATAATTTTGGTAAAAAAATAAGATGAAATTATTATAAATTTTAAATTATTATTATTACAAAAATGTAATCTATTTTTCCAAATTTAATTTAATTAAATAGAATAAATTAATTTATAATTAATCTCGTAGAAGGGACGACAAAACAATTTTTTAAAGAGAAAAGGTCAAAATTTTGAAATGTTTTTTATCTAATTACAATGTGAAATTGATTAAAATTACCTAAATTGGTTTAAATTATATAAAATGGATCTAATTATACTTTAAAATATATTTGAAATATAATTTAATACTATAAATTATTTAGATGAAAAATAAGTTTTCAATTAAAATTCTATGTCATTCACTTTTGATCAAAATATGAAAGTTCTCAGAAAAATAAGCATAGTTATACCAAAGTATATTTTAATAATATTATTAATGAAACTAAGTTTATTTTATCAAATAAAAAAAATAAAATTGTAAAAATTTATTTTTAAAACATTTCTGACATTAAAAGGATGTAAAAATGCCTTTCAAAAATATAATGCTTTTGTATACTTAAATTGGATTTATTATTATCTTAATCCTATAAATATTATTGGATTAATTTTAAAAAAAATTGATTAAATATATAACATATAAATTTAACTAATATATTTTACTAATAGTGTTTAATTTATTAAGATAAAACTCAATTTCGATCATAAAAATTCTTTTTCATAAAAACACATACTTTATTTAGTTAATCTCATTCAATCCTAAAATTTCAATTAGTAGGTGATAAATATTATAATAATATTAATAATATATTATTTTCTGGTAAGACTCAGGATTCTTTGTAACAAAAGTCATCAAAGGAACTCGATGTCATGTACAATGCAAGATAAACTTGGTGTTTTGTGTGATGCAAGATAAAGTATATATATACATATATTAGGCTCTTATGGGTACAATTACGTTTAAACACACACACACACACACCTCACAAATAGACCGGAAAGGTAGGACATATCCCCCCCAAAGGGATATCCCACCCATCAATCCTTATTTATTCATTACATGGCTCGTAGTCCTAGTGGGAATGAATCCCATTAAATGGATCATAGGCCATGTGGAAGTTGAATCCCATTACATGGCCCGTAGGCCGAAATTTTTGACCCAAATTCCCACTGATCTATAGTGATTCTATAGTACCCAGGCTGATTTAGTACTTGCTACAGTACTGTCACCACTACAATTCCTACTACAATTCCCACCACTACTACAATGCCACCAGTGCTACAGTTTTCCCACCACTACAATCCTACTATAGTATCGCTACAACATTGCTACAGTACTTGTACCCAATGGGGTTTGAACCCCCAACATCCATGTAGTATTATGGGGTGCTTACTAATAATTCAAACCCCAACGACAACAAGATAAACAATTTATTTCATGTAATTAAATATATTAAATAATTTAAATTAATTTGAAAGTATATATTTCATAAAATCTCGGGATGTTAAATCCTCCCCCACTTAAAATGAATTTATCCCTAAAAATCCATATTTTTTTATCAAATGATTAATATTTTTATAATTATTTTATTGAAATTAAAACCAAACAAATTAAATATAGATAAAATCCTTTAAAAAGGTAAAGTGAGATATATAAAGGTCACATGAAGTTACACATAACTAGAATTTCTCAAAGTGATAAAATTTTTAGGAAATAAAATGATTGTTTTGGAAGGCATAACTAATTACCATGGACTATTAGTGAGTGATAAATAATGTGGTATAGAGGAATTTAATGAAAATAAAACCACAAACTAAATAGGTTTGGAAATGGTCATTGATATCATCTGAAATGATGGTAATTGGATAAAATTTTATTTCAAGATCCTTTTCCTAAAGTTGAAGTATTTGTTTCACCATTTAGAATGCAAATGTAAAGATATATACTTACATAATGAGTATAATATCATCCTTTAATCAAATTCTTCAAAAATATCATCTTTTTCTCCAAACGATTAGTATTTAAGATGATTTTTTAACTTCATGAAGCACTACAATCAACTTTTAAATACCAAATAACCCTGAAAGGGATAGTCGATCTATTCCAAATATCATTAGACATTAACCATAACCAAAATTTTTATAAAATGGTAAGATAATTCTAGAAATTATTAAACCATTATATGATAAAAAATAAATAGTAATACCCTAAGTTCAAACTAAATTATTACATAAATAAATATCTTTAATATTATGCAAAAATTTCATGACTATGTTTGAAATACAAAGATGAGAATAATTTTATTTTATATTCTTCCAATATAAATTAGATATTATTCCTTAAATTAAATACGATAGGCTTCCTAGATAAACTTATTCTTACCATGTAATAATTTTGTACTAACTAGGACATCATGTAGGCTAGTGGTAGATGTGAAACCCTTATCATCGATTAGTTATGTGTTCAACACCCAACACCTAGCCAGATGTGCCAGGTTTTCACCCAGAATATAGGTTGTACCCCATTTTTTATTAATCCTAAAAATTAAATCCTCTCTAAAAATACCCCTTTTTGATCCTAGGGGTTATAAATACCCCAACCCAATAAAAAATCTCCCAAAATGTCAATGGTAACCTCAAAACTTTTATACTTCTTAAAACCCTTAAAATAAGTGTCTAAAAATTGGAATTTAGGATAATCCTTAATATTTTAGTCCTATTATGGTATCCATAACTCTTAATATAACCACTCATGAAATCATCCTATTCTCTAAATTTATCTAAACTAACCTCTGATACCAACTATAACATCCTAGAACCCATACACTCAGATCTTATGCTGAAATCCATTACATTACATTGAAAACATTGATTCTGATAATTATGACCCAAATTTATCATAAAAACCAGAAAACACCAAAAGTAAAACATGGACCACTAACATAATTTAGGACATTTTTGGTTTAGGGTTTTAGAGAATTTGAATAAACCCCTACATAAAAAAATCACATGACTTTAAAAGTATCATTTCTCCCAATTTACATAGCTCTTCTTTTTCACATTAATACATCATCATCATCTATATGAAATTAATTCTAGACATAACTAATTAAAAATCATTCTTTATAACCTGTTGAAAATGAAAAATAATAATTGGGAGCTCAACTTTTCAGTAACGACAATCATAAACATTAACAATTGAATTACATCAAGGAGAATAAGTGTGAATAAGGGTGTGATGGAGTAATAAAAGTGCACGAGGGAGTTATAAAATAATTCATATTCATCAATACCAATTTTATAAAATATTAAAACATGAAAAAAGAAAGATTCATCAGAATCAATTATTAAAATCAATTTGATATCAATATCAATCATTAAAAACATTATTAACCCATAGTAAGCATAAAGAAAACATGTACATAATATGTAAATAATTTTCACTTACCTATTAAATTCACTATTAAAAATATAATAACCATACAGTCAACTTCCATAACTCATTAATTGGAAAGTTATAATGGGATCAACCAGGTATATCTAAGCCACCCCACGTTAAGCTGTAATGATATTTACTAGCGTTATCTAGGTGCACCCATAATTTATAATGTCCAAGAACCAAATAAATATTAAATGAAATAAATAATTCATTTCTAAATAACACATTGTAAACAACCATTATTATTTTCATAATATTATTAACCCATATATTTGAAATGGGTTCTACAAAAATCTCTTTGAAACAAGTTTAACCTATGGAAATAATATGGTTTTTATAACAATCTCTTTAGGAAATAATAAACCCCTAGAAAATAAATGATTTTCATAAGAATATATTTGAAACATTATTATACCATGGAAAATAAGTTGGTACCACAAAAATCTATTTAAGAAATATCTAACCCATAGAAAAGAAATGAGTTTCATAACAATCTCTTCAAAACATGATTAACACATGTAAAAGAAACGAATTCCATAACAATATCTTTGAAATAATAATAATCATTCTAAAAAATAATGAGGATGGAATCAATAAAAAATATACCCAAAGTAGTATAAGTAATAAAAATATTTGATGATGTTGATGAATGAAAATACCATTAAAAGATCATTTGAAATGTTCTTTAGGAAAATAATTTTTTAACATTCCAAAGTGTCCCATGAAACTTTAAAACATTTGAATCATTGGCCCCATGAAGGAATAACATTAAAGGAAACTTATAATATCATGAGAATAATTATATTCATGATATAACATGAAAAAATTGTTGTATATACACCACATAAAAGAATATAGGTGTATAACATAACAAACATCTTAAATAAGGAAAATTGTGACAAAAATTCCAATACTACTTTGGTAACATTGAAACTACAAACAACAAGAAAGAAAGGTCCTAAAATGGATATTTAAATACATATAAATTAAAGTATAATAATCAAAAAATAAATAAAGGGAAGTATATATATCATAAAACAAAAATAATTAGTGAATATGGAATATATCTTAGAGAAATACAAGTGAGACAAGAAAGCCCCTTACAACTGTGGTAACATTTGAATCAGAAATCACCCAAAGTAATAATCATAAAATAAAACTTTTAAATTCCATTAATATAAAATAATTCATGATATTATATATAAAAATGTGCTATATATACACTAAAAAAATGAAGTAAGTGGTGAATATGACATTTATCTCAGTGATGTATAAAGTGAGATGAAAATCCCTTAATAAAATCATATAATTGGAGTGAGAATTAGTTAATGAAATAATTATGTTTGAAAAATTAAATTACAAACAATAAAATTGTAAATATATTATAAAAAAATAGGTAATTTCATATATAATCTTGTCATAACATAACTAATTACATATAGGATTAACCTAATGAATGAAAATTGAGTTATGAAACCCCTTACATTGAGTCTGATTTGTCATGATTTTACTCTATATTCCTGAATAATAAACTTACACTAATTATTTTCTATATTAATAATATTTTACAAGTTTATTATTAATTTTATTTCTCTTATAAACAAGTTATATACAATTACTTAATCAATAATGTTTAAGTTAGTTTTTTTACCATATTAGGATTATGTGTAAAAACTAACCTTGATTGGTTGAATATGGTCAATGAGGTCATTATTTAAAAATATCATGAATAATAAAAAATAAATAATTATCATATTTTTAAAACAATTATGGTTTTAAAATCATACAAGAAATATGGTTATGAAAAGTTAACAAATCTTATGGTCATGGAGAGGGTATGTTGTATGTACGAATGAGTAACATTCTCATTTTTCAATGATCATTATGGAAATAAATTAATTAAATTTTATCAATACAGAATGGCCATTATATAATAAATAATATATTATTTAATTTTATATACTTATATATGTCATTCTTTGTTATGTGGTGATGAAAAATTATGAATCACATCGCTTTAGGGTGGCGGTATTCCAAACATCCACAAACGACGTTATCACATTTTTAGTGTGTGAAATGGAAAGAATAAAATGATATGTTATATGCATATATAGATAATTATATAATAAAAATTATTTCATTTATATCATATATTATTATTAAAACCATACTTAATACAGTCCTTGTAAAGGGTCTACGTATCACATCACTTCGAGGAGATGATAGTCCACACGTCTACAAATGATGTTATCATATTCCCAAAAAATGTAAATAATGAATTTATGCATTATATAATACTTAAAAAGGTATTAATAAATTATAAATATCATATATATCATATAAAAAATTAATTTAAATCATAATTTCCAACCCTAAGAGGTGGTAAAGGAAAAAAACGTCATCGTTTCGCGAGGCGGTAGTTCACCGTACACACGTACAATGATTTCATTAACCATTTGGTGGAAGTGTGTATGGGTTTTGGTAAAAAACATAAAATAAAAACATATTAGTATATTTAGGATAATAATGTTATTATATAATCATGAAATAATAATAATTTTATGGGTTCATAATGAAAAAAGTGCTCATTGAAGAATGTTACCTTTTTTTTTCAGGTAAGTAATTTTGGTTTGCGACAAAGGAATTAATTGGTTTGAATTATGAATAAATTTTAGATTCTTGGATGAGATTAGGGATTTTTGGATCTAATTTGGGTAGGTTTTGTACAATCCAAAGGTATTTATAGGTGTGGATAATTGGGGAGGGTGAGTGCCTTTTTATAGTGGAGGGGGAGTGGCATTCTAGTAATTATAAAAATATAAACACTATTAGGAGGTCTAAATTACGTAATTTTCATCCAATAATGGTAAATATTCAATAAAATATTTTATATGGTAAAATAGTGTCTATAAATTTTGTTTTGGATTAGTGTATAGTTCATTTGGCCCCCATAAGATTAAAGTTTTACCACTATGAAAACTCACTTTTAACGCAATTTCTATAATTAATTTTAATTACTTTCACTAATAATTTTCATAAAAAACTAATTTCACCTTATTAGAAATAATATATTATTATTATTGAAAATATGAAATCCATTTTCCAAATTTCAATCATATAAGTAGCAGAAATTAATTTAAAATTAATCCTGCGGATGGGATGAAAAAAAATGTTTTTAAAGAGAAATGTTGAAATGATTGAAATGTTTTTATACAAATTTTCAATGTGAAATTGATTAAAATGACCTAAATTGTTTTAAATTATATAATATATATATAATTATACTTTAAAACCTATTTAAAATATAATTTGAAACTATAAATTATTTAGAAAAGAAAACAGTTTTCAATTACAATTCTGTGCCATTGACTATTCCTCAAATTATGAAACATCTCAGAAAAATAAAAAAAATTCACCAAAAGTAAATTTTTAAATTTAAATTTCACAAATAAAGTTTATTTTTTCAAATAAAAATCTTAAAATTGTCAAAATTTAGTATTAAAACAGGTCTTCCATTAAAATGCAGTAAAATCGACTTTTAAAAATATACAACTTTTTATGCATAAAATTGGATTTATTATTATCTTAAGACAATCAAAATTATTGGATTAATTTAATTTTTTTATTAAATATATAACATAAAAACTTCAGTAATATATTCACTAATTTTGATTAATTTATTAATAGAAAACTAAATTCTGGTCATAAAAATAGTTTTTTTCATAAAAACGCTTCCTTTATATTCAATTGGTCCTTATTTTAATTTCTAATTGATCAGTAACCAATGAATTAATTTAATAAACTTGTGAAAACTATAATTATTATAATTTAGTTAATCTAATTCATTTTTTTCATGCCAATGGCTAAGTTATAACTATTATAATAATATTAATATTATATTTTCATATATTTAGACTCAGGCTTATGTGTAACATAAGTCATCAAAGGAACTCAATGTTAGGTGCAATTAAAGATAAAATTGGTGTTATTTTTGATGAAATATAAACTATTTATTAAGTTTAATGGAATATATTAAATAATTTAAATTAATTTGAAAGGATATATTTCATAAAGTCTAAGGATATTACATATATATAGGGTATAACGGTCAAAGTGACCATTGGGATTCAACTTTTAATGACCATTGAATGATAATTGGCCAATATGACCATTGGAAACTATGAATATTGGTGGTATTGTTACTTTTAGTGTTAGAATTTATAAAGAGTAATGAAAAATGATAATTAATGCAGAAAAGAGATATGATAAATTCAACCAATAGATTCATGGATTTTGAAGTAAATTTATTATACCTTTGGAGGGAGGAACTATCATTTGGGTTTTAACTTGACCAATGCGAAAACTAGATTCAATAATTGCTGCAAGAATGAAATTTTTTATGGGAGGAGTTCATGTTATCGTAGATCCCCACTAGGTCAATGTTAGTTGACCCACCACTAGAATTTACCACCATTGCACACCTTACCCTTAGGGTGCATGCTTGTGTAATCAGGGGATATGAATCTAGAACTTAATTCCATAAAGGTTTAATGTTTCTTTATATAAATAAAGTATTTGTTTCATCGATCCCATTTTCTTCATAATGTTATAAAATTCACATGTGTATATAATGAATTTGATAAATAGATTTCTAAATATAAATGAAACATAATATATACAATTTTATAATAAAATAAGGTATTATAAAAATATTTATTTTCATGAAATATTATTTTAAAATAACATTTATTTAAATATTAATGATTATATAATTTTTTAAAGTCCTAGTAAATTTTTATAAGTGTTAGAAATTTGACTATGTCGTAAAAATGATTATTTTTCAATAATGAATGATTTTTAAATTGGAAAGTGTAAAATATAATATTTATAGAAATATTTTTATAAAATATATATTTTTTTCTAAATCGTCATATTAAAATCAAACAATATTGAATTTTTCAAAATTTTATGAGACCATCAAAATTTTGGCTAATAATTAAAAAGGATGTTAATATATGTTATGTATTATGACATCATAATTGCCCAAAAGTGTTTTAATAAAAATTATAAGGACTGTACATGACCAAAATTTTGTTTCCAATTTCAAATAACGTTTTTATGTTATTAGATTAATTTTGACAACCCTTAAATGAATCTTCCAAAACCTATATTGTATTTTAATATTTTAAAATCAATTCATTATAAATATGACTCACTTACACATCACTAGTGGTAGTAGTTTAAAGATTTAAATCAATGGAAATAAAAAATATTATAAAACACCCCTATTTTTTAGAATCCATTGGAAAAAACCATGGTATTGTTTTTGGTTTTTTTAATTCATTATGTGGAGTAAAAAACATAATTAATATAGAACTCCTCTATCTTTGACTATAAATAACCATCCATTTCGATTATTCTCCACTAAAAATTCATAATCCCAGAATTTATAGTGATTTTAATTTCCATTTATTCCCTCCAAGGTTCCCTCTAGGTCTCAAGGTTTCATCCTCATGTTTTAGGAAGTAACTCTTCCAGATAAGGCAATTCTACTTTTCTATTTTTCATTCAATTACCTCTTCTTATTTCTGTATTATAAATTTTATGTTTAATTTTTTTTCATACAATTTTTTCTTACTATTACTATAAAAATGTTTTATAAATAGGATACCTCCACCCCTCTCGTTTTACCCTTTACTTAATCTATGTTTTATACCCGTCACGCTACCAAATTCATTTCTAAAGTTCATCTATTTCTCAGGATAACTTTTCATATTATGAATAACCAAACCTATTTTTTTCCATGGGTATTAAAATATATTTATACATGATTTATTTATTCGGGATTTACATGTATTAAAACCAAATTCCCCTCATTTGGGTAAAAAATGTTTAAATGTTAATGTTTTAAAGAACTAATGTACTAAATGATTTTAAATGAAACACATGATTTATTATCCCTAGGTTATTGATGAAATGGATTAATTTGACATATTTGTCTCACATGAATTAATAAATATTATGGGTTAACCTTGACAGTTCTCCAATTCATTGGGTAATTAATTAATATCTTGAGATGACATGTTTTACGATACCTTGGTGACTAACCCTGGTAATTATGATTTATGACACTTCAGTGATAAAACTATGTGATATGCTTATTAATATCTCATTTTTATGTTTTAGACACATTTAAATGTTATTATTCATGATAATTATTTTATCATATGCCTCATTTTATTATGATCAGGCCTTATTGATATGCTTCAAGGTCACATGTTAAATATATCATTTGCTTATTCTCTTATGAGGATTAATAATCACCAATTTATTTTGATTTATCTCCCTCGGATATGATATGTAGTGAGGGAAACATAGGATGAACCTATGAAGAATCCCTTTCAAGTGGATTATAATATTGTTTATCTTATTAATGTAGTAGGTTTCTAATTTCAAAGAAACTAAACCATAAAAGATCTTGCATGTTGTTACATGTTGTACCTTATAATGGATGTTTTATATATTAAAAATGTGGGATGTCATAGTTGGTATCAGAGCATGGTTTAATTATTTTTAGAAATTAGGATTAGAAACATTTATTAATAACCATAGGGATAATTCTAAATTTTGGAAAAATTCTTGGAATTTTGGTTAAGTATTAGGTGAGTGGTTTCCAAGAAATGAAATCCCAGTCTAAATAATAAAATTTTATGTGGATCTGATACAGTTATCCCTGGGGATAATAAAATATTTATGTATGTTTTTAGGACATAAACTCGCTTTATAATTACCATGTTTTAAAAGGAACACATTTCTCAATAAGATATTTTTATTTTAGAAAAATGGTGAGAAATAGGAGGAACCACATAAATGATTAGTGAAATAGATGATGCATTAATGACCTTTATAACATGATGAACAATGGAATGGAAAACTTCTTGAGGATAATGAATCAACTATATTGGGATATGAATAATAACTTGAATCATGCAGAGCTTCTAGATTTACCTCCAATGGAAAAAAGTATAGTTGTGTTCTTAATATGTCAAAACCACCTTCCTTTAGTGGAACTATTGGTCCATGAATTTATAAATAATGTATTAAATATATAGAAAAAATATTTTATATAATAATGTTTTTGAGCTAGAGAAATTCACTTTTTAAATATATCACTTATAGGGAGATATTGATCAGTGTTAGACACTGATTAAGAACATGAAGCCAAGAGGGGAGAATGATACTATAGAGTGGGAAGAGTTCAAAAGGGTGATTTTAAATAAATAGTTTCTTCATTAGATGACCTGACCTCTACATTTCTATGTACAATATCATAACAAATCTAGTATTCATTCCCATGGTAGAATTCAACATTATACTAGGGAAGGAATGGCTATCAATGTATAATTCTACAAAAAAATTATAGAACTAAGTAAATTTTAGTGTTCTTGAATGGAAAAAATAGTTATTTTCAAAGGAGATATATTATTGTCAGAACATTGTCTAGAAGAAATTCCCATAGACTTATTTATGGAGATGATCAGTGAAGGGGAGAATAAAATAAAAGTATAAAGATAGAGAATACCCCCATTTTCTGAGAATTCATTGAATTATTTCCTAAAGAGTTAGCTAGACCTACTATAAAAAGAGAGGTAGTGTTATCCAATGAAATTATACCTTGATCTAATCCAATATCAAATACTCCATATAGAATGGTGTTTATGGAGTCATAGGAATTAAATAAGTAATATCTAGATATTATGGAGAAGGGTTTTATTTGACTAAGTGTATTTCCTATTAAAGTGATGATTCTATTTTTAATGAATAAGGATAGATCAATGAAACTATGCATTGACTATAGAGAACATAATGGGATCAAAGTAAATAATAAATACCCTCCCATAAGGATTGGTTCTTTCCTTATCCTAATTCATAGGGATCATTTCTTCTCTAAGATTTACCTCTAGTTAGGGTGTCATTAATTAAAGGTGAATAAAGAAGATATACCAAAGTAATCCTTTCCAATAATATATGGTAATTATGAGTTTGTTGTTATTCCCTTTTGTTTGAATAACTCTCATTATATATTTAAATATTTGATGAATATAGTGTTTAAATATTACCTTGAAAAATTTGTGGTGGTATTTATTAATGATATTCTGATATATTACAAAATTCATGAGGAGCTTTAAGATCATATAAGTGTCATATTGGAAACTATTAAGAATTATAAGATGTTTGGTAAATTTAGAAAATGTGTGTTCTAGTTATAAAACGCTTCATTATAGGGGAAAATCATGACTAGTGAAGGAATCTCAGTTGATCCTACCCAGATAAATGCCATTTTGGAGTGGCCATGTTCTACTATTATAACCGATATTCATAGTTTCCTTGATTTAGTAGGATACTATAGAAGGGTTGTGAAAAAATTATCATGAATTTATAGTCCAATTACAAAGTCAACTTGAAAGGGATTTAAGTTTATCTTGAAAAAAGAGTGTAAAGAAAGTTTCCATGAACTGAAGAAGAGATTGGTTAGTCCACTTATGATAACTTTACCCTCTAATGTGAATGTATTTATCATTTATAGTGATGAATTATTAAAAGGAATTGGATATGTACTCATTTAAAATGAAATATTTATTACTTATTCACCATTATAGTTAAAGAATCATGAAAAAACCTATACTACGCATGACCTAGATTTAGTTGCCTTCATCTTTAATATGGAGATTAAGAGATACTATCTTTATGGAAAAAATGTGATGTATACTAAGAACACAAAAGTTTGAATTATATATTCACATAGAAGGTGGTAAACATGCATATGTGAAGTTGGTTAGAGATAATAAAGGAATATAATTTCTCTATTTACTACCATCCTAGAAAGGTGAATAAGGAAGACGATTCTCTTAGTACAAAAGAACCTAATACCCTATCCATGATTTGGATTGAGAATGACCCTATATTATTTGATATTAAAAGGATGGACACATAAATTTTAATGATATAGAATACATCCTACCATGCCCAAATTATTTCCTAACCATCTATCCAAGAGAGGATCAGGGAGGAACAAAGGGATTATCTAGAGATTCCAAAGAATGTAAAGTAGTAAAGAAAGGGAATCTTCATGAATTCTATGTCGATAAAGATGTTTTAATTTGGTTTGTAACTGGAATTTATATTCCTTAATCACCAAAGATGAAAAATTTATATTTTATAATGAATATATCTCATCTTTCTATACCCATATTGGAAGTACCAAGATAAACCATGATCTTCGAGAAACATTCTGGTGGGACAACATGAAGAAGGAGGCTGCTGAATATACCTCAAAGTACATGGTATGCTAGAAAGTTAAAATAGAGTGATAGAAGTCCAAGTGGATGATGAAACCATTTCCTATACCCATATGGGAATTGAATAATGTCATCATGGACTCTTTCACTAGTCTCCTGAAGACATCCAAAGGAAATAATATGATATTGGCAATAGTGGATCGACTCACAATAACTGACCACTTCATCATTATTCGGGAAGATTTCTCTCTTGACCAGATTTTGAAGACATACATAAAGGAAGTGGAGAGGATTTATGTGGTACCCATTTCAGTCATTTATGATCATTATCTAAGGTTTAATTATAAATTTTATAGAATTCATCAACATGATATGGATAATAAATCTAATTTTTGTATGAGTTTTCACTAAAAAACCGATGGCCAATATGAAAGGACCATTCATATACATGAAGACAAACTAATATATTGTTCAATGAAATTTAAAGGTGGATGGGATTAAAATCTCCTATTAGTTGAGTTTATATACAACAATAAATCCAAGTCTAGTATTCAAATAGCTCCATATTAGGCACTATATGGGATATGATGTATAACTTGTACTTGTTGGGATTAAGTTGGTGAAAAAATATACATGGACTTGATATTATTCATGAGATGATATAAATAGTTCAATCAATCCAACAACATATAAAATCTACTTATATTTAGAATAATATCCATAATAAAAATCTTCAAAGGGACATAGAGATTGATGTTGAAGGCAAAGTCTTCCTTCGAATATCACCATGTAATAGAGTCATGTGGTTTGTAAATAAAAGAAATCATAACCCCTAGTTGCGCATACGAGAAGTGGATTATCAACTAGAACATAAACCAAACGTGGCTCAAGTTCATGATGTGCTCCATGTATCAATTGTGAGGAAGTACATACCAGTTCCCTCCCATATAGTGAATATATAGGTGGTATAACTAGAGAATGACCTATCTTATGAGGAGAAGATAGTGAAGATATTGGATTGTAGAGACAAATTTATATATAATAAGATTTCTCACATTTTTTAAGGGATGTGGAGGAACCCAAAATATGAATAAGCATGTTTTGAACTGAATGAGATAATGAAACTGAAGTTACCTCATCTATTCTCAACCAACAATATGAGTTGTAATTTTTAGGTTGAAATTTATTAAGGGGTATGAAAGAAAAGAACTAAAAATTACATTAATAAATATTAAATATTACATGTCATGTAATAATTCAAACAACTAAAACTAAAAATATTATAGGAAAATAAAAAACCAAAGAAGATCGACCATGTAATGGTGTACTCCACAGGTTCAAATTTTGAAAAAAAGATTAAAACATGAATGAAATATATTAAGAGAAAAATAAATTTTAGGAATATAATGGACTTTATTAAATTAATTATAATAACCTTTTGGAATGAAGTAGTAAATATTTGAAGAATATTGAAGTATATATAGGGTATAAAGGGAAATGTAACAATTAGGATTTGACTGTTATATGAACATGTGTGAATATGACCATTAGACACTATGACCATTGGTGATAATTTTACCATTAGATTTATTGTTTATAAAGGGTAATAAAAATGATAATTGATGCAGAAAGGATAAATGATGGCTTGAACTAGTATAGTCATGAATTTTTAATGAAATTTTTTAGAACTTGTGAGGGTGGTAGAATAACTGGGGTTTTCCATTATGTAATCCCAAGTATAGCTTCAATAAATGAGTCTGGAATGAAATCTCATGTGGGTGAAGTTCATGTTAATGCCGATCACCACTAGGTCAATGTTAGTTTAGCCACCCCATGAATTTACCAAGATCACACACAATACCCTTAGGTTGTACGCTGGTGTAATTAAGGGTTATGTATCTAGAAATTAATATCATAAATATTAAATATTCCATTATATAAATGAATTAATTATTTAATGGAACCCAGTTTCAAGATTATGTTATAAAATTTAGATGATTATAAGATGAATTTGATCTATATATTTATGGATACAAATAATAAATAATATACACAATTTTATAATAAAATAAAGGATTCAAAATAAAATTTATTTTCAAGAAATACTATTTTAAATTTCTATTCATTTAAATAGGAATGATAATATAATTTTAAAAAGTCATAGGAAATATTTATAAGGGTTAGAAACTTGACTGTGTAGTAAAAATTGGTATTTTTCAATAAATAAAGATTTTGTATTAGAATGTATAAAATATAATATTTATATTATTATCATGATAAAATAAATATTATTTTTCAAATCCTCATGTTGAAATTATCTAACAAGGATTTTTTCATAATTTTTTGAGACAACCAAATTTTTGGCTAAAAAATAAATACGGTATAAATATATGGTTTATACTATGACATCATAATAGTATAAAAGTGATGTAATAAATATCATAAGGATTATAAACGACTTAAATTTTTCTTACCCATTAAAAAAATATGTTTTTATGTTATTTTATTAATTTTATAATCCTATAACGAATCCTCCAAAATCTACATTGTATTTTAATTTTTTAAAATCAATAATTTATAAACATTACTCACTTACATATCACCAAGAGGATTATTTTTAGGATTTTTGTTCATGTACATATAAAATATGTAAAAAACCACAATTTTGAAGAATCCAAACGAAACAATAATGGGATCATTTTTTGTTCTGATTAATTTATTATACAGAGGCCAAAAACTAATTAATATAGAATTATCTTGTTTTTTTCTCTAAATAGCCACACATTCCCATTATTCTTGAATAAAATATAATTATCAATGAGTTTTTTATCATTTTAAATATAAAAGAGTCCCTCTAAACTTCCCTAATGGTCTCAAGGTGCCATCCTCAGGTTTCAGGAAGCAACTCCTCAAGGTATGAGAATTTCCCTCTTCTCATTTCCATTCAAGTACCTCATCTTATGTATGTCTTCTAAATGTTATGTTACATTATTTTCCAAAAAAAAATTATTACCATTAATACAAAAATAAATTTTTATCAATTTCATACCTTTTCCCCATATCATATTAACTTTTATTTAATGCATTCTTTATACTCTCCATGCTCTCGAATTCATTTATTAAATTTCTCTCTTTTTTCATAAAAATATTCATATTGTAAATACCCAGAACTCTTATTTTTTTGTTTGTATTAAAATTGATTTAAAAATGATCTATTTATTAGTTATTTACATGTATTAAACGTAAATTACCTTCCATTAGCAAAAAAATGTTGAAACATTCATGTTTTTAAGCACTTATGAACTAAAAAATTTTATATGAAATAGATACTTTATTCTATGTGGGTTATTCATGAAATATATTATTTTTATCGATAAGATCAAAAACATAAATACATATGATGGTTTTACCATAATACCAATCAAAAAAAATGGGTGAATAATTAATATCTATATATGACATGTTTTACGATACCCTGATGAATAGCCTTGGTAATTATGATTTTCAACACCTTGGTGATAAACCATGGTGACCTGATTAGGAATGTATCATTTTTATATTCTAACCACATTCACATGTTATTATTCATGTTAATTATCTTATTATATGCCTCATTTTTTTTATGATCATGCCTTATTTATATTGCTCAAGTTCTCATGCTAAATTTCTCCTTTATTTATTCCCTTATGGGGTTTTATTCTCACACATTTCTTTTGATATATATCCCAAGGAAATGAGATGCAGAAAAGGAAACTTATGATGAACCTATGAATAAACCCTTTCAAGTGGATTAGAATTTTTTTTATATTATTCAGGTATTATGTTTCTAGTTTCCATGAAACTAAACCTTAAATGATCCTATGTATTGTTAAGTGTTATACCTTATAATGGAGGTTTTTCGTATTAAAAGGCAGGTTGCCATAAAACATGAGACCCTTCAAATGTGTATGATGGGAAGACATGTAATTATTGCATTATATATCATATGAGGAACAACCATAGGATATTATAGATCATAGAGAAATAGTGATACAGAATAATACCACTGATTTGGTCAATGTCCTATGGATGAATCATAAGTTTTAGAAGGCTACATGGGAACATGAAGATTTTATGAGAGAAAAGTACCCTCACTTATTTTATTCCATGTAATTAAATTTCGAGGATGAAATTAATTTAAGGGGGATGAATGCAGGGACATGTTTTTTTAGTAAAATGTACCTCCTTAAATAATTATTATGTTTGGTAGATTGATCCCCACACAACACCAACTCCTAGTGTACCAAAACACTTTTTATTAAAAAAGATATTGTCTAATGTATGATAGTTGTTAAATAAGTGGGTATGAATAGTTATAACCAACATAGAAAATAATGGTACCTTTTAATACTATTTTGATTAGTGTGGCTAAGTAGATAATAATTTTTTATGCATAAACATTATTTTATAAAATGTATAATTTCCATGTTTGATATATTTATTGTTAACACAAATTTTATAAGAATAGTGAATATACCAAAAAATGATTTTCAATATAAAAATATTTTTTCACACTATTATTGGATTTTATTTTAAAGAAAAATTTATAAGATTTTGAAGGTGAATTTTAAAAAACTAAATTCATTTTTGAACTTATCATAAAAATATAAAATTAGGATTAATTTTTGGGATTTTTCTAAAATAATTGTTTTATTTGAATAGTGAAAAATACTATTTTTAAAATAACATGATTTTTTTTTGTAATTATTAGAATAAATGTTTGAGTTGGAAATTTTTTAAACCTTTTTATATGAAAAAATAAGTATTTTATAAGTGAATTTAATATATATATATATATATATATATTAAATTCACAAACCAATATTTTACATTTTACAACTTATGTTATATTTTTCAAAAAATTGTTTTAGTACATTAGACATTTAATATTTAAAAATTAATTTTTATCACTTTTATAAAATCAATAAAATAAAATGAATTTAAAATTTAAAATAATTTAGTACACATTATTTAATAAAGAATAATTTATTTTCATTCATAGAGGATAAGTTTCTTTGGTAAAAAATATGTAACTTGGTAAAAATGAAAATAGTTAAAAAGTGATTAACCAAGAGATAATGTCCACAAATATGTTTAAAACATATTTGATAATTGTTTTTTGAGGCCTTTAATGAAATTATCTCTTAACCTATTCATTATTTTCCAATTTTTGTGACACTGTCCTTGAAGTTGACTTCCCAATTTAAATTGTTTTTCACTATTTAGAAAAATATCATCCCTTTTCACATATGTAAGGGGAACTCATCTCATCACTTAACCTCACACAATAACCCTATTAGTTTGGTCCAAAATATATCCAAATCTCTCCTCCAAATTCCTAGACACCTTTAAGATTCACTGTTATTCTCAAAAGATCATCCCTCAATGTCTTAACTTCCTTTACAAAGGAGATTATCCAAGAGGTAAGGAATAAATTTCTAATCAATCCTTAATTATTTCAATTTATTTATGTCAACTTATTCTAACAAAAATTACATTAAAACATATTAAAATGATAAAATTAGTGTCATTATTATACTGGTATGTTGTTATGTTTATGATATAATAATTAACTACCATTCCCTCTTACTTTAAGAAAACTAAAAACATGAATCGTGCGTATGTGCGGACTACCAACTCCACAAAGAAAAATGTTTTGTTTTCATTTGCCACATAAATTAGTTTTTATAAAAATGAAATTAAATAAATATATATTATATATATATATATCATATTTAATTTCCTAAAATGATAAACCATGTTACTTATTTCTTCCTCCATTTGAAAAATGAAATCAACATCTATGCGTACGTACAGACTACCGCTTCTAGGGAAAGATGCATTCTAATTTTCACTACCACACTCAGGGATGTTATTAGATTATAAATGATGTATTTAAATTATATATATAATTTATATATATAAATAATATGTTTATTTATGTATAACACCAAAATTAACAATCATTATATGTTAATCCAATAGTATCAATGAATAACAAAAAACTAGTTCGTCATTGTTTTTATATTCAAAAAACATGACTAAAAATACCATGTAATGTAATTATAAGGTTATATATATTTATAAAACAAAAATTCTAGTAACTTTAATGGTTTTGAAAATTTTAACCTTGGGAGAAGAATGAATATCTACACTACTTTTATGAACCTAGTTCAAAATTGTCAAGATTATTAACAACCGATGTTAAAAAATGATTATAAAAATTTAATACAAGAAGATACTTGTAATTAATATGTTTATATTTATTATATATGATGTTAAATAACTTCCATGTAAATTAAGGGTAATGGTAATGGGCTTGACAACTCAAAATTATTCCTTTGAGTTATATAATTTTTTATTGAGCTTAGTTATTCTATGAATTCTCATTTTTAATGATTTTTTCACTTTTAATACCAGGGAAAAAGAGTTATTGATCCTAATACATTTACATGAAAGGTTTTAATTTCACATTTTTTTTTCTAAAAAACAAAGGAGACTTTTAGAAAAGATGCTTGTAACTATGACTTTTATATTAATGAATACAACATATTTTTAAGAAATAACTTTTCATGTAAAGACCCTTAAATTTCAAGGTAAAATTTTTCTTAATTTTCTTTTGTATTTTACGAGTACACAGTTTTTGATGGCACCTGATTCCGAGGCTCGGTGTGCCCGGAATCAATTTCCGAAGTTTAACTCAGGTTCGTTTAGTGAACGAACGAGCGAGGATTTCTAACTTTTGAACTGGTACTCGGAATCGAAATCCGAGTGAACCGATGAAACCACAGCGTCAGTAATTGCTTAAGAACACCTTTTCTGGAGTTGCGTTTGCTCAGGTTTAGTTGTTTAAAAAAGGGTTTAAGATTAAAGTGAAATAAAAATCGTGTTACAATTTTTATTCCACATTCATAAGTGGTTTAGACCATGTGAGAGAGTTGGGGTGGGACCCACTGATTTTCTAACTCCCCTTGAGAGGATTTAAGATGAGGTGGGGCCCAAGCGAGCCCCTACCTTTTCATTTTTACTTAACTCCTTTTTAAAACCTCTTTGTCATTAAAGTTTCCAACTTATCACTTCAATTAATTTTAACAAGTTAAGTTTAATTAAATGAAGTGAATTAATATTTGAATGTTTGAATTTTAAATGTGTTGGAAAAAGTAATAAAATAATGCTAAAGCCTTATTTTATTTTGGGTTGCATCGTTGTGTCGAGAGAGGGAGAGTTCCACTATCGAAGAACTTCATCATCCTCCTTGAAGAACGCGAAGAACACCGACACGCCTTCCTTCTTTCTTTTTTCTGCATCATAGGAAGGGAGACGCCGTTTCACCTTAGAAAATCTCTGTAAATGTGTACGGATCCACACCCCGTGACGACACTTTCTACAATGCTCATCGATCATCTACTCGTTAATGAGGCAGGGGTTTGGAATTTTGTTCGTGAAATATTCTTTTTCGTTCATCGAATTTATTTTGGGACACCTGTTATTGTTATAACGGGAGGAGGTCAGACCGCACGAACACGACCGACCCTCCTACCCCTTTGATGTTGTACTTGTTGCGGCACGAGCAAAGGAAGAGCAGTGCAATGGCACCGCGCGGAAGCAAGAGGAACGGGCACAGAAGCGTGGCGCCGTCGCGCCGCACCGTTGAGACCGAAAGAAGCAGCGGCCGGAGCCGGGCCGCAGAAAAGGGGTGGGGCACTGTCACGCTGTGCCCGAGAACCACGAAGAGACCATGGCCAGAGTGGGGCCGCAGCAGAGGGGCACGACGCCGTCACGCCGCGCCGGTCGGACCAAGGCCGCGGTAGAGCAGGGAGTGTTGGCTGGAACCGCCAGCCGCCAGCGCGTTGGAGGTGCGGGGCCGTGGGGTCCCGCGGGGGCGGCACTGGCCGGCCAGCTGGGCTAGTCGATACAAAGAAGCCGGGGGTCGTAACCCACAACTGGAAAAGGATCGGCCCCCACGTGGGGGCCGCAGTTTCAAAACAGGGGGGCAACACACCCCCCATTCCGCGACAGCTCGGCCGAGCCGAGCTGTCTGGCCACGCGGTCCGCGTCCGTGCCAGGCTGGGCTGGGCCACGCTGGTGGGGCTGGGCCACGCCCACCGGGCCGAGCCTCTCCCTAGTGGGCCGGACCCGGACCCGGGTCGGGTTGAACAGGTTTGGGCCAACCCAGGGGGTCTTGGGCCGGGTCGGTCCGGGCCCAAAACCCTCTAAAATCGAACAGGTTATTTTAAATGCCCTTAACTTGGGCTATGGACCTCCGATCTATGTACTGTCAGTTGTGATGCGATCCTTGGATCGAGACGGTCGTTTTGGTATATTACACTCAACTTTTCGGAGAACATTGTGTACATCCGGGTTGGTTCGAACACGAAACCAACCGGGCCCTTGGAGCGGAAACACTTATAACTTGAGCTCCGGACGTCCGAATGATGTGCCATCAACTTTGTTGGATTCCTCTTAGTGAGACGGACCTTTTGGCTTACTCCGCTCAAGGTTTGGATGCAGTTGGAGTGCGGTCGGGTTGGTTTTGACTTAAAAACCAACCGGGCCCTTGGAACGAAAAAGCCAATAACTCTCCGACCGGGCGTCCGATTGATGCGCCGTCTGTCATGATGAGTTCCTCTTGTCGAGATGGAAATTTGGTATACATCAACTCCATAATACGTGTCAGTTTATGTATCGTCCCTCCTTGGCTTGTGGAGCGGACCCTCCCGGAATCGAGCATGCTGTGTGTGGGAACCCTAGAGCTGGCTGCGACTACGACGACGATGACGACTGCACTGAAATCCTCTGTGGGTTCGGTAGCGATGACGACTGCACTGTAATACTCTGTGGGTTCAGCAGCGATGAAGACCGTACTAAAATCCTCCATGGGTTCGACGGTGATGACTATTTTTCTTGTATCCTATGTGGGTCTAGCAGTACTACTGTTCTTGTATCCTACGTGGGTCCAGCAGTATTTTGATCTCTATTGTAGTATCCTACATGTGTCCGACAGAGTAGCTGGTCTTGTATCCTACGTGGGTCCGATAACTTTGCTGGTCTAGTATCCTACATGGGTCCCACCTTAGATGAATCAGTGGCTACATCTAATCTTCTCTATCACCTTACGAAAAAGTATACCTGTGTGAGCAGAGTCTTGACTTTTAATCATTATCTTCGATATGATTGACTTGCTTTACTATGTGGATTGAGTTGTGTTTTCCTAGATGTATTGGGTTGTACTATCCTGTGTGGACATGGTGGAAATTGGGCTCAGACGATGGAGCCGAACTGGAATTGATGACTTAGGTATATGTATGGGCATATACCTAAGTAGTGTTGGATGTTACTTCGTGATTGTATCTTTCCTTTGTAGATTATCCATTGTGGATTTTGGGAGACCTTCGGGGGTCTCGGGGTCCCTACTGAGTAGAGTATACTCACCCTTGCACAGGATATACCCGCACTACATTGTGTTGGATGCAGATGATGGACAGAGTTGATCGTGGTTGAGGCTTGAGGAGCAAGTCGGTACCTGGAGGTGGACCACTGGGCGGGACGTACATGGAGCAGACGAATGGACTCGAGGAGCTGAGGAGGCTATCTGTACCCATCCTTCAGGTGGGACTTCCAGTGGACGACTTGACGTTACTGCTTTACTTTCAGTTGCTGTACTTTCTTTCCAGTTGTACTTTATTTTAGGTTTGGTTTTGTATTCTGGCCCATTTACTTTCCGCACTTACTATTGTACCCATTTTTACTTAGTGTTTACTTCTACTTGCTTACTCTATGATGTTTGTTTAATTTATAAAGGCAATGACTTCCCCCTTTTATCGGGATTTACGCCTTGGTGCTAGTCGCCAGCCCCTGGCCTATGGGAGGTGGGCTTGGGGTAGTCACGACACGGGTCCCGAGGATGGGTCGTGACAAATTGGTATCAGAGGTGTTCGGTTATACCGCAGAACTCAGGACTCTGATCTTTCTTCTATGTGAAGAAATAGTGTTAAGGGTATTGAGTACAGTTATTAGTCCAGGGAGTCCAGTGTTGGTGCGGCGGCCGACGTATCCGTACACCATGACCCTGACTTCTGATTTCTGACTCAATGCATGAAAACATTGATTGCATGTGTGTTTCAAAAGTTTTCCTTGTGATTACTTTTTGTCAGCTCACCAGGTATACTGTTTTGACCGTGGCACACCTGTTTCTTTTCAGGATGGCCCCACGACGGCAGCCAGCTAGGGTTTTGAGCTTTGTGCGAGACGAAAGCCCACCGAGCGATGAGGCCTCGGTGCAGGGCCCTTTTACAGCGGAGGCACCGGCAATACCTCTACCTACCGAGACACCGATGCTACCAGCCCCAGCCGCTGAGAGTGCACGTCGCCTTAGTACATTGCACAAGTTTCAGCGTCAGAGACCGCCCAGGTTCCACGGGGAGACGGACCCTCAGGAATCTGAGGATTGGATGGAGGCTGTAGTTCGAGTTTTCAGGTTAGTGGGGACACCAGATGACCTCATGGTGATCCTTCCAGTGAGCCTCCTGAACACGGCAGCAGGTAGATGGTGGATCTTGATGCTCCAGGTTCACGACGAGGCATCACTCATCTGGACGGGCTTTGAGAGCCTCTTTTGCTCGGAGTTCGTCCCAGAAACCCTCCGTGCGGTGCACATCCAAGAGCTACTATAGCTGCGACAAGGCAGCATGATGGTCGCCCAGTACTAGGCGAGATTTACCGATCTCTCGCGCTATTCGACGAACATGGTACGAGACCCATTCTTCTGGGCCCGGACCTTAGAGTAGGGACTGAGGCATGAGATCAGGGCATCGATGATCTCCCTAAGAATTCCGACACATGCAGGAGTACTGGAGCGAGCTCTTATCATAGAGAGCTTTCTTGCTGAGCCTACTCCAGCAGCGAGACCTACTGCAGGTCGGTACGTAGCAGAGTCATCTACAGCTGGCAGTCAATGGATGTCACAGGGGTCCAGGAAAACCAGACCATCAAGCGGACGACCTCAGGACACTGGCTCAGAGGTGCGGGGCACCCGGCGCAGAGCCAGCCTTCCAAGGAGCAGACAGTGCTATGCATGCGGCGGGCAGGGCCACTTGGCTCGTGACTGCCCGACCTGCCGTGAAAAGGAGTAGTAGACGGTTGAGGCGACACCCGGGTAGAGACAGAAGTTCAAACGTGGCGGTCCGTATGGAGCAGGCGTATGAGGCAGTGGAGCTAGCCGAGCAGCAGGTGGTGGGCGATGCTTTGAGGCTCTACCACCACCACCACCAGGAGGTCCACCCCGACCATAGGGAGCTGGCGGGCAGAGACAGGCTCAGCTTCAGGCAGCGGAGGCCTATGGCCACGGTGCGCCAGAGATGATTCGAGGTACTATCTGTGTCTACTCCACCCTTGCTATAGTTCTTATAGACACATGAGTGAGTCATTATTTTATTTTCACTGCCCTTGTTCAGAGCTCAGAGATTCCTACAGAGCCGTTGGCTTGATCCTTATGGCTAGAGACTCCTACAAGAGCAGACTCGACGATTACGCACTAGTGCCAGCAGTGTGAGCTTACTCTAGGAGGCAAGAGCTTCAGTTGGGATCTTCTTGTAGTAGCGTCGAGGCCTTATGAAGTCATCTTGGGCATGGATTGGTTATCTACAGCCCATGATTAGATCGATTGTATTAGGCGTAAGGTGCGGTGTGTTCGCACCGACAGGAGCAGGTTCACCTTCACCAGCGAGAAGGGAGCCTTTGCAGCATAGGATGGACTCACGCAAAGGAGAGGACAGATGATCACTCATCAGTTGGATAGCCTCATCCTAGGATCAGTTGATGTGTTGAGTCCGAGTTTTCCTGTAGTGGTGGATCAGTATGCTGATGTTTTTCCTGACGACATTCCAGGACTACCTCCTCATAGATAGGTAGACTTTTATATTGACTTGTACCCCGAGACAGCCCCGATATCCACTCCAGCATATCGTATGGCTCCCGCTGAGCTTTGAGAGCTACGTGTACAATTGGAGTACTTGAAGAGAAAGGGATTCATCCGACACAGTGTTTCACACTGGGCTTCTGTGATTTTGTTCACCAAAAAGGTGGAAGAGAGCTTTCGACTATGTGTCAATTACCATCGCTTGAACTAGGTGACTGTGAAGAACAGACATCCACATACAAGAATTGACGACCTCTTCGATCAGCTCAAGGGAGCATGGTGGTTCTTGAAGATAGACCTCAGGTCAGGCTATCATCAGCTCTATTTTCGAGATGAGGACGTGAAGAAGATAACTTTCAGATGTCGGTATGGCCACTATGAGTTCTTGGTTATGACATTCGGCGTAACCAATTCTCTAGTGGTGTTCATGATTCTCATTAACAGGATCTTTCAGCCATACCTCGATCGATTTGTCATGGTCTTCATCAACGACATATTGATATACTCGACCACTAAGGAGGAGCATGCCTACCACTTGCGGGTTGTACTAGACGCACTCCGAGAGCACCAGCTTTATGGAAAGCTCTCGACGTGTCAGTTCTGGTTACGTGAGGTCCACTTCTGGGACACATCATCTCTGAGGCAGGAGTTACGGTGGATCCTGTGAAGATCGAGGCAGTGCTAGCTTGGGAGCCACCCAGGAGTGTCACATAGGTGTAGAGTTTCTTGAGGCTAGCTGGGTACTACAGGAGATTTGTGCGAGACTTTTCCAGAGTTGCGGCACCACTTTCAGATTTGAAAAAGAAGGGGAAACCTTTCGTTTGGTCAGATAGATATCAGTAGAGCTTCCAGAAGCTGAGACAGAGATTGACCAGCACACCTATCTTGAGGCTACCAGAGGAGGGAGTGGGGTTCGTAGTCTACTGCGATGCATCAGGGACCAGACTCGGATGTGTCCTGATGCAGGAGCGAGCAGTGATCACCTATGGATCACGTCAGTTGAGGAAGCATGAGCAGAACTATGCTACGCATGACCTGGAGTTAGTAGTAGTGGTCTTCGCTCTGAATATGTGGCGACACTATCTGATGGGTGAGTGCTTTACAATCTATTTTGACCACCAGAGTCTCAGGTACATCTTCTCGCAGAAGGACCTGAACCTGAGATAGCGGTGATGGCTCGAGTTCCTCGAGGACTATGACTTTGAGATGGTTTATACTCCTGGAAAGGGAAATGTAGTAGCCGATGCTCTCAGCAGAAGGACGAGCATTCAGATACTTGGGGAGGCGACTGATAAGCTAGCCGCTTTGCAGATATCCTTTGTGGATAGAGATGGATCAGCCTTTCTTCAGTCACTCACAGTCACTCCTCCGCTACTGTAGTGGGTCAGGGAGGCACAGCGTGGGAACACAGACTATGAGACGCGGCGTGCACCGATATCCTCAGGACATGCACCTGATGAATTCTCTATAGGAGGAGACCACACCGTCCTTTTCAGAGGACGTACCATTGTACCAGCTGCTTTACATGAGGAGGTGCTAAGGGAGTTTCACACTTCCCCTTTAGCGGTACATCCAGGAGTGGAGAAGATGTACCAGGATCTTAGACGACAACACTGGTGACCGGGTATGAAGAAGGTTGTAGATGAGTTCGTTTCTCGATGCCTCACCTGCCAGCAGGTGAAGGCGGAGCACCAGGTACCAGCAGGCTTGGTGCAACCCTTGGAGGTCCCAGAGTGAAAGTGGGACGGGATATCTATGGACTTCATGACTGGACTTCCACGTACTTACAGAGGTCACGACTCCATTTGGGTGATTGTCGACCGACTTGCCAAGTTGGATCACTTCTTACCTATCAGAGAGCAGGGCCCAGTAGAGAGCTTGGGACGTCTCTAAGTTCAAGATATTGTACGGCTTCATGGTGTGCCATCATCTATCGTATCCGATTGAGATTCTCTCTTTACTTCCCGGCTTTGGAAGGGGATGTAGGAGGCATTAGGGATGCAGCTATGTCTGAGCACTTCCATTCACCCTCAGACGAATGGTCAGATGGAGAGGACCATTCAGACTCTCAAGGAAATGCTCCGTGCATGAGTCCTCGACTTTGGTCTCTGCTGGGAGGACCACCTACCCTTGGTAGAGTTCGTGTACAACAATAGCTACAACTCCACCATCAGGATGGCACCATACGAGGCATTGTATGGACGACCTTACAGATCACCTCTGTGCTGGACAGACCCTGGGGAGTCAGCACTTGTGGGACTAGAGATGGTCCAGGCCACGACAGAGAAGGTCCAAGTCATCCAGGAGTGGATGAGGACAGCTCAGAGCCAACAGAAGTCTTATGCTGACAGGAGGCGGAGACCACTATAGTTCGAGGATGGTGACCATGTCTTCTTACGGGTCTCACCTCGATGTGGATTATAGAGATTTGGACAAGGCGGAAAGTTATCTATGTGCTTCATTGGACCGTTCCAGGTTCTCAGTAGGATAGGTGAGGTGGATTATCACCTAGCTTTACCACATCAGTTGCACTGGGTGCACGACGTCTTCCACGTATCTCAGATGAGGAGATACGTGCATGACCCGACACATATCATCGACCATGGGGAGTTGGACATTGATGATGGAGTGACTTTTTGGAGGTCCTAGTGGAGATCAAGGATCGACAGGAGCGGGTCCTACGTGGGTGGTCGATTCCTATAGTGCGCATCAGATGGCAGCACAGGAACCTCTAGGAGAGAACTAGGGAGTGGGAGGCTCAGATGTGTGCTCAGTACCCTCATTTGTTCCCCTAGTTTGTGATGTATCTTTACGGGGACGTAAAGCCCTGAGGTGGGAGTAATGTAAAGACTCGTAAATTTCAAGGGAAATTTTTTCTTAATTTTTTTTGGATTTTACAAGTACACAGTTTCTGACGGCACCTGATTTTGAGGCCCAGTGTGCCCGGAATCAATTTCTGAAGTATAGCTCGGGTACGTTCAGTGAACGAACGAGCGACTTTTTCTTACTTTTGAACCGGTGCTTGGAATCAAAATTCTAGGGCACCGATGAAACCGCAGCACCGGTAATTGCTTAGGAACACCTTTTCTGGAGTTTCATTTGCTCGGGTTTAGTTGTTTAAAATAGGGATTAATATTAAAGTGAAATAAAAATCATGTTACAATTTTTATTCCACATTCTTAAGTGGTTTAGCCCATGTGAGGGAGTTGGGGTGGGACCCACTAATGTTCTAACTCCCCTTGAGAGGATTTAAGATGATGTGGGGCCCACACGAGCCCCAACATTTTCATTTTTTCTTAACTTTTTTTAAACCCTCTTTTTCATTAAAGTTGCCAACTTATCAGTACAATTAATTTTGACCAGTTAAGTTTAATTAAATGAAGTGAAATCATTTTTCAATGTTTGAATTTTAAAAGTGTTGTAAAAATTAATAAAATAAGGCTAAAGCCTTATTTTATTTTTGTTTGCTTTGTTTTGTTGAGAGAGGGAGAGTTCTACCATCGAAGAACTTCATCATCCTCCTTGAAGAACACGAAGAACACCGACATGCCTTCCTTCTTTATTTTTTCCGCGTCAATGGAATGGAGACGCCGTTTCACCTCGGACAATCTCTGTCAATGTGTACAGAGCCACACCCCACGACGCCACTTTCCGCAATGCTCATCGATCGTCTACTCGTTAACGAGGTAGGGGATTGGAATTTTGTTTGTGAAATATTCTTTGCTGTTCATCGACTATTATTTTGGGCCGCCTGTAATCGTTATAACGGGAGGAGGTCGGACCGCACGGACACGCCCGACCCTCCTCCCCCTTTGATGTTGTACTTGTTGTGGCACGAGCAAAGGCAGCGCGGTGCAATGGCACCACGCGGAAGCAAGAGGAACGGGCGAAGAAGCACAGAACCGTCGCGTCGCGCCGTAGAGGTTGAAAGAAGTCGTGGCTGGAGCGGGGCCTCGGAAAAGGGGTGTGGCACCGTCCCTCAGTGCCGGAGAACCATGAAGAGACCACGGCCGGAGCGGGGCTGCGGCGGAGGGGCGCGACGCCGTCACGCGGCTCCAGTTGGACCAAGGCCGCGACGGAGCAGGGAGTGGCGGCCGGAACCGCCGGCGTGTCGGAGGGGCGGGACGGTGAGGTCCCGCAGTGCCGACACAGGCCAGCCAGCCGGGCCGGCCGATCAGAAGAGGCCGGGGGTCGTAACCCTCGGCTCGAAAAAGAGCGGCCCCCACGTGGGGCCCCGGTTTCAAAACAGGGGGGCCGCGCGCCCTCCCTTTCCGCGACAGCTCGGCCGAGCCGAGCTGTCTGGCCACATGGGCTAGTTCTGTGCCCACCGGGCCGGGCCACGCCCTAGGGGTCCAGACCCGGACCCGGGTCGGGCCGACCCAGGGGGTCTTGGGCCGGGTCGGTCCGGGCCCAAAACCCCCTAAAACCGGACATGTTTGTTTAAATGCTCGTAACATAGGCTAAAGACCTCCGATTGACACACCGTTAGTTGGGATGCGATCCTTGGATAGAGACGGTCGTTTCGGTATATTACACTCAAGGTTTCGGAGAAATTTATGTATAGCTGGGTTGGTTCAAACACGAAACAAACCGGGTTCTCAGAGGAGAAACGCTTATAACTTGAGTTCCGGACTTCCGAATGACGTGCTGTCGACTTTGTTGGATTCCTCTTAGTGAGACAGACCTTTTGGCTTACTCCACTTGAGGTTTGGATGCAGTTGGAGTGTGGTAAGGATGGTTTTGACATAAAAACCAATCGAGCCCCAGGAATGAAAAAGCCAATAACTCTCAGACCGGGCGTCCGATTGACGCGCCGTATGTTGCGATGAGTTCCTTTTTTCAAGACGGAACTTTGGGATACATCAACTCTAGAATATGTGTCAGTTGATGTATTGACCCCCCTTGGCTGGTGGAGTGGACCCTCCTAGAATCGAGCATGCTGTGTGCGGGAACCCTAGAGCTGGTTGCGACTGCGACGACGATGACGACTGCACTGAAATCCTCCGTGGGTTCAGTAGTGACGACGACTGCACTGTAATCCTCCATGGGTTAGCCACTGATGAAGACCATACTGAAATCCTCCGTGGGTTCGAAGATGATGACTACTGTTCTTTTATCCTACGTGGTTCTAGCAGTACTACTGTTCTTGTATCCTACGTGGGTCCGACAGTATTTTGACCTCTATTGTAGTATCCTACGTGGGTCCGACAGAGTAGCTGGTCTTGTATCCTACGTCGGTCTGACAGCTTAGCTGGTATAGTATCCTACATGGGTCCCAGCATCAATGAATCAGTGGCTACATCTGATCATCTCTATCACATTATGAAGAAGTATACCCGTGTGAGGTGAGTCTTGACTTTCAATCATTATCTTCGATATGATTGACTTGCTTTACTATGTGGATTGGGTTGTGTTTTCTCATGTGTATTGGGTTGTACTATCCTGTATGGACGTGATGGATCTTGGTCTCAGACGTTGGAGCCAAACTGGAATTGATGACTTAGGTATATGTATGGGCATATACCTAAGTACTATTGGATGTTACTTCGTGATTGTATCTTTCCTTTGTGGATTATCCATTGTGGATTCTGGGAGACCTTCGGGGGTCTCGGGGTCCCTACTGAGTAGCGTATACTCACCCCTGCACGGGCTATGCCAACACTACGTTGTGTTGGATGCAGACGACGAACAATGCTGATCGTGGTTGAGGCTTGAGAAGCAAGTTGGTACCTGGAGGTGGACCACTGGGCGGGACGTACATGGAGCGGACGGCTGGACCCAAGGAGATGAGGAGGATATCTGTACCCACCTTTCAGGTGGGACTTCCAGTGGACGGCTCGACATTGCTGCTTTACTTTCAGTTGCTGTACTTTATTTCCAGTTGTACTTTACTTTCAGTTTGGGTTTGTATTCTGGCCCATTTACTTTCCGCACTTACTATTGTACCTGGTTTTACTTAGTGTTTACTTCTTCTTGCTTACTCCATGGTGTTTGTTTACTTTATAAAGGCAATGCCTTCCCCTTTTTGTTGGGATTTACGCCTTGGTTCTAGTCGCTAGCCCCTGGCCTATGGGAGGCGGTCTTGGGGTAGTCACGGCACGGGTCCCGAGGATGGGTCGTGACATTTTGTGATATAGTTTTCTTTTTCCTCTGTATAATTAAAATTATATATCTACAATGGAGTTGTGTTTCATGTTTCACTGTTTATTTTTATTAAATGATGTGATTATTTTGGGTGATCAAGTTTTTTTTGTGAAAATGATTTAATTCATTATTTTGTTTTATACTATTTTGATGTTTTATAATACCCATTTTATTTCAATATGTTCTTTATGAAATGTTAATAGTTTACTTTTATATGTTTTATGAATTCCATTTTATTTTCATAGTTTCTTTATAAAAATATAATTATTTTCATTTATATGTTTTATTAAATGCTTTTTATTTTCTTAGGTTATTTTTGATGTGAAAGCTGAATGATTTTTAAGTGGTACATGTAAGTTTGGATGAGTTATGGGTGGGGTCCTAAATCACCCCACAATGAATTTGTTAAGAGTTTGTGTATTATTAATTAAGTTTTCATGAGTAAATTTTTTCTTCTTGAAATAATGAGGACTGACCATGAGACTCATGATTGTAATGTTTTCCTTTAAAAATGTTTATTCAACAGATAAAGGATGTTATTCATTTTTAAATTATAATATTATGAGTCAAGGTTTATGCTAAATGATTTTAATCCATGTTATAGATATTATACTTCCTTTTTGATATTTTTTAGATTTAAGTTATTATTCTATATGATTTTTATCTCTCATATGACTTATGATTAGTACTCATGATGTTATGATATTTCTCTCATGCTCATGTTTTTAACTTGTTCTTATGAAGTTATCCTTGATTAAATGTTTATTCATCCCTTACTAATAATTTTATCTCAAACCAATATTATTTTTTCATCCCATATATTTTTAGGATGAGACTTTCTAACAATATGTCTAAAATATGGTTTATTATAGCACCTTTAAGGAGAAATGGTCATGAGTTCTATAAAATAAGCCTATTAAGCAACTAGTCTCCAAAGAAAGTAAACATATTTATTATTAGGAAATTATTATTTATGAAATGTAATGTTTTAAATAATATAAAATATGTAAAATAAAGGAATATTTTTCTTGTTTCACTATAATGACCCATATAGAATGACAATGGCTCTTACTAAGTAGAAATTCCTTTGAAAAAAATTCACACCATAGTTCCAATGAATCTTATAGAGAGTCAAATGAACCTTACAGAAATATAGATCATCCTTCTAGAAATTAATATTTTCTTTATAAAAACCATGATTCTATTTTCCTTTTTCAGTTTTCATTAATCACATTTTAAAAGTAAATGAATCTTATAGAAACAGAGAAAAATAGACATTTTTCTAGTTTTATAGATCAAGAATTATAGTATTATTCAAATAAATTCAAATATTTTTCAAATAAACCTAAGGAATACATAAAAATAAAAATAACTCAAAGAATAATACAAATTATAACCTTCACTTTGTACAAAAAACTACAATCTTAGGGCTTTATGGATTATTTCTCTAACTTCGAACTGGCTTAAAATATATTTTTCGCAGATATATTTTTTTATCTTCATAAATTGAGTGATACATCTATATTATTTTTACTTATCATATACATGAACACAATATCTTTAATCATTTGTTTTATGTGATGTTTCTATTAATATTTTTTTCAAAGACACTCAAATATAATCATCACTTACTTTGTGCATTTATACATAGACAATATCTTCCAAATAATAATACATTGAATTTATTCTATTGATATATATTGAAAAAATATAACTAATTCATATATTCATTATAAAGAACATGGAATCATTGATCTCTCCCTTTGGATTTTTTTAAATAACCACTTTACATTTTTAGTTAATAATCTTGTCTCCCTTATTGATAATAAGTTCAATAATAAAAAAATGTAATGTAAAAGAATCATTCATATTCATAAAAAGCCCACAATTTTCAAAAAAAACTTCTTCTCCTCACTTTTTAAATGTTTTTAATTTTATTATCTCGAGAGAAGGATGAAATCATATCTTACTTATAAATGAGTCCAAAATTAACCAACTCTAAATCTATGTGATCCATTCTAGGTGTACAAAACTAGTGTGATTGTTCCTAACTTCACCACTATTTGTAAAAATGTCCAACATTTCCTATAAATTCAAAATTATTCATTTAGGTTATGAATTTTTTCCCTCAATATTATTATATCTTAAATTTATCTAAAACAAATATATTTTACCCCTAAAGGAATGATCACTAGCTTCTCTTCATCATGTGATTCAAATAATTATATGATAGAAAACTCTTTTTGAAATATAATAAATATAAATCTCATCTAGATATCCTATTTAATTCACAACTATAAATTCCCTCCATATATGAACAAAAATAGATATTAGAATAAGTTGAATATTTCTAATTCCCCAATAAAATGTGAATGGATGAGAGTTTCCTCTCAACCAAGACCCTCTTTTCTTTTTAGATTAAAAACTTAAAGATATCCCCACACTTCATTTTATAGATTTTCTATCACATGTATTCATAGAAAACGTAGTCATATTCTAATTTTTACTTATAAACTTGTGTAGATACTTCTTTTTTATCCATAAAAGAACAATCATTTTTAGATTATCATTTATACTTCTTGAGATTTTCAACTTGAGTCGGCAGTATTTTTAGATAATTTTTTATGTCATGTCTAGGTTTTTTACCCCTTCTATATAAAATCTCATGATCTATTTAATTATTAATTTTTGATAACCTATATTCTTCTTGTAAACTCTATTGTCTTGATTTAATACAATATCATTTATATAATTTGTTAATCTTCTATTTTTGATAATAATTTCTTTAACTATAATGGTCAAGTATCCTTTATCTTCTATGATTTACTCTTAACATCAAAAATCATGAAATTTATATATTGGAATTGCTATGATGAAGTCTTCAGTATAGTGAAATTTTTGGTCAAATATTCTAAATATTTATTCCAATTGTAAAAATTTATTTTAAATGGACAAGGTTGAGGATTTATCATCATTAAAAATTTTCCACCGAAGATTATTTCTCTTTTTTGAAGAGTTTATTTTTTCCGCCCTATAATTGAACACTTGAATAAAGATAATTCCATGGCAGTGATCTATTTCACCATCATCTATAATATTTTTCCAAAATGTTCAAAAACATCAGTAATATCCTTTGAAGATCTATTTTTATAAATTTTATTAGTCTATTAGTGAAAAAATCCTTGATACCTAATCCCATTTTTCCCTTTATTTCTCTTTAGTATTAGGGAATATACTATTATTAATTCTTCTCTTATTATACATGATATAGGAATTATGATTTATTTTTTTATTCATCCCATAATCTTTTAGTTTTGGTATTTAAAAATTTATTTGAAGATGAAACAAATTTACAATCACTGGAAAAATAAAAAACAACCATTACATTTTTCTTGAGACTGATATTTTTTGAAACCTTGGATGATTCAAACTGAATATCCACAACTTTATCATATTATTTTATCATTATATTTAAGGTTTTTTTATCATTAAGATACCTTGACCACATCACATTCAATTATTCTTCTTTTTTAACCAGTTTTTCATTAAGATCCTTTAGAATTTTACCATAGTTTTCAATTCTTAAAATGAATGTCTTAATATCCTTGACAAGATCACTATTTTTACCATCTTAATTATTATTATCTATCTTTATCAAGTAACATGATTATTTTTCATGATATTTTTGTTTTTATGATGACATGATATTAATTAATATTTCAACATATATTCATTGTACAATTCTTCCTTTTCTTTATCACTACATGATGTGATCTCGTGACTCTCAACCTAAGCCATGAAGGTTTTGTGATTTTGATTAGTACCTTCATATTTTGACTCACTCTATCATTATGAGTCTTCATATTCATTATTTCTCATCATATTTGTTTTAATGTTTCTTGAATATTTTGTATTCTTTATAATTTCACCATTTCTAGTTTTTTAGATCTAATTTTTGATATTTCTTTTATTTACTCACCTCTAAGTTTCGCAATATCTATTCTTTGGGAAGTCAATTGAAAATTTCAAAATGAAACAAAAGTTAGAAAATTTAAGATGAACCATATATTTATATATGCCTCTTTATTTTATTGTTTTTTAGAAACAAGATACATGAATTTATGATGATCTTATATTCTGTATTAATCTCTTTCTGAATCTAAAACTAATTCATCATTCTTTTCATTTATCTTTTGTTTGTTCATGATTTTGAATTACATTTCATTATTTTCTTTCCTTTGTAACACAATATATTTCCTCATCCCATAATTAAGTATAGTATTGTGAAACTTATTAAGTGATAGGTCTACTATCTATTATAGTGATGATATCTTTAGGTTAAATCATTCAGAAAAATTCCTCATCCACTTCTTGAAAGTGGTTGAATATTCTAATGTATAATCAAATCCCCTAATGTAACTAATAATATCATTTAATATGGTTAATTAAGTATCCATTGTATCATCATAAACCATTCATATATATTCAAATTTATCTCTCTAGATCTATAGTTTGGATTCCTTAATTTTCACATTCCCATCATATATATTCTCAATCTTATCCTAAATCTAATTTTAAATCTTGAGTCCCATAACTTTGGTGCAGAATTTATTAGAAATATATGATATAATAACTTTTTTTATTTCCAATATGCATCTAAATTTATCTTATTAGTATAGTTATTGGGATAATATATTACAAGTAAGTTCAAACCCTATATTACAACATCAGTAAATATTATTCCTCATGGTAGGAGATACGGAAGTATCCCATTAACAGAACCGTGAAAACTCTTACTAGAAAATATTAGAGAACATCTACTATTTAATGAATTCAGGTTTTCCATATTCAAATTCAATCAAGTTTGGATATTTTAGAGGGAACCTAGTTTTCTCTAATGCCACATGATGTTCCTTGGTTTGGTTATATCACTGAGAGGTGGAGGAGGTTAATCAATTATAACTATGTTATGATTTATTTCTTGAATCATCCTATGTGTGTAACAACCCATAATTCTATCAATGAGATTTCAATTATTATAGTTATTTAATATAGTAAAAATAACATAAAATCACTTATATAATACAATAAAAACTTTAAAAATGAATAATGAATGAAATAAGGGGTATTATAGAAGTTTTGGAACCTATACTGATGAAATAGTAACTTGTCCTTAGGAATAGAAATATGAACCTTATAAATTGTAAACCGACCAAATGAATAGTAATATCACCCATGAAAGAATAAATAAAATTTAGGCATCTCATAAATTAAAGTATGATATAATTATGTCATAATATAATTAAATTAATATTTATAAATTATTAGTTAAGTGATGGTATTTTTGTAAGTCATAAATACTTAATTACAATTTTACAATTAATAAAATGATTTAAAAGATAATTTATTTACATAAAATGTATTCATAAATTAATATTTTTTGATTTTATGATGTAATTACTTGAATTTTATCTGATTTTATTTTTATAAACTAATTGGGAAAATTCTGAGACTAGGTGATGAGAAGGCTTGAGATTCTGAGACTCAGTGTGCCCAGAATGATATGCTGAAAATGTTAAGTTTTTTAAAAAGCACATATGATTTTTTTTAAATAAGAATTAATTTTGAATGGGTTCCCAGATCAGAAATTTGAGGAAACTGTTGAGCTCAGAGTAGTGGATTTACCATTGGAGCCACTTAAATTTAGTTGGTGTAGGTCTTCAATGGAAAAACCTAAAAAGGGTATAACTATAAATAAAATAATTAAATAAAATTATTATTTTTTATAATCCTAATACCTCATAAAAGGTAACTCATATTTGAAATCAGAGACCACCATTGAGTTCATAAGGGTTTTCTTTCTTAGGCAAGTCCTAACATCGACCGACACGGGTCAACTGTAAAAGATAAAAATTGGACGTAACCAACATTAAAATATTTTTAATAAAAATATTTTATTTGAAAATATGATGGTTTCTTTTAATTAAATATTTTTTTCAAGAATCCTGGGTTATCACCATAACCCTAGAGTTTCCCTAAGGTAGAGAAAAGAAGGCTCTCCCAACATTTTGGAAAATCATGATCGGAAGTCTGATCAGAGCGAGGCGAATTGACGAACGTTGGGTGATCTAGGATTGATGATGACACAGGACCACATTATTCATCAATGACAGATCCGAAATCGAAGCAGGGTGTCCATATATTTGAGATTTATTTTCCCTTCTAAGGTTCAGACAACAAATGAGGACCAACCCATAAATTGGTTAATCCCTGGTTCGATAGTTAATGCAGGATGGATTTTATTACAAGAACTAAAGGGATGATAAATATTTGTGAATATATGTTGATTTTTATTTGTTAAATATTATAACATGAACATATCAAGGCTGACATGAACTAGTTCATGATCTATGCATTTGGATGTTCATTGATTTTCCTCTTTCCTCCAATTTCCTATGTTCCTTATTCCCCATTCTTCACAAAATACGATCATAGGATTGTTGTCCCTTCGAAACATGGTGAAACGTTCCAAGACCAGAGATCCAACATCGCAATCACATCGCAAAAATAAAAAGGTGAAGGTGAATCGTGAATCTCCTAAGTTATAAGATTTGGGTAGAGGGTGCGATGAAAATCAAGCTTGCCGGTGGGGCAGTTGGAGGGGTGGCCGGTGGCGGAGGCAGAACCGGCCCGGTAGGGGTGGCCGGGCTTGGCAGGGTATGGAAGGGCGACCAAAGGAAGAGGAAAGATACATTCCAGGTGGGACCGCATCGAAGGTGGCCCACGGCGGTGTAGGCTATGGGTGGTGACTAGGGGCCTCAAAAGGAGGCCATAGAAATGGTAGCTAGAATGCAGCCCAAAGCCACGTCGAATGGAGGACCATGCGGCCAGGAAACCACAAGACTAGGCATACAAGTTGGTCTGACCGTATGAAACGGGGTCTAATGTCACTTTGACTGAGGGATCCGGCTGGCCCCACAATCAGGCAGGCCACATCTGGTAGAGCAGAACCGGCCCGCACGACGAGGGCCATGGTCCAGCAGCCCAATGGGCAGGGCCAGTTCAGGCCTGACCAGACTGGGTTTGGTTGGGTCAGCTAAACGGTTAGGGTTAGGTCTTTTGGACCGGGATGGGTTAGAATCGAACTGAACTAATCCATTTTTACTAAATTGGTCATATCTTTCAAACTTTGTGTCCATTTGACGATCTATTTGTGGAGTTGGGAGTGTGGTAATAAGGAAGTACTTTTGAGATAATGTAAGTGAGTTTTTGTCGGAGTTGGAATATAGTCTAATGGCTCGAGGAAAAGCTGCTCCCAGAATGAGCACACTACGAGTATAATCTTGTGGATGGTTGTGACTATGTTATATAAGTGACTATGTGATCTTGGTGACTATGCGACTTGAGGGATACATTACCCATTGATTCTCAATGATCCATCAATGCTCAGTGTTCTATTGACTCTCCATGCGCCATCGACGCTATGTGCATCATTAATTCCCAAGGCACCATCACCACTCTAGGTTCCATTGACGCTCTATACGCTATCGACACCCCAGGCACCATCACTGCCCTGGTTTCCATAGATGCTCCATGTGCTTTCGATTCTCTAGGATCCATTGATGCTCTGTGTTCCATAGACACTTCTAATGTCATTGAGACTAGGAGATCTATGAACTACAATTGTAAATCCTTCTCTCTGTGCTTTAGACTTATACCAATGTGTTATGACCGTATTCACTTCACTTCAAGTGTTTCCTTTGTGGTGTAATTTGAGTGCTTTAGCCATGGTGTACTTTGTGTGTTTCCTTTTTGGTGTACTTTGTGTATTTATTAGTGTTATTTCCTTTGCGGTTTCGGGGTATCCTACTAAGTATTTTTTTACTCACCCCTACATGGGCATTTCCCGCACTTGTTGTGTCTTGTGAATATGATTGATGCTTTGATGGAGTCCTAGGTGGAACAGGACCCGGTGGTGCTAAGAGTGACCAGACAGACGTGTGGTGCTCCTATGTCATCAGACAGGTTCCCAACACTTTCCCATAAGGTAGGGTTTTCTGGGGATGAGCTTCAAGAACTTGTGCATTCACTTGGAATACTCTTTATTTTGGTGGGGTTTTATTCTAGCCATATTTGCTTTCCAGTTTTCCTACTATCATACTCTATAGTCGGTATCTTACTGTATTCATGAATTGTTAACTTAGTGTTTTTACTTTTCAACATTTTGTGCTTGGAGAAGTGTGCGTGTGCACATGTACTTAGGAAAATGCCTCTCATTTGTGGGAAATGCCTACTCGGTGCTAGTCACCAGCCCCTAGCCTATAAAAGGTAAGATTGGGGTAGTCACAGCACATGCCCCACTAGGATGGGTCAATTATAGGGTGGTATCAGAGGTAGGTTTGTTCTATATAATGAACCAAGAGTCTGTGAGATAAGTTTGGGTAAAAGTGTTAAGTGTTTAGAGTTTGTCTTTTAGACTAGGGAATCCATTTTTTGTACAACAACAAATGTATCTATACACGAGGAATTTAAATTAATCTTTTTGAATCCGTACATGAAAACACTAGTTACATGGAAAATAAATGGTACATCCATCATATATTATTGAGTGTGTTATCATGTCCCTCTTGTGTCACTGTCATCTCGCCCGGTACACTCTCTTGACTGTGGTACATCATGATCTATTTCATGATACCTCCATGCAGACAACCAGCCAGGATTCCATTACATGATCATGAGGATGATCCACCTAGAGATGAGGCATCGGTATAGGGACCCGTACTAGAGATAGAACGCCTCGGGTGGTGTACTAGTGATACCACCACCTGGAGATCAACACTTACTACCAGCACTACAGGTAGAGGATGAAAGCAGGCTGACTCTGTTGCATGAGTTCTAGAGGTAGTGACCTCCCCTGTTCAGGGGTGAGCCAGACCCCCAATCAGCCAAGGATTGGCTGGAGGAGGTTACACATGTCTTCTGCCTAGTGAGGATGCCTCTCAACTATATGGAAGTCATAGTTGTGAGTCTTAAACTAGGCTCTATAGGGATATGGTAGATTATAGTGATCCAGAAATATGAGGAGATGACCCTCACTTGGATATATTTTGAGCGTCTCTTTAATAAGGAGTTCTTTCCAGTGGCGTTATGATCCTTGTGTATATGGGAGCTACTACATTTGAAGTAGTGTAGTGAGAAAGTTAGGGAGTACTCAATGATATTTACAAATATTTCTCACAACTTTGTAGATATGTTGTAGGACCCATATTTAGGGCGGAGACCATCGAGCAGGGACTACACCGGGAGATCAGGTTATCCATGATATCACTTATCGTCCCTATATATGTTGGGGTACTGAAGCGAGTCCTGATAGTGGGGAGTTTTCTGGCGGAGTAGGGGCAAACAGTGGGAGCTACCAATATGCACCAGGTTGTTGATTCTTTGTTGGTGGGTAGCCGATAACAGATGTAGGGACCCAAGAGGGAAAAAACTCTAGGGGACAACCCCCAGATACATGATCAGTGGTACAGGGATCCCATGGGAGTGTGAGTCAGCTGAAGGATAGGATGTGTTACTCATGCGGTGGTAAAGGAAACATGGATAGAGATTTACCGATTCACTGAACATATTATCAGAAGATGGCCTAGGGACCAATGAGGAAGAGGAGGAGGCAAGATCAGAGTAGTCCATAGGGAATAAGGCATGGAAAAGGAGAAGTCTGAGCAACATGAGGTGGGTGGAGGTTCAAGGTACTACCACCACCACCCCTAGGTGTTCCATAACGGGTTCAGGGAGTTAGTGGACATGGACGAGGCCAACTTCAGGTTATAGAGCCTTATGAACCCGATGATATAGAGATTATTAGAGGCATGATATATGTCTTTTCCACCCTAGTTTCAGCTTTGATAGACACATTTTCTAGTCACTCTTTTCTCTCCATGACCCTTGTTTTAGACCCATAGATTCCAGTGGAACTATTAGCTTGACCCCTACGCCTAGAGACTCCTATGGGGAGAGATTCGATAATAACACACTAGTGATGATAGTGTTCTCTTACTATAGGGGGTCAGAGTTTTGGTTGGTATCACTTGGTTGCAGTGTCGAGGCCTTACAATGTAATTATCAGTATAGATAGTTTATCCACTTTTCATGCCCATATTAACAATTTTAGGCACATATTGTAGTGTGTCCATGGATATGGGATAGGGTTTTACCTTTTTCTCAAAAAGGAAACCCAAGAACTATTATATTGACTCAAATGTAGGAGGGTGAAACCAATCACAGACCTATTGGGAAGCATAACCCTCAGTGTAGTGGATGAGATGATTCCTCAGCGTCCTACAGCGGTGGATGAGTATGAGGACTTCTTTCCTAAGGATTTCCCTCTATTAACTCCACATAGAGAGGATGACTTCTGAATTGATCTATACCCTAGGAAGACACTGATATCTACGCCTTCATATCATATAGATCCCACAGAGCTTCATGAGTTGAGGGTACAGATGGATGACTTCCATAGGAATGGCTTTGTGAGACCTAACGTTTCACCTTGGGTGGACCTAGTTTTGTTTTCCAAAAAGGCAGATTATATATTGATATTATGTGTGGAATTACAGTTCCTAAACCAGGTGACCGTGAAGAATAAGTATCCACTATTGAAGATTTAGGTCCTACTCAATCCGTTTAAGGGAGTGAGATGGTTCTTAAAGGTATACCTCAGATCTGGCTATCATTAGCTTCGTGTACGGGATGAGGATGTACCGAAGAGAACCTTCAAATTTTAGTATGGGTAGTATGAGTACCTAGTGATGCCATTTGGTGTAAAAAATGCCCCAATAGTGTTTATGGGACTCATGAATAGTATCTTCTAGCCTTACTTAGACCGATTCACCATGGACTTTATTGACGGCATCCCGGTGTACTCCGCAGCTGAGGAGGAGCACGTGATATGATTGAGTATAGTCCTAGACACACTTCGAGAGAACTTACTTTATGGGAATCTATCTAAGTGACCGTTCTGGATTCGTGATGTCCACATTATGGGAAATGTCATTTTAGAGGACGGAGGTGTAGTTGATCTAGTGAAGATTGAAGCGGTTCTTTCTTGGTATCCACCCAGGAGTGTTACCAAGGTGCGGAGTTTCTTGTGCTTGGATGGGTACTATCAGAGATTTTTACATAACATTTCTAGAGTAGCAGGATATTTGGTGGCCTTGATATGGAAGGGTAAACCTTTCATGTGGAAAAAGAAGTGATAGCAGTTCTCTTAGGAGTTAAGGAAGAGATTGATGAACACCCACTTCTTGATATTACTGGATGAGGGTGTTGAGTACATGGTGTTCCGTGATGCATCTGGGTTTAGAATTGGTTGTGTCCTGATTCAGGGGAAAGTGGTGATTGCCTATGGTTCATTCTAGTTGAGAAAAGATTAGAATAACTACAAGACCAAGGATCTTGTGCAGGAAATGGTAGTATTCACATTGAAGATGTGGCAATACTACGTAATGGGTGAGAAATTTACCATCTACTCTGACCACAAGAGTCTCAAGTATATATTCTCCCATAAGGATATGAACTCTAGAAAGAGATAATAGCTAGATTTCCTTCAATACTATGAATTTGAGATTTTCTATACTCCTAGGAAGGGGAATATAGTGGCTGAATATCTTAGTAAGAGATCCATCTTGTGGCTGATGAATGAGGCATCGGAATAGTTGGTCGCATTACAGTTGTCCTTTGTTGAGGGGGATGGAGTAGCTTACCTACGGTCGATGGTTTTCACCCCTCCACTCTTACAGTGAGTCAAGGAGGCACAACTCATATACATTGACTATGAGACTTTACATGATCATATTTCCATAGGGAATGCCCCTAATGTGTATTCAAATGCTGAGGAGGACATCTTTTTCTTCAGAGGGAACACATTAGTTCCAGTGAAGTTGTAGGAGGAGGTCTTGGGGGAGTTCTATACATACCTTTTGGTGGTATATATAGGAGTGGAAAATATGTATCGAGACCTTAAAAATTGGTTTTGGTTTCCGGGGATGAGAAAGTAAGTAGTAGAGTTCATTTCTAAATGCCTCACTTTCCAGAAAGTGAAGGATGAGTACCAAGATCTAGTGGGCTTGACCCAACCACTTGAGGTGCTAGAGTGGAAGTGGGATTGGATGTTAATGGAATCTATGATGAGTTTACCCCGAAAATCCGTGGGGAATGATACCATTTGGATGATCGTTGATCGATTCACCTAGTTATCCCACTTCCTACTTATCTGTGAGTATATCTCAGTAGAGATCTTGGGACACCTCTATATGCAAGAGATAGTTCGACTCCATGGAGCCCCATCAATTATAATCTCATATCATGATTCTCACTTTACATATCAGTTCTAAAAGGGATTAAATGAGGCATCTAGGTCTTAGTTACACTAGAGCATGATATTTCATCCTAGAAGGATGGCCATAAAGAGAGGAATATCCAGGTTCTGGAGGACATGCTATGTTATTTCATTTCAGACTTTGGCCGTAGTTGGGAGGACCACCTACCTCTAGTGGAGTTTGCATAAAACAACAACTATCACTCCAACATTAGTATGGAACTGTTTGAGGCCTTGTACGAGCAACCATGCAGGTCACTACTATACTAGAAAGACCCAGGAGAGTCAGAAATCATGGGTCCAGAGATTGTACGGGCTACCACTTAGAAGGTGCAGAACATCTAGGAGTTGATGAGGAATGAAAATAGCCGAAAGAATTATTATGCTAATAGGATATCGAGGCCAGTTATGTTTGAGGAGGGAGACCATGTGTTCTTTCGGGTCTCACCTTGATGGGAATTATGGATATTTGGATGGGGTTACAAGTCATATCCAAGATACATTTTCCATTTTCCGATCCTCTGTTGAGTTGGTGAGGTGGCGTACCACCTAACTCTACACCCGATGTTGGATTGGGTGTATGATATCTTATATGTGTCACAGTTGAGGAGGTACGTGCATGATCTATTACACATCATCAAGTGAGGTGAGATGTATATTGATGATGGGGAAAATTTTGTAGAGTACCCGGTGGAGGTTAAGGATCAGCATGAGTGGATCCTTCGTGGGATGTCAATTCCTATGGTGCGTATTCAGTGGTAGAAAAACAATATCCAAAAGAGAATTTGGAAGCGGGAGTCTCGGATTCGTGCTCAGAAACCTAACCTTTTGTCGTATTTTTTTTTGTATTTTGGGTATGTAAATCCCAAATCATGGGAGAATTTAATGACTCTAATTTTCTCTGGTTTTATTTTTATAAATTAATTGGGAAAATTCCGAGACTAGGTACTCATATAGCATGATATTCTGAGACCAAGTGTTCCCAAAATGGTACGGTGAAACATTTTATTTTTTTAATAAATCACATGGGGAATTTTTATTTAAATTGGGAATAACTTTTTATAGGTTTCCCAGATCAGATAGATAAGACCACCATTGAGCTCAGAGTAGGGGATTTACCCTATGTGCGACTTAACTTTAATCGGTGTGGGTCTTCATTGGAAAAACCCAAAAAAGGGAATCACAATAAATAAAATTATATTATTTTTAAAATCCTAAGAACTCATAAACATTAACTCAGATTTTAAATCTGATACCACTGTTGAGTTCTTAAAGGGGTGTTTTCCTTAGGAGAGGTCTAATATCGACCAGTGTAGGTAAACTGTGAAAGTTAGAAATTGGAAGTAGCTGCCTTTAAAATATTTTTGATAAAAATATTTTATTCGATGCAAAATTGGATTATTTAAATTAAATATTTTCATAGAAATATGATTTTATCACCATAACCATAGAGTTTACCTAACACAGAGAGAAGAAGGAACTCCTAAAGTTTTGGTGAATCAAGATCAGTAGTCTGATCAGAGCACGGGGGATCGATGAATGTCAGTGGATCGAGGATCGATGACAACACAGAAACCCATTATTCATCAATGAAAAATCCATCCTCAATGTAGGTTTTTGATCTCTATGTTATTTATTTTCCCCTCTTAGATTCAAATGATGAACGTGGACCAACCCATGAACATGTTGATCCATTGTTCGATTGTTCATGCATGGTAGTTTTTACTAAAGGCATTAAAGGGTTGATAAATCCTTGTTAATATTGGTTGATTATTCTTTGTTAAACCTTCTAACATGAACATATCAATGATGAAATGAAAAAGGATAATATCTTTTCTTTTGATCATTCATGTGCTTGGTCTCTTTCCTCCAATCTCATGTGTTCTTTGTTCCTTGTTCTTTGTGAAATGCGATCAGAGGATCGTTGCACCTTCGACCTGTGGCACGACGATCTAAGACCTGGGATTCGAAACTGCAACAACACCAATATGTTGTGAAAACATAGCTGCACCATGAATAACCTAAATATCTGGATCCTAGAAGAGGGAACGATGAACAACAAGGTCGCCGATGGGGCAGCCGGTGGCTGAGGCCACACTGGCCTGATAGGGTGGGCCGGGCCAGGAAGGGTGTGGTAGGAACTAGCCGGTAGCAATGACAGTGAGACACGGTCCATATGGGATCGTGTCAGTGGATTCCCATGGCGTTGGAGGTTGTGATCGGTGACACGGGATACAAAACGAGGTTGTGGTGGTGATAGTAGGAGGCCATAATGGCGGTAGTAGGAGGTCATGATAGTGTCAGGTGAGACTCTTCCTAGAGCCTCGTTGGATAGAGGAACCCATGGCTGGGCAATTGTAGGACTAGGCAGGGTGATAATGTGAAATTAGGTGGGGAACTACATTGACCGGGGGAGCTGGTTGGCCATGCGATCAGGAAGTTATGTTGACTAGAGGGACACAACCTAGGAAGGAGACGTCCGACAGAGCAGAACCGGCCCACGCGACACGGGTCATGATGGAGAACCAGGCCTCTCTAGAAGCCCAGTGGGTCATGGTCTGGTGGGCCAATCGGTTATTCCTGTTCAGGCTGGACAAGGAAGGGTCAGGCTAGGTCGGATGAATCCGGTTGGGTTGGCTTAGCTGGACTAGTTTAGGTTGGACCCGGATCAGACCAGACCATATTTACTAAATTGGTCATATCTTTCAAACCACATATCTATTTGATGATATATTTACAACATTGGGACCTTTGGGACGAGATGAATCTTTTGAGATAATATATTTTATTTTTTATGGGAGTTTTCATAAGACCTAATGGATCGAGGTGCTGGTGCTCTTTAAATGAGCGCTATATTAGTGGAATCCTATGGCTGGCTATGACTATGTGATATTTTTAACTTTGGGATCTTAGTAACTATGTGATTTGGGGGATTCATGACCCATAAAATCTCTAGATTCCATTGATGCTCTATGCACCATCGACACTCTATGTGCTATCGATACCCCATGCACCATTGACGCCTCGTGCTCCATCGACGCTCGGTGTGACATCACCACTCTGGGTGCCATCACAACTCCAAGCACCATCGGTGCTACATGATTCATTGAATATATTTCTGAAATTTATGCTCTTTTCAACTTCAACACTTTTAGATTCATGGAGACTATTAGATCTGTGAACTACAACTAGAAATCCTTCTTTTCTTGCTTTAGACTTATACCTGTGTGAGCTGAATGTATTGATTGTACTTTATGTGTTTCCTTTTTGGTTTACTTCACGTCTTTCCATTGTGGTGTACTTTTTGTGAATCATTTTTGGTGTAATTTTTGTATTTCTTAGTGGTATTTCCTTTGTGGTTTCGGGGTGTCCTATTGAGTATTGTTTTACTCACCCCTACACAGGCTTTGCTCGCACGTATTGTGTCTTCTGTAGAAGATCTCCACTTTTATGGAGTCCTAGGAGGAACAAGACTAGGTGGTGGTTAGAGTGATCATATGGCTGTGTTGTGCTCTTATTTCTTCAGACAACTTCCCTACACATACCCTTTAGTTAGGGTTTTCTGCGGACAAGCTTTAGAAACTTGTGCATTCACTTGGAAGACTCTTTCTTTTGGTAGTCTTGTATTCTGACCCTTTTTACTTTCCAGTTTTCCTACAATCATAATTTTTGGTTGGTATCTTAGTGTATGAATTCATTTTTAACTTAGTGTTTTTACATTTTAGCATTTTGGGCTTGGAGATGTGTGTGTGAGTGTACATGTACTTAGGAAAATGCCTCCTATTTGGGGGATATACTTGGTGCTAGTCGTCAGCTCTTAGCCTATAGAAGGTGGGATTGGGGTATTCACAGAATGGGAACCTTTGGGAAGGGTCCTGATATATGATTTTAAGATAATTTTATGAGGCCTTAGATAATTTCACAAAGTGTTATAAAATTAGCTATCATTTTAAAATCTATATTTTTCAAGTAAATGATGATTTTAATTTAAAATTAAATTTATCATATATATAGAAGATTATTTTCATAAAAAGGAGTTTATTTTTGAATTCTACACGTTGAAAAATGGTTTTGGTGAATATTTGGGATTTTTATAAAATACTTGAATTTTTTGTGAATAATAAAATACTATAATTTACAGTTTAATTAAATAAATGAATTTTTGAGTCATTATTAAGTCATGAATGATGTAAGTGATCATTTATTAAAATTAACATTATATAGTTACTAATTTTAGTCATGATAATCCTCAATATTTTTTTTGTATTGATAAAAATAATAAACAAATAAATAAAATATTCAAAAAACACTCCTCTCCTCCACAATAAATACCACCCCTCACCACCACTTCACATCACACCTTCCATGCTTTGAGACTTTACAAGTTTCTACCCAATACTTATAAAAAGCCTCTACCCCACATCCTAGAGACATTAGTTTACAAAAAATACAAAAACCAATTCCCTTAAAGTGGTTCTCAAGGAGAAGAAATCAAGAGGTAAAAATCCTATTTCTTTTATTTTATTTTCTTTTCAATTTCTTTTATTTTCTTATCCTTCCATCACCTACCATTTAAAAAGTGACACAATAAATATAGTATCATTTATATAATTTAATTATATAATGTTAACTGAATATCCATCATCAAGATCCTCCCTCTCTCTCTCTCTCTCTCTTATTCTATCAATGAAAATATCACCCATGCAGTGTTGATTTACAGACATCATGGACGATGCATTTTTATTTTTCATTAATGCCGTCAAGGTGAGTTATAAAACCAATTTTATGGTTAAAAAATATTATTATATATTTACTATTGAAAATGTAATATTCTATAACCATTATATACACATGATGTTAATTAATAAAAAAATAGTTTTTGATAATAAAAATACCGCCAAAATAATCTAAATGATAAACAAAAATGTATTATCTAATGATTCATCCTCATACCAAATAGAAAAATTATTTATATTACCATTTAATCTTATGGATGTTCATTAATAACATATAACTATAATTTTGGATATTAATTCCCATTTTAAAAGATCTTCCATAATCATATACAAGTAAACCAATCATGAAAACCAAGGAAACAAATGATCCAAAATGATAAAATTGTATCTTATAGAACATAAAAAAGACCAAAAATGAAATTAATAAAATTTTAATAAATATAATAAATGTATAAAAGTTTATGAATTAATTAAATAATGGATTTGATTTTAATATCTAGGTCATTAAGGTCAAGTACATAACATTTTACGACATAAGTTAAGGGTTTCTTCCCGAACCTCCATTTTCCATTCAATTACACTTTCTCTCTCTTTACCCCAATTTAATTATTAATTATTTTTATATACTTCATATAAATTATATTTATATGTTCCAAATTTATATATATATATTATTTCATCTTTATTTCAAGGGTAAATATATGTTTAACATGGTCCCCTTCTCAATTCTTCATGATAAGAAAAACTGATAAAATGAAACTTCTCGATTTCTAACCCATTTTCATGTACCATACATAATTTTTTCTAAGAAATAGTTATTTTTATTATATCACTAATTTTGTTATGAAAAAATATATTGGTTCATTACTAGTTTTATGCAAACAATTATGAAAAAGAAAAATTATTTTTCCAAAAGAACTCTTATTGGAAAAGTAAAAAGTGCATTTCTCTAAAGAATTACTCAATGTTTTAATTAGTGTATTTTCATCTATTTCAACACCATTTGTTGAATATTATTATTAATTGGGAATAATATCTTATTATTATCATCTAAAATATTTTATTAAATGGTTAATGATCAGTTTGACTATGGATGTGCTATCTTGATATCATTTATAATGGTTATTGATTATGTTTATAGATTGTGAAATGTTATTTACATTTCATATGTATACGTGGTTTATGTTTAAACCCATTCATATTAGGAATGAATTGAAATTATTATGTGATGAATGGATCCCCCTATAGCCTGTTGATGCATTAGTAGTTCTTATGAGACAAAAAAGAAATGGATTTTGGCTGAGGCCTTCACCATTTATTTTCTTGTTTCTTGGTCAAGGTTTTGACGGGATATTTATGATGTAAGATATAAGAATTCTCTCATTATGATTAGTAATTTATTATCCATTTGAATATTCAAATAGAATAATATACATTATTAAGTTCCATTATCATGTGATTATTTTTATGGAATTATTTATTCATCTTTTATTCTTTCCAAATTATTCTCAAGTTTATCTTCTAATATCACGTGTTATTATTCATTCACCATGCCTTATTGTTTATAATAGCTTTAGTTGTATTACTTACCATTACTGATAATCTGATGTCACCTATTTATATGTTTTATTTTTCCATAGGATGAAAATATGTATATTATGAATGACTTGTAGGGATAATCTATGAGTTTATGGGCGTTTACAGAGGAGTTTCTATGTTGTTTTTTTATTTTAAGTTGTAATGTAAAAATTATGTTTTTATCTAGTTTTCTAAAACTACAAAACTAATCATTCCACTAGGAATTGAATTTGTTGTTTATTATACACATGTAATAAAGTAAGGCACCAGCTCTAAAAAACTAGGGTTGGGGTCTTTATAGTGTTACTGGTTAAGGTCTTTATCCTCTAGTTCCATAATATCTATACCATTACCAAATGTAATCAAATGAATAAAAACACAAAAAAAAGTATTTTTATAATGTTTGGTCCTAATGTGGGTATCGACTTATTCCTAGATCCAAGTTGAGTATCAAGACCTAGATTTCCACTAGTAAAACAAATGATCACAATTAAAGGATAACATTCCAAAATATCAATAATTTGTGAGTAATGTGTGGAAATATCTCCTAAAAACACCTTAATTTCCTCATGATAGGTTCTTTATACTAGTTCCCACAAGTTAAATCTATCATCTGAAATGTTCTGGTCATCTTTCAAAAGGGTATTCATAATAATTCCCGACATTATGTAAAGTCTATTTCTCATTAACCCACGAATTGGTATTCAATTACTCATGCCTTTTCATCTAGTGTTCATTTAATCCTTGTTCAACACCTAAATATTCTTTACCTATCTTATCACTCTTATCCAATGATATTGGAATATCAATGATTCCTATGGTATTTCTACTTATCACCTTCTTTACAAGCTTTGGAATAACATTTAGAGTGTCATCCTTCTTCTCAATTCTCAATAATATTTTGTGATAGAATAGTATCATATTAAACCTTTATCCTTTTATTCATTTATGAACATGTTCCACTATTTTATACCTTTGACTTCATCCATCGATACACAAATAATCACTCCTTTTAAATTAAGTTTCAGGTTATAAATTGATCAATCCCACCTTCTTCTATTTCTTACTATCACCTTTATATTAATATAGAATTATTAAAATATTATTTTCATATTTTATTTATTGAAATATAACTTAATTATTGGTGCTGGATAATCTTCTCATTGAAATTATTAGATATTTCCATATTCAATTATTATAAAAATCAAATTCAAATCTCATAAAATATCTTCATTTAAACATCCATGAATCTTGGGATATTTCCTTATTCAATCTATATAAATAATTCATAGAGTTTTCATTATTTTATAACATGTTTTCATTGAATCATTCCAAAACCCATGTGAAATCAAAAAATTTATTATAGAACAATCTCTTCTATTCTGATAGAACAATCTTCAGCTTATTAATTATCTCATCTTGAATCACAAACTCTTTTGTTATGTTAATTCTATGAATGAACAAATCAAATAATATTTTGATTTATATTTATTTATAATTATTCATTGTCAAAATATTCAAAAAAAATATAAGTAATTAAATATTATATTTTTATGGTTGGGTTCATTACATTTTCAATTTTCCACTCCAAGATATATTTCGTAAGAGTTGATTAACTCTTACGGAAACCTAGATGATTCTTATATAAATTAATCTTATTTAAATAATTTATTATTATAAATTCATGAACCAAACATATAGAAAAATAAACCACATGAAATTTATCTTATTCATTATTAAATGGTCCTAATTACCCATAAAAGTTTTTATGAGTCTCCTACCATTGACATATTTTTAATACCTGCTACAATGATGACCCTTATGAAATGAAATCGACTCTTCTAGAGTGGTTATAACTTGTAAAAATCATCACTACATAGTTTAAATGTCTATTATCTAGAGTCAAATGAGATTTATATAATTCAAGATAGTGCTTACATAAATTCATATCATCTTTACAAAAACTGTGAGACCATTCTTCTTCACCAATTTTCAGCCATTTTATCATAAGAATAAATAACTCTTATGAAGCTCAATGACTTAGACATTTTTTCAATTTTAGACTAAGAATTATAATATTCTAAAAATAATTTTAAAAAATATCCATATATACTAATGGTATTCCAAATACTTCTAAAAACTCAAAATGTCATCCAAAGGGTCTCCTTTAATTGGTACATAAGATTAAATCATGGTTCTCTATGAATGATTTCTTTAATTTTCAGACAAATTGAAAATATATTTTAAAGAGTTAACTAAATATATCTTTATAAACTATAGTAGATAGTTATGAACCCATATAATCATTAATTTTCATAGACAATAATATATTCTCTCTAATCATCAGTTTTTTAGGCTACTACTATAAATATGTTTTTCAAAGATCTTTAAGAAGAAACATCAGTTCCTTTTCCCATTCATGCTTAGGAAACATCTCCAAATTTACTATTCATTGAATTTATTCCTTTGATATAGTTTTAAAAAAGTGAAACTAACTAATATCTTAATCAAATCCCACTTAGGATCTTCTTAACATCATTCTTTTATATCGGTCTAATATCCTTTCAGAAATCATCCTTCATTGATTCTTAAATAGAGAAACAAAATATTCAAATTCAAACCTCATTTAATTTCATTACAATATTTCCTAATTTAATTGTTCCAATGGACCCATATTCCTATTTTATTCATGTTTTTATGAAGTCATCTTCTTTATTTCTTTGTATGCATGTTCACATGAAATAATAATGCTAGAGTGGAAATCATCACCTCATCGTGAATTCTTAATCTTAAAATTTTAAGACCAATATTAAATTGAATCATGACTTAATTCCATAATCATCATGAAGTTTATTAAAAATAATAAAATCAAAAAGTCTTATAATTTAATCTTATATTTCACATGGGAATAGGTTTTAATCATCCATGACCACAAGGTAGATTATCCATCAATTGAAATCCTTAGTTTACCCTCGCACATCAATAGAATTAATCTTACATGATCCAAAATATATATTATGTATTCCATAAAATCTCAAAAATATTATTTTATGTCCCTGATTTAATATTACATAAGATATTGTACTTTGGATTTAATATTACATATTACTAATTTATAACCAATCTTATTATGAATCATGACTTAAGTCACCAAGCATCATGAAGTTTATTAAAATAAGAACATAAAAAATTTTATAGTATAATATTTTATATCACCTAGGAATACATTTCAATCATTCATGACGTCCAGAGAAATCTTACACATAAAATGAAATCCTTAGGTTACTCTTACACAAAAAAATATTTAGTCTTACATGAGTTAAAATATATCTTATGTATTATCTAAAATCTTATAATTATTCTTTTATAACCTGAATTTAATCTTACTTAAGATGCAGAACTTTGGAGTTAATTTTACATATCACCAAATTAATATTCCATTTTTTCAATGTTAATCACAAGTTAAATAGTTTTATCTTTGATTTATCATTAATAAAGATCCTTATGATTGTTTATAACCTTGAGGGGGGGGGGGGTGAATCAATGATAATATTTTATAGTTTACATTTTTTGAAATTAACCCATGTAACCTATTAAATTTCTTATTGCTTTAGTTTTTTAACTCAAACTCAATCATATGAAAAAAATATGAAAAAAAGAAATGTACACAAGATTTTAAATGGTTAAACCCAAATTTGGGTGCCTACACCCTTTTTGTGTAAACTACTATCAACCGATATAAATTCACTTTGTAAAAAACTGAATACAATTAGTACAAATCAAATCAAGATCCTTTTGTCTCCAAAAATCTAATTACACTGAATCCTAATAGTTATAAATTGTTATTATATTTATATCTAATACAACATATGAAACATAAAAAATAGATCAAAAAACATAATACAAAAATCCTCGGTCTAGTACACTCTCCATCTAAGGTTTCCCCATATGATGTGTCTCCATTCGGTAAAACTTTGTCTAGTGAAACTCAGTATCCATCTAGTATAAATCCATATGGTGTGACTCAATTTAACATGCCATTATCTGATGCAATATATTCACTACACCACTATCTGGTACCTTTTTTTTAGTATACCTTCTTCATCCAACAGATTATCTAGATGGTTCCTCATGATGATTCTCTCTAAAAAACACAAAGAATTCAGATATTTGATTATAACAACAACCTTTTATCAGTGTTCTTGGCCCCTTTATATGGGTGAAATTACTCTAAAAATCAAGTAGAAAAAATATGTTTTAAATTAAAATTTTCCACTAAACTTAAATTTTGTTTGAACATATTCAATTCATCTTAATGTTTGGAGACAAAAATATTCATAGGAATATACTTAAATATCAACATCAATGATCTTACTCAAAACAATCTTAAATATTATCTAAATTTAAAAGTGTTAAAAAATATCTCAGCATCATCATGGTTAAAAACTTTTCTCAAGGCTCTATCTGTTTCCATCATAAGGACATTTTTATCCAATCAGTCTCCATCTGAGTTTTCTCTATTCGATTCTTATTTGTCTGATCAACTCAATCCAGTTCAAAGGATTCCACTATCCAATTTTGTTTATATTCTTATTATATTTTAGTCTTCTAATAAGATCATACAACATGAACTATTCAATTATTCTTGGTCTAATCATACCATGTCTAATAGACTCGATAAAGTAACCTTCATTTAATAGGAAACTCTATGACTTATGATAAGTGTATTTAATGCATATATTTTATAGTGTTTTAATGTATTTGTTTTATTTAAATGAATAATATTTCCAAATTTGTAATGTTTTTATTTTGTATGTTTTTATGATAGGAACAAGTGATTTATGACCAAGGAATGAAAAGATGAGGAAATATGAGCTAAAAAACACTTCGCATCATGAGTAAAGTGACGTGCACATCAAAATATTTTTGAGAAGAAAGATGAGTTGGAATAAAAGAGAAACAAGATTAAACTCAATTTAATGACATTACACATCATGAATTTTTCAAAAGTAATTACCCGATCATGAAATGCCTTTACGAGATTTCATAATGTGGAGAGACATTACACATAGTGAGTCCCAGTTACACATAATGAAAGGAGTCAAATTTCATGTGGGATTCACACAGATTCAAAAATTGTGGAGAAAACTCAGATTGGGATTACATGATATTAAAGTACATTACACATCATGTAAGTTTCTACACACTGAAAAAATAAAGTTGCCGAAGCCAAGGATTTTAATGGAAAAACTATAAATACATTCATTAGACACTCTTCCAAATAACTCTGGGACTAGTGGAGGCCAAGTGACCCCAACGAAAGGCTTATAGATGATGGAGTGAAAATCTAGAGCCCAGCTTCACCATTATTATTTTACGCCTTTCTTCTTCAGGAATCCATGTTTCTCGTTCTCATCATGCCTAGCATGAGAGAGTAGATCAATTTGTGTCAGGTGATGTGAGTGAAGGGGGATGTGTTTCTAGGGATTATTTCTATTTTATTATTATTTTTCTTGGATTTTAGAAACTCATTATATCAATTCTATATCTCTTTCTTTTGGAATTTTATTGCCATTTCTTGTGAATTGAGTAGTTTTATTTAATTTCATCAATTAATTGCCTTAATTTGTGTATTAAAATTATGAAATTTAGGCCGAATATGTTTAAATATGGTTTTGGGTTACCTAATTTTTCAATTTAACTAAGTAGATGAGCATTCCAAAGGTACAATAACATTATTATGATGGGACACCAAGACCAAGGATCCATGCTGACCTAATTCCAACACCAAACCCGAAGAAACCCATATCAATTTAATCCATAGCATAAGAACCTGAAAATCACTGAACATGGAATGCCTCTATCTTGATATTCAACCTAGTCTTTAGTGCAATCTTTCTTTCATTAAAAACAGTAGAAATTTAAATTTCCTTAATTAATTGAAAACATATGGATCGTCTCTATGGGGTTGATGCTTAGACTTACCATGTACTATATTTGTAGTAGTTGGTCAGAATTTCATAAATATTTATATTTCTTTATCCCTGTAGAAAATTAAATACACCTTGTAGGCTATAAAATTCATATATTCAAACATCTTACTACTTTAAACTTCATCATTTTATAACTTCTAGTTTGGAAAAACTATATCTGTTTGGTAAGCTTGTTCCATTATCATCAGTATAACAACCTTTCTAGTTATATATCTCATGATTTTCTACAACACCATAAATTTATTATGTGAACATTAAACAACCACTACTTAAACATTGTAACATCAAACACTTTACAAATTGGATTTTCTGAAAACTTTAGGAGTGGTCAACTATGTTTAAAACTTATACCTATTTATAAAAATTCATATCTAATCATGAATGTATTCATGTTGTTTGGTACTTGAAGATCAATAAGGAATCATCTAACTTATTAAGAAATTATCTCAAACTTTCATATGATAGTTTTAAATTAAATTTAACCTAAAATACATAAACATTTATAAACATAATAATGAAAATAAGTCATTACAAAATAAACCAAAAGTATTTTCAATCTACCAACTTGGATTCTCTTGGAAACATTCTTAATAACATAAAAAATATTTTTTCAAATTTCATCAAACCATAAAATTTACCAAAGAGAGAGTATAAAAACCACATTGTCAGTTTAAAAAATGTTTTTAAAGACATTCCATACCTCCATGAAATTTTTTTAGCCTTTGTATTAATAAAGTCCTCCTCATTCATCTTTTTACTCTGCCTTTTTATAATATCACCAGCTTCATATTCACAAAATATTGAGTATTGAGTATAATTATTCTCCCATTTGATAAAAGAATATAATGAAATGTGGGTATTCTATTATAAACCTTATTATGTAAGTTTTGGTAGATAAACATGTAGTTCAACCCCAGTTCCTAAAATATTTCTCTGGGATTAGCTTTATAGGGAACATCAATAATTTAATTTTTAGGGAAATATACTCAAATACTAAGTCACTACCCAAAATTTTATCCTTAATGAAATGATATTCAATATCATTGTGATTTGGTCTAGAATATTGTGTAAGATTTTTAGAAATACTAATGGAACATTGATCATCATAAATAATCGTTAATTTTTTTCTGCATTCACCCCCATATGTTCCATTTAGAATTTCATTCAAATAAATTTTTTACATTCCTAGGTTGTGGAAACATATTCTGCTTCCACAATACTAAAATTAATAGAAATTTGTTTCCTACTATTCCAAATCACACAACTTTATCCTAAGATGAAAGTTAACCCTGATATTGATTTTTATTATCGCAATATCCTACCCAATTATCATCAGTAAACCCAAGAAGGGAAGTATCATTACATTGTCTATACATTAGGCTATAATTAGAAGTTCCTTTATCATTCCCATGTATCCACTTATCTTCAATCACATGTCAATCTATAATATAAACCTGATATATTGTGCATCATGTTACCACAAATGAAATGTTTGGTCTTGAAGTAGTAATATTTAGTAAACATACTATCAACTTCTATATGTCCTTATGATTAATAATTTTCCTAGATTTATCAATACTTATCTTCATTCCTACTGAGATAAGTGCATAAACTTCCTTTTAATATTTAATGATAAACATTTATAACAAAAACATAGCATACTTCTATTATGAGTGGATGTTTTATAGTAATTTTTTTTGAAAATGAAATCCTAGAAATATATTTAACTCTCTAAGCCTTGACATCTCAAATTTCTTCTTCATTTGATTGGAAAATTATTCACTAGATTTATCCAGGAGAATTAAAAAATAATATCTTCAAGTTAAAAATTAAAAATCACCTATACACATATATTTAACATACAATTTTCTTTTAAATTCTATTTTATAAAATTTTACCTATTTTAGGAAACTATCATGTTTTTAATACCATGTGTGAGGAGCCTATTTTAACCCATAGAAATCTTTATTTAGTTTACACATCTTATTTCCATCATTATCAGGTATAAAACTAATATTTCTATTTTAAATATATATTTTCTTATGTTTTCATGTGAATTTTTGTGAATATTAATTGATCTAATATAATATATATGATTGATATTAAATATTTGTATATTCTTAGGACAAGAATGACATTTGGAATAATAAAGAGGAAATCATGGAAAATAAGTAACATAAAGGTAGTTAGAGCCAATATACTTCATGGATAATCTTGAATTTGAAAATATGAGGATGATATTATTGAATATTATCTCCATATAGATCAATATTTCTATTTAATGAGGGATTAACATGACATTGTATGATCAAGGGATGTTTCCAAGGCTTGTAACTGAAGAATTAGAGAAAAAACGAGGCTTTCAGCATTGGTAGTTGATTTTACATGTCGTATAGACATTAAATGATAGGAAAAGTTACAAGGAATGAGAGAATTAAATAATGTTAATAATGAAAAATATAAACTCATAGGTTCCTATACTTATCATGGTGTGAATACATGTTTCACAATGAAAAAATTTCAAAACAGACCAAAATATAAGCTTTTATGCATCACTTGATGGGGACCCATCGATTTGACCCTAAAATGTATATTTAATTGAATTTATGACCTTTGGAACATAGAGTATGATATATAGTATTATAAATAAGTGGTCACATACAAGATAAATGGGATTTGGATTCCATGCCATAGGCTCGACCACCGGGAGGCTTTTGTAGGGTTATGACCCCGAGTATTGCATAGATAGGATCTATTTTTTACTTGTTGTTCAATTTTCCATTATTTCATGTAATGTTTTATGATTTATTGTTTAATTAAATTATATTATCTTTAGTCACATTTTTCTATTCTCTTACCTATGGTTCTGGTCTAATTTGTCTTTGGCGATCACCTGATGATGTTTCGATAAACCTGTAAGGGGGATCAAAATCAGCTAAACATGGTGTATAACAATTTTTTTATTTATTTCCTCACTTTCATAGTTATTTAATTAGATTTGTATTTGTTGTGATTCTCATTAATCATATCTGTTATTAAATCATGAACTAGGTGTGTTTGGTAGCAGAAAAATCCAATAAGATTAAGGTCATTCATTCATGACCATTGAATTAAAATATTATTATTATTTTAAAAATTTGATCATAATTCACTCTAGTTATTTTAAATTAAAAGAAAACCATGAATTGAGATAGTAGGGTAGATTGATAGGGTTTCACCATTTATCATATCAATTAAATATGGCTGATTGCGCATCCAATGGGTATTATTGTTTTTCAGGTGTAGTCATATTTTATTTTTAATATAACCTCCAATAGAAACTGGTTCCCCTATATTATGATTTTATAATTAATTTATTTATTTAAATTTCATTATTAGGTAAATAAATTCAAAGTTAAATTGGATTTACTTGGCCATTAGTTGAGAGTTTTCCTCACTGCATTACCCACACTCTATTGGTTTATTCTCATCTTACACTTTACTATGAATTTGTATTTAGTGTTGTTTCAGATAATATAAATTTATAATTTGATAACACTAGAGGATTTAATGATGTCTTCTAGACACATCCATTTTTTCAACACTTCTGGGGAGCAATGGACCATAGTAGATGACTCATGACCGATTTATTAGCTCAATTAATTTTCTTATCCCATTTGTATTTACATATTTTAGCTTAGATATTTTTTTAATTTAATTTATTATTATTATTATTAAAAATTATTCTTTTGGAAATTTATGGTGGTGTGTAGGAGGAATTGTTAGAAAAACCATTATTATGTGCCATTGGTGGGTTGTAATGTGTACTAGGAGTACTGACATTACGGGAACCAAAACATTTAGAAGGATGGTCATGTTAAGAAATGAGATGGAATGATTTATATATGTATTAATGCAATTAATTCCAACCACAACAATGGAGAAACACCTGCTACTAGCCCTATGGAGGAGACCCCAATATTGAAGACTACCAAGGTGGAACTTAGCATGAATAATACATTCCAGATAAACCTCACTTTCTACCAACTAATGAGTAGAACCAAGAAGACAGAGTTACCAACATGATGAAGAAGTTCATTCCAATATTTGATTAGTAGATGGATAATCATGAGGTCCAATATAGTGAACAAAGAGAATTGACTACTCTCATTTATCATGTTATTTTAAATTTAAATTTCCTTTCAAATAAAATTCTTGTAAATTCCAATGCAAGGATATATTAGTTTGAAGATGAAGAAGAGAAAAAGTTAGAGGAAATAAATGTTTCAAAAATAGTGAAGGAAGAAAAAGAAAAAGTAGAAAATAGATAAAAATACCTGGGTAATGTTGACAGTTCTAAAAAACATGAACCTATGTATTATGAAAAAGAAAAACTAGAACCCGAGGCATAACTTTTATGTATATAACAAGACCAATAAGAAAAAATAGAATAAATTTTTTAACTATAATAAGAAGATGAAAGAAATATAATGGAAATTATTAATTGGATTGTCGAAGTGGAAGGGGAGAAGGAGGTTGAAGTGTTATAATCCATATAATCAAGGGAAGATGAAAAATTAAAGAAAGAAGAAAATAATAAGACTTATGAAAACCTAAATGACATTATGGAGGCCGAAGAAGAATGAAACACACTTTAAAGACACCAAAATACAAAGAGAAGACCAAGGATGATATAATTAATTAAATACCAGATAGGTAAAAATAGTCTTTTGTTGCGATAGAAACTAAATTGGTGGAAGCAAAGGTAGAAGAACATCCAAAAATTAATGTATAATATAAATAAGTAGTGGTGAAGAAAACAAAATACATAATCTTATCATATTTTTATTTCTTATTATTTTCATTACATTTTTCCTTGAATTACAAACCACCACAAATCAATAAGAACCAATGGAGGGGGAAGTGAATGATTACCCCAAATGCATAAAAAATCCATATGTGGGAAAATATGAGTTTTTTAGATCTATGTTATGTTGAAATTATCTAAAAAAGGTAATGGTCGAGATGAACGACCATAAAAAATGAGAATCTAATGGGAGTCATCATAAATATTAAAATTACTTTATATGACATAGTTTTATTTTAATAATAGTTTAATTATTCTCCTTGTGGTTTATCTCTTGATCTTTTTAGCCAAATATTTTATATTTTTAAAGGGACTCTACTTTCTCTGTATAAATTTATTTTTCTGGTCCATGGAAGTAATTAGAGAGACGAATGAAGATGATACTATAAGACCATATCAATCCATGAAACCCATTCAAATCATGAAAATAATGAAATACACATAATTAAATTCATTAAAATAATGAAACTATGTTAGAAAGAACCTCCAAAACACACTCAAAATTGTGAGTGGAAGGGGATTATTGTTTTACATGACTATATTTTTTTTACATCCCTAGTTTTTTCTACCATATGATTTTGAAAAAAAATGAATTGAATTGTTCCATAAACTGAATTGAATCAGATTCACCAAAAAAATGCATTAATTTTATACCTCGTACTCACTGATCTAGGAGACATAAAAAATTAGGATAAGTATGTTGAAATGTTAGAAAATTTGAAATATAATTCCCTTAAATTAAAAAGATATAAATGGAAATTTTAAGAGTCACTTTCTAACTTCAATTTAGAATTTCATGAAAACAATTATTGATATGATTGGATTTCTTAATGTTAATTCCTAGAAGATTTAATTGACTTAACTAAGAATTAATTTTCATACCAATACCTAGATAACTTATTTGGAGAAAATATTTCCTATTTTTGTGATAATATTTCTTAGGTAAAAAATGGGTTATATAAACCTAAAATAAATTTCATATATATATAGTAAAATTTATGACTAAATAAATTCACTTTTTAAATGATTGATTTATTTTATTGACGAGTGAATTTATCCTAAGACCCATATGTACATTTTTAAATATTATCCTATACAATCAATTGATTAAATTTTTAGGATTGAGCCACATTACAAGTCATTATTTTCCTTTTCAACCCTACTCTTTTAAATTTTTAGGATATTCAATTGAATGAGTGTGGGGTAGGGGATATTCATGGTAGATATGGGATTTTGTATCTTTAGAGGAGACTAAAGGGTGTATTCATGGGGGTTTTGGTGAAGGTACATAGTTAGAAAAGTTATTTCATTTTTTTTTTCATTCTTATTGTATTCTTATTAAAAATGGGTTTTTACATAAGAGAATAAAAAATAAACATTATTGAATCAATGATTTTTATAATATGTGGTTAGGTGGTGGATGTGAGGTTTATTCCAATAATGAATTTTGAAAAAAAATAAAAAAAATTTGCTTCTCATGTAGGTCAAAAATCACCACAATGAGACTGATGATCTCAAAATCATATGTAGTTATGTGGTGGATGTGAGAATTATCCAGAGTAAAGCTTTCAAAAAAATTAAAGTGAATAAAAGGAAAAAAAGAGAGGAATTTATTCATTCTGATTATATTGTATATGAGCCTTTACTTTGCACAAGGGGGGGGGTGAAATGAAATTATATTTTTATGAGCATAATTTCATTACACATTACTTATGATTATCTTTCATTTTACTTTTTATTTTAACATTATCATTATTCATTACTTTTTTTACATCATTTCCTACTGACCCACAACCTCACATTCATTTATTCCTAATTGAAAACCCCTCATGATTTATTATGATATTATCTTTATTGGGTACAGAATTTAGATTCAATGAAATATATTGGCTAGGAACATGTACTTGAGGTATGATCATAACTCCATTAAATTTTGATGCATCCAAAATGCATCATTATATGCTCTGATGGAATCAAATTATAAATCTACATTATCTCAAATAGTACTAAATACAATGGCATAGTAAAGTGGAAGCATGGTGTTGAACGCACAGAGAGCAGGGAACACAATGATTAAAACTCTTGAATAAAGGTCAAGTGACTCCAATTTTATTTTAAATTTACATAACTAATTATAAAATTTAAAAACATAACTCATATAGAAAAGAAGAAGAAAAGGGAACTAGTTTCCATGATCATTTTGGTTAAAAATAAATCCTGAATTCACTTGAAAAATAATAATACTCTTTGGATTGATAATAAATCATATTTAATTGACATGAGATATTGTTAAATCATATAAATATACCCTATAATCTCAATTCATGGTGGTATGATTAATTAAAGTAACTAGAGTGTATTAAGATAAAATTTCCAAAAGAAGAAGAATAATTCAATTCAATGGTCATGAATGAATTATATTTATCATGTTGGGTTTTTTTATGCCACCAAACCCACATAGTCTATGATTTAAAAACAAATATAATTAATATGAGTTGTAACATAATAACAATTCAATAAAATCATTGCGCAAGTGAAAAATAAATAAAATGAATTGGTACACACTTAGTTTAACCCATTATTATGCACTATATGTTTATGAAACCATCATTGGGAAATAATGAGTAAAAAATAATCCCAAAACCATATGGTAGAGAATAAAAAAGGAGTATGAATATAATATAATGTAATTAAACTATATATAATCCAATATTACATTAAACATGGGAAATGAAAAAAATACGACACAAATTGAACCTATCAATGCATAACTCTGAGTCAGATCCCAATGGCAACCTCTTGGTGGTCTAGCCTCATGCCTATAATTAAAATACCCTTTAATAAGGAAAAAAAATTCTATTTAGAATTCTATATATCATACTATGAGTTTCACATGTCATAAATATCATTAAATGTTCATTATGGGGTCAAAAAAGTGGGTCCCTATCGAAAGATACGTAAAAAGTCTGTATTTTGGCATGTCTAGAAAATTTCATGGTGTGAAACATATGTTCACGCTGTTATAACACAAGTAGAAATTTCAGCTATAGCCATGATTTTACTAGATGTAGAAACTATTTGTGTGGATATAGAAAAAAGATATAGCCACATTTTTAAGAGGCTATAAACATTGTTTAAATTGTGGCTATATGGTCTGTTTCCACGGTCAATAATTGTGGCTATATCCCTTGTAAACCGTGGATATAGATTTAAAATAAATAGCACCCAGCCAGATTTGATCTCCTTACCTCCACTATTAGAACCTGTCACCTTCCACTACCACATGGATTTCTTGGTGTGTGTGTTTATATATATATATATATTATTAAGAACCATTGATATAGTATACAAACCGTGGCTATAGACCTTCCCACAATTTTTCACAGTTTAATTTTTTTCCTGTGCAAGGGTGGGAGACCTATAGCCCTGGCTATGATAAACTATGGCTATAGAAAATAAAAAAAACTCTATAGACATGGTTTAGGGAAACCGTGGATACAGATTTATAATAAATAGTGCCCATCCAGATTTGATCTCCTTACCTCTGCCATCAGAACCCATCACATTACAACTACAACACAGATGCCTTTGTGTGTGTGTGTATATATATATTATTAAAAACCATGGATATATTATGAAAACAATGGTTATAGATCTTCCCTCCATTTTTTCATTGGTAATTTTTTTTCATGCGCAAGGGTGGGAGGCCATTAGCCATTGATATTATAAACTGTGGCTATATAAAATAAAAAAACTCTGTAGCCACAGTTTAGGAAAACTGTGGCTATAAACCTTAAATAATAGACCTATTGACATGGTTTTAAATGGATTTAGACACATTTTAAACTATGTATATATGGTCTATTGCCACGGTTTTAGAATCCGTGGAAATAGATTACATGGTTTCCCATCATGGATATAGGTCTATAGCCATGGTTTAAACTATGTCTATAGCCCATGAAAACCATGGCTATAGCCTTGGTATAAATAACTACAGCCATGGTATTGGAAAATCATGGCTATAGGTTCATGGATATAGTGCAATTTTTAGTAGTGTATGTTCAATCACCTTTGGTATTCTATTTTTATTCTTTCACACTATGTAATTCTCTCACTACTTATAACTCTACACATCATTTAATGTTTACACAACTTGTAAAATAAAACTACAACATTGAAAGCCTCTTTGTTTCTTATGTTATTCTATTATGTGCCTCCAAAACATCCCTTGATCATCTAAAATCATGGTAAACCATCTTTAAATGATAATATTTATCCTTTTGAATCCAATATTCAATCATAACTTCCTCATATTTCTGATGTTGCATCGATCCACAAAGAAACTTCACATGAACTGTCTTTATGTTCTTTATTTTCAATGATTTCCTCTTTATTGTTTCACATGACTTTCTTATCATAATAGTATAAAAAATAATAATATCAGGTATGAATCTCATATTAAATAATTTAATATTCAACTAAAATTCATATAAAAACAGATAAAAATATAGATATAAAATAAATATATCAAAAACCCATTGGGTTACTCAATATAAGATTCTTATTTAAATTCAATAGTTAATAAAGCTAACCTAATATACATATGATAAAATTTGTATTTCCAATGAGAATAAATACATAATTTTTTTTTGATAGTTTTGAACCATGAAATAGGGTAAATTTTTCTATAAAATCAACCCCTTGAACATATGTGTAACCTTTGAAACAAATCATTCTTTATTTGTTGAAACTTTACCTTATCCATTGAGCTTATTTCTAAAAACCCATTTTGGTACAATAAAAATCTTTCCTCTCAATTTAGGAATTAGATCACAAGTTTTATATTTTTCAATTTTATCCAACTCTTCATTAATTACATCCTACCATTATTTATTATTAACTACATATGAAACTAATTGTAGTTCCACATATGAGATAAGTGATGATTGATTTTCAAGCCTCAAATTACATCTTTCTTAAAAACGTGATTCATTATTTTTGAGGATATTATTATATTCAAATTTATTTTTTAAATTATATATTTTTTTTTATTTTCTTCCAGTATTATTTTCCTCATCACTTGTTTGATAAAAAAACACGTACAAGATCGGGATCACACTCATCTTCCTTCTCATGAACTTATCTTTAGGTCATAATTTTATCTTTCATTACATAATCTTCATCATCTTCAACAAATTTTGTTAAGGTGAAATGATTTAAAATAATCTTTATAAAAAATAATTCAAATAACTTATGTATACATTTACTATAATGCTTTCTACTTATTTATTTGGACGAATACCCCATGATAATACAATATTTTCATTTTTAATCAATATTACCTATATATATATTATCTTTATTAATAATAAAATCCCAAAAACCTTAAATTATTTTTATGTATGTTATTTATTGTACCACATCTCATATAGATTCATTTTTTATTCTAGTGGAAGAAAAAATAGGTTGTAAAATTGTATAACTGTATTTATTTTTCCGTAATAGAAATTTTTTGAAATTTTATATTGCAATATCATACTTATTCTCATATCCATAAAACTTATATTTTTCATTTTCTCCATTACATTTTGTTAATGAGTATATAGATCATTGTATTGGTGTTTAATTTTACGTTTCTTTAGATATGTCTCAAAATAGGTACTAGTGTACTCATTTTCATTGTGTTTTCTATGATTTAATATATATGAACCTAGTTATTTCTTAACATCTCTTTTAAAATATATAAAAATATCCACAACCATTTATTTACATTTCATAAGAAGATCCCTGGTCATGAGAGTGAAATCATTAATGAAATTAATAAAGTAAAAATCCCCCTTTGTTGATTTTTGTCTCCGCAACCTATATTGATCAGAGTGTATGATCTCAGTAGGTATTGTGAATTTAATTTCAGATTAATTAAATCTTATAATAACCTTTATTCCCTTTAATAAATTTTTTTATAAGACGTCATATATACTTTTTAGATGAGGTAGGTATCTTATAGATTCATAATTAGAGTTTTTGATCCTTTTTTTCTGTCCAAGATGACCAGTATTTGATGCCACCATTTGTTTTCAGCCTTAGAACTAAAATAAAAAGAGTTAATGGGATAAATAATATAGAATAGATCATCAATATTTCTTTCTCCCTTAATAATAACATTTCAATATTTCAAACATCAGATGATAGATGAATCTTTTCAGAAGATAACTTCCTTACCATTATTACAAAGTTAGCTAAACACTAACAAGTTGTACTTAATTACATCATTAAAAAAACTTCCTTTGACAATAAATTCTTAGATCCAATCTTGTCAAATATAATTACTTTTATTTTTAAGGAATAATCCATTCTTAAATTAATTACTTCTCCCTCCGGTTCATCAATATTTTTTTACAAGTTTCACATCACCTGTTTTGAGTGAGGAACAAACACTATTAAGAATCCATGGTTTGTTAGTATTTAAATATTTTAGAGCAACATAAACGAAAAATTCATTATATTAAACATTTCTTTTAGAAACTTCATTTTGTTTTCCAATGTAAGGAAGTTGTTTCAAATGTTTTGTCATTCAGTCTTCTGCATAGTGACCCTATTGGTCACACCTTCCATAAACATCCTCTAGGAAATCGAATCGATTTTTCATTGAGAAATTTTTAATCTTAAAAGATATTTTTTTTGTTCTTACAACATTAGAGAGTTTCTTCCATTTATTTAAATTTTTATCCCCTTAGTTTGTGCGTACTCCTTGGGATTGAAATTTTGTGACACAAATTATACACCTTTTTGACTTATATACCACAAAACCAATAATATCCATTGAACATTAATATTATATGGAAGTATGGTTTCTCCTTGTGATAATTTCGTTGAGATTTATCATCTGATTTCCTTTGATGTGGGGAATCATTCTTCTAAGTGATATTTTTATATTTTATTGATTTGATGGGTTTCTCACAGCCTTTCACAACCCAATATCTACTATTATTGATTCTTTCACCTGTATAATTAATCGAATCAGATTAACTTTTATGTTTATTTGGTATATATTTCACCTGATACTTGGGATGAGTTCTTCTAGCATCTTGATATAGTTTATCATTACATTTGAAGATTTTTTAAAATTTTTTCTCATTTTCTTCAAGGTATTTTCAACCTTGATACATGTTGATTGTGATTTTATAGCTCATATTCCTTATCAGTATGTTTTTCATCCATACATTTCCCCATATTTTCTTATTCTACAAATTTCATCTTGATATTGTTAATTTCTTATATGTACTCATTATTATTTTTAATAAATTCTTTCTTCAATTAATTCTTCTTTCACAGTTTAGTTCGAGCTTCTTTCTTCATTTATTTTATCAAGACATGCCACAATTTATGATTTGAGCTAATATTTCATATAGGTTTCTTCACTTTTTTATTCATCACTATTCAAAATTTCTTCTACTCTATGGGAATGAGTCATAAAATTTCTAAAATAATCAATATTTTTTTTGATGAATTATTAATAAAATATTCATAATCCTCCCTTTTATTCAACATACTTCTTTTGTTTATTCTAGTTATTTTTTTCAAATCTTCCTTTTAATTTTTTATCCACTTATTTTCCTAAGGCTTCTCTTTACATTTATCATCATCATATTCTCCATATTTCTACTTTGAAATGTTCATTGAAAAATATATGATGTTTCTACACTCAAAACCATTAATTGTATTTATTTAATTTATAATTTCCTTTACATTTCAAATAATTTCTAGGGGAAAGGAATTTAATTCTATCATTTATTTTATCATAACATTCCATACCTTTGGATTCTTCATGGACCATTACATCATGTCTAGATTCTATGATTTTCAGCTTCTTCATTGCTTCAGAAGCTATTTGTTCCTTAATATTATTCTTGAAATCAATATATTTCCTTATTTCATAGGCAAAATGAATTTTATGTAATTTATTAATGTATTAATCATTATTGTATTCTATAGAAGATATTTTAGTATCAAAATTTTCTAAAATTTCCTTATTACCATTTTTTATATAATTGAATCTTCCAAAATATATATGAATCCTATGATATTACAAATTATTTCTTTATCTTTGGAGAAGTAATCATCAATAATTTTATCTTATTTTATTATGATAACTTGAAACATGCTTCTCCATATTTTTATATTTACTTCCTTCACTTTTATATTTCCCGAGAAAATGATTTCGAGTTTGTCCCAATTTTCTTTTATAGTATTGAGACCCATTACCTTCATATAACTTTTTATGAAAAAATATAAGAATAGAATTTTGAGCTTTACCATCATCCTCAAGATTCTATTTTTTTTTAAAATGTCATAATAGAATCTTTCTCTATGGGTGTGAACCCTATAGTGGCCTCATCAATATATTTGAGGCTAAGAAAGAGAAGACAGGGAATCATTTTGTTTTTCTATCCCTGATAAGTTTTTTATTTAAAAGGTAGTAATACCTTTATCATTAACCATGTTAAGTTTATCTATGATAAGTAATCATGATATTTTATAGGGAACTTAGACCTAATACCACTTGATGTTACTTATGATAATGTTGATCACTAAGAATAGTTGGTGGGAAGGGTTGAATTAGTGGTAATATTTTATGATTTACATTATTTAGAAATACATCCCTAAAACCTATTAAATTTATAATTCCCTTAACTTTATAACTCAACCTCACTCATATGAAAAAATAATAAATTAAAGAAATTCACATAAGATTTTACATTATTAACCACCAATGTGTGTGACTTTTCCCTTACCATGTCAACTCCCATGAGTCCATGGAAATTAAATAAGTAAAAAAGTTAATGAAATTGTCCCAACTCCCTTCAATATCCTTATTTATACCTATAAATAATTATACTAACTCCTATTATTTACCATGTTTTATTATCTCCATATCTAATAAAATAGAAGAAACTTGGGACATAGCTCAAAAAACGTTATATGAAAATAATTAGTTTGGTATACTCCCCATCCAGTGTGTATCAATATAGTATACCTTTTTATTGCGTGACACTTTCTCTATCTTGTATGCCTTTATCCGATGTTTCTTAGCATAATAAGCCTCTATTAGACACACTCTATCCATTTCACCCATTTCTAAAACCTTTGTCTATTACACCTTTTCAACAGAGTGGTTCCATGGCTAGTTCTTTATGGTGCATCTCTTAAAAAGACTCTAACAATCCAGTAGTTTGATAATAGAAGAAACCTTTTCTTAATTTTCCCAGACCCCTTTATATAGGCACTCTTACACAAAAAATCATGGATAAAATGTGGACTAAAAATTAAAATTTCCCACTCAAACAAACATTTATCTGACCATCTGCAAATCCTCATAAAGTTCAAAGTCAATAATATTCATATGAACTACCTTAAATCATGTAATAAATTATCTTAATAATCAAAATATTAAATCTCATATTAATTTATGAATATTGAATGAATAGATCAACATATTAAATGTTAAGGACCTTTCTCAAGGCTCTATCTATTACCTTCATTATGACTTTTCCATTACACATTTTCTCATCTGATTCTAATATATCTGGTTCTTATCAATTCTATTAACTCAATCCAGTACACTTATAAATCCTCTATCCACTTTTATTTATTTTCTCAATCCATTCCATAATTTTCTCATATGTTTTTATGACATGAACTATTTTATTATTCTAGTTTTGATCATACTGTGTCGGATGGACTTAATTTGATCACCTTAATTTAGAAGGAAACTTCATGAATTTATATATTAAAACTTTTTATAGCTATAAACTTCATCATTTTTTTAATTTTAATTTTAACAAAGTATCTCATTCTAATAATCTTGTTTCATTACCATCATTCTAGTAACATCTGTAGGTCGCTATTTGAATATTGTTTTCAACTTCATTACTTCATTGTGTGAACTTTTTACAACCACTACTTGATCTTTATAACTTCAAATTTTATACAAAATTATTTTTTTGGAAACTTCATGAGTTATCACCTATTTTTAAAACTGCTCCCCCTTTGTACAAAAACATTGTAAATGATGAATGTCATTATGACATTTGGTACTTGAAGATCAGTAATGCAACATCTAACTTGTTAGGAATGTAGCTAAAACATTCTTATGAGGATTAGAAGCTCACGTTTACCTGAAAAACAAAACAAATTCAAAAAAATGTTAAAAAGAAAGAAATAAATCAATAAAAAAAATAAACCCAAATAATATTCACTTACACATGATATGTGAGATGTTATGTATTATAAATTTTTTGTTACATGTCATAGTGTAAAATCTCTAGTACTTTTCCAATTTATAGAAAAGATATTACATAGTATCCTATAATATTTTATATCTTATCTAAGATATTATGTATGATCTCAAGACTTTTAAAAATTTCTCAAGAGAAATTATTATATACTTTATTTGTTATATTTCTAAAATCTCAATGATATTTTTTCTAAATTTTAGTAAAATCACATAAAAATCAACAGTATTCAAATCAACTCCAACCACATCGATTCATCTGAAATTACTCCAAGACATCATCAAATTTTATTCAAACATATGAAAATGCAATAAAATACCTTGGAGCATTTAATTAAACTGTTTTTTTAAACTACAAAAAAATTAATTCACCAAATATTTTACTACCTAAATTTCATAATCTTTTCTTCAAACTCAACGAATGATTTAGAAATGGTGTTTTTATTATTTATAATTTCATGAGTAATTTTTTTAACTAAAAATAATTTCCTTTATACATAATTATCAAAGTGTAAACTATATATATAATATCACTCTATATTCTTGATAACACTAGAAGATTTTATCTTAAGTCCATCCATAATTGTTCTTATTCAATACAAACTTTCTACCAAACTTCATAGGTACATTATATTTATAAATCCTCTACACCCCATGAAACTCATCCATATTAAATAAACTACTTTATGAGACAAGACAAGGAATTATTAATCACATAAACTTTTTTGACCTCTTAATTAAATTCTTCACATTAGATATAAATTAGTATCATCAATAAAACTTCCAGTCCTTGTTAAACTTTTTTCTTTCTAGATCTTAAACATATAATTATACTTTATTAAACATGATCAATGGTATAATATCATAGTCTCAAACTCAAAACCTAAAACTCTTCCAAAAAAATTACATTACCCTTATTGAAAATATTTCTTCAACATTCGTGATAAACACATGAAATTGTTACTTTTATTTTATATTATTTTATTTTACTTTAATGAATTTTATGTTTCAGGGAGATTTTGTCCCAAAACATGAAAAATGTAAACTCTTTCTTGGTATGCACAGTTTTCATGCACTGTTTGGGAAAACTATGTGGTTAAATTTATATTGTGATTTTTTCTAACTTTTTATGCATGGTTTGTTTGCATGGGTAGCGAACAGTTTATTCCAAAGTTTCTGAGGCCTAAGGGAAACTGTGGAATCCATATATGAGTCTTTGTGTTGAAATAATACTTGAACATGATTCAGTCAACTGTGTGAAACGTTCTTGATTTGGATATGTAAATTTAAAGTTATATTTGGAATGGTTATTTTACATGGATAGTAAAAAATGTGAAGGGTTCCTAGGAGAACCATGTTATGTAGGTTTGTCTTGAAAGTGGACACTGAATGATTTAACATGAAGCCTCATTTTTTCCTCTTATCTTATTTGGTCAAGGCTTAGAGTGCATGGGGGTGATATCTCCCTTCTTACTCCTCGATCTGGATCTATTCCCCCTATATTTCAAGCTATTTTGAGAGGTAAGACCCCATTTCTTACTCTTTTTCTTCTCCTCTATTCTTCTCCTACACTTTATCTCTCTCAATCGATTTTGTTGACTCCCATGAACCATAACCACTTTTCATGTTAAAATTCAGGTTTGAGGTGGTTATAATGACAGGGATTTAGGTTTTCTTGGGTAGAGTAGGTTATTTATTAGCACATATGCTCATTTTTTATTGAATACGATGGGTTTAATAGGGTTCCACTTGAAATGAGGTAGGTGTTTATATGGAATTCCACTGTAATTAATGTAATAAATGTATTCTATGGTTTTAAATTTTATTTTATTTATTTTATAATCATGTTATAATCCCATAGTAGGATAAAAGTGGTTCTAAAATGGTTTTTATGCTCAGCATGGATGTGTCTCATCCCATGATCTTGTGAAAATTACAAAGTGGTTTCTCAAAATGTGATGTAAGTGTTTCAAAATGGTTACTTTTCAAATTAGTTTTTCATAGAAATAATTTTTTGGTTTTTAAATGGATTTAAAATGGTTTAAATATTTTTCCTTGACCTTGGTTACATTCTAAGTATTTGTTAATATACCTAGTGGATATTCTAAATGAATATAAATGTTTTAAAGTGTTTATTGACATACATTTTTGTCTTTAAAGTAAAAATGTGAAGTTTTAGAGGCATTTTTTTCTAATTTAATGTAATTAAATTTGTTTCTATTTAATTGGGTCCCGGATAATGGGGTCACTTGGTGTTTTAAAATGTTTTCCAATTGAGAGGTGTGGTTTTGAAATGAAATCTTTCTTAGAACCAGTTGGCCTTTTTATTTTAAATAGGGGAGTACTTCCTTACAAGGTTATTTTTATGTAAATTCTTGAATTTATAAGTTTAATTTCAATGATTAGTTAAATAAATGGTTTTCAAAGTATATTTGAAAAGTAGTTTTAAAATAGAGTGAAAATGTATTGTATTCCATAGTGATTTTTTGAAGGACGGATTGACACTATAGGTAAACTGGTTTTATACATGTGTGTGGCCCTTGATAAATCCCCTTGTGACCATCCATATGTATTTTCATGTGAGTCCTAGGAATGTACTAGTTGTAATTTATGAGATAAATCCTTAGTTTTTAAAAGTGGTCTATCTAGGGAAAATTTTCTCACTATAAACCATAAATTAGGCCAAAAGTATAACATGTAATTTGAGCTAGATATCTTTTTGTGTTTACATGGTTGCAAAGGAACTCTATAGATGTTTATTCTTGGGTAGTCTGATGATACTAATAGGGAAATTTTAAAGTTTAATAGCAATGACATAAGTTTATTATATCATAGTTAGTTCTTTATTACATGACCCTAGGGATAGTTTCCATGATTCTAGTTACTTTTTAGGATGATTTATGGGATTTCATTTGATTATTTTTTTATGTTACCCTAATTAATTGACTATTAGAACCATTACTTAGTTGTTTTATTGGATTATGTTTCCTTGATTCTTGGGGTTAATTTTTTTAATATATGTATCAATTTGAGTGTGTGTAGGTTTAATTTGAAACATATTATTTTTAAATAGTATGAAGTATTTTTTTTAAGGAAAATTATTTAGTTATTTCTATAATGAGTTTTAAGAAATGGATTTTCCTTGATGTTTTTTATGAAAATGTGGTTTTCAGTAATGGTTTTTAGATAGATGGAAAAAATGTAATTTTGATCATTTTCTATGGTTTGAAGTATATTTTTACATGATTTTAAATGTTTTAATTAAATACTTAACCATATATTTTGGTTTTATTAATGGGTAGGTTTTTTGTAAATTTGTAAGTGGAATGTTTATTTGATTTTTTTTATAAATAATTTAAAAAACTATTTTTATATTTTGTTAAAAATTGAATTTTATGAACCATATTACTAAGTGTATTTTTATAGTGTTGGTGGGTGTAAACCTAATAGGTTTTTATCACGCCACTATATATTTATTTTGTAGGTTTACAATACCAAACTTTTTTTTCTAGATATTTTTTTCAGGTTCATCCATTGATGGACAAGTGATATATGGTGAGTGATTTGGGGCCCATAATGGAAATTTTATGTGATTTTTGGGTTAAATTTCCCTTTTGTTTCAATTTTCTATGTTTTATCATTCTTTTTGGCCTGATTTATTTCTATATCTTCTTATACATTTTTTATTTTGGTTAAAGTTTTTCCTTGTTGTATATTTCAGTATTCCATGATGGTTGGACATTTTTCTTGATTATTGTTCATTTTTTATTGATTTAAAAGGAGTGAAATCATTCCAAAATACAATTCTTTAGACATTGTCACTTATTTACAGCTTGTGGGGTTCAATAATTCACTTCAAGCTAGTGAAAATTTAGGATGGGTTCCATTTCAGATGGTTTACATGGAAGGTTCATTTCAAAAGGTATAAAAGTCTAGATTTCTTAGTAGGGAACTATGTTCTTGAGTCACTCTATACTATTTTGGGTATTATGGAAATAGTGAGTTAGAATTATTGTTGAGACACAAGTGGTTTTTCTTGTGTGGGTGTTTGATCACTATTCTTCATGATGACGCCTGAGTAACCATGGGAAGTGGGGTTTGAATTACTAAATTCCATATTTCTTCTGATTTACTAATTATTATATATTGATCACCGAGTTTCCTTGGATGTTCTATTGTGTCTTGGTATTGGAACATATTTTTGATTAGTGGTGTGAGGTTGGACTACATAGTTTGATAAACCAGATAGTGACCAAGAGCTCAATCATGTGAATGTCACAGGGATTATTGTATGACTAGACCATGGCCCATAAAACCATGTGGCCAATCTATGAATGGTTTCACATCCTTCTTAGATTGTTTTTTATACCTCTTTTGAGAGATCCCTAAAGGCGAGGGATAATTAAAGGTGGTTCTTCTGATATATTGAACAAGTGGATCAATTTTTTTAATTATAGTGGTCCTCCTTTTTCATGTGGTGGTTGTATAAAATAAGGTTTTTATAGAAAATAAATTGTTTTATGAACCCAATTTTGGTTTTCAAAGAGTCCTTTTTAATTTTTTATAAAATGAGATTGAATTTGTTAAAATTATTTTATTTTTTCGTTTATTACTTTGTGTTTTTTATAGAATGGAATTTGGTTTTCCTAATTTTTTTTTGTAATTTTTATTTTAAATTATTTGATTTCGTTATAGATTCCATAAAGACTTTTTGTTTTAAAACACATTTTTTGTTCAATTGTAATGGAACTTGGAACCCCATGGAGGTGATTTTGAAAAAGTTATTATTTTCATTTAATGAAAATGATGTTATAAATATTTTGAAAACATTTTTAAGATTGATGTTTAATAAAATCAGGTGGACTTCATGTTTCATAAATAAATTAATGATTTTTAAAATGGGGTTCAAGTGATTTGGAATTCCATGAAGTAATTAGGGTTATAAAATAAATAAGCTGTTTTCTAAGCAGTTTGGTGCTTTTAAAATATTATGTGTTCATGGAAATTTTATTTTATTATCTTAAGAATATAGTAGTTTCTAATTAAATTGAATTTTTTTATATGAGTTTAATTGTTTTCATTATGTTTTTGGATCTTATTCGTTCATGAATGTTGGGACTGTTTGAGATGATTTAGTAAAAAATAATGATTTGGGGTCATGTTTCATTTTAGAAAAATTATTCCTTATAGAAAGTTCAAGGTTAATTATGCGTGTTTTCTTTCTGGGGTTTCTCTTCCCTTGTTCTTGGAATTTTATTAGGATCTAAGTGGAGTTATGGGTGACGTTATGTCATACGATGGTATGGTTCACTATTATTCATTTCTTTTTCTTATGTGACCAGCCTAGGCGAGTCATGGATGGTGATCTGGATGAAATGATGAGGAACAACCTACTTGGATTTATGGTGTGATGGGATCTTTTGAGAGTCTAGGCTTGATAAGTTTATAAGAGTTGTATCCCTGAGGTTACTTCTGTTTATTTACTCCTTAGGTGATATTTTGATTGATTTTGTTTGAGAAATGGATTCTTTGGTTGTGCTCATTCCTCGGTGTTCTTTTTTCATTAAATTGGTGTTTTAAAAATGTTTTCTATTTGGTTTGTGATATGAATGGGGTTAGACTCATTGATTAGAAGTGGTATGGACTTGGGTATATTATTAGGGTGAGAAGGATAAATAAGGAACTCGTTAAGATTATGAATTCGCTGGTGTTGTTTCAAATATATATGGGTTTACCATTAGAGGGAAACATGGGTATAAGGATCCAATCCCCACCCATTATTTTTGTATGTGAGGTTATATCCCACATCATTTCTAATATTGAGGTACGTTTTTGTGGTTTTATTATTTAAATTTTTTGAGGTATATTTACATTTGGGTAACCTAGTCTCGTGGACTTTGTTTTGTATGTGATGATTATAGATCATTTTAGACACCCAATCTTATGATCATTGATTTTATTAGGATTTAGGGCCTTTCAATAGTTTCATGGTCTATGATTCCATTTTGGAAATTAGCTCATTTTTGAATGTATGTGGTTGTTGAAATATGGTTATTTCCTTCTATATTTTTGGAATAATATTTTCCTTGGTGCTTCTTATTAGTAGGAGTTGTTGTTTGATGCTTTAATGATTATAACAACTCTAAATGGTGGAGAGAACCCTTTTTGTCTCCCCTCATTTATATCTCCTTATTGGATGCCAAAATTGCATCCATGTGATTTTTTTATATTGATCAAATATTTTAGTGGTTCCATTTTTTATTGGATCATTTTTGGTGTTTTCATGGTCTTAGGACTCCTTGAGCAGTCTCTGACCATTCCAATCCTTAGAACACTATTTTGGGCTTCCACGTTTTCTTGTTATGTTTATTTTTACTAGAGATTTTTTGGGGGCATAAATTTGTATGGGAAGTAGGATTGTGACACAAAAAATTGCTATTATGTTTTTTATATTATTATATTTTACATGGGGAAAATTTAGGTTTTTGAGAATTTTCGGCCCAAAACATGAGAAATATGGAATTTGTCCCTCTACGCACGATTTTCATGCACGGTTTGGGGGAAACTATGCCGCTACTTTCACAGAGGATCTTTATATAGTTGTTATTATTTTTCACTTTGTTGGTATTCTTGGGTATCACATGGTTTGGTCCATATTTTTTGAGTCATAGGGGAAACCATGTGAGTCACCTTTGTGTCTGGGTACTGGCACTCAACTTCCAAACATTTTAGAAGACCGTCCGACAACCATGAAGGTTTTCTATATTATTTAATAGTGGAATTTGGCATGGTTTTAGCATTATTAGTCAAATAGTATGTGGTTATTTAGTGATTCATGTGATGTTGGTTTTTCTAGGAAGTGGCCACCACACGATTGGTGCATACATTGGAAAAATGTGTGGTCAAACAATGTGGAAAACCCAAATTTAATTAAAAGTGTAAAATTTCAATTTTTATCCTCTGATATTTTAAGCCTTGACCTACTTTTTCTTCTCATATAATTTTAATGGGACTTGGAGCACATGGATGATGTATCCACTTTCTTCCTCCTTGATTTAGATCACCATCTTCCTCATATTTAAATCATTTTAGAGTGGTATTGTCACACCTTGACCATAGATACTATTTTATTTTAATCTTTCCTCGATGTTGGATCTTTTAGTTGAGGTTCGGGTTGAGTTCCCAACAAATTTACTTGTGTTTTTGTGGTTTTGGGTTTCCTTTTATACCTATTATTTGATTTTTCATGTTGGGATTAAGATAATGTTTCATGTTGGGGAGTTTGTGACACCCACAATGTCACTACTTTGTGTTTAAAACTTTTAGGGATCTTTGAGTGAACTTCCCTAGTGTTTGGTGTGTAATTTGGGGGTTTTCAGCCATTTTTTGGGGTTGTGCGATTTGAGAACTTCCTGGCCAAATATTGAAACCTATCAATGTAAAGTTGTAGGAGTTTACAGTATCCCTCGCACGGTTTGTGCACGGTTTGACAAACCGTGCACCCAAACCATGCAGCCACTTGAGGAATTTATAAATTTTGACGTAGATATCCTATTTGGGTGACTCCACTGCCAAAATGAATCCCTATCTATTGGGCATCGACCAGATGAGACTCCCCCTCCTTCTTGCTTCGCTTTGGGGCGATTTTGGGGAAATTTCTCAAGAAATGTTGGGGATTCTTCATATTTCCTTCACTAAATCTTCTCTCCTTCTCTTTCGCTCTTTGTTCTAAGGTTTTCTTTGGGGTTTTGCTTCCATGTACAAACTCTAATGGATATGGTTTATGTTTGGTTCATTTTTATTTGGATCTAGGGTGTGCGGATAGTCTATGGGGATTATATCTCTCCAACCTTGAAGTTTCATCGCATCCGCACATGGTTGAGGTAGGCGTTTCCAACTTTTTCCTTTTCGGAACACTCCACAAGCATTTTTATGTTTTCATTTAATTTTTAAATGTCTTTAACACCTCTTATATATCATTTTCTTGATGAAAATGGTGATTTCATGTTGGTATAATTTATTAAAAATGGGTTTTCAAAGGGATTGGTGTTAAATTCTTTGGTTTATGGAACCTAGGGTTATTGTTTAAAATGTAATTGTTCTTTTAATGTTAAATTGAGGGTTTTTTATGAAATTTTTAAACTTGATTATATTGGGATGATTATTTATTGTTTGTGAACTTGATTTGGTGTGTATGGTTTGGTAATGTTTTAGCTTGTTAAATGTGTTAAAATGTTTTGAAAAGGGTTTTTTGGTTATAAGGGGATTGTTTTATATTCCCTAAACAGTGTGGATGGTCGGATTTGGTTTTAAAGAAAATGGTGGGTTTTGTGGAAAAGGTTTTTGGGTGTCCTCTGGGATTTTTGGTGTACCATCGGATGTTGGCACATCCATGGGTGCACTAGGTGCACACACGGTTGTGCCCTCAAATGAAGATGGTGCTTTAAACTGGTGTTCCATAAAATATTGGTTTCCTAAATGGTTATTTGTTTTCAAAATAATGATGTATCCTTCATGTGGTTTCTAAATGTGGTTTAAAATGGAATCTCATGGGTTTATGCCCATTTGGTTTTTGGTGTGTGTGTGTTTTGGAAAATGATTGTCTTGAGGGGCTTTTTGGAATTTCACACTTGAAGATGGTTTTAGAAATGATTTGGAAATGTTTTGGTAAATTTATTTGTGTGTGTAAACATAAATTCCAGTTTGTCATGTTTCTAGAGTTTCATATTTTTACTAAAATGTGGAAAGGCTTGTTTATAAAATTCTCATGGAAGTGGTGTTCCCCATGGTTTTAGAAGTGACTTGTAAATGATTCTATGTGCACAAGTTTCCAAGAATGGGTTTGGGATGTGAAAGTGGTGGCGTATGAAATGTGATGCTTGGTTGGGTGGATGAACTATGTATGTGGAATCATGTGATGCAGAAATTGTTTGAGCACAAAAGGGAAACCCAGATATCTAGGTGGGCGGACGTGTACTAGTATGCTATTGATCCAGTGGTGTTTGAACCCAATTTTACGTAGCAAGTTTGACGATGAAAAAACTAACTAAACTATTATGATAATGTTGTGGACCACTATCTTATGGGTATGTTCCCTACTAGTGGCTCATGCACAAGAAATGATATTGTTATGGTTAATTTTCACTGAGATATGAGGTACCTAGGGCCTATAGTTTTTTATTTCCTAGGGGTGTTCCCATGACTAGTGCACAATGACGATATTTCACCTCCCATCGGCATACGACAAGTTGGGTTGGAAATTCTAAATGTAAGTGTTTTGTCTTTAAAGTGGCTTTCATAAAAAAATATTTTCCATTTAAATTTGTTCCATTTAAATTTGTTACTAGTATCATTTGGTTTGAGTTTTTTGTTATAAAATGGTAGTTTTCTTGAAAAATAGTTGGCGACGTGTGTTGTCCTTTGAAACGGTAAATTTTTGGTTTTTTAATAAAATGTGAAAAATCTATTTTTTTAATTGTATTTAAAAATATTGTTAATGGATTGTTTTGCGAAAGGAAAAACTTGGACTCTGTGGTGATTACATACTGGGCTGTTATCTCACACCCTACCTAACCACTCAGTGTCAGTAGACCCGAGCTATTTTGTAGGTTCAGTTTTGCTTAGGTTTCTTTCCCCAAGTGCTCGTGGTTGGAGCAGGTTTGGTTTTTTGGTTGGAGGTGACCGATATGTCACATGGAGATGGTGGTAGCTTGGTCCAGTTTTAGTTTATTTGCAGTTTCATTTCACTTGTTTTAGTCTTCAGTCCGTTTAGTTTCATATTGTATCTGGATCAAGTATTTATTTATTTATGTTCAGCTATGAGTTGTTGCTTCATACTCATTTTGAATAATTTTTTATTTAATCCTGGTTATTGGGCTAAAAACGTTCCCACTTGATTTATATTTGATACCCGACACTAGTTGCCAGCCTGTGGGGATCGGGAACCCCCTTCGGGTCATGCCACAGACTTGGTTGGGTGTCGGGTTAGATGACATCCCAGCTTAGTTCGTAACAAAATGCTATCAGAGCAGGTTCCTATTATTTGGTGTGTCTGGTAGTTGGAGACTATGGTTGTGGGGGCTCAGGAGGTAGGTCACAGGTCGGTGCCTGATCACCACCATGCGTTATGAGACCTGAGTTACTAGGGGTAGTCCGAGAGTGAGTCATTGTCTTGTCTTGGTTCATTTTGGATTGAGGAATGAAAATGGAGGCGAGCTGGTGTCACATCGTGGTCCCACATGGAGTAGTGACCCATGTAGAATCCGGGAACACAATTCAAGGTCCACATGGTGTTATTTCTTACTTAGGGCATGGATCACTACCATGCCGCCGAGTTAGGCATAGACAATAGTTCCTCATTCTAGTGGTTTTTCTTGAGACATGTTTCATTTTTATCTTTGTTGATGTGAGAAATATTTTAAAATGAAAACAATTTTGGAAAATGAAAAATGATATCTTTCAAGTGGTTTTGAATTTGGTAAATGATTTTTAAAAAGGAATGTTCTTTTGGTTGAGGATTTGATAAATGATTGGGTTTTATTACATGATAAATTGTGTGACCATTGGTAATCATTATGAACATTCACATATGTGTGGGTATGTATAGAAAGTGCAAATTGGCACATGGGTATTAATGGAATAAGAGAAAGTGGATGAACACGTATGTGGTGGTACATAGGATACATTGGGTGGGGGTTTGAAATCAGTGCCTTGTTTTGGATTTTTACAAATGATTCTGGAAATTGGTTTTTGTTTTAGTGTGTGGATCTTGTTTTGTGAAAAGTGGGTTAGAGTATTTGTAAAGTGGCCTTGGGAGAAAGCGGTTTTGAATTTTAAATGAATTTGTTTTTTGGGAAAGGTGATTTTTGATTGCTTTTGTATATGTTTGGTTTGTGATCCATTGGTTTTGGCTTGATATAATCCTTCTGATTATGATTCTGATTGATGCTAGTTTTGAATTAGCATTCATTTTATTGTTTAGATTATGCTACATAGAAAGGTCCCCAAAACTATCAATGAGTCCTACCCAATTTTATTTTATTCTCAGTATTTACCTATATTTTGTGGTGATTATGGTCTGTTAGAGGTAGTGAAGTGGCTTGAGATTATCGAATGTGTATTCTGATCGTTAAAAACTCCAAAAGCTACTGGTGTTTGTGTTGTTCTGGGTTTGTTTGAGGGTCCATATTTGGATGAATGGGAGATAATTTTCTTTTCTCTAGAGGTAGTTGGTAATTCGATGTCTCTTTTTTTCTCCTGAAGGTGCTCCATCTGGTGAAGAGTGTGTGCTAGAGGAGACTATTCAAGATAATTCCCTTCATTTGGTTTTGGATTCCAGTTCTTCAGGCCATTCGGGTGTGTGCCACCAATGTGGCTGGTTCGGAAATTCTAATCCCTCTTGTTGAAATCCACCAAAGACATGCCATCATTGTGGATGTCTAGGTCATCTAGATAAGTGTTGCAGGAAGCGTTGTTGGAAGAGGACATTGTGACTGAAGGATGACAGTACCTGACTGTGAGGCCAGAGTTGCTTCAGTCATCAGTGCCCTGGCCACATGTATCAGGGTGAAGCTCGCACATAGTCATGAGTGCCAGGGGTGAGAAACCCCGACCTAGTTTTGAATCTAATATCTTGTATACCAAGTGTTTGAGTCTATCTGAAGGTGGAATGTGATTTTTTTTCATTCTTCTTTGAGTGTGTCTCGCCTTTTTGTAGGTTAGTCTTAGTTTTAACTTTTAGTATTGTTCGTTTGGAGATGCTAGTGTTTTGAGAAATTGATGTGTTGTGGATTTGGTTATTGGGTGACGGCCCCCTATTTCAGTGGTAGTAATTTACAACTTGTATATTTTAGTTCAGTTTTAAGCCCTAGTCGAGATTTTTGGTTTGGGGAGTTTTCAGGAGATTTTTCCAGGTGAAGCATGGTTACTGCACGATTAGTCGAAACCATGCGGCCCAAGTCATGCGGACAGAACCAAATGCATGGCTCATTCACAGTCATGTGGTAGGTCCAATGTAACCATGTGTCTTGGTTCCTTACAGGCAGTGGCATTGGCACATTTTGTGCACAGTTTATAAACCGTGCAGCCAAACTGTGTGCGGTGTCCATTATGGACAGTGAGGGGTGCACGGTTGGCACACGTCTTAGGAAACTATGTGACCAAACCAAGTGAGATTCCAAAGAATTTTAAATTTTAAATTCCCTACTTCCCGTTTAAGTCTTGGTGGTGTGTTTGGACTCTAATGTTTCTATTCTAGTTGAGTTCTTATGGTGCGGAGAAGCCACTCGTGTTCTCCCCTCATCTCCATTCTTATGATGTGGTTTCTTCTTGATTGGTCGGGTGTGACTTGTGGAGTGAATAGTTATCCAGGGGTTCATGGTTTCCCTTTTGTTTTTGTTGGGTATGGACTTGATCTTTGGTTGACTATTGTCTAGGTGACTTTCTAGGGGCAAAAAGTGTCTGTAGTGGGGAGAATTGTCACACCCGGACCATAGATACTTTTTTATTTTATTCTTTCCTCGATGTTTGATCTTTTTATTGAGGTTCGGGTTGAGTTCCCAACAAAATTCCTTGTTTTTTTTGTGGTTTTGGGTTTCCTTTTATACCTATTATTTGTTATTCTAGTTGGGATTAATATCAGGTGCATGTTGGGGAGTTTGGGACACCCACATTGTCACTACTTTGTGTTTAAAACATTGAGGAATCTTTGAGTGGACTTCCTTAGTGTTTGGGGTGTAATTTGGGGGTTTTCAGCCAATTTTTGTGGTTTCACGGTGTGAGTACGGCCGGTCCAAATTTTTCAACCTAACCATGTGATGTTTCAGGAGTTTCTAGTACCCATCGCACGGTTTGCGCACGGTTTGACAAACCGTGCATTCTAACCCTGCAGCCACTTGCGGGCTATATAACTTATGACGTAGAGCTCTGATTTTAGTGATTCAACCTCCAAAATGAATCCCTATCTGTTGGGCATCGAACAGAGGATCCTCCCCCTCCTTCTTACATCACTTTGGGGCGATTTGGGGCGATTTCTCAAGAAAGTTTGGTGATTCTTCATGTTTCCTTCTCCAAATCTTCTCTCATTCTCTTTCAATATTTGTTCTAGGGTTTTCTATGGGATTCTTCTTCCATGGACAAATCCTAATGTCTAGGGTTTATTTTTGGTTCGTTTTTCTTTGGACTTAGGGTGTACGAATGGTCTGTGGGGATTATATCTCTCTTCCCTTGAAGATTCATCGCATCCGGACATGGATGAGGTAGGTGTTTCCATCTTTTCCCTTTTCGCAATACTCCATGAGCACTTGTGTGTTTTCATTTAATTTTTATATGTCTTTTAAACCTCTTATATATCTATTTATTGAAGAAAATGGTGATTTTGTGTTGGTAGAATTTATTAGAAATAGGTCTTCAAAGGGATTGGGATGAAATTCCTAGGTTTATGTCACCTAGTGTCTTTTTTTTAAAATGTCATTGTTCTTTTAATGTTAAATTGAGGGTTTTTTTATGAAATGTTTAACCTTGATTATAGTGGGATGGTTATTTATTGTTTGTGAACCTGATTTGGTGTGTATGGTTTCGTAATGTTTTAGATTGTTAAATGTGTTAAAATGTTTTGAAAATGGTTTTGTGTTATAAGGGGATGGTTTTATGTTCCCCAAACAGTTTAGATGGTCATATGTGGTTTTAAAGAAAATGGCGGGTTTTGTGGAAAAGGTTTTTGGGTTTCCTCTGGGATTTTTTGTATACCATTTGGTGTTGGCACATCCATGGGTGCACTAGGTGCACACAAGATTGTTCCCTCAAATGAAGATGGTGCTTTAAACCGGTGTTCCTTAAAATATTGGTTTCCTAAATGGTTCTTGTTTTCTAAATAATGTTGTGTCCTTCATGTGATTTCGAAATGCGGTTTAAAATGGAATCTCATGGGGTTATGCCCATTTGGATTTTGGTGTGTGTGTGTTTTGGAAAATGATTATCTTGAGAGGCTGTTTGGAATTTCACACTTGAAGATGGTTTTAGAAATGATTTGGAAATGTTTTGGTAAATGTATTTGTGTGTGTAAACATAAATGCAGATTTGGAATGTTTCTAGAGTTTCATGTTATTACAAAAATGTGGAAAGGCTTATTAAGAAAATTCTAAGGGAAGTGGTGTCCCTCATGGTTTTAGAAGTGATTTATAAATGATTCTATGTGCACAAGTTTCCAAGAATGGGTTTAGGATGTGAAAGTGGTGGCTTATGAAATGTGATGCTTGGTTTGGTTGATGAAATGTGTAAGTTCCATCCTGTGATGCAGAACTTGTTTGAGCATAAAAGGGAACCCCATGTATATAGGTGGGCGGACGTGTACTAGTATGCTAGTGATCCAGTTGGGTTTGGCCCCAATTTCACGTAGTAAGTTTGACTATGAAAACACTAACTAAACTATGATGATGATGTTGGGGACCACTAGGTTATGGGTATGTTACCTACTAGTGGCTTGTGCATGAGAAAGGATATTGTTATGGTTACTTTTCACCGAGATACAAGGTACCTGGTTCCCATAGTTAGTTAGTGCCTAGGGGTGTTCTGGTGACTAGTTCTCAATAACTATATTGCACCTCCCATCGAAATATGGCAGGTTCGGTTGGAAATTATAAATGTAAGTGTTTTGTCTTTAATGTGGCTTTTTTTTAAAAACTATTTTCCATTTAAAGTTGTTCCATTGAAAATTGTTACTAGTATCATTTGGTTTGGGTTTTTGTTATAAAATGGTAGTTTTATTTAAAAAAATATGGCGACGTGTGTTGTCCTTTGAAACATAAATTTTTGGTTGTTTAATTAAATGTGTAAAGTATATTTTTTAATAGAAATTTAAAACTAGTGTTAATGGATTTTTTTGGGAAAGGAAACACTTGGACTCTGTGGTGATTACCTACTGGGATGTTAGCTCACACCCTACCTATACATTAGTGTCGGCATACCCGAGCTGTCTTGTAGGATATGATTTTGTTTAGGTATCCTATCCCAAGTGCTCGTGGTTGGAGCAGGTTTGGTCTTTTGGTTGGAGGTGACCAAGATGTAACATGGAGATGGTGGTAGCTTATTCCAGTTTTAGTTTATTTGTAGTTTCATTTCGCTTGTTTTAGTCTTTAGTCTATTTAGTTGCATATTGTTTCTGGATCAACTATTTATTTATTTATGTTCAGCTATGATTTATTTTTGTATGCTCATATTGAACAATTTTTTACTTAATTTTAGTTATTGGGATGAAATCATTCCCACTCAATTTATATTTGATTCCCTACACTAGTTTCCAGCCTATGGGGATCAGGAACTCCCTTTGGGTCATGCCACCGACTGGGTCGAGTGTCGGGTTAGATGACATCCTGACTTGGTTCGTGACAGGTATGTCCTCTTTCCTTCATATTTTCTTCTCATCTTTTCTTCCCTTTCCATCTCTCTTGATTTTACACACTAACATGATCCTTAACAACAATTTGGTTTCAAATTATGGTAATGGGAGGTTAAAATTATGGGGATTTGTGTAATCTATGGTAGAGGAGTTTGTTTCTTGTCTCAAATATGTGTTCACTATGGAAGGCAATGGGTTTCAGATGGTTTGTTTGAAATGAGAATGATGTTTCTATAAAATTAACTATTAATGGATGTTATAAATTTATTTTTTTCTTTTAAATTATTACATATGATTTTAAAAAATGTTATAATCCCATAAAAGGTGAAAAGTTGTTCTTAAATTGTTTTTATGATTGGAATGAATGTGTCACAAGACCAACACATGTGAAAATACGTGAATGTCTTGTTTAAAAGTGATTAAAGTGTTTTTAAATTGATAATATGGACTTAGTTTTGAATGAAAAACACATTTTTTTCTAAATTTAATGAAAACAGTTTAATGACTTGGTGTGGACCTCGTTCACATGAAATGTATTTGTTAAAATTCACTAGTGTATTTTGTAAGGGAATTTAAATGTTTTAAAGGGGCCTTTGACACTAGTTTTATATTATAAGTGCATGTGTGATGTTTTAAAGGAATGTTTTTGAAATTTAATGAAATTGAACTTCTTACAAATTTAATGGTTTTGGGGCCATTGTATGTTTGGGTGGGGTAAAATGTTTTATAATTGGGATATGTGGTTTTCAAATAAAATGTTTCTTGGTAGAAATTGTATTATTTATTTTAAAAGGGGGTGTGCTACCATACATAGAGATTTTTATATAAATTATTTGATTTATAACATAAATTTCAAATATGGGTTTCATAAATTGTATTTAAAGGATATTTTAAAGTGGGTTTTAAATGGTTTGTAAACTACTTAGCTTCCTGAGAACTTTTCTGAAAGCCTATTTGGCATATTAATTAATATGGTTTTATAAATGTGTGAGACCCTCAGTAAACACCTGTGTGACCATTGTTATTGTAATGTCCAAATCTGGGTGACACTAAAATGTTCCCCAAACTAGTTGGTCACATGCCCTAAAGTGCACCTCCCCATTTTCTAGAGGGCTCCGACTAGTAGTGAGGGTCATGTAAGTTAGTCTTCGAGAGACTATACGATATTTTATCAGAAAAAACACTAATAGAATCCAGAAATAATAAACAAGTGTAGAATAATATAAATAACTAGAACAATACCAAGTCACATGATAGTCAAAGTAGGAAATAAAATACACTACTAAAAAGGGAAAACATGCCATGAAAATTCTTGTGTCAACTGTCTACAATGCCACTAAAAGTAAAGACACAATATCTTCAATGAGGGTCACAAACAATGTTTGGTTCCCTCACCCCTGCTCTATTCACAAACAACAATCTATCCCAAGGCCTTTCCCATATCTTTTCCCGCAACAACAAAGTATTCTCATATATTGATCGAGCGGCCTGAGTAGGGTGTGAGTACAACTCAGTAGGCCACCACCGACGTTGCCTAAAACAAGACCAGTCAAAATATAGTGTATGAAATTATATTAAGGAATAAATAAAAAGAATATATAAATAGTTATAACATTTTCATTTATTCTTTGATCATCACATTAGGTTTGGTTTCAATTCATTTCTCCCATTTAAATCAAAATTCATTATTGTCATTCATTTGGTGTTAAATTCCATGTCAACCACCCCGAATCTCATTTGGTGTAGATCAAAATGTATAGCATCCCAAATCTCATTCGGTGTATATTTCCATGTCTAAAAGCCCACATCACAATCTTGGATAACTATTGGGTACGAACACCATGTCCAAGTACCAACTTCTCAATTGGTGTATAATTCCATGTCTAGAACCCACATTCTCAATCATTTAAATAATTAGTTAATTCATAATAATTAACAACATCATTCCCATACCAATCCAAAAATTAGTTTAACATATCAAATTCCATTAGTTAACACAATAATTAACTATGTACACAACCGATTAATTAATTCATCGATTAATTAATCAGTTAAAACAAATCTTATTCCATAAATAATTATTTAAAATTAATTATCTTAATTAACATAAAGGCACATAACTAATCTTCCATTAATTATCTCAACATATCCAAATCATTATTTCATAATTAATTTACCCAAATTAATTAACTTAACACAACCAATTCATTATCTCAAAAACAATATCTAAAATATTAAACAAATTCCCCAACTCAATTATCTATTTGGGAATCCCCCTTAGTTCTATGATTAAATCATCAATTAATCATCTACATCTCAAAAGAATCAACAAGTCAAAGAACCTTCCTAATTAGCCTTTAGGAAATAAAATATTAAGGGATGCATGAAATTTGATAATATCACATACACATTTCAAATCCATGAATATAGGAGTTTGATTTAGACCACTTTCCTCTGTTTATTAACGGATGTTAGCCCAAAAAAAATCCCCAAAATCTTAAAGGCACAACCACATCGATCAAGATCTTCATCTTAATCCCTAAACTCAAAATTTTGATCAAAAGCATCAAGATCATGAAAAACTAGATCTATATCTACAATCTTATATCTAGATCTCAACTCATAGTTTTATATATATGGAAACTATGGATATATCTCATGAAAAGATCAATGAAAGGTAGAGGAAATAATGGAAGAAGAAACTTGATTAAATCCACATATTGGGAAGAGAGAAGATCTTCAATCTAGGCTATAGATCTTGAATAATGGTGTTTTAATCGCCTTGGAATCTCTATGGAAGGATATGGGATCACCTAGAATTCATCAAGCCCGAGCCTTGGTCGATAATGAGGAGTCTAGGGGGTTTGAGTGATTAAAAAAATTATATTTTAAAAACCCACACCCATGGTTTCTCGGATAGGGGTTCATGGTTTGGGTAAACCATACACCAACTGTGTGGACCTCTCTGTTCAGGTTCTCTTGGTTACCTATTTATGGGCACATGGTTAGGGTAAAATATGCACCAACTATGTAGACCTCGTTGTCCAGGTTTGAATGATTACCTGGGTTTAATCGCACGGTTTGTCAAACCATGCACAACCCTATGTCTGTTAATCTTTCTTAAAACATCACCCAAACACAACTCAAACCACAAATCCAAAGAAAAGGCACTCAAAAAACATAAATGTACCTACAAAATGCATCTGAGATGACTTCATAAAAGGTTGAGATCATACAATCTCCCCACCTTATAAGAGCTCATCCTCGATCTGCACTCCCAAACTTCACTAAGATTATGAAAACAAATATTGGGCCATTGAGCCCTCATGTCTGATTTCTATTGCTAATTTTCCTCTTGAACATGTCCATGTTTCCATAAAACACCAACTATCTGCACTGTCTTCCCCACAACACTTTATCACTATAATCTAGCACATGTATTGGATGCTCCTCAAAGGGCATATCCATATAGAGATCAACCTCATCCAAATTGATTACATGTAAAGGGTCGGGGTGATACCTTTGTAGTTTTGACTCATGGAAAACATCATAAATAGCATTGACATTCTGTAGAAGGGCCAATTGGTACACCAATGGCCTGATTCTCTCCACTACCTCAAACGATCATACAAACATGGGCACTAGCATTCCCTGCCTTCGTATCCTGTAGTGACCCAACCTAGTAGAAACCCAAATGAATACATGATCATAATACGTAAACTCGAGGGGTTATCGATATCTATTGGCATATGATTTTTTGCCTAATCTAAGATGTAGCCATATGTTTTCAAATCATCTACACCAGCTCTGACTTCTCCTACACAATACTGAGTCCCAAAAGCTCTAACTCACCCACCTCTATCCATCATAGTGGAGATCTAAAATCTCTACCATAAAGTTCCTTATATGGTTCTATTTTTATAGTTTCCTAATAACTGTTGTTATAGGAGAACTCCACTATAGCCAAGTGATTCTCCCAAGAACCACCAAAGTAAATCACACATGCTCGCAACATATCCTCTAACACCTATATGGTATGCTCTGACTGCCTGTATATCTATGGGTGAAAATCCTTACTCAACAGAATCTGTGTTTGAAGCAATCTCTTCAAGACTTAATAATACTGTGAAGTAAATCACGAGTCACGATATGAAACTATAGTCTATGGCACCCCATATAAATGGACTATCTCCTGAATATACAATTCTCCCAACTATTCTACTATAATGGTTTCCTTGATAGGAAATAAATGTTCTACCTTCATCAGTAAATCCATAATGACCCAAATATAATCATTCTTCCTAAGTATCTTTTGAAGAAATACCAAAAAATCCATAGTTGGATTGTACCACTTCCATTTCAGAATACAAAATGACTACAATTGGCCTCCAGGCCATTGAAGCTCAGCTTTCACCTACTAACAAGTGAAAAACCTTGTTATGAAACCTATAATCTCCTTTTTCATGTCTGGACACAAAAATTTTCTTTGCAGGTCACGATACATTTTTTTTACCCCAGGATGTACCATCCACTTCAAGGCATGAAATTCGCGCATGAGTTCCTCTCGCATAATAGTAGGAACAACAACCCGATTTTTTTACATATATGATCTAATCCTTATCTATCATCCAGTTTGAATATGTCTTCCCACATTTATGGATTTCCCTTAAGTATAAATACTCTGGATCCTCGTACTTCCTATCCCTAATCGATCTTAAGAGTGTAGAATCCACTGATACTGAAACCAAAGTCATATTCTCCGGACTCTCCTAAACCACCACATGTATTTCAGGTAGAAAAGTCATCATATTCCACTCCACACTCGACTCATGTTCCAACTGAGTATGAGTTTTCCTGCCCAAAGAATCTGCCACATGATTTTCTTCTCTAGGTGTATATGAAAAATCAAAAACAAAAGAATGCATATACTTTACCTATCTTCGCTGCCAAAGATTCAAGTCAATATATGAAAAGATATAATTCAAGCTTTTGTGATCAATAAAAACTATAATATTTTCACTCAAAAGATAGTGTAACCAACACTTAAGATCATAGAACAATACTTCCAACTCAAGGTCATGTGTAGGGTAATTATATTCATGTTACCTCAACTACTAAGACCCATAAGCTATGACTCGATCCCCTTGAATCAACAATGATCCGTGTCCAATCCCAAAAGCATCAAAATACACTGTGTAATCCTCAACTGTCTCAGGAAAGTTCAATATTGGTGTTGATTTCATGTGGTTCTTAAACTCCTAGAATTTATTCTCACATGATTACTTCTATTCTAACATTACCCCTTTATTTGAAAAACCTGAAAGTGGTGCTACCAATCAAGAAAAGTGTTGTATGAACCTCCTAAAATATTCAGCTAATCCTAAAATACTTCAGATATAAAAATAATTATAGGGTTGTTACCAAGAAAATACTGCCTGAACTTTCTTTGGGGACACTTCCACAACTTCTTCCGAGATTATATTCCCTAGATGTGTACACTATCAATCCAAAACTGGCACATTGATATCTTGATGTATAACCAAAGCACTCTCAGTGTACGTAAGTTGATGTCAAGATGTTGGGAATGATCATCATGAGTCCTATAGTACACCAATTTCATCCACATACACCACCAAAAATAGATATAGGTATGGATGAAAGATCCTGTTCGTCAAGACCATAAACAATTCTGGAGAATTTTTCAACCCAAATGGTATTACGACAAACTCATAAAGGGAATACCTTCTTCTGAAAGTAGTCCTTGGTATATCAAATGTACAAAATCTCCACTAATAATACCCTGATCTAAAATTGATATTTGAGAACACATTATCCCCCTTTAGCTGGTCAAATAGACCATCGATACACATAAGCAGATATCAGTTCTTCATAGTCATTTTTTTAGCTTCGGGTAATTGACACACAACAATAAACCCCCATTATCCTTCTTTGCAAACAAGACAAATGATCCCCAACGAGACATACTTGGATAGAAAAACCCCTTATACTCCAGCTACTCTATAGTGACCCTAGACTTTTACATATAACATTACATGATTTTAAGCATATTTATACATCAGAGTACAAACCAAGGATCGTAAAGTCTAATGTCTTGGAAGACTAGGTACTTAAAACTGAAAACATGGAACTAAAAAAGCTTCTTTATTTAATATTCATAAAGAGTTCCTAAATTCCTTTTATCCCTTACATATGCATAGGTTACGATGGGGATCACATGAAGGAAGGGATGAGCTAACGGTTCAGTATGTAAATAAACATAAGAATATGGCTTTAGGACAATGGTTTGAGATCATGAAATAATGATATAAAATGTCATATAGAATCATAAAATATAAACATGGGATAATACAATCATGAATTCATAGTAATATGACATAAACATAAATCATGACTTTAGAAAGAGTCAAGGCTCATTGTACATAGAGGAGCACAAGTCAAGGTTAACCACCAAGACCACTGCACATGGTAGCACAAGTCAAGGATAATCACCAAGACTGTTGCACATAACGTCTCATGATACTAAACATTACCCAATGCATTGAAGTGATATCTAGGATCTCCCATATTAACATGTTCATTAATATGATTTCCACACAAATAATCATACATAATCAATCACACATAAACATAGGGGAACCCATGGAGAGAAATGGGTATCACATTCATGTCATAAAGCATAATGAATGGGAATATCATAAAAGTATACATTGGAGAAAGTAATTAAAACATACATTAACATTAATAAGGTAAAATAGTCATATATCATTGTATGTGATATAAAACAGAAGTGAAAACATTTAAGAAGAGTATTTAATAAATTCTTAGCGTTAAAACATTTTAGTGTGGGTTTAAGAAAAATATGAAAGGGAATATAAAATCGAAAAGGGAATAATATTTTATATAAAACCAGAATTGAAAAAAATGTTTTCATAATAAAAAAGATAGATTTTATAAAAATAGTAGTGGATTAAAAAAATGGTAGTGTTCACTTTAAATTGAGTAAAAATTTGGGAAGTTCCCTTAAAACGAGTTTACTTATTGGGAAGTATTGAGGATGGAAAAAATTAAAAGTATGTATATCCCTGAAAGTGAATGAGATATAGATCTTGAAACATGATTTCAGTTCATATAAATAGAATTTATAATTTTTAAATAAAATTAAAAGAAAAATTCTATTCGGTAAAAATAATGATAGAGCAACCTGAAGGAATAAAGGCGGTTCAGGTAGAATCCCTTACAGAATATCGACATGGTATCGAGTGTACTTAGAAGGTATTAATGAGAGAGAAATGGATTTATAATATTTTATACATCATTAAGTAAGTATGAGAAAGGTGATAAATCATACCCCAACATTATTAATTATACGTAAAAGTGCATAACATAGATTTCATTCTTGAATAAAAGTGAAATTGAGGGGATCCCTTACCTTAAATCTGATGGTGTTCTCCACCTAATATTAATGACCTAAAAAACCAAATTAGGTTCATTAATTAATACTTCCAGAACCTATTATATATGTAAATTATTTATTACAACTTTTTTTATTTAATTCATAACATTTTTTATTGTTTATGAGGTTCAATTTCATTATTCGAGTCCGTTTGTTTCCTTAGTTTTAATGGTCGGTTCACTTATATTCATGTTCGGAGAATCATATAAAATGGTGATGTTTGTACAGAATTAGAGTTATATTATATTATTTAACATCTATAAGGTTATATGTTTGTAAATTTCATTTGGTTACTAGGAGTAAAGATTAATCATTATGCAAAACTTTAGTGATAACCGTTGGGGTTAATTGGCAGTTTTTGGCCACATGGAACATGTTTTGTTTTATAAATTAAAACCATGTGTAAAAAAGGACTCCAGAACCATAGATGAGACATAATAACTATATTATAGTCTATTTCAACCATAATAATTGATTCATTAACAAAATTGATGAAAGTAATATAAATTGAAAACTCATCATCCTTGAATGTGGTAAATTAGCACATCTCAGATGGTGTCTTCATTTTTAGTAAAAAATAAAGGGAAAGGATAAATGATGAATAATTATTCATTTATAATGAAAATATTCCATTACATGTTAGGTACTATATTAATCACAAAATTTGGATGAAATTAGGTGAGGAAAGAAAAAATAAATAAATGAACTTGAAAATAAAAGAGAAGTTGAGAGATCCCTTATGAAAATTCGGCAGCCTAACATCGTCACATAAAATTTCATAAAATATTTTGATGATAGAAAAAGGGTATCTCACAATTATTACATAATATGGACATAAATGTAGATATGAAATGATATATACCAACATAATCCAATTAAAATTAAAAAATAGTGACAGAAAATGAATGCTCAAAAAAGAGAAGGGAGGTAGATTCCATTACCTTGTAAAGTAACTCAAAAAACATGTATGTTGGGACCTTGGGGGCTTGAGGACTCCATGGGAAACTCATAGAGTGATAAAAATACCATATATTTTAGTATGATTTATTTTAATGAAAGAAAACGAAGTAAATAAATTGTATTTATTGTAAAAGTTGGAGAGTTTCTGCTTATTTCAAAGGACACCTCATTAGTGGATTTTGAAAAACCATAGGCTTGACCATTGTATTTTTACATGGTATTAGACACTTGGGAAACCTCTTATCATATTTTACTGTACACAAGTCTACCATCATTTTATATTTTTCGTTACATCATTATGATGTCATTAAACATACTGAAATCTCATAACTATATTTTTACTATTCACAACGAATTCGTGTATTTTTGAAAAATACAAAAAATTCACCCAATCCATTTTTCAATGTGTTGAATTCAAAAATTAAATCCCATTTTTGGAAATATTTTCTGTAATATTTTTAATTAAATTTTTAAATAAAATCATAATTTATTCAAAAAACAATATTAAAAATATAACTCATTTTAATACACCTTGAAAAATTAATCAAGGTCCCATAAAATTATCTTATAACCATAAGAAAATAATGTAAATATTTATGATTAAATTTTATGAAAATACATTTCCATTCTAAATTAGTAAATTAATCTTAAAATTGTAAATAATATATTTATGACATAAAAAAATACCAATACTTATACTATGATCATTTTTTTCAATTTTAAGATGTCTAAATTGTATTTATACATTTAGGGGTGAAGTTTCTATTTTTTGGATGATTTTTTATTCATTACTATTCATTACTATTCATAAATGTATGTTACTATTCATAAGGGTGTGTTACTATTAATCGAAAATTAAGTTTGTCTTATCAGACTCCAAATATTTTTCCGAACGCAACCGTCCATGTTAGTTTTTTAAAATTAAAAATATACTAGTGAAAATATTATGTGTAAAGTTTACATAGTACATAGTAGTTCATTGTGTTGTGATTTCATGTGATTATATGACATAATTATATCAAGGGATTTTCCATTGACAATACATTTGGTCATTACATCATCCAATTGTGTCTTGAGTTCTTGAAGCTCAGTCGGTGCCATTCTGTATGGTTGAATATATATTGGATCAGACACCAACATGAGATCAATAGTGAATTACACATCTATCTCATGTGGAAATCCTATGAAGTCATTAGGAAAGACAACATGGAACTGTTCTACAACTGGTGGAAGGATGTCTTTCCTTCTACTCACATCATCGAGAAAAAGACTAGAAACTTGGGATGTGAGCTCTCCCAGTTGCTGTGTAATTAGAAAAGCTCAGCTCGCTTAGATATCCCACTCTTCATAATGAACATTCTGGTCACCCTTAGGAGACACAAATGTCACAATCCTACAGTAATAGTCGAAGTGGGTTCCATATGCGACTAACCAGTTCATACCCATAATCAGGTCGAAGACCATCACATCAAGGAAATAGAGATCCCAAAGAAAATGATACTATCTGATCTCTAGTGAAACTCCCTTTCACAAATTGATATCTCTAGACCATGTTCCCAATGGTGTATCAATATTCATTATTCCATTTAAAGACTCCACCTCCAGGCTCAAACCATTAATATGATTTGTTGATATAAAGGAATGAGAGGAACCAGTATCAAATAAGGAATTAGCTACAGTAGAAGATATTAGAACAATACCTCTCACTATCAATGAACTATCCATGCTTTCCATAAGTTTAGGCTGCACTACATATAACTGTCCCACTCCCCTTCCCTATGGCATCATCTGAATCCCCTGAGTATCTCCAATCTACTGATACAGGTGCTCATATCCTGATGCACCACATCCATTTCCCCTACCACCTCTTCCAGTATAACTCCATCTCCCATACCTATAAGATGTAGAATACCCCCTTCCCATAATCTAACTCTGAGTAACTTCTCACTCTGCCCCAGCTTGTCGCTGCTTCCTGAAGAACTTCTATAGGTTCCCCATCTTGCTGCAAAACCGACACTCCACTGGTGGTTGAGGACAATGTGTGCGATAGTGTCCCATCCTACAAAATTGATGTAAAAGAACATGAGTAAGGTTTGTTGAAATAGTTCCTCTTGACATTCCACCTTGATTTCAACTGTCCTAACTAAGGTTCTTATAATGGCACTTCCTTCTCTAAGAAGGCACACCCCCTGATCATCCCGTGATAACGACTTGTTTATTATTGGAATCATCTTTTGGGTTCTCCTTTTAAATGAGAGCCTAATTCACCACTTCTTGGAACTTATTTAGCCTAAAGTTATTCAATTGGGACTTAATTTCACATCTAAGTCCATACTGAAAATGTTTTTATAAATAAGCCTCATATACTTCCAATTCTAAAGAAAAATGGTATAAATCTGTGAAATGTCCAACATAATCCATTATGGAAATGATTCCCCAGGTTAGATGCATAAACTCTGAAGCCTTATATTGTCTGAGTGTCTCTAAAAATAAGTTGTCCAAGAACTTCTCCAGAAATTCCTTCCATAACATATCATCTCTCTTCACAAATCATACCTAAATTTTCCACCAGCACTTCACAAATAACTTTATCATATAAGCATCCAACTTGACCATTCTCTCAACCTGAGTCTCCAAATGGTAAAGTTTCATCTCTATGGATTCAATCCAGAATTCATCTACCTCAGGTATACCCTCTCCAGTAAAAGTCAGAGAGTGATGTAGTTGAAACTTTTTTTTCAACTCAAACATGCTTTCCAAAACCTTCCTTGGGTCTCTCTACATGAATTGCATGAAACAAGTGAATTTATCTTGGAATTTCTCCCCTAAATCCTCTTCTTGAACCAACAGTGCCTCAAGTTCCCTGTTTGGATGTTTTTTCTGAGCCATTCCACTCAGTATCCCTCTCAACAGGCATCATGGAGGCATATCTATATAAATTCAAACACACATCTGATGTCTAATAAAGCAACCCTAAAAAATTTACATAAAAGGAGAAAGAGACCCAATAAGTTTTGACATGTACTTTACCCATTTCTCACAACATGTTCAGCACCGAGATGCTACCACTACACTTAAAAATCCTCCTCAAAGGTCTTGGATAACAAGGATACTCACATTCTCATTAATTGGTTCACAATAATTAATCAAATTATCTGAAATTAATTTATTAAAAAATTCATTAATTATTCATACTCATTTCAACAATTAGTGTTCTCATTCTAAACTCGTTTATTCTCATTTTGCATCATTATTTTAATATGACAATAAGGAAAAACAATTCTAGTTCAACAACTTACTTATAACCCATTTTCCAGTTAGTGCTTAAAATGATACATGTTAAAATAATCTTGATTGACTAGAATGATGCATGAAGACTCAACTCTTGTGCTTCTTTAGGACCTGAATGAAAGTTCAACAATTTTCAAAACAAATATCACATCACACGACAAGTGTGTCACCTAAGGTGGAATAATATCCAACTATAACAACCCACAATATTCAAAATAATCCAACCTTTAGTACCTAAAAAGATGCATGAGGACTCAACTCTTATTCCTATTTAGGACATGAATGAAGTTTCAACAATTTTAAAAACAAATATCCCATCACACAATAATTGTGTCACCCAAGGTGAAATAATTTCCAACTACAACAATAAACAACTGTCACAACAATCCCACCATGAGTACCCAGATTTTCCCCCATTCATGGGTTTGCAACTCCCACACACAAGATCATTACTAAGACTTGACTCTTCCTATGATCTAGCATACCTTTCCAAAAATATTAATACAAAATAAGAATAATGAAAATAAAACCTCCTTTGATACCACTTTGTAACATCCTGAGCCGAGTTCCACAAAATGATACCCCGATTCGATTGGTCACATGCCCTCAAACGCGTCTCCCCATACCTTGGAAGGTGCGAACTAGTAGCGAGGGTATGATAAGTCATTCATGGGGAGACTATACCTTATTTTTTCAGAATAAAACACCAAAAAAACATCAATAAAATGGAATGAAGGATTATAAATAACCCTAAAAATACCATGTCACATGATAGTCAAAACAAGAAATAGAATAATTTTCTAAATAGGGAAAGCATGATATCAAAATGAAAGTGTCATGTGTCTACAATGCAACTAAATTTAAAGTCACAAAAACTCTAAATCATGTCTTAAACCACATCTCGTTCCCTTACCCATGCTCTATTACCAAACAACAATCTATCCTAGGTGCATGTTCTTATCCTCTCCTGCAACAACCATGTCTGCTCAGGTGCTGATCGGGCAGCCCAAGTAGTGTGTGAGTGCATCACATTAGGCCACCACTAACGATGTCTAAAACAATTCTAGTTAAAATATAGTGTACGAAATTTTATGGAGAAATAAATTCAATGCATAAATAAATAGTTATCACATTGTCATTTATTCTTTGATCATCATATTAGAACTTGTTTTAATTCAAGTCTCCCATTTTTTTCAAAATTCATTATTGTCATTCATTTGGTGTTGAACGCCATTTCAAGCACCCCAAATATCATTCATTGTAGATCTCTATGACTAGCACCAAAAATCTCATTCGTTATAGATAGGAATGTCTAACACCGTACATAAAAATATTGGATAACTATTGGGGATGAACTCCATGTCCAAGTCCTAGCTTCTCAAACAATCTAGAACGCCATGTCTAGAACATACATTCTCAATAATTTAAATCATTCATTAATTGAAAATAATTAACAAAATAAATCTCTCACTAATACAATGATTATTTTAACATATCAAATTAAATTAGTTAACCTAATCATTAACTATGTAAAAAACCCATTAATTAATTCATCAATTAATTAATCAATAAAAAAAATCTTAATCCATAATTAATTCTTCACAATTAATTATCTTAATCAACATCAAGGCACATAATTAATCTCCCCTTATTTTATCTGCAAATTTCAAAATTATTGTCTCATAATTAATTTCCCCAAATTAGTTATCTCAACAAAACCAATTCATTATCTCAAATACAATATCTCAGATCATAAACAAATTCCCAAACCAATTATCTATTTAGTGATCCCCCTTAGTTCCATGATTTAATCATCATTTAATCATATACATCTCTAAAGAACCAACAATTCACACCAGCTTCCTAATTATCCTTTAGAAAATCAAATATTAAGGGATGATTCAAATTCAATAATCTCATATACACATATTGAATCCAAAACTATTGGAGTTCGATTTAGACTACCTACCTCAGTTTGTTGATGGATGTTAGACCAATAGAAATCCCCAAAATCTGAGTGGCATAATGACGTTAATCAAGATCCTGATCTAAATACCTATACCCAAAATTAAGATCAAAATCATAATGATCATTCAAAACTACATCTAGACCCCCAATACTAGATCTAAATCTCAATTCATATTTTTAGATCCATTGAAACATTGGATATATCCTACGAAAAGATCAAAAAATGTAAATGAAAGAAAAAAAGAAAAAAGGATGAAATCCACTTATTAGGAGGAGAGAGAGGATATTTAATCAGGGCTTTATATCTCAAATAAAGATGTTGGAATCACATTAGAATCCCTCTAGTAGTCTCTAGGATCACCTAAAATTCATGAATCCCAACCCTAGGTTGGAATAGCTGGGTCTTAGGGGTTCTGGTGATTTAAAAAATAATTTTAGGATAATAAAAACCCACAAAATTGGTTTCTTGGGTAGGGGCGCAAGGTTAGGGTAAACCGTGCACCAACCATATAGACCTCTCTATCGAGGTTAATATGGTTACCTAGGAAGTGGTCCACGGTTATGGTAAACCATGAACCAACTTTTCAGACCTCTTCGTCCATGTTCACTTGGTTTGTCAAACTTTGCACAAATAATGCACAACCCTCTGTCTATTAATTTTTCTTAAAACTCCATGCAAATGTACCCCAAACCTCAATTCCGAAGAAAAGGTACATAAAAACCTCAAAAGTACCTGTATAAAAACGTCAGAGATGACTTCATAAAAATTATCAATCTTACATTCATGATGTGAAATGAGATCCATTAGGGGAGGTTTTAAATTATTTTATCCTTATATACCTCTTTTTCATGGATTTTAAAATAAGGGGCATATTTCATGTGATGGTATAGGAGGTGAAGCATTTGTTTTTTTTAATTATTTAAATTTGATATATTTTATTTTTTATTTATTGTTCACCTCCATTTTAATTTCCATGGGAATCCTAAGAGTATAGAAGGTGGACTGTATGAGAGTAATCCCTAGTTTATAGCAGTGTTATATCTAGGGATGTTTCCTAGATATACCACTTTATTTTGAATGAGGTGATTTTAGTCCATTTGTGATATCAATATTTTTTGTTCATATAATAAAAAAGAATCTCTAGGGATATGTATTACTATAAAGTCTAATAATACTACCAAAGAAGTTGATAGATTCCATAGTACTAGCCAAGGTTATTTATCTCTAGTTCAGGTGTTTATTACTAGTGCCTTGGGATGGTATCATGATGCTAACCATTTTTGAGAATGATTTAGGGGATTATATTTCATGATTCAATTTCATTCCCATAATTCATTGAATATTAGAACCATTTCATGGTTGGGTTCTTGGATTGTGTTTACTTGATGCTTGAGTTACTTTGTGTGCTTTATGTATCACTCTATGTGTGTGTTGGTTTACTTTAAAATGGGTTGTTTTTAAATTGTTTGAAAGTGTGTTTTAATGGAAATGATTTTTTTATTTATTAAATGAGATTTAAAAAATGGGTTTTCCTTGTTGTTTTTTTGTAAAATGGATTTTTTAGGAATTTTTTTAAAAAGATGTTTAAAAAGGTATTTTGGATACTTTTCCGTGGTTTAAAGGACATATTCCATGATGTAAAATATTTTTTTACATATATAACTAGTTTTTTATAAACATGTGGTTTTTTTGTAAATGCATATGTGGAAGTTTTATTGGATTTTTATATGGAAATTTAAAATAACATCTTCATATTATACTCAAACATGGATTTCATGTATTGTGTTACTAAGGGGATTTCTATAGTCTCAGTGGTTGATGACCCACTAGGCTTTTTTAGCTCATCTTCTATAGGTTTCTGGTACCCAACTCTATATTATTTCTTTGGTTCAAATTCAACCATATATGGATGAGTGGGTTGTGTTGAGTGAACATGGGTCACTAGTGGATATAGTTATAGCTATCTGGGATCTGTTTCCATTTTGTTTTATTTTGGGATATTATATTAGGCATTTTAGCTTGGGATGATTCTATATCTACTTACACTTTTTTTACTAGACTATTTATCCATGTTGAATGTTTCATTATTTCATGATATTTGTATGCTCTATTTTTTCATTACTTTCTTATTTTATATTGATGTATATGGGTGAAATTATTCACGAAGAGTATTCTTGTGACCCAGACACTTGTTTCTTGCCATTAGAGATCAAGAAGACCCTTTATGATAATAGAGAGCTGGGATGGGTGCCCGTTTAGATTGCTACCTAGGCCAGTTTAATATAACATGTACCAATACACTCAGAACTTCATCTTTACCCCAAAAATCCTTTATATTGTACTTCAATCGTTAGCTAAAATTCTCATCTCATATCATATTTTTATAATTTCATAAGTAATCAACATCTAACCTTCTCATCACATATTGTAATATTTTCTCATTGACATTAAACACCACACATCATCATCCAAGGGATTGGAAAATGGTATTTCCTATATGAAATCCATTTCCATGGTTAATATTTAACTTCCATATAATAATGTTAAATTATGAAAATTAAATCATGATAGGATGGTGACACAAATTATACATCTTACTGTATGAGATATTAGTAGAAAAAGGGATTATATTATATAGAAAATGTTCATTGGAAACGTTACCAGTCTTATGAATTATAATTTTGCCTTTATGGACCATATTTTGTTATAAAATAACACTATTAGTTTATGATTTGGACTCACTACTATCTTGATAAGGTCCAAGAAGTATACAAAGGCAATATATCCAAAATTTATATTAATTTAAATAAAATTAATGTTCAAGATGTATGGGACCTATGTTGGTGGGATGGTGATCATCTATTTAAGAATGACCATAAACAAAAAATAATAATAAATAAAAATACATAAATAATAAAATAAATAAATAAATTCAAATATTTTTTATTTGAGTTTGGAATAGTGTGAATTGAATATATTTATCTTGGTATTCATAAGTTATTTAGTTTCAATAAGTTAATATGAAAAAAATATTTTCGTATGAATATTGATTTTTGGGGTTTGTTAAATATATTTTGGGGGAAATTAGTTTCATTAATGGTTATTAATTAATCACATGATTTATAAGAGTGATACATGTTATTTATGATATTTATGCGACACTTATGATAAGTTAAATAAGCCTTTAATGGAAATTTTGATATGTTTTATAGGGTACCTTTCTTTATGGACTAGAGGGGGAAAATAAATTTTATTCTAAGTATATAAACTTCTTTAAAACCCTAAATCATGGGTACTATCCCATTTTATGAATTTAGGATCCTAAAATCATGTATATCAATTTATAGAGTGAGAGGAATTAGAGAAGAATAAGAAAAGATCAATTCATCTTTATTTGATAAATCTCTTGTTCTTCCTACAATCATAATTGAATAATAAATAACATAATTATTTCATGATAGAAAATAGGAATTGAATATAGTTGAATGTGAAAATTTTTAGAGAACATGTATATGATTTAAAGGACTCCTTACTTAGATAGTTTGATCTATGAAAAACTAACAATGATCATATTACGATTAGATCATGATGAATGATCTAGGTATGATTTCATTTAATTTCATCATTATAAAATTTCATTATACAAGATCCATGAATTAAAAATTTTATTCGTATGTTTTATATTGTTTTATAATATACATATAGGTCATCATATTAATATAATACATGGAACTACAAGAGGGGGTGAATTATAGGCATATTATGATAAATAACTTTTATACCATTTGAGTTATTCAGTTGATCATAGAATAAAAATTCATATCAACATTTGAGTATAAAATGTATCTATATAAAACCAGTAAAATAATAATAGAAATTAAAAAAATGTAAAGTAAACATTATTTGATAAAAGTAATGGAACATTAGAAATTTAAACAGTTATGTAAAATAATGCTTGGAGTTTTAAATAAAAATCTAGAAAACCCAAAAAGATTTTATTTTATAAATATGATTACATTAAAATGAATCATTTACTTTTCTATGAAGTGGTAGTAGGATCTATAAAGTTGATCCTAGGTATCCCAGTTACAGACACAGAACTTCCGTAACTGTAGACCTATGAAACAGTGTTAAGTTCCATACCCATAACTTCTATGATTACATATTATTGACAGAAATAGATTCCACAAGAGGAATATATTTTATAAAAATGTTAGACACCTTTTTACCTAGCACTAATTACTTATTGGATCTAATCATCAATAGTAAGTCCACATCAATACTTCATCTAACATAGTAGTTTATAAGATATAGCTTCAATCACCAAAATCTCATCGATCTTGAAGTATTAGAATCAACATAAGTTCGAAGCCTAGAACATCATCAAACACATAAGTTCAAATAATAAAAAATTTAAATTGAATCTAATAGAATTCCAAATAATACCTCATATAGTGTAAACTATTAATAGTAACTCGTGGAAATAAAAATTATAATAAGACACACTCAAAGTATCGAGATGGTGAAAAATTATACATGGATGTCTGAAATCCCAACATAGTTTGTAACATTCATTTGAAGAAACCCTTAGTATAATTTAAAACCTTAGTTTTAATAAACCCAAATGATAAAATTAGAGATTATGAGGCAAGGTTACAACTTCATCAGATGCAACATTCAATCGTTTGATCAATGTAGGCTCTATCTCTATCATCAGACAAGCATGCCAACAAAGAGCTAAAATGTCTGATTATATTGATTAGAATAACTTCTCAATGTACCAGAAAATAGGTGATTGAATAAGTTCATGATATGTTAAATCATGAAATATTAAATCTTATCAATAAAAAAGCCAAACAAAAAACTTTCAAACAATCAGTTTCTAGTATGACTGAAGCATGAGTGTATTTTTATTTTCAAAATAAAGGATATGAATGTTGATTGACCCAAAAAGCAACCTAAAAATATTTACCTTTTCTGTAACACCCAGAGATTATATTTTATTTTTTATTTTTAAAATATTAAATATATTTGATATCTTGATTTTCATGTAACCCAAATATTTTAAAAGAACACTATGTTCAATAGCGTATACAACACACAACACCGAGGTTTAATGAACTCCAAAGATATTATTTAAATACGAATGTTATAAACTAACCATTAAATTGGAGGGTATATATAATATTAACAGAATTATGAAATATATATATAAATGAACTACTTAGTAAAAATACATTGAATAATTCTTATGAAAAAAGTAATCAATTTTTTAGTAATTTTATTTTATTCTTAAGAAATATTTTTTCATCAATAATAAATTTTATTTATTTTTTGGGAAAATATAATAATTAACTTATGAAACTTATATAAATTTTATTTTATAAAAATAATATAATTCTTGAAATCAATATATCATAATTATCTTAGGGTGGAATTTTTGAATTTTTTGAAAAAGAACTATTTTCTAGTGAATTGTGAAAAATACTTTTTTTTTTGTAAAAACTATATTTTTATTTCAATAATTCTAAAAGGAAAATTTTGTTTTAATTTTTTAAAGTAAAAATTAGTACTATTATATTATTAATAATCCAATTAAGTTAATTGGAATCAATTTTATTGTGGAATTTTGTATAAAACATTTTTGTACTATAAAAGACATTTTTCTGAAATAACTTTTCAATACATTATTAATTTTAATTTTAAATTAAATTATGACACTTTTGTGTTTTGAATTTTAAAAAATTGATTAAATTTTTTGAATTAGGATTTTCAATTTTAAGGATTATATTCATTTTATTTTTTTTCAATATGAATGGTAACATTTGTAATTTTTGTGAACATGGTAACGGGTAATCGGGTAATTATAGTTAAAAATAAAATGATATTTATTATAAAATGACACTATAACATAAATTAATTTTATTTTATGGATACATTTTATCTATATTTATCCAAAATTTTGTTTTATTTAATTTTATGATCCTTTGAATGAGATTACTACATTTACAATATTTTATTTCTAGAAATGTCAAACATTTCACACTCCTGTTTTTTAGTAACTATAATATTTTAAAAATATTTTTATTCAGATGATATATTTGAAAATAAATATTATTTTGAAATATAAAATATTTATCTTATTGATTTTAAATTATCTTAAACTTTTAGTGACAAAATAATTATCTTAAATGTTTATACGACACTAATGAAATATTTATTCAATTAATGGAAAAATCAAATAATATTTTTAAAATATTAAAATTAATAAAATTTGAGATAAATAATTTTATAAATTGATTATATTGATGACCATGACATGTTAGGGATATAATAAGATAATTTTTTTTTCTAATTATATGTGTTGTATTCAAAATTTTAATGTCAAGTAAATGAATACTTCTAATACATGACATTATTGATATTTTATAATAAATAATATTTTATTAAATAGTAAAAAATTATGGAAAATATTATATTTTTAAAAATTAATGGTATATTTTTCATTAAATATACCATTGTCAATTTATGGGTCTTCTAGTTTTTTATAGTAAAATTATTTACCCTTAGAGAGTAGAATATTTAAATAGTATAGTAATTGTCAAAAGGGATAACATGGGGTTAAAATTAAAATATAAGTGTGAAAACATATTAATTTTTTTTCTAAATTTTATTTGACAAATTTATTTAGACTTATATTAGTATTATATTTTAATTATATCATTTTGAATCCATTTTGACATGAGAAATAATTAATATTAATTTAATATTTCAAGAAATTAAAAGAATGCATCTCCCCTCAATTATAAATTTTCATTCTTTCCTTCAAATATTTACACTAGTTTGGGCCATATATATTGACCAAACCCTAAATATTTTTCTTATAAACATAATTATACGAGTTCTTGAGATTTTGAACCTTCCAAAATGGTAACCCAAAGACCCTTAAGAAGAGATCTAAAGGGAATTCACCAAAGAAGAGGTAATCAACTTTACTGACTCTTTCAAGTTTATTTCTTATTTTACTTCATATTCAGGTGATATAAACATAATAAAATATTTACTCTAGTATCATTAATATAATGATATTTTATTATGATTATTGGAAAACCCTATTATGTTTTTCCTTCTAATGAAAAGAAAAAAACACCGCTTGTGCGTACGTACAACTTACCGTCTGCACGTAGCGGTGTAATTAATTTTTTATAACCACTTCAACTAGATGGTTATAATGATGGAAATAATTATTTCATATTATATATATGAAAAAATATTATTTTGGAACTATAATATCATATATATCTTCGTACCTTCCAATCCTTTGGAAAATGATAACATCGCTTTTCGTACGTGTGGATTACCACCTCCATGATGAAATGTGCTCCATTTTTCATTTATGATTTACATGGATAGTAATATGAATATAATTAATGAATATACTTTATATATATGATATAATAATTCTTCTTTAAATATTAATTATTTTTCATGTTTCTTTCATTCCATTAGTCAAAAAGTGATAACAACATTCACGCTTATGTAGGACCTACCATCTCAATGAATGATGTAATTAATTTTGAATATATCTATATTTTATGTATGACTATATATATATATATAATAAATATTATATCTACACCATTACTAATATTTTGTAGATGATGGAACCATAATAAAAGTATAAGGACTAGAACTACTATATCAAAACAGACATGAAAAACATTGTTGTTAACACATGAAATAATGATAATAGTAAGAAGATAATTAACAAAAAATATATAATATGTTATAAATGGATCATATATGAAATTATATACATTTTAATATCATTATAATAAATATAAATTTATTATAAAGGTTTTAAAAATCACTTTTTAGGAAAGTCTGTCCTGATGTAAGGGTTTCTCGTCTAAATTTTGATTTCATGAGACATATGACTTATACACCGCTTATTTTTATTATTTTCTTGTATATTATACCCCTTTAATATGATATTTCATGAATATATTTATCTAAATTTTATTTAAATTTCATTTTAATTTATTTCTTTCATAGGGGTTGTGACTCAAAAATACCAAATAATAATGGTTTATTTCATAATATCGTTATTATTTAGGACTGTTTATATTTAAGTATAAGCTAGGGAATATTTCTTTTTAATATCCGTGTTTTCTTAAAAAAATTAATTTTTTAATATTATACAATGACTCCTTAAATTAAACTTTTCCCTTATTTTAATTTAAAAAAAACAGTGTTAATCGAATCTTATTTTCATTTTCTGAATGAGGTACTTTTGGAATTTTCTTACAAAAGTGTTGAAGAAGTATTTTTTTACTTACAAAACAAGAATTGAGTTTCTAATCATCATGATTCCTAAATTATTTGAATCTTCCTTTGCATTTTTATAAGGTTTTTTTCAAATAAAATTATTTATTTATTATGTACACAATTTTTGGATTATAAAAATTATTTTGAAATAAAAAGGTATTTTCTTTAAGAAATATTCCATAAATCTCTAAATAATATTCTAATATGTGTCAAAATAATTTATTGAATTTTATGTTGAGGATTTAATCTAATTATACCATTCATCATATTTATTTAGATGCTTTATGATCAGTTTTATTAAGGAAATATTGATATTTCATATGACTAGTTCATCCTTTATGTTTGGTTATTGATTTATTAAGGCATGTTGAATCAGTGGTATCATTTATTCATATGAGTAATGCATTTAACTTAATAAGTGATGGGTGATTCACACTATAGAACCTTGATGCATCACAAAGTATCATGAGATATACTAGCTTGAGTTTTGGATAAGGCCTTACCCATTTATGTTGATCTCATATAATAAGGCCTTCATGGTATTTTCAGATGTATTGGATGAGGAATCAACAATAATTTTTAGATGTGAGGTATTATACATTCCATAATTATGAGAGTATTTATTGATGTAACATTTATTATTTAATTAGATAAAATATCAATGTATAAGTTTTAAGATCATGATATTATTTAAATGGATTTATTTTATCATCCTTTTTTTCATGGAATATTATGCTCACATTGTTATTTAAATGGAATGTGTTTCAGTTATTTACCTTACCATATTGATTATGATTATTTATTTATGATATATTCCAATGTATTATTACCCTTACAAAGCATCAAATCTCACCCATTTATTATACTTTATTTTCCCAAGGATCCACGAAATGTTTTATGATTGATATGAATAGATATTATAAGGGGAATAATGGTGTTCTCAAACAAAATAATATTTTATATTTTATGTTTTGAAATGTAAGGATAATTTCAATTATATATCTAGTCAACGAAGAATAATAAATTATTTAGTTATTTAGGATGATATTTTATGTATCTAGTGAAAATGTAATAAAATAACCACCAACTCTAGGCTACTCGGGTCACAATCATTATAGTTTGTATTATGTAATGTTTATTAGAAAAAATGGGAACTAGATTTAGGAAAACATAGATTATATAAAGAAACCCTATGATAAAATTTGTAAGTATTCCCAAATAAACTAAGCTTATGATTTTGATATTAGTTATACATAAAATTTCAATTTATGTTAAGTGTTTAACTAGTTTTGGAATTATAAATTATGTTTCATAATGTTTTCATATATCTAGTGTATGATTTTTTAGAAATGGAACCCAGAGGAATGAATGGAAACCATTTCAATAAATTTAATTCATATAGATATTTCCCGCCTAAGTTAAATAATGAAGCTGCAGATGGATTTATAAGTGGATCAAAACAAATTATAACTATACTGGGTTATTTGACTCATGATAAGAGAAATAAACATTCCTATATGAGGAATCCTCTTGATTGAAAAAACAATATAACAATGCATGACCGATTCATTTGTCAGAAAACTCTATCATTTAATGGGACTATGGATCCATTTGTTTCTAAATAGTGGATAATTTCCTTAGAGAATATCTTTCTCTCTTTGGGATGTAATGAAAGGTAGAAGTTTTTTCAGGTAGTTAATTGTCTCTTAGGTGATGAATATCAATGGTGGTTATTCATTAAAAACTATAAGGATTTGGAATAAATAAAAAGAATTGAAAGAAAGGATTTAAAATAAATTTTCTTGGAAAAATATTTTCCTTGAATAATGAGTGGATACAGAGAGAAATTTCATGAGTTAAAGAAAAAAGGAAGAGGGAAATGTTTATAAGTATAAATATAAAATTACAAGGTTAGTTAGGAATGTTTTAGACTACATAATACACAAATTATTATTGAATATTTCTTTTATGGGCTTAAAGAAATCCATTAAAGGATACTCATATACTAAAACTTCTTATTATATGAAGATAAAATATCTGGTGATATCAAAATAGATAAAGAATTATCTAAGGGTTATAGTTCTGGAGCAATGTAAGATAATAAGTGGATGAAAGATAAAAAATATATAATGGGAAGAAAAAGAAGTAGGATTTTCCCACATGTGATAATTATGGAAGGAAACAACTTTTTACATTCTTGAAGGGAATGAGAGTCTGGAACAAGTTTAGAGAGAAATTCCAGAAGTCTTGTGATTACAAGGGAAATAAATAAGCTTCCAATGTGCAATTATTCAACTATAAGTAGATGAAGTACTACACAAAAGAATTTCCAAAGCATCAATGTAATATAGATTATAAAAAGCAAAGAAACCAAGTTAAATATTATGCTATTACTATAATTGATATGGACTTATTAAATTATTTGGATTGAAGAATTATGTTTTAGAAGTGTTTTATCAAATGTATTTCGGTTTAATAATTGTGGGACTTATAATGATTTCATTGCAATAGTTTACTTAAGGATATGAAAGAATACATCGAATGGTACCAATAACCAAGAAAATTGATTAGCGGTAAGGTGGTATTTTTTGAGAATACATAAAAAGGGAAAGATAACCCTAATATATTTTGGATGTTGAGCTGAAAGTAAATATGATACTATTAGTGACTATGAAAATGGTTAGTGATTTTATTCATGGTAGATTTTACTTAGTTTTTTATATTTATGAAATATATGTGATAATATGAGCTTTTTTTGGAAGAATGCATCTTTTCATATAGGTTTTATGGTGATTAAATTTATTATAATGTTTTAAAAAAATATGTGATCAAGATATTTACCAGTGAAATTAAGAGTTATTTTAATCAGTTTTAATGATAATTAGGTATTTTTAATTTATCAAGATTATTCCTAAATTTGGGATTTTGTGAATATGGTCAAAAATAATCTAGAGGAATCTTAAGAATAACTAATTACGGAATGGAATAATTTGAACAATTTATATTATTGTTTCTGGTAAAAATAGGATTTATCATGTTGGATAACATGTGAAAAACATGTTGCTTTTGATAAAAATTTTGAGGCTGAAGGAATGAATTATGGATATTTTGATTCATTAAAAGTTAATTTGAAGAGAAATATTCATCTTGAATATTCGTTTCCTAGTGTAAGACATGGAGTGGAAATATATTGAGGCATAATAATAAGATAATATTATAGTTATGAAATGGAAATAATGATGTAAATTTATTATCTCAAGTGGTTTATCTAAATCGTAAAATAATAACCTAATGTTTCGAAAAATGACCTTGAAAAAAACATTATCCATTTAATTTTCATACTAATAAATCAATGGTCTTTTAACTCATCATAAATTAACAGTTTTTCCTGGTTTACTTTATCATGATCATGTTCTCTTTGACTCTCTATTAATTACGAGGCATTAGTTTTCTCTTCTATATCCATATTTTCACTTCCTATTAATGTTATACTATTAAAAAACCTAGTTTTATATTGACCTTCACATTTTTTTTCCATATATTAGGAGGAAGTTTTATTTACCCTTTTTACAATGTGGGTTTTCAACAAATTTATATTCAAATAACAAACCCATGATTACAGATCAAAAGTTCAAATTGTGAGGTTTCAATTTATTGAAGGGGGAGAATAAAAAAACTATATATATTATAGTATGTTAATTTTTAAATAAATTTAAGACCTTTTATATCTTGTGGCGCACACAACCCTAATAGTTTAAATGAATACTATGTTTGATAGCATATACAATACACAACACCAAGCTTTAACAAACTTCATAATATTATTTAAACATGACCATTATAAACTATCCATTAAATTGGTGGGTATAAAAATTATTAACTAAAATATTATATTTATATATAAAAATGATTTGATCGATAAAAATTAATTGATTAATGCTTAAGAAATAAGTACTAAATTTTTCAGTAAATTTATATTATACTTCAGAAATAAGTTTTTTTCATAAATATATTTTATTTCTTTTTGTGGGAAAATATTATAATTAAATTATGTAACATATATAAATTTTATTTCATAAAAATAATATTATTTTTTAAATCATTATATCAGAATTATCATAGGTTGAAATTATTTAATTTTTTTGAAAGAATTTATATTCCAGTGAATAGTGAAAAAATAATTCTTTTTATTGAAATATATATTTTTATTTCATGCATTTTAAAATTATTATTTTGTTTTAATATAGTTTAAAATAAATATTAGTACCCTTATATTATTAATAATATAATTAATTTTATTGGAATAAATTTTATTACTGAATTTGGTATAAAAACTTATACTAAAATGGTATTTGTTTAATAAAATTCATTCATTTAATTTTTCATTTTTTTTAAATTAAATTATAAAAATTATAAGTTTTTAATTTTTCAAAATAGATTCCATATTTTAAATTAGTTTTTCCAAAATTTTTAAACAGGTCCCTTTTATTTTTGGTCAATATGTACAACAAAATTGGTAATTTTTTTTACCATTATAAAGGGTAAATCAGGTAATTAATGTTTAAATAAAATTATAAGGATTATAAAATGAACCTAACACTTAAATTAATTTTATTTTATAATTCCATTTCATCTATATTCATCCAATATTCAGTTATATAAAATTTTATGGTGATTTAGATGAGATTATAACCTTTAAAATATTTTATTTTTATAAAACTGAAACATATCATACTCTTGTTTTTAATAACTATAAATTTTTTAAAATGGGGTTATTACGATTATATTTCCTACTGTAAATAGTATTTTAAAAATTAAAATATTTATATTAATCATGGTAATTTATTTATATATTTTTAGTGAAGAAATAATTATCTTAAATGCTTACACAATGTTGATGTGGTATTATTAAATTAGTGAAAAAATAAAATAAATTATATTTAAAATATTAAAAGTAATATAATTTTTGATATATAATTTGATACATGTATTTTATAGATAATATGGAAATTTTCGGGTTATAATAAATATTTTTTTTCGAATTATAAGTGTTTTCTTGATATCATTAAAGTCAACAAAATGAATACTTCTAAAAATTGAAATTATTTATATTTTATAGTAAATAATATTTTATTAAATGATTTAAATATTAAAAAAATTCTTGGATTCATTCCAATTAATATTATATGGTCAATTAGATACATTGTGGTACAATTATGGGTCTTTCTATAATTTTTAGTAACATTAATGAACCTTATAGAGTATAACATTTTCATAGAATGCTAATTGTCAAAAGGGTGTATGGGTGGGGGGGGGGGGGTCAAATATAAAAGATAAGTATGAAAACATTTCCAATACATGTAAAAAAAGTTGGATGAAATTATCTCTTCTCATATTCACCCTTACATAAAACTATATCAACATGGATCCATTTATACTTGATAATTAATTTATATTAAATTAATAATTTATGAAATTCCAAGAATTCCCCTCCCCTCAATTATAAATGGGAACCCCTTCATTCACTTATTTATGAAACTTTGATCCAACTATATCAACCAAAAACTAACCGTTAATCGTATAAAAATCATTATACAAGCTCTTGAGGTTATGTTCCTTCCATAATAACAACCCTCAACCCCTTAAGAAGAGATCTAAAGGGAGTTCACCGAAGAAGAGATAATCATCTCTACCTACTCTTTCAAGTTTATTTTTTCTTATACTTCCTCTTAATGTGTTTTAACCATCATAAAAAATAAATACAACATCATAAATTTACTATTATGTTATTATTATGGTAAAACCATATTAAATCTCTTTTACATCCTAGGAAAAGTGAAAACACTGCTCGTGTGTACGTACGACTTACCGTCACCACAGAGAAGTGTAATTCATTTTTCATCACCAGTTTACATGGATGGTAATAAAGTTGGAAATAATAATTAGATATGATATATATTAAACTAATGATATTTTTTAACTATAATATCATGTAAACATTCTTACCTTCAAATCATTTGAAAAAAATGTCACTTGTGCGTACTTGTGGATTACCATCTCTACGAAACGATGTGATCTATTTTTCATTTATGATTTAAATGGATGGTAAAAAGGAAATATTTAATGAATATATATGATATATATGATATTATAATGATTCTTTAAATATTAAATTTTATTCATAGTTCTTTCATTCCATCTGTCGAAAAGTAAAAATAGTGTTCATGTGTATGCACGACCTCCCGCTCTATGATTGGTGTAATTAAATTTTCTATCTATAGATTTTATGGATGAATATAAATATATATTGAATATATATTATATTTATTCCATGAATAATATTATTTATATGATGGAATCATAGTAAATGTGCCCAAAACAGAACTACTGAATCAAAACATATATGTAAAACAAAGAAGTTTGCACCCAAAATAATGATAATAGTTAAAAGATCAACAATAAACTGGTAATAAAATGTTATAAATGGTTCATATATGAAATTATAGATATTTTTATATAATTATAATAAATATAGATTTATTATACATGAGGTTAAAATCAATTATTAGGAATGTCAGACTTGAGGTAAGAGTTTCTCATCTTACTTTTTCTTCCATGAGACATATGCCATATTAACCACTTATGTCTATTGTGTGGTGAATATAATACCCATTTTATATGTTATATCATGAATATATTTACATTAACAACTTTTTCTTCCATGAGACATATTTCATCTTACTTTTTCTTACATGATTTCAAAAAATGATATTAATATTCTAAAATGATTTTTAATGACATTTTTCACATATTTTAATTTCTAAAAAATTATTTAAAAGAAATATTCCTATTATTTTCTAAACAAGGTACATTTTGACTTAGCTTTAAAAAGTGTGAAAGGAATATTTTTTAACTTATACTTCAAGAGAAGAATTTACCACCATCATGATGTGTCAACTATTTTAAGATTAATTTAAAAGATTAAAGGTTTATTTTTAAAGAATGATATTTATTTATTATTTGTATTGTATTTTTATTTTAAAAACGATTTTATAATAACGGATATTTTCCTTAGAAATATTCAAATAAATTCGTTAATGTATTTTTATCTACGTAAAAATATTTTGTGGAATATTATGTTATAGATGTAATTTAATGATACCTTTAATAAAATTTATTTTGATGGTTTATGATCAGTTTATCTTGGGGAAATATTGATATTCCTTATGACTGGTTCATCTAATATAGATAGTTATTGATTTTTAAGGCATGTTGATTTAGTTTTATTATTTATTCATCTAAGGAATGTATTAATCTTAGTAAGTGATGAGTGGGGCTGCTATATCCCCACAACGCATCAGTTGGTTTAATGTTATTAACTATCTTCATTTTTTGCTGAGGCCTTTCCAATTTATGTATATTTCATGGAACAAGGATAAGTCGGTATTTCCAAATTTCATGATTAAGGCCTTGATGGTAAGTTTTAGATGAACGAAATCATGCATCCCATCATTATAGTACAATTTATTGACGTCCTTGTGATTATTCAATTAGTTTGAATACTCATGGGTATGTTTCAAGCTCATGTGGTTATTAATATAGATTTATTTGATCATCCTTTATTCATGCCATATTATTCTCAAGTTATTGTTTATAATGTCATTTTTTTAGTTATTTACCTTACCATATTGATTATTCTTATTTATTACTGATAAATTCCACTATATGATTACAATTAATGAGTTTCTGAGCTCACCCCTTTCTTATTTTTTATTTTCCCTATGATCCCAAAAGTTTTTTTATGATTGTATGTAGGGATATGCTTTGGGGAATAATAGAGTTATCGAACAAAATATTATGTTGTATTTTATGTTTTGAAATGTAATGGGAATTTCAATTATGTATATAGTTTAACAAGACTACTAAACTATTCGGTCCATTGGGATATAATTTCTTGTATATAGGGATCATGTAATTAAATAACTATTGACTCTAGGATACTAGGGTCATGGTCTTTACATTTCTATCAATCAAAATATATTCATGTTAAAGTAAGTTTGAATAAAAATAAATGATAAACAATTCTTATAAATTATGATGAATATTACATGGAGTTTATCATCCATAAGGTTCATATTTTAAATATCTCCACCATTTTTGAATCCCTCCCATTCTCAATCCCTCCCTAAAATAGTTACTTATAGAACAAATAATATAATCAAAGGAAAAATTATATTCACAAATTTATCTCCCAATGTGATTTTAAAAAATAAACCATAAAAATAGAGGAAAAATAAACATAAGATAAAATATTCATATAAAATTTCATTAATATTTTAAAACAATTCCCCTAGGATATAGACTCCTTTGGGATTTTAAAATTAAAATGGGGGTAAATGTATTCGATCCCTATGATTTTTGAAAATTCTTACTATCTCAAAAAATCAAATTTATATAAAATCATCCATTTTTGGGATAATCCATAATAAATAAAATAATTTAAAAATATTATTTCATTGAAAAAATAATTTATTGATAATAATTAGATAATATAACTAGACATGACTTATAAAATAAAAAATATATAAAATGAAAACATTATGACAATTGATTTTTTTTCATTTCAATTAATATAACTTCTAAAATATTTATGGTGGATGTTATTGTATATTTTCTCAGCAATTAGTTCTCCAATTTAATAAAGATATATACACTATACTATCAATTAATAGTTTTATAGATACAATAATTTTAGATAAAAAATTCCATGAACTATAATGTTGTTTTTCTAGAAAATAAGATCTTACTACACAAGGTAAACAAAAACAAAAACTCTTAATTTTATAAATATGTTTTCTAAACAATTAATTTAATGAGTTACTTATGAGTATATATAGTATTCATATGAATATCTACAAGTATTTTCAAAACAATGGAAATAAAACATAAAACATATAGAAATATATTATGAATTTTAACAAAGTATAAGGGGAAAATGTTTTATTAGGGTAGTTCCAACAATATATCTCCAAAAAATCAGAAAATAAATTAAATCCCATCATGATTTTTCTACTTAATAAAATTTATAGGTCTTCCAAGAAATTATAATGTTAAGATTAATGTATTTGAATAGGATATAAATTTTTTTCCAAAATTTAATACAAGATACAAATGAAAAATGAACCTTCAGATTATCATGACCCATGACTCCAAAGTTAACCATTCTGGGTTGACAATGAAAACAAGGAGAGAATGAGCCCCTGATTCCTTCTTTTAATAGGTATTGAATTGGTGACTAACACCAAGGGTAGATAAATAAAACATATGAGATCTATTACCCTAATAATAATAAAAACAAGATTGAGATATATTATAAACAACCCCCGAATAAATCTATCACATAATATAGAAGAAACCAAATAATACCACAATGAATATAAAGAAATAAAAAAATATCCAAAAATAACTACAAAAAAATGGAACATACTAAGGAATTGAATGTATAGTAACTTCATCCTTTAGGTTATTAAAGCCCGAATTATTCTCCTAAACCATCATAGAAACCAAAATAAAATAGTTTATATATATATATATGGTGACTATAACATGTATAATTAGTAGGATCATACCCAAGGTCACTAATAAAAATTTGATATGAGAATAAGAATGTACCATTGAATAAAAATTAGAACTAACATTCACTTGAACTGGTTAACCAAATTTTATAGACTTAATAATGATCACTTTCCAAATAACACATCTAAGGTAGTAAAATAATATCAAGAGAAGATAAATATAGGCACCCCATATACACTTTCCCATAGAGTTACTCCTCTCATGCCCCAAAATAATAAATTATGTGGTCCTATCCCTTATATTCTAGTCACCATACATGAATCCATATATGATGTGGGTTAGGCCATAACTGCACCAACTCCATCCATCCATAGGGCCCATCATCATGTGATGTAATTAGTCATCATCCACACCATCATTCATCCAACCACAACGTGAAGACCAATGTAGTTGTGTATCATGAAAACTAAAGGCATATAAATCATACCCTAATCATATCGTATATTGAACCCGCCATATATCACCATATCTTCACTTGTAATCACCACCAACTATTCTATAAACAAGGGCTCAACTCCTTCACCAACTATGCCATCACCCGATACTATAGTCTAAGAGAGTAATTGAAGAGGGGGAAATCATCCACAGTTTCCCTCAAAATTTAGGATGTTTAGTGAAACCAAAATAATTTATTTTAGGTTCAATACATAGTAATCAACACTAGTGTGGTTCATATATAAATAACATGAAAATATAGGGGTGTAAGATAGAAATAATTACTTTCCTTAAGGGTTGTCATCCAAATACACTATAATATCCCAAAACTACACCATATCACCACATAATATCTGTAAACGACTAATTACAACACTAAAATAAACTTTACTAAGGGAAAAATACATACACAAAAATCCAAAAATTCCTTTTAATAATTTAAAAATCACTTAATTCTAGATTTATTTTCAATTACCATGTTTAACTTATTTATCCATTCAATTCTATATTAAATAAAAATCCTCTCTTACAAATACCTATAATTTAATTTATCAACTTACTATATCCTTTAAACCCATTATTTTTCATTCTTTTGATTACTAAATTACTACATTATAAAATTCAACCCACACATGGTTGTTTCCATCCAATTTGATACCTATTTCATCATTAATAGCCTTATCCCATAACTATTGGGAAACTAACAAAATGAAGAATATAAAAACTCATTAATCCCACTAAAACAACACCAAATATAAATATTTGTATATCATAAATTATGGACCATCATAGGTTTATATCCATTATCCAGCCACCACAACTTATCATGCAATGTATCTCATGCTAAGCAACCATAACCATTCTTCCTCAAAACATCCAATAAACAATCTGGTAATTAATATAACTGGAAACCGCCAAAAGTTTTAAAAAACCACAATATAAGCATAATAATCACATAAATTAAAACAAAATAATATTTAATATTCAAAAGTTTATATCAATTCAGTTTCAAAGGGGATTTCAAAACATCTCATCATCACTTGTACGGGTACTTTCACAAAATTCTAGTTTCACACACAAAATGTTCATTATCAATATATAATTACATATCATTTTATATATGGTGATTTCATAAAACAAAAAAATAGGGTTTTATATTTTATAGTATCTATATCACATAGAGGAAACACTAAAATTAATAATTTCCATTATTTTAAACTGGGAGAAAAATTTTGTATGAAAAAAAGATAGAAAAAGTAAACACATGAGAGAATTCCCTTACCCTTAAAATTTTAGTCCATATGGTACATTATATTGTTAATTTAATCCCCAATATTGACCTAATAGAAAATTAAATCATTATATAATTACATATTCACCAAGAAAAATGAGAGAATGAGGATCCACTATCTGAAACAAAGCTTCTGATCTTCTGTGCAAGTAATGGTTAAAGAAGAGACACCCACAAGATCTGAATTGCACTAATATGTTACCATAAACCTAGAAAATAATGTTCACCATAAATGATTTTCCATAATACATGCTAAAGAAATTATTTCCTTTACTATATTCTTTATTATAAAGATAATGGGAAGGAAAAGAGAAGGAAAATCAGGTGAACTCACCTTAGGACACTAAGAATAGAACTCCTAAGGATGGGGACCAAAGCCAATAAAAGTGGTAAAATATCTCTAAAATACACACCTATGACAGCCAAGAGTTGAGAAGGAATCTCAGTAAAGGATTTTTTTTAAGGGGATCAAGAATGTATAGTAAAAATGTGAATTAAATGTCCATGGTGTTAACCCCATAACTATAATGTTGTGAGTATGGGTTTTCCCCAAACCATGACGTGCATCTAGGTACCATGTCAAAATCACCCCATCCCAACTATAATTTGGAATCTTTGCTACATATCACACTGAGATCCTATAAATCAAAGGTAAGGCTATGACATAGATCACTCACCATACCAAAACTACCCCCAAAACTGTAGGGACACAAAAAACTAGTCACTCGATCCTCCACACCACAAGGGTTCTAGCTATGTTATAGGGAACCCAACTCTAGATATACTTCCCTAATGTAAATGGACGTACCAAAAATCTCCTCAAATTGATATAATTACTAAAATAATCTTCTCTAAATCTTTAAAACTCAACACAACTCTATAATGTAGACATGATAATATTAAAAAATCCACCAAAAAAAATCATCCCCATATCCCTATTCCACAACAATGAAACGAAACCGTAAAATAATTTACTACACGACATCACTCAGATCTACATTGGAAGATCCTCATCTAGTGAAAATTTAATCTCTAAATCTTCTAGACTCTCCTCATACCTCCTCTAGAAACCTCTAGTGTTCGAAACTCACTAAATAAGGATCCAAGAATTCCTAGACCGTTATATTATATACCTCTTAAATGGCTCACATCCTAGACATTCAAAACCAAATTTAATAAATAGAGTTAATAGGGGACAGGTTCAAACAACCATCCCATGAGAAATATCTTGAAATAATTTTTTTAAATACATGTCCATTAATCAAATTCAAAAAACAATGGAAATAATAGGATTTCACAAACCAATTGAAAAAATTAAAGTATTACATCACCCAAGTAAAAAGAGGAAAAAGGTGAAAAATATATCGAGTTACTAATCATGCATCTATATCTTACAATACTAAGTAATTTCTTCTAGACTATCATGCCTCTACAACACACAAACCAAGGGAATGGCACGTTCATGCATTACCTTCTCCTAAAAGTCTCAAATATCAACCAGCCTCTCTGTGGATTTTTTATCATCCTCAATATATAACTCTCATTAGTCAATGAAAAGTGAGTCATTGTAATGATACCATAAAAGATATAAAATGTAGAATACCTTTTGGATCCTTTCCAGTTGTGGTGGAAGTGATAATTGATACACCCCTCCCTAATGTGTTCTAACACATTAAAAGGTCTAAAAATACTAGAGGAAAGCTTTCTCCCTGACCAAACCTATGCCTCCTTAGTTATGGGAAAAACCTTAATAACACTGGGTCTCCAACCTAAAAATATAGGGTTCTTCACCTATGATAATTATAGGACTTATAGAGGTGTTATATCACTTTCATTCTCTGTTGTACTATCAATATATTCCCTATGATACTCTATATAACCTCAGGACCAAGGACTATGGAATCCACAACCTTGATCCAACAAGATGGAAATCAACACGTCCAACAATACAATTCTTCAAATGAAACCATTCCAATGTTCAAGTGAAATCTATTATTTTAGGAAAAATAAATCAATGTTAGGTTCTTTATCCATGATCCACTATAGTTCAAAACTCTTTCCCACAATATATCATCTAGTTTTTGGATGGAATGCTTTGCATTCCCACCCACCTTGGTATAAAAATAATTTCTAAAGAGATAATGGGTGCTAAAACCATAATTAAGTCCCCTCCATACTAATGAGGTGAATTGAGGCTCCTGATAAGAATAAATTTTTGTAACATCCCAATTTTTATGAAATAAACACTATGTTCAATAGTGTACATTGTACTCTACATCGAGCCTAAACGAAAAAATAAATATTATTTTTTAAATGTTACCATTATAACCAAGATGTAGGAATAGAGGGAATTCATATTATCAACTAAATTATGAAAATATTTATTAAATATGTTGATATAAGGAGTCATTGGTCACCAAATTTATTAGAAATGGAAATAAAAAACCAATTGAATTTAAAGGATGTGTTTTTATGAAAATTTATTTTAAAAGAGAATAATTGTGTTTATAAAATAATATCACCCTTTATGAATTTTTTTAATGAAAAATATATGTTATATATTCAATGTAATGTTTTATATTCATCTTATATGATTTCTAGATATGATATACGAAAAAATTCAACTTTTCTAATAAAAGAATTATTTTTCTAAAAATCCACTTTTACCGCCTGTTTATAGATAAACACTTTTAAATTTAGTTTTTCACACCTTTATATGTTATATTTAAAAAACTAAACTTATTATTTAGAATTAGTACATCAAAATTTACTTTGTATTATTTTTTATATTTTTCTGATAACTATCATGTTTTTATTAATAGTAAAAATACGCAAAATTTTAATTGGAAGCAACTTTTTTCCATTGAGATAATTTATATGGTATAATCATAATATTTAATGGTTTTAAATAATAAATTGAATATATTTCTATAACATAATCCAATTTTGGTCATTTTAAGTAATTTCCCATTTTAATTTGACATAAACACATGTCAATCTTTAGGTAGTTTTTACTTCTTGAAAACACGCTTTCTAGTTTTGAAAATGGGAATTATTTTTAAATTAATTACTAAAATTTATGTGTTTTTAATTTGGAAAAATGGATTCTATATTTTGATTCAAAAGGTTAAAATTGGGTAAATAGGTAGATTTTATTTTTGTACATTATAAATATTAACTTTAGTAATTATTTTATTTACCTATGTAAAAGTATAAATCTGGTAAATAAGAGTAAAATATAATATTTTAATAAAATAAAACTACTCTAAAACAATTCATAATAATATTATTCTAGTTATGTTTGACCAGGAGCATCATTAGTCAAACTTTTATCTTTTGGGAGCCACTTGGGAGTGATAATGACATGTTATAATAATTAATTTTAAGTAAAGAGAAAAGTAACATAAACATGTATCTTCTTAATAAAACAATTTTTATATGGGGTTATATAAGCGACCTATTCAACTATAAATAATCATTATAAATATAAAAATATTTCATATATCATGATATTTTATTTATAATTTTTATACATTAAATTAATAATTTTAATTATGACACAATGATGATGTGGTGGTTACGTCCTTAATAAAGGATTCAAATAAATGATATCATAATTATTAAAAAAAATATTATTTGACATTATTACTGTCATAAAACAATTCTCTAGGTGAATATGACATTTTATGATTTATTCCTTTTTTTTCTATGGAATAAAGTTTTTATGAATTTTTAAAAAGGAAAGTATGAATAGTGTCCAAAATTGAAATAATTCATAACCTAAAATATAAAATAGTTTATTAAAAGATATTAAATTCCTAAAAGTATAATATTTATAAAAATAGTTAAGAAAAGTCCAATTATGTGGTAAATGACTTTTTATGGGTCGTTTTATATGATATGGTAATTACATTAACCCACAATGTGTAAATAACATGATATCACTATAAGATTAAAAATGGTAAAATAGGGGTTAAACCAAATGAATAAGGATAAAATAATTATTCAAAACCTATCTAAAAATTATTTGATTATGGGTATTTGAACCAACATTATCTTATATTTGAATTAAATGAGTTTTGGACCATTTTGAACCGAACCAAAATTTGTAATAAATTAATATTTCAAGACTTTGCTAAAGTGCCCCTAATCCCTCTTATAAAAGGCCACCATCTATAACCACTAACTCACACCTATCAACCCATATTTTTCATCCAAATTCTTCTCAAATAAGCTCCTAACATCCATCCTTTCCTACTAGGAGCCTTACCTTTGGCAGAATACAATACAAGTAAGCCTTTTGGATCAAATCAAAAGAAGTTACCCGATTTAGAGGAATATAAAGAATAAATGAGAAAAGTCCGACTCAAGGTAAGGGAATATCTTAACTCAATTTACATTCATTGGGATGATCTTTTACTTCTTGGATATGTAGTGATATTATTATTTGTGAAATGAATTTTTATATCTTATCTTATATTTAAACTTTATTTATGGGGATTTATAGTTAATACACAAAATAGATCTATTTGATTAAAAAAATGATATTTGTAAGGGAATATACAAAATTTATCTTCTCAAGAACTCCTTTAATGTTATATCATTTTAATTTATATTTTATTCGGTTAGTATATGTCATTCCATATTCTCGTTACTTTTCATATTACTTAAAAATGTTGAGAGACCCCTTTTTCTCTCATAAACTCATTTTATGAATTTTTATGTGATGTCATTAGGCTACAAAAATTTCACAAGGGAACTTCTAAACTCAATTTCTACTCATTGGGCTTTACACATACTTATTTGATTATATTTATGCCAATATTATGTGTGGAATCACTATTTATTTATTTAAGTTGTAATTTCCACTCCCCTTTGTGTGGATATACTATTTCCACACATAATCACCCCTTTGATAAATTGTAATGTCATTTATATGAACTTTGTAATGGAAATATTAACTCAATATCCATTCATTGAGTTAAATATCCATGTAACTCATTTTTTTTCAATAATATACTTGAATTACCTATGATTTTCTTAAACTTAATATTCACATATATAAGGTGTATTTTTATTTTTCCCATATGATTATGCCATTAATTTATCCTTAATCTAATGATATGATCTTTATAAGGGATTTCGTCTCAATTTATATTCCATTGAGAGTTTTTTATTATTATGAACCATTTTACTTTTATGGTGTATATACTACGGTTTGACATATTATATCATGAATCTCCTTATTCTCATGATATTATAAGTTTTTTTTAATTTTATTCTTTAATTATTTTTATTCAACTATTTATCAAGTGGTAAGAGAATGTTTAACTGAAGCATCATTTTAAATGTTTTAAAGATTTATTTTTCTAAATCCTTATAATTAATGACCATGTTTTCGAAACGGTTTCAAGTATTTATTTATATAGAGATAAATATTTTAAAATGTTACTTTCTTGAAATGATTCAAAGTGGTATGTGACACTTTGATTCAAAAATATCTTTAATAAATTTTTTAAATGGTTTTGGAATTGGATTGAATATTTCAAAATATTGAATTTATTTCTTGTGATTTATGAGTGAAATTTTGATAATTTAAATCTTTTATATGTTATGATTATGTAATGGTACTTGAGCATTTGATGTGTGGTTACGTGATAAACCGAATATGGGTGATTGTGTGATAAAACTAGGGTGGGTGAGCCCATGATAGCTCTCCAATTCATTGGGAAATGTGAAAGAGGTAAATGTTAAGGTTTCTCCAAATAAATTTATTGAATATGTTTTGATGGGTATTCCGAACATAACTATGAAGGTTACTCCCTATGTAGCTGTGAAGGCTATATTTTAAGTGTGATTTGGATGCCACAATTTAACTTTATGATTTATGATTTCTATGAGTCATTCATAAATGATATGATTTCATGAGGTATATTAAAGAGATTATGTTTTATGATTTAAAAGTATAATTTCATTGAATTTTATGTATTCTTGGTTTAATGTTTTCTTTCCTTATTTTATATGCATTACTGAGATTTTTATGCTCATCCCAAGTTTTATAAATGTTTTTCACAGGGTATAAGGAAGGGTAAAATAATTAATAATTCATGAAGATTTATATCAAGAAAAAAAATCTTGTCTTATTTAAGGAGTTTTATTATTCTGAAAAAATTGGATAGGGTATAAATGTTTGATTTATAATATTTGAGATGTAATGTAACAGTTATGACATTATTTTCTAAAACTATAAACCTAAAAAGATAATCAATGTGTATGAAATTAAATTATTTATCAAAAATCAAGATTATGTATGGTTTAAGGATTGGGACTTATAGTTGTTATCAAATAAAATATTTAGACCAATTTAGGGATTAAGAGTTTTTGTTAAACACATGGTCATTGTCTATGTTTATTCTCTAAGTTAAATCCTTGTTTTGTAACTTTTTCAGATCAAGGAATGTTTGTTGCAAATGGAAGGATGAGGATCTCAAATAACATTTCTATCTCTTCATAATGACTTTCTTGCAATAATTATTGTGAAGTCATGTTTGAATGATTGTGAAACTTTTTCTAACATACAACTCACTTGCAAGTAGTTGTTTGAAATATCAAAAACCTACATTATACCTCGATATCATCATGGATCATGGGTTATTTTTAATCAAATACTATTTTCTTTGTATTCTAATGTTTTCAGTAAAGGTAAATATTATGAAGGAATTTTTAAATATTTCATATTGTCACAAGATTTTGAAGTATATTATGATTTTGAAAAAGGTGAGGAACAAGGAGGCCATTGTGAAACCTATTTATATTTTATTTTAAAATATTTTCTTTCATCGCATACTTATGGTATTTTAAAAAAGACTATTCATTTAAATTTTCAACTCCAACTTGGTCTGAATATTTTATAAAAATCAAGTTTTATCAGATGTTTTGAAATTATATTTCCTACATGATTATTTTATGAAACTATTTTTCTATGAACACCCATATAACCCATGTTGTAGAAGGTATGTTTGGATAAATGAAGAAAATGATTTTTAAGGATCTCTAAATCATTTTTTCAATGCATGGACCTTATACCTATGTGAACAAGATGATAATGAAATCAGGTGGACACCATGATCAAGGTATAATATTCTTTATATAGTTTTATTTTATTATAAAGAGGTAAAAAATGTCAATAAGACTTCGTCTTGAGTTCATTATGATTTGGGACAAAAATGAGAGGTATAAGATACCATTGAGGATAAAACACTCTAGGGTTATTTTTTAGTTTTATAAAAAAGGGACAACCCGCAAAATAAATGACAACCCGTCACATCTAGAAAGCCTGCAGGAATCGAACCCACAACTGAAGGATGACAAGGGCGCATCACCTACCACTGGCCTATGTGAAGTATCCGGTCAATATGTCTCATTACTTTTAGTTAAATGATTATATGGATCAATAATAAGTTGATTTTGGGAACTTATGTTCTATCAAATGGAAATCCTAATTATAGGAAAATGATTTGGTAATTATATGATAAGGGTTATTTTGGAAGACATTAACTCTTTTGGAAACACTATATGCATAAGAAAAATAAAATACTATGGGATTTTATTTGTGGATAAATGGTTTATTTTTATTTGGGAATAATCTATGTTTTTATTGTGGACATATTTTGATTTAGGTTATTTATAGAAATGAGCCACTTATCTTGGAGAATATTTGATGAAGTCAATTAATTTTAAGAATGAGACTTTAAGAGTTGTTGATTGAGATAAATGTTCATATTTAGTATGGAAGACTATGTGATCAAATCCATCATAATTTTGGGTTTCAATTTTAGTTTAGATTACATTTAATGATTTTAAGTACAAATGTTTAATGAATGGTATTTATTAAACTTTGGGTATTGTTTGTTGAATTTTGGAGATTCAGAGTAGTATTTATTTTTATAAAGGATTATCATTTTTGGGGATTATCTGATCATGTACTAAACATTTTTGTTTTCATTAATGTCAAAATATAGGGGAAATATATAGTTCTCCTTTGGTGGATTATGAGATTCTCTAGGACTTTATTCTAGCACTTCAATTGTGACCAAGTCATCTTGAATACTCATTATTTGGAGAGAAGATGAGTTTGTGGTAGATATTTATTAAAGGATGAAACTATAATTTTCATGTATGTATGTTTCCTTATATTATTGTTATATAGAGTAAAAAAATTCCTCACATTTATCAAAATGATATTATAACAAAATGTTTTCTGTTTACTTTTCCTATTGAGAAATCAATGAACCTTTAACCCATCACAATTTTGTGGTTTTCTAGTGGTTAAATTTGTCCTAATCATGTATTCTATCAATATCCATCAGAATAAGATGATTAGTTTTTCTTCCATATCCATGTTTTCTTACAAGGAATCATAGTGAGTGTTATCTCGGTTGACCTTTGTACATATTTTTCTTTCTTTTAAAGTGGTAGTTTTATTGACTCTTTTTATGATTTGAGATTTTCAATGAACTTATTGATCGAAATTTTAAAATTATAAGGAAACAATTTCCAAAAGGGGGAATGATGTAAAATTTTGAGTTTAAAGAAAGAAACACTAAGTTCAATAGTATACGTGATACTCTACATCGAGCTTAAATGAAACACTAAATATTATTATTTAAATTTTACTATTATAACCTAGTCGTTGGAATGAAGGGAATGAATAGTATCAACTGAATTATGAAAATATGGTTTACATATGTTTAAATAATGTTTCATTGGTTACAAAATATATAATAAATGGAAATAAAAAAACAATTGAATATAAAGGATGTAATTTTCTGAAAACCTATTTTAAAAGAGAATAATTGTGTTTATAAAATCATATCACCCATTATGGATTTTTATTTAATAAAAAATATTTGTTATATATTCAATTTAATATTTTAAATTCACCTTATATGTTTTCTAGATATGATATAAGAACAAATTCAACTTTTCTGATAAAAGAAGTATTTTTCTAAAAATGCACTTTTACATCCTTTTGAGGGAGAACCATTTTTAAATTTGGTTTTTAAACCATTATATGTTATATTTGAAAAAATAGATTCCTTATTTAGAAGAAGGACATCAAAATTTACTTTGTAGTAATTTTTGATATTTTTCTGATAACTATCACGTTTTGATGAAGAGTAAAAATATTCTAAATTTTAATTGAAAATAATTTTTATTGTCCATACAGTTTATATGGTTAAATGATATTATTTAATGGTTTTAAAGTATAAATGGAATATATTTTTATCATTTAATTTAATTTTATTCATTGGAAGTAATTTCAAATTTTAATTGGACATAAACACATGTCAATCTTTTGGTAGTTTTTATTTCTTAAAATCACACTTTCTGGTTTTTAAAACATGATCTAATTTTAAATTAATTACTACAATTTATGTGTTTTGAATTTGAAAAAATGGATTTCAAATTTGGAATCATAATTTTCAAATTGGGTAAATAGGTACCTTTTATTTTTGGAACATTATGAATAGTAACATCAGTAATAATTTTATTTACTGTGGTTAAAGGATAAATATGGTAAATAAGGGTAAAAAATAATATTTAAATAATATAAAAATACCTTAAAACATTTCCTAATCCTATTTTATGAGTTATTTGTGACCATAATTATCCATATTTTGAACTTTTTGAATTTGGGAGCTACTTAGGAGTGATAATGACATGTTATAATAATTAATTTAAAGTAAGGATAAAAATAAAATAAACATGTATCTTCTTACTAAATATTTTTTATATATGGTTATATAAGTGATATATTCAATGAAAAATAGTTATTAGAAATATAAAATAATTTCCTACAACATGATATTTTTTTAATAATTTTTAGACGTTAAATTAATAAATTTAATTTTGACAAAATGATGATGCAGTGATTGCTTCATTAATAAAGGATTCAAATAAATGATATTATAAATATTTAAATCAATATTATTTGACTTATTTAATGTCATCAATTAATTATATAGGTGAATATTAAATGTTATAATTTATTCAATGTCTTTTTTTGAAGGAATAAAGTTGTTATGAATTTGTAAAAAAGTCAAGTATGAATAGTGTCCAAAACTGACAAAATTCATAACTGAAAATATAAAATAGTTTATTAAATGATATTAAATTCTTAAAAATATATGATTCAGAAAAATGGTTAAGATAAGTCCAATTTTTTCATAAATGAGTTTTTTGGGTCTTTTTTCATTATATGGTAATTACATAAACCCACAATGTGTAAGTAACATGATACCACTATATGATTAAAAAGTGTAAAATAAGGGTTAAACCAAAATGATAAGGTTAAAAAAATATTAAAATCATGTATAAAAATTATTGGATGATGGGTATTCGAACCAAAATCATATTATCTTCAAATTAAATGAATTTTGGACCATTTTAAATTGAAATTTAATTTATAATAAATTAATATTTCAAGGATTTCCTAAAGTGAACCTCCTCCCTCTTATAAACTAAAACCACATCTAAAAACTTACTCACACCTCTCAAGACATTATTATTCTCCAAATTATGCTCAAATAAACTCTCATAATCCAAAATTTATTCCTAGAATCCTTACATTGGCCAGAAGTCAATTCAATGAAGCCTTTTGGCTCAAATCAAAAGAAGTTACCCAATTTAGAGGAATATAAAGAACGAACGAGACAAGTTGGACTCACGGTAAGGGAACTTCTTAACCTAATTTCCATTAATTAGGTTGATCTTATAATTCTTGATTATGTAATGATATGACTATATGGGAAATGAATTTGTATATCTTATCTTGTATTTATAATTGTTTTATGGGGATTTATAGTTAATACACATAATCAATCTATTTGATTAAAAAATTATCTTTTTAAGGGAATCTACCACCCTTCCCTTTTCAAGAACTCCTTTAATTTTATTCCTATTTAATTTTTATTTTAATAGGTTAGGATATGTCATTCCATATCCACCTTAGTATCTATATTATTTAAATATCTTGAGAGATCCCTTTTTCTCTCATAAACTCATTTTATAAAGTTTTAAGTGATGTCGTTAGGCTGCCGAAATTTTGTAAGGGAAATTCTAAACTCAATTTCCACTTATTGAGTTTTAAGAATACGTAGTTGATTATATTATGCCATGATTATGTGTGGAATCACAATTTATTTATTTATGTTGTAATTTCCACTTCTATTTGTGTAGATATACTGTTGCTACAGACAATCACCCTATTGAAAAATTCTTACGTAATTTATATGAACATTGTAAGGTATTTCTTAACTCAATCTCCATTAATTGAGTTATATATCCATATAATTGGTTTTGTTTTTCCAAGAATATTTGTGAATGACCCTAGATTTGTTTACACAAAATATCCACTTATATTGGGTGTATTTATATTTGTCACACATAATTATGTTATTGATTAATTTTTAATCTAACGATAAGATATTTCTAATAGATTTTTTATCAATTTAAAATCAACTGAGAATTATTTTTTTATGAAATAATTAACTTTTATGGTGTATATACTACCCTTTTACATATTATATCGTGAATATATTTATTCTCATGATATTTTAAGTTTTTTAATGTTATTAATTAATTATTTTATTCAATTATTTATCAAGTGGTAAGGGAATATTTAACTGAAACATCATTTTAAATGTTTTAGAGAATTATTTTTCTAAATCCTTCTCATTAATTTATATTTTTTCAAAATGGTTTTAAGGTTTTTTTATATGGAAATTAATGTTGTGAAATGTTAATTCCTTCAAAAGTTTCAAAGTGGTGTTGGAAACTTTTATTCAAAAATTTCTTTGTTAAATTTTTTAAAAGGTTTTGGAAATGAATTAAGTATTTCAATATCTTGAATTGATTTCTTGTGATTGATGAGTGAAATGTTGATAATTTCAATATTTTATGTGTTATGATTATGTAACGATACTTGGACATTTGATAGTTGGTTATGTGATAAACCAAATATGGTAGGTTCCATGATAAAACTATGGGGTATTAGCCCATGATAGATCTCCAATGAATTGGGTAACGTGACATAGCTAAACGTTAAAATTTCCCCTAAGATATTTAAGGAATATACTATGATGGGTATTCCAAACGTAACCATGAAGGTTACTCCCTATATAGATGTGAAAGTTATAATGTAAGTATGATATGGATACCATAAGTTACATTTATGATTTATGATTTCAATGTTTTATTCATAGATATTGTGATTTCAAGAGTTATGTTAAAGAGATTATGTTTTATGAGTGAAAATTATGATTTCATTGAATTTTATGTTTTCATGGACTAATGTTTTCTTTCCTTATTTTATATCCCTTACTGAGATTTTTTTTTCTCATCCCATGTTTTTTAAATGTTTTTCATAGGGTATAAGGATGTTTAAGAGAAAGGAATAATTAAAGAATATTTATATCAAGAAAATAATTATAGATTTATTTAATGAGTTTTAGTTTCATGGCAAAAAATGGATAGAGTTGAAGTGTCTACTTCGTAATATTTTCGATGTGATATAATAGTTATGGCATGATTCTCTAAAAATATAAACCTGAAAAGATCCTCAATGTGAAAGAAAGTAAATTCTTAATTATAAATTAATATTATATATGGTTTATGGTTAGGTCCGTATAGTTGGTATCAAAGGAAATATTTAGAAAACTTTAGGGATTAAAAGTTTTTTTAGACACATGGTTAGTATCTATGTATATTATTTAAGTTAAATCCTTTTTTTATAACTTTTTTAGATCAAGGAAAGTTGTTTACAAATGGAAGGAGGAGGATCTCAAATGACATTCCTACCTCTTCATGATTACTTACTTGCAATGATTATTGAAAATTCATGTTTAGAAGATTGTGAAACTTTTTATATGATACAACTCAGTTTCAAGCAGTTGTTTGAGATATCAAAAACCTCCACTATACCGCGATATCATTATGGTCATGGGTTGTTTTTAATAAAATCCTATTTTCTCATAATTCTCATATTTTCAATAAAGGTAAATATTATCACGTCGTTTTTAAATATTTTACCTTATCATAATATTTTGAAGCATATTGTGATTTTGAAAAAGGTGGTGAAGATAGAGACCCTTGTGCAACCTATTTATATTTTCTTTTAAAATATAGTCTTTGAGTACATACTTATGGTATTTTAAAAGGACCACTGACTAAAAGTTTCAACTCATACTCGGTTCAAATATTTTATAAAAACCAAGTTTTATCATATTTTTGAAATTATATGTCTTATATGATTATTTTATGAAACTATTTTTCTATGAACAACCATATAACACAAGTTGTACAAGGTGTGTTTGGATAAATGAAGAAAATGATTTTGAAGGATCACTAAATCATTGTTGTAATGCATTGACCTTATACCTATGTGAACATGTTGATGATGAAACTTGATGGACACAATGATCATGGTATGGTGTTATTTCTATAGTTTTATCATATCATATAGAGGTAAAAAATCAATAATACTTCAAGTTGAGTTCATTATTAGTTGGGATGAAAATGAGAGGTATAAGAAACCATTGAGTTTAAAACATGTTAGGGTTATTTTGAATTTTATAAAAAGAGACAACCTGCAAGATGGTTGAAAACCCATCGCTTCAGGAAAGGATGTGGGAATCAAACCCACAACCGAATGGAGGAAAGGGTGTATCACCTACCACTGGCCTATGTGAAGTCCCTAGTTATTATTTATTATTATTTTTAGTTAAATTATTCTATGGATCAAGAATAAGTTGATTTTAATAACTTATGTTTTATAAAATGGATATACTTATTATAAGATAATGATTTGGTGAATATGTGATAAAGGTTATTTTGGAAGATGTTCACTCTTTTGGGAACACTGTATGCCTAAGGAAAATAGAATAATATGGGATTTTATTTGAGGAGAAATGGATGTATATTATTTTTGAAGAATCTATTTTTTATTGTAGACATATGTCGATTTGGGTTATTTATGTAAATGAATAACCTATCATGGAGAATATCTGATTAGGTCAATTACGTTTAAGTATGATACTTTAAGAGTAGTCAATGTTATTTGGAGTTAAATTATAATATTTATCATGGAAGTCCATGTGATCAAATCCATCTGAATTTTTTTTTAAATCTTAGTTAGGATTACTTTGAATAATATTAAGTAAAATTGTTTATTTAATGGTATTTATTGAACTTTGGGTATTTTTTGGTGGAATTTTGGAGATTCAGAGTAGTATTTATTTTTATAAAGGATTATCCTTTTTCATGATTATCTGATCTTGTACTAACCATTTTGGTTTTCATTAATGTCAAAAGATAGGGGAAATAAATAGTTCACCATTTATAGATTTTGAGATTTTCTAGAAGTTGATTCTAGCGCTCTAGGTGTGACTAAGTCATCCTGAATAGTCATCATTTGGTGAAAATATGAGTTTTTGGCACATATTTATTAAAGGATGAAAATCCACTTGTCAATTACGTATGCTTCCTTAAGTTCTTATTTTAAGTAGTAAAATAATTCCTCAACATTATGAAAAGGATATTAAAACAAAATGTTTTCTATTTACTTTTCCTACTGTGAAATCAATGATCATTTAACATATCACAATTTAGAGGTTTTATGGTGGTTAACATTCTCCAGATCATGTTTTCTATCACTCTCTATTAGAACAAGATCCTTATCTTTTCTTCTATATCCATGTTTTTCTACAGGGAATCCTTGTTTGTGTTATCTCTAGAGACCTTTGTACTTCTCTTTCTTTCTTTTAAAGTGGAAGTTTTATTGATTGTTTTTCCTATGTGGAATTTTTAATGAACTTATTGAATCATATTTTAAAATTGAGAGGACACAATTTCCAAAATGGGGGAATGATGTAACATTACTATTTTTAAGAAAGAAACACTATGTTCAATAGCTTACATGCACTACTATAATTCTTGGTATTTGCTACAGTTTACTTGCGATGGGATCCCGTCGCAACTAAACTTTAACAACGGGGTCCCGTTGCAAATAGCCTGTTGCAGAAAACGTGGTCACAAATAATTTTATTTGCGACGGGAAACATTGATGTCGAAAATAAGTCTCCGATTATATGTATTATATATACATAACCCTTTTCACGATGGGCCCGTCTCATATAGTTTCTGCGATGGGCCCTCATCCCATCGCTAATATGTATATATATATATATATATATATATAAAACGTTCTGCGACTCGCCAGTCGCAACAAAGTATTTGCGACGGGTAAGTAGTCCCATCACAAATATTTTTTTAAAAAAATTTAGTTAGACTATTTGCGATGGGGTCCCATCGCAACATGTCCCGTCACAAATAATAAATTAATTTAAAAAAATTAATTTAATAAAATAACGATTAATGGAAAAATAATATTACTATTATTAAAAAAATAAAAAATATTAATATTCTCAATATTCACAAAAAATAATAATAAAATAATAAAAAATTATTATTATTAGTAGTAGTAAATAAAAAAACATTAAAAAATATAATACTAAAAAAATATATTTAATAAAATAATATTAATATTTTTAAAATAATAAAAAAATTAAAATTTTCAATATTTAGAAAAAAATATAAAAAAATATAAAAATATTAAAAATTAAATTATGTAATATTTGCACCGATATAAAAGACAGAAAATGTAAATAATTCATATTACAATGTTAAATTCAAATGTTTGTAACATAAAAAAATCATTGGGGGGTCGTCTTCTGGATGAGGTGGATGAGGTGACGGAGCTGGTGGAGGAAACTTCATCCCCAAACTATGAGTCAGATGATGCATGTACTCTATCTGCTCATGATGTTGTTGCTGCCATAGAAGTGTCTGCTCCTCATGTTGCTGCTTCCGCTGACACATCTTTTATTGCTACATCTTCAAAGTCTCTATAAGCTCAGCCTGAGCTCGCAAGTACTCCTCATACTGTGAGCCAGAAGATGATACATCTCCACGAGCTCCTCTCGAGCTGGATGTCGACATTGCAGCAGTACCATAATAATTACCAGGAGTCAAATGAGAGCTGATACCAACTAATCTTCCCTTCTCAAAGCCATACTAAGTCAGCAGTATCCATGCCGCCTCATCGAAATGGTGAGCACTGGTCTGCTCAGTCATCTCGTCCTGACCCTCAGCCTATGTCTGAGAGGTCTCAGCCTCATATGACTCCTCCAATTCCAATTTAAAATTAAAATTGTAAAAATATTATATGTAGTTAATTGTCAAACTGAAAAAATAATACTAACCACAATCTGACGCTGGCGATCACTTCTAATCTCTCTAGTGGCTGGACCACTGTACATCCTCTGATAAACGTTGAACTCCATAATATCAGGATGTTCGACTGCCTACAGAAATTTAAAATAAACTGTTTATATATAAAGTTATATAAAATATTTAAAAGATATACTTACCAGATGCTCTCCATGTGAACTGAATGTATGGCTACCAGCTCGATGTGTCACATCCTGTCTCCCCTGGTTTTGTCATCACAATGAAGATCTCCTCTGAAATCCACCACCCAACCAGAGTAAACACAATCTATCCCAAACATGAGATGAAATGTACTCTGGTCGGTGGGCTCTACATGACTCATCAAATTCTGTTACTCCTTCTTTCTTAATGGCTGTCCTTCTCAAATTGTGCAAAAACTGGCGGAAATGGTCACACATAGAAACCTGCCATGCCGCGTGGATATCGTCGCGCATGCTATCATCGATAGGATACCATAAAACCTACAAATAATTTATAATATCAAGTTGTTAATAAAATATATTTCAAAATAAATATTATTTATTTACGTACCATCCAATGATGGAAATTGTTGCGTCACACGTTAAGGGGAATCGGTTCCCATGTGATCCATGGATGAGAAAAATAATTACGCAAGACAGCGCTCCCCTCTCCAATAGATACATGATAAAAAATGTGAAAAAGGAATAAATAATCAAACAATTAGTATATATATAAATAAATAAATTAAATCTAACTAAAATATACAGGTTACCATACCTCTGTGTGCGTGGATCGATGCCAAGACGTGGACGTCGATTGGGGATAGGGTCAGGAATTATCAGTCGAGCAAGACCGCACCCCCTCTACGGACCTCCTGAACCCCCAGTAGGCTGAGGGTCACATGATCCCACATCCCCATCATCCAAATCTCGCTCATCCTCCTCTAACTCATGCAATAGATCAGAGTCCATCTGAATCAAAAAATGATTTTTGTTAGCAGATAGTTGAAAATAACTATTATAAATAGATATATATTAGTTATGATTATAAACTGCCTTTAACTTTGTCAATGTTCATCTTCATCCTCTTCTCCATAGCTGTCAATGTCAATGTCTTCGTCTTCCTTCTCAACATCATCAATATCCTTATGAGTATCAATTTCAGCATCTCTTGTCATTTCAAATTAATTTGTAACATCATTAACATCTTCATCACCATCGATCCATAATTGTGGGGTGTCATCATCGATATTCACATCTCTTTGTTAATCAGATGGATTTTAAGCAGTCTCTTGAAAAATTTCAATTCCTTCTACTTCAGTGGAACCACATTCATTTTGAGTAAACTGATTTTCCCGAGATTTCATTTTTATTATGCTCCACCAATCGCTCAAGTCTCTTGAATTAGCATAGTACTTTGCATAATATATTTGATGTGCCTATTGAGCCAGTAAAAATGGTTCATTTACTGTAAGAAGACTTTTATATTTAATATCGACAATTCCATGTGTCGGATGAATACACAATCCTCTCTCAGTATCCAACCACTGGAATTTAAACAGTGTTATGTATTATTTTCCTAGATAACACAGATGAAAAATTTCATCCAAAATTCCATAAAAGTTAACTTCAGTTTTTCTGTGATGTGATCCTCTTTAAAAACTCCACTGTTCATTGTTTTTTTATTCCCTTTATGCATGTGTATGAAATCGAAAACCATTCACCACATATGCATTATAAGATTTAACCATTTTGGATGGTGGATTACTCAATATACACAGTCTCTTATCAATTTTATCAGCATATTGAGACAAATAAAATTTTTTAAAACAATTATCAATATAATAAATAATAAAAGGAATTTATATTAAACCATAAATAATTTATGTTACCAGTTTTTGAAACCATTGAGAAAATTGTTTTTGTCTGCGTTCTTCAAAAGAAGCTGCTGTAATTTGTGGAATTTATTTCTTGATATGATTATCATATAACCTACTAATAAAATGAGTTTAAATACTATAACATACATTATAGAATAAGTGATAGAAGAACTCACATGACAAATGATGTCATTTATTCACAGTTGAGTAGAACGTATGTATAAGCTCTATGATGTTCATCATCTGAAAGACATCGTTTATGAGCTCCACTAAAACCAAGATTTGACTGATTAAAAACTGTTAATTGATTTTCCATTTTGTCATTAACATTTCCCTCATTTCTTCCCATGATATTTTGTTTTGATGGATATTGAGATTCAAAATAATGAGAGTATAAAAAAGTAATTTCCTATTGCAAATAAGCTTCCGCAATTGAGCCTTCCACTGATGCTTTGTTACGTACTTTTTTCTTCAATTTCTGCATGCATCTCTCGAATGGGTACATCCATCGAAACTATACTGAACCTCCACATTTAGATTCATGTGGAAAATGTAATATCAAATGTTCCATTGAGTCAAAGAAAGCTGGCGGAAAGATTTTTTCCAGTTTACATATCATTACAACAACATCTTCTTCCAGTTTCCTTAGTGCAACGTAGTCTGTTGTTACTGCACAAATGTCTCAAAAAAATATGATATGTCTATTATCGAATCCCAAATCATAGAATTCAACAAACCTATGAATCCAATCGGTATAAGTCTTTCCATTATAACATGACAATCATGACTTTTTAATCCAGTAATATAACCATTCTTAACACATATACCCAAATTGGAAACATAGCCATCTAGATGTCTCAAATCTACAATCCACTAAAAAAATAATAATCAAATCTCTTTGGAAAGTGTGTAAGCTACTTTTGGCTTCATTAACCTCTATGATCTGACATTTTCAAATAGTTCAAGTTCTGGTCGCCTGCAAATTAGGGTAAGATCTAATCGTGCTTTACATTATCTTTGGCCATACCTGGTGCATCCAAAACTGTATGAAATAAATTATCAAAATAGTTCTTTTCAATATGCATAACATCCAACATGTGGTAGACCAAAAAATTAGACCAATACAAAAGATCCCAAAAAATGCTCCGTTTTATCCAATTATGTTCTTTCCCAAAGCCATAAATTTTCTGTTGGTTTACTATTGGTCCAAATGTGATGAGCGGTAATGAAAATACAACTGATTTTAACTCTGTACCTGAGATCATATTTGGAGGTTCATCCCTTTCAATTGTTCCTTTTCTGATATGAGATTTATTCCTCCAAAAAGGGTGATCGGTTGGAAGAAATCTACAGTGACAATCATAATAGAAAGTTTTTTCCCATTGACTAACATAAAGGCTTTTTTTTCTTTCATACAATAAGGACATGATTTCAGACCATGTGTACTCCAACCAAATAACATGCCATATGCTGGAAAGTCACTAATCATCCACATCAATGCAACTTTTAATATGGATTTTTTCTTCGCAACAACATCATATATATTAACACCATCACTCCACAATGAATTTAACTCATCAATCAATGGTTTCAAATAAATGTCAATATTCTCTTTCGGATGTCCTTGGATTAATAGAGTCAAAAAGATATAAGTCTCTTTCATCAACATCCATGGAGGAAAATTGTACGGAATTATAAAGATATGCCAACATGAATACGGACTACCATAAGAACCGAACGGACAGAAACCATCGGTAGAAAGACCCAATCACATGTTTCAGGCATCTATAGAAAAGGATGGATGCAGAAGGTCAAAATGTTTCCATGAATCACCATCAGATGGATGGTTCAAGCTTTTATCAGTTGAAATCTTGGTGTTGTGCCCTGACATCATTGAAGTTGTGTTCTGAGAAACAAATAAACATTGCAACTTGGGTGTAAGGAGGAAATATCTCAACTATTTTACTGGAATCGATAAAGACTTCCCTGGTTGAGCTTCTTTATACCTCAATTGTCCACATGTGGGACAACTATCCAATTACTCATTTCACCATAATATAAGATGCAATAATTTGAACATGCATGAATCTTCCGATAACTAAGGCCGAGATTACTAATCAGCCTTGTGCTCTTGTAGTAATTTGTAGGAAACACATTTACTTCAGGTAATAGTGTTTTAACCAAAGAAAATATCTGATCAAAATAGTTGTTTTACATTGCATTATCTGATTTAATAGACATAAATTTTGCAACCGCTTATAATTTTCTTATCTTGTAACCAGGATATAATGCATCCTCAGCAGAACTCAACAAATCATAAAATTCAGATGGTGCCAACTCAGGAGTTATATCAATATCATCGTGAGTTTTAGTTTGTTGCACAGATGGACCTGTAACATCATGTACTAAATTTTGAAACTATGATTGATCCAGAATAAAGTTATTAGGATATTCTCTGGAACTGCATTCACCGTGTTGATACCAAAAAACATAATCTGGTTGAAAACCAAACAGTAAGAGATGTCCTCCAACCTTTTCAAATGTGTCAAATGTTCTCAGAGCACATTTTTTAGAAGGACAATTAATTGTGCCTTCTGAAACATATTCTGTTTTTGATGATGAAAATGCGAAAAAAGTTTTAACACCTTCAATATATACAAGATTTAAATGAGTGCCATTTTGACTTCTGCACTGATTTATCCAAGCGCGATAATCTAATAATGACTGATGTCGACTTCTTTGTTCTATATTTTTCTACATAAAATATAATATCATCACAGTTTTTGAATAATTTGAAATTATAAAAAAACTATCTGAAAAAAGAATTTTTATTACTAATTATTACAATTTATTACTAATTATTACTAATTATTACTAATTATTACTATTTATTACTAATTTAGCAATACTTAGCAATACTTAGAAAAAGGAAAACTGCTTAAATAATGAAAGGTAATTTGGTAATCATTTCTGTGGAGATGATTACAAATTTTCCCTTCCTTATCCAAGAAGATTTCATTTCCTAATAATTAGTAATAAAAAAATTATATAATCAATATTTAAGAAAAAAAATATTAATATTATTAAAAGAATAAAAAATTTATAAAATATTAAAATTATCAATATTCGCAACATAATTTTCTCTATTCGTAACATGTTCAAATCTAAAAGGGTCACCAATTTTCAGGTCATACGTAATAAAAGGTTTGTGTCAGTTATATCCAATATAAACATTATAACTGTACTTGCATGGTTAATCACCTCGTAAGTAGTGTTGCAATATGACAACCAAAGTAATTTCGTTCTCATCTCTAAGAATCAACTCACATGACCCTTTAAATAGATCATTCTTCCTTAAAAATTTGAGGGGATACCAGTATCTTTCTCTTTAATTTCCAAGGAAGAATTGTCTCTATAAAGGGTTATGTGAGATAATTCTTATAGATGAGAAGGGCATGACTGGGGTTGTCCTATTGCAACGCTACTTGCGAGGTGATCAACCATGCAAGGAAAATTATAGAGTTTACATTGGACATGACTGGCATAAACTTTTTTATTGCGCATGACCTAACAATTGTAGACCCTTTGAGATTTGAACATGTTAAGTATAGAGCAAAGCCTATTGCGAATATTGATAATTTTAAATTTTTTTAATATTTTTATTATTTTAATAATATTAATATTGTTTTTTTCTTAAATATTGATAATATATTTTTTATTACTAATTATTACAAATTATTAAAAATTATTACTAATTATTATTAACTATTACTAACTATTACTAATTATGACTAATTATTACTAATTATTACTAATTATTACTAATTATTACTAATTATTACTAAGTATTACTAATTATTACTAATTATTCCTAATTATTACTAATTATTCCTAATTATTCCTAATTATTCGTAATTATTCCTAATTATTCCAAATTATTCATAATTATTCCCAATTATTCCTAATTATTAGTAATTATTCCTAATTATTCCTAATTATTCCTAATCATTAATAATTATTCCTAATTATTCCTAATTATTCCTAATTATTCCTAATTATACCTAAGTTTTCCTAATTATTCCTAATTATTCCTAATTATTTGTAATTATTCCTAATTATTCATAACTATTACTAATTATTTCCAATTATTCCTAATTATTGATATTTATTGCTAATTTTTCTTAATTATTGCTAATTGTTGCTAATTATTTCTTATTATTCCTAATTATTGCTAATTATCCCAAATTATTTCTAATTATTGCTAATTATCCCAAATTATTCCTAATTATTGCTAATTATTGCTAATTATTTTTAATTATTCCTAATTATAGCTAATTATAGCTAATTATTCCTAATTATTCCTAATTATAGCTAATTATTCCTAATTATAGCTAATTATTCTTAGTTATTCCTAATTATTTCTAATTATTCCTAATTATAGCTAATTATTACTAATTATTCCTAATTATTCCTAATTATTATTAATTATTCCTAATTATTCCTAATTATAGCTAATTATAGCTAAATATTACTAATTATAGCTAATTATTTATAATTATTACTAATTATTACTAATTATTACTAATTATTCATAATTATTCCTAATTATTCCTAATTATTCCTAATTATTCCTAATTATTACTAGTTATTCCTAATTATTCCCAATTATTACTAATTATTCCTAATTATTCCTAATTATTCCTAATTATTCCTAATTATTCCTAATTATTCCTAATTATTCCTAATTATATCGAATTATTCCTAATTATTGCGAATTATTCCAAATTATTGCCAATTATTCCTAATTATTGGTAATTATTGCTAATTATTACTAATTATTGCTAATTATTGTTCCTAATTATTCCTAATTATTCCTAATTATTCATAATTATTCCAAATTATTGCTAATTATTCTTAATTATTCCGAATTATTCCGAATTATTCATAATTATTCCTAATTATTCCGAATTATTAAGAATTATTCCTAATTATTCATATTTATTCCTAATTATAGCTAATTATTACTAATTATAGCGAATTATTACTAATTATAGCTAATTATTACTAATTATAGATAATTATTACAAATTATAGCAAGTTATTACTAATTATTCCCAATTATTACTAATTATTTCCCATTATTACTAATTATTCCCAATTATTACTAATTATTTTCAATTATTACTAATTATTCCCAATTATATCTAATTATTTCCAATTATATCTATTTATTCCCAATTATATCTATTTATTCCCAATTATATCTATTTATTCCCAATTTTATCTATTTATTCCCAATTTTATCTATTTATTACAAATTATATTTATTTATTACAAATTGTATCTCTTTATTACAAATTATATCTATTTATTACAAATTATATCTATTTATTACAAATTATATCTCTTTATTCCTAATTATATCTATTTATTTCTAATTATATCTATTTATTCCTAATTATATCTATTTATTCCAAATTATATCTAATTATTCTTAATTATATATAATTATTCCTAATTATATATAATTATTCCTAATTATATCTAATTATTGCAAATTGTATCTAATTATTGCTAATTATATCTAATTATTGCTAATTATATCTAATTATTGCTAATTATATCTAATTATTTCTAATTATATCTAATTATTTCTAATTATATCTAATTATTGTTAATTATATCTAATTATTGCAAATTATATCTAATTTTTGCAAATTATATCTAATTTTTGCTAATTATATCTAATTATTGCTCATTATATCTAATTATTACTAATTACATCTAATTATTGCTAATTATATCTAATTATTGCTAATCATATCTAATTATTGCTAATTATATCTATTTATTGCTAATTATATCTATTTATTTCAAATTATATCTATTTATTACTAATTATAACTATTACTAATTATATCTATTTATTACTAATCATCTCTAATTATATCTAATTATGACTAATTATTTATAATTATCACTAACAATATCAATTTCTTAATAAAAATAAAAATAAATAAAAATCAATTGAAATCTAATTTAATTACAACTAATAAACAACAATTAAAATTAACATAAAAAAATAACATAAATATAAAAAAACAAAAAATAAATACCTTAAATTTTGATTTTCTGAAGGTATTGGCGTCTTCCAATTGCTCTCGTCTAAAAAATTTCAAGTGGAGTAAATTTTTTCGTTGAAACTAACAAATGAAGAGAGTGAGAGAGGAAGATCAGAGTGATTTGAAAAAAAACGGGTGGGGGTATATATAGGTTAGATTAGTTGCGACGAGGTTATTTGCGACGGAATACCCATCACAAAAAGTGGAATTTGCGATGGACCCCGTCGCAAATACCCTCCCCCACATTAATTACTGTCAGCGGTTAAAAGGGTATTTGTGATGGGACCCATCGCAAATAGTTCATGCCGACACTCTTTTTGCGACAGGACGACATGCCGTCGCAAAAAGTTATTAACTGCTGCCGGGTATTTGTGACGGGTACCGTCACAAATAACCTTGCGCTGTTTGGCACGCAAGTCGCGCCAAACCTTTTGTGACGGGAGAGGAAATCCTGTCACAAAAAGTTATTAACTACCGCCAGGTATTTTCGGTTTGGCGCGCAAGCCTCGCGGTTTGGCGCGCAAGCCGCGTGGTTTGGCGCGCAAGTCACGCCAAACTATTTGCGACGGGAGACTTTGCCCCGTTGCAAATTCTATTTGCGCAGTTTGGCACGCAAGTCACGCCAAACTATTCGCGACGGGAGATGAAATCCCGTCGTGAATAATTGGTTATTTTCGACGGGGAAGTTTTCCCGTCACAAATAACTTCCTCGACAGGTTATTTGCGATGGGAATAATCCCCGTCGCAAATAACCCATCGCAAATATTGATTTTTCATGTAGTGATGATTCGCTACATCAAGCTTAAATGAATAACATATTATTATTTAAATTTTACTGTTATAACCTAGCCATTGTAATGGAGGGAATGAATAGTATCAACTGAATTATGAAAATACGGTTTACATATGTTTAAATAACGATTCATTGGTTACCAAATTTATTAGAAATGGAAATAAAAAAACCTATTGAATATAAAGGATGATTTTTTATGTAAACCTATATTAAAAGAGAATAATTGTGTTTATAAAATAATATCACCCTTTATGGATTTTTATTTAATGAAAAATATATGTTTTGTATTCAACTTATTGTTTTAAATTTATCTTATAATTTTTCTAGACGTGATATAAGAATAAATTCAATTTTTTTGATAAAAGAAGTATTTTTTTCTAAAATGCACTTTTATAGACTTTTGATGGAGAACCCTTTTTAAATTTTATTTTTGAAACCATTATATGTTTTATTTGTAAAAATAAATTTCTTATTTAGAATTGGTATATCAAACATTACTTTGGATGAATTTATGATTTTTTCAGACAACTATCAGGTTTTGATGAAGAGTAAAAATAAGTTAAATTTTAATTGAAAACATCGTTTTTACATCAATATAATTTATATGGTTAAATTATATTATTTAATGGTTTTAAATTATAAATGGAATATATTTTTATAATTTAATTCAATTCTGATCATTGGATGTAATTTCACATTTTAATTGGACATAAACATATGTGAATCTTTTGATAGTTTTTACTTCTTAAAAACATGCTTTCTAGTTTTAACAATGGGAATTAATTTTAATTTAATAAATACAATTTATGTGTTTTGAATTTCATAAAATGGATTCCATATTTGGAATAATAAGGTTGATTTTTTTAAATAGGTACCTTTTATTTTTGGACATTGTGAATAGAAATTTTAGTAATTATTTTATTTACCATGGTAAAATGGTAAATCTGGTAAAATAAGGGTAAAAAATAATATTATAATAATATAAAACAACCCTAAAATGTGTCCTAATCATATTTTATGAGTTATTTCCAACCATAAGCATCCTTAGGCCTATGTTTTGGTAGTTGGGAGCCACTTCGGAGTGATAATGACATGTTATAATAATTAATTTAAAGTAAAGAGAAAAATAACATAAAGGTGTATCTTCTTACTAAACCAACTTTTATATGGGGTTATATAAGTGATCTATTCGACTATAAATAGTCATTAGAAAGATAATACTATTTCCTACATCATGATAATTTATTTATAATTTTTATACATTAAATAATTAAATTTAATTATGACACAATGATGTTGCAGTGATTGCTTCTTTAATAAAAGATTAAAATATATGATATTATAAGTATTAAAACAAATATTATTTGACATAATTAATGTCATAAAATAATTATCAAGGTGAATATGACATGTTAGTATTGATTAAACGTTTTTTTCTAAGAAATAATGTTCTTATGAATTTGTAAAAAAGTTATGTATGAATAGTGTACAAATTGACTTAATTCAAAACTTAAAATAAAAAATAGTTTATTAAATGATATTAAATTACTAAAAATATAAGATTTGAAAAAATGGTTAATATAAGTCCAATTATGTCATAAATGAATTTTTTTGGGTCATTTGACATGATATTTTAATTACATTAACCCACAATGTGTAAATAACATGATGTCACTGTAAGATTAAAAAGGGTAAAATAAGGGTTAAATAAAAAAGAAAATGATAAAAAAATATATTCAAAACATCTCAAAAAATTATTGGATGATGGTTATTCAAACCAAAATTATCCTATCTTAGAACAAAATGATTTTTGGACCATTTTTAATCGAAATTGAATTTATAATAAATTAATATTTCAAGACTTTCTTAAAGTTCCCCTCCTCCCTCTTATAAAAAGCCATCACCTCTAACCACTTACTCACACCACTCAAGCCATTTGGATTGTCCAAATTCTACCCTAATAATCTCCCAACATCTCTCCTTTCCTCCTAGAATCCTTACCTTGGAAATAAAGAAATTCAATGAAGACTTTCGTCTCAAATCAAAAGAAGTTACCTGATTTAGAGGAATATAAAGAAAGAACAAGACAAGTCGGACTTAAGGTAAGGGAACTTCTTAACCCAATTTCCACTCATTGGGTTGATCTTTTACTTCATGACTATGTCGTGATATGATTATATGGGAAATTAATATTGAATTCTTATCCTGTATTTATACTTTCTTTATGGGTATTTATAGTTAATACACATAATCGATCTATTTGATTAAGAAAATGATCTTTCTAAGGGAATCTAGCACCCTTCTCATTTCAAGAACTCCTTTAATGTTATTCATTTTTAATATCAATTTTATTAGGTTAGGATATGTCATTTCATACCCCCCCTTACTGTCCATATTATTTAAAAATGTTTAGATACCCCGTTTTCTCTCATAAAATCATTTTAGGAATTTTTAAGTGATGTCATTAGGCTGCCGAAATTTCTTAAGTGTAGCTACTAGGGTTTTGGTCCTGTCAGACTTTGGAATATTCCTATGAATAATTCAGAGCTAGATGCGAAGACGGCATGTGATTCCAAGGCCCGGTGTGCCCGAAATTAATTTTATAAAAATATTAAGTAATTTTATACTATGCACGAGGAGGGAACGAGTTATCTCTTAAATGGTAGCTCATATCAGAAATCCGAGGGCACAATTGTGTCTGAAGCGTTGTGTTTACCCTAGGCAGGGTGTAAACGTTGCGGGTGCGGGCCTGCTCTGGAAAAAGCCACCTGGGGCATTTTCGTAAATAAATGGACAAGTTTCGTTATGGACGTTAGTTCGAATAAATCCTGAATAGAATCTGGGATTGGAAATCTGAGACTATCGTTGAGTTCGTAGCATTGTGTTTACCCTTGGGGGTGACCACAGTTGAGAGGGCATGGGAGATTCAAATTTCGCGACTTCCAGCAGTTTTCTATAAATAGGTAGTTAAGGAAATGAGCAGGGTTTGCTCATTTCCTCTCTCGGATGATGAAGCTCTGGTCGACGGCGATTCGACGTCCAAACGATATTGGATCACAACGAAACATCAGATGCTGATAGATCAGGGCACAAGGAATGCAATAGCGGATCCAGATTCGAGGTAGGCGACTTCTTTCGGATTATGCACCTCCCGGATTGAGGTTTTTTATTCGTTTTTTATTTATTGCCGTTTCTACTGCTTTGCTTGTCTCTCTCGATGGCCAAACAAACAACATCCATTGTCAGATTGAGTTTTTGATTGATTTTCTTCGTGTTCTTCATCTGTTCTTCACGTTCTTCATCCATTTACTTTTCACCTCACTGAATCATCAACGAATCGAGGAGCAAGTCATATGTTCACAAAGCTCCTGACCTGAGGAGTCCCGATCTGTGCTCGGGTTCGAGTTTTGGGCGCCAGAGGAAGTGAATCAGTGAGCAGAAGTGGTGGTTACTTTTCTTGATGATGAAATGGTGAAAGATCGTTGAGCGGAGGCAAGCGTTATGAAGATGCCATCCCAAGGATTAAAGATCTGTTCTCAGATCGTGTTTTGGACCACCGGAGTGACCGTGGTGGCCTGAAGAAGTCTTCTAGTGGATTTCTGGCGGTTCCAGTGGTTTTCTGGCGACTCTGGAGGCGGACCGGCAGCTCCCGCGGTGGTCTGGTGGTGGTGGATTTTGGCAGGCGGCAGCGGTCCGGTCAGGTAGGCGGTGGTTTCCGACGACCTTGTGGTGGTCCGACCATATTTCTTAGGGGGGTTCTTTAAACCCCCATAACATGCAAACCGTAACTCCGATTTGCGATCCATTTACGGAAACACATTCCTTTCATCGAGATGGACCTTTTAAACTCACTTTGGTAATTTTATGAGTCAGGTTCTTAGCCCAGGGCTATGAAACATTGAAACAATAAAAATAATTTATTATTATTCAAATTCGAACCACCGTAACTTTTACACGGAGCATCTGATTGATGTGTCATCAGCGAATTTGGGATCTTGATAGTAAGGCGGAATTTTCAGGATAGTTCCCAAGTTATGGGATGGAGATCAGGATGTGGGCCCCATGAGGCTACTTTTGGGCGTTTACTGAGAAACATGAATTTTTTGCCGGGTGTCCATTTTGGATGAACGAGTAGTCAATCTCGGGTGTTTTATTGACGGGATATGCAATGGTGCAATCTACATGATGAGTTTTGGGAGCTTAGTGTGGGCCCCACTCAATCTAGCTTTGATGAATAGTACATTTTCCAATAGTTGTCGGTTTCGGGTGAGTAAACAACATATCCTGCATGTTTTTCCATGTGGATCACGATGGTGGCCTCAGTATCGGCCTTGGAGGTGCACGGTGTGGCGTTGTGGCAGGTCGCTCGGGTTAGCGAAGTTTGGACCAATAGTGGTTGAGGGTACTCCCTTGGATCGTTCCTACAAAGGTTCTCATGACATCACAACCTTATTATAGGTTTGTGATCCTTTCCATGGGATGTTTAATCTGTTAGAGTTATGAATCCCTCCGGTGGGCCTGGAGTAGGATCCTCTAGCATTGTTTCCCTATATTGGGTTCTTGGTATAGCTATGACTACTTATCCACGGGTGGGAATCCCCTATCTAGCATGTTAACCCTGTAGGGTTTGTGGCATCATCGGTAATATGATCTCCTACGTAGTGGTCCGTGCTCAGTAGGGTTGTGGCATCATTGGGTATATGATCCCCTACTCAACATGAGGATTAAAGTAGGGTTGCAGTATTGTTGGTTATACGATCCCCTACTCAGTGCATGGTTTCTATAGGGTAGTGGCATCGTCAGTTCGATCCTCTACAATGCGAGATGTACCAGATAGGGTTTTGGTATCATCGTGACCATCGTGACATGCGTGACGATCGTCTATTTAAGTGACTTGTTTCTGTCGAGCGCCAGATCGGGTTGTGGTATCCTCCAGTGGAACCTTGGAGTGATACCCTATCTGTGAGATCTTCGTATACCAGTGTGGGTTCTGGTATCCCCTAGAGGAACCTAGGAGAGATCCCATATCTGAGGAGTTTGTTGTGTATGTTGTTTCAGTGAGGTTTCCTCAATGAAGATATCCAATGAGAGTGATCTCTCGGGTGAGCATCTGAGATGTTTGTCTGGAACTCGACGGAGTGTATCATTCGCACGACTGTCATTTGGGATGACAGTGATCATGGAGTGTTCTCTCCTGGTTGTGAACCATTTCTAGTGATGAGGTTGGTACCTCATGTGGCTTGGTGTGTGAGCTGAGTATATCTGGATGTTTTTGGTATAGGTAAGAGATTATATCTGAGTGGATATTCATGGTATATGTTTGGGCATATACCTGAGTAGATGTTCAAGATGAATGTATGGGCATACACTTGGATTGAGCTGACTAGTTGTGTTTAGACGAGGATGGTCACGAGTTGGAGTTTCTCTCTCGTATGGGTTTCCTCTGGCTGGAATGAACACACTGTTGCCTTTCAGTTTCTCTCTTTTGTTTTGGGGTTTTGGGGTTCTTAATGAGTATTGTTATACTCACCCCTGTATGGGATTTCCCTACACATGTTTGTGTCTTGTGTATACCACATGCCTTTCGACGGAGTCCTAGGAGGACCCAGAGTAGGCAGAGCTGAGTTAGAGGGACTGACCGTGGAGTCTTATCGGAGCTGTGCCGAGGAGCTTTCTGGTGGTGCTTTTGGTAGCGTACCCCTTCTTCCGATTAGTTTGGATACCTTTGTAGTTTTCTTTTGGTGGGACCTATTTTTCCCTTTTTGTACTGTTGTTTCACTCTGGTTTGGGATAGTTTTTTGCATGCATTTACTATTCAGTTTTATATATCTCTACACTATTTCATGGAGGTGTATGTGGGTGCATGTGTACAGGTACCTTTGGGTAATTTCTCCCATGTGTGTGATAGTCTACTCGGTGCTAGTCGCCAGCCCCTGGCCTATTGGAGGTGAGCTTGGGGAGTCACGGATTGAGCCCTGTTGGGTTGGGTCATGACTGAGTGGTATAAGAGTAGGTTCCACCTTTGGGATCTCAGAGCATAGATAGTTAAGTTTTGGTTGCATAGAGGAAGTGTCAAGATGTTACAAGTTCGGATTTCAGGCTCGGGACATTAGTGTTGGTGCGGCGGCTGACGTATCCATTCACTTGGACTCTGATAACCTGCCTTTCAAATCGGGATGTTTGAACACTATTTGTAGGGACATAATGATACACGAATCATATAGGACTAGGTTTTTGGGTTTCCCTTGTTCTTTTTGAGTCAGATATACAGATATACTCTTTGACTATGGAGCGTCTTGATTGTATTTCTGGATGTGTCCACGAAGACAGTCAGTGAGGGTTTCATAGTGTGATTTTGGTGACGATCTGCCTCGTGTACAGGATGTAGACTAGGGTGAAAGTTTTGAGGCTACACCTCCAGGTGGTCCACCAGTTGAGCCAGCTCCTGTTGAGCAGCTCTTTGTGCCGGTAGTGCAGGATGAGGTTGTACGTAGGCTGAGTGCGCTGCACTAGTTCTAGAGGTAGCGACCTCTAAGGTTCCGGGTTGATCCATACCCTTAGGCATCTGATGACTGGCTTGAAGTAGTCACCCGAGTTTTCCACCTGGTGAGGACACCCCCAGATTAGATGGTGGTCCTAGTGGCGAACCTTCCGCACGGTTCAGCCGGGTTATGGTAGAGTTTGGTGAAGCAGTCCCATGATGAGGATTCCCTCACGTGTGTAGAGTTTGAGTGGCTCTTCAGGTAAGAGTTCTATCCGGTGACGCTTAGGTCAGTGCGATTCAGGAGCTCATGCATCTTTAGCAGGAGGGAATGACTATGTCAGAGCACTCCGTGAGGTTTACAAACCTATCGCGCTACTCCATGGATATGGTTCGAGACCTGTTATTTAGGGCTCAGACCTTAGATCAGGGCCTATGTAGAGACATCCAAGCAGGTGTGGTTTCCTTGTGTCTTCCCACCTATGCTGGAGTGCGGGAGTGATCCTTGGTGGTGGATAGATTTCTGGCTGAGAGGATTAATCCCATCAGTGTTGGGAGCATGGTAGCTGAGACTTCGACAACTGGTAGCCGGCGGCAGGCTTAAGGGTCAAGATGTGGCCGACATTTCAAAAGGTGACCCTAGGATGGAGGATCTGAGGCTCAGAGCTCATAGGGCTCACATGTCAGTTTTGGTCAGCCGTAGGAGAGGTGGTGTTAAGCTTGCGACGGTCAGGGACATCTTGATAGAGATTGTTCGACCCATCGTGCTACTGAGAGGGATTCCATCGATTGTACTCCGTAGTAGTGAAAACATCTCAAGTTTGGAGGTCCGCAGGTTGGAAGACATGATGAGGGAGCCGGTGCAGTAGTGGGAGGTGGTAGGCGGTATCAGATTCAACCACTACCACCCCCAGTTGGTCACCACCGAGCTCAGGGAGCTGGAGGGTGAGGGTGAGGACAACTGAATTCCCTAGAGTCTCTTGACCCGGAAGATCCATGGATGGATAGAGGTACGCCTTGTGTCCTTTCTACTTTCTCCCATAGTTTGATAGACATTGTTTAGTGTTACTCTTCCTTTCCATTACTTGCTCGAGTTTTTTTCAGGGAATTGGTAAGACCTTGTGTGGGTGTTGTTCGACATGCTTCAAATGCGTGAGGAAGAGGGATCTTTACCCCACCGAGACATGTATTTGTGACGCGATCAAAACCGTGTGAGCGAGTCAGTGTCGCCCAAAGAGGATAGTGTTGAGGTGTGGTGGATGAGTACCTCTGACTTATGTGTTTGGGCAGGGTTGTTTGTTGGCGAACTTAGTGGCATGGAAGACCCTGTTTAGAGTCATGTTTATTTCTTTATGCTTATGGATTTTAGGGGAAAAAATATCTAATATGGGGAGGATGTAGCGACTCAGTTTTTGCCTCTACTAGACTTTGGAATATTCCGATGAATAATTCCAGAGCTAGGCGCGAAGACGACGTGCGATTCCGAGGCCCGGTGTGAATGAAATTTATTTTATTAAAATATTAAGTATTTCTATAATATGCATGTGGAAGGAACAAGTTATATCTTAAACAGGAGCTCGGATCAGAAATATGAGGGCACAGTTGCATCCAGAGCATGACCTTTAACCTAGGCGGGGTTAAACTTTGCAGGCACGTGCCTACTCTGGAAAAATCGAACAGGGGAGTTTATGTAAATAAATGGACAAGTTTCATTATGGACATCAGTTTGAAAAACTACTGAACAACATCTCAGATCGAAAATCTGAGACTGTCGTTGAGTTCGTAGCATTGTGTTTACCCTATGGGTGACCTCAGTTGAGAGGGTGTGGGAGATTCAGATATCGCGTCTGCCGTCAGTTTTCAATAAATAGGGAGCTAAGGAAATGAACAGGGTTAACTCATTTCCCCTCTCAGACGGAAAAGCTCTGGCCGACGACCATTCGACGTCCAAACGATATTGGATCATGACGAAACATCAGATGCAGATAGATCAGGGCATAGGGAACGCAACGATAGATCCAGATTTGAGGTAGGCGGCTTCTTTCTAATTATGCAGCTCCCTGATTGAGGTTTTGTTGTCGTTTTTGATTTGTTTCTTCTTTTGATGATTTTCTTGTCTCTCTCGATGGCCAAACCAACAACATCAATCGTCAGATTGAGTTTTTGATTGCGCGTTCTTCATCTGTTCTTCATGTTCTTCATCCATTAACCTTTCACGTTTCCAAATCATCAACGAATCGAGGAGAAAGGCATATGTTTGAGAAGCTCTAGACCCCAGGAGTCTCGATCTGTGCTTGGGCTCGAGTTTTGGGCACTGGATGAAGCGCAACGGTGAGCAGAAGTGGTGGTTAATTTTCGTGACATTGAAACTGCAACAGATCGTTGAGCGAAGGAAAGCGCTGTAAAGGTTCTGTCCCAAGGATTCCAGATCTGGTCTCAGATCGCATTTTGGACCACTAGAGTGACCGTGGTGGCCCGTGAAAGTTTTCTAGCGGATTTTTGGAAGTTCCAATAGTTTTCCGGTTACTCTGGTGGCAGTCCGGAAGCTCTCGTGGTGGTCCAACGGCAGCGGATTCTGGCAGGCGGCGGCGGTCCAGTCAGGCATGCAGTGGTTTCCGGCGACCCTGTGGTGGTCCGACCAGATTTTTCCGGGGGTTCTTTAAAACCCCATAACACTGATTTGTGAGCCATTTGTGGTGATGCGTTCCTTGCATTGAGAAGGATATTTTCAACTCACCTTGTAAATTTTATGAGTCAGGTTCGTAGCCCTGGGCTATGAAACATTGAAATAATAAAAATATTTTATTATTATTCAACTTCGACCCACAATAACTTTTACACTGAGCATTCGGTTGATGTGTCGTCAGCAATGTTGTAATCTTGATAGAAATGCAGAATTTTTTGGATTTTTTCTGAGTTCTGGGATGGAGATTAGAATGTGGGCCCACGAGGCTACTTTTGGGCATTTACTGAGAAACACGACTTTTCCACCGGGTGTCCGTTTTGGATGAACGAGTTGTTGATCTCGTGTGTTTTTCTGAGGGGATCACAATGGTGTGATCTGTTTGAAGAGTTTTAGGAGGGTGGTGTGGGCCCCACCCTGGACGGCTTCGATGAATAGTACCTTTTCCACCGGTTGTCTGTTTTGGGCAATTAAACAGCATATCTTGCATGTTTTTCCGTGTGAATCACGATGGTGACCTTGGTATTTGCCTTGGAGGTGTGCGATGTGGTGTTGTGGCGAGTCACTCGAGTTAGCAATGTTTTGAACAACAGTGGTTGAGGGTACTTCCTTGGTTCGTTTCTATGAGGGTTCGCACCGCATCACAACCTAATTATAGGTTTGTGATCCTCTCGACGGGATGTTTAATCTATTAGAGTTGGGGCATCCCTCCGATGGGCCAGGAGCGGGATCCTCTAGCATCGTTTCCCTAGATCGGGTTCTTGGTATAGCTGTGACCGCTTATCCACAAGTGGTGATCCCCTATCTAGCAGGTTAACCCCATAGGGTTTGTGTCATCATCGGTAATATGATCTCTTACGCAGTGGTCCGTGCTCAGTAGGGTTGTGGCTTCGTCGAGTATATGATTCCCTACTCAGCATGAGGATTATAGTAGGGTTGCGGTATCACGGGTTATACAATCCCCTACTCAGTGCGTGGTTTTTGTAGGGTTGAGACATCATTAGTTTGATCCCCTACAGTGCGAGATGTACCAGATTGAGTTTCGGTATCATCGTGACTTTCATGACACAGATGACAATCCTCTATATGAGTGACGTGTTTCTGTTGAGCTCCAGATCAGGTTGTGGTATCCCCCAACGGACCATGGGAGTGATCCTCTATCTATGAGATATTCATATACTGGTGTGGGTTCTAGTATCCCCTGGAGAACCCTAGTAGCGATCCCCTATCCGAGGAGTTTGGTGTTTATGTTGTTTCAGCAATGTTTCCTCAGTGATGATATCCGACGAGCGTGATCTCTCGGGTGAGCGTCTGAGGTGTTTCTGTGGGACCCGATGGAGTGTATCTCTCGGATGAGTGTCATCTAGGATGAAAGTGATTATGGAGTGTACTCTCCTGGTTGTGAACCATTACTAGTGATGAGGTCGGTACCTCATTAGTCTTGGTGCGTGAGCTGCGTATATATGGATGTTTTTGGTATACGTAAGAGTGTATATCTGAGAGGATATTCATGGTATATGTTTGGGCGTATTACTGAGTGGATGTTCAAGATGTATGTATGGTCATACACCTAGATTGAGCTGACTAGTTTTGTTTATCCGAGGATGGTCACGAGTTGGAGTTTCTCTCTCATATGGGTTCCCTCTGGCTGGGATGAGCGGACTATTTCCTTTCAGTTGCTCTCTTTTATTTTGGGTTTTTGGGGTGCCTACTGAGTATTGTTATACTCCCCCCCAACATGAGATTTTCCCGCACATATTTGTGTCTTCTGCAGACCACAGTCCTTTCGATGGAGTCCCAGGAGGACCCGGAGTAGGCAGAGCTCAGTGAGGAGGACTGACCGTGGAGTCTTACTGGAGATGTGCCAAGGATATTTTCAGTGATTCTTTTGGCAGCGTACCCCTTCTTCCGAGCAGGTTGGATGCCTTTGTAGTTTTCTTTTGATGGGCCTTATTTTTCCCTTTTTGTACTACTGTTTCACTCTAGTTTGGGATAGTTGTTTTCATGCATTTACAATTCAGTTTTATATATCTCTGCACTATTTAAAGGAGGTGTATGTGGGTGCGTGTGTACCGGTACCTTAGGCTAATGCCCCCCAAGTATGTGATAGCCTACTTGGCTCTAGTCTCTAGCCCCTGGCCTATTGAAGGTGGTCTTGGGGAGTCACAGATCGAGGCCCGTTGGGTCGGGTCATGACAGCAAGAGAATTTCTAAACTCAATTTCCACTTACTGGATTTTACACATACTTCATTGATTATATTATGACTAGATTATATTTGGAATCACTTTTTATTTATTTACATTTTAATTTCCAGTTCCCTTTGTGCGGATATACTATTTCTACACATAATCACCCCATTGATTATTTCTTATGTCATTTAAACTAACTTTGTAAGGAAAATAATAACTCAATCTCCCTTCATCGAGATATATATACATGCCATTGGTATTTTTCCAAGAATATGTGTGAATGGCCTCTGATTTTTTTTCACTGAATATCCACTTATGATGGGTGTATTTATATTTTTCACACATAATTATGTCATCATGTTATCCTTAATCTAATGATATGATCATTAAATTGGATTTTGTCTCAATTTACAATCCATTGAGACTTATTTGTTCATATAAACCAATTCACTTTTATAGTATATATACTACCCTTTGATATATTATATCATTAGTCTCCTTATTCTCATGATATTATAAGAATTTTTTAATGTTACAATTTAATTATTTTTATTCAATTATTTATCAAGTGGTAAGGGACTCTTTAAATAAAACATCATTTTAAATGTTTTAAAGATTAATTTTTCGAAATCGTTATCATTAATGTCCATGTTTTCTAAATGGTTTAAATGATTTATTTATATGTACATTAATGTTTTAAAATTTTAATTCCTTCAAAAGTTTCAAAGTGTTATGAGACACTTTGATTCAAAAATCACTTTATTAAATGTTTTAAATGGTTTTGGAAATATATTGAATATTTCAATGGATTGAATTGATTTCTTGTGATTGATTAGTGAAATATGGATAATTTTAATCTTTTTATGTGTTATTATTGTGTAATGGTACTTGGAAATTTTATGGGTGGTTACATGATAAAACAAATACTGTTGGTTCCATGAGAAAACTAGGGTGGGTGAGCCCGTGATAGATCTTCAATGCATTGGGTAACGTGACAGAGGTAAATACTAAGGTTTCTCCTAAGATATTAGGGAATATATTATGATGGGTATTCCAAACGTAACCATAAAGTTTACTCCCTATGTAGCTATGAGAGATACAATTTAAGTGTGATATAGATGCCATAAGTTACCTTTTTGATTTATTATTTCTATGATTTATTCATAAATCTTATGATTTCATGAGGTTTGTTAAAGTTCTTATGTTTTATAAGTGAAAAGTATGATTTCATTTATTTTTATGTATTCATAGACTAATGTTTTATTTCTTTATTTTATATTCCATAAAAATCTATTTATGATCATCCTAGGTTTTTGAAATTTTTTTAAAGGGTATACAAAAGGGTAAGAGAAATGAAGAATTTAAGAAGATTTATATCAAGAACGTAATTCTTATTTTTTTAAAGAGTTTTGTTATTGTGAAAATATTGAATAGAGTAGAAGTGTATACTTTGTAATATTTGAGAAGTAGGTTAATAGTTACGACCAAATTTTCCTTAGTACCCTATGGATCCTCACCCCCATATCTATGTATCATCTCGCTGGAACATCTATGAAACTCAACTACCAAATTTCTAGAAAATGAACATACATCGTCAATCGATCCATGGTCACCCAAATTTCATCATATCCTACATTATCCCAGGTTAAACCAATGAATAAATCCACAAATATTCCCTCATATGCCTCTTTGGGAATTATGAGGACTATAACAACCCTCTAAGGACACTGTGCTTTGATCTCACATATTGGAAAAGTTGACGATGTTCCAAAAACTCCACCACTGACCACTTTGTTCCATGACACCCAAGAATCCTATTTAATCCACAATAAATATTTTTCAAAAATGGATTTATTGTTAATTTCAAAGTACTAAGAACATGGATAACTCCCTCATGCAGGGTTAATAGAAAAAAACTCCCTTAAGATAGTACCTGAGTCTTTCCATCCTTTGAACACCCCTCTCAAGAATCACCATAGATGACACAGTCTTGTATCAACTCAAACTCTAATTCCCCCATTGATACTACTCCATCTATAGTAACAAGGATTATTACACTATCATCTTACAAAGTTAACATCTACTTTATACTTTATCTTCATCAAGATGATTCACCAAAAGCCCTTCCACATCTTTTTAAACACCCACAAACTCTCAAATGACATATCTTCATGAATGTTTACTAATAACATCAACAAAAAACTTCCACATTCCTTGGGAATAAAAGATCTCAATGTTATAATCATGGTGAATCTCAATCCAACTTTACCAATATAGATTAATATCCAACTGAGTGAAAACAAAACTCATACGTTTTTGGTCTGTAAAGACCAAAAATCATTCACCGATGAGGTATTGTCATAATATATTTTGGGAAAACACTATTAGTACCAAATCCACATCACATGTAGTGTAGTTATTCTATTAGGGACATAGATTTCTGGAAACATAAGATATAACTTCCCTCTATTTCATCAATACACATATAAAGCTTTTAAAAGTTACATCAGAAAAGTTGTTGAACATAATGAATTCCTCCAACAATCAGAGCATTAGGGTTATAATTAGCCTCTCCTATAGGTATTCAAATGTTATTTATAACTAATAAGTATAGATGAAGACATGGGCTTCCTAGTTAAGGCTGTCAATAAAAATAAAATCTGATATAAGTTATACACCAATAGTTGATAGTATCCTACAAGATGAAGAAAGATATGAAATGTTTCCATATTCTTAGGTGTCACACATGAAAATACTTCCTAGCCCTTTGATGGTTCCATGATCACACCTTTCTCTGACACCACATGTCAAAGTAATTTCACCTCCCAAATGCAAAACACTAACATGTATAGCTTTCAATAGCGCTGATTGTTCTTAAGGAAATGCTGGAAAATACTAAGGTGATAAACATGATCCTCTTATGACTTTAAATATATAATTATTTCATCGATGAATTCCTATACGAACTTGTATAGTAACTCATGGAACATGGAGTTCATGATCCTCATAAATAGAACTGGTGTGTTAATGAAATATAATGACATGAATGAAAAATTGAAGTTCCCACACCTATACTGAAAGGCTGTGTTTGGGATATCCCCTACTTCAATCTCAACTGGTGATATCTAGAACACATATGGATATTTGAAAACAAATTAGATCTATTTATCTAGTAAAGTAGTTCATATATCCTTGAAAGAGGGTAACCTTTCATGACTATCACCTAGTTCAACTAACAATATTCCACACGTAGCCTCATACAACCATCTTACTTCTTGGTGAATAACAGAAGAGCACCCCAAATAGATACTTTGTGTCAGATAAATACCTTATATAATAGGCCATCAATCTACACCCTCAACTCCCACAAGTTCATGGATTCCATTTGATAAAAAGAAATTGAGATATGAGATACACCCAACTATAACTGCACCCAAAACATGATGTCAGAATGTGATGGAAATGTCACAACCTTATATGGGAAGAAGTCTAGAAACTCCATAATTGATCATGGTGTCATTTCTATCTAATATTCCTCTAAAAATCCCCCAACTGAGAAAATAACAGTGTATCATGCCATATTCCCATCTAATAACCCCAATCTCTAACAGACACTACTCGATAACCTTCTAAATCCAAAAAATGAAACTATCCTTTGGAAAAAATTTACAAATGAATGCATAGAATATAACCAATTCATGCTAAGGATGACATAGTATAACTGTATTTAAAATGAGAAGAAGTCACCCATCGACTAATGTCTCCCAATAATCAGTCTATATTTTTGAAACACATCAAAAAAATATAATTACATATAATGAGAGTGTATAATACCAGGGTCCATGGTTGCATCTCAACCTCTAGTCCTAATGTGATGACCAATGTAGTTGCAACAAAGGACTATAGAGCTCTAAAATTCAAAAAGGTATAAACTAAGGTATACGACAAACAAAATTTTCCTTGAAAAACATCTAGACCCTATGGAATTGGAACCTCTATAGCATGCACTTGTCCTAGCATAGCTCCTTTGCTACACTATTGACGATATTTATGACCACTCATGGGTATGAGTCTGTAAAGATGAGAACCATTGTAGGGATAAACTCTACCAGCTTCATCTCACCTTTATGGAGCATAAGATTGTTGATTATACCAATGAACAAACCATATTATCCACTGAAGCTAATATATCCTTAAGGGTAGCTACAACCACTGTGGATGAAAAGTTGTATAATGAACCATAATTTTCATATATAAATGTCATATAATTCTAGATAAATATTTTATACATTTCACAATAATATATTCTTAAGTTCCATAGAGGTTTAGTGTCATTGTAATCTTGGATACAAAGATAACTGGTACATAAAAGATATACATCATTTCTGATTAAGTTCTTCACAACTAGTACCCTTATTAGACATATTAAAATTTACACCATTCATCATAACATGGGGAAGGGAAACATATGAAATGGTGAGCTCAGATTCTTAGTAAGGGTAAACATAAGAGATATCAATCAATGATCATAAGTGATTATGAGATAAATATAAAAGTATGATAATGTGATCAATACTTAAAATAATCATACCCAATTAGTCGAACATATTTAATCATTAAACATGGTGTAAGGTTTTATAAAAAATGACCTAAGAGTGTGTAATCATAAATAACCAATCATAAGACATTAAAACATATCATAATCATAAGACATAAGTTTATTTCAAACATGTAACCATATAAAATCATTTCCTTAGTCAAGGTTCATTGTTGTGACTATCATAGTGCATTAGGTTTACTCCCTAGTCCATTATATTCTTACTCAAGGTTCACTCCTATGACAATATTATTGGATAAGTTCCCTTACGAAATTGGGTTCACTACCTATTCCAATCTTTATTACCTCAAGATATATATATATATTTACCCAATTAAGGAGAGGTATATATAATTATCCTATCACATAATGAAAACCATACATATGTATTCTACATGATCATAAAATATTCATCATATTATCAAATAATAACCCATATAAAATATATTGGTTTCACAAATATTTTATCATCATAATCATATCATCTAGATAAATAATATTTATTTTAAAATTGGATCATATCCCAAATAAATCTTAAGAAACATTAAAGGATGTTGTTATTTTTAAAAACAACTATAAAAGATCACTAGAACATTTATTGAGTAAATTCATTTTTTATTTGAAATCAAAAATATTAAATCTAAAAATTTACAAAATATTTAGGAAAATGATTTATTTTAAAAAGAACCCAAGAAACATATAAATTAAGATCCAAATAAATGATTATTCATAGAGATGAGGGCTCTAAGTGGCATCGACCTCTCAACTCTCTTGAGCTAGGGTTACCTCATAGGAAATTTGGAGGGGGAGGCCTGCACAATATCGCATCTCCCCTTTCCTTGTTTCTTCCTCTAACCTCCCAGATCTTTATTTGTGTTATTCCCACTTGGAGATTAATTCAATGGATGGTTTTGGAGGTTTTGGAAAGGTCGAGTCTCTATGGAGGAACCCATGTCTGATTCAAACACTATTATGGCTTCAAGTACCTTCATAGATCCCTTAGTTGGTCTACGAAGGTGGTTTAAAGGAGTCTTTGGGTTGTGTTTTCCAATTGGTTGACATTTTTTCAGGAGGCGTGGCGATCATTTGTTTTGTTATGGGTCACGGTGGTTCTTTCCAGTCATTGTTCATCAATGCAATAGGGTTTGGGGTGTGTTTTTCTGATGAAGGTTCATCGATGTGGATTTATAGAAGGGTTGAAGGTTTTGGCATTGGTCTTACCTCTACTGTGGCCTCAGTCTACTCAAACTTTACTCTAGCTGTTGGTTCCATCACTCCTTTACAGGATGGTCTAGTGCAATGGTTCCCAGGAGGCTTTGGGTCTTTCTGGTTGAGCAGCTGGCGAGGTTCTAGGAGGTGAGTCCTACATTGTATTTTCTTCTTATTCTTCCAGGTTCCATTTCATTTTCTCTTGGATTCAGTGATTTTGGTAACATGTTGATGTCTTCGGTGTTTATGTTAATTTGCATGGATGTGGAGCGATTTCCTCTTCATGTTTATTGGGAAGCTGTTTCTAGCTTTGGTGATCTTTGTTTATGGAGTGTTGATAATGAGGGTGAAACTACAACAGTTGTCATGACCCATCCCAGTGGGGCCCATGCTGCGACTCCCCAATCCCATCTCTAATAGGCCAGGGGCTGGTGACTAGCACCGAGTAGGCATATCACTAACATGGGAGGCATTTTATATGTACTTATAAACAAATGCACATCTCCATGCCCACAAATGATGAAATGTAAAAACCACTAAGGAACAAAATGCTTGCATACAACTAAACCCAACCAAAAGAGTACAATAGTAAGTAAAGTGTGGAATGTTAACTGGTCTAGAATACAATCCCACCAAAAGAAAGTGTCTAAAAACAACAATGTCTAACCTATAAGTAAGAAGTAGGTACTGTGACTGCTTCCTATAGCTTTAGGAACACCATAGTCTGTAAGGAAGCTCACAAAGATCGGTCTAGTCCTTGTCCACCCTAGACTCCATCAAAAGGTCATTCATCTGCACAAGACACAACACGTGCGGTAAATTCCCATTTCAGGTTGAGTATAAAAATAATCAGTAGAGGACCCTAAAAAGAAAAAATAAATACACAAAGTAAAGGTTCATTAAACTCTACAAATTATATGTCTACATAACATATAACAAGAGAAACATATCCATATATACTTGAAACCTAGACTTGTAGTATAGAGGTGAGTCCCAACAACCGCATACACATGCTAGGGATTTAGTTCAAAGATTCCACAATGTACTCATCTAGGAGAACACACTCCATGAGTATGATAGCTTTTATGGAGTTCTTCCGAGAAGTATGTTCATTATGAAGTTTCATGAGATAGATAAAACCAATGATAGATTTGAAGAGAGTATAGATACACTCATTCTGGGAGAACACACACCTGAGTGGGGAAAGATCATGATACATGGATGAGGATTTTAACATCACATTATGTTTACAGGTACTTTTGATGTTCCTATGTAGCTCTGTTTTGGAGTAGTGAATTGGGAGATTCCGAAGAACCTTAAATTTTGTTTTGGGTAAAAGGGGAAGTCGCACGGGCGACGCACATGATGCCTAAACCGTGCAGCCAAACCGTGCGCAGTTGGTCCTCGAGGTAGTAGCTTCCACATGGGAAGTGCATGGTTTGTCTAACCGTGCGTCCAAACCATGCGTGAAGGGTGGATGAGGCAGTAGCTAATGCACGGCTAGTGCACGGTTTTTTTAAACCGTGAGAACTAACCGTGCAGCCACTTAAACGAGATCCTTAAATTGTGGATCTCACTCGATTTTTCCTTTAAGTGCCTTGTTTTTCCTCCCAAGCAGCCCTAACTCAGGATTTGTCTTCTCCTAAGGTCAGAAAAGGTTCTCCCATCATTCCAGAGGAAATCCAAAGTCTCCTCTTGGTGAATCGAATCCGGATTCTTGAGGTATGTGATCGTTCTTCATCGTTCTTGATCAGTTTCGTAGATCTACTTAGATCTACATCTCCTCTTCTCTCGGTTTCTTAGATCTATGCCCGTTATGGGTATATATAAATGTGTGGTACCAAATATGATGATATTTGGTCTTGATATTGCTAGAAGAAGAGATATATAGAAGGTTCTTGAAGAAGAAACCTGATTTTATTGAGCGTTCTCGACCGTTGTGGTTTTGGTCAAAACCTTCGAGGTAGGTAGTTCTGTCCTGACTTTCCAAATTTATTATCATTGTATTTGCTTGATTTATATCAATTATTGATTTAAATTCAATTTCTTAAGTTCTATTTCAATTAAATTGATAAAAACTTGATTCTAGTGATTCGAGATATTTTAAATGGTTTTTCCATGGATATTTGGAAAACCCCAATTTCATTGAGTTGGATGTGTTTATGGAAATTGGCCAATTTAAATTGTCGAATTTAAATTGTGGATTTTATGGAAATGATTTCAATTAAATTTTTTAATTTAATTCTGGAAATAAATTGTGTAATGATGGAATTGGGTTTTAATGGATTTCAAACTAGTGAAAATGGATTAAAATGATTTGATAGAAACCCATTGGTTTTATCTTGTAAAAAATACATGATTTGAATAAAACCTATTTTGTTTTTAAATGGAATTAAATTGGAACTTTTGAAATGGAAGAATGGGATTGATCGTATTTTAAGGATTCTTAAAATAGTTCTCCCATCATGTAATACTGCATGCAGGCCTTTGGTAGTTTGTGAGTTATTTGGATACATTGTACGCTATGAAAACGTTCTAAAACATACTTGTGGCGGGTCACATCCCCAATGGGTTGGTAATGAGTCTCCTTTGGCCAGTGTCATAGGGACGTGTGTATAAACATTTTGCTGAGTTAACATAGAGAGTGTGGAATCCAATAACAGGTTAATACTATCTTACCTTTTGTAAGATGACCATGTTGCTCGCTTGTATTTTTTTATATTTGAGATATTAATGTATGCTAATGCTTTTGAACTGCTGTACATGCCTGTAGAATTTATATAAACTATTTTATATAAATTTTTTTCTTAATCCATTGTTTTAGAAATATTATCTCATTGTAAAGCCTTTTCTTAAATTAATTTTTTCCATCATTTGAAATTGTATAGCATGTTTTGTTAAAATATGATTTTGAATTGCCAAACCTATTTATTTGAAAATTGTAAGTTTTTTTGGATAATCTATTTTTGGCATCTGTAACGGAATATTTGGTGGTATCCTATTGGGATTAGGCTAACACCCTACATTTTCTTTCGGGTGTTTGTAGACTTTCTTCTTCCAAGTTCAAACAAAGGGAAGGGACCTCTTGGAGGTGGATCCAGCTATTGAACTTTGTTTTTGGTGAGTTGTGTCCTTAGGGACCTTGGGGCTGTTTTCCTTTTTTTTAGTACTTGGGTTGTATTACTTTTGGATTTTTATGCCTCTTTGTTTTTTGGTACATTACTCCTGGTGGAGTTTCTTTTGTTTGCATACTGTTTTGTTTATTTGCTTCCACATTATTGTGGAAAAAATCATTCCCACTTGAATTTTGTATGATGTCAGGTGCTAATCACTGACCCATGGGGATCAGGAACACCCTTCAGGCGATGTCAGGGCCAGCTTGGTTGTCGGGATACCAAGCTACCCAGGCTTGTTTGTGACAATGTGGTATTAGAGGGAGGTCAAGCATCTTTCCTTGATGACAGTATGCATTTGAGTCTTATTTTCGGGACTTAGGAGGTAGTTGTGATTGAGTTCCATTCCATCTCTCACCACAATGTACCATAAGTCACTAGGCTTGGTTAGGGAAATACTACTTGTGGATTAGTTCTAGTATTTTACCTATTTTTATTTGGATAGAGTGGAATCCAAATCTTATTATCCCTTCTTTTAAGAATAGTTTTCCTTGTTACTTGATTTGGGTGTTAATATATGTCTTTTCATGCTGTGAAGCATCATGCCTCTGAGAATATGTGGAAATCAGATCAAAAAAGAGGCTTCGTCTGAATCTTAGAAAGAGAGTCCTATTGTGGATCTGAGTATGGTTGTGGTGATTGTTCACACTTTCCAAGCTCCGGTAAATGCACCACCTCTAGTTCCTTTTCATGATCTAGCTATAGATCCTCATAGAGATATTTTACAAAGCCATTCTCAAGAGTTCCTATGCCAGAAGCCACCAGTTTTCAAAGGCTCCACTGACCCTCAACATTCTGAGTAATGGTTGAGTAAGATTGAACGTCTGTTTGGGTTCTTGGAGAAACCTGAGGTGATCAAGGTGAAGTTTGTCACCTTCGTAATGGAGGGACCAAGTAGGAGATGATGGGACATAATGGTAATGGCTGACAAACATGAGGGGTTGGATTGGAAAGACTTTAGGGTTCTTTTCACTAACCAGTTCTATCTATAATCAATGGTGTTGGCCAAGGTTGTGGAGTTTTTCAATCTTGAGCAGGCCAACAAAATCATGAATGAATACTCAAATAATTTTTTTGAACTAGTACAGTTTTCTCCTGAGATTGTATCTAATGAGATGATGAAGGCTCGACGATTCGAGTTGGGAATTCGATCAGATATCCCTTCTCAGATTTTCTTACTAAAGGTACCCACTTATGTTGATGTGTTGGATAAGGAGATGATGGTTGAGATGTACTTGTTAGGAATGTCAGGTTTGAAGGAGGTTCATTTCTCCACTAGTGGCAGTGTGGGTTCCTTTAAAGGAAAATGGAAGCGTGACTTTTCTCATGGTAGTTCTCGACAACAGAGTCATTCCAGACCTCCAGTAGCACAAGGAGGGGCTTCTTTGACTTTCTATTAGTGTGGGAAGCTAGGACATTCTAAGAGGGTCTGCATTGAGGCACCCAAGAACTGTAGCTCATGCGGATGTTTAGGAAACTTACATAGATTCTACCATCACTTCTCTACTCCACATAGTGGAACAAGATCATCAGAACCTCCAGAAACTGTGGAGAAATCAAATGCTTCACATACAAAAGGGATCCAGCCACAGGCATCCAGAAGGAAGCTTCTTCACGTAGTGGAAGAGTCTCAAGAGGTAGCTAATATAGGTCCTGCAACTGTGAGAGGTACCAATACTATAGCTTCATCTTTAGTGACATCCCATTTTGATACTGGTGCATCTCACTCTTTTATTTCAACCCATCTTCTTAATCTGCTGAATCTACCTATGGAACTTTTATCTTGTGCGATGTATATTACTACACCCCTTGGTAAAATGAGAGAGAAGGGTCTTTGTAGTCTTGATTGTTTCTTCTCTCTATCAGATGTTGATCATGCTTGGAGTTTCTTGGTTGTTGAAATGAAATATTTTGACGTCATATTTGGGATGGACTGGCTCATTGCCAATAAAGCCCAGATAGATTTTTATCTTAGACGGGTCTACCTTACTACACCATGTGGTGTGCCTCTTGTTTTTCAAGGAGAATGGGACCCAAGTTCAAGCTGATCTGGACCCTCTTATCCAGAGTTAGGGAAAGTTGTATCAGTTTTTTCTTTTGATCTAGAGAGAGATTCAATGTGTGGTGATCTTCCTCCAGTCATTGCAGAGTTTTCCGACATGTTTCCTTCTAACTTCTCTGATTTTCCACCAGTAAGGGAGGTTGATTTCTCTATTGACTTAATGCCTGGTACTCAACTAGTTTCTATTAACTCTTACCGAATGGATCCAGCTGAACTAAAAGAACTGAAGTCTCAGTTAGATGATCTTCTTGATAGAGGTTCTGTACGCCAGTGCCTGTAAACTTGGCATGCACCAGTTCTCTTCTCCAAAAAGGCTAATGGTTCTCCTCTCTTATGTGTTGATTATGGAAAGCTCAATCGAGTTACGATAATGAAAAAATATATGTTACCATTAATTGATGATTTGTTTGATCAATTGAAAGGGGAAAAGTGTTTTTAAAAAATTTATCTTTGATTTGGTTACCATCAATTGAGGTTAAAATAATCTGACGTTCATAAGACCGCTTTTCGGGGTAGGTATGACCATTATGAGTACCTTGTTATGCCCTTTGGCCTAACAAATTCTCTAGAAGTTTTCATGGATTTGATGAAAAAGGTTTTCCATGAGTATCTAGATACTTTCATGGTAGTCCTTGTGGATGAAATTCTTTTCTACTCCAAGTCTGAGGAGGATCTTGTGCATCATCTGAGAACAGTTCTGAGTCTTCTAAGGAATCACCGACTTTATGCCAATCTTTCAAAGCGCTATTTCTAGATTCGAGAAGAGAAATTCTTGGGACATGTGGTGCCAGAACAAGGAATATCAGTTGATCATGAGAATTTTAGGGCTGTTATGACTTGGGAATAACCATGAAATGTTTTCAATATTTGGAGCTTCTTGGGATTAGCATGATATTATTGCCGGTTGGTTAAAGACTTCTCAAAGTTATCTTCTCCAATGACTGATATGACTCGAAAGGGAGTGAAGTTTTCCTGGAATCATAAATATTAGATTTCTTTTGTTGAGCTAAAGCATGTTTTGACTACTGCGCTAGTGTTAACTCTTCTGGAAGCTGGGATAGGTTATGCGGTCTTCTGTGATGCATCGGGTTCTGGTTTGGGATGTGTCCTCATGCAAGGTAGTCATGTTGTTGCCTATGGATCATGTCATCTTATGCCTTATGAGAATAACTATCGTACCCATGACCTTGAAATTGCAGCTGTAATGCACACACATAAGTGTTGGAGACATTACCTTTATGGAGAAAGGTTTACTATTTATTCAGACTACCAGAGCTTGAGTTATATCTTCTCTCAAAAAGATTTGAATCTCCACCAAAGGAATTGGGTAGAGTACCTAAAATCTTTTGACATTGACAATCCCTATACCCAGGGGAAAGGGAATGTAGTTGAAAATGCGTTAAGTGGGAAACTTCCATCACAGGCTGTGATGGAATCTTCAGAAGAGTGGAGTTTGATAGCTATTTTTTCTCAGTTGCATATTGGAGTTCAGTGGAAGGGGAATAATGTTTCTTTATCTAGATATTAGTTGACTTATGCTCTCCTCAAGTTATTTCTTCAGGAACAACAACTAGATGAGTAATTATATAGCATTAGGGACTCTCTTTATGGTGTGGAGACCGACACCCAGTGGTCTTTCTCCAAAGAGGGTGTTCTGTGTAATCGAAACCGTTACGTTGTGCCGTTATCGACAAGGAAGGACGTGATGGGGGATTTCCATAAATCTCAGTGGGCTATGCACCCAGGAACCACATAAATGTTCTACGATATGAGGTGGAAGTTCAGGTGGCCATGTATGAGTTGAGACATTACTGAGTTTGTATCTTGTTTCTATACATGCCAGCAGCTAAAAGCCAAGCACCAGAAACCTTTGGGATTGCATCAACCACTTCCAGTCCCTACATGAAAGTGGGATGAAATAATTATGGACTTTGTGGTTGGGTTGCCTCATACCTAGAGGAAGAAGAATAGAATATGGGTTGTGATCGATAGACAGACCAAGTCGGCTCATTTTATACCTATTCGAGACACAATTAAAGTTGAGGAGTTGGGAAATATCCATGTGAAAGAAGTTTTTCATTTTAAAAAAGTTCAATCTGCTATAGTCTCTGATAGGGATCCTCAGTTTACTTCTCTTTTTTAGAGAGGCCTTCAGGAGGCACTGGGATCTCAGGTCCATTTGAGCACAACCTACCATCCACATTCAGATATCTAGACAGAGAGAGCTATTCAGGTCCGTGAGGATATGCTTCGTGCATGTATTATCGACTTAGGTGGGTCTTGGGATGATCATCTGGGGCTAGTTGAGTTTTCTTAAAACAAAATTTATCAGTCTAAGATCAAAATGGATCCTTTTGAGGCATTTTATGGTCGTCCTTGTAAATCTCCTTTATGTTGGTTGGAGATTGGTGAATGTTCCTTATTAGGACCGAGTTTGGTCCAAGAGACGACAGCTAAGATCCAGTTGATTCATCAGAGAATGTTGACAGCACAGAGTTAGTATAAGTCTTATGCTAGTCGTCACCGTAAACCTTTAGAGTTATTAGTTTGTGGCTCGATGTTCTTGAATGTTTCACCCTGATTAGGTCATCGACGACTTGGGGAATAGGGAAGCTTCCTCCTCATTCTGTGGGACCTTTTGAGGTTGTTGGTCATGTAGGGAAAGTTTCTTACCATCTAGATCTACCACTAATCATGAAGTCGATACATAACATGTTCCATGTATCGAAACTATGAAAGTATCTCTCTGATCCATCTCATGTTGGGAGCTGGAGTGATCTGGAGATTTAACCAGATTTATCTGTTACTAAATGAAAAGTCATGGTTGTTGATTTTAAGAGCAAGGTACTTTGTGGGAGAACGATACCTCTGGTCCCTATACTTTGACAGCCTGGTTCTGAATCTCATGAGACATTGGAAAGGTAGGCACAAATGATAGATCACTAGCCTCTTCTTTTTGACGTGGAGGTTTCTTCATAGGCTTTCTGGGGATAGAATGATCTTTGGGTGGGGAGGTTGTAACATCACGTTACGTTTACATGTACTTTTGATGTTCCTAAGTACCTCTGTTTTGGAGTAGTGACTTTGGAGAGTAATGGTAACTTTAAATGTTGTTTTGGGGCAAAGGGGACATCGCACGGGTGGCGCACAGGTTGTCTAAACCGTGCGGCCAAACCGTGTGTCGTTTGTCCTGGAGGCAGTAGCTTCCACACGGGTAGCTTACGGTTTGTCTAACCGTGCAGCCAAACCATGTGTGAAAGGTGGCCGAGGCATAAGCTAACGCACGAATAGCACAGGGTTTGTCAAACCGTGCAAACTAACCGTGCAACCACTTAAATGGGATCCTAAAATTGTGGATCTCACTCTGTTTTGCCTCTATGTGCCTCGTTTTTCCTCCTAAGCGGCCCTAACTCGGGATTTGTCTTCTCCTAAGTTCCTAGAAGGTTATACCATAGATCCGAAGGTGATCCAAAGGATCCTCTTGGTGAATCAAAGCCAGATTCTAGAGGTATGTGATCGTTATTCATCGTTCTTGATCGGTTTCTAAGATCTACTTATATATACTTCTCCTATTCTCTCGGTTTCATAGATCTATGCCCGTTATGGGTAAATCTAAGTGTGTGGTACCAAATATGATGATATTCGGTCTTGATATTTCTAGTATAAGAGATCTAAGGTGGTTTCCTAAAGAAGTAACCCGGTTTTCTTGATTGTTCTCGACCGTTGTGGTTTTGGTCAAAACCTTCGAGGTAGGTGGTTCTCTCCCGAATTTCCAAATTGAGTATCATTTTATTTTCTTGATTTATTTCAATTGTTGATTAAAATTCAATTTCTCTAGTTTTCTTTCAATTAAATTGATAAAAACTTGATTCTAGTGATTCGAGGTATTTGAAATGGTTTTGGCATGAATATTTGGAAAACCCCAATTCCATTGAGTTGGGTGTGTTTATGGAAATTGGCCAATTTAAATTGTTTAATTTAAATTGTGGATTTGATGGAAATTATTTCAATTAAATTGTTGAATTTCATTGTGGAAATAAATTTTGTAATGATGGAATTAGTTTTGAATGGATTTCAAACTAGTGAAAATGGCTTAAGATGATTTGATAAAAACCCATTGGTTTTATCTTGTGGAAAAGGCATGTTTTGAATAAAACCTATTTTGGTTTCAAATGGAATGAAATTGGCACTTTTGAAATGGATGAATGGGATTGATCATATTTTAAGGATTCTTAAAATAGTTCTCCCATTATGTAAGAGAGCATGAAATCCTTAGGTAGTTAGTGAGTTATTTGGATACACTCTATGCTACGACAATGTTCTAAAACATACTTGTGGCTAGACACATCCCCAACGGGTTGGTGACGAGTCTCCTTTGGCCAGCGTCATAGGGATGTGTGTATACACATTTTTCCGAGTTCACATAGAGAGTGCAGAATCCTATAACTAGTTAATACTATCGTACCTTTTGGCAGATGACCATGTTGCTCCCCTGTTTTTTTATATTTGAGATATAAATGTATGCCAATGCTTTTGAACTGCAGTACATGCCTTCTGAATTTATATAAACTATTTTATATAAATATTTTTCTTAATCCATTGTTTTATAAATATTCCATCATTGTAATGACTTTGCTTAAATTAATTTTTTCCATCATTTGAAAATGTATTTCATGTTTTGTTAAAATATTTTATTGAATTGACAAACCTATTTATTTGAAAATCAAAATATTTTCTTTGGATAATCTATATTTGGCATATGTTAAGGAATCCTTGGTGGTATCCTACTAGGCTTAGGCTCACACCCTAGTTTTTCCTTCGAGTGTTTGTAGACATTCTTCTTCCAGGATCAAACAAATGGAAGAGACTTCTTGGAGGTGGATCAAGATGTTAAACTATGGTGTTGGTGATTTTTGTCCTTAGGGACCTTGGGGTTGTTTTCCTTTTTTAGTACTTGGGTTTTAGTACTTTGGGATTTTTATGCCTCTTTGTTTTCTGGTATATTACTCCCGGGGGAGATTCTTTTGTTTTCATAATTTCTTGTTACTTTTTCTTCCGCATTCTTGTAGAAAAAATCATCCCCACATGTATTTTGTAAGATTATAGGTGATAGTCACCGACCCGTGGGGATCAGAAATGCCCTTCGGGATATGTTAGGGCTGACTCGGTTATCGGGTTACCAAGGTACCCGGGCTGGTTCGTGACAAGGATCACTTCTAGGACCTTGGTATATACTACAACTCATCCAGATTCACCTACTAAGCAGCAGATCAACATCCTGTAGGATTGGTCACATTGATACCTAACTCTACCTAAGGCCAATAATGGGTAGAGGATCTTGTTCTGGGCGTCTCGAAGAGATTCTGACTCTATCCAGAAATTCATATTGAAGGGATCATACTCCTGTGGATGGAAAATATAACTAAATTTCAGGGTAATGATCAATGGGGGCACTAACCCAATAAAAAAATTTCCAAGAAAATGTATAAAAGGAGATCAATCCATATATAAGAGAGCACACGACATGTTTAATGGTCACACACCATGTCCCTTGACTTTGGGTAGTGCCTGTGTTCAACAGACCGAGTTAGAAGACATGTCATGTAAAAATCACATACACGACATGTAGTGATGATCACATGCCATGTTCGATTATCTGGGGTCTACTCTGTGTCTGTTGGACATGTGCCCATACACGACTTTGAACCATTTATGCCAAACCATGTACCAATAAATGGGGTAATCCGCATAATCGGCATGTTCTAGACGTATGGTGGAGTACATGATGTGTTCTCCACCCCATGTATGTGTATCTTCAGAGATACATACCATGTTCTGCGTAATTACCCACATGGCATGTGACTGGGGTCACACGACATGTCATCACTTCTTGCATCATGAAACCCCAACCGCCACAAATCCATCCCCACACGCTGTGTTCTTCGGAGGACACACCATGTTCTTCGTGATTTTCTAGAATCATTTTTATTTATCCATGCACCTTTGGTGATCTTTGTTCTATCAATACAACTATTCAATGTCCTAAAAACTCAAGATCATGGGTCATAACATCATGGAAACACTGATTTGGTAAGTTTCGGGCGTCCGATCAGCTCTAAAAACACATTTTTATCATCTGTGTGAAGAGCGGTCGAAGGAAGATTTCTTCCAATCCATGTGGATTCATCATCCACCATCATCACTGCACCTCCTTTGGGTCATCATGATTTCATACATCTAATTTGGAATCTTTTCATTATGAAATGGACAAGTAACAATCCATTGGTCATAACTTCGTGAAGAATGTGAAGAACACATGTCAAAAGGGGGGGGAGAAACTCCAAGTTGAAAATCAAGGAATGAAGAAGCTCCATCATTCTTCATGGAATTGATCCACCCCCATTAGAGGGATCAAAAAGAGAAAATAAAAATTAGAATTAGAATAAGCATGGATTGATTCCTCATAATAAAGCCAATTAAAAGAACAACCTGCAAGAACAAATGATCCATATCTACACTGGTTAATGGGTTGATCCACGCTCAACATTAAATAAAGGAATAAGGAAAAATGAAATCAAAACAAAAATTCCTACCTCAATTGTTGAAAAAGAGGGGGAGCGGTCATCATTCAGGATTTGATCTCAGTATGCAATGATCCATGCATCATCGCTCATCGTCGTTCATTGAGATTCCTAAAAGGATGGATCCTCTCTAAAACTCTTGAGCATCCAAGGAAGGTTTTCTAGGGTTATGAGCCTAACCCTGGGCTGCTGGTTATTTAAAAACAAAAAATGTTTCATTTCATTAATTAAAACATTTAAAAGAAGATAAATTATTAATTTTTTTTATTTCCTTTAAAACATCTAGAAATCAACTTTTGCAGGAGACCTACAATGTTCAATATTAGGCCCCATCTATGTTAAAGTCACCACTCTGAATGAAATAGTACCCTTAAATTTAAAATCTAGAACCTGTTTAAATTTTATTCTACTTTTTCTGGAAAATAGCTCACACACACTATTTTAGTTTAATTTATTTCAAACATTTATTCTGGGCAAACTCAGCTTCCGAATCGCATGCCATAATAAATCATGATCTTGAAATAATTCAATATAATATCTAAAAAAATAAATGGAAAATCTGAGACATTACATTCTCCCCACCTTAGTGATTTTACCTCTTCAAAAATCAAAAATAAAAGCCTACTCAAATAGATGTGGTTACTACACACGAATCTAAGACTCTGGCTACAACTTGCTCTTTTGAAGGTTCTCATGCCTCTACCAGAAACAATATGGGAATCAATATCCATGAAGGATCCTCTCTGGTTGATCCTAGATCTCCACTGGGTACTCCAAGAAGGTCACTCCATCCTCGATATCTAGCTCTCCCCAGCCGATGACGTGCAACGGGTCATGCATGTACCTCTTTAGCTGCAAAACGTGGAAGACATCATGTACTCGGAGCAACTGCGGTGGAAGAGCTTAGTGGTACACCACCTCTCCAACTCTACACAGTATCTAAAAAGGGTCGATGAACCTCAGAGACAACTTACTACCCCAGTCAAATCTTTACAACCCTCGTTGAGGTGAGACCCTAAGGAAGACATGGTATCCCTCTTCGAACTCCATACTTCTACGCCGTCTATTATAATAAGACTTCTTCCAGCTATGTGTAGTATTTATCCACTCCTGGATGATCTACTCCTTCTTGATGGTAGCTCACACCAAATCTGGACCGATGAGTGTTGAATCTCATGGGTTGGTCCTGCAAAGTGGTGATCAGAAAGGTTTCCCATATAATTCCCCAAACTGTATCATACCGATGGTTGAGTGGTAGCTATTATTGTACGAAAACTCCACCAGTGGTAGGTGGTCCTCTCAACTGCAACCAAAGTCCAACATACATGCTCACAACATATCCTCCAGAACCTGTTTGGTTATCTCTATCTAACCATATATCAGGGGATGGAATGTTGTGCTCAAATGTAGGTGAGTCCAAAACACCTTTTGAAATCCCTTTCACAATCATGATGTGAAATGAGCATCGTGATGTAAGAATATGGTTGAAGTGACGCCATGAAGCCGAACTATTTTTTACACATAGAGGAATCCAAAGATGTCTATGGAACTCTACTCCCTAATAGCTAGGAAGTGGACTGACTTGGTGATTTGATCAATGATCACCAATATGGAATCATGTTCCCTAGATATTCATGGTAATACCCTCATGAAGTCCATAGATATACCATCGAACTTCTACTCTGGAACTTCCAAGGGGTGAGATAACCCTGTTGACACCTGGTACTTAGCCTTAACCTTCCGGCATGTATGACATTGAGAAAAAAATTCTGATACGGTCTTCTTTATACTTGTCCACCAGAACTAACACCCGAGGTTATGGTACATTTTTTTTCACTCCACGATGTACCACCATGGGGGATGTATGAAACTCCCTTAGAACCTCCTCCTGCAATTCCACTAACCCAACAATGTATCCAATTAAGAGGACAACATTCTCCCAACCTTATGAATATCCATTAGGATCTTTTCTTGTGGATAACTGATCATGTAAAGTCTTAGAGTCAATATCACTTAGTTGTGCCTCCCTGAATCACTACAAGAGTAGAGGGGTAACAACCATCGACTGGAGATAATATACATCCTCCCTAAATATGAAGGATATCTATAACGAGACCAACTACTCTTACACCTCAATCAGAAGATGTGAAATCAATCTCAGACTGATAGAATTAGCTACTATGTTCCCCTTCCTAGGAGTATAGATGATCTCAAAGTCATAATCTTGTAGGAACAATATCCATCACCTTTTCCACATATTTAGATCCTTTTTTGAGAAGATGTACTAGTGTCTCTTATGATCAGAGTAGATGATAAACCATTCAACCATTAGGTAGTGTCGAAACATCTTCAATGTGAATACTACCACTGCCAACTCAAGATCATGGGTTACATAGTTCTTCTCAAACAACCTTAGCTAGAGTGTACCATAAGAAATAAACCCTATCCCTACATCAGGACATAGCCAAGCTCGGTCCCTAATGCGTCGTAGAAAAATACATACTCAACACTCTCTTATAAAAATCTCAAGATCGGGGTGCTCGTAAAACTCTAACAAAACTGCTTGAAAGCCTACTGGAAGTTCTCCATCCATATGAAAGGAAACCCCTTCCAGGTCATGGCTATCATTGGTGATGATATCTAGGATAAATCATGGATAAATCTCCAGTAGTATCCTACCAAAACAAGGAAGCTTCGCACCCCTGTCACACTCCAGGGTGGATCCCATCCTAACACTACCTAAACCTTGGATGGTTCCACTACTACTCCATCTGCTGAGATAATATGTCCCAGAAATTTGACCTCCTATATCCAGAACTGGAAATTTGAGAGATTACCATAAAGCTAGTGCTCTCAGAGTACGTCTAGAACCATCAACAGGGGTCTCACATGCTACTCATCTGATACTGAGTATACATGTATGTCACCAATGAAGACCACTACGAACCGGTCTAAGTATGGTTGGGTGATCCGGTTCATAAGTCCCATGAACACTACAAGGGATTTGATCATGTCAGAAGGCTTCACCAAGTACTTGTAGTGATCATAGAGGCATTAAAGGTGGCCTTAGATATATCCTCATCTCATACTCTTAACTGGTATTAACCTGATCAAAGTTCAACATTCAAGAACCATCTCCCCCCTCTTAGTTGATCAAAGAGGTAATTTATCTTTGGCAGTGGATACTTGTTCTTTACTGTTACCTAATTTAGGTTTTGGTAATCCATGAACAACCTCAAAATCCCATCTTCCCTCTTGGAAAACAAAACTAGGGCTTCCCAGGGTGAAACACTGGTTCTTACAAAGCCCTTACCTTACAATTCATATAGCTTCACCCTCAACTCGCGAAGCTAAAAATGAGCCATTTGATACACTGGTGAGGATATAGATGTCGTCCCTAGGTGTAAGTCAATGAAAAACATGATTTACTAGTGGGTAGTTAATCTTGGAACATATTTTGGAATGAATTCTCCATACTCCACCACTACTTATTGGCACTGGAGGCTCACAATATTTGATGATCCGAGGGTAAGGCTATCCAACTCAACTAAACCATCCTAAGCATGAGACCATTCTATGCTTCCTAGGTTTCCTTTTAACCAATAATGGAAAACCACATTCCATTACTGCGGACAATCCACACTCTTCACCTGAAACAGTCAGTCTGGGCATGGACCGAAGGTAACCATTCCATACTGAGAATGATTTCATAAGGCCTTGGCATTGCCACCCGGAGGTTCCAACTGAAACTCTCACCTCCGGGGGTAAGATTACACTATTTTCAAAGATTTGTGATCATCGAGTCTCCTCCCATTAGTGTCTCCAAGCGTAAGGGTTGAGTAAATGGCTCCACTAGAATATCAATGTTTCACATAAGACATGTGGTGGGGAAATAATGAATGGAACATGTGTCTATAAGTATGATAGATAACGTAGAAAAGACACATATCATACCTCCGTTCATCTGGCTGGTATGCCATGACCACATTTATTTGCCCCCTCCCCTGTACACTCGCTCCTTGAGCCCAGTGTAGACCTCTTGGGGGTGGTGGTGGAAGTAGGTCAAAACATTTGCCACCTCCTACAGCTCTCCCTTCTTCTTTTCCATGTCCACGACCTAGCGGGTCTGCCTACTCTAGTCTCTGCCTCCGCCTCGGTGGTCCATACACTTCCTCCCTATCAATAGTTCGACGGGTTGGGAAATCTCTAGAGATATTCTCCTATCATCACGTGAATAACATCACATCTCCCTAGGATGACTGGATCCATCCTGAGTGCCCTGGACCACATATCCCCTATCTTGGGTCCTCCGGTGATGTCTCCTATGTCCCAATCAGTATTCCTGACATCGTCTCCCAGCTACCAAGGTCTCTGCACTTGTCTTCCTACTGATAACTACCAATGGATATCTTTGGTCATCCAATAATCTCTCGACCACTAAATATCTTTTGAGTACTCTTGTATAAGCCAAAATTCATAGAGGCACAACACTAGCTTGTATGTCCCATAGTCTATCTTGCTTGATGGTCTGAGCACTAAAGTCCTGATCCCTGACCATATCCATCGAGTACTTGGCGGGGTTAGTGAACCTCAATGAATAGTTAGACACTGTTAAACTACCCTTCTAAAGCTGAAGAAGATCCTAGATACACACTACTCTGAGTGTAACTATAGAGAACTACTCCCTAAAGATGCATGCGAACTCCGTCCATGAAAGAGTCTCCTCGTCATGAGTCTACATGGTCAAATTCCACCATCATCCCACCAAAACCTAAAGAAGGGTTTATCCAAGGATCACCATCTGGGAAACTGGTGTCCCCACTAGACGGAAAACATTGGTCACCACCTCAATCCAGTCCTTAGCCGCATGAGGGTCGGGCTCACCTCGGAACCTGAGGGGTCTCTGTCTCTGAAACTCATGAAGATCACTCAGCCCGCACTCCTTGTCTTCTTGTAATGTAGGTACCAAGTGATATTCTACTATTGGTGGTATAGAAAGTGCACTACCTAGAGGTTACACCTAGGGAATTGGTCCCTGAATTGAAGCCTTATGATTGAGGGGGTTATCCTGATGATCGAGCAACTGAATACTAGTTGGTATGCATTGTGGAGGCATCCTGTAAGGAAAAAATATGTACCACAGTTGAAGAGTATATATATATAGATGAAACTAAAGGACATGGAAAGAAAAACCCATTCCTATATTATGCATGTGCCATTTTATGTTTCCCTATAACTATTGTTATAAAGTAATTAGTCAAAAAAGTAGGTTATTAGAGTCTGAGTGTATGGTTACGTCGGTCGGCCGTACCAACACTGGAGTCCCTAACCTAAAAGATGAGCTCAAAACACTTAACATTGTTCCCCCAAACCAATCTCATAGAATCTTATTCCTATGGTAACACTAAACACATTTGATACCACTATGTCAAGACCCATACTAATGGGGCATATGCCGCTACTCCGCAAGATCGCCTACAATAGGCAAGGGGCTGGTGACTAGCATCGAGTAGGTATATCACTAACATGGGAGGGATTGTCTAAGTACATGTACGCACACACAAAACTCCAAGACCATAAATGCCGAAATGTAAAAACCACAAAGGAACAAAATTCAGGCATACAACTAAACCCAACCAACAAAGTACAATGGAAAGTAATGTGCGGAATGTAAACTGGGATAGAATATAATACCACCAAAAGAAAGAGTCTGAAGACTAAAAAGTCCAACCTGTAAGAAATAAATATGTACTAGGACTATTTCTTGTAGTTTTAGGAACACCTTGCAGTGTAAGGAAGCTCACAAAGTTTGGTACGGTCCTAGTCCAACCTAAAATCTATCAAAAGTCCACTCATCTGTACAAGACATGACATGTGTGGGAAAATCCCATGCATGGGTGAGTATAACAATACTTAGTAGAGGACCCAAAAAACAACAAAGCAATACACAAAGTAAAGGTACAGTCAGCTGTAAAAATTATATATCTATATAACATATAAGAAGAGAAACATATCCAGATAAAATAAAAACCCAATCCCATAATCTAGAGGTAAGTCACAGTGATTGCATACCCACACTAGGGATTTAGTTCAAAGATTCCACAAAGAACTCATTTGGGAGAACCCACATCAGAATTCCGATATCTCTGATGATGTCCATCTAAGAATTACATTCATCGGGATGTGACACAAGAGTGATAGACACACTGATATATTTTAAGAGAGAATGGATACACTCATTATGGGAGAACTCACTCCTGAGTGGAGAAAGATCATGATACATAGATGAGGATTATGACTAGGGACTTGGAGTATACCTCGACCAATCTGAATTCACATTCTAAGTAGAGGATCAAAATCTTGTAGGATTGGTCACATCTATACCTAACTCTACCTAGGGCACAAAATGGGTATAGGATCTCACTGCAGGCCTCCCAGTGGGATTCTGACTCCATCCATAATTTATTTTTGAAAGGATCATACTCCTATGGATGGAAATGATACATGAACTTCAGGGAAATGAGAAAATGGTGAACTAACCCAATGATAGTTATACAAGGAATGGTGAAAAAGGAGACCAATACATGTGGAAAAGAGTATATGACGTGTAGAAAGGTCACATGACATGTCCCTTGACTTCGAGTACTACTCGTATGCAATGGCCCAAGTCAGAAGAAATGTTGTGTAAAAAGAGCATACATGGAATGTAGTGATAGTCAAACACCATGTCTAATTATCCAGGGTTAGCTACATATATGTTTTCCATGTGATCGTACACAGCTTTGACCCATGTATTCCAACCCATGTACCGATACAAGGGGTAACCCATGTAACCGGCCTGGTCTAGCCATGTGGTGGAGTATATGTCGTGTATTCCACCTCATGTCTATGTATCATCTGAGATACATGTAGAGTCCCATGTAAGGACCCACATGCATTATGACATTTGTCCCATGTCTTTTCATCATTTCCTTTATCGCAAAACCCTATCAGTCATAGAGTGGGCCCCACACACCGTGTTCTTTGGAGAACACACCATGTTCTTCATGATTTTCCAAAATCACTATTCTTCCTCCACATGCCACCGATGATCTTAGATCCTTCGATATATCTATTTAATCTCTTTGATACTCAAGATCCTGGGTTGTACCATCATGGAAATGCCTATTTGGAAAGTTTCTGGTGTCGGATCAGCTCCAAAAACACATTTCAATCATTCATTCCAAGAACAGTCGAAGGGAAATTTCTTTGATCCTTTTCAATTAATCATCTTCCATCATTGTCTCACCTCCACTAGGTCATAATGATGTCAGATGTAAAATTTGGGATTGTTTCATTGTAAAATGGACTCACAATGATATATTTTTCCTAACCCTATGAAGAAAGCGTAGAAAGTGGGTCAAAAAGGGGGGAAGAAATTCCACGTATAAAATCGAGGAATGAACCCCCACCTTCATTCATCATGGCATTGATCCTCTCCTATTAGAGGGATCAAATAAAGAAAATTTAAATACAAATTAGAATAATCAGGGATTGATTCCCCAAAATAAAACCTAATAAAAAGACCCTCCCATAAGAGCCAACAATCCGTGGGTCAACATGTTTCTAGGTTGATCCATGTTCATTATGAAATAAAAGAATGGGGAAAAATAAAATCAAAACAAAAACCCCAAACTCGATCATCGATGAAGAGGGAGAGCGGTTGTTGATCAAGATCCAATCTCATTATGCAATGATCCATGCATTGTCACTCGTCATTGTTTGTCGAGATTCCTCCCAAGATGCCTCCTCTCCAAAACACCATAACATCCAAGGAATGTTCTCCAGGGTTATGTGCCAAACCCTAGGCTCCTGGTTATTTAAAACCAACAAATTTTCCATTGTATTAATTAAAACATTTAAAATAAAATTAATTTTTTTTTATTTTATTTCTTATAAAAGGTCCAAAAATCAACTTTTTTAGCTGACCCGCACCGTTCGATGTTAGGCCCCATCTAAGGTAAAGTCACCACTCTGAACGCAATGGTTCCCTCAGATTTATGATTCTAGAATCCATTTACAAGTTATTCAATTTTTTTAGGAAACCCTCATGACCATGATATTTAAAATTTTAATTTATTTCAATCATTTATTATGGGAACCCCAAGCCTCAGAATCACACGCCATCACAAAGCCTGGCCTTAAAATATGTCCATATAATATATGAAAAAAATATAAAAAAATACGAGACAATACAATAGTGCAGCTGGTTTCTATGATGGATTTAGTGGTGGTATAATATCTAGTGGTTCTTGTTGATGATGTGGTGACATCAAGGGGTGTGTCTCAAGGAAGATTTTAGCTCGAGTTTTCGGGTTCTGATGTGATGGGATGCACATGTGCTTTTCATTTTGCTGTTCAAATTTGAGTTCTGGTTTTCAATATTAGAATTTTAAAATATGTTAGTGGTTTGTTTTAAATAAAGTTGAATGTGAGGTTACCAATTATTCATAATGTTTATTTTTTTAAATAACAGAAAAATGTTTTTAGATTATAAAGTCATTCATATGGTGTATGTACAAAAAAATCCATTCACATTTTCGGTAAAATGCCAGAGGAACTCTATCCAGAAAACTATAATAAGTTTTCATTAAACCATTTTTATAGAATGTAAAACATGGGTAAAAATTAATCTAATAAATATTTATATAATATTAAAAACACTCTTTTAAAAATTTTAAAAAAATATTGACATGGATGAAAATATTTCCGACTGAATAGAAAAAGATGGTCGTTTTACTTACAAATATTCTTTTTGTTTGTTAAGAAAATAAGGAGAGTAAAATTACACAAAAACATTAAATATAAATATATAACAATATTATATGAAAATAAATAATACATGGGAGAGATATATAATATAATTTCATCATCAGAAAATTTAATCATAAAAAATCTTGGTAAAAATGAGATTGTAACAGAAAACCCTTACCTCAAGTCTGTCTTCTTTTATAAGAGATCTAGCATCTTTTATAATAAATTTAAATTTATTAAAATTATTAAATATAAAAAAACTCACACATATAATACCATAAATGGTTTTATTATAACATTTTATTACCTATTTATAGATAATCCTTCACTATCATTATCATTTCGAGTGTTTGTCGGTTTATTTTCTTGTGTGCTTTGGTTCAATGGTTATGCTCCGAGAAATTTAAACATGGTAAATTCATATCTAGAATGTTAATATTGATATAAATATCATATATATTCATTATATACATATTTATGACCATTCATATAATGTGGTGATGAAAAATTAAATAGATCATTACTTGGAGAAAGTATTTCGTATGAATGAATGAGTGATGTTTCCATATTCAGATGGATGGAATGAAAGAATGGTAAATATTAATAAAAATCTATAAAATAATTATTATTAAAAAATATCATATTTAAACCGCAAATATATAATAAAAACTTACCATTAATGATGTTGGTGGAAAATCTTTCGTATCGCTATGTGGAGGCGGTTGTCTGCATGTACGCACAAGTGATACTTTAATTTCCCATTGGATTTAGAATAGGTGGTAAATGGTTGTGATATTGTAATAATAATATCTATGTATATATATGAAATTTTATCAATCATTTTTAATTTCTAAAACATTTTTAGAGTATGTTTAAGAAGAATTAAAACTTAAAGATCTTGTTTAAGATCTATAAATCTTCTTTGAGAGACCTCCATCGGTTTACTCCTTATTATTGAAATAGTGGGAGCATTAGATCAAACTATGTGGTATTTTTGATTAACATATCATGCATACAATTAGATATACATGGTTTTTTCTTAACATTATAGTGTTTATATTTCAGTGTCCAATATTTAAAGGTAATGTTTATAGATTAATTTTCATATCAAAAGCCTGATGGTCTAGATACATCTAATTGTCTAGAAACAGTATATATTTGACAATTAGGTTCTAGGGGATCATAATAATTGATATATATTCTCATGAAATTATACCTTAGTGTTCTCTATTATCATTATCATGAGGACATACCTGCAAATAGGATTACCACATGTTTTGAGTGTCATTGGTTGTTCTTTTCTACGGACGTGTGTATTGGTCTCCTGAATTTGGATCATTAATTGTGTGCACCATTTGATTTCATACTTTTATGAAAGGAAAAATACACAATAGTTAAGTCATGGTGAGTTATCTTGTGTTGGGTGTGTCATTGGGGGTATGTAATTGGTATAATGGTCATGAAAGGATTTTTTCACTTCCAAGTTAAGGAAGTTATATATCTCAGGCATGGTTGATCAAGATGATGATATATTCATAAGTATTTGGCCAATTCAGTCAAATGGTAAATCCATCAAGTTATATCAAAAAATAATAAAGTAAGAGAAGTTCTATTACATAAGTATTCGTCCTTCATTATGAGATATCTAATGAAAAAGAGATTATATTACACAGTATGTGTTTGATGAATGGTTGTCATTGTTATGACATTGTTTATCACTTTATGGGCCTTGATGGGTTTCTAGACTTCACTCTTGGTCTCTAGATTTTATTCACTACTTTAGAGATAAGGGCCTAGAGGGTCACACACAATAGCGTATTCAAGAATCCTCCAAATTCACTTGAATAAGTATACTGGACATAGTGGGCCCCACTACAGGGTCCGAGTGTTGTCCAAGGTATCGATCACTAAATGAATAAATAAATTCATTATTATTAATTCTATGAATAATTGGATTGATTTAATTTAATGAATTTAAATGTTAATTAAATACGAGAAAATATTAATCATTGAATATTATTTTCATATGTATGGTTCATATAATATTAAGAGGGAATGTAGAGTCAAGTAAAATGGATCAGGATTATAAAAAAATATATTTTAATTATATCATAGGAATGTGATAGAATAAATAATATTGACGCAATTTAGTTCATTTTAGTTATTTATTTTCTGGATGATAAATAAATCGGGGATGGAGAACCCATTCAAGTATTTTCATTATCCATTACAAATAGGGAGAGAGGATCCCTCCCAACTGACAATTCATTCATTTAGAATGAGATCCTCTCTCTCTCCTTACACTTTCTTGAGAGTGAGTCCATCCCTCCCAAGTAACGATCTAAGAACGCCTTCAAGCATCTAAGGTATAGGATCATGGTGATCGTTGAGACATTATAGATATTATCATATTGTCGTGATAGCACCTATCATTCGACGATCAGTGCTCCTGTGGATTTTTGAAGCATATGTGGAATGTCTAGAGGGATAAAACTCTAGATCCTTTAAGAAATGATATTTGATTACAAGTTTATATTACCTGTACCTTTAGATTTGTAAAGTTATGTTTATAGTTATATTTTTTTTATCTTTTAATTTATGCATGATCCTCAGATCGTAATTTGGTTCAAATCATCAGTGATGACAAGTCCCATTGTCCACACGATGAAAAATTTAAAATTCCCAACCCACCAGCTTCCACTTTGCCCCCTAGTACATTCGATTGGTATCAGAGTGATCACATTTATTTTTTGAGTGTAGAAAAAATTATCTTACATTAAAATTTAGTAGAGTGTTTAGAAACGGTCTCAACGAATCTGACTATGATTCAATCCATGGTCGTATGACTATGTTACAGTCCTTAGAAATAATTTTACGGATTCAAAATTGTCTCTATGAGAATTAAAATTCCAAACAATTCATGTTTGTTGGTGTTTCTTGCAGGATTTGATTCCACTAATAATAATAATAATCATTTTTATTAAAATTTTAATTGTAATAATAATAAATATTTTAGAATAATAATAATAATAATAGTAATTATTATTATTATAATGAAATTCTAAATTATAGCCTTTTGTTTTTCCTTGGGTGGTTGATTTGTTATGGAGAAATATTTATTTCCAAACAAATAAAAAATTTATAATGGGGTGGATAATTGAAAAAACTGGTGTTTGACAGGGTGGAAAATCATATGAAAAATCATAAGGAAAAGGGGTGGTATATTTCTAGTCAAACAAAACAAAAAGAGATGAGGGGGTTAGAATGTTGGCCTCTACTTGCGTGCCTCCTCCATGCTTCCAGCACCAGCGGTTACCTCCTCACCTGATAGCCAGAAATTGGCATCCCCACCTGGTGTTGGGGTTTTTTGATTTAAAATTTAAATAATGAGGAGAGAGGAAATTATTAATGGAGGGTTTTTCTTAACATTAATGGAAGATTTTATCCCAACATTAATGAAGAGTTATTCCCAATATTAATTGATGGAATAAATATGGAATTATGAATGTTGACTGCATTAATTGGAGATATGGGATGGGTGTCTATATAATAGGATGCGATAGCATGTTTTGGAAGGTGGGGTGGAAAAGATATAGCCACCAAGAGAGAAACGAGAAAGGGGTTTCCACGTTTGCAGTAACCGATGTGAAGTGAAGATGATTGACGATGATGATGATGACAATGCCATGTATCGAAAGTCCTCTTGGTTGCAGAGATCAAGCAGTGTGTCCCGGTTGTGATGATCAGCGGTACATCAAAATGGTACGTTCATGGGTGTCGGGGTTGCGTTGTAAAAGGCCTTCAGGTGTGATGTTAAAAATCCTTCGGGTGCTGTGTAAAATTCCTTCGGGTGATAAAATTCCTTCGGGTGATAAAAGGCCTTCGGGTGATATATTCTACTCTTGTGTGTTTTCTACAACGACGACTTCTATTGTGGCACCGAGCTCCAAGCCCCAACAGTGGTATCAAAGGGATTGGTTGAAGTGCTCGGTTGCAGAGCATGCTGACAAGCATATGGTAGAGCAGCTTTTCAAGGACTCAGATGCCATTGGAAAATGAAGGCGGTATCAGCAGTGTTGCTGGAATATAGAAATTCTTCTTGGCTATAGGTGTCATTTTTCATGTTCCGTTCATTGGGTGACATTCAGACCTTGGTGGAGTCAGCTATCAAATTGACCCAGATGGTGGAGATGAATATGGACTATTTCAATTTTAAATCAAGGTGGAGATTTTTGGGATTTTTTAATTTAAAATTTAAATAATGAGGAGAGAGAAAATTATTAATAGAGGGTTTTTCTCAACATTTATGGAGTATTTTCTCCCAAAATTAATGAAGAGTTATTCCCAATATTAATTCTTGGAATAATTATGAAATTCTGAATGTTGACCGCATTAATTGGAGATATGGGTTGGGTGTCTATATAAGAGGATGCAGTAGCATGTTTTGGAAGGTGGGATGGCCAAGATGTAGCCTCCAATAGAGAAACGAGGAAGGGGTTTCTGTGTTTTCGGTAACCAATGTGAAGAAAAGATGATTGAAGATGACAATGATGATGGATCCATGTATCGAATGTCCTCTTGGTTGCGGAGATCAAGCGACATGTCTTGGCTGTGATGATCAACGGTACATCAAAATGGTACGTTCATGGGTCCCGGTGTTTCGTTGTAAAAGGTCTTCGGGTGTGATGTTAAAAATCCTTCGGGTGCTATGTAAAATTACATCGGGTGATAAAATTCCTTCGTTTGATAATAGGCATTCAGGTGAAATATTCTCCTATTGTGTGTTTTCTGGAACGACGACTTCCGCAGTGGCACTGGGCTCCGAGCCCAAACACTTGGGACTGCCGCCTCCTACACCAGGCTTCCATCACTGTCTGACGCTCCTTTAGTCACCCAAATCAAGGGACCTCCTCTTCTCTTAGGTCGCCTCCCCCTTCTACCGGACCATCCATGGCTCAACTTCCACACTCCTCCTTGGCAACCCAGCCACCCTCCATAAAGAGGCCAACAACTGCCACATCCCACTCATGCTGCCATTCCATCATCTCTACAAGTTTCAATATCTAAAACCTACCCAGTCGTGACCTCATCCAAGGGCGCGTCCAACCCACCGGACTATCATGCTTCAGCCGCTGCCCCAACAGCAGGTCTTATTCATGCCCGATCTCTCAGGATCCAAGGAGTGATGCCCCAACCGGCCACCTCCCTCCTACAGCGCCAACCAATACTGAATGAGGTCCTCTACCACCACCCTTAAAGGGAGCCATCCCAGCCACCAATGCCGAGCACCACCACCTCATCCCTACATGCGACCATACACCTCACCGGAACACCCCAATGACCCGTTCTGCCTCCATCTCTATGAACTCCCCATGACCAATCTACTAGAAGCACCACCCCAGGTCCTTATATTCACCATGCACTGGCCTTCCACAAGAACCATCCATGTTCAATATCCATCATTCCTTCTAGTAAAGATGAACCAGAGTTCCACTATGGCCCACCACCATTGACCTGATCCAATTAGGTACCCATGATAGACCTGTTAGGTTTTTTAGGACTGGATAAGCCCCGAATGTGGCCCGAGCGGGTCTTCCCAACCCAGAATGGGTCTAGGTGGAACTTCCTATCCTTGAATTGCCCAATACTGGCTTTTCATGGCCCGTTAAGAGTCTTCTCATGTTCGATGTGACCCACAATGGGGTAGAGCGGTGTTTGGGAGGCCTCAAAAAATAAAATTAATATTTAAAATTAATTTAATTTTATAATCAAATTAAATTAATTAAAATATTAATTTGTGTTTAAAATATTATAGTACATGAGGATTGAAATTTAATTTCATTTTTGAGTTAAATTAAATTAATTTATTAATTTAATTTTTGGCACTAAAATTAAATTAATTAGTGAACCGAAGAATCATTGAATAATTTGAATTATGTAATTCATTTAATTTAATTAATTCACCCTCATACTTATTTAATAAAATTTAATTTTATCGCACTTTATTGTAACCTTATAAAGGTTTTGATCATTGACCCATCTATGTCTATATTTAATCATTTATTTGAGTAATTATTTATTACCTGCATGCGATGATTGTAATAAGATATCAACAAAATGATGGTCACATCATCTTTATCTTAGTTTAAAATGTATAAGGGCTTGCACGCCCAAATCCATCAGATATACATTACACCTCTATTCCCCCTCACTTGTGTGCGAGTAATTTTGTATATTGGACGTAGACGGTGTACGACTTGGACCTCGCCATGTTGGTGTGGGGTACATTGACAAACAATATGTAAGACATGACGCGGACCCTACCAAGATGCGTCGATATTCCAAGATGTTACATGGACCCCACCAAGATGAGGTGATATTCCAATATGTGACATGGACGCCTGCTAAGAAGAGGTGATACTCTAGTTGAGAAGAAGACATACATGACATGATGAGATGCATCAAGTGTCAAGCTATGTCTTAGGTATCATCCCCCTAGGACATTTTAGATGATCAAGACTAGTAAAATAGTTGATTAACTTTAATCATTTATTTATTATTTTATGCATTTTATAACCATAGGAATATACATAAAATAATAAATAATAAAACGTATAAAGAAGTGACGTATGTTTTTATATAAATGTTCAACTGTGAGTGTGAACATGTAGATAAAAAAGATTGATGGATAATATTCGTTAAGAGAAAAATAAAAAACCCCTCAAAGTAATATTAAGTTTTTGATTTCCATCCCTAATTCAAATTTGAACAAAACCAGGTGTTTGGGGTGTCATTCATGACATAGATGATGGTTCCTCTTACTACCAGAGAGTTCCTATGAGAGTGGTGGGTTGAATTAACTAAATTGGTAGTAAGGATTAGTCATATCTAACATGTTATCATTTTATAGGTAAGAGTTGAGTAAATCAAGTTATGATTTTAGAAGCTGAGACTTCACTCAATAGATCAAGGGACCCCAAGTTAATGTGATTGGCCAGACAGAAGCCTACCTTGAAACCTGTAAATAGTGGAATAAACATATATTGTATACTATGGGGGTGGTGTAAGCATCCTTTCCACGATAATACTCAATAAATAGTGTATTCAGTTTCTAGCACAGAGGGTTCCTAGAATTCGATAAAATAGTGAGAGACATTTAATGATTAAATTAATTAGTAATGTCTAATTCAGTAATCAATATAAAAGTAAAATCTACTAAATTATTTTTTGTAGAAAAAATTCAAGAAATACCAAAATAACAACAATGATAAAATTTTTAAAAATTTAATGTCCAAACTAGCATGAATTTCCATGTGTAGTACATGCACTTCCACATAATACTATTATATCAGAAATTCAAGGTGCTTGTGTCCCTACATGTTGAGACACCTCATGAAGCGAGGGTGTTGAATGATTATAGGAGACTCATGAATCGAGCATATGATGGTTATTTCACAATTATAACATCAATGACTATTGTTTGTTGCATATTTAGTATCAGATCATGGATTGTAGGAATATGTAGTCTTATCTCCTTGTTTTTTTCCAGGAGTGTTGGAGTTGGTGTCCTAGAACCAACTACATTGTAATAACCATTAATAATAATCTTAGAGTCTAAGGAAAAATACACACATACTCATATAGGAAAATCCAATGACACTATGAAATGTGGATTTCCTACGGGTGGGTCTCATTATCATAATATCCTCCTAGATATTACAAAGGGTGCACACCATGAGAAGGTGCCTCAATGTTTTATGAGTCCTCACCCCTAATGGACTGTATTATTTGTGTCCCTCAAATAACATCATCCGGCTATAAAACATATATTCAAGAATAGTGTTATGGCACTTCCAGGTTCTTATCATAGCAGGGATCCGCTATGACGCTTTAATGCAACAGCTGTCCTTAGGACATTATCACATGCATTGTCATAGATAAGAGAAATCAAGATGTGATAAGGTATTTAGTAATGAATAAAGTACAAATTATATGGTTCTAGGCCACCAAATCCAATAGACTCCCACTTAGACTAGAGACAACTGCTAACAACCTTTAACCCACTAGCTCTAACATGATATTCATGCTTCAACCGAGATAGGACTTTAGTCATGGATTCCACCACGTTCTCTTCCGTGGACACTCTGATCTCTTCAAATTCACCCCTTTGATAGAAATCCCTCAAGAGGTGATACTTCCATAGCATGTGCTTTTTTTGTTGATGTGACCTCAGATCTTTTTCAAGAGCCACCACTGTAGTATTGTCACAATACAATGTGATAGGGTCTTTACTGCTAGGCACCACATCGAGCTCCTAGAAAAAGTTCTGAATCCAGACGGCTTCCTTGGTTGCATCAGAAGCCACTATATATTCGGACTCCACTGTAGAATCAGAGACAACTGGCTGCTATGAACTCTTCCAGCTCAGAACTCCTTCATTGAGACATATAACATATCCAGATTGTGACTTCGGATCGTTCTGATCTGTCTGAAAACCAGCATCAGTATACCCTCTGATGACAAGCTTCTCATCTCCTCCATACACCAGAAACATATCCTTAGTTCTTCTCAGATACTTAAGGATGGTCTTAACAGTAGTCCAATGCTATTCTCTTGGATCTTCTTGATATCTTCCTACCATGCTCAGTGTATAGGAAACATCAAGCCTGGTACATAACATGGCATAAATGATGGATCCTGTAGCCGAAGTATATGGGATCTTACTCATTCTATCATTCTCATGTTGTGTCTGAGGACACATTTTATTAGAAAGATGTAGGCCATGTGACACTAGAACCAATCCTTCCATACTAAATCTCCTTAGTATTTGGTCAATGTATGTTCCCTAACGTAGTCCAAGAATCCTCTTGGATCTATCACGAATGATCTTGATCCCTAGAATATAGGCTTCTTCATGGAGAAACACTTGTTCAACCAGTCCTTAATTAACTGTAAGACTGGTACATCATTTCCAATAAGAAATATGTCGTCAACATATACTAATAGGATAACGATCGCATTCCCATTAGACCTATTATAAACATATGGCTCACATTCGTTCTTAATGAACAAAAATTCCATTATGGATTCAAAAAATCGAATGTTCCATGACCTGGATGCTTGCTTTAATCCATAAAAGGATTTATGAAACTTGAAAACCCATTTGGCTTCACCTGGTGTCAAAAACCCTTCTGGTTGTGTCATATATACATCTTCCTGAAGGTTCCCATTAAGGAATGCTGTTTTGACATCTATTTTCCTAATCTCGTAGTCATGGTAAGATGCTATGGAAAGTATGATTCTTATGTATTTAAACATGGAATCTGGAAAGAAGGTTTCATTATACTCAATTTCTTGACGGTGTCTGAATCTTTTAGCCACTAGCCTTTCTTTATAGGTGCTAATTTGACCATCCATGTCCAGTTTTCTCTTGAATACCCATTTTCATCCAATAGGCTTTACATCAACTGGCTCATCGAACGGAACCAAGACTTGGTTATGATACATGGAATCTATCTCAAAATTCATTGCTTCTAGCCATATTGTAGCTTCTGAGATTTCTACTGCTTCCTTGTAGGAGATAGGTACATCATTGTCCAACAATAACGATTCACCATCCTCGATGACTAGGAAACTAAATCTCTCTGATTCCCTTACCTCTCTTGATCTCCTACGTAGTACTTGTGTTTCTGGAACCTCTTCCATGGGGACCTATGGAAATTATTCCTATACCAACTCTCATGTATCTTGAGCCTTAAATTCGTCGAAGTCAATCTTGCTCCCACTATCCTTTTTGAGGATGTGCTCTCTCTCTATAAATATGGCTTGTCTGGCGACAATCACTTTCTAGTTTGAAGGGTTATATAGGTAATATCCTTTTGTTTCCTTGGGATATTGTATAAAGATACACTTCATTCCCTGGGGTGATAGTGTTTTTTCCTGAGAAGGCCTTAACAAATTCCTCACATCCCCATACATGTGTGTGCAACAAAATGGGTTTCTTTCTATTCCATAACTTGGATAGAATTCCATTTTCCGCCTTAGTTGGTACTCAGTTTAATGTGTATGCTGCATTTTGTAATGCATATCACAAAAATGATAATGGAAGATCTACATGACTCATCATCGACCTCACCATGTCCAACAAGGTGTGGTTCCTCCATTTACTAACACCATTCCACAGTGGTGTATAAGGAGGAGTGAGCTGAGATAGAATCTTAGACTCCCGTAGAAGATCGATGAACTCTTGGTTCAGATATTCTACACCTAAATCTGATAGAAGTTTCTTTATCTTCTTACAAAGATGATTCTCTACTTCATTCTTGAATTTCTTAAATTTCTCTAAGTCTTCAAACTTATACCTCATTAAATATACATAGCCATATCTACTCAAATCATCAGTAAAAGTAATGAAGTAAGAATATCCACCTCTTGCTTCTACTAGAAATGGTCCACATACATCCGTGTGCACCAATACTAGAAGCTCTGTGGCCCTTTCACAATTTCCACAAAAAGGTGGCTTGGTCATTATACCTTGTAAACACGCGTGACATCTATCAAGTGGTTTTAGCTCAGTAGATTCTAAATAACCATCGTTATAGAGCTTTGTCAAGCACTTCTCGTTTACATGACCGAGATAGTGATGCCACAACTGGGTGATGTATGAGTCATGTGAGTTTGTTCCGTTATTGATTTCCAACACTTGGTTTTCTTAATTTCATACATATAAACCATTATTTAAATGTGTCATACCATAACATACATTGTTCTTAATAAAGAGACAACCCTTATTTCCAAACATGAAAATAAATCCGTTCATATCCAAAAAAGATACAGAAATTATGTTCTTGGTAACATTAGTAACATAATAACAGTTATGTAAAACCAAAAATCATCCTATTCGGTAGTGAGAGGTGGTAATCCCCAATATCCAACGCAGCCAGCCTGGCACCATTGGTAGCTCAAATATCCACCTCTCCTCTAGAAATCTTTCAAAATCTACTTTGTTCCTACATTTGAATACATATGTGAGCCCCACAAGCTATAACTAATACCCAATGTGTAGAAATATAAAGATTACACTCGATAACGAACACACCTTTAGCACCCCCATGCTTCTGGGTGCAGTGCCTCTTCCAGTGGCCTTGTTTGGCACATGCAAAAGACACTGCCTCCCATTCCTTTCCCTACCTCTGGATCTTCCCCTTCTTGGAGGGACGATGCTTGGGGGATTCAGAACGTTTATAAGTCTCTGGCCCCTTTTCCCATTCCTTGCTTTTCTTATTCACCATAAGGACTGTAGGTTTATCACACCCCATGTCCTTACATACCTGGTGAATCAATGTCAGAAGTTCCAATAGACTCTTCTCATTATTTCTCATATTATAGTTGAAAATAAAGCTTGATAAGGTCTTGGACAGTGATGATAGGATGAGATCTATACACAAGTCATTCAAGAATTTAATCCCTTAAATGTTCAGGAATTCGATGTAGCCAATAAGCATGACTACATGAGGCCCAGCTGGTGCAGACTCTCCAAGCATAGATGAAAACAAATCATTTGAGATCTCATATCTCTCTTGTCTCTCCTTCTCTTGGAAGAGATCCTTAAGGTGGGACATCATGCTATACGTGTCCATGTTTTCATGTTTCTTCAAGATATCATTAGGCATGGCCAATAGCAAGAAACATTGGACATCTCTAGAATAATCCATATGTTTCATATAAAGAGATAGTTCCTCATCACTGGACTTGTTTCTAGGTGCAACTAGAATAGGATCTTCCAGCACATACAATTTCCTCTCGTGGCGAAGGATGATGCGTAAACGCCTCTTCAACTCTTGGAAATTGGTGTTGGTGAGAAGGTTTTCCTTCTCGAGTATGGTTCGCAATGATATGTTTGAAGTCATTTTTCTTGATGTTTCTACAAATTAAAATGAGAAAAGGTTTAGTAATTTATTATAAAAACTAAGACAAATAAATAAATTAATACTTATTAGTCTCCCACAATTTTACCAAAATCCTATAGTCCCCATCATTGACTTCAGAATATTCTCCTGACTGAATATTCTAGTGGTAGGGATCCAAATTTTTCTTCGCATTACCCCAACTAGGGTTGGTCATGAAACTTTAAGGGTTTTAGGTAGGCATTCCAAATGCCAACTGCATTAACTCGCAGCTCCTTGATCCGCTGAGTGGACTCCCCAATCCTTAAATCCTTTTATTTTGGATTTCCTCAACCTTTGACTCTTGGTCACACCAAGTCCTGCTATGGTAGTCAACCCTTGATGCGAACCAAGTCAATTCAACCCAAAACCTTGAATTAGAATTCCCCGATAACTGAAATCACCCCAACTAAGGTTGGTCAAGAACTTTGAACTATGGTTCGATTCTAACCAAGATTATGGAAGGCTATACCGACTTAATATTTCTTTGAGGGATTTTATCCTTATATGTAAATTTCCATTTTATTATCTTTGATTACATGCTTTTTAATATCAAGTGGGATATACTTAAGTGATTAACCTTGTCCAAGATAATATTTATGCATAAGTCAGTCTTTATTTTAGTTCCATCTTGTATGATTGTTTAATTCATTAATTGTGTGATTGTGACAATACACCCACAATAAATAAACCATGAAACTGACAGAAATAAAATAAATGGTATGATCATGATCTTGTTATATTGGTTAGTTTATCTATCAGTTGATAAACTAACCCAAGACCTAGGGGAGAAACACCTTGAACCTTTCAGGTTACTGTTTACAGCTTTCCACCTGTCCACCTGTGTATCTCCTTGGATTGGTTTCACCATGGCTCTTGACTTGAGATGCCTCCACAATCTTGGGATCTCCATCCATTACATATGCATTTATCTCACATGCAGGTGAGAGGTATAAAGGGTTTTTTACATAAAAGAATCTTTGTCCACGCAGACCCAACATATTAATGAGAAGAAGGCTCATAAGCCAACAAATTTAACTTAAATAAATAAATTAAAAGAAACCATTAACATACAAAGGTATTGGTCTAGCTCATGATTATCCATACATGAAAAAATATTTACGCATAAATAAAACTAGAATTCAATTATTTAATCATTATTGTTTAAGATAAATCACACTTGAATCAATTCATTATCTTTAAATAATCAATCATTTTATCTTAAAACATTTTCTGAATTTCCGTGAGATTCTCATCCATCATAATTTTAAACAAATAAATTCATTTGAAATTATCTTTGTACGTAACTTGTACCTTGGAGGCAACCCAGTGAATTACCGTTCATTACACAGATTTTGAATTAAACACACATATATAAAAAACCTATCACATGTTGTGCCTTAGCATTACGTCTGCACTATGGTACACGTCTCAAGGGATTGTATAATATAATAATAAATTTTAATAAATCTGTTTAATTTGGGTGAGTACATGGCATGTAGTTCTGAATACATGGTGTGCACTTTTCTTCACCGTCTATCTGAAGTACATGCTCGGGGACATGGCATGTTGATGTACTTTGGAAATTTTTGGAGTACACGGCGTGTTCAGTTGGACACATGCCCTGTAGTATCCACGTTAGACAGTTTCCAGCCAGGTAAGCCGTGTACGGGGTACACAGTCCAATCCCAGCCCAAAGTGACTACACACCATGTTCAGTGGACCACAAGGTGTGTAATCCAGAAACTGTGTGCCACCTATTCCTGGTCAACACACAGTGTCATAAATGGCTTAGATAGGATCCAATACACGACCTGATTTGGCGGACCCATCCAATACATTGAACCTAGACTACATGGTGTGTACTTTAGAATACATGCCATATATTCTGGTGTTGTACGGCCCGAAACGTTTGGCACCTCTAGATGAGTTCCTCCATTTTATTTTAATCAAAATTAAAAGAAAAATTCATTTCTGTAAGGTGAACGACAAATGAGAGGGGAAGAACAGATCTCAAGATTCAGATTTTAAATAATGATTAAATTTAATTGAAACAACTAAATTATTAAATGCGTAAATTACCAACGAAAAACTAAATAATTATAATCAACGATATGACCCTCTCTGATACCATGTGTAGGTTTCGGGCACAACGAAATCACATTGGTGGGTTTTCCCAACATTAATTTTAGCATTAACAACCATCAATCTGAGATCTGTCCCGATGTAAAATTCTAGATCTTTTGAATAGAACAAATAACGAAAAACTAAAGAGGGAGTCCCATAAACATAGAGATATGATCATCATATGTTGTTTATAATTAATTTAATTAATTGAAAAGAATTACCATGATGGAATTATTTCTTCGTTTATGTCTCTGGTCACGATCCAGTGTGATCCGTCGTTGCGTCGTAGAATCCAAGTGTAGGATTCCTCTAGCGGAGATCCACATGTGCTCCACATATATTTAGACATCGTCAAAGGGATATATGGGTGCTATCGCGGAACAACCTTCTCTTGCGATGTCTGCCTTTGATCGCCTCGATCCGGTGGTAGTGGATCTCTCTCAGTCTTGAGAGCGTTCTTGGAGGAAGGAGTTCTTTCGGCCTTGAGTGAACACTCTAGAATTGTTGTGAACAATGAAGATCCGGTGTTTTACATTGTGATAGATCACGGATTGATCATTGTTAATGCGAAAATTAAAGTTTGGAAAACCCACCAATGCACTTCCTCTGTGCCCGGAACCTACCAGGAGAAAGTGATGAAGGATTTGAATGTGATGATTACACTGGATTTTTGTAAACATGAAAGGGAGACTGATATTTCATGGCATCCCATTGTTATAATTTTCACTCAATTACTCTAGTTTTTTCTAAGGATACAAAAAAATATCATGGAGTAAGCACTTTCTTACCTTTTAGGTAAGGTTCTCCAAGAATTACGAATATTAAAGAAACTATCATCTTTAGTTATTATAGAAAATAATTTGGAAGACAAGAAGAATAGTCCATTAGAAAGTTATGCTAATGGAACCTTCATAATTTCATTAAAATAATAGAGGTTTGTTTTTAACATGAGGTTATTTTCATGTCATATTATGAAATAAATTTATGGAAGTTTAAAATGCAATGAAATGAATTGAATAAGAAAGAAATTTATTCTTCTTCATTGTATATCCATCAGATAAAATTATTTTTTTGACATAATTCATGGGTATTAAATAACATATTCAATACACATATGTGTATTGAAATACAGTAACCATCTAAGTATTGAAATATTACTAGAGGTAAGGTGTCTTTTCCAAGCGATTGAGAAAGGGTGGATTCTTTGTCAGCTGTGAGAAGCACATAACATATGTTTTCCCAATAAATTATTCTAGTTGAAAAAGTTGTTGAGTATAACCAAAACATTTATCTCATGTGTCCTTTGGACATAAGGAGACATTATTCCAAAATCAGAAATTAATGTTGGTGGTGGTGACATACTCAATAATTAGTTCAGTGGTACTTAAATCATAAGCAATAAGTGATGAATATAAAATGTTAGACTTATTTAGATATTTGTGGATAGATAATTATTTGTCAAGTAAAACAAAAAGTGAACATAAAGAATATACCCAGTATGATATTTTGGCTCAGAACAATTAAACCCATTTTGTATTATCGATGTATTTAGTTTGGACAAAGAAACCTTTGGAAATATGGTATGTCACAATGCTCATGGAGCTAGTTCAATAAGAGATTTTGAATTATTAGAAGGGAAAGATAGTGGTAATGATACTTCATTTGATTCCTTTATGTTATTAGGGAATGTGAAAGTAATGTATAACCATGGTCAGAAGATATGAGTTTCTTTGGATCCACATGTCGAAGCATATCTTAACAAATAATTTATCGATAATGATAATTTAGCGTTGAGTAATTCCTAAATGCAAATAAACTTATCTACATCATGGATTTGATTATAATAAATAGGACCCATGATGATTATTACATGTTATAACTGATCAAAAATATTTAGCATAGAGAAATTTCTTAACACACTTTTTATACATCAGAGTTATTGTGTAATTAGTATCAATTTCCCATATTATAGTAACATTCATTATATTTCAAGACATTATTTTCAAATAATGGTAAAATCCCATAACAAATATTCCAACAAAAAAATAAAAAATGGATATCATACAAGTCATAGTATGATGGAAATCCATTATGTCACATGACATGTGGTTAGATGAAAATAGTTTTTGTAGGATATTAACAAATTTGAGTGAAGCTAAATACAATGTGCATCTAAGTAATTATCCAAATTTTTGGTTTGGATATTATATAAATCCCTAAGAAAAAAATGGAAGTCATGTGATAGAATTCATTTCTATATAAGGGTGCACATCTCTATTAGAGATAGTGGAAGCCAGATTAACTTGGGTATATTCAATGATAAAGATTCACAAATAGTGGTAATAGGAACTAGTTCCAAAAGTACATGTGGAAGAGGTATGGTATGGAGACACATAATACGTAGGAAGGTTCAAATAATTTAAATGTTTTTATATTCACAATGGTCGGTGAAACATTATTTAGTGAGAATAATAATTACAAAAAGTAAGAAGTATATGGAAATAAGATATGATTGAAAAGACCAATTAAAATTCAATAATGGATTATAAGTATCAAAGTGAAAAGGCTCTTATATATTGAATACTTTGGGGGTTATTCAAGTGAGTTAATATATGGGTGGTAGAAGCACAATACCTATAAGGATTAATTGTTTATTCCAAGTCAGTTTTCCTATATCCATTATAATTTTAATTTTCATAGATATATTATAAGATCATTATATTGGTCATTAGATTTCAAGATCATATTTTATCAAAAGAGTCTATAAGATGAAACCATAAAGGGATGATGATACAGTTGTATGAAAATAATGGTTTCAGTTAACTTAAATCCAGTTTAGTATTAAAGAAAGCAACGAGATCTTAGGTAATTCATATGGAATGAGACTTTTCCATGTGTCTACTAGAGGTTATTGGGAGTGACATAGTTTTCCAAGTGAAATATCTTACATAAAATATGGAAAATAGATATTGGTATTATAGTTATATAAGACCGGGATGAAAGTAATTCTCTAGTGATTAATTAAAGTAGAAACCTATGTTCTAGGGAACATGATCTACTGAGGTAGATCTAACAGTTTCTTAGACCTAGTTAATCATATATATACTAACATGGAATTGAAAAATAAAAGTTGGAATAGTTAAAGGGAAGAATTGTTTCCATTGTCACATGGCATAAATCTCTCCAAGTTGACATGCAATGACATAAGAGGAGATTAGTGTTGAATTGAGTTCTATACACTTCAGCGGTGGATCAATCGTGTATTCCATGATATGTGGATGATATGATATTTCAAACATAAACATTATTGTAAGAAAATATAATTTAAATCCAGGAGAACTGCATGTAAATTAGTCAGAACTATCTAATTCTACTTCAACAACTACAAAAGGTATGCGCCATGTAAGTGGAGAAGGGATACTAGTTTTTGTTGGACAAAAATTTGTATTCCTTAGATCAGGATGATCTAATATAATAGTTAGGCTAAGATGATTAGTGAGACAAGATCATAAGAGTTAGTGGTATCCATACCTATAGATATCGAGTATGTTGTTTCTTCTGAGGCCACTAAGAATCATTTAAACGCTACATTTTTTCTAGTTCTTGGAATCAATCCTAGTAAGTAAAGTATTATCATAATATAAATTATGATATTATACTAGCCAAGATGTCATGTAATGATAGTGGAGAATAGAGATATACTCATGGATACCATCTCTTGGGAAGTTCTACTCAAGGTGATGAGGTCACATATATAATAATAGCCATGTGATGGAAATGTGGAAGACCCAATAGGCCAAGCCATTACTCAGTAGAAAAATGATATTTATCATATGAGTATATAACAAGTATGATTAGTACATTGGCATTAGTTAAAGTGGGAGTGTTGAAATATCAGGTTCCCTAAAACCAATTATATAGTAATTTTGATCAACATATCATGTATATAATTAGATATACATGATGATTTCTTACCATTACAGTGTAGATGTTTCTACATCCACTATTTAATGGAAATTTCCATAGATTAATTATAGTATCAAAAGGTTATAACAGAACCCAAGAAATAATGGGAACCTTGAGATACTATGAAAGTTATATTAATGAAGAGTCATATGGTATAGATACATCTAACAATATGTATATAGTAGATGTTTGATTATCTGGGGCTGGGGGATCATAAGCACCAAGACTTCTTCTCATGAATTTAACACTTGGTGATCTCTAAAAGTGAGATCATGAGGATAGATCTTCCAAAAGGAGAAGCACATGTTTTTTGTGTCATAGGTTGTTCCTATCTATAGACAAGTGTATTGGTATCCTGACTTAATATCATTACCATTGTGCACCATTTGATTGTGTACTTTGGGGAAAGAAAAAACCATGATAATGAAATCGTGGAGAGGTAGCTTGTGTGGGGTGAATCATTAATGGTATGACATTGGTTGAATGTCCATGAAAGGATTTTTCACTTCCAAGTTAAAGACTTTATATATCTTAGGCTAGGTTGATCATGATGATTCTACCTTCATAAGTCTTTAGCCAGAGTAGTCAAAATTTAAATACATCTGGTTATATCAACAAATAATAAAGAAATAAATAAGATATGACACATGTATGAATCCTGCTTTATGATATATCTAAATACAAAGTGATTATATTACACAATACATGTTTGTAGGTTTTTTTCATTACTATAACATTACTTATCTCTTTAGGGTCCTTGATGGGTTTCTAGTCTCTACTCTTAGTCTATAGAAATTATTCACTACAATCGAGATAAGGTCATATTAAGTCACACACAATAACGTATTCAAGAATCCTCCCTATTCAGTTAAATAAGTATATTGTATATGGTTAGCACCACCATGGGGTATGAGTGTTTTCCAATGTATCAATCACGAAAGGAATAAATAAATTCATTATTATTCATGTTACTAATAATTTTAGTTAATTTATTTAATGTATTTTCATGTTATGTAAATATGAGAAAATATTAATTGAAGGAATATTATTCTAATATCCCAGGTTTGTTTAATATTAAGCGGGAATTGCGAGTCGAGTTAAATGGCCTGGGATTATCACGTAATATATTTTAAATATATTACAGTAATGTGATAAAATAAATAATACGGACGTAGTTTAGATCATTATAGTAATTTATTCAGTGGATGATAAATGAACAGGGTCTAGGTAACCCCTTTTGGTATTTTCCTCATCCATTATATATTGAGAGAGAGGCTCTCTCTAAACTAACTATTCGTTCATTTATAATGATAGACTCTCTCTCCTCCCACATTATAGAGATAATCTCCCTCCCAAGTAATGATCCAAAAACACCTTCAAGCATAGAAGGGAAATGATTTCTTTGATCGTCGGGGCATCAACAATATCTTCAAATTGCTGTGCAATCACCTGAAATTCAACGATTGGCACTCCTGTGTATTTTTAAAGTGCGTGTGAATGATCTAGAGGGATCATGATATGGATATTTTAAGAAAAAATCCCTGATGATCAGTTTCTATTAACCACACCTTAATATCTGTAATGTTATTTTTATAGTTTTGTTTTTGTGATATTTTAATTTATGTGAGATCCTCGAACCGTACTAGGGTTCAGATCATTGGCGATGAAAAGTACCATCACCCTGATGATGAAAATTTTAAAATCCACAACCCACTGGCTTCTATTATGTGCCAGATACCTTCTCTTATGCCTTAAAATATTAGTATTAAGAGAGTAAAAGAAGGTATTGAATGAATGTAAGGATCATAGGAAGGGTTGAGAGTTGGTATTTTCAAATATAGAAGGTTAAAATTATATAAATTATAGAGGATAATAGACACCCTATTATAAGTGAGGGGAGGGACAAACATGGAATAAATTAAAATATTTCAATGATTTATGGTCACTATCATAGGAATGTTTCTCAAAATGGACATGGATTCAATGATCAAATAATATAAGGTTGATATATAATAAGAAAATAATAATTTCAAAGGTATGAGTGGCAATATTACCCTTATCGCATGGTTAACCCCAAGTAAACTTTTTTTTTAACATTAACAGTGATGACAAAAATTTACCATTTTTACTATTCACCATGAAATTTTTTTTAGTTGATGATATTAAATTATATTAATTATTTGTATTCAAAATATATAATCCAATTTAATAGATTTAATTTTTTTATTGGTATAATTGAGTTCCAATTAAGCATGCAAACTTTAATGAAAACCTATTTTTTAAAGATGAAATTTTAAGCATAAATATTAATTTACTTCTATAACTTACCTTTTAGAAACCATAAAATGAATTAGAAAATATTATATTAAAAAAATTTCAAGTATAAGTATATGTTTTTATAGAAAAATGTGTTTTTATTCCCGAAAAATCAACTTATACCAAAATCTAATATAATGAAAATTAATATTTAATTAGAATATTTATTTATTACTAAGGATACTCATGTTACTTTAAGTTAAAATTTAAAACATAATATGAAATTTCCTTGTATTTTTTTACTAAATTTGTTATTTTTTACTGTTTATTAAAAAATAAATCTTTTAAGAAAAAACCGATAAAACACACTAAATAATATTTACATGTCAATTTTAAAAAATAAATTAATTTCCATAAAAAAAATTCTAAAAAATCAAAGAAATTAATTATAAATTTTGTTTGCAAAGAATGTGATAAAAACCATTTTTGAAGAAATTTTTTTTGAGGCATAAAATGACATTACTTAAAACTGAGTACTTATTTATTATATATTAATAAATAAATTTTAATTAGTCAAAACCTTTATACATATTTTTTTAATGTGTTTATTAAAATTCATTCCTTCCAATTTAAGGTCATGGTCAAAACATGTAACTATATCATGGTTCATATAGCATCATGGTTACATGTAAGACAAGAAAGAGAATACATAAGTTTTATTTCAAAATAAATACCTATAAAATTTTGGATTGTTATATTCTATCCCATTAAAATGAATTTAACCCTTAAAATTCCATCACCCCAGTATAAAAAATGATAATATCTCTGCTTTATAACATCCTCAGGTTCCTATATAGCTTCCCTAAATTTTTTATTCCTATAAATAACTTTAATAATGTGAGTAGTTTTGTTCCATAGAACTTTATCTCTATAATCTAAGATTTGTACATGAAATTAATAATGTGAAAAATCAAGATCTAGTAATATAACCTTTGAGTTTAGTACAAGCTATGTATTATGTATTCTCTTCCTTAGGAGAGATACACGAAACACATCTTGAATCTGAGAGAGGTTTGGTGGCAGTTCTAAGTGATAAGCTAAAATACATACTTAATTGAGAATATCAAAGAGAACAATATACCTAGGGCTCATATTTCCCATTACATGAATCTCATATACTTATTTAATAGATAAATTGACAGGAAAACCTTCTCACCAATATCAAATTCTAGATCTCACTGATGATTTTTTGTATAACTCTGCTGCCAGCTCTGAGATGCCTTGAAATACTATTTAATGACTCTAACCTTATCTTCCATTTCAGTAGCTAGATTAGGACTTTACATATTTCTTACTCTAACTTCATCCCAATATACCAGATTTTTACACTTCTTTCTTCATAGTTATTCATAAGGATCCATTTGAATGCTCGAGTGAAATCTATTTTTGTAAAACAAACTCGAATAGAGGAAAGTTTTTGATCCCAACCACATTTTAAATTTAGAGAATATGATCTAAATATATTCTATAGGGTTTTAATGTTATAATTATATTGACCATTGTTTGATACTAAGAAGTATTATGGAAATACTACTCAATATCTAGACCTTTCTAAATACTTCTCTATAATTTTGAGTTAAACCTTAGTTCCAAAGTAGATATGATAGAATATAGTACCCCATTTAACCTTAAAACATCTTTAATATATATTCTAGAAATATGGTTAAGAGAAGAATAATATATTATATCAATGAAGTGAAATGAATTCACACGAAAATTGACTAATACCTAAATAGCAATATTGTCTTTTGATGTTTTGGGGATCCCAACAGCGAAATCCATGTTAATGTTTTCCCATTTCCATTATAGTATTGATAATGATTGAAACATATCCTTATAATTCTATTTCCTAGTCATACCTTAATGACATAGAAAACACCAGGATACATACTTCAAAATATCCCTCTTTATCCCACCATAAATACTCTTTCAGATCAATATACATCTTCATACATCTTGAATGAATATAGAATTATGAACTTTCAGATTCTTCCAATAGTTTCTTATTTAATTTTGGGATGTATTGAAAAAATACATGGTTTTTAAGGATTATAATTCCATCACAATCTAGGTTGATCTTAGGATCATTTATAACCTTCTTTTCCAAATCCACACCCTCCTTTTTCTCCTCTTTATTCTTTATATAAACATATATATAAATAGTCATTTGGGAAAGCTCATTTTTCTCATCTTAATTAATAATTTCTAGGTATTTCCTTTTAAAATCCATATATATTGAATCTATTTTTATCCTTATCATATATAATATTTCATGATCCTTTTGAGTCAAATCCTTAGACACCTTGTTCACTTTCCTAGGGTGGTAGTGTATTGAGCAGTCATAAAATCCATATATCTTATTTTAAAAATATTCCAATCATTTTGTGTGAATTTATAATTTAAAATTTTATAATAAGTATATATTTCAATACTTAACTAGTAAAGATAATGCATTCACATTTTTAATGAAAATATTAGAACTGTTAACTCCAAATCATGAGTTGGGAAATTTTTATCCTTAAACTTCAATTGGAGTGAGAAATAAGATATAAAAATAAAATTATATGTAATAATAGACACCCAACCCACTTTATAATTCATTACTATAAATCATTGACCCTTCTCCAATTTAGGGTAGTGTGAGAACATGTTCATTGACAAACCTTCTCTTTAGTTACATGAATATTTCTTCACACTCATCCGTCTAATGGAACTTAACTCCCTTCAAGGTGACCTTGGTGAGTAGATTACATATCCCTAATAAATACTTCACAAATCATCTATAACATCCAACCAATCCATGAAAATAATGAATTTTAATCATATTGGTCTTTTTGGTCCAATGTCAGAAAATATCCATCTTTGATGGATCCATTGATATACCCTTGTGTGAGATAAGATGACCAAAAAATGATACATTATATAGATAAAATTCACACATGGTAAATTTTTCATAAATTTATCATTCCTTAGGGTATTCTATACAATCTTAAAGGGATATTCTAGATATTCCTTTTCCATAGAATATATAAAAATATATTCTATAAATAATACAAAAAATTGATCAAGTAAATATCTAAATACTATATTAATTAAATCCATGAATATAGTGGGGAAATTAGTCAAACAAAATGAAATCGTAATAAATTTACAGTGTCCATACATCGAATAGAATGATGTCTTGGGTATGTATTCACTTTTTACCTATAACTAATAGCATTCAGATCAAAGATCATTCTTGTAAAAATATTGAACTCCTTTTAATTGATAAAAAACATTATTATTGGGAAATATATACTTATTCTTGATCACGATCTAGTTAATTTTTGATATTTAATTCCAAGTCTCATTAATACATTTTTATTTTTTAACATAAAGTAAAAGTTTACCCCATGGTGATTCACTTGGATGAATGAATCCCTCATCATGATTATCCTTGAGTTACTTATTCAATTATTTTAAAACAGTAATGGATATTTTATATGGATTCTTTGAAATAGGTGTAGCAGTTAGTATGAGTTCTATTTAAAAAATATCACCATAATTTGTAGGATGACTAGAAAACTCATTTGTAAAGGCAAAAAATCCATTTTAATAGGAATATCTTCAATGTTGAGTCTCTCCCCAACAATATAAGATAACCATCCACTTTTAATAAGAATAAAGACCCATGAAATGGATATAATTTATATTGTAAGAATAAATTTATCATTTCATAGATAGATAAACATATATTGGTTTAGAATATTAATTGTGAATTCTATTTTTTAGAAATTAATTTGGGATTTATATAAATAAATAGAATCCCTACCCAAAATAACATGAAATTAAAATTTTTTAAGAATAAATAGAGTTAATGGAACCATATTACCATAAAAATTAATTAGGGAAGATCCATATACTTGATATGAGATCATCATATAATTTGGTGTTTTGCTGCTATTTCAAAATCTTGTTATTTAGGTGGTAATGTGATACCCTTATAAATTTTTTAGATATAAATGAGTGGCAATACCTAGATTAAAATAAGACATTATCAGTTCTATATTTGATGATAAGTGTACCTTTCACCAATTAATTATCGAACCCCACATCAGTAATAGTTATCACCAATGATTTCACTTTTTCTCTAGGATTATGAGGATTCCAATATTGATCAGGATCATTAACCCTGAGATTCCAGTAATGGTTAGAATACTTTATATACTCTTTATAATTATAGAATTGGAGTGTGGTGGTTCATTCTATGGATATTTCTCTACATTTTCATCATTAACTAACTTCTTTCCACTACTTTGTCATTAAATTTCTTGATGGATTTCTTTTCCACATTTAATTTTTATCTCGACTCCCTTTATGATCATTTCCTCCATGAATCTGATCACACTTTTTCATAAAGGAAAACTCATATTATTCCCTTTATGGTTTTATTATTATAATTATCTTTGAATTATATCTTTATTTTCTTATCAAAACCATGAGATTTATGGGTGACTCCAATCTCAATTTTCATCTTGATAGCACATAAAAAAATTTATTCATAATAAATAAAGTATCATATGTATAATTCCATTTAGATACCTTTTTTAATACCTAAAATAATCAACCAATCTTACATATCAGTTCAATTATAATACCAGAAGTGTTCCTCATAAGCCTTGTAAAACTTTCCTCATAGGTACCAATGGATTTATCATCCTTTTTATTAAGTTCATGGAATTCTTTCTCCATATTTATATAAATAATATTTGGAAAATAATTATTGTAAAATAACCTCTTATACTCATCCCAATCTAGGGGTTCAATTTCTCTACATTGCCTTACAGTTTGGATAAGAGTCTACTATTGATATTTTTCACCTTCAAAATGATAAACAACTAATATAACCTCTTCATGTTCTACGAACTAAAGAAAAAATATATATTTTCCATGGCACTAATCCAATATCAGAAATTAGTGGATTTATGGACATACTAAAATGAGGTAGACATTTCATTATGAAATAATCAATTGTACATTGTTCCTTCCATTGGCCATTTGGAAGATAAACATGATTCTTGGCTTGTGAAAGTTGCATAAGAATAGAAAAAGATTTTTTTATTCTATCTCCCATAAAATATGGTTTAAAATGGGGATAATCATTAAATTTTACATCACTTTAATCATTAAAATGGTTACTTATAGTTCCATCCTTTGAATGAAACAGAAAATCATAGTATAGTAAATAATAATCATAGTGAGAAATTATATAGATATGAAAATAATTTAAAGTATGTTTGAATTGTGTCCCTTGTTTTCAATCTATGACACCTTAGGTTTAACCATGGTCATCCATGTTCATTATCTATTAAAATAATTCATAATATAGCTTAAATAAAAGGTGAATTGACCAAATAATATCTCATAGGAGTTTCAAACTTGGGGTGTAGTAAGGGAAAATTCACTGCACACTAGAGTGGCTGCCGAGATATACACAATCTACTCTTTTAGTGTTATTACCCTTATATTATTTTGTTCCTGGACCACATACAAATGTAATATAAAAATATTTATGTATTTTCATAACAAAACCATAAAATTTTCTATATCATAACTTATCATGTTCTCCTATACTTAATCTTATCCTAAGGGTTATCACTAAAGCTTTCTCATCCTAGATTTTAGAAGTTTCTAAACCTTCCTCTGATACAAACTATAGTGACCCACACTTTTCATAAAAAAATATCACATAAATTTAGATGAAAATTTGTTAGATTTCATAATAATACACACATGGGGATAATATAGGTTTAGGGTGCTTGGAAAATTATATTTTTAAACAAATGGTACATAAATAATCTACACGATTTCTGATGAATTTCTTCATAATTTGAACACTTCCTAAAAATATCATACTTAAAACCTTTTTCATAACCTATAGAAGGGAAACATAATAAAGAGTTATCTAATATTCTCAATAAGGGTAAAAATAAGATATATCAATCATTGATCATAACTTTTCATAAGATAAGCATAAGGGTATGATAAAATAATCAAGACTAAAAACAATCAAACCTAATTTGTAAAAGATATTTAATCCTGAAACTTAGCATAAGGTTTTGTAAAACAAATCAAATAATACACAAGAGTATAGAATAATCAATAGTAAACCATAATATATGAAAAAATATCATAAGAATAAGATATTACTTTTTGGAACACACATAATAATAGAACCTCATTTCCTTAAACCGGGATCACTTCCAATACCATCATAGAGGACTGGTCTCACTCACCATTCCAACATTTCTTTAGTCACAATCCTCTAAAAAACTTATTAAAAAAAATTATCTAACTAAAATGGGTTCACTCCTCATTACAGTCCTTAATATCTTATGATATATCATTGTTTACCAAATTCATTAGATAACTACTTAATTCATGGACCACCCATCACAAAAGAAAAACCATATATATGTGTGCCACAAGATCACAAAACAATAATCACATCATTAAATCATAACCCATGAAAATTACATGGGTTTCCTAAAAATTTAATCATCATAATAATAAACCATATAAAGAAATAATAAATATGGTAACAATGAATTATATTACTAGTAAATAATAATAAATATTAATGGTTGATTTTATAGTCAAAAATACATTTAAAATATCACTATAGCATTTCTTGAGGAAAATGACCTTCTTATTTTAAATCACATATTTAGAATCTAAAAATTTCAAAAAATATCATGGAAAAAATTTTATTTCATAATAATAAAGTAAAATTATAAATTTAACTTCAAATAAAATAGAATTCATGATGATTGAGATAACTATTAATACAGTGTATGTTAAAACAAAAATTCCTTTCACATTGTCTGTAAAAATTCAAATCAACTATGTTAGGAAAATTATAAGAACATTCCTTAATTTTTTTTTATAAAAATAATAAAATTGGTAAAAATTTATTTAATAAGTGTATTTAGTATAGTAAAAACATTCTTGAAAGAATTTTATACAAAATATGGACATGGAAGAAAAGGTTCTCGATGAAGAGTGAAACATGGTCAAATTAACTTAAAATAATTCATTCAGTCTCCTGATTACATGAAGAGAAGAAAAATAAAGATAAAAATGAAATAAAAAAATAAAAAAATTATAATAATATAAAATTTAATTGGGATATATATATCATATAATTTTATGATCATGTATTTTAACTATAAACAATCCTAGTAAAAATGAGATTTCAACACAAAACCATTACCTCACGTTAATCTTGTTCTGTAATAACTCTAACCTCTTATATAATAAATTTAAATTTATAATATTTAAATACTAAAAACATAATAATACCTATAATACCAAACATAGTTTACTTATATAATCTTGCACACATTCATTAATAATTTTTCATTATCAACTTCATTTTAGGTGTTAATTGCTTTATTTTTCAGGTTTGTTTTCGTTTAGTAGTTATGATCCTTTTATATTGACCATGATTACCTAATATAAATAATTATAATATTGATATAGATATCAAATATATTAATTATATACATATTTATAACTATTCATATAAAGGGGTTTTGAAAAATTAATCACATCACTACTTTGAGATGATAGTCCATATGTATGTAGAGTTACATTTCCATTTTTCAATGGATAAAACAAAATAAAGGTAAATATTAATTAATATTTATATAAATATTATTATAAGATAAATATAATTTATAATAACTAAATTTATCAAAATTACTGACCAAGAATGATGGTGGGGGAAAATGAGTCATATCGCTATATAGAAGAGGTAGTCCATATATACGCACGAGTGATAATTTCATCTCATATTGGATTGAGAATAGATAGTAAATGGTTGTTAAATCTTCATAATAATATCTCAATATATTTATTATACTACATTAAACAATTTTTTATTGATTAAATACATATATAGGTAGTATAAGAATAAATAAAATTGAAATATTTTGGTTAATATCTATACTTATTCTTTGAGAGACCTCATTTGTATTACTCTTTAAGCCTTAAAGGATTGGAATTAAGAAGATAAAAGAAGTTATATGATGAAGATAAGGATTATAGGAACGTTTTTTGTTGGTAATTTTCATCCTATAATTCAAAAATGGTGGGAATAGGGTAGGAGAAGAGGTTCTCTTTTATAATTGAGGTGAGTGACCCACAAGGAAGTTCTAAAAATATTTCAATGATTTAAGGTCACATTCATTTGAAAGTGGATAAAAATGGAATTATATTAAATTATAGGATAATATATTGTATACATACATTCAAAAAATAATAATTGAGAAATTTTGGGTGGAAATACTGCCCTTATCTCAGGGTTTAATCCCTTGGTAAACACATTTTAATATTAACCATAGTAACCAAAAATTACTTGTTTTTACTATTCACGATGACCAAAAATTAAGTTGACCATATTAAATTATGTTAATTATTATAATTTTAAATGGGAAATCTATTTTACTTCATTAAATTTCAATAACTGGAAGAATTTAATTTTAATTAAGTGCACAAATCACAAAAAAAACCCATTTGTGAAAAATGAATTTTTAAGCAGGAAAGTTAATTTACTTCCATTCCTTATAATGTAAAAACCATAAAATGAATGCTAAAATATTATATTTAACATATAATGTATAAATTTCATTAAAAATATTAATAAATATAGATTAAATAAATTTATTGAGGTAAAAACCTAATGCTCACATAGAAATTGTTTTTTAGAAAAGTGTATTTTTAAGCACAAAAATTAAATTGTACAAAAAAAATTATAATGATGATTATTTTATAATTAAATATATTATTTCCTATTAAATAATAATTTTTTTACTTTAATATGTAATTTAAAATACCATTGGATAATTAATTAAAAAGAAATTACATTTTTTACAAAAATCTATTTTTTTATTACTCATTGAAAAATAATTGTAAAAAAAATATAACAATTCGCCCTAAGATCATATTGAAATGATGGTTTTAAAAATTATATTGATTTAATTAGTAAAATTTATAAAAATTGGTATAAATTAATAATAAATTTGACATGTAAAAAATGTGATAAAAATCATTTTTAATAAAAGATATTTTGAAGAATAAAATTACTTTAATGAAACGTGATTACTTATTTATTATGAATTAATCAGTACATTTAAATTAATAAAAACATTATGTATATATCTCATGATGTGGTTATTTAAATTCCTAGCTTCGAATTTAACCATTATGTTATAATGGTTTAGTATATCATGATCTATATAGACTCAATATTGTATGTAATACAATAAATCAAATACTTCAAGTTTTATTACAAATGAAATACATATAAAATATTGGGGTATTACAAGGGGCCTATCTATAAATGTTGAATTGATATCTATTTGTAGTCAGAAACTAAGACTAACGATGTCCACAAAATCTATAGGAAAATAGATATCTCTTGGTTTATTTTTAGTAAGTTCTAAACCGAAAAAAACTAACTACTATGAATGAATTCCCATTGATAGGAAACTTAACTACCCTAATACCCATAGTCATATGTTTAAATCTCTTCACTAGGAAAAACATTTCTGGCCTCCCTCTTAGGAAACTCCTCCTAATGAGTGCATCCTCACAATAACCTTTTCTTTCTTCTTCATATCCATGTATGTATGAAGTGTAAATGTAGTGACTCTATATCTGAGTTCTAGAAAAAAATCATCATCAAGAAGCCTCATTTGATACTCCTCATTTGGAGAGAGATTAGGGGAAAAGAACAAATGGTCCTTGAACATGACCCTAAGATCCCACATGCTCTGGATTCATTATTTATGGGAGAGAAAATCATGCATATTTTCCACATTAATCATTAAAATAATAACTCATAGAGAACCTACTTGTGGAAATTAGCCTATGTGACAGCTACCACCTCCTCATCTCTAAGATACAGAATCCAAAACTGAAAAGCTACAACAAAAATATAGCTAACTACTAAAAAATGTAGTACTTATCTGAAGATAAAATCAAACTGAACGTGAGATCATGCTTCTATAACTAGTGATGTGTCTCTAGATTAGAATCTATGACCTTGTACTTTTCTAGAATAAGATACTGGAAAGAAAAAAATGACTTCAAAATATCTCATCCCCATCAGTTGGATGGATACATTGTCAATTTACTAGATCGTCCCACTAAACCTACCCTCTGTTAACTACATGTCTTTTAAATGCATGGGAAGTCTTGGAAATTAAGTCACAAGAGAAACCGAGGCTAGTTCCATGGAATTTATTTTGATTATTTTATTATTAAATATCATTTAAATTTTTTAATGTCACCCCATTTGATAATAAACAAACACATGAATAATTCATGTACATAACTGGGGCCTCAATCTCAAAATATTCATCACATCACCTAGTATGTTAAGAAGGCTTATCTCGAATACATTAGATCAGAGGGGGACTTAAAATATTTTTTCTTAGACTGTCTCCATTGACTTCATCACGAGTTAAGTTCAACTGACACTATTTTACTACTAACCAATATGGACCTCAAAAGTTCCTAAACCCAAGATCCATCATATCCCTTAACCTACCTTTCATTACACTCAGTCATGAATCCCTCACATCTGAGGTACCCCTCCTAGCATGATAATAAATATAGGGAGATAAGGAACCCAAAGACTGACCAACAATAGTCCCTAAGTTGGCGTCTGACCCTAATTGAATATGAATCACACACATGGGTGACATTGCTGGAATCACCACTATCATTTCAATCATTGATGTCTAGGATCCAACACTAACTAGTCCATCACCTAAGAATATTACCAAAGGGATATTGGGGAATATGGGGAAATTAACCATTACTTCTATTACCTCCCTAAATAATCGAAAAAAAAACCTCCTAAAACTTTTGTGGGTCAATTATTAGTTCTTGTTATGCATGGTGTGTGTATAAAAATAATATAAAAATATAGGGGGTATTAGATAGCACATAATACCCATCCAATGATTTCATATCCAACTCCATTAGCATAGCCTAGAACACCACCACATAACCACATGAAATCTTCCACCAACTTCATCCACCCCCAAAAGAAACATTACCATTAGAAAAAACCACACACACAACCCATAACTCTATTATTTAATAAAAAAATAACAAAATTCCAGATTCACATGTTATAAACCTTATTAAATTTATTTAACAATTCAATTCCATATTTAATAGCAAGCCACTCTCAATCACACCCCATGATTAATTAGACAACTTAATAATTCATTCAAGCACATTATTTATCATTATTTTCATTAATAAATTACCATATAGATAAATTCAACCCACAAACATTTTACTATAATAAATGACATACCTATTTCGTTATTACTATCCTCATCCCATTACAATCGGGAAACCACCACACAACCCACAACATAACAGAACCTCTATCACACCAAAAAAAAACCACAACTAACTCCAAGTTCATCATCATAGCTCAACCATCACACATATATAAACATTATCCAACTTCCAGGACTACATAAGTAATGAATATCAATCTAATAAAATTCTATCCTAATGCCTCAATATATCCCATACTCGTGCCGATCTCTACTATCACCACAGAAACCCCCAAAAGGTTCACACAACTATAATACCAGAATAAAAAAACACCAATACAAAAAATATGATATCTCAACCTCTATAGATTCCACCAATTACGTTTCAAGGAGTATTTAAAAATATATCATCATCACTTGAATGGGTTGTTTCACACAATTCCAGTTTCACACAATAGGTTTTTTTATCCGGATATAAGTACATACACTTTTAGGCATGGTGGGTTCATGAAATAAACATAATAGGGTTTTATATTCTATAAAAACTAAAATACATTTAGGGTGTAATAAAATTAGCGATTTATAGTATTAATAATAGAGATTATAATTTAATAATAAGAAACATAAGAATGAGTAAACATATATGAGAATACACTACATTTTCAATTTAAGTTCACCCAATTCATTATATTTTTAAGTTAATCCATTCTATCTACCAAATGAAGAAAAATTCTCTTATAACGGATGAACCAATAATGAGAACAGGATAGGGATCTCTTACCTCAAACAAAGCATTTGATTTACTGTGTAAGGAAAATACAAAGAAGATACACCCACAAGATCATAATGACACCAATAGGGAATTATAAACCTAGATAATGACATTCATGATCCTGATCTATCCATAAAACATCACATAAAAATTTCATCCAAAACCATAGAATTCTCTTGAAAGATATTTAAAATTAAATGAGTAGAGAAATGAAGGGAAAATACCTCATGATGTGGCTCTATTTTTCATAGTTTTTCCACATCTTTTATTTAATTTTTATCAATTTAATTAATTAATTTGAAACTGTTTAATATATAATTGAACTTTTGTATTTATATCACTACATTTTTTAATTAATCATTTTTTAAAATTAAATTTGTGTTTTTTGTCTTTTAAATAGATAGTTAGTCATTGAAATTATTTTAATTATATTAAATTACATTTTATTTATAAAATCTTAATATGGTTTAATTTTTAATAATTTTAAATGTTTATTAACTATTTAGTTTTTCAATTTAATTTTCAGTAATTTATTTTAGTTTTTATTTTAAAACATTACTATTTAAAATAGAATTATTAAATGAAATTAACTTTATTTATCTACTGATCTAGTTACTCTGTTTATTAAATAAGTTAAGAAATTAAGTGAATGATTAATAAAATAATGTGTTTTTAATTTTAAGTTTCCGTTTGGTCATTAAATTATTTAACATTATTGTTTAATTTCATTAGTTAATTTTAATTATTTTATTTTTATGTTTGAAGATAATTATTTATAGGTGTTCTGTGTTTATTTATACATATATTTAAATAATCTTAACTTTTATTTTCTTAGTTAATAATCTAGTCACCTTTTTTTAAATTTGTTAAATAATTTAGTTAGTTTTTAGTTATAGTTAATTATTTATTCTTAAACAACATAGTTAAATTCTCTTTTGTGTTAATTAATTAATGTTTTATTCATTTTATTATTATTTTTAAATTGATTTTTTATTTTTAACATTTCATTTTTTTCTATCGGTGAGTTTACTCACCGATATTGCGACTCACAGAGCTTTTAACACACTGATGTTTTTTGATGACTATCGGTGAGTCGTCACACTAATGCTGCAATGTACTGATTCATTAATTGGTTTTGGTTTCTCTTTTCATCGGTTTCAGTTTCTATTTTCATCGGTTTCAGTTTCTTATTATTTTTCGTGACACACCAATTCTTTTCTCCTTTCATCAGTGTCTCACGCACTAACTGATACTATTTATTTCTTTGTGTCCCACTACCACTGTTTTATTTTCTCTTCTATCGGTGTCTCATTATATTTTATCGGTGACACCAATTCATTACTTCTTTCAGTGATATGTGACTCACTAATCCAGTCTTCTCATCGGTTTCACGACACGTAATGATACTCATTTATTTCTTTTTTATTTTTCACTCACCGATTATTTTCCTCAAGGTCTCACCATGTATTTGCCACTATTTCTTCACGCGCTGTATCCATTTCCATTTCATGTCATTTTTTTCTGTGAGCGTATCCTCATCATGATTCCATTCTACAAACACCATAATCACCAGACCTTGCAACCAGTTGCATTACCCTCTTCCTATTCCACCATTTCCATTTCATTATTTTTTCATATCCAGCCACCACAACCGAGCTCTTCCATAACCGTCTCCTTCCTCAGTTCCATATAGGATCAAAAAATCAAAACAATTGAAGAATCAGACACAAGAGAAATTAAAACCAGTTCAAACTCTCCCTCAAAAACAGATGTGAAAACCCCAAGGCCTTCCCATCCCAATCAACAACTTGAGCTGTCACCTGGACTTTCGTCGCACCAAACCGGCATCAAGCTCGACCTGAGCCACGTTGTCACTATCCACTGAAGACAAGCATCAGACTAAGGTTTCAGTGCTATCGCTGGCTGAACTAGAAGGATACACTTCATCTGATGACCGAAGTAGGGTAAACTAATATTCACCATGTGAGGAGGTGTTCTACCAGGAGATTGTGAGTTGCTGAACACTTTGAGTTGAACCCAATCCAGCCCGCACTGTAGTTCCAAATCAAAAGGTCAATTCGAGGGCTGAATTGGATGCCACTGGTACCAACTCGCTGAGCTAGAGGAAGATGGAGGAGTTGACACCTCCTGAGAAGCCGCCACACTCGCTGCATGTCTTCTGCGAAGAAGATGGTCCCCAAAAAGAACCCCTTCCCGTGGTGTAATGAAGGAGACAAGGGGGGGGGAGTTAATTAATTAATAAAAACAAATATATAATAACATAAGTAAAATTTAATAATTAATAAATTAAAAAATTAAATCTTAAATAATATATAATAATTTTTATACATAACTATTATCACATTAATAATTAAATAAGTTATAAAATAAAAATTACGATTAACTAATAATAATTTATTAGTTTACATTATAAACAATAATAATTTATGAATAAAGTTAAATATTCATAAATATAGATATTTTAACACATTAATTTCAACAGAATAAATATAATAATTAAATTATTAAAGTAATTAATATTAATCTAATTTTAGAATTCAATTAAATTAAACAACTAAATGTTAATGACACTAACAATAATGGTATAATTTAATTAGCAATAATAAATTAAATAGTTTAAAATTTTATTAAAGATTTAATAATAAATTAATAACTATAATTTTAATAGATATTTTGGTAATATTAATTATCAATTTTAGTATCTTTAAATTAACTTGAATTAACCTTTTTATTTAACTTTAATTCATAAAATAACTATAATATATTATTTATTTTCATTATATTTATTAATTCTCCTTTTTTTATTGCAGGTTCATAAGAGAAGTGAGATCCCTTCCAGATTCACTTAACTAACTCAGCGATAGGTAGTTACGTGAGAAAAATTAGTGGGACATGTCGGCCTTGAAAAACGCACACGTGCGGTGCATAAGTGAAGGACTTTTGGAGTCGGTGGAAGTGAGCGGTGACATGCAATAGAAGGCAGTGGTTACATAAGACAGAGCAAGCTATAGATTCAGCGAGGCTTTCATGAGACGAACATTTGGGGGGGGGGCAGCATTCATTATATATTCGATCATTCACTCAGAAGAAGAAAAAAGAACCTTGGGGGGAATTCTGGAGGAGCTCTCGAAGAACCATTCCTTGGAGATCTGAGGTCCAGGAGCATCAATTCATGCTAGTAGAGGGAGTTTTGTTCCTCTGTTATCTTTCAATTCTCTTATCTTGTAATTGATTGATTTTGGTATTTGTAATAAAGAGGATGTTTAACAAAATCATTAGTTCGGGGATATATTAATGATTCACTGGTTATCATTAAATTCTCATTTCACTTTACCATTTTAATGTATTCAGTATTGATCGGCGAGATCGATACTGAATTAATTTAATTTCATGGTTAAACCAAAGTTTAATTTCAAAATTTCACAGTCAGTTGGAGATATTGATTGTGGAACACTTTTCAAAAGATAATAGATTCGAAAGACTTCAAGACTTACAGTGCGTTAGTATTTCTGTTAATTTTCAAATAGTTCACAGTTGATTAATTTTGGAGTGGCGAACTCTTAAATTGGTTCGCTTGTGTAACTTAACTGCTGGCGAGGGAGGTGAGTCATACTCTTTACAGTGGTACTCGACAACAACCTATAAGTGAATTGAAACACATTCAAAACCTGTAGAATGGAGATTACTCCCCGATTGTTTTAACAGATTATTCTTTTTATTAGGGTTCTATATCTCTATTATTCTATGTTTTACAACTGTCTCTAGCTTCAACTTAGTTTTTAAACATTTTTCCAATGTTCTGTCACTCTACTACTTATAAAAAGAATAATAATAGAAAATATATATAAAAATTGAAAAATAGAAAAATCACTCCACTAGTGACAATAGTGGAGTTTTCCAAAGTTTTTTCAGAAGATTAGTATCCAAATTTACCTTCCCTGTGGGTTAGACCCTTCTGGCCACATATACAGTAGTTAGTAGGAACAGAAATTTTAAACATTGACCGACTTTAATGAAAGTACAGGTCGCCTCATAATACCAATAAATAATCTCATAAGGTAGGGGACCAAAACCAACAAAATGGGTAAAATATCTCCAAAAACCACAACTAGGTCACCAAAAATACGAGAGATAAGTATAAGTATTTTTCAGTTTTAATGGTTATTAATGATTTAAGAAAACTAGGTGAATTAAAATAAAATGTTACAATACCCATCACCGCACTATAGTGAGAAGGGTGTCACCCCAAACTATGACACAAGTCTAGGTGATTCATATAATCACCCCTACCAAACTAACCTCTAGAATCCATGGTGTAGATAATGTCAAGATCCTATATAACATATTTAGGGATATGGTGTATCTCATTTATCATGCTTTAGCTATCCTCAAAACTCTAGAGCCACTAAAAACAAGTCACTCAAGCATCTAAGATATAATGGATCCATCCACACCACTGGTAACCCATATATAGACCTACTACACCATAACAACATGGAATGACAAAACTCACATCAGATATACATAACCACTAAAACTATCCTCTCTAGATAACTATATCATACCTCATCTCCATTCCATATCCATGATAAAATTGGAAGTTCCACAACAAACAATCATTCTTGGAGAATTATTCCACAAGAATGAAACTACACTACAAAATCCTCCCCTATTCCAAAACCAACATCTATATACCACAAGATCCTCCTACAACATATATTTTTTCTCCATCTATCAAAAAGTATCTTTGTACTTCCACCTAACACCTCTAGAACCTAAAACGCACTATGTAATAGCCCAATAAGGTCAAAACCATTACAAAAATACAATAAATTAAAAAAATTATATATGAGGATTTACCATAGTATATGAGTTTATGTAAACTACTAAATAATAAAAAATTTAACAAGATTAGAATAAATAATTATTAACAATTTGGAATTTATCTTTCAACATTAATACCTAGTCTACTTACATATAATATGGTTTCATAGATAGTTCTTAAAACTCATTCCTATAATCTTTTTCATGTACGGATAGAAGAAAAATATTTCATGAAGGTTAGATTAAAAAATAGAAACCCTTTGAAAAAGGAATTTTTGTTCAAATAAAAATATTCAATGTCTAAAAAACTTACATAAATAATATCATACAAAAAAAGACCTTGTGTTAAAATTGTATGTTTCAATAAATTTTAAAATGGTAAAAACATTTTAATTGGTATTAAATAAAATAATTCATTTACTAATTGATAGTTCCTTCATCAATCATAAATTAATTATAAGGAATGAAGACATGTTTAATTCTAAATGTGTTGGAAAAGATTAATTTTGGGACCTAAATTCCCCTATCTCTCTATGTTTCAATAGTAAGAAGTTATTTTAAAGTGTACATACAGTGTATTCCAAATAACAAAACATTATTCAATGAACAATACTTCCTCAAGTGTTCAACTCTATGAATTTTTTTATAGAATAGTTTATTACTTAACATGAATTAATTATTCTGGTGGTTTTATGACCTAATATATAATTGGTCCACTAAGGATTCAACTACTTAAATAACTTCTCATAACATTTCCTTTTAATTGTGATGGTACTCAGTATTGTTTTCGAACTTTAAACTTATGATTTAAAATTAACAACATTATTATTATTTTTTAACTTAAAATCTATTTACATCCCCATAATATTAAAATTTAATATTGAAATATTTTATTATAACTAGATAAAATAATTCTAAAACTTATCATAATCATTCATAGCCTCAATAAGTACCGTCTTCTTTTTAGAGACTTTGATTGTACATTTGGATATTTCTAAGAATTTTGAAAATTTTCTAATTTATCTTGATCAAATTTCTTATTAATATGTATATATATTTTCCACACAAATATTTATATAAATATCCACATATTCAATTTAAGATCAATCTTCCTCCTCATTTGATGAAAATTATTTGTTATCATTGTCTGATGTGAAACAAAATTTAATATCTAATGATATATTGGAAAGATATTAATTTATGAACATTTTCACGAACCATAACTTGTTCAATATAGATCTAGAAAAAAAACCAATGTTCCACTAGGGTAAATAACTAATTGAATCCATACTAGAATTTGAATATGATGGATCTTTTCTAGGACACAACACATCATTAGTCAATATGAAAGTTTTTATCTCCTTAGTTTTTTGACTTCTCTTCGATTCTTTTTTCCTTCCTTTTTACTATTAGGTAATCTGGTTAGATGTGACTAGAATTTTTAACCAAATTTAATATAGTGTCTAAAGAATAAGTTTTATCAAATATTTATTTTACATACTTATGTTTTTCCCTCAAAAAATTATTCTTTCCCACATATTGATTCATCCTTCTAGAATATTGAGAGATATACCGATCAATAAGTTCCATAAAATTATTAAATTTGGACATATTGATATTAGAATAATGAGTTTTAGAATTTAAATATATATAATTTGAAGAAAAATAAACAACCTTTTTTCTTTCTTTCTTTATCAGAATCTCTTTTAAATCCACTCTCATACTGCCAGAGAGTTCCAAATAGATTACCTAGACTCAATTTCATAATGTTCATGGTATAATTAAAATATGTTCACTTTGAATCCCACTATTTTTGTAAGATATCAATGATTATTTAAAAATGATGATCGTCTGATAGTTTTCTCTATCCAAGATATTGAAGACCATTCTCACTTTTCAGTATAGAGATAATTCTGTTAAATTATACTTAAAAAGACTACTCCTTCCTTCTCCAAATAACACATTGGGTAATTTTTCATAGGTGTATCTAATTGATGATAATAATAACTTATTACCTTTTAATTTTATATAAGGATTCATTCAAAACCATTTAGTGAAGCATCACTGAATTTTTCAAACCCTTATACATTATAAGGTAATATAAGAATCGGTGTTGTAGCCAATCTATTCTTTATCTCCATAAAGCATTCTTCACATTCATATACATAGAAGAATTTAAATCCCTTCCCCATTAAAATGGTTATAGGTTTGGAAAACCATTATAAATTTCCAAAAACTCACCATTAATATCCATTTAATCTATAGAAACTGTGGATTTTGATCATAGTGGTTGATCTCAGTCATTTTGTAATCACCTTTCTCTTTTAAAGAATATAAAAATATACCCTCTTCTTTGATCGTGTGACATAAAAGGAAACTTTTAATAGCCAAAATTCCTAGTTCATAAAATTTTCATATAATTTCTCATTTCATAGGGTTTTAGCACAATAATCAAATTCTAGTCATGTTCTTCCTTACTCTTTGTATATATGAGAATATTATTTATAAAAAATACGACGAATTAGTTAAGGTTATCTATAACAGTTCTATTAATAAAATCTATAAATATAGAAGGGGGTTTTTTAAGTCCAAATGGAATCACTATGAATTTATAGTGTCCATACCATATGATAAAAGATTTCTTGGGTATATCTTCTCTTTTTACCCTTAGTTGATGGTATCTAAATCAGAGATTAACCTGTCATAAGTCTGGAGATCTTCTAAGTTGATCAAATAAATAATAAATACGAGATTGATGAAACTTTTTATTGAGGGTGATCTTATTAAGATCATGATAATATATGAAAAGATTCATTGACCTATCCTTATTCTAAAATATATGGGATTAGTTTCTCCAAATCTGTTCCTTAATATTTTTTGGTGGCCAATGTTGTCCAAGAAATAATTAATGGGGGAAGTAGTTTTGAGATGAAAATTGGAAGTTTCGGTTTAAGCAAGTATACTATGGTGTGGTGATGTTTTTTAGACATGAATTACAACATAGAGTATACCTTACAGTGTAGAGTTTTTGGTTGGATGATTTTGGGAGTCTCTGTTGATACATGGGTAGCTGGGGTGTGGGTATAGGTTATACTGAGTATCCTTGATGACTGGGTTCCATTATACCTACCATATGGGGGACCATTGAGGTGTGGTTTTCATGTTAAAACATATTCTTAATCTAGTTTTGTGGGATCTTTAGGAGATATGATAATTTTTTCACGTGGATTTAGGGGTATTTAACTCTTAGTGCATGACCTCTCTTACTATATCACAGTTCTCCTAAAAAATATAGGGGTTTTTTAATGATCAAGGGTATTATGATATTATAAGGCCCCAGCCTTAAAACTTTCATAATCTTGAGTTATTACAAGATTACACATTGAGGATCTTTTCAGGTTTAGAGTTTTACAGAATTAGATCATAAAACTTGCATTACATTCCACATTAATACAAAGTGGTTACATAAAGATAGTATTCATTTTTCCTATCAACGGAAACATATTTAAAATAAAACATGGATTCTTTCTTGAAACTTCCTTGCCACTATCATCATATCATGTACCTTTCCCTTGACCTGTGAAAAACATTTCAAAAAACTTGGGATGAGCATAAAAATATCAGTAAGGGATATAAAAATATGGGAAGGAAACATGAGTACATGTATACATAAGAATCAATGAAATCATACACTACTCATAAAACATAATCACTTTAACATACCTCAAAAAATCATGAATAAATCATAGAATTCATAAGACATAAAGGTAACTTGAGGCATTCATACCATTCTTACGTAGGGAGTAACCATATTGGTTACGTTTGGAATACCCATCACAGTATATTCCATAAATATCTTTGGAGAAACCTTGACTTTTAAACCCTTCACGTTACCCAATGCATTGGAGAGCTATATCGGGCTCACCCGCCCTTAGTTTATCACGGAACCACCCGTCTTCATAATAATGCCCAAGAACCACAACATAATTGTATCACATAAAACATGCATAAAGGAAACATAAAATTTCCACCTTTCAATAACAAGAAATCAATAAAACACATTGATATAACAACATTATGAAATCCATTTTCAATACCAAAATAAAAGAAAAGTAAAACATGGTATTTATTTTTCTTTTAAAAAGAAGGTATGGCATGTAGACGAAGTCGAAACTCAAATAATGGTCATGGAGGTAGAGAAGTCGTTGTCGCCGCATACGTACAAAAAAAACATTCCCTTCTGTCGTTTAGTAAAATGTTTCGTATAAAAAATATTTCGTTTGGATAAACGTAAAATTCAAAGGGGTTTATACACCGTACAAAAGAAGGTTGTGTATAAAACATAATATGCCTCAATGAAAAAAGATTGAGATGAAGTCCCTTACCTTGGGTCCGACTTGACTCGATCATTCTTTAACCTCCTGAATAATAAACTTGACTTAATTTCTACTTTCTTAAGAACCTTTTACAAGTTCATTATTCCTCTTATATCACTTATTACCATGTCATGAACACTATGAATTTATTTAAGTTAATAATGGTCATTTTAACGATCATTGGTACTTGAGTCAAAATATCCTATTTATAATTACAAGTTGTTGATGTATCCATTATATCCAAAGTTATACTCATGATTTATATATCATATATATCATATATATCTAGTATATACATGCATTTATAATATTACACAACGTTTAGAGGTAAGAAATGAAATGCACCGTTTATGGAGACGGTAAGCCGTACGTACGCATGAACGCTACTTTCATTTCTATTTCGTATTTTATGGAACGGAATCATAATGATATAAAGGTATATTATAATTCTATTATAATATCATACATAATATCATTAATTAAATCCTTTATATGTCCCACATATGGAATTAACGAATCAAATCACTTTGAGGGGGCGGTAGTCCGCACTTCCTAAAATGAAGATATCGCGTTTACCCATAATGGTAACCATAAAGGTATGCCATAAATGAAAAATACATAAGCTTACGTAAAACATAAACATATTATATATCATATATAAATATATTTTCATCTTAATGGCCACCATTGAAGGTGTTAAAAGAATATTGAACAATCATCGTTTCGTGAGGCATAAATTCGCCATCCACAGAAACAGTATGTTATTTAACCATTATATGTAGGTGTGTGTAAGTGTAGCTAGAATCATTATTATAACAACATCCTAGTATATGTAAGATACTGATGTTTTTACAAAATAAATGAATAAAAAGAGTTTATGGGGTTGGAGAAGCAAAATAAAACATAAGAACAAAAGAGAAGACACTACCTTTAAAACGGGTAACTCTTTTTGATTTGAGCTCAGAGGATTCCTTGGGATGACTTCTGCCCAAAGTGAGGCATATAAGAGTTATATAGGGATGTGGAGAGACAAAATGGGAAGGTTTTGGACGATCCAAAGGCTTTGGCAGTGTGGGTAAGGTGGTAGAGGTGGGGCCTTTTATAAGTGGAGAGGAGGGGCGCTCTTGGAAAGTAAAGAAATGTTAATTTATTTTAAAATGAGTTTCAGATTTCAAAGTTCCCACATCAATATAATTAGAGGATAAGTTGATATGGGTTTGAAATCCACCCATAAAATAGGTTTTGGACATGTGTATGTGATAGATTTTACATTATCATTTCATTTTATTTAAATCCTTTATTAATGAGGTAGTCACTGCATCATCATGATGTCATAAATAATTTAATTTATTTAAAGTCTAAAAATTATAAAACAAATACTATTATGTAAGAAATCTTTTTATCTTTCCAATTAATATTTATAGTCAAATATCTGACTTGTATAACCCCATTGAAAAATTGTTTTAGTAAAACAACTCATGTTTGTGTCATTTTTACTTTTACATTAAATAAAAAAATTTAATGTCTTTATCTTACCCAAGTGGCTCCATGGGGTCAAAAAAATAGACCCATGGGTTGTCTTTGTCGGCCATGACACATCCAATAAGGTTAGTACATGTGTCTAGGTCATTTCATATTATTAAAACATTATTTTTACCTTAAATTACACTAATTACCTCTAATCACGATTAAAAACTTAAAAGTTACTATTCACCAAAAATATATTTTATTCCCATTGAACCACATTTTACTTCATAATTAAAACCATGTATTTCGGATTTTTTGAAATTCAAAACACAGATGTGGTAAAATTTCATTTAAACGAAAAATCAGTTTTTTTAAGTACCATTTAGTGGTTTCACTATTCATCTAAAATTGAAGTTTTTCAGAAAAATACCAAAACTTCACCCTAAGATATATTTGATATTCTGAATTCAAAAATGATGCCTATTTTGAAAAATTCAAAACATATAAGTTATATTAATTAATTTAATAATTAATTTCCACTGTCAGAGCAAATAGCGTGTTTTTATAAAACAATAAGTATCCAAAGATTGACACTAGTTTAAGTCCAATTTGAAAGTGAAATTAATTCCAACGACCACTATAAGATTAAATGGTAAAAATATATTATATTTACACTTTAAAACTAATTAAAAATATAATCTAACCATATAATTAAATTAGATGAAAGAGTAGTTTTAATGTAAAATGCAGTATTTTTCACTATTCATTAAAAAATGAACATTGTCAGAAAAATACCAAAAAATTATCCAATGTAAATTTCGATGTCCCAATCATAAATAATATGTTTATTTTCACAAATAGAGCTTATAAAATTTTCAAAAGGATGTTTTAAAAAATGGGTTTCCATCAAAAGGCAGTAAAACAATCTTTTAAAAATATTAGTGTATTCCATGCTTAAGATTGGATTTATTCTCATTTTAAGCCTCCAAAACACTATCTAATTCATTAATTGTCATTGATAAAAATATCTATTATTCATTACTTACTTGGGATTTTACATCCTTACCCCCTTTAGAAAATTGTGTCCCAAAAATTTATTTACTTATCGAATAAGTTGGGGTATTTAACCCTCATTGCATTTTCAGATTCCCATGTTGCCTCTTCAACCATATGATTTTTCCACAAAACCTTTACCTGGTGAATTACCTTATTCCGTAACACTTGCTCCTTGTGGTCAAGAATCTGGACCGGTTGTTCCTCATAAGATAGGTTCTCTTCCATCTGAACAACCTCTTGACTCAAAACATGAGATGGATCTGGTATGTACTTCCTTAACATTGAAACATGAAAAATATTGTGTACCTGAGATAAACTTAGAGGTAAAGCCACTCGGTAAGCAACTGATCCAACTCTCTCCAGAATTTCATATGGTCCAACGAACCTTGGGCTCATCTTTCCTTTCTTACCAAATCACATCACACTTTTCCATGGTGAGACTTTGAGAAAAACATGATCACCTACCTCGAAAGATAGATCCTTCCTCATGTTGTCCGCATAACTTGTCTGCCTACTCTGAGTTGTACTCATGTGTTTCTGTATCAGTTGAACATTTTCTGCCATCTCTTCTACCAATTTTGGTCCCATCAGCTTCCTTTCACCCACTTCATCTCAAAAAACTGGAGTTCGACACCGCTTCCCATATAACGCCTCAAATGGTGCCATCTGTATACTGGAATGAAAACTGTTATTATATGAAAACTCAACCAAAGAAATATGTTGGTCCCAACTTCCCTGATAATCCTTTGAACAAGCACGTAGCATATCCTCCAATGTCTGAATTGTTCGTTCTGACTGCCCATCTGATTGAGGATGAAAAGCTATACTAAAATTTAATTCAGTACCCAAAGACTTCTGAAGGCCTTTCCAAAAGTTAGAAGTGAACCTGGGATCACGGTTAGATACAATGGAGAGGTGAAATCCATGCAACCTGACTATCTCTTTAAGATATAATCGAGAATGTTGATCTAGGGAATATGTATTTAGTATAGCAAGTAAATGAGTAGATTTAGTCAAGCGATCAACAATAACCCAGATTTCATTATTACCTCGAGATGTCTTCGGTAATCCAACAAAAAATTCCATGGATATATTCTCCCATTTCCACTCTGGCACTGGAAAAGGTTGAAGCATCCCTTTTGGTAACTGTCACTCTGCTTTAATCTGTTGACAAGTCAAACACTTTACTGTAAAATCAGAAATATCTCTTTTCATTCCACCCCACCAGTAATACTCCCGCAGATATCTGTACATCTTAGTACTGCCTGGATGAACTGAAAACGGAGAACTATGAGCTTCACATAACAACTATCTCTTCCACTGTGAATCACAAGGCACACACAATCTCTTCCCAAATCTCAAAACACAATCATTATCATTGTTGAATTCAGGCAACTTACCTTTCTGAACCAGCTCTACCTTTTTCTGCAACTCACTGTCTTGCTTCTGTGCTTTCTTGATTCTATCTGATAGAAAAGATTTCACTGATACCTGAAACAAAACAGAAGGACATCCTACACTAACAACTTCTATTCCAAAGTTCATCAAATCCTTAACCAAATGATCACGTTCCAAATGCAAAATTGTTAATGAAGCATTACTTTTTCGACTCAAATCATCATCCACTTTATTTACTTTTCCCGGATGGTAATGAATTGTACAATCATAATCCTTGATTAATTCTATCCATCTCCTCTGTCTCATGTTCAATTCTTTCTGAGTGAATATATACTTTAAACTTTTGTGATTGGTATATATTTCAAACTTTACTCCATACAAATGATGCCTCCAAATTTTTAAAGCAAAAACAACAACAGCTAATTCCAAATCATGTGTAGGGTAATTTACCTCATGAGTTTTCAACTGTCGTGAAGCATAAGCAATTACCTGATCATTCTGCATTAGGACACAACCAAGTCCTTTTAATGAATCATCACTGTATATAACAAACTCACCATTCCTGGAAGGTAGTGCCAAAACTGGAGCATTCACCAATCTTATTTTCAGTTCCTGAAAACAATCATCACATTCTTTTGATCAGATAAACTTAACACCCTTCCGAGTTAGCTTAGTCATTGGACTAGATAACCGTGAAAAATTTCTAACAATCTTTCGGTAATAGCCTGCCAAACCATGGAAACTACGAATCTCAGTTACATTTGTGTGTCTTGGCCATTCTTCCACAACCTTTGTTTTTGCAGGATCAATAGTTATCCCATCTTTAGAAACAATATGACCAAGGAAAGAAATTTGTTGCAACAAAAACTCACTCTTGCTGAATTTACCATACAATTTCATTTCTTTCAAGGTTTGAAAAATAACCCTTAAATGTCTTTCATGATCCTCTTTAATTTTAGAAAACACCAAAATATCATCAATGAAAACAACCAAAAACATATCCAGGAACTCATGGAAAATTCTATTCATTAAGTCCATGAATACTGCGGGTGCATTGGTTAGCCCAAAAGGCATTACTACAAATTTATAATGGAAATATCTTGTACGAAACGTGGTCTTCGAAACATCTGCTTCTTTTACCTTCAACTGATGGTACCCCGATCTCAGGTCAATCTTTGAAAAAAACTAAGCTCCCTGGAGCTGATCAAACAAATCATTGATATGAGGAAAAGGATATTTGTTCTTAACAGTGATGTTATTCAAGGCTCTATAATCAATTCAAAGTCTCATAGAACCATCTTTCTTTTTAACAAATAAAACAGGAGCACCCCATGGTGATATGAAAGGTCGAATGAAACCTTTCTCTAATAATTCTTGCAATTTCTCCTTCAACTCTAAAAGTTCAATTTGAGCCATTCGATAAGGGGGTTTTGAAATTTTCTTAGCATCCAGAACTAAGTAAACAGTAAATTAAACTTCCTGATCTAGTATTATTCCAGCAAACTCATCAAGAAAAACATCAGGATACTCATTTACCACTGGTACATCATTAATCTGAACAGTTCATTTGTTTTCAACAATATGTGCAAGGTAACATTCATTTCAATCTTTTACAAGTTTCTCGGCCTCTTGATAAGTTATCAACAGTAAGGGTTCATTGTTGTACACAAACTGAAATTATTTCTGAAAAGAAACTTCTTTAGCTCTACAGTCAATTTTAGCATGGTAAATAGAGAGCCAATCCATACCCAGGATAACATCAAACTCTACTAGAGGTAAAACAATAAGGTTTTCAAGTAAGTTCTTTCCACGGAAAAGCATATGAAGATTCTTATAAATTCTTTTTGCCTCAACATTTTCCCCAGGTGTTTTTACCACAAGTTCATGAGTAATTTCTTGAGATGGTATTCCCATTTTACTATAAAAGGTTTCAGAGATGAAAGAACGTGTAGACCCCGAATAAAACAACACACTGGCATAATCTGAAAAATCAAACAAAGTACCTGATACAACTTCATTTGATTTCCCGACATCTACTGAAGTAGTTGCAAAGGATTTCACCACCCCTTTCTGCTTGTAGTCTAACTGCTTCCCATCACTCAAGATCTTTTTCAGACACTCATTTGCATAGTGACCCATCTCATTGCACTTAAAACATTTCACTAACTGTAAATCAAATTTGGTCTTACATTCACGTTGATCTTTTTCAGTGAAATCACGAACCTTATGTCCCATCTTACCACATCGGTAGCACTTTCCATAATTCAGAAGACATTCCCCAGCATGCCTTTTACCACATTTATCACAAACTGGAAACTTATTTTTCTTACCATGAGACTTTTTTGAAGAATTATATATTTTCTCCTGCCACCTCGGTCTCTTCTTCTGTTGGTTGTTATAGAACACTTGATCATCGGAAAACTCCATTTCCACCTTCTCAGCACATCGAACAAGCTTTTCATAACTTTTGAACTGACAAGAAGCTAATTCCCTTCGATATTTTGGCTTTATTCCTGAGTAAAAACGATTGATTTTACTATCAAGGTCTCAGATAAAATTTGGAGCATACCTTGCCAATCGAGTGAACCTTTCTTCATAGGAAACCACTTAGTCTTTCTATTGCCTCAATTCCAAGAATTTCTTTTCCATCCTAAGTCAAATAGCCTTAGGAAAATACTTCTCAAGAAACATACCTTTGAATTCATCCCAGTTGAGAGCATCAATCTCATCAGCGTCCTTGATATTTTTAACCATCAACCACCACTGATCTGCTTTACCCTCCAAACGGTAAATAGAAAGACTAAAATTTTTATTGTCTGAACACCCCACGACATCGAATATCTTCTCCAGTGATTTAATCCACCCTTTAGCTAGCATAGGGTCAGATGATCCTCTGAAAGATGGGGGATGTTGCCTCATGAAATGTTCCACCACTGACATGTTCCTCTGCGGTTGATCTGGATGATCTCGTGCATGGATACCACCACCATTTATCTCTTGAGTCAACTATGCCATTACTGCAACAAACTGTTCATTTCCAATTCCGACCATCTCAGGATGATGATTCGGAAGGTTATTTCCTTCCGTATTCCTTCCTAGCACTGCTTCCCTGTTTCCTCTGCGGAAAACCATTATGAACAAACATGTGTTAGATGAAGCAACATGGTAATATTAAAATTATATATCATTTCAATTTTACCATAAGAAAAATATATTTTTGGATAATCATTTAATATAATTCTAACTCCTAATGTTATCTAAACCGACCTCTAATATCAACTATAAGGCCCCAGCCTTAAACCTTACTTAATCTTGAGTTATTACAAGATTACACATTGATGATTATTTTATTTTTAGATTTTTAGAGAATTATATCATAAAACTTGCATTACATTCCACAATTAAACAAAGTGGTTACATAAAGATAGTATTCATTTTTCCCATCAACGGAAACATATTTAAAATAAAACATGATTTCTTTCTTGATACTTCCTTGACACTATAATCATATCATGTACCTTTCCCTTGACCTGTGAAAAACATTTCAAAAAACATGGGATGAGCTTAAAAACCTCAGTAAGGGATATAAAAATATGGAATGGAAACATGAGTACATGTATAAATAAGAATAAATGAAATCATACTCTACTCATAAAACATATGAACTTTAACATACCTCATTAAATCATGAATAAATCATAGAAATCATAAGACATAAAGGTAACTTGATGCATTCATAACATTCTTACGTAGGGAGTAACCCTCTTGGTAACATTTGGAATACCCATTATAGTATATTCACTAAATATCTTTAGAGAAACCTTAACATTTAACCTCTTCGCGTTACCCAATGCATTGGAGAGCTATATCAGGCTCCCCCGCCCTTAGTTTATCACGGAGCCACCCATCTTCATAATAATGCCCAAGAACCACAACATAATCGTATCACATACTACATACATAAAGGAAACATAACATTTCCACTTTTAAATAACAAGATATCAATACAACACATTGATATAAAAACATTATGAAAACCATTTTCAATAACAAAATAAAAGGAAAGTAAAACATGATATTTATTTTTATTTTAAAAAGAAGGTATGGCTTGTAGAGGAAGCCAGAACTCAAATAATGGTCACGGAGGAAGAGAAGTCGTTGTCGCCGCATATGTACGACAAAAACATTCCATTTTATCATTTAGTAAAACGTTTCATATAAAAAATATTCCTTTTGGATAAACGTAAAAGTCAAAGGGGTTTATACACCGTACAAAAGAAGGTTGTGTATAAAACATAATATGCCTCAATGAAAGGAGATTGAGACGAAGTCCCTTACCTCGGGTCCGACTTGACTTGATCGTTCTTTAAACTCATGAATAATAAACTTGAGATAATTTCTACTTGCTTAAGAACCTTTTTCAAGTTCATTATTCCTGTTATATCAGTTATTACCATGTCATGAACACTATGAAATTATTTAAGTTAATAACAGTCGTTTTAATGATCATTGGTACTTGAGTCAAAATATGATCTTTATAATTACATGTTTTTCATGTATCCATTATATCCAGAGTTATACTCATGATGTATATATCATATATATCATATATATCCAGTATATACATGCATTTATAATATTACACAATGTTTAGAGGTAAGAAATGAAATGCACCGTTCATGGAGACGGTAAGCCGTACGTACGCATGAATGCTACTTTCATTTCTATTTCGTATTTTATGGAATGGAATTATTATGATATAAAGGTATATTATAATTGCAGTATAATATCATTAATTATATCATTAATTAAATCCTTTATACGTCCCACATATGGCATTAATGAATCAAATCACTTTAAGGGGGCGGTAGTCCGGACTTCCTAAAATGAAGATATCGCGTTTACCCATAATGGTAACCATAAAGGTATGCCATAAATGAAAAATACAGAATCTTAAGTAAAACATAAACAAATTATATATCATATATAAATATATTTTCATCTTTGTGGCCACCTTTAAAGGTGTTAAAATAATATTGAACAATCATCGTTTCGTGAGGCAGAAATTCGCCACCAACAGAAACAGTATGTTCTTTAACCATTAGATGTAGGTGTTTGTAAGTGTAGCTTGAATCCTAATTATAAAAACACCATAGTATAAGACACTACCTTTAAAACGGGTAACTCTTTTTGATTTGAGCTCAAAGGATTCCTTGGGAAGACTTATGCCCACAGTGAGGCTTCTAAGAGTTATAGAGGGATTTGGAGAGTTAAAATGAGCAGGGGTTGGCCGAGCCAAACGCTTTGGAAGTGTGGGTAAGGTGGTAGAGGTGAGGGCCTTTTATAAGAGGAGAGGAGGGGCACTCTTGGAAAGTAAAGAAATGTTACTTTATTTTAAAATTAGTTTCGGATTTAAAAGGTCCCACATCGATATAATTCGAGGATAAGTTGATAAGGGTTCTAAATCCACCCATACAATAGGTTTTGGACATGTGTAGGTCATAGATTTTACATTATCTTTTCATTTTATTTAAATCCTTTATTAATGAGGTAATCACTACATCATCATGATGTCATGAATAATTTATTTTATTTAATGTATAAAAATTATAAAAAATACTATGATGTAAGAAATATTTTTATCTTTCCAATTAATATTTATATTCAAATATCTGACTTGTATAACCCCATTGAAAAATTGTTTTAGTAAAACAACTCATGTTTGTGTCATTTTTACTTTTACATTAAATAAAAAGCATTAATGTCATTATCTTACCCAAGTGGCTCCATGGGGTCCCAAATATCGACACATGGGTTTTATTTTTCGTCCATGACACATCCAATAAGTTTAGGACATGTTTCTAGGTCATTTCATATTATTAAAATATTATTTTTACCTTAAATTACACTAATTACCTCTAATCGCGATTAAAAACTTAAAAGTTACTATTCACCAAAAAATTATTTTAATACCATTGAACCAAATTTTACTTCCTAATGACAACCATGTATGTTAGATTTTTTAAAATCAAAACACATAGGTGGTAAAATTTCATTTAAACGAAAAATTAGTTTTTTAAGTACCACTTAGTGGTTTCACTATTCATCAAAAATTGAAGTTTTTCAGAAAAATACCAAAACTTCACCCTAAGATATATTTGATATTCTGAATTCAAAAATAATGTCTATTTTAAAAAATTAAAAACATATAATTTAAATTAATTAATTTAAAAATTAATTCCCACTGTCAGAGCAAATAGCGTGCTTTTATGAAACAATAAGTATCAAAAGATTGACACTAGTTTAAGTCCAATTTCAATGTGAAATTAAATTAAGTGACCACTATTGGATTAAATGGTAAAAATATATTCTATTTACACTTTAAAAAAATTAAAAATATAATCTAACTATATAATTAAATTAGATGAAAAAGCAGTTTTGATGTAAAATGCAGTATTTTTCACTATTCATTAAAAAAATGAACATTGTCAGAAAAATACCAAAAAATTATCCAATGTAAATTTCAATCACCCTATCAAAAATAATAAGTTTATTTTGACAAATAGTGCTCATAAAATTCTCAAAATTTTGATTTAAAAAATGGCTTTCCATCAAAAGGCAGTAAAAAAATCTTTTAAAAATATTAGTGTATTCCATGCTTAAGATTGGATTTATTCTCATTTTAAGCCTCTAAAACACTATATAATTCATTAATTATCATAGATAGAAATATCTATTATTCATTACTTACTTGGTATGTTACAGATATGATCTATTAAAATTATATCTTTAATAAATTTAGGATCCCACCCTAATTTCGCTAATTTTATTCATTATCCTTTGAACCCCAAGTAACCTAAGGGCCTCTTTTAGATACTTTAAGTCAGATATTTCTAGTCTATTTATTGGATTTTAGAAATCATTCATTAGTTATACATGGTGGGTTTCTTATTCTTCAGTTGGTTCTTCACTATCCAAATTTATTATTCCCTAATATGGATAATGTTTTCTTTTGTTCTCATGGGATTTATATTAGAGTTTTACAAAAGATCCATGGTGGGATTCCCATAGGGATCAAGAGTTACTTATGTGAGATCTGATTGGAGATCTACACCCATTATTTTATTCATTCATAGAGAAAATTTAATGTATTGTTCTATGAGATTCATTACTTATCCTTTTTTATTTGAATGTATTGGAGTATCAAGATTTATTTTCCCTGGGTAATGATTTAATTTACATAAAAAAGAAGATTACTGGGATTAAGAACATATTGTAAAGGTTGTTTCAACTTCCTGTGGTGATGATTTATTGATAATTCATCATGATATTTTGTTAAAAGAGTTCTATCTAATTTTTTGTATTTATTTTTATTATGTAGCATTATTTATATTATTTAAATTGGAGAAACAATTTAAATTAGATAATTATGAAGTGAATAATGAAGATTCATTTGGATTAGATTACTACTATTTCTTAGAAATTTCGGAGTATGAAATAATTTATTAGAGAATTTTTATGTTTTATAATTTTCTATTTATATATTCTAATGATAGGGTTCTTGTTTGTAACACCCCGAGATTTTATGAAAAATATTCTTTTTAATTCCATGTCTTGTGTTGTACACTACAACAAAAGGAGCTTGCACAAAACACATCCTTGACTTGCCTTGCATTACATGCAATCACGACCTTCCTCGATAGCGTGTGTAGTACGCAATATCGAGTTTCACTAAACAACGACATGTTATTAAAATATTATTAAAACTAGCCGTTATGAATAGTAATAAACACTTTTTGAAATTTTGAAAATTTTATTTTTCAAAATTGACTTCATTTTTGGATTCAGAATATTAAAATTAGCTTAGGGTGAAATTTTGGTACTTTTCGGATAACTTTCATATTCTGATGAATAGTGAAAATTACTAAATTTTAATTAAAAACAACTTTTTTAATAGAAATAATTAATAGTGATAAATTATTAATTTGAGTGGTTTTAAAGTATATTTAGAATATATTTTTACAATTTAATACAATGTTGGTCATTGGATGTAATTTCACATTTAAACCAGACATAAACAAATGTCAATCTTTTGATAGTTATTATCTCTCAAAAACATGCAATTTGTTTTGACGACGGAAATTAATTTTTAAATTAATTAATGTAACTTATATATTTTGAATTTGGTAAAATAGACGTCATTTTTGAATTCATAATATCAAATATATCTTAGGCCTAATTTTTTGTATTTTTCTGGAAACGTTCATTTTTTGATGAATAGTGAAACCACTAAGTGGTAGTTAAAAAAGCAGAATCTTTCATAAAACATAATTTTACCGCTTCTGTGAGTGGAATTTCAAAAATCCGAGAGACACGGTTAATATCAAGGACTAAAATGTGGTTCAATGAGATGAAAATCATTTTTGGCGAATAGTAACTTTTGACTTTTTTTACCACAGTTAAAAGTAAATAGGGTAATTAAGGGTAAAAATGATATTATTATTACCCTAACACATGTCCTAATTCTATTGGATAAGTGTAATTCGACCAAAAACAACCTTAGGAATAAAATATGACCGTTTAATCCCACTTGGATTAGATTAGGACATTTATTATTAATTTATTTAAAGAAGGGTTAAAATAGTTAAAATCAATGTTTAATAAGTACATAATTTTTAATATAGGGTTATACATAAGATAAATTCGACTATAAATATTCATTAGAAAGATAAAAAGATTTCCTACATAATGATATTTTATTTGTAATTTTTAGACATTAAATAATTTAATTTATTTACGACACAACGATGATGCAGTAATAACCTTTTTAAGAAAATATTAACATAATTGATGTTGTAAATGACCAAATAAATGTAATTTGAGGGTTTTTATGACTTAAACTAATTTAATAGGTTAATATTACATGTTATTATTTATTTAAGTAACTTGGTTCGAACTTATCATTCTGTTATAAATTTCATAAAAACCATGTACCAAATAGTGTCAAAATTGACATAAATTAGTTTTTAAAACAAATATTATATTATTAATTGTTATTTTATTACTAAAAATCTAAGGTTCGTCCAAATGACTTAGATAAGGTTATATGTATTAATAATAAATAACTAGGGGTTCGTTTGTCTTGATATAATAAGTTTATTAACCATATAGTGTAAGAAAACAAAAAGACTCGGTAAAAGTTAAATTATTTAACTTAGAGTTAAATCTAATTGATAAGGTTAAAATAATAACCTAAGCTTGTCTAAATCCTATTGGGTGAGAGGATTTCGACCCATCCCAACCTTAGCTTCGAAATATATCAATTTGGAACTATTTAAAACCGAACATGACTTTATAATAAAATAATATTTTTAGTTTTCCCAAAGGTGCCCCTCTCCTCCCTTATAAAAGGGCACCTCCTCCCTCTCCTCCTCACACCAATTTGAGTATTCAAGCTCAGCCAAACCCTGCCAAAATCTCTTATCCACTTCCCTAGTATCATCCTAGAGGTCCTGGTCTTCTTCAAAGACCATCCTTAGTTCATTAAATGGAGGTTAAGAAAAGGCACGTCAAAAAGAGGTAATATCCATTACCAATCTTTTTCAATTTCTTTCTTCTTCAACTTCTTCTTATTTAGTTGTTTCATGATAAAGTAATAACATCAGTATTTCTTATATACTGATATGTTATTATAAATATGAAACGACTCTAATTAACCTTCTATCCATCCTACGGAAAAAGGAAATCACCGTGCGTGCGTACGTACGGAATACCGTCTCCACGCCGTGGTGTAATCTATTTTCCGCCACCACCTTAATTGGATGGGTATAATGGTGTAATGAGTAACTATATATGATTATTAGAAAGTGATATTGATACTGAAATAGTATACATACATTTCAACACAAGTTCACGATCATGAGAACGATATCATCGCTCGTGCGTACGTACGGACTACCGTCTCCACGACGCGATGAGATTCATTCTCCACATTAACCATTCATGAATGATTATAAAGTATATATAATGAATAATAATGAAATATATGACATTTTAAATCTACTGGATTTATGTATATATATATATATATGTATGTCATCTACTTACTTCCATTCAAGACAATAAGGAAAGGAAAACAGCATTCATGCGTACGTACGGACTACCGTCTCCATGAACGGTGTGTTTCATTTCATTTATCTATCTATTATATATATATATTTACTGAATATATATGATATATAAATCATATTTTATATTCTTGAAGTATGTAAATCATGATATAAGTAATAATAATGTCAAGAACAACAAGTCCAAACACCTATGATAAATGAAACGATTTTAACCAAAACGATTATTTAACATGGAATTTACTAAAGAACGGGTAATATAAAGTCATAAGTGAACCATATATGATATCATAAAAATGAATATTATTCTGTAATAAGTTAATGTCATTATTTAAATCATTATACAGGAGGTTCGGACACTTACAAAGAAAATCAGACTTAAGGTAAGGGAAATATCACAATCTCATTTTTATCCGAGATTGTTTATACTTTGGTATTTACTGGGGTGTATTTTATCATCCACATCCATGTTTCCTCAATATGTAATATTATTTCCATCCGCCTACAATTTTTTAAATCCAATTTTACCCTTTGGTGAGTTTTTAGTAAAAGATATGAAATGAATCTTTTTTTTCGTACGAGGTACTTTTTTAATTTTCTGACAAAAGTACGAGAAGAATGTTTTTTAACTTATACGGAATGAAAAGATTTTTAAAACATTATTTCCAAGAAGCTTACTTTACAAGTTTTCAAGTTTATTTTTAATCAACTTCTTTTAGTTTAAAATTGTATGACATGTTAAGAAAGGAAAATATTTTTGAAGAAGAAAGGATATTTTCCTCAAGAATGGAGTTCAAGTGTTTTATCAAAATTATTTTCATCTAAGATAATAAAGGGTTCTGTTTTTATCCCTATTATTACATTGATTTGATTATGTTGTGATGGAATTATTTTTATGAATTCCTTTATCTTATATGAATTGTTTTATGATGTCATGATGTTTAAGATTCCCATTTTTATTACATGGGTTATGCAATGATGTATGATTTATGATTTTGTGGCACACATAAGAATGGTATCATTATGAGATGGGTGGGACCTATATCTTCCTCCAATGAATTGGGTAAAGATTTTATATCTCATGATATAGACATGGCTGGAACAGTAGGTTATACCGGTTTAGTGAAATAGGATTGAAACGAGGAGTGAAATCGGTTCAGAAAGGGACTTTGTCCACTAAGATAGTCTTGGAAATGAGTCTTGACTAATAAGAAATGATTATCTATGATTATGTGTGAATGCCAAAAAGTTTCATGTTTTATGTTATGATTATTGGGATTACATTTCACTACTATGATTTATCCCATGTTATGAAATTATGCTCTCTTTTGCAGGTTAAGATTTCCAAAAGTTATGTTCTTATGAATATGATGTGATTGATATTTCTTTTGTTTACCCTTACTGAGAATTTGAGCTCAGCCTTTTTTTTATGTTTTATTTTCCCCAGGATATAAAGAAAGGTTTTTGTTAAAAAAAGGAAGATCTTTATGGGAGATGTTGAAGATCTTTCACCACGATTAGAAGATTATATTCTGAGTTTCCAAAGACACTAAACTATTACGGTCCTTGTGTGTGAGTTTTTGTTATGTTCTAATTATTCTGAAAATGTAATGTAATGTCCATGTACTTCATGCTTAGGGTCTTTACAGTTGGTATGAGAGGAAAGGTTTAGTCAACCTTTGGAAACTAGGATGCGAAAACATTAGTGAGATCCCTAGAGATATTTCTATGGTATGTCTATGGATGTCCCTAAGGATAAGTATATGTATAGTATATAGTCCTAGAACTATGGTAAGGATATTAGATTAAACCAAAGATGTTAGATATTGAAGTTACTCCCCCTTTATTATGAATTTTCCCTCTCACACTATTCTTTTTGGGTTTTAGAAAATGGTTGGAAACAAGATGATTCACGATAATGGAGGATATGATGGACAATGGAATGATATTCTTCATGAGAAACCAAATGAAATGGGATTTGGAGGTCCAAACATCATTATTATGCCGGATCAGTAATCTCATAATATGATCAATAAAGTAAAATTTGGTAAGTTTCCTGACTCATCTAATAAGAGAAAGATGGAGTTTCATGATGATCATAGAGGAAAGAAAGTTCAATTTCTCCTATGTAAATCATGTGGAAAGAGGCATCAAGGAGAATGTTCAAAGGAACTGGAAGATGCTTTGGGTGTGGAAAATAAGGACACAAAGCCAGTAAGTGAAAAGGAAAAGGTTCAGTTAACACCAGAGATGAGGATAATGGTCTTGCTACGACATCAAAAAATGGTTAAATGTTTTAAATGTGGAATGTACGGGAATTATGCAAACCAATGCCCTAAAGGAAAGTCTCATGAAGAGAATCAGTATGGTCGTATGGGTAGAATTTATGTTGATGATGATGAAGAGACTACAAATGATATGTGAGATGAAAGAATTGTTGAAGCTCGGTCAATGGTTTAAGAAGGTAGTGGAATGATTACATTTTTATCAAGTGTAATGTTGTATAAGTAATCTCATGGTACTATGGAATAAAGAGACATCTAAGGATTGTTACACTGTTGTCTTTCCTTGAGTTTTGAAATTGTATGATTAATGGTACTGGTATCCATGAAAGGTTATTCAGATATTTTTGGAAAGTAGATGATATGCGCATAATGAAGGGATAAGGAGAAAATTAAATGTGTGATAATATTCATGAGCTCATGACTGATATAAGGAAATAGTTATATCATGGTTTGATTATATAGAATTTTGAGGATTTTGGTATGTGGAAAGAGTTATCTTTTGACAGCACTCATGTTTTCACTAAGATTCAATGGGTATTCATTTTTCAAGAGATTACATGATTATGATATTCACATGACTGGAATGTGACGAACAAGATATATGAGGGATAAATGATGGCATTCACGTGATCATTTTCTTTATACTATGAGCTTGGAACGAAGTATTTTAGATAAGCCTAAAGATTGGAATGGACAATGTTGGACATAAATTAGTATTGTTTAAGGATAAAACTTTTTTGATATTGTTAATGGGATGTTATAGTAATATAAAAAAGGACAACCTGCAGGATGGGTGACAACCCATCACGTCAGACAAGGCTGTGAGAATCGAACCCACAACCGAAGTGCGACTGGCCTTTATCGCCTACCACTGGCATACAGGAAGTCCCTGTTTAGTAGAAACTAGTTTTATTATATTAAGAAGTATGATATATGAAGTATAAGTCCATTTTAGGAACCATATATGATTAATATCACTATATATGGACTTATGTATTTTTTGATAACTTTTCTAACCTTTTGTTTGAGACAAATGGAATGACCCATCATTCTATCACATGATCTGCTAACACATCACGAATGATAAATTCAACTTCATTTCTTTAAGATATGAAGTGGAAATTGTCCAAATAACGACAAACGGTGAGACTATACCAAAATCATGAAAGTATTTCTTCTAATTCCAATTTCATCAACTTTAGGGAAATGATATTGAAAACCAAAAATGTTGTCCTTGTGATATTATATCTGATGAATCAGATGGTACCTTAGATCGTCACAAATTTATGGCTTTGTGATTGTTGGCTTTTCCATAGCCATGTTCTATACCACTCTCCATCAGAACATGATGGTTAGATTTCTCTTCCATATCCATATTTTCACCTATGTGGAAACCTAGTGACTAGTTTATTTGGGTAACCGTTACGTTTCATACTTTTGTTTTTAAAGATTGGTTTTGGAATTCCTTTTTACGATGTGGGTTTCTATTAAAGAAAATTTCGAGTAGTAAAACATTTATAACCCCGAAGAATTTCGAGGGCGAAATTCATTTTAAGGGGGGTAGAATGTAACACCCTGAGATTTTATGAAAAATATTCTTTTTAATTTCATGTCTTGTGTTGTACGCTACACCAAAAGGAGCTTGTAAAACACGCATCCATGACTTGCCTTGCATTACACGCAATCACGACCTTCCTCGATAGCGTGTGTAGTACGCAATACCGAGTTTCACTAAACAACGATATGCTATTAAAATATTAATAAAACTATCCGTTATGAATAGTAATAAAACACTTTTGGAAATTTTGTAAATTTTATTTTTCAAAATTGAATTCATTTTTGGATTCGGAATATTAAAATTAGCTTAGGGTGAAATTTTGGTACTTTTCGGATAACTTTCATATTTTGATGAATAGTGAAAATTACTAAATTTTAATTAAAAACAACTTTTTTAATAGAAATAATTAATAGTGATAAATTATTAATTAGAGTGGTTTTAAAGTATATTTAGAATATATTTTTACAATTTAATACAATGTTGGTCATTGGATGTAATTTCACATTTAAACCAGATGTAAACAAGTGTCAATCTTTTGATAGTTATTATCTCTCAAAAACACGCTATTTGTTTTGACGATGGGAATTAATTTTTAAATTAATTAATGTAACTGATATGTTTTGAATTTGGTAAAATAGACGTCATTTTTGAATTCATAATATCAAATATAGGTTAGGCCTAATTTTTTGTATTTTTCTGGAAACGTTCATTTTTTGATGAATAGTGAAACCACTAAGTGGTAGTTAAAAAAACTGAATCTTTCATAAAACTTATTTTTACCGCTTCTGTGAGTGGAATTTCGAAAATACAAGAGACACGATTAATATCAAGGACTAAAATGTGGTTCAATGAAATGAAAATAATTTTTGGTGAATAGTAACTTTTGACTTTTTTTACCATAGTTAAAAGTAAATAGGGTAATTAAGGGTAAAAATGATATTATTATTACCGTAACACATATCCTAATTCTATTGGATAAGTGTAATTCGACCAAAAACAACCTTAGGAATAAAATATGACCATTTAAGCCCACATGGATTAGATTAGGACAATTATTATTAATTTATTTAACGAAGGGTTAAAATAGTTAAAATCAATGTTTAATAAGTAAATAATTTTTAATATAGGGTTATAAATAAGATAAATTCGACTATAAATATTAATCAGAAAGATAAAAATATTTCCTACATAATTATATTTTATTTGTAATTTTTATACATTAAATAATTTAATTTATTTATGACACAACGATGATGCATTAATTACCTTTTTAAGAAAATATTAACATAATTGATGTTGTAAATGCCCAAATAAATGTAATTTGAGGCTTTTTATGACTTACAATAATTTTATAGGTTAATATGATATGTTATTGCTGATTTACGTAACTTGTTTCGAACATATCATTCTGTTATGAATTTCATAAAAATAATGTACCAAATAGTGTCAAAATTGACATAAATTAGTTTTTAAAACAAATATTATATTATTAATTGTTATTTTATTCCTAAAAATCTAAGGTTCCGAAAAATGACTTAGATAAGGTTATATATATTAATAATAAACAACTTGGGGTTCTTTTGTCTTGATATAGTATGTTTATTAACCATATAGTGTAAGAAAACAAAAAGACACGGTAAACGTTAAATTATTTAACTTAGAGTTAAATCTAATTGATAAGGTTAAAATAATAACCTAAACTTGTCTAAATCCTATTGGGTGAGAGGGTTTCGACCCATCCCCACCTTAGCTTAGAAATATATCAATTTGGATCTATTTAAAACCGAAATTGACATTATAATAAAATAATAGTTTTAGTTTTCCCAAAGGTGCCCCTCTCCTCCCTTATAAAAGGGCACCTCCTCCCTCTCCTCCTCACACCAATTTGAGCATTCAAGCTCGGCCAACCCCTGCCAAAATCTCTTCTCCACTTCCCTAGTATCATCCTAGAGGTCCTGGTCTTCTTCAAAGACCATCCTTAGTTCTTTAAGTGGAGGTTAAGAAAAGGCGCGTCAAAAAGAGGTAATATCCATTACCGATCTTTTTCAATTTCTTTCTTCTCCAACTTCTTCTTCTTTAGTTGATTCATGATAATGTAATAACATCAGTATTTATTATATACTGATATGTTATTATAAATATTAAACAACTCTAATTAACCTTCAATCCATCCTACGGAAAAAGGAAATCACCGCGCATGCGTACGTACAGAATACTGTCTCCACGCCGTGGTGTAATCTATTTTCCACCACCACCTTAATTGGATGGGTATAATGGTGTAATGAGTAACTATATATGATTATTATAAATTTATATTGATACTTAAATAGTATAGATACACTTCAACAAAGTTCACGATCATGAGAACGATATCATCGCTCGTGCGTACGTACGGACTGCCGTCTCCACGACGCGATGAGATTCATTCTCTACATTAACCATTCATGAATTATTCTAAAGTATATATAATGAATAATAATGAAATATATGACATGTTAAATCTACTGGATTTTTGTATATATATATATATATTTATGTCATCTACTTACTTCCATTCAAGACAATAAGGAAAGGAAAACATCGTTCATACATACATACGGACTACCGTCTCCATGAATGGTGTGTTTGATTTCATTTATCTATCTATTATATCTATATATATACTTAATATATATGATATATAAATCATTTTTTTTATTATGGAAGTAAGTATATCATGATATAAGTAATAATAATGTCAAGAACAAAAATTCAAAACACCTATGATAAATGAAACGATTTTACCCAAAACGCTTCTTTAACATGGAATTTACAAAATAACGGGTAATATAAAGTCATAAGTGAACCATATAATATATAATAACAATGAATATGATTCTGTAATAAGTTAATGACATTATTTAAATCATTATACAGGAGGTTCGGACACTTACGAAGCAAATCAGACTTAAGGTAAGGGAAATATCACAATCTCATTTTTATCCGAGATTGTTTATACTTTGGTATTTACTGGGGTGTATTTTATCATCCAAATACATGTTTCCTCAATATGTAATATTATTTCCATCTGCCTACAATTGTTTAAATCCAATTTTACCCTTCGGTGAGTTTTTAGTAAAAGATATGAAAGGAATCTTTTTTCGTTTTTGGTATGAGGTACTTTTTTACTTTTCCGACAAAAGTATGAGAAATGTGTTTTTTTTAACTTATATGTTATGAATGGATTTTTAAAACATTATTTCCAAGAAGGTTACTTTACAAGTTTTGAAGTTTATTTTTAATCAACTTCTTTTAGTTTAAAATTGTATGACATGTTAAGAAAGGAAAATTTATTTGAAGAAGGAAGGATATTTTCCTCAAGAATGGAGTTGAAGTGTTTTATCAAAATTATTTTCCATCTAAGATAATAAAGGGTTCTGTTTTTATCCCTATTATTACATTGATTTGATTATGTTGTGATGGAATTATTATTATGAATTCCTTTATCATATATGAATTGTTTTATGATGTCATTATGTTTAAGATTCCCATTTTTATTACATGGGTTATGCAATGATGTATGATTTATGATTTTGTGGCACACATAAGAATGGTGTCATTATGAGATGGGTGGGACATATATCTCCCTCCAATGCACTGGGTAAAGATTTTATATCTCATGAGATAGACATGGCTGGAATGGTAGGTTATACCAGTTCAGTGAAACATGATTTAAACGAGGAGTGAACTCGGTTCAGAAAGGGACTTTGTCCACTAAGATAGTCTTGGCAATGAGTCTTGACTAATAAGAAATGATTCTCTATGATTATGTGTGTATGACACAAAGTTTTATATTTTAAGTTATGATTATTGGGATTACATTTCACTACAATGATTTATCCCATGTTATGAAATTATGCTCTCTTTTGCAGGTTAAGATTTCCAAAAGTTATGTTCTTATGAATATGATGTGATTGTAATTTATTTTGTTTATCCTTACTGAGCATTTGAGCTCACCATTTTTTTTATGTTTTATTTTCCCCAGGATATAAAGAAAGGTTTTAGGTAAAAAAAGGAAGATCTTTATGGGAGATGTTGAATATCCTTCACCACGATTAGAAGATTATAATCTGAGTTTCCAAAGACACTAAACTATTACGGTCCTTGTGTGTGTGTTTTTGTTATGTACTAATTATTCCGCAAAAGTAATGTAATGTCCATGTACGTCAATCTTATGGTCTCTACATTGTTGCTAAAACCTATTCATTATATACCGGTAAATTCAATGATGATAATAAAAATTTGGTTTTAAAGAGATAAATGACTGAGGTTGAGTGAACCCATTATTTTTTCTTTAGTACATTATTATTTCTATTATGGACATTATTGAACCTAGAATTTTCCATCATGAAAATACATTTCCCTATTCATTTGTTCTATAGGATGGTATATCTCTGGTATTATTTTATGTGGGGATCCTTTGTATGGTTGGGAGGATAAGAAAGTGGTGGATGACACATGTTGAGAGTGAGAATTTCTTGTTTCCTAAGATAGAAATGAGGATTGTTTTGGGATAGATGGAATTGTTTATGAGTGGAGATTTCATATTTATTGGGTTATTGCGTGAGGATTATTGGTTGGTTAATGGGTATGGGTTAAGATATTGTCTTACCTATGTCTCTTTATTTTGATGTATGATATATTTTGAGTTTATAAATTTCTCATTTCTCTATTTTTCTCAAATATAATATGGGAGTTAAAGAGGTATATTTTTATTGAGAAGGGTCTAGGAATTAGTGGTTAGAGTGAATATAAGAGGCATGAATAAATGGTGGCTATAAAATACCACTATCCAGCTGTTGGAAACAATCATCTCGACTGTGGAGTTGCTGAGAGTGTGCATGAAACTTTAGACCCCATTGGCCAGCTAGTGGGGTTCCACCATGCCGCTGGTGGGGTACCATTGGACACTAAATGGTTTTTTGGAGAACTATGGTGGTTCTTCCAGACACATCAACCATCTAGTTTCTAGTCACCTTCCAGCCAGCGGTGTAATCAACTAGCCAGTGGGGTCCACCTATTATCCTATGTACCCAGTCGGGGTTGTGGTCATTAAATTCACCCCAAAGGTACTAATTCCACATATTTTACCCTTCATTATTATCAAATTATAATCATAAGGTAAATATTCAAAATTTTAATCCTACCCTCTCGATATTGAAGCTATCCCATCCATCTACCATTGTTCCTTCAAGATTAGACCAATTTGATGATGTATAAATGGTGATTTTTCCTTATATTTATACCAAATTTATCTTCCTTCTTATGATATGAGCATATATATATATATATGATATATCTATATTTTATATGATGATATGACGATTAATTCTTAAGTTCATCATATATCAGTGGTAGATCTAGCATTTTGACAATGTCTCATGATCAGATCAAGATCTACCATTAATTATAATCATTTGAAGGGTATGTGTTTATGAATAATCTTCATAAACCTATTATTAGTAGTTTATTGATGATAGAATTATAATCCACTAACAATAATTTGATAGAATTTGCGGTTTATTTGAAATTCCAATTAGATTCCTTTGATCAATGCTTGATTACTAGTGAATGGTGGATGTTTCCATGTAGGTTTCTTTAGAATTAATACCTTTAGATATTATTTTTCTTTAATATCTTCTTGGATCAATTTTCTATTAATGGATTTTTGGTTGATCAATGTTCACTGACTAGACCTATAGTTATATTATATAGTTGATAAATTATTGATGATCCATTAATATGTTGAAAATGAATATGGTGAATTGACATCCTCTTCTTCAACATATATTATAACTAGTTCCATTAATAGAATCCATGAGGTATGTAACTCTATAATTACCTTATTGACATGGAATCTTATTGGGTATCCCTTTCTAAACCACTTTCTTAAATGAACTAGAACCAAAATAGAATTCCTTGATGCGTGAGACAGTTCTCCATGTGTTTGTGATGTATTTTAGCTTTGATCCATTAAGGTATGTTGGAGTTCATCATAAACAACATTTAGGTTTGTAGTTCCTTAACTTTTAGGGCCCTTGTATACTCCTGTTTCCTTGATTCATGATATGTTGGCATTTTTTTTTGTTCATGATTGATATGGTTTTATTATGGGTGTGTGTGCATACCATGATACCCATATATGAGCCCCAATTATATTAGTATTGTTTTATTTTCTTGTTACCATACTTGATGTTTTCCACATGTTTGTACATGCTGCTATTAGGTTCTCATGATGATTTTTTATTCTTATATTTTTATTCACTTCCTTATTATGTGTGTTTCCATGCTATTGGAGGTTCTATTTTTGTTATTTTTCATAGGTGGACCATCATGATATGATTAACACTTAGATAGGGAGAGATAATTATGTGTGGTGATGATGATAATGGACCACTACACATGGTATTATCTTGATATTATTGTGGTCAGACTGTAACTTGATTCCTAGTGGATTCCTAGAAATGTGGGAAAACTTGATGAATTTCGGATATCAAGTACATGTTCACTAGTAGGCCTTGTGGAATAACCTAAGACTTGATTCCTTTAGGATACTTAGTAACACTTTTTCATCCTTGTGTATAGCTCTTTATTTCTTTTTAAATCTTGATCATCATGCTAGAATGGACCCGAAGAAGTTTCTTTCAGGGCTCATAGGGATTCGGTTAGCACATAGGTTCTTAAAATTTTATTTTCCATGATTTCTTGTTCAACTATTATTATCATGTAATACTCCTATTATACATGTTAAAACTTATTAAGGAAATATGTTTGGTTTTAAACTATGTTTTATTACTCACACCCTACATGTGTAACTCGATGCATATACATACTTTATATATAGGGATCCAAGAATGGGAAATTGGACCATTATTGATAGTTTATTCATGGATCATGGAGATAATGACGGGATTGGGTTTGAATCTAGGGGGTTTTCACATATTTTTATTTTATTATATTCTTATACTATTACTATGGTTTGTCTTACCACACTTGGATCCCTTTTATCTATTGTATAACATGTGTTCCATCTGATATTATTTTTTATCCACCTTTATTACTCTGAGTTGTTATATTTTATTTATATTATCAGTGAATGGATATGATAACAATGTTATTGTCCTCCCACTAAGGATTTTTAATCCCTCACTACTAGTTGACAACCTCCAAAATATGGGAGACATGCATGAGGTCCTGTATTCCAACTATAGTGAATAGAGTTTCTATAGGTGTAATTACATGGGCTATGATAGATTGAGGTATAATTAATATTGTATGTGATGTTGTTTATTTTAGGCTTACTACTTGGTTATGGATGAGATGATGATGATGTGGTTATGGCGAGCTTCATGGGATATAATATGGGATGTGATGCATATGATTGAGGTGTTGTATGATTTATGGAAGGTATGGGAGTAGACGATGTTTTGAATTAGTGAATAAGAGTAACAAACTACTAGGGAAGGGTATGTGGAATACATTTCAGGAATATATGTTTTTATTTGGATATGATTACTTATATACACTAATTTTTGAACAATAATTGCGATAATGGGATATAATTTTATCTGTTTAGGTACCAAGTTGGTTTTAATTTTTTATTCATTGGGTTTTTTGTATGCCTGTTTCATTTTCCATTAGGGTTTATAGGGAAGCTCCAACTAGGAATACATCTGTGATCTTCCAATGTTTATATATATAATATTTTTTAGGTTCTTAAAAGCTGGTTGGTGACAAATAGGGGTGTTACCAGCTCAACGTGATTTTTTTGGATCTCTTGAGTTCATGGTCATTGCATAAGATTTATTTTGGTATTTCTAGTTGTTTTTCATTATATATGACATTACGTTTAAGTATTTGGGTTTCTCAAATATTTATATTATGATTTTGATTTATGGATCTCATATTATTTCTTATCCTTAAATTTAAATGTCATGTTTAGTGCCTCCCATTTTGTGTGCATTGTATACCCTCGATTCTCATTTCCTACAAATGGCCTTTTGGATGTGGCATTCAGTGTTCATCCATCTCATTACTATTGGACTAGGAGGGGTAACAGTAGAGTCGAGGGGAGGAGGAGGGGGGGGCATGACATAGTTGTATCATATCTGATGGTTGAGAAATATGATTGAGATTGTAGGTAGAAACTTGTGAAGAGTGAATTGATTGGTTGGGAAATACTATCAGTTGAACATTATATATGGTGTAAATAATGGATTCGTTATAGGAGATGAGTATTAATCCCTATCTGTGATTTGATGTAAGGACCATCAATTTTATTGAAATTCTAAGCGAAGTGATGATTCTTGTATGGGAGAGTCCTAGGAATGGATCATGCATCAATAATGTCTATGACTATGATTGAATTGGGTAAAATGGGAATTCGAGTTAGTATTAATTAATTTTCCTTAAATATGACATATTTCATTTTTAATTGTCCCTAACAATTTTTTATTTTACAAGAATGGATCGAGGTTAATGTTTCCATTATGTTATTACTGATGATGTTTATTAGTATGTGCTATAAGATCATATCTATGTTATGGTTGATGATTATGACACATGAAGGAGGAAACTATGATAGTTTTAGTTATGAGGTTTATAGAAGTATGAGGGCTTAACTTTGGATCATGATACTGAGCCTTGGTTGTAAGAAGTGGAGATCACCTTCAGTTCAATCCATACTCGAAAGTAGCACTACATTTTATTAGTGGTGACGATGTTGTTTATGGAGACATATCTGTAGAGGTTATTGTTCATTAGGGATCTTAGGGAGTCAACTGTTACATGGAAGAAGTTTCATGATATGTTTTAGGTTTATTTCCTTTATTTGACAATGAATGAGGGTTTTCAGTAAGATATTCAAACTCATTTTCATGGGTATCATAACATGTGAGAGTTCATTATCCAGTAAAAGAACATTTTGTATTAGGATTTGATACTTTATCCAAATTTAGAAGCTATATAAGTGAATTTTTATGAGTTTTAGTATCTAGATATCCAATGATAGGTCACCCCATTCATGTTTTCAAAATATATTGATGTGCAATATATGGAAAAGGATATTTATAGGGTGATAGTTAAGACCATATCATCATTGGAGGGGAGTCACCGAGACTCTCCATAGAGAAGTTCCTTGACTATATGTTCTCATTTTCCTTGTTAGTAGAAGATTCAGATACTATGAATTTTATTCCAACCATATTCTTCCAATTTCACTGGGGTTGAAAGTTCTAAAACCCTTAAAAATAGATCGAGAATGGGTTTTTATGCATATAAAGGTTATGGAAATTAGAATAAATATTTAGAAACCTTATTTAGTTTTCAATATGTAAATAGAAACACTCTTCAGGCTCATCTATTATATTCGTATAATAATATAATGAAAAATTAGTCAAGAACACCAGCCATTGATCGGAATATATAAGATAAGGTGGGTCAAGTAAAACAACATGATTCCCATCATTATTAGGGACAATGACAAGAGTGTGATCATAGAGGTGTTAACTATTAGGTTTAGTTACGTCGTTGAGCTGAATGTGTCTTGATTCGTATCATATAGTTTACAATGTCATGTGAGAAAAAATTTGTGTGATGTATTATCTATTTTTATTCAACATTGGTGTAAGTTTTATTTGATTCAAGATCATGGAATTCACTCATTACACCCATCCTATACATGCTCTTGGAATTAAGGTGGTGAGGCTTATAGTTCTATTTCCATTGACTACTATAGTAGGAGGTTGAACTAGCATGTGTGATGCATATAGATATTTTGGGTTGATTCTATGGAAACCATGATTTTTGGGAGACATCATATGTTTTCAAATTTAAAAATAAAAAATAATCCTTGGAATGGATTTACTGTATAATTTGTAGGCTATTATGGATTTCTATTTGAGGTGAAGTATATTATATAATGTTGATGGATTGAATGATGTGTTTTCGGTGAGGGAGACACTTTGATTAGTTGAAGTTATAACAATTCCATATCTTCCTTGATGTCTAAGCTAATGTTGAGTTCATTGGAGAATTAGATTTTGGTATTTACCAAGGTTGTGGAAGAGTGTCTTGGCGTCTTATTGGAAGAGGTTAGGACACTTCCCCTATATTAGATATCAAAATTTTCATTTTTTTCCAATTGGTTGTTACTTTGATATTGATGTATGTGCATAGGATGGTTTCTTATGAGGTGAAAAAGTTGAGGATTTAGATTTATGACATTCTTTTGAGTGGGTTCAGTTAGCCTGATTTATCACCATGGGGTGACCTAGTTCTATTATAGAAGAAGGATGGTAATGGTATATATTTACGTACCAATTACCATTGATTAAAGTATGTGGTAGTGAAGAAATGGTATCCTCTCTCATGAACTAATGATCTGTTTGATTAGATGAAGGGATAAAGATGGATCTCAAAGATCCATTTATAGTTATGATACCATGATATGTGAGTGAATTATCAGGATTTCATGAATAATAATTTCATATTTCATTATGTTAATTATTAGTTTATTGTAATATCATTCAGTGTCACAAAAAATCTGGCCATATTTATGAGACTGATGAATGTAGTGTTCTATTAGTCTCTGGATCGACTTAGAATAGTGTTTATCAATTAAAAACATTGGTTATTTGAGTCATAGAATAATAATCCAAATAATATATGAGATATTTTTGTAGTTATTTATTATAATATGTTTTTGGGATGTATTTAAAGATTGAGTTCTATGCCAATGTGGTATATTTCCAAGGATTTGTTGTTTATCAATGTGGATCATTTTTTGATCCATAAATGATTGAGGTGGTTATTTCTAGGATATCCCCTAATAATATTTAAATGGTGTATAGTTTACTTTTAATTTCATTCTATTAAATTATGTTCCTACTTGTATTATCTTGAATCATGAATCCTTTGAAAAAATTAACTAGAAAGGATCAACTGATTGTGTGTACTGACCAGTGCGAGTCTTCTTTCAATTATTTAAAGGGAAACCTGGTTGGTTCTCTCATTATTCAATTACTAGAGGAGGTTGTTGAATTAAAGGTTTATTATAATTCTTCATGACTTGTATTGGGTTGTGATCTAATAAACAAGATAGTGGTTATCTCTTATGGGTCCTAGTAGTTATGATCCCATGAATAAAACAATTCCACCTATGATCTTGAGATTTTTGTAGTTGTGTTAACTTTGATTTTGTGGTGAAATTATATCATTGGTGACTTCTTTGTGGTCTTCATAGATCATAAGAGCTTTAGGCAGGTCATTTACATATTCAATTTGAATTATTGGCAGTGATGGTGGATAGAATTATTAAAAGATAATGAAATCACAATTTCTTATACATTGGGGAAATGAAATGTTGTTGTTCATTCTTTGAGTAGGAAGTCATGTGGAAATTCCATGGATGAGTTTGGTAAGGATTGTAATTTTATGGATGAGCTTTCCATGATGCACTATTATATGTGAGTATTTGATGGTACTGGGTATCTTTATCATAAGATTGTGAAATCCTTATTGGTGCAATGGGGGATTCTGAGGTGGAGGTCTAGGGATATCAGGTTTTTGATGGTAATGTTCACAATGTACAGTATAAGGTTGATCAATATTGATTTATATTCTATGGGATTCTATTTATCCTTAAGGTGACGCATGATATGGTTATCCATGAATTCCATAGTTATTCTATGATGATATATTTTGTTGTGGCTAAGTTGTATCTTACTTTAAAAATTTAGTTTTCAAGGTCTAGCATGAAGAGATTGGATGAAGATTTTGTCTCTCAATGTTGGCTTTTCAAGAGAGTGATGTATACTAATCATGTTTATAGTGGGTTTCTATAGGCACTTGATATTTCCCAGTGGAATTGGGAGTATATATTTATTGTTTTCATCATCAGTTTTCCCCAAGATTAGGGAGGTTGTGATTCTATATGGGTGATCATGGACTGCTTAATTAAGTCAACTAACTTCTTATCAATTAACATGTCATGATCAATAGAGGTTTTGTTGAGTTAGTACATGAAGGAAGTGGTTATAATTCATGGTGTTCCAAAGGTTATCATATTTCACCATGGTACCCATTTGACCACTGGGGTTTAGAGAAGTCTCCAACATGATTTTAGAATCCAGTTATTACTTAGAACAAAATTTCATTCATAATAAATGAATAGATATAGTGGAATATCCACACCTTAGAGGATATTTCTTGGTCATGAATTTTGGATTATATAGGTTTTTGGGTAAGGAATCGATCCTTGGTAGAGTTCTCTTATAATCATAGTTGGGGCAATATTATTGGTATAGATCTATTTTAAGCACACTAAAACTAACCTTTCCATTCTCTGTTATGTTAAAATGAGGTTAGAGAGTGATATAGTATAAGAATATAATTGGTGTAGGGAATAACATAGAATTTGGAAGTGATCTTGAGTGAATGAAGAAAGAATATGATCATTATAAGTCCTATAATAAGCATATAAGGATTCTTCTAGAGTTCGACGATAGAGATTATATGTTCTTCAAGGAATTTCCTCATCATGATTAGTATAGTTTTTATTATGGTGTAATATTTCTACCGGTTTTCTTAGATCTTTATGATTTTAGTTCATGTTGGAGTTATTTTATATCATTTATAGATTCACTCATATATGAGATGAACTCATGATGTCTTTCTTGTGTTCTAGCTTAACCGATACCATCATGAAAATTCACTTGTCGTCTATTAGGTTGTGCTATCAGATAATGATGATGAGACCTTTGAATAGTTACCTACTAATATATAAGTACTTTGAGATAAGTTTTTTCATGGTATTTCTATTAATTTGGTTTATGTCCAATGAAAAAAATGTAGCTTGGAGGAGAGAACTTGAGTCAAAAGTCAAAAATGTGGGCTCAATATCTTGAGTTGTTTGAGGTTTTATTTACTTCTATTGAGATTCTATATATAACCTTTTATTCATTTATATGTATAATGGCAGTGTTAGGTGTTTATACAAATTGTAGCTCTAATGTGTTAGTAGTTTTATATTCTATAAATATCCATGATAGGTATCTTGTATGGTGGTTCTAATATTACCTGTTATATACTTGTAGGGTTTTGTATTAAATTATTAATGATGAGAATAAATTGATAGGTATTTAGTGTAGGGGAATACTTTTTCTCCATCCCTTCTAGGGTTTTTTTAGTTTGAGGTGTCAAAGAATGGGAGGAAGGGTTGATGTGTTATTGAGCTATGAAGATGAGGTTGAGGTGTGAGCTTGTCAGCTACATTGTGGTGTAGTTTTGGTGATGGGAATTATACTATCAAGATATCCTCATGGTTTAGAGTTCTAGGGTGGCTGATTTTGGCTGTATTTTTCAATCTATAGGTTGATATGGCTAGGGAAAATGTTTTTTCATAGATCATAGAGGATTGGGTTTACGTATCTCTTTCAAACAAGGGTAGTTGTGAGAAATTCATGGGTTACTCTATAAATCCTTATAGATTGGTAGTCTTTGTCTCTTCTATAATGGGAACAATATGGAATTTTTATGATATTATAGTGCTTCCTTACCCAATATTTATTATATATAGGGGTGATATGTGAGAATTTATTGGTGTATTATTGAGGTTAGAACTGTTATGATGTGGCCACCCATGATGCACCATAGTATAAGAAAAATCTCTACGGTTACTGTATTTTCAATGGGGTTGTGTCATGGTCTATTGAAATTATAGCCAACATATATCCAGTATCCCACCAAAATTATTCATATTTATTCAATTTTACTTAAAACCCTAAGAAAATAGAGGGCCATTTTAGAGACTTTAAGTCCCCTTTTGTTCGTATTTCTCTCCCAACTTCTTAAGATAATCTATTATTGATCTGTGGTGAGTTTATTCTTCACCAGTTTATTATTCTATCTCCATATATATTTTTCTAGGCTATGTATATTTATTTGTTTTATTGTTTTATAGTTTCTAATTATTTTTGATAGTGTATCCATGGTGGGATTCCCATATAGATCATGAGTTCCTTATAGGAGAGGTATCCATAGATTTGTTCATATTATTCTATTCTTACTTAGAGAACATTGAATGTATTGAGGCAGGGGATTAATGAAATCTATTTTTATGTTCATGTATAGGATTATCATTGTTTATATTTTTAGATAATGGTGGAATTTACCTAAATAATATAATTACCAGAGTTAAGAATGAATTGGAAGGGATTTTGTGATATTATATTGTGATGCTTCGTTGTTGTTTCCTATTAATAGTTTCTAGACAATGTTATATCAAATTTTCTATTTTTATTGTTATTTTTAGCATGGATAATATTATTAAAATTATATACTTAATGTAGAGATCGTAATGATAAAGTGAATAATGAATATTCATGTGAATATTATTTCTATTCTTCTTTTAAAATCATTGAGTTTGGCTCATTTTTTTAAAGAATATTTATATTTGGCATTTATATTTTTTAGCTACTTATTATAGGTTACTATTTTTTAAAACCTATGAATAATTAATCATTAAATTAAAATATGGTAATTAATAGGTGGTTTTCTACAGATAATTGTTTGAGGCTATATGATCCCATTTTTGTTTGTTTTAGGTTTGTTTGAATAGTGTTATAGCCATACTTTCCCAATAAATTTTCCATGATTAATTTTTTTTGTTTCCATGTATGTGTGATCTAGGATGGTATATCCTTATTGTGATTTATTAGGGGGTGGGTGTGGGGGGGGGGGCTTGGTATGTTTGGGAGGTTAGATAATGGGTGGATGATAAAAGTTGAGGGTTGGTCTTTCTTATTGATTAAAATTGTGATGTGGTTAGTGTAAGGATTGACGGAACATGTTAAGAGTGTGGATATCTTGTTTTCAAGGTTTTTTTGTGAGGAATATTGGATGGATGATGGGTGAAAGTTGATAGATGGGATTTACTATCTTGATTGATATTTTCTTTTGATTGTTGGGTAGTTGGATGGTTATTTTGTGTGTTTCAACTTCCTACTGCAATTGGATTATACACTATGATGCACTTCATTGTGGTAGCATAATATGGGTCCTATAGAAACCAGATTATGGAATGATAAATGAATTAATAGTGAAATCAATGGATATATGTTTTTTTGGAAACCAATAATAACATGAACCATGGTATGGTTATAACTGAATGTTATGGGATCATGGGATAGAAATTAATAAAAATTAATGTTAATTATAAACCATGTTGTCTTGTGATAAAATTAATTTAAAAACTAGAATTACTGAAGTGGTTAAAATAATGAATAGTAATTTCTAATTACTAAGTGGAATTTTATAATGATGATTAACTTAGGTGTTTGTGTCCATGTATAGAATCTACTTTTCTTAGGCCATATCCGTGGCAGCTGGATATCATCTGGTATTATAGCTCCTTTTTATTATATGGATTGGTTGTTGACCTAGTGTGATTTTTCATACTATCTGTTATTATATTTTGTGATTTCATACTCTCTAGCACTCAAGTTGGGTGGGGGCCAATGAACAAATGATTTGGGAATCAGTTTTTTCTTTACCATCATGTTTTATGAGGAAACATATGACTGAGTTCTCCATATTCCCCATATTCCCTTTGATATTGCATGATGTGTAGGCATATCTAGGCTATAATGAATTATGGTATAGGATACTATGTATATGTGATGTAATAGATATAAATTTTACTATAAATTTATGTGTGGGACATAGTGGTTTGAGGTTATAACACATACTTGTTTTCCAGAGGTAGTGATTGTGAATTTTTATATATATTTTTTTCATAGGATGTTATTCCTTGAGGTATAATGAATGTTACATAGGTTGTAGTGTATTTTTGAATTGATTCTTGGTTATGGATTAGATAATGACAATTTGTTTTTAAATGCTATATAGGATTCTTGTTGAGTTGTGAAATGTATAAATGTGTGGAATTATGATTTATAGAAGGCGTGGGAGAACATGTTGTTTGGAATTTGGGTGAGAGAGTGGAAAACAAGTGGGGAAGTGTATGAAAGGTACCTTTCTGGAACATTTATTTTGATATGGACATGATAACAGGTATGTGTTACTTGGAGAGAAATCCTTGTGAGGATGGGACCCCCCCATATAAGTGTTGATATTTACAGTGCTTTGTTAGCGTTGTTAAAGCCCTTTTTAGCACGGATATAGGCTGTTTCTGTAGTAGTGGAACAAGAAGAGTTGGCCAGACAAGCTCCCCAATGCCCTCTGGGATTATCATACGACGACTCGTGATTCCACCCAGGTGACCCCAGATTCCATGGTGTACATAATGGAGGTCTTCCTAACCATTGATATTTATTTTCCATCATTATGAATAGCTGCCTATGATTAGAAAGCATCAGAAATAGTAGCAGAAATCCATTAGGATGAGTTGGAAGCTCTCGATGAGTATAGGTTTCATGCCCTGCACAACCTGGAAAGACGTCAAAAAAAGATATCTATATCATTCATCAAGAAAGTTCACCTTCTATCCTTCTTGCAAGGTGACTTGGTGTTGGCATTGAGAACACTAATGATACTTGGCAGGAAACCACCCCAGTTAGAGCCCAAATGGGAAGAACCTTACATCATTCACAAGGTTTACTCCAATGGAACATACTCCATGGTTACCAAGGATGGTGAGCGTATAACCCCTCACACCAATGCCAAGTTCCTCAAGAAATACTTTGCCTAAGTCCCATTGGTCCCTCATGACCTTAAACTGAATGCTCCTGAATGACACCAAACTAAATTCTGGTCCCACATGACCTTAAACTATTGGGTCCTACATAAACTTAAACTATCTGGTCCTACATGACCTTAAACTATAAAATATCCCACATGACATTAAACTGTATGTCGTCCCGCATGATGTTAAGTTGTATGTCATCCCATATGATGTTAAACTATATATCATCCCACATGATGCTAAATGGTATGTCCTCCCACATGATGTTAAATTGTGTGTAACCCTGCGAGACGTTAAACCACAAGAAGTATGTATTGCATGATTCCCATCCTCATGGGATACGTAGGAATGATTAGACGCCTCATATTGAGTCTAGCCCTAGTGCCCTCTTTGACTATCCCCCGGTGTATAATTCTCTTGGAGGATCCCACATGGTTTCATATAGGTATCTTTATCCCCACTCATGTCAGGATTATGATGATTTCACCATGTTCCCTCTCTCGTTCTTCTCTCCTCCCACATCCTCACCAAACGATGTTAAACTGCATGACCTTCAAAACTACGTATGGCTTGATTCCCATACTCATGGGATACGTTGGACTGCCTGGACATTTCATCCATAGGCCCAACCCCAAACTTCAAGACCTCCCATTTGGTCGAAGCACATGATGTGGTACAAGCTTTGGCCCTCATCCATGTCATGTTCATCATGACCGTACAGTGTATCCATCCTCCCTAAAGATCCTCATCTCTTCAAATGTCTAGTTTTACTTCAAGTTTCATGGGAATATTTATTCTTCACACACTCCACCATATGGGTTTTCATTATATTTCAAATCTGAAGGGACCCCCAAATTGCATGGATGATCTGCCCAAGGGCTCTCCTACCATTACAGGCTAACATCCTTGAGGGTTTTGAATGACAAATTGATACAAGTCCTGCATTTCAAATATGGTCAGTGGTCAATGCTTATTTGTTGTTCCCATTTCATGTTACCATGGTGTGGATGTTGTGTTTCAAATTTGATCAAAAACCATCCTTTTTCGTTGTTAGCACCCCCATATGTCCCAAAAATGGTGTGTAGTGGATCATTTCGCCCTACTGCCTCTTCAAGCTTCAGCCAGCCTTGGGCAAGAGTGTGATTCCAGCTACCAGACCCTTATATTATTGGAAGAGCCAAGTCCTACTCCTTGTTTCCCACACCAATAATTGCTTACATGGGCTTAGGAGCTGAAGTAATTCATTACCCACATGATAGGTCATTTGGTTATAGTTGGTCGGGAAACCCAGCCTCAGGTCCCTCAACCATTTCAACCCCCTAGCTTGGGTTCTCCTTTAGGAGTGTGTGGTGTGGTATGGACTCACGTCCTTATTCACATCAGGATATTTTTCCAGGCCAAAAATCCCTTCTTTGATTAATCCCTTTGTTTATCGTCTTTTCCAAAATCATAGGCCCTACCGTGCTTCACAAGACCCATCTTTTGGGTTTCCATTGTCACGACCCGACCCTACCCAGGCTCGAGTCGCAACTACCCCAAACCCGCCTCCATAGGACAGGGGCTGTCAACAAGCGCTGAAGGCTAAAAAACTCAGGGAGGCCTTTGCCTGAGTACCTGTACACACACACGCATCACAATCGATGCAAAAGTGAAAAGTAAAAGGGAATGTAAAGTGCAACAACTATATATAAACCACAAAGTGCATCGACCTCTAAAAGTAAAAATTAAAAGCTAAAGGTAAACTGAAACGAAAAGGGATAAAACACGCGCCAAACCAGAAAAGTACCACAACCTGGCAATAGGTTAACAAAAGTAAGCAGTTGGAAGGGTCCCCCACCTGGAACCCAACTACGACCACCGCACATGCTCTAAGCTCCCAAACTCCTATACTCCACTGAAGTCATGACCATCCTGTTCATCGTCTATAAGGGCACACCAAGTGCGGGAAAATCCCAAGCAGGTGTGAGTATAAAAATACTCAATAAGATACCCCGAAGGCTCGAGGGAGCAATAATGGAGGTACCGAAAGGTAAGAAGTAGATCGAACAGGGAATATTATATGAGTACCACAAGGAGTGTAGTATAGTAACACTAGAGAGTCCAGCTCAACCCAACAAGAGAAAAGAGATAGACTTGTCCAAACACAAGGAGCTGGAAATGGTGAGAAGATGAACTTCCTGTCGAGTCTTCGCTACCTATAGCAGGAGAGTAGACTCTTCTAACCAAGAGAAGCTAGACACAGAAAGCACATGGCATACCCTGTGCGTCTTCGCCTCTCCTGGAAGGAGAGTAACCAAAACCCATGAAGTGGGTAATGGAACAAGGTATATACATATTCATATTCTCAATCAAGAAGCCCAAACAAGATCGAAAGGGGATCTCCATTCCATAGCTTGGCCCAAGAAAGGTGAGTCACAATAGTCCCAAAAGTAAACACCATCGATGCCCAGCACCCCGCACGTCTGCCCCGAACTACAAGTCAAGGGCTCAAATCACCGCACCTCAAAACTCTCCGCTTTGTGTGGCACTGACTCGCCCGCACGGTTTTAGGTCGCGTTGCAAGGGTGCGTCTCGGTGGGGAAAGTACCCCTCATACTTGAGAGTTCTGGGAGAACTTCAAACCACACCTCATCACTGCCCCGCAGTCAAGAGGTCTCCTCAAAGTCGACAGGAGACCCCCTTCCTAGCCCCATTGGAGGGTAATCTCTGGAAGTCTATAGGTTCCCACTGGAGGGAGAACTAGAAAGAGTCGACGTATACCACACTGCCCAGCCCCATAACAGGGTAATACATTGGAGGGAGACCTGGCTAAAGTTGGCGATGGGACCACTACCCAGCCTAGCTAGAGGTAACCCAGCATCAGGGACCACTGCCAAGCCCAGCTAGTGGTAAGCCCAACATCGGGGACCACTGCCCAGCCCAGCTGAAGGTAAGCCCAACATTGGGGACCACTGCCCAGCCCAACTGAAGGTAAACCCAGAATTGCTCTGGCCATCCCTACTGGATGGTACTGCTCGATGAAAACAACTCTACTGGCCATCCTTGCTGGATGGTAACTCCACTGGCCATCCCTGCTGGATGGTACAACTGGCGAGCCCTGCTCGAAACAACCTAAGCCCTGCTGGTACCAACCTCCTGGCCAGCCCTGCTGGTAACAACCTCCTAGGTAGAGGGTTGGTGCCTGCGTGATGTGTTGGTCACACCGAAACCACAAGAACTCTACCAGGGAACATGAAGAAACAGGAGAAACTCCCCGGGCCCCTCAGGGCGATTACGCTCCAATCCGCAAAGTCACTGTTGAAGCGGACCGAGACAACTCATCCCATGAAGTGGGGAAACACCCACACTGTACGAACACCCGTAGTCGCAAATGGTGCTGCAGTCTGGTGAAAGGGGTACGGTACTGAAACTTCTTACAGCTGAAGAAACATAAGAAAAAAACCATCTCTGCCGGCCAAAAACATCGAGAATAGAACCAGGGGAAAACACTCAACTCTTCTTGTCAAAACCATCAAGAAGAGGACCAGGGGAAAACTCAACCCTGCTGGTCAAACTAACGAGCACAGAGCCAGGGGAAGACTCAACCCTACTGGTCAATATACGAGAACAAAGGGACCCTCTACTTCATGAGAGGTCTAATGTACATAATGCAGAACAATACACGCACATGGGGCCCACAAGCCATGTGGCCCCAAGAAAACCCCAACCAAGCGCACAAACATTCTCAGGTACAAACAACCACATATACTTCCAAGCATTCTCGTATACTCCCATAGTATACCATGTTCCCACCCAAATCCTATCATGCACACAGCACCCAACGTCAACACGAAGGCGTAACGTAAGAACTCCAACTTGCCACCTCAACGGCTGTGGCACGGCTGAACACATCTCTTCAAACATTTACATCACTCTCATGGGAGTGAATGCGATCACACGCCAAGTTTTCTCTACAATCATGGCAAGAAGAACCTCCACCGGTACACCTTTCATGCTTCCACATTAATAAGATCGCATAAGAGGCTGCACTCACCTGAACAGATTACAGCGTTGTAATCCTCGCAAGAAAACATGCGAGATCAACTACAAACTCACCTCCAGTGGATATCCGATGGAAAAGTCACCAACACCGCTTTATGCCCGAACGACGTCCCGTGATCCCAAGCCTCGGCCCCGAAAACAGTCGGGCGTATCACACCATTTCGATCCCCTCTAGAAAACACGTCAAAAAGACTACTTACTTGAGTGGAATGGATATCCAAAGAAAAAGATGCATTCCGGTGCACTGCACATGAGCGGTGCTATGTGGGACCCACATCCTGGTCCCGAAACAAAATGAACGGATCGCGCGTTGCGATTCTCTCAGAAATGTACACAAGATGGACTATTCATTTGTCCAAAACCGACACCCGGTGATAAATCTGGAAATCACCGTCAACTCCTGAAACGGCCCTCGCGGGGTCCGCACCAGTGTGCGGAATTAGAGCAAGTGGATTGCACCATTAAAATGCCCTCAGAAAATCACCCGGAATCGACTGCTCGCACGCCCTGAACGGATGTACGATGAGAAAGTCGTTAAACGTTGCTTGCAGCTAAAAAGGCGGCCCATGGGGCCCACACCTCAACTCCGGTTTCAACACCCGAAACCATAGTAGGAAACTTCACATCGTCCCCAGGGTCGTAGCACCACTGACGACACTCAAAACTGACTCTAGATGTGTTCGTGCCACCCAAAACAAGAACTCCAGGGATAAGCCAACCCACTTTACGGGAGGATCGGGCCACCGGGGCCTCCGTCACGAGATTCAAAAATCCCCAAGACCATCTCAAAAGGTTATACTTGATGCGAGGTCTGCTCTGCCGTAAATGTCACATGAAACGGATGTCCGTAGAAAAAGATATGGTCGTCCGAATTTTTAAGTGGAAAACCCCTTTGGGAAGGACCGGCCCGTCCGCCTCGCGCGGGCCGGCCCACGCCGGCCGGCCCGGCCCTCTGTGGCCCGTGGCTCCCGTGGATCTCTGCGGCCATGTCGCCTCCCCCCCGACAGGCCCTCATGGCCGGTCTTGTTCCCCGCAGCGACCCGCGTTCTGCGGGTCGCGGCCGCACCGCACGGGGCCGCACGCCTCGCGGCCCCCTCCCCCTTGAGCCCTATGCTGGCGCCCGCCGCCTGGGACCCCGCCGGAGTCCCTGCCTCACTGCCGTCCATGCTGACCGCCTTCTGGAGACACTGCCTGGAGCCGCTCCACTCGCCGGAACTCACCGGACCGCCCTGCCGACCGCCGGAAACCACCGGTCTGGCCATAAAACCCCAAAACCACCCCGAAACTTTGCCGGACCGATGCGGACGCCTCGATGCTCGGAATTCAAATCCAAAAGATGTGTCGGAAAGCTCGGATCGAGCTCTACTAATCTATGGAATTTTCTCGAAGATCGAGGAGCAATTCGACAGTATAATTTGGGCTCAAAAAATGCGGGAATAAAAAAACATAAACGAAACCTCCTACATCTTGGGTGTACCCGATGCTTCACCTTTGACCCGCCGGAGTAGCCGTGCCTCGCCGGAGTTGCCTCGCCAGAGCTGCCACACCGGCTTGGAGGAGGAGAGTGGAGAAGCTTGCCAGGGGATGGGGAAATGAGGGAGAAGAGAAGGGAGGGGGGGTTAGGTTAATTAAATAAATTAATTAACATAAACACCCTCCCGCGACCCCATACCCGAACTCCCGATGGGGTCGGGATTAATCCTCCCCTAGGCTAAAAACCACAAACTGAGTGCAACGGTGGTCTCCGAATTTCAATTTGAGGCCCCATTCAAAAGTTATTAAACTCAATGTCTGAGGTCTCCAAATTATGAAAACGCCGCTGGGGCTATTTTTCACTGACGGCCCACGCCCGAAAAACTTATACTCCTCCTAGGGTAAACGGCAAGGTCTGAACTCAATGGGGCCCTCAATTTCCCTATCCGAGCCACTGTTTAAGAGATACTAAGTTTAACCATTAAACTGATAAATTAATTACTTAATTTATTTGTTTCATGTTTCGAAAGAGAGTGAGGGGTCCAAACGTCCCGCACCGACATGTTTTATGTCAATCATAGGGTAAACACCCCATTTCAGAGCCATCCGTGCACTCAGATCTCCGATCCGAAACTCTGTTTAGGAGTTATCCCATTTATTTGGCGTTCCAAGTGTGAATGCACTAAAAACATAATTCCTGCCAAACCGGGGCTCGGAATCACACGTCGTCTGAAGGCGCTGCTCTGGAATAAAATGAAGAATATTCCAAAGTCTTTCGCAGCAAAAACCGGGTTCTTACATCATTACCTCCTTCATGCTTTTCGTCCCCGAAAAGAAACACCAGGGAACAACTTTGGGTACTAAGCCCGCACCTGGCCCTCCGATATCCAGAAGAACTCTTACACAGTCTCGCGTCACCGCACACAGACCCAAGGATTTGATCTGTTCACACGAGGTCTGCCGTTGCCGATGACGTGCATAGGAGCACTCACACATCTCCTCAGGTGAGTCACGCAGGAGACTCTATACACACAAACCAGCCTTTGGGGTTGGGGCAAGGTGGTAGGGAACCTCACCATCCCTTTGCCCAGTCTCAAATGGCCCGAAGGCTGTCGGGGGTAGCTCACCTCCCTGACCAAACCCTTACGTCGCATGCCACGACTGGGATCACCACCCGTACCTGGAATAAGGCCCGGTGATGCCCTCCTTTAGAATATCCATATGGTGAAACATCCAAGGATATCTGATCACTCAAGATTTCACAGTCGATGTCCCACAACAAGACTCTCTTACACACTCGGAAAGTGAAGGAGTCGACACCATCGACTGAAGAAAAAGGTCTCACACCTTCTATCTTTCCGACACACGGTTACACCGACGCCCCACATCACCCTGGTAACACTCAAACAAGGATCAGGGATAAAATAATTTCCCACACATAGTCTAAAAATTCTACTACAAAAAGTAGAAGACCTTTAGAGTATACCTCTTATCACCTCATGCTCTGCAGGATTGTAACAGCCCGAGATTTTATGAAAAATATTCTTTATTTCACTAATGTCTTGTGTTGTACGCTACACCAAAAGGAGCTTTCACAACACGCATCCTTGACTTGCCTTACATTACACACAATCACAACCTTCCTCGATAGCGTGTGTAGTACGCAATACTGAGTTTCACGAAACAACGATATGCTATTAAAATATTATTAAAACTAGCCGTTATGAATAGTAATAACCACTTTTTAAATTTTATAAATTTTTTCTCTCATAATAGACTTCATTTTTGGATTCGGAGTATTGAATTTAGCCTAAGGTGAAATTTTGGTACTTTTCGGATAACTTTCATATTCTGATGAATAGTGAAAATTACTAAATTATAATTAAAAACAACTTTTTTTAATCGAAATAATTAATAGTGACAAATTATTAATTTGAGTGGTTTTAAAGTATATTTAGAGTATATTTTTACAATTTAATACAATGTTGGTCATTGAATGTAATTTCACATTTAAACCAGACATAATCAAGTGTTAATCTTTTGATAGATATTGTTTCTTAAAAACACGCTATTTGTTTTAACAGCGGGATTTAATTATAAAATTAATTAATGCAACTTCTATGTTATGAATTTGGTAAAATAGACTTCATTTTTGAATTCGGAATATGAAATATAGCTTAGGATGAAATTTTGGTATTTTTCTGAAAAACATCAATTTTTGATGAATAGTGAAACTACTAAGTGGTAGTTAAAAAAACTGAATTTTTCATAAAACTTAATTTTACCGCTTCTGTGAATGGAATTTCAAAAATCTGAGAGACACAGTTGATGTCAGTATGTAAAATGTGGTTCAATGAGATGAAAATAATTTTTGGTGAATAGTAACTTTTTACTTTTATTTACCACGGTTAAAAGTAAATAGGGTAATTAAGGGTAAGAATGATATTGATATTACCCTAAAACATGTCCTAATTCTATTGGACAAGTGTATCTCGACCAAAAACAACCTTAAGTGTAAAATATTATCATTTAGGCCCACTTGGATTAGATTAGGACATTTATTGTTATTTAATTCAAAGAAGAGTTAAAAGAGTTAAAATCAAAGTATATTTACTAAAACATTTTTAATATAGGGTTGTTCATAAGATAAATTCGATTTTAAATATTCATTAGAAAGATAAAAAGATTTCCTACATGATGGTATTTTATTTGTAATTTTTAGACATCAAATAATGTAATTTATTTATGACACAATGATGATGCAGTAATTACCCTTTTAAGGAAATATTAACATAATTGATGTTATAAATGCTAAAATGAATGTAATTTGAGAGTTTTTATGAATTCCACTAATTTTCTAGGTTACTATGATATATTAGTGTTTCTTTAATCAACTTTTTTCGAACATATAATTCTGTTATGACTTTCACAAAAATCATATATCAAATAGTGTCCAAATTGACACAAAATAGTTTTTAAATAAAATATTATATTATTAATTGTTATTTTATTCCTAAAAATCTAAGGATCGGCCAAATTACTTAGATAAGGATATATATATTAATAATAAACAATTTGGGGTTCGTTTGACATGTTATAGTTAGTGTATTAACCATATAGTGTAAGAAAACAAAATGACATGGTAAATGTTAAATTATTTAACTTAGAGTTAAATCTAATTGATAAGGTTAAAATAAAAACCTAAACTTGTCTAAATACTATTGGTTTATAGGAGTTCGACCCATACCCACTTTATCTTCTAAATAAGACCCTTTGGATCCATTATAATCCGATTTTGATTTAATATAAAATAATATTTTGAGATATTCCTAAGGTGCCCCTCTCCTCCCTTATAAAAAGGCACCTCCTCCCCCTCCTCCTCACACCAATTTGAGCACTCAAGCTCGGCCAACCCCTGCCATTTTCTCCTCTCCACTTCCCTAGAATAATACTAGAGGTCCTGGTCTTCTTCAAAGACCAATCTTAGTTCCCTAGGTGGAGGATTCAAAGAGGCATTCCAAAGAAGAGGTAATATCCATTACCGATCTTTTCAATTTCTTTCTTCTTCAACTTCTTCTTCTTTAGTTGTTTCATGTAAAGTAATAACATCATTATTACTTACATACTGATATGTTATTATAAATATGAAACAACCCTAATTCACCTTCTATCCATCCTACGGAAAAATGAAATCACCACGCGTGCGTACGTACAGAATACCGTCTCCACGCCGTGGTGTAATCTATTTTCCGCCACCACCTTAATTGGATGGGTATAAAGGTGTAATGAGTAACTATATATGATTATTATAATGTGATATTGATACTGAAATATTATACATACACTTAAACATAATTCCACGACCATGGGAACGATATCATCGCTCGTGCGTACATACGGACTACCGTCTCCACGACGCGATGAGATTCATTCTCAATGATTAACCATTCATGAATGATTATAAAGTATATATAATAAGTTATAATGAAATATATGACCTAATAATGATACTGGAATTATTTATATTTATATGTATGTCATCTACTTAATTCCATTCAATTCAATAAGGAAACGAAAACAGCGTTCATGCGTACGTACGTACTACCGTCTCCATGAACGGTGTATTTCTTTCCATTTACTGATTTATTATATATGTGTATTATTAATATATATATATATATAAATCATGTTTTATATTCTGGAATTAATTAATCATGATCTATGTAATCATATGAATAATTACAGTTTAAAAACACGAACGACAAATGAGACGATTTTACCCAAAACGCTTCTTTAACATGAATTTACAAAAGAACGGGTAATAAAAAGTAATAAGTGGACCATATATGATATAATAACAATGAATATGATTCTGTAATAAGTCAATAACATGATTTAAATCATTATACAGGAGGTTCGGACACTCACAAAGCAAGTCGGACCTAAGGTAAGGGAAATATCACAATCTCATTTTTATCCGAGATTGTTTATTCGTACGTATTTACTGGGGTGTATTTTATTATCCACATTCATGTTTCATCAATATGTAATATTATTTCCATCCACCTACAATTTTTTAAATCCATTTTTACCCTTCAGTGAGTTTTTAGTAATATGTATGAATGGAATCTTTTGTCGTTTTTCGTACGAGGTAATTTTTGAGTTTTCCGACAAAAGTACGAAAAATGTTTTTTTTAACTTATACGAAATGAATGGATTTTTAAAACATTATTTCCAAGAATCTTCCTTTACATTTTTCAAGTTTATTTTTAATCAACTTCTTTTATTTTAAAGTCATATGACATGTTATGAAAGGAAAAATGTTTTTTGAAGAAGAAAGGATATTTTCCTCAAGAATGGAGTTCAAGTGTTTTATCAAAATTATTTTCCATCTAAGATAATAAAGGGTTCTGTTTTTATCCCTATTATTACATTGATTTGATCATGTTGTGATGGAATTATTTTTATGAAATCCTTTATCTTATATGAAATGTTTTATGATGTCACGATGTTTAAGATTCCCATTTTTATTACATGGGTTATGAAATGATGTATGATTTATGATTTTGTGGCACACATAAGAATGGTATCATTATGAGATGGGTGGGACCTATATCTCCCTCCAATGCTTTGGGTAAAGATTTATATCTCATGAGATAGACATGGATGGAACGGTAGGTTATACCGGTTCAGAGAAACAGGACTGGAACGAGGGTGACTCGGTTCAGAAAGGGACTTTGTCCACTAAGATAGTCTTGGCAATGAGTCCTGACTAACAAGAAATGATTCTCTATGATTATGTGTGAATGCCACAAAGTTTCATGTTTTAAGTTATGATTATTGTGATTACATTTCACTGCCATGATTTTCCCCATGTTATGAAATTATGCTCTCTTTTGCAGGTTAAGATTTTCAAAATGTTATGTTCTTATGATGTGATTGATATTTCTTTTGTTTAACCTTACTGAGCATTTGAGCTTACCCTTTTATGTTTTCGTTCTCCCAGGATATAAAGAAAGGTTTTAGGTAATAAAGAAAAAAGAAGATATTTATGGGAGATGTTGAAGATCTTTCACCGGGATTAGAAGATTATATTCCGAGTTTCCAAAGACACTAAACTATTACGATCCTTGTGTGTGTGTTTTTGTTATGTACTAAGTATTCCGCAAATGTATTGTAATGTCCATGTACGTCAAGCTTCGGGTCTCTACAGTTGGTATCAGAGGAAAGGTTTAGTCAACCTTTGGAATCTAGGATGCGAGAACTTTAGTGAGATCCCTAGAGATATTTCTAAGGTATGTCTAGGGATGTCCCTAAGGTTAAGTATATGTATAGGTTATAGTACTAGAATTACGCTAACGATCATAGAATTAAACCTAAGATGTTAGATATTGAAGGTACTCCCCCTTTATTATGTTGTTTTCCCTAGCATAATTTTTGCCTCTCACACTATTCTTTTTGGGTTTTAGACGATGGATGGAACCCGAAGGAACCGTGTTGATCAATGCAATGGAAAATGCAATGATTTCCCTCCTGAACAAACAAATGTTATGGGAGATGGAGTGCAAAATCTTATTGCTATACTTACACAAGCTATGAATCATTCTGGACTTCCAAATGAGCAGAGAAGGGAACAATATTCTATTGAGTCCTTCATGAGGCAACGTCCACCTTCTTTCAGTGGGACTTCCGATCCACTTGTTGCTGAACAATGGATCAATACCACTGAAAAGATATTTTCAGTTATTTAATGTCCTGAGCATGATAAAGTCATCTTAGCAGTATATCGTTTGGAAGGTGAAGCTGATCAATGGTGGAATCTTATCAAGAATACGAGGCAAAGAGATGAAATTGAGTCCATGGAATGGGACGAGTTCAAGAACTTGTTTTTCAGTAAGTACTTCCCTCGTATTCTTCGAACAAAGATGGAAAAGGAGTTTCTTGAGCTGAAGTAGAAGGATGATGAATCTGTTGGTATATACGAAGCGAATTTTACAAGACTTGCAAGGTATGCATCTGGCATTATCATCCAACATGAAAGTAAAGTTGATCGATTTTTCAGTGGCTTAAAACCAAGTCTTCGAAGGGCATTAGCTATAAGAGACTTTAGTAGCTATGAAGAAATTGTGCGTTGTGCTATCAAGGTAGAAATGGAATTTGGTGTTACATATCCATCTCATGGTTTTGACAAGAAACGAAAGATGGAGTTCAAGGAGAAATCTCAGAATAATGGTGAAAAGAAGATGAATGTTTCCTTATGCACAAAGTGTGGAAATAAGCTTGGTGGAGATTGTCTTAAAGGGACTAGAAAATGTTTTAAGTGTGGAAAAGAAGGTCATCGAGCAGCTGAGTGTCGAAGTAATGGAAAAAGGTTTTCTAATGATGTGAATAAAGCAAACACTGCAGAGAACGCACCACCAACACTTCAATGCATCAAGTGCAAGGAAATGGGGCATTATGCTAATAAATGCCCTAATCCAAGGGTTAGTGATGATAAACATGAGAAACCACTGAAGTCAAAGGACAAAGGGAAGTCACATGCGATCACTATTGGCGATGTTGAATATGACAACGATGTGGTGGAATGATTAAGTGTTTATGTAATGGGATTCCAAAATAATATTGTATCATGGAGTATTGGAATATTTATGTATTGGTCTAATGTGGTATTCAAAGTGATTGAGATATTTTTGGAAATAATATGATATGCACATAATGAAGGGAAAATGAGAAAATGGAATGTTTAACAGTATTCATGAGCTCATGATTGATATAAGGACTAAGTGATATCATGGTTTGAGTATATAGAATTTTGAGGATTTTGGTATGTGGAAAGTGTTAAATTTTAACTGCATTCATGTTTTCACTAACGTATTCAATAGAATACATGATTAAGGACTTTGAATGTTTGGACTGTGACCAACAAAACATATCTTATGATATATGGGGATCGACGATGGTGTTAAATCTCTGGTAATCGTTTTCCCTATGTTATGAGTGTGGACTGAAGTATTATGGATAAGTCTAAAGATTGGAATGGATTATGTTGGACATAAGTTAGTATTGTTTAAGGATAGAAGTTTTCTTGATATTATTGATGGGATGTTATAGTAATATAGTTTTAGAAAAAGGACAACCTGCAGGACGGGCGACAGCCCATCGAGTCGGACAAGGATGTGGGAATCGAACCCACAACCGAAGTACGACTGGCCTTTATCGCCTACCACTGGCCTACAGGAAGTCCCTGTTTATTAGAAACTAGTTTTATTATATTAAGCTGTATGATATATGATGTATAAGTCCATTTTAGGAACCATATATGATTAATCTCACTATAGATCGACTTATGTATATAATTTTTTCTAACCTTTTGTTTGAGACAGATGGAATGACCCGTCATTCTATCACATGATCTGCTAACACTTCACGAATAACAAATTCAACTTCATTTATTTAAGATATGAAGTGGAAATTGTTCAAGGCACGAACAACAGTGAGATTTTACCAAAATAAAGTAAGTATTTATTCTAATTCAAATTTTCAACTTTAGGGAAATGATCTTGAAAACCAAAAATGTTGTCCTAGTGATCTTATACCTGATGAATCAGATGGTACCTTAGATCGTCACAAATTTATGGATTTGTGATTTACTGGATTTTCCATAGCCACGTTCTCTACCACTCTCCATCAGAACATGATGGTTAGATTTCTCTTCCATATCCATATTTTCACCTATGTGGAAACCCTGTGATTAGTTTATTTTGGTAATCGTTACATTTCAAGTTTTGGTATTCCTTTTTACGATGTGGGTTTCTATTAAATAAACTTTCGAATAGTAAACCATTTATAACCCCGACGAATTTCGAGGGCGAAATTCATTTTAAGGGGTGTAGAATGTAACAGCCCGAGATTTTATGAAAAATATTCTTTATTTCACTAATGTCTTGTGTTGTACGCTACACCAAAAGTAGCTTGCACAACACGCATCCTTGACTTGCCTTGCATTACACGCAATCGCAACCTTCCTCGATAGCGTGTGTAGTACGCAATACCGAGTTTCACGAAACTACGATATGCTATTAAAATATTATTAAAACTAGCCGTTATGAATAGTAATAACCACTTCTTAAATTTTATAAATTTTTTCTCTCAAAATAGACTTCATTTTTGGATTTGGAGTATCGAATTTAGCCTACGGTGATATTTTGGAACTTTTCGGATAACTTTCATATTCTGATGAATAGTGAAAATTTCTAAATTATAATTAAAAACAACTTTTTTTAATCGAAATAATTAATAGTGATAAATTATTAATTTGAGTGGTTTTAAAGTATATTTAGAGTATATTTTTACAATTTAATACATTGTTGGTCATTGAATGTAATTTCACATTTAAACCAGACATAATCAAGTGTCAATCTTTTGATAGATATTGTTTCTTAAAAACACGCTATTTGTTTTAACAGCGGGATTTAATTATAAAATTAATTAATGCAACTTCTATGTTATGAATTTGGTAAAATAGACTTCATTTTTGAATTCGGAATATGAAATATAGCTTAGGATGAAATTTTGGCATTTTTCTGAAAAACATCAATTTTTGATGAATAGTGAAACTACAAAGTGGTAGTTAAAAAAACTGAATTTTTCATAAAACTTAATTTTACCGCTTCTGTGAATGGAATTTCAAAAATCCGAGAGACACAGTTGATTTCAGTAAGTAAAATGTGGTTCAATGAGATGAAAATAATTTTTGGTGAATAGTAACTTTTTACTTTTATTTACCACGGTTAAAAGTAAATAGGGTAATTAAGGGTAAGAATGATATTAATATTACCCTTAAACATGTCCTAATTCTATTGGACAAGTGTATCTCAACCAAATAAAACCTTAAGTGTAAAATATTATCATTTAGGCCCACTTGGATTATATTAGGACATTTATTATTATTTAATTCAAAGAAGAGTTAAAAGAGTTAAAATCAAAGTATATTTACTAAAACATTTTTAATATAGGGTTTTACATAAGATAAATTCTATTTTAAATATTAACTAGAAAGATAAAAATATTTCCTACATGATGGTATTTTATTTGTAATTTTTAGACATCAAATAATGTAATTTATTTATGACACAATGATGATGCAGTAATTACCCTTTTAAGGAAATATTAACATAATTGGTGTTATAAATGCTCAAATGAATGTAATTTGAGACTTTTTATGAATTCCACTAATTTTATAGGTTACTATGATATATTAGTGTTTATGTATTCAACTTGGTTCGAACATATAATTCTATTATGACTTTCACAAAAATCATATATCAAATAGTGTCAAAATTGACACAAAATAGTTTTTAAATCATATATTATATTATTAATTGTTATTTTATTCCTAAAAATCTAAGGTTCGGCCAAATGACTTAGATAAGGATATATATATTAATAATAAACAATTTGGGGTTCTTTTGACATGTTATAGTAAGTGTATTAACCATATAGTGTAAGAAAACAAAAAGACACGGTAAAAGTTAAATTATTTAACTTAGAGTTAAATCTAATTGATAAGGTTAAAATAATAACCTAAACTTGTCTAAATACTATTGGTTGATAGTATTTCGACCCATCCCCACTTTATCTTTGAAATAATACCCTTTGGATCCATTATAAACCGATTTTGACTTTAATATAAAATAATATTTTGAGATATTCCTAAGGTGCCCCTCTCCTCCCTTATAAAAAGGCACCTCCTCCCCCTCCTCCTCACACCAATTTGAGCACTCAAGCTCGACCAACCCCTGCCATTTTCTCCTCTCCACTTCCCTAGAATAATCCTAGAGGTCCTGGTCTTCTTCAAGGACCAATCTTAGTTCCCTAAGTGGAGGATTCAAAAAGGGGTTCCAAAGAAGAGGTAATATCCATTACCAATCTTTTCAATTTCTTTCTTCTTCAACTTCTTCTTATTTAGTTGTTTCATGATAAAGTAATAACATCAGTATTACTTACATACTGATATGTTATTATAAATATGAAACAACCCTAATTCACCTTCTATCCATCCTACGGAAAAATGAAATCACCGCGCGTGCGTACTTACGGAATACCGTCTCCACGCCGTGGTGTAATCTATTTTCTGCCACCACCTTAATTGGATGGGTATAAAGGTGTAATGAGTAACTATATATGATTATTATAAAGTGATATTGATACTGAAATAGTATACATACACTTCAACATAATTCCACGACCATGGGAACGATATCATCGCTCGTGCGTACGTACGGACTACCGTCTCCACGACGTGATGAGATTCATTCTCAATGATTAACCATTCATGAATGATTATAAAGTATATATAATAAGTAATAATGAAATATATGACCTAATAATGATACTGGAATTATTTATATTTATATGTATGTCATCTACTTAATTCCATTCAATTCAATAAGGAAACGAAAACAGCGTTCATGCGTACGTACGGACTACCGTCTCCATGAACGGTGTATTTCTTTCCATTTACTGATTTATTATATATGTGTATTATGAATATATATATATATAAATCATGTTTTATATTCTGGAATTAATTAATCATGATCTAAGTAATCATATGAATAATTACAAGTTAAAAACATGAACGACAAATGAGACGATTTTACCCAAAACGCTACTTTAACATGAATTTACAAAAGAACGGGTAATATAAAGTCATAAGTGGACCATATATGATATAATAACAATGAATATGATTCTGGAATAAGTCAATAACATGATTTAAATCATTATATAGGAGGTTCGGACACTCACAAAGCAAGTCGGACCTAAGGTAAGGGAAATATCACAATCTCATTTTTATCCGAGATTGTTTATTCGTACGTATTTACTGGGGTGTATTTTATTATCCACATCCATGTTTCATCAATATGTAATATTATTTCCAGCCACCTACAATTTTTTAAATCCATTTTTACCCTTCGGTGAGTTTTTAGTAATATGTATGAAAGGAATCTTTTGTCGTTTTTCATACGAGGTACTTTTTGAGTTTTCCGACAAAAGTACGAAGAATGTTTTTTTAACTTATACGGCATGAATGGATTTTTAAAACATTATTTCCAAGAAGCTTCCTTTACATTTTTTCAATTTTATTTTTAATCAACTTCTTTTATTTTAAAGTCGTATGACATGTTATGAAAGGAAAAATGTTTTTTGAAGAAGAAAGGATATTTTTCTCAAGAATGGAGTTAAAGTGTTTTATCAAAATTATTTTTCATCTAAGATAATAAGGGGTTCTGTTTTTATCCCTATTATTACATTGATTTGATCATGTTGTGATGGAATTATTTTTATGAAATCCTTTATCTTATATGAAATGTTTTATGATGTCACGATGTTTAAGATTCCCATTTTTATTACATGGGTTATGCAATGATGTATGATTTATGATTTTGTGGCACACATAAGAATGGTATCATTATGAGATGGGTGGGACCTATATTTCCCTCCAATGCATTGGGTAAAGATTTATATCTCATGAGATAGACATGGCTGGAATGGTAGGTTATATCGGTTTAGAGAAACAGGACTGGAACGAGGGTGACTCGGTTCATAAAGGGACTTTGTCCACTAAGATAGTCTTGGCAATGAGTCTTGACTAACAAGAAATGATTCTCTATGATTATGTGTGAATGGCACAAAGTTTCATGTTTTATGTTATGATTATTGTGATTACATTTCACTGCCATGATTTTTCCCATGTTATGAAATTATGCTCTCTTTTGCAGGTTAAGATTTTCAAAATTTTATGTTCTTATGATGTGATTGATATTTATTTTGTTTACCCTTACTGAGCATTTGAGCTCACCCTTTTATGTTTTCTTTCTCCCAGGATATAAAGAATGGTTTTAGGTAATAAAAAAAAAGAAGATAGTTATGGGAGATGTTGAAGATCTTTCACCAGGATTAGAAGATTATATTCCGAGTTTCCAAAGACACTAAACTATTACGATCCTTGTGTGTGTGTTTTTGTTATTTACTAAGTATTCCGCAAATGTATTGTAATTTCCATGTACGTCAAGCTTCGGGTCTCTACAAGGATCGTAGACATCCAAAGCTCACGGCTGTCTGTTGTCCCAACTCTTAGCTATAGTAGCCAGACGTGGACCGCCTAATGGTGATGAGAAGACTTCATAAGGTCGTCCTCCACTTCCAGCTCCCCCCGCTCCTCTGCTAGCACCACCTCTCTGGGTACTACTCCGATCATGGTACTGCCTCTGTTGTGGGGGCGCACCTGCTTCCTGCCTGATATTCTCAGCGTTCCTGGTCGGGAAATCCCGTGCCAAGTGACCTTGGCCATCGCAAGCATAACACCAACTCTCTCCGTGCTGCCCTAGTTCCCTCCGGTGCCACTGTGGTGTACGACGACGCCCCTGAGTCCAGTAATCGAAAAGCCACCTACGTCAAGGTTCTGCTTTCCGATGCCTGCTAGCTATGGCAGACGTCTCAGCTCCAACATGCCTGTGGCCACCACAAACCGTAGAACGTGACAAGAAGATCTCTTTCACGAGCGCATGCTATAGCACCCCGACATAGTTGGGAATGAACAAAGGTACTATAATGGCATGAATATCTCGGTGGAGACCCTGATCAAACTTCCACGCTCGGATGTTGTCGTCATGGACCAAGTCCAGGTAAAAGCATGCACGGTCTACGAAACTAGCCGCGTACTCGGCCACTGTCAACTCTCCCTGCTAAAACTACAAGAGCTCTTGAATCTGAAGGGAGCTAAGAAGAAGGGAAAAAACTCCTCATGAATCAAGAAATGAAAGTCACCCCACGAAAGAGATGAATCATCAAGAAACTGAGTCACCAGACTCCACAAACGTCAAGATGCTCTACGGAAATGGCTGGCGGCCAAAGCCACCATAAGATATGTCGGCGTCTGCACAAGCCTGAAGAGGCGAACCACTGTCTCTATCCAAACCTCTGCCGTCTGAGGGTCTGGCTCACCACTGAACCTCAGCCGCCTCTGCTGCTGGAACTCGCAGAGCACGCTCAACCTGCGCTCAAGCTTAGCCTACTCTGCTGAAGCTGTCTTCTAGTCAACAGGTGGGGGTGCTGCTACCAGCCCACCCAGAGAAAGGGGCTTTCATGATGAGTCCTGGAATGAGGCCTCGTAGCTCACAAGGTCGTCTTCACGAACCATAGCTGGTATCCTGACAGGAAGTCTTCGTGGAGACATCCTGAATATTATCAAGGAGTTCCACGATCAGATGAGCATATATGTATATCACAATTACAACAACGATGGGGAGCTGACTCAAGAAGGACAATCAAAGACTCAATCCTTTTTGATGTACAATCCTATTTTCCCTGCAACAAGTGTCTCAGCATGCTGAGTAGACAAGCGGTTTATCAAGGTCCGTGTGCATGGATACGTCGGCCGCGCACCATCACTGGACTCCCTGGCCTGAGAGTCACTCTCGAGACACATTGACACTGTTGCCCTAGATCCCTACCAATTCTTGTTTAGTGATGTCCACACAATGTACCAAGGAATGAACCACCTCTGATACCACTTTGTCACGACCCGACCCTACCTGATCTCTAGCCGCAACTACCCTAAGCCCACCTCCATAGGCCAGGGGCTGGCGACAAGCGCCGAAGGCTAAACAACTCAGGGAGGCCTTTGCCTGAGTACCTGTACACACACACACAACACACTCAATGAAAAAGTGCAAAGTAAAAGGGAAAGTGAAGTGAAACTTCTATATATAAACCACAAAGTGCATCTACCTCTAAAATTACAAAGTAAAAGCTGAAGGTGCACTGAAAAGAAAAGGGAAAAAACACGCACCCAACCAGAAAAGTGCCACAACCCGGCAACAGGTGAACAAAAGTAAGCAGTTGGAAGGGTCCCCCACCAAGAACCTGACTACGAGCACCAAACACGGTCTAAGATCCCAAACTCTTAAGCTCCACTGAAGTCACAACCAACCTGTCCGCTGTCTACAAGGGCACACCAAGTGCGGGCAAATCCCAAGTAGGGGAGAGTATAAAAATACTTAGTAGGATACCTTAAAGGCTCGAAGGAGAAACAAAGGAGGTACCGAAGGGTGAGAAGTAGATCGAACAGGGAATAACAAAGGAGTACAACAAGGAGTGAGGTAGAGTAACAGTAGAGAGTCTAGATCAACCCAACAAGAGAAAGGAGATAGAATCGTCCAGACACAAGGAGCTAGAAACGGTGAGAAGATGAACTTCCCGTCGAGTCTTCTCTACCTATAGCAGGGGAGTATACTCGTCCAACCACGAGAAGCTAGACACGGAAAGAACGTGGCTTACCCAGCGCATCTTTGCCTCTCCTGGAAGGAGTGTAACCAAAACCCAAGAATTGGGTACTAGAACAAGGTATATACATATTCATATGCTCAATCAAGAAGCCCAAATAGGATCGTAATGGGATCTTCATCCCATAGCTCAGCCTAAGAAAGGTGAGTTTCCAACAGTCCCAGAAGTAAACACCATCGATGGCCAACATCCCGTACGTCTTCCCTAAACTGCATGTCAAGGGATCAAATCACCACACCTCAAAACTATCCACTTTGGGCGGCACTGACTTGCCCGCATGGTTTTAGGTCGCGTTGCAAGGACGCGTCTCGTTGGGGGAAAGCGAACCTCATACTTGAGAGTTATGGGGGAACATCATAACACACCTCGTCACTGCCCCCGCAGTTGAGAGGTCTCCTCAAAGTAGACATGAGACCCCCTGCCCAGCCCCGCTGGAGGGTAATCCCTGGACGTCGATGGGTTCCCACTAGAGGGAGACCAGACAAGAGTCGATGGGTGCCACACTGCCCAACCCTGTAACAAGGTAATCCACTGAAGGGAGACCCGACTAAAGTCAGTGACGAGACCACTGCCTAGCCCAAATGGAGGTAACACGTCATCGGGGACCACTGCCCAGCACCGCTGGAGGTAAACCCAGAACTGCTCTGGCCATCCCTGCTGGATGGTACTGCTCGTTGAACACCGCTATACTGGCCATCCCTACTAGATGGTAACCCCACTAGCCATCCCTACTGGATGGTACAACTGGCGAGCCCTGCTTGAAACAACCTTAGCCCTGCTGGTAACAACCTCATGGCCAGCCCTGATGAAAATAACCTCCTGGGTAGAGGGTCGATTCCTGCGTAATGTGTTGGTCACACCGAAACCAAAATAACTCTACCAGGGAACACAAAGCAATGGGAGAAACTCCTCGGGCCCCTTAGGGCTATCACGCTCCAATACACTGAGTCATTATTAAATCGGACCGAGAAAACTCATCCCAGAAAGTGGGGAAACACCCACATTATACGAATACCCGTAGTCGCAAATGGTGCCGCAGTCCGGTGAAAGGGGAAAAGTACTAAAACCCATTACAACTAAAGAAATAGAGAAACCAAACCATCTATCCCGTCCAAAACCATCGAGAACAGAACCAGGGGGAAAACACTCAGCCCTGCTGGTCAAAACCATCGAGAAGAGGACCAGGGGAAAATTCAACCCTGTTGGTCAAACAAATGAGCACAGAGCCAGGGAAAGACTCAACCCTGCTGGTCAATAGACGAGAACAAAGGGACCCTCTATGTCACGAGAGGTCAAAAGTACATAAAGCAGAACACGACACGCACATGGGGCCCACAAGACGTGTGGCCCCAAGTCAACCCCAACTAAGCACACAAACATTCTCAGGTATATGCAACCACATTTACCTCCAAGAATTCTCATATACTCCCAGTTTATACCACGTTCCCGCCCAAATACTATCGTGCACATGGCACCCAACGTCAATGCGAAGGCATAACGTAACAACTCCAACTTGCCACCTCAACGGCTATGGCACGACTGTCCACATCTCTTCAAACATTTACTTCACTCTCATGGGAGTGAATGCGATCACACGCCAAGGGTTCTCTACAATCACGGCAAGAGGAACCCCCACAGGTACACCTTTCATGCTTCCACATTAGTAAGATCGCGTAAGAGGATCCGCTCGACTGAATAGATTACACCGTTGTAATCCTTGTAGAAAAACATGCAAGATCGACTACTTACTCGACTCCAACAAATATCTGACAGAAAAGTCACCAACACCGCATTACGCCCAAACTATATCCCGTGATCCCGAGCCTCAGCCCCGAAAACAGTCGGGTGCATTAGACCTTTGCAATACCCTTGGGAAAACACATCCAAAGGACTACTCACTTGAGTGGAACGGATATCCAGAGAAAAAGATGCATTTCGGTGCACCACACACGAAAGGTGCTACGTGGGACCTACATCTCGGTCCCAAAACAGAAAGAATGGATCGACGCCTTGTGATCCTCTCGAAAAAGTACACAAGTTGGACTATTTACTTGTCCATAACTGACACCCGGTGATAAAGCTCGAAATCACTGTCAACTCCAGAAATGGCCCTCGCGGGGCCCACACCAGCATGTGGAATTGGAGTGGGCGGATTGCACCATTGCAATGCCCTAGGAAAATCACCTATAATCGACTGCTCACACGCCTTGAACGGATGTACGATGAGAAAGTCGCTAAATGCTGCTCGTAGCTAAAAAGCCGACCCATGGGGCCCACGCCTCAAATCTGGTTTTAACGCCTGAAACCATAGTAGAAAACTATGCCTCCACGCCAGGGTCATAGCGCCACTGACGACACTCAAAACAGACTCTGGATGTGTCAGTGCCGCCCAAAACAAGAACTCCCGGGATAACGCCAACCCACTTTACGGGCGTGTCGTGCCACCGGGGCCTCCATCCCAGGATAACGCCAACCCACTTTACGGGCATGTCGTGCCACCGACCCTCGTGGCCGGTCTTGTTCCCCACAGCTACCCACATTATGCGGTTCACGGTCGCCCCGCATGGGGCTGCACGCCTCGCCGCCCCCTCCCCCTTGTGCCCTACGCCGGCGCCCGCCGCCTGGGACCCCGCAGGAGTCCCCGCCTTGCCGCCGTCCGCACCAGCCGCCTTCCGGAGCCGCCACCTGGAGCCGCTTCGCCCGCCGAAGCTCGTCGAACTGCCCTGCCGACCGCCGGAAACCGCTGGTCTGGCCATAAAACCCCAAAACCACCCTGAAACATCACCGGACCGATGCAGACGCCTCGGAGATCGGAATTCAAATCCAAAAGATGCGTCGGAAAGCTCAGATCGGGATATACTAATATATGGGCATTTCTTGAAGATTAGTCAACAAATCGACAGTATAATTTGGGCTCAAATAATGTAGGAATATAAAAAAATAGAAACGAAACCTCCTACCTCTTGGGCGTAGCCCGATGCTTGCCGTTGACCCGACGAAGTGGCCACGCGTCGCCGGAGTTGCCTCGCCGGAGCCGCCTCGCCGGAGTGGTGGAGGAGAGGGGAGAATATTTCTAGGGGAGGGGAAATGAGGGAGAAGAGAAGGGGGGGTTAGGTTAATTAAATTAATTAATTAACTTAAACACCCTCCCTGGCCCCGTACCCGAACTCCCGATGGGGTCGGGATTAAGCCTCCCCTAGGCTAAAAACCATGATTTGAGAACAACGTTGGTCTCAGAATTTTAATCCGAGGCCCCATTCAAAAGTTATTAAACTCAACGCCTGAGGCTTCCAAATTACAAAAAATCCCCTGGGGCTATTTTTCACTGACGGCCCGCACCCACAAAACATTCCTAGGGTAAACGACACGCTCCGAACACAACGGTGCCCTCGATTTCCCCATCCAAGCCACCATTTAATAGATACTGAGTTTAACCATTAAACTGATAAATTAATTACTTAATTTATCCATTTCACGTTATGAAAGCGATCGAGGGGTCCAAACGCCCCGCACCGACATGTTCTATGTCGTTCCTAGGGTAAACACCCCATTCCGGAGCCGTCAGTGCACTCAGATATCTGATCCAAAACTCTATTTAGGATTTATCCCATTTAATTGGCATTCATTGCGCCAACGCACTGAAAACTTATTTCCGGCCACACCGGGTCTTGGAATCTCATGCCGTCTGAAGGTGCTGATCTGGAATAATATCAAGAATATTCAAAAGTCTTTTGCAGCAAAAACCGGGTTCTTACATCCATCATATTCTATATCCAAAAGGACCCCCCAAATGGCATGGATGATTAGCCCAAGGGCTCTCCTACCATTACCAGATAACACCCTTGGGGATTGCTAGCGAAAAATTGATACAAGTCCCATGTTGTGAATATGGCCAACGGTCGACGCTCAATTAAATTCCACCAAACTAAAGTCCCATAAGGGAGGAGCTGTGTTGTGAACCTAGTCAAAAATTGTCCTCTATCATAATTTCCACTTAATGGTCTTTCATAGGAACAATGATTTTACCTCTCCACTCAGCTGTCCCATACATATGAAATTAAACTAGGCATATATGGTCCGAGCTCTATGAACTTAAACAAAGATCACCATCGTCCTCACTACAAGATGGTAAACTGCAAGATGGCTGTGACATTCTATTCGTGGACCAGCCTCAGGTCCCATGACCTTCTTAGGCCCCTGGCCCAATTTCTCACTTAGGATTGTACATTGTGGTACAAGATTATGTCCTCATTCACACTAGGTTACTTTCCATTCCTTACACATTGCTCGTTGGGGTATCTTGCCCTTATTTGCGTCCTTGCTTCATGACGATAAACTACACTACATTTTAATCAGAACTATGTGTGGCTTGATTCCCATCCTTATGGGATATGTAGGATTGCCTGAACTTCTAGTCTTCGAGTCCAACCCCATCTCTTAGAAACCTATCTATCATCTTGGCCTCTTGGACTGTGTTTTTTTAAGAGAGGGGCATATATCATTAAGCCACATATCTCCCTCTCTTGAGAACCCTTCACTACCTTTCCCTACATCCATCTTGTCGAGTCATCCACCTTTATGTTTGGTCCCCTGGCCCTCTTCGGTGATTCACCAATATTCCCGGGAGTACTCTAGTTCAATTCCTGGAGTGTCAGATTCTACATGGCCATGATTTCACCCATTTTTCAGGCTTTGTGTTCCCCTTAATTTTGAAATTTCATTATCTTTCACATCTGTACGGGCTCCCAAATAGTATAGATACTTTGCCTAATGGATCTCCTATCATTTTTGGCCAACACCCTCGAGGACCTTGATCAAATAATTGATACTACTCCCACTTTGCGAATAAGTCCAATGGTTAATGCTCAATTTTTGTTCCCATTTAAGGTCGCACGATATGGGTTCTATGTTTCGAACATGGTCAACAGTCATCCTCCATCATCAAGCTGACACCCATCAAGCCTTAAATGTCTATTACATGATTCACATCATTTTCCACCCCACCATGTCCAAGTGGAATTTCAACACTCTTGGTTCTATCCCTCAGTGTGCATTTTCCCATTAGGAGGACAAATCCATGGTGAGGCATCATTCGGGGTTCCACATCGACTTACCCTTTTACGTGTATCCCATGTGTTGAAAGGACCTCTTCCACCCTTGTTTCCCACACTGAGTTTAACTCAAGTGGGCTTAAGGACTGGATCGAGGTCTACACCTACATGGAAGAGTTCCACTTATCTATGGTTGGAGCTCTAAGACCTTAAAATAAGATCTCTTTATACGTCTCCTCTTTAGAACAATGTACGGATTGATTCCCATCCTTATGGGATATTTAGGAATGCCTAGACATCTCGTCCTTGGGTCCCGCTCTAGTTCCACGGATTTATATCTTCTGTTCTACCTTTTAGGCCCTGACTCTTATAGGAATGTATGGTGTGGAATGTGTGGAGTTATTCCTTTTTTCACATCGGGTTTATATTATCTGCACCAAATACACCCTTTCAAGGAGCTATTCCCTATTACCTCTTGTCCCACATGACATTAAATTGCACTTTATAGAACTATGTATGGATTGATTCGTATCTTCATGGGATATGAAGGAATGATCGTACATCTCATCACTGGGTCCAACTCAACTTAGAGGTAGTCTCTCCTACCCCATATTCCCTAACCTTCTCTAGCCCCTCGGTGCCAAGTTTCTTTCTTGAAATCGCACATGGTGTGATGTGGGCCTCATCCTAGTTCACGTCGGGTTTTCTTTACCACACCATTCACATTCCCTCTTGAACCTAATCTATCATGTATATGTCTAAGCCATATGAATTTAAACTATTCTGCCTTGTCCCAAGTGACATTAAAATGTTACATCTATACTGCATGACATTAAAGTGAATGGTTGGTCCCATCACATGACCCTAAACTGTGACATTATCATCCTGGCCACATGATGAGAAAAACACTATGTTGTGGGGTCCTCACTCTAGGGGACATCATGTTTGGTATCAGTCACCCACCATACCATTTTTCAATGATTACATATGGATTAATTCTTGTGGCGATGCCTGCAATTTCTATCCTAGGTCTGTCACTTCACAAAAAAAACACACATTCATCCTAAAGATTAAACAAGATCTATCAAATGTTAATTCTTTTGGTGCACGGGCCAGACCCGTACAACCTTATTATATCTAGCACTGGTATCTTACCATTCCACATTCTGAACTACGTATGGCATGATTTCCATCCTCATGGGGTACGTAGGAACACCCATGCACTTTGCTGCAGGCCCAACGTAACTTTTGTCTTTAGTCCCTCGACCTAAAACCTCCCCAGGGAGCACATGGTGAACTGGAATCCAGGTCCTCATTCACATCGGGTTTTATAAATACCTCATCATATGTCTCCCACATTCTCTACCATCACTAGTCTAAGATCTACGACCATAAAAGAAGACCACTATGACTCCTTTCTGTAAGAAGTTAAACTGCACGAAATCTCTTAGAACTACATACATCTTGATTCCCATAGTTATAGGATATGTAGGAATTCCCATACATATTGTCTCCTAGTCCAGCCCAGGAATCTAAAATCATGTCCCCTCTCTTTCATCCCCTAGGCCTAAACCCTTTTGGGGGCATGTGGTGTGGCGAGTACCTCATGGGTTCTCATTCACTTCGGGTTTTTCAATAGCTGCAAAAAGTGCCTCCCATACCTTTTTCAACCTGGTCCGATTTATATGACCCTAAACTGATATCTCCCTATGGGAACCATGTTTCATATTTGGCCACTTCTCCACCCTATGCACAATCCATTAAATCAAGTCCCCCTTAATGGCCAATCCTACAACCATTAACATGGAAGCGTGCAACCCCAGGACCCTTATACTTGGAAAGGGACCCGACTCCCTTTATCTGATACATCTTTTTTTTGGTTGTACTCAGATGCATTGTGGAAAAGAGAACAAAGTGTGGAACTTTCCCAAGGACATTTCCTTGTTCCATGTCCAAGATTTGTGATCCCATTATTTGGATCCTCATCCTCTTCCACATATCAAGGAAATCCATTTATGGTCCGGTATCATGCCACATTGGCTTACCTACTATCTTGGGCCAATGTCTCTGAGGACCTCAGACAACATTTGTGACATGTCCCATGTTCTGAACATGGTCAACATTCGAACCTCATTTTTCTGTCCCCATTCCAGGATAACGTGAAATGAATACCGTGTTTCGAACATGGTCAGCAGTTATCCCCTATCGTCACACCATCATCATCGTGGTCCATTTCTCGAGAATCATGATTCTTATATTTTCACTTCCTTATGTTCAAGTGTAATTCCAACATACTCGAATTTACCCCTAATGTGTGCCTCCCAGTACTTGGAAAGTCCCAACACTACTCCTTGTTTCCTACATCGAGCTTGAATCATGTGGGATTAGTAGTTTTGGTAGGACGTGTACTAGAAAAACCATGCAACACTTGCCTTTCATCATCCTTCATGATGTTAAACTGCACTCTAGAACAATGTGTGGCTTGATTCCCATCCTAATAGGGTACGAAGGAATGTCCCGGTACCTTGGCTCGGGCCCAAACTAACTTTTACTTTTGGTCCCTTGACCTATATAACATCTTCCAAGGATAGGTGGTGTGGTTCATAATCCTTATTTCCTCATTCACATTGGGTTTATAACTACTGCACCACACACTCTCTTCCTGGGATCTTCCCTTTCACTCCCCGTCCTACCATATGATGTTAAATTACACAAGTCCATATGTCCTCAACACATGACACTAAACTGCGCTTCTACCCTAAACATGTTTAGGATGCCCCATGTTAATCATGGGATGCACAAAATGTAACACCCCAAGCTTCTATGGTACGCTTCTCTTTGAATAATGTGATAGCGTGTGTTGTACGCAACACCGAGTTCTAACACACCATAACCAATAAAACTAGCCATTATGAATAGTAATACCTACCTTTTGAAATTATATATATTTTATATTTCAAAATGGAATTAATTTTTGGATTCGGAATATCGAATTTATCCTAAGGTGAAATTTTGGTACTTTTCGGATAACTTTAATATTTTGATGAATAGTGAAAATTACTAAATTTTAATTAAAAACAACTTTTTTAACCAAAATAATTTATAGTGATAAATTATGAATTTGAGTGGTTTTAAAGTATTTTTAGAATATATTTTTACCATTTAATATTATTTTGGTCATTGGAAATAATTTTACAATTAAACCGAACATAAACAAGTGTCAATCCTTTGATAGTTATTATCTCTTAAAAACACGCTTTTTGTTTTGACAGCGGGAATTAATTTTAAATTAATTTCTGCCACTTCCATGTTTTGAATTTAGAAAAATGGATTCCATATCCGGAATCAGGATTTCCAAATTGTGTAAATAGGTAAATTTTATTTTTAGACATTTTGAATAATTACTGCGGTAAATATTTTATTTACCATGGTTAAGGGTAAATCTGGTAAATAAGGGTTAAAAAATAATATTATAATAATATTAAATTACCCTAAAACGTGTCCTAGCCTTATTGGTTGATACATGTTCGACCATAGGCATCTTTGGGTCGATTTTGGTACCCCATGGTGCCACTTGTAGGTGATAGGGATACTTTTTTTTATTAAGTTAAAATAAATACAAAAATGACACAAGCATATATCTTTTAGCAAAACAATTATTACATAGAGTTATATATGTTGGATTTTAGATTATAAATATTCATTAGAATGATAAAAATATTTCATACATAATGATATTTTATTTATATTTTTTAGACATTAAATAATTTAATTTATTTATGACACAATGATGATGTAGTAATTACTATAATAGTGTAAAATTAAAATAATTGATATTATAAATACCCAAATAAATATAATATGAAACTTTTAATGAATTAAACTAATAGGATAATATGATATATTAGGATTTATTCAATTGACTTTGTTCGAAGTAATCAATCTGTAATGAGTTTCACAAAAATCAACTATTGAATAGTGTCAAAATTGACATAAAAGAGTTCTTAAAACAAATATTATATTATTAATTGATATTAAATTCCTAAAAATCTAATGTTCAGAAAAGAGACTTATATCATGATAGGTTCATCATTAATGGACCACTTGGAAGTCTCTTGGATGTATATAGTATGTTTATTAACCATATTATATAAAAATACAAAGAGACATTGTAAAAGTGAAACTAATTAACTTAGAGTTAATACTTAAAGATAAGGTTAATATAAGTACCCAAACCTGTCTAAATTATATTGGTTGAGTTGTTTTCGACCTATCCCCACCTTAACATTTAAATAATCATCTTTGGAGCCATTGGAAACCGAATATGAATTTATTATCAACTAATATCTCTAGCTTTTCCAAAGGTGCCCCTCACCCCTCTTATAAAAGGGCACACCTCCTTCTCATTTCTTCACACCTTCAAAGCCTTTTGGTTCGGCCAAAATCTGACCAAATACTCTCCCAACTTCCCTCACTACAACCTAGGGGCCTTATTTTGATCAGAAAGCCAACCTAAGGAGCCCTTTTGATCAAATCAGAAGGAAGAAACCGAAGAAGAGGTAATGATTTCACCACCTTTTTCCATTTCCTTTTTTCTTCCACTTCTTCTTCCTTTGTTGTTACCATTATAAAATAATAACTCAAGTATCATATATATACTGTGATGTTATTATAAATATGGTACAACCATATTCAGTATTCTATCCACCCTTTGAATAACATGTCGCCATACGTGCGTACGTACGACTTACTGTCTCCACGTCGTGGTGTAATTGTTATTCAATATATTATTATTTGGATGGGTATAATAATGTTATGTAACTCATGTAAATAATAAATATAACATGTTAATGATTCTTTATATATGATATACCATCCATTTATTATTATAATATCAAAAGAATGATATTGTCGCTCGTGCGTACGTACGGACTACCGTCTCCATGAACGCAATGAGATTCATTCTCCATCGTATCCATTCAAGTATAATTATCATTTGATGATTTCAAAAAATGATGTTTAAGGACTTGATATCATTCTGGATATGAATAATATACAACCTATCATTTACAAACATGTCTTATGTAACAAAACATATAAAAGAAAACAAGTAAGTTAACACTCGAAACAATGATAATACTAAGATATTATTATCAAATCAATATTAAAAGATCATATATGATATCATATTAATGTATATGATTCTTGTATAATTATTTCACCATTATACAAGAGTTTAACCTACCCCAACCAAGGAAAATTACAAGGTAAGGGTTATTTCACAATCTCTTCATTATCCGAGGTTGTTTATACATAATAATCTACTGGGATCTCTTTATCATCCACATCCATGTTTCTTCAAAATGTATTTCAAAAAAAATTTATTATTTACAAGAATATGGGTTAATGTCATTTAAAACCTTGTTTGAATTTTTATAAGAGGAATCTTTCCGTCGTTTTCAAAACAAGGTCCTTTTTAACCTTTTCGACAGAATTAAGGTAAGAATGTTTTTTTAACTTATACGGCGGGTGTGGTTATTTTCCGCCGTTATAAAATCTTCAATGTTTTCCTTATAAGCTTATAATAATATTTTCAAGAAAATGTTTTATTTTATATATGGATCTTAAATGATTTCAAAAATAGAAAGAGATATTTCTCTAAAAAGAGTTTTGATTTCATCTATGTCAACATCCTTTGATGGATTTTACGCTTATTTGAAGTTGATTTATTTTGATACAAAACTTCTATATTGTATTGAAGGTTTTGTGATATGTTTGAATGTGGATGTGCTATTTTTATACCATTCATAGTTTATGGTGAAATTATTGACATTTCCTATGCTAGTTTTAATACGAATGTTTATGTTATGTTTAGACCTTTTCATATGGGAATGCATTGGACTTAATATGTGACAGGTGGAGCCCGCTATAGCTCCTCGATGCATCGGTAGGTCTCATGAGACAAACTAGTGTCTTGGCACAAGGCCTTGACAAAATCTTATTCGTAGTCTTGGCACGAGGCCTTGGCTATGTGGTTATGATAGTCTGGCATTATGCATTCCAACATTATGAAAGTGGTTATTGATTTTACATGTGATTATTCGATTAGTAGAATATCCATGTGAATAAGTAAATTGCATTATTTCATTTTATTTACACCATACCATGATGAAATTTCAAGTTTGAAAGGCTTTTGTTTTAGTTATACATTGACTTAAATGTTTATTCTTATTTATGAAAGTTTCGGCTATATTGTCATCCTTACTGGGAATTTGAGCTCACCCCTTTTCTATGTTTTATTTTTCCCAGGAAGTGAAGAAGTAAATTATGAATGACCTGAAGGGATATTATGAGGGGATATGAGTGTGGATTATGGAGACATTATGTTGTTGTAGTAGTTTTTCATTTTATGATGTAATGTAAGACTTATGAATATATCTAGTGTTTCCAAGGCTACTAAACCAATCGGTCTTTTGAGATTTGATCTTTCTTGTGATCATGCCAATGTTATGTAATAATGCACCGACTCTGGGTAACTAGGGTTGGGGAGTTACAGTTCGTATCAGAGGAAGTTTAGTACAAACCTTGGATGCTATATTTAGATAAACTCTGATTAGAGCACGTAGACCTAAGATGAACTTTGAGGATTAGTATAGAAGAACTTCCTAGAATTTTGGTATTGTAGAGATTTTTTTGAGTTTTCCGAGCAATACATCCCTGTCTGGATACGAGCAGGTAGAGGCGGCTCTGGCACAGATGTACCTAGGGGTAAAAACTGAAAACACCGCTTTGAGCTAGACTCGAACGGGAACTGGTGCACGACAACGGGCCTTGCTGCACTCTTGGTTACGACACTTCCGGGGGATATGCTTAGGATAACTCTAATTTTCATTACAAATAATTATGAAGGGTTTAGGAGTATATACTTCCTCAAAGAAAAACTTCTTATGATTATGGATTATATCAATAAATAGTTCAATTTATGTTAAGTGTTTTATAAGTATGGGATTATGTATTTTGATTCATAAACTGATCTAGTTTATGCCATTGTTTAGAAATGGCGCCTAGTGGAAGAAATGGAAACCGTATCAATGCACGCACTCCATGTAGGGATTTCCCTCCTGCTCAAGGTAATTATAGTGGGGCTGGTGATTCAACTGGTGCCGATCAGCTAATCAACATACTGGGACAACTTACTCAGGTTATGAATAATAACCTTACCCGTATGGAGCACCCTGATCCATAGCGTGGAGGATCAATGTTAGATCGATTCATGAGGCAACAACCACCAACGTTCAATGGGAGTACAAATCCATTAGTAGCTGAGCAATGGATAAATTTCCTAGAGAAAATATTTCAGGCTTTGGGGAGGAGCAGTGAAAGGGAAAAAGTTATCATGGCAGTTTACCGCCTCACTGGAGATGATGATCAATGGTGGTCATTGATTAAAAACATGAAGGAAGATGATGAAGTATCAAATATGGAATGGAGGGAGTTCAAAGATCTGTTTTTAGAAAAATACTTTCCTCACGACCATTGAGCAGATATAGAAAGGCAATTTCTGAGTCTGAGACAAAAGGAGGATGAGAATGTCACAAAGTATGAGGCTAACTTTACAAGGTTAGAAAGGTATGCTGGAGATTATATACATAACACAAGAAGTATGATTGATCGTTTCTTTGATGGGTTAAAACCATTTCTTCGTCGATCATTAGTCTCACAATCCTTTTCGTCATACGAAGACATTGTCTCATGTGCTATCAAGACCGAAAAGGAATTTTCTAAGTATTATGACTTTAAAGAAAAGAAAGAGAAGAAGAGACCTGCTGATCAATCAGGGAATGTAAATAAGGGGAAGAAGGGAAAGGTTGAATATCAATCTTGTGGTAAATGCGGGAAGAAACATCCTGGTACTTTCTTGAAGGGATTGGGAGTCTGTTACAAGTGTGGTGAAAAAGGCCACCAAGCTCGTGATTGGAAGGGGAAGAAGGAAGCTACCAACGTTCAGTGCTACAATTGCAGGGATATGGGGCATTATGCAAATGCATGTCCTAAGCGTCAGGAGAACTTACCTCAAAAAAGGCCAAGGGATCAAGGCCAGGCTTATGCTATCACTACTGCTGAGGTAGAAGCTCCTAAAGACGTGGTGGCATGTAATTTAATGGTTTCCTCAAGTTTAGCAAATGCATTATTTGATTCTGGATCATCGCATTGTTTCATATCTTCCCAGTTTGCTAAGAAAATTAGATATTTCCAATTTTATTTAATAAGGGAGTTGTCAGTTAAAACTCCTAAGGGAAGTATCATTGCAACAATGTTTTGTGAATCAGTCCCCATTAGAGCACATAAATGTTCATTATCTTCTGATCTCATCGTCATACCTATAATTGAGTTTGATATAATCCTCGGTATGGACTGGCTTTCGGACTATGATGCGAAGATTTATTGTAAGAAGAAAGAGGTTACGATTCTTGATGATAATGATAAGGAACACCTTATCTTTAGAGAAGAATCATCACCACCTAATTCTTATTTAGATTTACCCCCAGTAGCTCAACTTAATTCAATTATTGGGGAGGAAGAGAATGAAATAACTGTCGGTGAGGAAAGTAATGTTCAAATAGAGGATGTACCTATTGTGAAAGAATTTGTAGATGTATTTCCGAAAGATTTACCTGGACATCCTCCAGAACGAGAAGTTGAGTTTTCCATTGATTTGATTCATGGATCAAGGCCTATATCGAAGACCCCTTATAGAATTTCCACTGTAGAATTAGTTGAACTAAAGAAACAACTAGAGGAATTGAGTAATAAGGGATTTATTCTCCCTAGTGTTTCTCCATGGGGAGCCCTTTTTCTTTTTGTTAAAAAGAAAGATGGATCTATGAGGTTATGTATCGACTACAGGGAGAACAATGCTATAACGATAAAGAACAAGTATACCCTACCTCGCATTGATGATTTATTTGACCAACTACATGGAGCTCAATACATTTCAAAGATTGACCTTCGATCTGGATACCATCAGTTGTGTGTGAAGAAGGAAGACATTCCGAAGACAGCATTTCGAACCAGGTACGGGCATTACGAGTTTACTGTAAAGCTGTTTGGATTGACTAATGCACCCTCTGTATTCATGGATCTGATGAATAGAGTTCTCAAGGAGTATCTTGATGAATTTGTGGTGGTATTTATTGATGATATCTTAGTATAATCTAAAAGCTACGAAGATCATGAAAATCACTTGCGCATTATCTTGAAGACTCTGAGGAGGCATGAATTATATGGGAAGTTTAGCAAATGTGAATTCTGGCTTCAGGAGATTTCTTTTCTTGGCCATATTGTCTCTAAAGATGGAATCTCTGTTGATCCTTCTAAGACCAAGGCAATCCAAGAATGGCCAGCACCTACGAGTATAACTCTGGTACGTAGTTTTATTGGTTTGGCAGGTTATTATCGATGTTTCGTCCAAAATTTTGCCCGATTGGCTAACCCATTAACGAAGCTCACACGTAAAGGGGTTAAAGTTGTTTGGACAAAAGAGTGTGAAGAATGTTTCGAAGAACTGAAGAGAAGATTAGTCAATGCTCCTATATTAACTCTACCATCTGGGAATGATGGGTTCGTTATTTATAGTGATGCATCAAAGAAAGGACTTGGTTGTGTCCTTATGCAAAATGATAGAGTTATTGCCTATGCATCACGACAGTTTAAAATTCATGAACAAAACTATCCTACTCATGATCTCGAGTTAGCAGCTGTGATCTTTGCTTTGAATATTTGGAGGCACTACCTCTATGGTGAAAAATGTGAGATTTATACTGATCATAAGAGTTTGAAGTATATCTTCTCACAAAAATAACTCAACATGAGGCAAAGGAGATGGCTTGAATTACTCAAGGATTATGATTTCACGATACACTACCACCCGGGGAAAGCAAACAAGGTGGCAGATGCTTTGAGTAGAAAAGACCATGGAGTTTTGAACATGATGAGAATTGAAAGGGATCCAATTTTCCTGGATCTAGTAAAGATGGACATGGGTATAACCAGGGAAGGTGAAAAATCAATTATTTTTCAAATGGTTGCCAAACCATCTTTACTAGAAAGGATTAAGAGTTCTCAGACCGATGATGAAGAATTCCAAAAGAAGATTAAAGCTGTGAATGATGGGAGATTGAGAGACTTTGTGTATGAAGATGGAATTTTGAAATTCGGAAAGAGACTTTGTGTTCCCGATATACCTGATCTAAAAAGGGAATTGTTGGATGATGCTCATAGGTCAAATTTCTCTATACACCCTGGGAGAAAGAAAATGTATAGAGATTTGAAGGAACATTTTTGGTGGGACAACATGAAGAGGGAGATTGCTGATTTTGTGTCATGATGTATGGTTTGTCAACAAGTGAAAGCTGGAAGGCAACAGCCTGGAGGAGTCATGCAACCTCTTCCCATACCGGAGTGGAAATGGGACAATATTATGATGGAATTTATCATGGGGCTACCAAAGACTCCTAGAAGGAACGATGCAATATGGGTTATTGTTGATCGTCTTACCAAGTCAGCACATTTTCTTGCTATAAGAGAAGATCTACCCCTAGAACGTCTAGCAAGACTATATATTAATGAAGTTGTGAGACTTCATGGAGTACCCCTATCGATTGATTCTGATCGTGATCCCAGTTTTACTTCAAGATTTTGGAAAAGTCTTCAGAAATCCTTGGACACTGAACTTCATTTGAGCACTGCATACCACCCTCAGACAGAAGGACAATCAGAACGGACTATTCAGAACTTAGAAGACATGTTGAGATCTTTCTCACTTGACTTTCAGGGTATGTGGGATCAATATTTACCTCTGGTAGAATTTTCCTATAAAAATAGCTTCCATTCGAGTATTCATATGGCACCATATGAAGCGTTATACGGAAAGAGATGTCATACACCAACCTGTTGGGATGACGTTGGTGAAATAAAACTTGTAGGCCCAGAACTGGTGGAGGAAACGGTGGAAAAGGTGAAGGTAATCCAAAATCACATCAAAGCAGCTCAAAGTAGGCAGAAGAGATATGCCGATAATCGAAGGAATGATTTGGAATTTCAAGTCAGTGATCATGTTTTCCTGAAGGTATCTCCATGGAAGGGAGTCATACGTTTTGGTAATAAAGGTAAATTGAGTCCTAGGTACATCGGACCTTTCAAAATTCTATAATGAATTGGGGCTGTGGCTTACCGATTGGAAATGCCGCCAAGTCTCTCCAAAGTTCACAATGTGTTCCACGTATCTCTGTTGAGGAAATACATGCCTGACCCAACGCATGTACTCACCTATGAGGAATTAGAACTGGAACCCGATCTTTCCTATTGTGAAGATCCCGTCAAGATTCTTGATACGAGAGAACAAGTACTGAGAAACCGGACGACGCGTCTGGTAAATGTTTTGTGGAGAAACCATAAGATGGAACAGGCAACGTGGGAACCCGAGGAACTTATGATGAAGAACCACCCGAGTCTTTTCATGTGATAAGTATTCTAGAAACTTCTAGGACAAAATTATTTGAAGGAGGGGAGAATGTAACACCCCAAGCTTCTATGGTACGCTTCTCTTTGAATAACGTGAAAGCGTGTGTTGTACGCAACACCGAGTTCTAACACACCATAACCAATCAAACTAGCCGTTATGAATATTAATACCTACCTTTTGAAATTATATATATTTTATATTTAAAAATGGACTTCATTTTTGGATTCGGAATATCGAATTTAGCCTAAGGTGAAATTTTGGTACTTTTCGGATAACTTTAATATTTTAATGAATAGTGAAAATTACTAAATTTTAATTAAAAACAACTTTTTAAAACAAAATAATTAATAGTGATAAATTATGAATTTGAGTGGTTTTAAAGTATATTTAGAATATTTTATTTTTTTACCATTTAATATAATTTTGGTCATTGGACATAATTTTACAATTAAACCGAACATAAACAAGTGTCAATCTTTTGATAGTTATTATCTCTTAAAAACACGCTTTTTGTTTTGACAGCGGGAATTAATTTTAAATTAATTTCTGCCACTTCTGTGTTTTGAATTTAGAAAAATGGATTCCATATTTGGAATCAGGATTTCCAAATTGTGTAAATAGGTAACTTTTATTTTTAGACATTTTGAATAATTACTGCGGTAAATATTTTATTTACCATGGTTAAGGGTAAATCCGGTAAATAAGGGTTAAAAAATAATATTATAATAATACTAAATTATCCTAAAACGTGTCCTAGCCTTACTGGTTGATACATGTTCGACCATAGGCATCTTTGGGTCGATTTTGGGACCCCATGGTGCCACTTGTAGGTGATAGGGATACTTTTTTTTAATTAAGTAAAATGAATACAAAAATGACCCAAGCATATATCTTTTAGCAAAACAATTATTACATAGAGTTATATATGTTGGATTTTAGATTATAAATATTCATTACAAAGATAAAACTATTTCCTAAATAATTATATTTTATTTATATTTTTTAGAAATTAAATAATTCAATTTATTTATGACACAATGATGATGTAGTAATTACTATAATAGTGAAAAATTAAAATAATTGATATTATAAATACCAAAATAAATATAATATGAAACTTTTAATGAATTAAACTAATAGGATAATATGATATATTAAGATTGATTTAATTGACTTTGTTCAAAGTAATCAATCTATTATGAGTTTCACAAAAATCAACTATTGAATAGTGTCAAAATTGACATAAAAGAGTTCTTAAAACAAATATTATATTATTAATTGATATTAAATTCCTAAAAATCTATGGTTCGGCCAAGAGACTTATATCAAGATAGTTTAATCATTAATGGACCACTCAGGGGTCTCTTGGATGTATATAGTATGTTTATTAACCACATTATATAAAAATACAAAGAGACATTGTAGAAGTGAAACTAATTAACTTAGAGTTAATACTTAAAGATAAGGTTAATATAAGTACCCAAACCTGTCTAAATTATATTGGTTGAGTTGTTTTAGACCTATCCCCACCTTATCATTTAAATAATCATCTTTGGAGCCATTTTAAACCGAATATGAAATTATTATAAACTAATATCTCTAGCTTTTCCAAAGGTGCCCCTCACCCCTCTTATAAAAGTGAACACCTCCTCATTTCTTCACACCTTCAAAGCCTTTTGGTTCAGCCAAACTCTGCCCAAATAATCTCCCAACTTCTCTCACTACAACCTAGGGGCCTTAGTTTGATCAGAAAGCCAACCTAAGGAGCCCTTTTGATCAAATCAAAAGGAAGAAACTGAAGAAGATGTAATGATTTCACCACCTTTTTCCAAGTTCCTTTTTTCTTCCACTTCTTCTTCCTTTGTTGTTACCATTATAAAATAATAAATCCAGTATCATATATATACTGTGATGTTATTATAAATATGGTAAAACCATATTCAGTATTCTATCCACCCTTTGAATAACATGTCACCATACGTGCGTACGTACGACTTACCGTCTCCACGTCGTGGTGTAATTGTTATTCAATATATTATTATTTGGATGGGTATAATAATGATATGTAACTCATGTAAATAATAAATATAACATGTTAATGATTCTGTATATATGATATACTATCTATTTATTATTATAATATCAAAATAATGATATTGTCGCTCGTGCGTACGTACGGACTACCGTCTCCATGAACGCGATGAGATTCATTCTCCATCGTATCCATTCAAGTATAATTATCAATTGATGATTTCAAAAAATGATGTTTAAGGACTTGATATCATTCTGGATATGAATAATATACAACCTATCCTTTACAAACATGTCTTATGTAACAAAACATATAAAAGAAAACAAGTAAGTTAACACCCAAAACAACGATAATACTAAGATATTATTATCAAATCAATATTAAAAGATCATATATGATATCATATTAATGTATATGATTCTTGTATAATTATTTCAACATTATACAGGAGGTTAACCTACCCCAACCAAGGAAAAGTACAAGGTAAGGGTAATTTCACAATCTCTTCATTATCCGAGGTTGTTTATACATAATAATCTACTGGGATCTCTTTATCATCCACATCCATGTTTCTTCAAAATATATTTCAAAACATTTTTATTATTTAAAAGAATATTGGTTAAAGTCATTTATACCCTTGTTTGACTTTTTATAAGAGTAATCTTTCCGTCGTTTTCAAAACAAGGTCCTTTTTAACCTTTTCGACAGAATTAAGGTAAGAATGTTTTTTTAACTTATACGGCGGGTGCGGTTATTTTCTGCCGTTATAAAATCTTCAAAGTTTTCCTTAAAATCTTATAATAATATTTCCAAGAAAATTTTTTATTTTATATATGGATCTTAAATGATTTCAAAAATAGAAAGAGATATTTCTCTAAAAAGAGTTTTGATTTCATCTATGTCAACATCCTTTGATGGATTTTATGCTTATTTGAAGTTGATTTATTATGATACAAAACTTCTATATTGTATTGAAGGTTTTGTGATATGTTTGACTATGGATTTTCTATTTTTATACCATTCATAGTTTATGGTGAAATTATTGACATTTCGTATGCTAGTTTTAATACGAATGTTTATGTTATGTTTAAACCTTTTCATATGGGAATGCATTGGACTTAATATGTGACGGGTGGAGCCCGCTATAGCTCCTCGATGCATAGGTAGGTCTCATGAGGCAAACTAGTGTCTCGACACAAGGCCATGAAAAAATCTTATTTGTAGTCTTGGCACGAGGCCTTGGCTATGTGGTTATGACAGTCTAACATTATGCATTCCAACATTATGAAAGTGGTTATTGATTTTGCATGTGATTATTCGATTAGTAGAATATCCATGTGAATAAGTGAATGGAATTATTTTATTTTATTTATGCCATACCATGTTGAAAGTTCAAGTTTGAAAGGCTTTTGTTTTAGTTATACATTGCCTTAAATGTTTATTCTTATTTATAAAAGTTTCCGCTATATTGTTATCCTTATTGGGCATTTGAGCTCACCCCTTTTCTATGTTTTATTTTTCCCAGGAAGTGAAGAAGTATATTATGAATGACCTGCAGGGATATTATGAGGGGATATGAGTGTCGATTATGGAGACATTATGTTGTTGTAGTAGATTTTCATTTTATGATGTAATGTAAGACTTATGAATATATCTAGTGTTTCCAAGGCTACTAAACCAATCGGTCTTTCGAGATTTGATCTTTCTTGTGATCATGCCAATGTTATGTAATAATGCACCGACTCTGGGTAACTAGGGTCGGGGCATTACACAAAATCTCTTTCCAAAAAGGACTTCCCCTATCAGTGTTGGCCTTTGGTCACACCGTGCTTAAGAACTATGTTTTTCTTGATTCTCGTCCTTACGAGATATGTAGGGACACCTACGCATTTCACCTTAGGCCTATCCCCATGGCCATTAACCCTTTTTCCCCCGATCCCAATCCTATCCTAGTAAGTATGACCTTTAAAATATCTGCATCATTCTCACCATACGACGTTTAAACTATGCACCTATCATCTGCATCTCTATGACGTGAAACTACAAATCATTAAAGGTCCTTACCAGAGAGGTCCTGTATGGAAGTATGTTTGATCCTTTATCATACAAATACACCTAAATAATGTGTTTCCACCGGGGTGGCATGATTTCAGGGGTGTTGGACTTCATTCGAACAACCCATCACTCCACACTCCATGCATTGTGTGCCCTTTATTCAGACCCTCATCCTCTTTCATGTCTAAAAGAACCCCCTAACAATATGGATGCTCAGACTATGGATCGCTTATTGTCCAGGGCCAACATTCTAGAAGATTAAAGGATGAAATTTCAATTCAGGACCCATGTTTTGAATATGGTCAATGGACAACCCTCGTTTGTTATCTCCATTTCAGGCTAACAAAATAAGGACACTGCATTTCAAACGTGCCCAGCAGTTATCCTTCATTTTCATGCCACCCCCAGAGTGTTCCTAATCTGGGGTATCATGATTAACAGTTTCCACTCTGTTATGTTCGGGTTGATTTCAAACTCCCCTGGCGTAACCCCGCTCGTGCACTAGTGCACGTTGGGAAGATGGCACGTCAATTGTTCTGAGGTCCTCGCCCTCTATTCGGGCCTCTCCCCTTCTTCTCGGAAATCTGGTTTGGTTATTCAACCCCCGGATGCCCGGAGTTTGGTTTTCACTCTTATATTAGAATGGAATGGCAAGGTGGCCATACCTGGTTTCACACATCGGGCCCGACCCACGTGAGCTTAGGGACTAATTACTGGATGTTCCATGAATATAACAGAAGTGCAGTAGATGAAAAATTGAATATCAGAACTCATGCATGCATCTAACAGGGATAATTAAAGCATGAAGATGAGTTCAAAAGTTACATGCATCACAGTACTCAAGGATCGACCCCTCCCATGGATAGGTTGACCCTATCAAAAGATCATTATAGCTACGCCACCCTCTAGTTTTGGGAATCCAGGATTCACTATCGCCTGTTTAGTTCCCACTCCTCCTCGACAACAATGTGGCGCAGTACGTCAGCTATGATCTGGGCACACTCCTTGTTTTTTTGGATAATGGTCATCTCCTCAGAGGCTTGCCTCGTGCGCTCTTCAGCCTCTATCAGATGGATCTTCAACCATGATATAATCTCCAACTATGCATTGAGGGAATCAAAATGTTCATCTGTTCGGATGTGCAGCTACTAAATCTCATTTTCAGCCTCCTCGATCCTCTTGATGTTCACCTCTTTTCTCCTCTGCCAACCCACACCAAGGCCACAATCATACTCTTGGATCATCTCCTCCATGAGATCTCAAACGATCATGTGGAGATGATGGGAATCCACTCCCCCAGCGCACAGTTCGCGCAGTTGTGAACGAAGTCTCTCCATCTGGTATATCCATTGTGCTTGAGGGGTGTCATAGATAAAGCGCTTGATTAGTTTCCATGGCCAACACTAGACTATCTTGTTGTCCTCTTCATTAGAGTCCATCTCATCCCAATCTACAGGGTTGGTGGGCTCATACGCAGGGAAATCCCCCAAGAAATCATCATTAGGGTCCGTATCTGGTGTCGGATTGGGTATGGCAGGACCCGTATTGTCCAATCGATCTTCATTGCCAGATCCCACATTAATAATCTCAGGATAAACCCTGCTAATGGTCTCACCAGTGACCGGGAGCACCGTATCTTGGTCAGTCGGAATATCCACCTCCACGACCACTAACATTCCCCTAGGAAAAGCACCCCCAGAAGTACCAACCAACCTGTCTAAGGTAGCCCACACCATTTGAAGAACTTTGCATACCAAGAATTGCATGGATGTCAGTTAACCTAATCAATGGGTGGTAGGATTAAATTATATTTCTTGGGGACATACAAAGATAAAATTGGTGGTCTCTCTCCTGTGTTAGTTCCATTGGGAACCTAAGGCGTGGACCTCTGTTTATTGTAGAGAATTATGAAGACTTTAGAGGAACCATCTCAGATTTCCTAGCACTTCTGGACACAGTAATCTATGTAGCTATGGGCATAGATCGTGAAGGCCTCACATATTCATCTTATGATGTGAAATAACGAGTTCTATGTATGAGTCCCTCCTGCATAGTTTAAATATTAGTGAGTGGTCCATTGTAGCCTGGAAGTAGATCCCAGGGAAGGAACTCAGGGTCTTACCTCGAGAGCCTCTGCAAACTCTTCAGTCTCTGGGTTTGAATTGCTAACTTCACACTCCTCAAATGGGCTCCCTCTACCGACCTCCTCCTCCCAAGATGACTCGTCTGAATCTTCCGGCCAAGGGAAGCACTCCATCAATTCTACAGTTGAAAATTCTGGAGGGGTCATTCGATCCAACAACACCCTCACCCAGTCTCCCATCGGACTTGGGACACCCCGAGAGTGCACAAAGTTCTCTAACTCTATTAGGTATTGCCCCACCTCTGCCTGGGATACTACAAATCTGGCCCTGATGGTTCCTATCCCTGACAAATCTATCCTATGGTGGATCAAGTGTTTTAACATCTCGGACGGGACAAGGAATTCCCTATTGACATCCAAGATGTCATAGGACTTCGGGAAGACATCATTCCCCATCATGTCTATATGGAACAACCTCTTCCCAAGATCTAGGGTTTATATTATGTAGAATCCTCTTGGTAGCCTCCCCTCTAGATAACTCCACTCTTCTGGGACTGCTGAGTCCACTGCTGCTACTAGATCCGCTACCGCTGCCTCCCCCTCAACAGGCGCAGGCTTTATCGCCATAGTATCCCAGCCACCGTGAGATGTCCTTATAGCTATCTAGACCTAGATTCAAGGTTTGGGAGGCACACCATCACCATCCTGAATGGTTGAATACTTCAACATCTCCCCCGGGTAGGCCGCCTCCCAGCTTTTGGCATACTCCTTCACCAACCTGATGAAGGATATGGGTAGAGGCAACTCATTCCACATCTTCCCATATTACTGTGTGAACATGAACCACATATTCCTCATCATGAATGGGTTCTCCTCATAATGAACCCCCAAGTAGACCCATGGGGTCAACTGCTGCATACACTATAATTTCCTTGCATATCGGTGTGGGGTGTACGGTTCATAGAGGGACTTGCGGTCCACCCACACCACCATGACTCCACCCCCAAAGGACAGAAGATAGGACCGATGCTCCTATATTCCATGGACATCATGAGTGAATGCACCCATTGGAAAAGGGAATGGGTGAAAATTGAACTCCTCCACCCTCCAGACGAGGTTCAGTACTGATTGCATCGTTATCTTGGTCGGAAAGCTCCCTACCGCATTCAGAATGGAAGGATGAAAAATCGATTCAGAAGGGGATATCAGGTATGGATTCTCATAGGTGCCTTTGACATGCACTACTATCCACCCATATATGAGGGAGAATGACCTATATTTTCTATGCATCTTCTTCCCTTCACTGATGTTCCATAGAATCTTGTACAACTTGGAAAGCATTGGGATCCCAAGGTTGACCCACCCTCCTATCACGAGCATGGACTCCATGATAATTGTTCTTGGTCTCACGCCCTTGTTCGTATCTCTCACTGGGAGGATCCAACCGTAAATGAGTGTCACAATGATTGTAGCCAAGCTAACTGCCAGTTGCTGCTCGGTGATGACACTGAATCCCCAAGTTTTCCACTAGATGTCCTCCAAGAGTCACTAGTACAAGAACTCCTTGCCCCATTGGGCCCCCTTTGGGAAAGTTCGAGGCCTCACGAGAAACTGCCTAGCTTCCAGAAAGTTCAGGAACTGTTTGAACCACCATTTAATGTGGAAATCCCTCACCGATTTCTTGTCATCTCCTAATACTAGGTTCATCAACGCCATATCCAATGATGAAATTTTCTGTGGATCCTCCCACACACCGATAATAGGGAAGAACTCATCATACATTTCCCCTAGTATCGGGACGCCCAAGATCTGATTCGCATCCCATAAACTAATTTCGACTTCTCCATGGTGAAAATGGAAGGAATTGGTCCTCGATGAACATCTTCTTAGAAACATTGGAATCAGTTGTTTTAGTTGATAGATGTATAATTGGGAGGCCCGAGCCACCTCATACAGGCCCACTCTTCTTAGCTATGCCCTGAATTCAATGCACAAGGCACCTACCAAGTAGGCCCAGACCCAGTAGTTTGTGTTGTTGCTGCCCTAGCGCAGATCCCACTCATCGGACCACCCCTTTCCTAGGTTCCATAGGGATTCCTTCAAGATGGTGTGGTACAGAGGGGGGATGTCTCCGACTATAGTTCCTTCCCATCAACGTTTTTCAGATGATTTCATAGACAGTCAGTGTTGATAGGCATGAAGTCCTCGTGGGCCGGGCCATTAGGCACCTTGAACCAGTGGCGTTGGCATGGCATACTCTTGAACTAGTATCCGGTCTCATCCCTACTCTCTTCAGGGATAAAGATGTCATACCTCAGTTCAAATCCATATAGAAGCAGCCTCTTACACACTGGATAGTCCTTCTGGATTTCCAAAAGTAGTGCCACCATCGATTTATGGTCAGGATAGCTCTGCACTAACTCCCCTATACCTGAGCTATCCGCTCTCTCTTCCCTCTAGGCAGCATCCACAAGGTAACCCTGGCAGTATCTTGGTGAGCCTTTCAGTTTTTGAGTTTGAGAATCTTTTGGTTTTGGTTTGAGGAGCACTTTCACTGAACTTATTCATGGAGGTCGTTGGTGAAGACTATTCACTGAGCCCTGCCCTAGCCTTTAGACGCAAGCCGCAGAGCAGACCATCGTGATGTCAAAAAACTCACTGTGCGCCATGAAGAAGAATTCCCAATTGATAGAGAGGATCACAGAGTACATAGAGCATTGCGAATCGAGAGCGCTAAAATCCAAAATCGTGGGGATGAGAAAGAAATAAAGAGAGGTTGGCCTCCCATTTTTATAGGTGAGGACCCATGATGATTCACGACGCATCCAACCAAAGCAAGATTCGTGGTGTGATTATCCCATATGTCTCCTCTCAGCATCATGAGACTCCTTAACAAGTCAGCTTCATGATTAACTAAGGACTTTTGGAAATTTACACTCAGAATTTGACCCTCACTTTCTCCTCGGCTCCCAGTTTGAGGGGGTGGGGCATTTTTAGGTACGAAAATTCAATAAGAACAAGAAAAAAAGAAAATCCTTAAGGGATGCCTTGCAAAGCTTGTTCACGGATCCCTCACAGCCCTACATCCAGCGCAAGGATACCCCTTCGTGAAGGCGCCACGAAGAAAGGATGCTGGAGGCTCTACAAGCCCCCTTGACATTTGCAAACCTACCATGGAGTAAGGAGGAGGGAGGCTCTGCGAGCCCCCATGACATTTGAGAAATCACCATGGATCAAGGAGGCGAGAGGATCCATGATCCCCCTTGATGTTTGAAAACTCTTCGGGGAACAAGGAGGTGGGAGGCTTCATGATTACAACAAAATACCACATGTCTTCGCGTCCAGCGAGCTCTGCTTCGTGGCATCTCTTGCCTATAAATATCGGGTTCCCCTCGAGACCGAAGGACATATCCTACAACCTTTAACCTTATTAGCTCTCAAATCATGAAGTAAATTATTCTATGTGAACCATGATCTCCTCAAGTTACTTTATCGTTATGAAGTGCCTCTCCCCTGGTTTGAATTCAGCCCCTCTTCAAAGAGGAATACCTATCATAGAGACCACATGCCTCCACGAAGGAAGGGGATCCCCAAGGGGACTAGGGTCTTCGTGGAGCACTTATGTATCACAAAGTACCATCCATGCACATGTGATCCACATGATAAGTCTTGGTAACTTTGATTAATGAAGCACAATTCTTCGCGAAGCACATTGCTTTGTAGTGCTACAATACACGGGGAACCCCTGCTTTGCAAACCACTGCACCGAGAATGCCTTTCCACTTCACGAAGCACCTTCCATATGCACCAATTCCCTATGACTAGGCTAGTCCACTTCACATTGCGAAGCATACCCCTTCGTGAATCCCCTCCACTACATGTAGCACCAGAGCATCACGAGGCTTCTACGTATAACCCCTTTTCTCTGCAACTCCTTTTACTGTGTGACTCCCCAGGTTTTCATGAAGTAATTTCAAGATCCCTGGGGTGGTACTTCCGATTGTGTTGCTTCGACTCGTGAATCTTCACATAGGCACAGTAACAAATATTATTTCTTCGCATAGCCATGCTAACTTGGACCCCTCAATGGATCACTCTGTAATACCCTGTCACCATGGCATTCCTGATGCCTTCCCTTTCTCGGGGGCGGGTGGGTATCAGTTATGTAAGTCCTAGGGGTGAGGTGTGAACCCAGCTCATATGATCTGCAAGACGTTAAACTGCCAAGCACCATCTTCCTCAGCACATGATATTAAACAGTGACCCTACCCCGTGCCTCATACATTGGGTGCCCTGCCGTAGACATTCTCTACACCCACTGGTCTCCAATGGAGTGAAATCATTCCTCACATGGAATGAGATACTCTTTATTAGAGCGACGTTTGTCCTTAGTGAATGGGAAACAACCTTAGTGTAATCCCACAACCTTTCTTGCAGGAGGCAAAATCCCTGATCCTCCTATCTTCTTCCTTGACAAAGACCAGAGTGGGGGGGGGGGGGGGATAGGCACCAGAGCCAACCTCTCTTTGGTGCCAAATCCCTCTCCCTTTGGGATTAGTCACCACCGGGCCTCCACCCTAGAGTACGTCCCAATATACATCTCTTTGGGATGTAGACCACACGTAAGCACCTGTTTCCTCTTGGGGTTGCGGACCACGTGTAAGCACCTATTTACTCTTGGGGTTGCGGACCACACATAAGCCCATGTTTCCTCTTTTGGCCATGGACCATGCTTAAGCCCATGTCTCCTCTTTGGTATTTTAACCATGTGTAAGCCCTTGTTTCCATTCTAGCCCACTAACCACATATAAGCCCCACTCCACTTCCCAAGGATGCACATTTCATGACGTGATTATCAGGTCCTTGCGACCACTTGTTTCTCACACCGAGCATGACTCACATGGTCATAGAGTAAGAATAAACCATGACATCCTCTCTGGGAAGCATAGAGTGTAATCCCCACACACCCCTCCTGAACTATGTGGACTTTGATCCTTTCCAAGTCAAGGTATGTAGGAAGCCTTTCTAAGGTTAAATCCCAACAACCATTGGTCCCGACCATCATCACATCGGTTCACCAAAACCCATTCTGAACTACATGGACTTTGATCCTTGCCTAGGTATGGTACGTAGGAAGCCTCCATGAGGTTCAAACCCAACAACCACTAGTTCAGGTCCCCTTCATATCAGACCACCTTCGTCCCACATAACGTTAAACTACAGGGCCCCTTTTCATCCTGCATGATGTTAAGCTACATCCACCATTCTGAACTACGTGGGATTTGATCCTTGTCTCCTAGACATGGTACGCAGGAAGCCTCCATGAGGATTAAACCCATCTAGTGGTAAGATGTTGTGACCCCATCCATTGGTAAGCCGTTGTGACCCCATCCAGTGGTAAGTCGTTGTGACCCCATCCAGCAGTAATCTGTTGTGCCCCCATCCTAGGGTAAACCATTGTGACCCCATCCAGCGGTAATCCATTGTGCCTCCATCCACTAGTAACTCGTTGGCAACCTCACATAGAGGTAAGACGTTGTGATCCCCATTCAGTAGTAAGTCATTGTCAACCCAAACTCAGTGGTAAGCCTTTGTTGTCCCTTCCGTTGGGACCTATATCTCTGGTCCGTCCAAGTGGCGTCAGACCAACTATGGGATACTGAAAACACATAAGCCGCAGTACATCATCGTGAAGTTGTCCTCTATGCACACCCAGATCCCATACCCCATGCTAAACCACATGGACTTTGATTCCCTACCACTGAGATATGTAGGAAGTCTCCTCGTGGCTCATGCCCAAGATCACCGTTCCCCTCGAGTCTACTACACCTCATTCTGCATCCACTACATTTAACTATCCATTATCCATATTGATTCTTACCTGGGCCACCAAATCCCAGTGATATCACATCAATTCACCTCCTTGCATCAATTTTTCCTCCAAAGGTTGCACCCATCTGATCCACTCCAGACATTGTTCTGATTTGTCTGATACGTCTCTACTAGATGTTGAACTCGTGGAATACCTAGTGTTAAACATGTGAAGCTAAAGAAAAACTCATATACATTCCTATGGAATATAATTCCCCGCATTTGACATGGGATTCCTCGGGTATCCGTGCCCTCGAGAATCACTATAATAAGGGGAAGAAACCCAGATGCGCTAGTGTTCCAGCATCCAAACACGCTAATGATTTTCAACATGACTACTCCCTAGACCGACGGTTTGTTCCTTGACCAGACCCCTTTGAATGTTTTGATTGAGGTAGTTTAATTAACCGGTGTCCATGAATATATGGAACTGGGTATAGTTTCACGAACAACGTCTTAATCTATAAGGGAGACCCGGGTTAGGTGATGAGTTCTGAGGAGGAATCCACGAAAGGAGGTACCAACATCCCATTATTCCATTTCGATCAAGGAGAAAACATCTTGAAATAAGTAACAGATTCCGCCCACCTTTTGAATGTGGGAATGTGGGGAAACTTCTAGCGCATCGTCCTCCTCCTTGAAAAATGGATACACTTTCCCTAGAAAAAGTGTCAGAAACATACACCCGTATTAAATTCCCTTTAAAATGTTTTCATTAAAAAATATAGAGATCCTATATATAATTAATGTTTTTTAGATTATTATACTTTTGAATAAGGGATAATTCCATAAAGGGTGTTGGTGGGGGGGGTAAGTTTTTTTTGTTTTAGTTTTGTGTAATTATATATATACAATCATATATTTATTTACACACAAACCCCCACATATATATTGAAATTTATTTTTATTAATGTGATTCCTTGTTACTATTTAATTACACTCACCACCATTTAATAAATACAAATATCATGGAATCCATGAGTATCTAGTGGATTTTCAGAAAAAACATGACAAACTTGTTTAGGATTATACTCTAGCTAGTGGCCATTAATATGTTATTCTATTTTTTTTGGGAATTTTACCAATTATTATTCTTGGTTGGGAAAAAACAAGTGTCAGGGATATTGAATCACAAGAGAAATTATAATTTGGATAGATCCTTTTTTGTATATTATATTTTTTTTCTTAGCTCCGAGGTATTCCCATGATCCCTAACACTTAGTTATTTTATATTTGTTGCATTACCTTTTATAATGTGGTATGGATATATATTTCTTCCCATTTCTCTAGATTAGTACTTATATGGTCATTATTATTTTGATTTCTCCTTATCACTATTATAATCCCTTTCTACATTAAAATAACCAATATATTCAATGTTTATAAAAAATGATTCGAATCACTTAAACTATATTATATATATGAGTGCCTTTCAAAATATGTTTTTAAAAAATGCCAATTTTATTGTTTAATTTTTAAATTATTACCAATTATAATTTTTTTATTATTCATATTTGAAATGATGCTATTTAAAAAAATAGGGCAGCAGACTAATATTGGTTTTAAAAATAAAAGTAAATCTTATGTTTTTAAATTGTATTTTAAAACTAGAAATAATTTTGTCTTTTATTTGAAGTCTCTAAATGGTGTTTGGTTATTATAATACATAATAAGATTTCATGTTCTCATCTATATACATATTAGTTTAAACTACAATATCTGATCTCCCATGTAGTGTTTTTTATATTATGGTTGGTGGGTGACCCATAGAGTCACATGGTGATATGGTTAAGTATAATTTACTTTCGTATTTTTTTGTATCTACTAAGATGAACACTTATATATCCTATAATATTTTTATTTATACATATTTATTTCAGTTGGATGTTCACTTACCTATTATGTTTATTTTTTTTCTTATTTTCAAAACATCCTGTTATTCTTTTGGTGCATGGACACCTATATATGGAGTTTTCATATTAGATTTTCGAGGGGAAGTCTCATGTTTGACATTATTTATTTGGAGAAATCATTCATAATCAAGATTTTTTATTGTGTGGCGAATTTCACCAGAACATGGGGATCAAGAAAACCCATTGGGTCTTACCATAGGCTAGTATAGGGGCCCAAATTTGGGATTTCCTAGCATGGTTTGTGACATATATTTTCCAAATTTTCTCTAATTTTTTGCTGGTTCTATTTCTAAACGTTTTGATATTCGAAATCTGTTTTTTTTCATTATAACATACATCCTCAACTCAGTAGGTCCTCTAAAACATGTATGTTATAATCAATTCTTCCTCAAATTAAAATGATATTTCATAATGTGCATGTAAGACTCACTTTTTTAATACAACGAACTTACATAAAAATAAGGTTTTATTTCCTCTCTATCCTCTGTATCTTTTCAAAACCATCAATTATCTATTAAATGAGTACATATCCTTTTACAAATGACATAGAGTAATGAAAACTCCATGAAATTAATTATTTTAGTGTTTGTGAATTCTGTACATCAAATTGACTTCTTTTTAAATTATTTGAGCTTACATATATAACCATTATGATAAATATGGATTTGGACATGAAGTGTACTCATTTAACTCTTGGTCAGTATTATTTAACTATTTATAAATTTTAAAATTGAATTCTATCAAATAGCTCATCATATTTTCTCCATGTAGAATATCCAAACCACAAAACATTTATTTTGTCAACTAAATAAACTATCTTCTATATATTATAGTTTACCATCCAAAACCTTGGATCATTCTTACATTTAATTATTTTACATTGACCATAATATAATTCTTCTTCTAATCTTTATGTTTTATTCTTTCAAGAATAATCTATACAACACATCCTTTTATGTCTTCAAATATCACAATATTACCAACTTTTAAACTTCCTTATCTTATGCTTTAATTGATATCAATCCTCCAGAATTTGTGTAATTTTTTTGAAGCACTTTATATTATTGGATCATGATTTATATTATGTTATAGTAATGTTACTCTAACTTATCTTTTATGATTTTAGATATATTCTCAGGTAACAATTTATCCTCCAAATTTCACTTATTCATCTATATATTAGCATTCTAAACTTTTTATGAATTTGTTTTAAGGGTTTTATTTCATTTGAAACATACTACTTCAAATTTTATATTTACTTACAGTCTTCGACTTCATCTTTCTTAATAACTCTTCTTATTCTAAAATCACCTTCTACATTATGATGCTCTATGTTCATCATCAATCATTTGTTACTTCAATCCTTTAATCATATATTATTTTATGCTTTAATATTCTTATTTATGGTTGATCATCTTATTGTCTAGTTTCTCTTAAGGACATTGAAAATTATTTTAAAACATATGAATCCTTAAAATTATTATGACCTATAACTTGTTTAATATTCTGTAATAAATTACTACATAGGTTTTTCATTAATTATTTCTTATACTTATCCAAACATAGTCTTGGTCTTATAAAAAATTGGTTCTTCATATCAAATTACAATATATAATGTTTTTAGAACTACCTTTATAAATATTAAATATATTTACTAATTATCTCAAAATAAATATTCCTTCATAGTATTATCTATTTTGAGTAAAAAATCTTCAAGATACACTTTAGCCTACATACAAAAAAATATTTGGACAAATTATCAGTCTGTTATCATATCTCCTTCAAAAATTGATTCTTTGATATCTTTATCTCCTTATAAGGAAATTTTCTTCTAGAAATATATTTTCTAGATACATTTCCCCTCCAATGAACCTTATGTTTATTTTCAAAATTAGTTTTATGGAATACCCAACATCTCATTTATCATTTGTTATTTCAACCAATAAAAGAATATTCATCTTGTAAGTACAGATCTCTTTTAAAAATAATGATTCCAAAATTAATTATATAATGATGGATTACCACTTTATCAAAATCATCATTATCATGTGGTAAGCAATGATTTCAAAATTAATCAACACTTTTAATTAGTACGTATGATTTATTCCCATTAATTCTATCTTAATAATCATTAGATAAATATAAGCCCACTTTAATATTTCCATTTACCTAAAATCTTTAAAAAAATATTCTTTTCTTCAATCTATTCACATATTTATCCACCAATTCCAACTAGAATCATTATATATATACTTCATTATTATTGGAAATGAATAAAAAACTTCTTATCACAATGAATTTCTCTCTTTAATGCCCCCTTCTAGATTTTTTGTTAACATAAATTTCGATATTCAACTCATCCAGAAGTTAATAAATATCTATTAATCCCATTTATTGACATTAAATACGAAAAGATTAAGAATAAGTGATAGTTAAACACATATTTATTCTTGAATCAATAATGAATGTTCATCTACTCCTCTTTATCCTCTATTTCATTTTAAGTAAAAGTTTATTCACTTGAGATAAATATGTCATCTCTTTTATTTAATTAATGATCTATAAACTTATCAAATTTAAGATAATGTGAGAAATGCTCGATGTATAAAAAAATAGAGAATAAAATGGACATTAAATCTATCTATAAAAATTATAAAATTTGATACCAACTCAGAACTATTATTTTAGGTGTTTTTAATATTCGTTCTAGTATTATTTTACCTTGAACTCAATAAACATATTCGAATAATTCAAACCAAAGTTGGGGTTTCACCTTTAAATTTAATTTTTTCTAATAATTAATAATCAATTTTCAAACCATATAATAGAGTTCTATCATTTCATAAAAGAATAGAGGAATGTGATCAATATACCATTTTAATTATAGATTCCATCATCCATAACTTCAATATCCATAATCTCAACATCTATAAGTATAATGTATAGAATCTCAAGTCTTAGATTTTAGGGAATATCAGATCCTTCACTAAAAATTAATAAATTTTAGGAATATTAAACTATGGTATTTACAATAATTTTATATTTACATGAGTTCTTTATATCTATTGGATATTCAATATGAAATTCAAGTCATGGGGTTAACTTCATCCATATACTTCATCCTTGATAAAACCAATTGAAGTGTTGCAATGAAGAAACATGATACAAATAAAGGATCTACATTATATATTTATAATATAGTTATAAAATTATCATACAGTTTTAGTTTTCTTAATGTTATTACACTTAATTTCATCGTCTTAAATTCCCTAGATGATGAAAATAAGTACAATATATATGGGAGTAAAGGGGTTTCTATATTCTATATTTGCTAGATAAACAAGGTTGATATTTTCTACTCAACCTAGAAAGTAATTTCATTTACTCTCAATATTTAAGAGAACAATTCATGGTTGAAACTCCCTTGATTTTACCGTCATAAACATTATTGGAAATAATTTTCTTATTACTTTATTTAACTATCTATTATATAGAATAATTTTTTTACATTATCTAGAAAGACACAATAACTATTTTATACTTTACCCATGTCTATTTTAACTCTAAATATTATGGTTATATGATCATGAATTGCTTAGGAACATACTAAGATTTATTTATGTTTTTTAGTCATTTATTCACAATAACCATTATATTACATTAATTCCTAGATTATTGTTTATATTTATTCACAATCTTGACATGTTCTGGTTGTAATGTTATGAAATTTTCTAGAGGATTTACAAAAAAATTTAATCTCCCACACAACTTGTCAAAAAAATTTAATCCCATTATTTTTCATATTTTATAAGTAATTATAAATTACTTGTCTTTTATGTATTACACCAAACCATTTAATTTGTTTCTTACTTGAATTGATTTTATTTTTTGTTCTTATTTTCTTATTTAAACATTAATGTTCATGGATTCCTTGAAAAACTAATTGATGTGAACTTTCCCTCTTTAATAGAAGCATATATTCTTTGGTGTAGTATCCTACTTTTCCAACTTCTTGGGTGAATTTTTCAAACTTCTCATGTTTCTAACATCATAAGGTGAAATAAATATATTTCTTCCGTTGATTAGTCTTAATAATTTTTGGATTTATTTCGTAAATAGTAAATGAATCATGTTCGGAATGTTTAAACTAGAACTCATTATCACAATGAATACATTTTTTATAACTTTTATATAATATTTTGAGAAATTTAAATCTATTAGAAGTAAATAGATTTAACTTACTCTAAGTAAATTACCCGAACTAAGTTGGATTTCCATTGACTTGAACTATTCTCTCCTTAAGGTAATACTTTTTTTCATTACATTGAATTAATAATATTAAAATTATTTATATACCTATTCTCAAAAATTTTACAGTACTAATTGTTGACAATAGTATTTGATTTCATCATTTTTTATATAATATGGAAAATATGAGTACCCTTACATTTCTATATAATTATATCTTCATTTTGGGAAACTATTAGGGTACCAAAATTCCTTCTCTAAAAAATATCCACCTATGATGAATTAGTGGGATTCATAAAACTTTTCTACCACCATATAAATCCATAATTTATGTTATTACCCACATATTTCATGGAAACATTATCAGTGTATCCAAATGTTTATAGTGTAAATGGTACCTACAAGGTTGTGGCACTTCATGTAGAGAGAAATTTTCTCTTTCTTAATTATTATTATTAATACATCCCATTATTTTATTACCACCAATTTTTTTATGCATATGATCCATCTCCTAAAATAAATTACAAGGATTCTTTTTTTCCTTGATTTTCAATTGATCATCCATAACATTAATGGTGGCATTTTTATTTCATCCGGTGCAAGATTATTATCATCGGAAAATTACCAATCTCATCTGTCTCATGAAAACTCTATTAAAATTTTTATTTAACTAGGGAAATCTTTTCATTTAATATTAATAATGATTATTTATTATTATCATATTATTCTAGGATGAAGTTTCATTTTCTCAATATTTTAGCTAATGATTTCGATATTTCATTATATTCCAACTCGAGTACAATTTTATTATCTTGTAGATCCTTTAGGAATTAATATTTATACACGATAACTTAAGTAGATTTGTTTTTCAAATAATACTTAATATTTTAATAAATATCACTATGTGATTCAATGCACATATTGTCTTCAAAATTTATAATATAAACCTTAAGAGTATTGTTATATGAAATATGATTGAAGTATGACCACTTTTATTACCTTAATCTTTTCTTGTATCATCTTTCTCTAATTTCTTGGAAGTTATATTCCTTAACTTCTTAGCTTTTATTTTATTCATATTTTTAAATGTTCTTAATTAAACCTATCTATTAATAAAAAAACATTCTTATTCTCCCATTGTGGAATTAACTAATATTATTAAATATACACTAAATGTATAATAGTTAAAATAAAGTAGGGAAAATAGATCAAATCCAAGGTGGAACCTTACGCACAGAAACCGATTTATGTGACCAATGATATAGTGTAGTTACAGTATTTGTAGGTGGGAATTAGTGTTTATGTAGGGTTTTTAATCTACTTTTCCACTTTATTAATTGAAACATATAGACTTGTTATTATTAATGGATATCATTTGAATCTACCCAGAAATTTACTCCACATGTTAGATACAATGTGAAGAGGGTATAATAAATTACATTTTTACATGGTTTAATAAAAATGGTGTAATTTAGTTCCTGACCTATATGGGTCAAGGATGAGACATAAATTTTATATCTTGTATAAAAAAAATGATTACAATGTGCTAGAAGGTATCATCCTCTACTCAAAAATTAAACTAGGAAGGAAGGTATGTTATTTAACCCTTATGAATGTATCATACTCAATCCAAAACTATCTTTTGATATTTAGTTATCTCTTAATATGTTTTTTAAACAAGAATTACTACAGTATTCGATATCCCAACTGGTTCTTTATAATATAATATCACAAGATTCCAATTCTCCTCCTTCAACACTTATAAACAATATCTTATGCTATCTCCTATATGTATCTATATCATAATGTAATATCTTATTCCTCAATATTATGTTTTTAAAATATAGTTTTTTATAACTGGAACATCATGCACATTATCCTAATACTATAAAATTCTTAGAATCATAAAAGTATGCATGGCAATGTGAAAACATATGATTTCTTCTTTATTAAAATCAACATTTCTTCATGACAACTCTTCTTCTGAACCAGAACTTATTCTGAATTACCAATGATTTTGAATTTCATATTCATATATGACTTTTGATAAATATATATGTAGGTTTTCAGTCTCACTTCCTTCATCAAGTCAAAAAATCCTTACAAACACTTTATATATACTCATTTCTTCCTCAATGTCAAATGATCTTCCAAAACATGCAATTTATACTCACTTTTTAAATCAATGATATTCCATAACATGTAGTCTAAACTCTATATATCTTGTTAAACTCTTCTCATCATCTTTATAACTCTATAAAATATGATCTTCTACTATTAAACCATGATAGAGTGTTAAAAAATCATAAAATGTGGGAACAAGACCTCTAGTATTTATTAACAATGAATTTATAACTTTATCAATTATTTGGGCTTCCTTATTTAACACTTCAATAAAAATATATTTTATTGTAAATTATTCTCATTCTACTCTTGTTTAATAATGACTGACAATTTTTCAATTTTAATCAAGAATCCTCACTTATGAGTTATAATATTTTCTCTATGAATAAAAGTTCACCATCATCGTATTTATTTCATAAATTAAGACATGAATCTTCAATAAATTCTTGTTTATCTTACAAAAATGTTTAGATCATTCATACAAATAGTTTTTTATAATTGATCTAAATATGATATAGATCATATGTATTAGTTTTTATTTCTTAGAAGGCACATATATTTTAAAATATTTGACTCAAAATATGTAATTTTCTGTGGAAAAAACACATCCTTTTGATCATTTCAATATACATTTCTTCCACACTTCAAAAATTACTCATATTTAACTTTCCAAAACTATAAATCTTTTAAACATTGGATTTTTTTTTTTCTGAAACACTTTCTAGGATTAAATCAATATTAATCTAAGACAATAATAATGTTAATCTTATATAGACTTGTAAAATTAATATTTATTCTCATGGAATTTTTTATCTTTTGTAATAAAATTCACATTTTGATTCTAAAACACTAAAATTATTCTATAATGTCCATTTTTTAGCTTTATCATCTAGAACATGAATCTTTTTTTTTTTATTTTTTTTCTTGACCATAATCATTATCAACAAATATTATTATACTTCTTCAAATTTTATACCTCCTTCTATATAATGGATCTAAAATTTCATACGTAATGTTAATTTTTTTTCTATCTTATTGATCATCAACACTTCGGTATTATTAGATTCAAATTTTAGACTGATCCCCTTTTACTTTTTTCCTCTTCATGCTCTTAGCCTTTAAATTCATAAATTCCTAAAATGATTCTTACATAGAACCTGATTTGTATTTGTAACAAAATTAAAACCTAGGTTAATCCATTATGAGATCTCATATTTCTATAAAAACTATCTTGGAATTATTTACAAATGGTTTCACATTACAACTTCAAGAAAATTATTTCACTATAACTGCATTATTAATTTTTGTATACCTCCACCAATTTGCCCAAAATTAGTATATCTTATTAGTACTTATCATTAATATTACTTCATCTTTAAGATATATTTTATTTTTATTTTGTAACACATCTTCTAAAAATTTATCATCTTGTCAAGAAATATAATTTTTAAACTTCTTTTGGATATTCAAATCCTTCTAATGCATTATTCTTCTTAAAATAATTATTTTTGATAGATTGGGATATTTTCATTTATTCCCATTATGTCCTACTCAATAATAATAATATATATATATATATATATATTATATTTAATCATTTAATTTCTATTAAATCATTCACCAATCACATGGTTATTCAATCTCTTCACATATTTCTCTTGATAACACAACAGAAATCATTATATATTGAATTGAATCTTAAGGAAAACAAATAAAACACTACATTATCAGAATGCATTAGTCACTTAAATATCCACCTTGTGATTTTTTTCAATACCCATTTTAACATTCAACTCATACTAAAGTAAAAAATGCTTATCTTCACCCCATTATTGACTATAAATAAAAATGTTTAAGAGTAAGGGATAGGCAACAACATTTAATTCTTTAATATTGAATTTAATTTCATATTCCTCCATTTTTCTACCTTTTCATTATAAGGAAAACATTATTCACTTAATGAAATTTTGACTTCATTTTTATTAATGAATTTAGTTATAAACTAATCATCTCTTAAAGAAAGTGAGAAATTATTAGTGATAAAAAAAGAGATATGAATCTAAACTATAAATCTATATATTGAAATTATAACATGTGATTCCAACTCAGTTACCTCTTTTAGGTGTTCCAAAATATTTTTTTATTCTCTTGGTACCCACTCATAAAAAATTAAAAGCATTCAATCCAAATAAGGTTCCCATGTTTCAATTTACTTTTCTCATTTCATTAGTAATCAATTTATCCCCTCAATATATAATTTAATATTTACATAAATTATAGAATAATTTGATCAATATACCTATTTAATGATATATTTAATTATCTGTAGTTTCAACGTCCAATATATTTATATATGAAACATGAAAATCTAAAATTAAAACTGTTTAATTTTAATTAATTGAATCTCTTTCATCTTTACTAAATAAACTTAAAAAATCATAAATTTAATCATTTTTCAGAATTGTAGATTTACATGAGATGTTAATATATGTTAGATGTTCAATATCAACTACCCCTTAAGGGGTAAAATCTATCTATTTACTTCATCATGTCTAAAACGAATTCATGAATTTCTAGGAGGAAAAAAGATAGTAATAAAAAAATCTGTGAATGATTTATTATCTTTTGTAAAGTGGTCATCAAATTTTAATTTTTTGAGTTTATATACCTAAATTACATAAAAATTAATTCCAAGAATGATATTAATAGGTATAATATATATTATAATATAGTGGTTTATCCTTTGAATAATTGTTAGAGAAACAAGGTTGAGAGTTTCATCTCAACCTACAATTTTCTTCCATTTTGGATTAAAATTTACAAGAAATCATCTTGCTTTAACCTCCCTAAATTTTCCAAAGATGACCATTATTGGGATACAATACCTTCTTCCTCTATTATAATTTCTTTTTATGAGAAATATATGTTTTCAGATCATATCAAAAGGAAAATGTATTTTCCATTTCATTCAACATATTCATAATTAATTTAAAATATTTATGCCATATTATTATTCATTCCATTAGAATATCATTACCTTTCTCCTTTCATGAAAATCCTTTCTTCAAAACTACCTTTGCATCACATGAGTTACTTTATACTTATTTCCTTTTATTGATAATATTATCTTATCCTCATAGTACTGTCATGTAATTTTCATGAGTGTTTTATGCCTCTTTTTATACCCCACACAACATCTCAATAATGGTTAAATCACTAATTTCTATAATATCGTAGGAATTTGAACATTATATTTAATGATGTATTCCACCAAAATAGTTATTTTGTTTCTTTCTTGGATTTATTTTCATTATTATTATAATTCTCTTCTTTTAAAATTAAATTTCTTGGGTTACATGAAACTATTAATGATATAGAATTTCCATCCATAATAATAGAATTTTTTTGTGTTAGTTTCTTCCTTTACACTCTTCTTGGTTGTGTTTTTTAGCCATCTATTTTTTCTTACATCCCTTGGTGAACTCATAATCTTTATTTATTTTGATTCTATTATTTTTTTTGGAATTAATTATTTAATATTAAATAAATCATGGTTGGTTGGTGTAAACCAAAACTCATCATCATAATTACTACTTTTATTAACACTATCAAAAAATTTCTCTATATAATCATATCTATTTTATGTAATTATATTTACATTAACTTGTGTAATTTTTTTAAATTATTAGGATTCACATTGAGTTCCACATTGATCATCCTTAATATAGTACTTACTTACATCTCAATGGTTTTTACATTATTCAATAAATATATAACCCTAGACTGAAACTTTTCATAGGAATAATAGGAGCCAATAAATCCTGATTTCATACTTTTTCAAATAATATAGACAGCATGGGTACCATGTTATTTTTTATAGGTAAATATTCCATTTTTAGAAATAATTAATATTATAAAATTCCTACTTATTCTCACATTTGACTTTGATGAATTGGTGGGATTCTCATAAATGTTTTCCACCACATATGTCCGGAATTTAAGACAAAACATACAATTTTAATGGATTCATTATTACCACCAATAAATGTTTCTTCAATAAAGGACACCTAACTCTATAATCTTGAAGTTGATATTTATTCATATGATTTAAATACCTTCTTAAAACTAGAATAATTTTTTAGATAAATTAAATTATTTAAAAATTTCATGGAAGAATATATTTTCTTAGCTTCATGGGATGATTCATGTTGAACCAATTTTAATTTTTTTTATTTAAAACCATGTTAAAGGAACATCATATTAAGATAACATTTATTATAATAAAATATTTTCATCCTTTCTTCCCATTTATTTCAAAAATGGTAAACTTTTTCTTAGTGAAACTGATTCTTCTATAGAAATAAATTATCAAGATCCATTAAATTTTTCACCTTGGATTCCAATTGAGAATCCTTAACATCAATGATATTTTTATTATTTTCCTTAATTGTTAGAATATTATCCTTGAGAAATTTGATAGTGTAAATTTCTCACCAATAATACTTTATAATTATTCATCAAATAGGGAAAAATTTATTTATAAATTAATAAGGATTGTTCCATAGATTCAACTAAGTTGGAGAGAGAGAGATAGAGTTAAATTTTGGTTACTCTTTATCCAATTATTTCTCCATTTCATTAGATTCCATTCCCAAAATTAATTTATAATATAACACATCCTTAATTTTATTAAATATATACATTACTGCTTTTATATAATCCTTTTTTGGAATAATACTTAAATTCTTAATAAAAACTCTTAAGTGATTAAATGCACAAATTCTCCTTAGATCTTATTTTAGAATATTTAAGAGTATAATAATCAATATATTAGATTGAAACACTATATAATTTATTAAAATTGACTAGTGGTGTGTACTATATATGATATTTATGAGTTATTGTCTTCTATAACTTCTAATATTCTTTTTTCATCCCATTTTCAATGTTATCACATAAACCTATTTTTTAACTGGGAAAATATCCATAATCTCCAAATGAGTAATCTAATTAACTTCATATAATATTATCTTAATTTATAATATTTAAATGCAATTGAATGAAAATTATCCAATCAGTTGTTGATCCATACACTTTGATACCATTTGAACTGCCTTAGGATCCAGTGTCGTCACACTAAGAGGGTGGGAATCATTGTGAGCCTTATCTTAAAAAATTGTTTTATATTGATATTTTTCACACCATAATATGAATGGACCTTGTACATATAAAAAAATTCACATGATATATAATATAAAAATTAATGTGTACATTCCCCCCAATATTTTTAGGGCTTGATCACAATGTGGGTATCTAATCCTTAGTATATTCATGAAAATTTAGATACATATATTTAATCTGTAGGGTAGAAAAATTTCTATAATAGTTTAGTAATGTATATTAATTATCTCAACACATAAATTATGTGGAAATTTATCATACTTAACCCTTGGTAAGGTATCAACAATGAAATAATATTATCTCCTAATAGTAAACTATCTCATGTTTAGTTTATTATATTCGAATCCCTCCAGTTAGCTATCTCTCAATAGGGTATTTATACATAAATCTTTCTAGTATATAATTATGCTAAAAAAACTTATAGAAATGATCTTTAGTAGTATTTTATATGTCTCTACATCACATTATAATACGTCTTAAACTAATTGTGAATGTATGAAATCAACAATATATAAACTGGTCCTGATCTCTCAAAAGTTCAAGGTGACAAATGTATGATTAATAATATTAAAAACTATGTTATCTTCTTTATCAATTATTCTACTAAATAAAATGTACTTTAAAAACACTATACTTTTGAGTTATATATTTCACATAATTAGATCTAATTTCAAATTGATTCTTCTTCGGAACTTTTTTTTATAGAAAAGATAAAATTTATCAGTCTAAGTTCCTTTCTCAACTCATTTTATCCTATAGAACATTATACATACAATTAATTGTTCATGGAAATTAAATGTGAATTTATAACCTTCATGTTGGAGTTAATTATTGATCTCAATCATCCTTCCAATTGTTATGGTTAATTTTCTCAATTTTCCCAGTCTCATCATGACATCATTATCATCTATCTCAAATAACCATTATACCATTTATACATGGTATAATATGTTGAAAACTCCATAAAACATGGTAGAAGAATCTTATATAATTCATCTCTTAAAATTTCATGAATTCATAGTTTGTTTTGCTTCTTTCATTAACTCTTTAAATAAATCTATGTTTGACAATGAATTATTCTTATTCAATGCTCAGTTAATCACCTTCACGGCTTCCCCATTGTATATTAATTCATGACTTATTAATCCTGATATTTAATCCATGAAGAATAACTAAACATCATCAAATTTATTTCATCAACTTATGAAATCAATATTCATTAACTTTGAGTTTTATTTCCAAAAACAATAGATCATTTAGACATATCAATTTTATCATAATTCTTAGTCTAAGTTATATCCTAATCTTCTAGTATTATTATTATATGGATATATATATTATATTATCTCTTGATTATGACATATAAAGAATATTAAATAGTAGACATCATTTAACTAATATTGGCCTCCTAATCTTCCTCAATTCTAAACTTATTCATTTTCCACTTTCCACATCTTCAAATATTCTAAATTTTGACTTATTTTATTCTAAAACACATTCTAGAAACAAATCATGATTAATCTTACATAAGAGTAATGTTACTCTTCTATAGCCTCAAAAGTTTTATATTTTTTCTTTCATGACTATGTATCATTTATATTTCAATCCTTATTATACTTCCAATCAATCTAAATTTCTTTTTAATCAGATGACATCTTTATATATCATCTCAAAACCTAGATCCAACTTCAAATTATACTTTCAATCTTCAATAGGATCCTTCTTAATAAATATTCATCTACTTCGGTTGCTTTGAGACTCACCATATGGAGAATTTTGGTAACATCCTAACTTTTATAAATTAAATTTCCTCTTTTTAAATAATTAAATTAATTATAATGTAATGAAGTTATAACATAACTTTACCTTATTTTTGGTAGTTCTGGACTCTTCTTTTTCCCCCTTTTTTGGGGTATTTCATGTTTTTTGAGGATGGTGTAATTTTGTTGGCATAAAATAAACAAATGTTTAGCGATGCATATTTTTTTAATTAATGTATTCCGGGTGTAAATGCATTGATGGTTTTAGAGGGATATAATTTTGGGTTAGGGGTGTGTTGGAAGTTTATTGGGTGTTTTTGTCGGATTCAGTTATTGGGTGTTGGCTACAAAAAAATTATATTCAATACCATTGATTTATGACATGAATTTTCTATTGGACATATGACCCGAGATTAAATAATGGAACAAAATAATTTATGACATAATAAATAAACTTACACCATAAATTTTCTACTTGTTGTGTTTTTAACCCGAGGTTATTCCCTTTTCAATGTATTTGAAGCTTTTGGAACACATACCATAAACCTTGGATTTATGTAATAAATGAATCTTTCCTAGTGGTTTTATTTTTTCTTCCCTTCTAATTTCATTATTCATTCTACAAAAACTCCCCCTGATAACCCTAGGATTCTTTCAGTGCATAGTGAGATATTTCCTCCCTTCTAGATGTCTCAGTTTTCATTTCATCACCGGTGAAATACATCGCTATGGTTTTCTCATAATATCCTCTACCCCTATGTGGAAGTGTTATATCTCAAGTGGGATGATTGAATAAAATCTTGATCTTGATGTTTACGATATATGATTTTCTTGATGTTCTTATTCATCTTTATTCTTCATTAGTGTTTTACCGTTGTTGGTGTTGATTTGCTAGCTGGTTAAAAGGTTGGCAGTTTTATATAATTTTCACTATAATTGAAACCATTAATTTCATGATTGATTTGAGATGATCTTTAGAATTATTTAAATACCCATGTTTTACGTGATTGATGGATGATTTTAAAATAGGCATAGATATTATGAAAAACCAAAAACCTTAATGGTAATGGAATTATTGGGAATATTTGATAAAAATTTATGGTTTGATCTAGAAATAAATTTTTAGATAAATTGATTAAATTTAAAAATGATTTTCAAAGGAATGAATTGATTAAAACCTATTATTTGGATTTGGAATGAGAAAGTCAGGTTAAAAACTGAACGTAGATAGTGGTATTTCATACTGATTTGAAATGTTAGATTTTTTCATGATTAATTGATTGATTGAATAAAGCTCATATGATACTAGGTATTTAGTGTATAATTAGAAAAATCATTCTAGGATATAAACCCCTAGAACTGTATTAAAAATGAAACCACTAACATAATCCTAATTCTGAATGATTTTCCCAGAGATGGACATGAGTTCTGATGACCTGAATCATGGGATGAGTGCACACATTGAGCCAAGATCACTCATTGAGTATTGTGAGGACCCCTTTAATAGAAACTAATATACCTCATGGATTATTATATGGTTCTATTTTATGTTTTATTTGATGACTAATTTACATTTATTTATATAAATTTTTTAATCATGCCCACTACATTATATAAATATTTTAGATAAAGTGTTTATTTAAGACAGTTTTGATATATCTACCATCTTTTTGAATTAAAATCATGTTTTGTTTAAAATATTTGAATTACATACTTTGAATTGTTTTATTTAAATTTATTGAATAAATTTTATGATAAATTTTTATATAATTGATAACACAAAACTTGATGAGACCCTACTAGGCTTTATAGATCACCCTACCTTTTATTTCAAGAATTTGTAGATTATCTTATGCTAGGTCCAAGAAAAAGAAAATGATCACTTAGATGTGGTGGATATTCTTTATCGTTTGGACTAGGAGTTATGCAGTTGAATGGTGGATATGTGATCAACTTTTTATATGGTTTTATTATTGAGCCTTATCTTCGAATATGTTGTGTCTTTTGATGAAGTGTATTTTGAGTATTGTTTTACCCTTTTTGATATTATACTTTCTCTCTTTGAAATATGGATCATACTAAGTTATATCTTTTACATTCTTTTTTGGTTAAAAAATTATTCAACCATGATTACGGTTTGATTTCAAGTGTACGTCTCCAACCCATGGGGATTGGGAACCCCCCTTGAGCCATGTGATATCCATCTCAGTTATCAAGGTACCAGGGTATCTGGGATGGTTTATGGAAAAGTGGTATCAAAGGGAGGTTATGAATCTATCCTTGACGTAATTATATGTTTAGTTTTTCTTAGTATATAATAAGTTGGTTAGATGAGACTTAGTAGGTTACTTCAAGCGAGTTCTTGGATATCTCTCATCTTAACAATCCTTAATTAACCATTGGTGTCTATGAAAAGTGACTTTGAAGAATAATTTGATTTAGGTTCTAGAATTTTTCTTACTTTTGATATATATATATTGAAACCCCAATATTAAAATTATATATGATAGAATCTATATTCTTATGAATCTTGTTTTAGATGGTGATATGTGTATCCTTTCTAATGATTTTAGCACCATCTATTGATATTGTGTGGCATCATGATTCAAAGAATACATTTGAATATGAAACGAAAGAAAGATTATATTGAACCAAAATTTGTGAATAACTTGGTTGAATCAAATATTTTTGAGATAGTTTTAGGTGCCATTGATGCTTTGGGACAAGAACATTCACATATTCTTGTTCAGGATCTCGTAATTTAATCTCAAAGGGATGAATGTAGAGATTGTACTCAAGAGTTCCTTCCTTAAAAATGCAAAAAAAAAGTCATTTTTTGAATGATCCTCCTGAGGATGGGGATTAGTTTAATAATATTGATCTTTTTTTTTGTGTTATTGGAAATGATGGAAGCTATAAAGGTGAGATGTTATTCCTTTATTCTTGAGGGACATAACAAGAGATAGTGGGATTAAATGGTATTGATGAGGAAACAAGAGGGTTTAGAGTAAAATGAATTCATAGTTATTTTCATGGATAATTTCTATCCCGAGTCGATGGTCTTGAAAAAATACATGGAGTTTATCAACCTTCAATGGGGTGAAAGGGCTGTGATGCAGTATGAAATCTTTTTTTTTCTCATCTTTTTCAGTTTTCCCCAAGGTTATATCAAATGAGATACTAGAGGTCTAAAGATCTGAGATGTTTCTTCAATCTGATATCTAATCATTTTTTTCTTACTAAATATTGCTTCTTATAATAATATGATGGATAGAGCACTGATGGTTTAGATTGGGCTTCATGGTAAGTTAGGGTTGATGAGAGTTCCTTTTTCTCTCAATGGGCATTCTATGTGTTCCTTTAAATAAATGACAGTTCATTATGATGCTTGTGGTGGTTCTACAAAGCAAGCACTTTATAGACCTCCTCTAGTAATTTGAAGAGGACTATTGACTTGATTTTAGTGAGGTAGGGTTGGGTATTTAAAATCTGTTTGTACTAAGGTACCAAATATATGAAGTTCTTGTGGTCACTTAGTACACCTACAAAATTTATACCATTTATCTTATGCACCGTGAAGTGTAATGGGTTCATAATCATGAAATATTACTATATTGAAATCAAATTATTTAAGAAATAAGGTGTTCAAGCAACATGCAATTATAATGAAACATATTCATGATGTGGAAGAGTCTCCAATGTAAGATGACATGGGTCCAATGATTGTATGATGTACCATCAATTTAGATTCATCTTTAGTAACTGGTTTATTTGATATTGGTGCATCTTACTCATTTATATCGACATGTATTATGAATTTTTGAATCTCCCTATGGATCTTTTGTCTTTTCTGTGGATATTTCTACATCCCTCAGATGAAGAGAGACCATGGTCTTCAGTGTCCTACTTGTGTTTTAATATTTATTGGAGATCTATATTACATATAGTTTTTTATCAACATGAATCCACCTGAAATCATTTTTGGGATGGATTGGATGATTTATCATAAGTCATATATTGACTTCTACCTTCGATGGGTCTTCTTTAATATGGACAATGGCATGTGTTTTGTATTTTAGAAAGAATGAGACCCAAGGTTGAGTAGTGAAAACCCATATTTTCCAAAGTTGGGTAGGGTAATAATGTTTTTTTCATTCAACTTGAAGTGAGAGTATTTGAATTATGATATTCCTACAGTTATTTTTGAGTTTTCTAACATTTTTCCATCTAATTACTCAAGATTTCCACTAATAAGGGATACATAGTTTTCTATTGATTTTGTACCTGATATTTGTCAAGTGTTTTTTTCACCATATGGTACCAGTGGAGTTGAAATTGTTGAAGTCTCAGTTGGATAATCTGTTAGAGAAAGGTTTCATAAAACTGATTTTGTCACCCCAGGTGGAACCTATTCTATTTTCTAAGAAAGATGATGAAACACTTGGCCCATGTGTTGATTAAAAAAATATCAAATTATTAATGGTAAATAATAAATATCTATTAAAATGGATTTAGTATATGATTGAAGATATAAAAGGGGTTAATTGGTTCTCAAATATTGATATTTGGTTTGGTTACCATGAGTTGAGAGTTAAATAATATTACATTCAGAATATAGGAGTAGGTATGACCATTATGAGTATATTTTTATTCTATTTGGCCTAACTAATGATTATTTAGTTTTATGGATTTGATGAATAGGGAATTTTAGGAATAAATTGTCTCATTTATGGTTGTATTTATAGAACCTTTCATAGTTTATTCCCAAATTGAGGAGAAAAATGTGAGTCATTTGAGAGAAGTTATTAAATTATTGGGAATTCATAGAATTTATTTGAGGTTTTCAAAATTTAACATTTGAATTTGATAAGTGAAGTTTTTGGGAAACAAGTTCTCACACATTATATTTGAATTGATCCCAAGAAGTTTAAAGTTGTTATGAGATGGGAGAAATAATGTAATGTTTTCGGTTTAGAGATTCTTGGTATTGTTGGGATATTACCAAAGATTCATCAAGGATTTATCAATGTTGGATTTTATGATGGTCACTCTTTCTCATAAAGGAATAAATTTCACTTTGGGATGAGAAATTTTAGATTTATTTTTTTTATAATGAAACATATTTTTACTTTTATGCTAGTTTTTACTATTCCAATGGCTCGGTAGGGCTATGTGGTCTTTTGGGACACATCAGGTTTTGGCGGGGCAATTTTCTTTTGTTGGGTGATCCTGTGGTAGCCTATAGATCCATATAGCTTAGGACACATGAGAATAATTATCGGAACCATAATATAAAAATCATAGATGTGATTCAAGCTCTTAAGATATAGAAACATTAAATTTTTAAATGAAGGTTTTCCATTTATTTAGACCAAACAAGTTTGAGTTATATCTTCTCTCAAAAAAAATTTGAACCTCTGCCGGAGGTGTTGGGTAAAATACTTGTACTCTTTTCAAGTCAATATTTCTAGTACCCATGGTAAGTCAAATTTCATTACTGATTCTTTGAGTATGAATCTTTTATCCCATTATAGGAAAGAATCATCAAATGAGTGGAATTTTATGGCTCTATTTTCTCAGTTGCATTTGGGAGCCTAGAAGAATGCGTTTGAGGTTTTTTGTTAAGAGTTGAGTTGATCTCTTATATTATTGAGATGATCATTGTAGAGCATTAGTTTGATGATGAATTATGTGACATCTAGGACTCTCTTTATGGAAGGTGTACATTAGTGAGTAGATGTTCTCTTCAGAGGTTACTCTATGTTTTCAAAACTGGTATGTTGTGTCTTTTCCTTCGAGAAAGGATTTGATGGGGTATTTACATTTTTCCTAGATGGTAGTTCACCCTAGAACCAAAAAACATGTTATATGACATGAATCAATGGTTTTGGTGGATAGGTATGATATGATACATTTATGAACTAGTTTCTCATTTATGTACCAACAAAAAGATCAAGGCTAAGCATGAAATACCATCAGGATTGCATCAACCTCTTCTAGTGGTGACTTGGATGAGGGTTGAGATTTCTATGGATTTTTCTATTGGGTTTGTTTGAAACCATAATGGGAAGAGTTTTATATGGTTTTTGATCGATAGTTTTACCAAATCAGATCAATTTATAAATATTTGAGATGAAACCATTGTTGAAGGCTTATAACGTCTCTACATGTAAGAGACTGTTAGATTTCATGGAGTTCTATTTGTTATAATTTCTGAAAGGGATCATCATTTCACTACTAACTTATTGAGACGACTCCAGGAGTCCATGTTAACCCAGGTAAATTTGATCACGGAATATCATCCATATAATAATTTTCAGATAGAGAAATATATAAATATTATAGAGGACATGCTACATGCTAGTGTTATTGACTTTAGTGAATCTTGGAATGAACATTTGGGATTGGTTGATTTTTCCTAAAACAAGAGTTACCATTATACTATCAGAATGTATCATTTTGTGGAATTTCATGGATAAACTTGTATATATTAAATGTTCTAGTTATATATTAGTGAAATATTATTTTTTGGACCATGTTAAGACCAAGATATGATGAAGAGGATTCTATTGATTTGTCAAGGAATATTGAGTGCATAGATCTACTATAAGTCCTATTTTGATCATATTTGACATCCATTATACCTATAAATTGGTTACCAAGTGTTATTTGGTATTTGAACTCTTTTTGGTAATCTATTTCTTGTGAAATATGGAACGATTGACTTGAGGTTTTTGGGTAATTTTGATATTATCGAGAGAGTGGAAAATGTGGACTACTTTTTAGAACTTACATCATAGTTTAATTCTATCCACAATTTGTTTCATGTATCATAGTTTTATTAGTATATTTCCGACCCTTTTCATTTTATATTAGGGAGGAACTTTGAATTATTGATCCTTATTTATATATGACTAACAATCTAGTATGATTATTGATTATAATAAAAAAGTTCTTTGTTGGAAGATAATACCTTTGGTCTGTGTTCTATTGTAGCATAGATCAGATTCTAATGAGACGTGGGAGAATGAGGAACTATTGAGAGAGTAGTGGCCACATCTATTTGATAATAAAACTTATTGATAGGATTTCTATGGAAAGAAAGTGTTTATGGTGGGTAGGTTGAATAATCTCATAACCCTATTTTTTGTACATTATGACTCTTATTTTTTCCACTTTTTTTTATTTGGGGTGTCTCAAATTTTTCAAGGATGGAGATATGTTGTAAGGGAAAATGGCTTAATGTTCATGGGTGTATGTTTTTTTGAATTATGGAGTATGGGTTTAAATTTTTCATGGGTTTTAGAGGCTTCTATTTTGGGGTTTGGAGTGAGTTGGAAGTCTACTAGGTGTTTTCTCATGCTTTTGTTTCTGGGTGCTAGATGTGGATATAATTTATAATGTAAATCCTCAATTTATTATCTAAATAGTTTTCTATCTACAAAAGTGTTTATTGATTGTAGCATAAATGAATAATTTTTTTTTAAATATTAACTTACATCATATATTCTTTGCTCGATGTGTTTTTAACTTATGGTGATGCATTTTTTGGAGTATGTGAAACTCAATGCATTTACACTATAAAACCTTAATTTAAAACATAAATAACTCATTCCCAGTGGTTTGGTTTCATTCTTAATTTTTTTATAATTCTAAAGGATATCCTCCTAATAATAACCCTTGGTTTTCTTCTGCGTGTAGTGAGTGATTTAAACCATTCTAGAAATATCAGTTTGGTGTTTGATCCCTAACGAGTTCCCCTGTTATGGTTTTTTCCTCCACATTGCTACCCATATTTAGAAGTAGTACGATCTAATGTTTCTTGAATAATTAGAGTTTGGTATTTATTTTTATGATCTAGAATTATCTTGCTGGTCTCCTTTTCTTTGATACATTATTAGTGTTTTCCCACTATGGGTGATGATTTGACCATTGATTAATAGTTAAGTGGTCCATATAATTTTCCCAATTTTTGAAAAATTTAACTAATTGGTTTATTTTAAATGATTTTTTATATTTTTTTAAATACATATATTTGAGATTATTTATGAATAATTCAAAAATAGATACAGAGATTTTGAACTCCCGCCCAATTTTTTTGAATTGAAATTGTTGAGATGGTTTTAGACAAATTGATGGATTGATATTGAAATTGATTTTTAGATAAATGGATTAAATTAAAAGATGATTTTAAATGGATTTAATTGAATAAAACCTATTATTTTGTATAGATACAAGGAATGAATATTGAAAATTGAATGTAGGAAATTGTATTTTAAACTAATTTTAATTGATTTATTTTCCTATGATTGATTGATTGATTGACTGAAGCACATGTGGGCCTAGGTAGTTAGTGGGTAATTAGGAAAATAATTCTAGTATATTCCCCTAGAATTATATTTATGATGAAAAAAATAACATAAACATACTGTAGTTCAATTTTCCCCAATACAAAGTTGAGTCCTGATGGATTAAGTCATAGTACATGTGTACACATTGATTCGTGATCACAGATTGAGTAGTGTGATGATCCTTTTACCAGAAACAAACATACCACTTGGACTATTACATGGGGTTATGATATGTCTGATTTTATTATTACATACCCTTAATTTATAGATTTATTTTATTCATTATAAATGCTTTATATAATTGTTTTATATAAATATTCACTTAAACCTATTTTGATATACTATCCATATTTTTGAATAGAAAGCAATTTTTGTTGAAAATATATGAATTACATATCCTTCCTAGTTTTATTTAAATTGAGAAAATATTTGGTTTAATTACCATGGAATTTATTATGGAACACTTAGTGAGAAACTATTGGGATTTATAGCTCACTCCCTACCATTTCCTTTGGGTGTTTTTTGATTATCTTATACTAGGTCCCAGAAATGGAAAAGTTCCTCTTAAAGGTTGTGTATGCTCTTGATTCTTGGGACCTAGAGTGATGTGGGTGAAAGTTGTAGATGTGATCTACTAATTTAATGGGTTTATATTTGATCCATGTCTTGGAATATGTTGTGGCTTTTGATGATTTAAGGTTTGGGGACAACAAGCCTGTACCCAAGTGGTAAGGGCTCCAGCTTGACATCCAAGAGTCCCGGGTTCAAAACCGGGTGGAGGAGAATTTCCGGGGGGTACTGTAGTAGTACTGTAGCAGTTACTGTAGTAGTTACTATTCGGTACTGCAGTAGCCGGAACTATTCTCCCGATTTGGGCCTTCGGGCCACCGGTTTGGGCCTACGGGTCTCCAGGGCCTTCGGGTCATCAAAGGCCTTCAGGCCACAGGGCCTTTTGGTCATGTAGACCATGGAGTAGCATAGTTCACACAGAACAGGCCCTAGAAGAGGATCAAATCAATAGGAGTAGCAGCCACTAGATGCAGAGCTAACCGGATTGGAAGAATGAGAGGGTATGGTAGCCGCCATCAGGACCAGGCACCGTGCAGCTTTGTACGGGAAAATGCTAGCCGATCAGCAATGCAATGTGGGGAGCTAAGGAGATCAATGATGCAAGACAAAGGGGAGGGTAAGTTCTAGTGGGTTGGGCCTAGGAGTCATGTAATGGGCATGGTATGCCTCTGGGCCTTCGGGTCATGTATTTCGGGTCATGTCGGGCCTTGTTCTTTGGGCCTACGGGTCATGTACCGGTTTCCCTTCAACCCTTAAAATGAGGATTATCTATACTAAAATAAAAAGAAGGCGTTCGTGCCATTTGGGCCAAGGTTTGGGTACTATTTTACCATTATGATTCTGGTACTTTGTCCATTTAGAGGGTTGATCATACTGATTTATATATTTTATCTTCCACTGCTTATGGAAAAATAATTACCTCATGATTCTTGTATGATTTATTGTTTTTGAATCCAACCTATGAGGACTATAAATTTCCTTTAAGCCATTTTAGAGTCAATTGAGTTATCAGGGTGCTAGGGTATCATGGATGGTTCATGAGAGAATTTATAGAAAACACATACACAACATCCGTAATTTTGGAAAATATATATGGTTTGTAAAATTTTAAAGTATTTTATTCATCATAAACATTGATAATATATTTGTTATACAATGACCATTAAGATTTTTATATTAAGGGCAATGATAAAATACAGTTTATATAGATGAAATAAGTGATGGCCTAGACCAGTAGGGTCATACCCTATGAGGCCATTTTATCATAGCTTATAAGGGAGAGAACATCACTGGGAATTTTCATTGATCAATCACATGATAATATCAAAAAACTGAAGCATGAATGAAACTGTTTACTATAGTATTTCATGCTCATCAAGATCACGACCCAAACCATGTATGCCGAACCACCCCATGACAACCTCACCACCACACACCTCACCCTTATAGAATTTACTAGTATAATAAGGTGTTATATATCTGGACCCTAACAATAATATTTTCTATTATTTAATTTAATTAAAAAATCATTATATTTTTATTTTTTTAATATTACAAATTAAATAATCAAATAAAAAGATTGATTAAAATTATATTTTGATTTGATGAAATAAAAATTGTATTTTTTAGAAATATATAGTTTCAATCAAGACACTTTTTTGATGAAATGATGAATTTTTAATTAAATAATATCTTAATAAAATAATTTTATTATAAAATATTTATTAAATATAAAGTATATTATAATTTTATGAAGTCAAATGTGATTATTATAAAGGTCATAAAACTGTTATTGTCAAAAAATAGTTTTTTAGTAAATTATGATTTTTGATTTAAAAGGATAAATTCTCATACATAGATAATTTTATGGAAATAATAAATATTATTTTTAAAATCCTTACATTGAAATTATCTAATGGTGATTTTTTTTATAATTTTTAGATACAATCAAATTTTGAAGTTAAAAATAAATATGGTATAATCATATGGTATGTATTATGACATCATAAATGACTAAAAGTGTTTTATTATATTCTATAAAATGTTCTAACGATGAAATATATAATTTCCCTCTAAAATAATTTGATTTATAAGTTATTTTAATATTTTTAAAAAACATAATGAATTCTCCAAAATCTGTATTATGTTTTATGGTTTTGAAATCAATTATTTATAAACATGAATCACTTCCACATCACCAAATGAATTATTTTAATGATATAAGATAAGAATCATGTAAAATTATTTAAACTAATCCACTTTTTCCGAAACCATTGGAAAAACCGTGGGATAGATGGTAATTTTTATTACTTTATCATATAGAGTCCAAAACATAAATTTGGGAATTGATAAAGAATTATCCTCTATTTTCTATACAAACCCACAATAACTCCCAATATCCATCACTAAAAACTCTAAAATCATGAGATTAATCTGAACTTCCATATCTATATCAAAACCATGGTTCCCTAAAGCCCTCAAAAATCTCTTTCCATGCTTTATGAAGCACACTCTCAAGGTAAGGTATCCCCTCCTTCTCATCTTTAAACAACCACATTATTTGTCTTATACCTTTTATCTTTTAGTTTTTCATGTTATACTATGTTCTTATATATCCCTTTTAATACCCTAATGGTTTACATTTTATTATATTCCCCCTTTTATATTTGTAAAAATGTATATTAACATTTATCACCCTGTTATGCAATGATAATTATCATAAAAGTTTCCCATACCAATCATTTTTTGTGAATAATCATGCTTATTTTCACTCAAGATTATTCATCTAGAGGTAGTTATTCTTCATTGATTGGGTATGCCCATGTTTATAAACCAAAATCCTTGATTGTGGGATTAAAATTTTAAAAAGTCATATTTATGTTGTATGATTTATGTGGCACACTTTTTCATGTACAAGATATGTAAATGATGGGTGCACCCTGATAGCGCTCCAATGCATTCTGTCATGTTTTAGTATCATGAGAATTAATTTATTAGATAAGGGAGTAAAAATATTCCATTATGGGACATTTTACACCATGTTATGATGTCTTAGTGGTTAGACATGACATATGTTTATGATTTCATGTTTAATATTGTCACCACATTCCCATGTCAACTTTATCTTATCATGTTATCTCACGACATATTAGTAAATATTTTTATTATCACCCCTATTTTGTTACCTTGATATTCATATTGTCTCACATGTACTACTTATATTGTGATATTATTTATTTACTCCCCTAATAGAAATTATAGATCACCCATTTCTTATGTATATCCCTAGGTTATCCTATAATGTTTTAAAATAGAAATGGAATTTTTGGATCATTTTAATGTTTTTTTGTAATTTCATTGAATTATTATTGCAAGTTGTTATGATATGTACCTAATTTCATAAATAAAATAGGCTTCATGATCTTATGTGATTGTATAATTTTCATCTCTATGCCGGAATTTATGAAATAAACTGTAATAAAGTATGGGTTATCATAAGGATGCATCATGATTATTCACAACCATCTAGTACTTATATAATCTAGATCATTCATACTTTGATTCTTCCATAGTCACTTTATAGGGTGATATTCTTATTATTTTCTTTTATTTTATGATTTCCGGAATGTTCATTAATCTCATTACCTTTTCATTTTTTTCATAGAACCTATTTAAAATTATATAACAAATTAAAACAAAGGTTACTCTTTTATAAGTTCTCAAAATTATATAAAATCAATATTGGACTTCTCAATAATTGGTTCCACATATAAAATCTTGGAACAATATGTTTTTATAACATCATTGTGAACAATTATATCCCTTTTCTAATTTTTTCAGACTATATATTTCATATCATTACTTTGTATTCTTTATATTTCATCTGGTAGATAAACATATATATGAATCCACAACTCATATTCTTTAAATGAATTATAATATCCCCATATATCCTTCTGGAACTACTACATTTAGATCTTCATATCAATCTCATGTATTTTTCATCTAGAAATAATTCATCAATTTACATTAGACTCTTAAATAGTTATCAACCTTATCTTATGGAATAGGTTTCTAGAAGGCCCAACCACTTATTTATGCTTTCATATTTCAAATCATCAAAACAACTTTATCCAATATATAATGTTTCTTTCATGAAAATTAAAATTCATAAATTACTTGAATAAAAATATGGTTTATAAATTTTTTACACTCATAAAAATCATGTTATAGGTTGTTCATTCATTAATCAACAACACTTGTAATTTATTTCCATAATGTAAAACTCAATAATCATAATATATATATAATTACTTTGATATATTCCCCTTTCCATGAAATCCTTCACTAATTATAGTGTTCTTAAATATATATAATTTTTACACCATCTTTTCCTATTTAAAAAATAATAAACTGAATTTAATATTTTTGAAAATAAATATAACACATAAAAATTTAGTGGTCCCTTTTATTGAAGTGGGTGGGAGGGGGTTATTGATGGAATTTATATAGGTAATATTTTTGTATATTGAGTCATATCTTTTGTTAATATTTAAATAGATGTGTAATGGTGATAATATTGTTATATTATATTTGAAATAAATTGTATGTTTTTTGTTATTTTAATAATATCATATCATGTAGATCTAGAGATAGATATAAGACATCTTGATATATTAAATATATATATATATAAAATGTTTTTATTAAAAGAAAATTAGGGGAAATAGGTGAATGTATGAATAGTATCATAAAAATATTGTAGAGTTTTTTCTATAATATATAATGAAATGAATATATTCACATATAGATAAATGGGAATAGTTTCTCTATTAAGTGAAGGAAAAGATAAAAGACATGGGGTCACAAATCTGTGTAAAATAATTTAGAGAAACACATTAGAAAAGGTTTAATATCATCTCTACATCAACCAATTTGAGTGTCAGTTGTTTTTTATTTGTTAGTTTTTTATAAATTCCTATAAAATTATAAGTTATGTAACACATTATATACATAGTTATAGGATATAAAGAGAAATATGGAGTAACCCTAGGATTAAATAGTGATTCAATCTAGAAATTAAAAAATATAATCTACCTTGAAAATTATTTCCTTTACTTAATCCCACTATAAAATAGTGTGTTAAGTGGATCATGCATGTAAATAGTTAGTTTTCCATGTATAATTGATTAAACTATAATTTAGAGATAGAATATCCCAATACATGAATCCTTGCATGATTTATTTACTACTCCACACATGTTAGGGATGTTTTAAGGGGTTTGATTTCATATATCTAAGATATAAGATATAAAGACAGAATAAAATTTAATGTAATGATATCCAAATAGAAAAATTCTATAAAGGTTATCCCCAAGTGTATCTAATATGCTGTATCGTTGTATAAGATGTTTTTGGGTATTTTTCACTTGATGCGATAATTAATGGAAAATAAGTTGAAAAAAAGAAACAACGATCATTGATGGTTGACAAAATGAAATGCTACACCAGTTCTGATCAATTATAATAAATATATATGTTATATTCTGATATATAATTTCAATTGAATATATAAAAAGATGATCACTCCATCATATAGATCATGATATGTTACTTGATGACGAAAAAGGGATGAATGCCTTTATAAGATCACTGTAAAATATTGTGTATATTAAATAAAGGGATTCCAATCATAGAATTAGATGTGGGAAAATATATTCAATGAATTTAAATGAGACTCAAAGGTTATTTAAGAAACATTATAGATATTATAAAATATATTAAAATATATCAAGATAAAATCTTTAAATATAGTTGATTAATTATTTTATTAGGTAATAAATTTACAAGGTTTAAGTGATTCCATTGATGATGTGAACATTTTAAAATGAATATTGAGGAATAAATCTACCTATTTCACTCTGAAAAATTCATTTATAGAATAATTAATCTTTAAAAAATTCCCTTATATGATCTCTAAGGTACATTGGTATCATATGAGACACAAAAGAATAATGATTCCCAAAAAAATGGAAATAATATCATAGTGGTATAATTGAAAGTCCTGAATATTATTTAAATTAATATGATCTTTAAGTCAATTAATTATAATAGGTTATGATATTTATTTCCTTAAGAAATGAAATAGGTAAAGGTAAAATTTATAGTTATACTTCATCATGTATTTCTTAAATATAATTAAAATTTATTTGTTACTACGAAATGTCTAAAGATAGTTTTATAAGAATATGATAATTATGAAGAGGCATAAATAAATTCATTCAAAGATAATAAAAATTAGTGATAAAATTGTAAATAAATTGAGATATTTTACTTACTGAGGGTGTATCGAAGATTCCTTAGTTGTTGTTCTTGATGAAAAATAATTATAAAAAATATAATGAATAATATGATAATAAATAAGGAATGGTAGATTTGATAATATAATTTTAGGTGATATTTATTGAAATTAATGTCCAATAAGAGATAATAAAGAAGTATTGTTTGTCTATTCATTTTTTTAATATTTATGTTCCATAATAAAAAAATTCATTTATAATATTATATTAGTGTTTTATGATTTTAAATTTGAAAATATAGAAAATTTATAAAAGATTATTAATCTCAAGGTAAAAGTAAAATGATGGGTATGGATTATTTATGGGATAATATGAATTGTGAAATAATGAATGAGGATGATTAAATAATGCAAGAAAAAGGTAACAAATTAACAGTTTTTCTTAAAAAGACATTTCTTTAATGTTATCAATGTGTTTAATAAAAAATAAAAGATTATATTTTTGAATCTTTAAGAATGTTGGATGAATATATAACACAATAGTTGTAACGGTCCAAACTTTCGTTAATGATCTAATTAAAGGTCCCTTTATGTAAAATTTTTACATAAAATTTCAACTTCTTTGGTAATATGTTTTTGGATTTTAAAATTCTGTTAAGAATTGTGACCGTTGCTAATATTTCCATTGAATAGTGATCACATGATTAGTATAAATATAGGTCTTTAACAAATCCAATTTACTTAGACAATGGAAGCGATGTCATCATCCTGTAGATGTGACCCATACGAAGCCCATTTGTCGAAGCTCGAAAAAGAGGTGGTGTCATTGGGCTTCGCTCTTGACCAATCCCAAGCCGAGCTTCAACATGTTAAGCTCGAGCGGGACCACCTCTGAGACAAGTGGAAGTTGATTGAGATTACCACCCGAGCAATGTTATCTGAGCCACCCCAAGAGTCTGTCACCATCACACACCCTACTCTTCAGTATTATATGGGAGTTATAAGGGGTTATGAAACAAGACATTAACACTATGGCCATGTACATTATTTTTTTATATAATAATGAATATACTTTCATTTTTTATTGATACCTTGTAGATGGTTTTTAAAGCAAAAATAGTATTTTTAGTTAATATCCAACTAAGAAACATATTTTTAAGAATTAATGGATTTTTTAATTAAATAATTTTTTAATAAAATATTATTATTAATAATAAATTAATTTTTATTAAATATAAATTATTGTATAATTTTATGAATGCAATCGTAATTTTTATTATGGTTTGAGAGCCATTTTTGTCAAAACCCGTGAATTTTCGATTAATGTCGATTTTTAAATTAAAAGTGAAAATTAAAATATTTAAAAAATTATTTAGATAAAATAAATTTTGTTTCTGGAATCAGGAAGTCTAAATTATCCAACGGTGAATTTTTCATAATTTTCTAAGACAGTCTAGTTTTTGGGTAAAAATTAAATACCATTTAAATATATAATGTGTTTTATGACATCATAATGACCCAATAGCGATGTAATAAAATACTATAAGCTTTATTTTCGGCCAATATATGTTTTACCATTAAAGTAATGCAGTTTTGGGTTTGTTTGAGTTATTTTACAAAGAATTAATGGATCCTTCAAGGCTTATTAAACATCTTGTCTTTTTAAATTGTCTTCCTTGGGAGTGTGACTCACCTCCACATAAGAAACCCAATTATTTTAAGAATTTCAGAATTTGGACATATTAAATATTTTTTTCCACTTCCCTTTTCCAAAAAACATGGGCAAAAACCGTGGTATGGTTTGTTGTTTGGATTAGTTTAATGTTAGGTGTTCCAAACCTAAGTAATAAAGAATTCCCTCAACTTTCCTGTATAAACCCAACCAAGATCCCACTTCCTCCTCACCCAAAGATTTTGGGGTTCATCCAAAATCTTACCTACTCTCTCTAGAATACTCCCAAGGTTCCCCAATCTCCCAATAAGCCTCTCTCATACCTCTCTCAGGCCTTTGGAAGCACACTTCCAAGTAAGGGGTTTTTTCTTCCTTTCTCATTTTTGTCGAATTTTCTTTAAATTTTTATGCATTTTAATTTTAATTATAATTTTTGGGGTATGGTTTATAACCTCCCCCATACTTACCTATTTATGTTTTAATGATGGGATACCCCTTTATCTCTCACTAAATGCCTCCCATGTACACCTGTTACTATGCCGAAATTTCGAAAGGAATTTCCCTCTCCTCTTTTACATTCAAGAAATTATTTTATATCATGAATTTAAATTCCATTAAAATTGTTGGGAAATGTATATATATTACCCCCTTACATTATATTTCATTTATATATGATGAAACACCCCTTTTTCTCTCATCAAACTTTTCTTTGAATTCTTACGTCACACCGTTACGCTGCCGAAATTGCACTGATTTTCCAAGCCAATGTCACTGTGTAGTGAATACCATGCCCATTTCTCTATAAATGGTATTCCCCTTTATGAACATTTACATATTGATTATAAAGTTTCATGTTTTAATTCCACATTCCATTATCGTGGAATAAATTTTTATGTTTTATGAATCAATGTTATATGATCCATGTCGCACACTTATGCATGAAATTAAATGTTTAAGAAGGGTGCGCCCTTATAGCGCTCCAATGCATTGGGTTAAGAACAGTATTATGATACATCATGTGAAATGGGTTTTTACTCCTGATAATTCAATTTCAATGAGGTTTTACTCATGCTTCATGTGCAATGAGGAATTACTCATGCTCCATGTGCAATGAGCCTTGGCTCATGCTAATTTCATGTTAAGTGTTGTTGCCAAATTTCCATGTTACGATTATCATGATTTATCATGAATTTTTGTTTATTCTTCTATTATTCTCTAATGATATGCTTATTTTCTGACATGTATTGTATTCCTTATGTTACTCCATGTTTATTCCCTTACTGGGCTTTATATCTCACCATTTTCTTATGTATGTCCTCAGGTTATCCCATGCAATACGATGTACAAGGGAATGTAGTGGTGATGTAAAGGAAATTTTCTATAAAGATGTTTTTTTTCATGTTTTAAGTAGTTATGTAATGATACTAATCCATAAAGACACTAGACCTCTTGAACTTCTCTATTATATCAAATGATGTTTATGTAATAAATTTTGTTTAATTGTGTAATTAAAAGAAGTGTTGTCATAGCTGGTATCCGAGGATAGGTTTAGTTATTTTTGAGATTAGGATTAAAAAACCCTAGTGAAGCCTTAGAGACAAGACTATGTATAATAAAAACATCCCTATGTTTTGTTGAGTGTTGAGTATGTGGTTTATCAAGAAAATTCATCCCTGTCTGGATACGAGCCGGTAGAGGCGGCTCTGGCACAGATGTATTCTAGGGGTAAAACTGGAAAACACCTTTTTGAGCTAGAATCGAATGGGAACTGGTGAACGACAATGGGATTTTCTGCACTCTTGGTTATCACACTCCCAGGGGATATGCTTTGGTAAATTCAAAAGCATAGTATAAACCATTATTAAGGGACAAAAAATGCTCTAAGAATATATATTAGAAAGTAGATCATAGATAACATAGAATGAAGCCAATATATTTATATGTTAAGGAAATAAAATTAATTTATAAGTAGTTAGTTTTGTCCTTGTATTAACCTTTATCTGTTACACCTAACTTTCCTCTTATTCTAGCCAATGGCCGGTAATAGGAGGACAAAAACTAACAACCAATGTGAAGATCAATGTGATGACTGTACTAATGAGATTCCCAATCTAATGGGAGCATGAATCACGAAATTTTTCACAATTATCTCTTAGTTAACTCAAGATTTGAATAGAAACATGGGTCAAGAGGAACGTTCAACCCCCCTAATAAAGAACAAGTCACTATCGACAGCTTCATGAGACAAAGGACTCTTACTTTTAATGGATCATCTGATCCCTCAATCGCTGAACAATGGATCAACTCCATTGAAAATATCTTCTCTATGCTTCAATGTTATGAAAAAGGGAAGGTCCTCCTAGATTCTTATCGTATGGAGGGTGAATCTGATCAATGGTGGATGTTGATAATAAATATGAATCCAGAGGAGGAGATTGAGGCATTGGAATGTAAGGATTTATGGAAGATGTTTTTCGATATGTATTTTCCATGCACCATGAGGCTTAAGATTGAAAGGGACTTCCTTTCCCTCAAGCAAAAAGATGACGAATATGTTGGAGTGTACGAGTCAAACTTCACAAGGCTTGAACAATACGCTTCTAGCTTTTTCATTAACCACGAATGCAAGGTTGACCACTTCTTTGGTGGGATGAAACCTAGCCTCCAAAAAGTGTTGGCAATCTGTGACTTCAATAGCTATGAGGAAATTGTCCGATGTGCCCTCAAGGATGAAATGGAGATCGTAGAATCTCAGGGGTTTCAGGGGTATATGAAGTATAAGGTGGAATTCAATTCTGGAGGTGTGATTGATAAATCCAATGGTGCTAAGAAGATCCAGCACCCCACTTGCCAATGGTGTGAAAAGAAGCACCCTGGAAATTGCCTGAAGTGGATGAGGAAATGCTTTAGGTGTGGACGAGAAGGGCACATAACTGTAAGCTATCAACAAGAAAGACCTCCAGCTGCAACATAGGAGAGGAACACTCTGTTTGAACCTCAATGCGTCGTTCATTTCTACATCCTCAAAGAACCAGTGAATCTTGCAAATCAGTTACCTATGCCAAGGGTTTTCAGAGGCAACCAACAACTACAAAGGCAGAGGGGGTGAGATTTTTCCATCACTACTGCTGAAGTGAACCCCGAAAATGAAGTAGTGATAGGCATTCTAGTTATTCATTCAAGAATAGATAACATTCTTTTTGATTCTGGTTATACTCATTCTTTTATATCTCAAAAGTTCAGAAGAACAATCACATAACCACCACAAATCATGGAAGTGAAGATGTCAGTAATTACGAGAAATGGAGAAATCATTGCATCCAATGAATATAACTCTTCCCCTGTCATAATCTGTGGATTAAACATCCCGAAGAACCTCATCATACCCCCTCTAGTGTAATTTCATTTAATTATTGGCATGGATTGGATTTCCTTATATAGAGTCAACATAAATTTTCATGATAAGGAAATCACTCTCCATATGGAGAATCGACCCCCGATTCTTTACAAGTGCAAGGAGTAAGATGAATCTTCTTTAGCTCCATTGTCCCAAGCATGGATATTACTACCCTATAAGCACACATATCTGGATCAGATGATTGAATTTAAAGAGGCAACCATCCTAGTGGACATGCCTATTGTGAGGGAATTTGGTGAAGTGTTTCCTAAGGAATTGCTTGGAATTCCTCCTAGAAGAGATGTTGAATTCTCAGTTGAACTTATACCTGGGGCGTTACCAATATCCTGGACTCTATATTTAATGTCTATTGTGGAGCATGAAGAGCTGAAGAAACATATACCAGAGAATCTAGATAAAGGGTTTGTATGCCTAAGTGCTTCACCATGGGGTACTCCAGTCCTCTTCATCAAGAAGAAGGATGGGTCAATACACCTTTGCATTGATTATCATGAAATCAACAAAACCACGATAAAGAAAATGTATCCTATCCTATTAATTGATGAAATGTTTTATAATCTGTGTGTATAACAATACTTCTCCAAGGTGGATTTTCTGTTGGGATATTATCGAGTAAGGGTGAAGAAGGAAGGTATCCCCAAGACTGCTTTTCGTACAAGATACGGGCACTATGAATTCATTTTAATGACTTTAGGACTCACTAATGCTCCAGAAATCTTTATGGACTTGATGATTAGAGTCTTTAGATATTACCTTGACAAATTTTTGGTATTATTTATAGATGATATTCTGATATACACCGAATCCAAGGAGGATCATGATGAGCATCTGAGAACTGTACTAGAGACCTTGCAGAAGGAGAAGATCTATGCAAAGTACAACAACTATGAGTTCTGGTTGAAGTAGATCTCATTTAGGTCCATATCATCACATGCAATGAGATATCTATGGATCCCTCCAAAAGAGATGCAAATTTAGGGATGGAAGAGGCCAAAATCGTAACAGATATCTGTATCTTCTTGGGGTAAGCTGGATATTATCGATGATTTTTGAGAAATTTCTAATGATTGTCCAACCCTATTATAAAGATAACTCGGAAGGGATTAATGTTTTCATGGAGTAATGAATGTGAATAAAGCATCAAGGAGTTGAAAATGAGGCTTATCACTATGCCCATTCTCACTTTACCCACAAGTGGGGAACTTTTTGTGGTATTCAGTGATGCTTCAAAGAAGGTCCTGGGATGTGTGTAGATGAAAAATGAAAAAGTCATTGCCTATTCTTCAAGGAAATTGATGGTTCATGAACCGAAATATCCAACACATGACCTCGAGTTGGCTACAATGATCTTTTCTTTGAATATTTTTCGGCACTATCTCTTTGGGGAGAAGTGTGAAATATATACAAACCACAAAAGCCTCTTGTACATATTCACACAAAAAGAGTTGAACATGTGCCAACAAAGATGGTTAGAGATGATCAAAGACTATGACTGCTCAATCCGTTACCACCCTAGGAAAGCGAAAAAGGTGGCAGATTCCCTAGGGAGAAAGGACCCAGCGATTCTATCATTGATTAGAATTGAAAATGATTCAATCTTCTTAGATTTGATGAATATGGACATGGGAATCATAAATAAGGAAAAATCATCAATCCTTTCACAAATAATTTATCAGCCGTCACTTTTGGAAAGGCTAAAAGATGCTCAAAACGATGATGGGGCACGTCTACTGGATGAGGCCATCATAATTTATTAAATATAAATTATTGTATAATATTATGAATACAATCGTAATTTTTATTAAGTTTTGAGAGCCATTTTTATCAAAACCCTTGAATTTTCGATAAATGTCAATTTTTATATTAAAAGTAAAAATTAGAATATATATAAAATTATTTACATAAAATATGTTTTATTTCTGGAATCAGGACGTCGAAATTATCCAATGGTGACTTTTTCATAATTTTCTAAGACAATCAAATTTTTGGATAAATATTAAATACCATTTAAATATATAATGTGTTTATGACATCATAATTACCCAATAGTAATGTAATAAAATACTATAAGCCTTATGTTCGGCCAATATATGTTTTAAAATTAAAATAATTTGGTTTTGGGTTTGATTGACTTCTTTTACAAAGTATTAATGGACCCTTCAAGGTTTATTAAACATCTTGTCTTTTTAAATTGTCTTCCTTGGGAGTGTGACTCACCTCCACATAAGAAAACCACATTATTTTAAGAAGTTAAGAGTTTGAACTTATAAAATATTTTTTTCCACTTCCCTTTTCAAAAACCCATGGGCAAAAACCATGGGATTGTTTGTGGTTTTGATTAGTTTAATGTGAGGTGTCCCAAAACTAAATTATAAATAATTCCCTCACCTTTCCTATATAAACCCACCCAAGTTCCCACTTCCTACTCACTCAAAGCCTTTGGATTTCATCCAACCTCTGACCTACTCTTTCTATAATACTCCCAAGGTGCCCCAATCTCCCATGAAGCCTCTCTCAAACCTCTATCAGGCCTTTGGAAGCACACTTCCTAGTAAGGGTTTTTTTCTTCCTTTCTCATTTTGTCCAATTTTCTTTAAATTGTTATGCCTTTTAGTTTAAATTATAAATGTTGGGGTATGGTTTTTAACCTCCCCCATACTTCCCTATTTATGTTTGAATGATGGGAGACTCCTTTCTCTCTCACTAAATGCCTCCCATGTACACCTGTTACTATGCTGAAATTCTGAAAGGAATTTCTCCCTCCTCTTTTACAATCAAGAAATTATTTTATATCATTACTATAAATTCCATTACAATTTTTGGGAAATGTATCTATATGACCACCTTACTTTAAATGTCATATACATATGATGAGACACCCCTTTCTCTCTCATCAACCATTTTTTTGAATTCTTACGTCACGCCGTTACGCTGCCGAAATTGCACCGATTTTCCTAGACAATGTCATTGTGTAGTGAATACCATGCCCATTTCTCTATCAATGGTATTTCCCTTTGTGAAAATTTACTTACTGATTATAATGTTTAATGTGTAAATTCCACATTCCTTTATCTTGTAATAAATGTTTATGTTTTATGAATCTAGGTTATATGATCCATGTCGCACACTTATGCATGAAACGAAATGTTTAAGAAGGGTGTGCCCTTATAGTGATCCAATGCATTGGGTTAAGAATAGTATCATGATACGTCATTTGTAGTGGGTGTTTACTCATGCTAATTCAATTGCAATGAGGTTTTACTCATGATTCAGGTGCAATGATGAATTACCTATGCTCCATGTACAATGAGCCTTGGCACATGCTAATTCCATGTTAAGTGTTGTTGCCACATTTACATGTTATGATTATCATGCTTTATCATGCATTTATGTTTATGCTTCTATTGTGATCTAATGATATCCCTATTATCTGACATGTATTGTATTCTTCATGTTACTCCATTTTTATTCCCTTACTGGGCTTTATTGCTCACCTTTTTCTTATGTATGTCCTCAGGTTATCCCATGCAATGCTATGTACAAGGGAATGTAGTGGTCATGTAAAGGAAGTTTTCTATAAAGATGTTTTTTTTCATGTTTTAAGTTGTTATGTAAGGATCCTAATCCCTAAAGACACTATACCTCTCTATATTCTATATTGTATCAAATGAAGTTTATGTAATAAATTTTGTTTAATTGTGTAATAAAAAGCAGGGTTGCATAGTTGGTATCAGAGGATATGATTAGTTATTTTTGAGATTAGGATTAGAGAACCCTAGTGAACCATTATAGAAAACAATATGTATAATAAAAACATCCCTAAGTTTTGGTGAGTGTTGAGTATGTGGTTTATCAATAAAATACATCCCTGTCAAGATACGATCAGCTAGAGGCGGCTCTAACACATATGTATTCTAGGGGTAAAACCTGAAAACACCGTTTTAAGCTAGAATCGAATAGGAAATAGTGAACAACAATGGCCCTTATTGTAATATTGGTTATAACACTCCCAGGGTATATTATTTGGTGAATTCACAAGCTTACTATAACCCATTATTAAGGGACAAAAAAATGCCATAAGAATATATGTTAGAAAGTATATCATGGAAAACATATACTGAAGAAAATAGATTTATATATTATGGAAATAAATTTTTTTTATAAGTCGTTAGTTTTTTATTTGTATAACCCTTTATGTGTTACCCCTAACTTTCATTTTATTCCAGACAATGGCCAGTAATATGAGGACATAAGCTAACAACCGATGTGAATATCAATGTGATGACTGTACTAATGAGAATCCCAATCCAATGAGAGTGGGAATCACGTACTTTTTCACGATTCTCTCTTAGTTAACTCAAGATTTGAATAGAAACATGGGTCAAGAAGAATTTTCAACCCCCCCTAAGAAAGAACAAGTCACTATCGACAGCTTCATGAGACAGAGGCCTCCTACTTTTAATGGATCATCTGATACCTCAATCACTGAACAATGGATCAACTCCATTGAAAAGATCTTCTCCATCCTTCAATGTTCTGAAAAAGAGAAGGTTATTCTAGATTCTTATCATATGGAGGGTGAATCTGATCAATGGTGGAAATTGATAAAAAATATGAAGCCTGAGGAGGAGATTGAGGCATTGGAATGGAAGGATTTATGGAAGATTTTTTTCAATAAATATTTTCCGCGCACCCTCAGGCTTAACATGGAAATGGACATCCTTTCGATCAAGAAAAAAGATGATGAATATGTTGGAGCGTACGAGGAAATCTTCACAAGGCTTGCATGATACGCTTTTGGATTTGTCGTTACCCATGAATTCAAGGTTGACTGCTTCTTTGGTGGGCTAAAACCTAGCCTCCAGAAAGTATTGACGATTCGTGACTTCAACAGCTATGAGGAAATTGTCCGATGTGACCTCAAGGATGAAATGGAGATCGTAGAATCTCAGGGGTATAATAGGGATAAGAAGCATAAGGTGGAATTCAATTCTGGATGTCTGATTGATAAATCCAACGGTGTTAAGAAAATCCAGCACCCCACTTGCCAAAGGTGTGAAAAGAAGCACCCAGGAAGTTGCCTGAAGGGGATGAGGAAATTCATTAGGTGTGGAAGAGAAGGGAACCTAGCTATAAGCTATCGACAAGAAAGACCTGCAACTGCAACAGAGGAGAGGAACACTAAATTTGAACCTCAACGTGTGGTTCATTGCAACAACCACTAAGAACCAGAGCATCTTCCAAATTAGTTTTCTATGCCAAGGGTTTTCGAAGGCAATCAACATCCTCCAAGGCAGCGAGGCTGATATTTTTCCATCACTACTGCCGAAGTGAACCTCGACAATGAAGTGGTGATAGGCATGCTATTTATTCATTCAAGAATAGAGAACATTCTTTTTTATTCCGGTTCTACGCATTCTTTTATATCTCAAAAGTTCAGTAGAACAATCCCATCACCCCCACAAATCATGGAAGTCAAGATGTTAGTGAGTAAGAAAATGGGAAAATCATTGCATCCCATGAATATAACTCTTCCCCTATCATAATCTGTGGTGTAAATATCCGGAAGAAACTCATCATACTCCCTCTGGTGGAATTTTATGTAATTCTAGGCATGGATTAGATTTCATTATATAGAGAAAACATAAATTTCCATGATAGGTAAATCAATCTCCATGTGGAGAATCGACCCCCGATTCTTTACAAGTGCATGGAGGTAGATGAATATTTTTTAGATCCGTTGTCCCAAGCATGGATATTACTGCCCCATGAGCACACGTATCTGGATCATATGATTTAATTTAAAGAGAAAACCATCCTATTGGACATGCCTATTGTGAGGGAATTTACGGAAGTGTTTCCCGAGGAATTGCTTGGAATTCCTCCTATAAGAGATGTTGAATTATCAATTGAACTTATACCTGGGGAATTACCAATATCCAAGACTCTGTATAGAATGGCTGCTGTGGAGATTGAAGAGTTGAAGAAACATCTACCAAAGAATATGGATAAAGGTTTTATACGCCCAAGTGCTTCACCATGGGGTGCACCTATCCTCTTCATCAATAAGATCGATGGTTCAATGTGCCTTTGCATCGATTATCGTGAAATAAAAAAAATCACAATAAAGAACAAGTATCCTATCCTACTAATTGATGACATGTTTGATAATCTCTATGGAGAACAAGACTTCTCCAAGGTGGATTTTCTGTTGGGATATTATCAAGTAAGGGTGAAGAGGGAAGATATCCCCAAGACTACTTTTCATACAATATACAGGCACTATGAATTCATAGTAATGCCTTTTGGAGTCACTAATACTCCGAAAATCTTTATGGACTTGATGAATAGAGTATTTAGAGATTACCTTGACAAATTTTTGGTATTCATTATAGATGACATTCTGATATACTCCAAAACCAAGGAGGATCATGAGGAGCATCTGAGAACTGTACTAGAGACCTTGCGGAAGGAGAAGCTCTATGAAAAGTATAACAAGTGTGTGTTTTGGTTGAAGTAGGTCACATTTTTGGTCCATATCATCACATGAAATGGGATAACTATGGATCCCTTCAAAACAGCTACAAATTTAGGGATGGACGAGTCTAAAATCTGTAACAGATATCCACAGCTTCTTGGGGGTTAGCTGGATATTATCAATGATTTGTGAGAAATTTATCATGATTTTCCAACCCTATTATCAAGATAAATCGGAAGGGATTATAGTTTTCATGGAGTAATGAATGCGAATAAAGCTTTAAGGAGTTGAAAGGGAGGCTTATCACTACGCCCGTGATCACTTTACCCACAAGTGGGGAACTTTTTGTGGTATTCAGTGATGCTTTGAAGAAGGGCATGGGATCTGTGTTGATACAAAATGACAAAGTCAGTGCCTATGCTTCAAGGCATATGAAATTTCATGAACATAACTATCCAACACATGACCTCGAGTTGGCTGTAGTGATCTTCACATTGAAAATTTGGTGGCACTATCTCTTTGGGGAGAAGTGTGAAATATATACAAACCACAAAATCCTCAAGTATATATCCACACAAAAAGAGTTTAACAAGCGCCAAAGAAGATGGTTAGAGCTGATCAAAGACTATGAATGCTCAATCCATTACCACACTGGGAAAGAAAACAAGGTGGCAGATTCCCTATGTAGAAAGGACCCAGTGATTCTATCATTGATTAGAATTGAAAATGATCCAATCTTCTTATATTTGATGAATATGGAAATGGGAATCATAAATAAGGGAACATCATCAATCCTTTCAGAAATGATTTATCAACCTTCACTTTTGGAAAGGTTAAAAGATGCAATATAGGTATTTGTGGATCATCTTACAAAGGCTGCACACTTCATTGCTATTCAGGAGGATTTCTCATTTGATCAACTAACACAGATATATATCAGGGAAGTGGTAAGGCTTCATGGAGTACCACTATCTATTGTGTCTGATCAAGATCCAAGATTTACCTCTATGTTTTGGAAGAGTCTTCTAAATGCTCTGAATGCTGAACGGAACTTTAGTACGACCTATCATCCTAAAACTAATGGCCAATCCAAGCGGACTATCCAAACACTTGAGGACATGTTGAGAGCATGATCAATGGAGTTTAAAGGAGGATGAGATCAACATATTCCTCTGGTTGAGTTCTCTTATAATAATAGTTTCCATTCGAGTATCCAAACGAAACCATATGAAGCCCTTTATGGGAAAAGGTGCAGAACACTGGCGTGGTTGGATGAGGTCGGTGAGCTAAGCTGCTTGGACTAGAATGGTCTAAGAAATGGTGGAGAAGGTGAAAACCATTCAGTAGCATATCAAGGAATCCCAGAGTCGATGGAAGATATATGCAGATAACCATCGGCGAGACCTTGAGTTCAAATTTGGAGACATGGCATTTCTACACATATCTCCGTGGAAGAAGGTCATGAGATTTGGAAAAAAGGGTAGTAAATTCCAAGGAACATCGGACCTATCGAGATTCTTGATCGTGTCGGGGTTGTGGCCTATCGACTATTACTTCCACCTACCATGTCCAAAGTACATGTTGTCTTTCATGTATCCCTCTTAAGGAAGTACATACCGAACCCTTCAGGTGTACTCTCTTCAGAGGTGGTATAGATAGAGGATGATCTTTCTTAGGAGGAGCAACTAGTGAAGATCTTAGATCGTAGAGAAAAAGTTTTATGAAATAAGACAATGACCCTCGTCGATGTGTTGTGGCGAAACCACAAGTTTGAAGAAGAAATGTGGGAATTGGAGGAAATGATGAAATAGAGTTACCCACATATGTTTTAGTGTGAGAAAAGAAAAATTTTAGGGTGAAATTTTTTAAGGGGGGAAGATTGTAACGACACAAACTTTAATTAATGATATAATTAAATTTCCATTTATTTAAAATGTTTATATTAAATTTCATCTTCTTTGGTTGTATTTTTTTATTTTAAAATACTAATAAGAATTATGACCGTTTCTAATATGGAGAATGAATAGTGATCACATAATTAGTATAAATATAACTCTTTAAAGAATCCAATTTACTCAGACAAAGGAAGTGATGACCTCATCCAGTAGACGTGCCCCATACAAAGGCCATTTTTCAGATCTTGGAAAAGAGGTGGCATCATTGGGCTTCACTCTTGACCAAGCCCAAGCTGAGCTTCAACAGGTTATGCTTGAGCGGGACCGCCTATGAGAGAAGTGGAAGTTGATAGAGATTGCCACCCGAGCAATGTTATCCGAGCCACCCCAAGAGTATGTCACCATCACAAAGCTTACTTTTCGGTCTTATGTAGGTTTTATAAGGGTTTATCTAACAAGTCATTAGAACTATGGTCAGGTACATTATTTTTTTATATAATAATAAATATACTTTGATTTTATTATTGAAACCTTTGTAGGTGGTTTTAAAAGAACAAATAGTATTTTTAGTTAATATTCAACTAAGAAATATATTTTGATGAATTAATGGATTTTTGAATTAAATAATATTTTAATAAATTATTATTATTATTTTTAAATTAATTTTTATAAAATATAAATTATTGTATACTTTTATGAATGCAATCGTAATTTTTAATAATGTTTGAAAGCCATTTTTTTGAAAACCCGTGAATTTTCGATAAATGTCGGTTTTTATTTTAATAGTGAAAAATTACATATTTAGAAAATTATTTAGATAAAATAAATATTATTTCTGGAATTAGGATGTTGAAACTATCCAATGGTGATTTTTTCCTAATTTTCTAAGATAGTCAAATTTTTGGGTAAAAATTAAAAACCGTTTAAATATATAATGTGTTTTATGACATCATAATGACCCAATAGTGATGTAATAATATACTATAAGATTTAGGTTCCTCTAGTGTATGTTTTACCATTAAAATAATGTGGTTTTGGGTTTGTTTGACATATTTTACAAAGCATTAATGGACCCTTCAAGGCTTATTAGACATCTTGTCTTTTTAAATTGTCTTCCTTTGGAGTGTGACTCACCTCCACATAAGAAACCCCATTATTTTAAGAATTTCAGAATTTTTTCTTATAAAATATTGTTTTCCACTTCCCATTTCCAAAAAACTTGGGCAAAAACCATGGTATGGTTTGTGGTTTGGATTAGTTTAATGTGAGGTGTGCCAAACCTAAATAATAAAGAATTCCCTCACCTTTCCTGTATAAACCCAACCAAGCTCCCATTTCCTCCTCACCCAAAGCTTTTGGAGTTCGTCCAAAATGTTACCTACTCTCTCTAGAATACTACCAAGGTGCCCTAAGCTCCCAATAAGCCTCTGGAAAACCTCTCTCAAGCCTTTGGAATCACAATTCCATGTAAGGGTTTTTTCTTCCTTTCTCATTTTTGTACAATTTTCTTTTAATTGTTATGCCATTTAATTTTGAATTATAAATATTGGGGTATGGTTTATCACCTACACCATACTTCCCTATTTATATTTAAATGAAGGGATACCTCTTTATCTCTCACTAAATTTCTCCAATGTACACCCGTTACTATGTAGAAATTATGAAAATAATTTCTCTCTCCTCTTTTACATTGAAGAAAATCTTTTATATCATGACACTAAATTCCATTACAATTGTTGGGAAATGTATCTATATGACCCCCTTACTGTCCATTTCATGTAAATATTAAGAGACACCCCTTTCTCTCTAATCAACCATTTTTATGAATTCTTACGTCACGTCATTACTCTGCCGAAATTGCACCGATTTTCTAATCCAGTGTCATTGTGTAGTAAATACCATTCCTATTTATCTATCAAGGGTATTCAACTTTATGGACATTTACTTATTGATTATAAATATTAATGTTTGAATTCCAAATTCCTTTATCATGGAATAAATGATTATGTTTTATGAATCCATGTTATATGATCCATGTGGCACACTTATGCATGAAATGAAATGTTTAAGAAGGGTGCGCCCTTATAGTGCTTCAATTCATTGGGTTAAGAATAGTATCATGACATGTCATGTGCAATGGGTTCTTACTCATTATAATTCAAGTTCAACGAGGTTTTACTCATGCTTCATGTCTAATGAGGATTTACTCATGCTCTATGTGCAATGAGCCTTGGCTCGTGCTAATTCCATGTGAAGTGTTGTTGCCACATTTCCATGTTATGATTATCCTGATTTATCATGAATTTATTTTTATGCTTCTACTGTGATCTAATGATATGCCTATTGTCTAACATGTATTGTATTCCTGATTTTACTCCATGTTTATTCCCTTACTGGGCTTTAGAGCTCACCCTTTTCTTATGCAAGTCCTTAGTTTATCCCATGAAATGCTAAGTATGAGGGAATGTAGTGGTCATGTAAAGGAAGATTTCAATAAAGATATTGTTTTTCATGTTTTAAGTTGTTATGTATTGATCCTAATCCCAAAAGACACTAGACCTATCGATCTTCTATGTTGTATCAAATGATATTTTTGTAATAAATTAGGTTTAATTGTGTAATAAAAAGCAGGGTTGTCATAATAGTGATCAAATTTTGAAGGAGAAGTTGGATGGTGTAAGGATATGAATCAATATCAGTAGTGAATTATTGATGACAATTGATTTTTTAGGTGGGGGAAATGTTTTGAGAATATGGACTTATAATGTGATTTTGACTATTTATACATCCTTAAATGTTTTTATTTGGTTGTGGGTTGAGCCTTTTGGGTACCGTGGGTTTTCGGGTGGACATCAGAGTAGTGTCCTGGTGTTCGGGTTATGGTGAAAATACGATGATAGTAGGTTTCATGTTGTATTAGGTCGAATGAATTGTGAATTAGGGTGGTCTAGGATTAAACAATTTATATGTGGTGTTTCTGGTTGTAAAAAATTAAAGGCATAGGTTTACCCCACTTACCTATAGTCGGTCACATCATGAACCTTATAGGCACACCATGACCAAGTGTAGTATATTTAAAAAAAATGTTAGGTGGCCTTTTTAGATATTCTAATATCGAACCCACTCACATATTCATATTGAATTTCTCATAGTGGATGAGTGTCTAGGTTTTGAAAAACTACAAAAAATAGGTTTCACTGCAAACTAGGTTGTTTGAACTATGATTGAATGTGGTTTATTGTAAATATTGTTGTATTAGGTGTTTCAGGTTGTGGCCCTAAGGGACTGCTTCATGAAAAATTATACATAGGGATGCCCCTCCTTCCTATAGTCGATCCCATCACAGACCATTTCGTCACATGGTGACCTAGTACAACCTATATTTTAAAATAAAATGTGGTATTTTCAGGGATTCTAATATAGAACCCTCTCAAGTTTCATTCTTGGAGGGACATGAGAGTAGAGGGGGAAGATGATCTCCTCAAACCTTTCATCATACTTGACTCCCATCAATCCATCTTTTTCTAGATTCATTAAACTCATTAATTTGAGGTATGTTCTCTCATTCCTTCCCGTTTTTTCTATCCTCTCTTATTTTTATTAATTACTGGTTCATCTATCAAGGGATTTGGACGGATTATTTCACTAGAGTATTCAATAATCATAACTCTTGGTGGTAATTTCATATGAAGATCATATAATATTTATCTATAGGTGGAAATATTATTTATGTTCATCGTTTTTCCAATGATATGATGCTCTGTTATCTTTTTTACTATTTTAGAAATTTTTGATGAACATTCCCATGGAGTAAAATTTTTATTTGGGGACTTTGTGTGTCCTAGGTCTGAGTACATTATAGGAGTGGACAATAACCCATTTCTCATGGTTTTATCACTATGAGTTCACCCGATGAGTTTGATACTGATTATTCCAATTGGTAGTTTTGGTTTTAATTGTTTAATTTATTGATTTTATAGTGTTTATTGATGAAATAGGTTCTTGTAGACCTAAAAGTGGTCAGTATGATACTGGGATCAATTATTGGACTGTAAATTGAGGTATATAGCCTTGGATTTATTTGATTCTCTTGTTTAATTGGGGATTTTATATTTGTGTTCCATCATAACTATTATGTATTTTTATATTAAAAGATAGTGTTGTTTCACAATATGGTCGAGATGGGTTTGTGTGGACCAAATAATCTACATGAACCACATAATAAGAAAATTGGTTAGATGTTTACATCATCATTGAAGGAGTGTCAGTGACACTCTTTGAGGTCTATTTGGTGGGATGTATTAGTTTTCAAAAAGAAAAGAGATTTAATTATTTAAATGTGTTTTAAAATGGTATTTTGGTTCTTAGTGGAATTTCAAGGGGGGATGGGTGATTTGAGAAAAGGGTTTTTAAATGGTATTTGAAAAATTGAATTTTTTTATTCAATATTATTTTGACAAAATTTATCATAGTGAATTGTGTGAGTAATATGGAATGGGGTGCCTTATTTAAATGGTTTTAAAATTAGACTTTATTTATTTTTCTAGAAGATCTTGGTTAAAATTGTATTGGTCTATTTGACGAAATTTGAATGATACCCTGTTTTCTAATGAATATGTGCTTTTAAATGTGACCTTTATTTGAGTTTTGTGTGTATTTTCTATTGTATTTTGATTCATGAATGTTTCTATTAGATTGTAGTTTTGATTTGGTATCAATGACCTGGTTAGACGTTCAGTTTTTGATTTACCCTTGGATTTCTAATGTATGAATTAGGGATTAAATTGAGACCTTTTAGATGGGTCCTAATTGACTAGATCCCCACGACGAGTTTGTGACTAGTGAGGAAATTTTCATAATTTTTTGGGGTAATTGCGTGCTAATATTACATTATTATAGGTGAAAAATTCTAGGGGGGAGAGGGTCTTGTGTTCATTCCTCACCATGAGTGAGATATAATTATTTAAAATTATGTGATATGGAGTAATTTTTATATGTAAAGGATAGGACCACCATGAGTGAGATTGTTGGAATGAGTATGATGGGCCATCCATGAGTGTGATGGAAGGACCAAATGAAATGATGTTGGGTCGATCATGAGTGAGATGAATGGACCTAGGATTTTAAATCTATTGGTGGGACCACCTTGAGTGATACGGGGCCTAATTTGTTACGTGATGCGTATTATGGATTCTTTTCCCAACCATGAGTAAAAAGGCAGTGACTGACAAGTGATGCATCCTCCCTTGATAGACAATGGATTGTCAAACATTAGATATGATATCAGATATAGTATAACACCCTACCCAAAGTCTTCTAGTATGGGTTATAATTGTAGTAAGTGGTAAAATATTTTAAGTATTTTTGATGTCAGGTATGGTCGGGTTTCAAACATGATGACCTGACTTATATGATTTTATGTGAATTGGGTGATATTTTTCAGTGAGGGTGTGTTTCATGATCATGATTATACACCTTAAATGTATTTTATACTTATCAATTTTTTAAAAACATCACTTAGTATATGAATTTTGGATTCCTACTATGTCATTGGACTCAACCAGACCTGTATACATGGAATGAGTTTCAATGAATGTGGGAAAATATTCCTCTTTTCTAATAGAAGATAGATATCTATGGGAGATTGAAACATGGTATATTTCTGGAATGTTGTGAAGGATAAAGATTTGGAAGGTTGGATTATGTGGGTTAGGTCAGAGGATGTTTATTTATTTGTAGTTATTTTTCTGTAGGCATGGGGCCAATGTGAAATCCATTTATATATGACGCTAATATATTTATTATCTACCACTTATACTTTTTTTGTCTTTTTTAATTATATAAACTATTTTCTTTATTCTTTATTTTTTATTATGGGGGCCTTATTTGCTCTCTATTTTATTCCATTAGGTTTTTAAGATGTCAGTCATATAGACGGGTCGATATTTTTTTATAGATTTTAGAATGACCCCAAAACATTTTTTAGAGGGCATAGTCAGCCCATGGACATGTTAAGGACACCTTACGAGTCAAAATCCTTTGGTATATAGTGAGGTATGCCTTGGGTTATATACTGACACCCCACCCAGGTGCTATTTGGGTGATCTAGTCCATGGAATTACAAAGTGGTATCAAATCATATCTTGGTATTAAATAGTATAATGATAAATGGATTTAGGATATTGGGAATTGAGTGGAAGATCAAGCGTATGCCTAATGATCATGACATTCGTTGAAACCCATGTTTTTAGGGGAAGTATAGTGTTGGGACTGGGCACTCTAGAATGAGTGAGGTGTTGGGTTATAATAAGAATAATAATGTGGGATAGATGCGAAATGGGATGAGGAATAGGGATTAGATAAAAGTTAGTGATTTGTATATGCATCACGACAATGGAATTCTAGAGGCTTGATATATGTGCCTATTGGAAATGTTGTTTGAAATTATGCCTCATCAAAATCTGTTACCAATTATGGTAAATTATAATATAATTGATCTTTTATCAGTGACCTTATATGGAGTGATTATATTAATATGTATATGAGCAGAATGGTTTATTTATTGTGATTTATTTTCTTTTCGATATAGGAAAATGTGCTTTGCGATGTGTTAAAATTTTTTTTTTCAGGAAAAACTAGTTTTGAAAAAAAATAAGGTGATGGAATTATATGTGTGTGAAATGGTTATATGAGATTATTTTATTTTAAATTGATGGTAGACATGAAGGTTTTTAAATGGATAGTATTTTTGGGTTTTGTAGGACAATAAGGAAAAGAGTTTTGGAAACTAGATTTGAAACTGGGTTTTGAAATTGGATATCAAAATGGATTTTTTGAAAAGTTTATTGGTTTTTTGGAAATATATTGGATAGGACGGTTTTTTAGTGATTTTGGTTTTTAGTGAAGTCCCTTTGTTCCAAGAGGTGTTTTAAAGACATTATTAATTTTAATTATAATTAAAATGATTAGAATGGGTTTTTAAAATAAGAAAATATTACCTGTGTACAACATTCATTATTGAATTTTTATTCTTTGTTTGGAAGTGACATGGATGTTTGAAGTATCCATTCAGATTGTATATAATATTTTCTTGGAAAAAACCAAGTGAGGTCAGTTGGTGAGTCTGTGCTAGTTCGTGTGTTGTGTACAACGAAACCAATTCCTATGTATACCATTTTTTTTGAATTTTTGGTGGTTGAAAATGGATAACCAAGTTGTTTGTTTTGTTTTTTCATTAGGTACTTTAGGAATGTTTAGAGAGAGATGACTATGATATGATCAAGAGATTGATGTCTATTGATTTTGGGATTGAGCATTTATATTTTACTTTAGTGGGTTTTGGAATTAAAACCATATTTGTATGTTATCAAGGTTTCACAAGTTATACAACTTAATGTAAACTTTTTTTGGTGAGAATTAATTTATGGTGAATTATAATCTCATAAAAAGATTACTCATTTTTGTTTTGGTATTTTAGGATTGGCAATTGCTGTTGAGCACTATCATTGGACTTGGTTATTAGTGTTATTTATTTAGCACATGGGGGTGAGTGGAGTGTCCATGTACAGTCATTATACGAGGTGAAATATGGGGAATGGGTGGTAGAGACTGGGTGCTTAGTTTAGTAGGGAGATGATAAGGATACTCGTCTTATAGGGAGAATCATATTAGTAATGGGTGTATGAACCTCATTCCAGAATTTTCATAGTTGAAATATATCTTTTCAATTGATGGTTTATGTGGTATAGGAATGTTATTGAGTTATTTTACCAGGTTTTGAAATTCATGTGTAATGTTAGAGGGAGTCTGGGTATTAACAACAAACTCATGATGGCGGTAGTGTGATTCAAGAATGAGTTATATCGTATGTGTTCTTGTGATTGTGAGTGGATAGTGAAAGTTGGATGGGTCAGTAAATAGTTAAACAAAGGAGTTTCCTCAAGTGTCTGGTTTAGACCTCATTGTCGGTGTTTTGAGGATTCGTGGTACCTTCTAGTGGTTGGGCATTTTGATCATGTAGTGTGGTGATGCAGAAATGCATCCCTATTTGACTATTTGGATTTTCAAGAGAGGTCAACCAAATAAGGATTTCAGGTTTTGTTTTATTGGAATAGATTTTATGAAGTGAAACATGCATAAGGAGAATCATTTGAGTTGTGATTGAAGTTAATCAAGGACCCAAATGTGATTTTTACAAGAAATATGGCATGTTTGGGCTTAGTGTTTAGTGTTTCATAATGGAGGTGAGTTTGATTCTTCTGGATGAGATGTGGTAGGTTAGTCATGAATTTAATACTAATATTGGTTAGGGTTTATAGATAAAAAATTACCATAATATCTCGAGGATGATAAAAATTATTTTAGGAATCTTGTAAAGGATTGGATCATTAGCGGTTGTGAATTATTAATCAAATATTATTATTTTTTGACGAGGAGTTAATTTTGAGAAATGAGACTAAGAATTATATTTAGTTTGTTTTGAAATATTTAAGTGGTGTTTTCTATTGTTATTTGAGGATCAGTGGTTACCTTTGGTGTTTAGGTGGATGTTAGAGCTATGGTCGGTTTGTTGAAAACATATTGGAGAAGGAGGTCACACTGTGAATCAGGTGGTTCATTATATGGATGTGGTTTGTCTGGGTATTGTATTTATAACTTGAAAAATTCATGTGACAACTTATAAGGGTTATAACATGAAAATTAATGATAGTGTGGTCTCCCCATTTCCTATAATCAATCACACCTCGAACCTTCTGGTCATTCTATGACCCAATGTTTCATGTTTTTTAATTATCATTATCCTCTTTAGGGGTTCAAAATTTTAAAGAACCTACCTTTTTCTCTTAGATGGTTATAAAATATGAGGGGAAATCCTAGATATACTCCCAATTTAATCCTACGTGCCTCCCATAGATTTTTACTGTTCAAGAGTGGTTCATCATGTGAATTTATGTTATGTTGTCTCCCCACTTCTTCCTTTTCCATCCTCTGCTATATTCTTTGAGTTTTAGTTCATATGACATAGGATTTAGAGGGAATACTTACCAATAGTTTTTTGAAATTATCATTTTTTATGGGGATTTCGTGTCTATCTCATAGAGAATATCCCATGAAGAAGATATCGATTCACCATTACATATTTTCCTTAAGGGATTAGGGTGAATGAGTTTCTATTGTTTTTTGGGAGATTTTATAGAAAATTTTCCCTTAAATCAACATTAATATTAAGGGTCTTATGACACTAAATAATTCCTATCACAGGGTTTGAAAAAACAAATTTATTTTCCTAATGCAGCATAGAGGCTGACTAGAGTTTTCTCACTTGAGGAGCTTATCTGTTTATTCACTAACTTAATCTCTCTTGAAATACCAAAAGCCACAATTTTTAGTTTTATTTTTAGGATATAACCCTTTTAAATTGGATTGAGAGGTAACCATACATGGATCATAGGACCATGGGAACTAGGCTTGGTACATGCCCATTGAAGTCCCAATGACCAGATGCCCAATATAAATCCATCCCAACTGATTTATAGTTACTCTAAAGAGCCCCAACCTACAATGATACTCAGTAAGAAATCCACATAAGGGGTGGATTTATGGTAAGATATTACCAAGGATCTATAATTATTGGTTTTAGTGCATTTTATGGTTTGGGTACCTTGTTGGGAGTGGAAGCAAGGGGCCGTGGATACTGGTATTATATTGTGTAAAATCATGAACCTGTAGATTTATGAAGTTGAATCTGACTCGACCTTGCTGGTCAGATTGTTCTGGGGCCATGTCAAGGCCCCTTGAGAGATTTTTTCTTCATTATAAATTGATGAGGCTACATAAACCATGGTATTATCATCAAGAATATGTATAGTGATGGGAAATTCACTGCGGATGCTCTTGCATACAAAGGATCTCTAAGAGTTAGCATTACTTTATATTATTTCATAGGATCTCTTCATGGGGATTGTAATGTATTTGTAACTGGGGATTCCCTCGGTCTCTATCATTTATGTCATCCATGATTTGGAGTGGGCCTATTTGTTTGATATTTTTTTAATAAAAACTCAATTTTCAGTCAGTCATTCTTCCAAATATATTTTAAATGCTGGTGGTTTCTTTTCACTATTATAACCACAATTAATACAATTCACATAAACTACTTATTTTTTTTATAATTTAATGAAAAAATGGTAAATATGGGTTTTGATTATTTTCTAAGACAATGAAATGTCATGTAATCTGAAAATTAAAACTAAACTAGAATGAAAGGCTAAAAAGAATGTGATTAGAAAGAAATTTCCTAGTCTTAGGTTTGATTTTGGGTTTGGTCATTATAATCTACTTTTTAAAATTTATTTTTATAATTCATCAATGAGAGAAAATGAATGAATCAATATCCTTTTATTTAGTGGTGTGAAATCTAAAATTCTATAAGAAATCTAAATTCCACATCCTCTTGTAATCAAGTATGATGGCACACCTCAGTCGAGAGTGTGACACCTTTTAGGGCCGAAAACATCATATTCCATTTCATCCATTGATTAACTCAAAGTAATTGTTTGAATAACTAATCAAATAAATATAGGGAACAAAAATAAAATAAAATAATAGAAATATATTTGAGTTTCCTTTCATGGGGGGAAATATCCACACACATGAGTGCCACTTATATCCACCAAAAACATAAAATTAATATTAAGAATGAATTTGAAAAAACCTTATACTCCCCTAGGATAAGCCTCTAGTTGGAATCCAATTATCTAGAGTAAGTGATTACAATGGTGAAAATAAATAAGATCAAAATAATAGAAAATAATAAAATGAAAATAATGGTAAGGTGAGAAGGAGAAGAATAAGGCACACACATGAAATCATAAAATAAAAATAGAATAATATTATAGAGAGAGAAGAAGAAGAAAATAAAATAAAATAAAAGGAATATAAATAATATATAGAAATAATTTAAAAAAATTAACTAAAAAATAAAAAGAATAATAAGAATGAGAATAAAAAAAGAATATTGATTGAAAGAACATAGTAGGTTAACAAATTTAATGTACGAATTAAATTTAATAAAACAAAATAAAAAAATTATATGAGAAATAAAACTAAAATAAAAATAAAAAATAAAAAATAAAAAAATGAAATAAATTGAATAATGGGGGGGGAAGCTTGAGGTCTTTAGTGGATTCCCTTCCCTAAGTGTGTGAACTACATGTGGAAGTGGGTGAGCTCTTAATTTATAGGAAAATGGGGGATTATCCTCAGTCTTCCTTAGCCTTTAGGGTTTCATATCTTTGGTTGGTGTTTAAAATATTTGAATTTGGATCCCACGGGAGACATGAGGTATTCAATGGTGCACCCAAGAAAATTAGATGTTTCCTTTATTTCATTGTGGATTAGGAAATTCTTAAAGCCCTCTTATAATATATAAATTCATCTTACTTATTCTTTTTTGTTGGTAACAGTGATATGGACATTTTCATGGGTTATGGGGCATGTGGAAGTGGTGTTTAATGAAAATGTGGTAATAGTTAGTGAAGGTTCCAACAATGGAGGCTTTATTAAGATCCTTCTTCTTAAAACCTTAAATTTTTCTGAATAAATCATCTAAATGGATTAATGTTCTTTATTCTAGTGTATTTGAGTGATCTAAGGTGTCTGGGTATTTTGGTAGTGGAGTAAGGCTTGACCCCAGGCTTCTGGGTAGCTTCGATGGTGTCTTCTAGAGACGAAAAATGAAAATCGATGAGTGTATAGAGACATAGGGAAGTGGAGTCGAGCTGAGATAGTGAGGCTCAACTGTTCAAGAATGGGGTGTTTATTTTAAAACAATATGAATGATAAAATTATAAAATGTTGTCCCACATTAGAATATATGTGTGTGGGGGTGATCATTTAAATTGAAAAACCTACCATCCCTTACTTAGAAGCTCATAATAGTAATGAGTTCCTGTATTCACACAGAAACAAACAAAATGAGCCACACCACCCAAGGATCGTGAAGGAGTCAGCCAAAATTATTCTCCCTACTGGATTGAATCCCCACTAGCCACCTCTTCTTGAGAATAATTCCCCCGTTATCTACCATCTCTAGCAGGTCCTCCCAGTGGGTGATGTAACCTGATGACCCTCTTTGGTTGGATAAGTGTGGTGGGGCTCTTTATTGATGGTCTTGTTAGGGACTTGCCCATTTGTTGGTAAATTAAACAATTGAAAATATTTAAAATAATAATATCGCAAATAGAAAACTTCGATTAGTTAACCATGTTATTTATTTTCATTTATTTTAATTCCACATTCATGTTTTCCCACATTTAATAAAAGAGTTATAATTCATGGGAATTATTACTTGAAATTATTTTAATATAATTTAAAATTGATTAAAAATATGTATGGAAAATAAGTGTGTCAAATACCCCCACACTCAAACCAATATTTTTCTCATTTATAAAATTTCAATACATAATTCATATTGATCCAATGCTACCATTATTAAAATATAAAAATTAATATAATAAAACAATTATCAATATTAAATAAAATTTACAAAAAACCACAAATAAAATCCATTTAACTTATCAATTTTTAGTGAATCAATAAACCTGTGTATTTTACTATTTCCCATTTAGAATTTTTGGAAATTATCCTATCCTTCATTAATTCATGATCCTTAATTTATTATGATTAAACATTACAAATAAAGACTTTTAAATTTTTGATATTTCTTCTCATAAATTATGACACAATTAAAATAATGTTATTATCATATTTTAAAAACATTCTCATTATCCATAGGCTTGTAAAGGAAATATATTATCCTATTTTTAAACAAAAAAGGTGTATTAAATCATGAGGACTTTTCAATCCAGGTTCACATGACTCTATGTCTTAAGGTAGGTAGGAATTTATGTTTAACAGTTAATTCTCAAGGAGGATGCTTCTGTCTAAAATTATAAAGCATTATATCCAAAGTATGATCAGAATGAAATTATCCCCTTTAAATTAAGACAAATTATACTTTCCCAAAACTCAATGTATAGGTCATGATAAATTAAAACATAATGAATGATGTGTACCTTCTTAAAATTTTCTCTACTTTTATACTTTTTGCATTTTTTTTCAAATGAATTTTTGTTTTAAATATTTAACTTTTTTGTAAAAATTTATTCTTAGAATGAATCTCACACCCACCACCTTGGCAAATAAGATAAAAATAATTGTTCAATTGATATTAATTTTTTAATCTTCTAAGTCAAAACTCATTATTTTTTTTATTTTTATTTATTTTCATGAAGGGAAAAAAATAAAGTATAGTGAATAAATAATAATCCATCATTAATATTAACAAATAGAACACCCACACGTTTTCATTACATTTAATTTCATCCTTTTCACTATGGATCCATTCAACCAATACATCAATATAAAAATATCATTCTAATTATAATAGGAGGATATGAATGGATAAAATTTGACTCAAATGTGGCTCATCTCTATTTAGGTAATTCATCATTTCTATTGGATAAAAAAGGGTTAATGTAAATGTTTTCATAAGGATAAGTTATTATTAAAATATGCATCAATCATTTTTAAATGTGTTTTTTTCAAATTCATATCTTTGATAAGTTTCAATAAACGTTCTAGTGGATGGACTGTCCCAATATCACTCATGAAATATGATCAAGAATAAATAAAAATTACTTGGTTTAGAAATACTCATGGGAATAAAAATATGATATTCAAAAATTAATCAAGTAGTGACTAATAATAAAAAATAAATTCAAATGTATTTTAATGATTCAAGTCCTGATAAAATGGGTACGAAATCTCATTTACATGAATAAACCAATTCCCTCAAATCATGAGTCCCCATTTTAATATCCATGCTTCACATAAATTATTAAATTCTCTATTTTAATCATTCGATTTAATTTACATTGTAATTTAAAACAAATAATAATTTGATTATTATGAAATTTATTCCTCATAGATAAGTTAATTGATGAAATAATTCAAAAACGGGAATGAAATTTCTAGATGAAAGATCAAAACAAGTTTTCAGACAAAAATTTAAGGAGTTTAAAAGATAAATAATTAATGTTAAATCCCTTTATAATAAATCCTAGTACTCTTTCCTCCTTGACTATTTGGGACTTCCTTAATCAATAATGAACCTAAAAAAGACAATTACTCAATTAATCACAAGGATCATGTCATTTAGTATCAAAACAATTGGAGGGAGTGTGATACATGGTGGACTATCCCTATAAATAGAAATATAAATTCCGAGAAATAAAATAGAAGGATAAGTCTTGGTATTATCCCCCAAGTGGGACCTAGATTTTTATAGCCTCCAATGGGAAGTAACATCTATTATCCAATGTTTTATGGTGGATGGATATTCATATATTTGAACCCCCACATATGGATTTTTCCATTTTCACTTCATCTTTATTAGTGAAGAATGACCCATGGGTAGAGCATAAAAAATCCACCCCCTTCACAATTAGGCATAACATTCATAGAGCAGGTAAGATTAAATATGGATCATCCTCCTTCATGGTTTCAACTTGTGAAACCCCCTTCTTCTTTTCTACTTCTGGATCAACAAGGGTTTCATGTATTGAATGATAAAAGGGAAAATAAGCATATATTTTTTACTTTAATAAAATATGAATTTTAGTTATTAATACGAAACTAATCCATTTAAATATGATAAACCACTATCTTGATATTGTATAGATCAACTAAATAAACTTATTCATGAGCCACCACAAATTTATTTCCATCAAATTCAAGGATATCCATGTGTTCCTTAATAGGTTCATGGTCCATTTCTTCATCTTCTTCAAATGCATCGCAATAATTTCCCAAATATAAAAATTATCAAAAATAATGAGATATAATAAAATTAGTTTAAATAAGATAAAATATAAAATAATTTAAAATAATATCATCTCCCTTATTTGTTTTTGGTTTACTAACTACATCTGGGGTGAGTGCCTCTTGTTTTTATATTTCTTAGGATAGAGCCCTATAGCTAAGATCCTCTAACGTTTCTTCAAATTACATCACATGAGTGTTGTATTCCTATATTGAAAAAATGGTATTTAAGGGTTTGGGATATTATAACTTTTAGAGACTAGGGACATCACATTTTCCTCATATTAATTCCAAAATTCATCCAGATCTTGTTGATCTCCCCCACGTAGCTCAACATGAAAGTCTTCATCATCATGGACCCAGTCTAGCTCATCAAGATCATCTTGGATGTGGTTCTTAAAATTGTTGGGAAGTTTATGTCTACACATTTAGTCTAAACGTCATTTATATCCTCTAAAAAATTAGAAAATACTAAGGTGGAATCTTATTATGACTTATCCACTTGATAAATTTCGGGAATTTCATAGGAGAACTCAGTTAGTTCGCAGGCTATGGATTCAATTCCTTATTCCTTCTTGTCCTCCATTATTCTAGTTATTAATTATTTGAATGCATACTCCCCAACTTGTTTCTAGAATAATATCATTTTTATAGAAATAATAGAAGCACCGCACTTTATAGACAATGGTTACACAACAATTGGTTCTTGAACTTGTGAGAAAATATTAATGAATTAAAAAAATCATTTAAAAAAATTATGAATTTTTACTGTTTTTTTAATATAAATTAAAAATAACATTTGTGTGAAAATAAAATAAGTAAAGAAAACATTTATTGGAAACCCATAAATGGATCTAGTTTTAATGAGTTCCTATCGTAGGTTATAGAGAAAACCAAATTATTTCCCTTATATTACATAGAGGATACTATCATCTCACATGAGGATCTTCTATGTTTTTTCACTCACTTAATCTAATTCACCTAAAATATTTCTTTTTTTTTGTTTTTACTATTTTATGAAAACAATGATAAATGTTGTTTTTGATTATTTTCTAAGATAATGAAATGACATAAAACATGAAAATTTTATCTAAAATAGTATGCAAGGATAAATTGAATATGATTGGGAAGAAAGGACATGGTGTTACGTTTAGTTTTAGGTTCAATCATTATCTTATTTTTTAAAAAAATTATTTTTATAATTCATCAATGAGATCACATGCATGAATCACTATCCTTTTATTTAGTGTTTTAAAATATTGTATTCCTTATGAAATTTAACTTCCACCACCTCCTGTAATGGATGTTGATAGAACACCTATATCAACATGGTGACATATTCGAGGTATCAACTCCATTGAATTCCATTTCATCAATTGATTTACAAAACTTCATTGTGTGACGAAATAATCAAATGTATAATGGGAAAAAATAAATAAAATAATAGAAATAGAATTGAGTTTCAGGTCACGGGGGACAATCGCCACACCCATGAATTTCACTCATATCTAGAATAAATATAAACTAAACATAAAGTAATAATTAAAAAACACCTTAACATCCCATAGGATAACCCTCAGTTCAAAATATCATTATCGAGAGTAATATATTATAATTATGGAAGGAAAGAATAGAATAAGAAGAAAATTTATAAATTAAAAAAAAATAGTAGAGAGAAAAGAAAGAAAAAATACACACATAAAATCACAAAATAAAAATAGATGAATAAGAGATAAACAAGAATAAAATAATATAAAATAAAATAAATATATATAATATAGAGGAAGAATTTTAGAATAATAAAAGAAAAAGTATTAAAATTAAGAAGAAGAAGAAGAAGAATGAGAATACGAAGAATATTGGTGTAAGGAACATAATTGGTTAAAAAAATTCATTCAATAATTAATTGTAATAAAAAAATAAAATAATTATATAAGGAATAACAAAAATAAAAGGATGAATATAACTAAAGAACATGGAGGTTTCCATTATACGACCTTTGGTGGATTTCCTCCTCTATGTGTGAAAACTCCTTGTGGTAGTGAGTGAGCACAAATTTTGTAGGGAAAAAGGAGATTATACTTTCTCTAACTCATAATTTATGGATTTATTTCATTACTTGGTCTTTGAAATATTTGAATTTGGATCACCCATGAGATTGAGGGAGTTCAAAGTTACCAATGAAACTCAGATTTTCCCTTTTTTCATCATGGAAAGGAAGCTTCGTCAGACACTCTTCCAACATGGAAGTTCATCCTCCATCTTCCTTTGTGTTCGTAATAGAGATATAGAAATTTTAATGGGATATAGGGAACAAGGAATTGGTGTTTCATAAAAATTTGGCAACAAATGGAAATGGAAATGGAAGTGAAGTATTTACCAAGATATTACTTCATCTGACATTTGATGTGGCTAGATAAATAAAAAATGGATTCATGAATGTTGTTCTATAGTTTAATAGTGATCCTAGGTGTTTGGGAGCTTTGTTAGGGGAGAAAGGCTAAACCCCATGCTTCTGGGTGCTTTCGATGGATTCTTCCAATGGGGAGTTGTTATAGATGGAGAATGAAAAGTGGAAGAGGGTTGTGTAGTCGAGCAGAAGTTTTGGGGATCGAGGGTCTAATCATAGGGAACTCAATATAATGTTTCATGAAAAGTAACTTCATATAAAGTTTCCTACATCAGAATAGAGGTGTGGTGAGGGGGATAATGCTTAAATTGAAACTCTTACCATCCCTAGCTCAGAATCTCAGAATAACGATAGGATCTTGTATTCGTACACACACATAAAAAACAAGACACACGACACATGGTTTTTGTGAGATTTAGCCCAAATTATGCTCCCTACTAGCTTGAAAAGCATAATGCCACCACCGCATGGGATTAATCCCCCCATGCTTTTCTATCTATAGTAGTCTATCCCGGTGAGTTTCTTGTCTAGATGACCCTCTTGGGAAGGTTAAGTGGTGCGTGACCCCTGGTTATTGGCTTCTTAGGGCCTTACCCATTTCTTGGTAAATTAAAAACCTAAAAATAATTCAAATAACTAATTAATATAAATATAATAATAGAATAAATTCTAAACATTAATTACTTAAAAATATTTCTTTTCATTAATTTTAATCCCACATTCGTATTTTCCTACATTTATGGAAAACACTAGAATTTGTGGGAATTATTCACTGGGATTTATTTAAAATGATTGAAAATTAATTAAATATATCGATGAAAAATGAGTATCTAAGTGACATAGGTTTGGTTTCATTTCAGGAAGGGACCACACCTCATTTCTTGTGACTTTCATATCGTGATATCACCTAGTGGGTTTGGGACTGATTATTAAAATTGGGTTTTTGGTTTTATTTGTAAAAATTATTAATTTTATAGTGTTTATTGATTATATATGTTCTCATGGAGATTGTGGAGGCCTATATGAGCTTGGGGTAAATTATTGGATTATAGTTTGAGGTATTTGGTCGTGAATTTATTTGGGACTCTTAGATAATTGATGAGTTCATGTTTGTGTTTCATCACTAGTATTATATGACCATATAATTCATTATATTATTGTTACTCTATAATATATGTATATCCTCATATCAACCTAACACCCAACATGAACTATATAACATTATAAATGGGTTGTTGATGGATCCCTCACTGAATGAGTACGGGTGACCATCTTTATGGTATGTATGATTTCACATATTATATTTTAAAAAGAAACGAGATTTAGTTTTTAAAATGGGATTTGGTTTTTTGTGTAATTTCAAGGGATATTTTTTATTTTTGATAAGTGTTTTGAGTTTTTATTTCAAAATAATAAATGGGTTTTCAAAATATTAATTTTAAGGGATTTAGCCTAGGGACTTGTGTGAGTAATATTTCTTAATGTTCCTGGATGAAATGGTTTTAAAAAAGGAGTTGTATTCATTTTCTAAAAGTGTTTGGTATATTTTAATTATTGAGGGTGTTTCTTTGTTTTCATATGAATGTTTTATTTTTTTATGGAGTCCTGAAATAGCCTTCATGTGTGCTTATTATTTCATGTTAATTCATTACTTTGTGTGTTCGAAGATGATTTTATTTTGGTATTAAAACCTATTTTAGGTGGTGAGGTTGTTTTTGACACTTTGGGGGTTTGGGTTGGTGTTTGGGATGAAATTAAGGCTTCGGGATAGATCCCAAGTGACTATCAACCTATAATGAGTTGGTGATTTGTGATATGTTCTACACAAAATTTTTGTGTTTCTTTCATGTTTCAACTATGACCTTATGATATAAACTAAAATCCCATGGGGGAGATGGTCTTGAGGTCTTACCTCTCAATGGGTTAGATGGAATATGTGAGACTACCATGATATGGATTCCCTGTTATATGTTAGGACTTGACTCTCCATGAGTGGGATGGTTGAATTGAGAATTATGGGTCATCCATGAGGGATATAGTTGGACCCGATTGAGTGTCATAAGATCATTCAAGAGTGAGAGGACTAGACTTGGGAAACAAGATCGAATAGTGGACCACCATGAGTGATATGGTGCCTTTTTATGATATGTTGTAGATTACGGTTGAGTTTCCCGACTTTGAGTGAGAACACAATAGTTTTTTGGTGATATAGCCACCCTTGAGTTAGAAGGTATGGATATATTCTTGGTATTAGAATATATGTGGTTTGAAACCTTGTCTAAAGACTTCATGTATTTGGTAGGATTGTTTTACATGGTGAATTATTTCCATAATTGGCGGAAGTTGGTATAGTTAGGTGTTTTAGTGGCTTGGTTAATACATGATGACATGAATTATATGCCTGTATTTGCATTTTGTGTTATGATGATTGGTTTTTATGTCTCATGTGAATGATTATACACCTTATATAAATATTTCATGCAAATTTACATGATAAAAAAATACAGGTTGAGGAATTTAATATTCTACTAGTTCTTAGACTCAACCCCTACCCATTTATATGACATGGGATTCAATGTACAAGGGTAGACATTCCTATTTTATCTCATTACACAAGAATCAATAGGAGAGAGACATATGGTACAAGTTTGGACTAACATTGAAGCTAAGGATTTGATAGGTTGGATTATGTGAGTTGGTCTTAAAGCCTTGTATGTACTTTTAGTTATGGTTTACCATGTGCACCATATAGTGTTTCATCTGTTTATATATTTTCCCTTTTTATTTTTTATCTTCTTCAACAACTTTTTTATATATTATTTCATCATATGAACTATTTTACTTTTTTTATTTTGTATTATGGGGGCCCTATCAGATCCATGTTTAATTTATAGAGGATTTTTGGATATCTGGCCAACCAACGGGTCTAGCTGAATATTCTATCGATCTGAGCGTGAACCTCACACCATATTTTAGAGGGGATAGTCTCCCCATGTCAATCGTAGGATCTAACTTGTTGTTTGTTGCATCAAGAATATAGGGACGCATGCTTGAGGTCATGTAGTAACCACCTACTCTAGTACCATTTGAGAAATCTAGGCCAAAGCATTACCACTGGGGTTATAAAAAAATTCACGATTTAATAAATAATCAAGTGAAGAAGAATGATATTACACTCAATATTGTTGTTGATATAATAATTACATAAAATATGATGATTCCATTGAATTAGACAAGACCAAATTCAGCTTTAATTAGTAATTTTTTATAAATGAATTTTTTATATTCTATGAAAGTTTTTTCTATTTAAAAGTTCCTATAAATGACAATGTTAATCAAATATAACAAAATAATTATACTATATTATGAAAACCATTTTTTCCACGGTTATTGAAAGAAGCATGGATATTGAACATTGTATTTAATATAAATATGTTAAAATAATCAAATATAAATCAATATAAATATTCTCACATGAGTTAAAGAATAATTATTGAAAAATGAAAAGAAAGGGAAGAGGATGAAGAATACAAAGCATAAAAAGAAGAATAATAAGTGGAAAAAATATTCTAATGTGGGTTTTACTGTTTTTTTTAAAACATGGATAAACGGTATTTTGTGAAGAAGGATGGAATAGAATAAATATTAATGATGTTAATAACATTTTTTAATTATTTTATAAAATTTAAATGAGTTTTTTTCCTATCTTCTCACAGTTCAACCGTCATAAATGAGGTGTTAATAGAGTTTATTAAATTTTCATGGAATTGAAACTTATAGTCCAATAACTATGTAATAATTATCACTCTCATGAATAGGATATGTAATGTAAATGTAGAATTTATACTATCATTGTGGAATTAAATTAATAAATAAATAAATAATAGATGAGATTTAAAGGAATGTATAACAGGATATATAATATTGATTTGTTTTTTTAAATGGTCATAAGGGTTTGTTATAATATTTATTTGGTCATTATGGAACTAAATTATAAATGATAAAATGATCAATATTTTTAAAATATTAATTTATTCATTATTTGAATAATATTTGAATCAAAATTTTAATATAAAAGAGGATATAATATTGGGATATTTTTTTTGAAATACGATGGAATATAAATTCCTATGATTTGTAGAGATATTTTTAGATGTTTCATTAAGATTTAAATATTGAATCCATGTATTTAAATAAATAGAATCCTTGAAGATATAAATATAGAAAAAAGGTTTCCATATTATGAGTCAAAGTAATCCACCAAAAATATTATCCTTAAGGGATTTTATTTATTGATAAATTGAATATGTATTTTTATGATAAACAAATATTTTGGGTGTGTTTCTACCTATCATAAAAAGAAAAATAAATAAAATAAAATTAATAGATAAGTAGATAAAAAATTGAGTGATTGGATATAAAAATAAAAGTGGGAATATACAATGTAGAATAATCAAAGGCTGAAGTGGTTAAACCAAAATTGAAGATAAAAAGGCCCCAAATTATATGAAAAAGAAGAAGAAACGGATAATGCCTAATTAAAAAAATAGTCATTGATTTGATATTGAGTCTATATATCCATTTTCTAGTGTATTCATTGACCATAATTATTCTTAGAGATGTACAATATATATTTATCAAATTCTATATTAATACCTTATAATATAGGTTAAATAAATCATTATTATTATTTATTGTAGATCGAGGTTTCTTGGATGGAGGATATTTTCACCAATAGTGTACTTTTTAAATTGAATACTACATAAATGACTCTTTTAAATAGTTGGAATGATTAATTTTTTTTGGAGGAAAGTAAACAAAGGTTCATGTATTCCACTTTATTTATTATATTTTACTTTTCAAAATTAGTATAGGATCTATTACATGGACAATACCAGGCACAATAGGTATATATCTCACTTATTTTGAACATACCTTTTAAACACCCTCTAATTTATTTTCAATTCATATTCTTTCACATGGTATAAGTTGACTAAAAATATATAGTAAAATTTACCTTAACAAGTTAATATTGGTTAATTTATTTTATATATCCTTAAAATATTTTAAAATGGGTTAAAATAAAATAAAAATTAGATAAAATTAATTCAAATACTCTATGGGTTTATCATTTTAATATGTAAACCACAATTTTTTTTATATCCATTGTTCCCTCTGTTCTTTTTCTTTTTTAGAGTCACTTTAATTGGTTCCTAGGCCTATATCCTCTATAGATATTTTTTTATAATTCCATAATTTGGATCAATGTTATGGGTACCTCTAATTAACTAATTTATTTATATATTTTTTAATTGAGATTTGAAATCCTTTGTTCCCTCTAACTTACTTTAATTGGTATAAGTGATATTTTGATATTTAATCCAAATTTTATGGTTATTTTATGTTAACATATTAATTTTTATTTATATTCACAAAATAGTATCAATAATTTTAACAATTATATTTCTAATACTTATTATTTTTTAATATTCTCACAGATTTATACTATACATCAAAAAATATAATTTTTTTATATTTTAAGAATGGAATGTTAAAAAAAAGTAAATATGTATATAATATTTATTTTTTATAGGAAATTAGTTTTTATAGAATATACAATGAAGGAAAAATATATTACAGATCTATTAAATGGTGAATTAAACAACATATATAATAAGGGAATAATAATGAATCTTCCAATGAAAATGAAAAATTTTCAAGCAAATAAAAATATAACTAAATATCAAAAGGGATCTATACATAACGCGAAATAAACATTGAGATTGTTGAATTTATTTTTTAGTATCACGAATATTTTAATGTGCATTTCCAAGATAAAAATATATATTAAATCTACAGTTAGTATAGGGATAAAAAATATGGTTATAAAAATTCATGGAAATTTCCAAAAGATGAGATACAAGAGTCCTAAAATCCATATATTGATCATCCTTCTATGGAGTAAAATCTATTTGATATGTCATTGGTAGTGGGGTCTCCCCACTATTGTTGGAGGGGAATCCTCTTGAGTTATCCCTTCCTAATTCTCTAGATATTACAATTGGGTAAATGTATTACATGGTTCACTATTGAAAATAAATTGTAGAGGTTTCTCCACATGAGTTTGATTATGATACAGGTTTATTCATCTATTCTCTAGTTAAAAAATTACTACATCACCTAACATTAGTGAGGGATTTTAAATAGTTTTAAAATTGGGAATGGGAATTGCATCATCTGGTGGTTAGAGGTCTTGTGGATTCAATGAATATGCATATTAATTTTTTAGATATAGAATATTTTATGACTGCTTAGTCTTAATCAACATGGTTCATCAATATTTCTATTTTCTTCTTTTCATATGGGTGTTTTATTTTCAAATGAACAATGATCCAATAACCATAAATTTTTGGGTAAGATTTCATAGACTCTTAGTTCATTTGTGTAATTACTCTCCATTTTTCATTGGCTTGAGTGTACAACGAGTCGTTACTATGTCTTAAGCGACATTCCTAAGATTCCAAAGGCTGGAAATAAATTCTGAAGGGTTTCAAATACACATGGGATATGATTTAAACATTAATAAATAATTAAATAAACCTACCAACCATAACCAAACATTCACTATATGATGCATGAACAAATTTAAGACAACTCAACCACTTCATATATCCCAAAATCAAATCAAAGTAATAAACAACAGAATAATAACTATGTATCAAAGTACTCAGTGGATAGACTACACAAGACTCTCCTAAGACCTCAAGACTCCATGCTCCATAAGCTCCAAGCTCCAAAATCATTGAATAGGACAAACATCATGAGGTAGTGCTAAAAAAGTGTGAAACATTAACTTTACCTTTGTCTCGAAAGATAGCATCTTCAAAAGCACCATAGTGCCAAATCAGGGGTGAGTATAAAACTCAGTAGGTTTTCCCCGATGACTTTTCTACTCACGCCACTAGGATAGAAGAGTTAGAAACAATTATATAATTTTTTTATATAAAACAATTTCTCAGAACTGTTTATAACTAAATATAAACATGTTTCCAAAACCATTCATTGCAATAAGAATACAAGCGCAATTGAAACAAATTTTCCCAGTAATATATTTTTCCATAAAAATAACTAAAAAATCATTACAAACATTTCACAATATACCTTTATCAACATACCCAACCATTCCTCAAACCAATGAAACCAACTATGCATGCTATGTTATGACAGTTCCATACTCATCAGCGGTTTCTTGTCGATCTACCATGTCATTACAAGGTAATTGTTTCCCATGTTCCATTAACCCTTTGGCATTGAGCACAAGGTCATATTTAAACCATGCCCCGTGTATGAAATTCCCATGTGCCATTAAAACTTTGGAACCAAGAATAAGGTCATATTTCAACCAAGCCCCATATATGAAACATGAACACACACCACATATTCCCAATTATCATGTAAAAACAACCCTTTCAAAAAAACACCTTTTTATTGAAAACCATTTCTGTCAAAACTAATTCAATGCAAAACCAATTCAATGAAAAAACATTTCAATTGAAAACCATATCAATAAAACTATATTTTCATATGAAAACATTCCTATTGGAAATATCTTTTCCATAAACCATTTATAAATTCCATAAAATCCATAATTTAAAATCATCCTTTTAAATTCATGAAACCAAACCCCCTTTTGCAAAACTATTCACCAAGATCACACAATTTCACAAAAACCATAAATCATCACAAATGAATATTTTTCCATGAATTTCACAATCGATAAACCAATTTGAATCTAATACAATAAATTATATCAAGAGGACTCGAGAGAGAAACCACCTGCCTCGATTGTTTTGTCAAAACTTGGACAACAGATGAAGAACGCACGAGGAAGCAGGTCGATTCTCCAAGAACGACTTTATTTCTGTTATCCTAGCAAGATCAGGACTCAAAATTGAATTATTTGGCATCCAAAAACGTATATATACCAACTATAGGTTCATATATGAGAAATAATGGATATTATAGAAGTATATCTAAGAAGATCTAAGAAAAGATGAAAAATCCAGAATGAGTGGTGACATACTGCAAGAATCGGACTCGAAATCTCCAAGGGACTGCTCTAGGTTGGATCCAACTCCTGTGGGGACGGTTCTACAGACTTCTAGGGATAGTAATCTGAAAATAGGGACGTTTGGAAGCCAAAACGAAATATATAGAGAAAAAATGAGTAAGCTCTTAGAAAATAGGATCTGGATTTGACCTCTGCGCAAGGTTTGACCACACAGTCTGGGCCAAACTTGTATGGATCGTGCAACCTTACTTTTGGTCCCAATAATCCTTATAAAACCCCCACACTCTCCCATACTTCCCATTTACCCTTTTTATGGAATCACATTTTTTATGGAAACATCCCACTTTATGGAAACACCCCACATTATGGAAATAACCCACTTTACGGAAACAACCCACTTCATGGAAAAACCCACATTATAGAAATAACCCACTTTATATAATAAACACACATTATGGAAACAACCAACATTGTAGAAACACCAAACTTTATGGAAACTCACTATTTTATGCAAACTCCCAAATTTTATGGAAACTCTCTATTAAAGACACAAAAATTAAAAAATGTGAGGAAAGGGGTTATGTACCCAAAACTGGGGTACTAAATTCTCAAACAATTTCTACATATTCAACCTTATTTCATATAATGTTTATTAATGAGCCATTTTAAAGCCTTGTGGAATGTGAATAAAATCGGTACACTTTTTTATTTTCAAATATTCAATGAGTGTCCTCTCCCCACTTATAAAAGGCCAAACACCCTCTTATTCTCTTCACACTTCCAAAACCATTAAGTTTATCAAAAAACTGACCAAATATTTTCTCTACATCCCCCCCATATCCTAGTGGTCTTATTTTCATTATTAAATTTCATGAACTGGCCAAAATACCCTAGTAATCAGATAACCAAGCTGATCCCAACATGGCCTGAAGGGCATTCCTGATTCCCATTGGTTGGAGACTGGAACCTAAAATCCTAAAAGATAAATATGGTCATATGTTTTCAATATAAATAGTGGAAGAAATATATATATGTCATTATTATGAAAATAAAACATCACTGTGAGAAAAATACTAGAAGTCAAACAGATATATAAACCCAAAGTAGAACTACACAGTAGAAGAAAAATAAAATAAACAACCCATTCCTAAAAAAACACAACCCTCAGACATTAAAGAGTCAACAATAAGAACCACCTATAAATGGATCATTCACCTTTATTGTTCCTGGAAGAATAAAATCTATAAATTCCCAAAGTGAAAGGTATGGTGTGAGTTAAAATCCTTGTCGGGTCTCACCAAGTGTTCTATTAAAAGTTGCCATAATAATTAACCAAATAATGATTTTAATTTTAAATAAAGTAGTCATGTAAGTACAAGACGATATTTAAAACAAATAATTTTTTTTCATTTAAATTAATTGGAACAATTCAAAAAATTCCTTAATAAATATTTTATATAAAACAACTTATACAAAATTATAAGGAATATGTAAAGAAGATTCAAAAAATAATGGAATATATAAAAAATAATAATCACAAACATGAAACACAGTCATATGACAAGAGGTATGATAGTTCTTGGTTATGGTATCCTCACACACTCATATAGTGATAACTATAATTTGAACACATGTCCCTCTGAAACTAGCCATTGAGGACTAACAAACATTCCACTGGAAAAAATATATGTCAATAAGTTTATGTTAGAGTTGTAAAGAATCAATCCATTTATACAGTATTCCAACCCTAGGATGTTTGTACCAAATAAATCACTAACTAGATGTAGTTTCTAATCATCCCAAAATAATATGTAGTGGGAAAATTATTCCAAACTATTTACAATACAATTTCTCTATTTCCAATTCTAACAAACCAATTTCTCGTTAAAAAACATAGGGTTTTAATCAATTAATTTCTTATTGGGATAAAACCAATCCATGGTTATTTTCAAAATATTATAATCTATTTTTCTTAAAAACCAATTTCAAATACATTTTTCAAAATAAATTTCACAATTCAATCAATTTCCAATCACACCCTAAATCTCTAATTCCATTAGAAATGAAGATTTCAAAAAATATCATGCCAAATAAATTTTGAATCCCAATTAACACTAAATTTGGATTTTAATATTTAATTTAAATCAATCTAAAATAAATCAATAAATTCAAGGTAATAATAATTTTCCAATCATAAACAGAACCACCTACTTTAGATCATGTGATCACGTAACACAACACCCAAAAAGGAAAACTCCAATCAAGAATGATGAAAATATAGTTCCTATAATCAAACCTAGATTCATCATTCTGAACTAAAGAGTTCATATCTATAAAAAATTCATGATATAAAAAACCCTAAGGTGGAGATAAGGAGAGATTCATAGAGAAGTAATGTGAAATGAACTCTTTCTAGAATGAGATCGAAGAATGTTCACCATGATTCGATCCAATTTGGAATAAGTTTTGTGGAGGAAAAATGGATTCTTGGTAGATCCAATGACCTAGGTACTCATAATTCCTTGAGTTAGGGTCAATAAGGAGGTTATAATAGAGTTTATGAATTTTAAAATTAATTTTTAGAAATAAGAAACATTGTTTTAACAGTTTGCTAGGCTAGGCCACACGGCTTGTCAAACCATTCTCCATAAGCATGTTCCCCTAAAATGGGGTGCATGATTTCTACTAGGTTGGAAAATGTTATGTTAAACTGTTTTAAAATAATGAAAACCATCACTTCTTGGATTTTCACAGTTTTCACTAGCAGGGAACACTGTTTGGGAAAACAATGAGCCAACTGTGAACAACCCAAGAGACTTCCAAAATTTATAAAATTTCTACCGAAGAATCCCTAAATGACCCCTAACCAAAGACAGATAAAATGAGTGCCTAAAAAGTAGTATAAAATTGTAACAAGTTATTACAATTTCCCATAATAGAAACTTTATGACCCCATATAGTCTATTAAGAAGTCTCAATGTCAAAAAGATAATTGCACTGCTCTCTCATCCATGCCTCTCCTCTCCCACATCTCATGAGAATCAGAATCGTGATTCCATAACACTAGAACCAAATGTATCATCCTCCAATGAATTAAAATGGTTTTAGAATCAACAATCCTAATTGGGTGCTCATTCATAGAAAAATTTGGCTCAATATCATGTTCACCCCAACTTAGAAAAAGATATGGATCAAAAATATATTTCCATAGTTGTGATATGACAAAATTTCTCTTTATTAAAAATTAATTCATGATTTATTACAAAACATTACACATAATACAACCTAGAATATTGAAAAGTTGAGTGTATTTTAGAATTAGGTACATTACATAACAACATTAAACATGGTATATGACAACATTATTGAAAACTTCTTTAACATGCTTATATTATTCTATTATACAAAAAACTACTTGGGATAACTTGTGGACATAAATAAGAAAAGGGTGAGCTATAAATCCCATTAAGGGAATAAAAATGGTGTAACATGAAGAAATTAATAAATTTTGTATAATAGATTTATCAATGGGTCATAAAAGGAGTGATAATCATAAACATGAATAATAATACATTATATTGTATGATAACTGAATCCTGCCTATCATAGGACATGGAAACACAATTATTTCCTAATTTAAAATGTAGTATTGTGGTTGAAATATGATGTCTCTCGAAGAGGTGTGCACACAAAACCCTTTTTCACTTTTAAAAGTGTGTAAAAATGGTGTGTTTGATAAGAAAATGATTGAATATAAATTCAAATTCAAATGATTGAAAAACTATGATATTAAAAAAGTGATTAGGTCAGGGTCAGTTTCCCAATTGTAATGTTATCCTTGTTCAATTTAATTCAAACCTCTTCTTCTTAGTTGATTAAAGTTTGTTTCTACAATCATTTCCTCTCACTTCCTTGATGAAATTATGATGGTTAGATAAAACCTTACCAAGATCTCAGTTCCGTCAAATCTCCTTCCATGTGAAAAATAGTTGTATTGAATATCCTCAATTGACATGTGAAATACCTGATCGGGTCTTGTTTATCCCAAAAAATCAAGAATATTCACTACACCTTTTACTCATACTGATGATTATTGAGTACTTCACCACTAATCCCTGGTCTATTACATCGTATATAAATCCGAAATTAGTGGAGGGAGATAATGATTATTTTACCAAGGAAAAAATGAATAACGGAATTAAAATTCAAGAATGATCACACTGGATAATAAAATCTACTATATTAAATTGAAAACAACTTTGAAGAAGAGATAAATTTCATTAAATTATGGCCAAGAACTCAAGCATTACAAAGTAGAAAACCAACCCTTCCCCAATCACTCCAAAGTTTTACCCCACCATGGTAAGGGTAATCGAGATGAATGGGGAAAATGAGGGCATTAAAAAAATTATGGAAAAAAAATGAAATAAAAGATAATGTCAAAAAGTTCTTCTCCTTGGTGTGCTAGAAGGAATAGGATGGAATGAGATATGCTTTCAGAGGAAGGAGCTCTCCTCCCATTATAGCCAGAATTTGTCCCCCAAATGTGGACGCATTGTATCCCCATTAAAAGACATCATCACACCTTTCACCCTACCTTAATGTTGTTCATAACTATCTTGTGCGTTTACCCTCAAAATCTAAATGGATTTGGACAAGTATTCCAAGAGTTATGCCCGTTTTACTCTGACCATTTATTTTTTCCAGTCAGACTCTCCAAATCACAAACCTCTGGATTAGGATGATTTAATGACCCCATAAACGAAAAATTCACACAGCCTTTCATTCATGAAAGATGATACCAAACTCCTTTCATGTCCACCCACTTAATTTCACAACAATTAGGCCCACCAAGAATGATTTATGGACCCCACATCAAAACTTGGCTCATCTGTAAATAGTTTTCATGCTCCCATTTGTGAGCTTCTTTTGAGATTCCATACAGACGATTAATCTTTTGGTCTAGAAAGATTAAATGAACCCCAGGATGTTCAGAATATGAAAAATAAATATGTTTTCAATTCTAATTATTGTATAAAATGTTATGGAAAAAATACATAAATGATTTAAAAAAGTTAAAAATCTGAAATGGGCCATTTTTCCTCTTCAACTCAAAATAACACCAATATCATAAAAACGCTGAAATTCATCTTAAATTAACACATTTTTTTGATTTAAAATAATGAAATTCAATGTAAATTTAATTTAAAAATATTTTCTCTATCTATTCCCTCACACTTAGCACTTGGACTCCTGGACAAGTAAACATCAAAATGAAATCAAATCAAATCCAAAACATATTCCAATGAGATCTTCCAAATCCATACTATGAAACCAAAAGATATCATTACTCATCAAAAAAATTATTTCAAGTTCTCCATTTTATATTATAAAATATATTTCAACTTCTTTTCTTATCCCATGATCACAAAACACCTACCTCAAATGAATTTTCTCTCATCTCACAAATATAAATCTTCAACAAGAATTTTCTCATCCAAACTCACACTAGAGTCACCATATGCTTGATATACTCCTACATCTCCATCCAATGTGAGTAAAGGACATTTTTTTCTCATGAGGACTTTTCAAGGTTTTCTTGTGGCTTTTTTTGGTAGGATTTTGATGTTAAAAATTTTGAGGCCAAAAAAGCACGGCTTGGATCTTTTTGAAGAAAAATTGTGTGATTCTAATTTTCACTCAAGAATGGTCTACTTCTCTCCCCCTTTGTAGAAAATTGTCATCTTCATCATGAGAACTCAAGGAATTTTTATGTTATTAATAATTTCCATGGAATTGTTTTTTGAAAGCTTTAGATAGGCACACCATTCTTTTTTTACATTGGCATCTTCAAAAAGCCACACCATCTTTTATCATGAAAGCTGCCGAAAGGCACATCTTTTTATTAAATAAATTATTCAATTTAAACATCAGATCTTCAAAATTTTATATTCCATCAATAGTATCACCAAATGAGTTAGTACACCACAAGGCATCTTCCCCCACACTTACATTCAACTATATCATGCAATTTTATTTCAACAGTAGGTTGGATGAGGAAAATTTGTTTGTAATGTGGCTTAAAACTAAAAGACAATTCATAGATTATAAGGGATAACGAAGGATAAATTTATAAGGTAGGACATAATAAAAAGGGTTATTTTGAAAAGGGGGATTAAAAATAAAATAAAAGCCTCAATAATTTAAAATGCACGTACCTCAAACACTAGAGTTTTGACAGGTATAAATCAAATTCTAGTTAAAGCAAGCATGGTCTGGTTCTCTCAAGAAATGAGTTGAATGTAAAGAATATGACAACAACGGTAAAGAAGCCTCACAAGAATGTGATTTAAAAAATAAAGATAGTGGGATGAGGCATGGGATTTAGAAATCAGATTACTTTACATGAATTTCCTAAAGATTTGAACTTGAAACAATGTCATTTTATCATTCATTTAAGCTAAGTTTCATGTAATCGATTGGTTCATTCATTGAAATGGGTTTCAACAAATATAAATGATAATCATTTAAGATCAGAATTTTTGAAAACACACTTCATTTCCAAAATAAACACACAAATATCTGGATTTCATTTTATAAAAAAGTAAACCAAAAAACAAATAAAAATCGTAAACTAAAAAGGTTCTCTCCCCCACACAAAAATGATGATGTGTCACCAGTGCATTCAATTGGATTTAAAATGAAATAATATTTTAAAATGAATCAAATCAAGAAATAATGTGTAAAGGAGAGGTACGAACTAATGGATTTTATTGATAAACAGGTTGGAGGAGTGCGATCTCCTCCATAGGCTCCGATGGTAGGGTCCCAAGGAATTTCTTCAACCTATGCCCATTCACTGTGAATGGATCCTTCTCTCCATCGTTCATAATCATAAAAGAACCAAAAGGATATATATGAGTAACTATAAATGGTCCTTCCCATCTGGAACGAAATTTACCTGGCATCATCTTGAGTCTTGAGTAGAATGACATCACTTTTTCTCCATGATAGAAGTCTTTCAGTCGAATCAGCTTATCATGGGCCACTCTTCTTCTTTCATTGTAAATCCTGGAATTTTAAAATGCCTCCATTATTATTTCCTCCAACTCTTGCGACTTCAATATTCTTTCCTTTCCAACACATTGAAGGTCCAAATTCATTTTCCTCACAACCCAATATGCCTTATGCTCCAATTCCACTAGTAGGTACAAAATTTTCCCATAAATCAGCCTATATGGAATAATTCCAATCAGCGTTTGGTAGGATGTATTTTAATCCCATAAGGTATCTTCTAACCTTTGGCTCCAACCCTTCCTATTTGGATTAACAGTCCTTTCCAAAATTCCTTTTATTTCCATGTCGGAAACTTTAGCTTGCCCATTAGTCTGTGGATGATTAGGAGTTGATGTTTTATGATGCACCCCATACTTCTTCAGCAAAGTATCCATTCTCTAATTGAAAAAGTGAGTCCCCTAATCACTAATGACTAATCTGGGCACTCCAAACATACAAAATATGTTATACCTGACAAAATCACAATCAAATTTAGCATCGTCGGTCCTTGTGGATTTTTCTTCCACCAATTTGGAAACAAAATCAACTATAAGAAATATATAATAATTTCCAAATGACACGGGGAAAGGTCCCATAAAATCTACCCCCCAATATTCAAAAATGTCACAAAAATTTAGTGACTTTTGAGGCATTTATTGTCTCTTTGAAATATTTCTTGAAAATAGACATTTTTCACATATTTTGAAAAATTAATGAGCATCTTTTAAAATGGTGGGCCAATAAATTCCAGATTCTAAAACCTTCCTTAATGTACATTGAGGTCCCAAGTGGCCCCCACAAGCTAAAGTGTGTCAAAAATAAGAGATTGATTTAACTTCACTTTCTGGTAAACATCTTCTTATTACTTTATCATTGCAAATCTTCCAAAGGAATGGATCATCCCAAATGAAATACCAACATTCATATTTCAGTTTTTGAATTTGGTGATAATTGAAATGAGATGGGACATGAGATGTTACCAGATAATTGACCATGTAAGTATACCAAGGAACTTCTCCCTTAACCAAGAATATCTTCTCTCCTAGAAGGTGACCATTTAATGGTTATTTTTATGGAATTTTAGCTTCAGTAGTGTTGGGAAGTTTTCATAAATGATCATCCACTGGGTTCTCAGATCCCTTTTTGTCCTTGATTTCTATGTTGAACTCCTACAGCAGTAACATCCATCTCACTAGCGTTAGTTTATCTTCATCCATCTTCATCAAGTACCTGAGAGCTGCATGATCAGAAAATATAGTGACTATAGTTCGATTCAGATATGATCTAAATCATTCCAAAGTAAAAAAAGCTAAAAACTCATTTTCTGTGGTTGTGTAATTGAATTGATCCACATCTATGGTTCTTCAAGCATGTGCAATGACTTGTGGCCTGCCTTCAATTTACTTAGAAATGACTACTCCAACTACTTGGTTGGAAGCATCACAATGTAGCTCAAATGGTTCTTCCCAATTTGGTGGCTGTATCATAGGTGCTTCAATAAATCTCCTCTTCAACTCATCAATGGATTCCCTACATGGACCACTGAAATCAAAATCAGCATTTTTAAAAATCAATTTAGACATAGGGAGAGAAATATTACTGAAATCCTTGATAAACATCCTGTAAAATCCTACATGTCCCGAAAAAGATCTAATATGCTTCACACAAGTTGGGTAAGGTAAAAAAATTATCACTTCAATTTTTGACTTATCAACTTCAATTATTTTTTTAGAAATGACATCATAAGGACAATCCCTCTCTCAACCATGAAATGACACTTTTAAAAATTTAAAACAAAATTCTTTTCAATGTAGGTTTTCAAAACATTTTCCAAATTTTTCAAACAATGGTCAAAGGAGTTTCTAAAAACTGTGAAATCATCTCAGAAAACCTCCATGAAATCTTCAATGTGATCAGAAAATATACTAACCATGCACCTATGAAATGTACCTAGAGAATTAAATAATCCAAATAGAGTCCTTTTATATGATAAATTTCTGATGGGACATGTAAAGGTTTCCTTATCTTGATCCTCCAGAGAAATGGGTACCTAGAAATAACCTGAAAATCCATACAAAAAGCAATAATGTGTTCTCCCGACCAATCTTTCTAACATATGATCAATGAAGGGAATGGGGAAATGATCTTTTCGAGTGACCTGATTCAACTTCCTAAAATCAATGCACGCTCTCCAGCTATTTTGAATTCTCATAGGGATTAATTCATTCTTTTCATTCCTCACAGTGGGCAGGCCAGTTTTTTTGGAACTACCTGAATTGGGCTAACCCACTATGAATCTGAGATGGGATAGATGATCCCAAATTCCAATAGTTTCTCAATATCCTTCTTCACAACCTCTATTAATGAGGGATTTAACCTCCTTTGGGGTTACCTAACAGGTTTGGAATCTCCCTCAATAAAAATTCTATGTGAGCATATTTTTGGGTTGATTCCATGAATATCACCTAAACTCCACCCTATCGCTTGGATATTCTCTCTCAAAAGATCAATCAATTATTTATCTTGGATTTCAGAGAGATTATTAGCAATTATCATAGGTAGTTTCTCTCCATCTCTATGGTAAACATATTTCAAATTAGTGGGGAGTATTTTGATTTTTAAATCAGGGGGATACTCATGGGATGAATAAAAATTGATGTTTCCTACTTCCAAATTTTGGACCACCTACATACAAGAAACAATATCATATTTCTCATCATATAACAAATCATCAAAGAAATCAGATTTTACCTCTTCCTATCACATGAAGTCAGAATCTACAGCATCTTGGGTATCCACATGTTCAATGATATTTCCAATGGAAGAAGACTCTCCTATGTTTATGAATTCAAAGAGCATACCAGATTCTTCAATGGGTTCTGTACCAACTTCATGGGAAAGTAAAAATAGGGAGTGATCATCTGATGGGTGCCTCATGGATTCAAAAATATTGAAGTTGATAGTGCTCTCTCCAAACTCCACGGTGAGTGTCCCTTCGTGGACATTGATGATGGTTTTAGCTGTCCTAAAGAAAGTTCTCCCCAAAATGATGTATGAATGTGAAGAGCTCCTATATTATTCTATATTTAACATGTATAAGTCAGCTAGGAATAAGAGATCTTTGACTTTCAGAAGGACATCTTCCAAAACTCCTGCAGGGAAAACTGTGGATCTGTTTGCAAGCTGTACCACCACTCTTGTGGGCTTCAAGTCTACCAAATGCAAATAAGTGTATAATGATTGAGACAATACATTAATTGAAGAACCTATATCACACAAATCATTAGAAAAGTTTAAATAACCAATGGTGAATGGAATGGAAAATGTCATTGGATCTTGAAATTTGGTTGGAAATTGGGGTGTGATGAGGGTCGAGACACTTATTCCCAAGTTGATCCTTTCATTCCCATGAAGTCTCCTCTACATTGTGAAAATATCCTTCAAAAATTTAGCAAACTTTGTAATTTTTTTGACTTCTTCAAGTAAGTTGATATTGATTTCCACTCTTTAGAAGGTGTCCAGAATTTATTTTGGAAGTTCTTCCTCTTGGAATTTCTTTGATTCAATTATCCTTGATAGAGATGGAGGGGTAAGTATTTCTTCTACCTTTGTTTCCTTTGAAATGGTGTTTCTTATTTCATCTTCCTTGACCTATCCTTCTCTTCAACCTCTTTATTGTCTTCCTTATAATGCATTTTCATAGAATTTTCAGAGTTAACAACTTCATTCTCCCTCAACATAGGTGGTCTTATTTCAGGTTCATGGGATGCAGGTGGTGATAGATCATTCCCACTTCATGTTGTTATCATGCTGATATTCCCTTTGGGTTTGGGATTTTTTGGAAGGAAGTTTCCTAGGATTTTTTGTTTGGAAAGTCCATGAGACCTTCAAACATGGTGGAAAAATCTTTTATAGTGTATTTCAGCCCCTCAATATAAAATATATGTTATTGGTTAAAAATTATGGATTGTGAACAGGTTTATGGCTGCTCATATAATTTTATGAAAGTGGGTGGTCGGTGGCGAGAAGGCTAGCTATAAGATTTCTTTTTTTGAAATGGTGGGGGGGGGGGGTTTGGAATTGTTGCTGGAATGGGTGTCTAGCTTGATTTTACTAATTTCCAAACCCATATTGAACATGGTTTGGCTCTCTTAGGCAATTTTGTTGGAATTTTCTTTTCTGAAAAGCTGCCGAAAAAGTTTCCATTACCTGTATTTCTGTACATTGGTTAGTGAAATGATCAGGTGATGGGCATAAACCACATACCTTAGTTGGTGTTTATTGGACACCCACTTGTTTCAAGGCCATCTGTCTCACCAAACTAGTTAGCTATTTAATGTTAGTTTCTAGTAAGGGTGATGGATGAGAAGATCATAACTCATGAATACCTCTTGGGCTTGTACCTATTATATCAAACTCTTGTGAGTTCTGATAAATCTTCTCAATTAATCATTTCGCATCTTCTGGTGACTTTTCAATCAATGAACCTCCAGATGACGCATCAAGAAGGATTCTATAATTGTCTAGTAATCTTTGATAGAATAAGCCAAGAATGTGATGCTCCTCTATGGATTTATGTGGGTATTTGGCACATAGATTTTTAAATCTTTCCCAGTACTCGTAATGGGTTTCTCTAGATGATTGTTTGATGGTATATATCTCCTTTCTGATGGATGTACATCTGGTGGCGGTGAAGAATCTTTTCATGGAGCATCTCACCAAGTCATTCCAATCAGCCACATATCTAGGTTGTAGACCATACAACCATTTTTTAGAAGTTCCTTCTAATGAAAACAGGAACACCTTCAACTTTACTTGTTCCTCAGTTACTCCACATGGTCTGAAAGTTGAGTAGACATGTGTGAACTCTTTAATATGTTTGTTGGGATCTTCACCTACCTAGCCATGAAACTATGGAAGCAATGGAATCTTGTTAGGTTTCATTTCAAAATAATTTTGTAACACTGGCATGACAGGTTGATTATTCTGATTAAGGAATCGTGGGGCACATAGGTCTCTAAGGATAGGATTTTCATTTCTATCCATGATGACAGGCTCAGAGTGAACACATGAAGTATCACTCGAGTGTGTAAGAGAAATTTCCACAAATTAAGGTTTTAAATTGAGGTTTCTAAGCCTATTCAACAATGTTCTTTCAATTTTAGGATCAATGGTTAAAGGTTCATTGTTTTATGTTCTAATCATGCAACTTTCGAATGAAACTATGAAAATAGAAATGAAAGAGAGAGAAAAACTGTTCACACTACCTCCCAGGAAATGACGCCATGTTTGATGCATTCTTGTCATAGGGAATGGAAACAAAATTATTTCCAAAATTAAAATGCAGTAATGTGGTTGAACTAGGATGTCTCCTGAATAGGAGTGTGCAAAAAATATTTTGTCATGTTTAAAAGAGGGTAAAAATGGTGTGTTTGATAAGAAAATGATTGAATAGAAATTAAAATTCAAATGATAGAAAAACAATGATATTAAAAGTGTAATTAGGATGGGTTAGGTTTCCCAACTGTAATTCTATCATTGTTCAATTTAATTCAAACATATTCTACTTAGTTGATTAAAGTTAGTTTCCACAATCATTTCCTCTCACTTCCTTGGTGAAATTATGATGGTGAGAGAAAACCATACCAAGATCTCAGTTTGGTCAACTCTCCTTCCATGTGCAAAATAGTTGTATTGAATATCCTCAATTGACATGGGAAATACCCGATTGGTTCTTTTTTATCCCAAAAAATCATGAAAATTAACTACACCTTTTACACGTGCTGACTATTTTTGAGTACTTCACCACTAATACCTGATCTATTCCATCATATATAAATGATAAATTAGTGGAGGGAGATAAAGATTATTTTACCAAGGAAAAAATCAATAACAGAATTAAAATTCAATAATAATCACCCATGATAATAAAATCTTCTATATGAAATAGAAAACAACATTGAATAAGAACAAAAATTCATTCAATTACATCCAAGAACTCTAGAAATACAAAGTAGAAAACCAACCCTTCCCTAATCACTCCAAATGTTTACCCCACCATGGTAAGGGTAATTGAGTTGAAAGGGGAAGAATAATGAATTAAAAAATATGTAAAATAAAATAAATATAAGATAAATCCAAAAATTTCTTCTCCTTGGTGTCCGAGATGGAATGGGATGGAATGAGAGATGCTTTGAGTGGGAGGAGCTCTCCTCCTTTTCTATCCCGAATTTGTCACCCAAATTTTAACATGTGGTAGCCCCATTAAATAACATATTCATGCGTTTAACCCTTAATTAATGTTGTTCATAATTATCTTGGGTGTTTCCCCACAAAATATCAGTGGACTTTGACTTGTATTCCGAGAGTTATGCTTATTTTACTCTGACCATTTATTCTGTTCAGTCGGACTCTCCAAATCGCAATCCTCCAGATTAAGATGCTTTAATGACTACTTAAACGGATAATTAACACATCCTTGACTTCATTAAAGTTGTTACCAATCTCCTTGGTCATCCACTCACCGAATTTCACAACAATTTGCCCCACCAATAATGATTTATGGACCCCACATCAAAACTTGGCAGATCAGTAAACATTTTTCTTTCTCCCACTTGTGAGCTTATTTTGAGCTTCCATATAGACGATTAAGCTTTTTCTCAAGAAGGATGAAACGAACCACTAGATGTGTAGAATCTTAAAAACAATTATTTTTTTAATTTGGATTCGTTTAGAAAATGTTATGTCCAAAATACAAAAATTATTTTAACGAGTTAAAAATCTGAAATGGGCCGTTTTTACTATTCAACACAAAATAACACCAATATCATAAAAATGATGCGATTCATATTAAAGTAACACTTTTTTGGGTTTAAAACAAAGAAATTAAATTTAAATTAAATTGAAAATATTATCTCTATTAATAGCATAATGGGAACATGTGAAATGTTGAAACGAATTAAAAAATGCATCTTAAACATAAGACAAAGATAAATTCTAGGACATCATGTGTGAAAAAGTTTTAGTGTGGATTAGGTTAACTATATAATCCCTAGAATGAAATCTCATGAAACTAAAATAGAACCCAAACCACTGGGGCACTTTATAATTTTGGGTGCACCTGTCACCTTCATTTCATTCTCATGCTTAAGTGGGCCACATAGATCATACAACATGTATTCATCTATAATCATATTTTATTCCATGATTAATGATTTTTGAACAAATAAATGTAATCCCCAAATAAATATTCATAAGTTCATAAAGTTTAACACCATTTATAGGAAATGGGTAAGGGTATTCACAACACAATTTTTTGACATGGAAATTCGGGGTGAAATTTCGGGAGCATAACATGGGTGTATAGATGTTCATCGAATAGATTTATGACACTGAAAGGGGTATCTAATAATTTATACATAAAATAGATAGTATTTTGTATGTGGAAGAACATATTCCAACATTTTGGAATGTATATAAAAGATATAAGATAATGAAGATAATTAAACAAAGAGGAGAAGTACAAAATCACTTACTTAGAGAGAGTGATTCCAAATGCTTGGGAGGAGCATCATGAGAGATTGGGGAACCATGGGAGGACTCTAGAGAGTGAAGTTTACAATTAGGATGTGAAGAAAAGTTTCTTAGTGAATATAAATTAGATCTTGGGTGGTTTATATAGGAGATAATTTTGTAATTCTTTATTATTCCTCAAACGTATGTTTTGGAATCAATATAATAAAATAACCATAACCACAAAGCATTCCATGGTTTTTTATCATGGTTTCTAAATAATAGTAGTGGTTTTAATTATTTAATATGTACAAGGTCTGAAATTATTAAAATATTATCCATGATGATGTCGAATTGAGTCATGTCTTTATAAAAATAATATTAAAACCTTAAAATATATTATAGGTTTTTGAGGATCCATAATGGATTTTTAAAATTAATAAAATAAACTTTGTAATAAAATATATTTACGGGGAAACATATATTAGGTCATGGATACAATTTACAATGTTTATTACATCTTATTTGGGGTATTATGATTTCATAATACACACCGGATATTTATACCGACTTTAATTTTTATCCAAAAATTTGACTGTCTCAAAAAATTAGGAAAAAATAACTATTGGATTTCAATGTTCTGATTCCAAAAAATATTTATTTTATCCAAATAATTTTCTAAACATGTTAATTTTAAATTTTAAAATAAGAAGCGACATTTATTGATAAATGCTGGGTTTGTTTAGAAAATAACATATTTTGAACCCATATAAAAATTCCATTTAATATCATAAATATTATATGAAAATTAATATTTAAAATAATATTAATAATAATATTTTATTAAAATAATATTTATTTAAAAAATCCATTAATTATTCAAAATAAATTCTTTAATTGAATTGTAATTTTAACCTAAAATGCAATTTGTTCTTTATCGTATCAAAATCAAAATATTTTATAAAGTAACAATAACAAGGTTAAAATATATTCATTATTATATAAAATATATATATTCATATTATTAGGGTCTTGATACATATCCCTTTAATACACCAAGAAACACCGTAAGACTAAGGTGCATGGTGGTGATACTTTTATGGGGTGGTTCAGTGTATATGGTTTGGGTTGTGATCTCGATGAGCTTGAACATATACCATAAAAGATTATAAATGTGCTGTAGTTATTTTATCTCATATTGGGCTTAGTCAAGGAAAAAACAGAGTGATACTATATCCCTTGGAATCACTAATAAATTGGCTTTATATGGTATGATCCTACGGGTTGAGGCCATAACTTTTTTTTCTATTTCAATTAGTTTTGTTAAACACCTATATTTATAATAATCATATGATCATTTTACAAAGACTATATTATCTATGGAATTGATTCTTAATGGCCATTTAAATCTGATAGGATATAATAAAACCAAATAAGTTCAGGAGTTTTCTATATCCATAATATATAATAATTAATTTAATTTAATTACAAGGGAAATTATTTTTTTAGATGTTCAATTCGTCATCATATTCCCCCCTTTAGAAATTTCACCCTCGAGATTTTCATTTCACCCACTAAAAAATATGAGGTTAACTCTATTTTATCACCTCCTCTAGTTCCCCTATTACTTATTCAAACTTGTGGTTTCTCCACCACACATTTACAAGGTGAAATGTCTTATTTCATATAACTTTTTCTCTACAATATATGATCTTCATAAATTTCTCCCCATAGGAAAGTTCATTTTCCAACTATACCACCTCTAGATAGAGTACATGTGATAGGTCTAGTATTTAATTTTTCAAGAGTGATACATAGAACACATCATTTACTTGAGATAGTTTTGGTGAGATTTATAGTCGATAGGCCACCACTCTAAAGTGGTCAATGATTTTAAAGGGACTGATTTATCTTTGAATATGATTTCTGTTCTTCAAAAATATAATGAATTTTTATATACATATTTATAGAGGAATACATTGTCTCCAACCACAAACTATAGTTCTCATCAATTATTCTCATCATAACTCTTTTTTAATGGTCTTATCCTTTTCCAAATTTTTCTTTACCATTTCAAGACCTAGCAGTTTGAATTCCCCAATATTATCTAATCTTGTAGGTGTTCTACATATCTTCCTATAAAGGGCTTAAAATGGTTCTATTTGGATACTTGAGTGGAAAATTTTATTATATAATAACTTGAGTGTCTGGATAGTCCACTCATATTTGCCATTCGTTTGGGGGTGATAAGCTGTGCTGAAGTTCAACATAGTATTTAGAGCGTGTTGGAGAGTCTTACGGAACATGAAGGTAAATCTTGGGTCTCAATTAGATATAATTGATACTGATATTCCATGTATCCACACCACTTACCTAATTTATATCCATTCAAGTTTATTAAGTGGTAAGTACAAATAAATTGAAATGAATTGACTAGTATTTGAAAGAATATCCACCACAACCCATATAGAATTATTTCCTCTTGATGTATTTGGAAGAGTAGTGACAAAATCAATAGTAAATTTTATTATTTCCATTTATTTATTGGTAATTCCTACAATATCCCCTTGTATTTTTGTATTTCCTCCTTCACATGTTGGCATACATGACATATTGATATATATTTTGTGACCCTGTTTATCATAATTTCCAACCAATAGTTCACTTAGGGATCTCAATACATCTTATTTCTTCTTGGATGGATAGATAAAGTCAAACCATGTGCATAATCCTACATCTCCTTCTTTAACTTATTATTAGATGGTACACATAGTCATGACCCAAATCTTATAACTCCATCATTATTAACATTGAACTCCAATCATTGGACTTTTCGTATAGCATCCACTTTTTTTTAATTCCAACATTATTTCATTGAGAATCCTTTATCCTCTCCGGAAGATAAGGATAAATAGTAATTTTGTAAGGATTGATGATGTTCCTTATTTATGATTCCAATGCACATTTAAAATAAAAAAAGACTAGATCCTACTAAATTCTCATCAATGAGAAAATTGTTGGATCCTTTATACATAATGTTATCCCACATTATTGTATTTCCCATGATGGTAGTGGATTGAGCATTCCTAGTCCTTGATCATCTATAACCTTATCCATTGGTGCATATTTATTTATTTCTTTGTGAGGATATACTTATGTTATTTGTGATCTGAATATATTACACATCTCTCCCCAAAGAGAAAATTCAACCATATTTTCAATGTGAAGATCACTAAAACCCAATATAGATGACGAGTTGGGTATTTTTTTTGATAACCTTCAATTACTTTGATGTATAGTCTATCAATTTTTTATTTTTCATTAACACATATCCCAAGCCCTTATTCAAAGTATCACTAGATAATAAAAATATTTATCCACTTGTGGGTAGTGTGAGTATAGGTGTTGTGGTAAGACTATTATTCATCTCCTTGAAGTCTCTTCACATTAATCATTCCAAAAAACATGACTCCATTCTGAGTTATCTTGGTTAGAGGGTTTCACAATCATGATAAATCTATCACAAATAAAAGAAAATACCCAAATAATCCATAGAAACTACAAATATCTTTCATAGATGTGGGCCTTATCCTTCCTTCAGTTACATATATATTTGATGTTCCAAATATATCCCATTTCTTATGATAATAATCCCTAAGAATGAGTCTTCATTCAATAAGAACTCATATTTTTTTACATTTCAAAATGCTTCTCCTTTCATATGGTCTTTAGAATATTAATCAAATTATCAACATAATCCTCCATTCTTTGGAAATATTTTAGAATATCATCTATAAAGACTACCTAAAATTTATCTAGAAAATCTAAAAAGACTCTATTAATCAAGTCCATGAATATTTTTGAAGCATCAATGAGTCCAAATGCACTAAATATGAACTCATAGTGCCCATACCTTTTACGGAATGCGGTCTTGGGGATATCATCCTTCTTCACTATTACATGATAATATCCTGACCGAAGATCCACATTGGGGAGGTATTTTTCTCTACGTTGCTGATCGAACATGTCATCAATCCGTGGATGTGGAAACTTTTTCTTTATAATTATATTTTTGAGATCATGATAATCAATGTAAAGGCTCATTGACCCATCCTAATTTATGAATAAGAGGACTGGTGCAACCCAAGGTGAAACACTTGGGCATATGAACCCTTCATCTATGTACCCATATAGTTGTTTCCTAAGGTCCTAAAGTTCAACAATAGTCATTTTATATCGGGTCTTGGATAAAATAAAATCCCCATGTATAATATTGATAGAATATTCAAATTCCCAGCTAGGCAGAAGACCAAATAATTCCTTAGGAAACACATCATCACTTTCCCACAAAATGGGCATGTCTTCAACGATGATATTTTCCTTAAACTCAATCATTTGAGGTAGATAATATTTTTAATAGTGTCATAATATTAATTCATGATATGTTAGTGCTAAATAAGATTCATTATCCTACTTGAACCTATACAAAATCATGGGTTGATTCTTGATATGGAGAGTGATTTCCTTCTCACAGAAATTTTTGTTGGATCTATACAGGGAAAGCTAATAAATACCCATAATTGAATAAAATTAAAATAATGGGAGTATCACAAGATTCTATAGGAATTTCATCCATCTAATTTTGACTAGTTAAGAGTTATATGATTTGTATGAATTAATTGAAACGTTTTACCTATTCATCGACAGAACTACTTCCATGATTTATGGTGGTGTTTGAATATTTATACTAAAATTGTGAGATATGATGTAATTTAAAGAACTAGAATAAAAAAGAATGTTTTATATTCTTGACTGAATAAATAGTACATTCTCATCACATTTCTTCACGATTCACCTCAGTGTTTGTGATTTATAAATCTCAACCTTTCTTTCATAGAGGTTGTTGGTTTCCTTTGAAAAACCCTTGCCTATGCATTAGTTTCCAAAGTGATATGTTTCCTTATAGTTGAATTAATGACCAATTCACTAAGGGTTGAATGGAGAATTCCATTCCTCTGTCACATTAGTGGGGTTATATTATTGTAAATATCTAGATAGGATTCCTTTCATTCCATGCATAAATAATTTCCTTGTCCCTCTTAGTCAATTTATGATGTGATTATTTTCTCACTTTTGAAAAATGGTATGTTAAAATTTCATAACACCATTAGATTTATCCATCAGAGCTCTAGAATTAAATACCAATTTTATATTCATATTATCTTGATACCCTTGAGATTCTAAAATCTCAATTTAGACATTGAGGGAACATAAAGCAACTACCTCATAACTATTAAACCTCATATCATTTGGGTTATTCATAGACTAGGTTTTAGCCCACTAAATAAGTGGTCAAATTTTCATTCAGGGGTAATAAAAAATATGAAGGTGTATCATGAATGTATTGTGATGTTTTACTTATAATCCCCAATAGATTATTTATATTTTTTCTTTATGGAAGGTAAATACCTATATATTTTAAGTCATAGAGTGTGAGGAAAATATTTATCAATTTTTTTCTTGAATTTCTTCCTCACCATCACTTTGATCTCTTCCTAAATATTCGTATTATTGATCAACATCCACCACTAACTATCTTACCTCTCCATATGATAAAAAATCAGTTTTAACATCTCTTTCTTATAACATTGAAGAATATATAAGATATTCTCAATAGAGTTGATCCATTGTTCCTTGATTATGGGATCATATGATCCATTGAATGTTGGTGTCCATTGTTTCATAAAGGTCTCCATTAGATATTGTTCTTTATTAGGGGGATTTGGAAACTCTTCTAAATATAGGTGTATAATCAGAACCTATGTCAGTAGAGAGAGTATCATTATAATTTTTTTATTATTGCTCCCATTTTATTGGAAATCTTGTTTGGACAGTCATCACATTACCATTCACATTTGTTGTTTACCCAATTCAGGGTGCACCCATAACTTTCATTTCATTCTCATTCTTATATGGGCAACATAGATCATAAAACATAAATTCATTCATAATATTATTTTAGTCCATGATTAAGTATTTTGGAATAAATAAATTTAATTCCATAATTGATAAATATATGTGCATAAAGATGGACACCCATGATATAAAATTATTACGAGTATTCACTAGAAAATTGTTTGGCATGGAAAATTGCAGTGAAATTTTGACATCAAAATAGAGGAAATTAAATGATCATATAAGGTATTGATTAGATTAAAAGGGTTATCTCATAATTTATACATAAAATGGATAATAATGGTAATATGTAAGAACATATCCCAACATTATGAACTGAAGATAAAATACAAAATATAGATAAGGTACTTGAATACATAGGATAGGAAGAGGATCCCTTACCATGAAATGGTGATTCAAAATGCTTGGGAAGAGAATATTGAGAGCATTGGGTATCTTCAGGGGGACTCTAGATAGATGATGTAAGAGTAATGATGTTTTCTAAGGTTTTTTAGTGATAATAAATTAGAGATTTGGTGGGATTATATTGGAAATGATTTGGGAATTATTTATTATATATCAAACAAAGGTTTTGGAATCTATAAAATAAAAGAACCAAAATCACATATCGTCCCTCCATTTTTACCCATGGTTTATAGAAAATTATAGCGATTTAATTATTTTATAAGTCCAAGGGGAGACCTTATCAAAATATTACCCTTACGGATATGGAAAAAATTCACGTTCTTAAATAAATAATTTCAAAATGTTATGAATATGTTATTGGTTTTGAAGGATTTATAATGGGTCTATAAAATTAATAAAGTAAACTTAATACTAAATTATTTTAAATTGTAATTATATACTTGGTTGTGGATATCATTTATAGTATTTATTACATCACTTCTGGGGTATTTTGATGTCATAAGACACATAATATATTTATACCGTATTTAATTTTTACCCCAAAATCTAACACTCAAAAAATTATAAAAAATTACCCATTTAAAAATTTGAACATTATGATTCCAAAAATCATATCTATTTTATCCAAATAATTATATAAATATGTGAATTTCCACTTTTAAAATAATAATCCACATTTTTTGAGAAATTCTTCGTTTCTTGGAAAATAGTATTTTTCAAACCCTAATAAAAATCACGTTAGACTTAAAAAAAATTATTTGTTAAAATATATTTAATAAAAATTATTTTATAATAATATTTTATTAAAATATTATTTATTTCAGAAATCACTTAATTCAGCCAAAATAAATCGCTTAATTGAATTTGAAAGTTACCAAAAAATACAATCTGTGTTTTATTGTATCAAAATCAAAAACATTTATAAAGTAATAATATTAAGGATAAAGTATATTGATTATTATATACAATATGAATATTCATATTTTCAGTTTCTTGATACATATGCCTTTAATACAGTAGAAGAAAACCTAAAAGTAAGGTGTGAAATGGTAAAACTTTCATTGGGTGGTTCAGCATACATGGTTTGGTTCATTATCTCGATGAGTTTGAAATTATTTTGCAAATGACTTCACTTGTGCTTAATTTGGAAGACCTCATATTAGGTTTGGTAAAGGGAAAAACCTATTGATTATATCTCCCTTAGATGGTCTGATAAATGGTATTCATATGGTATTATCCAACTTGTTGATGTCATCACTTCCATTGTATGTTTCGATTGAATTTCGTAAAACCCTATATTTATTGTAATCATATGATCACTATTAAATGGATATATCATATAATTTAATGATTATTAATGGTATTATAAATCCAATAATATGTTATAAAACTTAATAAGCTCATGGGTTTTCTATACTGATAATATATAATAATTCATTTAATTAAATCCCAAGGGGTTTTTTTCTTATAAAAGTTCAGGTTTCTATATGAGATACATGGAACATGTCACGTATCGACATAAACTATGGAATAAGTGCTAAACATTAAGTCACATTCCCCACATTATCAAAAACATAAACTTTTCTCACTAAAAAGGGGAATGTATCCCTATCCTCCCAAGAAGTCGATGACCTAGATGAGGTGTAAATTTTAAGAACACTTGATCACCAACTAAAAATTCCAATGGACACTAACAAAAATAATCATAATATTTATATCTACTAGGTTCTATTAACATTTTGTGATGAATAAAATGATTCTTTATTGTCATCTCTTGAACCATGCTCGGTCTAACCAAGTAATATTTACTGATTTCCAACCCACACAATGGATATTTATAATGTCGACTATACAATGCCTCAAAAGGATCTATTCTGATCGTGGACTAGTAACTATTGTTATATGAAAAGTCAAACAACTCTAAATGGACATTCCAAGATCCAAAAAATCAAGTAAGTAGGAACAAAGCATATCCTCATGAATCACTATATATCTCTATATCTGTCTATTTGAATGTCTATGGTATTCCATGCTCAAATGAACCTGAGATTTTAGTGCCTCTTGAAGGCCTATATAAATGAAATAGGTAAAATAGGTATCCCTATCATATACTATAGTAGATATAAATCAATGCAAAAAATAAATATCTTTCACATCGATATTTCCCAAACCCAAACCGGATGTGTCACAATAGACAACATAACCCTACCTGACCTCTAGAAGATTCAAATATGGAACATTATTTAAAATAAGTTTCATCTAAACAAAATAACTCTAAAATTTATAATCCCAATTTAAATTTACCACCTTTCAATTTAGGAAAGTCAATGGAGAATCAAACTTCAATAAATCCCTTACAAATCATCGATAATATATATCTAACCCTAGAATATCTGAATCTCAAAAAGAATCCATGGTTTCTCCCATGTCATAATAGCTTTCACCTTTTCAGAATCAATTGAAATACTGTGTTTTGACACCACATATCCAAAGAATTTCACTTCCCAAATCCATAAATTACATTTTTATATCTTGGTGTAAATTTCTTGATTTATAAAAAATTACAAAACTACTCTGAGATGGATTAAATGATTCTCCTCAAACATAGAGTGAACAAGTAATTCATATTCAAAGACCGCCATGAAAGTGTCAAGATACTCATAGAAGATCCTATTCATCAAATCCATATATACTACTAGATAATTGGGTAGACCAAATGGAATGACATGGCACTCATAATGGTCATAACTACTCTAGAAGGTCATTTTATAAATTTCAGATTATTTTATTCACAACTAGTGATAACCACATCAAAGATAATTATTCAAAAACCAATTTTCAACTTTCAAATACTCAAATAAATCAACAATCTGTGGTTTCATATACTTTTTCTTTATTGTGACCCAATTGAGTTTTCTAAAATCATCATAATGGTGAAGTGTTCCATCCTATTTCTTCACAAAGAGAATAGGTGACACCCAAGGTGACACACTTAGGCTTATACATCCTATCTATAGAATATAATCTAGTTGATTCATTAAATATTTCATTATATTTGGGGCCATGTGTTTAGAATAAATAGATATAGTCTGAGTACCGGGTACTAAATATATAGAAAACTCCACCACCATTACTGGTGGAAAACTAGATAAGTAAGAACGAAAAATGTCAGGAAAATTAATAAAAACTAGAAGTAGGTAATTACTCAAGTATTATATATCTATTTATAAAATAAAAAACTAATATAAATTTCCCTAACTTTGGATAAGAAGGTCTGACTCTGCTCGACCTCTGGAACCATTCTCCCTGAAAGACTTGGCACACCCCATCAGGTGTAATAAATGAGACCCACTAAAGATAAAAATCAATTCAGGATTTATCAGCAGTTATTTAATCCATATTGAAGATGAAATCAGTAGGTTTCATTTCAAGGAACATAAAAACCCATGAAAACACAAAAATAAGAAAATGGAGACCCTGATCTCTCTTACTTCCATGGTACAAACTATTATCCAACACATAAAATAAAAGATCCATATAAAGATTTAGAAGATTAAAAATATGAGTTGAAATGAATGAATTAGATGAACCGGTATCAAATAAAGAAGTCACTAATGATGTGGCTATGATGATGCTACGTCTCACAGTTATTGGAACTGTATCTTCTTCCTCTGAAAACTATTCCACTATGTGATGAAGCCTTATTTTGGGTGTCTGTGGCATGAACCCACTTTCTCTTGAATCCTCTCGTTGAACCATAATAATTTTATGTGTAGATGATCCTATGAAACAACATGGATCATAATAGATATGACATAACTTCTATATGTGACCAGATTATCCATTGGAATCACATATCTTGGGAGCCTTATTGTAAACCCATTTCGAGTGTTCAAAATTTCGACAATGGTACAAAATCAAAGGGACATTTTAGGTACTATAATAGGTCTAGAAGAACCCTACTATCGATAGCCACCATGAAAATAATAATTCTTCCTCATTTCTTTAAAGGAACTCATAAAACTACCACTTAGAGAAAAAGGAACTCCCGTTAACCCAGACTTACTAGCTAGGTCAAGCTTGACCATCAATGCTACATCCAACACATTAATATAAGAGGTGATCCATACGAAGAAAACTAGAGAAAAAAATCAGATCTATTTCCAAAATCAATCCATTGAATCTCTATATTATTATTCTATAAAATCTCAATTTAATACTGTACAAGATCAACAATGTAATTTTCTTACTCAGTTATGATCCAATCATCCTGGTGAAGTCTGAAAAACTATATAGCCTTTTCCAATTCAAAAATCCCTGGATATAACTAGCCAGTGAAAATAACATTGAAGTATTTCCACTCTAAAACATTGTGATTATTCTCTATCCCCATCATGTCCCACCATATCCTTCTAGGTACATCCATCTTGATGGTGGAAAATTTCACCATGATTTCATCAGGTGTTTTTAATAACTCAAAATATTCTCAATCCTACATAACCAATCCCAAAAATTGTGAGGATCATATACCCTTTGAATGATGGTGTATTACAATAAGGAATACCTGAGCATGATTTCAAGACTCATCCATCTATGGTTCCATACCTAGAGCCTAAATGGGAGTGGATGCAAGTTCTTGTCCTAGAATTTGGACAAAACACAGAATAGCCTCTACATGATTTGGGTCCTTGGGAGGATTTTTAGGTTGTGGTTCATTATAATCTTCCTCCTAGATATGATTCACCTGCCTTCTCAGGGCCACGGTGCTACACAACATTACCATACAACAAGGAAGACATCAAAATATTACTCAGACCAACACTCAAGGAAGAGTTATAAGGGAAATTAATCCTAAAAGATAAGAAAAAAGATTTGGATTTAAACCTGTCCAAATATAAAGTAGGTAGAAGAGTTATAATTATCCTCAAGAAATATTTTACAAAATACCCCTAGTGACTTAAGGTTAATTACGGGGAGAAATGGACATGAAATCACTCGTAAGTACCTCATAATTCTCAATAAGATTTCACTACTATATACTAACATCAAGGAAAGATTCACAACATACACCTTTGATACCATTTTGTTACGAACCATCCTAGATACCCTGATAACCAAATAATCAATCTTATCATGAAATAGCCTAAATGGATTTCTAATACCTATGGGTTGGTGACATCCACATGGAATCATACATGATAAATGTGGGAACAATTTCATCACATAAAAAACGAAAGATATAGATACAATTATGTATGGCCAAAAGAAAACTCCTTAGTAAGAACACCACCAGAATTAAAATAGGTATATAAAGCCAAATTATAACTATATAGTACCTAAAAAATTGGATAGAAACCCAAGTCCCAATGGACACATCACTCCAAGATCGAATGGTCAACTATAAGAACCACATCCAAGTAGAGCTTTCCCCTTTCTCTAACTTGGAATAAGAAAATCAATAAAACCTGAAGGAAACGTTATGGTGTCTGAAAAATCCTAGAAAGTCCTCACCAATTGTCCTATAAGAAAATTTCACAATAATTAACCAAATTTGACTTTGAATTTTAAAAAAGATACATTTGGAATCAACCAATCATATTTAAATAAAATCTTGATTTTCATTTCAATTAATGGGAACATTTCAAATAATGGATTTACGATTTTTTTATATAAAATAGTTTACATAAAATCCAAAGGCATATGTAAAGTATTTTTACAAATAATTTCATATATAAAACAATAATAACAAATGAGAAACATGGCCATCTTACAATAGGTATGATAGTTCTAGGTTATGGGATCCTCACACACTCATATAGTGATAATGGTAATGGGAACACATGTCCCTCCAAACTGGACAAAGAGTACAAACCAACATATCCCTAAGGATAATATATACCAACAAGTTAATGTTATATTTTCAAAGGATCAATCCATTTCCATAGTATTCCAATAATAGCGTGTTTTTCCAAAATAACTCATGTACTACCTAGGATTTCTTGTTCTCAAACTATAATCTGTAATGTGGAAATTATTACCAAGCTATTTAAAATTAAATTTCCCAATTTCTTTTTACAATATGCCCAATTATATTTAAAAACCAAAAAAAATAGGTTTTTAATAAATCCATTTTTTTTAATATAAACCCATATGAGGTTATTATCAAAATAGTTTAAGAAATTTTTCTCAAATACTAATTATAAGTCATTTTATCCAATAAAATTTCATAACTACATCAGTTTCTAATAACATCCTATGTCTCCAATTTCATTAAAATTGATGGTTGCCTAAAATATAATTACTAATAAATTAAAAATACCAATTCACACTGAATATTATTTTCAAAAATTAATTAAACAAAATAAAAAACAATCATGAAATTCAATGTTAAAATAATTGGTCACTATTTAATGAAACCACCTACTTTAGATCATGGGATCACGTAACACAAAACCCACAATGAGAAACTCGAATGAATAAAATTATTAATGAAGATACATGAATAAAAACTAGATTTAAGATCCCAAAAAGGGTTTTATATCTCTCAATAATAATAAGATCTAACAAACGCTAAGGAGGTGATAAGAAGAGAGCGGGAGAGAATGAATGGGAGAAGAACTCTTACCCGAATTAGATTGAAGGGTGTTTTACTTGATTAAATCTAGTTATAAATATGTTTTGGGAATAAAATAATGGGATATTGGGATCTCAAAATAACTAGGAACTTTTAATACCATTATCTAGGGTTTAGAAGAAGGACATACATGGGTTCAAAAAATTTGAAATTAATTTTCAGAATTAAAAAAACACTATTTCACTATTAGTTGGGCAGGGACACACGATTTTTCAAATGATGTGGCCCTATAAAGTAGTGAATTATTTATAATAGGTAGTTACATGGTTTTTGAAATCATTATCCAAATATGAAAACCCTAACTTTCAAGGCATTCAAGGTTTTCACTAGTAGGACACACTGTTTGGGAAAAACATGGGCCAACTCAGCACCCACCAAGTGCCTTCCAAAATTTAAAACATTTCTTCAAAAGCACCCCAAAATGATCCCCAACCAAATAATGATCAAAATAAGGTTCTTTGATTACCTAAAAATCGAAAATATGTTATAGGAAACCCTCATAATAAGGCTTTAGGTATAAACCTCAAGAGGTACTTTGAAGAAGGGGTAAAATTCCTAAACATGAGTATTTGTTTTATTTATTTCTCTAATACTTTAAAATATTCATCAAACATGATTATATAATAACATAATTATATCCCATATACTGATAATTTATGATGTTAATGTTATGGCCTACATATATCTTCTCTCCCATCAAGTGAAAAATGAAACTATCAATCGTTTGTACGGAAGACTACCACCTCAAGAACCGATGTAATTTCTAATCTATCACCACCTACCACGGTGAGATATAAAGATGTTTTTAAAATCCTATATGATATTTATGAAATTTTTATTATTTTTTAGTTATAATATCACATATATATTCTTACATTCCATTCTTTAGGAATACGATAATGTCAGTCAGGTGTATGGCGGACTACAGTCTCATGAAGCGATGTGATTCATTCTTCACTTATGATTTACATAGAAGGTAATAAAGATATGTTTAATGAAAATATGTGGAATATATGAATTAAAAATTATTTTTTAAATTTAATATATTATTAACCATTCTATAATTTCAACTATTGATAAAATACAAAAAACATTCATGCGTATGAATGACCTACTATCTCCATGAACGATGTAATTAATTATCAATCTATAAATTTATAGGATTACATTTAATACATATATAATTAAAATATATGATATTTATGTCATTTTAATTATTTTGGATATATTGGAATAATGATCAAGTAAAATTTCCAAAAATAATAAATGAAAACTTAAGTGAATGACATAGAAATTATTACCTGAAACATGATTTTTAACATGGAATTGTTAAAAAATATATAATAAAAGGCCAAAATTAAATACTATACATAATAGTAAATACATGTGTGGTTATTTAATATATGTATAAAAAGATAATATTAATTATAAATGATATTATACAACATATTATGTTAGTTGAGACTTAAGGTAATGGATTTTCTTCTCACTTTTTATTTTTATGGGACACAGGACATATAACCCACTTGTTTCTTTTGAATGGTGTATATAATACCCATGATTATATTTTATGATCCTCAAAATTATAATTATTGGATATAAATATAAATAAAATTTTATTTATTTTCTAGTAATTATAATTAAAAATAAACCAAATTGGTAAAGGTTTAATGTTACTGTCCATTGTATAATGGGATTGTATATGATATGCTTCAAATGATAAAATTATATGATCTACCTCACAGGATACACCTTTATTTTCTTTTTCAGATGTTTTTTCTATAAATTTCATGTTTTAATTTCTTTTTCCTCTCTTAAATTATTAAAGAGACCAAAATAATTCTTAAAAAGATCGTCTTTATTTTTTTCATCAGTCAAAATCCAGTTTTCTTCCTTTTAAATAACTTATTTAAATTTTTTAGAGAAATATTTTACTGTTATAAATTTATTATATAAATAACCTTTTACCCATTTGTTAATTTTTAATTTTTTTAAAAAATAATTCTTCATGTCATTTTTCAAACAAGGACCTTTAGTGTTTTTCCAAAAAAGTGAAAGGAATGTTTCTTTTTAATGTATACGACATGATATTTTTTTCCCACCATCATGACCTATCAATGAATTAAATATTAATATATAAGTTTCCTAGGATATTTAAAAAATAATAATTTTTAAAATGTTTTTTGAAATTTTATTTTAAAAAAGTAGTTTTTAAAGTGGAAAAGCTGTTTTCCTCAAGAAATGTTCCAAGTGATGTTTCAAAAACATTTTCCATCTAATATGAAAACCTAAATGATACCTATTATTTAATTAGGATACATACATTTATAAGTTCATTATTTTTTGATTATTTATGATAATTATAAAGATATGTTTATGAAACCCTTTCCTTTTCTACATGTTATGCTATGACGAATTGATGATGTGATTATGAGACCCATTTCCGTTATATGCATTATGCCAAGATAGAATTTTTATGAGATAAGTTTATTTTCATGGGTCATGATGTGGTGAATTTCATATTTTATTATTCTATATTTATATTTGGTATTCATTATATAATTAAAGTTACATTATAACCAAGGACGATGGTAACATTACAACCTATGTTGGTGGTCATGATATAACCAAGGATGCGTGGGTCCTATATCTCCATCTAATGCATTGGGTAATGATTTATATCTCAAGAGATTTCAAAGAGAAATAAGTCACTTTGATTGATCCATAATGGGAAATAAGACGATGTCCTTGATCTACAATGGGAAAAATCTAGATGGGATTGATCTATAATGGGAAACATGTCGATGGGAATAATGTATAATGGGAAACATGTGATGAGGCCTCATCAAATTTTTTTGATTGTCATGTTTGTTAAACATGAAAAAATATATGGTTTCTCTACCTATGTTGGTGCCAAAAATTTATTAAATGATCTTATGGTTCTTGAATAATGATGATTTCACACTCTTATGGATCATGTATTTTGGGATAATAAATCTTTATGCCATGAATCATGTTTATGATCTATGATAGGTTGGGTATAAAAATTTTAAGTTATGTTCCTGATCTCATACCTATATGTTTATATTATGTTTTCATATGATCATAGAATGATATATCCGCTATTTACCTTCACTAATAAAATGAGATAACCCTTTATTACAATTCCTTTCCCCATGTTATAAAAAAAGGTTTTATGTAGGGTATGTTTATGAAGAGTACAAAAGGGGAATATCTTTGTGGGAAATGCTAAATACATTTCATTAAATAATAACATTATGTATCTAGTCTCCATAGAGAAAAAACTATTATGGTCCTTAGGGATAAATTTATGAAAATTATTGAATATTTCTCTAAAAATATGTGATATTTATGTATAAAATTTATTATTTGTTATATGAGTCACAATAGTAAAGAATAAAAAATAGTCATTTTTGATCCAGGAGAGAATATCATAACTATAAAACATAAGATTTTGGCATAAATATAAGCATATGAAATTACTTCCTTAATCAAGGGTAAATAGAAATACCATCATAAAATAGTGGAAAAAGGTAATTAGTGGATTGAGTTCACTCCTCATTCCCATAAATATAGTGGACAAAGTTCCATAGTGGATTTGGTTCACTCCCCGTTAAATTTTATATTATCTAAATAGAGATCAATAATTATCTAATGCATTAGTGGGAAATATAATTTAGGGCCCACCCATCAAATAATGTAAACCATACATATGTGTGCTACTAGATTACAAAAACATTCATCATTCTATTATACCTTAAATAACACGTGTGAAAGAAACAAATTCCTGAAAACATCCATAAGACAACAACATCATCACACATATAGAAAATTAAATTTGATGGTATCATAATATCATATCCTCGAAAAATCATTAAAATACATAAAGTAATTAGATATAGATGAAGTTTTTTTATAAGTACATTTGACATATTCGTGGAAACATCAGAATAAATAGAGATTTCTTATAGTAATTTTTAAAAATATAAAAATTACTAAAAAATAGAAATAGTATTTTCTATGAAAACCCAATGTATAAGAAGAATCTAATTTAAAATATTATTGAAGTGAATTTTGGTGATAAAATATATTCATGATGTATATATTAAAAAAATAATTCAATACTTAGTAAAGAATGTCAAAAGCGAATCATATGGAAAGAATTCAAGAAAAATTAATTTTAATAATTTGTTTGGAAAGTAAAAGGTATTATAAAAGAGATTTATAAAATATATATGTATATTTAATAACATCCCTAAAATCATTTGAATATTATGAACATGGAATTGAAATATTCTGAACTAAAGAATGAGAAATTAGGTCATCTTTACTTGTAATATTTATTTTTAAGGATTCTTGATCCAAAGGGCGTTGTAAATGATAAGAAGACAAGTTAATACTAATAATAACTATATTAGAATAAAATAGATTTTTTTTTATATAGAATGATCATACAATTATGAGAAAGGAAATTGAAACATTAACAATCCCAATAAATATTGAGATTATACCATAAACCCTTACAACTTTGGTATTCTTTGAATTAAAATTTCATGAAATAAGGAAACATAGATTGATTTATGAATCCCCATAATTGTCATGAAATTTATCATAAAAAATCCTAGGTAGTATATACACCGCACAAAATAAGGAAGGTGGTGAATATATAACATCTCTCAATAATGGAAAATTAGGATGAAAAACACTTACCTATAGTCCGGAATTTATTCTTACATTCTATAACCTCCTATATAATAAATTTATATTTATTTTATATATATAATAGATCTATATTCATACTTATATTTCTAGATATCATTCCCATTTAATTTTTAATTAACTAATTAATAAGAAATCCTAATTAAAATGAATATTTGGGTGTTAACTATTCTATTTTCAATACATGTTTTGGTTTGAAGGTTCTGATTCAGGCACCTTGGTTTTAACTCCCCATGATTTTCCTCATTAAAAAATACTATTTTCCCTAACTTGATACACACATAACACCAAAATATATATATATATCATTTTAAGGTTATCGCTTAATTGGTAGGGATAAAAATGGTAAATGTGAAAAGACCCTGAAATTCCATATTTATTTAAATTATTTAGGATTATTTTGAGTCTGTGAAAATTGATGGCATTTGATTATGAGGCCCGATGTTCCTAGAACAGAATTTTGAACTTTTTTTATGGTATATTCAGTAAATGTGGTAGAAAAATTTCTATCTTTTGAATGAGTGTTCATAATTGAAATATGAGGGCACTGTTGAAATTGCACCATCAGGATTCGTTTAAGGGAGGCTTAACTTTGACAGTGGTAGGTCGGGTGAAAAAGATAGTTTTCCAAAATTTTGGAGAATAATAAAATAAAAAAAATTATTTTAATTTTTCTACCAACTATTGAGCGACGGTGGCAGGACCGCTGGGTTTTCAAGACATTTAATGGCATAACTCTTCTATTGTATAACCACACCATTGAGAGTTAAGAGGTTCATTAACTAAAAACTCATTAATGAACCTCATTAATTATTATGATGCATTAATCCCCATACCCCTATCTTTAAATGAAGCGTGGGCTTGGGTATTTGACATAGAAGTGAGGAACCTATTTTGAAGTATTGCAGTGTCTTCCACCAGTGAAGAATAGAGGCATGGAAAACAATGTTGGAGGAATCAATCCGGAAATGACGAATGCTGATGACTTCATCAAACGTGGATTATTCTTCCATTTCTGAGATGCCTCCTCCAAATCCCATGAAGGGGCTGTTATAAATTCTATTAGGATCCCAATTCATTTCCTCCTTTTTGAAAAGAATGACCAATATGGACCAACGAAAATGATTTGATCCGCGATTCGAATGAAATTGTTGGTGGTTGTTGTAGGTGTTTTGAATGGGTTTAAATTTATCTTTGTGTTGAATTGTTTATTACCCGCTTGATATGATTCTAACGCAGAGCGTGCTGGCCAAATGAATAATTCCCGAATCCTCTGCCACTTCGTTTTTGTCATGTTTTTTGGGGGTCAAATTTTCAACTCTACAGAATCTAGAATCTGGGAGCCACGCAGTGACCAAAACTACCCGAGATGATTGTAAGCCCATTTTGAAGGGAAAACAGACCAACTGAGCTCACCCGGTGGCCCGTGAATGCCCTGCCGGTAAGGAATCGGCAAGACGATGCTAGAAACTGGTGACAACGGAATTCGGTTTCCGCCGGACCTGGAGGAGAGGTGGTGACCCGATGCACTGTAGTGGATAGCGGGGAACCCATCATCAGCCGACCATGATGGTAGTTGGGAGGCGCACCACAGAAGGAGGTCATGACATCAAAGCCATGATAGAGGGGGACGAACACCCCATGGGTCCCACAGTTAGTAGGGTGCCACCACGTGGTGCCTTTGGTGCAAGTATCCGAACAGATTTTTTGTTCGGGAAGGAGGGTGGCCTCCTGACTGGCGGACCACGCCAGCCACCTGGCTGGGTCACCCACTAGGCTGCGCCCAGCCTTGGCAGGCTGGGTTGGTCCGTGGCCTGGAGGGACAATCCTATGGCCCAACCCACTCGGCTCAGGTCAGACCCATATTGGACCGGGGGCAGACCTGGACTAGGGCGGGTCGGCCCAGGACAGATCTGTTTGGGTCGGTTTGACCGGGTCGGCCCAGACACAGACCCTTTTCAGCCCAAATATACTTAAAAGGTAATATCTCACAAACCAAATGTCTATTTGATTAACCCTTTGTAGCATGGTAATATTTAGAACAATATGGTCATTTTGAGATAATTGGCCTAAGTTTTGTATAAATTTGGTGTACTGCTGGCTTTTATCGAACCCAAATCCAATCTGTCTCTTGGCACGAAAATGCTTACAAATCACAGACCAGACGTTCGATTGGCGTGTTGTCTATCGCGTTGGGACCCTGACATCATGGAGGTCCTTTGGGTTACTAATTTGTGGAACAATGTTGTAGTTGAGTAATGACCGATATCTTGAGGAGAAGATACTATGAAACTCAAGCGCACTGGGTGCAGGGAATCCGGTGGCTGGCTGTCAACTGAAAAGAGACCCTATGTGGATCAACATCATAGAGACCCTTTGAGGATCTATATCATAGTGACCATTTGTCAATTGGAAACAAAGAAAACCTATGTTTATCAACATCATAGCAACCATATGTGGATCGACATCATAGAGACCCAGTATGGATCAGCATCATAGTGACCCTGTGTGGATCATCATTCTAGTGACATTGTGTGGACCATTAGTGTGTGACCTGATGACGAACAGCCTTAGAGTGTCCCATCAAGGATCAGTGACATACGAACCTATGTGGATCGAAAATGGAATAACATCTTCATTGGCCAGTTGTGGAAACATTCTAATGGAATAAAATGATATCTCTTAAGACAAATCATCTTTATTACCAAACTCTGAGTTGTAAAGATGGTTTAAGCTGAGTCTTTTTCTTTTTGATTTTTGATTGATATCATGATTTTTGGTATTCCTTTGTGGAATTTTGAGAGATTTTCGGGGGTATCAGTTTCCCTAATGGGTATTTTTATACTAACCCCTACATGGGCTTTGTCCGCACCTTGTTGTGTCTTGTGCAGATGATGAGCAGCCCGACTAAGACTATATGATCCAGGACCAGGCGTTACATGGTGGTGACTGGTTGGCATGGAGAGTTGTGGAGATGATCTGTACCTAACCTTCAGGTAGGAACCATTATGTAAAATCTCATGATCTATTTTATGTTTTCTGTCTTCTATTATTGTTGTATCTTTTCAGTTGGACTTGTATTTTGGCCCCTTACTTTCAGTAGACACTTTTACTAATGCAGTTTTACATCGTGGTTTGATCTTATTGTGTTCTTTGACTCTCTTATTATACAGGTCTAAGGAAATTCCATCCCATTTTAAGAATACCCTTTAATGGTTCTAGTCCCCAACCCCTGGACTATGGAAGGCGGTCTTTGGTTAGTCACAACACAAGCCCTCAGTGACGGGTTGTCAAAAAGTTGTATTAGAGGAGTTGGTCCTATCAAATAATTAGGACACTGATATTTCTAATGGAGGAATAATATTAAGTGTTTTGAGTGTGGTTTTCTGTTAGGGGAGTCTAGTGTTGGTACGACAGCCGACGTATCCACACCCCAAGATCCAAAATTCTGATTTCCGACTCGGTGCACAAAAATACTAATTGTGTGTTTTTCGGAAATGTTTTTACTTTTGATCTCTTTTTACTCAGCTCAACAGGTGTAGCATTTTGACTATGGATCACCTGTTTCGTTTTAGGATTCCACCACATAGACACCTAGCTAGGATTCTAGAGAGTGTTCATGATGACGGACAACCAAGCGATGAGGCTTTGGTGCAAGGCCCTCTTACAACGATAGCACCTTCGGGTGGTACACCAACAACACCACCACCAATTCAGTAGTAGTTTCCACTAGCCCCACTAGTGGACGGTGCACGCTGACTGAGCATGTTGCATGATTTCCAATGGAAGAGGCCTCTAGGGATTCATGGTGAGACAGCTCCCCAGGCTACTCAGGTGTGGCTGGAGGCTGTGGATAGAGTTTTTCGCATAGTTTAGAAACCATCAGAGTAGATGGTGATCCTAGCTGCTAGCCTCTTATAGGGAACAATAGAAAGATAGTAGGTCTTGAAGGTCTAGTTACATGATGAGGTGAACTTTATCTGGATAGACTTCAAGATCCCCTTTAGTGTGGAGTTCGTTTCTACGAAACTACACTCTATGTGTATTCACATGATCCTACATTTACATCAGGGAAGCCTGGAAGTAGCGCAGTAATCAGCAAGATTCACTAACCTATCATGCCACTCCACCTACATGGTACAAGACCGTTTCATCAGGTCCTGGACCATTGACAAGGGTCTCTGGCAGGAGATCAGAGTGTCGATGATATCACTCAATGTCCCAATGTAGGGTGGAGTGCATGAGTGTTTATAATTTGTGGAGAGATTATTAGCTTAGCAGGAACCAACAATGAGAGACACCAATAAACGATAGGTAGTCGATTCATATACTGTAGGTAGTAGGTAGATGACTCAAACCTCCAAGTGGGCCAACCCTTCTCAAGGATGACCTTGGGACATAGAATTGGAAGGGCAGAACTCACAAGGGAGTGAAGGCTGGAAGAGGAGTAGATTGTGCTTCACGTGCGGCTGGTAGGGTTTCATGGCTTGCGACTGCCCGACTAACCATACCGACGATCAGTAGATGGTTGAGGGACTTTCGAGGCAGAGGCAGAGATTTGAGTGACGAGGTCCTTAGTGGGGAGGATGTGGCAGGGGAAAGCCATGGAACATGTGGTGGGAAATGATTAGAGGTTTTATCACCACCACCTCCAGGTGGTCCACCCTGACCTCAAGGAGCAGGTAGACAAGGACAAGATCACCTTCAGGCAGCTGAGGCTAATGACCTTGGCACTCCAGAGATGATTCGAGTTATGATCTATGTCTACTCCACCCTAGCTATAGTATTTGTAGACACAGGTGCCAGTCACTCTTTCATTTCCACACCTCTCATTTGGAGCACGAAGATTCCGGTCGAGCCATTGGCTCGATCCATATGATTATATACACTTATGGGAGAGGATTCGATGATTACACACTTGTGCTGGAAGTGTGATATTACTCTAGGAGTTGAGATTTTTGTATAAGATCTCAGAGTAGCTGCATCGAGGCCTTACAATCTCATCTTGTGTATGTACTGGTTATCCATAGTTTATGCTCATATTGATTGTTTTTTCCCAATGTGTTGTGTGTCTGAGAGGATGGGATCATGTTTTTCTTCAACGGTGACAACGGAACCTTTGCAACATAGGATGGACTATATCAGAGGTGGGTGCTGCCGATCACTCATCATTTTCCTAGAAATACCCTCAGAGCAGTTGATGTGAGAAGTCTGAGTTATCTAGTAGTAGTAGACCAGTGTTATTATTTCTTTACTGATGATGTTCCTGGACTACCTCCTCATAGATAGTTAGACTTCTACATCGACACGTAGCCTTGGATGGCACCGATATCTACTCTAGCATATCAGATGGCTTCGACTGAGCTTTTTGAGTTTTGGGTATAGATGGAGGACATAAATAGTAACGAGTTCATAAGGCCTAGTGTTTCTACATGGGAATCCCAGATTTTTTCACAAAGAATGTAGATGTATTTCTGAGGCTTTTCGTGGACTATTGGCGCCTGAACCAGGTTACCATGAAGAAAAAGTATCCTCTGCCGAGGATTGATGAAATCTTCGACCAAATGAAGGGAGATCGATGGTTTTTAAAGATAGACCTCATATTAGGCTATCATCAACTTAGGGTATGAGATGAGGATGTACCAAAGATGGAGATTATATGTTGGTACGACCACTGTGATTTTTTGGGTTTGCCTTTCAGCATGACCAACGCCCCAAGAGTTTTCATGAGACTCATGAACAAGATCTTCTAGCCTTACCTATATCACTTCATGGTGGTATTAATTGATGAAATCCTGATATACTCAGCATCGAAGGAGGATCACGCCACACGCCTAAAGACAGTTCGGGATACAATTTGAGAGCACCAAATTTATGGCACGATCTCGAAGTGACAGTTCAGGATATATGGATTATACTTCCTAGGGCACATTAGCTCAGAGGCTGGAGTTGCAATGGATCTGGTGAAGATTGTGTAAGTGATTTCTTGGGAGCCAACCGTGAGTGTGAATGAGGTCCAGAGTTTCCTTGTGTTGGTTGGGTACTACCAAAGATTCGTAACTGACTTTTGCATAGTTTTGATACCCTTGTAATCTTTGAAAAAGAAGGGACAACCATTTATGCAGATGGAGAGATGCAAAAGTGTTTTCAGAAGATGAGGTAGAGATTGATGAGTTCCCCCATATTGAGGCTACTAGAAGTGGGTTTTTGGGTATGTAGTTTACTATGAAACATCAAGGAATGTAATAGGTTGTGTCCTGATTTAAGATCAAGTGGTGATCACCTATGGCTCCCATCAGTTGAGAAAGAACGAGTAGAACTACACTAACCATGACCCGAAGTTAGTAGTCGTGGTCTTTGTATTGAATATGTAGTGGCACTACTTGTTGGGATAATGTTTCATTGTCTACTCTAATCACACGAGTCTCAGGTATATCTTCTCTCAAATGGACATGAACATGAGACAATGAATATGGCTAGAGTTCCTCCAGGACTACGACTTTGAGATAGTCTACACTCCTGTGAAAGGGAACGTACAAGAAGATTCATTAAACAGGAGGTCCAGTCTGCAGTTGCTGAGTGAGGTGACAGAGCAGCTATCCACATTTCATATATCCTTTATGGATAATAATGTAGCATCTTATCTCCATTATATGAAAGTTAATCTCCCACTCATTCAACAAGTCAGGGAGGAATTTCCTGGAGACATAGACTGCGAGGCTCAACATGCTTAAATATCCTCCGAACATGATCTTAATGGATTTTATGATGGTGTGGAGCACGTCTTCCACTTCAGAGGATGCACTATGGTACCAATGATTCTATGAGAGTATGTGTTGAGGTAATTCCACACATCCCCTTTGGTGGTATATCATGGAGTGGGAAAGATGTACCAGAACCTCCGATGTCAGTGTTGGTGGCCTGGGATGAAGAATGCGGTGGTAGAGTTCATATTGTGATTCCTCGCTTGTCTTCAAGTGAAGGTCAAGCATCAGGTACCGGCAGGCCTAGCTCTGCCACTTGAGGTACCATATTGGAAGTGGGATGGTATATCTAGGGAATTTTTGACGGTGCTACCATATACATCCAGGGGCCACGATCCCATCTGGGTGATCCTTGACCGAATCACCAATTCATCCCACTTCGTACCCATCTGAGAGTAGGGATCAATTGAGAGCTTGGAAAGCCTCTACATACAAAGGATTTTAAGACTTCACGGGGTGCCAACAATGATCGAATCATATCTTAACCATTGCTTTACAACCTGCTTTTGGAAGGGACTATTGGAGGCATTTGGGACTCAGCTACATTTGAGCAATGCCTTCCATCCTCAGACATATGGTCAAATGGAGAAGATCATTCAGACAATCGAGGACATGCTTTGTGATTTCAACCATGATATTTTCTGTAGTTGGTAGGACCTCCTAACACCAGTGGGAATCTCTTACAACAATAATCATCACTCCACCATAGGCATGGATCCATTTGAGGCCATATACGGGCAACCATGAAGATCACCTCTATGCTGGAAAGACCCCAGGGAGTCCGTAGTTATGGGTCCAAAGTTGGTGTAGGATACCACAGAGAAGGTTCAGATCATCTAGGAGAGGATGAAGACTGTCCAGAGCTGGCATAAATCTTATTCCGAAAAAATATAGAGAATCTTAGAGTCTGAGGAGGGAGACCTTGTATTCCTATGGGTCTATCCGCGATGAGGATTACAGAGGTTTGGAAGGGGCCAAAATCTTTCTCTGAGGTTTATCAGACCATTCTAGATCCTCAGTAGAGTAGTTGAGGTGGTGTACCATCTAGATCGTCCCCCACAGATGCACCAGGTGCATAATGTTTTCCATATGTCGCATCTAAGGGGTATGTGCATGATCCATCACACAGTATTGACTGGGGAGAACTGGACAACGATGATGGGGTGACATTTGCAGAGTTCCTGGTGGAGATGGAGGATACATAGTAGTGGGTACTTTGTGGGTAGTTTATTCCTCTGGTGTGTGTTTGTTGGCAGCACAAGAATCTCTAGGAGAGAACATTGGAGCGGGAGGCTTAGATGCGTGCTCAGTACCCCCATTTGTTCCCCTCGATTTTTAGCTTTCTGGGACCAAAATCCCTATGGTGGAGAGAATGTAAACATAAGGAAAATATATATAATTTCTTTAAATTATTTGGGATTATTAAAAGTCTGTGAAAATTGATGGAGCTTGATTTGGAGGCTCGGTTTTCCCAGAATATAATTTTTAACCTTTTTAAGGTATGTTCAATAATGGTGCGAGTGGGAATTTCTATCTTTTATACTGGTGCATGGAATTGAAATCTGGGGGAACTTTTGTACTCACAATGTTGAGATAAACTTAAGGGAGGCATAACATTAACCGTAGTAGGTCGGGTGAAAAAGATTTTTTTGTGGACCTTTTGGAGAATAATAAAATAACATAAAAAAGTTATTTTAATTTTTATAGCAACTGTTGAGTGACAGTGGAAGGACCACTGGGTTGTCAAGACATTTAACGGCGTGACTCATCTATTGTGTAAGCACTCAATTGAGAGTTAAAAGGTTCATTAATTAAAGACACATTAATGAACCTCCTTAATCTTACAATGTGTTAATCTCCCTACCCCTCTATTTAAATGAGGCTCAGGCATGGGTTTTTGACACAAAAGTGAGGATCCTCGGACGAAGTACCACTACATCTTCCACTGACAAAAAATGGAGGATTGGACGATGAACGCTGATGGCTCTATTAGACATGGATTCTTCTTCTACAACCGCGATGTCTTCTACAAATCTATGGTAGGGGTTATTACGAAATTAATGTCATTTCTCATTTAATTTCCTCCTTCTTGAAAATCATGACAAACATGGACCAACCAAAATTATTTGATCTTTTATTCGTAGGAAATTGTGGGTGGTTTTTGTAGGAGTTTGGAATGGGATTAAATTTATCTTTGTAATGGATTGTTTATTATCTGATTGATATAATGCTAACTCAGAGGGAGTGGGCCAAAAGAACAAGTCTCGGACCCTCCATCAATTAATTTTTGTCACGTTCTTTGGGGGATGTATTTTCAACTTAATGGAATCCGGAATCCGGGAGCAACGTAGTGACAGCCGCAACCTGGGAGGACTCTAGCCACATTTGGAAGTGAAAACGGACCACCGGAGCTCCCCTGGTGGCCCTTAGAAGCCCCACCAATGTGGCACAGGTGACCGGCGCTAGTGGGAGATGGTGGTGGCCGGCTGGCACCAGCCATAGAGTAAAGGCAGCGCCCCGGAGGCACTACAGTGGACAGTGGGGCGGCCGATGTCGACCGACCGCAGTGGCAGCAGGGTGGCATGCGATCACACGCCGGAGATGGAGGCCGTATTTTCGAAGCCAAAATGGATGGGGACCCGCACCCTGTAGTTCCTGCAGACAGTGGGGCAGCACTGGTTGAGGAACCCAAACGGCTTTGCCATTCCGAAAGGAGGGCGGCCACCTGAATGGCGAACCATGCCAGCCACCGAACCTGGTCACCCGGAGGGCTAACCCCACGATACGGCCCACGTGGGCCGGCCCATCTAGTTTGGTCTGGGACAGGTTGGATCCGGGTCAGACTCGGACCGAGACGGGGCTGATCAGGTGGGTCCGACAGGGTCGGACCGAACCCAGACCCTTTTCGGCCCATATATGCTTAAAAGGTCATATCTCACAAACCAGACATTCATTTGATGAACCGTCTATGTCATTGGAATCCTTGGAAGGAGATGGGACTATTGAGATACTCCACCTAAGTTTCAGTAAAATTTAGGGTATGGTCGGGTTGGATCGAACCCAAATCCCACCGAACCCTCGTTACTAAAATGCTTAAAACACACAGACTGGGCGTCTGACTGATGCGCCGTCTATCGCGTTGGGACCCTTAAGACATGGAGGTCCTTTAGGGTAACCCATTGTGTAACATCATGGTAGTTGAGGCACGACTGATATCTTGAGGAGAGGATACTACCGAACTATGGTGCACCGGGTGCGAGGAATCATGTGGCTAGCTGTCAACTGAAGAGAGACCCTATGTGGATCAGCATTATAGCGACCCTATGTGGATCAATGTCATTGAGATGCCGTTTGGATCAGCATCATAGTGACCCTCTGTGGATATGCATCATAGTGACCCTGTCTGGATCAACATCATAGTAACCCTGTGTGGATCAGAATCACAGTAACCCTGTGTGGGTCAGAATTCTAGCGACCCTGTGTGCATCAGCAGTGCGCGAACCAACGAGGACCAGCCTTAGAGCGGCATATCGTGGATCAACGACATTCAACCCTTTGTGGATCGATAATAGAACAACTTCTACATGGTTTAGTTCATGAATCTTCTTAGTGAAATAATATAATATAACATAAGACTAATCATATTTATTCCCGAACTCTAGGTTGTATACCTAGTTTGAGTTGAGTCTTTTTCTTTGTGCCTTGTGATTGAGATTATGCTTTGTGGATTTTCATTTTGGAATTCTCAGAGACCTTCTAGGGTCTCGGGGTCCTTGTTGGGTATTGTTAAACTCACCATTACATGGGCTTCACCCGCACCTTGTCGTGTATTGTGCAGACAATGAGAAGCTCAACTAAGACTATATAATCCAAAACCAGGTGGTACAAGGAGGTGATTGGTTGATGTAGAGATATGTAGAGATGATTTGTACCTACCCTTCATGTAGGAACCTTGGTGGATGATATTATAAGCTGCTTTCTATTTTCTCTGTTATAGGTGTATCTTTTAAGTTTTTCTTGTATTCTGGACCCTTACTTTTAGTAAACACTATAACTACTGCAGCTTTACTTCATGGTTGCATCTTGTTGTTTTCATGGACTATGTGTTTGTACAGGTTTAAAGGAAATTTCTTCATGTTTTAGGAATATACCTTTCCAGTGCACGTCTCCAACCCCTGGCCTACAGATGGCGGGCTAGGGGTAGTCACAGCATGGGCCCCGGGGGACGAGTCGTAACAAAAATGAATTATGAAATACATAGACATACATACATATATATATATATATTAGAAAAAGATTAAATATAAAATCAATTTATATATATAATAAGCTAAAATTATATGTTTCAAAAATTCAATTCATTTTAATTGTAATATAGTTTGACACGAATAAATGACTAAAACTATATTGATTATTAATTTATAGTAAAAATAATTATTTACAAACAAAAATCCATTTTCATATAGAAACTGCTTTTAACTATATTTTATGTTTTTAGTTAAAAAAATTTATAAATTTTTGGATGTAAATTTGAATGAATTAACAGAATTTTAGGATTTATCATGGAAATATGAGCTAAAGATGGTTTTGTTGGATTTTTATAAAAAACATTGATTTTTAGGTGAATAGTTCAAAATAACATTTTTTTAAAATAACATGCCTTTTATGAAACTATTAGATTATAACTAATAATTATAAATTTATGAAACATTGTTTCAATAAAAAAATATCTATTTTATAAGTGATATTATAAATTTGTTGGTGTGGGGTCTAAGTGCTAACCCCAATAATCATGTATCAAAAGACCAGGGTTCAAATAATGGAAATCCCCTTAGGGTATTTATAATCTAGGTGGTGATGTAAACCTAATGTGGGTAGGAGATCACAAAGGAATGATGTTGGAAGGTGGTGACATTGGCATGTCACATGTAGGATGATGCAGGGATGATGATGCACTAGGCCTTCGACCCATATTCATGGGTCACTTAGCTTTGGGCCTACGAGCTATCTAATGGATCTCCCTCTAAATGGATATAAAGAAACATTTTATTTAATAATAAAAATATTCCTCCACCCCAACCATATATGTATCTTTATAAATTTAAAATTATGGTTTTTAATTTATAATCCCATACATGACATTTCAGAACTTATGTTATGTTTATTAGTTTATTTAATACATTATACATTAATTTTGTTAATAATTAATTTTATCACATTTATAAATATTAAATTATTAATTTATTTCAAATATTGAATCATTATTTCAAAATTATATCAAAATTACCATTTTATTTTTAGGAATAATGGATAAATTACTTAGGTAAAAACTAGTTAATGATGTAAAATCAAAAATGGTAACTCAAAAAATATATGAGTAAATGACCAAAATAATATTTAAAATGAGTGTGCTTTAGTCATTTATTGAACTTATAAATTATAATATCTCTTAATTATTAATTTTGGATATAAATTTCTTGATATTTATTTCCCTTTATTTAAATTTTTCGGTATTCACAAAAAAACAACCGCTTTTCACTTATAAAAGGGGAACTCCTCTCCCCTGTTTCCCTAAAAAAGAAACCAATTAGTTTAGAAACCATCATAACAAAACCTATAATATAAATTCATAAACACATAATATAGGTTATATTATCCTTAAAATAATACATCTTAGTGGTTTAACACCTTTAAAAAGGATATAATCCATGTATTGAGGTGTGGATCTTTAACTTATCCTCCAACTTTTCTATTTGGTTATGTGCATTTATTATTCCTAAAATTCCATTTAATCATCTTGAAAATATTAAATAAGTATAATATTTATTTTGTTTTGTTATTATAATTATGTTATAATAGTTAATCTCCACTCCCTTTTTTATTAAATAAATCACAACTGTAATTCATGCGTTGTGTGGACTACCACCCCCACGACGAAACATGTTTCTTTTTGTTTCACCACAAAATATTGATTCTACAAAAGAGGAATTAAATAAATATTTATAATATATATACCTTATTTAAATTTCTTAAAATATATACCATGTTACATATTCCATCATCCCTTTGAAAAATTAAATCATTATCAGTGCATACGTGTAGACTACCACCTGTATAAAATGATGTATTTGGTTTTTTACTACCACCATAATGGAAGGTATTAGTTTATATTTTATAATTAAATGTGATATATATATATTATTTATCATTAATGTTTTTATTTTTTGATAGAAGAAAAAATAAACTATCATTATAAGGGAATACATCAATATCAGTATTTGACCCAAAGCATGTTCCTCACTATATTTGTCTTCATGAAACATGAATAAAGAATTTAATGGAATTATAACATTAAATGTATTTATAAAAATTAAATCAAATTACCTTAAATTTAATTAAATTTATTGTATTTGGGAGAAAAATGATGAATGAAATTTCATTTACAAAACTAGTCCAAAAAAGAAAGGATTATTAACACGATATGTTAAAAAGATATTACAATAATCTAATAAATGAATTCAATTGTAATTAAGGAGGATTATAAATGGAAATTTATAAGAATAATGGTATGGTATAGGTAACTAGGTTTTTGAGATTTTTGACACATGAGGTCAGGTAACATCAGTTGAAATCAAGTGTAAAGGTAATGGACTTGGCCCCTCAAACTCCTTTTCTTGAGTTGTAAAATTTCTTATAGAACATAATTTTTACATGAATTTTAATTTTTAATTTTGTTCTAAATTTTTTCTTCGGAAAATTGTTTTTGATACAAATACATTTCCTTGGATGGTTTTAGTTTTTAATGACTTTTCTATGATTTTTTTGAAAATAGACTCATAACTATGACTTTTACAATGATGAAAAAAAAATTTGTCCAAAATATTATTCTAGTATTTGGTTTTCATTATATTGAAATGATATATCTCAATTGAATTTATGTTTCATATATCACTCTATATTTTCTTTTATTATGAGATAGTTTGGGTGATAAAGTTTTTGGTATCCAATGATCTAATTCATGTTGTTATTTTATGTCATTTGGGTGTTTTATTAAGGACATCATTTTTCTTTGTGTTCTATTTGAAAATTCAATGACTTATATTTGGATGTTTTTTGAAAACCATTTTATATACATGTGTTTCTTGTTTAAATTTAATGATATCCATTTGTATGTTTAAGAAACCCATTATTTCTTCCAAGGATTCCTTAAAATATGATGATAATTGATTATAAGTGGAACACAAATGTATGAATGATGATGGGTGGGGTCTTATATCACCCATAAATGCATTGGTTAATGTTTATATCTCTTGATATAGTCAGCTGTGTATATAATGAGTTTGTTCACATTGGTTTTTGAATAACAGGTTTACTCCCAATTTCAAGTGTGGACATAATGAGTTTTTTCACATGAGAGTGGGAATAATGAGTTTTCTCGACACGTTTTTTCTATACTTATGGCTGTAAAAAATTTTAAAAATGAATTTAACTCCCATAAAATTTTATTTTATCACTATTTGACCTTAATTTTAATGTATTATACATTTTACATTGAGCTCACATGTTTTATGATTATTTATTTGTATTTTTAGCCACATCATAACTTTTATACTTCCTTAATTATCTTGTTATAATTCAATGTTTCTTTATCATATTTTTTTATTATCATCCTTGGTCTCATGATATTTAATTAATATATATATGTTCTCCTCATTTTATAATTCATCTTTACGATATGACACATTATGATATGTTTTATAATACAGAGTATTTAAGCTCACCCATTTCTTATGTTTCAATTCCACCAGTTATGAAGAGGATTATATCTTCTGAGATTTATAGAAAAAATTAATAGTGGAACATGATAATGAATAATTTTTTTAAAGTGTTTTAAAATAATATTTATATGAATACAATCTCTATGATACTAGTCCTTTGGTACTAGGGTTGTGTGACTATTTGTGAGATGTATTATTTAAATCATTCGTTTAATTTATTATTTATGATATGTTTATATTAGGTCACTTGTTTATTGTTATAAAATAATAATAATTTAATAAATACTATATATTTTTATTATATAAACTTTTCAAACCTTGCATTCAAGTAAAAAATGAAAAATGGAATACATCGTTCATGTAGGGGTGGTCCAGACTTATATACATGTAATCTGTACATTTTTTAATGAATGGAAATTAAAGAAAGTCAATTATAATTTATCTTTACATAATAATAATTATGTTAAAAATATAATATATATTTATTATATCCATATTTATCACTATTTACGATAGGTAGTGAAGAAAGGTGAAATACCTCATTCATGGAGGCGGTAGTCTGTACGTACACAAAAGCGATGATTTCATTTTTCGAATGGTTGGGAAAAAGGTAAAAGATAATTGTTCAATTAAAATAATAAAATTTTAGTATATAGATGATATTAATTCAATTATTGTTTTCATTATTTTAATATTTTTTATTAGGAATAATAATAAATAATATTATAAAAATGAAAAAGGAGTGATCACGAATTTTTACCTTACTTTTCAGAAAAAATCCTTTTCAAAATGGATTAATAGTTTAAAGGATGGTCATTTGATGAGATAAAGAACTATAGGATGTATACATGATTTTTAGGGAGGTATTTTTGTATATTATGGTTGAGATATTGTTGTAAGGTGTGTAGGAAAGTGGGTTGGTGAAGGGATCCTTTGATAAGGGATAGGTGGTGAAACATTTTTAAATATTCATGATGTTATATTAATGGAATATTACTTTAAAAGGAATGTGATTAATGTAGTAGATAATAATGGAGAGGAGGAATTATTTTTGATCCACCTCTCATCCAAAAAAATTATTTATATTTTTAGAGGTATTTTAAGCCTTTTTCTATTAATTTAACATTTTACCATAATTCTCTTTTACCAAGAAAAATCATTTTTTACCTTGGTATCTTTTTTTATGTATAAAAATGAAATTTATTTTATTAGGTAAATTTTTATGCTCATTGGAAAAATGAAAAATATTTTATAATATCAAAATTCAAAAATTGAAACAAATTCATTATAAATTAATAAGTTTGTAACTCTCAAAACCAGTATATAAAAAAATACATAGGTTCCAAAATATTAAATATGGGTTTATAAGTTTAAATTAGTATTTCTAAATTTATAATTTTACTTATTAAATATATATTTTAGTATTAAAATGGTTTCATAATTTATAATTCATTCTTATATAAAAATTATTTGATAAAATTTAAATTATTTTTTAAAATTGTATTTTGCAATATTCACCTAAAATCATCCTTTTTCCGAAAAATTTCAATATATCATCTTAATAAAAAAAATTAATGATAAGTAAAAAAAGAAATATATATTCTAAAAATCACTATTTTTAATTTATAAATTCATCTTTCATGTTGAACTTATATAATATAAATTAAAAAATATGTTTAAGATAAACTTGTTAGATTAGACTTGAATAAATAAATGAAAAATCCCTATTGTTACATTATTATTATTTTGATGTTATTAACTTATCATCCCATTAATTTTAGAAATTAATTCTATTGATCTCATAATTAAAATAAGAGAACAATTATAATATGTGATTTTATAGTAAAACATTATAACGTCTTTTTATTTACTTTTGGATTTTATTCTTATTTTTAATTTTCTTAATGATGCTTCATACTATATTTTAACAATGTATTTATTTATATATTTAATTCTAATATGGTATAATTTGGTTCTTTATAGTTTAGAGTTATGTGTGATATAATATTTTGAAGACAAAAAATTTATTAAGTAGAACTATATTCTAAAATATCGAGATGTTAAATTCTACCACCCTAAAATAATTTCACCCTTAAAAATTTAATTATTCTAATAGAAATAGATGAAGATACTTATATATCATTACATAATTAGGTTCCATATTATCTTCCTAAAATTTAGGGTTTCACTATTATATAGAGTCAAGGTGGGTGATATTGTTTTACATCACTTTATTTATTGAATCGTTAATCAATACTGATTATTCCATATAAGAAATATCGTTATATAACTATAAAACCTTTGAGTTTTGTATATTTGATGGATCATATATATAATTCCCTAAAATTGATACTATAACACATCTTTAATTTTGATGTGGTTTGGTGGATGTTCCAAGAGATAAGTGAACACCCTAATACGATCAAGAATATCAAAGGGACTAATATACCTAGATATCAACTTCCCATTATTTCTAAATATCAGAACTTTATTCCAAGGATATATTCATTGGAATACCTTTTAACCACATTTTAACATGAGGTATTTCTAAATATTTTTAAAATAAATCTATTATTGACTTTGAACCTCTATAATGTTCTTTTGAAAAACTCTAACTTTTTTTCCTACCTCAACTATCTCAAGTATCAATAGCTTCTTTTCTCTAAATTAGTCCCCTCATGTTGATGTTTTTAACTTCTTTCTATAATGGAAACAAAATGATCCGAATATATTCCCAGGATTAATCTATATATATATATATATCTCTCAACATATATTCAAGGTTTTGGATGGTCCTCTCATACCAAACATATATTTAAGGATGATATGAAGTGCAAATGTTCAACTCCATAATCAATGGTTACTGATGAATTATCTATAATTTAAAGGTAAAACATGAATCCTGATCAATCTAAATTGATATTTATACTCCTTGAATTCCTACCATATCTTTAATATATATCCAAGAAAGTTGGTTAACTGGTAAATCTTATCTGATAGCAACAAAATTCACTGTCTTCATGAGGTGATCGACTACAACCTAAATGGTGTTTTAACCATTACATATCTTAGGGAGTCCTATGAAAAATCTATAGTGATGGTGTAACATTTCAATATTGGTATAGTTAAATGTTGAATCATCTTTGTATACTTATAATGTACAAACATAACATTGTGACACTTGATAAATCTAAACACATACATTTCTATATCCCTCTTCATATTTCCCCAAATGATATTATCTTCAATATCTGTATAATTATTTTCACTTCAAGGATGGAGAGAGAATGAAGAGCTTTGTGCTTCATCCTAAAACTCCTTATTTAATAAATGTATTTTAGGGATATATATTTGGTTCCTAAATCATATCATTCCATGACTGTTCCGGGTAATCTTTTTTAACATTCCTCACATTCTTTTATAGTACAACATCCTTATTTTCAACACATTATTGTTCACATGGATTAATAATTGAACATTAATGTGATAAATATAGGATTTATCCCCATACCACATGGTTTTAAGGTATATCATATATAAATCCATAACCATTGGTTCTCATTTAATCGTCATTATTGATAAACAATCATAGTCTTTTTGACCAAGTTCATTATCCACCTAGTTCATCTTCCAAGGGTTGTAATGTATTGAGAATTCATATTCATTAATCCAATATAAAAAACTACTGAAACTAATATTCATCAATTTCTATGTGAATACATAATTCATAATATTATAATTAGTATATATATGACACATTTAATAATAGACATATTGAATGCATATTTTCAAAAAAAAATCAGCTTCTTTATCCTAATAATGAGTTTGGTAATTTTTCTCATGAAATATTAATTAGAGTTATTAATATGTTACTACCATGTAATTATATATGAGAACACATCAATTTACTATATTTAATGCATCTCTTTATTTCACAATCCTTTCTCTAGATTAGGGTAGTATGAGTATAGGTTCATTTTAAAAATATCTATTTAGTTACTTGAAAGTTTATTCATATTCATATATCCAAAGGAACTTGGATCCCCTCACAGTCAACTTTTCTATTAAATTTAATATCCATGAGAATTTTTTCACAAAAAATCAATTGTATCCAGTCAATATCGGAAAACTATTTATCTTAGTCACATTGGTTTATCATGGACATTGATTAATAACTCTCTTCTTTTAAGGATCCAACAATATACCCCTTCTAATAATTGTATTACCCATGAATGCTAGTTTTGTAGTAAAAAAATTCACATTTAAAAAATTCGGCGAACAGTTTCACATTCCTCAATTTCATTAACACAATCCTTACCTGGTCTTAATTATCTTAATTTCTCTTTGAATATAGGTAAATATAATATTTATATTCAACAAAAAACTGATCAATGAATTCTATAAAACCTCTATTGACTATATCCATGAATAGAGTGGGGGCATTGGTAAGACCAAATATCATTTCTATAAATTTATTGTGTCATATCTTGTATTGATGGTTTTCTTATTTATATCATCATTAAGGACCCTTAATTCATTATATCTAGATTGAAGGTCAATCTTTTAAAATTATAAATATTCACACAGTTGATTAAACAAGTCATAAATATGTGGTATAGGATACTTGTTTCTAATATTTATATTGTTAGGTTCCCAATAATCAATACAAATATGCAATGACCTATATTTATTCTTAACAAAAATAAAGTTTTATGACATGGTGAATCACTTGTGAATATGAATCCCTTATCTTGATTCTTCTGGAGTTTCTTATTTAATTCTAGTAACACGATTTGGGACATTTTATAAAGATTATTTGAAATAGGAATATCATTATGTATAACTTTTATTCAAAACTAAAATTCAAGATTTGGGGGACGACTTGGGAAATATTCAAAAAAATTATTGGTATATTCTTGTAATATAGAAATATCATTAATGTTAAGTTTCTCCAAAACCATTTTTCTAGATACTAATAATGATTTGGTATTAAGACCCATATAATTGAAATAATCTCCATTGGATGTTCTTATTCATCCCCAAATTTATATATGATCATACATTAATTTGGGATATCAAATTTGATTGAAATTTCTCTATAATTGACCTGATCTAAATATATAGAGAGGTAAAATCCATTAAAAAATCTCATAAATCATAATTATTCGGATAATAGTAAGACTTATAGGAATAATATTCCCACAAGATTTAATTTAAGAGGAATTTTAGACCTGAGATGTGATCATCAAGACAATGTCATTTTACTGTAATAGCTGAATATAAATTTTTTTATGTAGTTACATGATACCCTTATAAAATTCTACATATATAAATTATTGGGTGAATCCTGAATCAAATAATACATTTCAACATCTAGATTTATTTATAAGTACACCTTTCACTACTTCTCCTTTGTGAGACACATTAGTAACTGTGGTCACATAATCATGCACTTTATCCATTGTATTTAGAGGTTCCTGATATTGATTTTAATTATCAACTCTGCGATTCCTACATAGGTTTTTTGTAATATTCTTAATCCTTTCAATTAAATAATTTGTGTAGCATCCTGCCCCAGTTTCTACTCAATAGTTCCCCCAAGATGGTGTGTGATAAGACGTCAAGTTTATCTATCCAAATGCCAAAGGATATCAACTAGTATTGAGGGAATAGGGTGTATCTATGGGGGTAATATTACCTCAGATATCAGAGTGATAACAATAAAAACAATAGACAACAATGAGAATAATTTGAATTAATAAATAGACAACACAAGAAAAATGAAAATAAACCCAAGAAAAATAAGTAAACCACTGGTGGGAGTTGAATAAAAAATCGATACAAACTAATGATTATGTTCATGATTCTATACAAAAATAATAGCACATAGGGAACATGAGATACAATAATTTACTTCAGGGTAAACAAAAATACCAAAAGTACGAAAAATTGATAAAACTAGATTTTTAAGCATAAGCTCGGACCTCTTCCCCATGCTACAACCTATAATGTCAATCAAACTTCAGAAGTGGACCTCTTATATGAATACTAGAAATCATGAGGCCTAATTGGGTACTAGAGGTACCCAAGTAGGGTGTGAGATACAATATTAGTAGTCCAACATGAATAATGTCTAGATCAATCCATTTCATGCAACAAATAAATTAATAGTGTGCCATAAATGATAAAAAGAGAAAAATAAATGAACACTTTTTTTGGGTTCCAAAATGGTTTCTCCACTGATATCATCTTTTTTGACCAAATATGGATGTCTAAACCAACGTATCTATACAATTTATATGTTAAATAAATAGGACATCATGAATAAAGTAACCAATGTAGGTATACCTCAATCATGTTATTTGGATTGGAAGTCTCACCACCATTACATTGTTTAATCATTCTCATAATATAAATGAGAAACATCGCATATGACAGAAGAAATAAATCCCTTAAATCCAATAATGGAGACCTAATCCTATCTAAGGTAATCTATAATGAACCCCAAGGGTCACTACAAAAACCTCTGATATAACTGATACCACTAATTCAATCCAAGGAAATTTATAATGGAATCCCTTGTATCTCTCATGTCTGGGTGACTCTATGTTCGTACCAACTATCTTACATATGGGACCGGGTATCACACAAGGCATGTTGTGGCCATCTTTCCAACAACCCCATCCAAAGTTTCTCCCCTACGGAATTGGTATCACTCATGAGTATAATTAATCCTCCCAAGGATCTCATACAAGGAATGTTAAAGTATGACTCTCTGCACATAACATAGATCCAAACAAAAATTGGTAAGTCCATCCACACCATAATTAATTTGGGACCCATGTACTCTCCTATCCTGTACCAAGTGAGGCATAAAAACCAAGGTACAAATCAAAAGGCATTGTATATACAATTCCATTTCATTAATAAGGCATAAAAATATCAAATTCTATCATGTTATCCAAATAATAACATCAAATCCAAGATAATCAACTATTGAATATGAAAATGAGAAACAAAACTAAAGAATTTATTCCAATCAAAGAAAACATTGCATGAGTAAAAAGTAAAAATACATTAAAATATGAAACAATATCATGTATAAGGTACACAACATGACATAAATATAATGAAATGAAATTAGGAAAAAAGAATGAGGATAATTCAATAACCATGATTCATTGACAATTGATAAATGATAAATATATTGGCTCACAATTCAAATATATTAAATTTATATATTTCAGGAATTTCACAAGGAGTAACATGCACACACACATGGTGGTCAATAAATCAATGTATGGTCATTTAGTCCATCAAGACTGGTATACCTAGAGAGTTGGTCAAAGGCATGGAGAAAACCACAATGATTGTTTTCACCATAAGGTAAGGTCCCAAATGACATGGGGAACCAATTCGACTAATTTATTAATAATATTTGATCTGTCATCATAAGGGTTTGGTGAACAGGACATCGACATGCCCATTATAAAATTGAAAGATGAGTGGGAAGATGTACACCACCTACCTTGATGTATAATCCATCCACCCATACATTTTCGAATCCTAAAATGAGCTAAAATGGGGGAAATAAAAAATATATCCCAACACCCTAAAAATGGGGGAAAATAGGTTTCACCTAAATGGATAAGAAGACTATAGAATAAATTTTAAATAAAAGTGATATGGTTAAAGAGATTACCCCCATTTTTCCATTGCTTCTGACAACAAATAATTTGGACAATTAATAGAGGGGATATATCAAAACCTATGGAGGAGGAGAATAGGGAGGTTCATGCATGATTGTGGTGTAAAATCTCACTAGAAGAGAGAAAGGAAGAATATGGGTTTTTATAAATCATTCATCAACGAAAAAAAGGGGATTTAAACCATATAGAAAAGGGTGAATGGTTTGACCACGTGGTTGGACAAATTATGCAACAAGTTCTCCTTCAAGGGGATCAACACATGGCTAGGTTTACAGTTTGTATAACTGTTAATGAACCATGTTAATTTACATTGTGGGTCTTCAATCGCATAGGATCGGGTGGCTTAGGATGCATGGTTTTAGATAAAATATTCAACCCCCAACACCCCACTATCTGGGACAGCATAGTTTGAGAAATTTTTTGTGCTGGGATGAATGGTTACTACTAACTGTGATGCCCAATATCCTTCTTCCTAATTTAGGGTTCCGGGCTCCAAACGATCACCAGACACCCTCAATGCATCTTTGACTCCTTTAGGACTCATTATTAGGGCCGAAAAAATAAATTTAAACTTAGAAGAAATGGTTTGTACCTTGGATAAAAGCTGAGATGTTACATACTCTCCTCTTTGTGACCACTCGTCCATGGGTTTCCCATAAAGTGTGTGGTAAGATTTCATTAGAGAAATGTTTCAGCCACTGCACATATATATCAGCTTCCTATTCCTTGGTATCATTTTGTACGTGTTCATGATTACATATCACCCAATCTAAAAGAACTAACCTAGCATGAAGACCATTTATTCTCCAACCAATGATACATATCTAATGCTCCACAAAGGGTGAATCCGCCGCTAGCTCAATATTATTAGGTCCAACGAGTGAGACTGTTCATCATGTTTTCATCGAAGAGGTGATACGTGGAAGTCATTTGGAATAACATGGTAATTTAGAGGTAACTACAACTGATTAGATATCAGCATTACCCTCTCCACTATCTCGAAAGGCCTGACCTATTGAGGCAACATGTTTACCTATATCTGGAATTTTTTGAATAATCGATCTAGGTGAAACACGCAGAATGAAATAATATACCCCCCAAAACTATAGAGTTCCAAGGTAAAAATAATTATATGACCTCTTTCTAGACTGCGATATAGACATATGATTTTGAATCAGCTGGACTTACTCTAAAGTACCCTGGATGAGACGAGAACCTAGTAGAGCTGCTTCACCTACCTCTAACAAGCACAGAGGTGACCATAATGGAATACTATAAAGGGAATCAAAAAAATCTATCTGAATTGTTTCCTAAAAAGTGTTTATGTAGGATTACTCAACGAAAGTAATATAATTTTCCCATGAACCTCCAAAATCAAGGATACATTATTGTATAATATCCTCTGACACCCATTTTATCTTCTCAGACTATCTATCAATCTGAGGGTGATATTCTATACTCAAGAGCATCCATGAACCCAATTCCATCCACATACCTTTCTAGAACTATGATGAAAAGAGGGCTTCTCAGTCTGATATGATATAATGTGGAACACCATGAAGGATCACTATCTCTCAGATATAAAGCATTCATATTTCATCAATATAGAAGGTCTCCTAGATCAGTAGGAAGTGTGAAAACTTGTTCAACATGTTGCTGATCACCCATACTACATCACTTCCTTGAGGGGGCCTCAGAAAGCCCATCATGAAATCTATGGTGTTGTTGGTCCATTTCCTCTCACGAATGGAGAGAGGTTGTATAAGTCAAACAGATAGTTGGTGCTCTACCTTCACCTACTAGCAGGTGAAGCATTTAGTGATAAATCCTGAATTCTAAATCTTTATACCTGGAAACCAATGTTTGGTCGGAATAATACCAAGATGATAGAAGATATGGGGGGGGGGGTAAATTTTTACTTTGCAATAAACATTAGTGAATCTAAATATTAGCTTCGATTGAGATTTATGAAAATTTGCAGCGTTTTGTAATGTATGTAATATAGGAAGATAATAAATAGAAAGAATGAACACATGTATTTTGATAGTGGTTGGGGAACAATGATCCCTTAGCCTACACCACCAATTATCTATCTATTAGCCTATTGAATTTCATAAGACTGATACTCTTATCAAAAGACCTTAAATGAATGACTAAGTGTAGGTAGTTGATAGCTTTACAGTAAGGCTAAACAGAGCCTTATGGTTCTTTTTTATGGAACCTATTTTCCACAAAATAGTTCAAGAATCTTATAATTCACCACAACTAAGTACGAGCTATTGATACTTTAATAAATCAAAATAATTTGAGTTGTTGATTATTTTAGGATAATAACTAAAATTGATGTAGAAATAAATAATTGTTGATAGATCTTCATCTTTAGAAATTAAAAGTCTTTAAGAAAAAATAACTTTGAAGTGATCTCATTTTCAAATTATCTTCAATAATAATAGAAACAAATAGAAGAATTAATATTACATTAGTGAAAGTTTGAAATATGTAGAACATTCAAAGCACGAACTCTTTCGTAAATAACATGGTCGATTGTTCATTATTGCTGGACTAAAAAATATATTCAAAAGAATACATTCGTATGTGTGAATATTATATCACTTGTATGTTTAAAAGAAACATTGTTAGAATATATTTAGTAAAAAATTTAATATGGCATTCCAGATCCAAGAAAATAACCAAAAATATCATGGATATTCAAATTCAAAATAATTCTGGGGAGTCATAACTTCCCTTAAGAACAATAATGATTTTTCCATTGTTTACGCTTCTTGAATAGATCATAATGTGCTTTAAATCAGACATAAATGAGATTTTATTAGATCTTTAAATCTATCAAGACCATTGAAGACATCTTAGATAAAATCAACGACATTGAATAGTCATACCTAGGGTTCCATGATAAAATGAAAAAAATACCAAATGTACGGTTCAACTACATAGTGTTTATTATCTTAACGTAAGGTTGACAGCGTAAGGTTGATCCTGAAATTATGGTAGATGATCTATATATTTGTTTCTCAAATGTAGGGTTCCTTAAATATGTAGGGTTTCATAATTATAATTTCTTTTCATAAAAAATGTAAGGTTTCAAACAAATGTATAGTAATTTAACTAACAAATTTATGATAACATAGGGTTGATTATCCATACATACTGTTCTGAATATAGGGATCATTCCTTAAACATTGTTTAAGCATAGGGTTTGTCATTTATGTAACATTTATCAACATAGGGTATGAATAGTGTTTTTAGAATACACTTAAAACACATTCTAAAAACTTTAACAAATATTACATGAATATTAGTCTAAAAAAATATAGTAATAAAGATTAATTTCATGAAATATACTTAATGTAATATCATTAGAAAAACAAACAAGGGTATTTATTTATAGAAAAATAAATAATATTTATAGAGTATTTTTTAGAAAATACATGCCCGAAAATCTCCCCATTATTGATGATCACAAAACCCATAAAATAATTTATAGAAAATATAGGTTTTTGTAAAAACTATGAAAATAGTATTTAATACATGAATTCTGTATTTAATTTGACTTTACAGTATTATTTAAATTAAAATAAAACTTTTAAATTACGTAAAAAACTTTTGAATTGAGAGATATTGTGTTTATCCAATTTTCCCACATTTTTGTGATATTATATAGAATACATAATAAAAGGACCCTAAAACTTTCAATTTTTAACAGAACAATAAATGAATGTTTATATTTTACTATTTTCATAAAAAAGACATGGGTTCTAGACATAGAGATAAACATATAATATAATAAAGAAATGAATAACAAAATATAAAATTAACAATAGTAATATTATTATTATAAAAATTATACAAATACATGAGGGGATTTCTCTTTGAGGAAAGGGTTTAAAAAAATGGCTGATAAAAGGTGAAAGGGTTCAATTAGGAGATTTTTCTGATGCTGGTTCTGGTAGAGCTTGAGCTGATTGAAATAATCCTTACAATTATTCTAGCTGAGTTTGTAACTTTTATAAATTTACTCTTCCAAATTCCTTATGAAAATTATCAAATGTTGACTACATTTGATATTTTAAATCAAATTGAATTTTAAAAAGTCATGATTATTTTACTCTATCTCCAAAATTCTGATAACTTATCACTAAATTGATTAAATAGTAACCTGATAGATCATTCAGATGATGTAAGTTTCTCCAAAATATATATCTGATTATCCGACATAACTGATAAGGGTGCACTATTAAATTAAATATTCTAAATCCTCTCATTCATATCGTCCATTACTGATGTGATAGATTGAAATATTCTGATTAGATCAAGCGAAGTCATAGGTGTAGAGTTAGAAGATGTAGATCAACTTATATCTCCTTTAATTGAAAAAAATGACTTCTTATGTTCCATTTTAAATCTACAAGAAATTTGAGATAGATTCCAATTTCATCTTCCCAAACAGGTCTATACATCATTTTTTAATGGATCAAAATAACATTTGACATAGAATTTTCTCTGAGCTCATGAAACTGAGCCTGAAAAATATCTAATTCAATCATTGGAAAATATGAATTTATGAAATAGTGTAGATATTTCCTTGATTTTTACATCTCTTGTCGTAGACTTGAGTTTTCCTCCTGAATTTTTTTAAGCTTTATAATAATTTATTCTATCTGATTTGATTGGGAATCTGATTTTCCTTTATCTTCATTCTTATACTGAGTATCAACTTCCAAAATAGCTTAGGGATTATCATGAGACTTATCCATATACTTACCACTTGAACAAAATACACCATTGAGGACCGCGGTCCTTTCTCCAGATATAAATACAATACTTTCAATTCAGTGACCAATGATAGAAGTAGCTTGACTTTCAATAATCCCAGTGGTATCAATGACTAATTTTTTCTCTTTTTGTTCCCCTTGAGTAACTTCTTCACGATAATTTGGTTAAGGAACATCCTGGACTTCTTGCACTTTAATTTCTACTTGTTGATCTGTATCCTAATCTTGTTCTTCCAAATGCACTAAATGAGTTGAATATCCAGATCCTAACATATTTTCTTTTAGTTGTGTTTCATCTTTAATACATGGTCTTAATATTAGTTCCTCATGAATTCTTTCTTCTGAACCTTATATAGTAATATATGTATCATATCGAATAATTATTTTGGAAGGTTGAGCAAGACCTTCAATTCGGGATTCTCTATCTTTTTAATTTATTAATTTTGTTCTCCCTCTTAGAAGAAGATCCAGATTTTTGTCGGTTGTCCACACCAACATGCATCATATTACCTTTGAATATAATCCAAAATAAACTAAATGTTCTTAATGTAATAGAATTCAACACATTATTATGATGACACTTGACTCGATAATAAAAAAAATAATCAATTTTTTTTCTTGAAAAAAATAAGATAAAGTATCCTTCCATAAGGATAGAATGACATCCTTACTTCAAAATAAAAGCAATAACTCAGATATCTTAGATTATATCAGGGAAATCTCAGTTTGATGTCACTGATGAAGAAACATGATTTATATATATATGGTTATAAAATAGTCTACATCTTAGTAACCCTATGAGAAATGGAATTTTTAATAATCATTACCCAGTCCTTTGGTTCGCCTCAAGATCCTTTACAAAAATTTTCTTAATATTTTTTGATCCAAATAGAAATTAAATAATATCTTCTGATTTAGCATCTTGATTTCCAATTATTTAAGAAAATCATGGAATACTCTTTCAAGGGGACATTTCAAAATATGAGAAATTTCTATCGAATAGATCTAAAACTCCTTAACTTCTATTCTAGAATATGTCTTATCTTTTATTTTCACTGAAACTAAACTGAAAATTTCTATAAAAATACTTCAACTAAACTTCATAAAAAAAATTATCCTCCTCATTAAATTGAAATTCTGAACCATGAAACAGAATATCTTGTTTAAGATGATGGTTTGTCTCATACAACTATTAGAAATATATGAATTATCCTTGAAGAATATTTTTGAAGGGGAAATGCTGGCACATCTGATCGTTAGGTTCACCATCATTAGTTTTCATGGGCTCTATTATATCTAGGAATATGAACAATGACGGTTTTAAGATTCTACGGTTTAAGAGAAAGACAAGGGCTCTAGGAGGTGAAACGGTTCGAAAATAAAAAGGTATGAGAACATGAAGGGTTTTCTGATGGATAGATGATTTGTTATGGTTTCTCATCCAATTATGCAGGGTATTCATTAAAATTTTAATTTTGAAAACATGAGGTTTAAAATAAAATAATATTGAGAAAATATTATCTAGGGAAATAAATAAAATACTAATTTGATAGGGAAATTGACATAAATTAAAAATGATGAAAGACAATAATTTTTTTTAACAAAAATAAATTTATAAAAACATAATTAAAATTAAATAAACATAATTCCCTCTTAGTAAAATAAAAACTAGCTATGAGAAGTGGTTTAGTAACAATATATTCTAATTTATCTTTAGAATTTAGTAATTATAGAGAGGTATCTTTTTTAGAACATTATCCCATAGAAAATGATTCCTTATATCCGTATTCTGTGTCCTTGAATGACATATATGATTTTCTAAATATTTATTGCACAATTATTATCAAATAAAATAAGTATATTGTAACATCCCTAGTAAGTAATGAATAATAGATATTTTTATCTATGTCTATTAATGATTAAGATAGTGTTTTAGAGGTTTAAAATGAAAATAAATACAATCTTATGCATGGAATACACTAATATTCTTAAAAGATTGTTTTACTGCCTTTTGATGGAAAACCATTTTTAAGTCTATATTTTGAAAAAAATTTAAGCTATGTTTGTCAAAATAAACTTATTCTTTATGATTGGGACATCAAAATTTACTTTGTGTGGATTTTTGGTATTTTTCAGACAATGTTCATTTTTTAATGAATAGTGAAAAATACTGCATTTTACATCAAAAATGATTTTTAATCTAATTTATTTATATGATTAGATTATCTTTTGAATTGGGTTTGAAGTGAAATTAGAATATATTTTTACCCTTTGATCCAATGGTGGTCATTGGAATAAATTTCACTTTGAAATTGTACTTAAACTGGTGTCAATCTTTTGATACTTATTGTTTCATAAAAACACGCTATTTGTCATGACAGCGGGAATTAATTATTAAATTAATTAATGTGACTTATATGTTTTGAATTTTGTAAAATAGACTTCATTTTTGAATTTGGAATATCAAATATAGCTTAGGGTGATTTTTTGGTATTTTTCTGAAAAACTTCAATTTTTGATGAATAGTGAAACCACTAAGTGGTACTTATAAAAACTGATTTTTCGTTTAAATGAAAATTTACCACTTCTGTGTTTTGAATTTAAAAAATCCGACATACATGGTTATCATTAAGAAGTAAAATGTGATTCAATGAGATTAAAATAATTTTTTGGTGAATAGTAACTCTTAAGTTCTTAATCGCGATTAGAGGTAATTAGTGTAGTTTAAGGTAAAAATAATGTATTAATAAAATGATATGAGCTTGACACATGTCCTACCCTCATTGGATGTGTCATGGCCGACCAAGACAATCCATGGGTCAACTTGGGGACCCCTTGGAGCCACTTTGGTTGGGAAATGACATAAATAAATTTTTATTTAATGTAAAAGTAAAAATGACACAAACATGAGATGTTTTACTAAAACAATTTTTACATGGGGTTATAAAGATAAGAGTTTTTATTATAAATATTCATTCGAAAGATAAAAATATTTCCTACATCATAGTATTTTTTTTATAATTTTTATACTTTAAATAAATTAAATTATTTATGACATCATGATGATGCAGCGATGACCTCATTATTTAACGATTTATATAAAATGGAATCATAATGTAAAATCTAAGACCTACACATGGCCAAAACCTATTGGATGGGTGGATTTCGAACCCTTATCACCTTATCCTCGAAACACATCAATGTGGGACCTCTTAAATCCGAATACCATTTTCAAATAAAGTAACATTTCTTTACTTTCCAAGAGTACCCTCCTCTCCTCTTATAAAAGGCCCCCAACTCTACCTCCTTACCCACACTCCCAAAGCCTTTGGCTCAGCCAAACCCTGCCCATTTTGTCTCTCCACATACCTATCTTACTCCTTGAAGCCTCACTTTGGGCAGAAGTTTTCCCAAGGAAGCCTTTGAGCTCAAATCTAAGAGAGTTACCCGATTTTATGGTAATGTCTTCTCTTGAGTCCTTTTGTTTGATTTTTCTTCTCTAACCCCATAAACTCTTTTTATTCTTTTCTTTTGTACCGAATCCAGTATTATAAATATACTAGGATGTTTTTATAAGAAGGATTCGAGCTACACTTACACACACCTATATCTAATGGTTAAAGGACATACTGTTTCCGTGGATGGTGAATTCATGCCTCCCAAAACGATGATTGTTCAACATTATTTTAACACCTTCAAAGGTGGCCATTAGGATGTCACTATATTTATATATGATATATAATATGTTTATGTTTTCCTTAAGCTTCTGTATTTTTCATTTTGGGCGTACCTTTATGGTTTCCATTATGGGTAAACGCGATATCTTTATTTAAGGAAGTGCGGACTACCGCCCCCTCAAAGTGATTTGATTCGTTAAATACCATATGTGGGACGTATAAAGGATGGAACTATGATATTATATATGATATTATACTGTAATTATAATATACCATTATATTATAATGATTCCATTCTATAAAATATGAAATAGAAATGAAAGTAGCGTTCATGCGTACGTACGACTTACCGTCTCCATGAATGGTGCAATTCATTTCTTACCTCTAAATGATTATGTAATACTATAAATGCATGTATATACTGGATATATATGATATATACATCATGATTATAATTCTGGATATAATGGATACATGAACAACTTGTAATTATAAAGGGTTTATTTTTGACTCAAGTACCAATGATCGTTAAAACGACCATTATTAACTTAAATAATTACATAGTGTTCATGACATGGAAATAAGTGATATAAAAGGAATAATGAATTGAAAAAGGTTCTTAAGCAAGTAGAAATTAACTCAAGTTTATTATTCAGGACATTAAAGAACGATCGAGTCAAGTCGGACACGAGGTATGGGACTTCGTCTCAATCTCCTTTCATTGAGGCATATTTTGTTTTATACACAACCTTCTTTTATATGGTGTATAAACCCCTTTGACTTTTACATTTATCCAAAAGGAATCTTTTTTATACGAAGCGTTTTACTAAACGACAAAAGGGAATGTTTTTGTCGTACGTATGCGACGACAACGACTTCTCCGCCACTGTGACCATTATTTGAGTTTCAGATTCCTCTAGAAGCCATAACATTTTTTAAATGAAAAATAAATACCATGTTTTACTTTTCTTTTGGTTTGGTATTGAAAATGCTTTTCATTATATTTTTATATCAATGTGTTGTATTGATATCTTGTGATTGAAAGTTGGAAATGTTATGTTTCCTTTATGCATGTTTTATGTGATACAATTATGTTGAGGTTCTTGAGAATTATTATAAAGACGGGTGGTTCCGTGATAAACTAAGGGCAGGTGAGCCCGATATAGCTCTCAAATGCATTGGGTAATGCGAAGGAGTGTAACATTAAAGTTTCTCCGAAGATATTTAGGGAATATACTGTGATGGGTATTCCAAACGTAACCAAGAGGGTCACTCCCTACTTAAGAATGTTATGAATGCCTCAAGTTACCTTTATGTCTTATGATTTCTATGATTTAACCATGATTTGATGAGGTATGTTAAAGTGATTTTTTTATGGGTAACATATGATTTCGTTCTTATGTATATATGTACCCATGTTTCCTTTCCATATTTTTATATCCCTTACTGAGCTTTTTATTCTCATCCCATGTTTTTTGAAATGTTTTTCAGAGGTCAAGGGAAAGGTACATGATATGATGATAGTGTCAAGGAAGTGTCAAGAAAGAATCCATGTTTTATTTTAAATATGTTTCCATTGATGGGAAAGAAGAATACTATCTTTACGTAACCACTTTGTTTATATGTGGAATGTAATGCAAGTTTTATGATCTAATTCTCTAAAACTCTAAACCCGAAAGGATCCTCAATGTGTAATCTTGTGATAACTCAAGATTAAGTAAGGTTTAAGGCTGGGGCCTTATAGTTGGTATCAGAGGTCAGTTTAGATAACTTTAGGAGTTAGAATTCTATTGAATGATTATCCAAAAATATTTTTTTATGGTCAAATTGAAGTGATATAGTATTTGAAGATTACCATGTTGCTTCATCTAAGACATGTTTGTTCAGAATGGTTTTCCGTAGAGGAAACAGGGAAGCAGTTCTAAGAAGGAATGCAGAAGGAAATAACCTTCCGAATCAGTATCCTGAGATGGTCGGAATTGGAACTGAACAGTTTATTATAGTAATGGTGCAGTTGACTCAAGTGATAAATGGCGGTGGTATCCATGCACAAGATCAGCCAGATCAACTACATAGGAACATGTCAGTGGAGGAACATTTCATGAGGCAACATCCCCCATAATTCAGAGGATCATCTGACCCTGTGCTAGCTGAAGGGTGGACTAAAGCACTAGAGAATATTTTCGATGTCATGGGGTGTTCATACAATCAAAAGGTTAGTCTTGCTATTTACCGTTTGGAGGGTGAAGCAGATCAGTGGTGGTCGATGGTTAAAAATATCAGGAACGCTGATGAGATTGATGCTCTCAACTGGGATGAATTCAAAGGTATGTTTCTTGAGAAGTATTTTCCTAAGGGTGTTCGGCTTAGGATGGAAAATAAATTCTTGGAATTGAGGCAAGAGGAATACTCAATGGCAGCCTATGAAGAAAGTTTCACTCGATTGGCAAGGTATGCTCCAAATTTTATCCGAGACCTTGATAGTAAAATCAATCGTTTTTACTCAGGATTGAAGCCAAAATATCGAAGGGAATTAGCTTCTCGTGAGTTTAAAAGTTATGAAAATCTTGTTCGATGTGCTGAGAAGGTGGAAATGGAGTTTGCCGATGATCAAGTGTTCTATAACAACCAACAGAAGAAGAGACCGAGGTGGCAGGAGAAAGGTAAGAATTCTTCAAAAAAGTCTGATGGTAAGAAAACTAAGTTTCTAGTTTGTGATAAATGTGGAAAAAGGCATGTTAGGGAATGTATTCTAAATTCTGGAAAGTGCTACCGATGTGGAAAGATGGGACATAAGGATCGTGATTGCACTGGAAAAGATCAGGGTGATGGTAAGACCAAATTTGATTTACAATTAGGGAAATGTTATAAGTGCAATGAGATGGGTCACTATGCAAACGAGTGTCTGACGAAGAGCTTGGGTGATGGGAAGAAGTTAGACTAAAAACATAAAGGGGTGGGGAAATCCATTGCAACTACTTGAGTAGATGTTGGGCCATCAAATGAAGTTGTATAAGGTACTTTGTTTGTTTTTTCAGATTATGCCAGTGTGTTGTTTGATTCTGGGTCTACACATTCTTTCATCTCTGAAACCTTTTCTAGTAAAATGGGAATACCATCTCAAGAAATGACTCATGAACTTGTGGTAAAAACACCTGGGGGAAATTTTGAGGCAAAAAGAATTTATAAGAATCTTCCTATCCTTATCTGTGGAAAGAACCAACGTGCAAACCTTATTGTTCTACCTCTAGTAGAGTTTGATGTTATCCTTGATATAGATTGGCTCTCTATTTACCATGCTAAGATTGAATGTAGAGCTAACGAAGTTTCTTTTCAGAAAGACTTTCAGTTTGTGTACAAGAATGAACCCTTACTGTTGATAACTTATCAAGAGGCCAAAAAACATGTAAAATATGGAAACGAATGTTACCTTGCACACATCGTTGAAAATAAATGAACTGTTCAGATTAATGATGTGCCAGTGGTAAATGAGTATCCTGATGTTTTTCCTGATGAGTTGCCTGAAATAATACCAGATCGAGAAGTTGAGTTTACTGTTGACTTAGTTCCTGATGCTAAGACAATTTCAAAACCCCCTTATCGAATGGATCAAATTGAACTTTTAGAGTTAAAGGATCAATTTCAAGATTTATTAGAGAAAGGTTTCATTCGACCTAGCACATCACAATGGGGTGCTCTTATTTTATTTGTTTAAAATAAAGATAGTTCAATGAGACTTTGCATTGATTATAGAGTCTTGAATAACATCACTATTAAGAACAAATTTCCATTTCCTTATATCGATGATTTGTTTGATCAGCTCCAGGGAGATCGGTATTTTTCAAAGATTGAGTTGAGATCGGGGTACCATCAGCTGAAGGTAAAGGAAGAAGATGATCCGAAAACCACGTTCCGTACAAGATATGGCCATTATGAATTTTTAGTAATGCCTTTTGGGCTAACCAATGCACTTGTTGTACATGGACTTAATGAATAGAATTTTCCATGAGTTATTTGATAAGTTTGTGGTGGTTTTCATTGATGATATATTGTTGTTTTCTAAAAGTAAATGGGAGCATGAAATACATTTAAGGGTTATCTTGAAAACATTAAAAGAAAATAAATTGTATGGAAAATTCAGCAAGTGTGAGTTTTGGTTGCAAAAAATTTCTTTCCTTGGTCATATTGTTTCTAAAGATGGGATAACTGTTGATCCTGCAAAAACAATGGTTGTTGAAGAATGGCCAAGACCCACAAATGTAACTGAGATTCGTAGCTTCCTGGGTTTGGAAGGATATTACCGAAGGTTTGTCAGAAATTTTTCACGGTTATCTAGTCTAATGGCTAAGCTAACTCGGAAGGGTGTTAAGTTTATCTGGACAAAAGAATGTGATGATTGTTTTCAGGAATTGAAAAGAAGATTGGTGAATGCTCCAGTTTTGGCACTACCTTCCTGGAATGGTGAGTTTGTTATATACAGTGATGCTTCATTGAAAGTACTTGGTTGCGTCCTAATGCAGAATGATCAGTTAATTGCTTATGCTTCACGACAGTTGAAAACTAATGAGTTAATTACCCTACACATGATTTGGAATTAGCTGTTGTTGTTTTCATTTTAAAAATTTGGAGGCATCATTTTTATGGAGTAAAGTGTGAAATATATACTAATCACAAAATTTTAAAGTATATATTCACTCAGAAAGAGTTAAACATGAGATAGAGGAGATGGCTGGAATTAATCAAGGATTATGATTGTACAATTTATTAACATCCGGGAAAAGCCAATAAAGTTGCTGATGCTTTGAGTCAAAAAAGTAATGCTTCATTATCAATGTTGCATTTGGAACGTGATCCTTTGGTTAAGGATTTGATGAAATTTGGCATAGATGTTGTTGGTGCAGGAAGTTCTTCTATTTTTTTTAGGTATCAGTGAGATCATCTCTATCAGATAGAATCAAGCACGCACAGAAGAAAGACAGTGAGTTGCAGAAAAAGGTAGAGCTGGTTCAGAAAGGTAAGTTGCCTGAATTCAACATTGATAATGATTGCATTTTGAGATTTGGGAAGAGATTGTGTGTGCCTTGTGATTCACAGTTGAATAAAGAGTTGTTATGTGAAGCTCATAGTTCTCCGTTTTCAGTTCATCCTGGCAGTACTAAGATGTATAGAGATCTGTGGGAGTATTACTGGTGGGATGGAATGAAAAGAGATATTGTTGATTTTACTGTGAAGTGTTTGACATGTAAACAGGTTAAAGTAGAGCGGCAGTTACCAAAAGGGATGCTTCAGCCTTTTCCAGTGCCATAGTGGAAATGGGAGAATATATCCATGGACTTTGTTGTGGGATTAACGAAGACATCTCGAGGTAATAATGCAATATAGGTTATTGTTGATCGCATGACTAAATCTGCTCATTTACTTTCTATAAAAGATACATTTTACCTAGATCAACATTCCTATTTGTATCTTAAAGAGATAGTTAGGTTACATTGAGTTCCCCTCTCCATTGTATCTGATCGTGATCCCAGGTTCACTTCTAACTTTTGGAAAGGCCTTCAGAAGTCGTTGGGTACTGAATTAAATTTTAGTACAACTTTTCATCCTCAATCAGATGGCCAGTCAGAACGAAAAATTCATACATTGAAGGATATGCTACGTTCTTTCTCTATGGATTATCAGGGAAGTTGGGACCAACATATTTCATTGGTTGAATTTTCATATAATAACAGTTTTTATTCCAGTATACAGATGGCACCATTTCAGGCATTATATGGGAAGCGGTGTCGAATTCCAGCTTTCTGGGATGAAGTGGGTGAAAGGAAGTTGATGGGACCAGAATTGGTAGAAGAGATGGTAGAAAAAGTTCAGCTGATTTAGAAGCACATGAGAACAGCTCAGAGCAGGTAGAAGAGTTATGCGGATAACCAGAGGAAGGATCTATCTTTCGAGGTAGGTGATCATGTTGTTCTCAAGGTTTCTCCTTGGAAAAGTGTGATGAGATTTGGTAAGAAAGGAAAGATGAGTCCAAGGTTTATTGGACCATATGAAATTCTGGAGAGAGTTGGATCAGTTTCATTCCAGGTGGGTTTACCTCCGAGTTTATCTCAGGTACACAATGTTTTTCATGTTTCGATGCTGAGAAAGTATATGCCAGATCCATATCATGTTTTGAGTCCAGAGGTAGTTCAGCTGGAAGAGAACCTATCTTATGAGGAACAACCGGTCCAGATTCTTGACCACAGGGAGCATGTGTTAAGGAATAAGGTGATTAATCAGGTAAAGGTTTTTTGAAAAAACCACATGATGGAAGAGGAAACATGGGAATCTGAAAATGCAATGAGGGATAAGTACCCCCATTTATTTGATAGTAAATAAATTACGGGGATGTAATTTTCAAAGGGGGGGGGGGGAGGGATGTAACATCCCAATTAAGTAATGAATAATAGATATTTTTATCTATGTCTATTAATTATTAAGATAGTGTTTTAGAGGCTTAAAATGAAAATAACTACAATCTTATGCATGGAATACACTAATATTCTTAAAAGATTGTTTTACTGACTTTTGATGGAAAACCATTTTTAATTCTATCTTTTGACAATTTTATAAGCTATGTTTTTCAAAATAAACTTCTTCTTTATTATTGGGATATCAAAATTTACTTTGTGTGAATTTTTGGTATTTTTCAGACAATGTTCATTTTTTAATGAATAGTGAATAATACTGCATTTTACATCAAAACTTCTTTTTAATCTAATTTATTTATATGATTAGATTATCTTTTGAATTTGTTTTTAATTAAAATTAGAATATGTTTTTACCATTTAATCTAATTTTGGTCATTGGAATCAATTTCACTTTGAAATTGGACTTAAACTGGTGTCAATATTTTGATACTTATTGTTTCATAAAAACATGCTATTTGTCATGACAGAGGAAATTAATTATTAAATTAATTAATGTGACTTATATGTTTTGAATTTTGTAAAATAGACTTCATTTTTGAATTCGGAATATCAAATATAGCTTAGGGTGAATTTTTGGTATTTTTCTGAAAAACTTCAATTTTTGATGAATAGTGAAACCACTAAGTGGTACTTATAAAAACTGATTTTTCATTTAAATGAAATTTTACCACTTCTGTGTTTTGAATTTCAAAACTCTGACATACATGGTTGTCATTAAGAAGTAAAATGTGGTTCAATGAGATTAAAATAATTTTTTGGTGAATAGTAACTCTTAAGTTCTTAATCGCGATTAGAGGTAATTAGTGTAGTTCAAGGTAAAAATAATGCTTTAATAAACTGAGATGAGCTTGAAAAATGTCCTACCCTCATTGGATGTGTCATGGACGACCATGAAAATCCATGGGTCAACTTGGGGACCCCATGGAGCCACTTTGGTTGGGAAATGACATAAATAACTTTTTATTTAATGTAAAAGTAAAAATGACACAAACATGAGATGTTTTACTAGAACAATTTTTACATGGGGTTATAAAGATCAGATTTTAGATTATAAATATTCATTGGAAATCTAAAATGATTTCCTACATCATAGTAATTTTTTATAATTTTTTGACTTTAAATTAATTAAATTATTTATGACATCATGATGATGCAGCGATGACCTCATTATTTAACGATTTAAATAAAATGGAATGATAATGTAAAATATAAGACCTACACATGGAAAAAACCTATTGGATGGGTGGATTTAGAACCATTATCACCTTATCCTCGAAACACATCAATGTGGGACCTCTTAAATCCGAATACCATTTTCAAATAAAGTAACATTTCTTTACGTTCCAAGAGTGCCCTCCTCTCCTCTTATAAAAGGCTCCCACCTCTACCACCTTACCCACACTCCCAAAGCCTTTTGCTTGGACAAACCCTGCCCATTTTGTCTCTACACATCCCTCTCTTACTCCTTGAAGCCTAAATTTGGGCAGAAGATTTCCCAAGGAAGCCATTGAGCTCAAATCTAAGAGAGTTACCCGATTTTAAGGTAATGTCTTCTTTTGAGTCCTTTTGTTTGATTTTGCTTCTCCATCCACCTAAACTCTTTTTATTATTTTCTTTTGTAACAACTCCAGTATCCTAAATATACTAGGATGTTGTTATAATAAGTATTCGAGCTACACTTACACACACCTACATCTAATGGGTAAAGGACATACTGTTTCCGTGGATGGTGAATTTATGCCTCCCAAAATGATGATTGTTCAAAATTCTTTTGACACCTTAAAAGGTGGCCATTAGGATGTCACTATATTTATATATGATATATAATATGCTTATGTTTTCCTTAAGCTTCTGTATTTTTCATTTTGGGCATACCTTTATGGTTTCCATTATGGGTAAACGCGATATCTTCATTTAAGGAAGTGCAGACTACCGCCACCTCAAAGTGATTTGATTCGTTAAATACCATATGTGGGATGTATAAAGGATGGAACTATGATATTATATATGATATTATACTGGAATTATAATATACCTTTATATCATTATGATTCCATTCTATAAAATACGAAATTGAAATGAAAGTAGCGTTCATGCGTACGTACGGCTTACCGTCTCCATGAACGGTGCATTTCATTTCTTACCTCTAAATGATTATGTAATATTATAAATTCATGTATATAATGGATATATATGATATATACATGATGATTATAATTCTGGATATAATGGATACATGAACAACTTGTAATTATAAAGGGTTTATTTTTGACTCAAGTACCAATGATCGTTAAAACGACCGTTATTAACTTAAATAATTACATAGTGTTCATGACATGGAAATAAGTGATATAAAAGGAATAATTAACTTGAAAAAGGTTCTTAAGCAAGTATAAATTAACTCAAGTTTATTATTCAGGACATTAAAGAAAGATCGGGTCAAGTCAGACCCGAGGTATGGGACTTCGTCTCAATCTCCTTTCATTGAGGCATATTTTGTTTTATACACAACCTTCTTTTATATGGTGTATAAACCCTTTTGACATTTAAGTTTATCTAGAAGGAATATTTTTTATACGAAGCGTTTTACTAAATGACAAAAGGGAATGTTTTTGTCGTACGTATGCGGCGACAATGACTTCTCCGCCGCCGTGACCATTATTTGAGTTTATCTTCCTCTACAAGCATTACCTTTTTTTTAAAAGAAAAATAAATACCATGTTTTGCTTTTCTTTTGTTTTGGTATTGAAAATGGTTTTCATAATGTTTTTATATCAATGTGTTGTATTGATATCTTGTGATTGAAAGGTGGAAATGTTATGTTTCCTTTATGCATGTTTTATGTGATACGATTATGTTGAGGTTCTTGGGCATTATTGTGAAGACAGGTGGTTCCATGATAAACTAAGGGCGGGTGATCCCGATATAGCTCTCCAATGCATTGGGTAACACGAAGGACTGTAACGTTAAGGTTTCTCCGAAGAGATTTAGGGAATATACTATGATGGGTAATCCAAACGTAACCAAGAGGGTTACTCCCTACGTAAGAATGTTATGAATGCCTCAAGTTACCTTTATGTCTTATGATTTCCATTATTTATTCATGATTTGATGAGGTATGTTAAAGTGATTATGTTTTATGTGTAAAGTATGATTTCGTTCTTATGTATATATGTACCCATGTTTCCTTTCCATATTTTTATATCCCTTACTGAGCTTTTTATGCTCATCCCATGTTTTTTGAAATGTTTTTCACAGGTCAAGGGAAAGGTATATGATATGATGATAGTGTCAAGGAATTGTCAAGAAATAATCCATGTTTTATTTTAAATATGTTTCCATTGATGGGAAAGAAGAATACTATCTTTATGTAACCACTTTGTTTATATGTGGAATGTAATGAAAGTTTTATGATCTAATTCTCTAAAACTCTAAACCCGAAAAGATCCTCAATGTGTAATCTTGTAATAACTCAAGATTAAGTAAGGTTTAAGGATGGTCCCTTATATATATTATTAAAATTTAGTCCAAAATATAGTAGTGTGTTTTATCCAAAACACTTGTGCACATCAACTGCTAGCATACACATATTCTACCTCATCTATTGCCAGGGAGTCTGAGTGTTGTTTCAAACTAGGCCATGATACTAAGGATTTTCCTAAAAAGTTAGAGGTTTGTAAGATTATTTCTCTATATAGTCCACCACCTCCAAAATTAGAATTTTAATATCAAATTAAATTATATTTAGTATTTTTGGGTTAAATAAGAAATTGAAAAGTAGTTCTTTAAAATATCTAAAAAAATACTTTAACAACAATATGATGGGATTCATTTGGAATTTACTGAAATCTCAAACATAGGCATACATAAAACATAATTTATGGTCCAATAGTAGTAAGATATAAAAAACTTCTTATACTTCATCTATATAAATTGTTGTCAACTGGTTTTCCAACTTCATCAAAATCATGTTTTATATTGTTAATCATTTGAGTTATATAAGTCTTACTATTTTCATGTCTAAAGTTTTTCAATAAATCGATAATATATTTACATTGATTTCAAAAATTTCCATAATAATTTTGAAAAATTTTAAATCCTAAAAATAAATTTAGTTCTATCATCATATTCTTTTTTAAAAAATCACAATCTTTGAAAAACAATTACAAATATTTTTATTTGTTGAACTCAAAATTTCACTATCAATATAAATTTTTAGTAATAAAATATTAAAACAAACAGTTTTCATAAATTTTTTTGGATAATCCAATATAATAGTAAATCAATTTTTTAAAATAAAATAACTTATTTTTTATACCATGCTCTAGGTGCTTGTTTAAGTCCATAAATTACATTGGTATGTTTAAAAATAGAATTTCATTTATAAGGGTTTTCAAACCCTGTTGGTTGTTCAACATAAACATCCTTTGTTAAATAACCATGTAAAAAGTAAAATTTAACCTCAATTTGATATAATTTAATTTTATTATGATATTCATAAGCTAACTGGATTCTAATGGCTTCTAATCTGGCTATAGGTTCAAGGGTATCATCATAATCTATACCTTCTTCCTAATTATATCCATTAATAACTAATATAGTTATGTTTTTTATTATTATTCCTCAATCACCAAGTTTATTTATAGAGACCCACTTAGTTACTATTACTAGATAATTTCATGGTCTTTACACAAATTCAAAAAAATTATTTCTTATGAATTGGTTTAGTTATTATTGCATAGATGACTTAAAAATCTCATCTTCTAACTATTATTCAATTTACGTAGGTTCTAACTGAGTTAGAGAGGTATAAAATTCAACTATGTTTGATATATTTGTTCTATTTTTGATTCATAAATATAGGTCTCCAATAAAAGTTTCCATAGGATGTTTCTTCAAGGTTCAAGACTCGATAGTTAAGAAACATTCATGTTCTATTGAACTATACTTAATTTCATTAATATAATTTTCTAAATCATCTTTAGTGGTTTCAAGTATCATGTTGTCAAATGAATAAATAAATTCATCTATATGAACTTTTTCTTTAATGAAATGTTCAGTTTCATCAAACATCACATGAGCAGATTCTTCAAAAATCCATGAATATTTATTAAACACTCTATAGTCTTTATAATTTGAAGAGTATTATAAAAATATTCCTTCATCAACTTTTGGATCAAACTTACTAAGGTTTCCCTTAGTATTCAAGATATATACCTTGCATCCAAAAACATTTAAGACATTTAATTAACATTTTTTTATTCCAAATTTCATAGGGAATCCTTTTAAAGATGGGATTTATTAAAACTCTATTCATGATATAGTAGGTTAGCTTATAGATTCATCCAATAAGTTGGTAGAAAGACTATATTCATTTAGAATAGTCCTTTCTATTTCATGAATAGTTATATTTCTTCTATCAATGATTCCATTTTTTTGAGGTGTTCTTGGTATAGTGAAGGTGTGTTTAATAACATTATTTGGGAAAAAATAATTATACTCTTGATTATAAAATTCTCAACCCTGATAAGTTCTTAATGAATTTATTTTAATTTTTTTTCATTTTGAAAAATTTTACGAAAAATTCAAAACTACTAAATACTTCTCTATTGAGTTTTAGATAATATACCCAAGTAAATATAGAATAACCATCAACTAAAACATAAACATATAATTTATATGGAAATATTTCAACTCTATGTGGTCTAAGAAAATCAATATAGATAAATTCAAATAGTTTAGATGTAGCAATTTAGTTGATTGATTTGAAGTGTGATTTTTGATGTTTTCTAGATTTGACACGCATCACTGAATCTATCATTTTAAAACATAAGAATTGGAAAATCAGAAACTAATTATTTATTAGATAAATTATATAGAGAATATATATTATAATGACTATGTATTATATTCCAGTTCCATGATTAAATAGTCTTAGTAGTTAAACATTTCATTTTTTACACAAGGAATTTAGATCAAAAGTACAAACATTTTCTGTTCTAGGTGTTCTAAATTTAAGCAGTTTATCTTTAAAAACAAAACAAGAATTATTAGAAAATTAACATCAATTATATACTAAAAAAGATGATAAATAATTATCAGTTTGTACTTTAACCCTCTCACTTACAATACATTGTTTATTGATGTAGTCTTTGGATCTCTAATTGTTCTAATTCCAACAATTTTTCCATTTTCATTATCACCAAAAGTTACTAGAACTTCATTTATTTGAGTTAGTGTATGGAAATTTTATGATTCTCCACTCATGTGTTTGGAACATCCAATATTTATATACCATATAACATTACTGATCGTAGGACAGTTTTCCAACAAAATCAATTAAGAACATGTTTGTTTTGGTTCCCATATTTTCTTGGGTCTAACAATGTTAGTTTCTAGGGGTCTGGGAATCCAAATCTGTATTATCATTCCAAAACGTTAATTATTAGCTTCAGATATATTTTTAGAAATAAAATACTTTTTAGTTCCAAAAATTTGATAATTTCTTATATAACAGTTGTTTGTTCAATGGCATTTAATTCCACAATAATATCACATGACATTCTTTGAATTGAGTGAAAAATAATTTTTGTAGAATTTTGGTTTTCACCCTTGCATCCAACTCCAAAATTTTCTCTTTTATTTACATTCATTCCAATAATCTAATTTAGAGTCTTTTCTCCTTTAATAAAAACAATAGAATCACTTTTAATAGTTTATAATTCATCCTATAATTCTTTTATCCTCTTTTCATGATCAAGACATTGTGATATAGATGAATTTAAAATTTCCTATTAATTATTTATGTTATTTTTGAAATGTTTCACTTTAACTTAAAAAAACATTCTAATTTTTTTTAATGATTTATGATTTTTTAATAGAGAATCATATTTATCATCTAACAATGAACAATAAGATTGTAATTTTTTATTTGAGAAACTATCAGTACTAGAATTTGAAGAGGAATAAGTTTTCACCTCATCTTCTTCTTCAACCACAAATTACATGTTAGATTTGATAATTGATGGGTCTTTTCCTAAATAAGAATTTAAAGAGTTTCTAGTGTCTTCAGATACACTCCACATAGATTTCTTGGATCCTTTTACTTTATTCTCATAAAATTCATTCTTGTGTTGTTTCTTATCTATCCTCTTTCTTTCTTCTTTATATGGAGGGAAATCAGGTCTGATGTGAAACAATTTTTTCATTTGTATCATCTCACTTCTTGAGGTTCTCGTTCATACTTTTTGAAGGATTTTCTAAATAATTTTTTCTTCTTGTAGAATTTTTTAAATTCCCTAACTTTCTATTCTAGTTTCATTTTAGAATCAGAGGAGTTTGAATATTTTTTAGGTTTGACATCTTGTTTTTATTTTCATTAATACCTATATGATGTCACCTTAAGGGGAGTGTTTTCCATTTTTTATTATAACCTTGTGATATTCAACTTCATCTTTTATTTCTAATTCATATATCATTAATGTTACAATCAGTTCCTTCATATTCAAATTATTTATAGGTAATTATTTTATGATACCATAGATATGTCATTCCATTTATTGGGTAGTACTCTAAGTACTTTCAGTTATTGATCTAATTTATTGGAAATATATCCTATAGAAATAATTTTTTTGACAATATCTATTAACATTCTGTTAATCTAGGTGATATTTTCACCATTAAACAATCTAAAAGTGTCAAATTTTAGTTTAGAAGTATCATATCTCATATTTCAATTTTTTTATGTTCCCTGTTAAGTGAAAACTATTGTTTTCAACATTGAATAAGCAATAGAGCATTGTGATACTTGATTGAATTAATCAGGTCCATAAACATAGATAATAACGTTCATTTCCTTGGATTTGATGTCATATTCAGCCTCTATTTCAGTATTCCAAGTCTCTATTTTTTAGGAATCACATAAGGAGTGATGATATATGAATATAAATAGAATTCCAGATTCTTCAGATAAATGATCATATGAGATTTCCAGCATACATAGTTATCACTATTAAATTATAGAGCACAAACCATAGACATTTAATCTTTCGGATCATCCATTTCCATATTATTTTAATAGAACTTATTATCTTTAACTTTCTATATATTTATCACAAAATATCTCCTTTAATAACAGTTGATAGGTCAAAATAATAAAATGATAACACAAGAGGTGGGTGAATTGTGTCTTTTTTATAAACATCAATAGTTTTTACTTTTAACTTCCTTTGAGATTTATGCAAATGGGAAACATTTTCCTCTGTATATAATATTAGCATAAAATAAATAGAAATAATGAACCCAACTATTTTTATAGTGGTTCAATGCACAAAGATCCTCTAGTCCACTCCACAAACACTCTCTCTTTGAGCCCAGTGAATTTCACTAGATTAGTCATCTTATTAGAAGACCTAAAATCCACAACTGAGTGTTGGCAGTGAAAACCTTTATAATAAGGATACAAAAATACTTATGGTTATTTTATAAGGAACTGATTATCCATAACTTAGTATACTAAGATGATACTTCACCAAAAATTTTCACAAGAGGTCGATACTCTAATAAAAAAAGTATTTGATTTTTGATGGTTTAGGTTAATCTTCATAATTGACATAGCATTAATTAATAGTAGATGGAACTTTTTCTTCAAAAATAAAAAAACTTCAGGATAGAAAAATCCTAAAGTGATCCCAATATCAAATGAGCTTGAGTAATAATAGAAAAAATAACTACAATAATCTTATAGTAGTATGAGGTTTTAATTAGTATAAATTTAAAATTGTAGCCTCTTTCATAAATAACAGTGTCTCTCATTTGTTTCAACATCACGAAAAAAGATATTCACAAGAATACAATTATATGTGTGAATATGGTATCCCCCATATATTGAAAAGATACATTGGTAGAATATATAGAGTTTATAGCTTGATATGGTATTCCAGAGTCTATTAAATTGCCTTAAGGATCATGGATATTTAAATTAAAAATAATCCAGGGGAGTCGTAACTTCCATTAAGAATAGGCATGATTTTCTCCACTAAATAAAGTTCTTGAATTGATCATAAAAATCTTTGGATTTGTCGTAAATAATATTTTATTATATCTTTAATTCTATCAAAAAAATTACAGAAATCTCAGATAGAATCGTGAATTTAAATCTCCGATGTTGAATAGTCAAACATAATTTTCCTTAATAAAATTAAAAAAATACCAAATGTAGGGTTAAAATATTTAGCATTCATTATCCCAATGTACAATTTACAATTTATGGTTGAACATAAAAGTAAGGATGACGATCCATTTGTTTTTTTTCTCAAACATAGGTTTCAGTACTTACATAGGGTTCCTTAACCATACATTATTCTCTTAAAACAATTTAAGGTTATATACATATATAAGGTTATTTAACAATACATTTTTGATAATATAGGGTTGATGATCCATAGGTACTATTAGGAATTTTGGTTTTATTCCATAAACGTTGTTCTAAGCATATGTTTTTTCCATTACCTTACATTTATCAATGTAGGGTATGAACAGTGTTTCCTGAATAAACGTTACTGTGTATTGAACACATATACAAATATTCCATGAATATTAGTCCAAAATAAATAATGTAATAAATATAATTTCCTAAAATACACTTAATGTAATATCATTCGAAAAACAAACAAGGGTATTTGTGAGCATAAAAATGAATAATATTTATAAAGTATTGTTGATACAATACATGCCCATCAACCAATACAGATGATTTATGTCTCAGTACATCTTGGTGAGACTAGGGTGAACAACCTATATAGAGGCATGAGATTCCCTCATCAACTATTCTTATATGTCATAAAGAACCCAAACACACCCATGGAATAGTAAGGTCTTATTTCTGTCAACAACCCAACAAAGAGGAAAGTTCTATCCTATAATGTTATCCCTAAAAACTAGACCGTAATAAATAGATAAATTATTCATATGGACCCACTCCATAATGTAGGATGTCACTAATAGAGCTACTAGAACTAGATACCCATGCAATTATTGAACCTCCAGGTGCAACTTATAAAACATAACCATCATCTGTAACTCACTGATGGACTCCTTGGGGGTTTGCATCTATGTCTTCTAGGAAAAGTCATCACCTATGAAATTACCCTTACCAAGTTTGTAAGCCAGCTTAATGTTGAATAGTTGCATGTATTCTAGCCACTTGTGCTACCATAGATTCAAGTCGCACTATGTGGATAAGTATTTGATACTCTTGTGATCCGTGTAAATGAAGAATATCTCATACAATAAGTAGTTCCTCAAAGGGTGAAGATAATAAACCATTTCCACTAGATTGAGGTCATTGATATGGTAATTCCACTCATGGGGCCTCATCTAGGAGTACCCATATGAAAAAAATCAATGACCCTCCATCAGTACTTCAACCAGCTTGATTCATAAAGCATCAAATAAACTGTATAACTTATACCTGATTCTAGAAGAATCTGGATTGGTGATAATGTGACACTTTGCCTTAACTCTTGAAAAGTGATATCACAATATTTAGACCATATGAATTTCAAAAAATTATTTTTTTAGACATTAACAGGATCCTCTAAACATGAAAAGTCCTGGATGAATCATCTGTAATATTGTGCTAGACCCCAGATGGTGCATATGTCAAGCACATTCATGGGATACTCTGAATATAACTTGATGCTTACCTTCTCTGGTTCAACAATTACACATGTCCCTGATATGAAATGATTTAATAAGTGAACTTTTATTATCCAAAAGTGTAATTCAATAAGCTATGCAAATATCAGGTTCTATCTCGGCGTATTCAGAATGATCCCAAGGTGATTGGAATGGTCCTGTCTGGTGCAGGAATACTCAAAGATTTCATCTATGAAGACAATAATAATTGAATCAAGATGTGGGTGGAAAACCAAATTCATCCGATCCATGAAGATTGTCAGCACATTATTTAGAATGAAAGACATGACCAGATTCTCGTTCAAGCCATACCTGCTTCAAAATGTTGTACATGGTATGTATGATGGCCTCTCATGAACTTGATAATAGCTCGACCTCAGAATGATCTTATATAAAGAAATTTCAACTCAAATATGGTTAAAGTGTTCATTTATACAAGGCATTGGATACTAGTTATTTACCATAATCTAGTCCAATCAGTGACAATACACACACAATATAAGGTTACCATTTAACATCTGTTAAAAAGGACTAGTGAAACCCATGGTGATTTTTTCCATCAAATAAAACTCTTATCCTCGTGATATTTAAGCTTATTATTGAGTTCTTGGAGCTATGTTATTGTCAACCTATATAGAATAATAGACATAGGTGCCACAACTAACACAAGATCAATGGAGAACTCATCCTATCTCTCTCTCATGAGGTAAGATAAAGAAATCATTAGGGAAGACATCCCTGAAATGATCTACAACATGATGTAATTCCAATAGTTTCAGTCCCTTATTGATCATTAATAAAATAACCATCAGGGATTTCAATTCAACTAGTGCATTATGCTTGAGTCCTGTGTAACTTTCCTAGATATCCCATTCAACCTTATGAATATATGTGTTTCCCTTGGGTGATTTGAATGATACCTAGCTGAAATAGAAATCCATATTGGCTCGACAAGGTAGAATCATGTCCATACAAATAATGACGTCGAATCTATTCATCACGAGAAAGAAGAAAATCCATAGAAAGCATTACCCACATATTTCAAGGGGAATCCTTAAAAATTTGTATACCCTCAACTCAAAGTACTAGTGGTGTGTCAAGAGTCCTAATATCACTAGAGTACTCTAACACTAAGCCTAAAAACCCCACTATTTAGCAGATAGAATCATGTTCGATGAACCAATATCAAAAAACTGAAGAAACAAAAGTAGAGGTGACTAGAATAGTACCGTTGACCATAGATAGTCCCAAACTCTGATCCTCAGGAATAGGCTTTGCGGTATAAATATAATCTAAACCGGATCCATGAGATGTTGTCAAATAGCCTGATTAGATCAACTCCGCTAAAGATGAAGCTCTAGGACCTTACTAACTCAAACAATGCCACTACCATCACAGCCTGATTGGCTGGTAGAAGTCTAAATTCCGTATTGATTTGGAGTCCTGGATATCACACCAGATATAGGGGTTATTATGAATCAACGCTTAATAAAATATGGTGTAAAATACCTGCATAATATCTGAAGGTGGCCCATCCTACTAGATGACCGACACTTGATCGGGTTTCTCATGCACTGCAGCTTCTTATGGCCTGAAATTCTATGTTGGTGACACAATATAGGTTTTTTTTTGCATGTCACCTATTTGGAACTACCCCACATTCATCCTCAAAATGGATCTTCCTATTACTAGATGAACAGTCACCATACCTTGGAACTAAAGAACCGTGGATCACTTTTCGAACTCCTCTAAAATTTTGTTTGGTAATTAGTTCTTGGTTCCCTATCTCTGTAATGGTATTAAACAGAAATAAATTCACTAGTGAGTAGACAACGTACCCAATCCGATCCTCAAAATACCCTGCAATCATTAGATCATCACTAGTCATAGATGAAGATAAATTCGAGATCTCGCTGAAATATTCATAATACACTAGTGCAATCATTATGCCCCACTGAAGATACATGCAATCCCTAGTGTTGTCCACTCATGGAGTTTATGGGAATAAGTGATCATAGAAGGTTGTCTGTAAGTATTCCTGGACTATCAAATCCATGATTTTCTTTTGAGGTATTAATCTATTTATTTTCTGCCTACCTTTTTCCGTTGAGGATTCCTTTGATTTTTTGGTTAAATTATTGAAATTTTGGATGGAAAAATATGGAGCATGGGTGGTTTATAAATAGTGGGAACTGTGCACCTCATCCTAGGTAATCATGAAGTAGGTGGTCAGTTTAAGGAAGTATCTACCACACAACTTGTGTATGGTCTGTCAGACCATGATGGATGACCATGCGGCCAATCCAAATCATTAAAATTTGATTTTAATGTTTCTATCTCCCTAATTTTTAACCCCAAAAATCTATTTTCTCTCCCTTTCATGATTCCTCACACTGGGAATGACTCTATCTCCATCCCCTCCCTTGGAGTCCCATTTTTGTTGGAGATTTGGTGTTATTTTCCTATGCATCTTGAAGTAAGTTTCATCTCTTATTGTTTCCTTCTCTATTCTAGGGTTTCTTAGCTCTTTCGTTGGGGGGTTTCTTATCCAGCAGGTTGGATGCTGATTTTAGGGTTAGATCAGGATTCATTGGGTTTAATATTGATTTATAGGGTTCGATATTTCTTCTGGAATGTGTGGTTGAGGTGCAGTTGGAGTTTCAAAATGGATTTATGAATCTTCTACACCCAAGGTATGTGATTATGTGCTTAAACATTAGTATATGAATCTATTATGATTGTTGGAGTATTTATATGTGTTATATGATTTATGTGTGTTTTCTGAAACAATTTTTTGAATTTATTTAACATCCATATGGTTTAAAAATGGGGTTTCTTTAATAAATTAGGTGTATTTATTTCGTAAATCCTTGTTGTGCATCTTGAGGGTGTTGTATAAATTGTGTAAATGGTTTATTTAATTGTAAATGTGGGGATAATATTGTTTTTAATTTTTTTCCATGAATTTGATTTCAAAAGGAGATTTTGGTTGTGAAAGTGTTCGAATATTATGTGTGTTTCCTTGTTTAGTTTGAGTAATGTGAGGATGATGTGTTACATTTAATGTGGAACATATTTGAGCCCAAAAGTTATCCTGGGTAACTAGGTGGGTGGACTAGGACTAGTATGCTAGATGATTCTAATGTGGTTCATCCAGTTTTTTCTAGTAGGATTGATGCTACAAAACTAACTAAACATTGTGATGATTGGAGACCACTAGGCCCATGGGGGTTCCCCTCACTACAACATTTGCACAAGAAAGTTGTTATTTATGGTTTATATGACACATTTAACTAAGATATGATGTTACTATTGTCCAATTTCTAGCTATTTCAAGGATGGTTTTCCCATGACTTAGTGATCCATGGTGATATCACACTTACCATCAACATATGGTATATTTGGTTGGTGATTTTAAAAGAAATCATGTTTTTTTAAAATTTTCGTTCTAAAAAATGTTTCTAGTATTTCATTCATAAAAATATAATGATAATTTATATAATAATGTTTATATCATGAAATCATTTATTGGGTGGAATCCTACTAGACTTTGGCTCACACCCTAGTTATAGATTTGGGTGTAAGTATCATAGGTTATGTCATAAAAAGGTAATGGAATGGAATTTGGGGATAGTGGATAAGGTTTTTAGATGAACTTCTTGAGAGGTGTTTTCGGTGGTGGCTCAAGGGCTATGGTCCTCTTTCCATATGGTGGGTTTTGGGATATTTGTTTTCTCACTGTTGTATCCCCTTTTTTGGTGTTTATCTAGTGTGGTAAACTCAAATATGGAAAATTGTTTATTCTGTGTTTTGTTTTACATTTCTAGTTTCAATTTATTTATTTTTATGTATGTTTATATTAATGAAATCAGGTAAAATCATTCCCATTATTTATCCATGATACTTGGAAAAATATTTCCATATTGTGGGGATCTGGAATGACCTACGATCCATGAAATAGATCAATTTAGGCACCTATTCTGATGATGACCCAGGTTAGTTATAGTAAAAGTCGTATCAATAGATATTAATATCACTTGGGTCCTTTTATTTGGGATGAGTTTGGATATACTAGAGATAGGACAGTCGGGGCTTGAGGCTATGGTCGCATGTAGGGTGCCTGGCCAGAACACCTCATGATAGACCTTGAGTCATCAAGGGATGTCGGGATACTTTTTTGACATCTTCTCTAGGTGGTAGGTGTAGGTTGTAAATTGTACGTGGACATTGGGTGGGGGTTAAGTGGTTTGGTAGTTATATTTTCATTAAATCTTGGGATGTTTTATATTTTTTCTTATTAATGAAAATATTCAGATTTTTTATACTGATGGTTTTATTGTCATTTTTACTTTTTCTAGCAACATGGCTCCCTGGAGAATTGCCTTACTATCACAGGAAGAATCCAGAGAGAGTTCTCCCTCACCTTTTGATCAGAGACTAGTGGAAGTTTTAGTCTAGGATGTTCAAGTTCTCGAATAGGGAGTGAGTCCTGGTCCTGGACCAGTCAGGGACACTAAATACGGTCCTATAATGGATAGAGCATAGGAGTTCCTTAAGAATAGACCACTTTTCTTCTGAGGTAGCACAAAGCCTTAGGAAGAGGAGGATTGGATTGAGAATATAGGGCACATGTTTTAATTCCATGACCCTCCTAGGGAAGTTGGGCTGAAATTCACCTAATTTATACTAGAGGTCCCTAGTTATAGGTGGTGGAACTCAGTGCTCCAAACAGGGAAGTAGGATCAGATGATCTAGAAGGTATTTAAGGCTTTCTTCAATAACCAGTAATGAAATGAGGTCCTATACTATGATAGATCTCAAGAGTATATGGATATTGTTGAGGGTGCCAGTTAGGAATAGAGTATGCCAACAACTTTAACAAGATAGTTTGGTATGCACCCAATCTTTTTCTCCCAATGAGTAGATGAAGGCTCAGAGGTTTGAAAGGGGTTTCAGCTATTGATCTATTCTTAGGTATTTCTATTCACGCTGAATACCTATGTTGAAGTAGTTGATCAAGCATGTATGGTTGAGATTGAATAAAAGGGAAGGTTTGGTTCCTCTAAGGCTATGTCAGTGATGGGCAGTAATAGTTTATTTGAGAAGAATAGAAAGTGATATGAGAAAGGGAAAATAGTAAGTGTTAGTTTAGTCTATCCTTCTTGGTAGTATTCATCTTGGGAATTTGATGCATGGTCAGATAAGTGATAGCAGTGTGGGAGGTTATTTAACACTTGTATTACATGCACATACCCTCCCAAACCTTGTCATCGATGTCGAGCTATGGGAAACGTTTGTCATTTGTTCAAGGTGATGTACCCATATCTGATTGGGGTTGGATCTGTAGCTTCCACGGGAGTGTCAGCTTAGTGAGAGCCATCCAAGACTCTGGGATCTTGTTTCATTGGTTGTGGTGGTATGACTAGATCTTCATTTGGTCAATGTTAGTTCATGGTAAATCCATAGTTTATTGGTCAGGTTTAGACCCAAGCAGAAACCATGAATCTTCGTGTTGTGGACCAAGAACCTGTGGGACTAGATATAGGGCCCTCAACAGTTCTAGGGCAACATATTTATTTCCTATCCTATTATAGTTATTTTAATTGAAACTGGTGGATATTGTTCATTTATATCTTGCCTTATTGTGAATCTATTGAAATTTCCAACTGGGTTTATACCTTTTTCAATGGATTTGATAACATCAATAGTATGAAGAAGTAGGGTATCTGGTTCCTATCTTGTTCCCTATCGATGTCAGGGGTCGAGTTGGTGTCGGATATCCTGGTCTTGAATATAGACCCATTTGATGTAATCCTTTGCCTATATTGTATTGTTTGATTTCAAGTTCAAATCAATTTTTATAGGTAGCCTGTAAGTTTCATAGAACCTAATGCAAGTAATTAGGTTTTTCTTGGAGAGTGGGAACCTTGGTCAGGTTGTCCTGGACTTCCACTTCCATAGTTGGGTAAGACTATTTTTTAGTGACATCCACTCATGTTGGAGGAAGATGGTGATGATTTGAGGGTGGATTATCTCCTGTAATGGATGTGTTTTTAGAGGTATTTATAGGTACTTTATAGGTTTACCCCTAAAGCATGATATGTAGTTTTCAATTGATTTGGTGCTAGGGACACAACCTTTATCTCTTCCCTCATATCATCTGGCCCCACTGATTTGAGGGAATTGAAGATATAGCTGGATGATTTGGAATCCAAAGGTTTCATTAACCCGAGAATCTCTCACTGGGTTTCCCCAGCCTTGTCTACAAAGACGGCCGATGAATATCTCTACTTATTTATTGATTAATGGAAGAAAAATAATTTAACCTTCAGGATAATATATAATTTTCTCCTTGATGAGTTTTTCGATCAGATTATTGGGTAAATGTGGTTCTCTATGATAGAATTGTGTTCTGGTTACCACCATGTAAGGGTGTAGGAGGATGATTTTTAGAAAACGTCTTTCTAAAGTAGGTACAACCACATAAAGTAATTGTTCTTGTCTTACATATTGATGAATTAATTGGTTGTTTTCATGGATCTTATGAGTAGTGTATTCCACAAATATGTCAACTCCTTCATTGTGGTATTAGTGGACCACATACTAGTTTAGTTTGTATCTGAGGGGGAGTATGAGAATAATTTGAGGATCATATTGTGCACTCTTTGGGATCACCGTATTTATGATAAGTTATAAAAGTTAACTTTCTGGATTTGGGATGTGATGTTTATAGGTAATTTCATCTTAGGGAAATGGATTTTAGTGGACCTCAGGAATATCAGTGCAGTTATGTCATGGGAGCAGCTGCATGATGTGTGTGGGATCTAGAGTTTTCTTAGCCTAGATGGTTATTACAATAAGTTTTTTGGGACTTATCTTGGCATGCTTTTACCATGAAAACACTCACCCAGAAAGGAGTGATGTTTTAATGGATCCCAGAGTGTTTGTTTTCCTTTGAAGAGCTGATGTGGTAGTTTACTATCATACCATTGTTGATCTTTCCATAATCAAGAAAGGGATACAGGTTTTACTGTGATGCATTAAGTATGGGACATGTATGTGTTCTTATGCAATATGATAATGTGGTGGAATATGACTCTCTGAAATTTGAACACATGAAAAAACTAAACATCCCATGACCTGGAGTTTGAAGTGGTGATGCATGATCTGAATATGTGGTGTCATTATCTTTTTGGGGAGAAATGTATGGTCTACTCTGATAATAAAATCATAGCCTAAATCTTCTACTAAAAGGATTTTAACTTGAGGAAACAACATTGGATTTTTTATTTTTATGGTTTTGAATTCAATATCGTCTATACTCTATATAAGGTTAATGCCCTAGCTGAAACCTTGAGCAGAAAAGTGTCTGTGTAGGCATTAAGGAAGTCTATTGATGAGTGAACCTTAATACTGATTTTTTCTCATTGGCACATGGAAACCAAAGAACATAGTAGAGGTTTGTTGTTGGATATTTTTTAGTTGGATAATTTTATTCTGAATCTGATTCAGTGGTATAATCCTAGGTATTAGTTGTTACAACAGTATATGTAGTTTTTTCATGGATGGAAGACACCGCGCGATTGGTCTTTTTCTCCCTAGGGATTCTATGTTTCAAGGGATATTTTTTGGCGTTGTTATCTATGAGGTAGGTGGTGATGTATAATCAAAACTAGTCTCAATATATTTTTCATTTTGGGGATACCAATATTTATATGATGTGCATTGGTAGTTTTTGTTTCCTTGAATGAGGTTAGATATATCTTAATTAATATCGAGATTCAATACATGTCAATAGGAAAATGTAGAGCATCAAAGACCCTCTAGTTGGCTTCAACCATCTCATATTCCTACCTGTATGCGTGATGAAGTTTCCATGGATTTTATTATTGTATTACCACATAAACCTTAGGGAAAGAAGTAAATTTGTTTTGTAATTGACCATTTGACCAAATTATCCCATTTCATTCTGATCATAGATTCTGCGAAGGTAGAATAATTGGGTCGGATGTACATTTAAGAGGAGGTAAGTCTTCATGGAGTGTCATCAGTGATTTATTTTTATAGATACCCTCATTTTAACTCTCGGTTATGGGAAGACCTTCATATATAATTGGGGTCTCAAATCATGATGAGTACGACATACCATACTGAAATGGATGGTCAGACGAAGCAGGAAAACTAGATTCTGGAAGACATGATTTGGGAATGTGTCTCGAATTTCAAAAGATCATGAGATATCCATATGGTGTTGTTCATTTTTTCATATAATTATAGTTACCAATCCATGATTTGAATGGATCCTTTCAAGGTGATCTATGGTCAGTAGTGTTGTTCACCTTTATGATAGGTCAAGGTGGGAGAGACCACTATTTTGGGACCAGGTTAATTGAAAGAGACTTTTGATTAGTTTAAGTTGATCAGGAAGTGGTTATTGAAATTTCATAGTTACCACAAATCTTATATTGATCAAAGGAACTGAGGTCTTGTTCTTTCTTTGGGTGACCGGGTGTTCTTGAAGGTGGTACCTTATTTGAGTCATCATTATTTGGGAAAGTAAGGGAAGCTAACGCCAAGGTATGTTGGACATTTTGGAATCACTGAGTAGATTTTAATAGTAGAATAGGTGTTAGATTTTCCCTCTTAGTGGACATCAATTCATTACATATTTAATGTATCCCAATTGATGAAGTATGTTCTAGAACAGTTTCATATGTTAAATTGAGAAATTTAGAAATAGATCTCAACTTATTGGTGTTTAAATAGTCAGTAAAGTTAGTAGATTACCAAGAGAAAGTGCTTCATGGGATGTATATTCCATTGGTATGTGTCCTTTGGCAGTATTGTAGTGATATACATGATACATAGGAGTAGAAGATGTGGGATGAACCAAAACACTCATTCATATTTTTGGATCAAGATTCATGTTTAATTTCTTGAGAAATAAATTTTCAGGGTTAGGAGAATTGTCACATATGTGAATTTATTTTGCAATTATTTTGTAGTTAGTTATACTATAGTTTTTTTCCATGAGGTTTCCTATGAGTTTTTGGAGAAAATGGTAAAATTTTGGGTGGATAGATTATGGTGGATAGTTGGCGCACGATTAGTGGAAACTGTGAACCTTAGCCTAGGTAAGCATGCAATAGGTGGTTGGTTTGAGGTAGCAGCAACCACACAAATTTCACAGTACTAGTCAAATAATGATGGATTCCTGTACGATTGGTTATTATTGGATAGTTAAGGTAGAAAAGTCACCATTCTATTTTTCAAAATGTGAAGACAAATCGTGTGTCCTATCCAGGTCATTATAATTTGATTTTAAATATTTTCTCCCCACAATTTTTAACCCAAAAAATTTATTCTCTCTCCCCCCCTTCAGGATTTCTCACCCTATGAATGCCTCCCTCTCCTTTCCCCACCCTTGGAACTCCATTTTTAAAGAACATTTGGTTTGATTCACTCCAGGTCTTCAAGTAAGTTTCTTCTATCCTTGATTCCATCTATATTTTAGGGTTTCCTCCCTCTGCCTTTGGGGTCTTTCTTTACAGTGGATTGGGTGGTGATTTTAGGGTTAGATATTTATTCCTTTGGTTTAATATTGATGTAGAGGATTTGATCCTGCTTATTGAATATTTGGTTGAAGTGTGATTGGTGTTTTTCACAAGATTCTGGAAGCTTCAACACCCCAGGTTGGGGATTCTATGCTTAAAAAAATTATTGGATGAATTTATTATGCTTTCTTGAGTATTTGGATGCATTATATGATTTATTTGTGTGGTGGAAAAGGATTTTTTTCATTGTATTTAACAGGCATAGTGTTTGAAAATGGGTTTTCTATAATAAATTGGGTGTATTTATTGTGTAAAACTATGTTGTGCCTCTTGATGGAGTTATATAAATATATGAAATGGTTTAGTTAATTGTGAATGTGATGATAATAATTTTTTGAAATAATTCTTGTGTGAATTTAATTTCAATAGTGAATTTTGGTTGCGCAAGTATTGGTGTATTATGTGTGTTTCCTTGGGTAGTTTTAGCAATGTGAGGATGATGTGTTATGTGTAATATGAAACATATTTGAACACAAATGGAATACTAGGTAACTAGGTGGGAGGAATTTTATTAGTACTCTAGATGATTCCGAAGTTCTTTGTCTTGGGTTTTCCAAGAAGAATTGATGCTACAACACTAACTAAACATTGTGATGATTTGAGACCACAAGGCCCATGGGGATTCCCCTCCTAGTGGCTCATGCATGAGAACAATGTTAGTCATGGTTCTATTCCACATTTAACTGAGATACAATGTACCTATTATACCATTTCTATCTCGTTCCAAGATGGATCTCCCATGACGTAGTTCTCTACGGTGATGTCACACTTACCATCGGTATATGGTACACATGGTTGGTGATTTAAAAGGAAAGAATGTTTTCTTTAAATATTTCTTTCCATTAAATTTTACAAGTCTTTCTTTCATAAAATGGAAAATTTTAACTATCTTATAATTTTTATAGCATGAAATCTTTTATTGGGTGGAATCATATTGGGCTTTAGATTACATCCTACTTACACCTTTTGGTGTAAGTATACTTGGTTATGCTTGACACAGGTAAAAAAATGTGTTTGGAGATGGTGGCTCTAGTTTCATGAGGACATCATTGTGATGTGTTGTTCATGGTGGTTTGAGGGAAATGATCATCTTATCATTAGGATGTTTTGGGTATTTTTTCACTTTGTGAAAGCCCAATTTTGGGTTTTTGGGTATTATTGTAAACTCAAATATAGAAAATTATTTATTACAGGATTGGTTTTTTTATTTCCAGTTTCTATTTATTTAATTTTATAGTAGGTTAGGATAATTAATTTGGGTAAAAAAACATTCCCATTCTTTTTCATTGATACCTGGGAACTTGTTGCCAGATTGTGGGGATCAGGAACGCCCTTTGAGCCATTCCACGAACTAGGTTGGGCATTGGTTCAGATGTTGACTCGACAAGGTTTGTGACACAGACCATACCTTAATGATTCATAGCATAATATGTTATTTTCCACGACACATGGAATAATCATGTAACTTGTATATAGCATGTTTTCCCATCCACTCTAGAGGCATCTCTATATGGTCAAATATTCACACCTTGGCCTCTAGTTATAACTCAGTAGCCGAAGGTTCGCCTTCCCTTGAGAAGGTGGGAGGATTTTGTTACTGAATGTCCTAAGTCGGATCATCCATTGTAGGTTTAGGCAATAAATAACTCTAAATATACTATATGAACCGAAGAAAGATATCACAGAATAGAGAATCGGTGCTCAGTGAAATATCAGTATGAGGTGCCTCAGGTGGACCAACTGGAGGTTATATGGATGGATCAAGGCCCCCCAACACCAGAGTGTTATCACTACCACTCTATTAGAATACCACATGAGGGAATAACAGTGCAAAATCTCTAAAATTTCCATGATGTTTCCTCATACTAGATTTTTCAAAGATAGGAAAAGAATATAAGGGAAGAGATAAAGGAATGAGAAGGTACAAAGCCTCCCTATATCATGACATAACCCTCATACTACTCCTATATCCAGTTCTATGTAAGAAGGAAAAGGTCACAAAGAGTCCCAATAGACATGAACTACAGTCCATTTCTATGTTCAAGTCAGGGTTAATGTCACATATTTTCCATATAAGGTGAATATTACATTTTAAATTTGGAATTAATTTTAAATCATTTATTTAGTTAAACAACTTCAAATGGTGTAATTATATTGATCTCCATTTTGAAATTATAAGGTATCATACACCTTATAAATTTAAATTTGGTTTCCAATTAACCCTAACCATAACATTTTATAGCCCCTAAAACCAGTGGTCCATGGATTTAAATGCCATAACCTATGACTTAAGGGGTCTACATTAACCTATGTTAGAGAAAAATATTAGGTTAAAGAATTTACATTAAGTATCATTTATGTCTTTCTATCATAAAATAAAAAATGGAACATCTCTATATGTAAAAATCAAAGCACTGCAATAATCACATGAAATACAAGCAATGCACATAGGAAAATAGATATAGAATGGAATAATTAATGGAATTTTAATCCTATGTCACCTAGGATGATTAATGCTTTAATACACCCTCATATAATCATGATATTTTGGAATAAATCTTTTATTATTATTAATTTAATAAATAAAATTAATGGAATGAAAGTAAGTGTTCACCCAATAGTTAAATCAAGGAAACCATAACAAGCCCAAGCAATAACAACATTTACCCATCCTAGGAATTTTGGGCTTCCAGTGTATGTGGTTAAACTACTCATAGGAATATGATCATTATACAATTATAATATTCCAAGCCTACTTTCAAACCAAATAGTACGATAAAAAGAAAAAAATATTCTCTAATACCACTCTGTTACATCCTACCCGGTTGCCACGCAACAGTTCCCCATGTCGATGGGCCACAAGACCTCAAACATTCCTCCCAAAATTCCAGAGGATACTAACTAGAAGCAAGTTCCTAGGGTTTGTAGATGGGTAGACTATGACCTTATAGATCATAGATAGAAAAGCCTAAAAATAGATAACAATTACTAGAATAAGTACTCAGAAATAGGAAATGATGAAAAATGGAAATAAACCCAAGAAATATAAGTAAAAAATGGTGCAAGATGAATAAATAATTGATACCAAGTGACGATGATGTACATGAATCTATAAAAAATAAGATTTCATAGGGAATATGTGATACATGCATATATTGAATGATTTATAAAATACCAAAAAGTCTAAAAATAGTTACAACTAGCATCTCAAGTATAGACTCAGTCCTCTTCCCCATACTTCAACCTATAATTTCAATCATGAATTGGATGTTGGCCACTTCCATTTATCCATACTTGCAATCATGATGTCTTCTTGGGTACCAAAGGTTTCCCAATAATGGTGTGAGATACAATCTCAGCAAGCCACCACCGATGATGTCAAGATCAATCCAATTTGTGCAATAATTAATTGAAGAGTGTTCCATAAAGATTAATACAATAAAATAAATACATAAACACATTGATCTGGATTCCTAAATGGATTCGTGAATGGTATCACCTACTTCAGCCTAAGCCAGATGTCTGAACCATGGTCCTTGTGAATGTGATATGGTAGATACATTTTCCATCATAAATAAGGAAATCAAAGTAGGAAGACATTGAGAATATTCATTGGTTTGGTGGTCTCATCCCCATGAAATCATAAAATTATACTCATCATATATATAAAACATCACATATGAAACAAGAAATAAATATGCCAAATCTAATAATGGAGACTAGATCTCATCCAACGAAATCTATAAATAATCCCAAGGGTCAGTACATGAACCCCTGATATAACCAATACCGCTGATTTCATCTATGGTCACCCATAAAGGTGTCCCCCGTATCAGTCGTGGCATGGTGACCCTGATTCCGTACCAAGTATCTAACATAGGGGATCAAGTGACACCCGAGGCATGGTGTATCCATTTTTCCAATGTCCCCTTCCACAATTTTTTCCCAAGTAACCATGTCACTTGTGATTATAATTATTCCACCCTGGGATCTTGTACAAGGAAATCCAAAGTATCACTCATGGAACATCAATTAGATCCAAACCGAAGCACATATCATAAGGCACATATAAACCAAAACACATATCATAAATCATAGAATATAAAATCACATTTCATCAACAACTCATAGTATTTTCACATGCCAACAATTTAGACAAAGCATAACATCCAATTCAATCCAACAAAAATGGAATATAAAAATAAGAAACAAACCTAAGAACTCCATAAAAGCAAAGAATACATGGAATGAGGCATAAGTAAAAATATATTAATATTAGAAAAAAGATCAATTATTTGCAACATGGAATGATAGAAATGTAAATAAATTACAAAAGTCCTAAATCATGAGTCCATGTAAAAAAGAATAATGCATCGGGTATTTCCTAAGGGGAAATCTCATGGTATAGAATACATCTTAATTAAATTTATATATTTAATGAATTTCACTAGGTGAAACACACACAAAAATGGTGTCAAAAAAATAAATTAATGGTAATTTTGGCCATTAATATGGGAACACCCAAAGAGGTGTACAAATACAAGGAAAAAACCCAAATATTTTTTTCATTGTAAGGTAAGGTCACAAATGACATGGGAAACCAATTAATGTATGTTATTAAACATATTTGAGGCATAAATGGAAGGGTATGTAGCACATCACAATGACACAACATTTATAAAGTGTCTAAATGGTCAAGTATACTAAGACCACCTGTATTTATGTAGAAGCACTCCACCCATATGTTTTTGAAGCATGGAATGGGTTAAAAAGGGAGAAATTGAGGAAATCACCCAACAAGGAGGAAATATGGAAAAATAAGTCACACCTAAATAGTGAAATTTATGATGGGAGAAGATTGAAATATAAGGTATAGGATTATATAGCTTACCTCTAGATTCCCTTTTCTTTTGACAGTGACCGATTTGGACAATGAATGGACGAGATATCTTAAAACCTATGGAGGATGAGAAGAGGAAGCTTCATGGTTGAGGGAGGGGGAAATTCTAGTAGAATAGACAATGGGAGAATATGGGTTTTAAAAATCATTTATTAAGGGAAAAACAGGTATTTCATCTACACTGACTGGGGTGCATGGTTTGGATGCACTGTAATCCAAACCTTGTGCCAACAGTTCTCCATGTTCTTCTTCTAAGGGGTAACCCACATGCCTAGTTACATGGTTTTTCTAACCATCCACAAACCATGAAAAATTCCTTTTCCATGGGGGATATTAAATATCACAAGACTATGAACCTAAGGATTCATGGTTGTAGATGAACTGTGAATCCCCCAACACCCCATTGTTTACAATAAAAAGGTTAAAGAAGCCGTTCAGGATAGGAAGCTAGATTTCTACTTATCGTGAAACCTAGTCATCCTTTTACAAATTTGGGGTTATGGGATCTTAAAAGGACAATGAAATCATTGATACCTCCTTTACTCCATTATGCTTCATTATTAGGGATGAAAAAATAAATTAAACCAAAAAATGGTCCTTACTATTGATAAAATTCGGGAAATTAAAATTACAGTGTGGGTGGTGCGTTTGGTTTATCATTATTCTCATCATTGATCATGCATATCATGTATCTTAGACATTAACATTTTATATGGCCTTATTTTCCACAAATTAATAATTTACCTATTACATTAAGGTAATTTTTTCTATGGTTATTTCAATATTTTCTGCATGAATGGAGATTAATTTTCCTTCCTTTAGGGGTTTTATTATTATTGTTTCATTAAAATCCATTTTTATCATCTGGTCCCTAAAACCCTGAGAAAAAATGAGAGTATCAAATCTATATATATACCATTAGAGAACATTAAAAAATTTATTCTGAGCTATCATAGCCTCTTATAGCCATTTATTTATAGATTTTTCATCTTAATCTACTTAAGAATCGATAAATTTCTCTTCCAAATAAAATCATAAAACAAGAATCGTACAATGTAAGTCTGGTGAAATTTGCATCATAGTTTGTAATGGATTCATCATCAATTTACTTTTATTTTTGGATTTATCTATCTATTTTAGTGTAAACTGTTTAGGAAAAATACTTTTAGAAAAATACCATCTTAAACTCTTCCATGTTCACATAGTAAATTTCATCCACATGCATTATATTCTTGATAAGAATCCACCATTGATCATCTTTATCATATAAATTATATATATCTAAAAAAACATTATCATTTTTGATCTCTAAATACTAGAATATATTTTTTAAAAGCAGTGATCCATTCCTTAGTAACAAGTGTATTAGTGGATCTATTGAAGGAAGGTGGATGTTGTCACATAAATGACTCTATAAATAGTTACTCCATTAATTGTGTGTTCAATAACTCAATATAGTTGTAATTCTTATTAATATATTGAGAATGATTTGAGGGAAATTTTTTATGACTTTTCACCCCACCTCTCATCCCATTTGGTTTCTCATTAGTACAATCACCACATTGTCCTTCTCATCCATTGTTAACTCAGTTCATCCCAATTATAACTATTTAATAATATAAATGAATGTTAGGGATGATAATAATTATAAAAATAAAATTATGAAATTAGAAGAAAAAAATAATAAAAAATATTAATATATTAACTTCTGAATACCAAGGTTTCCGTCTATGTTTTCTAAGCTAATTTCTTGTTATACTTTTCCACCTTAATATTTTAAGGTCTATTATTATGTTTTTGAAAGTGAATGTTAATTAAATAATGAAAATCATTTTGGAGTGTCAAACCAAGAGTGAAGTTAGGCCTCTTTAATGAGAAAAAAATAAAAATAACATTAATACTGAACCAACCATTTTTAGGGTTATTACCTCTAAGAACATCCGTGCCAAAGCCTCCATCCACTTTTTTTAATCTTGACAGTGGTACCATTTCATTAAAACCACAGACTCTGTAATTTACCAAATTTTTAGGTGATTTCAAATATTTATAATTTCCAATAGGTTTATCACTATATTTTTGTAATATTGATCCAAAAAAATAAACCCTTCTATGATACCAACTATGGTGACCCTATCATAACATACATGAATATACTATCATAGTAGATGATTTTTCCTTACATATATAAATAATACAGTCCATAGAATCACAAATGTTTAGTTTCATTGGAGAGTAGATACATAATAAACATATTTAAGAATATTATTTAACATACCCTATAATTTATTCTTTCATACTTCACTTCTTAGACATATCATTCTAAATACCATGATTCATAACACAGGAAAATGGATACACCAAAAAAGGGAAGATCAATTGAATATTAATGTCAAAATAGGAAATATAAATAAATGATCATAAGTGAGTATAAGATAATAATATGAGTATTATAAGAAGGGTATAACTTTTGAAAATATTTCCAATATGTTATAGATCGTTATTCATGATTCATGACATAAGAATTTGTCAAAATACATGATCCATAAGAGCGTGGAATCAACAATACTCAATCAAGAGCCATGGATTCATATTATAAGAATAAGACATAATTTTTTTTCATATATATAAATATATAAATTCATTTCCTTTTTTTAGTATATCTACAAAAAACATCATAAAATACCGGATAGATTCCTATATTGTGTTGGATCCACTTCGTATTCCAATTAACAAAGTGGACAGTGTCCCTCTGTTTATTGGTTCACTCCTCATTCCCATTCATATTATCTAAGGTGATTTCAATTTTTTATCCTATTCATTATAGGAATATATAATTTCATTCCCACCTATAAAATAAAAAAAACCATAAAAATTTATTCCATGAGATCACAAAAAACAGTTATCATTTCATTATACCTTAATTAACCCTAGGGGATGAAACATGGTTCATGAAAACATCCATAAAATAACATCATATTAATACATACAATGAAATAAATTGTACGGTATTATAATAAAATATCTCTATTAAATCATAACAATTATTAAAGTATGTTAAAATTGATGAAAAATACTTTTTCTAATGACATTGGAAATATACATTGAAAAACACGAAGAAATATAATTTTCCTTGAGTAACATTTAAAAATATAAAATTTTAAAAAATATTAATACAATTGTATTTCAGAAAACCATAGAAATTTGTAAATTTGTTTAAATGATATATAATATACACAAAATAATGAAAATTCATTCATGATGTATATATTAATAAAACATTCTTTTCACACTTTTCTATAGAAAATCAAAAGAGAGTCATATAAAAAACATGTGAAGAGATTATTTTTAATAATTTTATAGGAAACTAAAAATTATTAGAAAATAAAATTAAAAACCATTCACATATAGATAAAAACATTCATAAAATGGTTAAAATAACATAAACATGGAGGAATAGTATTCCCAACCAAAAGAAGAAAACTGAGGATGGATTTTTCTTATGAGCATTATTTTTGTTTTATTCATAAAAAAAGTGGGGAAGAAATGATAATAATACATATAAACCCCAATAATAACCATAGTAATATAAAATATATGGGGAATAAAATATAAATATCATAAAATCATTCCAATCTAAATTGATGCATAAAAAATCCCAATAAAGAGTGAGATTATGACATTAACCCTTATCGCTTTGGTAATCTCTGAATAAAAATCACATAAAAGAGGTAACGTGATATTTATTATTAAATTAAAATAATTCTCTGGATGATTATCATAAAAATATTTCCTGGAATGTTTGTAAACCATAAAAAATAAAAATAAAATCATTGAATACAAAACATATCGCAATGATAAAAAATTGGAGATGAGGAAACCCTTACCTCAAGTCATTAAATTATTTTTACACTAAATAAACTCATATATAATAAATTTATGTTGATTATAAATATATTTAAAAAACATATTCATTATTATCTAACTGTATATCATTCTTTTTATCATTTCTAACAAAGTTATTAACAAAAATCATATAGATCAATATCTGGGTGTTAACTGTTCCATTTTACATGCCTTTTTTTGTTCAATTTTTTTGGTACTTTCACCTAGGTCTTGGTTATATAATTTTAATAATTTAATAAATACAATATTTTATTATAATATAAAATATTATTATCATCCATTCAATTCAATTATGGAAACTTGAATATATCTCTTTGTGGAGGAAATAGTCTACATGTACACACGTGTGATGGTTTTATATTTCAATGTATGGAAATGAAGAAAGATAAATAATAATTTATAATTAAATAATTACTCTATAAATATAATATATATATTCATAATATTCTTATATATAACTATCCATGAGTTCTAATGTTGAAAAATGAAAATTTTCATTTAGGGTTACAGTAGTAGACAATTACACATGAGCAACGTTTTCATTTTTAAAATAGCTTAGAGGAAGGTACAAAATGATTTTTCTTGTAAATAAAATAAAATTTTAGCATACTTACGATAATTATATAATTATTTTAGAATTTGAAGAATATATTTGGATGAGGATTAATTATAAATGAATGAATATAAATGAAAAATAAATGATTATGAATTTTAACTATACTCCTCAGACCAATTCATTTGTAAAATTGATTTAGACATTAAAGTGTGTTCCTTGGATGATATAAGAACCTATAAGAGTGTAGTGCATGTATTTTGGAATTTTTTTAGATATATTATTATGTGTGAGAATAATTGGGATGGTGAAGGGATCCTATTTTATGTGAAATGGGGTGGAACATTTGAAAATATTTATTTCTTTATATTAATGGAATGAAAATTTCAAAGTAAGTATCTCCAATAGTGGAAAATAATAGATATTGGAAGATTAGTTTCTAATCCAACTTTCATAGACACAAATGGTTGATATGGTTTGAGATATTTTAAACCATTTCCACTTAATCTGACTTTTGGAAATTGTGTACTTTTACCACGAAAACCCATTTTAACCTAGGTAACTTATTATTAACAATAAAAATGAAATTGTATTTTTAGATAATTCAGAATTTATTATCCCAAATAAAAAATCCATTTTTAATATTAATTTTCATAAAGTAATAAAAATTAATACTAAAATTATAATTATATAATCTATAAACCTATTTTTTAGAAACAAATCTTACACAAGTTCAAAAATATAAAACCTAGTTTTATAAAACAAAAAAATATTTTTAAATGTATTCTTTTGCTTATTAAAACATACTTGATTAGGAAAATGTATTATAATTTTTTATGTCAGCCTTATATCCTAATGATTTCATAAGATCCATTGATATTGCAAAAAATTAATTATTTCTATTTACATTAAATTTAATAGTTTAAGAGAAATTCAAAAAATTCATATTAATCCAATATTGTAATTCTATGACAAAAAATTATGTTCATTTTCTAAACTCAAATTAAAAAATTTAAAAAAAATCTTTTATAGAAGACATATATAATACAAAATAAAAACAGTTTTTTTTAAAACATTTTTCTTTAGCCATGGAATGTTTAATTAACATTCCTTATGGTTGTATAATTATTTCATAGATGTTATTAATTCATCAACCCATGAATTTCATCACTACATTCAATAGATATCACAATATGAAAATGTGAAAAATTATAATATATGTTTTTAAAATAATTTAATATATTATATTTTTATTTCCTTTTGGATTTTATTATAATTTTAAATCTTATTAATTTTGTTTTGCACTATATTATTATAGTTTACCTTGAATTTTAATATAGTACAATGTTTTTCCTTTTAGAATTGGCTTTCATGAAATAGAAGCTATCAAATGCATCAAATTTATTAAAAATAAATATATTCTAAAATCATGGGGTGTTATAAATATGGCTTATACATAAATATAAATTTTCATTTTTTATGTCATGGTTCACCACCAAGACTATCATCACATAGTGGATGTATTCCCATTGTGAATTGGGTTTTCTAACAAAAAACATAAAATGTGATCTCCATAGATATTAGTCTTTAGCCAATGAATTAGAGGGATATAACAAACCCACCTATCACATAATGATAAACCATGAATATGTTTTCTATATGGAAATGAATACAATCATTATTACATTATAGCTTAATTTTTCCATAGGAATGAAATGAGTATCATGAAAGCTTCCATAAAACAATATTATATGAAATCATGAGAAAGAAGTTGGATGGTATCATTTGAGAATATATCATGTGAAGATTGGGAAATATTAATGGATGTAGAAATAGACGAAAACACTCTTATAGGAGAGTTAGAAAATTTCTGTGAAAAATGGGAAGAAATATCATTTAATTTTGATAAAATTTATTTTAAGGGATTTTTTTAAAATTATTGGGGTAAAACATAATTAAGAAAACCATTAAAACATGGAGAGGTAGTTTCTTAAATAAAAATAACTAAGATGGAATGAAAATTCATTTGTTTGGAAAATGTTTAAAATGATTTTCCATTCACATTTTTATAAATATGGATAATGAAAATAGAAAATTAGCAGTATAGATTTTTTTTTAAAAAAACTCCTTTCATTATTTTTCAAATAAATTCAATTCTAATAGAACATTTATTTATTAAATAATATAATTTTAGATATAAGGACTTCAATAAAATAATTAATATGGACATAGAGGAAAAATATAACCAATTGAAAGAAGTGATAATATTAGTTCCACTTATATGCATCCTTTTGGTTATTTTTTGATCCCAAGTAATGTGAAATGGGAAGAAGGAATTCAAAACCGATAAATAACTATACAAGAAGAAAATAGATGAGGTTTGAGAGATAAATATTGATAAATTTTCCAAATTGAAAATTTATTCATATAATATATTTATTTTATTGTGAAATTGTAAAATAACTTTTACATTTATTCCAGAATTCCATGAAAGCACATTAACATTTTGTCTAATAAACATAAACATATTAATAAATTATTAAAAAAAATATTCATATGTGTTTCCTTTTATAATATTAAATTATGATCATTCATTACTCATATTTTATGTCTTCAATTTTATTAATTATCATATTCTTGTATTTTTTATTTTTTCATACATATCTTGTAATAGAAATGTCGACCCTCATTATTTGATAATTTTTTTTATTATTCATAAATTATTAAAATTAGTGGAATAATTATGTTTTAATGATTTATTCAATAAATTTATAATTTTATGGAATTTATGTTTATGGTTCATGATATTGTATTCCACGATGAGCGTGTTTCGAGTAATTTACTAACAACAACATGTTATTTTATAATGACCATTAATTTTTTATTTCTAAATTAAAAACCATATTCGTAACATAAATTACTTTATATTATCATATCTTACTAGTATTATTGTATGGAAAATTAGTCATGAAGAAAATTCTATTGTTGGTATAGCATCAGTCATGTTTGGAGTTGAATCAACCCAAACAAGAACTGACAATACTAATGAAATGAGAATGTGTGTGGGGTTATATAATAGAATTATAATTTTCTAAGAGGAATAATTATGTCAATAGAATACAATTAAAGAGAGAATTAAATTTATATTTTTTGTATTTGATAAGACAAATGAAAAATATTTTTAATAACTATATACTTTGATAAAGTCTATCCTTCTCGAAATGGGTCCCTTTATAATGAAGGATTTACGATTCGTTCATGAGACCATAGGATGCCCAAAGTGTGATAATATATTCTTTTATAAATTGTAAATTATTATTATAATAATCATTCAAAAGTGATCAATTTATTTTATTAATGAAAAAAAATTCCACACTTAAAAAAGAATTATTTAATTGAGATATACTTTTTATCATTAGATGATATTAAAATTAATTTTTTATCTTCTAACCCTCAAATTTTTATCAATACATTAGTATTATAATATTTTTTTGAATTTTATAAACATGTATTTTAATTAATTATGAAAATAATGAAAATATTGTTATTTACCAAATCTAAATGCATATTTATAATAAAATATTTAAATTAATTATTTTCAATTTATTCTATAAATATTTAATATTTTTGAATTATATTAACTTTAATCATTAACTAATACTTATACCACTTCAAGGTACCTATTAGATACTTGTACATACAACGATCATATATCACACAACCATAAGTCTAATGATCATATTTATAATGATCAATTATTTAAAAACAATATTAAATTCCAATATATTTCCTTCCATATGTATTTATTGTTATTTATATTATTTATTTACATTATTTTGAAATTTCAATTTCTTCTATAATGTTATTACTTCGTTACATAGTTATCAACATAGGTATGATCTTTAATAAAAACCATTAGGATAAATATATCATGTTTGTGGTTATTTTATTAATATTATTTCTTACTCATCTTATATCTTTTTTAACGATTTTTCATATTTAATTATCATAATGTGAAATTTTTTATCTATAACTAAAATTATTTTCCTCAAAAAAAAACAAATATCATGGTTCATTTTCATTCACTATTTAATGTGAAATAGGTTATTCAATATAATATTTTTTATAGGTGAAATACATATTAAAATCAAGGGGAAACTATATTATATTCCCATTAAAATAATTTTATAATTGGGGTTTTATTACTCAAAATAAAAAAAATAGGCTACTTCAACCTCATTTCATTTTCAAGCACCCATGTTACGTTCTCAAACTTATGATTCTCCAAGAAAACTTTAATAGGCTGAGTGGTCTTCTTTCATATTAATTTTTCTCCAAGATCCAATATTTTTATTTATTGACCACCATAAGATATATCATATTTCATTTGGATTATATTTTAGTTTAGAATATATTAAGGGTTAGGTATATACTTCCTTAAAGGTGGTACATTGAAAAGATTATTCTCTTGGGAGAGGATTGGTAGAATCATAAGATGATAAGTTTTCACCACCACATGATCCAATATTTTAAAGGGGGAAATGTATCTATGGATATTCATTCCCTTTGTCTCAGGTCTCATAACCTTCTTCACAGTTTTCACTACCAAGGAACACTATTTGGAAAAACTATGTGCCAATCGTGAATAACCCAAGAGTCTTCTTAAATTTATAAAATTTCTACCGAAGAATCCCTAAATTAACCCCAACCAAATAATGATAAAAAGTGTGGCTGAGGAGTAGTAAAAAATAGTTACAATTTATTACAAATTCCCCATAATATAAACTTCTTGACCCATATATTCAATTAATAAGTCTCAATGTCAAAAAGATACTTCCACTGCATGATCATCCATGCCTCTCCTCTCTCACATCTCATGAGAATCCTAATCATGATTCCATAACACTAGAACCAAATGTATCATCCACCAATGAATTTACTTGGTTTCAGAATCAACAATACTAATTGGGTGCTTAGTCATGGAAAAACTAGGCTAAATATCAAGTTCACCCAAACTCAGAACATGATATGGATGAAAAATATATTTCTATAGTTGGGATATAACAAAATTTCTCTTTATTAAAAATTAATTCATGATTTATTACAAAACATTATGCTTAATACATCCTAGAAGATTGAAAAATATAGTGTATTTTGGAATTAGGAACATTACATAACAACTTCAAACATGGTATATGAAAACATTATTGAATAATTAATTGATATACTCCTATTATTATATCATACATAAAACTACATGGGATAAACTAGGGACATACATAAGAAAATGGTGAGCTATAAAACCCATTAAGAGAATAAAAATTTTGTAACATGAATAAATTAATAAAATTTGTATAATAGACTTATAAATGGGTCATAAAAGGAGTGATAATCATAAACATGAATAATAGTACAATATATTGGATGATAACTGAAGCATTCCTATCATAGGGCATGGAAAAACAATTATTTCTATTTTAAAATGCAGTAATGTGGTTGACCTAGGATGTCTCCCGAAGGGGAGTGCAAAAAAAAAACAGTTTTTCACAATTAAAAGAGGTTAAAATTGGTGTGTTTGATAAGAAAAAGATTGAATATAAATTCAAATTCAAATTATTGAAAAACTATGATATTAAAAGGGTGATTAGGTCTAGGTCAATTTCCCAATTGTAATTCTAACGTTGTTCAATTTAATTCAATCATATTCTTTTTAGTTGATTAAAGTGAGTTTCTACAATCATTTCCCCTCACTTCCTTGATGAAATTATGATGGTGAGAGAAAACCTTACAAAGGTCTCAGTTTGGTAAACTCTCCTTCCATGGGAAAAATAGTTTTATTGAATATTTTCAATTTACATGGCCAATACCCGATCAGGTCTTGTTTATCCCAAACAATCAAGAATATTCCCTACACTGTTTACACATACTGACGATTGTCGAGTGAGTCACCACTAATCCCTGGTCTATTCCATCGTATATAAACCAGAAATTAGTGGAGGGAGATAATGATTATTTTACCAAGGAAAAAATCAATAGTGGAATTAAAATTCATGAACGATCACACTGGATAATAAAATACACTATATTAAATTGAAAAGAACTTTGAAGAAGAAATAAATTTCATTCAATTACGTCCAAGAAATCAAGAATTACAGAGTAGAAAACCAACACATCCCCAATCACTAAAAATGTTTACCCTACCATGGTAAGGGTAATCGATGTGAATGGGAAAAAATAAGGCATGGAAAAACTATGGAAAAGAATAGAAATAAAAGAGGATTCTGAAAAGTTCTTCTCCTTGGTGTCCTAGATGGAATGTGATCGAATGAGATATTCTTTGAGAGGAAGAAGCTCTCCTCCCTTTATAGCCACAATTTGTCCCCAAAATGTTGACGCGTCGAATCCCCATTCTATTACTTCTTCACTCCTTTCACCCTTCTTTAATGTTTTTCATCACTGTCTTGGGAGTTTCCCCTCAAAATATAAGTAGATTAGGACAAGTATTCTGAGAGTTATGCTCGTTTACTCTGACCATATATTTTTTCCAATCAAACTCTTCAAATCTCAAACCTCCAGATTAGGATTATTTAATGACCCCATAAATAGACAATTTAGGTGTAATTTTATTAATGAAAGATGTTAACAATCTAGTTTCTCATCTACCCACCTACTTTCACAATAATTGGGCCCACCAAGACTGATTTATGGGCCCCACATCAAATCATGGTAGATCTGTATAGAGTTTTCATGCTCACATTTATGAGCTTCTTTTGAGCTTCCATATAGATGATTCCGCTTTTGGTCCAGAAGTATAAAATGATCCCCTAGATGTGGAGAATATGGAAAAGAAATAATTTTTCAGTTTTAATTAGTGTATAAATTGTTATAGACAAAATACAAAAAATATTTAAAATAGGTAAAAATCCAAAATGGGCCATTTTTACTGTTCAACTCAAAATAACACCAATATCATAGAAATTCAGAAATTAATCTTAAAGTATCACTTTTTTTGGTTTAAAATAATGAAATTCATTGTAAATTTAATTTAAAATATTTACTCTATCAATTCCCCCACACTTAGCCCTTGGACTCCTGAACAATTAAACATCAAAATCAAATCAAATCAAATCCAAAACACAAACCAATGAGATCTACCAAATCCATACTATGAAACAAAAAGATACCATGCCTCATCAAAAAAAATTATTTCATGTTATCAATTTTAGATTATATAATATATTTCAACTTCTTTTCTTATCCAATGCACACAAAACACCTACCTCACATGAGTTTCCTCTCATCTCACAAATATAAATGTTCAATAAAGATTTTCTCGTCCAAACTCAACTAGAGTCACTATAGTCTTGATATACTCATACATATCCATCATATGTGAGTATAGGACATGTGTTTCTTATGAGGACTTTTCAGGGTTGTCCTGTGGCTTTCGGTTGGTAGGATTTAGATATTAAAAATTCTAAGGCCAAAAAGGGGGGCTTGGCTCTTTTGGAAGGAAAATTACGTGATTCTAATTTTCACTCAAGAATGGTATCCTTCTCTTCCCCTTTGTAGAAAATCATCTCCACCATCTTGAGAACTCAAGGAATGTTTATGCCAATTATAATTTCACATAATTTTTTTTTTCTGAAACAGTGTTTTTTTTAAATCATCAAATAGGCACAACATTCTTCTTTTACATGGGAAGCTACAGAAAGGCACAACTTATTTTATAATGAATGCTTCAGAAAGGCACAAAATTTTTCAAAATGAACTATTCAATAGAAACGTCAGACCTTAAAAATTTTATATTCCAGCCAAAGTATCACTGAATGAGGTAGTACATCATAAGGCATCTTCCCCCACACTTAAGTTCAACTAGATCATGAAATTTCATTTCAAGAGAAGGTTGGATAGAAATATTTTCTCATAATGTGGCTTAATACTATAAGAAAATTCATTGGTTGTAAGGGATAATGAAGGATAAACGTATAAGGTAGGCCATAATAAAAAGGATTATTTTGAAAAGGGGGATTAAAAAGAAAATAAATGCCTCAATAATTTAAAACACTAGTACCTCAAACCCTCATGTTTTTAAAGGAATAAATCAAATTATAGTTAAATCATGCATGGTCTAGTTCTCTCAAGAAATGAGTTGTATGTAAAGAATATGAAAAAGATGGTAAAGAAGCCTCACAAGAATGTGATTTCAAAAATAAAGACAGTGAGATGTGGCATGGGATTTAAAAATCAGAGTACTTTTCATGAAATTACAAAATATTTTAACATGAAACATTGTCAATTCAGCATTCATTTAAGCTCAGTTTCATGGAATAGATTGGTTCACTCATTTACATTGTTTTCAAAAAATAAAAATGATAATAATTTTAGCTCAAAATTGTTGACAACAGACTAACTTTCATAAATACACACACAAATATCTAGATTTATTTTTATAAAAAAGTAATACAAACAAGAAATTAAAATCCTAAACTGAAATGGTTGTCTCCCCCACACATAAATTATGAAGCGTCGTTAGTGAATTCAAATTGATTTAAAATGTAATAATTTCTTTAAATTAATCAAAGCAAGAAATAATGTGTAAAGCAGAGGTACGACTAGATGGATTTTATTGATAAATAGATTGGAGGAGTGTGATCTCCTCCACAGGCTCTGATGGAAGGGTCCCAAGGAATCTGTTCAACCTATTCCCATTCACAGTGAATGGATCCTTCTCTCCATCCTTCATAATCTGCACAGCACCAAAGGGATATACATGAGTAACTATAAATGGACCTTCCCATTTGGAACGAAGTCTACCTGGCATCATCTTGAGTCTCGATTGGAATAACAAAACATTGTATCCATGATAAAAGTCATTCGGTCGAATTAGCTTGTCATGGGTCACTCTTGTTCTTTCATTGTAAATCCTGGAATTTTTGAAATTCTTCCTTTATAATTTCCTCCAACTCTTGAAACATCAATCTTCTTTCCTTCCCAACACTTTCAAGGTCCAAATTTATTTTCCTGACAGCCCAATACAGATTATGCTCCAATTCCACAGTTAGGTGGCGAATTTTCCCATAAATCATCCTATATGGAATCATTCTAATCGTGGGTTTTTAGGCTGTCCTGTAATCCCATAAGGTATCTTCCATCCTTTGGCTCCAATACTTCATGTTTGGATTAACAGTCTTTTCAAAAATTCCTTTGATTTCCCTGTTGGAAACTTCAACTTGCCCATTAGTCTGTGGATGATAGGGAGTTGATGTTTTATGATGCACCCCATACTTCCTCAGTAAAGTCTCCATTCTCCAATTGTAGAAGTGATTCCCCATATCATTAATGATTAATCTGGGCACTGAAAAACCTAAAAAATATGTGAGACCTGACAAAATCACAAACAACTTTAGCCTCGTTAGTACTTGTGGATTTTTCTTCCACCCATTTGGAAACACAATCAACTACAAGAAATAAATAATAATCTCAAAATGACATGGAGAAAGGTCACATAAAATATATTCCCCAAACATCAAAAATGTCACAAAAATTTAGTTGATTTTAAGGAATTTCATGTCTCTTTGAAATATTTCATGAAAACATACATTTTTCACATATTTTTGAAAAATTAATGACCATCTTTTAAAATAGTGGGACAATAAATTCCAGATTCTAAAACCTTCCTTGATATCCTTTGAGGTCCAAAGTGGCCTCCATAAGATAATGCTTGACAAAAATCAAAGACATATTTAAATTCACTTTTAGGTAAACATATTATTATTAATTGATCATTTCAAATCTTCCAAAGGAATGGATCATCCCAAATGCAATACCTAGACTCAAATTTCCATTTTTTAATTTGGTGATAATTGAAATGAGATGGGACCTGAGATGTTACCAGATAATTGACCATGTCAGCATACCAAGGAACTTCTCCCTTAACAAAGTATAGCTTCTTTCCTGGAAGGTGATCATTCAATGGTTCTTTTTAAGGAATTTCAGCTTCAGTAGTGTTGGGATGTCTACTTAAATTATCAGCCACTTGGTTCTCAGATCACTTTTTCCTTGATTTCTATGTTGAACTCCTACATCAGTAACATCCATCTCACTAGCATCAGTTTAGCGTAAGACTTATTCATCAAGTACATGAGAGTTGCAAGATCCAGAAATATAGTGACTTTAGTTCCACGCAGATATGATCTAAATCATTCGAAAGAAAAAACATCAAAAAAATGATTTTAGGTGCTTGTGTAATTGAATTGAGCCACATTCATGGTTCTTGAAGCATCTGTAATGACTTTTTCCCTGCCCTCAATTCATCGTGAAAGGACTGCTCCAACTACTTGGTTGGAAGCATCACAAATTAGCTCAAATGATTCTTCGTAATTTGGTGGCTGCACCACATGTGGTTCAATCAATCTCCTCTTTATCTCATAAAAGGATTACCTACATGCACCATTGAAATCAAAATTAGTATCCTTCAAAAGAAATATAGAGAGAGGGAGATAAATCTTACTAAAATCCTTGATAAACCTCCTGTAGAATCCTGCATATCCTCAAAAATATCTAACATGCTTCACACAAGTAGGCTAAGGAAAAGAATTTATCACATCAATTTTGGACGTATCAACCTCAATTCCCTTTTTAGAAATGACATCCCAAGGAAAATACCTCTCTCAACCATGAAATGACACTTTTAAAAATTTAAAACAAGATTTTATTCAATGCAGGTTTTCAAATAATTTCCCAGAATTTTCAAAAAATGGTCAAAGGAGTTTCCAAAAACCGTGAAATCATCCAGAAAAACCTCCAAGAAATCTTCAATGTAATCAGAAAATTTACTTAACATGCAACTTAGAAATGTACCTGGATCATTACATAATCCAAATGGAATTCCATTATATGAAAAAGTGTCAAAGGGACATGTAAAGGTTGTATTATCTTGATCCTCAGGAGCAATGGGTACCTGGAAATAACTTGAAAATCCATTCAAAAGCAATAATGAGTTCTCCCGGCCAATATCTATAACATATGATCCATGAAGGGAATGGGGAAATGATCTTTTCGAGTGACCTGATTCAACTTCCTAAAATCAATGCACACTCTCCTTCTATTTTGAATTATCCTAGGGATTAATTAATTCTTTTCATTCCTCACAATGGTCAGGATAGTTTTTTTTTGAACTACATGAATTGGGCTAACATATTATGAATTTGACATGGGATAGATGATCCTTGCTTCCAAAACAATCTCCATCTCCTTCATCACAACTTCCATTAAAGTGGAATTTTACCTCTTATGGGGTTACCTAAGAGGTTTGGAATATCCCTCAAGAAAAATTCTATGTGGGCATATTTTTGGGTTGACTCTGGGTATATCACCTAAAATCTATCCTATCGCTTGGATGTTCTCTCTCAAAAGATCAATCAATGATTTCTCTTGGATTTCAGAGATATTATTAGCAATTATCACAAGTAGTTTCTAACCCTCCCGAAGGTAGACATATTTCAAATCAGTGGGGAGTGTTTTGAGTTTTAAATAAGTGGGATTCTCAAGGGATGAAACTAAATTAATGTTTCCCACTTCCATATTTTGGACCTCCTGAACGCAAGAAACAATATCATCTTCCTCATCATTTAACAAGTCATCAATGAAATATGATTTTACCTCTTCCTCCCACATGATGTCAGAATCTCCAGCATCTTGGGAATCCACATGTTTAATGATATTTCCAACAGAAGAAGACTCTCCTATGTCTATGAATTCATAGAGCATATGAGATTCTTCAAAGGATTCTGCACCAAATTCTTGGGAAAGTGAAAAGAGGGAGTGATCATCTGATTGGTGCCTCATGGATTCAAAAATATTGAATTGGATAGTGCTCTCTCCAGACTCCATGGTGAGTGTCTCATGGACATTGATGACGACTTTATCCATCTTCAAGAAAGGTATCCCCAAATTGATGGGTGAATGTGATGATCTCAAATCTTCTTCTATATTTAGCATGTATAAATCAGCTAGGAATAAGAGATATTTGACTTTCACAAGGACTTCTTCCAAAACTCCTACAGGGAAAACTATGGATCTATTTGCAAGATGGACCACCATTCTTATGGGCTTCAAGTCTCCCATCTACAAAGAAGTGTAAATTGAGTCAGACAATACATTAATTGAAACACATAGATCACACAAAGCATTAGAGAAATTTAAATAACCAATGGTGCATGGAATGGAAAAACTCCCTGGATCTTGACATTTGGTTTGAAATTGGGGTATGATGAGGGCTAAGATAGTTCTTCCCAATTTGATACTTTCATTCCCTTGAATTTTCTTCATCTGGGTGCAAAGATCCTTCAAAAATTTAGCATAATTTGGAATTTTTTTGACTGCTTCAAGTATGGGGATATTAATTTCCACTTTTAGGAAGGTGTCCAGAATTTCTTTTTAAAGTGCTTTCTCCTGAAATTTCTTTGATTCAATTATACTTGATGGAAATGGAGGGGGTAAGTCTTTCTTCTTCCTTTGTTTCCTTTGAAACAGTGTTTATTGTTTCTTCTTCCTTGACCTATCCTTCTCTTCCTCCACTTTCTTCTCTTCATCACAATGCATTTTCACTGAATTTTCAGAGTTTACACCTTTATTATCCCTCACCTCAGGTGTTCTTATTTCAGGTTCATGGGATAATGGTGGTCATATCTCTTTTCCACTTCTTGTTTTTGTCATGCAAACATTCTCCGTTGGGTTTGGGATTTTTTGGGAAGGATGTTTCCTAGGATTTTTGGTTTGGAAGTCCATGAGACCTTCAAACATGGTGGAAAAATCTTTTATAGAGTATTTCAGCCCCTCAATATCAAATATATGTTGTTGGTTCAAAATTATGGGTTGTGCACTGGTTGATGGATACTCATAGGATTTTATGAAAGTGGGAGGTTGGTGGTGAGAAGGCTGGCTATAAGATTTATTTTATTGAAATGGTAGGGGGTTTTGGAATTTTTGCTGGAATGGGGGTATAGCTTGATTTTTCTAATTTCCAAACACATATTGAACATGGTTTGGTGCTCTCCATAATTAATTTTGTTGGAATTGCCTTTTCTGAAAAGCTTCCACACAAGTTTCCATTCCCTGTATTTCAGTACATTAATTGGTCAGTGAAATGATCAGGTGATGAGAATAAACCATATACTTTAGCTAGTGCTTGTTGGTCACCCACTTGTTTCAAGGCCGTCTGTCTCAACAAAATAGTTATCTCATTAATCTTATTTTTTAGTAAGGGTGATGGATGAGAAGTTCATACCTCATGAATACCTCTTGTGCATGTACCTCTTGTACCAAACTGTTCTGAGTTCTATGAAATCTTTTCAATAAAACCTTTGGCCTTTTCTGGTGACTTGTCAATCAATACACATCCATATGATGCATTGAAAAGGTTTCTATCATTGTACAGTAAGCCTTGATAGAAGAAGACAAGAAAGTGATGGTCCTATATGGCTTTATGTGGGTAGTAGGCACATAGATTTTTAAATCTTTCCCAGTACTCATAAAGGGTTTCACTAGATGTTTTTTTGATGGCATAGATCTCCTTTCTAATGGCAGTACTTCTAGTGGCGGGGAAGAATATTTTCATGGAGCATCTCACCAAGTCATTCCAACCATCCACATCTCTATGTTATAGACCATAAAACCATTCATTAGTAGCTCCATCCAATTAAAATGAGAACTCCTTCCCCTTTACATGTTCCTCAGTTACTCCACAAGGTCTAAAAGTTTAGAAGACATGTGTGAACTCTTTAATTTATTTGTTGGTATCTTCACCTTCCAAGCGAAGAAACATTGTATGAAAATTAATCATGTTAGTTTTCATCTCAAAATCATTTTCTAACATAGGCTTGACAAGTTGATTATTTTTATTAAGGAATCGTGGGGCACACATGTCTCTAAGTGTAGGTTTTTGATTTCTAGCCATGATGATAGGCTCAGAGTGAACACATGATGTTACACTCGGGTCTGTAAGAGATATTTCCAAAAAATCATGTTTTAAATTGAGGTTTCTAAGCCTATTCAACAATGTTCTTTCAATTTCATGATCAACTAGAAAAGGATATATTTTTCAGGTTCTAGTCATGAAACTATGAAAAGAGAAAAGAATGAGAGAAAAAAACTGTCGGCATTACCTCCGCAACAATGGTGCCATATTTGATGCACAACTATCATAGAGAATGGAAAAAAAATTATTTCCTAAGTTAAAATGCAGTAATGTGGTTATCCTAGGATGTCTCCTGAAGAGGATTGCACACAAAATAGTTTGTTACATTTAAAATTGGGTAAAAATGGTGTGTTTGATAAGAAAATGATTTAATAGAAATTTGAATTCAAATGATTGAAAAAATATGATATTAAAAGAGATATTAGGCAAGGTTAAGTTTCCAAATTCCAATTCTATCCTTGTTTAATTTAATTCAAACATCTTCTTCTTAGTTGATTAATGTGAGTTTCCCCAATCGTTTCCTCTCACTTCCTTGGTGAAATTATGATGGTGAGAGAAAACCTTACCAAGATCTTAGTTTGGTCAACACTCCTTCCATGTGCAAAATAGTTGTACTGAATATCCTCAACTGACATGGGAAATAGGGTCTTGTTTATCCCAAACAATCAAGAACATTCACTACACCTTTTACACGTATTGACGATTGTCGAGTACTTCACCACTAATCCATAGTCTATTCCATCGTATATAAATATGAAATTAGTGGAGGGAGATAATGATTATTTTACCAAGGAAAAAATCAATAACAAAATTAAAATTCAAGAATGATCACACTTGATAATAAAATATTCTATATGAAATTGAAAACAATTTTTAATTAGAATGAAATTTCATTCAATTAAGTCCAAGAACTCAAGAATTACAAAGTAGAAAACCAACCCTTCATCAATCACTCAAAACGATTACCCCACCATGGTCAGGGTAATTGAGATGAATGGGGAAAAATTATTAAAAATATGGAAAAGAAAATAAATAAAAGATAAAGCTGAAAATTTCTTCTTCTTGGTGTCCCAGAAGGAATGGGATGGAATGAGATATTCTTTGAGAGGGAGGATCTCTCCTCCTTTTATAGCCATAAATATTCCCCTGAATTTTGACGTGTTGTAGCCCCATTAAATAATATATTCATGTGTTTAACCATTGTTTATTTTTCTTCAAAATTATCTTGGGCGTTTACCCTAAAAAGCTTAGCGGAATTGGACGTGTATTCTGAGAGATATGCCCGTTTTACTCTGATCATTTATTCTATCCAGTCATACTCTTCAAATCTCTAACCTCCGAATTAGGATGCTTTAATGACCCATTAAATGGACAATTAACGCATCCATGACTTCATTAAAGATGTTCCCAATCTCCATGCACATCCCCTCACCGATTTTCAAAACAATTGGGCCCACCAAGAATGAGTTATGGTCCCCACATCAAAACTCGGCAAACCAATAAACAGTTTTCTTGCTCTAATTTGTGAGCTTCTTTTGAGCATCCATATAGATGATTCAACTTTTGTTCAAGTAGGATTAAATGAACCCCAAGATGTATAGAATCATAAAAACAAATAAGAGTTCAATTTTTATTAGTTTATAATATTTAATGGAAAAAATAGAAAAATGATTTAAAACAGTTAAAAATCCAAAATGGGCCATTTTTTCTGTTCAACTCAAAATAACACCAATATCATAAAAATGCAGCAATTCATCTTAAAGTAACACTTTTTGGGTTTAAAACTATGAAATTCAATGTAAATTTAATTGAAAATATTTTCTCTATCAATAACAAAGTCGGAACATGCAAAATGTGGAAAAAACTTAAAAAATTCATCTTAAACATAGGGACAAGATAAATTTTAGGACATCATGAGGGAAAAAGTTTAAGTTTATATTTGGTTAACTCCCTAATACCATGAATTACATCCCAGGAAACTAAAATATTACCCAAATCATTGGGGCACTTTATAATTTTAGGTGCACATGTCACTTTCATTTCATTCTCATACTTAAGTGGGCCACATAGATCATAAAACATGGATTCATCCATAATCATATTGTATTCCATGATTAATTATTTTTTAATAAATACATGTAATACCCCAATAAATATGAATAAGTTCATAAAGGTGGACACCATTGATATAAAATGGGTAAGGGTATTCACAACACAGTTTTTTGATGTGGAAAATCAGGGTGAAATTTCAGGAGCATAACATGGGTGTATAGATGTTCATCAAAGAGATTTATGATAGTAAAAGGGGTATCTAATAATTTATACATAAAATTGATAGTATGTTGTTTCTAAAAGAAGATATGCCAACATTTTGGATTGAAGATAAAAGATAAAAGATAATGAAGATAGTTAAATAAAGAGGAGAAGGTCAAAATCCCTTACCCAGAGAGAGTGATTCCAAATGCATGGGAGGAGCTTCATGAGAGATTGGGGAACCATGGGAGGACTCTAGAGATTTATGGTTAGATTTTGGATTTGAAAAAAAAATTCTTAGTGAATATAAATGGGATCTCGGGTGGGATTATATAAGAGATAAGTGTGAAATTCTTTATTATTCCTCAATTGTATGTTTTAGACTCAATATAATAAAATAACTAAATCTACCAAGCTTCCAATGGTTTTTTTATCATGGTTTCTACATAATAGTAGTGGTTTTAATTATTTTAAATGTCCATGGTCTGAAATTATTAAAATATTACACTTTATGATGTGGAAGTGAGTCATGTCTTTATAACAATAATTTTAAAACCATAAAATATATTATTGGTATTAGAGGATTCATAATGGATTTATAAAATTAATAAAATAAACATAGTAATAAGATATTTTAATGGGGAAATATTCATTAGGTCATGGATACCATTTATAATTTTTATTACATCTTATTTGTGATATTATGATTTCATAATACGCACCGTATATTTATACCAGCTTTAATTTTTTTCCAAAAATTTGAATATCTCAAAATATTATGAAAAAATCACCATTATATTTCTATGTTCTGATTCCAAAATAAATTATATTATCAAAATACTTTTCTAAACACGTGAAATTTCAATTTTAAAATAAGAATCAACATTTATTGATAAATGATGGGTTTTTTTGAAAATAACATATTTTTAACCCATATAAAAATTACATTTAATGTCATAAATATTATATGATAATTAATATTTAAAATAATATTTAATAATAATATTTTATTAAAATATTTTTTATTTAAAGAATACATTAATTCGTCAAAATAAATTGTTTAATTGAATTTTAATTTTACCCAATAAGACAATTTGTTCTTTATCATATCAAAATCAAAATATTTTATAATGTAACTATAACAAGGTGAAAATATATTAATTATTATATAAAATATTAATATTCATAATATTAGGGTCTTGATACATATCCCTTTAATACACCAAGAAACACCATAAGAGTAAGGTGCATGATGGTGATACTTTTTGGGGTCATTCAGTGTATATGGGTTGGGTAGTGATCTTGATGAGCTTGAACATATACTGTAAAAGGTTTTTCATGTTCTCTAGTTATTGGATCTCATATTGGGCTTAGTCAAGGAAAAACACAGTGATACTATATCCCTTGTAATCTTTAATAAATTGTCTTTGAATGGTATGATACTACAAGTTGAGGACATCACTTTCTTTTTCTATTTCAATTAGTTTTGTTAAACACCTATATTTACACTAATCATATGATCATTGTAAAAATGCTATATTATAAATGGTAATTATACTTAATTGTAATTAAAACCTGATAGGATATAATAAAACCAAATAAGTTCATGAGTTCTCTCTATCTATAATATATAATAATTAATTTAATTTAATTACAAGGGAAATTATATTTTTATATGTTTAGTTCGTTACAATCTTCCCCCCTTAAGAAAATTTCACCCTCGATATTTTCATTTCACCCAATATAAAATATGAGGTTAACTCTATTTTATCGCCTCCTCTAGTTCCCCTATTTCTTATTCGTACTTGTGGTTTCTCCACTGCACTTTGACTAGGTGCATTGTCTTATTTCTTATATATTTTTCTCTATAATCTATAATCTGTATCGATTTCTCCTCATGGGAAAGCTCATTTTCCAATTGTACCACCTCTGGATAGAGTACATGTGATAGGTCTAGTATTTAATTTTTCAAGAATGATATATGGAACACATCATTTACTTGAGATATGTATGATGAGATTTATAGTCTATAGGCCACCACTCAGAAGCGATCAAGGATTTTAAAGGGACTATGTATCTTTGATGATGAGTTCCTTTCTTCCAAAATATAATGCATTTTTATACATATTTATAAAGGAATTCCTTGTCTCCATCTGCAAACTATAGTTCTCATCAATGATTGTCATCATAACTCATTTTTCATCTCTGAACAACCTTGATGTGATGCTGAATGGTCTTAACCATTTCCACATTTTCTTTACGATTTCAAGACCTAGCAGTTTTCATTCCCCAACTTCATCTATGCATGTAGGTGTTCTACATCTCTTCCTATAAAGGGCTTCATAGGGTCCCATTTGGATGCTGGACAGGAAAATTTTATTGTATAAGAACTTGAGTATCAGGATAGTCCACTCATATTGGCCATCAATTTGGGGGTGATAAGCCGTGATGAAGTTTAACTCAGTATTTAGAGCGTGTTGGAGAGTCTTCCTGAACATGAAGGTAAATCTTGGGTCTAAATCAGATATAATTTATAGTGATGTTCCATGTAGCTACACCAATTACCTTATTTGTATCCCTTCAAGTTGATTAAGTGGGGAGTCATAACGAACTAAATTGAATTCACCAGTATTTGTAAGCATATCCACCACAACCCATATAGCATTATTTCCCCATGATGTTTTTGGAATACTAGTGACAAAATCAATGGTAAATGTTCCTATTTCCATGTAGGTATGGGTAATTCCTACATCATCCCCTTGTTTTTTTATTTCCTCCTTCACATGTTTGCATACATGACATATTGATGTATATTTTGGGACCCCCATTATCATATTATCCAACCAATAGTTCTCTTAGGGATCTAAATACATCTTTATTCATCAGGGATGGATAGATAAAGTCAAACCATGTGCGTCATCCTACATATCCTTCTTTAACTTATTAATTAATGGTACACATAGTCATGACCCAAATATTATAACTCCTTCATCATTAACATTAAACTTCTGTAATTTGAATTTTCTTATAGCTTCCACTTTCTTTTTTAATTCCAACATTATTCCTTTGAGCATCCTTTATCCTCTCCAAAAGATAAGGATAAATATTCATTTTTTTAAGGATTGATGATGTTCCTTCCTTTATGATTCCAATGTACATACTCTTAAAATAAAAAAGACCAGATCCTTCTAATTTCTCATCAATGATAAAATTGTTGGATCCTTTATACATAATGTTAACACATATTATTGTATTTACCATGATGGTAGTGGATTGGGAATTCCTAGTCCTTGATCATCTCTAACCATATCCATTGGTGCATATTTATCTATTTTTGTGTGCATATATACATACGTATTTTCTGATCCATATGTATTTCACATCTCTCCCCAAATAGATAATGCCACCATATTTTCAGTGTGAAGATCACTACATCCAAATATAGATGATGTGTTGGGTATTGTTTTGTTAACCTTCAATTACTTTTAAGGATAGGCTATCAATTTTTCATTTTTCATTAACACATATCCCAAGCCCTTATTCAAATCATCACTAGATAATAGAAATATTTATCCACTTGTGGGTAGGGTGAGTATAGTTGTAGTGGTATGACTATTATTCATCTCCTTAAAATATCTTCACATTCATCATTCCAAAAAAACAGGACTCCCTTATAAGTTATCTTGGTTAGAGGGTTTGACAATCGTGATAAATTAATCACAAATCAAAGAAAATACCCAAATAATACAAAGAAACTACAGATATCTTTCAAAGAGGTTGGCCTTATCCTTCCATCAGTTACTTCTATATTTCAAGTTCCACATATATCTCATTTATTATTATAATAATACATAATAATGTGACTTCCTTCAATAATAAATCACATTTTTTACTTTTCATAAAGCTTCTCCTTTAATATGGTCATTAGAATAGTATACAAATTATCCACATAATCCTCCTTTCTTTAGATGTATGTTATAATATCATCTATAAATACTACCTAAAATTTCCCTAGAAAATTTAAAAGACTCTATTCATAAATTCCATGAATATTTCGTAGCATCAATGAGTCTAAATGGAATTACAATGAACTCATAGTGCCCATACCTTTTAAGGAAATTGGTTTTTGGAATATCATCCTTCTTCACTATTACTTGATAATATCCTGACCGAAGATCCAAATTGGGGAGGTATTTTTCTCTATGTAGCTAATAGAACATGTCATAAACCCATATAGGTGGATATGTTTTCCTTATCATGATATTTTTGAGCTCATGATAATCAATTCCAAGGGTCATTGACCTATCCTAATTCATGAAGAAGAGGACTGGTGCAACCCAAGGTAAAGCACTTGGGCATATGAACTATTTATCTAAGTACCCATATAGTTGATTCTTAATGTCCTAAAATTCAACAATAGTAATTATATATAGTTTATTGGATAATAAAAAATCCCCAAGTATAATTTTTATTGATTATTCAACCTCTCAGCTAGGTGGAAGACCAAACAATTCCTCGGGAAATACATCATCATTTTCCCACAAAATGGGCATGTCTTCAACGATTATATTTTACTTAAACTCAATCATTTGAGGTAGATAATATTTCTCATAGGTTAAAAATAATCATTCTTTACATGTTTGTGAAAAATAAGATTCATCATCTTACTTGAACCTATACAAAATTGTGGGTTGATTCGTGATATGGAGAGTGATATCATTCTCAGGGAAATTTTAGTTGGATCTATACAAGGAAAGATAATAAATAACCATAATTGCATAAAATTAAACTAAAGGGAGTATCACAAGGTTCTCTAGGAAGTTCATCCAACTAATTTTGAAAAGGTAAGATTTATATAATTTGTATGAAACAATTGAAATTTTTTACCTATTCATCGACTGAACTACTTCCATGCTTTGTGATGGTGTTTGAATATTTATACTAAAATTGTAATATGTGATGGAATTCATAGAAAAAATATAAAAAATAATGTTTTATATTCTTGAATGAATAAATTCGGCATTTTCACCACATTTTTCATGATTCACCTTAGTGTTTGTGATGTATAAATCTCACCCTTTCATCCATAGAGGTTGTTGGTTGTCTTTGAAATACCCTTGCATATGCATTAGTTTCTAAAGTGCTATGTTTCCTTGTAGTTGATGTAATGAAAATTTCTCTAAGGGTTGAATGGAGAATTCAATTATTCTATCACATTATTGGGGTTCTATTATTGTAAATATCTAGCTAGGTGTCCTTTCATTCCACACATAAATAATTTCCTTATCCCTCTTAGGCAATTTATGATGTGATTATTTTCTCACTTTTGAAAAATGGTATGTTTAAATTTTTTAAGACCATTAGATTTATCAAAAGGAGCATCATAATTAAATTCCACTTTTATATTCTTATTCTTTTGATACCCTTGATATTCTATAATCTCAATTTATACTTTAAGGGAACATCAAAAAATTTCCTCTAGGAATTAAATCTCATATCCTTAGGGTTATTCATAGACTAGGTTTTATCCCGCTAAATAAGTGGTCCTATTTTCATTCAGGGGTAATGAGAAATATTAAGGTGTATCATGAATGTATTTTGATGTTTCCCTCATTATCCCCAATAGATTATTCATATTTTTTCTTGAGGGAAGGGATATCCCTTTATATTTTATGTTAGAGAGTGTGATGAAAATATTTGTCAATTTTTTCTTGAATTCCTTCCACCCCATCACTTTGATCTCTCCCTCAATATTAGTATTATTGATCAACATACACCACTAATTAGCTTCCATCTCCATATGATAAGAAACCAGTAGAACCATCTATTTCTCATAACATTGAAGGATATATAAGATATTCTCAATAGAGTTGACCCATTGTTCCTCGATTAAGGGATTATATGATCCATTGAAAGTTGGAGGCCATTATTGCATAAAGGACTCCATTTGATATTTTTATTTAGTAGGGGGATTTGGAAAATCTTGTAAATCTAGGTGTCTAATCAGAACCTAAGTCAGTATAGAGATTATCATTATAATGTTTTTTATTCTTCCTCCCATTTTTTTGGAAATCTTTTTTGGACAATCATCACATTACCATTAACATTGGTTGTTTACCCAATTCCCCCTATTTTTGAACATTGTATAGAATAAATTGAAAATTATAGATGATAATGTTTAAAATATTAAACACTTAAATAATATTCCAATGAAATTAAATGGAAAAATCATAAATGAAATCAATTTCATAACTTATTAATTTATAGGCATCAATATTTGTTATCCATGATCTATTTTCTAACATATACACTTTTAGTATTTCTATTTCCTTAATAATAGTTTGTAATGAGATTTTGAATTTACCATTGCATATCCTAATGTAGAATCAAACTAACTTTAAAACAAGGCCCTTTTTCGTGTACCAGTTCCCAATCGAGTATAGCTCAACAGGAAATTTTTGGGTTTTACTCCTATGTACATATATACAAGAGCCATATCCTCTAGTAGTATCCAGACATGGAAGTATTTTCATGATAAACCACTTACTATATACTTACAAAAATTTACAGATGTTTTATTATGTTTAGTCTTATCCCTAGTCCTTTCTCTAGGGTTTTCTAATCATAAACCCAAAAAATCCTTTGATACCAACCATAGAAACTCTTCTCTTTATTACACCTTAATGCATCATTTATTGAATAATATTACAAATAATACAACCCAGAATATTGATAATTGTAGTTTCTTTGGGTATTAGGTTAATTACATAACAACATAAAACATGGGATATGATGACATTATTAAAAAATTCCATGAAATGTTTATCGTATTCTATTGTATTTAAAACATCATTGGATAACATTAGGAAATACATAAGTAAGGGGGAGCTATAAGGTCATGTAAGGGAAAAACATGGTGTAAGATGAAGAAATAAATACATATTATGAAATATATATATCGATGGTACATAAATGGAGTGATAATAGTAAACATGAATAATAAGACATGATATATCATGATAACATAAATGAAATATGGAAAATGTGGTGAAAATAAAAAACACTACATCATCAATATAACTCATGGCTAACTACAAAGCAATCATGATGGAAAAAATATTGTGGTTCGTTAACATCACTCCCTAATACCTTTCATGAAATCAAAAGAGACTAAATCATTACTAATGCATTGGAGTGCAATATAATTCAGGGTGCACCTATCACTTTCCTTTAATTCTCAATCTTATATGGGCCACATAGATCATAAAACATGAATTCATTCTTCATTTTATTTTATTCCATGATTAAGGATTTTTGAAAAAATAAATTTAATTCCCTAATAGATAAATATATTTTTATAAAGATGAACACCCATGATATAAAATTAGTATGAGAATTCACTAGAAAATTGTTTGGCATGCAAAATCGTGGTGAAATTTTGGCATCATAACAGAGGAAATTAAATGATCATGGACGTTATTGACTAGATTAAATGGTTTGTCTCAGGATTTATACCTAAAATGATATTAATGGGAATAAGAAAGAACATATCCCCACATTATTAAATGAAGATAAAATACACAATATAGAGAAGGTACTTAAATATATAGGAGATGAAGATGATCTGTTACCTTGAAAGGGTGATTCAAAATGCTTGGGAAGAGACTATTGTGAGCATTGGGTATCCTTGGGGTTATCTAGATTGAGGCAAGAAGAGTAATGATGTTACCTATAGTTTTTTAGTGATAATACAATCTGTGTTTTATTGTATCGAAATCAAAACCATTTATAAAGTAATAATATTATGGTGAAAATATATTCATTATTATATAAAATATACATATTTTTTAGTTTCTTGATACATATGCCTTTAATACCCTAGAAAAAAGCCTACAAATAATTTTTGAAATGGTAAAACTTTCATCGGGTGGTTCAACTTACATTGTTTGTGTCATTATATCGATCAGTTTGAAATTATCTTGTAAATGATTTATCTCGTGCTTAATTTGGAAGACCTCATATTGGGTTTGGTTAACGAGAAACCCTATTGATTATATCCCCCTTAGAAGATCTGATAAATGGGATTCGTATGGTATTCTCCTACTTGTTGATGTCAACACTTCCATTCTCTGTGTCAATTGGATTTCGTAAAACCCTATATTTATTGTAATCATATGATCAGTATTCAATGGATATATCATCTAATGTAATGATTATTAATTGTATTTTAAATCTAATTAGATGTTATAAAACTTAATAAGCTCATGGGTTTTCTATATCGATAATATATAATAATGAATTTAATTAAATCCAATCGGGTTTTTTTATTATAAAAGTTCAGGTTTCTATATGAGATATATGGAACATGTCATGTATCGACATCATCTATGGAATAAGTTCTAAACAGTAAGCCACATTCCCCACATTATAAAAAAACTAAAATATTCTCACTAAAAAAGGGGAAAGTAACCCTTTCCTCCAAATATTTTGATGACCCAGATGAGGTTAAACTTTTAAGAACACCTGATCACCAACTAAAAATTCCCATGGCCGCTAAAAAAATCATCACAAGATTTATATCGGCTAGGTTCTGTTAACATTCTATGATTAATAAAATGAATCTTTATTGTCATCTCAGGAACCATGATCTGTCTAACCAAGTAAGATTCACTGATTTCAAACCCACGCAATGGACATTTATAATATTGACTATACAATGCCTCAAAAGGATCCATTATGATCGTGGAATAGTAACTATTGATATATGAAAAATAAAACAACCCTAAATGGTCATTCCAAGATCCAAAAAAATCAAGTAAGTAGGCACAAAGCATATTCTCCAGAATCACTATATATCTCTATATCTGTCTATTTGAATGTGTATGGTATTCCATGTTCAAATGAACCTCAGATTTTATTGCCTCTTGAAGGCCTATAAAAAAGAAATATGTAAAATGGGGATTCCTATATTATAACATAGCTGATATAAATCTATGAAAACAAGAAATATCTTTCACATAGATATTTCCCAAACCCAACCAAGATGTGTCACAAAAGACCACATAACCCTACCTGACCTCTGGAAGAGTCAAATATGGATCATTATTCAAAATAAGTTTGGCCTAAACAAAATAACTCTACAATTTATAATCCCAATTTAAATTTACCCCCTTTCAATTTAATAAAGTCAATGGAGAATCCATCTTCAAGAAATCCTTTAAAAATCTTTGATAATATATAACTAAACCCTAGAATCTATGAATCTAAAAAAGAATCCATGGTTTTACCCATTTCATAATATATAAAACATTTTCAGAATCAATTGAAATACTATATTTTGACACCACATATCCCAAGAATATCACTTCCCATATACATAAATCACATTTTAATATCTTGATGTAACTTTCTTGATTTATAAAAAATTACAGAACTACTCTCAGATGGAGTAAATGATCCTCGTAAAACATAGAGTGAAAAAGTATTTCATATTCAAAGGCTGCCAGGAATGTATCAAGATACTCACAGAAGATCCTATTCATAAAATCCATAGACTACAAGATCATTGGTTATACCAAATGGAATGACATGGCACTCATAATGTTTGTAACTACTCTAGAATGCCATTTTCTAAATTTTATATTATTTTATTCTCTACTATTGATAACCACATCGAAGATAAATCTTCAAAACCCACTTTTACTCTTTCAAATAGTCAAATAGAACAAAAATCTGTGGTTTCATATACTCTTCATTATTGTGACTCAATTGAGTTTTCGATAATCATCATAATGGTGATGTGTTCCATCTGATTTCTTTATAAAGAGAATAGGTGATTCCTAGGGTTACACACTTAGACATATACAACCTGTCTATAGAATATAATCTAGTTGAGTCGTCAACTATTTCATAATAGTATGGGCCATGTGTTAAGAATGAATAGATTTAGGCCAAGTACCAGGTACTAAATCTATAGAAAACTCCACCACCATTACTAGTGGAAAACTAGATAAGTCATAAGAAAAAATGTCTGAAAATTGATAAAAACTAGAAGTAGGTCATCACTCAAGTATTATGTCTCTATTTATAAAATAAAAAACTAATATCAATTTACCTAACTTTGGATAAAAAGGTCTGACTCTGCTCGACCTCATGACCCATTATCCCTGAAATACTTGGCACACACCATCAGGTGTAATAAATGGGACCCACTAAAGATAAAAATCAATTTAGGATTTATCAACAATTATTTAATCCATATTGAAGATTAATTCAGTAGGTTTCATGTCAAGGAACATAAAATCCCATGTAACCACATAAAGATTACAATGGAGACCCTAATCTCTCTTCCTTCCATGGTACATAGTATTATCCATCACATAAAATAAAAGATCCATAGAAAGATTTATAAGATTAAAAATATGAGTTGAAATGAATTAATGAGATGCTCCAGTATCATATAAAGAAGTCACTAATGATGAGGCTATGATGATGTTACCCCTCACAGTCATTGGAACTTTATCTTCTTCCTCTAAAAACTCTTCCACTATGTGATGAAGCCCTGTTTTTGAAGTTTTTGACCGGAACCCACTTTCTCTTGAAGCCTCTGGTTGAACCGTAATTATTTTAGGTGTAGATGATCCTATGCAACAACGGGGAGTAGAATACACATGAAATAACTTTTATATGTGACCTGAGTATCCATAGGAACCATATATCTTCGGAGGAGTAGTGTAAACCCATTTCGAGTGTTCAAAATTGCCACAATGGTACCAAATCAAAGGGACTTTTTTAGGTAATATATTAGTTATAGAAGAACCATAATATCGATACCCACCATGAAAATAATAAATCATCCTCTTTCATTTGAAAGAACTCTTAGAACTACCACATAGAGAAAAAGGAACTCCTATTAACCCTAACATACCAGCTAGGTCAAGCTCGACCATCAATGCTACATCCAACACATTACTATTGTTAGGGTAGGTGTCCTAAGAACCAACTATTTATTACTTTCATTATATGAATTTTCACTTATTATATATTGGTTTTTGTTCTGCATGACTATAATATAATAATATCCTGGAATATTTGTTTCATTGATATGGTCATGGAAGATCCTCAATATGATGAGAACCATGAAATGCTATAATAATATTCTTAAATAAAATTCTGTGGTTGGATTACATACTATGGTAGGACACATAGTATACAGACCGTCATGTGCGAGTACTTGTACGAAGACAAGACTCTCTGTCATGGACTTCACACTAGGTAATCTCCAAGATGTGAGACTATGAGTACAGACCCGCCAGTAGCAATTCTTCATGTTTTGGTGTCATCGTAAATTACTATCTACGAGCGTGTGTAATGATCCTTATACTGGAAGATTATCATTAAATCATTTCATGACTCGCGCACTTAGATTTGATGACGAAAACATCACGAAGACAGTTGGTGGGAAGTAGGGTACATTGGGTGTGTCACGAATGACATGTTGTTAATGGATAAGTCAATGAAGGATGTTTCCCTTCCATGTTTATGGTAGTAAATATCTCGGGGCCTTTGATTGAAATAGAACTGTCGAACAAATTCCATGGTTGTGGTGACACGATGAGTTTATTTCTGGAAGTCAAAGAATGACAGATCAAGCATATAGGTTTATGACACTACCATGAAACCTACTTGATGAGATATTGAGACAAAGGGATTAAATTACACAATAATAATTCATATGTGGTGATATATCAATGCGACATCAACTTCTTTATCTTGGGTACCTTGACCCGTTGCTAGACAGTAATCTTGGACTTTAGGCAAGCCCGCCTAATGCCAATGAGAACGAGGCCTAGAGGGTCACACACTAAGTGTATTAAAGTATCAAAAGTGGAATAAAGATTATTCCCATACATGGTTTAATAATTATTCAAGGAATCCTAAATCGTTTTAATGTTGGAGGAATAATAAAATGAAAACAAGTACACACCATGTATTATTAAATATACACGCCATGTGGTTTTAATTTTGGAAAGGAAATGAATAAATGAAAACAAGATATACACGCCATGTACATTGAATGTACACGCCATGTAGTTTTCAATGAAAAACAAGTACACACCATGTATTTATTATTACATTCTATCTTGTTTTTCCATTCATGATTTTCAGGATATAATATTGTTTTATTAAATGTCATTTATTATAATCAGTGTGGGCGCATGTCAAGGAATTAATTATTCCACATGGGGTTTTCAATAAGAGTCAATGAAATAAATAAAACGTGTAACGCATTTAATTATTGTCGTAACTCTGTAATCTCAAACCTGATTATAAATATCCACACAACCCCAACTCTTTTCCTACAATTGTATCATTGTGCACAACAATTGTGGAGAATTATTTCATGGCTGAAAGAACCTATTCTTCTAAGAAATCTCTCAAGACTGAGAGAGATTCTCTTCCATAGGATCAATATGATCTATGGAGGAAAACACAAGAAAAGGTTTCTCCACGCTAGCACCCGAAGACTCTTTTGGAAACATCTAGAGTTATGAGGTACACGTGTGGATCTCCACTAGAGGAAGTCTACACATGGATTCTGCGACGCAATGACGAATCACATCGGAACATGATCAAGAATATCAAGGAAGAAAGAACACCCAAAAGGAACTTATGTCCAATTAATTAAATTAATTATAATCTACCTGTGATGATCCACTTTTGTGGTTCTGGTACCTTTCAACTTCTTTGTCTATTTCTGTTAATCAATCCATGGAGATTGGCATTTATCATTTTATTGATCCCAGATTGATCATTGCTAATGAAAAAAATCCAAGTGGGAACATCCACCCACGTGGTTCCGCTGCACCTGGAACCTCCAATTGGTATTAGAGCAGGTTACAACGTTGAATATATTATTTTATTTTCATTGATAATTTATGCATTTATATTTGATTCAATTTTTGATAAATCATTCTATTAAACTGATTGAATGAGATCTGTTCTTACTCATTAGATTCTTGTTTCAAATCACAGAAATGATCTTTTAATTTTAATTTTGATTAAAATAAAAAATGAGTAACTCATCCGTAGGAGCCACTCTTTCTTTTTGTACAACACGGGAATACACATCATGTAATTAAAACTAAACGCCATGTACTTAGGTTCAACGAACCGGTACTGGTATGAAAATCTACGCCGTGTGAATTGAGTATACCTTAGTTTTATTACACCGTGTTTACTATAAATTAACTATATGTGGAACTAGAATACACGGCATGTATGTTGAATCAACACGCTATGTAGTCCAATCTGGCCCAAGTGAAACTGTGTACAAGGAGAATCCGTGTTCCATGTAACTGGGGTTTCTAGTCCGGTAAACGCATAACAAGGAAGTACACGCTGTGCTAGATTGATCTACACACTGTGTACTCCGAAATTTCCAAATTAGGGAAAACATGCCGAAGCCCCTGGCGTGTACTTTGGATAAAGGGTGAAAAGAAATACATGTCGTGTAAATATAAACTACACACCGTGTACTTTTCAGAAATGGAATTTCACCAGGTTTCTTCAAAAATTACAAAGAACTGTACAAGGGATATGGATGAAAAGAATATCAAGGAAATTCAGAAAGGAATTAAAGATAAAGAATTGATTAATTATAATATCACAATTAATTAAATTCAAAAGAGGCTTATCTTAAATAATATAACTATTAAAAGAATTTGAATTCTCAATATGCGTAAATGTCGTTGCATGCTATGGATGATCATAAGATGAACCAAAGACCCTTTGTATGTGTGTCTGGTTTCATTTAAATTTGTTTAATTTAAATTCATCAGCCTGTGAGCCTTCTTCAAATAAAATGTAGGGCCTATGTGCCCATGGTTTCTTTAATGTAAACCCCAAGTAATGGAGGATCTCCCATGCCAGAGGAGACGGTTCAAAACCCAAAGCTGAGGCGAAACCATCCAAAGAAGATACAAAGGTGCACAGGTGGGAGCTGCAAAACATGAAACATCAGTTCAAGTTGTTTTTCACTAGGTAAGGGTTAGCTTATCAAACCTCTAGATAAGATAACCAAAAAAAGATCATGATCATGCCATCTTATTTTATTTTTGTCTGATTGCATGGTTTATTTATTATGTATGGGTTGTCGCGGTCACATAGTTAATAAAATGAACAACCACGTAAATATGGAATAAAATTAAAACTATAAAGTGCATAAACATTATCTGAAAAAGGTTAATTACTTAAATAAACATCACTTAACATTAAAAAGCATGTGATAATGAAAAAATATGCATAAAGTATTAACATACCTCAATAATATATTGAGTCAGACCAAGCCTTCTATTAATTGATTAAGGGAAAAACTCAATAAAACTATGTGTTTGACCAACCCTAGTTGGCACACTTACTTTTATAAAGGAATCCCTTATGAAAGATTTAGGGTTGACATAAGCATACTACATCAAGAGGAGTAGCCCTTACTAGATTTTATGTAATATTGGAGGCAAGAGTTGAGGAAATCCAAGTCAGGATTTCAGGATTTGGGAGTCCACTCAACAGATCAAGGAAATGTAAGCTCACAGTTGGCAAAGACCTGCCTACCTAAATACCTTCAAATAGCTTGACCAACCCTTGATCGGGTTTTGCGAATGGGGATATATATCCTTGCCACTATAATTTCAAAGTAACTGGACATTCATCGTTCAATGGTGAGGGTCATTGGGACTTGATAAAATAGTTGGAGAATTAATAAAATTTATAATTTCACATAAAATGTAATCAAGAATGTACTGATAAATCTGCTCTTTTAATTTGTAGAATATGAAAAACTCATCAACCACCTTTTTTCTGAGATCAATTCTGGATAAAGACAACATCCTCACCGGTAGTAACTTTCAAGAATGTTCTAGGCGCATTTGGGTTATCATACACCATGAATGAAATTTTTACGTGATGGAGTCCTCACTTCCTGATTCTACTGCCCTAGGGGAAAGTGATGAAGATTTCCTGGTCTATGATCAACATTTGAGCGATGCAATCGACGTTCAATTTTTAATGTTGTCATCTATGTCTAATGAGATCATGAAGTCTCATGAAGACATGGATTCCTATAGCATGCTTGAGCACCTCTGTGGTCTATACCAGGAGAGAGAAAGACAGGAAAGGTTTGAGATCTCCAAGGCTCTATTTCAGAGCAATCTTGGAGAATGTGACCCAACTGGGCCTCATGTAGTCGAGCTCATTATAAACATTGAGCACTTGTATGTTATAGGGTTTAAACTCCCCAAATAACTGGGTACCAATCTCATTCTTGCATCACTCCCCCAGAGCTTCTCCAAATTTGTTGTAAATTTCAACATGAACAACATTGAGAAGTCTCTATCTGATACTCTTATCCTCATTCTCCATGTGGACAATGATATGATGTGTGAAAAGCCTTCTATCCTCATGGTGAATAAAAGGAAAGGGAAGGAGAAGATCTTTAATCCCAAAACTTCTTCAAGGCCTTCCAAGAAAAGTAAGATCAAAGGGGAGGCAAGAGAACAAGATGTTGTTTGTTTCGCATGTGGTAAGAAGGGCCACTGGAAGAAAAACTGCACCAAGCCAAGGAAGGAAGGGGAAGATTTAGGTGCGTTTGTTATCGAATACAATCTATCTATTTCTACCAATTGGGAATTAGATACTACATGTGGTGCTCACATCTATATCCAACTATAGGAACCATGTAGATTAAGAATGATTGACCGAGGTGAGGTGGATCTATGAGAAGCCCACAGAGACAGACTTTTTGATATATCTATTGGAGACTACCATCTCACATTGCCTACTGGGATGGTCTTGGTTTTGAAAGGATGTTATTATGTACCCTTTGTAACCAAAAAACATTATTTTAGTATCCAAATTAGATACTAATTAATTAATCTTCAAGTTTGGAAGTGGATGTTGCTACTTTTATAAAGATAGCATTTGTTTTGGTAGGGCACATTTATATAATGGCCTTTATGTGTTAGACTACACCAACCAAGTGATGGAAATCGATAATAAATTTAATTCACATGAATCATACCACACCCAACATTGGCATCACCGTCTAGGTCATGTCAATGAGAAATGTTTGAAAAAATTAAATCAAGATGAGTATTTAGATTCTTTCAAACTAAAACCACTTGGTGTATGTCATGCGTGTCTACAAGGAAAAATTACCAATGCCTGATTTAGCGGGAAAGGTGAAAGGGCTAAAGAGCTTCTAGAATTAGTTCACACAGATTTTGTGGCCAATTTCAAGTTGAAATAATGGGTGGGTTCTCATATATCATAACTTTTACTAATGATTTTAGTTGATATGGACATATTTACTTAATGAGGTATAAGTCAAATTGTTTTGATCGGTTTAAAGAATACAATAATGAAGTTGAGAACCGTCTTGGTAAGAATATTAATAAACTTCTCTCAGACAGAGGAGGATAATATCTTAAACATGACTTCATTGATTTCCTACGGGAGTTTGGGATTCTATCTCATCTCACTCCTCCTTACACACCTTAGTGGAATGGTGTAAATGAAAGGAGGAACTTCACCCTGTTGGACATGGTGAGGTCAATGATGAGTAATTCAAGTCTTACATTATCCTTTTGGGGATATGCATTACAAACAACATCACACATACTAAACCAAGTACCAACTGAATCGATAAAGGGTATTCCATAAGAGTTATGGAGTGGAAGCAAATGCATGTTATTTAATTTACATGTGTGGGGTAGCGAAGCATTTGTTATGGATACTTCAGGTAAAAAACTTGCACCCAAGATAGAAAGTGTATCTTTTTAGGATATCCCAAGGAAACAAGGGGATATTACCTATACTACCCCTCAGAAAAAAAGGTTATAGTGGCAAGACATGCCATATTCCTTGAGAGGGAGCACATCTTCAAAAGTGATAGTGGGAGTGATATAGACTTCGATGAAGTCGAGGCTCAAGATACATAGGAGTTGGTACAAGAACATATTCCACAAAGCCCCATGGAAGAACAATCTATCCCCGAGACACAAGAACTACGTAGGAGCACAAGAGATGTGAGAGAACCAGAATGACATGGTTTTCTTGTCATCAAGGATGGTGACTCATTATTGGTTGACAATGATAACCCTCTTACCTACAATGATGTAGTTGAAGGCACATAAATTTCCAAGTGGAAAGAAGCCATGTATTCTAAAATGGATTCCATGTTCCAAAACCAAGTCAGGATTTTGGTAGATCCTCCAGTTGATGTAAAGTCTATTAGTAATAAAAGGGTATTCAAGAAGAAACTGGACATGGAGGGGCAAGTCATCACCTATAAAGCATGACTGGTTGTCAAAGGTTTTAGACAGCATCAAGGAATTTACTATGATGAATCCTTTTCACCGGTTGCGATGCTAAAATCCATCAGAATCCAATTTTCCATTGCTGCATACCATGACTATGAAATTTGTAAAATGGATGTCAAAACAGCATTCCTTAACAAGAATCTGTAGGAAGATGTCTACATGACATAACATCAAGGGTTTGTGACTCCAAAGGATGCCAATAAGGTATGAAAGTTACAAAAATCCATTTATGGATTAAACCAAGCATCAAGGTCCGGGAACATTCATTTTTATGAAGCTGTAATGGAATTTGGATTTGTTAAGAACGAATGTGAGCCTTGTGTATACAAGAGGTTTTGTGAAAGTGCAGTAATTTTCCTAATAATATATGTTGATGAAATATTTCTAATAGAAAATGAAGTACCTGTCTTACAGTCAGTTAAGGAATTTTTAGATAAGTGCTTATCCATTAAAGACTTGGGCGAGGCAATATATATTCTCAGGATCAAGATCCATCGTGATAGAACCAAGAGAATGTTGGGCCTATGTCAAAGTACATACATTGACAAGATACAGAAGAGATTCAGTATTGAACAATCCAAGAGGGGATTGTTTACAGTGTCACATGGCATTCATAGTTCCAAGAAAATGTATCCTCATACACATGAGGAAAGAAAGAAAATGGAAAGGATCCCTTAAACATCTACAATTGGGTCGGTCATGTATGATATTCTATGTACAAGGATAGATTTTTCTTAGGAATTAAGTGAATTAGGCAGATATCAAGATGATCCAGGAGACCACAATTGGATGGAAGTCATGACTATCCTTAAGTATACGAGGCGTACTAAGGATATGTTCCTAGTTTATGGAGGAGATGAAGAACTAGTCATCAGAGGACATGTAGATGCTAGTTTCCAGACTGATCAAGATGACATGAAGTCGCAGACTGGATACATCTTCAGTTTGAATGGAGGTACAGTGAGCTAGAAGAGCTCAAAGCAAAGTGGGTGGTAGATTCTATAATAGAGTCAGAGTATATCACAACTTCTAAGGCTGCTAAAGAAGCAGTATGGATATGAAGAATCATCCAAGATTTGGATGTAGTACCTAGAAGTAAAGATCCTATCACACTCTGTTGTGATAATACTGCAGCTGTGGCACTTGAAAAAGAGCCAGGGTCACATCAACAGACAAAGGATGTACATCAGAAGTATCATCTCTAGAGTGATTTTTCTCAGAGTGGTGAAGTTGCAGTGAGTAGTATTTCCATAGAAGACAATGTGGTAGACCCCTTGACTATAGCCTTGACACAGCAGAAACATGATCATCATGTGAGGTCTAGCAGACTAAAAGTACTAGGTAGTTGGATCTACTCCATGTGGGAGTTTTTCAGGGTTGGTGTACTAAGAATCAACTATTTTTTACATTGATTACATTAATTTTGACTTATTATATATTGTTCATTGTTCTTCCTGACTATAATAAAATAATGTCTTCGAATATTTGTTGCATTGATAACGTCATGTCAGATCCCCACTATGATGAGAACTTTTAAATGCTATAACAATATTCTTAAATAATGATCTACAGTTGGATGACATACTATAGTAGGACTCATAGTATACAGACCGTCATGTGTGAGTACTCGTAAGAAGGCGAGACTCTCTCTCATGGAGTTCGCACTTGGTAATCTCCAAGATTGGAGATTATTAGAATATACCTACTAGTAGTAATTCCACATGTTTTGGTGTCATTAGAAATTACTATCTATGAGTGTGTGTAATGGTCCTTAGACCGGAAGATTATCATTAACACATATCATGACTCGCACACTTAGATTTGCTGATGAATACTATCACAAAGACAGTTGGTGGGAAGTAGGGTATGTTGGGTGCGTCATGAATGGCATGTTGTTAATGGGTAAGTCGAGGATGGATTTGTCCCTTCAAAGTTTATGTAAGTAAATATCTCAGGCCCTTTGATTGAAATAGAACAATCGAAAAAATCCCATGGCCATGGTGACACGACAAGTTTATTTCTAGAAGTTAAAGAATGAAAGATCAAGCATATTGGTTTATGACACTACCATGAAACCTTCTTGATGAGATATTGAGACAAAGGGATTAAATTACACATTAAGAATTCGTTTGATGTGATACATCAATGTGGCATCAACTTCTTTCTATTGGGTGTCTTGACCCGTTGCTAGACAGTAATCTTGGAGTTTAGGCAAGACCACCTAATTCCAATGAGAAATAATCCTACAGGGTCACTCACCAAGTGTATTCATGTATGTCAAGTAGAATAAAGATTATTCTCATATGTGGTTAAATAATTATTCCAGGAATCCTAAATTGTTTTAATGTTGGAGGAAGAATAAAAAGAAAACAAGTAGACGCAGTGTATTATTAAATGTACACACTGTGTAGTTTTCATTTTAAAAAGGAAATGAATAAATGAAAACAATATATACATGTCGTGTACATTTAATTTACACTCCTTGTAGTTTTCAGTGAAAAACAAGTACCCGCCGTGTATTTATTATTACACGCTGTGTAGTTTTAACAATCGGGATTTTGAGGATATAATATTTTTTTATTAAATGATATTTATTATAATGAGCATGGGTGCATGCCAAGGAATTATTTATTCAACATAGTGTTTTCAATAAGAGTCAATGAAATAAATGAAATGTGTAATGTGTTTATTTATTGTCATAACTCTGAAACCTCAAACCTAATTATAAATATCATCACAACCCCAACTCTTTTCCTACAAGAGTATCATTGTGCACAACAATTCTGGAGAAGTATTTCAAGGCCAATAGAACCTCTTCCTCCAAGAACTCTCTCAAGACCGAGAGAGATCCTCTTCCCTAGGATCAAGACGATGTAAGGCGGACAACACAGGAAAAGGATTCTCCATGCTTGCACCCATAGACTCTTTTGGGGACATCCAGAGATACGAGGTGAACGTGTGGATCACCGCTAGAGGAAGTCTGCACTTGGCTTCTGTGACACAATGACTAATCACATCGGAATGTGATCAAGAAAATCAACAATGAAAGAACACCCAAAAGGTACTTCTTGTCAATTAATTAAATTAATTATAATCAACCTGTGATGATCCACTTTTTTGGTTTCGGGACCATTATTCTTCTTTGTATATTTATATGAATCAATCCATGGAGACTAGAATTTATCATCGTATTAATCCCGGATATATCGTTGCTAATGAAAAAAATCCATGTGGGAACATCCACCCATGTGCTTCCGCTGCGCCCGGAACATTCAAATATAAGAGGAGATCCTCAACAAGAAAACCTGAGAAAAAAATCAGATCTATTTCCAATATCAAGCCATTGAATCTTTATATTTTTATTCTATACAATATCAAGTGAATAATGCACAAGCTTAGCAAAGAAATTTTCATACTCAGTTACGATCCAATCATCCCGGTGAAGTCTGAAAAACTATATAGCCTTTTCCAATGCAAAAAAACTGGATAAAACTAGCCAATGAAAATAAAATTTATGTATTTCCACTCTAATACATTTTGATTCTTCTCTATCACCATTGTTTCCCACCATGTTCTTCTAGGTAGTTCCATATTGATGGTGGAAAATTTCACCACGATTTCATGAGGTGTTTGCAAGAACTTAAAATATTCTAAATCCCACTGAACCAATCGTCATCCTTTTGAGGATCATGAATCCTTTGAATGATGGTGTATTAAAATAAAGAAACAAATGATCATGATTTTGAGACTCATACCGCTAAGGTTCCATACCTAGAGCCAAAATGGGAGTGGATGGAGGTTCTTTTCCTAGAATTTGGACAAAACACAGAATAGCCTCTACCAAATTTGGGTCCACAGTTGGATTTTCAAGTAGTGGTTCATTACAAGCTTCCTCCTAGATCTAATTCACATGCCTTCTCTAAGTCATGGTTCTACACAACATCACCATACAATAAGTAAGACATCAAAATATTACTCAGACCAATACTCAAGGAAGAGTGATAAGGGAAATAAATCCTAATTGATAAGAAAAAAAGATTTGGATTTAAATGTATCCATATATAAATTAGGTAGAAGAGTAAAACATATGATCAAGAATTATTTCACAAAAATCACCTAGTGACTTAAGGCTCATTGCGGGGAGAAATGGCCATGAACTCACTCATAAGTACCTAATAATCCTCAATAAGATTTCACAACAACATACTGACATCAAAGAAAGATGCACAACCTACACCTTTGATACCATTCTGTTACGAACCATCATGGATACCCTGATACCCTAATAATCAATCTTATCATGAAATAGCCTAAAGGGATTCCTGGTCTCCATGTGTTGGTGACTGCCACATGGTGTCATACAAGATAAAGGCGGGATCACTTTCTTCACATAAAAAATGAATGATATAGATACAATTCTGTATGGTCAAAAGAAAACTCCTTAGTAAGAACACTACCGGAATTCAAATAGGTATATAAAACCAAATTATAAATATAGAGTACATAAAAAATAGTATAGAAACCCATGCCCCAATGCAAACATCACTCCATGATCGAATGGTCAACTATAAGAACCACCTCCAAGTAGAGCTTTCCCCTTTCTCTAACTTGGAAGAAAAAAATATATAAACACCCAAAAGAAAACGTTAGGGTGTGTGCTAAAAGCCTAGAAAGTCCTCACCAATTTTCCTAAAATAATATTCCACAATAATTAACGAAATATAACTTTCAATTTTATATAAAATATGTTTAGAATAGCCCAATCCTATTTAAAACAAATCAGGATTTTCATTTCAATTTATGGGAACATTTCAAATAATGGATTAATTTTTTTTATATAATAGAGTTTACATAAAATCAAATGGCATATGTAAATTATTTTTAAAAATAATTTCATATATAAAAAAATAATAACAAATTATAAACATGACCGTCTTACAATAGGTATGATAGTTCTAGGTTATGGGATCCTCACACACTCATATAGTGATAATGGTAATGTGCACACATGTCCCTCCAAACTGGACAAAGAGTTCTAACCAACATATTCCATGGGAGAATATTTACCAATAAGATAATGTAATATTTGTAAAGGATCAATCCATTGCTAGCGTATTCCCATCATAGTGTGTTTTTCCAAAATAACTCACGAACTACCTAGGATTGCATGTTCTCAAACAATAATTATTAATGTGGAAATTATTACCAAGCTATTTAAAATTAAATTTCCCAATTTTTTTTCTAATTTTCCCATTTATCATTAAAAACAAAAAAAATAGGTTTTAATAAATTCATTATTTTTCAAGATAAACGCATATGAGGTTATTATCAAAATATTTTAAGACATTTTTCTCAAATACCAATTTTAAATCAATCTATCCAAATAAATTTCATAATTCCATCAATTTAAAATCACATCCTATGTATCCAATTTCATTAGAATTGGTGGTTTCCTAAAATATAATTAAAAATAAATTAAAAATACCAATTCACACGGAATTGGATTTTCAAAATTTAATTGAACTAAATAAAAAAATCATGAAATTCAATGTTAAATTAAATGGTCAATATTTAATGGAACCACCTATGTTAGATCACAGGATCATGTAACACCACACCCACAAAGAGAAACTCCAACAAATAAAGTCAGAAATGAAGATCCAAGAATAAAACCTAGATTTAAGTTCCCAAATAGGATTTTATATCTCTAAATAATAATAAGATTTAACAAAGTCTAAGGAAGTGATATGAAGAGAGAGGGAGAGAATTAATGGGAGAAGAACACTTACCAGAAAGAGATTGAATGGGTTTTTCCTTGATTAAATCCACTTCAGAATATATTTGGGGAGTAAAAAAGTGGGATATTGGGATCTGAAAATAACTAATAACTCGTAATAAAATTATTTAAGGTTGAGCAGAAGGTTATACAGGGGTTCAAAAATATTGAAATTAATTTTTAGAATTAAAAAACATTATTTTCACGATTAGTTGGGAAGGGCAACACAGTTTGTCAAATGAGGTGGCCTTATAAAGAATTGAATGGTTTCTAATAGGTAGTTACATGTTTTTTCAATTCATTCTCCAATTCTAAACACCCTTACTTCCTAGTCATTCATGGTTTTCACTTGCAGGATGCACAGTTTGGGAAAAACATGGACCAACTGTGCGCAGACCAAGTGCCTTCCAAAAATTCAAACATTTCTCCCAAAGAACCCAGAAAAGATCCCCCACCAAAGCAATATCAAAATAATGTTCATTGAGTACCTAAAAAGTGACAATATGTTACAGGAAACCCTCATAATAAGGCTTTATGTATAAACCTCAAGAGGTTATTTGAAGAAGGGGTGAAATTTTTAAACATGAGTATTTGTTTAATTTATTTCTCTAACACCTTAAAATATTATTCAAAAATGATTATATAATTACATAATTATATCACATATACTGATATTTTATGATTTTAATGTTATGGACTAAATATATCTCCTCTCCCATCAAGTGAAAAATGAAACTATCGATCGTTTGTACGGATGACTACCGCCTCACGAACAGATGTAATTTCTAATCTATCACCACCTATCATGGTGAGATATAATGATGTATTCAAAATGTTTATATGATATTTATGAATTGTTTTTTAATTTTTTAGTTATAATATCACATATATATTCTTATATTCCATTCTTTAGGAATATGATAATGTCGCTCATGGGTATGGAAGACTACAATCTCGGGAAGCGATGTGATTCATTATTCTCTTATGATTTACAAGGAAGGTAGTAAAGATATGTTTAATTAAAATATATGGAATATATGAATTAAAAACGAATCGTTAAATTTAATATATTATTTACCTTTCTATAATTTCATCCGTTGAGAAAATATAAAAAGCATTCATGTATCTGGATGGCATACCAACTCCATGAATGATGTAATTAATTTTTTATCTATAAATTTATAGGATTACTTTGAATACATATATAATAAAAATATATGATATTTATGTCATTTTAAATATTTCATATGTATTGGAATAACAATCAATGTAAAATTTCCAAAAATAATAAATGAAAACTAAAGTGAATTACCATGAAATTATTACCTGAAACATGATTTTAACATGGAATTATTAATAAAAATGTAATAAAAGGTCATAAGTAAATAATTTACATAATGATAAATATTAGTATGGTTATTTAATATATGTAAAAATGAAAATATTTATTATAAATGATATTATAATATTTATTATGTAAGTTGAGACTTAATGTAAGGGATTTTCATCTCACTTTTTATTTTTGCGGGACATATGCCTTATCACCCACTTTTCTCATTTGAATGGTGTATATAATACCCATGAGTGTATTTTCTGACCCTTAAATTATAATTATGGGAAATAAATATCCAAAAAAAATTATTTATTTTATGGTGATTATAATGAAAAATATAAAAAATTGGAAATAGTTTAATGTTACCGTCCACTGTATAATGGGATTGTATATGATATGCTTGAAACGATAAAATCAAATGATCTTCCACACAAGAAACACCTTTATTTTCATTTTCATAGGTTTTTCTAGAAATTTCATGTTTTAATTTATTTTTCCTCTCTTAAATTATTAAAAAGACCAAAATAATTTTTAAAAAACCGTCTTTATTTTTTATTCAGTCAAAATCCATTTTTCTTCCATATAAATGACTTATTTAAATGTTTTAGAGTAATATTTTACTATTATAAATTTATTATCTAAATAATTTTTTACCCATGATTTAATTTTTAATTAGTTTTAAAAATAATTCTTCATATCATTTTCCAAACATGTACCTTTAGGATTTTTCCAAGAAAGTGAAAGGAATGTTTGTTTTAATGTATAAGACATGAAATTTTTTTCCAACCACCATGACCAATCAATATATTAAATATTACTCTATAAGCTTCCAAGGATATTTAAAAATAATAAATTTTGAAATGTTTTTTTAAATTTTATTTTAAAAAAGTAATTTTTAAACTGGAAAAGCTAATTTCCTCAAGAAATGGTCCATGCAATGTTTCAAAAACATTTTCCTTATAATATAAAATCCTATTATATTATCTATTACTTAATTAGGATACATAAATTTATAAGTTCATTATTTTTTAGATGGTTTATGATAATTATAGTGATATGTTTATGAAACTTTTTCCTTTTCTACATGTTATGCTATGATGAATTGATGATATGATTATGAGACCCATTTCCTTTATATGGGTTATGCTAAGATAGAATTTTTATGAGAAAATTTTATTTCCATGGGTCATGATGTGGTTAATTTCATATTTTATTATTCTATATTTATGTTTGGTATTTATTATATAATGGAAGTTACATTATAACCAAGGATGATGGTAAAATTATAACATATGTTGGTGGTTACGATATAACCAAGGATGTCTGGGACCAATATCACCCTCTAATTCATTGGGTAATGATTTATATCTCATGAGATATCAAAGTTAAACAGGTCGATGTGATTGATCAATAATGAGAAATAAGTTGATGGTCTTGATCCACAATGGGAAACATTTTGATGGGATTGATCTACAATGGGAAACATGTCGATGGGAATAATATACAATGGGATACAGGTGATGAGTCCTCATCTACAATTTTTGATGGTCATGTTTGTTAAACATGAAAAATAAATGGTTTCTCTACCTATGCTGGTTTCAAAAATTTATTAAATGATCTTATGGTTCATGAATAATGATGATTTCACACTCTTATGGATCATTTATTTTGGGATAATAATTCTTTATATCATGTATCATGTTAATGATCTATGATAGGTTGGGTATGAAATTTTTATTTTATGTTCCTAATCTCATACATATTTTTTTATATTATGTTTTCATATGATCATATAATGAAATATATTATATTTACCTTTTACAAATCATATGAGCTAACCCTTTATTATATTTCTTTTCCCCATGTTAAAAAGAAAGGTTTTATGTAGGGTATGTTTATGAAGAGTAATAAAGGGGAATATATTTGTGGTGGATGCTAAATATATTTATTTAAAACATAATATTATGTATCTAGTCTCCATATACCAAAATTCATTAGAGTCATTATGGATATATTTTTTAAATGTACTGAATATTTCTCAAAAAAGATGTAATATTTATGTATAAAAATCCAGATTTGTTATATGATTCACAAGAGTAAGGAATCCAAAATTGTCATTTTTGATCATGAGAGAATATAATAACCATACATCATAATCTTTTGGAATAAATTAAAGAATATAAAATTACATCCTTAATCATGGATAAATGGAAATACAATCATAAAATAGTTGAAAAAGTTAATTAGTGGATTGAATTCACTCCTCATTCCCCTAAATATAGTGGACAATGTTCCATATTGTATTTGGTTCATAGCCTATTACATTTCATATTATCTAATTATAGATCAATAATTATCTAATGAATTAGTGGGAAATTAAATTTAGGGCCCACCCATCACATAATGGAAACCATACATATGTGTGCTACTAGATCACAACAACATTCATCAATCAATTATACCTTAATTAGCATGTGTGAATGACACAAATTCTTGAAAATGTCCATAAAACTACATCATCCTAACACATATAGAAAATAAAATTTGATGGTTTCATAATATCATATCCCCGAAAAATCATTAAAATCCTTAAATTAAATGGATATAGATGGAAAATTCTTTTTATAAGTACATTTGACATATTCTTTGAAAAAATCAGAATAAATATACTTTTCTTCTAGTAAATTTTAAAAAACTAAAAATTTCCAAAAAAAATAGAAATAATATTTTCTTTGAAAACCCAATGGATAATAATAAGATAATTAAAAATATTATTGAAGTGCATTTTGGTGATTTAATATTCATTATGTAAACATTAAAAAAATAATTCCATACTTTGTAAAGAATGTCAAAAGTGAATCAAATGGGAATAATTCGAATTTTTTTAATTTTAATAATTTTTTTGGAAAGTAAAAGGTATTATAAAATATATTTACCAAATATATATGTATATTTAATAGCATCCAAAAAAATATTTTAAAATCATGATCATGGAATAGAAATATTATAGACTATAGAAAGAAAAATAAGGTAATCTTCTCTTGTAATATTTATTTTTAAGGATTCTTGATCCAAAGGGGGTGGAAATGATAAGAAGATATGTTAATCATAATAATAACCATATTAGAATAAAATAGATTTATCTTTATAGAGAAATATCATACAATTATGCTAACTGAAATTGAAACATTAACAATCCCAATAAAAATTGAGATTATACCATAAACGCTTACTACTTTGGTATTATTTTAATTAAAATATCATGAAATGAGGAAAAATAGATTCATTTAAGAATACCCATAATTTTAATGAAATTTAGATTAAAAAAATACTAGGTAGTATATACACCGCACAAAATAAGGAAAGTGGTGAATATATAACATCTCTTAGTGAAGGAAAATTATGTTGAAAACCCCTTACCTAATGTCCGGAATTTATTTGTACATTCTATAACCTCCTATAAAATAAATTTATATTTATTTTATATCTATAATATATCCATATTCATACTTATATTTCTAGATATAATTCCCATTTAATTTTTAATTAACTTTTTAACAACAACTCCTCATTAAAATGAATATTTGGGTCTTAACTATTCAATATTCCATACATGTTTCGGTTTGACGGTTTGGATTCAGGGACCCTGTTTTTAACTACCGATGTTTTTCCTCATCAAAAAAAACTATTTTCCATAACTTGATACACACATAACTCAAAAAATAGGAAAAAAAATTATAGATAATTTTAAGGTTATCGGAGAATTGGCTGGTATAAAAAATGGAAAATGTGAAAAGACACAGAAATTCTATATATTTTTTTAAAAAATTTAGGATTATTACGAGTCTGTGAAAATTGATGAAATTTGATTATGAGGCCTGGTGTTTCTGGAACTGAATTTTGAACTTTTTTATGGTACGTTCAGTAAACATGCGAGCAAGAATTTATATCTTTTGAACGAGTGCTCAGAATTGAAATATGATGGTACTGTTGAAATTGCACCATCATGATTCTCTTAAGGGAGGCTTAACATTGACAGCAGTATGTCTAGTGTAAAAGATAGTTTTTCAAACTTTTGGAGAAGAACAAAATAACATAAAAATGTTATTTTAATTTTTCTACCTACTATAGAGTGACGGTGGACGGACCGCTGGGTTGTCAAGACATTTTGTGGCATGAATCTTCTATTGTGTAACCACACCATTGAGAGTTAAGAGGTTCATCCATTAAAAACTCATTAATGAACCTCATTAATTCTTACGATGTGTTAATCCTCATATCCCTCTATTTAAATGAAGCTCGTGCTTGGGTATTTAACACATAAGTGAGGAACCTCTGATGAAGTATTGTAGCGTCTTCCACCAATTATGAATGAAGGCTTGGAAAAAAATGTTAAAGGATTCAATCTAGAAATGAAGAATGATGACAGCTTTATCAAACATGGATTCTTCTTCGATAACTGATATGCCTCCTCTGAATCCAAGGTATGGGTTGTTAATAATTTCAAGTAAGTTCATGATTCATTTCCGCTTTTTTAAAAAGCATGACGAACGTGGACCAACCAAAACGAGTTGATCTGTGATTCGTATTAAATTGCAATTGGTTGTTGTAGGAGTTTTGAAAGGGTTTAAAATTATCTTTGTGATGAATTGTTTATTACCCTCTTGATATGATGCTAACATAGAGCACGCTGGCCAAACATACAAGTACCAGACCCTAAAACGCTTCTTTTTTTCACGTTCTTTCGGGGACAGAATATCAACTTGACCGAATCCAGAATCTGGGAGCCACACAGTGACGATAGCAACCCGAGAGCACCGTAGGTGTGTTTTGAAGGGAAAACATACCAATGGAGCTCACCTGGTGGCTAGTGAATGCCCCGCTGGTGTGGCACCAGCACGACGACACTGGAAACCGGTGACAGTGGTAGATGGTTTCCATCGGATGTGGAGGAGAGGCGGTGCCCAGAGGAATCACAGTGGATAGCGGGGCACCTGGCGTTAGCCGGCTATGATGGAAGTAGAGTGGCACACTGCAGAAGGAGGACACAGCTTCAAAGCAGTGGTAGAGGGGGACCTGAACCTAATGGGTCCCATGGTCAGTAGGGTGGCACCACGTGGTGCCACCAATTCATGAATTTGAATGGATTTTCCATTCATGAAGGAGGGCGGCCACCTGACTAGCGGACCGTGCCAGCCACCGAGCTGGGTCACCCAGCGAGTCGCGCCCAGCCTAGGTGGGCTGGGCCGGTCCGTGGCCATGCGGGATGAGCCTGTGGCCCAGCCCACTCGGGTCGGTTCAAACCCAAATTGGACCCTTTTTGGACCTACACTATTGCGATTTGTGCCATGGAAAGTGTGGTTCGGGTCGGTTTGACCTGGTCGGCCCGGATGCGGACCCTTTTCAGCCCAAATACGCTTAAAAGGACGTATCTCACAAACCAAATGTCTGTTTGAAGAACCATTTGTGACAATGGAATCTTTGGAACAAGATGGTAATTTTGCGATACTCTACCTATTTTTTGGATAATGTTGGAATACTTCTGGGTTTTATCAATCCCAAATCCGATCGGGCCCTTGGTACTAAAACACTTATAACTCACATACCGGGTGTCCGATTGACATGTCTTCTATCGCGTTAGGACCCTGACATCATGTAGGTCCTTTGGGATACAAATTTTTAGAACAAATTTGTAGTTCATGCACAATTGATATCTTTAGGAGCATATACTATGGAACTCAGGCGCACCGAGTGCAGGGAATTAGGTGGCTGACTATCAACTGAAAAGAGACCCGATGTGGATCAATATCTTAGAGACCCTATTTGGATCTGCATCATAGTGACCCCTTATCGATTGGAAACATAGAAAACCTGTATGGATCAAAATAATAGCGACCCTGTGTGGATCAACATCATAACGACCCTATGTGGATCATCATCATAGTGACCCTGTGTGGATCAACATTCTAGTGACCATGTGGGGATCAACAGTGTGCTACCCGATGAGGACCAGCCTTAGAGTAGTCTGTTGAGGATCAATGACACATGACCCTATGTATATCGAAAATGGAATAACTTCTTCATGGTTTAGTTGAAGAAACATTCTAATGGAATAAAATGATATAGCTTAAGACTAATCATTTTTATTCCCAAATATGACTTGTATAGCTGGTTTAAGATGAGTCTTTTTCTTTGTGATTTGTAATTGAGATCATGTTTTTTTGGTTTTCCTTTTTGGAATATTGAGAGACCATCGGGAGTCTCGGGTACCCTAATGGGTATTTTTATACTCACCTTTACACAGGCTTTCCCATACCTTGTTGTGTCTTGTGCAGATGAAGAGCATCCCGGCGGATACTATAGCTTCCAGGACCAGGCGGTACATGGAGGTGACTAGTTGGCATGGAGAGCTATGGAGATGATATGTACCTACCCTTCAGGTAGGAACCTTGATGGATAATCTCATGAGATATTTTATGATTTCTGTTTTCTGTTGTAGTTGTATCTTTTCAGTTGGGCTTGTATTTTGGCCCCTTACATTCAGTAAACACTTTTAGTAATGCAGTTTTACTTCGGGGTTGTATCTTGTTGTGTTCTTCGATTTTGTGTTTTTATAGGTCTAAAGACAATTCCATCTCATTTTAGGAATAATCCATTATGGTGCTAGTCCCCAACCCCTGGCCAATGGAAGGCAGGCCTGGGTTAGTCACAACACTAGCCCTGGGGGATGGGTCGTGAAAATGTGATATCAGGGGAGTTGGTAATACCAAATAATTAGGACTCTAATATTTCTAATGGAGAAATAATTTTATGTGTTTTGAGTGTGTTTTTCATTTGGGAGAGTCCAGTGTTAGTGCTGCAGCAGATATATCCATACACTAGGACCCCAAATTTTGATTTCCGACTCAGTGCATGAAAGTACTAATTATGTGTGTTTCAGAAATTTTTTTACTTTTGATCTCTTTTGAGTCAACTCAACGAGGATAACATTTTGATCAAGGAAAACCTATTTCTTTTTAGGATTCCACCATGTAAACAGCTAGATCGGATTCTAGAGAGAGTTCATGATAATGGCCTATCAAGCGATGAGGCTTCAGTGTAGGGACCTCTTACAAGAATTTCACCTTATGGTGGTGCACCAGCAACGCCACCACCCATTAGGAAGTAGTTTCCACTAGCCCCACTGGTGGACGGTACACAGTCACTAAGCTCGTTGAATGAGTTCCATTAGTTGGGGCCTCTCCGTTTTTTAGGTGAGACAAATCCCCAGGCAGCTCAGTAGTGGCTAGAGGTTGTGGCTAGAGTTTTTCTCTTAGTTGAGAAACCATCAGAGTGGATGGTGATCCTAGCTGCTGGCCTCTTACAGGGAATAATAGGGAGATAATGGATTTTGATGGTCCAGTTACACGACGAGGTTACCCTCACCAGGATGGACTTCAAGAGCCTCTTTAGGGTAGAGTTCATTCCAATGATAATACACTCTATGTTTATTCATAAGCTCCTACATTTATTGTAGGGCCGCTTAACAGTATGCCAGTACTCAGCGAGATTCCCTGACCTCTCACGCTACTCCACCTACATGGTACAAGACCCTTTCTTCAGGGCACGAAACTTTCAGCAGGGTCTCCAGTAGGTGATCAGAGCATCGATGATATTACACAATGTCCAAATGCAAGCTGGATTTCTTGAGTGTGTGTTACTGGTAGAGAGCTTATTGGCAGAGCAAGAACAAAAAATGAGAGCCACCACCGGACGACAGGTTGTTGAGTCATATATAGCAGGCAGTAGGAATATGACACAAAGCTCCAAGTGGTCCAGCCCTTCTGGAGGATGAACCCAGGACGTAGGGTTGGAGGTGAAAAACTTGTGAGGGAGAGTAGGCTAGCAGAGGAGTAGATTGTGCTTGACGTGCGGCAGGCAGGGTCACATGGCTTGTGACTTCCCGACTCGCCATATCGATGATCAACAGATGGTCGAGGGACTATCAAGGCAGATGCAAATATTTGATTGAGGAGGTCCATAGGGGGGAAGATGTGGCCAGGGAGGAGGCCATGGAGTAGGGGGTGGGTGACAATTAGAGGTTCTATCACCAACACCTCTAGGTGGTCCAACCCGACCTCAGGGAGCATGCAGAGAAGGACGATCTCAAATTTAGACAGATGAGGCCAATGACCATGGTTCTCCAAAGATTATTCATGGTACAATCTATATATTCTCCACCCTAGCTATTGTATTTGTAGACACAGGTACCAGTCACTCTTTCATTTCCTCATATCTCATTTGGATCCCGAAGATTTTTGTAGAGCCATTGGCTCGAACCTGAAGATTAGAGACTCCTACAAGAGAGGATTATATGATTAGACACTGGTGTAGGTAGTGTGAGCATACTCTAGTAGGTGAGAGTTTTGGCTAGGATCACCTAATAGCTACGTCAAGGCCTTACAATTTTGTCTTCGGTATGGACTGGTTATTCACAGTACATGCTCAAATCGAATATTTTTGGAACAAAGTGTAGTGTTTCTGGGAGGATGGGATCAGGTTTTCATTCACCGGTGACAAGGGATCCTTTGAAACACATTATGGACTTTTTTGGAGGAGGGTGTGGCTGATCACTCATCATTTGGTTAGACATACCCTTAGAGAAGATGATGTGAGAAGTCTAATTTATCTTGCAGTGGTAGACCATTATTATAATTTATTTACTCATGATGTTCCAGGACTACCTCCACACAGAGAGGTAGAATTCTAAATCGACATCTAGCATTGAATGGCACTGATATCTACTTTAGCATATCAGATGGTTCCAACATAGCTTTGTGAGTTTCAAGTATAGCAGGAGGACTTGTAGAGGAATGGGTTCATAAGACCCAGTGTTTCTACATAGGAATCCCTGATTTTGTTCGCCAAGAAAGTAGATGGGAGTCTGAGGCTTTTCATGGACTATTGGCGCCTGAACCAGGTTACTATGAAGAACAAGTATTCTATAGCTAAGGATTGATAACTCTTCGACCAACTAAAGGGAGAACTTTGGTTTTCGAAGAAGGACCTCAGATCAGGCTATCATCAACTCAATGTATGAGATGAGGATGTACCAAAGACGGACATCATATGCCAAAAAGGAAACTTTGAGTTCTTGGGGTTGCCTTTCTACATGACCAACGTCCTAAAAGTGTTCATGGGACTCATGAACATGATCTTATAGGATTACCTCAATCACTTCATGGTGGTATTCATTGATGACATCTTGATATACTCAATGTCAGAGGAGGATCACGTCACAAAACCAAAGATAGTTCTTGATCCACTCTGAGAGCACCAACATTAAGGAATGATCTTGATGTTCCAGTTCTAGATATGGGAATTCCAGTTCCTGGGGCATGTTATCTCGAAGGCTGGAGTTGCAATGGATCTGGTGAATATTGTGGTAGTGATTTATTGGGAGCCAACTAGGAGCGTGAACAAGGTGAAAAGGTTCCTGGGGTTGGCTTGGTACTATCGAAGATTCGTACTAGACTTTTCTAGAGTTGTGATACCATTTTTAGCATTGACAAAGAAGGGAATACCATTTATGTGGACGGAGAGATGTCAACAGTGTTTTTAGAAGATGAGGTAGAGACTGATGAGTGCCCCTATCTTGAGGCTACTAGAAGAGGGATTTGGGTATGTAGTTTATTGGGATGCATCAAGAACCGAAATAGATTGTGTCCTAATGCAAGATAAAGTGGTGACCAACTATGGCTCCCAACAGTTGAGAAAACACGAGCAGAACTACATTGACTATGACCCGAAGTTAGCAGCAGTGGTCTTTTCACTGAAGATATTGGGTAACCACTTGTTGGGAGAATTTTTTATTGTCTAATCTGATCACAAGAGTATCAGGTATATCTTCTCATAGAAGGACCTGAAAATGAGGAAATGGCGATCGCTATAGTTCCTATAGGACTACGACTTTGAGATATTCTACACTTCTGGGAAGGGGAACGTTGAAGTAGATGCACTCAGCATGAGGTTTGGTCAGCAGTTTCTAAGTGAGGAGACAGAGAATCTAGCCACGTTGTATATATCCTTTGTGGATAGTTATAGAGAATCTTATCTCCATTCTATGAAAGTTAATCTCCCACTCCTTTAGCAAGTTAGGGAGGCATAGCTTGGAGACATACACTGCGATGCCCAACATGCTCAGATATCCTCAGGACATGCTCTTAATTGATTTTATGATGGTGTGGAGCACGTCTTTCTCTTCAAATGACACTCTATGATACCAGTGATTCTATGAGAGTAGGTGTTGAGGGAATTCCACACATCCCTTTTGGCAGTACATCATGGAGTGGGAAATATGTACCAGAAACTTTGGTGTCAGTATTGGTGGCTAGGGATAAAGAAAGTGGTAGTAGATTTCAAATTGCGATTCCACACTTGTCAGCAAGTGAAGGTCGAGCATCAGGTACAGTCGGGATTAGCTCATCCACTTGAGGTACCAGAGTGGAAGTGGGATGGTATATCCATGGACTTTGTGACGTGGCTACCATGTACGTCCATGGGCCAGGATTCCATCTAGGTGATCGTTGACCGAATCACTAATTCAGCCCACTTCCTATCCATCTGAGTGTAGGGATAAATAGAGAGATTGGGAGGAATCTACATACAGAAGATTCTATGACATCATAGGGTTCCAATGAAAATTGACTCAGATCACAACCCTCACATTACATCCCGATTTTGGATGGGACTACAGGAGGAATTTGGTACTCAGCTACATTTGAGAACTACCTTCCATCCTCAGACAAATGTTCTGATGGAGTGTACTATTCAGACACTTGGGGACATGCTTTGTGCTTGTGTCCATGATTTTGGATGTATTTGGGAGGAACGCCTTCCACTGGTGGGGATCTCTTACAATAAAATTTATCACTCCACCATAGGTTTGGATTCATTTGGGGCCTTATACGAGGGACCATGCAAATCACCTCTATGCTAGACATTCCCAGTGGAGTCAGAACTTATGGTTCCATAGTTGGTACAGGCAACCACGAAGAAGGTGCAGATCATCCAGGAGAGGATGAAGACTACAAAGAGCTGGCATAAATCATATGCCGACAAAAGGTAGAGTCCCATAGAGTTTGAGGGCGGAGACTATTCATTCCTATGCGTCAAACCCCCATGAGGATTATAGAGGTTCGTCCAGGGATGAAATATATCTCTGAGGTTAATTGGACTATTCCAGATCCTTAGTAGAGTAGGTGAGGTGGCATTCCATCTTGATCTTCCCCCACAGATGCACCAGGTGCATAATGTTTTCCATGTGTCGCAGCTGAGGGGGTATGTTTATGATCCATCACACATTATCTACTGGGGAGAACTGGACATCGATGATGGGGTGATGTTTGTGGAGTTCCCTGTGGAGTTAGAGGATTGATAGGAGTAGGTCCTTTGTGGGTAGTTGATTCCTCTAGTGCAAGTTTTTTGGTAGCATAGGAATCTCTAGGAGATCACATGGGAGCGGGAGGATTAGATGTGTGCTTAGTACCTCCATTTTTTCCCCTTGTTTTTTAGATTTTGAGGAAGAAAATCCCTATGTTGGAGAGAATGTAAAGACACAAAAAATACATATAATTTTTTTAAATTATTTGGTATTATTACAAGTCTGTGAAAATTGACGGCACATGATTCTGAGGCCCGGTGTTCCCAGAATATAATTTTTAACTTTTTAAAGGTATGTTCTATAAAGATGTAAGTAAGAATTTCTATCTTTTGAACCAGTGATCGGAATTGAAATTTAGTGGCACTATTGTACTCCTAGCACCGAGATTCACTTAAGGGATTCTTAACTTTGACCGCAGTAGGTCGGGTGAAAAAGATAGTTTTTTCAGACTTTTTGGAGAATAATAAAATAACATAAAAAAGTTATTTTAAATTTTCTACCAACTGTAGAGAGACAGTGGCAGGACCACTGGGATTTCATGGAATTTAATATATGATTCTTTTATTTTTTAATCACACCATTGAGAGTTAAAAGGTTCATAAATTAAAAACTCATTAATGAACCTCATTAATTCTTACGATGTGTTAATCTGCCTACTCCACTATTTAAATGATTCTTGGGCTTAGGTTTTTGACATGGAAGTGAGGAACCACTAATGAAGTACCTATTCATCTTCCACTGACAAAAAACGGAGGTTTGGATGACCAATGGCGATGGCTTCATTAAACATGGATTATTATTCCACAACTGTGACTTCTCCTCTAAATCTGAGGTAGTGGTTGTTTGTAAATTTATGTAATTTCTCGATTCATTTCCTCCTTCTTGAAAACCATGAATAATGTGGACCAACCAAAAGGATTTGATCTGCGATTCAAATGAAATTGTGGGTGGTTGTTGCAGTAGTTTTGAATGGGATCAAATTTATCTTTGTGATGAATTTTTTATCACACGATTTATATAATGCAAACTCAGAGAGAGTGGGATAAAAGAACAGGGCCTGGACCCTCCACCACTTCGATTTTGTTACGTTCATTGGGGGATGGAATTTCAACTCAACAGAATATAGAATCTAGGAGCAATGTAGTGACGACTACATCCCATGAGGACCGTAGCCATGTTCAGAAGAGAAAACGTACCATTAGAGCTCACCTGGTGGCCCGTAGAAGACCCACCAGTGCAACACTGGTGCCCGCCACCAGTGGGCGATTGAGGTGGCTAGCTGTCACCAACTCCAGAGTAAAGGCTACTCCCGGAGGCTCTATGGTGGATATTGGGGCGGCCGGCGTCTGCCAGCCGCGGTGGCAGTTGGGCGGCGCTTCGTCGCACGTTGTAGATGGAGGTCAAGGTTTCGAAGCAAAAAAGGAGGGGGACCCACACCCCACAGTTCCTGCAGAAAGTGGGGCGACACCAGTTGTGGAACCCAAATGACTTTATCATTTGGAAAGGAGGGTGGCCACCTGATTGGAGAACCACGCCAGCCACCGAGCTGGGTCACCCTGAGGGCCGAACCCATGGGCCAGCCCACACAGGCCTACCTGACCAGTTCGGTCTAGGAAGAGTCAGACCCGGGTCAGACCCAGACCGGGTCGGGGTAGGTCAGGTTGGTCTGACTGGGTTGGACCGGACCCAGACCCTTTTCAGCCCAGATGCGCTTAAAAGGTCATATCTCACAAACCAGAAATTCATTTGATGAACCATCTATGGCGCTAAAATCCTTGGAAAGATACAGGACTTTTGAGATACACCACCTTAGTTTCAGTGAAATATAGGGTATGGTCAGGTTGGATCGAACCCAATTCCAACTGGACCCTCGGAACTAAAACACTTAAAACTCACAGACCGGTCATCTGATTGATGCCCCATCTATCACATTGTGACCCTCAATACATGGTGGTCATTTGGGTTACACCTTTTTGGAACATCATGGCTGTTGAGGCATGATCGATATCTTTAAGAGAAGATAATATGGATCTCAGGTGCACCGGGTGTGGGGAATCATGTGGCTAGCTATCAACTGAAGAGCGACCCTGTGTCGATCAGAATCATAGCGACCCTATATGGATCGAAATCATTGAGACCCTGTGTGGATAGGTATCATAGTGACCCTCTGTGTATCAGAATCATATTGACCTTGTCTGGATCAGCATCAGGGAAACCCTGTGTGGATCAGCATCATAGAAACCCTATGTGGATCAGCATTCTAGCATCCTTTGTGGATCAGCAGTGTGTGGACCGACGGGGACCAGCCTTAGAGCAGCCTATCAGGGATCAACAACATTCAACCCTATGTGGATCGACAATGGAACAAATTATTCGTGGATTAGTTCAGGATACTTCCTAATGAAATTAAATGATATATCTTAAGACTAATCATCTTTATTACCAAACTCTGAGTTGTATACCTGGTTTGAGATTATAATTTTTTGTTGTGCTTTGTTATTAAGATTATGCTTTGTGGTTTTTCATTTTCGAATTCAGAGAGACCTTCAGGTGTTTTGGGGTCCTCATTGGGTATTGTTATACTCACCACTACATGGGATTCACTCGCACATTGTTGTGTCTTGTGCAGACGATGACCAGCTCAGCTAAGACTATAAGATCCAGGACCATGAGGTACACGGATGTGACTGGATGACGTGGAGAGCAGTATATGTGAGTTGTACCTACCCTTCATATAGGAACCTTTGTGGATGATCTTAGAAGTTACTTTCTATTTTTAGTTTTCTATTGTAGTTTTATCCTTTTAGTTTGGCTTGTATTCTAGCCCATTAATTTTAGTACACACTATAACTACTACTGCTTTACATCGTCGTTGCATCTTGATGTGTTCTTTGACTGTGTGTCTGTACAGTTTTAAAGGAAATTTCTTCCTGTTTTAGGAATATTCCTTTCCAGTGCTAGTCTCCAACCCCTGGCCTATGGATGGAGGGCTTAGGGTAGTCACAGTACTGGACCTGGGGGACGAGTCGTTACAAAATGAATTATGAAATACCTATACAGACAGACAGACAGACACACACACACAGACATATATTAGAAAAAAATTAAAATATAAACTCAATTAGTATATATAATAAACTAAAATTATATGTATCAAAAATTTAATTCATTTTTATTGTAATATTTTTTTACACAAATAAATTATTAACACTATATTGATTATTTAATTAGAGTAAAAATTATTATATATTAAAAAATCCATTTTAATATAGAAACAGTTTTTCACTATATTTTATGTTTTTTGTTAAAAATAAGATTTATAAATTTTAGGATTTAAATTTGAATAAATTAACTTAATTTTAGGATTTATCATGGAAATATGAGCTTATGATGGTCTTTTAGTATTTCTATAAAAACATTGAATGTTAGGTGAATAGTTCAAAATACCATTTTTTTAAAATATAACAACTTTTATGAAACAATTAGATTATAATTAACAATTATAAATTTATGAAACATTATTTTAATAAAGAAATATCTATTTTATAAGTGACATTATATTGTAGTTGGTGTCGTGTCTGAGTGGTAACCCTAAAAATTATGTATCAAAAGACTAGGGTTCAAATAATGGAAATCCCCTTGGGGTATTTATAATTTAGGTGGTCATGTAAACATGATATTGGTAGGAGATCACAAAGGCATGACATTGGAAGGTGCTGACATTGGCATGTCGCATGTAGGATGATGTAAGGATGATGATGCACTAGGACTTCGGCCCATATTCATGGGTCACTTAACTTTGGGCCTTCGAGCTATATAACGGATCTCCCTCTAAACAGATATAAAGAAACATTTTATTTAATAATAAAAATATTCTTCCACCCCCACCATATATGTGTTTTTATAATTTTAAAATTATTTTTTTTAATTTATAAACCCATACTTGACATTTTAAAACTTATGTTTTATTTATCAGTTTATTTAATACAATATAAATTAATTATGTTAAAAATAATTTTTATCACATTTATAAATAATAAAATATTAAATTTATTTCAAATATTGAATCATTAGCTAAAAATTATGAAAATATTACAATTTTATTGTTAGGAATAGTAGATTAGTTATTTAGGTAAAAACTAGTAAATGATATAAAAGCTAAAATGGTATCTGTGAAAATATAAGAGTAAATGACCTCAATAATATTTAAAATGAGTGTGTTTTAGTCCTTTATTGAACTTATCACTTATAATATCTATTAATTATTAATTTTGGAATAATTTTCATGATATTTATTTCCCTTTATTGAAATGTTTTTGGTATTCACAAAAAAACAATCGTTTTCACTTATAAAAGGGGAACTCATCTCCTCTGTTTCCCTCATAAAAAAAACCACTTAGATTGGAAACCACTATAACCAGAACTATAATAAAAATTCATAAACACATAAAATAGGTTATATTATCCTTAAAATAACATCCCTTAGTGGTTTACCCCTTCAAAAAGGATATAATCCATGTATTGAGGTGTATATCATTAACAGCTTCTCCCACTTTTCTATTTCGTCATTTGCATTTATTCTTCCTAAAATTGCATTTAATCATATTAAAAATATTAAATAAGTATAATATTTATGTTTTTTTGTTATCTTAATTATTTTATAATAGTTAATCAACAGTCACTATTTTATTAAATAAATAATAACTGCAATTCATGCGTTGTGTGGACTACCACCCCCACGACGAAACATGTTTCTTTTTATTTCACCAAAAAATATGGATTCTCCAAAATAGGAATTCAATAAATTTTTATAATATATATACCTTATTTAAATTACTTAAAATATATACCATGTAACTTATTCCTTCATCCCTTTGAAAAATTAAATCATAATCAGTGCATACGTGTAGACTACCACCACTATAAAATGATGCATTTGGTTTTTCACTACCACATCATGGATGGTATTAGTTTATATTATATAATTAAATGTGATATATATATATATGTATTATTTATCTTTAATTTGTTTATTTTTTTATAACAGAAAAAAGAAACTATCGTTATAAGGTAATATATCAATATCAGTATTTGACCCAAAAATAGTTCCTCACCATAATTGTCTCCATGAAACATGTATAAAAAATTTAATGGAATTATAACATTATATGTATTTATAAAACATAAATTAAATTACCTTTAATTGATTTAAATTTATTGTATTTGGGAGAAAAATGAAGAATGAAATTTCATTTACAAAACTCGTCCAAAAAAGCAAGGATTATTAACACGACATGTTAAAAAGATATTAAAGTAATATAATAAATGAATTTAATTGTAATTAAGTAGGAGTATAAATGTATATTTATAGGAATAATGGTATTGTATAGGTAACTATGTTTTTGATATTTATGATACATGAGGTCTGGTAACATCAGTTAAAATCAAGTGTAAAGGTAATGGTCTTGGTCACTCAAACTCCTTTCTTGGAGTTGTAAAATTTCTTGTTGAACTTTATTTTTACATGAAGTTTGATTTTTAATTTTGTTCTAAATTTTTTCTTGGGAAAATTTATTTTGATCCAAATACATTTCCATGGATGGTTTTATTTTCAATAATTTTTTAATGATTTTTTTGAAAAGAGACACATAACAATGTCTTTTACAATTATGAAAACAACATTTGTCCAAAATATCTTTCTAGGATTTGGTTTTCATTATATTGAAATTATATATCTCAAATTTATTTATGTTTCATATTTCACTCTATATTTTCTTTTATTATGATATTTTTTTGGTGATCATGCTTTTGGAAAAAAATAATCTAATTCATGTTGTTATTTTATGCCATTTGGATGTTTTATAAAAGACATTATTTTTCTATGTGTTCATTATGAAAATTCTATGACTTATATCTGTATGTATTATGAAAATTATTTTATATACATGTTTTTCTTGTTAAAATTTAATCATATATAATTGTATAATTAAGAAACCCATTATTACTTCCATGGATTCTGTAAAATATGATGTAAATTAATTATAATTGGCACACATATGTATGAGTGATGATGGGTGGGGTATTATATCACCCAAAAATTTATCAGTTAATGTTTGTATCTCTTGATATAGTCAGGTGTGTATATAATGAGTTTGTTCACATTGGTTTGGGAATAATGGGTTTACTCCCAATTTCAAGTGTGGACATAATGAGTTGTTCACATGGGAGTGGGAATAATGATTTTTCTCAACATGTTTTTTCTATAATTATTGTTGTGGAACATTTTAAAAATGAATTTAATTACCATGAAATTCCATTTTTTTCATGATTTGACTTTAATTTTAATGTATTCTATATTTTACATTGTGGTCACATGTTTTATGATTATTGATTTGTATTTTGAGCCACATCATAACTTTTATACTTCCTTAATTATCTTGTTATGAATCCTTGGTCTCATGATATTTACTTAATATATCTATGTTTTCCTCATTATCTAATTCATGTTAAAGATATGACACATTATGATATGTTTTCTAATAATGAGAATTTCGGCTCACCCATTTCTTATGTTTCAATTCCACCAGTTATGAAGATGATTATATCTTCTGAGATGTATAAAAAATGAATAGTATAACATGACAATGATTAAATTTTTTAAAGTGTTTTAAAATAATATTTATATTAATACAATATCTATGACAATAATCATTTTGGTGCCATGGTTGTGTGATTATTTGTGAGAATTATTATTTAAATCATTCAGTTAATTTATTATTTATGTTATTTTTATCTTCTGTCACTTGTTCATTGTTATAAAACAAAAAAAATTAATATATAAAATATATTCATATTGTATACACTTTTAAAACCATACATTCAAGTAAAAATTGAAAAATAGAATACATCACTTCCTATAGGTGGTGGTCCCCAGTTATATACATGTAATATGTACATTTTTTAATGAATGGAAATTAAAGAAAGTCAATAATAATTTATCTTTACATAATAATAATTATGTTAAAAATTTAATATATATTCATTATATCTATATTTATCACTATTTATGAGAGGTAGTGATGAAAGGTGAAATACCTAATTTATGGAGGCATTAGTCTGTAAGTACACAAAAGCGATGATTTCATTTTTCGAATGGCTGGGAATAAGGTAAAAGATAATTATTCTATTAACATAATAAAATTTTAGTATACATATGATATTTATTTAATTTTTTTGAATATTTTAGTATATTTTTATTAGGTATTATAATAAATAATATTCTAAAAATAAAAAAAGAGTGATAATTACTTTTTACCATACATCTTAGAACAAATCCTTTTCAAAATGGATTAATACTTTGAAGGATGGTTATTTGATGAGAGAAGGAACTGTAGGATGTATACATGATTGTTAGAAAGGTATTTTTGTATATTATGTTTGAGATATTTTTGTAAGGTGTGTGGGAAAGTGGGTTAGTGAAGGGATCCTTTTATAAGGGATAGGTGGTGACACTTTTTTAAATATTCATGATGTTATATTAATGGAATGTCACTTTAAAAGGAAAGTGATTAATGTAGTAGATAAAAATAGAGAGGGGGTTTTGTTGTTTGATTCACCTCTCATGCAGAAATAATTAATGATATTTTTGGTGATATTTTATGCCTTTTACCATTAATTTAACATTTTACCATAATTTTCTTTTAACAAGAAAAATTCATTATTAACCTCTACAGCTTATTTTTATGAATAAAAATGAAATTAATTTTTTTAGGTAAATTTTAATGCTCATGAAAAAATGAAAAATATTTTATAATATTAAAATTCATAAATTTATACAAATTAATTATAAATTAATAAGATTAAAACTCAAAAAACCAGTATTTAAATAAAATACATAGGTTCCAAAATATTAAACATGGGTTTATAAGATTAAATTAGTATTTTTAAATTTATAATTTTACTTATTAAATATATATTTTATTTGTAAAAGGGTTTCATAAATTTATAATTCATTCTTATATTAAAATTATTTGATAAAATTGACAGTATTTGTTAAAATTATATTTTGAAATATTCACCAAAAATCAACATTTTTATGAAAAATTTCAACATATCATCGTAATCAAAAAAATTAATAAGAAGTAAAAAATGAAATATATATTCTAAAAAAATTTAAATTTATAAATTCATCTTTCAGGTTGAACTTATATAATATAAATAAAAAATTATTTTTAAAATAAACTTCTTAATTTAGACTTGAATAAATAAATTTAAATTCTCTATAGTTACATTATTATTTTGTAAATGTTATTAATTTATCATCGCATTAATTTTAAAAATTAATTCTATTGATATCATAATGAAAATATGCGAACAATTATAATACATGATTTTATAGTAAAAAATTATAACATCTTTTTATTTACTTTTGGAATTTATTCTTATTTTTAATTTTCTTAATGATGCTTCATTCTATATTTTCACAATTCATTTATTTATATATTTAATTTTAAGATGTTATAATGTGGTTCTTTAAATTTTAGAGTTATGTGTGATATAATATTTTGAAGACACCAAATTTATTACGTTGAACTATATTCCAAATCATCGAGGTGTTACATTCTACCCCTATAAAAGAATTTCACCCTTCAAAATTTCATTTTTTTCAAATAGAAATAGATTAGGATACTTATATATCATTAAATAATTAGGTTCTATATTTGCTTCCTAAAATTCGGGGTTTCACTATAATATATGGTCAAGGTGGGTGATATTGTTTTACATCACATTATTTATTAAATAGATAATCTATACTCATTATTCCATATAAGAGATATCATTATATAACTATAAAACCTTTTAGTTTTTTTTATGTGAAGGATCATATATGTAATTCCTTAAATGTGATATGTATAAAACATATTTAATTTTTAAGTGGTTTGGTGGAAGTTCCAAGAGATTAGTGACCACCCTGATATGATCAAGAATATCAGTGGGACAAATTTTACTAGATATCAACATCCCATTATTTTTAAATGTCATAATCTTATTCGAAGGATATATTCAAAGGAATACCTTTTAACCACCTTTGAACATGATATCTTTCTAAATATTTTTAAATTAAATCTATTATTGACTTTGAACCTTCATAATATTCTTTTTAATAACTCTATCTTTTTTTATTACTACCTCAACTATCTCAAGTATCAGTAGCTTATTTTCTCTAAATTCAACCCTTCTTGTTTGTGTTTTTCACTTATATCAATAAAGGCAACAAAATATTCCATATATATTATCAATTGAAATCTATATATAAATATCTCAACAGATATTCATGTTTTTGGATGGTCCTCTCATACCAGACATCTATTTAAGGATGATATGAAGTTCCAAAGTTAAACTACATAATCAATGGTTGCTGACAAATTATCTATAATTTAAAAGTATACCTTGAATCTTGATCAATATAAATTGATAGTTATACTCTAGTAATTCCTACCATATATTTAATATATATCCTAGAATGTTGGTTAAGTTGTAAATTATATCTGATAGCAACGAAATTCACAGTCTTCATGAGGTGATCGACTACAACCTAAATGTTGTTATAACCATTACAAGTATTAGGGAGTCCTATGAAAAATCCATAGTGATGATGTAACATTTCCATATTTGTATGGGTAAAGGTTAAATCGTCCCAGTATACTTATAATGTTCAACCGTAACTTTGTGACACTTGATAAATCTAAACACATACTTTTCTATATCCCTCTTCATGTTTCTCCAGAAGAAATTATCTTCAATATCTCTATAATTATTTTCACTTCCAAGATGGATAGATAATGAAGAGCTATGTGATTCATCGCAAAACTCCTTATTTAATAAAATTATTTTAGGGAAATATATATAGTTCCTAAATCATATCATTCCATAATTGTTCTGGGTAATCGTTTTTAACATTCCTCACATTCTTTGATAGTACCAAATCCTCCTTTTCACATCTTTATTGTTCACATGGATTGATAATTTAACATTAATTTGATAAATATAGGATTTATCCCCTTACCTCATGGTTTTAAGGTATATTATACATAAATCCATAACTATTGGTTCTCCATTAATGATAATTATGGATAAACAAGCATATAATTTTTGAAAAAGTGCATTAGCCACCTTGTTCATCTTCGAAGGGTGGTAATGTATTGAGAATTCATATTCATTAATCAAATATAAACAACTCCTTCAACTAATATTCATCAATTTCTGTTTGAATACATAATTCATAATATTATGATTAGTATATATATGACACCTTTAATAATATAGATATTGAATCCATATTTTCAAATAAAAATTTACTGCTTCCTTCTCCTAATCATGAGTTGGGACATTTTTCACATGAAACATAAATTAGATTTTTTAATATGTTTCTAGAATGTAATTATATATGAGAACACATGAATTTACCTTCTTTAATGAATCTCTTTATATCACAAACCTTTCTCTGGTATAGGGTAGTATGAGTATAGTTGCATTGAAAAATTATCTCTTTAGTTCCCTGAAATTTTATTCATATTTATATATCCAAATGATCTTGGATCCCCTCCTAGTAAAATTTTCTATTAAATTTAATATCCATGAGAATTGTTTCACAAAAAAATCAATTGTATCCAGTAAATATATGAAAACTATTTATCTTAGTCACATTGGTTTATCTTGGACATTGATTAATAACTCTTGTCTTTGAAGGATCCACTGATATACCCTTTCTAATAATTTCATTACCCATGAATTCTATTTTTGTAGTAAAAATTTACATTTAAAAAATTTGGCCAAAGATCCACCTTCCTCAATTCCAGTTACACAATCCATACTTGGTCTGGATTATCTTCATTTCTCTTTGAATATAGGAAATATAATAATTATTTACTACAAAAAACTAATCAATGAATTCTATAAAACCTCTTTTGACTATATCCATTAATAGAGTGTGGGCATTGGTAAGACCAAATATCAATTCTATAAATTTATTGTGTTCAAATAATGTATTGAAGGTTTTCTTATTTATATCATCATTTAGGACATTTAATTCAATATATCTAGATTGAAGGTCAATCTTTTAAAAGTATAAAGATCCATAGAGTTCATTAAACAAGTCATAAATATGGGGTAAATGATACTTGTTTCTAATATTTATATTGTAAGGTTCCCGATAATCAATAAAAATATGCAATGACCTATATTTCTTCTTAAAAAAAATTACACCATGTTGATTCACTTGGGAATATTAATCCCTTATCCTGAATCTCATGGAGTTTCTTATTTAATTCTGGTAACTCAATTAGGGACATTCTATAAATATTATTTGAAAAAAAATACCATTTTGTATGAGTGTTATTCAAAACTAAATTTCATGATTTAGGAGAAGATATGGGAAATATTAAAAAAATTGTTGGTATATTCTTGTAATATGGAAACATCATTAATTCTATGTTTCTCCCAAACCTCTTTTTCTAGATACTGATCATGATTTGGTATTAAGACCCATATAATTTAAATAATATCCATTGGATGTTCGTATTCATCCTCACATTGATATTTGATCATAAATTAATTTGGGATATCATATTTGACTGTAATTTTTCTGCAATTGACATGACCTAAATATATAGAGAGGTAAAAGTCATTCCAAAATCACATAAAACATAACTATTGGGAGAATAGTATGATTTATTGGAATAATATTCCCACAAGATTTAATTTAAGAGGAATTTTAGACTTGAGATGTGATTATCATGGAAATGTGATTTTTCAATAATAGTTAAGTATAAAATTTTTAGGTAGTTACATTATACCCTTCTAAAATTCTACATATATAAAAAATTGGGTGAAACATAAATCAAAAAATACATTTCAACTTCTAGAGGGAATCACAAGTACAACTTTCACTATATCTCCATTTTGAGCGACATTAGTAATTGGGGTCACATAATGAAGCACTTTATCCTTTTTATTTAGAGGTAGCTGATATTGATTTTAATTATCAACCCTGGGATTCCATGATAGGTTTTTTGTAATATTAATACTTCTTTCAATTAAATAAATTGTGAAGCATCCCACCCCAGTTTCTGCACAATAGTTCCCCAAGATGGTGGGCCATAAGACCTCATGCGTATCTCCCAAAATTCCAAAGCACGTCAACTATTAGTGAGGGAATGGGGTGTATCTGTTGGGGTGCTATTACCTCATATATCATATTGATAACAATAACTACAATAGATAGAAATTATAAGAAGTTGAATAAAGAAGTATACAATAGAATAAAAATGAAAATGAACCCAAGAAAAATAAGTAAACCACTGGAGGGAGTTGAATAAAAAATCGATACAAACTAATGATTATGTTCAAGATTCTATACAAAAATAATATCACATAGGGAATATGGGATACAAACATTTACTTCTGGGTAAACAAAAAGACCAAATGTACCAAAAATTGATAAAACTAGCTTTTTAAGAATAAGCTATGTCCTCTTCCCCATACTCCAACCTAGAATTTCAATCAAGCATCAAAAGTGGGCCTCTTATATGCATACTGGAAATCATGAGGCCTAATTGGGTTCCAAAGGTACCCAAGTAGGAAATGAGATAAAAAATCAGTATGCCACCCTGAATAATTTCTATATCAATCCATTTCCTGCATCAAATTAATTAATAGGGTTCCATAAATGATAAATAGAGAGAAATAAATAAAAAAACACTTTTTTTGGGTTCCAAAATGGTTTCTCGACTAATATCACCTTTTTCAACCAAATATGGATGTCTAAACCAAGGTACCTATAAAAGTTATATGGTAAATAAATAGGCCATCATGAATAAAGCAACCATGGTAGGTATACCTAAATCATGTTCTTTGGATTGTATGTCTCACCCCCATGACATTGTACAATCATTCTCATAATATAAATGAGAAACATCACATACGACCCAAGAAATAAATCCATCAAATACATTAATGGAGACCAAATCCCATCCAAGGTAATCTATACAGAACCCCAATAGTCACTACAGGAACCTCTGATATAACCAATACCACTAAGTCAATCCAAGGAAACCCATAATGGAATCCCTCGTATCACTCATGTCTTGGTTACTCTTTGTTCATACCAACTATATCGCATAGGGGACCAGGTATCACAAGAGGCATGCCCTTGCCATCATACCAACAACCCAATCCACAGTTTCTCACCTAGGGAATTGGAATCACTCATGAGTATAATTAATCCTCTTAGGGATCCCATACAAGGAAAGATAAAGTATTACTCTCTGCACATCATGTAGATCCAAACCAAATGTGGTAAGTCTATCCACACCATCCATAATTTGGGACCCATGTTCTCTCCTATCCTATACCATGTGAGGCATAAAGACCAAGGTACAATTCAAAATGCATATTTTATACAACCACATGTCATCAATAAGTTATAAAAATATCAAATGCTATCATGTTATCCAATGAATAACATCCAATTCAAGATAATCAACTATGGAATATGAAAATGAAAAATAAAACAAAAGAATTTATTCCAAGCCAAGAAAAAATTTAACATGGAAAAAGTAAAAATACATTAAAATAAGAAACAATCTTAAGTATAAGGAACACAACATGACATAAATATAATGCAATGACATCAGGAATAAAAAATGAGGATAATTCAATAACCATGATTCATTGAGAATTGATAAAGGGGAAATATCTTGCCTCACAATTCATCTAAATTAAATTTATATATTTAAGTAATTTCATAAGGAGTAATATGCACACACACATAGTGGTCAACAACTCAATGCATGGTCATTCAGTCCATCAAGATGGGTATACCTAGAGGGGTGGCCAAAGGCAAGGAGAAAATTCTAATGATGTTTTTCACCATAAGGTAAGGTCACAAATGACCTGGGGAACCAGTTAGAATAATTTATTAATAATATTTGATCTGTAGTCAGAAGACTTCAGTGAACAACACATTGACACACCCATTATAAAGTTGAAAAATGATTGGAAAGATGTAGACCACCTACCTTGATGTATAATCACTCTACCCATCCATTTTCAAATCCTGAAATGAGCTAAATTGGGGGAAATCAAATAAATATCCCAACACCCTGAAAATAGGGAAAAATAGGTGGCACCAAAATGGAGAATAAGACTATGGAATAACTTTGAAATAAAAGGGAGATGGTCAAAGAGCTTACCCCCAGTTTCCCATTTCTTCTGACCATGAATGATTTGGATAATGAATAAAGGGGATATATAAAAACATATAGAGGAGGAGAATAGGGAGTTTCACGCCTGAGGGAGGTGGAAAATATCACTTGAAGAGAGAAAGGAAGAATATGGGGTTTTATAAAACATTCATCATATAAGAAATGGGGATTTCACTCATACCGAAAAGGGTGAATGGTTTGGCCGCATGGTTGGCCAAATTATTCACCAAGTTCTCCTTCAAGGGGAACTACACATAGCTAGGTGCACGGTTCATCTAACCGTGAAAAACCCATGTGAAAGTCAACTGTGGGTCTTCAGTCTCATATGAATGGGTGCCTTAGGTTGCATGGTTTTAGATAAGCTGTTCAACCCACAACACCCAACTATCTGGAACTGCATAGTTTTATAATTTTTTTGTGGTGGGATGAATGATTTCTACTAACTATGATGCCCCATATACTTCTTCCTAATTTAGGGTTTCGGGCTCCAAATAATCACCAGACACCCTCGATAACTCTTTGACTCCTTTAGGACTCATTATTAGGGTCAAAAAAGTAATTTTAAACTTAGAACAAATGGTTTTTACCTTTGATAAAAGTTGAGACGTTATAAACTCCCCTCCTTGTGACAACTCATCCATGAGTCTCCCATCATGTGGGTGGTATGAAGTCATTAGAGAAGTGTTTCAGCTACTACACATATATATCATCTTCCTGTTCCTTGGTATCATCTTGTATGTGTTCATTATTACATATCACCCAAGATAAAGGAAATGAACTAGAATGAAGACCCTTCATGATCTGATCAACGATACATATCTAATGCTCCATAAAGGGTGCATCTTCCGCTAGCTCAATATTATCAGGTTAAATGAGTGAGACTGTTCATCAGGTTATAATCGAATCAGTGATACATGGAAGTCATAAAGAATGACATGGTAATATAGAGGTAACTACAACTGATTAGATATCGGTATGACCCTCTCCACTATCTCGAATGGCCTGACCTATTGAGGAAATATGTTTACCTATATCTGGATTTTTTTATGAATTGATCTAGATGAAACACGTAGAAAGAAATAATATACCCCCACAGACTCTATAGTTCCAAGGTGATGATCAATATATGACCTCTTTCTAGACTATGATATACACATATGGTTTTAATCAGTTGGACTTACTCTAAAGTACCCTAGATGAGACGAGGACCTAGTAGAGGTACTTCACCTGCCTTTAACAAGCATAGATGTGACCAGAATGGAATACCATAAAGGGACTCAATAAAATCCATATGAATTGTTTCCTAAAATGTGTAGTTGTAGGAATACTCAACCAGAGAAATATTATTTTCCCATGAACCTCCAAAATCAAGGATACATTCTCATATAATATCCTTTAACACCCATTTTATCTGCTTAGACTGTCTGTCAATCTGAGGGTGATATTCTATACTCAAGAGCATCCATAAACCCAATACCTTCTGTAAACCTTTCTAGAACTGCGATGTAAAGAGGTATTCAAAGTCTGATATGATAGAATGTGGAACACCATGAAGGTTCACTATCCCTCGGATATGAAGCCTTCATATTTCGTCAATATAGAAGGTCTTCTAGATCGGTAGGAACTGTGAAACCTTATTCAACATGTTGATGATCACCCATACTACATCGCTTCCTTGAGGGGACCTCAGAAATCCCATCATGAAATCTGTGGTGTTGTTAGTCTATTTCCACTCACGATTGGAGAGAGGTTGCATAAGTCAAACAGGTCATTGGGGATCATCATTCACCAACTAGTAGGTGAAGCATTAAGTGATAAATCCTATAATCTATATATTTATACCTAGAAACCAATGTTTTGTCAGAATAATACAAACATAACACAATATGTGGGGGTGAATTTTGACTTTTCAATAAACTTTAATGGTTCAGAATATTAACTTCTATTGAGATTTATATAAATGTCCAGAATTTTCTTATATATGTAATATAGGAAACTGATAAATAGAAAGAATGAACACAGGTATTTTTATAGTGGTTTAGGGAACAATGATCTCTTAGCCTACTCCACAAAATTTTCTATCTATAAGCCTAATGAATTTCACTAGAATGATACTCTTATCGAAAGATCTCAAATGAACAACTGAGTATACGTAGTTGACACCTTTACAATAAGGCTAAACAGAGCCTTCTGGTTCATTTATATGGAACCTATTTTCCAAAAAATAGTTCAATAATCTTATAATTCACCCCAACAAAGTATGAGCAGTTCATACTCCAATAAATCAAAGAAAAATTCAGTTGTCGATTATTTTGGTATAATATTTAAAATTTCAGCAGAAATAAATAATAGTATATGGGTCTTAATCTTCAAAAATATAAAGTCTTTAAGAAAAAATAACTCTAAAGTGATCTCGTTTTCAAATTATCTTGAGTAATAATATCAACAAATAGAAGAAATAATATTACATCAATGAAAGTTTTAAATATGTAGAACTTTCAAAACACACACTCTTTCATAAATAACAGGGTGGATCATTCATTGTAGCAGGACTAAAAAAGATATTCAAAATAATACATTTGTGTGTGTGAATAATATAACACTTTTATGTTCAAAAGAAACATAGTTAGAATATATTGAGTAAACAACTTGATATGGTATTCCTGATCCATGAATACGCCTCTTGAATAGATAATAACGTTCTTCGAATCAATCATAAATGTGCTTTTATTAGATCATTAAATCTATCAATACCATTGAAGAGATGATAAATAAAATCAATGACGTTGAATAGTCATACCTAGGGTTCCATGATAAAATGAAAAAATACCAAATGTAGGTTTCAACTACATAGTGTTTATTCTATGAATTTAAGGTTGAAAGCATAAGGTTGATCCTAAAATTAAGTTTGATGATCTATATTTTTGTTTCTCAAATGTACGGTTTCTTAAGTATAGTTTCTTCTCAAAAAAATGTAAGGTTCCATACAAATGTATTGTAATTTAACCAAACATTTATGATAATGTATGGTTGATAATCCATAAATACTGTTATGAATATAGGGATCATTCCTTAATCATTGTTCTAAGCATAAATATTGTTCTTTAAGTAACATTTATCAACAAAGGGTATGAATAGTTTTTTTAGAATACACTTAAAACACATTACAAACACTTTAACAAATATTACATGAATATTATTCCAGAATAAATATTGTAATAAAGATTAATTTCATGAAATACACTTAATGTAATATCATTAGAAAAAAAATAAGGGTATTTGTTTATAGTAAAATAAATAATATTTATAGAGTATTGTTTAGAAAATACATGCCCAAAAATATCCCAATTCTTGATGATCACAAAACCCATAAAATAATTTATAAAATAATATAGTTTTTTATAAAAAAATGAAAATAGTATTTAATACAAAAAATTTGTATTTAATTCGAATTTACAGTATTATTTAATTTAAAATAAAACTTTTAAATTAAATAAAAAACTTTTGAATTGAGAGATATTGTGTTTATCCAATTTTCCCACATTTTTGTGATATTATATTGAATACTTAATAAAAGGACACTAAAACTTTCAATTTTTTCTTAGAACAATAAATGAATGTTTATATTTTACTATTTTGATAAAAAAGGCATGTGTTCTAACCATATAGATAAACATATAATATAATATAGAAATTAATAGAAAAATATAAAAATAAAATTATTAATTTTATTATTATAAAAACTGTACAAATACATCAGGGGGTTTCTCTTTGAGGAAAGGGTTTAAAAAAATGTCTAATAGAAGGTGAAAGGTTTTTACTAGGATGGGTTTCTGGTGCTGGTTCTGGTAGAGCATGAGCTGATTGAAATAATCTTTACAATTATTCAAGATGAGTTTGTAACTTTTATAAAATATTTCCTACCAATTTCCTTATGAAAATTCTCAAATATTGACTACATTTCATATTTTCAACCAAATTGACTTTTAAAAAGTCATGTATGTTTTAATATATCTCCAAAATTTTGATAACTTATCACTGAACTGATTAAATAGAAACCTGATAGATGGTTCACATGAAGTAAGTTTCTCCAAAATATATATCTGATTATCCAAAATAACTGATAAGGGTGCGCTATTACATTAATGATTCTAAATCCTCTCATCCATATCATCCATTACTGAGGTGATAGATTGAAATCTTCTAATTATATCAAGTGAAGTCAGAGGTGAAGTGTTAAAAGATACAGATAAACTTATATCTCCTTTAATTGAAAAAAATGACTTCCTAAATCCCATTTTAAATCTGTAAAATTTGTTTTAGAGACAGATTCCAATTTCATCTTCCCAAACTGGTCTATACATCTCTTTTAAATGGATCAAAATACCATTTGACATAGATTTTTTTCTTATATCATTAAACTGAGTCTGAGAATTCTCTAATTCCATCATTGGAATATATGAATTTATGAAATATTGTAGATATTTCCTTGATTCTTACATCTCTTATCAATGACTCGACTTATCCTCTAGAACTTTGTTAAGATTTATAATAATGTATTCTATCTGATTTGATTGGGAATCTGATGTTCCTTCACTTGCACTCTATGACTGAGTAGAAAATTCCAAAATAGCTTAGGGATTATCATGAGACTTATCCACATACTTATCACTTGAACAAGATATACCATTGAGGACCTCTGTCCATTCTACAGATACAAATACAATCCTTTCAATTTAATGAACAATGATAGAAGTAGCCTGAATTTTAAAAATCTTAGTGGTCTCAATGACTAATTTTTTATCTTTTTGTTCCCCTTGAGTAGCTTCTTCATGATAATTTGATTAAGGAACATACTGAACCACTTGTGCCTGAATTGTTTCTTGTTGATATGTATCCTAATCATGCTCTTCCAAATGCACTAAAAGAGTTGAGTCTCCAGATCCCAACATAGGTTCTTTTAGATGTGGTTCTTATTTAATACTTGGTCATCATATTAGTTCCTCGTGAATTCCTTCTTCAGAACCTTCAATAGTAATATCTGTATCATATCGAATAATTATTTTTGAACGTTGAGCAAGACCTTCTATTCTGGATTCTCTATCTTTTTCATTTATTAATTTTGTTCCCCCTCTAAGATTAATATCCAGATTTTTGCTGGTCGTGCACACCAACATGTATCATATTACATTTGAATTTACTCCAAAATAAACAAAATTTTCTTAAACCAGTAGAATTCGAGACATTACTATGATGACACTTGACTTAATAATCCAAAAAATGAATCAATTTTTTTCTTGAACAAAATAAGATAATTTATCCTTCCATAAGGATAGAATGGAAGCCTTGATTCTAAATAAGAATAATAACTCAAATATCTTATCATATATCAGGGAAATCTCAGTTTGATGTCACTGACGAAAAAAACATGATATACATATATGGGTATAAAACATTCTCCATCTCAATAACCCTATGAGAAATTGAATTTTTAATAATCATTACCAAGACCTTTTGATTACCTCAATATCCTTTTCAAACAATTTATTAATATTTGTTGATCCAAATAGAAATTAAATAATATATTGTGATTTATGATCTTGATTTACAATTATCTAAGATAATCTTGGAATAATCCTTCAAGGGGACATTTAAAATCATATGAAATTTCTATCGAAGAGATCTAAAATTCATTAACTTCCATTCTAGAGTATATCATATATTTTGTTTCACTAAAACTAAACTGAACATTTCTATAAAACCACTTCAACTCAACTTCATAAAAAAATTTATCCTCCTCATTAAATTGAAATTCTGAACCATGAAATAGAATATCTTGTTTAAGATGAATGTTTGTCTCATACAAATATTTGATATCTATGAATTTTACTTGAAGAATATTTATGAAATGAAAAATCTGAAAAATATGATCATTTGGTTCACCATAATTATTTTTCCTAGTCTCTATCATATCTATAAATATGAAGGATGATGGTTTTTAGATTCAAGGGTTTAAGAGAAAGACGAGGGCTCTAGGAGGTGAAACGGTTCGATAATAAAAAGGTATGAGAACATGAAGGCTTTTCTGATGGATAGATGATATGGTATGGTTTCTCAACCAATTATGTAGGGTATTCATTAATATTTTAATTTTGAAAGCATGCGGTTTATAAAAACAGAATTTGAGAAAAAATTATTTAAGAAAATAAATAAAATACTAATTTGATAGGGAAATTAAAGTAATTAAAAAATAAAGAAATAAAATAATCAAATTTAACCAAAATAAATTTATAAAAAATTATTTAAAATTAATTAATCATAATTCCCTCTTAATAAAATCAAAACTAGTTGGGATAAGTGGTTTACAAAAAATATCTTCTAAATGATCTCCAGAATTCAGTAATTCCTGAGAGGTATCTTTTTTAGCATATGATCCTGTAGAAAATGATTCCTTATATCCGTATACTGTGTCCTTGAATGAAATATATGATTTTATAAATATCTATTACAATAGTATTATCAAATAAAATAAATATATTGTTATAATTTAGTCCAAAATTTAGTAGTCTCTCTCATCCAAAACACTTTTTCACAACAAATACTAGCATACACATATTCTGCCTCATCTGTTTCCAGGGTAACTGAGTGTTCTTTCTAACTAGGCCATGATACTAAGGATTTCCCTAAAAAGTAGCAGGTTTGTGAGCTTCTTTTTATATATAGTCTACAACCTCCAAAATTAGAATCCGAATATCAAATAAAATCAAATTTAACAGTTTTGGTTCAAATAAGATATTGAAAAGTTGTTCTTTAAAATATCTAAAAATTACTTTAACAACAATATGATGGGATTCATTTGGATTTGACTGAAATCTTGAACATAAGCATATAGAAAACATAATTTATTGTCTTATAGTAGTAAGATATAAAAACTACTAATCCTACATCTATAAAACTTTTTGTCAATTGATTTTCCAGCTTCATCCAAATCATGTTTTATATTGGTATACATTGGAGTTATATAAGTATTACTATTTTCAACTCCAAAATTTTTCAATAAATCAATAATATATTTACTTTGATTTCAAACATTTGCATAATATTTTGGAAATATCTAAAATCCTAAAAATAAATTCAGTTCTATCATCATAGTCATTCAAACAAAATCCCGATCTTTGAAAAACAATTACAAATATTTTTATTTGTTAAACCAAAAATTGAATCATCAACATAATTTTGTACTAATAAAATATTAGAACAAATAGATTAATTAAAATTTTTTGGATCTTCCAATAAAATAGTAAATCCAATTTTTAAAATAAAATAACTTTTAATTTTATAAAACACTCTAGATGGTTGTTTAAGGCGATAAAGTACTTTTGTATATTTAAAAACAGAATTTGGTTTATGATGGTTTTCAAAACCTGTTGGTTGTCCAACATAAACTTCCTTTGTTAAATAACCATTTAAAAAGTAAAATTTATCCTCAATTTGATATAATTTAATTTTAATATGAGATTCATAAGCTAAATGGATTCTAATGGATTCTAATCTTGCAATAGGTGCAGGGGTCTCATCATAATCTATACCTTCTTTCTAATTATATCCATTAGCAACTAATTTGTTTTTTTTTGTTATTGTTCCTCGATCATCCTGTTTATTTATAAATCCCCACTTAGTTCCTATTACTAGATAATTTGATGGTCTTTACACTAATTCAAAAACATTATTTCTTGTGAATTGGTTTAGTTATTATTGCATAGATGACATCCAAATCTCATCTTTTAGGTATTATCCAATAGAATTAGGTTCTAACTGAGATAGAGAGGTATAAAATTCCACTAGGTTTGATATATTTCTTATATTTTTTATTCTTATATCTAGGTCTCCAATAACAGTTCCAATTGGATGGTTCTTCAGGGTTCTAGACTCTCTAGTAAAGAAACATTCATGTTCTTTTGAACTAGACTTAATTTTATTAATATAATTTTTAAAAACATCTTTAGTGGTTTCATGTATCATGTTGTCCAATGAATCAATAAATTCATCTATATGATCTTTTTCCTTAATGAAATGTTCAGTTTCATCAAACATCACATGAGAAGACTCTTAAAAAAATCCATGAATATTTATTAATCACTCTATAGTCTTTAGAATTTGAAAATTATTATAAAAATATGCCTTCATAAAATTTTGGATCAAACATACAATGTTTTTCCTTACTATTCAAGGTATATACCTTGCATCCAAAAACCTTAAATACCTTTAATTAATGTTTTTTTTCATTCAAAATTTCATACGGTTTACTTTTAAATATTTGATTTATTAAAACTATATTCATGATATGGTAGGTTATTCTTTTAGATTCATCTCATAAGTAGGTGTAAAGACTATATTCATTTAGCAGAGTCCTTTCCATTTCATGAATAGTTCTATTTCTTCTTTCAATAATTCCATTTTTTGAGGTGTTCATGGTATAGTAAAGGTGTGTTTAATAACATTCATCGAGAAAAAAGAATTAAACTCTTGATTCTAAAATCCTCAACCATGATCACTTCTCAAAGAATTTATTTTAAATTATATTTCATTTTGAATAATTTTACAAAAAAATTAAAAACTACTAAATACATCACTAATGAGTATTAGATAATATACCTATGTAAATATAGAATAACCATCGACTTAAACATAAACATTAAATTTACAAGGAAACATTTATACTCTATATGGTGCAAGAAAATCGATATAGATAAGTTCAAATGGTTTAGATGTATCCATTAAGTTAATTGATTTGAAGGGTGATTTTTGTTGTTTTGTAGATATCACATGCATCACTAAATATATCATTTTCAAACATTAGACTTGGAAAATCAGAAACAAAATATTTCATAGATAACTTATGTAGAGAATATATATTTAAATGACTAAGTCTTCTATTCCAGATCCAAAATTCAATTGTCTAAGTAGTTAAACAGTTCATTTTTTACACATTGAATTTAGATGAAAAGTACAAACATTTTCAGTTCTAGCTGCTCTAAATTTAAGCATTATATCTTTAAAAAATCAAGAATTATTAGAAAATCAACATTAATTATATCATCAAAAATATTATAAATACTTATCTGGTTTAAATTTAACCCTTTCACATGAAATACATTTTTTATTGAGATAGTCTGTGGATCTCTAATTATTGTAATTCCAATAATTTTTCCTTTTTCTTAATCACCAAAAGTGACTAGACCTACATTTATTTGAGTTAGTGTATGGAAATTTTATGAGTCTCCAATCATGTGTTTGGAACATATAATATCCATATACCATATAACATTCTTGATCCTGGGACCATTTTCCTACAAAATCAATTAAGAACATGTATGTTTTGGTGCCTAGATTTTCTTGGGTCCTGCAATGTAAGTGAGTAGGGGTCTGGGAATAAAAATATATATTATCTTTCCAAAATTTTAATTATTAGCTTTAGATATATTTTAAGAAATAAAATATTTTTTAGTACCTCTAATTTGATAATTTCTTATATAACAGTTGTTTGTTAAATGGCATTTTATTCCAAAACAATATCACGTAGCATTCATTTAATTGAGTGAAAAATAGTTTTTTTATAATTTTGGTTTTCGCCCTTTCTTCCAACACCAAAATTTTATATTTTATTTACATTAATTCCAATAATCTAATTGAGAGTCTTTTCTCCTTTTGTAAAATCAATAGCATCACTTTTATAGGTTTCTAATTCATACGATAATTCATTTATCCTATTTTCAGGATCAATACATTGTGATATATAAGAATTAAAATTTTTCAATTAATTATTGACGTTGTTTTTGAAATTTGTCTCCTTCACCTAAAACAAAATTCTAAATATTTTTCAATGATTTATCCTTTTTTTAATAAAGAATCATATTTATCTTATAACACTGAACAATAAGATTCTAATTTATTATTTGAGAAACTATCAGTACTAGAATCAGAAGAGTAATAAGTTTGTACCTCATATTATTCTTTAATAATAAATTACATGTTAGCTTTGAGAATTGATGGATCTTTTTCTGAATATGAATTGAAATTGTTGCTAGTGTCTTCATATACACTCCACATAGATTTCTTGGCTCCATTTCATTTATTCTAATAATATTTATTCTTGTGATGTTTCTTTTCTATCATATTTCTTTCTTATTTATATTGAGGGAAATTGGGTCTGATGTGAAGGAATATTTTTATTTATGTCATCTCACATCTTAAGGTTCTCGTTCCTACTTTTTAAAGGATTTTCTAAATAATTTTTTATTCTTGTAGAATTTTTTAAATTTTCTAACAGGCTATGCTAGTTCAATTTTAGAATCATAGGAGTTTGAATATTTGTTAGGTTTGACATCTTGTTTTGATTTTCATTAATAATTTTAAGATGTCACCTTAAGGGGGGTGTTTTCCATTTTTTACTATAACCTTGTGATATTCAAGTTCAACTTCTATTTCTAATTCATACATCATCAATGTTCCAATCTGTTCCTTCATATTCAAATTCTTTATAGGTAATGATTTTACTATATCCATAGATATGTCATTCCATTTAGAGTATAGTACTCTATGTACATTCATTTTTTGATCTAATTTATTGAAAATATCTCCCATAGAAATAATTTTGATGAAAATATCTATTAACCTTCCATTCATCTAGGTTATTTTTTCACCATTAATCAATCTAAAAGTGTCAAAATTTAGTTTGGAAGTATCACATATCATCTTTCTAATTTCTTCTATTCCTTCTTAAGTGACAACAATTGTTTTCCAAATTTAATAAGCAATAAGGAATTGTGATACTCGATTGAATTCATAAAGTCCATAAACATAGATAATAACATTCATTTCCTTTGAGTTGATGTCATATTCAGCCTCTATTTCAGTATTCTGAGTCTCTATTTTTTAGGAATCACAGAAGGAGGGATGATACTTGAATATAAATGGATTCCCAGATTCTTCAGATAAATGATCATATGATGTTTCTAGCATTATAGTTTTCACTATTAAAGTATAGAGCACAAACCATAGACATTTATTCTTTCGTATTATCCATTTCCATCTTATTGGAATCAAACTTATTATATTTAACTTTCTATAGATTTATCACAAAATATATCATTTGATTCCAATTGATTGGTAAAAATAATACAAAGAGAACACAAGAGGTGGGTGAATTGTGTCTTTTTGATAAACTTCAACAGTTCTAACTTTTAACTTCCTTTTAGATTTATGCAGATGGACATCATTTTATTCTGTATATTATATGAGCATAAAATAAATAGAAAGAATAAACACAACTATTTTTATATTGGTTCAATGCACAAAGATCCCCTAGTGAACTCCCCCAACACTCTCTCTGTGAGCCTAGTGAATTCACTAGAATGGTCCTCTTATCACAAGACCTAAAATACACAACTGAGTATAGGCAGTCAAATCCTTTATAATAGGGATAAAAAATATCCTTATTGTTCTTTTATAGGGAACCAATTATCCATAGCTTAGTAGAATAAGATGATAATTTACCAAAAATGTTCACAAGAGGTCGATACTCCAATAAAAAAAGAATTTTATTTTTGATGGTATTTGGTTAATCATCACAATTGAAGTAGCATCAATTGATAGTATATGGAACTTTTTCTTAAAAAATAAAAGATATTTAGGAAATAATAACCCTGAAGTGATCCCAAAATCAAATGATCTTGAATAATAAGAGAAAAAAACAAGTACAATAATCTTACAGTATTATGAGGTTGAAATGGGTATAACTTTCAAATCGTAGCCACTTTCATTAATAACAGATTCTCTCATTTGTTTCAGCATCACTGAAAAATATATTCACAAGAATATAATTGTATGTGTGAATATGGTATCACCCATATGTTGAAAAGATACGTTGGAAGAATAAATAGAGTTGATAGCTTTATATGGTATTCTAGAGTCAATAAAATTTCCTCAAAGATCATGGATATTCAAATTAAAAATAATCTAGGGGAGTCGTAACATCCATTAACAGTAGGCATGATTTTTTTCATTGAATACAGTTCTTGAATTGATCATAACAAGCTTTGGATTGGTCATAAATAATATTTTACTATATCTTTAAGTCTATCAAGACAATTATAAAAATCTCAGTTAGAATCGTGATTTTAAATCTCCAGCGTTGAATAGTCAAACATAGGTTTCCTTCATAAAATGTCAAAAATACCAAATGTAGTGTTCAACTATGTATCATTAATTATGCAAACATATTATTTAAAATTTAAAGTTGATCATAAATGTATGGTTGATGATCCATATGTTTTTTTCTCGAACGTAGGGTTCTTTACTTACATAGGGTTCCTTAACCATACATTATTCTCTTAAAAATCGTATGGTTCTATACATTTTTAAGGTTATTTAACAATAAATTTCTGATAATATAGAGTTGATGATCCATAAGTACTATTATGAACGTAGGTTTCATTCTATAAAGGTTGTTCTAAGCATTGTTTTTTTCCTTACATTACATTTATCAATGTAGGGTATGAATAGTGTTTCCCAAATACACATTACTGTGTATTGAACACATATACAAATATTCCATGAATATTAGTCCAAAATAAATAATAAAATAAATATAATTTCCTGAAATACACTTATTTTAATATCATTAGAAAAACAAACAAGGGTATTTATGAGCATAAAAACTAGTAATATTTATATAGTATTGTTGATACAATACATTCCCATCAACCAATACATATGATTCATGTCTCAGTAAATCTTGGTGAGACTTGGATGAACATCCCATATAGAGGCATGAGATTCCCTCATCAACTCTTCCTATATTTCAGAAAGAACCCAAACACGCCCATGGAATAGTAAGGTCTTATTTATGTCAACAACCCAACAAAGAGGAAGGTTTTATCCTATAATGTTATCCCTCAAAACTAGACCATAATAATAAGATAAATTCTTTATATGGACCCACTCCATAATGGAGGATGTCACAAATTGAGCTAATAGAACTAGCTACCAATGCAATTCCAAAACCTCCAAGTGCAACTTATAAAACATAATCATCATCTATAACTCACTACTAGACTCCTTAAAGGCTTGCATATATGTCTTCTAGGACAAGTCATCATCTATGAAATTACCCCAACCAGCTGTGTAAGCTAGCTTAATGTTGAACAAGGGATTGTATTCCAACCACTTCCGCTAGCTAAGATTCAAGTCTCACTATGTGGATATGTATTTGATACTCTTTTGATCCATGTAAATGAAGAATATCTCATCCAATAAGTAGTTCCTCAAAGAGTGAAGATAATAAACCATTTCCACTATATTGAGGTCATTTATATGGTAATTCCACTCATGAGGCCTCAGCTAGGAGGACCCATACAAAAAAAATCAATGACCCTCCATCAGAACTTCATCCATCAAGATTCCTAAATCATCACAATAAACTGTATAACTTCTACCCAATTCTAGAAGAATATGGATTGGTGCTAATGTGATTCTTCCCCTTAACTCTTCAAAAGTGATCTCACAAGATTTAGACCAAATTAATTTCAAATAATTATTTTTTAAGACTGTAAGAGGATCCTCTAAACATGAAAATCCCTAGATGAATCATCTATAATATTATGCTAGACCCTAGAGGGTGTGTATGTAAAACATATTCTTGGAATAATCCAAAGATAAAATGACTCTTACCTTCTCAGGTTCAAAATTTACACCTGTCCCTGATATGAAATGATCTAATAAGTGAACTTTGATTATCTAAAAGTGGAATTTAATAAGCTGTGCATATATCTGGTATTCTCTCGGTTTATTCATCATGATATCAAGGTGATTTGAATGGTCCTGTCTGGTGTGAGAATACTCTAAGATGTCATCTATGAAGACAATAATAATTGAATGAAGATATGGGTGGAAAACCAAATTCATTAGATCCATGAAGTTTGTTAGCACATTATTTAGAATGAATAACATGACCAGATTCTCATTCAAGCCATACCTGCTTCAAAATGTTGTACATGGTATGTATGATGAACTCTCATGAACATGATAGTAGCTCAACCTTGGATTGATATTATATAAATCTATTTCTCCTAGAAGATGGTTGAATAGGTCATTTATATGAGGAATTGGATACCATTTCTTCACCATAATCTAGTCCAATCAGTGACCATCCACACACAATATTAGGTTACCATTTAACTTCAGTGAAAAAAGGACTTCTGAAACCCAAAGAGATTTTTTGCATTAGATAAAACCCTTAGCCTCTAGATATTTAAGCTTATTCTTGAGTTCTTGGAGCTCTGTTATTTTCATCCTATATAGAATAATAGACATAGGTGCCACACCTAGCACAAGATCAATGGAGAAATCATCCTCTATCTCTCTTAGGAGGTAAGATAATGAAATCATTTGGGAATAAATCCCAAAATGATCTACAGAAGGAATAAATTCCAATAGTTTCACTCCTTGATTACTCATAAATAAAATGGTTATCAGGGTTTTCAATTCAACTAGTGCCTTATGCATGAGTCATGTGTGACTTGTCTAGATATCCCATTCAACCTTCTAAATATATGTGTTTCCCATGGGAGATTTGAAGTATACCTTGTAGAAATAGAAATCCATCAAGGCTCGACAAGGTACACTATAGTCCATAAAAAGAATGACATCGAATCAGTTTATCATGAGGATGAAGAAAATCCATTGAAAACATTACCCACACATTTCAAGGGGGAATCCTAACATAGGTGTATACCCTCAACTCAAACTCCTAGTGGTGTGTCAATAGTCCTAAAATCACTAGAGTACTCTACCACTAAGCCCAAACACCCCACTGTTTAGAAGATGGAAACAAGTTCGCTGAACCAATATCAAAAAAGTGAAGAATCTAAAGTAGAGGTGACAAGAATAGTACTGTTGACCAAAGATAGTCTCAGACTCAGATCCTCAGGAATAGGCTATGCTGTATAAATATAATCTAAACTGGAGCCCTGAGATGTTGTCAAATAGCCTAATCAGATCAACTCTACTAAAGATGAAGCTCTAGGGCCTAACTAACTCAACCAATGCCACTACCACCTCAGCTTGATTGGCTGGTAGAAGTCCAAATTCCATCTTGATGTGGAGTCATGGATATCACACAGGATAGAGGTGTTAGTATGGAGAAACTCTTACTAAAATATGGTATAAAAAACCTACATAAAATCTAAATGTGGCCCATCCTACTAGATGACCGGCACTCAATCGGGTTTCTCATTCACTGCAGCTTCTTATGGCCTAAAATTCCATGCTAGTGACACACTATAGGGATTTCTGTGCATGTCACCAATTTGGAACTGTCCCCACATTCATCCTCAAAATAGCACTTCCTATTAACGGATGAAACATCACCCTACCTTGGAACTAATCATCCATGGATCACATTTTTAACTCCTCTTGAATTTTGTTTGATAATTAGGTCTTGGTTCACTACCACTATAATGTTAGTCAATGGAAAGAAATTCACTATTGAGAAGACAACATACCCAATCCGATACTCAAAATACCTTGCAATCATTAGCTTATCACTAGTCAAAGATGATGATAAATTCTAGATCATGGTGAAATGATCATAATACACTAGCACAATCCTTATTCACTACTGAAAATATATGAAATACCTAGTGTGGTCCACACTTGTAGTTTATGGGAATAAGTGATCATAGAAAGTTGTTTGTAAGTCTTCCTAGACTTTCACATCCATTATTTTTTTGATGTATTTTTCTATTTATTTTATACCTACCTATTTCTATTGAGGTTTCCTTTTAGTTTTTAAAGAAAATTTTGAAATTTTGGATGGACAAACTATGGTGCATGGCTGGTGCATAACTAGTTGTAACCGTGCACCTCAGCCTAGGTAATCATGTAGTAGGTGATAAGTTGGAGGAAGTATCTACCACAAAACGTGCGTACGGTCTATCAGACCATGATAGATGACCATGCGGCCTATCCAAATCATTAAATTTTGATTTTAAAGTTTCTATCTCCCAAAATTTTAACCCTGAAAATCTATTTTCTCTCCCCTTCAGGATCCCTCACCCTGGGAATGACTCCATATCCATTACCCTCTCCTGGGGAACTATTTTTTTTGGAGATTTGGTGGTATTTCCCTATGGATATTGATGTAAGTTTCTTCTCTTATTGATTGTTTCTTTATTATTGGGTTTCTTCCCTCTTTATTTAGGGGTTTTCTTATCCAGTAGGTTGGCTAATGATTTTGGGGTTAGGTCAGGATTCATTGTGTTTAATATTAATTTCTAGGGTTTGATATTTCTTCTTGAATGTGTGGTTTAGGTGCGGTTGGAGTATCACACCAGATTTCAGAATCTTTTACACCCAAGGCAGGTGATTCTTTTCTTACACATTATTGGACGATTTTATTATGAATTTTTGAGAATTTATATGTGTTATATGATTTATATGTGTTCTGTGAAATTATTTTTTGAATTTATTTTAAATCCATATGGTTTAATTTTTTTTTCTATAATAAATTAGGTGTTTTATTTTGTAAAGCCTTATTATGCCTATTGAGGGTGTTGTGTAAATTGTGTAAATGGTTTATTTAATTTTGAATTTGGGGTGAATATTGTTTTTAAATTTTTTTTGGCATGAATTCAATTTCAAAATGAGATTTTGGTTTTGAAAGTGTTGGAATATTATGTCTGTTTCCTTGTTTAGTTTTGGTAATGTGAGGATGATGTGTTACGTTTAACATGGAACATATTTGAGCACAAAGGGTAGCATGGGTAACAATGTGGGTGTACTAGGACTAATATTCTAGATGATTCTAATGTGGTTCGTCCAGTTTTTTCTAACAGGATTGATGCTACAAAACTAACTAAACAATGTGATGATTGGAGACCACTAGGCCCATGGGGGTTCCCCTCATAGTGTCTTGTACCCAAAAAAGTTGTTAGTTAAGGTGTATATGACACATTTCAATGAGATTTTATGTTTATAGTGTCCAATTTCTAGATAGTTCCAAGAGGGTTTTCCATTGAATTACCGATCTATGGTGATATCACACTTACCATCAACATATAGTATATTTGGTTGGTGATTTCAAAAGAAAGCATTTTTTTTAAATTTTATTTCAAAAAAATGAATCTAGTTTTTCATTCATAAAAATCGAATGTTTATTTATATTATAATTTTTTTATCATGAAATCTTTTCTTTCATGGAATCCTACATGCGTTTGGCTCACCCCCTATTTACACCTTTGGGTGTAAGTATCATAGGTTATGTCTGACATAGGTAAAAGAAATGAATTTGGGGATAGTGGATCATGTTTCTAGATGACTTCCTTGAGAGGTGTTGGTGGTGGTGGGTTAAGGGCTATGGTCCTCTTTCCATATGCTATTTTTTGGGGATATCTTTTTTCTCTTTGTTGTAGCCCCTTTTTAGTGTTAGTCTAGTGCGATAAACTCAAATATGAAAAATTGTTTATTCCATGTTTGGTTGTGTATTTATAGTTTCAATTTATTTATTTATTTGTAGGTTTATGTTAATGAAATCAGGTAAAATCATTTCCAATATTTATCCTCGATACTTGGGAACCTGTTTCCAGATTGTGGGGATCTGGAATTCCCTTCGTGTGATGAAATGGACCAGGTTAGGCACTGGTTCTGATGATGACCCAGCATGGTTATTGTAAAAATGGTACCAATGGAGGTTAAGATCTTTTGGGACCTTTTATTTGGGATGAGTCTAGATATACTAGATATAGGACAGTCGGGGCTTGAGGCTATGGTTGCAAGTAGGGAGTCTGGTCAGCACATCTCATGATAGACCTTGAGTCGCCAAGGGATGTGGGGATTCTTGTTTGATATCTCCTCTAGGTGGTAGGTACATGATGCTGACTGTACGTTGACATTGGGGGGGGGGGTTAAGTGGTTTGGTAGTTATATTTTCATTAAAACTAGGGATTTTTTATATTTTTTTCTTATTACTGAAAATAATCATATTTTTTATACTGATTGTTTTTATTGTCATTTTTACTTTTTGTAGGAACATGGATCCCCGAAAAATTCCATTTTTACCACAGGATGAATCCAGAGAGATTCCTCCCTCACCGTTTAATTAGAGACTAGTGGAAGTATTGGTCCAGAATGTTCAAGTTCTCGAATAGGGAGTGAGTCTTGGTCCCGCACCATCTAGGGATTCTAATTATGTTCCTATAATGGATAGATCATAGGAGTTCCTTAAGAACAGACCACTTTTCTTCTGAGTTATCATAGAGCCTTAGGAAGAGGTGGATTGGGTTGAGAATATAGGGTGAAAGTTTTAATTCCATGACACTCCTGAGGAAGTTAGTCTGAAATTCACTTCTTTTCTACTAGAGGGCCCTAGTTATAGGTGGTGGAACCCAGTACTCCAAATAGGGAAGTACGATCAGATGATCTAGAAGAGATTAAAGGATTTCATCAATAAATAGTAATGAAATGAGGTCTTGGCCTATGATAAATATCAAGAGTTTATAGATCATGTTGAGGGGGCTAGTTAGGAATGGAGTATGCCAACGGCTTTAAAGAGTTAGTTTGGTATGCACCAAATTTTTTTTCAATGAGAAGATAACGGCTCAGAGGATTGAAAGGGGTTTCAGCTAGAGATATATTCTCATGTATTTATATTCAGGTTGACAACATATGAAGAATTAGTTGATCAATCTTGTATGTTGTATATTGAATAAAAGGGAAGGTCTAGTTCCTCTAAGGCTATGTCAGTGATGGGAAGCAATAGTTTATCTGAGAAGAATAGGAAGGGATATGTGAATGGGAAAAATGGAAGTGTTAGATTAGTCCATCCTTCTCGATATTATTCATCTGGGTAATTTGATGCAGGGTCAGAAAATTGATACCAGTGTGGGTGGTTTGGTGACACTTGGACTACTTGAACATACCCTCCCAAACCTTATCATCGATGTGGAGCTATGGGAAACTTTTTTCATTTTTTCTTAGTGATGGACCCGTATTAGAGTGGGATTGGATCTATAGCTTCTGAAGGAATGTTAGATTAGTTAGAGCCATCCAACACTATGGGATATTGTTGTATTAGTTGTGGTGGTAGTACTGGATCTTCTTCTTGTCAGATTTAGTTCAGGGTAAATCCATCATTCATTAGTCATGTTCAGACCTAGGGAGGGACCATGCATCTTCGTGCTGTGGACCAAGCACATGTGGGACCATATGTAGGGCCCTCAATAGTTCAAGTTAATATTTTTATTTCCTATCCTATAGTAGTTATTTTAATAGATACGGGTGGATATGTTTCATTTATATCTTATCTTTTTGTGAATCTATTGAAATTTCCAACTGGGTTTATACCTTTTTCAATGGAGTTGGTAATGTCAATAGTAAGAAGAAGTAGAGTATATGGTTCCCATATTGTGCACTCTCCATGTCAGGGGTCGAGCTAGTGTGGGATTTCCTGGTCTTGAATATGGAACCATTTGATGTAATCCTTGGCATAGATTGAATTGTGTGATTTAAAGTTCATATCAATTGTTATAGGTAGAATGTAAATTTCATGGAACCTGGTGAGAGTAATTAGGTTTTTCTTAGAGATTGGGAACCTCATTCAGGATGTGCTGGGCCTCCACTTCTAGAGTTTGGTAAGACTATTTTTTATGAATATCCACTCATGTTGGAGGAAAATGTTGGTGATTTGAGGGTGGATTATCTCCTGTAATGGATGAGTTTTTAGAGGTATTTCTAGGTACTTTTCAGTTTTACCCCTGAAGTATGATGTGGAGTTCTCGATTGATTTGGCGCTAGGGACACAACCTTTATCTCTTCCCTCAAATCGTATGGCCCCACTAATTTGAGGGAATTAAAGATATAACTAGAAGATTTGGAATCTAAAGGGTTCATTCACCTGAGCGTCTCTCCTAGGGTTTCCCCAGCCTTTCCTGAAAACAAAGTCGATGGATATCACTACTTATTTATTGATTAATGGAAGAAAAATCAGGTAACCATCATGAAAAAGTATGATTTTCACCTTGATGAATTTTTTGATTAGATGATGGGGTAAAGTTGGTTCTCTATGATTGAATTGAGTTCTAGTTACCACCAAGTTAGCGTGAAGGAGGATGATTTTTAGAAAATGTCTTCATAAAGAAGGTACAACCACTTAGAGTAATTGGTCATGTCTTACATATTAATGAATTAATTGGTGTTTTCATATATATTATGAATAGTGTTTTCCTCCAGTATCTCAACTCCTTCATTATGGTATTGGTGGACCACAAACTAGTTTATTTGGCATCTGAGGAGGAGTATGAGAATAATATGAGAATCATGTTGTTCAGTCTTCGAGATCACCATATTTTTGAAAAGTTATCAAAGGGAAGTTTCTGGATTAGGGATGTGAAGTTTATGGGTCATTTCATCTTAGGGAAAGGGATTTCTATGGACCTCATGAATATCAATGCAGTTATGTCATGGGTGCTGCTGAAGGATGTGTTTGAGATCTTTATTTTTCTTAGCCTAGATGGTTATTACAAGAAGTTTTTTGGGACTTACCTTAGATGGATTATTCCATGAAAACACTCACACAGAACGGAGGGATGTTTTCATGGATCCCAAAGTGTTTGGTTTCCTTTGAGGAGCTATTGTGGAAGTTGACTATCATACCATTGTTGATATTTCCAGAATCAGGAAAGGGATAGAAGGTTTATTGTGATGCATTGGGTATGGGAATTGGATGTGTTCTTATGCAAGATGATAATGTGCAAGATCATGACTCTCCCAAATCTGAACACATGAAAAAACTAAATATCCCATGACCTGGAGTTAGAAGTGGTGATTCATGCTCTGAAGATGTGGTGTAATTAACTTTTTGGGGAGAAATGTATGGTCTACTCAGGTCATAGAATCATAGCCTAAATATTCTCCCAAAGGGATTTGAAATTGAGGATACACCATTGGATTTAGGATTTGTATGTTTTTGACTTCAATATCATCTATACACCAAATAATGTTAATGCCATGGTTGAAACCTATAGCAGAAAAGTGTTAGTGTAGTTATTAAGGAAGTCTATTAATGAGTGGACATTAATGTGGATTCTTTCTCATCTGCACTTGGAATCCAAGGAACATTGTAGAGGTGTGTTATTTGTTGTTGTTCAGATGGATAATTTTCTTCTGAAGCTAATTCAGTGGGATAATCCTAGTGATGAGCTATTACAGTAGTCTATGAAGTTTTTTCATGGAGGGGAGAAACCACCTGATTTGTCTTTTTCTCCCTAGGGATCCTATGTTTTAAGGGTTGTTTTGTGGTTTTGTTATCTTTGAGGTAGGTGGTGATGTAGAATTCCAACTAGTATCAATGTATTGTTCATTATGGGGGTAACAAGATTTATTGTGATGTGCATTGGAAGTTTTGGTGGTCAGGAATGTGGTGAGATATAGCTTAATTAATATCAAGATTCTATAAATGTCTACAGGTAAAAGTAGAGCATCAAATACCCTCTAATTGGCTTCAACCATCACCTATTCCTTCCTGTATGCGGGATGAAGTTTCCATGGGTTTTTTTTATTGTATTACCTCATAAACCTTAGGGAATTTATTCATTTTGGGTGGTAATTGATCATTTGACCAAATTATCCCATTACATTCAGATCATAGATTCTGTGATGGTAGAATAATTGGGCCTGATGTACATTTAAGAGGTGGTAAGGCTTTATGGAGTGTCATCAGTAATTATTTATGATAGATACCCTCATTTTACCTCTTGGTTATGGGAAGGACTTCCAAAGGAATTGGGGTCTCAAATAAAGATTAGTATGACATACCATCCTCAAATGGATGGTCAGACGAAGAGGGAAAACTAGATTCTGGAAGACATGATTTGGGAATGTGTCTTGTATTTCATAGGATCATGAGATATCAATTTGGTGTTTGTCATGTTTTCATATAATTATAGTTACCATTCCCCGATTCGAATGGATCTTTCAAGGTTCTCTATGGTTAGTAGTATTGGTCAGCTTTATTCTAGGACGAGTTGGGAGAGACCTGAGTTTTCCGACTAGGTTAAGTGAAAGAGACTTTTGATTAGTTTGATTTGATGAAGAAGTTGTTATTGAAAGCTCATAGTCACCACAAATCTTATACTGATCAGAGGAACTGAGGTCTTGTGTTTTCATTGGGTGACTAGGTGTTCTTGAAGGTGGCACCTCATTTGGGTCATCATTGTTTAGGAAAGTAAGGGAAGTGATCTCCAATGCATGTTGGACATTTTGGGATCACCGAGTAGATTGGAATAGTAGAATAGGTGTTATATTTTCCCTCTTATTTGGCATCAATTCATGACTTATTTCATGTATACCAATTGAGAAGTATATTCTAGACCGGTTTCATGTTTTAAATTGGAAAAATTAAAAATATATCCCCACTTATTGGTGTTTAAACAGCCAATAAAGTTAGTATATTACCAAGATAAAGTCGTTCATGGGAAGTATATTCCATTGGTATGTGTCCTTTGGCAGCATGGTAGTGATATACATGAGACATAGGAGTAGAAGATGTTGGTTAAACCAGAACACTCGTTCTTATTTTTTGATCAAGATTAATTTTTACTTTTAAGGGTAATAAATTTTCATCGTGTGGAGAATTCTCACATCCATGATTTTATTTTGGGGTTACCTTCTAGTTATTTATATATTTTTTTCCTTGAGTTTTTGTGAATTCCCTGACTCCTGAAACCCAGGAGTCGGTGCCTTCTGAACATGATGTGATTCGTGAAATAAAAACATGCATTAAAAAAACACACATCATGTTCCATATAGAGGATCGTGTGTGGTTCGGGTTTTGGAAAACCGACTACTTCTAAAACGATTCATCTTTTAAAAGCTGTTACCTGACAATTTTAAATCAAAACGTAGGGTGATAATTGAAATACTCAGTAAGGGGTTTTTAAAACAAAAAATGTAGCTTTTGAAAATATTCATTTAAAATTATCCATAAAACATTCTCTTATGGAAAACATTACCACATATCATCAAAATGTTCAATCATGATTTTTAATAAATATATGAAATAATTATGAAATTTCTCAAAAGAGTAGTAATGGTCATCATAAACAAGTACGACATGTGATTACTTAAGCATAAAATTAAATAGTTAATAGTAATGCATAATCAGAGTTGTTCATAAAGGAAACAACATAAATTTTCATATGTTGGTTACTGTTATACTAAGTGATAAACACGAATCATGCTCTAAACATAAACTACTGAAATAAGAAATTTATGAAAACATAAAGGCAATGGTCGTGAAAGAATTGGCATATTATCTTGAAAATAACTTATAACATAAGTGGAATTATGTGGCATCAACATTTAACTTGGAAAATCATTTCCATATCACCAAGGTCCATCCCCAAGGCGTCATTTAAAAACATTACCAAGGTTCATCCCCAATGCGTCATTAAACTGGTCATCTCTAGAGATTAAGTCTTTACCCAATGCATTGGAGCGCTATCCGGGTGCACCCTTAAGTTTTCTATATTATCATGTGAGCCACATCGTTTATACTTTACTTAAACGGTTTGTATATTCAAGGTGTCCCATACCACCTTGAATAACTCATTCATTTTCATATTACCCACGGTGTCCCATACCACATTGCGTAATCTAATTTCATAGTCCATTATCGTGACATATCATATGCATGCATTATGTACAATAATAATAAAAATAAATAATGAATCATTACACATGTTTCTAATACATGACGACAGTTAACATTTCAAAATATGTCAACAACTAATCAAAGGCATTAATTGTTTAGTAAACATTATTTGCACACAAGCTAACTACTAAAGCACATAATATGATAGGTGAATAGAGTTTGTCACATGAGATAATAAATGATGATTTCATTAGAATTATCTATTTCATGGAAATGAAATACTTAAATAAAACACCTGCCATCAGTCATGGTGATAAACAGGTTGGCGAAATTGCAAATAAATTAAACCATAACTTGATTAAATAGTAACATTCACCAAAGTAGAATCATTTGTATAATAGGTCAATAAATGAACATAACATGATAACATGATCCCATATATCCTAAATCCTCTAGTATATTTTATTCAAGACAAACTACACACATTATCATAAAACACATCATAGGTAAGGACAAATAAACTCCTTTAATAAAACATGCTCATTTATGTGTACTTATATACAAAATACATGTTGGTTTAGTAAACACCGAAATTATATTTTATTAAAATCGGACATGTATCAAAGCTTAAAGTCATTCTTTCTAATCATTACTAAAAAATTGGGTTTTGGAAATTATACATATAAATATATATACACATCTCCATATATACACCAAGAATGTATATATGGGTTTTTACACTAAATAAACAAGGCCTTTAAAATTTCTTTAGTTCTGAAAAAAACTCTAATTACTTATATAATATTTATTAAAAAAATAAAAACTTTAAGAGGGTTTAATGTCTATGAATCTATAAATACATAAATATATAACCACTTTTGTTTTAAACTACAACATAATTGCACATAAGCCAATGGCCTAGTTTACATCCAAAATATCATTCAAGGATAGGTATTCATCCCCTAAAATCATAACTATCTTGTTTAAAAAAAATACATAAACATGTATAAATATTTAGTTATATATAAGGTTTATATAAATAAAATATGTTAAGAGTCGGTTAGAATGTAACCTCTATAAACATATATGACCTAGTATAACCTACCGAAATAATCATGGATACCCTAAACCAATTGGGTTTTGGTTAAGAACATGTATATTTATATATGAAAAATTTTATATACACAATATAAATATAAGTATTAGGTCTTTTGAAAAACTTATTCTTTAAAAACACAGAAGGGGGTTATTACATATGAATCTCTTCTAATAATACGTTGGTCAGCCCCTTGCAAACGTTACAACACGAGGGGGTCGTATAATATATATATATACATATATATAAAATATATATATACCGGGAGTATAACATGCAGGTTTCTCTAAATGAAAAGAAAGAATGCAAGCACCCTTACTTTTCTTGAGGAGGAAGCTCAGACCGGAGGTACGTCGCTGGCTTGCTGGGAGTTCGAGGGAGGGAAGGAAGAGGAGATGTTGCCGTGTTTCATGAGGCAGGAGGTGTTTAAGTAGGGCTTCGGTGCAACTAGGTGACATGACCAAAGGGTAGGTCGGCGTGGGGAAGATGAAGAAACAGTGGCCTAGGAGGGGGTGTGTGGGGGTCAATAGGAGTAGTGCAAAAGGAGAAGTCGAGGTGTCCTCGGGTGCAGGCCAACTGGTGTGGGACCCCGACGCGAGGAAGAAGATGCTGGAGGGGTGCGACTTGGAAAAGAAACAGAACTCCCATATCTGATCAGGAAGATCAGATAGCTGGGGGAGGGGCAAGATATGTTGAGCGGGTTTAAAGAAAATCAAGGGTTGAGATCTGTTGTGGGGTGATGAATGGCCAGCCATGCTTTGCCAAGAAAAAAGAAAATGGTAAACAAAACATGGAAAAAAATAGACAGTTTATTATATTTTTAAAATAGTATAAAACATGAACATTATAAATTGAATTTTTATACATATTAATAAATACTTTTAACTTATAGTTTTCAAATCTAAAAAAATCCCATTATAGATATGGTGAAAACTGCACTATTTGATATAACTTTTTAAAGAGATATATATATATTACATAATAAACTTTTATAAATATTAGTATATTTAAAATACCCCATTATTTGTTTCATAAAATTCTTTTTAAAAGACCAATAGTTTTCTCCAATTCAAAACACATAATTTTAGAGATCCATTAAGATATATTTTTCAATTATTACAGATACCCTTTAAGCTTAACTTTTATAAAATTTTAAAATAAAAAGTTTTCCATTGCATAGGTATCATCTGGATTTTGTAAAATCAATTAGATTAATTTTCAAGAATATTTTAGAAATTAATATACTCGAAGATGAAATTAAAATATTTTGGAACATATTAAAATATTTTAATTATCATAAGGTTATTAGAGCATTATAAAGACCAAAATTTTATAAAATGTATACTTTGTCAATTTAAACCCAACGGTCGAAAATATAACAGTCATAATTTTCATAAAGGACCTTTAAAAAAATAGGGGAATTTCATATTTTCAAAACACTTGATCCTAGGTAGAAGGCTCTCCTCATTTCATTGGTGTTGAGTACATGTGTGGTGGTTCTGGTTATTATGTTTTTTACACTGACAGACCCAGAAGACGTTTACTATCCAATTAATGGAGTTGTGGTTCTTAGCATCCTTTCTGTGGTTATGTTTGGCCTTGTACATTGTATTTTCAATTAGTTTGTGTCTTTTGTTGTAATGTAACATTTTAATGTATACCTGTTCACTTTATTCTCCTTGTTTTTCATCTATTTAGTTTTCAATTCCTTCATTGGTCCCAACATCAAACCAATTAAAACAAAAAAACATCATTACAAAACATAACATTGTTCACTTATCCATGTTCATAAATCCAGGGGAGTAATATTATCCCCCTATTAACAGAATTGCATCCTCACAATTTATTTCACAAATCCACAAGGGTTCTGCGATCTTCTCACCATCTCCACCAATTTAGTGGGTCAACAGGTGCATTTACCAGAATCCCTGTAGCGATGCTCAACTCTTCCAATTCCCTAACCCAAATACCCTTAGGGTAGGAGGGGTTGAACTCATGTACTGGACATTCAGGATTCTAGAGGGAGGCTCGAATAATAAAAAGTTTAGAAAATATCCATATGGACCAGTGTACGAAGAACTCGCAGAATTATGTCTCAGTAGAGAGTATCCAAGTCATAGATGTGGTCAAACAGGCTAATGCTGAGGAGTTGGTACATATAAGTTGCATAAAACATTTCCTTCTAAAGCACAATCTTGAAATTTCACTCTGGCCGTGTAGTTTCGGCCTAGGTTGAAACACAAGAAGTGCCTTTCGTGGTAATTTCCTCGGCGTTCACACCCGGCCAGCTGTGTTGAGCCTATGTGGTAGTAGATGGAGGCATTCCCTTGGCAGGTGCAGAGAATCTTCAGACTGTTTGTCACCTCAAACCACTACTTGAATGTTTTTCATAAATTTGTGAAGGGATTATACTCGTCCACAGAAGTTTTGATTGCAATGATTTCCAGGATCTCAGTGGGAAGAGATAATAGGTGGGTTTTTCCTTCCATATAAAAGTTTCAGACAAGAGTTCAATCACTTGAAAACCATTCAAAGGTAAGTAAAAAGCAAATACAGGGAAGGGGGAATGCAACATTTCAATAAGCATAAGTTTATTATTAAACATTAGTGCTTGATTTTCCCCTAATGATCTATTACACATACTCCACACAAATAGGCAAAACTCCCTATCTCCTCAAACCAAACACAGGCTAAGCATTCAGGGATAAACACATGGGGGCACCTGTGACATCTCCTGAGTAATGCATGAGGGGTATGAAGTTGGGAGACGTCTGAATACACTTTTTTTTACAATATAGTCAGGTGGATTCGTCTTCTAGCATTCCGAAGCTCAACAACTCTCCCTAGAAGACGAAGTTCAAGATTTGATAGAGGTAGGCTGCTCGGAGGTCACCGGTAGCAGCAACCTCTTGAAAAGCATCGAGGGTCATAAAACCAAAGTCCCCACCTGCCATGAACACCCGAAAAAGTCCCTCATGGTACCTTCCCTGATGTACATAGGATGGAAAAATGGGTCATCATCATAAGGAGGTAATCTATTCCTACCCACCGGTGTAACTGAAGCACCCATGGGGAGTTGGACACGTTGTAAAGGCGTTTTCATGTCATGCAGATATGGGCATAGTTTAGAAAATCCTCATGGCTAGCTAAATACACAATGGTCTCTAGGGCCTCAGTGGGGAGAGACAAAATATTAGTACCTTCATTTTCCATATGAAATGTAAGAAAACCCATTTTTAGTAAAACTGAAGTATATATATATGTATATATATATATATATATTTTTTGTTTCAGTTTTTGGATTTATAGAGTTATCCAAACCAAACCTCTGATACCAACTGTGAAGTCCCCAACTCCCGAAACCTAGGATCCAGTGCCTTCTGAACATGATTTGTTTCTTGAAATAAAAACATTCATTAAAAAAACACACATCATGTCCCATACAGAGGATCATGTGCAGTTCGGGTTCTGGGAAACTGGCTACTTCTAAAATGATTCATCTTTTAAAAGATGTTACATGAAAATTTTAAATCAAAATGTAGGGTGAGCATTGAAATACTCAGTAAGGGGTTTTTAAAATAAAAAAATCTAACTTTTGAAAACATTCGTTTAAAATTATCCATAGAACATTCTCTTAAGGAAAAATGTAACACGTATCATCCAAATGCTCAATCAATATTTTTAAAAAATATATATGAAACAATTATGACATTTCTCAAAGGAGTAGTAATGGTCATCATAAACAAGTACGACATGTGATTACATAACAATAAAATTTAACAGGTGATGCATAATCAGAGTTGCGCATAAAGGAACCAACTTAAATTTTCATATTTTGGTTACTATTTTACTAAGTGATAAACACAAATCATTCCCCAACCATATACTACTGAAATAAGAACATTATGAAAACATAAATGCAATAGTCATGAAAGAATGGTCATATTATCTTGAAAAGAACATGTAACATAACTTGAATTATGTGGCATCAACATTTAACTTAGACAATCATTTCTGTATCACCATGGTCCATCCCCAAGGTTTCTTTTAAAAACATTACCAAGGTCCATCCCCAAGGCGCCATTAAACTGGTCATCTCTAGAGATTAAGTCTTCACCAAATGCATTGGAGCGCTATCAGGGCACACCCTTAATTTGTCTTTATTATCATGTGAGCCAGATCATTCATACTTTACTTAAACAGTTTTTATATTCAAGATATCCCATAACACCTTGAATAACTCATTCATTTTCATATTACCCAAGGTGTCCCATACCACTTTGGGTAATCTAATTTCTTAGTTCATTATCGTGACATATCATAAGCATGAATTATGTACAATAACAAACAAAATAAATAATGAATCATTACACATGTTTCTAATAAATGACGATAGTTAACATTGCAAAATATGTCAACAAATAATCAAAGGCATACATAGTTTAGTAAACATTCATTGCACACAAGCTGACTACTAAAGAACATAATAATATAGGTGAATAGAGTTTTTCAGATGAGATAATAAATGATGATTTCTTTAGAATTATCTATTTCATGGAAATTAAATACTTAAAGAAAACACTTGCCATCAGTCATGGTGATAAACAGGTCGGTGAACTTGCAAATAAATTAAACAATAACTTGATTTACTAGTAACATTCACCAAAGTAGAATCATTGGTATAAAAGGTCAATAAATGAACATAACATGATAACATGATCCCATATATCCTAAATCATCTAGTACATTTTAATCAATCCAGAATACACACATTGTCATAAAACACATCATAGGTAATGAAAAATAAACTCCTTTAATAAAACATGCTCATTTGTGTGTAATTATCTACAAAATACGTGTAGGTTTAGTAAACACCAAAATTATTTTTTATTAAAATCACACATGTATCAAAGCGTAAAGTCAGTCATGGTAATCATTACTAAAAAATAGGGTTTTGGAAATTATACTTATAAATATATATACTCATCTCCATATATACACCAAGAATTTATATATGGGTTTTTACACTAAATAAACAAGGCCATTAAAATTTCTTGAGTTCTGAAAAAAACACTAATTACTTATGTTATATTTAGTTGAAAAATCAAAACCTTAAGAGGGTTTAATGTCCACAAAACTATAAATACATAAATATATAACAACTTTGGTTTTACACATCAACATAATTGCACCTAATCCAATGGCCTAGTCTGCATCCAAAATATCATTAAAGGATAGGTATTCATCCCCTAAAATCATAAATGTCTTGATTTAAAAAAAAATACATAAACATGTATAAATACTTAGTTATATATATAATGTTTACATAAATAATATAGGTTAAGAGTCGGTTAGAATGTAACCTCTATAAAAACATACGACCAAGTATAACCTACCGAAATAATCATGGATACCATTAACCAATTGGGTTTGAGTTAAGAACATGTATATTTATATATGAAAAACTGTATATAAACAATATAAACATAAGTTTCAGGTTTTTTTCAAAATTTAATCTTTAAAAACACAAAAGGGGTTATTACTTTTGTATCTATTCTAATAATACGCTGGCAAGCACCTTGAAAACGTTACAACCCCAGGGGGTGGTATAATATATGTATACATATATATAAATTATAAATATATACAGGGAGTATAACATGCATGTTTCTCCAAACAAAAATAAAGGATGCAAGCACCATTACTTTTCTTGAGGAGGAAACTTGGACCGGAGGTACGTCGCTAGCTTGCTGGGAATTCGAGGGAGTGAAGGAGGACGAGTTGTCATCGCGTTTCATGAGGCAGGAGGGGTTTAATTAGGGCTTCGGTGCAACTAGGTGACTCGGAAAAAGTGTAGGCTAGCCTAGGGAAGACGAAGAAACAATGGCCTAGGAGGGGGGTTTGCAGGGGTCAAGAGGAGAAATGCAAAAGGAGAAGCCCATGCGTCCTCGGGTGCAGGCCTACAGGTGCGGGACCCCGATGCAAGGAAGTAAACGCTGGAGGGGTCAGACGCAGAAAAGAAACAGACGTCCCAAATCTGATCGGTAAGATCGGATGGCTGGGGGAATAGCGGGAGATGTTGAGCAGGATTAAAGAAAATCGAGGGTCGAGATCTGTTGTGGGGTGATGAACGACCATCCTTGCTTTGCCAAAAAAAAATGGTAAACGAAACATGAAAAAAAATGTAGACTGCTAACTATATTTTTAAAATAGTATAAAACATGAACATTATAAATTGAATTTTTATACAAATTAATAAATACTTTTAACTTATAGTTTTCAAATCTAAAAAAAAATTCCCATTATAGATATGCTGAAAAACCGCACTATTTGATATAAATTTTTAAACAGATATATATATATATATATATATTACATAATAAACCTTTATAAATATTAGGATCTTTAAAATACACCATTATTTGTTTCATAAAATTCTTTTTAAAGACCAATAGTATTCTCCAATTCAAAACACATAATTTTAGAGATCCAACAAAATATATTTTTCAATTATTACAGATACACTTTAAACATAGCTTTCAAATCATTTTAAAATACTATGTTTTCCATTGCATAGGTTTCATCCGGATTTTGTAAAATCAATTATATTCATTTTCAAGAATATTTTAAAAATTAAGATGCTCGAAGACGTAATTCAAATATTTTGGAATATATTAAAATATTACAATTATCATAAGGTTATAAGAGCATTATAAAGAACAATTTTTTTCTAAAAAGTATACTTTATCAATTTAAACCCAACGGTCGAAAATATAACGGTCATAATTTTCGTAAAGGAACTTTATAAAAATAGGGGGCATATCATATTTTCAAAACACTTGAACCTAGATGGATGGATCTCTTCATTCCATTGGTGCTGAGTACATGTGCGGTGGTTCTGGTTATTATTTTTTTCACACTAATAGACTGAGAAGATGTTTACTATACAATTACTGGTGTTGTGGTTCTTAGATGCCTTGTTGTGGCTATGTTAGGCCTTTTACATGGTATTTTCAATTAGTTTGGGTCTTTTTTTGTAATGTAACATTTTAATGTATACCAGTTCACTTTATTATCCTTGTTTTTCATCTATTTAGTTTTCAATTCCTTCATTGGTACCAACAACAAACCAAGTAAAATAGAAAACATCATTATAAAACATAACATAGTTCACATTGCCAAGTTCATAAATCCTGGGGAGTCACAGTTTTCATATGAGTTTTTGGAGAAAAGTCTGAAATTTTGTGTGGATAGAGTATGGTGCATAGTTGGCACACGATTAGTGGTAACTGAGTACCATAGCCTAGGTAACCATGTGATATGTGGTTGGTTTGAGGCAGAAACGACTGCACGACTTGCACACTATTAGTCATATAATGATGGATTCCCGTACGATTGGTTCATCTTGGATATTGAAGGTAGCACTGTCACAAGACTATTTTTCAAATTTTGAAGACAAACCGTGTGGCCTATCCAGGTCATTAGAATTTGATTTTAATGTTTTTATCCCCCCAATTTTTAACCCGAAAAATTTATTCTCTCTCTCCCCCTTCAAGATCTCTCACCGTAGGCATGCATCCTTCTCCTTTCCCCACCCCTGGAACTCCATTATTATGGGATATTTTTTGTGATTCACTCTGGATCATAAAGTAAGTGTCTTCTATCCTAGATTCCTTCTATATTCTAGGGTTTCTTCCCTATTTCATTGGGGGTATTTCTTAATAGTGGTTTGGGTGATGATTTTAGAGTTAGATATTGATTCCTTTGGTTTAATATTGATGTCTAGGATTTGATCTTGATTCTTGAATGTTCAGTTGAAGTGTGATTGGTGTTTTGAACATGATTCTGGACGCTTTTACACCCATGTTAGGTGATTCTATGCTAAAAAATTATTGGTCGAATTTATTATTCTTTCTTGAGTATTTGGATGCATAATATGATTTATGGGTGTGGTGGAAAATGATTTTTTATTGGATTTCACAGGCATGGTGTTCAAAAATGGATTTTCTATAATAAATTTGGGGTATTTCTTATGTAAAACCATGTTGTACCTCTTGAGGGAGTTTTATAAATATATGAAATGGTTTATTTAATTGTGAAATTGATGATAATCATGTTTTGAAATAGTTCTCATATGATTTTAATTTCAAACGGGGATTTTGGTTGCACATGTATTTGTGTATTGTGTGTGTTTCCCTGTATAGTTTTAGTGATGTGATTATGATGTGTTATGGGTAACATGAAACATAATTTGAAACAAGAGGAATCCTAGGTAACTAGGTGAGAGGACTAAGATTATTACTCTAGATGATTCAGAAGAGGTTTATCTCGGTTTTTTCTAGCAGAATTGATGCAACAACACTAACTAAACATTGTGATGATTTGAGACCACAAGGCCCATGGGGCTTCCCCTCCTAATGGATCATGCATCAGAACAATGTTAGTCATGTTTCTATTCCACATTTCACTGAGATACAATGTACCTAATATACCATTTCAATATCGTACATAGAGGGTTCTCCAATGACTTAGTTCTTTATGGTGATATCGCACTTACCATCGGTATATTGTACACATGGATGGTGATTTCAAAGGAAATAACGTTTTCTTGAAAGATTTCTATCCATTAAGGATTACTAGTCTTTCTTTCATAAAATGGAAATGTTTAATTATCTTATAATTTTTATAGAATGGAATATTTTTATTCTGTGGAATCTTATTAGGCTTTAGATCACACCCTACATACACGTTTTTGTGTAAGAATACTTGGTTATGATTGAAACAGGTAAAGAAAATGTGTTTGGAGATGGTGGATCAGGTTTCTAGAGGTCATAATTGTGAGGTTTTTTCGTGGTGGTTTGAGGGCAATGATCCTCTTATCAAATGGTTTTTTTGGATATTTGTTTTCTCTTTGTGAAAGCCCGTTTTGGGGATTATGTGTATTATTATAAAATCAAATCATGAAAATTATTTATTCCATGATTGGTTTTTTATTTATAGTTTCTATTTATTTATTTTTATAGTAGTTTGGGATAATTAATTTGGGTAAAAAAGCATTCCCATTCTTTGTCATTGATACATATGAAATTGATGCCAACTTGTTGGGATCGGGAACGCCCTTTGAGCCATTCCATGATCTGGGTGGGGCATAGAATTAGATGTTGACCTGGGAAGGTTTGTGACACAGACCATACCCTAATGATTCTTAGAATAATATGTTATTTTCCACGGCACATTGAATAATCATGTAACTTGTATGTAGCAAGCTTGACCATCCACTCTAGAGGTATCTCAAGATAGGAAAATATTCACACCATGGACTCTAGCTATAACTCAGCAGCCTAAGGTTTGCCTTCCCGTAAGAAGGTGGGAGGTTGCTGCTACTGAATTTCCTATGTCATATCATCTATAGTAGGTTTAGTCCATAAATAAATCTAAATAGACTATATGAACTGAAGAAAGATATCATGGAACTGAGAATCGGTGCTGAGTGAAATATCATCATGAGGAGCCTCAGGTGGACCTACTTGAGGTTCTATGGATAGATCAAGGCCCACCAACACCGAAGTGCTCTCACTACCACTCTATTTGAATACTACATGAGGGAATAGCAGTGCAAAATCTCTAAAATTTCCACGAAACTTCCTCATACTAGATTCTTAATAGATAGTATATGATGATAAGGACAGATCAAAAGGAATGAGAAGGTACAAAGCCTCCCCATATCATGTCATAACCCTCATACCACTCCTACAATCCAGTTCTAGGTAAGAAGGAAAAGGTCTCAAAGAGTCACAATAGACATGAAATACTCTCCATTTCTATTTTCAGGTGAGGGTTAAGGTCACAGATTTCACATATAAGGTAACTATTTCATTTTAAATTTTGAATTCATTTTAAATCATTTATTTAGTTAAACACCTTTAAATGGATGAATTATATGGATCTCCATTTTGAAATTATAAGGGATCATACACCTTATAAATTAAAATTTGGTGTCTAATTAACCCTAACCATTACATTTTCATGCCCCTGAAACCAATGGTCTATGGAACTAAATTCCATAACCTATGACTTAAGGGGTCTATGTTAACCTATGTTAGAGAAAAATATTAGGTTAAATAATTTTCATTAAGTGTAATTTATTTCTTTCTATCATATAATAAAAATGGAACATCTCTATATATAAAAATCAAAGCACTCCGATAATCATAGGAAATACAAGTAATGCACATATGAAAATAGATATAGAATGGAATAACAAATGGAATTTTAATCCTATGTCACCTAGGATGATTAATGCTTTAATACAACCTCATATAATCAGGATAGAGTAGAATAAATCTTTTATTCATATTAATTTAATCAATAATATTAATGGAACTGAAGTAAGAGTGTCCCCCAATAGTTAAATCAAGGAAACCGTAACAAGCCCAAGCAATAACAACATTTACCCAATGTAGAAAATTTTGGTTTCACGTGGAAGTGGTTCAAATACTCACAGGAATAGGATCATTATCCAATTATAATATTCCAAGCCTCATTTCAAACCAAATCTTAAGAAAAAAAGAAAAAAAGAAGCTCTAATACCACTTTATTGCGTCCTACCCCAGTTGCCACTCAATAGTTCCACTATTCGGAGGGCCACAAAACCTCAAGCATGCCTCCCCAAATTCCAGAGGATACTAACTAGAATAATGGTCCTATGGTGTGTATGTGGTTAGACTATTCCCTCATAGATCATAGATAGAAAAACCTAAAATATTGATAACAATTACTGGAATAAGTACTCAAAAATAGGAAATGATGAAAATTGGAAATAAATCCAAGAACTATAAGTAAACAAATAGTGGAAGATGAATAAATAATTGATACCAAGTGATGATGATGTTCATGATGCTCTAAAAAATTAAGATTACATATGGAATATGGGATACATCCATATACTGCATGATTTAAAAAATACCAAAAAGGCTAAAAATAGCAACCACTAGCATATCAAGCATAGACTCAGTTTACTTCAACCTAGAATGTCAATCAAGCATTGGATGTTGGCCACTTCCATTTATCCATTCTTGCAATCGTGAAGTATTATTGGGAACTAAAGGTTGCCCAATAATGGTGTGAGATACAATATCAATAGTCCACCGTCGATGATGTTTAGATCAATCCATTTTGTGAAATAATTAAATAAATAGTGTTCCATAAATGATAAATACAAGGAAATAAATAAATAAAAACATTGATTTGGGTTCCTAAATGGATTCATGAATGATATCACCTACTTCATCCTAAGCCAAATGTCCGAACCAAGGTACTTTTTAAAGTGATATGGTAGATACATTGTCCATCATAAATAAGGAAATCAAGGTAGGAAGACCATGAGTCTATTCTTTGGTTTGGTGGTCTCATCCCTATGACATCATAAAAGTATACTCATAATATAGAAAAAACATAACATATGACACAAGAAAGAAATATGTCAAATCTAGTAATGGAGACCTGATCACATCCAACGAGATCTATAAAGAATACCAAGGGTCACTACATGAACCCCCGATATAAGTGACACTCGTGGCATGGTGACCCTGATTCCGTACCAAGTATCTCACATAGGGGATCAAGTGACACCTGAGGCATGGTGTATCCATATTTCCAATGATACCTTCCACAATTTCATTCCCAAGTAACCGGTGTCACTCCTGATTATAATTATTCAACCCTAGGATCCTGTACAAGGAAAGCTAAAGTATCACTCATGGAACATCATGTAGATCCGAACTGAAGCACATATCATAAGTCACATATAAACCAAAGAACATATCATAAAACATAGAATATATAATCACATTTCATCAATAACTCATATTATTATCACATGATTACAAGTTAGACCAAGCATGACTTCTAATTCAATCCAACCAAAAATGGAATATAGAAATAAGAAACAAGCCTATGAACTCCTCCCAAGGAAAGAAAACATGGAATGAGGTATAAGTAAAAATATATTAATATTAGAAAAAAGATCAAGTATATGGAACATGGAATGACATAAATGTTAATAAATTACAAAATTCATAAAGCATGAGTCCATGTAAAAAATCATAAATTATTGGGTATTGCCTAAGGGGAAATCTCATGGAATAGAATTCATTTTAATTCAGTTTATATATTTAATGAATTTCACTAGGAGAAACGCACATAAACATGGTGTTAAAAAATACAATGAATTTTAATTTAGGCCATTAATATGTTTACACCCAAATAGGTGTACAAAGACAAGGTGAAAAACCCACAGATTTTTTTCATTGTAATGTCAGGTCAAAAATGACATGAGAAACCATTTAAGGTATGTTATTAAACATATTTGACGCATTAATGGAAGGGTATGTAGCACATCACAAGGACCCAACCATTATAAATTTTCAAAATGGTTGAGTATACCTAGACCACTTGTCTTTATGTAGAGCACTCCACCCATCTATTTTCGAAGCATGGAATGGGCTAAAAAGGGGGAAATTGAGGAAATCACCAAACACCTAGGTAAAATGGGAAAATAGGTCACACCTAAATAGTGAAATTTATTATGGGTGAAAATTGAAATATAAGGGATAGGATCATAGAGATTACCCCTATATTTCATTTTATTTTGACAATGAGTGATTTGGACAATGAATGGAAGAGACATCTTAAAACCTATGGAGGATGCGAAGAGGATGCTTCGTGGTTGAGGGAGGGGGAAAATTCCACTAGAAGAGACAAAGGAAAAATATGGGTTTTAATAAATCATTTATTAAGGTAAAAATAGGTTTTTCATCTACACTAACTAGGGTACATGGTTTGGATGCATAGTAGGCCAAACCATGTGCCAACCATTCTCCATGTTCTTCTTTGAAGGGGTACCCCGAATGGATAGTTACACGGTGTTTCAAACTATGAACAAACCATGAAAACTAGATTTTCTATAGGGTTATGAAATATCACAAGACTTCAAACCTAAGGTTTCATGGTTGTAGGCGAACTGTGCGGCCCCCAACACCCCATTGTTTACAACTACATGATTAGAGAAACCGTGCAGGGCTAGGAAGCTAGATTTATACAAATCATGCAACCTAGTCTTCCTTTTACAAATATTGGTCCACGATATCTTAACAAGACCAAGACATCCTTGAGACCTCCATTACTCTATTATGAATCATTATTAGGGATGACCAAAATAATTTAATCCAAAACTATTGGTCCATACTATTGATAAAATCCAAGAAATAAAAATTACAGTGTGGGTGGTGCTTTTGGTTCATCATTATTCTGATCATTCATCATGAATATCATGTATCTTAGACACTAATTTTCTCTATTGCCTTATTTTCCACAAATGAGGAATTTACCTATTAAATTAAGGTGATTTTATCCACAATTATTTCTATATTTTATGCATGAACGGAGAATAAGTTTCCTCCCATTAAGTGTTTTATTATAATTTTTTCATTAAAATCCATTTTTTTCTCCTTGTCCCTAAAATCATGATAAAAAATGAGAGTATAAATTCAATATATATACCATTAGGGAAAAAAATTCAATCTGAGCTGTCAGAGCATCTTATAGCCATTTATTTATAGATTTTTTATCTTAATCTACTTAATAATCGATAAATTTATCTTCCAAAGAAAATCATAAAACAAGAAGATTACAATGTAAGTCTGCTGAAATTTTCATCACAGTTACTAATGGATTCATCATCCCTTTACTTTTATTTTGGGATTTCTCTCTCTATTTTAGTGTAAACAGTTTAGGGAAAATAATTTTAGAAAAAATCCATCTTAATCTCTTCCAAGTTCACATATTCAATTTTGTCCAAATGCATTATATTCTTGATAAGAATCAAACATTGATAATATTTATCTTCTAAATGATATATATCTAAATCAACCTTATCACTTTTTGATCTCTAAATACTAGAATATATTTTTTAGAAGCATTTATCCATTCCTCAGTAATATGTGTATAAGAGGATCCATCGAAGGAAGGTAGATGTGGTTGCATAAATGACTTTATAACTAGTTACTCCTTTCATTGTGTGTTTAGGAACTCAATATAGTTTTAATTATTATTAATATATTGAGAATGTTGTGAGGGAAACGTTTTATGATATTTCACCCCACCTCTCATCCCATTTGGTTTTACATTGGTACAATCACCACATTATCCTTCTCACCCATTGTTAAATCAATTCATCCAAATTATGACCATTTTATAATATAAATGAATTGTAGGGATGATAATAATTTTAAAATAAAATTATGACATTAGAATAAACAAATCAAAAAAATATTAATACAGTAACTTCGGAATATGAAGGTATCAGTCTATGTTTTCAAAGCTCATTTCTTATTATACTTTTCCACCTTAATATTTTAAGATCTATTATAAGGGTTTTGAAAGAGAATGTTAATTAATTAATGAAAATACTTTAAGAGTGTCAAACCAAGAGTGTAGTTAGGCATCTTTAATGAGAAAAAAATAAAAAAAACTTTAATACTGAACCAACCTTTTTAAGGTTATTACCTCTAGGAGCATCAGTGCCAGAGCATCCATAAACTTTTTTTATCTTGACAGTGGTACCATTTAATGGAAATGACACACTCTATAATTTACCCAATTTTTAGGTTATTTCATATATTACAATAGGTTTATCACTATGGTTTTGTAATACTGATCCAAAAAAATAAACCCTATTATGATACAAACTATGGTGAACTTATCATAACGTACATGCATATACTCTCATAGTAGATGAATTTTCCTTACCTATATAAATAATACACTCCCCAGAATTACAAATGTTTTGTTTCTTTGGAGAGTAGATACATAATAAACTTATTTAAGAATATTATTCTACATCACCCATAATTTATTCTCGCATACTACCCTTCATAGAAATATCCTACTAAATACCTTTATTAATAACATAGGAAAATGGAAACACATGAAATGTTAATCTCAAATGATTAGTAAAGGTAAAATAGGAAATATAAATAAATGGTCATAAGTGAGGATAAGATAAGAATAGGGGTATTATTACAAGACTATAACTTTTTATAATAGTTCCAATATGTTATAGTTCATAAATCATGATTAATGACATAAGAATTTTTCAAAATACATGATCCATAAGAGCGTGGAATCAACAATTCTCAATGAAGAGCTCTAGATGAATATTATAAGAATAAGTCATAATTTTTTGTTATATATATAACTATTTAAATTCATTTCATTTTTGTATTATATCTACAAAAAAACATTTTAAAATACTGGATAGAGTCCTATATTGTATTAGATCCAGTTCGTATTCTAATTAATATAGTGGACAATGTCCCATTGTTTATTGGTTCACTCTTAATTCCCATTCATATTTTCTAAGGTGATTTCATTTTTTATCAAATTCATTATTGGGATATATAATTTCATTCCCACCCATAAAATAATAAAAACCATAAAAATGTATTCCACGAGATCACAAAAAACATTTACCATTTCATTATACCTTAATTAACCCTAGGGGATGAAACATGGTTCATGAAAACATCCATAAAATAACATCATCATAAGCCATAAATTGAAATAAATTATATGGTATTATAATAACACATCTCTATTAAATCATAAAAATGATTAAAGTATGATAACATAGAGGAAAAATACTTTTTCAAACAACATTGGATATATACATTGAAAATAACAAAGAAATAGAATTTTGTTTGGGTATCTTTTAAAAACTAAAAATTTAAAATAATTGGAATAGAATTGTATCTTAAAAAACCCCTAGAAATTTTTAAATTTGTTTACATGATAAATAATAGAAACATAATAATGAAAATTCATTCACGATGTATATATTAATAAAACATTCTTTTCACACTTTTTATAGAAAATCAAAACCGAGACGTATAAAAACTTACGAAGAGATAAATTTTAATTATTTTATAGGAAACTAAAAATTATTAGAAAATACCATTAACAATAATTCACATATGGATAAAAACATTCATAAATTGTTTTAAATAACATAGACATGGTGGAATAAGAATCCCAACCAAAAGAAGAAAACAAAGGATGACTTTTTCTTATGATCATTTTTTTAGATTATTCTTAAAAAAGTGGGAGAAAATGATAATAATAAATAAAAACCCTAATAATAACTATATTAATATAAAATATATGGGGAATAAAATATTGATATCATACAATTATTGAAATGTAAATTGATGCATAAGAAATCTCAATAAAGAGTGAGATTTTGACATTAACCCATACATCTTTGGTAATCTATGAATTTAAAATCACATAAAAGAGGTAACATGAGATTTATTATTAACATAAAATAATTTTCTTTATAATTTTCATAAAAATATTTCGTGGAAATTTTATAAACCATAAAAAAAATTTTGAATACAAAACATATATCATGGAAAAATTTGAGATGAGGAACCCCTTACCTCAAGTCATTAAATTATTTTTACACCAAATAAACTCATATATAATAAATTTATATTGATTATAAATATATTTAAAAACAAATATTCATAGTTATCTCACTGTATATCATTCTTTTTATCATTTATAACATGTTATTTAAAAAAATCATATAAATCAATATATGGTTGGTAACTGTTCAATTTTACATGAATTTTTTTGTTCAATTGTTATGGTAAATTTACCTAGGTCATGGTTATATAATTTTAATAATTTAATAAATACCATATTTAATTATAATATGACCTTATATTATCATCCATTTAATTCTATTATGGAAAATTTAATATATCGCTTCATGGAGGCAAGTCTACACGTACACACGTGCGATTATTTTATATTTAAATGTTTGGAAAGGAAGAAGTATAAATAATAATTTATATTTAAATAATTATGCTATAAATATAATATATATATTAATTATATACTTATATATAAATATAAATGATTACTGATGTTGAAAAAGGAAAATTTTCATTTAGGGTTATGGTAGTCGACAATTACACATGAGCAATGTTTCTATTTTTCAAATAGCCCAGAAGAAGATAAAAAATGATTTCTCTTGTAAAATAAATAAAATTTTAGTATATTAATGATAATTATATAATTATTTTATAATTTGAAGAATATATTTGGATGCAGATTAATTATAAATGAAGGAATATAAAAGAAAAATAATTGATTATGAATTTTAACAATACTCCTTGGACCAATTCATTTGTAAAATTGATTAAGACATTAAAGTGTGTTCCTTGGATGATATAATAACTTATAATAGTGTAGTGGAGGTATTTAGGAGTTTTTTTAGCTATATTTTTATGTGTGAGAATAATTGGGATGGTGAAGGGATCATTGTTTTTGTGAAAGGGGGTGGAACTTTTGAAAATATTTATTTCTTTATATTAATGGAATGAAAATTTGAAAGTATCTCCGATAGTGGAAAATAATAGATATTGGAAGATTAGTTTCTAATCCACATTTCATAAACACAAATGGTGGATATGGTTTGAGATATTTTAAACCATTTCCACTTAATTTAACTTTTAAAAATTATGTACTTTTACCACAAAAACTCATTTTAACATAGGTAACTTATTTTTATGAGTAAAAATCAAATTTCCTTTTTTAGATAATTCATATATGATTATCCCAAATATAAAATAAGTTTTTAATATTAATCTTCATAAATTAATAAAAATTAATACTAAAATAATAACTATATAATGTTTCAACTGATTTTTTAAAAACAAATATTACACATGTTAAAAAATATAAAACCTAGTTTTATAAAACAAAAATAATATTTTTAAATGTATAGTTTTACGTATTAAAACATATTTGGTCAGAAAAATGTTTTATAATTTTTTATGTCATCCTTATATCCTTATGATGTCATAAGATCCATGGAAATGGTAAAACTTCTATTTTTTCTATTTACATAAAATTCAATAATTTTTGAAAACTTCAGAAAATCTATATTACTCCAATATTGTAATTCTATGACAAAAACTTATGTTCATTTTTTAAACTCAAATTAAATATTTTTTAAAAAAATTATAGAAGACATTTATAATTCAAAATAAAAACAATTTTTTTAATCAAAACATTTTTCTTTACCCATGGAACATTAAATTAACACTCTTTCTGGTTGTATAATTATTTTTTTATGTTATTAATTTATCAACCCATGAATTTAATAAATATTTTCTATGGATATCACAACAAGAAAATATGAATAATTATAATATATGTTTTTAAAATAAAGTATTATATTATATTTTTATTTCTTTTTGGGTTTTATTCTAATTTGTAAGCTTATTAATTCTGTTTCACTCTGTATTATTATAGTTTACCTTGAATTTTAGTATAGTATAATGTGTTTCCTTTTAGAATTTGATTTAATGAAATACAAGCTATCAAATGCATCAATTTTTTTAAAAATAAATATATTCTAAAATCATGGGGTGTTATAAATATGGATTATACATAAAAATAAAATATAATTGTTTATGTCATGGCTCACCACCAAGACCAACATCACATAGTGGATGTAATCCCATTGTGAATTGGGTTTTCTCACGAAAATAGAACATGTGATCTCTTGAGATATTAAAATTAGCCAATGAATTGGAGTGATATAACATACCCACCTATCACATAATGATAAACCATGCATATTTTTTATATATGAAAATTAAACCAATCATTATTCCACTATAACATAATTTTCCCATAAGAAAGAAATGAATTTCATGAAAGCATCCATAAACAATACTGTATGACATCTTGAGAAAGAAGATGGATGGTTTCATTTGAGAATATATCATGTGAATCTTTAGAATTATTAATGGATGTTGACATAGATGAAAACACTCTTATATGAGGGTTAGAAAATTTCCTTGAAAAATGGGAAGAAATATCATTTACTTATGATAAATTTTTTTTAACGGAAATATTTTTAAAATAATAGGAGTAAAACATAATTTAAAAAACCATTAAAACATGGAGAGGTAGTTTCTTAAATAAAACTAACTAAGATGGAATGAAAATTCATTTGTGTAGAAAATGTTTAAAAAATATTTTCTCTTCACATTTTTTGTAAATATGGATAAAGAAAATAGAAAATGACCAGTATAGAAAAAAATTAAAAAAAAATTAAAAAAATTGCTTTCATTATTTTTTAAATAAAATAAAGTCTGTTAGAATATTTAATTATTAAATAATATAAGTATAGATATAAGGGCTTCAATAAAATTATGAATATGGACATGAATGAATAATATTACAAATTAAAAGAAGTGATAATATTCATTCCACTAATATGCATCGTTTTTATTAATTTGTGATCCCAAGGAATGTGAAATGGTATGAAGGAATTCAAAACTGATAAATAACTATAGAAAAAGAAAATAGATGCGGTGTTAGAGATAAATAGTGCACAATCTTTTCAATAGAAAATATATTCATATAGTATCTTTATTTTATTGTGAAATTGTAAAAGAACTCTTACATTTACTCTAGACTTCCATGAAAGCACTTTAACCTTTTGTCTAAAAAACCTAAATATATTAATAAATTATTGAAAAAAATATTCATATGTATTTCCTTTTATAATATTAAATTATGATCATTCATTACTCATATTATAGGTTTTTTATTTTTTCAATTATCATAGTCTTGTAATTTTTAAAACTTCATACATATTTTGTAATAGAAATGTCGACCACCATTATTTGATAAAATTTTTATTATTCATAAATTATTAAAAGTAGTGGAATAATTATTTTTAATGATTTATTCAATAAAATTATCATTTTATGGAATTTTTGTTTATAGTTCACGATATTGTAATCCAAGATGAGAGTATTTCAAGTAATTTACTGAAAACAATAAGTTATTTTATAATGACCATTAATTTTTTATTTCTAAATTAAAAACCATATTCATCACATAAATTAATTTATATTATCATATATTACAAGTATTGTTGAATGGAAACTTATTCATGATGAAAATTCTATTGTTGGTACAACATCATTCATGTTTTTGGTTGAATCAACCCAAACAAGAACTCACAATACTAATGAAATAAGAATGTGTGTTGAGTTATATAATGGAATTTTAATTTTTGTAGAGGACTAATGAAGTAAATAGAACATAATTAAAGTGAGAATTAAATTTATATTTAGTTTACTTGATAAGACAAATGAAAAATATTTTTAATAACTATGTACTTTGATAAATTCTATCCTTCACGAAATGGGTCCCTTTAGGATGAAGGATTTACAATTCGTTCATGAGACTAGAGGATGCCCAAATTTCAATAAGGCTATAGTGTAGGATAAATGGGTCGAGATTGAAGTTATCAATGAATAAAAATAGTTATTTGAATGGGGTAGAGGAGGTAAAATTTTTATAGTTTAATTTTTAGTAAAATTCCCACAAATATTCATTCATTAATGTAAAAGGTTGTAATTTTAAATTTAATGTTTCTTAAAATTGAAAAAAAATTAAAATTATTTTTTCAATTTTCTATCAAAAAAATTGTTATGAAAATTTTCATGATACATTATTTCCTTAACATTTATTTTACCATTTTTACCTCATTTTAAAAAACTAGTGGCTACTCAATTTTTATTCCAATATCATATTTTTATACCAAAAAGTAAAATTTACCTTCGTAACAAAATTAGAAATTTCATTAAAAATTTTGGCTCTATTTTATCTAAAACATTTTCTATGTATGATATATTTATATTTTAAATAAAAATATAAAATATATAGAAAAAATGATTTTTACAGAAAAATTAATTTTTAAACATTTAGAGTTAGTAATCTTATTTCATGAAAATTATAAATTTAAAGAGTGCTAATATATTTATTTAAAAAATAAAAATTATTATTATAATAATCATTCAACTGTGATCAATTTAAATTATTAGGGAAAAAATATTTCACAGTTAAAAAAATTATTTTCTAAAAATATTCTATTTAGCATTACATGATTTTAAAATTATTTTTTTTATCTTCTAACCATCCAATTTTTATCAATCAATTAGTATTATAATATTTATTAGAATTTTATAAACACATATTTTAATTATTTTTAAAAAATAATGAAAATATTATTATTTTATAAATCAAAATGCATATTTATAAGAAAATATTTTAATTAATTATTTTCATTTCATTATATAAATATTTAATATATGTGAATTATATTAAATTTAACCTTTCACTAATAATTATACCACTTCAAGGTACCTATTAGATACCGGTACATACAACGACCATATATCACACAACCATAAGTCTATTGATCATATTTATAATGATCAAGTATTTAAAAACCATATTAAATTCCTGTATATTTCCTTCCATATATATTTATTATCACTCATCCTATTTATTTACATTATTTTGAAATTTAAATTTCATTTCTATTGTTATCACTTCGTTAAATAGTTATCATCATAGGTATGATATTCAATAAAAACCATTTAGATAAAAATGTCATGTTTGTGGTTATTTTATTGATATGATTTATTACCCATCATATATCTTTTTTAATGATTTTTCATATTCAATTATCATAATGTGAAAATTTTTCTCTTTGACTAAAATAAATTGTCTTAAAAAATATATCATGGTTCATTTTCATTCATTTTTTCAAGTGAAATAGATTATTCAACCTAATATTTTTTATAGGTGAAATACATAATAAAATAAAGGGGATACTATATTATCTTCTCATTAAAATAATTTTATCATTGGGAGTTTGTTACTCAAAAGAAAAAATTATGGTACTTCAACCTCATTACATTTTCAAGTTCCCATGTTGCTTTGTCCAACATATGATTCCCCTAGAAAACATTAATAGGTGGAGTGGTCTTGTTTCATATTAATTTATCTCCAAGTTCCAATAATTATATTGATTGATCATCATAAGATATATCATATTTCATTTTTAGTATATTTGAGTTTATAACATATTAATGGTTAGGTATATACTTCCTTTCAGGTGAAACATTGAAAAGGTTATTCTTTTGGGAGAGGTTCGGTAGAATCACAGGATGATAAGTTATCACCAACACACGATCCTAGATTTATAAGGGGGAAATGTATCTAGGGATATTCATTCCCTTTATCTCAGGTCACATAACTATATTCCATTTTGATATTAAAATGAATACTTTGTATTCAACTAAAACCCAAAATATATCCAATGATTATAAATATAGATTTTTTTTGAATTTATGATGTCCTAATGTGTCAATGAATGGTTTTAATATTCTATAAAATATCTTGAGACAGATTAGGTCCCAAGATCTTACACTCCCTAACTTTACCCCAACATGTTGGAGTTCAGCACATCATTCCATAAAGAGTTTCATATAGTGTCATTTGAATAATATAATGAAAACTATTATTATTTGATAAATATACATGGGGAAGGTGTTGATCCCAACATCCTTTTCAATCCATTGACCTTGATCTAAACATAACTTATTATTTTTGAAATTTCATTTTGGATTAACCATTAGTCTAATGACGATAAGTGTTAGTTCAGGATGGTGATGATGAAGACAAAGACACAATAGGGGGTGTGAATTGTGTATTTCATAAAAATTGATAATGCAGAATGCCACTTTTGAATAATAGTGAACCTTTTATTTTCTCTCAAAGATGAGAGAGGAGATAAAATAAATAAAGGAAATGAACACAATGATGTATAATGGATTAGGGCACAAAGATCCCACAGTCCACTACACCAAATCTTAACTCCAAGAGCTTGGTGAATTTCTGTACGCTCTATTTTCCTAAGAAATTTAATAAAAAACGAAGTGCACATTTTTGACACCTTTACAACAAGGATTTATAAATCATTACAGCTTCTATACAAAAAATCGGTTTAACAATATAATAGTCTAAGAAGTTGATACTCTTCCACAACTCAGTCTTAGTTGCCAATAATCCAATAAATTAGAAGTGTTTGATTTCATTGGGGATACAGAGTAAAAAACATAGTTTTATTAACAACTAACATATTTATTCATATCTTCAACAATTCATAGTATCCAATAGATCATTAAAATTTCATTGGATTTCATAAAACAAGAATAGATAAAAAACCAAATATGGTAAAACATGAATTCATCCTAAGTGCATCTCTTGGAAAATACATTATTGTACTTACAGAAGAAGATATAACGATAAAGTATAGTATCAATGATAACAATAGTTGCAACAAATAATGAGACAATATATTAAAATATGTATTTTTCCAATGTGTACCTAGGAAAGCAATGACACGTTGTTTTTTATGTATATCCATTTTTATGTATATTCATAATCTCTTAACAATGAATAACGTCTTGATATTTATATTATAGGTCGAACACTCCTGGTCAAACCAACTCTAGAGATATCTCAAAATAAATCATGATTATTTTAATTTAAAAACACTTAAGCGAGTTAATAACCTCTCATAATAATATTAACTATTTACACTATTAAATATGAACCTTCAAAACAATCATAATAGGCCTTTTAACTGGTCATAAAAAACATCGAATTGATGTTCATGTATCAGGGATAATATTACAAATGTAAAAAACACTATCACTGAATAGTCAAACGTACAGTTCTGTCATGTAATGAAAAAACATCAAACATAGAATTAATAATGTAGGGTTGATAAAAAAATGTAGTTTTGATGTACCATAATATTTTTCTCAAATGTAGGGCTTCCTACAAATATATGGTTCCAAATCCATAATTTCTTCACAACATAGGGTAAATGATCCATACATGTTGTTCTAGACGTATGGTGAATTCTGTATACTACACTTACAAATGTTGGGTGTGAACAGTGTTTCCAGACTATGCTAAAACATGTTTTGAATATTTTAATGGATATTCCCCATGGACCAATGGCTTAAATATAATTATTGAATTAAAATTATTATGAATATTAATTTTTTTAAATACATTTAAAACAAAATTAATTCGTAACCTAAATATGGGTGTTTGTGAGCATCAAAACGAAAAGGAAATTAATTTTTTTTTGAATTAACACATTATGAACAATCTCCCCATTTTTGATGGTCATAAAACTCATGTCAAACCCATGTAGTAATATATTTTAAAAATAATAAGTTCTTGCCCATTCTTTAAAATATCATTTCTTTTATTTATAAAGGAAAAATTATCCACTATAATAATTTTATAAAAACTTATCCTCTTTTATATGGATCAAAACAATTTCTATATGACATGATTTCTAATCCAATTTTCTCTTTATATAAACCAATCATATAGATCAATATATCATAATTGATATAAAACCAACATGTAGTTTTTCTTGTGCCATTAACCTCTTTACTCCAACCTTACATATATACTATTTTTTCAAGTAGTTTATTATCATATATAGACTCTTTTTGTCAGGTTGCTTTTTTAAGAGTAGAGAGTATTTAAAATAAACTCCCAATTTATTTATTCTAATAAAATAGTTAATAAATAAATGATAATAATAAAATAAACTAATTTTTTTCTTAAAAATCTGCCTAAATCTTATGTCATTGGACATTCAAAATAAAAAAACCATTGACTAATTTTGCACAAGTAAATAATTTTTATGAGTAAAATTAAACTATTATCCATAATAAAATTTTTATTTTAAAATTAAATATTTGATACTTTCTCATGTAAGATGAATTAATAAAAATAAATTATGAAATAACTAATAGATTTTTTTACTAAACATTATAATTTTAAAATTGTAAAATGATCTTAAATAAATGGAAAATAATAAGGTTTAGAATGAAGTGAATGACTAATATGAACTTTCCAAACATAGAACGTAATAAATTAGAGCATATAAGTATCTTGATAGTCCTTGTAATATGTTTTTAACATCTATTGTTCTTTGATTGGAAGAAGACATACACCATTTAACCAGAAACATTTTTACATTATCATGATCAATAATTTTAGCATCTTTTTTAGCAACTCCATTTATCTTGACATTTATACTTCAGAAGCATCAAAATATTATTTTGAGATCAAAATATCTTTCATATTATAAAACTTATATTTTAATAAATAAAAAACAATTTTAGATACTGATTCATTATGTAGATCATCGTAATACTTTTTAAACACATCCAGCAGAACATGAAGTTTTACTTTTCCATCATTCAAAGTGCCTAATTTTAATTTTTTTTTTCAAAAGATAATTTATCAGAGGATACTTATAGTTCATTATGGACTTGAACTGCCTTATTACTTTGTAATGATATTTAAAATTAATCTCAAACAAAACCAAAATAAAAATGAGAAGGATCACCTTTCATTCATTTATAAGAAGAAATTTATTCAGAACTTGATCAAATTGACCACTTCATCTTAATTATTCTGATTTTCTAAAAAAAATTGTATAAGATAAATTGAAGAAGATGACTTTATAAGTTAAAAGTTTTAAGAAGAATATGAAATGTTATGATGATACATTATGTTGATTACATTTCATTTTCATTAGCCCAAAAAATAAAGAACAATCATTTCATATTATGATAGAATAATTTTTTTTATTTGTAAGCAAATGAAAATTTTTAAGAACAAGAAATGTGAATTATTTAAAAAAATAATATCCACATTTCATAATAAATACTGAATTTTCAAAAAAAACTATTTTTGAACATTGAAAAATCAGTTATGTATTCCTTGTATACCAAAACATGATTTAAATATGAAAGAGTAATTTTAATTAAATTCGTAGAAATAAATTTCATTTTCTTTATATAAAAATAATTTAACAAGATTATATAAATATTTAAATAAAATAATTATTGAATCAGTGGATTTAGTACTGAGTATTTTTTTATATGAACCTAATTCACATTTTTTTACACATTTTGTAAATACTATAACATATATCCATAGATCAACAAATTAAAGGATTAAAAATTAATATTAGTTGTATAATTATGAAAAATAATATATTACAAGTGACTTTTGGTACCCATATTTTTTTGGGTCCAGCAATTTTAATAATTAAATTTTTTTGTAACCAAACATGTTAATTTTGTTTAAGAATTATACTTTTCAAGGTAAACACATATAATGATCAATAAATACTTTTAACATGAAAAAATTTGATGTTTTATAAGATAGTTATTATTTTCATAATAATCATTAATGACACAAAAATGAAATTTAATAGTAGACATGTTTTTTTCTGTTTGAACCAATGAATAATTATTTCTTTTACAGTTTTTATTTTTCACTGTTATACTATTCCAAATATCTATTTGTTTTATTTTTTTCCATGTAATTTATTTAAATATTTTCCTCCCTTTATTTTTATAATAGAGGATTATTTTAACTTCAAATAACAATTCTTTATTTTTGATATCATAGAAATAACAAGATTTTGTAGAATCATATTTTAAATTTGTAATCTATTTTGAAAAATTTTCTTTAGCAAAAAAAATTTCATAATATATCTTATTTTTTATATGGTAATTATTTAATGATTCATACTTTATTAATGTCACAAAACTATATTCTTTAAATTTATCATAAATTGTTTTTCACAAATAGAGTTTTGAGAGAGAGAATATTATACCTCACAATTTTTATATTCCATTAGACATACCATTTACTTTTTATGCCCATTCTCAGAATATGTAGAAGATTAAATATGTGAACCCAATGTAGTGTTCGGGTATCCTTAAAAATTTTCATGTTGTTCATTTTGTAGTTATCTTTCCATTTTTCTTTTAATAAAGGAAATTTTTCCTTTATATGGAATTTTTCTTTTCATTCAAAGAATATTTTTTATGAGTCCCTTTATTCTTCTTTCTATATATCATTTCAAATTTATTATCAAGATCATATAAATCTTTATCCAAATCTCGATGATTTGAATTTGATGATTCATCCATATTATTTTTGGATGCATCCCCTTCCTGATTCAAATTATTTTCATACTACATCTCAACTTCATATATCATTAGAGTTCAAATTAAATTCTTCATAACTAAAATTTTTATAGATTTATATTTATTTATAGCTGTAAATATTCCTTTTCACTTAAAAGAAAGTTCTATGATTACTTTTAATTCTTTTTATGACGGTGAAATTGGATTTCCCAAATGAGAAACAACATTGAATACTTATTTCAACCATCCATTTATCTGGGTGATGGGTTCATCCTCACACATTTTAGAAATATCCAATTTTAATTTCATTGTAGTATAGCTAAATTTTATGATCTTATCAATTTTATCATAGGAAACAACAAAAATATTTCACATATCATATGTAGTAGGACATTGAGATACCTGATTAAATTCATTAGATCAAATTACACACAATATAAAATTCATTTATTTTGAATTTAGATCATGTCACCCTTTCTTGATCATTACTCCAACTTTCAAAATATTTCATTAGGAGTTCATAAGTTTTAAATCCCTTTAAATAAACCATTATTCCAATATATTTCAAATATATGATCATTCAAGATTTCCAACGTCCATAATTATCACCAATAAAATACATATCATGGATCATAGAAATACATTCTCCTGAATAATCCATTTCTAGCTATTTTAAACTAAATATTTAACTCATGTTTTTTCAAGAATTTTAATATCAGTTTTTGATATTGGATAGGTAATTTTTTTAAAAAGAAATGATACAACAAGATACCTATATTTTATAACAAATTTTTTATTAGGATGGTGATGATGAAGATAAAGACCTAAGAGGGATGAATTTCATATTTAAAAAACATTGATAATTTAGAAAACTACTCTAAATTAGTAGAAAATCCTTCCATTTCTCTCAAACATGAGTGAGTAGTAGAAATAAATAAAGGAAATGAATACAAATATGTATAATGGTTTAGGGAACAAAGATCTCATATTCCACTCCCCTAATTCTCAACTCCTTGATCATGGTGATCTTCACTAGGTCCTATTATTATAAGAAATTTAATAAACAATTGAGTGAAGTAAATTTACACCTTTACAACAAGGATTTAGAAAGCCTTCTCTTTCATTTATAGGAAACAGGATTCACCACATCCTTGTCCAAGAAGATGAAACTCTTCCATGACTATGTCTAAGAAGCCAAGACTCTAATAAATCAAAAGTGTTTTATTTTATTGAGGATACATATTAAACAACATAGTTATAGTAAAAATGAATAGATTTATTCATATATCCAATAATTAAAAATAAGAAATAGATCTCCAATGTTGTGTAGGATTTATTTAAACAACAATAGTGAAATCACCAGGAAGATGTTAAAAACATGTACGTATATAAAGTTTATCTCTTAAAAAATAATTTATTTTTCTTATAGAAGAAGATGAAATAATAATGTGTAGTAGTAGTGAAAACAATAGCAGCAGAAACAGTGAGATGATAGATCAAAACAAGCATGTCTCCAAAGTGTAGCTTTGAAACCAATGAAACATAGTTTTGTTTGTATATAAATTTTTCTGTATATTCATCATATCTTTTCAAAGAAGAGATTCTTGATATTTATATTGTTTTTAAAACACTCAATACCAAACCAACTCCAAATATATCACAAAATAAATCATGAATATTTGAATTTAAAAACTTTTATGAGGTGTCATAAGCTCTCATAATAATATTAATTACTTACTCCATTAAATATGAGCCTTTAAAACAATCATAATGTTCCTTTGAATTAGTTTTAAATGATATTTGAATATATCTTTATGTCTACTAGAAAAACATCATAAAACCAAGATAATATCGCATATTTAAAATACATTTTCATTGAATAGTCAAAAATAGGGTTCCATCATGTAATGGAAAAAACAAAACGTATGGTTGAAAATATTGGCTTGATCACAAAAGTAGGGTTTATGTTTCAAATGTTTTTTAAAATATTAGTTTTATTCCAAATATAGATTTCATTATCCATAAATTCCTGACAATGTATTGTATATGATCCATACATGTTGTTCCAAATATAGGGTATAATCCTTATGCTCTACTTACAATTGATGGGTATGAACTGTGATTACATACTATACTAAAACACATTCCAAATACTTTAAGAAATATTTACCATGGATCAATGGAAATAATATAAATTTTTAAAAAAAATCATAAATTTTAATATCATGAAATTTACTTAAAATAAAATTCATTAGAAACACAAATGTGGGTTTTTGTGAGAATAAAAACCAAAAATAAATTAGTGTCATTATTGAATCAACACAATATCAACAATAATTAGTGTTGAGTTTTAGCACTATATTCAATTCATGTTAAAGGATTATCTAAAATTTCAAGGTAAACCTTGAATCATGATGAGAACTAATGGAAAATGGTACTCTATATAACTTTATCACTTCTTTTATATATATCTTGGAAATTTGATCGAGTGAGAAATCATCATGAATAAAAAACTAAAACCGAAATGTAATTGTTTCATTTTGATATCTTGGTATGTTATATAACAAAATCCTAGGTGATTTCATCCCATTTACAATTAGGTAGGGTTAGTGATTTCATTATCCATTTAGACTTCATTCATTCTACCTTGACTTTTTGACATACCTAGAATCAAGATATAAGTTATCTAGTATATATCTTATTATTACCTCATATAGTTAATTTTTATGATCTCTATACATCTTGGTGATTTCTGGTTAACAGAGGAATATGAAATACATATATCATCAAATAAATCGTTCTTCAATTTTAGTATGAATGAGACACATATTCATGTTCCAAATTTTACAACACATTTTTTATAATGGGTGAACTGTAGAATATTTCTTACATTCATCCATATATCCATGTTATCCTTCTATACTTCATTGTTCTTTACATGGATGTATGGTCATGCAATTCATTAAGAAAAAAAGTATATCTCTCCTTCGTTCATAATTTTAAGGTCCATCCTTTAAAAATCCAAGAGTGTTAGGTCTCTCTAAGTCCTTATCATTGATAATTTTTCATTATCCTTCCAATTTAATGATTCATCAACCATATTCACCTTACTAGGGTGGTAATGTACTGAATGTTCATTGTATAGGATCAACTACAGTAATATCCTTCAGAGTATGTTTGACAACTATGTTAATATATAATTTAATTTCTTTTGATTTGAATATATATCATACTTTTCACCATAATGATAATAATCATTAAATTTAATTCAATTATTATCATGTCTACCTCCAAATCATTCATTGGGAAATTTTTCTAATGGACCATTATTTGACAACAGGCATAACCAGGTCATTTTTCATGAGGATATATCCAAATATTATTTAATTACTAAAAAATATTTAAATCCCGTAAACATTATATGATAGTGTGAGTACAGGTGTAGTGAGCAACCATCTAGTAAGATCATTGATATTTTATTCACATTTATTTATCTAAAAAAATTGATCCTATTATGAGTTCATTTGGTTAGTGGATTTGATGTTCATGAGAAATTCCTACCAAAGTAATTATAATATCAACCCAATATAGGGAAATTATGGATCTATGTTAAAATTTTATTCTAGGATATTCTTTAATCACTATAACGACCTGAAGCTTGACGTACATGGACATTACATTACTTTTTCTGAATACTTAGTACATAACAAAAACACACACACAAGGACCGTAATAGTTTAGTGTCTTTGGAAACTCGGAATATAATCTTCTAATCGTGGTGAAAGATCTTCAACATCTCCCATAAAGATCTTCCGTTTTTTTCTTACCTAATACATTTCTTTATATCCTGGGGAAAAGAAAACATAAAAAGGGTGAGCTCAAATGCTCATTAATGGTAAGCATGGATAAAATAAAACATACCATATACATTTGAACTTAAAAACAAGAACATAATTTTTAAACATCAAAACCTTGAGAAGTGACATAAAACATGGAAGTACGTAAGGGATAGATCATAAAAAAACATTAAGAATTATACAATAGCATGGGAATAAAACATGTAATTGTGGAAACCATTACACACATGAAATGATTTCCATAGTAGCCAAGGCATTGCTGCCAAGACCATCTTAGTGGACAAAGTCCCTTTCTGAATCGAGTTAACTCCTCGTTCCAGTCCTATAATACTGAACCAGATTAACTTACCGTTCCAGCCATGTCTATCTCATGAGATATAAATCTTTACCCAATGCATTGGAGGGAGATATAGGTCCCACCCATCTCATAATGAAATCATTCTTACTCGTGCCACAAAATAAACATACATCATTCATAATAACCCAATAAATAAAATGGGCTTCATAAACATCATCCAATCATCACATAATTCATATAAAATAAATGGATATCATTTCATAATAAGAAGAGTGAAACCATGTAAATAATAGAGACATTATACTTGAAACATACACATATGAAATAATGTCATATTAGATGGAAAATGGTTTTGATAAAACACTTAAAATGAATTTTTGAGGAAAATATATTTTTTCTTCAAAATCATTTTCATTACACAAAATGTCATGAAATTTTAAAAGAAAAGGATTTTGTTGAAAATATTCATTAAATATTTTGGAGGAATCTTCATGAAAATAAGGCTTTATAAAACCGTAAAAATCCTTTCATTCTGTATACGTTAAAAAACATTCTTCTCGTACTTTTTTCAGAAAAGTCAAAAAGTACCTTATAGGGTAAATAAGAGAAAGATTCCTTCCATACCATGGGGTAAAAGTAAAAATGGTTAAAAAGGAATTTAAACATACATGAATACACTTTTATAAAACATGGACATTGATGATAGAAATAACCTCAGGAAATACTTATGAATAATCAATCTCAGATAAAAATGAGATTTGCACAATTATCCCTTACCTTAGGTCTGATTTGCTTTGTAAGTGTCCAAACCTCCTGTATAATTATTTAAATAATGTTATTGACTTATTACATAATCATATTCATTGTTATGATATCTTATATGGTTCACTTATGACTTTATATTACCCGTTCTTTTGTAAATTCCATGTTAAATAGTGTTTTGGTTAAAATCGTTTCATTTGTCGTCCGTGTTTTGACTTGTAATTATTCATATGATTACATATATCATGATTACATAATTCCAGAATATAAAACATTATTTATATATAATATATATTCATAATATACATATATATAATAGATCGATAAATGGAACGAAATACATCGTTCATGGAGACGGTAGACCGTACGTACGCATGAACGCTGTTTTCGTTAACATATTGAGTTGAATGGAATTAAGTATATGACATTCATATATATACACATAAATCCAGTATCATTATTATTTCATATATTTCAGGATTACTTATTATATATACCTTATATTCATTCATGAATGGTTAACGTGGAGAATGAATCTCATCGTGTCGTGGAGACGGTAGTCCGTACGTACGCACGAGCGATGATATCGTTCTCATGATCGTGGAATTGTATTGGAGTGTATGTATACTATTTCATAATAAAAATAACTTTAAAATAATCATATGTAGTTATTATGTACACCATTATACCCCTCCAAGTAAGGTGGTGGTGGAAAATAGATTACACCACAGCGTGGAGACGGTATTCCGTACGTACGCACACGCGGTGATTTCGTTTTCTGTAGGATGGCTAGATGGTGAAATGGGGTTTTTTCATAATTATAATAACATATAAGTATATTATTTATACTGATGTTATAACTTCATAATGAAATAACCTAATAAGAAGAAGTGGAAGAAGAAATAAAGTTGAATGAATCGGTAACGGACATTACCTCTTCTTTGAAGCGCCTCTTTGATTCCTCCTCTTAGGGAACTAAAATTGGTCTTTGAAGAAAAACATGACCCCTAGGATGTTTCTAGGAAAGTAGAGAAGAGAATTTGGCAGGGGTTGGCTGAGATATAAGGCTCAATGTGATGTGAGGAAGAGAGGGAGGAGGTTCCCTTTTATAAGGGAGCAGAGGGGAACCTTTGGAATAACTAAATATATTATTTTATTATAAAGCCTAATTCGGTTTTAAATAGCTCAAAATTGATTTATTTAGAAGCTAAGGTGGGGATGGGTCGAAATCCTCTCATCCAATATAATTTAGACATGTTTAGGTTCCTATTTTAACCTTATCATTTATATTTAACTTTAAGTTAGATAATTTTACTTTTACCGTGTCTTTTTGTGTTCTTACACTATAAGGTTAATAAACATACTATATCAAGAAAAAAACCCCAAGTTGCTTATTATTAATATATATAACCTTATCTAAGTCATTTGGCCTAACCTTAGATTTTATGAATAAAATAAAAATTAATAATATAATATTTGTTTTAAAAACTATTTTATGTCAATTTTGACACTATTTAGTAATTGATTTTTGTGAAAATCATAACAGAATGATTAGTTCTAAAACATTTAATTAAACCAACAATAACATGTCATAGTAACATATAAAATTATTTTAATTCATAAAAAGTCTAAAATTACATTTATTTGGGTATTTATAACATCAATTATGTCAATATTTCATTAATAAGATAATTAATGCATCATTATTGTGTCATAAATAAATTAACTTATTTAAAGTCTAAAAATTACAAATAAAATATAATTATGTAGGAAATCGTTTTATATTTCTAATTAATATTTATAGTCTAATTTATATAATGTATAACCCTATATTAAAAATGATTTACTTGTTAAACTTTGATTTTAACTATTTTAACCCTTCTTTAAATAAATTAATAATAAATATCCTAATCTAATCCAAGTGGGCCTAAATGGTCATATTTTATTCCTAAGGTTGTTTTTGGTCGAATTACACTTATCCAATAGAATTAGGACATGTGTTAGGGTAATAATAATATCATTTTACCCTTAATTACCCTATTTACTTTTAACCATGGTAAAAAAAAGTAAAAAGTTACTCTTCACCAAAAATTATATTCATCTCATTGAACCACATTTTACTTACTGAAATCAACCGTGTCTCTCAGATTTTTGAAATTCCACTAACAGAAGTGGTAAAATTAAGTTTTATGAAAAATTCATTTTTTTAACTACCACTTTGTGGTTTCACTATTCATCAAAAAATGAAAGTTTTGAGAAAAATACCAAAAATTAGGCCTAAGATATATTTGATATTATGAACTGAAAAATGATGTCTATTTTACCAAATTCCAAACATATCAGTTTCATTACTTAATTTAAAAATTAATTTCCGTTGTCAAAACAAATAACGTGTTCTTAAGAGATAATAACTATCAAAAGATTGACACTTTTTTATGTCTGGTTTCAATGTGAAATTACATCCAATGACCAACACTGTATTAAATTGTAAAAATATATTAAAAATATACTTTAAAACCACTAAAATTAAAAATTTATCACTATTAATTATTTCGATTAAAAATGTTGTTTTTAATTAAAATTTATTAATTTTCACTATTCATCAGAATATGAAAGTTATCCGAAAAGTACCAAAAATTCACCCTAAGCTAATTTTGATATTCCGAATCCAAAAATGAAGTCCATTTCCAAAAATAAAATTTATAAAATTCCAAAAAGTGGGTACTACTTTTCATAACAGCTAGTTTTAATAATATTTTAATAGCATATCATTGTTTAGCGAAACTCGGTATTGCGTACAACACACGCTATCGTGGAAGGTCGCGCTTGCGTGTAATTAAAGACAAGTCAGTGATGCATGTTGTACAAGATCCTTTTGGTGTAGCATATGACACAAGACATTAATTAAATTAAAAAGAATATTTTTCGTAAAATCTTAGGGTGTTACATTCTACCCCCGTTAAAATGAATTTCGCCCTCGAAATTCGTCGGGGTTATAAATGGTTTACTACTCGAAAGTTTCTTTAAAAAAAACACACATCGTAAAAAAGGAATACCAAAACTTGGCTTTTAAAAATAATGTATGAAACGTAACGGTTACCCAAATTAACTAATAACTGGGTTTCTACATAGGAGAACATAGGTGAAAATATGGATATGGAAGAGAAATCTAACTATCATGTTCTGATGGAGAGTGGTAGAGAACATGGCTATGAAAAATCCAAAAATCACAAATCCATAAATTTGTGATGATCTAGGGTGCCATTTGATTCATCATATATAAGGGCACTAGGACAACATTTTTTGTTTTCAAGATCATTTCCCTTAAGTTGATGAAATTGGAAATACTTTCGTGATTTCAGTATAGTCTAACTGTTGGTCGTTCTTTGGACAATTTCCACATCATCTATTAAAGAAAGGAAGTTGAATTTGTCATTCGTGATGTGTTATCAGATCATGTGATAGAATGATGGGTCATTCCATATGTCTCAAAAAAAATTTAGAAAAGTTATCAAAAAATACATAAGTCCATCTATAGTGAGATTAGTTATAAATGGTTCCTAAAATAGACTTATACTTTATATATCATACTGATTAATATAATAAAACTATTTTCTACTAAACAAGGACTTCCTGTAGGCTAATGGTAGGAGATAAAGGCCAGTCGCACTTCGGTTGTGGGTTCAATTCCCACGGCCTTGTCCGACGCGATGGGCTATCGCCCGTCCTGCAGGTTTTCCTTTTCCTAAAACTATATTACTATAACATCCCATCAATAATATCGAAAAAACATATATCCTTAAACAATACTAACTTAAGTCCAACATAATCCATTCCAATCTTTAGGCTTATCCATAATACTATAGTCCACTCTCATAATATAGTGAAAATGATTACCAGAGATTTAATACCATCGTTGATCCCCATATATCATAAGATATGTCTTGTTGGTCACATTCCATACATTCAAAGGCCTTAATCATGTATTCTCTTGAATACCCTTTGAACCTTAGTGAAAACATGAATGAAGTTAAAAGTTAACACTTTCCACATACCAAAATCCTAAAAATTCTATATACTCAAACCATGATATCACTTAGTCCTTATATCAATCATGAGCTCATGAATACTGTCAAATATTTCTGTTTCTCGTTTTCCCTTCATTATGCGCATATCATCTTTTTCCCAAAAAATATCTCAATCTTCCATGGTTACCGGTACCATAAAATTATTGAAAACCACAATAGAACAATACATAAATATTCAAATATTCGATGATACTATATACAACATTATTTTGGAATCCCATTACATAAACACTTACTCATTCCACCACATTGTTTTTATATTCAACATCGCCAATGATGATCACATGTGACTTCCCTTTGTCCTTTGCCTTAAGTTGTTGCTCATGTCTATCATCACTAACTCTTGTATTAGGGCATTTATTAGCATAATGCCCCATTTCCTTGCACTTGAAGCATTGAAGTTTAGTAGGTTCATTCTGTGTATCCCTTCCTTTTTTTGCGTCATTAGACATCTTCTTCCCATCATTGCTGCATTCAAATGCCCGATGACCTTCCTTTCCACATTTGAAACATTTATTTGTCCCTTTAAGACAATCTCCACCATGCTTCTTTGCACACTTTGAGCATAAGGAAACATTCATGTTCTTTTCACCATTATTCTGAGATTTCTCCTTGAACTCCATCTTTCGTTTCTTGTCAAAACTATGAGATGGATAAGTAACACCAACTTCCATTTGTACCTTGATAGCACAAAACATAATTTCTCCATAGCTACTTAAGTCTCTTACAACTAATTCCCTTCGATGATTTTGTTTTAAGCCACTGAAGAATCGATCAACTTTACTTTCAGGTTAGATGATAAATCCAGATGCATACCTTGCAAGCCTTGTAAAATTCGCTTCGTATATACCAAAAGATTCATCATCCTTTTTCATTAGTTCAAGAAACTCCTTCTCCATATTTTTTCGAAGAATATGAGGAAAGTACTTATTGAAAAATAAGTTCTTGAACTCATCCCATTCCATGGACTCGATTTCATCTCTTTGCCTAGTATTCTTGATAATATTCCACAATTGATCAGCTTCACCTTTCAAACGATATACTGCTAAGATGACTTTATCATGTTCACAACATTGAAGAACTAAAAATATCATTTCAGTGGTACTGATCCATTGTCCAGTAACAAGTGGATCAAAAGACCCACTGAATGAAGGTGGACGTTGCCTCATGAAGGACTCAATAGAATATTGTTCCATTCTCTGCTCATTTGGAAGTCCAGAATAATTCATAGCTTGTGTAAGTATAACAATAATATTTTTCACTCCATCTCCCATAAAATTTGTTTGTTCAGGAGGAAAATCATTGCATTGTCCATTGCATTGATCAAAACGGTTCCTTCGGGTACCATCCATCGTCTAAAACCCAAAAAGAATAGCGTGAGAGGCAAAAATCATGCTAGGGAAAACAACATAATAAAAGGGGGATTACCCTCAATATCTAACATCTTAGGTTAAATTCTATGATCGTTAGTGCAATTCTAGGACTATAACCTATACATATACTTAACCTTAGAGACATCCCTAGACATACCTTAGAAATATCTCTAGGGATCTCACTAATGTTCTCGCATCCTAGTTTCCAAAGGTTGACTAAACCTTTCCTCTAATACCAACTGTAGAGCCCCAAAGCTTGACATACATGGACATTACATTACTTTTTCAGAATACTTAGTACATAACAAAAACACACACACAAGGACTGTAATAGTTTAGTGTCTTTGGAAACTCGGAATATAATCTTCTAATCGTGGTGAATGATCTTCAACATCTCCCATAAAGATCTTGCCTTTTTTCATACCTAAATCCTTTCTTTATATCCTGGGGAAAGGTAAACATAAAAAGGGTGAGCTAAAATACTCAGTAAGGGTAAGCATGGATAAAATAAAACATACCATATACATTTGAACTTAAAAACATGAACATAATGTTTAAACATCAAAACCTTGAGAAATGACATAAAACATGGAAGTACGTAAGGCATAGATCATAAAGAAACATTAAGAATGATAAAATAGCATGGGAATAAAACATGTAATTCTGGAAACCATTAAGAACATGAAATTATTTTTATAGTATCCAAGGTATTGCTGCCAAGACGATCTTAGTGGGCAAAGTCCCTTTCTGAATCGATTTCACTCCTCGTTCCAGTCCTATAATACTGATCCGGATTAACTTACCGTTACATCCATGTCTATCTCATGAGATATAAATCTTTACCCAATGCATTGGAGGTAGATATTGGTCCCACCCATCTCATAATGAAATCATTCTTACTTGTGCCACAAAATAAACATACATCATTCATAATAACCCAATAAATAAAATGGGCTTCATAAACATCGTCCCATCATCACATAATCCATATAAAATAAATGGATAAAATTTAATAATAAGAAAATTGAAACCATGTAAATCATATAGACATTATACTTGAAACATAAACATATGAAATAATGTAATATTAGATGGAAAATGGTTTTGATAAAACACTTAAAATGAATGTTTGAGGAAAATATATTTTTTTCTTCAAAATCATTTTCTTTTCAAGAAATGTCATGAAATTTTAAAAGAAAAGGATTCTATTGAAAATATTCATGAAATATTTTGGAGGAATCTTCATGAAAATAAGGCTTTATAAAACCATAAAAATCCTTTCATGCCGTATACGTTAAGAAAACATTCTTCTCGTACTTTTGTCGGAAAATTCAAAAAGTTCCTTGTAGGGTAAATAATAGAAATATTCCTTCCATACCATGGGGTAAAAGTCAAAATGGATAAAAATTACTTTAAACATACATGAATACGCTTTTATAAAACATGGACATGGATGATATAAATAACCTCAGTAAATACTTACGAATAAGCAATATCGGATAAAAATGAGATTTGCACAATTATCCCTTACCTTAGGTCCGATTAGCTTCGTAAGTGTCTGAACCTCCTATATAATGATTTAAATAATGTTATTTACTTATTACATAATCATATTCATTGTTATGATATCTTATATGGTTCACTTATGACTTTATATTACCCGTTCTTTTGTAAATTCCATGTTAAAGAGTGTTTTGGTTAAAATCGTTTCATTTGTCGTCCGTGTTTTGACTTGTAATTATTCATATGATTACATAGATCATGATTACTTAATTCCAGAATATAAAACAAGATTTATATATAATATATATTCATAATATACATATATATAATAGATCGATAAATGGAATGAAATATGTCGTTCATGGAGACGGTAGGGCGTACGTACGCATTAACGCTGTTTTCGTTTCCTTATTGAGTTGAATGGAATTAAGTAGATTAAATTCATATATATACACATAAATCCAGTATCATTATTATGTAATATATTTCAGGATTACTTATTATATATACTTTATAATCATTCATGAATGGTTAACGTGGAGAATGAATCTCATCGCGTCGTGGAGACGGTAGTCCGTACGTACGCACGAGCGATGATATCGTTCTCATGATCGTGGAATTATATTGGAGTGTATGTATAGTATTTCAGAATCAATATCACTTTAAAATAAACATATATAGTTATTATGTACACCATTATACCCATCCAATTAAGGTGGTGGTGGAAAATAGATTACACCACGGCGTGGAGACGGTATTCCGTACGTACGCACGCGCGGTGATTTCGTTTTCCGTAGGATGGATAGATGGTGAAATAGGGTTTTTTCATACTTATAATAACATATCAGTATATGAGTGATACTGATGTTATTACTTCATAATGAATCAACCTAAGAAGAAGAAGTGGATGAATAAATAAAGTTGAAAGAATCGGTAACGGACATTACCTCTTCTTTGAAGTGCCTCTTTGAGTCCTCCTCTTAGGGCACTAAAATAGGACTTTGAAGAAGACCAGGACCTCTAGGATGTTTCTAGGGAAGTGGAGAAGATAATTTGGCAGGGTTGTCCGAGCCTGAAGGCTCAATGTGATGTGAGGAAGAGAGGGAGGAGGTGCCCTTTTATAAGGGAGGAGAGGGGCACATTTGGAATAACTAAATATATTGTTTTATTATAAAGCCAAATTCGGTTTTAAATAGCTCCAAATTGATTTATTTCAAAGATAAGGTGGGGATGGGTCGAACGCGTCTCATTAAATAGAATATAGACAACTTTAGGTTCCTATTTTAAACTTATCATTTACATTTAACTTTAAGTTAGATAATTTTACTTTTACAGTGTCTTTTTGTGTTCTTATACTATAAGGTAAATAAACTTACTATAACAAGCCAAACGAACCCCATGTTGTTTAATATTAACATATATAAAATTATCTAAGTCATTTGGCCGAACCTTAGATTTTTATGAACAAAATAACAATTAATAATATAATATTTGTTTTAAAAACTATTTTATGTCAATTTTGAAACTATTTAGTAATTGATTTTTGTGAAAATCATAAGAGAATGATTAGTTCTAAAACAGTTAATTAAATCAACACTAACATGTCATATTAACATAGAAAATTATTTTAATTCATAAAAAGTCTCATATTACATTTATTTGGGTATTTATAACATCAATTATGTCAATATTTCATTAATAATATAATTAATGCATCATCATTGTTTCATAAATAAATTAAATTATTTACAGTCTAAAATTACAAATAAAATATCATTATGTAGGAAATCGTCTTATCTTTCTAATGAATATTTATAGTCGAATTTATATTATGTATAACCCTATATTAAAAATGTTTTACTTATTAAACATTGATTTTTACTATTTTAACACTTCTTTAAATAAATTAATAATAAATGTCCTAATCTAATCCAAGTGGGCCTAAATGGTCATATTTTATTCCTAAGTTTGTTTTTGGTCGAATTATACTTATCCAATAGAATTAGGACATGTGTTAGGGTAATAATAATATCATTTTTACCCTTAATTACCCTATTTACTTTTAACCGTGGTAAAAAAAAAGTAAAAAGTTACTATTCACCAAAAAATATTTTCATCTCATTAAACCACATTTTACTTACTGACATCAACCGTGTCTCTAAGATTTTTGAAATTCAACTCATAGAAGTGGTAAAATTATGTTTTATGAAAATTTCATTTTTTTAACTACCACTTAGTGGTTTCACTATTCATCAAAAATTGAAAGTTTCCAGAAAAATACCAAACATTAGGCCTAAGCTATATTTGATATTATGAACTGAAAAATGATGTCTATTTTACCAAATTCAAGACATATCTGTTGCATTAATTAATTTGAAAATTAATTCTCATCGTCAAAACAAATAATGTGTTCTTAAGAGATAATAACTATCAAAAGATTGACACTTGATTATATCTCGTTTAAATGTGAAATTACATCCAATGACCAACATTGTATTAAATTGTAAAAATATATTCAAAATATACTTTAAAACCACTCAAATTGAAAATTTATCACTATTAATTATTTTGATTAAAAATGTTGTTTTTAATTAAAATTTAGTAATTTTCACTATTCATCAAAATATGAAAGTTATCTGAAAAGTACCAAAATTTCACCCTAAGCTAATTTCGATATTCCAAATCCAAAAATGAAGTCCACTTTCAAAAATAAAATTTATAAAATTTCAAAAAGTGGGTATTACTATTCATAACGGCTAGTTTTAATAATATTTTAATAGCATATCGTTGTTTAGTGAAACTCGGTGTTGCGTAAAACACACGCAATCGTGGAAGGTCGCACTTGTGTGTAATGCAAGACAAGTCAGTGATGCGTGTTGTGCAAGCTCCTTTTGGTGTAGCGTACGTCACAAGACATTAATGAAATTAAAAAGAATATTTTTCATAAAATCTTGGGGTGTTACAATCACTTATATCATTTATGGGTCAATAGATATACCCTCACTAAGGATTACATGACTACAAAATGATACTCTAGTTATATACAATTTAAACAATGTTAATTTGGTATGCATGTTTTTTAAAGGCCTCCATCACAATAATCAAATGATCTCCATTCTCCTCTATATTAATTGATTATATTAAAATGTCATCTGAAAGTAAGAAAAAAAAATTTCAAGGTAATAGATAAATATTATATTCGTTATATCTATGATTATAATGGGATAATTTATTTGTTTTGAAGAAATCATAATGATTTAATAGTGTCTATATCTATCATGAACAGTTTTTGTGGGTGCTCATCCCGCATCACGCTTCATTGAATATATCTAGATCTACATAAAATCATTCATAGGTATTGATCTCCTTGTATATGATCAAATAGGCCATAGGTATATGGTAGAAGATACTTGTTATTGATCATATTCTTGTTATGATCATGATTATCGATGGAATAAATGATTTATCCATCGTTTTACTTAACAAATAGAGATTCTTCACCCCCATGGTAAATCTATTGAATATATAAAATCATTATCCAAATTCTACGGGATATTTTTTTAGTTCTTTAAATTCAGTCAAGGATGTTTTATAAGGAGTATTTCATATTGGCATAACAGTAGGTATGAGTTCTATTGAAAACTCAGACACTTGATCTAAGGTCAAATAGGATAACTCTTCTATAAAAGCATTGGTATATTTCTGCACAATAAAAATATCATCAATATCAAAAAAAAGTAAAAAAAAGCTAAAATTACCTTATTATTAGGTAATAATACCAATATAAGGGAAGGAAATACATATAGAGTTCATAGTTAGACTTATAGTAAAATATGATCATAGGTGGAATTGATATATAAAATATAATTACCCTATCCAAGAAATTGATATGGGATCTATGTATAACGACCAAATACATTGCAAAATTTCCTTAAAATTATACCAAATGAAGACTAATAATATTTACAAGAAACTTATTAACATAAAATAATATCAGATAATATTTAAAGTCTTAGGATAAAATCATAGCACTATTTTTAATTTTCACTATAATTCATTTTTGAAAAATTGTGTATGTGGAAAACTATTCTTAGAAACTATTCAAAATTTGAAGGAAATCCTAGAACTACGCTTTAATATGATGTTGTTAGGATTAAGTATATCAATCACCACTCCTATTTGATTATTATTATTTTCATTCATTACTAAAGACAATATAGTTAGTGTGAATATAAAGTAATAATAAGAAAATAATGCAATCATATTATATGAAAAATTAATCCTACTATGTCTTAAATTAAGACACTCTATTTTTCACCGACAAAATTTTATATTCATCCTACTTCACTTTTTATTCATAAAAGGATTTTTTAATTTTATATAATTTTTATTCATATCATAATTCCCAAATACAAGAAAACCACGCTTGGATACCAACTAAGATAAACCAACCATAACATATATATATATATATAATCCTTTTACATGAATATTAAATACATATCACATTAAATAAAACCCCTAGAAATTTTTTTCATAATTTATTTAGAGAAGAGATTCATAAAAAACATAATTTAAAAAAGAGTGAACAATTTTTCAGTGTTCCACCACACTAAAACCACATTTAGACATATCATGTGTTATAATCTTCTTCAAAAGATAAAGAATAGAAACATGATAATGGAGTGATCTTATATTCTTAGTAAGGATTCCCATTAGAAAAAAAATTGAAGATCATATGTTAGCATAAAGATTATTATATGAGTATGAGAACATAATCATTGTTTGGGGACCTAATATAAGTGAATAATACATAATTATGAAAACATAATAAATCATCTGTAATGGCGTAGGGATATTAGTATAACATAATAAATGAGTTAAAAGAGTGTTGAATCGTGAGTTAATAATCATGATCCCTGAAAAATATCATAGGAATAATAATATGTCATATATGAAAGCATGTAAAATCATTCATTATGAAGTGTCTTAGGTTAATTACCACCATCCAATAATATGAAAAGTTTCATAGTGGATTGGATTTTCTCCCCATTCCTTGACAAGAAAACTAATGATTTATAAGTATTTACCCAATTAATTTAAGGTATTTAATGGCTTCACCTATTAAATAAAGATATACCATACATATTTGATCTATATAAACATAACAAATATCATAATTTCATCATATATTAATTGACTCATGGTAAAAAAACTGGTCACATGAAAATTTTCATAAGAAAATACCTTAATACATCCAAGGAAAGATGGTGGATGGTATAATAAAAGAATATCCCAGTGATGTAAAATAAACATTAAAATTTTAATATAGATGAAAGAACTTTTATAATATAACTATAAAATTTATTTGAAAAATAAGAAGAAACATCCTTTAATTTTGATAACTTTTATTTAAAAATAAGGTAATATATAAAACAATGGGAATTGAAATTACTTATTAGAAGCATGAAATATTTGGGAGGATTTTTATTAAGGTAATTGGGAAAGGTGTTGGAAATATGAATTTATGAAGAATATATTGTAAAAATTTATTCCATTCACACATTTTTTGGAATAAGGCTAATGAAATTATAAAAGACCCATATAGAAAACATTAAAAAAATTAATTATTTGATAAATAATGTTATGGATATAAAATTACCATAATAATTAATTAATGTTTAGAGATAAGGATATAAATAAAATAATATAATCAATATATACACAGTGGATAATTAATTTTTATCTAAGAATGGATATGGTCATTTCTACCTAGAATAAGCTTTATGGTTGATTTGTGAACAAAAGGAAATGGAAATGGTAAGAAGACAAGTAAAACCTAGAAAACCCCCGGTTTAAGTAAAATATATGGTGTTTTAGAGAGAAATAACATTCAATTTACCTCAACATATATTTAGTCATAAATAATCTTGATTTTAGTGTGATATTATAATGAAATTCTTATGTTTACTCCCAACTTCCCCGAAAGAGAGTCAACCTCATGTGTAATAAACATTTCCCCATTAACCACTATTTTAATAATATTATTCATATTTATTACATTGTATGGTACTGAATTATTATAATTATATATATTTATTTATATTTATATTTATATTCGATAGTTATTTTATTTTATTCATATGATGTTAGTAATTTTTATTGTTTTATATAAGATTCATAATTGCGAAGATGATCCATGTTCTTTGAAAACAAGTTAACCATTACAATATTATTAAATATAGTGAAATGGAGATATTTATACTTTTCAAACTTATGGTGACATATTAATGATTTATGGAAATCTGTAATATCATATATTTATAGTAAAACAATCATGATACATATTCATGATTAAAATGATGATATCTGTATACCATCATTCATGTAAGTAGTTGAAGTGACCTAACTAGGAACATGCTATATTAATGAAATTATTTAGAGATAATGTTATATAATTATAGTACCATTTTTAAATAATAATAATAATTTTTAAAAAATACCATTAAAGTAGAGAATGATATTTTTAAATAGTGGAGATGAGAGGATAACTAAAAAATATAGTGAACAATTATGTACATACATTGGTGAATTCCCTCATTCTAAAAATGGATTCTTTAAAAATGAAGGATTAAGTATAATTCATAATACCGTGGGATAGAAAAAATATAACAATGATTTAGGATAAGAAAAATGGGTAGGTATTCAATAGATTATTAAAAATAATTGGTTTCTAGGGAGGTGTATAGGAAGGGTCCTTTTATAAGTGAGTTTTGAGTGAAACTTCCATAAACATTCATTCCTCAAATTATAAGGTTTCAATTTAAAAAAAATGGATTGAAATTTGAAAATAATGGAGGTGAATAATTAATCGCTTTATTTGAAAATTTTCAAGATAACTTTTCGTGATATTTTAAGTCTTTACCACTTAGTTTAAACCCTTTTACATCATTTTACTATTACCATAGTGATTAAAGTTTTAACTAAGTAACTTATTTTTATGCCTAAAAATGAAATTAAAATTAAAATATAATTTTCACATGGTAATTAACGTTTTCCACATTTAATCTAATTAAATTTATAAATATATGAAATTTAAATTTTTAATGAAAACATAAAATATATAGAAAAAAAATTTAGAGAAAAATGATTTTTTAACAATAATTGTTATTAATCCTATTTCATTTCAATTACTAATTAAATTTGTGGAAATATATTTCATTACACATTGGAGAATTATATTGCAATAATCCTTTAAAAGTGATAAGTTGAATATTTTAATATAAAAATACACAACACTTAAAAATACATTTGGTTGATAAAAATAATACTTTTATCATTTTAAAATTTATTAGTTATTCTCTTACCATTAAATCATTATCTATCCATTAGTATTATAATATTTAATTGATGATTATAAATATATAAAATCATTATTTTTTATAATAATAATAAGAACATGCACTAGAAAGCCAAAAAAATTACAATTTAATAATTTAATTAATTATTTTTATTTAATTTTAAAATTATTTATTATTTTTGAATTATATTACCTTTACGTTTTTACCTAAATCACAAAACTGTAATGTATCTATTCGAAGCTAGGGTATACAATGACTATATATCCAATAGCTATTTGTTAAATAACCATATTCCTAATGACCATATGTTCAGTGATCATACATATTCCATTTATATATATATATATATATCTTTATATGTATTCATAGAATCATTCATCCAATTCATTTACTATATTATGAAAAAATATACTTTATATCTAATTAATTTTCTTCTTTCTATACTAATTAATTAGTGGAATTATCTTTAATGAAAACCACATGGACCAGGATTTCATGTTCAGAGTCTTTTTATTTAAATGTTCTTTTTTCCTCATATAATTTTTATTAATGATGATTCATATTTAATTAAATAATTTAGTAATTTATATCTTCCATTATATTGTTTTATCTTAGTAAAATATATCATTATTTGTTATAGTTAAATGTTCCTTTAAAATTACCAATTCAGCTAAATATTTATTTAAAAGGGGAATACATCTTAAAATTCAGGGGTGCTATAGAAATGTTCTCATGAGAAATGTTTTTATTGATCTCTAAGATTAGATGATCATGTTGATAAAACTCCTATTAGAAATTATATATACTAAATTTCATCATAAATTCATATATGTAGGAAACTGTGTTGGTTTATAGGCATGAGATCATTTTTAATAAATAACATGGATCTTAAACATAGTTTCATGAAGAAAATAATGATTTATGTTCTCATGGGTGGATAACTTGTTTCAGGTGAGTTATAAGTGGTATGATGTTAATTGAATAATTAATAAATGATTTATCACATGAAGGTTATTTAAGAATAAATATCTAGATCTTTGATTGAGATAAATGTTTTTTACTTAAACTCATGTCCACAATGATCAAATTAATGTTCATCTTTTTCTGCCTTTGAAATATAGATCCATCATTAAATAATGTGTTCACGTGTATACATCATGTATGATGAGATATTGGATGGAAAAGGGACTTTAATACACAAAAAAATTCATAGGAATGATTTCATTGATACAACTCTTCTCGTTATCCACAGGGGCTATGTTGTGTTTCCAGATGAAACACTCAGTCTGTTAGTTAGAACTAAGTCAACTATAAAATATGCCTATAGGCACATATACCAAGTGTATCTATAATATCATCAGATCTAGTCAATATTTATTTGTTAAAATAGAACAATTGTCAATTTTGGGATCAGTGTATTTTGAAACAATGTTAATAAAAATTTAATCCCAAGTTATTATTTATAGGGAATTAAGTTATTTATATTATTAACTAAACATATAAAATATTATATTGTTAATAAACAAGGTATTATTATTTTTTTAGCAGAAAAATGAAAATGAATTATTGGCCTTATTCCATGTAATTGTCTAATTGGTTAAATTATTACATAGGGTTTATTATTTTATTTATATCACAAAATTGAATATTTGTTTATGAAGTGTAGAGTTAAATAAATAATAATTTAAACTACAGTTATTTTTTTATTAATTAACTAACAATTATAATTATTTAAGGATAAATTAAATAACTGTTAATTAAATTGGGTTTATTATTTTTAGATGGAAAAGTAGATGTTTTTTTTAGTTTCCCTATAATAATCCTTGAACATATTTTTTTCATTTACATGGGAAAATTAGGTTTATTAATTAAAACACTCATTTTTTTTCAAGGAATAAAATTAATAAATCTCACACCCTAATCCTCTCAGGTAATAGAGATAATAATGTAAATTTATTTTCATTAAACATAAGGAAATTTGGGTTCTATTCGTTACTCATGAAATCGTCCAATGGAGTGAGAATAATAGGTCATGATCTATATAGTATATCTAGATATATATATATAATAATTTGACTATAGGTCATTGAGAAATGATAAAAATAAAATTAATTGAGAATTAAATCACATTAAAATTACAAAAATAACTAGTTATTTTTAATATTTTGTAAAAAATTATTCAAAATATCCAATTAATTAGTAATAGGTTTTTGGATTTCAATTAATTTTTTAATATGGAATTCATGACCATCAATTATTATACACCCATATCCTATATGTATTTAGAGTCATTATATAGTACCAAATATTATATTTTCTTCATAAATCAAATGTAGAATTTCAACCATCAATATGTTGTCATCATCCTTTAGTCATTATTATAATAATGTTTTATCCATGATAATCTTATCTTCTATTACCTATTACATTACTTCGGTTTAATCACTTCAAATTTATCCTCATACAATGTTCATGACACTTATCTACACTTTTATTGGAAATTTTTTTTGAAACTTGCAAACTATAAATAGTATTTTAAAAGAATCCATAATACTTAAAATAATAAAATGATTCCAAAAATTTCAAAAAGGTAAAAATAAATTACTCTGATAATAATTTCATCCTCAAAAATATTATGGTATCGTAAAATTTATTACAACATGATTCAGTCTTCTAAAAAATTATTCCTTGAAGACCACGATAAAATTGATTCATTGTATCAAACAAGCAAAATTAATTTTTCTATAAGCTAATGTACTACAGCATAATTAAAAAATGTGTTGAAAATTATAATTAATTCTAAATTATAGCAATAAAAACAAAGATTATTCAACCTGTGGTAATAACTGGATTAGTCTCTATAAAAGGCATGATATATAATTATATTTTTACCAACATTCCTGGTCATCCCACTTGGTCATCCTCATCCCTGTGCAAAAAAACAAAACATAATGATAATTACTATTTTTTGACAATTAATAGCCCTATTTCTACATAAATTCATAAAAATTATGATATAATATATATTTACATTACAAATTTTCCTTTAAATTTTAAAAACATCACTTCTTCTATAGTTTAAACTTTAATTAGTCCCAAAAAATATAAGAATTTTATATCTTGTTTTCAACATATATTGACCATTTTGATAAATGATTATGTTAAAAAAAATATAACTTGATTAGAGGAAATTTTTTCATGTAAAACAAACCATACATGAATGCACACTTATTCTTCCAATTAAAGCTTCCTCATGAATGAAGAGACACCGTTTTTAATAATCTATTCCATTGGATTTAGCTACAATGAATTAATCACACCTTACTAACAAGTCAATATCTCTTCCAACATTTAATTTCTTCAATGAAAAAATAAAAATTTAATAAGAAAATACATGATACCAGTTAACTTATCTTAAGAGTTAATATTTATATCAATTAATAGCACTTTGATTTTTAGTAAAAAAATGTGATACCTTTATCCAATTATCTCATTTATACAAAAGATATTATACTTCATAAATTATAATTTTATCTAAGAAAACATTGAATATGAATCAAAAATGACTAAAAGACATTCTCAAACCATCATATAAAGAAACACTCAATTCACCTATTGTATTGAAATCTTTAACAACATAAAAAAATGATATAAAAAATTAGTTAACCGATTTCTAGTCCAATTGGATATTGGACAATAAACCATGTACCAAAATAATATCATTATTAAATTTTATCATTGTGTTTTTTGAGAGGTCCACCTTCATTTTTAAATATATTTAGCACAAAAATAATCAATAAACACATATAAGTGTCTCCCATTTCACAAATATAAAAAAACCTAAACTCATTGATTTACACACACACACACCATATTCATATTGAATTTAAAGATTCATCTATAAATTACTACTATAAATACATTCTCCTCCTAATAATATATCACAACGGATTGATGTTATTATTCCACCCTTTGAAAATAATAATCCAAAGATCAAAATAGAAGGGTTCAATACACATACCCCAACCTTTTTAGATGTGTTGTTAAACTCCCATCATCATCCTCAATTCATAAAATCCATCTCTCAAAGTAGTATTACAAATAAAAATTATCTAGTTACTCAGGTTTTAGAACTAAATCAACATCAAAATTTAGTTCTCTTCCATTTAATTTATAATGTGGTACATTACATAAATATAATTTGGTTTAATTTGATGATATAGATTATTTTAAAGGTTAATTACACATTGATTATAATATACTATTAACAAAAAAACCTTTACTTCTACTATTAGGTACTCTAACTGAGTCCTCATCCACATCAATTATAATTTCTTTGTGTTATAACAACTTGATGCACATCCAACATACATAGAGTCACTGAATACTTATTCTTCAAGTGAAAAGAAATTTTTTTATCATAATAATAAAACTTCACTCGATATATTCTCTTCATCATCAACACTTCTGGAATAGTATAAATTTTTAAATATTAAATTATAATATTTACCTCTAATTTAATACTTCAAAACAAAATTACATTTAATTTACCATAATAGTAAATTTTTTATAATAAGGGGGTATTACTTTGGTGTAAATTGATAAGATTAAACAGTGAAAAGGATTTAAAATATCCCATATTGAATCATTCAAATAGTGAAAAATTGAAATGTATTTAATTATATCTATTTTCATTACCATTTACCATCACCAACCTTTGAATATCTTGTTTTCACTATAGATATTCCATTTTAATTTTTCTTCAACTATTTCAAATAATATTTCTCTAAATAAAGAAAATTTTGTTTTTTTCTTTTAGTAATTTATAAAACTAAGAACATCCTCATTTATCCATGAAATGATATATCAAAAATCCCATTCATATATAAATTATAGTATTAGTAAACATTATAATTTATAAAAAAATAATATCATCAAAATAAATAATGGTCCGGGATTTATATGAGTACTATTATACATAAAATTCATTATCCACTCTATCATCTTTTAATTCAATAAATTAAATATTCTAACTAGCATATATTATAAATATTTATATGCTTAATTCTAAACATATAAAAAATTATTTAATATACATACATTTCTAGTATCATAAATAGAAAGGAAACTATATTGTTGGTTTATATAGAGATTTTATTAAAAATATTCATTAAAAAAAGAAAAATGACATTCATTTAAAATATATTACATATCATTTAGGCGGAAATGAAATTAAATATGAGAATTTTTTTCAATTTATAATACATGATGAAACACCTTATTAGTGTTTACTCCATTATATTTAGAGAATCCTATTAAACCTTCAATTTCTCTAATGCATGCCACCTAAAATTTTTAATGATGTTTTTATACAACAACCACATTTATTTGATAATATTATTATATCTTAACCATATAACCAACACCAAATAGAAGTGTGGGTATAATGTGGTACAATAGAGAGATTATAAACACATACTCTCACACCGATGTCCTTCATTTAAGGTAAATTTTCTATTTTATTCTTGGCCTAACTTACCCCACTACATTTACCCTAGTCCCCCTTGAATTTGAAGGATTTTGAACACTTTTTGTGTGGACAAGAGGGGGAGAACAGTTTGGGAAAACATCTTTCTAAACTATGCTAGTAAACCGTGCGGCCTTGTCCAGCTCATTAAAGACCTTGTTTAGTTCCATATTTCCCAAACGAGGATTTATCCAAACTCTCCCATTTCTTCTCCCATTTGACCATAACATCCATTTCATCCCTCAAAGCCCCTCAAGCCCTCTTTGGAACTCCATTTTTAAGGGAGATTTATTGGAGGAACTTCACACAATCTGAAGTAAGTGTTTCTCCCACTTATATTCTCCCATTTTCTTGATGTTTATTCCTATTTACTTGAATTAACAAATGAACGGAGTGTAGATTTTCTAACCTAGGGTTTAACATTGGTTTTTTCTTGTTCAAATATATTTATTTTATGATCGATCTACCTTCCTTGAGGTGTGGCAGTGGTGCGATTGAATTTTCACGCAAAGGATTCAAAGTTTTAACAATTTTTGTAGGCGATTCCATGTGTTTGTAATCCTTTTGAAAAATATTTCTATGTTTATAATATTTTAATTTTTATCTTACATGATTATTGGGGAAAAAATTGGGTTTGGTTATAGTTTTTAAATAAAATGAAGTTTAAGTGCCATTTTTATGTGAAACTGGGGGGGGGGGGGGTTCATAGAAATATTTTATTGGTTCATTTCGGGCTACCCTATAAATACTTATTTGATCTTATTGAAATGTATTAGGGATGAAAATATTTTTTTTAATGTTTATATTTATTGTTTTTTTCTGAAAAAATTTGTTTTAATGGTCTTTGTGAAGAATATGTATAAGGCCCCAGCCTTAAACATTACTTATTATTGAATTAAATGAATAATTCACATTGAGGATATTTTCAGGATTAGTGTTTTACAGAATTAGGACATAACTATTACATCTCAAAATATTACAAAGTATACACTTCTACTATGTTTCCATAAATAAAAAAACCTTAAATGAAACATGTCTAGTTCTATGTTTTAGATATCATGTCTTTCCTTGATCCCATCCTTGACCCTATTCATCTTTGAGTCCTATGTAAAACATTTCAAAAACTTGGGATGAGCATAAAAATATCAGTAAGGGATACACAAATAAGGAAAACTATTAGTTTTTTCAAAAAAAAAAATTTAAACCATGAATACTTTATCAAAGTAATACTTTTCACCTTTATGAAGTAGTAAGAAACACTTCATTGAATAAAATATCATTACTTACCCTTTTGTAACCAAAAGATTACTATAAAACCCATATAAAGAACACATAAAATATAAAAGTAACTTGGGACATAAAAATACTTAAATGGAATAACCATATTGTCGACTTCCACACATACTTAATGGAATAGCCATACGGCCGACTTCCATACCCAATGCATTGGAGGTTTTAACGTAACCACCCGTCCTGGTATTCACGGCACCACCCATCATATGGTTTATCATGTAACCACCTGTAAAATGTCCAAGTACCATCATTACACAGAAAATATTGCAAATATAAACATTTCAATAACAACATTTCATTTTCAATCACAATAAGTAATTCCAAGATATTGAATTAATCAATCCATTTTCAAAAACCATTTAAAATAGATTTTTGAATCAAAGAGTCCCATACCACATTGAATATTTTAATGGAATTATAATTTTAAAACATTAATGTCCATATAAATAAATACTGAAAACCATTTTGAAAACATGGACATTAAAGATAAAGATTTAGAATAATAAATCTGTAAAACATTTGAAAAGATATTTTTGTTAAAGAGTTTTTAAAAAAATGAGAGACTCTTGAATACAAATAATTGTGGAATAACATTTAATCATAACTTTATAATATCATGAGAATAAATTGATTCATGATATAATATTCCAAAGGATAGTATATACACCATATAAGAGTGAATTGGTGCATAACAACAATGAAGTCTCAATGGAAATGTAAATTGAGATGAAATCCATTATAAAGATGGTATCCTTAAATTAAGGATAAATCTATCACATAATTATGTGTTAGAAATATAAATACACCATATATAAGTGGATATTAATTGTGAAACAATCATAGGTCATTCGCACATATTCATTGGATGACATGTTCAAGAAGTACAAGTTGAACCCAAAGAAATCGGAATTGGGTTAAGAAGTTCCCTTGTTAAAATTCGACAGCCTAACGACGTCACTTTAAAATTTAGAAAATGAGTTGATGAGAAAAAAAGGGTATCTAATCACTTGGAAATATATTTTACATCAATAAGGATATATAATAACATATCCCAACATAATAAGGTGTAAATTAAACGACATAACAAAAATAATTCTTTTAAAAAGAGGAGGGTGAAAGGTTCCCTTACCAACATGGGTATCTTTCGAAACGTACACCCCATGAAAGAAGGACTATAAAAAATTGATTTAAATAATCATAAAAGAAATTATATTACACAAATATTAGAATAATTGGCAGTACATACACCACTCAAAGGAAATGGTGGAAAATGTAGCATAAATATCACGAGAATAAAAGTGAGATGAAAAATCCCTTACGAAAACTCGGTAGCCTAACGGCGCCACTTAAAACTTCCAAAAATGGAATTATGAGATTAAATAGGGTCTCTTGTAATATGAAAATTAAAATTACAGAATTAGGAATATAAAAAAACATCCCCAAACATAAGAAATATGAGATTAAAAGAAATGACATAAAAGGGAGTACTTAAAAAGAATGAGAGAGGTAGGATCCCTTACCTCAAGTCCGAATTGTCTTGTTCATTTTTTTATATTCCTGAATAATAAACTTTGGTAAATTTATAATTTCATAAGGACCTCATTTAAAGATTATTATTCAGTTAATATCAGATATTATAATGTTATAATAATTGTTTAATAATGTTTGTTCATATTAGACGTTTTTGCCGATGTTTGGTACATGAGTCAAAAATGAACTTGTTTGAAAATTATTGTCCATATAGTTATAAGTAAATCATCTCCAGAATAGTATTAATGATATAAATATCGTATATATCTAGTAAATATTCATTTTATACTATTACATAACATTTGGAGATAAAAAGAAATGAAATGCACCGTTCATGGAGACGGAAGGCCGTACGTACACATGAACGCTACTTTCATTTCTTTGTCATATTAATGGAATTAAAGATAATTGAGAGATATAAATATATTATAATTCCAGTATAATATATATGTTTTATAGGTCACATAATTTCATTAATTTCATTCTTTATACATTCCATGTATTGCATGAACGAATCACATCACTTGAGGGGCGGTAGTCAACACTTCCTCGTATGAAATTATCACATTTGCACATCATGAAAAGAATAAAGACATATTTTAAATATAAAATTCAGAAGAATATAGAAAACATAAATAAAATATATATCATATATAAAATATAGTGACATCATAATGGCCAACATGAAAGGTGTTAATAGAATATTGAACAATCATCGTTTCGTGAGGCAGAAATTCGCCATCCACAGAAATAGTATGTTCTTTAACAATTATATGAAGGTGTGTGTAAGGGTTGATCGAATCCTTCACATAAAAACATACTAGTATATTTAAGATAATGGTTTTGTTACAAAATAAATGAATAAAAAGAGTTTAGAGGGTTGGAAAAGAAAAATAAAACAAAAGAACACAAGGGAAGACATTACCTTTAAATTAGGTACCTATTTTTGATTTGATCTCAAAGGCTTACTTGGAAAGTATTTTTCCCAAAAGTTAGGCTTCAATGATGAATAGTGGGATGTGGAGAGATGAAATGGTCTGGGTTTTGGACGAGAAAAATTCATGAGAAGTTAGTGTAAGGTTGTAGAGGTGGGGGCCTTTTATAAGAGGAGAGGAAGGCACTCTTTGAAAGTTATAAAATATTACTTTATTATATAATGATTTTCGGATTTTAAAGGTCCAAAAAGGATATATTTAGAGGATAAGGTGATAAGGTTTTTAAATCCAGCCATAAAATAGGTTTTTTACAAGTTTAGGTCTTAGATGTTACATTATCTCTTCATTTTATTTAAATCGTTAAATAATGAGGTAATCGCTGCATCATCATGGTGTCATAAATAATTTAATTTTTTTAGTGTCTAAAAAATATAAAAAAATATCATGATGTAGGAAATATTTTTATCTTTATAATTAATATTTATAGTAAAAAATATGACTTTTATAACCCCATGTAAAAATTGTTTTAGTAAAACAACACATGTTTGTGACATTTTAATTTTAACTTTAAATAAAATGGTGTTAATATTATTTTCCTACCAAAGTGGCTCCATGGGGTCCCCATGTTGACAAATGGATTTTCTTGGTCTTCCATGACTCATCCAATAAGCGTAGGACATGTGGCTAGGTCATTTCATATTACTAAAACATTATTTTTACCTTAAATTACACTAACTACCTCTAATCACGATTAAAACTTAAAAGTTACTATTCACCTAAAAATTATTTTAATCTCATTGAACCAAATATTACTTCCTAATGAAAACCATATATGTCGGATTTTTGAAAATCAAATCACAGAAGTGGTAAATTTTCATTTAAACAAAAAACTGTTTCTTTAACTACCACTTAGTGGTTTCACTATTCATCAAAAATTGATGTTTTTCAGAAAAATACCAAAAATTCACCCAAAGATATATTTGATATTCCGAATTCAAAAATGATGTCTATTTTACAAAATTCAAAAAATATAAGTTGCATTAATTAATTTAATAATTAATTCCAGCTGTCAAAACAAATAGCGTGTTTTTAAGAAACAATATATATTAAAAGATTAACACTAGTTTAAGTCCAATTTCAAAGTGAAATTAATTACAATGACCACCATTGGATTAAATGGTAAAAATATATTATAATTTCACTTTAAAACAAATTCAAAAGATAATCTAATAATATAAATAAATTATATTAAAAAGTGGTTTTGAATTAAAATACAACATTTTTCACTATTCATTAAAAAATGAACATTATCGGAAAAATACCAAATATTTACACAAAGTAAATTTTGATGTCCCAATTATAAAGAAGAATTTTATTTTGTCAAATATATCACATAAAATTGTCAGAAAGTGGATTTAAAAGGGGTTTGCCATCAAAAGGTGGTTAATCGACCTTTTAAAGAATATTAGAATGTTTACGCATAAAATTGGAGTCATTCGCATTTTTAATCCTCTAACATTTATTGTAAAAAGTAAAAATATTTTACAAGAATAAATAATAATTTTATAGTTAGTTCAATTCTTTCCCGCCATTAAAATGGCTAGGCATTAACTACCATTTAAAATAATATTATTTTATTATTAGAGTGCAATGCAAGATTTCAAAGGAACTCATTGTCGCGTATTGGGTACGCCATCGAGCATAGCATTCCCTTTAAAGGAATATTATTATTTTATTCACAAATAGGGATAAATATAAAATTTTCATATTCTTTATTTACCTGGGGTGTTACATCCTTCCCCCCTTTTGGGAATTGCGTCCACACAATTTTAAAATTGGGCTCGGAAACATCATTGAAAGTCCCACATCGGAACAAGAGTCGGTAAAACAATCACTTTAAAAGAAAGAAAGAGAAGTACAGAGGTCTCCCGAGTTAACCCATACTAGGATTCCATGTAAGAAAACATGGATATGGAAGAAAAAGGAAAGGGTCATGTTCTAAGGGAGTGTGATAGAAAACTTGTTTAGGAGAAAGTTAACCACTAGAAAATCACAAACTTGTGATGGGTTAAATGGTATTGGATTCCCCAATAGGAAAAGTTAACGGGAAACATTTTTTTAAGTTACTTTTCATTGAGGAATTTATTTTTTAGCTTAACTACAACATAAGGAAACATACTTACTTGTCATGTTGACTTTCAAATTTTACTACATTTCTTACACGAACTCATATTTTCTCAAAAAAATGAGTTTTTAGGAAGACCTGTTTACATTAAGAGAGCTATAATCAAATTCTAAGGAATCACCTAATCCAAAAAATAGAACTATATACTTCAAATTTCTTTAGACCTTAAACAAAACTAAAACTAAAAAGGTTAGTATGAGATCAGATAATACCCAAAAATGATAATCCTTTATAAAAAGGAAATATATTCTTAATCTCCAAAATTTGTCCAACAAGACCCAATGTTCAATGAAGACCAAAAGTAAACCAAACTGTGATTGAAACCCAAATATTTTAAGGATTTAATCACATAGTTTCCCAAGTTAAATCGAAACATTTATCTCCAAACAACATCAGTTTCTCTTAAAGTCTCCTATTGAAAAGTAATTAACCTAATCACATATCCTCCATGATAGGTTAATAATTTCCATAGATAACCCAAAATCATCTTACTCTTAATTCATAAAATCATCTGACTAAATATAATATGTCATACTAACCAGGGACTTCACGTAGTCCAGTGGTAGGCGATAAATACCAGTCGCAGTTTGGTTGTGGGTTCGATTCCTGCAGCTTTTTCCGACGCGATGGGTTGTCACACGGTCTGCCTGTTGTCCTTTTTATAAAACTCCAAAAATAACCCTAACATGTTTTAACCTCAATTTTATCTCAAGTCGTTCATATTCCATCATAACATATAGTAACCCATAATTACTTCAAAATTAAGGATCATATAAACCCTAATGGTTACCATTATAATTATTACCAGAACTTCCACATCGATTGGTCATCTCGTACATGATGCATTACAGAACTTACAGAACTTCAAGTGGTTGATCATGACTTCTTGATAATTTCTTTAGAACAACCATGAGTTTCCTCATATAATCCCCCATTTCATCCATTCTCTTAATCATAGAACCACCACAGTTCCCTTCAAACCCATTGTCACTTTGGTGCCTGCTAGATCCATCCATTTACTAAAACCAGAAATGTCAGTGTGAGTATATCAACAAAATTATCATGTACTAATGAGGAAGATAAACACTAAGATACACTTAATCATTCACTTTATCTAAAAACTATTACTCCTTCTAAAATCCTAGCCATTATGGTAATGTCACTTATGCTTAGAGAATACCCTAACCTCTAAAGTTATCTAAACCGACCTATGATACCAACTATAAGGCCTCGGCCTTAAAAATTACTTATTATTGAATTAAATGAATAATTCACATTGAGGATATTTTCAGGTTTAGAGTTTTATAGAATTAGGACATAACTATTACATCTCAAAAGATTACAAAGTAGACACTTCTACTAAGTTTCCATAAATAAAAAAACTCTTAAAACAAACATTTCTAGTTCCATGTCTTAGACAACATGTCTTTCCGTGATCCCATCCTTGACCCTATTCATCTTTAAGTCCTATGTAAAATTTTTTTAAAAATTGGGATGAGAATAAAAATCTTAGTAAGGGATACACAAATAAGGAAAACAGTTAATTTTTTCAAAACAACAAGTTAACCATGAATACTTTATCAAAGAAATACTTTTCACCTTTATGAAGTTGTAAAAAACTATTCACTGAATAAAATATCATTACATACCCTTTTGTAACCAAAAGATTACCATAAAACCCATATAAAGAACACATTACATATAAAGGTAACTTGGGACATAAACATACTTAAATTGAATAACCATATGGTCGACTTCCACACATACTTAATGGAATAGCCATACGGCCGAATTCCATACCCAATGCATTGGAGGTTATAACGTAACCACCCGTCCTGGTATTCATGGAACCACCCGTCATATGGTTTATCACGTAACCACCCGTAAAATGTTCAAGTACCATCATTACACATAAAATATTGCAAATATAAACATTTCAATAAAAAAATTTCATTTGCAATCACAATAAGTAATTCCAAGATATTGAATTAATCAATCCCTTTTCAAAAACCATTTAAAAGAGATTTTTGAATCCATGTGTCCCATACCACATTGAAGATTTTAATGTAATTATAATTTTAAAACATTAATGTCCATATAAATAAATACTGAAAACCATTTTGATAACATGTACATTAAAGATAATGATTTAGAATAATAAATCTTTAAAACGATTAAAATGATATTTTTGTTAAAGAGTTTTTATCAAAATGAGAGACTCTTGAATACAAATATTGGTGGAATAACATTTAATCAGAACATTATAATATCATGAGAATAATTTAATTCAGGATATAATATGTAAAAGGACAGTATATACACCATATAAGAGTGAATTGGTGCATATCAACAATGAAGTCTCAATGGAAATGTAAATTGAGATGAAATCCATTATAAAGATGGTATCCTTAAATTAAGGATAAATCTATCACATAATTATGTTTGAGAAATATAAATACACCTAATATATGTGGATATTAAGTGTGAAATAATCAGAGTTCATTATCACGTATTCATTTGATGACATGTTGAAGAAGTACAAGTTGAACCCAAAGAAATCGAAATTGGGTTAAGAGGTTCCCTTGTAAAAATTCGACAGCCTAACGGCGTCACTTTAAAATTCAGAAAATGAGTTGATGAGACAAAAAGGGTATCTAATCACTTGGAAATAAATTTTACATAAATAATGATATAGAATAACATATCCCAACATAATAAGATGTAAATTAAAATACATAACAAATGTAAGTCTTTTACAAAGAGGAGGGTGAAAGGTTCCCTTACCGACTTGGGTATCTTTCGAAACGTACACCCCATGAAAGAAGGACTATAAATCATTGATGTAAATACTCATAAATGAATGTATATTACAAAAATATTAGAATAATGGGAAGTAAATACACCACTCAAAGGAAATGGTGGCAAATGTAGCATAAATCTCATGGGAATAAAAGTGAGATGAAAAATCCCTTACGAAAACTCGGCAGCCTAACGATGCCACTTAAAACTTCCAAAAATGGATTTATGAGATCAAATAGGGTCTCTCATAATATGAACATAAAAAGTACATAATTAGGAATATAAAATAACATCCCCAAACATAAGAACGATGAGCTTAAAATAAATGACATAAAAGGGAGTACTTAAAAAGAAAGAGAGAGGTAGGATCCCTTACCTCAAGTCAGACTTGTCCTGTTCGTTTCTTTATATTCCTGAATAATAAAGTTTGGTCAATTTATAATTGCCTAAGGAACACCTCTAAATATTATTATTCAGTTAATATAACATTTTATAATGTTATAATAATTTTTTAATAATTTTAGTTCATATCAGACGTTTTTGCCGATGTTTGGTACATGAGTCAAAAATGAACTTGTTTGAAAATGATTATCCATGTAGTTATAAGTGAATAATCTCCAGAATAGTATTAATTATTTAAATATCATATATATACAGTAAATATTCATTTTATACTATTTCATAACATTTTGAGATAAAAATAAATGAAATGCACCGTTCATGGAGACGGTAGGCCGTACGTACGCATGAACGCTACTTTCATTTCTTTGTCATATTAATGGAATTAAAAATAATTGAGAGATATATATATATATTATATTTATAGTATAATATATATGTTTTATAGGTCACATAATTTCATTAATTTCATTCTTTATACATTCCATGTATTGCATTAACGAGTCACATCACTTGAGGGGGCGGTAAACCACACTTCCTTGTATGAAATTATCGCATTTGCACAACATGAAAAGAATAAAGGCATGTTTTAAATATAAAATTAATAATCATATAGAAAACATAAATAACATATATATAATATATAAAATATAGTGACATCATAATGGACACCATGAAAGGTGTTAAGATAAGATTGAACAATCATCGTTTCGTGAGGCAGACATTAACCATCCACAAAAACAGTTTGTTCTTTAACCATTAAATGAAGGTGTGTGTAAGTTTCGCTTGAATCCTTCACATAAAAAATCCTATTATATTTAAGAAAATGTTGTTGTTACAAAATAATGGAATAAAAAGAGTTTAGATGGTTGGAGAAGCAAAATAAAACAAAAGAACACAAAGGAAGGCATTACCTTTAAATCAGGTAACTCTTTTTGATTTGAGCTCAAAGGCTTCCTTGGAAAGGATTAATCCCAAAGGTGAGGCTTCAATGATGAATAGAGGGATGTGGAAAGAATAAATGGTCATAGATTTGCCGAGTTAAATGCTTGAGAAGTGTGTGTAAGGTGGTAGAGGTGGGGGCCTTTTATAAGATGAGAGGAGGGCACTCTTGGAAAGTCGTAAAATATTACTTTATTATATAATGATTTTAAGATTTTAAAGGTCCAAAAAGGATATATTTCTAAGATAAGGTGATAAGGTTTCGAAATCCACCCATCCAATAGGTTTTTGACAAGTTTAGGTCTTATATTTTACATTATATTTTCATTTTATTTAAATCGTTAAATATTGAGGTAATCGCTGCATCATGATGGTGTCATAAATAATTTAATTTATTTAGTGTTTAAAAATTATAAAACAATATCATGATGTAGGAAATATATTTAAATTTCTAATGAATATTTATAGTCAAAAATATGACTTGTATAACCCCATGTAAAAATTGTTTTAGTAAAACAACACATGTTTGTGACATTTTAATTTTAACTTTAAATAAAAAGGTATTAATGTCATTTTCCTACAAAAGTGGCTCCATGGGGTCCCCAAGTTGACCCATGTATTTTCATGGTTGGCCATTACTCATTAAATAAGGGTATTACAAGTTTCTAGGTCATTTAATATTATTAAAACATTATTTTTCCCTTAAATTACACTAATTACCTCTAATCGCGATTAAAACATAAAAGTTACTATTCACCAAAAAAATATTTTAATCTCATTGAACCACATTTTAAATCCTAATGACAACCAAGTATGTTGGATTTTTGAAAATCAAATCACAGAAGTTGTAAAGTTTCATTTAAACGAAAAATCAGTCTCTTTAACTACCACTTAGTGTATTCACTATTCATCAAAAATTGATGTTTTTCATAAAAATACGAAAAATTCACCCTAATATATATTTGATATTCTGAATTCAAAAATGATGTATATTTTACGAAATTCAAAACATATAAGTTTCATTGATTAATTTAATAATTAATTCCCGCTGTCAAAACAAATAGCGTGTTTTTAAGAAACAATATCTATTAAATGATTAACACTAGTTTAAGTCCAATTTCAAAGTGAAATTAATTACAATGACCACCATTGGGTTAAATGGTAAAAATATATTATAATTTCACTTTAAAACAAATTCAAAAGATAATCTAATCATATAAAAAATTTATATTAAATAGAGGTTTTGAATTAAAATACAACATTTTTCACTATTCATTAAAAATGAACTTTATCGGAAAAATACCAAAAAATTACACAAAGTAAATTTTGATGTCCCGATTCTAAAGAAGAATTTTATTTTGTCAAATATAACAGATAAAATTGTCAAAAAAGTCGATTTAAAAAAGGTTTTCCATCAAAAGGTGGTTAATCGACCTTTTAAAGAATATTAGAATGTTTACGTGTAAAACTGGATTCATTCACATTTTTAATCCTCTAAAATTTATGGTAAAAAGTAAAAATATTTGACCAGAATAAATAATCATTTTTTAGTTAGTTCTGTTCTTTCCCGCCATTACAATGGCTAGGCGTTAACTACCATTTAAAATAATATTATTTTATTATTAGAGTGCAACGTAAGATTTCAAAGGAACTCATTGTCGCGTATTGGGTACGCCATCGAGAATAGCATTCCATTTAAAGTAATATTATTATTTTATTCACAAATAGGGATAAATATAAAATTGTCATATTCTTTATTTACCTGGGGTGTTACAATATGAACTTTATATGCCATGTATGTGTTAAAATGGATGTTTTACCAAGATATCACTTCTTGGTTAATATGGGGCTTCCATATAACTGATTTTTTGGATTCATTTAATGGTATTTTTCTGCAATTTTTTTTGGTGACTTATATGTTCTCACATAGTGTGAAAAGTGGGTATTTCAATGAGTTTTTGGGTCAAAACCATGCAAGCTTTTGAGAAGTAATTTTATTGAAAATCAAAATGCTTTCTTGTGAGTTTTAAGTGATATAAAGTGTGTATAGATACTGTATTGTTATTATGTGGATAGTAGTGGTGTTTTTTATGAAAACATATATATTTATGTTGCTGAAATTTTTTGAGCACAAAGGGGGAATCCCGGGTACCTAGGTGGGTGGATATGTACTGGTACGCTAGTGATTCATAGTGGTTTTATTCCTATTTCACATAGCATTTTGGAATATGAAAACTCAAAATAAACTAAATGGATGATGTTTGGGTACAAATAGATTAATGGTACGTTCCATACTAGTGGCTCATTCATGGGAAATTATTTTTATAAGGATTTGTTTACCCCGAGGTACGAGGTACATACGGCTCGAGACCATATGGTGCCTTGAAGTGTTCTCGGTTTTGGTGCTCGTTGGATTTTTTGTATTTAGCCATGTATTAGGGTGTGTTTGGATTTACATTACAGTAGATAATATGTAATATTTAAATTTTTTAACATTCTGAATGTTTATCTTTGAAATCTGTTTACAACTGAAAGTTTCATTTCTTGGAATTTTTCACCATGTCTCATTACATATTAAAATTGCATGATTTTTCTCCTTGTATTGCATTATATTTGGAAACTATGGGTTGTATAATTTGGTTATTTGGCACATACCCAAATTATACCACTTGTGTGTAAGTAGAATAGATTATGTTTGACACAGGTCAGGGCAAATCCTTGGGTGAAGGAGGTTCGGGTTGTTGTCCCCTCCTACGGTGTAGTGTTGTAGAGACGACTCGGGTGTGATGACCCCCTTGTCAGGTGGATTAAATATAGATGATTTAATTATGTTTTTATTTATTTTTGGGTCTCTTGTAATTTAGTTAAAACCTTGTATTCATATCTGGTTTCTATTAAGGGTTTTTTGGCATGAAAATTTCACATTCATATTATTTGTTGTTTCTAATGTTTTATGCATTCATACTTAGGAAAATCATTCCCAAACTAAATTTATTGATGCCCGACCACTTGTTCCACCCTGTGGGGATATGTAATTCCCTTCACGTCTTTTCATTGGATGGATTTGGTGCCAGTATTATTTGTGAATATATTCGGTTTGTGACAAAACAGTATCAGAGGAGGCCAATGTTTTTGGGTTATATTACTATTTTGGGATGAGTTGAGATAGAAAGGTGATAGGACTATCAGGGCTCAGGGTTTTGGTTGATATTACGGTTCCTAGCCCGTAGATCTCATGGTAGACATTGAGTCACCAGTGGATTTTGTAATTGTCTGGTTTACTTCACTTCCAAGTGAGACGTATGGGCTGTAGACCACACGTGGTCATCGGGTGGGGGTGGAGTAGTTGTTTATTTTATTATTGTAATGTGATTAGATTATTTATATATGATATATTTGACTAAAATTTTTATAATTTTTTTATTTACTAATTTTTTTGTGACTATTTAATTTTGTAGCAACATTGCTCCCCGGAAAGCTCCTAAGAACCCACCAGAGGTAGCCAAAGAGATTTCTCCAACACCGATTGATCAGAGGCTACTCGAGGCTGTGGTCCAGGGTGTACAAGATCTGGGATAGTGACTGGATCCAGTTTCATTTGTTGTTTGGTCAGAAGAGACAGGTCCTAGAAAAGATAATGCTCATGAGTTATTGAAAAACAAGCCTCATACTTTTTGAGGCAGCATAGAACCCCAAGAAGCGGAGGAATGGATCGATAAGATCGAGTGCATGATTTACATCCTAGAAACACCCAAGGAGGTAAGGTTGCAGTGTAACTCTTTTCTATAATATGGTCCTATCCGAATGTTGTGTGAGTCAGTACTTCATAATGGGAAGAATTATTAGATGCGTAGGGGAGGTTTCAAGGCCATCTTCAATGACAGTACTTCCGTAAAGTGTTGGCTTATGCTCGATCCTGAGAGTTCATGGACCTTGTCCAAGGTAAAATTTATGTGATAGAGTACGCAAACCATTTTTCTAATCTAGTTCGGTATTCCCCTGAAATCTTCTATAATTAGAAAGTGAAGGCCCAAAAATTTGAGAAAGGCTTCTTGACCAGAGATATACTCCCAGGTTTTCTTGTTCAAGATAAGGACCTAGACTGAGGTCATTGACTGGGCGTGTATGGGGGATATTGACCATAAAGGAAGGGTGGGTTTTTATGGAACTGTATCAGTAGTTGTAATTGGAATATCTTTGGGGAAGAAAATGAAGCGAGAGGATAAGGGGAATAAGGGGTACTGTAGTTGAAGCCACTCCTTTAGGTAGTTTTCATCTGGGGCTTCTGATGTGAGATATGTCATGTTCCACTATTGTGAGAGACCGAGGCACACCCAACCAGTATTCCCACTTCCTCCAAATCCAAGTTACCAATGTTGAGGTATGGTTCACTTTCAGCGCTTTTGCGGGGTGGCATGCTCACTTCTGAGTGGGGAAGGATTAGTGGCTTCAAGAGGAGTGCCATCTCTGTCAGATCCGTCGAGGATAGGGGGATCTTGATTTGTTGGATGGGGTGGTTTATCTAGGTTATATTTTCGGAAGAGCTAGATTAAGGAATAGTCATAGACTATAAGTATCCCTCAGGCAGAGACCAGACTACTCCTTGCGGTGGATCAGGCACCAGCAGGATTAGAGGTGATACTATTGACAGTTCGAGGTACCGTTTTGATTCCCTCCTCTATAGATATTTCACTTTTTGATATTGGAGAATTGGTTTCATTTATCCCTGCCTATATTGTTGAAACACTGAATTTCCCTATTGATTTTCTGTATTTTTCAATGGAGTGGGTGATGCTACTGGGAAAGAAGAAGGAGGAGGGTCCTAGGTGCACATTGAGTGCGCTCTCTGTGTTAGGGATTGAGATGGAGTGTGACCTCATAGTCTTAGATTCGGATCTTTTTGATTGGATACATGGCATGGATTGGATAGTACACATTCAATTACACATATATTTCTAGAGGCAGTGAGTGAGTTTCACAACACTTGATGGGAGTTGTCATATTTTTTGTGGATAATGGGATCCTCATTCAGATCGTGCATGACCTCCACTATAAGATTTGTGAAGTATTATCTTCCAATTATCATCAATCCTACATTAGTAAGATGGTATTTCCACTGAGGGTGCACTAACTCATGTAGTGAATGATTTTCCAGAGGTATTCTCAGATGATTTGTCATGTTTTCCCCTAAAGGGTGATGTGGAGTTCTCGATTGATCTGGCTCCAGGAACACAACAGATATCTCTTCCCTCATATTGTATGTCCCCCACTGATTTGAGGGAATTAAAGATACAACTAGATGACTTATAATCCTAAGGATTCATTCGCCCGAGCGTCTGTCCTTGGGCCGCTCCTTTTTTGTTCACAAAAGGGCAGATGGATCCATCTGGTTTGGCATTGACAACCGGAAGTTTAATAAGGTAACAATTAAGAACAAATAACATTTTCCTATAATAGATGATTTTTTCGATCACTTGAAGGGGGAAAATTGGTTCTAAAAAATATACTTTCATTCGGGATACCATCAACATAGGGTGAATGTGGTAGATTTCCCAAAGATATCCTTTTGAAGCTAGTACAACCACTTTGAGTATTTGTTCATACACTTCAGATTGGACAATTCTCTAACGTTTTTTTATGGAACTCATGAACATGGTGTTGTATCGATATCTAGATTCCTTTGTTGTCATGTTCAAGGATGACTTTCTAATATAATCTAGATCTGGGGAGGAACACAAAAAAAACTTGAGGATTGTTTTGGGATCATTGTTGGATCATCGCCTCTATGAAAAGTTGTCAAAGTGAACTTTCTGGACCAGGGAGGGGAAATTTATAGGGCATTTGATCTTGTAGCAGGCGGTTACAGTGGAACCCTAGAAGATTAGTATGGTCTTGTCATGGGAGAAACTGAAGAATGTGTTTGATATCTGATGTTTCCTTGGCTCGACTGATTATTATATGTTAATCGTTTGGTAATTCTCTCATCTTTCTACACTGATGACCGTGCTCACCCAGAAAGGGGTGAAGTTTTTATGGGGCCCAGATTGTCAGAAATCCTTCATGGAGCTAAAGTAGCAGTTGACTACTGACCCAGTGCTGATTTTCCCAAAGGCGTGGAAGTGGTATATAGTCTATTGTGCTACTTCAGGTATGGGTCTTGGGTGTGTGCTTATGCAGGATGATCACAAGGTGGCATATGGATCTTGACAACTCCGACCACACGAAAAGAATTACCTGACCCACAACTTGGAGTCGGAAAAGATGATACATATTTTTAAGACCTAGTGTCACTACCTCATACACCTCGGGGTAATAATACCATTTGTTTGGTGATAGATCTTCGGAAAAAATCATCCTACTTCAATCCGATTAGAGATATAGGTAAAGTGGATGAGTTTGGCTGTTTGTATCTTCAGGAGGTGGTAAGGCTCCAAGGTGTTCCATCAGTAGTTATCTCAGATAGGGACCCCCATTTTACATATTGGTTTTGGTAAGGCCTTCTGAAGGCCTTAGAGTCTTAGATTAAGTTGATCACGACATACCATCCCCAAACAGTTGGTTAGACATAGCAGGCGAATCAGATTTTAGAGGATAGGATTCGTGCATGTGTTCTGGACTTTGGAGGATCCTGGGATAACCACATCAGATTTTTTATGTTTTCTTGTAATAAAAATTACCAATCCTCAATTATAATGTCTCATTTTGAGTCTCTCTATGTTCTCCCTTGTCAGCCCCCCCTTTTTTGGGCTAAGGTATTTGAGACCTCACTGTTGGGGCCGAGTCTGGTGCAGGAGACTTATGAAAAGGTTAAGTTGATCTGGAATAACTTATTGGTATCTCAGAGTATCCACAAATCATATTCTGAATAGAGGTGTCAAGGACTAGTGTTTTATATGGGTGAAATGTTATTCTTGAAAGTGGCCCCTCGTCTCGTCTACTGTCGATTGGGGAAGTAAGGGATGCTGATAACGCGATATGTCAGCCCTTTTGAAATCACGAACCTATAATCAAGGTGGATTATTTGCTGGACCTACCTTCTCAATTTAAATATATCCATGACATCTTCTATTTCCCTTAGTTGAATAAATACAAATTGAATCTGTTTTATATGATGAGTTGTGATGAACTTGAGAAAGAGCTATACTTTTCTATTCTTGAGCAACCAGTGAAAACAGGGGACTCCCAAGAGAAGGTGCTTTGAGGGAAGTCTATTCTGCTGGTCCAGGTTCATTGGTATCATGTTAGAGATACACATGATACATTTTAGAAAAATTCTTAGTTTGATGAAGAGTACATGTTCCTGTTTTTTGATCAAGCTTCCGGTAGACTTTCCTAGATAGAAAGTTTTCATGGTGGGGAGAATTGTCACACCCATGTCCTTCATTTAAGGTATTTTTTTATATTATATTCATGGCCTAACTTTCCCCACTATGTTTCCCCTAGTTCCTTATGAATTTGAAGGAGTTTGAGCAGTTTTTGAGTGGACAAGTGGGGGTTCATGGTTTGGGCACACGGTTAGCTAAATCGTGCAAGAAAATAGTGTGGCCTTGTCTAACTCATTAAAAAAATTATTAAATTCATTTTTCCCTCCTAGTATTTATCCAAAATCACCCCTTTCTTATACCATTTGACCACTACATCCATTTTATCCTTCAATAATTCTCAAACCCTCCTTAAAACTCTATTTTGAAGGGGTGTTTGGTGGAGGAACTTCACACAATCTCATTTGAGTGTTTCTCCCTCTTAGTTCTTCCCCTTTTCATGAGGTTTCTTCTAATTTACATGAATTCCCAAATGAACAGAGGGTTAGTTTCAAACATACGGTTAAAATTTGGGCATCCTTGGTCAAATATTTTGATTTTTGGCTTGATCCACCTTCCTTGAGGTGCATCGGTGGTGCGATTTAATTTTCACACAAAGGATTAAATGTTTTAACAATTTTGGGACGTGATTACATGTGTATGAAATACTTATGACTTATCATGCAGTGTTTATAATAATATAATGTTTATATCATTTTATTATTAGAGAAAAAATGGTTTTTGTGGTATTTGTTAAGAAAATGATGTTTAAGTGCCATTTTAAGGTTAAAAAGGGGTTTTTTCATAGAAATATATTATTGGTTCATTTGTGGATACCCTATAACAAATTATTTTATCTCATTGAAATGTATTAGGGATGAAAATAATGTTTTTAATTTTTATATCATTTGTTTGTTGCTGCAAAAAAAATTTAATGGTGTTTGTAAGGCATATGAACTTTAAGTGCCATGACTGTGTGAAAATGGAGGTTTTACAAAGATATCACTTCTTGGTTCATATGGGGATGCCCCATAACTTATTTTTTTGTTTTATTTAATGGTATTGGGATGCCATTTTTTTGGTGACTTATAAGTGTGAACATTGTGTGAAAAGGGGGGATTTTAAGGATTCATGGGTGTAAAACAATGCGAGATTTTCATAAATTATTTTATTAAAAATGGAAATGTTTTGTTGTGTGTTTTAAGTGGTATAATGTGTGTATAGATACTGTATTGTTTTTATGTAACCGTTAGTGGTGTTTTTATATGAAAATGGTTGTATGTATAATTCTGAAATTGTTTTAGCATAAAGGGGGAAGCACAATTACATAGGTGGGTGGATATGTACTAGTACTCTAGTGATCCAGAGCAGTTTTATACATGTTTCACATAGAATTTTGGATTAAGACAACTCTAAATAAACTACGTGGATGATTTTGGGTAAAACTAGGTTATGGGTATGTTCCCTACTAGTAGATAATGCACGAGAAAGTACTATGACATAGATCTTTTTTACACCGAGGTACGAGATACGTAGGGCCCGAGACTATCTAGTGCCTAGGGGTGTCCCCGGTTTTGGTGATCATTGGATTTTTGGTATATAACCATTTCATATGGAGTGTTTGGATGTAAATTATAGTATATAACATGTCTTATCAAAATGTGTTAACATTTTGAAAATTTTAATTTGAAAACTGTTTACAATTGAAAGTTGCATTTCTTGGAATTAATCGCCGCTTTTCGTTACATATTAAAACTGCATGATTTTTCACCTTGTCTTGAATACTATTTGGATCCTTTATGTGGTAAAATATTTGTCTTTGTCTCACACCATACTTACACCCCTTGGGTGTATGTATGCTTGATTATGTTTGACATAGGTAAAGGAAAATCCTTTGGTGAAGGCGATTCGGGTTTTTAGTCCACTCCAACGATGCGGTGTTGTGGAGACGGCTTGGGGGTGATAAACCCATAGTCATGTGGAGTAATTGTTGCTAATTTTATACTGATTTTATTTATTTTTGGACCTATTTTACTTTATTTAAAACCATTTATTCAGATCTGGTTTCTATTAAAGATTGTTTGGCATGAAATTTCTAGATTCATATTATTGGTTGTTTCTAAGTTTTATGCTTTCATAATAAGGTAAATTATTACTAAACCAAAATTATTGATACCCAGGAACTTGTTCCAACCTGTGGGAATAGGGAAATCCCTTAGTGCCTTGTCATGGGCTGGATTTTGTGCCAGTAATAGTGGTGACTAGATTCAGTTCGTGACATATACTAAATTAAAAAATAGTGGAATTAAATGAAAGAATATTCCCCATCTAAATATATAAAAAACAAAAATTATAGACAAAAAATTCCTAAAAATATTCAAAATTAACCATTCTGTAACAAAATTAAATTGAAAAATACATTTCAGGTAGTCATACACTCATATAAAGTCAAATACACTAGAACCAAATTGAATGAAAGATTAATCTCACCAAATCCTTTAAAAGTGTAATGAGTCTTATCCAGGTCCCAAACTACCATGCTCAATCCAATTAATGCATTAATTATGCATTGGGAATTATCCAAACCCATGCCTACAAACATGTATCATATTATCAGTTTCCAATGTTCCCTATAATCATAAGTAGTTTGTGATTATAATTCAGTTGGATTCAAATAGTGGTCTCCCTAAATATGTCATATATGACAAAAAAAAGTTCATGTGAAGTATTATAAATAATATAGATTTGTGAAATTTAAATTAAAATAAGTAAATAATCCCTTATTCTTGGGATTCAGAGGGACACCCAATATTAGACTATTCTACAATTAATGCCTAGGTTCATGACCTGGATTGACCATACCTACTTCGATCCTCATGTTCATTACCCAAGTTGACCATGCCTACTTCTTATAGTGTCAGGGGTTCTCTAATAATACAATGATGACTATGCAAACCATAATATCACAACCATATTTTTAGGTTTTTTAAAATATGTATCATGAACACCATATATGGTGTTTTTATAACCTTCCACATAGTACTTTTCATGAACAACCTTATTAGAGTTTTTAAAACCTCCCTGTAGGGAGTTTTCAAGACCTCCCTCTAGTGAGTCCCTATGAATCAATATAAACCATTATCCATATAAATACAAGGGTTTTTTATTAAAAATTCCAAATCAATTCATAATCCAATTATGGATTTCTAATTAAATTCATAATGGGACACTAAGGATCACAAACATAAAAAAATAAATTTAATAATTAAATGTCTTTGAATCACGTTGTAGTTCCCCTTAAACCATTTAAAACCATAATAACCCAATTGAAAAATCTTATACATTGAAAAAACTTTTTCCTATTTATAGGATAACATTATAATTTAACTTCATTAAACATAAAAATTCAATTCATTATTCCCATATCCCTTCTTAATCATAGTGTTTACCATTCCAAAACACCCATTTAATATACTATTTTATCATCACTATTGATAAATTAGTGTATCATTATCACTTATAATATTTGTATCCAGATTTGTAGATGACCTAAAAAGTTCACCTTTTAACTTAACCAATTATATGTTCCAATTAAATGTACGAGTATCCGTTTGGAATAAACCCTCATTTAGGTTTTTTAATTCATTTAAATAAAGTGTCTTGCATGGTGAAATCAAGATTAAAAAATTTAATAAGGTTGCTAGTCTCCATAGGAAAAAATATCATGATTGCATAACACATGTTATTGGAAAATAATGTGAGACTATAAGAATAAGTTTTGGGACCACCTAACTTATCCTTTTAATAGTCCAAAAATTCAGTACCTACCTTTGGTTTAGCTTAAATCTGAAGAAATTGTGTGATGATACCAATGCTCTAAAAATTAGGCATATTAGACCAAAATGGATAATGTAAACTTAATAATAAATTATATATATAATAGAAAGTTGAAAACACATAAACATAAGCCTATACCTCTAAAACATAGAGTAGAATGTGCATCCAACATGAGATGAGGAATATCCCACCATGGGAGACAGGGAGGTGGTGTGGTCATTTATGAGGTTTTTTGTGAAAAGGGAGGATAAAAAGGGGGTAAGTAGGGCTGGCATGGGGAATTTAAAAAAGTCCATTAAAACAGCATATAAGAAAATATGCAAGAAACAGGGAGACAACGTCTAGCTAGTTGTCCTATGGAATGCTAGTACTAGGCTAACCATCAAATCATTATGCCTAGAAATCCTCCATGGCTATTGGATTTCCATTGGTTCTATACAAACAATATAGTGGCACATAAGCCTTCTTTCGGTAGTACATGACTTTATTGATCCCTTTGAATGCTTCCATGACAACTCCAAACCCTGATATTATTCTATCTCTAAACAATATATTCCTTGATTGGTTTCAATAAGGAATAAATTTTTTTAAACAAACTCATACCTTTTATAAGGGTCTGAATCTTATAACCTCCCTATCATATGATAGATTGTCCTAATGTTGTATATTTCGGAATCAATTTTCCCAATCCTTGATCCTATTAAAAAAAATTACTATCCTCATACCTTGGGGAAATTTTCCCATTTTTTAAACATGATAGTCTCCCAAATTAGGTGAAGCCTACAAGAACTCATGGAAACCCACCTCAAATTCAAGTGGTTAGTGACACCGATCCACATATTGTTATTACCTCCTCTGGGTAGTCATCATGAATTTTTGAGATCATCAGATAACACTTTACGGTATTTTATATGAGGCCCAGTCCAATAAACACTATATCGCCAGCTTATCTCTTTCCGTGATCATGAAACAATTGAACTATAACTAGCACCACTACTCGAAGACTTATCATCCCATGCATTTTGATACTGACTAGATCAATCAACTCCACAATGTTTTCCCACCACCAGCGTAATTCCTCATTTACCGAACCATTTTAAATCATAGTCTCATTCCTGAGACAATCGATAAAATGAGGCCTCATCTCAACATCTATTCTGAAAGGCTGCCCTCAAGCACCAAAACCTCACTGTCCCAGTCACTCAATTATCCAACATCTTGAAAATTACCCCTAGTCATATCACTCTATTGTTACCCCATATTAATTTGTTATCAAAAACCATACACACAAATCCACCCTAATACCTTTAACTATTCTATTAAAAATAGAACCCCACATTCCAAAAAATTTCTTAGTGTGGTTCACACATCACTTTATCTAACTACATTAAAATTCGCCTATGTAAAGACCCTTTCATTGATATCCTAGAGCTGGTGGTTACTTTGTTACATTGGAACTAGACATAATAAATCATGTTCTAGTATTCCAAATAGTTTAGTAGTATTGGTAAACTAGATACATAATTGGAATTCACATTACATTAAAAAAAAGAGTTTTCTTTGATAATTCCATTATTCCTCATATCATATCCCTACATGTCAATCACAAAACATTGCCTATGATTTGGGAAAAACGAAACATAAGAAATGGGTGATCATAGATTAACTGTGTGGGTAGGCATAAAATTAAATATATCTTGAATAAATAAGCATAGAAAATATGGTGAAGTAAATATCATAAACACAATACACCTAAAAGAATATCTTTTGAATAATATGGAAGGAATAAAAGATCATCAAATAAGTAACATAAATAATCACCTGAGCGGGAAAATTATCCATGGATATTATAAATAATATAAAAAACAAATTTAAATCAATAAGAAAGTTCGTAATGATGTATTGAATAATTATATACATCTAAAACTAATATTTAAGGCATCATTCAAGAAATCTTAAAATACTTTCAATTCCTAGTTCCATGAAAACTATGAAAATCGGTAAGGGTTCTGCTAAAACCCAATCTAGCTTGTCTCATTAGACCTACTAATGAATCCAGGGAATATCGTGGGACCCAACCATCACTTACTATGTCTAATTAATTCCACATTTGAATAAAAAATTAAAAAATAATTAACATTCCTTAAAGAAAATGAATAATTGTCGATATTGGAACAACCAGACATATGAAATATTAACACTTTACCCAATCAAATAGATCATAATTAATAAAAATAAAAATGATGAATGGAATAATTAGTGTACACAATAAATTTAATACTCAATAAAAAAATTTAACATAGATGAAAATATTTTAAATAGAATACTGGAATATTTATAGAGTATAATTCTTTTTTTACCTCTTAAATTAATTTTTTTTTAAAATGTGAAAATTTGATGAAAAAAATTTAATAAGAAAATAAAATTGTAAAATTGTAAAGGAAGGTTAAAATATAATATTATTCTTGGTGATGGGAAAATATTTTCATTTTTTATTAGTTATAAAAACATTCCTTCAATATTTTTTGTTTGAAAAGTAACAAAGTACCTCATTCGGAAAATGGAAAGAAGATTCCATTCCAAAAAAATTTAAAATAAAAAGGGTAAAAATGACTTATAAAAATAATTATATATCATTGTGGACAATTTCAAATAGTTTTTTAGAAAACATGGACTGGGAAGAAAAATATTCCATAGCGGATACATAAACATTAACAATCCTGATTAATGACGAGATTGTGAATTAAACCCATACCACTTGGGATTCTTTTGAAATGTAATACCCATGAAAGAAATATCATAAAATTAAAAATTAAATAATATTAATAAAAATATATTCCTGATATAATATATCAAAGTTTAATTATATATACCACAAAAAATAAATAATTGGAGATTATGGAATATGTCTCATAGATTTAAAAGTGAGACAAGAAACCCTTACCTCACTCTCGAATTACTTTAAACATGTTCAAAACTCTTTTATTGTAAATATATATTTGTTTTAAATATATTATAAAATAATATTCAAATATATCATAACATATACTATTTAAATATAAAATTTTATCACCAACTTATTAATTATTCTTTATTAAAATTACTCCTCTGGGATATAACTGTTTCATTTTTCATGTATATATTGACTTGTTAGTTTTGATCATTATATATTGATCGTAATTAAATCATATTAATAATTTCAATCAAGATTTAAATATCATATATATTCATTATATAACTATTTAGAGTTATCAAAAAATAAATATCTATAGAAAAATGAATTACACCATTCATGGCGATGGTAGGTCATATATATGCATGAACGTTATCTCCATTTTTTGACGAATAGAATTAAAGATAAGTGGAGAAAAATAAACTTTTAATGAATCATTATTAAATCTTTTAAATTATATATATTCATAAAATCCTACCATTTTACCATCAAAATAAAATATAAATTGAAAATGAATCCCATATCTTCGTGGATGTTGTAGTCTACACATACGCATGATAAACGTTATCATTTCCCAGTGGTTTGGAATGTAAGATGGTAAATATGATATTATCAATATATAATTGTAATTATTTTTAAAAAATAATATATAAAAAATAAATAAATCATAATTATCATTCATAAATGTTGGTGATGAAAAATAAATTGTATGACTACTTGGAGATTGTAAGTTGTATGTATGCACAGGGGATACTTTCACTTATCATTTGATGGGAAAGAGGATTGGTATTGGTGTGGTTATAATCACAATAAAATTTAATTCTATTAATTATATTGATGTTATTATTGCATTATAAATACAATATATCTATAGGAGGTGAGATAATAAGTACAAAATAATGTGATCAGTTTAGGCAATCACCTCTTCTTTGGAAGAACTATGTTATATCTTCTTATAAGGAACCTAGGGATGGTTTTTAGAGGATACCAAAACATATATAATGTGATTAGGAGTGTTTAGAATATAAATTCATAGGTTTTTTAATAAATATGGTTTAATGGTGTGAATATAAGTGTGAGAGTATGTGCTCGTTTATAATTGAGGTGAGGGGAAATTTAGGAATTACATAAAAATTTAAAATATAATAAGGGTATTTTATATAAAAATGATTCTTAATGGTTAATAATTTCAACCTATAGTATTATATAGTTGAAATATAATCAAAAAATAACATTTTTATATGTTTTAGTGCTATTTTAATCCTTATCTTTTGGCTTAACCCCTTAATTAACCTATTTTAATGTTAACTACAATAACAACTTTTTCACTCTTAAAGGTTTTTAATTTCACATCTAAAGTAACTGTTGAAAAATAAATGGAAAATATATGATATTTTTGACCATATATTATAATAATTTTCCACTTTAAATTTTTTTATATTTTCAAAATAATTTAATAAAATTACATTTTTTTCAATTTTAACACTATGAATTTAATTTGACTTCATATACATCAATAAAAATTTATATTTTAAATATAATTTATTTTAAAATAAATTATGTGTTACATAGATCTATAAAATTATTAGGGCAAAATAACTCGTTCATATTATGTAACTTTTAATATTTTAAATTCCCATATTTTTTCCTTTGTTCGTTAAATAAATATGCAATTATCACTACACAATCATTTAATATAATTATATAATTTCTAAAAATTGGAAATAAATTCATATAATGAAAATAATTTCTTTAATCTAAAAATTTACAATTAGTTTCCTTAATATCTTGAATTTTCTCTTATTTGAATACGTAAATTATTTTAAAAAGAGAGAGAGAGTAACATTATGTAACTTTCATTGACTTAAATAATATATAAATACTTTTCATGGAAAATTGTCTATTAAAAAACTTAATTTAAAGACAATTTTTTATGAGTTTAATTGAATTAATCCTATAATAATTAAGATGAAAATTATTTCATTTTAAGTTAGTTTTAATGTAAGTTCTAAAAAGATGACGATAACCAATTTTTAGAAAAATAAAGTTTTTCTTAAAAATGACCTCATGTATAAAAAATGTTTCTAAAACAAAAAAAATTATAAAATTTGTTCCAATTAAAAAAATTAAATTAATTATAATGTAATAGATCTAATTTTACATTGAAACCATACTATAATAAAATTTATCCCCGCAAATGGTTGAAACATAAATTGACCTTTTCATATTTTTCACTATTCACCGAAAAATCAATGACTTCCAAAAAAATCAAAAAAAAATTACTATAGGATAATTTTGAAATTATGATTTCAAAAAAGATATTATTTTTATAAAATAGAATTTTTCATTTATACCTAAATTTATTCTAATATTTTTTTACAAAAATCAATAATGTTAATTTTTTGAAGAAAACATATTCTAAAGCATAAAATAACTTTACATAAAATTGAGTACATATTTCTTAATAATTAATAAATGATTATAAAATTTTTAGTTAAATTATATATATATATCATAATTTATATAATACTATTTATACCCACCAATTTGACCTCTAGGTTTTAACAGTGATATTTAAATAATAATATTTTGGGATTTGTTTAAGCTTGGTGTTGTGTGTTGTATACACTATCAAACATATGGTTATTTTAATAAATATCGGTATTAAATTACCCCATTCACCATCAATAAGTTTTTCCTCTCAAATGTAAATATTGATCAGTAATCATGGTTTTGACATTTGAAAATACTTTTGGGGAAAACCCACATCATAAAACATGTCAATAAAAATTTCTCGTAAAATAAGGAAATGAAAATGAAAAGGTAATAAAAAACAATGTTTCTAAATATTAAAACATTACTGAAGAAGGAAAATATTTTCATGGAAGATAAATATAAATACCAAGGATTTATATAGTGTAATAGATTATATGGTCATGAGAATGTTAACCACCTCACAACCGTAAAAATATGATGGGTTAAAAGACCATTGATTTTGTAGGTAAGAAAAGTAAATGGATAACATTTTTATTTCTAGATAATTTTCCTAAATTCAAGGTATTATTTTACCATCAAGATAAAATCCTCAAGAATATAAACATACTTTATTTCTATTTATGTCATAAGAATAATCTCATCCTTTGGTTGTGCTTCGATTTACTTCTACTTCAGCTCTTACTCTAGAAGATGGATATAAACCTAAACCACTCCTAACAAATCAAAATTTCCATATGTAATTCCATAAGACTCTGAATATTTAACAAAAACTAAATGGTTATAATTGGATATCAAATATAATAATTTATACTTTAACCTCAAACAGTAATATCAAATATTCAACATGATCTGTTACATAAGTAGTTAACCACAATACTCCGTAGAAATATTACAAATCGTCCTCAAAACCGAAAAATAAGATCAAACATTTATTCCTAACCATTCATAATGTCACCTTCAAAACATGTGAATAAAAAGATCACATTAACTAATAACCTGAACCACCATTAACTTTATCCTTATTCCATATATCCCATATAACACCAAAACATAAATATTAAATAATTTTTTAACCGAAAAGTTTATCTCATACCATAAAACTTTCTCTTCAAAAAATGTAATAGTATTATTTGAAAAAAATACTTTATGTTAAACATAAAGGGTACATAAACATTAACCCAATGAATTGTCTCATATAATTTCATTAATCACATCAAAATACCAAAAAAATCAAAAAAATATCCTATAATATGATTCTAAAAATAAACTTATTATTTATATGTAAAATATTTTATATAAATATAAATGTCATACTAACTAGGAAAACGTGTAGGATTCTAATTGGTGCCTCATCATTGTCACTCTTTGGTTGTGGGTTAAAGCCCCATGGCCTTTTCGTATATGATAGATTTCCACCTAACATGTAGATTATTGATTTTCTAAAACTATAACATTTCCAATAATATGATGAATATCATAAAAAATAACATTACTCATCAAATCACTTTTTTTACTACTACAGTTTTCTATATGATATATTCCATATGTATACTAACAATATTACCGTAATAATACATAAATAACTCATCCTAAAAACTGTATTAACCATTAAGGTAGTCAATAACTTTAAACTTGTGTCCAGAAAATATAAATTAATTATTCCCTAAATAACATTTTTTTAAAACATACACTAAAAAAATGGTTGTATTACTATAAATGTGACACAAAATATCATGTTAAAATCCAATCACTTAAAAATTAAAAATTGGTATATATATAGTTAAAATTATGATCAACCATTATCATATCTTTCCAATTCACTTTAGGTTCTTACAAAATAAAAGTAATATTAATGGTTATCAATTCTTCAATAATGTGCATCCCTAAAATATTACCTTATCATTAAATTTCTTTTCTTTGATATTGGTACCACAATATATATACTTTAAAATTATTAAATAAAAAATAATTAGTAGAAATACTCATGGTTCATGATTCCTTTAACTATAATACCTTCGATAAAAATACTTCTACAACATAAAAACATTACTCATTTCACTTCAAAAATTTCTATAGAATATGTAATTCTTTTATCTAGGGAGTAACTCTACGTTTAACTCATTGACTCGGATAATACCCAAGTTCCCAATATGTATGAAATTGAATTACATAGCTATTTTTTACTAAATTCCATTTATATCAACATAGAAAACATATTCCTGTCTAATTGAGATATTTTTCTTGGTGATTCTTCTCACACTCATGAAAAAAATAAAATTGAACATTCTTACCTATAGGATATTTTCCACATGATCTTACAAAGTTTATTTTTATCTTATTTATGGTTCTAGGAATATTAAGAATTTTTATATTGTTAATAATATATCTCAATAGATGAGTAGTCATAATCACAGTCTCTTTCCCTCCAATCATCATCCTATTGTGTCTGCTCATAATCACTATATTTTCCATCACATTCTATTTTAGCATGATTCCTACTAGTTCATTCCATTAACTAAAACCCAAAAAAATATTACGAGAAACAATAATCATTTTCAAAAAACCACAAAATATATACCTACTAATGTTTAAGATTTCATCCTATAATTTTACTTATACACTAATTCAATCATAGGGTTACAATCTCTAATATACGTTTTCCTAAATTTAGTTCCCAATTTTTCTAATAAGCTTAATCTGATATCAACTGTAAAGACACCAACCCCAGTAGTCGATATCTAGTAGTTATAATGTACACTGGAACTAGATACATGAAATGACATCCCAAAGTACTAAATAGTTAAGTAGTCTTGGTATAAATTATAGATACTTCAAATTCACATTACATTTTTAAAACCTAAAATAAAAAATTGACTCATTAGAGAATTAAATTATTAAACATAGAATATCTCTACATATTAATCACAAAACACTTTATATAATCCAAGTAAAATTTAAACATAAGAAATGGGTGATATCAGATGCTCATTTAACATACGAATAAAACAAAAGATATCATCAATAAGTATTAATAAACTATATGTCAAGTTAAAGAACTTAATCATAATCCATTTAAATAATAAATTGAGAATAATATGGTATGAATAAAGGATGGTCAAACAAACCATATAAAAAATAAAATTATATCGAAACTTATCAATGGATATTGTTATTTTTGGAATAATCACATGGAAATCATTAAAATTTTCATAATTATGCCATTTTTAATTTCAGACATCTGAAACATACCATTGAGGCCTCGACTAATACACATGTAATTACTATCCAGGCCATATCCCTTGACATCAACAGAAATTGGTAAGTCCTTAACCAATACTTAAGCTAATTTGTCTCATGATATATACTGATTCATTTAGGTGTAACATTAGGCCACAACTATAACATACTATGTCTAATTAATTCCACTTATGAATAAAAAATCCAACAAAATCAACATTCCTTAAAGAAAATTAATAAATATCCTATTTGAAGAAATAGTTATACAAAATATCAATACATTACCCAGTCAGACAAATCATAAAATATCCAAATTATAATAATGAATGATATAATTAGATCACTTTCCAAACATAAAAATAAAAAATTATTTTAACATAGATGAAAATAATTTAAAAATATTACTCGAATATTTTTTAGGAGACTAGATTTTTTTATTTTTAAAATCACTTTTAAGAAACATCAAAGATTCAAAGGAAAATATTTTATTTGAAAACAACCATTTTATTTTGTAATGGAATTATACAAACAAATATTATTAATGTTGGAGGTAAAATATGTATTTTTTATAATTTAAAAATCAATCTTTTAATATTTTTGTTGGAAAAGACGCAAAGTACCATGTTAGGAAAATGAAAATAAGATTCCTTTCATACTGTTTTGTAAAAAGTAAAATATGGTTAAAAATAAAATTTAAAAATAATAGGAGGGTATTAAATAAATAATAAAAAAAAATTTATGTATCATGGACAGGGAAGAGAAATATTACCCTATGGAGACTTAAACATAAATAATCCCAAATAATGATGATATTAAGATTTAAACCCTTACCGCATAGGATTGTTTTGAATTTTAATCCCCATGAATGAAATAACCTTAAAATAAACATTAACTAAAATTAATATAAATATATGAATGATATAAATATAAAATAGTACGTATATACACCACATTAAATAAACAAGTTGTGAATATGGAAAATGTCACAGAAAAGTAAAAGTGAGAAATGAAATGCTTAACTGAGGCCACACATCCTTCATCTTTATTTAAAACTTATGTATAGTAAATATATATTTATTATAAATATATTATATAACCATATTCATATATATAATACCATATATTATTTACTTATATCCTTTTATTAACCATTTTAAAAAATAGTTATTAAAATCAATCTTCTGGGTGATAACTTCTTGGTTTTTCTTGAATGTTTTGATTCAGTAGATTCCATAATTGTTAATTGATCATGGTTACATTATATATATAGTTTTTATAATTATATAAATATAATAAAAATTTATTAGAAACATATTTAAAGTTATATAAAAAATATATAGAAATAAAAATGAATTACACTACTCATGGTGATGGAATGGCATACATATGCATTAATGTTGTATCCATTTCTCGAGGGATGGAATAAAAGAAATATAAATAATAATTTACCTCTCAGGAATAATTATTAAATCATACAAATAATATATATTCATAAAATAAATACTTCTTACTATCCATGTTAAATAAAAATGAAAAATGAATCACATCTTTTCGTAGTGGTGGTAGTCCACACCTACACACGAGCGACATTATCATTTCCCAATGGTTTAGAAGGTAAGAATGTAAATTTAATTTTATAATTATATAAGTATAATTATGATTTAAATATATTATATAAAAATTAAATCCCTCATAATTCCAATCCATATAATATGGTGATGAAAAATTAATTGTATCACTACCTAGAGACGGTAAGCCATATGTTCGCACAAGCGATACCTTCACATCCTATTTGATGGGAAAGATGGTTGGTAATGATGGTTTAATAATAATAAAATTTTACTATATTAATGATACTAAATTAATCATTTTATGATAAATACTATGCATTTATAGGAGTTAAAATAAGAAGTAAAAAATGAATTTGATGGTGTATGTCGATAACCTCTTCATTAGAAGAACTATTTTGGATATCCTATTAAAGATCCTAGTGATGGTATTTTGAGGATAACAAATCTTGTATAATATTTTTTGGTGCATTTTATAAGATAAATTATCTAGATTTTTTAGAAATATGTCACAAATTTGTTTAATAATGTGAGGAAGGAAGTTCCCATTTATAACAGAGGTGAGGGGCAATTTTCGAATTTCTAGGAAAATTAAAATATAATAAGACTATTACTGATCCAATGATTCCAAATGGTCAGTAATTAGAAACTATGTTAGGATATGTATTTAATATCCTCAAAAATAATATTTTGAAAAGTTTTAGTACTATTGTAAACCTTATCTTTTGGTTTGACCACATAATTAACATATTTTAACATTAATCGTGGTATCTTCCTTTTCACTCTTGAAGGGTTATAATTTTCCATATGTATTGGCTCATAGATTCAAAATGGATGAAATTTTAGGCCTTATATTATCATAAATATCCACATTAAATATTTTTATATTTTTTAATTGATTTAATAAAATAATAATTTAATAAAATACCATAATTTTCAATTTCAAAAATATTCATTTAATTTTTCTTGAAATACATCCATAAAAGATTGGATTTAAAATAGAATTAATTTAAAAATCACTTATATATCACATTTATCAATAAAAGTTTTTCTACAATTTACCTCAATAAAATTTTATTAATTTTAATTTTTTAAAAAAATTTATTTTTTTTTCTATAAATTAAATATTTAATGTATTAGCCTTGCAGAAGAATTTAAGATAATTGTATATTATTAAGAATTATAAATAAATTTATACCATTAAAATAATTTCATTAAGGTCAAAAGAGATATTTTTTTCATTCATTTTTTTGATTTTCCATATGTGGACACATAATACATATTAAAAACAGAGAGAGTGACATTTTTGTAACTTTATTTGATTTAAATAATATATAAGTCATTTTCATCGACGTGTATCCATTAAAAAACTAAATTTCAATAATAATATGTTAAGAGTAAAATCCCATTCATATAAATAAAATTTGGATGAAAATTTATGGCCCTATCACTTATTATTAACAACGATTAACTTGATTTATCTTTTTCTGGGGTTATAAATACTACCACAGTTACTATTTATAATGTCAAAAAATGTAAGGTTTATATATAATAAATTTTATTCTCCGGATTCAAAACATGGAAAAAATTTTATAAAATCAAATCTATAAAAATGGAAGAAATTAATTTTAAAATATGTGTGAAAAACATTATCAAAATCACTTTTTAGAAAAATATTGTTTTTCAAAAAATGCCTTTTTTCATAAAATATATTTTTATACTAAATTAAATTAAAAATATTATTCTAATAAATCTAATTATATTATTATTAATATTATATAACTAATTATAATTTTAAATCATTATAAAATAAATTTTAACTTTTTAAAAGTTTGAAACAAGAATAAAGTTTTCCGTATTTTTCACTATTCATGAGAAAATCATTCATTTTAGAAAAAAATCCCAAAAAATTACCCAAATATAATTTTCATATGATGATTTAAAAATTTATTTTATTTTTATAAAATAAATTTTTTATAAGTTTCATAATTTTCTATCATATTTGTTCTCAATAAAATAAATAAATATCATTTTTTAAGAAAATGTATTTCTTAAAAATAAAATAAATTTACTGAAAATTGGGAAATTTTTTTAATAAGAATTAATCAATTATTTATAAATGTGTGGGTCCTTTATATATATTTCATTTTTTATTAAAATATTTCATAACATCCAATTTAATGACTAAGTTATAACTTTCATATTTAAATAATAATACCTTGGGGTTAGTTTATGCTTAGTAGTGCAAGTTTTATATTCTATTGAACACAATGTTTTTTAAAAATCACAAGGTGTTTCAACTGGTCATACCCCCATACAAATGACTCTCCAAAAAATTACAATACACACCAATGTGCTACAAAACATCATGATCATGATGTATAGCTTTTAAAGGCACCCTGAGGCCACCCAACAATAAAAACTGTTGTACTCTCATTAACATTCAAGGATACCATACACATAAAATCCAAAACCAACATCATGATTTACTATGATAAGTGACTCACCAAGGATCTAAAACTCTCTTAGATCACTAAATGATTCCTTGATTCTAATTTTAACATTTGTATTCCCTCTAATTCTATGTCTGAAATCCAAATCGGGTACTTATTAAAATGATATATAAACCCATATTCATCGTCACACCATCAACCCATAGTAATTTCTAACATCCATAGACTAACATCCCTACGTCAAAAGTCTTTCCCACATATAACCTCCCGGTCCCAACTTATTCTATACACCTTACCACAAGGGTACCCTAGTTATCTCTCCACAAAACCAGTACTCCATGACCCCCCATCTATCTTTCAACCATTATCGCTTGTAATCACCAGATGTACTTGAATATCTTATCCCTAAGGGATATTACAAATAACCAACAACCACCTACTTTTGGATCACTAAGAACATTATTCACGTCATTTTTTTAAGACTCATTCAAAATTTTAGTCATTTCTTTACCCGACCAAAGTTGCAAAATCCACAACAAGTCAACACTAATATCACGAATTAATCCTAATCTCGATAGGTCTCGTTGAAAAAAAATAATTTATCACTTCTCTTGTCCACGATCATTCATTGTGTTAACCCATAATAAGGGTTAATCTCACATTGATCATGCCACTCCACCTTGAACCTTAAACATTCTCAGACCCACCATAGGAATATCATGATTCTAAACAAAGGCCTAGGATACCAAGCTAGTATGCCCCTCATAGAACCCAATTCATACCTTATACCACAAATGGATACTCACTGATTCATAGACTAGTGGAACCATTTGTAACGATATTTTATTGTTTTGATATATTTTAAAATCGACATGGGTACACCCTCATACCATTTAATTCAAGGAAAAAACACAACTACTCTCTTAAATGTACTATAATCGTACTATAATCATCAATATCATCAAATATCAATTAGTTTGTGATACTGAACAGCCTGATAATGAAAACCTATATCATGTACTAGTTTTTCAAATCTTATAAAATAATGAACATGTGTCCTAGACTCTGTTCATGCCTCTACCACAATTGCATCGCCCCTAGTGAAATATCCATTGACACATTTCAAAAAATATTCATATCACTGATCCAATGTCATGAACACAAGAACTCATTACCTGATAATTATTTAAAGACATGTAGTGTCTAATAATTTTCTACTTATCCTATGTTAGACTACCTAGGGTTATCATCAACCTCATCACTATATATCACACAATTAATTGATAAATCTAAATTTCCAAAAAAATCATGCCTTATAGAACAAGTCTTGATACAGATAAAACCCCAAGGTAACCTCATGCCCCTCCCCAAACCCATCCAAGGTGACAAAAAAAATCGGGAAACCTATTCTCTAACTCACTCAGGTTGTATCACATGACCCTATTGAACACTCAAATCTCTTCAAGTGCATTATTCTTATATATAAGTAATTACTGGTGACTCTCATTACAATAAACTTATAGTTCCACATCAACCCCTTTCATGGGTTATCCTCGAACCTCAAAACCTTCATACTCACAACTATCAGAAGTCACATCTCTAAGGCCTTTTGGTTCTCAAACCTAGTCCTATATACCATGTCTCATATAATCTAAAATTCATAGGTGGTTCTCCTGATCCCATCATGAGACACATGATATCTAAAATACCAAAACAAACCACCCTATAAAGTTCGATGCAATAAATTTTATGGCTCATAGATAGTCACAAAACTCCACAAACTCAATCCCAAAACTTAAATCAATGAAACCATAGAAGTGAAATTGTAATTTAATTCTCAACATCACAATTAGAGAAAAAATAACTGGCACACACCCTTGTATTCCCTATATCACACATCACTTGTGTATCACATAACTTAGTAACTCTCAACAGCCCCAACTACCCACAAACATGGGAAATACTAATTATTCATTAGAAACAAATAAAATATATATATATAGTATTCAAAATTTTAATGTTTTCCATATTGTAATAAGAACAACGTTCCATAATACGGGCTTAGTCAAATGAAATTTCATGAACACATCATATAATAAAACACTTTTTAATTTTGAATTTTTATTTTAGTTATCCAAATTCACAGAAAAATGATATCTTATCATGTAATAAAATTTTATCCATTTACTATTACCAAAATTTTTCTATAACTAAGGCTCAGTTAAATGAAATTATAATTTAATTTTATATAGTAAAATTCTCTATATGTACTAATTGGTATTTTATTTAGCTGCGGACTTATAATAATCAAGGCTAGTAATCACCTAACATGATTTTGCCTATTTAGAAGGCCAATTATGTAATATTCAACAACACAATTATATAGGTAAAAACTGTATAATTGTTTTTAGATAATTAAAAAAGTTTATTAATGTCACAAACTAGGTAAAAAAAATTTAGGGATTCTTGAAAATGAAATTTGAATCTTATGTGCCTAATATGCTGCATGAAAACTAATTAAATGTTTAGATGATAACATAAATAAACAACATAAAAATCATATATATCACATTTGGTGAAATCAAATAAATAATAAACCAAAAACACATGAGTATCGATACTATCCCTGGAAATATTGACTCCCCTCATACATGGGGTAGCTAGTCCTAGGCGCATGTTCCATACCATGTCCCACAAACATAATATCTCTAGTATTAATTTAAAAAAGTGTAAAATAAAATAAAAGGATCCTATGGTACATATTTTTTATATCCCTCCACCCCAAACCACTAATTGGTGCTTGGATGGATTATCGCTACAATACCTTGGGTGCATCTCCCTATGCCACAATGGATTTTGACTAGTCGTGAAAGTATAAGGTGTTATAGCAGGAATAATATACCAACATATAATAGTTAAAAAATAGTGAAATTAAAATAAATCATATACCCCATCCAGATAAAGAAGCTATCGAAAAGATGCCTTGTAATATTCTGATAATTAGTCAAAAAATCATGCTATAACAAAATGAAACTATATAATATATGTCATACTATCATAAATCAATAGAAATTTGTATATATTAAAACCCAATACACCAAAATTATATGATAATAGGAAAATGGAAAATGGTATCGAGACTTGGTCCAACTCGAAAAATAACACAACCCATCCTAGTAACAAAATCATCAGGCATTAGGATATTCCTAGGCCCTAACCTACAACCAAGTAGAATCTTTTCAGGAACTTAAATTTTATAGAATCTAGAGTAGGGTGTCAGTGAAAATTAGTAGACCACCACAATGAAAATCCCTAAATATAACCTATTTTATAAAACAAAATCATTCAATGTGCTATAAAACAAACTATTTATTTAATTTAAATAGAGATCACTAAATAACCACCAATGTATGGAATACACTATGAAACCTAGGATCAGACTATACCATTATCAATCCTTAGATCTGGGACCTTGATCAACTATACCAACATAAATCGATGTCACAGTGTCTCTAAGAACATCACAGTGACCATGGAAACCATAGTATCACAAATATCCTTTCGTGTTTTCCCATATATGTATAATTACCACCACATTAAGTGTTTTTACAACAACCCACATGGGTGTTTTCATGAACACCCATACAGGACTTTTCATGACCTCATCATATGGAGTTTTGACAACCTCTCTATATGGTGTTCTAAGTAAAAGTATCAAGACCACCATGAAGGGTGTTTTCAGAAGCACCCACAATATAAGTTCTCACAACCACCACTATAGTTTATTTCTATATCTTTTTCAAAATTAAATAATCCAAAATAGAAATCAATAATTTATATAAAAAACCCAACTCACTCAACATAATCTATTTTACATTTTTTAAACCATTGTTTTTTTATTAAAAATATGAAATAAATTAATAACAACATTGTAGTTCATTGATTTAATTTATAAAGGGAAACTAAGGATCACAATAATAAAAATATTCATTTAAAAATTACATGTCATGTTATCAATTTGTAGTTCCTCTTAGAAATTTTAAAATAATAAACATAAAATTCACAAACAATGTTATTCTACAAACCTTTTCCTATTTAAAGGAGATAGTTATAGTTTCCATTCAATAAATTTAAAATTCAATTTATGGTTCCCATATACCTTCTTAATTTTTGTGGTTTACCATTTCATAGCTCCTATGAAATATTGATTTTTATATTCTCTATTTACCAATTTGCATAAAATTAACACTTCCAATATCACTCTCCATTTTTTATGGAAGGCTAACCTAGTTCAATAAGTCATTTAACCTATTCAAAATTCCAAATTTTATGTTCATGTTTCCCCTACTAACCACCCCACATTAAGGTTAATTAATTCATTTAAACAAAGGATCTAACATAGTGAAATCACGATTAAAGCTTTTAGGTTTAATAAAATTAATATTTATAAAAAAATTATATAACACATAATTTATCCATGAAGGAATAAAAATGTATGTTATTATCCTTTTTATATTCCTAAATTAAAATAAAATTATAAACCAGAAAAAAAATCCATAAAAATAGACAATATTTCTCAATGTTGGAAGACGAGAACTAAATAATGAGGAAAAAAGAATATAAGGTAGGAGACAACTAGAAATGCCTTTATCTCTCAAACCCATTTTTTATAAGGTGAATCGAAAAATAGGTGAAGGATATACCGACATAGAATATAGTGGGTAGGGGAGGCTCATGCATGAGTTATCCTTACTTAAGGGATGGGGAATAGGGCATAAACGTGTTTTGACTAAGGAAATTTGAAAGTAACCCTAAAATAAAAAAACAGTAATCAAATAGTGAGCAAATGGGATAAACCATAGGAATGTTTCGAGTCTCACTAGCTAGTTCATGAGCCCATCAGCCATTCAGGGGTTCTGGATTTCCAATAGTGCAAAAGTGGATCTATACTGGCTTGTTGGCGGCATTATAACACTTTTCTAAAGGCCCTAACCTCTCTCCGGACCCCTTCAAATTCTCTATAGCCACATTAACTTGTGATACACTTCCTTATTCAAATAATATTCACCTTGATAGGCATAAATTTTGTTTAGGTTATCTATAAAATAACACATACCTTAACTAAGGGACTTGGTCTTACAGATTTAATCAGCTCTCTAATATGCACATTTGAGTTTTTTTGGAATTTCACCTTGATGAAATATTAATTTATTAATAAATTAAATTACATAATAATATTGGATTTCTTAAATTACAGATCATAAAATTAAATGTGTAAATTTAGATATAATAAATAATTATTTTGGATATGATTTGATATTCAAACCAACTACGATGAAATGTAATGAGACATTCCTTGACTAAATAACATGGTTTGATCCATCTACCAAAAAAATTATCTTTATTTAGAAAAAATTATGAAGATTATCATTCAAAATTATCAAATAGAGTATCATTATTCTCTTTGTAAACATTGATACTTCCACTTGTATACTATGGTATATTATCTGATCTAAACTTATTTACATAATAACCAAAAATTTTCTTTACACTCCTTCAAAAACTATTGAACCTATTTAAAACAGAATACTAAAGGGAGATAAAAAAATATATGTGATACATGTGTAATAAATAATAAATGTGATAAAATATTATTTTAGGCATTAGATTATGATTCATGAATCCAAATATATTAGTGAGAATTAGATTATATTAGTGGGTCATTTAAATATATACATTCTTATGAAATTAATTGAATCTCTTCGCTTTTGAAAATATAGAGAAGATCCATTATTTCCCATTTCTATGTATAGTAATATCATTAATTTTATTTTCAAAAGAAAAATTATTTGTGATTCCTTGTCCATTATATTCAAGTCTTTGATTCCATAGATCGTTTATTTAAATAAATAATTTTTTTAATAGCATGAAATTGAATTTTTTTTGTCCTTGTATAATATACATGGTCCATTATTGATAAATACCATGGTTGGGGGGGTGGTGAATTATGGTATAAAAACTCACTCAAAATTATACCTAAGGATTATACACTCTCTTATAGTACAACATGATTTTGACCTCAGGATCAATAGGTTATTTTTTATTCCTTCCTATGATGAGAATATAAGTGTTATTATGTTTATATTTTCCATTATCTAATTTATTTAGTGATTAATTCAACCCAACAAAATTATATTCTATGGAAACTATGTAACGAATCCATATAAGACATCATAATTGGTAAAATAACACTTTGCTACATTGAAGGATCACGTAATGACAATATTATTACATACTAAAACCCTTCAATGTACTTTTAGGGGTGATTTTAGGAATGATATATTAAATATAGGGTCACTCCCTTTATAAGGATTTATTTATGGTCATATATCTACCAATTATCACTCCCTAACTCCTCTCCCTTTTCTCACTTCTCAAGAAAGGGAAAAAAATTAAAGAGAAGACAATATACTAACAATATCACTATTTTTGTTGATTCACCAAGTTTGGATATGATTTTCTTGATGTATTTATACTCATATTATTTTAATGAAATTTTTGTAACATAAAATTGATAATTACTCCACCTTACAATATAATATATTTAATATATCCCCATGAAGAAGATATTTATTTTTCTGTTTTGGAAATATACTAAATGTGTAGAAATACTCTCCTCTTTCTATTTTTTTCATCTATCTATCTCTATTCTACAGGTATTTTATATTTTCATATGTGTTCACATAGAATATCTATAAATCCATAATTTTTATTTTCATAATTAGAGATAAATTATACAGTTTTATTTTTATAATAGTTTCAAAGTTTTTTCAACTATCATGTGAAAATTATTTAATTCATCCTCTTTATATTCTAGTTAAATTAATCTATATAAATCTAAAATATCCCTCATTAAAATTGGAAATAATAATGTATAATCTTATTAACCTGACAACATTACTATATTTCCTCCATACTTCATAAAAAATCTTATTAGCCTCAAACCATACATGAAATAAATAATTGATGTGTTGATTCATTTCGGTAAAATGACCTATTTGAGATCTATGATGAATTACCCCGCAATAAATATATTACATGAATATAGAAAAAGTTTTCCATCATTATAATTTTTTGTATATTTAACTTCTTTATCACATGTTCTGAATGAGAAAATTATCAACCATGAATTTTTTTTGAACATAATAAAATCACTTGAACTAATTTTTTTAAAACATAATTTTTTTACATGTTACAACATTTTTGGAATATATTAGTGTTTACCAATGTGACTTTGTTATATTAAATAACTATATATAGAAGTTCCAGAAATCAAGGAATAAATATTGGGTTATAATAATGGTTCAAATTTTGAGAGATGTTCATTACTTCATTGACTTTATATATTCTGATTATTTTTGTTTTATGTTGGATCAGAGATTTTTTTAGGATTATCCATATATTATATATGTTTATTATTGCTATTTCTTTTTTCAGATCAACTTGTGACAATATATTTCTAGGTATATGAACTATTATTTCAAAATTTCATATTCAAAGAAAATATGTGGAAAAGTTCAAGGATAAATTTGATATTTTGATGAAATTAAATATCTAGAGTTAGATATTGAAATTACTGACAGTAGTCGAAGAAATTTAAGGCCATACATAGTTATTTTAATATTTTATATTGACATTGATTTTGGTATTTAGAACCTACAACCTTTGGATATGATTATTTATCCATTAATAATATTGTATTTAAAGTGGAATTTTTTTATCAGTCTGATTTTATCCGTTTATAATATTTTTGGGAGGTATACATATTTTTATTCAGAGACATTTTGAATAAATAATTCTATTATTTATTTTATTTTTTTATATTTTTTTTATTTAGTTATGTATAATATTTTCAATTTTTTAACTTCTATTGTGCTTATTATTTTTTGTTATTTTGAATAGTTTATAACTGATAACGTCCAAACTACTCATCACATGGAAAGGTAAACATTGTTATATTTACAAAAATATCAATTCATGACTCATGTTGAATATTTCATACTAAGATAAAAAAAATTTATTGATTAATGTATCTTTTCCCAATAGTAATGCATCTAATAGAAAATATGTTTTTCTAAATCATATGGAAAACATTTCATAACATTGGATAATTTGAATCCATGTTGGCCACCCATATTTTATAGAGTTAATTATGTGTTTTAAATAAAAAATATAATGATTCTTATGACTAATAATAGTGTCTTTAACTAATAGATATTATTTTATAAAATATAAGATTCCAAAAACAAAAATTACAAAAATTACATGTGAAGAGAAATATAGGTATAATGTGATATATAGATATTAAAATATATTAATTTTCTCTATCAATTAAAATATCTACATTTAGGTTTCATCTAGAGAGATGGTGAATGTAATTGTAAATAATGTTGAGATAAATAATTTTGGAACTTTTTTGAGTTACATACTCAGGGAGTGGTGATATGAAATGACTACCAAGAATTTCATTTTCTTCCTAATGAATTAATTTCTCAAATACATTAATATCTTATGAAAGTAGTTAATGAATTTGGATCTCTAGGTGAGAAGAAAATTATAGAACATGTTGGTTCATATCATCATGATATACAGTCAAATTAGTAGGAATTGAAGAGGACAATGATTGATGATATAAATAGTCTTATAAATTTGATTCATGATGCTATCATTATAAATTTAATGTTATTTAATAATCAGTTAAAGAGATATTTATTGAAATATAAGTAGAAAAATGAGTTTATTTTTCCACTGTGATATCTGAAGAAAATACTTCAAACGATATGACTTGAATGTCATGTAATAATTAATCAAATAATAGAAATGTTGAGTTTAATTAATTTGAGCTCACTCAAATTTCATTGTGTTTGAACTAGAAAATGAAATTGAGTAGTTTGAAAAATGATTACTTGGACGACAAAAATATAATTTTGGAAGCGGGGTTGATATGAAAGTTTTTTCAGTTTCCATTTACTATGATTTTAAGAAACCTTGATATAACATAAAATAATGTAAGAGGTTGATGAATAAAGACAAGAAGTCTAAAATATCCCTTATTCATAAGAGGAAGATATTTTTGATGGAAATTGGAACTTTGTGTGAAAGTACATGATAATTTTCAAAATTTTCTCTGGATAGTGATGATAGCTGGATGGTAACTAGTTTCTATACTATAAATTTTAATAAAAATGAATTATTTATTCATAACATAATATCAAAATATCTTACTAATTTTTATTGAGATTCATTTTATCCTTATTCTTGAAATAATGTGGATGATATAAAATCAATAGAAAATATGGAATAATATGTATATAACATGGAAAAAGATTATAAGAAGTTGTAAACAAATATGATTAATCTAAGGTAAATCATACATATCCCAGTGATAACATTTATAAACATTCTTACCAATGTAATTACAAGTGTACTTATTTTTTAAAATCTAATTATTGGTATTGTGTTTTTGGAAATATAACCAAAATTGAGAATACTTATATGTTACTATCCAATTATAATTTTAAAAGGAAAAACTTTTATTTGATTTTAGGATAGTTAAAACCACTTCGGATATCTTCAAGTGTTGGTCTTATATCTTTTAATAAGTAAAATTTTAGAATAAATATTTTTTAAAAAGTGAACTCTTTTGTACTAAATTTTAAAGGGGTGGTTAATTGCTAAATTTATGTTCCTTGAATAATGTTAATTAATTTATAACATGTATATATTATATCTATAAAGAATTTTATTCCTTTCAACACCACAAATTTGGACACATGTGTTCTCCAAAAATACATTTTTGATGGTATTTTTAGACCTAAGAAAGATTGGGTACCAAACATTTAGCCATTTTCTTTTTTTGGAAATAATTCTGAGTACTAGTAGTGGAAAAAAACTATAAGTATATTGGTTATTACCACTAAATTATTAGAAAAAATTATATCTTTTAAAAAATAAAGGAATTGAAATTTGGAAATGTTACTTTTTAAGGAAATGAATATTAATATATTGATGCAATATGTGATGTATATTTTCCTGGAGAGATGTTAATATTGAATTCGTTATTTTTTCAGATATTGGAACAACCATATCAGATATGATGATTTTATGATGAATTTTTTTTCTATAAACCTTGTGAATAAATTATTTTTCATCTTAAAGTTGGAAGTAATTCACATTTTAACTTTTGATATACATGATAATGTTTACACTACTGACTTAGAGGACTATACTTTATAGAACATTCATTTTCCTGTTGGAATAAAGGATAAGTCTGGGATTTATAATAGAGAATTAAGGCACTAAAATATTTATAATTTTTCTAGGATTTTCAATAAAGGTATCTTGTTGTATTTTCCAGAATATATGTTCAAATATTATAGAGTTTTTGATAGAATTAACAAACCGAACTTGATATTTAGAACTGGTTGTAAAGTCTCAAATATTAGATGTTTACGGTTTCTACACATGGTACTTTTTATACCACCAAAAACTGTGAATTTTGAAGGGAAACAAAAATATTTTTCTTATTTGATGATTAAACTATCTTTACTTGGGATTATTTTTGACTCTTATATCAGAAGAACACATGACTTTTATAATATTTTTTGGATCTATTTCTAAATGATAATTTCTTTACCGTTATCATTATATTGATTTTTCATGATTAAGAGCTTGAAAATAATATTTTTAAGCTCCTTGTAGTTAAATAGTAATTTCACATAACATTTCATCACTAATAACTCTAGAAAAATTGTGTGTTATAATGGAGGAATATAACACTCCATAAAATTTCCCAGTCTATGTTTTGTGAAAATAATGTTTTTAAAAAATTTTGTACTAATGAAATAACTACTTCTGATAACACTATAAATCAAGTTTTAGTTAACTTGGTAAAAAATAAATCATATTAAAAATTGTGTAATGGAAATAATCCGAAACATATTTAAATTAAATTTTTTATATGAATGGTATTAATAATTAATAATAAAGATAACATGTATCCATTTTTTCTAAAAGATGTTGAGGGAATTATTATTGGTTACACTGTTATATTTAAGGACTATAATTTTTTCAATATAAAACCACATACCATTGATGAAATGGTACATGATATATTTTATTCAGACTATCCTTATATAATGTAAAAATATCCATAGTATAAAAGTAATACATATTGTGTTTCTGAAACCCCCTCTAATTTACTACTTGTAGTTGAACCATATACAATGGTAACATTGATTTTAGAACCTATTATTATAAAGTCTAATCATTAATATATTTTGGAACAATATACACTTTTACCTTTAAGCATGATGATGTTATGTAATCATCCCTAATGTTAATACAAATGGTGATGTTAATCAATAGCTAGGATAAGAACTTATTTATGAAATGAATGTGAGTATCTCATGTTCATTTCTGAATTCCAATCTAAAATAAAAAATTATACTTTTATTGATGAAACATAGATATTATATATAAAGGAATAGATTAATAAAGTCAATTGGAATAGTTTTTTGAACTTTCATTAATGTCTAAAATATATCATAGAAATAGGTATGAAATTGATCTTTTGAAATTTTTGTGATGAAAATGGTACCATTTTTTTAGAATAAGGCACGTAATTTTGTAATGGGATATAATCAAGAATATAGATTAGTTTTTAGAGAAAATATTTCCTGTGATATGTTGAATCAAATCCATAAGTATTCAATTATACTTTACCTCTCATATGAATTGTATGGTATTTAAAATAGATGTATTAGGTTTCTTATTTAACATTTTTTCTCATGTAGAGGTCCATGTTTTGGAACCTATTTATTTTTAATATAATAATTTTCATAACATGTGTTTTGACCTACTAAAGAAAATTATGGACTCAATGAAGATCAGATATTAAAATAATATAGTTTATATATATTTTTTTACATAAAACCATGTTTGTTATAAAGAAACTATAACTTAATGATTTCCCAGTAATATAACAATCAAAATGCTATATAGTATCCAATATTTATTCAACACCATGAAACAAAATACATTTTTATTTAGTACAAATATAATGTTTTAAAACTATTATCATGGTTGAAAATAAATCATGCGTGATATTGACTCATTTTTTTAGAATATGTTAATAATCTTCCCCATATGAGTTACTTACTTCGCCTATAATTAATCTAAAATTCAGATGTTGTCTTCTTTGATAAAAATTATATTTCCTATAATATTCTCTTATATTCGTTATTATTCATTATCCCCAATTAAAATATAATTGATAAAAATTCCAAAAATTGAAATATCTTTAAAAACATTTACCTTTATAAAAAAGGGCTTATAATTCAACAAATACAATGACACAATTATCCCCTTGGAAAAATTGATTTCAAATCATTGACGTAATGACAATTTTTTCTATTATTATGGGATAAATGTTTATACTAATAGTTAATTATTATTTACATGAAATTCTCCCCATTTATCATTTAAATGGATATGGGTGTCACTATAAGATATTATACCCCATTATAAATACAATACGTACACCATATTTCGAGAGACTATTACCTACTTTGAAATATAACTCCTTTTCATCAATTTACCACTAATAAATCCTTTTTTAGATTTATGAACTTGTTTCTAATTATATCATCAACTCAATTTAAAAATTTGTAATCTCCATAAAATATTCCTTAAGTATATATAAGTTTTATATGAAAAATTAGGTAACCAAAAACATTAAAAAAATTATCTTACAATTTCTCAAACATCAATTATTTAAAACAATACCATATTTTATATAGATCCAAAAAAACGGTTCCAATAATAGTTACACTCAAAAAACATTTATAAAATACATATACCACATAGTAAATAGTCGTCAAAAATTATTACATAAATATTGAGATCGAATTCAATATAGGAAACATGAATTCTAGTTATTAAAAAATATACATTCCATTAGAGTAACTTCAATTAATTTCATACCACCCTTGAATATAACTTCTACCATGGACCCCCTATAATTTAAATCAAAACCTAAACAAACCATTATTGAAAAAACCTAGAACACTATTTTTCTTATTCATTCCATCTATCATTTACATTACAACTATTTTTACCAACTTTGTAATGGATTTATATACTTGATTGATGGGGAAAACATATTTCTGATTTTTGGATTAAAATCACCTTAAATACTAAATATATTTCACCAATTTTGGAATAAATAATCATCCTTAGTTTCATACATATTTTAGAGCATCTTATATTCTAAAAACAATTATATCACAACAAAAAATATTATAAAAAGAAATAAATCATGAAGTTTATTCTTATTACTTATTCCACATAAATTTTTTATCTTTGTATTTAATGGTCTGATACTAATAAATATTGATGTTTTATCTTAACAAAAAATTATTATGGGGCTTTCATGTCATTAGTGGTTTATTTTTACGATACTTTTAATACATGTATTTTTAATATTATATTCATTTTTTATTTCTTTTCATATTCATTAAGGATCATATCTCCCCTATTTATCTGAACCCACTTAAAAACCAATTATATCATTTATATACATAGATAGTGGGGGTAATCAACTTTTATTTAGGATGAGGATGATGGTGAGTCACTATAGACCACTTGTTTTCCTTTATACATCATTTTGGAATCCATGATTTTATTTGAAATGGTTTATACATCATTTTGGAATCCATGATTTTATTTGAAATGGTTTTGATAGATTCTATTATTCACTTAATCTCTTTGGGATATTCCCTTTATTCATAGGCCAATTCATATGAATTTTCTCCTTGGGTTTTATTTTCCTCGGGGATTTCTCCACTCAACAATATTAGTCTGTTCATTTTCTGAAATATCATTTAGCTCCTTATAAGATTATATGACTTTCTTAATCAATGCATTTCTTTGCGATACTTCTTTCATATTTGGTTTTCTTACTTCGGTATCATGTTTGATCTTTTCACTTTTTCAAATCATATAATCATCCTTATAAAAAAATAATTCTATAAAATATTTGGTACTTCTTAAATCTCTTGATTGTAGTAATAAATTTTAATACTTAAAGGAGTGTGGGTGTATTAGAGAATGTCAATTTTTTAGTCAACCCTCATTAATAATCTTGTAAATATTTAATAGAAACACTCTTTACTTTACAAAGGATGTGATGAATTAAAGTAATAAAATAATGGGACGAAATAAATTTACATGGATCACCCAAAATTTGACTAATCCAAGGAAAAATAAATTATGATGTGTTGTTATACCATAAAGACTACTCACAATGATTTTTTTTACAATAATGAGTGGTTCAACTAACCCTTAAGGTTTATAGCCACTGCAAATTAATAAAAAACTCATTTATCATCATATAATATGGAACTTGTAGCTTGTTATATTACCTATCTTCATATTCCATGAATAATATATGGAAATTTCACAAGATGTGGTTTACTATGTAACACCTCTTACATCCAATTTATGGAATCCCTTATAGTTAAGCAATATAACCTCATAAAAACCCATGTTTTCCGTCATTAAATTTCCTATATAGGCTGCGAACTGTTCTTCCTCTTCATTTTTTATTTATAGTAAATTTATTGAATTACTCTACTACTTCCTCAAAAAAATGATATGGAATCTCTTACCTTTTCTTATTATTCTAATGAATGTAAAGATTGTAATTTTACTTCAAGAAAATAACAAAATTTATTTTCAATTTCTCGTTTAATACTTTATTAATTGAATATTTATGTTAAAAATATTTTCCATATTTTAATAATTAAACTCTATATAAAGTAGTTTGAGTTTCTCTATTATTGGATGCCAATAAATCACTTAATATTTTTTGAAATAATTAATTCCACGATCTCTAGCCAAATCATTCATTAATCTCAAACTAAAATCAGTACTTATTTCAACCTCACATGGAATATCTCTTAATTATGTAAATCTTATTAAACTATAATATCCACCAATTCATCACAAAAATATAATTTAAATCACGTGAAAAAAATAAAATAAACCTCTTTAATTTTCCTTTATTTTCTCCATTCTCTCCTAGTAGAAATATTAAACTAATTTTATAATTTTTAGAAGATATTCCAAAACATCATAAGGACTAAATTATCCAAAATTAATAATGTGTATGATACTTTTTCATTTCTTACCTTCTATAATATGACCATAAATATTTTCATAAAATAACTCTTCTTGACAGCCTCGAGTTATAAAAATTAATCCTATGAAATCCAAGGATGGACCTTATGATTTTCATGATGAATCTCATGTTTTCATGAATAAAAAATAACATTTCCAATGGTGAACATTCTATTATCCCCATTCAACATGTTCCACAACTGTAAGACAAGGAATATTATAAAATATAATGACCCTTAAAAAAGAGTCTGATGACCCCTATAAAATCTAGAATTTAACAATAAAATTGGGTTTAATGTTCCTTACAAAATATTTCCTTCCCATTTTCCTATTTAGCTCATCTCTGGTCACTTTGACCCAAAAGTGAAACTGTTAGACATATCACATTTCTCTCCCTACTCCAAAACATACCATTGTGTACAAGTCTTCAAAAAAATTAAAATACACATTTACTAAATATATTCTTCCAACATCAGACTAAAATTTACCCTAGATTTCAAAGTAAATGATATTTATGTCTTTCCAAAAAAATTTAGAAAGTTACCTCCGTATAATTTTCAAAATAAACCACCGAAATTAAATTCAATGTATGTTTTTTCTAATAATTACGCCATTGATATTGTTAAAAACTCAAAAAGTAATACAATAGTCCTTACCATGAAAAAATTATAACCAAATAGATATAACTAAATCCCCTATCCAAATATCTCCTCTTCAGATGTTTCATCAATTATTCACTGAGAATCAACAATAAGAATACACTATTCCAGATTGTGTTTAGAAGCAATATTTAAATAAAAATATTCTCGTGAAAATAATCACTTGATACCATGTTCATAAACACTTTCAAGCTGCTAATCCACTCTGAAAAAGTAATAAAATAGTATCCCTTTTCAAAAAATCATCATGTGAATCTCACCATTTTCCAAAAGGGAAAAACACTCCCACCTCACTTCTTACAAAAACTTGGAAAACATCCCTTTTAATGTTTATTGTCACGTTTTTCATCCTTTTTCAATGAACATAAAAATAAAATCTATGAATGTTCTGAAAATAGAGTTATAAATTAAAAATCTAAATCATGAGAGACTCGATGCTTTTTTATAAAAAGATAATATCTTTGGGTATTGGGGGTTCATCTCTAAACCACTTATGTGGTTAGAGATAGTTGGATCACATGAGATAAATAGTGCATTTTAAAAATATCAATAGGTAGTTCCTTTATCATGATAAATTTATTTTTTTAATGACAGAAACTCTATCCTTACTACTCATTTCTCAACCATATCTTTGATGAAATGATATTTTATGTTCTTGTGATCTATACTCAAATTAAAGATGGTAATTTTTTCAATATTGATAGCACTAGAGTTATTATGCTTAATTGAAATGGATGATTTAATATGAACTCTAACATCTTATAGAGGTCTCTTGATCCATATTAACTGATTACATAATTTATTATCTATAATAAATTCATCTTCTATAGACCCAAAGGAAATGAGGTCTTGTTACTTACCAATCCAAAAAATGCACGAAATCCCAAGATAAGAAGCACCACAAGATATTTAATTTTTTTTCATCCTCTAAACCTACCCAATTTACATTATTGTATCCAAAAAAATATTTATATAATTATTTTAATATAATAACCAAAAATACACCATGAACTTGAAATAAAAAGTACACTTTTCATTTCTAGAATGCGGCTCTTTAGGGAAAACACAGTTATCGTGCGACTTGTCATGTGAAAAACACTATTTCATGTATTGTTTCCATTATGTACATGATAAATTATATAATATTCCATAAATATTCGTTATTTACCACTTTTCCACCATAATCTATGAAAATTTCATCTTAGTGGCCTTTCTACTAGTCATTGGATTGGAATATTCCATTAAAAATATCTTTAGTAGTTCTTTGGAATAATTTAATTCGGAAAATAATGTTACATACTCTCTTTTAGTGACATGTATGATAAAGAAAAATTTCAACTCACTAATAATAAACATCATGAATTTTTACCCCATATATTCTTAAAATAAATTTCATTTTTTGTTTTCAGATAAAACAACAAATTTTGTCCTCTACATTATATAAAAATACCATTTTTTTCCTTGTTAATATAGAGTTTGGGATCAACTCTACCATTTTTGGAATGAAATATTTATTATGTATTGATCAAGCCTATAAAACTAATATCATATAAATTTATTTATCCTATAAACATCCATATTCAACTAGAACACTTTTATTTCTTTTTCTTCTTAGAAAATCCATCTAGTTTCTCAATGTACTCTTTTTCCTAGAGGATTCCACTATAAAAGTTTTGTTTAACATTCCTTTGGTACACTTTGAATCCTATTTTTTATATTTTTAAGAATATTTATATATTTATAACTATTATATGGGTGTCAATGTCTCAAAAACATAAATTGCCTAAATTTGGAAATATACTTTTCACAAAATCCAAGGTGATTTTTTAATAATCTGTTTCAACTTCAATGTGTTTTTTCGGAACACCCTCTTAGTTTAGAAGACATTTTTATGTTTCAAAAATGGAATAACATCTCATGTTTGATTATTTTCATTTTTTCTCAATATTAATTAATATCTATCTCTATATTAATATAATTGGAAGACACTTATAAGAACATTGGATCTATCAGAAAAATGAGAGTTGGTTTTGGTAAAACCTTCATACTTTATGTTTTCACCAAAACATTTCGGTCATCAAAACTATTCTCATCACTGTTTTCATACCCACTTATTATACTCATTAAAACCATTTAAACATATAATTTTTCATAAACATTAGTGTCTCCTTTTTAGAGTTATATTTCATCATGTTCTTCTTCTTTTCTAATCACTTTAGCATCTTCTTACTCACAAATTTCATCATTATTTTAATAAAATATACTCCCCATGTTAAAAAATCATCTTGTTTTCAATCACTATTATATTTTCAGTTTAAATTATATTTTATTACTTTTTTTATAATTTATATTCATTAATTTTGTACAAGTATCCAATAAAAATAAATGTATCTCATACACTTCAGTCTTATAGCTCATATCTTTGTTTGGAATAAGTCATTTACTTCCAAATATATTATAATATTTCTATATGTACCTTCTCATAACACATCTCTTAAAGTATCTTGTATTATTTTGGTTGGAGGGGAATAATAAATATAATGGTAAATTGAGATTCTAATAAAAACAATTCTTTAAAAAAATTAAAAACATTAATCCCCAAATTTGAAAAAAAAAACTCCCAGTTAAAAAATAATATTATGATTATATTATTTGATGTCTATCAAATATTATCAAATGCTCAATCACTACACAATTAAAATTCTTTTTAAAATATATTAACTTTTGAAAATAATCAAATTTTATCAAACAATATGTATAAAAAATTAATTTGAGGTACCTATTAGATTAATGTCTTGTTTAAAAAAACAAAAATAGAAACTAATTGAATTTTAATATAAATAAAATAATAGATAAAGAATAGAAAAATTTAGAAAGATGTTTGGTCTCAATATGAGACTTAATCCCATATAATTTTCAATCACCTACTACTATGTAGTTTATAATTAAATAAACCAATTCAAAACCTAGATCATGTTTTATAAACAACATCCTGTTGAAAGTCTAGGATAAAAGTCTCTTCCATAGTTCTTCTTGGGAGAAAACATGAACAAGGAAGACATGAACTCTTCTATAGTTTCTTAGAGGAATATAAATGAAAAATTTTAAGAGAGTATCATTTAATATCAAATTTATCTCAAGAAAATTTATTTTACAAATAAAATGAGTAAAAAATAACTTTAATGTAATTCAAAAATAAGAGAAGAAATATAATAAAGATGATAAGATGATGTGGTGTTCAGTCTATAAAGATTCAGTTGTTCTGAGTACTTTAATTTGTACTTTTATGGATCTCAAACTGGTTTCACATCAGGTTTATGAATAATAGAGTGTCATGGATTTTTCTGAATAAGAATTATTTATGGAATAGGAAACTCTATTTTTTCTCTACAGGATATTATATTCACATTTGTCTTATTCACACGATCAATTTTTATTTTAAAAATATCTTCATTATAAGTATCCACTATTGAAAAATTAATTCATTACTAAATTAACCAATGATTCAATTAATTCCGTAAAAATAGTATGTTAGAGATTTAAAATTATCTACTACTATGTTAGACATGAAAATATATCAATAGTTAAAGCACATTTATTTATGGTGGTTAGTTTCCATGGAAACTTCACATTGTTGGTATGCATTGTTAGTTGATACAGAAAGTTGTCACAATAGGTTCATTCCTTCTGGTTGTTATTAATTTGATCTAGAATTAGGTTCATGACGTCATATGATAAAATTTTTTCTCACATTTTCACTATAATAAATGATGTGGTTATAATATTACATGGTGAAAATTTTATATTCCATGGCATGGTAACATGATTTCTTCATTTGGTAGATTGATTCCTTTATATGGCTAATTCACTAAATTTCATAGTAGCATCAATTAATTACATGGTTAGTTATTTTTACTCATGGTAGGTATATCTATTTATGTGGTAATAATCACATAGTAGGTTATTTGTATAAACACGAAGGTTACATTTAATGGAGGGTAGGCTCAACTCCAATTCACAGTCAGTTCATGACTTCAATAATTTTTTTCATTTGAGGCGTAGTAGTTAGCTTTTCCATGCAATTTGGTGAGATGGTAACATGAACATCATGGTGAGTTCTAATTATTCACACAGTAACTGTATTACTGATGTGCTAGTTTTTTATGGAACATTCTAGACATATCCATTTTTACGAGTCCCACTAGAAAAATATTTAATCACAAAAAACATGAAATTCAATAATAACTTTGTAAACTTGAATTCAAGTAAATAAATGAATTAGGTGATGGTATAGTAGAATAAAATCCCCCTTTTTATGATCAAAAATCTATATATTTAAATTTAATGGAATTCGATACAAAAAAATTATATTACCATAGGATAGAATTAACACTTTAGATGGTTTCTAAAATCAGGTAATGTTTTCTAATGAATTCAATTTATTATAATTTACCACTACTCCCCCTTTTAATATTATCAAAAACATAATGAATAAGAAAAGAAAATAGGGAAAAGAAAAATATGAATAGAAAGAGTATTATTTCATTAATAACAATAAAGAAATTAAATAATAATTATAAAAAAACTTCTTATCATAGATCCCAATATGAATATTAATATTGGATATCTCTGAGATCTGTAGGAAGGATAATATCCTTTTCTTTGGAAGTATAGGAAGATGTAGAGGTAGTCTTGGAATGAACTATACATCTGGAAACAAGTCATAGTGTATAAAATGCTTGTCTTAGAGATTGGGGAATTCATTGATGGTTGAAGTGGAAGTGGTGGTAAGTAGGAAAAAATGAGTGGATAATGGGATTAGTTCATCAATTGGAGAAGCGTATAGATAAGGTTAATTCAACATGGTAAAATCAATGAATATATGAGAAAAATTATATAAATCCTTAATGAAATCATCTCAATTATCCATGAATGCTTCAAAAACTAGATTCAAAGCCATGATCCTTTGTGATTTTATATCCTTGGTCAAAAGATGAATCTATAGATCCAAGTTAAGGGTTATAAACATACTGTCACGAACCAGGTCGGGTCGTCATCCGACCCGGTGCCCGACCCGGTCCGCGGCAAGGCCCGAAGGGCGTTCCCGATCCCCACGGGCTGGCACAAGTGCCTGGGTATCAAAACTAACACGTGGGAACGATTTTACCCGAGATAAAAGACAGAAAAACAACTAACCAGGTAAATAAACTGAAAATAGGAAATAGACAACGAAACGTTCCTTTAAACTACAGACAAGTTTAAGGTCTACAACTCGAAACAATAACTAAAAAGAAAAGACGACAGCGGAAACTAAAAACTCATACTTGACCTCCCGCCAGAAGTGAGACCACATCAACACCATTCTGCATGAGAAGACCAACTGTAACCTGAGCCACCATTACTGAGCACGAAGTCGCAACCTGGAATACAGAAGAAACAGAATCTACATACACCCAAGGGTGTATGTAGGGTGTGAGCTACAGGCCTAGTAGGATGCCACCGAGAATAAGTTCCATGCCATAACATCAAAAGACAATTTAAAGTGCTTATTCAAATTTATACGTTCACAATTCTTTTGAAGAAAATATTTACAAACCAAAAGCCAAAGGAAAACACTGGAAACACAAAAAAAAGAACTCATTTCATAGACACAATTTTAAAGGGGAAGAGAAAAGTTCATTTTGGGCGCGCACACACACACACACACACACTCACACACACATACACACACATACACGCACACACACGCGCTAACACCCAAATGGTCCTCCATATGCCTACAGAAGGCACCATGCCATAGATGGTAGAGCACAATAGGTAAAACCCCTAAGGATCATCTAGCTCGAGTGGGACCCTAGAAACCTCGTGTCTCGGTGAAACGTGGCTTAGAAGGCCACGACCCTCAGAAAACGTGGCTTAGAAGGCCACGACCCTCAGAACACGTGGCTTAGAAGGCCACGACCCTCAGATGTCATGTTTAGTTAGTGTTGCAATCGTCAATCCAGCTAAGTGAAACAGGGACGATACCCATCCGGTTCACTAGCGCACTAGTTCTAGTCCGCCCACCTAGATACCCAGGGTTTTCCCTTGTGCTCAAACAAGCTTCACATTCACATAATATATATATTTCTCATTTCGCAGACCAAATGAGTTATTGCACACAAAAGTCACCATTTGCATACCAAATCACTATTCCAAAGACGCACGCACACGACATGTCTCCTTTTATAAAAAAAATACACCACTTTAAAAGTGAATGCATATTCAACTTCAAAGGTACACAACAAGGAAAACACACCAAAAGTGATTCATATACTTTGAAAATATCTATTTAAACATACAAACACCTAAAGTGACATGAAAAACACCTCTCGCACCTGCCAAACAGCCCTCAAAAACCTTTCAACAATGTTTCGCACTAAAAACGCCACTTAAATAAACAATGTTTCAACTTATGAAACATATTGCATGAAAAAGAAACCATTTCAAAATCAATTTCACAAGTCACCCCTTTCAAAACCCCTTTGGCACACTATAAACAAATAGTAGACATTTCTAGGATTTACCGCAACCGAATCAAAAGGAATAAAAATGAAAATTTATAAAGAAAAGTGCAACATTCATCACGCACGCAAGTTACACCATTTTTAAAATGCATTTTCGCAAAACCTCTACAGCTCTACCAAAACATTATAAACACAATTCGCATTTTGCAACTAAACCATAGCACATATTAAGTTAAACTAAACAAGAAAATTAAATTATCTACATGAAGTAATGACATGGAACCACCTACCTCAAATAGGAATGGAAAACGACATGGCGAAAAGCTCCCATTGCATAATGATCACACCATATTGCGCCGTCAAACAGGCCCTAAAACAGCAGATCAAAACACCACGGTGCCAACCCAGAAAACATCACCAACCCAAAAATATAGTTGACCGCTAAACATGTTCAATAATAATTAAACAAACAAATTAACAATTTAAACAAAAACAATTTAATAATTTAATTATTAAATATACAACCCCAGAATTAACTAAATAAGTTATTTAACAATTTAGTAATTTTAATTAAATAACAAGATCAATTAAATTAATTAACAACTTATCAAGTGTAACGACCATTAACTAAATTAATTATCAATTTAACCAATTTTAATAAATAAAATGATTAACCAATTTTAACTACAATAAATAAATTAATTTATACTAAAACAAAAGCTTTATTAATTTAATAACTTAACATAAATTTCAACCAATCAAAACAATTAAATAAACTAAATTAAATTAAATTAAATTAAATTAAATTAATAAAATAAAATAATATAAAATAAAATAAAATAAAAACAAACAAACCCTTCGTGGACTGGGGAAAGAAAAGAAGAGGGGTGCGGGAGGCGGTCCAGTGGCGCGAGCAGGGCTGCGGGTGGTGGTCCGGCAACTGTTCCGGCGAAGGGAGGGTGTGGCGGCGTCGCGGCCTTGAGCGGAGGTCGGGTCCTGCTCGGTTTCGATGTTCTGGAGAGAGGAGGGTGGCCGAGCGGGGTATGGGGTTCGCCGGGGTAGGTAAGGGGGGTGTTGGGGTTCGTCGGATGCTCAGCCGCATCGGAATAGGAGTGCGCCAGCATAGGGCTTCGCACCGGCTAGGGCTCCGTCGGAAGGCAGCGGCGTGACGGCGTGAGGGAGCAGGGGTGGCGGTTCGCTGCGCCGGAAGAAGGAGGTTCAACGTGGGAGGGGGCTCGGGGTTCTTCAGACGGAAGAAGGAAGGCCGTTAGGGTGCGGCGCTCTCCAGGTGGCCGGACGGGATGCAGGGGGGCGATGGGGAGTCCGCCGGACGAAGGAGGCCGCGGGGAGAGGAGGGTGCGGCGCAGCCAAACCCTAGGAGAGTGGGGGGGGGGAAACATCGACCGAGAGAAAAAAAAGAACGGGGTAAGGAGGGGGCTACGTCCCAACACAGCAAAGGGGAAAAAAACAAACAAATAAAGAAAGAAAAATAAATAAATAAAAAGAAAAATAAAATAGATGGTAATAATAATAATAATATTAATAATAATAATTAAAATAAACTTAACATGATATAAATAAATATAATAAGATTTAACAAAATTTAATAAAGAAAAATTCAATCAAATTAACCTAATAATAATATACCTTATATTAATAAACACAACGAACATATTAATGAAAATATTAATAATAATAATTGTAACGATAATAATAATTATTATTATTTTCATTATAATGAAAATACATACTTATTTAATATTCATTTGATTATCTTAATTTTTAAAGAGTCGGGAAACTACGCGGTGACTCTGCGTGGCCCATAAAATTTTATTTATTTATTTATTTTTCCATGGAAAGACGATGATAATAGTAGTAAACATAATAAAATTATCATCTTTAATACATTTTCATTTAAATCTTTTGTTAACCAATTAATTTAATTAATTCGATAATTAATTAATTAATTGTGCACCGAGAAGGCAGTGTGGTTACTCGAGCGAGGTCGTGCGACGCCGAAGTGAGGTCTCACAACTTCGAACGTGATGCGTTAGACGCACTCGAAACCATTACAAGCGTTTTTAAATTAAAACCTCAAATTTTAAGTCGGACCTAACCCCGCACTACCCGACGTATAGAAAATTAAAGAAAAGCTTATTTAAAGATGACGGGTGTGACAATTCTCCCCACCATAAAGCTTTCCGCCCTCGGAAAGCCACAGCTGAGGCTGAGCCAAAAAGAAGAAACAGATACACCACTAAGGTTTAAAGAAGATCCCCACAATCAACAAGTGAAAAGAAGAAAAAACATTGTGCTCAGAGAAAGTGACTCAAATGACCACATTAAGAAACACGTAAAAGACTTTCTGATATGGGCCGCCCGCCCCAAAGGGATAAAATACCTCCAGTTGATTGATCAACGAAAACGACTCTTGCACCCACAAAACCAACTTCAGAAGATGAAACAAATCAATCATTATTAAAATAAAACCACACCATTTGGTTGGAATCAACAGACAAGGTCAGACCATGTCCAAGGAACTCTCCTATCACTTTTCACCCAGCCATATTTAAAAACAAAGGCAACAGATCAACATGGGGAGGCCCAAGGGGCTCCCCACCATTTGGAACTCACTGATACTCGAGACGAGACTGGAAAACTGACACGGGGAGGTTCGAGCGGACTCCCTACCATTAATGAAAATTCTAGCACTGATTCATCCTGGAGACATTCGTGCGAGACCCAAATGTGGGTCTCCCCACCATTAAGGAAAGGCCAACACTGATTTATTCAAGAGACCTTTGTGCGAGACCCTACATGGGTCTCGCTGCCATTATAACGAACAGAGGATACATAACATTGAAAAAAAATTCCTGATGGTGACCAAACACCCCACCACAAGGGGCGGGGAGGGAGGGGCCCGACTACCCGGGCGTCAAAAGAATGACCCAAGACAAACTAGCATTCCCACATTCTTGGATGATAACTAATCAGTTTTGAGAAAAAATTACTCAACAGGCTCCCATAAGGACCACTAAAGCGATTGCATCCGGTGGAACGCAACCCCCTAGGAATTTTAAGGAAACGAGACGAACCCTCCTCCACATGGTGGCGAAAACCTTATGCAACCAGACTGCTCATTCAGAGCGGAAGAACCTTGGAAAAAATTTAAACTTCCTCTATTTTTAATATTGATGACAGAAATAAAGTCGGGGTCTCATATACTCTTGTGGTTCCTGACCACGCGCCAGCTTCACTTCGAGGCCTATGGCTGGAGCCCTGATGTTTGAAGCATCTTCTGCCTCGTAGTCAGGCATGGAAGACTCTCGAACAGAGCTTCTCCTTTTGGTGTCACACGGAAACACACTACAACCAAGGAAACACCAGTAACCACAACATATTACGACATCCAACTGATCGTACACTGAAAATTTACCAACACAAGAGCTTTAATGGTGCATGCGCATCCCTCTTTGTCACACTGGATGAGAACATGACACCACGAATCGTCACCTGAACATGATCATTTCTGTTGAGAAGAACACTATATGGAGAGGGACTTCAAACTGATTCTTAAACAACACGTGATTCCTGCAGAAAACCATAGCAGCCTCATACGACTGGGTATGCCAACTAGTAGCCTAACACAAACTTTTTCTTAAACTAAACAAACCAATACCGGAGGTTATTCAGAATGATAGACCGCACCAACGACTTAGGGTCGCTTCCACCTTTTTCCCACTGGAGTTTCCTTTACCACTTCCAAACCACCGTTGACTATCAAAGAGACCTCACACTGCAAGGCGTCACCGAACATGACCCTTGCAGCCGATGTAAATACTACAAAGCCCTTCAAGACACTGGTCAACACTAGAAATTCGGAACCTCCTTAACCTTTCCCCGCTGGATTTCCTTTTTCCGTTTCCAGGGGAAACCGTCAAGCGTAACGACGTCGAATTTCATACTCAACGACTCAGGCAACTCAAAGAAACCAAAACTCTGTTCAACTCCCCGCGCATATGTCATCCCGCTACGAGAGGATCCACTTAGTTGTAAAAAGGAGAGGTGGGTTCAATTCTAGAATTCAAAAGAGAGCCCTTCAATCAACTGGAGTGTTGGCCAATGGGGAATTCCCTGTAGTCGTACTTCAATCACATGCCAACGCTTTATGGGGGGGCATACACTAGTCAAGAAAGAAAACTATGTACCCAACCAAACTGGTCCAACGGTCAAGACATACCACAAGCAAAACCAAATGAGCTGGGGAAACAACTGCAAGAGCTCCCCAACGTACTCTTCAAAGGAATTTACTAACCACACACTTGCATACCAACATACAAATTAGAACTCCAACTCGGGACACAAACCATTCAGAAAGAATACCCAGTTCAAAATGCCACACATCCAACATCTCAAAACACAAGGAAACGCCACACAAACACCATTTACTAAAACACCAAATTTTTCCTTTAACAAAACATTTTGAAAATAAGTAAACCCAGTGGATTGCACAAACACCAATGGCGTCCCATGAGCCTCACACATGCATGTTCTCGTGCCGCACCGACACCCAACACATGTCATCCAGGCACTCATCCTCTCGTTCCATTAACCATTTCCCTTTTCGTATACACTCATGCATGTGGTTTCCCATGAGAGCGCCAAGGATCAAAACCAAATCTTTCCATTTTTTTTTCAAAACCAAAACATTCAACACACACCTTTCAAACTTCATACATCATTTTCTTTTTAAAGCGTTTCATTTGAAAACAGTTTCCATGACCAAAACATTTTTACTTAAAAGCCAATTTCCCATGAATCCAAAACAAGGGGACGAGAAATGACGCAATAGAAACTTGTGTCAGCGGGTGATTGGACCGTATGGTTGGCGGCCATACGCCAGTCACACCACTGCCACGGAGGGTATTCTAGGACAGCGTCCCCAGCTCCGCATGGCTTGCCAGACCCTGCGAGCTCACTAGGACAACTGACCTAACCCCTTTTCTTTTCCCTTGGACAAGATTTTCCGCAAGGACCAAAAACTCAGACAACCCTCGACATACGCTGGTAACTTGAGTCCCGCCACGAGGTGTGCTGGCCAGGCACATTACTCGTAGCCAGGACGTCGAGTCCCGACAACCGTAACTCTAGTCCACCGTGACTCTATCCCAAAATAAAACGACCCAAGAGAGCAAACCTTGACCTCTGATACCATTTTGTCACGAACCAGGTCGGGTCGTCATCCGACCCGGCGCCCGACCCGGTTCGCGGCAAGGCCCGAAGGGCGTTCCCGATCCCCACGGGCAGGCACAAGTGCCTGGGTATCAAAACTAACACGTGGGAACGATTTTACCCGAGATAAAAGACAGAAAAACAACTAACCAGGTAAATAAACTGAAAATAGGAAATAGACAACGAAACGTGACTTTAAACTACGGACAAGTTTAAGGTCTACAACTCGAAACAATAACTAAAAAGAAAAGACGACAGCGGAAACTAAAAACTCATACTTGACCTCCCGCCAGAAGTGAGACCACATCAACACCATTCTGCATGAGAAGAACAACTATAACCTGAGCCACCATTACTGAGCACGAAGTCGCAACCTGGAATACAGAAGAAACAGAATCTACATACACCTAAGGGTGTATGTAGGGTGTGAGCTACAGGCCCAGTAGGATGCCACCGAGAATAAGTTCCATGCCATAACATCAAAAGACAATTTAAAGTGCTTATTCAAATTTATACGTTCACAATTCTTTTGAAGAAAAGATTTACAAACCAAAAGCCAAAGGAAAACACTGGAAACACAAAAAAAAGAACTCATTTCATAGACACAATTTTAAAGGGGAAGAGAAAAGTTCATTTTGGGCGAACACACACACACACACACACTCACACACACATACACACACATACACGCACACACACGCGCTAACACCCAAATGGTCCTCCATATGCCGACGGAAGGCACCATGCCATAGACGGTAGAGCACAATAGGTAAAACCCCTAAGGATCATCTAGCTCGAGTGGGACCCTAGAAACCTCGTGTCTCGGTGAAACGTGGCTTAGAAGGCCACGACCCTCAGAAAACGTGGCTTAGAAGGCCACGACCCTCAAAACACGTGGCTTAGAAGGCCACGACCCTCAGATGTCATGTTTAGTTAGTGTTGCAATCGTCAATCCAGCTAAGTGAAATAGGGACGATACCCATCTGGTTCACTAGCGCACTAGTTCTAGTCCGCCCACCTAGATACCCAGGGTTTTCCCTTGTGCTCAAACAAGCTTCACATTCACATAATATATATATTTCTCATTTCGCAGACCAAACGAGTTATTGCACACAAAAGTCACCATTTGCATACCAAAGCACTATTCCAAAGACGCACGCACACGACATGTCTCCTTTTATAAAAAAAATACACCACTTTAAAAGTGAAAGAATATTCAACTTCAATGGTACACAACAAGGAAAACACACCAAAAGTGATTCATATACTTTGAAAATATCTATTTAAACATACAAACACCTAAAGTGACATGAAAAACACCTCTCGCACCAGCCAAACAGCCCTCAAAAACCTTTCAACCATGTTTCGCACTAAAAACGCCACTTAAATAAACAATGTCTCAACTTATGAAACATATTGCATGAAAAAGAAACCATTTCAAAATCAATTTCACAAGTCACCCCTTTCAAAACCTCTTTGGCACACTATAAACAATTATTAGACATTTCTATGATTTACCACAACCGAATCAAAAGGAATAAAAATGAAAATTTCTAAAGAAAAGTGCATCATTCATCACGCACGCATGTTACACCATTTTTAAAATGCATTTTCGCAAAACCTCTACAGCTCTACCAAAACATTATAAACACTATTCGCATTTTGCAACTAAACCATAGCACATATTAAGTTAAACTAAACAAGAAAATTAAATTATCTACATGAAGTAATGACATGGAACCACCTACCTCAAATAGGAATGGAAAACGACATGGCGAAAAGCTCCCATTGCATAATGATCGCACCATATTGCGCCGTCAAACAGGCCCTAAAACAGCAGATCAAAACACCACGGTGCCAACCCCGAAAACATCACCAACCCAAAAATTCAGTTGACCACTAAACATGTTCATTAATAATTAAACAAACAAATTAACAATTTAAACCAAAACAATTTAATAATTTAATTATTAAATATACACCCCCAGAATTAACTAAATAAGTTATTTAACAATTTAGTAATTTTAATTAAATAACAAGATCAATTAAATTAATTAACAACTTATCAAGTGTAACGACCATTAACTAAATTAATTATCAATTTAACCAATTTTAATAAATAAAATGATTAACCAATTTTAACTACAATAAATAAATTAATTTATACTAAAACAAAAGCTTTATTAATTTAATAACTTAACATAAATTTAAACCAATCAAAACAATTAAATAAACTAAATTAAATTAAATTAAATTAAATAAAAATAATAAAATAAAATAAAATAAAATAAAATAAAATAAAACAAACAAACCCTTCGTGGACTAGGGAAAGCAAAGAATAGGGGTGCGGGAGGCGGTCCGGCGGCGCGAGCAGGGCTGCGGGTGGTGGTCCGGCAACTGTTCCGGCGAAGGGAGGGTGTGGCGGCGTCGCGGCCTTGAGCGGAGGTCGGGTCCTGTGCGGTTTCGATGTTATGGATAAAGGAGGGTGGCCGATCGGGGTATGGGGTTCGCCGGGGCAGGTAAGGGGGGTGTTGGGGTTCGTCGGATGCTCAGCCGCATCGGAATAGGAGTGCGCCAGCATAGGGCTTCGCACGGGCTAGGGCTCCGTCGGAAGGAAGTGGCGTGACGGCGTGAGGGAGCAGGGGTGGCGGTTCGCTGCGCCGGAAGAAGGAGGTTCAGCGTGGGAGGGGGCTCGGGGTTCTTCAGACGGAAGAAGGAAGGCCGTTGGGGTGCGGCGCTCTCCAGGTGGCCGGACGGGATGCAGGGGGGCGACGGGGAGTCCGCCGGACGAAGGAGGCCGCGGGGAGAGGAGGGTGCGGCGCATCCAAACCCTAGGAGAGTGGGGGGGGGGAAACATCGACCGAGAGAAAAAAAAGAACAGGGTAAGGGGGGGGGGGCTACGTCCCAACACAGCAAAGGGGAAAAAACAAACAAATAAAGAAAGAAAAATAAATAAATAAAAAGAAAAATAAAATAGATGGTAATAATAATAATAATATTAATAATAATAATTAAAATAAACTTAACATGATATAAATAAACATAATAAGCTTTAACAAAATTTAATAAAGTAAAATTCAATCAAATTAACCTAATAATAATATACCTTATATTAATAAACACAACGGACATATTAATGAAAATATTAATAATAATAATTGTAACGATAATAATAATTATTATTATTTTCATTATAATGAAAATACATACTTATTTAATATTCATTTGATTATCTTCATTTTTAAAGAGTCGGGAAACTACGCGGTGACTCTGCGTGGCCCATAAAATATTATTTATTTATTTATTTTTCCACGGAAAGACGATGATAATAGTAGTAAACATAATAAAATTATCATCTTTAATACATTTTAATTTAAATCTTTTGTTAACCAATTAATTTAATTAATTCGATAATTAATTAATTAATTGTGCACCGAGCAGGCAGTGTGGTTACTCGGGCGAGGGCGTGCGACGACCGAAGTGAGGTCGCACAACTTCGAACGCGATGCGTTAGATGCACTCGAAACCATTACAAGCGTTTTTAAATTAAAACCTCAAATTTTAAGTCAGACCTAACCCCGCACTACCCGACGTATAGAAAATTAAAGAAAAGCTTATTTAAAGATGACGGGTGTGACACATACCCATTAAATCATAAATTAAAAATATGTAGGTAATAATCTAATAAATAAAATTATTTATAGTTTCTATATCCTTCTCATCGTGTTTCACATATTCCCTTACAAGTGATAAGGTCTTCAAAGAATGGGTTTGAAATCCATTAAACACAGCTTCTTGAGTCGTTCGAAACTAAACAATAAACATATTGAAATCATACATAATTAGTTATTTAAAATTGTATTCATCAAAATCCAATTGAACATGAAGAATATGAGTATAAGAGATAATAAACCTTTGGTCTTGCTGAATCATCATTTTAGAAAGATCATTGGTAGAGTATAATTTTTTTTAAAGTTCATTAATCTCATTTTTCAAAAAATTCACCTAAAGAGAAAATTTTGGATGACGGTGATAAATTAGAAGAAACACAGTTATTCTGATATATTATTCTCTAGAAGGATCTATAGAATTTCTAAAACCAATAAAGGATTTCTTGAAAATATCCATAAGATCCAATTTTAAATTATTCAAATCATCGTTTGTAATATATAATGTATATTAGATAGAGGTTGGTGAGTCATAAAATAGTTTCCTACCATCTAACTCAAGGTCAAAATCTACTAATTCAATTCAATATAACTATTATGAAATTCTATATTCAATATTCATTTCTCCCATAAGAAAAAATAGACCACCATTCTCAATATATTCACCATGATTACTCATTTCCCAACTTCATCACCTTCTTTGGTTGGAGTAGGACTAAAGATATCATGGAGATTCTAGTCAACTAAAGGTCTCACGAGAGATTCCTAAAGCCTCTCCTGAGTATCTATAGTATAAATAATAGATCCCTCTTGAGATCTTTGAGTAGAAGAGATGGAAGGTCCACCATGTCCAGTTGGAATTATTCTATCCCTATCATGTGAATATTAATATGAATATAAAATCCCAAAACAAGAGATCTTAGGTATTTCTTATAATTAATAGGTTCTATGGGAGTACTACTAATCATTAATGATCCACCTGAGATGACTTAATCACTTTCTGAGTCCTCAAACCCATCTAATTATTCCACGTAACCACTCAATGAAACCATTATCTCCATCAGATCCTCATAATGAATTGCTTTTTCATGTCATCGAAAAGATAATAGAGATTTAGAGGGTACAAATTATATAGTAGGAGAAACTTATGTTATATCCACATGAGCAGTTTAATCTTCTTCATTAAAATACACAATTTCATATTAATCCTCAACGTCTTTCTCACCATAATTCAACTAATCATCTAAATAATGGAAAATCTAATCAGGTTTAAGACCTTGATCCACAAGATTGTTAGGTCTAACAATGTACTTTATTGGGTTACAATTTTTATTAACCTTCTCTGGGTTATCCACCCATTCCTTTTTCCAAGGGTTCAAATTTAATTTCATCTACTTACAATTTATCTTTCATTGTAATATTCTACGTAATGAGGTAATATTTTTATCACCCTAAGGAACTAGTCTTTAGTACTCTAACAATATTAAAATAAAATTTAATTACGGAAAATGAAAAAAATCAAAGGAGTCTAAAAGAATTAAACTATATGCCTCTTGACATATTTATACCACTTTATTTGAACACCATTCATCACAAAAAATAATAATAATAATTAATCATGATGCCTCAAGATACTAATGTATCCATTTCATTGAAAATTAAGATCCTAGATAAAATTAAGCACCAACCTTCGTTCACCACTCAACTTAACAAAAGTAAGCCTTCTAGGATTTCTATTCATAGTGAGTGCTCATCTAAAGAAATTTGAAACACAAAGTGTGCCTGATTAATTGAATACAAACTATGGTAATCTCTAAACACTTCTTTTCAAGGTATATACAGACACTTTTCACATCATCTTAAGGAAAAATAAAAAATTTCACCATTAATCATTAATTATCTATATCCTTTTTTCTTGTAGGTAAGAAATAAATGTGTACAAAAAATTTATTAATAAGATTTTAGATTTAAGGGATAACTATTTTTTTAAACACTGAATCTCATCCATGTTTCTAATTTTATTTCCAAACCATGGATTTTTTTGATTTAAACCATTGTATAATGATTTATTTTCTATAGTGGTTGGACGATCAAATAGGTGTGATTTATTTGGTTTCCCTATCATTCCCAAGATGTATTTTGATTTATTTAACATCTTCAAAATATGTGAATGAATAAAGAATATTTTTCCAATAATCATCTCATCCACTGTATTTTTAGTTTTTTTAATTTCTGGAAAAATTTAGTTTTACTAAAGAAGATCAAAACATGATGGTTTGGGTTAGAGAGTGATAGAGGGAGAGGGGGATGGAGGGAGGGACATGCAACTCTTGTAAAGACCTGGAAATTCTGTGGATTTTTTTTTCTTAAATACATGGAATTTTATGAGTCTGCAGTATCTGACAGTGCTTGATTCTGAGACCCGGTGTGCCCAGAATCAATTACTGAAGTTTTGTTCGTGTACATTCATTAAACGTGTGAGCGGGATTTTATAACTTTTGAACTGGTGCTCAGAACTGAAATCTAAGGGCACCGTTGAACTCGCAGTATTGGTGATTTCATAGTGAGACCTTCACCGCAGTTTCGTTCTATCAATAATGGAAGATAGTATTTGGGGTTTTTAAATAATATTAAATAAAAATAAGGTGTGATTACTTTTATTTGTTGGTGGATAAAACCTCCAAGTGGAAGTTGGAGGTAGGGCCCTCCCGTACATAACCTCCCTTGGGAGGATATTATTAGGTGGGGCCCACACAATCTTTAAACCTCCTTGAAATCCCCATAGTGGGGGAAGGATCTTGAACTCCCTTCATTAAAGTTCCAACCCCCCCCCCCACTATTAATTAATCTGGATCCTTCAATTAATTAATTAAAACCCATTAGGATTGTTTTGAATTATTTTGGCCAACAATTAAATAATGGGTTAGCTTAACCCACTATTTTTTTTGGATCTTTTTTTTGGAGCATTGAATAATATTTGGAGAACATCATCCTTATAACGAAGAATGAAGAACTCCTTCTTCGATCTTCGATCGAACCAAAAGAGAAGGAGATGACCGCGAAGAACGCCGACGATGCATCTTCCTCGGTCTCCTACCCCGGATGCTTCCTGATGTCAACAGAAAGACATTGGCTTCCCTTCCACCATCAAAGATCATCAACCGAGGTAGGGGTTGATTTATGTATTATATTTACCCTCCACTATTCGTCTAATTTTTGTGCTCCCTATTGCCGATAGATATCAGCCTAATGAGGAGGGATCAGACTGCACGAACATGGTCCAACCCACCCCCCATGTGGTTGTTCTTATTATGTTGAATGGGGAGGTGGAGCAATGGCGGTCGGCATCGGGCCGGCTGCGAAGGAACTGGAGGAGCAAGGCCGCCGGGTCGCCAAGAGGGAGCGGCACCTCCGTGCTGCGCGAAAGGAGGGTCACGGCCACGACGGGCCGCGGCGTAGGCGCGTGGTGCAATCACGCCGCGCGGAGGACAAAAGAGGGGCGTGGCCAGGATGTGCCATGGTATAGGGGCACGGCGTCGTCGCACTGTGTCAGTGGTGCAGAGTCGCGGCCAGGTCGGGCCACGTTGGAGGGGTGCGGCACAGTCGCGTCGTGCCAGTGATGCAAATCCGCGGCCAGGGTGGGCCGCGGCCAAGGGGCGTGGTGCCGTCGCACCGTGCCGGAGGGCGGAACCAGCTTGCCGCTCGACCAGCCGGACAAAGCGGGACACCTAGGGTCCTGTGAGTCACCTGAATCAGTGCATAGTTCCGGTTCCGTTCGAAAACAGCGGGGCACGACACCCCCTCCCACGCGTGGCCAACCTGGCAACGCAGGCCTGCCGACCAGGCCACATGGTCCAGCTGGTCAGGCCACATGGGCCGGCCAGCCAGGCCGCCAGGCCAGGCCGCGCACATGGGTCGTTCCGCTGTCGGGCCGGGCCGCCCACTCGGGTCGGGCCATTCATTGGTCGGGCCACTATCGGGCTGGGCCGCCCTCTCGGGTCGGGTCGGGCACTCGGATCGGGTCGGACCCACGGACTGGGTCGGACCCCAGTCCAGACCTGTTTAACCAGAAATCACATTTTCGTATGTATCTTGGGCTACGTGTGTCTGATCGACGAACCGTCTACATCGACAGAAGTCTTAGAGCAAGTCGGTTATTTTGGCATACCCCACTTGAGGTTTGGACGCAATTGTGATATGGCCAGGTTGGTTTGAATCTAAAACCCAACCGGGCCCCTTGAACAGAAATGCCAATAACTCACAGACAAGGTGTCTGATTGATGCGCCATCTGTCGCGTTGGGTTCCTTAGGAGGAGAAGGAACTATGTGATACATCATCTTTAGAATTCATAGTAATTGATGTATCGACAATTTTCTCGAGGAGAGGACCCTCTCGGAATCTAGCGGTTTGTGTGCGGGAACCCCATGGTTGGCTGGGACTGAGATGATAGGATCCTACATGGAATTAATACTGTACCAGGATCCTCCATGGGGTCGTGAGTGACGAAACTGTACCAGGATCCTCTGTGGGTTCGACTGCGACGATATTGTACTAGGATCCTCCGTGGGGTCGACAGTGACTATACTGGACCGAGATCCTACATGGGTTCGATAGTGATGACTTCTCTACCGGGATCCTCCATGGGTTCGACAGCGCGGATACTGTTCCAGGATCCTACGTGGTTTCGATAGAGGAGATGATTCAGTGGCTACATCTAGTCATCCCTACCATTCTACATGATTTGTATACCTATGTGAGCCACGTCTTTTCTTTCAGTTGTTATCACCGAGATGACTGACTTTACTTCCTTTGTGGAATGGGTTGTGCTTGGGCTTGAGTGTTGGAGCTGGACTTTGATTGGTAACTTAGGTATTTTTATGGACATATACCAAAGTAGATATGGTTGACACATTGTGATTGCATCTTACTACTTCGGTTTATCCTTAGTGGATTCTGGGAAACCTTCGAGGATCTCAGGGTCCCCTACTCTGTATTGTTATACTCACCCCTGCACGGGCTTCACCCGCACCTTGTTGTGTTCTGTGCAGATGATGGTAATCAGTGATCGAAGCTAATGGTGATAGACTGGAGGCTACTCAGAGTTGTACTACACGGAACGTACCTTATGGATGAGTTGTTCGAGATCTTTACCTACCCTTCATGTAGGATTCCCCGGTGTATGATCTAGGATCCATTTTCCCTTTTTACTTGTACTTCTACTTGTTGTTCAGTTGGATTTATATACTATCCCATTTACTTTCACCACACCTTTCTTTTCTATATTAGTAGTATTTTCTTTTACTGCTTTTGTTCAGACTGTGTGAGTTATAGGTTTAAAGGAAATGCCTTCCCTTTTTATCAGGAATTCCCCTTTGGTGCTAGTCCCCAGCCCCATGCCTATGCAAGGCGGGCTTGGGGTAGTCATGGCATGGTCCCCGAGGACGGGTGGTGACAAATTGGTATCAGAGGAGTCTATTATACCGTAGAACTTGGACCCTAATTATTTTAATTTCAATAGTGTTAACTGTTTTGGATTTGTTTATCAGTTTAGGGAAACTGGTTTTGGTGAGGTGGTCGACGTATCCATACACTAGGACCCTGACTTCTAACTTCTGACTCAGTGCACGAAAACACTGATTGCGTGTGTGATTCCTTTTAAATGTTTTCTTTGTGATTACTTTGTTTCATCTCAACAAGTATATTGTTTTGACCATGTCACACCTATTTCTTTTTTAGGATGTCCCTACATAGGCATCCATCCAGGGTTCCGACTTTTGTACGAGATGGTAGCCCACCGAGCAACGAGACCTCGGTGCAAGGCCCCATCACAGAGGAGGTACCAGCAGTACCACTACCCGCTGGGCCACCGATACTAGCATCTCTAGCATCCGAGAGTGCACACCTTCTGAGTGTATTGCACGAGTTCTAGTGCTAGAGGCCGCCCAGGTTCACGGGAGAGATGGACCCACAAGCAGCTGAAGATTGGCTGGAGGCTGTTGTGCGAGCTTTCAGATTGGTAGGGACACCAACCGACCTCATGGTGATCCCTGCAGCAAGTCTCCTACATGCAGCAGTAGGGAGATGGTGGAGCCTGATTCTCCAGGTGCATGACAAGGAATAACTACTCTTGGTAGACTTCAAGAGTCCCTTCCAGTCAGATATTGTTCCAGCCACCCTTTGTGCGGTGCGAATTCAGTAGTTACTACATCTACAGAAGGGTAGCATGACGGTAACTCAGTACTCAGTGAGGTTCACCAACCTATCGTGCTACTCCACATATATGGTATGGGACCCATTTTTTAGGGTCTGGACCTTCGAGTATGGACTCATGCAAGGGATCAGGGCTTCGATGATCTCCTCAGCATCCTGACGTAGGTGGGGGTGCTGGAGCGAGCTCTTCTAGTAGGGAGTTTTCTTGCTGAGTAGTCACCAAGAGCGAGACCCACCACAGGGAAAAACGTAGTACAGACTTCTGTATCCGGCAGTAGATAGATGTCATAGAGGTCCAAGAAGACCAGGCCATCAGGTGGGAGACCCCATGATATAGGTTCATTTGTGCGGGGAACACAAGACAGAGCCATCCATACGAGGAGTAGGCAATGCTATGCGTGCGGCGGGCATGGTCACATGGCTCATGACTGCCCGACCTGCCATGAAGATGAGCTGCATACAGTAGAGGGACCTCCCTGGTAGAGGTAGAGGTTCGATCGTGGTGGTCCACCAGGAGTAGGTGGATGTGGAAGAGGATCTGGCCGAGTAGCAGATGGTGGATGAAATTTCGATTTCCTAGCACCACCACCACCAATAGGTCCACCCCGACCACAGGGAGCAAGCAGACAGAGGCAGGCTCAGCTCCAGGTAGTCGAGGCCTACGACCACAGTGCACCTAAGATGATTCTAGGTATTATCTGTGTCTACTCCTCACTTTTTGCAGTACTTATAGACACTGGTGCGAGTCATTATTTTATTGCTGCTTCACTCGTTCAGAGCTCGGAGATTCTGACGGAGTCGTTGGCTCGATCCTTACAGCAATAGACTCTTACGGGAGTAGACTCAACGATAACACACAGGTTCCAGCTGTGTGAGCTTACTCTAGGAGGCGAGAGATTCATCTAGGATCTCCTCGTAGTGGCGTCGAGGCCTTACGACGTCATCTTCAGTTCGGCCTAGTTATCTACAATACATGCTCAAATCGAATGTATTAGGCACAAAGTGTAGTGTGTTTGCACGGATTGGACCAGGCTCACCTTCACCAGCAATAAGGGAGACTTTGAAACATAGAAGGGTGTAGCCTATCACTCATCAGTTGGCCTGCCTTACCCTCGGAGTAGTGGATGTGGAGAGTTCGAGTTATCCTGTAGTGGTGGAATAGTACGTGGATGTTTTCCCTGAAAATGTTCTAGGACTACCTCCTCATAGAGAGGGGTCTTCTACATTGATCTGTACCCTAGGATGGCACTAATATCTACTCAAGAATATTGGATGGCTCCTTCTGAGCTCTGTGAGCTGCAGGTACAGCTGGAGGACTTGTAGGAGAAGGGACTCATCGGGCCTAGTGTTTCTCCATAGGAAGCCCCAATTATGTTCCCCAAGAAGGCTTATGGGAGCTTGAGGCTTTGTGTTGACTATTGTCGCCTGAACCAGGTGACCGTGAAAAATAATTACCCACTCCTGAGGATTGACAACCTCTTTGATTAGCTGAAGGGAGCACGTTGGTTCTCGAAGATAGATCTTTAGTCGGGCTATCACCAGCTCAGTGTTCGAGATGAGGATGTGCAGAAGATGTCCTTCAGGTGTCTACAACCACTATGAGTTCTTGGTTATCCCCTTCGGCATAACCAACGCTCCAGTAGTGTTCATGAGACTCATAAACAGGATCTTCTAGCCACACCTCGATTGCATTGTCGTAGTCTTCATTGAAGACATTCTAATTTACTTGACTACAGAGGAGGAGAATGCCTACCATTTGTATGTAGTACTGGACACACTCCGAGAGCACCAGCGTTATTTTAAGCTCTCGAAGTTACAGTTCTAGATCCGAGAGGTTCACTTTCTAGGACATGTCATCTCAAAAGCTGGAGTTGTAGTGGATCCAGTGAAGATTGAGCCATTACTTTCTTGGGATCCACCAAGGAGTGTGACAGAGATATAGAGTTCTCTGGGACGGGCTGGGTACTATCAGAGATTTTTTCCAGACTTCTCCAGAGTTGCAGCACCACTTTTAGCATTGAAAAAGAAGGGTAAACCCTTCGTGTGGTCAGAGAGATGCCAGTGGAGTTTTCAAGAGTTGAGGCAGAGGCTGACTACTGTGCCCATATTGTGGATATCAGAGGAGGGCGTTGGGTACATAGTCTATTGTGATGCATCAGGTACTAGACTTGGGTGTGTCCTGATGCAGGAGTGAGTAGTGATCGCTTATAGTTCTCTGAAGTTGAGACAACACGAATAGAACTACGCTACCCATGACCTGGAATAAGAATTAGTGGTCTTTGCCTTGAAGATGTGGTGGCACTATCTAATGGATGATCATTTTACAGTCTACTATAAACACCAAAGTCTCAGGTACGTCTTCTCGCAGAAGGACCTGAACCTGAGACAGTGGTGTTGGCTTGAGTTCCACCAGTACTATGACTTTGAGATAGTCTATACTCCTGGGAAGAGGAAAGTTGTAGTAGATGCTCTCAGTAGGAGATCAGGCATTCAGCTGCTAGGAGAGGTGACAGAGTAGCTGGCCATGTTGCAGATATCCTTTGTGGATAGGGATGGAGCATCTTATCTACAGTCTCTCACAGCCACTTCTCCACATCTTCATAATGTTAGGGAGTCTCACCGTTGAGACTATGACTGTGAGACGTGACGTGATCATATATCCATAGGGCATGCACCTGATGAATTTTCTGAAGGTGGGGAGCACTTCATCCTCTTCAGGGGACGTACCATGGTACCTGTTTCACTTTAGGAGGAATTATTGAGGGAGTTCCACACTTCCCCTTAAGCAGTACATCCAGGAGTGGTGAAGATGTATCAGGACCTCTGACGACAGCACTGGTGGCCAGGTATGAAGAAGGTAGTAGAAAATTTTGTATCACGATGCCTCACTTGTTAGAAAGTGAAGGCGGAGCACCAGGTTTCAGCAGGATTTGTTCCGACCATAGATATCCTAGAGTGGAAGTGGGATGGGATATCCATGGATTTTGTGATGGGACATCCACGTACATCCAGAGGACACGACTTTATCTAGGTGACTGTCGACCAACTCACCAAGTCGGCCCACTTCCTACCGATCATAGAGAAGGGTTTAGTAGAGAGCTTGGGACGCCTCTATGTACGAGAGATTATATGTCTTCATGGTGTGCCATCGACGATAATCTCCGATCAAGATAATCGTTTCACTTCCTTGTTATGGAAGGGGTTACATGAGGCTTTCGGGACGCAGATCCGCTTGAGCACCGCCTTCCATCCTTAGACAGATGGTCAGACAGAGAGGATCATTCAGACTCTTGATGACATGCTTCACGCATGCGTCCTCGAATTCAATCGTAGCTAGGAGGATCACTTATCCTTGGTAGAGTCTTCATATAACAAAAACTATTACTCCACCATCGGGATGGCACCTTTCGAGGCACTATTCAGCCAACCTTGCAGATCACCTATGTGCTGGACTAACCCATGGGAGTCAGCACTTATGGGACCAGAGATGGTTCAGGCTTTGACGAAGAAGGTGTAGATCATTTAGGAGTGGATGAAGACTGCACAGAGCTGGAAGAATTCCTATATGTATAGGAGACGTAGAACATTGAAGATCGAGGATGGAGACTACGTATTTCTATGGGTTTCCCCTCAATGAGGTCTACGGATATTTGGCCAAGGCTAAAAGTTTTCTCCGTGATTCATCGGACCTTTCTAGGTCATCAGCAGAGTAGGCGAGGTGGCCTACCGCTTAGCTCTACCACCTCAGTTGAAACGGATGCACGACATCTTCCATGTATCTTAGCTAAGGAGATACGTGCATGACCCTTCCCACATCATCGACCATGGAGAGTTGTACATCGATGACGGGGTGACATTCACAGAGGTTCTAGTGGAGATTGAGGATCGACATGAGCGGGTCCTATGTGGATGGTCGATACCTCTGGTACGCATTCGTTGGCAGCACGTGAACCTCCAGGAGAGCACTTGGGCGCAGGAGGCAAGATGCGTTCTCAGTACCCCTATTAGTCCACTTAGTGTGAGTTGTAGCTTATAGGGGCATAAAGCCCTGAGGTGGGGAGAATGTAAAGACCCAAAAATTTTGGGGAATTTTTGTTTCTCAAATACATGGAATTTTACGAGTCTGCAGTTTCGGACAGCACTTGATTCCAAGGATAGGTGGTCCTGAAATCAATTTCGAAAGTTTTTTTCGTGTACGTTCCGTAAACGTGCGAGTGGGATTTTATATTTTTCGAACCAGTGCTCAGAACAGAAATCTGAGGGCACCGTTGAACTCGCAGTGTCAGTGATTTCATAGTGAGACCTTCACCGCTGTTTCATTCTGTCAAGAATAGAAGATAGTTTTTGGGTTTTTAAATAATATTAAATAAAAATAAGGTGTGCTTATTTTTATTTGTTGGTGGATAAAAAATACAAGTGAAGGGTGGAGGTGGGGCACACCCGCACATAACCTCCATTGGGAGGATATTATTACGTGTGGCCCACACAAGCGTTAAACCTCCTTGAACTCCCCATAAGTTGGGGAAGGCTCTTGAACTCCCTTCATTAAAGTGCTAACCCCCCTCTATTAATTAATTTGGCTCCTTCAATTAATTAATTAAAACCCATTTGAATTCTTTTGAATTATTTTGGCCAACAAATAAATAATGGGGTAGTTAACCCATTATTTTTTTTGGCACTTTCATTTTGGTGGAGCACTGAAGAATCCTTGGAGAACTTCATCCTTCCAAAGAAAAATGATGAACTAATTCATCGATCTTATACCGAACCAAAAGAGAAGGAGCTGACCATGAAGAACGCCGCTGATGCATCTTCCTCGGTCTCCTACCCCGGACACTTCCTGAGGTCAACGGAATGACGTTCGCTTCCCTTCCACCATCAACGACCGTCAATCAAGGTATTGGTTGACTTATGTATGAGATTTACCCTCCGTTCTTCCTCGATTGTTTTGCTCCCTATTGTCGATTGATATACTCTTAACGAGGAGGGATATGACCACATGAACACGGTCCGAACCTCCCGTCATGTGGTCGTTCTCGTAATGTTGATGGTAGAGGTGGAGAAATAGTAGCCGGCATCGGGCTAGCCATGAAGGAACCTACGGTGCAAGGCCGATGGGTTTCCAAGAGGGTGCGGCACCGCCGGGCCATACGAAAGGAGATTTGCGACAAGGATGGGTCGCTGAAGAGGGACGCGGTGTCGTCGCGTCGTACCGGCGGTGTAGAACTGCGGCCAGGGCGGGCCATGACGGAGGGGTGCGGCACTGCTGCGCTGTACCGGTGATGCAGAACAACGGCCAGGGCGGGCTGCGGTGAAGGGGCATGGCATAGTCGCCTCGTGCCGTAGGGTGGAACCAACTGGCCGCTCGGCCAGTCGGACAACGTGGGACCCCTAGGGGCATGCGGGTCACCTGAACTGGAACTTAAAGCTGATTCCATTTGACAAAAGGGGGCCCGACACCCCCCCTCCCACATGGGGCCAGCCTGGCCATGCAGGCCAGTAAACCAGGCCATGCGGGCTGGCCAGCCAGGCCACGCGGACCCTCCTGCCAGGCCACACAAGTCGGCCATCCAGACCACGTGGGCCGGCCAGCCAGGGCACATGTGCATCCAAGCCGAGCCTCCCACACAGGTTGGGCCACTCTCAGGACGGTCCTCCCTCTCAGGCTGGGCCGGACTCTCGGATCGGGTCGGACCCACGGACCAGGTCGGACCCCAGTCCAGACCCGTTTAACCTGAAATCACATTTTTTCTGTATCTTGGGCTATAGTTGTCTGATCGACGAACCGTCTGCAGCGACGGAAGGCTTAGAGCAATTCGGTTTTTTTAGCATACCCCACTAGAAGATTGGACATAGTTGGGGTATGGACGGGTTGGTTTAAACCTAAAAACCAACCGGGCCCCCGGAACGGAAATTCCAATAACTCACAGAACGGGCGTCTGATTGACACACCATCTGTCACGTTGGGTTACTTATGATGAGACAAAACTATAGTATACATAAACTTGAGACTTAGTGGTAGATGATGTATCGAGAATTGGCTCGAGGAGCTGAACCTCCCGGAATCAAGCGTGCTGTGTGTCGGAACCCTATGGTTGGTTGACACGAAGATGATAGGAGCCTACGTGGACCTACCACAGTACCAGGATCCTCCGTGGGTTTGATAGCAATGATACTGTACCGAGATCCTCTGTGGGTTCGACAGCGATGATACTGTACCCTGATCCTCTGTGGGTTCAACAGTGATGGTACTGGACCGGGATCCTCTGTGGGTCCTACAGTGATTACTTCTATACAAAGATCCTTCGTGGGTTCGACAGCGCTGATACTATTCCAGGGTCCTACGTGGGTTCGATAAAGGGGATGATTTAGGGGCTACATCTAATCATATCTACCCCTATACATGAGTTGTATACCTCTGTGAGCTGAGTCTTGTCTTTTAGTTGTTATCATCGAGATGACTGGCTGTACTTCCTTTGTGGAATGGGTTGTGCTTGGGCTCGAGTGTTGGGGCGAGACTGGGATTGGTATCTTGGGTATATGCATGGGCATAAACCTAAGTAGGGATGGTTGATTCATCTTGATTGTATATTAATACTATGTTTTATCCTTAGTGGAATCTGGGAGACCTTCGGGGGCCTCGGGGCCCCTACTGATTATTGTTATACTCACCCCTGCACAGGCTTCGCCTGTACCTTGTTGTGTTCTATGCAGATGACAGTCAGCAGTGATTGAGGTTGAGGGTGATTAATGGGAGGCTGCTCAGAGCTTGACAATACGGGATGTACCTCAGGGATGAGTTTTTTGATATCTTTACGTACCCTTCAGGTAAGATTCCCTGGTGGACGATCCAAGAGTTGTTTTCCCTTTTTTACTTGTATGTGTACTTGTTGTTCAGTTGGGTTTGTATATTGGCCCATTTACATTCAGCACACCGTTCTTTTCTATATTAGTAGTTGTTGCTTCTACTAATTGTGTTCAGACTGTGTGAGTTACAGTTTTAAAGGAAATGCCTTCCCTTTTTATTCAGGATTCACCTTTGGTGCTAGTCGCCAGCCCATGGCCAATGAAAGGCGGGATAGGGGTAGTCACGGTACCGTACCCGAGGACGGGTCATGACATCTCTATTGAGGGTAATGATTCAAAATATGCGGATATATTTTGAGGATATAATTTTTGTTTATTTAGTTTCTGATTTTAAGTCAATTTTAATCATTATGGTAGTTAAATAATAATATTCTTAAGTGAAATCCCTCCCAAATACATTCAAAAAAATCATTGTATGAAACAAATATAGTAGGAGTTCTAACCATGTGGTTGAAATTTTCATAGTAGGTAGTATTAATCAAGTGAATGAATACTCTTAGTAATTATAGTGATAATATGATTAAGTGTTCACATTAGGTATACTAATCGCCTGAAGAGAAACTCATTGTCGGAAAATTGACCATGTGAACCACACTACACAGTTAATTATAGAAAACAGCTTATGTTCATCAATTTAACCAATAACTAACAAGGCTCATACAAAATTGAAACAATTAGACATAACTTGTCATTCCAAATTCATGTTGGATATAATTTATTCTCTCAAAATTAAAAGGAATTATAAATATATCAGTATAATGATGTTATGTACCTGTGAATTTAATATTTTTATCACCTTTTTTCGAATTATATCTAGAATTTGATGTCTTATATTAATTTGGTTTGTTCTAGAATGGAATAATGTATTCATAGATATATTTATCACACATGTATAATAAAAATTTACAGGGGAATGTTAGAATTTATATCCATAGTCTATTGATGTCTGTTTCATGCATAGAATCTATGCTGGGAAACTACCCATAACTATGTACTCAACTCCAGCAGTGGATTATTCTACATAATTTGGTTTCTTAATACACCATAAAACTATATACATTCTCAAAACATGAAATGTTTGAAATTTATTTTTCAATATTACTTAAAACCACCAAATTCATCATCTTCATAACTAGATAAATAAAATGATTATCCTTTGGAATAAAAAACATATTATGGATGTATTTTTAAGGTATTTGAAATTATTTTCACAATAATTAAATGTGACACTATTGGATTTGCTCGAAAATTAGCTCACATACACAAAATAAACGTTATATCAATACATCTAGTACTAAAATATAGAAAAATTATGATCATGCCTCTGTAACTAGTTTGATGAACTGATTTTTAGATTTCATCAAGATCTAGTTTACATCTTGTTCTCATAGAAGTATCACAACATTTAGTACTATCCATGATTTTTTAAATCTTTAGTAAACTTTCTTTGATATAAAATATTTCATTCTATATCTTGAATATTGTGAAAACCAAGAAAGAATTTAATTTCACCCAGAAAAACTCATTTCAAATAAATTTTTCATCATTTTTGAAAACTCAGTACACAAATAATTTCCTGATGATATAAAAATAATATCATCAATATAAATTTTTACAGTGAATAAATAATTTCAAATTAATTTAATAAATAGAGTAGGGTTATCTATTCCTTTTATAAATAATTTTAAATAAAAAAATGAGATAATCCTATCATAATAAGATCTACGAGATTGTTTTAAAATATATAATGTTTTTTAATTAAACATCAGTATTTTGAAGGTGAGGGTTTTGAAATACAGGGATTGTTTAACTAAAACATCCTCAACTGTATAAACATTTAATTTTTCAATATTGAAATCCATTGGATATAGTTAAAATTTAAATTTTCTTTCAGGAAAGAAATATAGTAATGTATTTATGTATAGATACTAGTGAGAAGTTTTCATCATAGTCAATACTATATTCTAGAATAAATCTTTATGAAAACAAAATATCTTTATATATAATTTTCAAACATTAATCATCAGCATTTTTTCTTAACATCCATTTAGTGACAATATTTATGTATTCCTTTTGTCCTTGAACTAGATCCCTAAATCAATTTCTATCAGATTTCTATAATTATTATTTCATATCCATTAACCAAAATTCATCATTAATTGCATCATTTATATTATTAGGTTCAAACTATGACAAGAAATATTGATGTTTGAATTTGTTTCATAGACAATATCATGTTTCAGTTATTTTATCTAGGTCTCCAAAAAAATGACCTAAAGGGCGATATATGAGATTATTAATATCACTAGTAACATAATTATTAGAAATATCATCTTCCTCAAGAGGTTTTGGTTTAGGATGTTCAACAGAAATAATAAATTTATGTACTAGAGTTCATGCAAAATTGATGTCTATTTTTGAAAGATCATCCTTTAAATTATATTAATGGTTCTTAGGATCATGTGGATTTGTCTCCTCAAACATGAAATTAAAAACATCTTCCACAATATTAGTACTTTTATTAAAAGACCTATATGATTTACTATTTGTAGAATATCTAAGGAAAATTACTTCATCACTCTTGAATACAAATTTGTATAAATTCAAGTTTTTCTATTATAAAAAATTTACAACCAAAATATCTAAAGTAATTAAATTTTTTTTTCTAACATTCAATAATTCATAAGTGGTCTTCCTTAAAAGTAATATAATTAAAAATATATTAAATATATAAGAAGATATTTTAACAAAGCCTTTTAAAAAATAACTAGATAATTCATACTCATTAAGCAAGGTCTAGAATTTTTTTTGAAGGGTATTGTTTCTTCTATCTACTACACGATTCATCTATGTGGTCTTGGGTGCAGAAAATTAATGATTATTTCCAAGTTGTGAGCATAAATATTAAAGATCTTGATTTTCAAACTCACATACATAATCACTTATTAAGGTTTTAAATCTAATTAAACTAATATTTTCAATATATCAAGCATATTTAGAAAAGAACGAAAGTGCTTCACTTTTATGAGAAAGGAAAACCACCCATATATATCTTGAATAGGTATCCACTATAACATTAGCTTATTTATTTCTTATTAAATAATAAACTCTCAATGGTCGTAAAAAACCAATGTGAACTAACCATGAATGTTGAGATGTTGAGATTTATTTCTTTGGATCGAAATATATTTGGTGTTGTTTTTATTTTTGGTAGGGATTATAGACATTGGTTATTACGAATTCTAGTGTGGAAAGATCCTTGAAAAAACCATTCCTAGTTAGCTTTATAAGTGATTGTATACTGTCGTGGACTAGTATACTATGAAAAATACAAGATCATTGTGACTAGAACTCAAAGAAGAAACATTTTGAGAAGATAAAAATTTAAATCTACATCATAGAAAATAACATTCATCTTATATGTAAAAACTAAATCATGTTTGGAATCTAAGACTTTGGAAGACCTTTTTTTAACCTTGACATGAAATACATCAACCAATAATTTTGAAATTCTAAGAAAATTATTATTTAAATCCATCAAAAAAATAATACTATATAAATTTAAATAGTACTATAGTTGCCAATTTAGAAAATTACAATAATTTTTTTCATTATAAAAAAAGTTACATATCCACCAAGTTTTATTAGGTTATTAAAGCCTTTATCATCACAATTCATTTTTCCTGATCATCCATTTTCTAGATACCATAATTTCATACTATAAATTTTCAATAAGGTTTCCTGGTTGCGCCCAAATTTACCCTACTGGTAAAAGCGGTCTTTGAAGTACAAGTAGGGATCGAATCCACAGGGACTGAAGAAGAAACCTTGAAACACTATGATTCGTTGATGGATTGGCTATGAAGATGCCAACTTTGAGGTAGATTTTAATTGGAGAAATAAATATATAATTTAAAAATCATATAACAAAAATGATGTGAACTAAAAAATTATTGATGGTGGGTTGATCTTATGGTTTTTATTGGGGTGGATTGGATGAATTTCTTTTCTTAGAAAATTTCATGTCATTAATTCAAGACATATCCAAACAGTGAGATAATTCTTCCAAATCATTCACCAATTTAATCCCTACACAATTACAAGGACAATCACTAATTAACTTTGAGGATCACTATAATGAGAACTCAAAGTAAATAGGTCGTACTATCACTCAAAATGTGTCATCGTTAAAGTTGGCAAAGATGAGAAAGAATGTAACTCATCAAATGGAAATCCTAAAATAACGAATAGATTTAAATATTAAGTACATGAAATAACATTCAATCTCTGACCTTGATACTCCCTTGGATCAACCCTTAAGAGGTTATCCATCCATTAATGCTATTATACCAATGGAAGTGGGATGTATACTTATGGGGGAGGAATTGAAGAAGAAGAAAATCATTAAAAGAAAGAACACTCCACCGTTGTGTGATTGAAATCACAAGTGATGGTGTGAATAATTTCACACCATGATTCAAAGGTATCAACGTGTGAAGAAAAGGAAAATAAAAATTGAAGAATAAGAAGAAATTTTATTAAAATAATATACGTGAAAGAAAAACATACATCGGAAAACTTGACGATGCGATTACAAATTGAAATCAGGAAATTACAATTGAAAAAAATACAATAGTTGAAAGAAAAACATGGATTCAAAGAAAAATGTTAGATGATTATTACCTTCACCACTGGCCCCTTATATAGGCATATTAGGATCTTTAGGTCCACCCCCAACAATAAATTCACCCCCCAACAATTAAGAGAGTCAAAAGGTGGGTGACGAATCAAAAGGAAATTAAAAATACAAAGTTGACCACAAAACCAGCCAGATTCATCCTTCATTTTTTACATGTGCGTTTGACACATCATACGGACGAACCTGGAGGTGTCATAAATAGGAAATATCTTCTTCCATGTGTCTTATAGAATCTCTCAAAATTTCAGGTTATTTGGTTTATCCATTTTGGAGTTATGGTCAAAATTGTGGGACGGCATTATGTGCATTAATGTCGGGTCCACCATTTAAATATCAACTTCAGATCCCATTATCATCATGAAAACTTCTGAATTAGCTCTCGCCAGAGTTGAATAAAATGATTCCCATATTTTTATCTTTCTACTGTATAAATTTGAGCTTCATTAGGCTCGTTTTGTGGGCCCCACATTTTTTTGATGGGCCTTAGGCCCATTATGCTTTCTCCATAAAATTTCTGCATTTGGGCGCAAAATTCTCCATCTTACATTGGGATTTGTCCATCAGACCTAAAAGATAAAATGTTCCAAACAAAGTGATCAATCATATCCCAAAATTTGAAATTCATAAAATGAATATAATGTTGTACACAAACAAATTAATTATTGGGCCAAATTTTCATTTTAAACATGAATTGCATTTTAGATGAGAAATGAAGTTCTATTTATGTAATGCACTAAAAACAATGTTTATGGACTTTGGAAAAATTAATATAAAGATATTAACAATTAATATTATCCACATTCAGTGACTAATCACACCCCCCAACTTGAGTTTTGCTAGTCCCGAGCAAAATAAATTACAAATATGAAATTCAAATCCCCTTTTCCAAAAAAATTTAAATACACATTGCTTTACCAAAGACCTCATACCAAAAAACAATTATGGAACCCATAAAAATAATTTAAAACAAGCTAGGTCCATAATCATAACCCAAGCCCAAGCCAATTCCTTTGATCAAATTCATCGCTACATTTCATCCAATTTCAATTAAGCATGATAAAGTGTTGTGAATCACAAAAGATATGGGGCCCATTTTATTGTTCAAGGTTAAAAAATGGAAGTTCTAGGTGGGAATCACATTAAACCTTAATATGAGTATCCATTTTTTGATTTTGTTTTATGCTTTTTTTAACCACAATAGATATGAAAAGACTAACTCTGGGCAAGAAAACTATGGAGTCACAATCCCCAAGTGTCGGACGCCACACATATTGTCAATTTCATGCTCTAAAATAGAGATATAAAGACTAACTCTGGGCAAGACAACTATGGAGTCACAATCCCCAAGTGTCGGATTCCACACATTTGGAAAAAACATTTCTCTATGTGGTCATAATTTTTTTTTGTTTTTTTTGATACTCAAATTAAACTAAAAGTGACCCCAGAACCCTATGCTATAATGAAAGGGGCCCAAGAACTCAAATTTACACCCACGATCTAGTAGACGTGCATTGTGGAATTTTTATTAAGAGGATGAATATTTAAACTTTGAAAAATCACATCGAACAACCACACTTTCCAAAAACTATTCTCACGAACTTAAACATGCATTAAAATCAGAATCAAGGCATGAAAAATTTATTTGATATCCAATTTTAGAGTTTTCAATGTGTTTTATCATGTTTAAGGTTAATGGAATTTTTCTTTTCGTGCATGTCTTTATTCACAAAAAAAAATCATTTTTTATCTCCACCCAACTTAGAATAACACTGTCCCTAGTGATTAAAGAAATGAAAAGTTAGAAGGGGGTAGGAGAGGAGTTCAAATATGAAATTCAAAATGATAAACATGGAACAAATTCACCTGGTTTTTGAAGTTGAAGTTCATGATTCTCCAGAATACTCCTTTGATCTCTTGGGGGATGTAGGCACCTCCTTGATTGAACATGTATCACCCAAAATTGTTCCTGAACCATAAAAAGAAGAACAAAGCTGACAAAACAAACAACACAACAATTTATGTAAAACCAAGTACAACATTTTTATGGTTTTCCCTATTTTTTTTAAAAAAATCAAACTAATTATACATTGTCTTCTTTATATTTTATGGGTAAGGTATTACTCAGGAATCACACTGTGTAACATGGATGAATACGGTGCTCCCCTTTCATACCCATCCATACTCAAAAAACAAGAATAGGTCAAGTGTCTAATTTTTTTTAACCTACAAAAAACATAAATAAAATAAAATAAACAGATGATACATTGTCTTCTTTATATTTATGGGTAAGGTATTACTCAGGGATCACACCGTGTTACAAGGTTGAATACGGTGCTCCCCTTTCATACCCATCCTTACTCATAAAAGTAGAACAGGTCAACAGTCTATTTTTTATTTTTATATTTTTAAAATATAAAAATGATTTATTAATCCTATTTGAAAAATAAATATGATTCCAAAAATATTGGAAACATGAAAACCACGGGTTGCCTCCCGTGCAGTGCTTTTGTTTAACTTCATTAGCTCGACTTGTACCCCCCAACTTATCCAATTCCAACTTTAAACATTTTAATTAACCCATCTTTTTCCACTTTAATAATATTGATATTGATTATATTATTGAAATTTTTTTCATATAAAATTCTATTTTCTACAATGATTGGTAAAATCCAAGGAATATCTGAAATGGTTGATCGAGTTGAACTTATATTCTTTCCTAAGATATCAATGAACATTCCAAAATTATTGGCTTCTTTAGATGAATGAACTAAAACTGCAAGGTCTTTTTTATCACCTATGATGGAATTCTTGTCTGGGGAAGGAAGGATAATGATTTTGAGTTCTGGTCGATTGTAATTTCCTAATAAATATTGGCAATTTGAATGAAAGTCAGTTTCTTCTCCAAAAAATTTAGAAATAATTGGTTCTGTTTTAAAATATGATTCATCCCCAAAAGTGTCTAATTGAATTTGAGGTGTGGGTATGGGCTAAATGTTTGGTATTTCTCCCAATTGTTCAGTGATTTGTGTTTTTGAAAATCATCAATGGAGAAATATTCAGGACTCTCCATCCACAATGCCAAGTTTCCCTCTTGTGAATACAAAAAATCAGTTTCCTCTTAATTTAAGCACTCATCAACAATTCCTTGATTATATTCAACTATCCCAAATCCAATGGTTGGTTCTTCAATAAATTCATTTGAGGTTTGTGAGAGACACGATTCTTGTATTAGTGATGAGGAAGAGACAACCTGAGTGGGAATGGGTTCCACAACCATTTCAATGCTTTGTAATTCTACTCTTAAAGATGAAACCTCTGAATTCATTTTATCCATTTCTTCACACAAATGTTCAAGAATATTTTCAGAATTACGATTTATAGATGTTTGGACATCATGAACTTCATTATGTTTGATCACTTCAATCATCCTTGAGAGTTATGGAAATTGATCTTTTAAACAATCAGCATCCCATTGATTGTACATATCATATGGTGTGGTGTATTCAATCATGGTTTGGTCAATGGAATTTTATATGTGAGGTGATTCAAAATATTGATTTTATAGTTGATTATAGCCTTGGTATATTAATGGGTATCGTTGAAGATAATCCATTGGAGTTGATTGAAAGTTGTTTTTGGGATTCATTGGACACGCAGAAACAGAAAGGGGAATAGAGAAGAGAAATTAGGGTGAGAATAGAGAATTTGGGGTGAGAAAAGAATATGAGTGTCTAAGGTACTTACTTGGGTCCCTGGAAACGGCGCCAAAATTGGGTTGCGCACAAATTTACCCTACTGGTAAAAGCTGTCGTTGAAGTACAAGTAGGGATCGAATCCACAGGGACCGAAGAAGAAACCTTCAGACACTATGATTTGTTGATGGATTGGCTATGAAGTGGCCAACATTGAGGTAGATTTTAATTGGATAAATAAATATATAATTTAAAAATAATATAATAAAAATGATGTTATCTAAACAATTATTGATATTGGGTTGATCTTATGGTTTTTATTGGGGTGGATTGGATGAATTTTTGTTCTTAGAAAAATTTCTTGTCATTAATTCAAGACATATCCAAACAATGAGATAATTCTTCCAAATCATTCACCAATTTAATCCCTACACAATTCCATGTCCAATCACCAATTCACTTTGAGGATCACTTTAATGTGAACTCAAAGGAAATAGATCATACTAGCACTCAAAATGTGTCATCATTAAATTTGTCAAAGATGAGAAAGAATGTAACTCATCAAATGGAAATCCTAAAATAACGAATAGATTTAAATATTAAGTACATGAAATAACATTCAATCCCTGACCTTGCTACCCCCTTGGATCAACCCTTAAGAGTTTAGCCCTCCATTGATGCTATTATACCAATGGAAGTGGGATGTAGACTTATGGGGGAGGAATTGAAGAAGAAGAAAATTATTAAAAGAACGAACACTCCACCGTTGTGTGATTGAAATCACAAGTTCTGGTGTGAATAATTTCACACCATGATTCAACGGTATCAACATGTGAAGAAAAGGAAAATAAAAATTGAAGAATATAAAGAAATTTTTTTAAAATAATAAACGTGAAAGAAAAACTTACATGGGAAAACTTGACGATGCGATTACAAATTGAAAGTAAGAAATTACAATTGAAAGAAATACAATGGATGATAGAAAAACATGGATTCAAAGAAAAATGTTAGATGATTATTCCCTTCACCACAAGATCCTTATATAGACATATTAAGAGCCTTAGGTCGACCCCTAACAATAAATTCACCCCCCAACAATTAAGAGTGTCAAAAGGAGGGTGAAGAATCAAAAGGAAATTAACGTTACAAAGTTGACCACAAAACCATCCAGATTCATCCTCCATTTTGACGTGTGTGTTTGACACTTCATACGGCTGAAACTGAAGGTGTCATAAATAGGAAATATATTCTTCCATGTGTCTTATAGAAGCTCTAAAGATTTCAGGTGATTTGGTTTTATCCATTTTTTAGTTATGGTCAAAATTTTGGAACGACTTAATGTGCATTAATGTCGGGTCCACCGTTTAAATCTCAGCTTCAGATCCCTTTATCATCATGATAACTTCCGAATTATCTCCAGACACAGTTAAATAAAATGATCCTAATATTTTTATCATTCTACTGTATAAATTTGAGCTTCATTGTGCTTGGTTTGTGGGCCCCACATTTATTTGATGGGCCTTAGGCACCTTATGATTTCTCCAGCAAATTTCTTCATTCGGGCGCAAATTTCTCCATATCACTTTGGGATTCGTCCATCAGACCTAAAAGATAAAATGTTCTAGACAAAGTTATCAATATTAACCCAAAATTTCAAATTCAGAAAATGAATATAATGTTGTAAACAAACAAATGAATGATTGGGCCAAAATTTTCATTTTAAACATGAATTGCATTTTAGATGAGAAATGAAGTTCTATTTATGTAATCCACTAAAAACAATGATTAAGGACTTTGGAAAAATTAATATAAAGATATTAAAAATTAATATTATACACTTTCTGTGACTAATCACACCCCCCAACTTCAGTTTTGCTAGTCCAGAGAAAAATAAATTGCAAATATGAAATTCAAATCCCCTTTTCCAAAAACATTTAAATACACATTGCTTAACCAAAGACCTCATACCAAAAACAATTATGGAACCCATAAAAATCATTTAAAACAAGATAGGTCCATAATCATATCTCAAGCCCAAGCCCATTCCTTTTTTCAAATTCATCGCTAAATTTCATCCAATTTCAATTAAGCATGATAAAGTTTTGTGCATCACAAAATATATGGGGCCCATTTTATTGTTCAAGGGGAAAAAATGGAAGCGCTAGGTGGGAATCACATTAAACGTTAATATGTGTATCTTTTTTTTATTTTATTTTTGATGATTTTTTTAACCACAATAGATATGAAAAGACTAACTCTGGGAAAGATAACTATGGAGTTGCGATCCCCATTTGTCGGACGCCACACATATTGTCAATTTCATGCTCTACAATGGAGATATAAAGCCTAACTCTGGGCAAGAGAACTATGGAGTCACGATCCCCAAGTGTCGGACGCCACACAATTGGACAAAACATTCCTCTATGTGGTCATATTTTTTTTTCTTTTTGGATACTCAAATTAAACTAATAGTGACCCCATAACCCTATGCTATAATGAAAGGGACCCAACAACTCAAATTTACACCCACGATCTAGTAGACGTTCATTGTGGAATTTTTATTAAGAGGATGAAAATTTAAACTTTGAAAAGTCACATTGGATAACCACGATTTCCAAAAACTATGCTCATGACCTTAAACATGCATTAAAATCAGAATCAAGGCATGAAAAATTTATTTGATATCCAATTTTAGAGTTTTCAATGTGTGTTATCATGTTTAAGGTTAATGGAATTTTTCTTTTCATGCATGTTTTTATTCCCAAAAAAAATAATTTTTTATCTCCCCCCATATTAGAATAACATTGTCCCCAGTGTTTAAAGAAAAGAAAAGTTAGAAGGGGGTAGGAGAGGAGTTCAAATATGAAATTCAAAATGATAAACATGGAACAAATTCACCTGATTTTTGAAGTTGAATTTCATTATGCTCCAGATTACTCCTTTTATCTCTTGGGGGATGTAGGCACCTCCTTGATTGAACATGTATCACCCAAAATAGTTCCTGAACCATAAAAATAAGAAAAATGCAGACAAAACAAACAACACAACAATTTATTTAAAACCAAGTACAACATTTTTATGGTTTTCCCTATTTTTTTTAAAAAAATCAAACAGATGATACATTGCCTTCTTTATATTTTATGGGTAAGGTATTAATCAGGAATCACACCACGTGACATGGATGAATACGGTGCTCCCTTTTCATACCCATCCATACTCATAAAAGAAGAATAGGTCAAGTGTCTAATTTTTTTAACCTACAAAAAACATAAATAAAATAAAATAAACAGATGATACATTTTCTTTTTTATATTTTCTGGGTAAGGTATTACTCAGGGATCACACCGTGTGACATGGTTGAATACGGTGCTCCCCTTTCACCAATTTAAACCCTACAAAATTACAAGGCTAGTCACTAATTAACTTTGAGGATTACATTAATGAGAACTCAAAGTAAATAGATCGTACTATCACTCAAAATGTGTCATCGTTAATGTTGGAAAAGATGAGAAAGAATGTAACTCATCAAATGGAAATCATAAAATAACGAATAGATTTAAATATTAAGTACATGAAATAACATTTAATCCCTGACCTTGCTACTCCCTTGGATCAACCCTTAAGAGTTTATCCCTTTATTGATGCTATTCTACCAATGTAAGTGGGATGTAGACTTATGGGGGAGGAATTAAAGAAGAAGAAACTTATTAAAAGAACGAACACTCCACCGTTGTGTGATTGAAAACACAAGTGCTTGTGTGAATAATTTCACACCATGATTCAATGGTATCAACGTGTGAAGAAAAGTAAAATAAAAATTGAATAATAAGATGAAATTTTATTAAAATAATAAACGTTAAAGAAAAACTTACCTGGGAAAACATGACAATGTCATTACAAATTGAAAGGAGGAAATTACAATTGAAAGAAATACAATGGATGAAAGAAAAAAATGGATTCAAAGAAAAATGATAGATGATTATTCCCTTCACCAACAGCTCCTTTTATAGGAATATTATGAGCCTTAGGTCCACCCCCAACAATAAATTCACCCCCAACAATTAAGAGAGTCAAAAGGAGGGTGAAGAATCAAAAGGAAATTAACGTTACAATGTTGACCACAAAACAAGCCAGATTCATCCTCCATTTTGACGTGTGCATTTGACACTTCATACGGCCGCACCTGAAGGTGTCATAAAAAGTAAATATCTTCTTCCATGTGTATTCTAGAATCTCTCAAAATTTTAGGTGATTTGGTTTATCCGTTTTGGAGTTATGGTCAAAATTGTGGGATGGCATTATGTGCATTAATGTCGGGTCCACCATTTAAATCTCAGCTTCAGATCCCTTTATCATCATGAAATCTTATGAATTAGCTCTGGCCACAGTTGAATAAAATGATCCCCATATTTTTATTTTTCTACTTTATAAATTTGATCTTCATTGGGCTTAGTTTGTGGGCCCCACATTTTTTTGATCGGCCTTAGGCCCATTATGCTTTCTTCAGCAAATTTCTGCATTCAGGTGCAAAATTATCCATCTTACTATGGGATTCGTCCATCAGACCTAAAAGATAAAATGTTCCAAACAAAGTGATCAATCATATCCCAAAATTTCAAATTCAGAAAATGAATATAATGTTGTACAAAATCAAATGAATGGTTGGGCCAAAATTTCCATTTTAAACATGAATTGCATTTTAGATGAGAAATGAAGTTCTATTTATCTAATGCACTAAGGTTTACAAAAAAATGGTTTAAAAGAATATAATTATATAGGAATATATATGTTCTTTGGTCTAGAGATGTTATAACTAAGTGATTTGGGAATCTATAATGTTTTTACTAGTTTCCTAAATGTGGAACTTATACTTTTAGAAAGAAGAAATTATTTACAATAGAATATAAACTATTAAAATTACTAAAATAATTGGAACCAGGAAAAAAATAGTTTTTATATATCTTCCTATATAAAGGTTGATAACCTATTATTTTAGTATAATTAGGCATTTTTTATATACAAGGAATCCAAGTAATGGTTTTTCTTCCATTGTTAATTATTTATACATCATTATTTATATTCTCATTATAAAATTTATGCTCATTATTTTCAATAATAAGTTGATACTTTTTATCATTTTCAACTGTATGATCATTTTTAAGCTGAGAATACATAGCAATATCATTTTTTAAACCATTATATTTGTCCTTGAGTTCCTTAACTTATTCCTCAAACATGTTTCAATGTTAATATAATTCATCTATGTTCATATTCTCATCATTCATTTTAGTTTCAAATGGAATTGAAATATGAACAATAGATTTAGGGAAAGCATTCAGTACCTCATATTTGTTTTTCATGAAACATACATTAACTTTTTCATTACTATATTCACTTCTAGGGTTTGAATCATTTCATATACCCTCATAGGAACTCTACCTAGACTTAATATAAGTTTTTTTAATTTTCTTCTCTCCCCTATTTCTTTTTTTTTTATATTTCAACTTGGGTAAATTTTCATTGATGTGTAATTTCTCTTACACTCATATCATGTTTCTTCATTAGAATAATTATACTTCCATCATTATTTTCTCCAACTCCCACTATTATCATATTTTCCTTTATATTTTGTTTTCTTGAGGAAATTATTTTTCTTATATAATTTAATTACATTTATAGCTAAATATGATATTTATTAATCATTGTCTAATGATTATTACCCATCACATGAACATTCATCTTTGATATTCTATTTTTGTTGAGATTTAGAAGTCTTAAAAGCAACTGAATTTATTTTATGTTCATACACTTATTATTTTTTCAATGATAATTATTATCCATAAATCATGTGCTTTCCGATTAGTTCTTTTACTGACATTTTTCTAATTCATGAGGACTCTCTAATAGACAAAAATGATCCTATCTATATATCACGTAAGAAACTTAGAAGTCACAATACTTGATCATTATCTGTAATCTATTTTTTGGAGTACATGCATCATGCTAACAATTTTATTGAACCTAAGATACATATCAGAAATGGTTTCATCATGATTTATCTCGAAGGTATCATATTTAATTGTATAATTGTTTCGACAGATTTCATTAACATTATATGTTCCTTCATGAGATATATCCAAAGTATCCTGAATCTCAAAAGTAGTAGCATTTTCATATATTATATACAATTCATCCTTTCCTAAGGCATAATAAGAATCATTCATATATTTATAATTACATTCATATAATTCCATATTAGAATAACTCCATGTATATCAAGAATATTGAGGTCTTTTTATCATCAATTACAGTATGTTTATCAAAACCCAAACATTCTTGATGGATTTTCATTTAAATTAACCAACATGAATAATTTGATCCATTTAAATATATACGATGATTAGTGGAAATTCCTTCTGGTTGATTTTTATCCATAAATATTTAAAATTATAATAAAAAAGATTTTATTATCTTTATTTAAACATAGATCATAATAAAAATTTATTTTTAATGAAAATTGATAAATAAATTTTGGTCAGAGTGGAAAACTTAACAGGGGGTGAATTGAGATTCCAATAAAAATTTTGTTGAATAATAATTTAAAAACATAATTACTCCAATTTAAAAAAATAAAAAATAAAATATATAGTAGGATTATATAATTTAATCATTTTCCAAGATTCAAAAAATCCTGATCATTTCTTAGTAAAAATAATTTGGAAAATACTTTATCTTATGAATCTAATATACTTATATAAAAAAACTGTATATAAAACAATAATTTAAGTTAACTATAAAAGTAATTCATTTTTTAATAAACTATAAACAAAAACTAATTTCATTTTAAAATAAATAAAAACAAAGATAAAGTATATTGGAATTTAATAGGGGGTTTTGTCCCAATCTAAGACCTAATCCCCTCCACATGGGAATCGCCACCTTACATGTAGTCTATAATTAAATAAACTTATACACTACTTAGATTGAGTTTAACATATAACTATATGATGAAATTACTTTATTAAATCCTCTTACATAGTTCTTCATGGGTGAAAATAACAATAGGTCACACATTAACTCTTCCATACTTTTTTGTGGGTATATAAATGAAAATTTTAAGAGAGTATCAAGTACACACCTATATAGCTTTGGAGAAAATATTTTACAAATATACAGTGTAAAACCAAACACAACACAAATGTAAAGAATAAACATAAAGATAAAGAGAATAATTATGAGATGATTATTTTTAACTTAATATATAATGATTAAGTTCTTTTAAGTCCTTGAATTTTTATTTGTAAGGAGGACAAAAAAGTTTCACGGCTAGTTTAGGAAAAAACAGAGTGTTGTGGAGATTTATAAACAATTCTTTTCTTTAACATAACTAATATTTTTTCTTCACTTTAGGATATTGGATTCAACTCTATATTATTCACACAATAAATATTTCTTCTTAAAAATATATTCATCATAATTTAACATTGGAGGTCAATCAATACAGACTTAAATGAATAGAAAAATAAATTAGTGATCCAAATACTATTGATTGGAGATTTTAAATGGTACACTATTATTTTATACATGGAAATAGGTATATACATAAATAATTGTTTGTTGGGATAATCAGTTTTAGGAATACATCACATAGTTGGTTGTCACGGTCAGTTGATGTGGCTGTATTTCAAAGTCAGTTCATTACATCATGTGGTCAATACATTTAATCTAGCAGTAAGTTCATGAATTCATTTTGTAGTTTGTTTCCTCATTTAGTCACAAAAATAATATATATAGACTATATATTAATTTATTGTAATTTTATATAACTTGGATGGGTAACTTGATTTTTCATTTATGTGATCACTTCATTGAATTACATGGTAACTTCATTTAATTTCACATTTAGTTCTTTTGTACTCATGGTAAGTAAATATATTCAGGTATTAATAGTCACATTGTAGTTTGGTTGTACATGTGTAAAGGTAAATTTAATGAATAGAAGAATAAAATCCAGTTGACGTTCTGGCCATAACATTATATTATTTCTTCATATGAAACATGAAATGTAGTTTGTCCATGTGGTCATGGGACATGGTCACTTGAACATTATGGTTAGTTCAAATTATTCACACATTAATCACTTTTCTAAAGTGGTAGGTTGTTATGCTAAGTTCCCGAATGATCCATTTTTTTAATTTTTTTCTTGAAACACATTTACTAATAGAAAACAAGAAATTCATTAGTAAATTTATAATAATGAATTAGGATCATTGAAATATAAATATTCTGGTCTAAGCTAACATATTCATTTGGATATAAAAAATCTATATTAGATATATACGTTGATGGATAAACTACGTATTTCCATTTTATCTTTTTAAAAAATTTCTCATGTTGTATTTTTTTATCTATATTACTAATAATTTGATCCTTTCAGTCAATAACATTATTTTATTCTGGAATCATCACCAATAACACTTGGTGTCTTATATTATGTTTCTTAATATATTCATTGATAAATTATAGATGAATTTCATACTGCTTCCAGTATGAAACATATGAAATTTTAGTCCATGAATACTCTTCTCTGATCTATTATAACATGTAATACACTATAACACTTTAAGATTATGTGAGATAACCATTATCCTTGACACCCTACTATAATCATTTATAAAATGAAATCTAATCTCATTAATATATAGATTTTGATGGTATTAATCAACACAAATTGATTCACACCAACTAAATAAGCCTTATTAAATTTCCTCCCCTACATTGCGCTTATTTATTGATTATCCCTATTTGGAAAGAGTTACACATGTCATTGAGATGTCATGAGATATTCAATGTATCACATTTTCTTATAAATTATTCACTATGTCTTACAATGATTTTTTTTTTGGATCCAATAAACATGTATTTTGTGTTAAAACATGTTCTATTCCTCCTTGTATAGAGTCACTTCTCTTATAATTTATGAATGAAGTAGATATTATACTTAGTTAACTTACCTTTCATTACAATAATTATATCTATTTCATTAATGAAACAATTCATTTCATTGAAATTAACTGAATTCCTCAAATCACACAATTGACATTAACTTATAAATTTTTAACAAGACCTTTAACATCCCAAAAATCAACATGACTTACATATTTTACTACAGTATTGTCATTCATAGAGCTAATTTTTCAACCCTTCATGAATTCAAATTTAAATGAAACCTTATTTTCTATAATTTATGCTTATTAATGTATATTTTTCCAATCATTTGGGATATAAAACCACTATCTAGATTCTGTAATCTAGAATGATCTATCACCTTTAGATAAATATTTTTGAAATTTTCATTCGAAAAAATTCCTTTATTTATCCATGTTCTCTTAATTCTTTCCTTTAGATATGAATGAAATTGTTACACCTCTAATTCTATCATTTCATCCTTATTTTATTTTACTGAATTGTTTTTTTATTTTCCCATCCTACTTGATGATTCATCCTACTACTATAATATCCATATTTATATCTCATTTTTAATATTCTATTATAACGTTTCTGGGCAATTTATGGATTTTTGACCATAACCTTCATACTAGAAAAATTCCCATTATATATATACATATAATAGGAAATTATTCTCATTTTTTTGTTTCCATTGAGGCTTAAAATGTATCTTTTTTATTGAAATAAAAAGTTGGGTGTGATCAACATTTTCTCAACTATTACACCAGATACATGGTGGGTTATTATGTGGATTCTCTATTATAATTGTAACTTTTTTTCCTCTATTGAGAGTCACTCAAAATACACTATTATGGGGAGTGGGTTCATGAAGGTTTTAATAAACCATCACTAATATTTAATTACAATCCATCCCATCAGTGGATTTACCTTTATCATTTAAATATTTTACTTATCGGAATGAAATTAATTGTTTGTTGAATCCTTATTTACTTCCTTAGATTCTTTGGAAGACTATATAATCTATCATCTAAATGTCATTCTTTGAGTATAAAATATTTCTTGATAATCATTTTTTTATCACATCAACATTAATTATACTTAATGTTTGAAAATCCTGTTCACATGATCCTTTATAGAATTAGCCAACTCATCAATAATCCATTCTCATTCATTGATTTTGAAAATACAATTAACTTTATTCTATGAATTCCCCATCATTCTTGAAATATTCCATTAAATATTATCTCTCAACATAAAATTTTATTATTTTTAATATTTTGTATATTGTTTGGAGTCCAAATACACTCTATTAGATTTCAATTCTTTGGATATTAAAATTTTTTGTACTTTATGGGAAACTTCTAGTTGATCAATAAGTTGGAATATTTACATGAATCCAACACATTAAAAATCATTATATTCTACAAGTTTTCTATATTTATTTCCACATGAACTTAATTAATTAATTCCCTTCTATACTCAACTTCTTCCACATCCGTTTCTTCTGAAATAAAATCTTCTTCGAAAAGAATGTTCTCTATTTTGAAGAATTTATACCATTTTTTTCTTCTATCACACTTAAATTATTTATCCTAGGCTTATTAATATTTATTATCATCTCATAATTTCATTGTAAATTATTAAATGAGATTCCTAGGTTTTCAATATCGAAGGAAATAAATTTGGAGTTTTCTATTGAATTTTACCATTAATTTTTCGATATTTTATCAAATAATGGATATCACCTCAACAACATACCCATCATAGGTATTATCCTCCATTTTGAATTTATTCATGTCACTGAATTTTATATCCTAATAATTATCCTTTTTAATAGTTTCATTCACTTTTTTTTTATTTTATACACAGTAAGAGTCTTGTGAAAACTATCTAGAGTCGCCTCCTTAGAGTCCTAATCTCCGAGTAATAAGTCATTCACATCAAAACACAATGGAAAAATAATTTGGATCATCATTATGGTTTTAATATATTTGATATTTTATTTGGTTCTATTCATATCTTCCATAATAAAATTCACCAGATTATAGAATACATTAACAATTTCATTCTTGTGATTTCTAAAATTCTAACACTTTCTCCATAATACATGTAACATTGATTCATGTTCCTTGGATTCTACTTTGTAAATGATTATAGTTTCTTCCCATGTGGAATGCGATGATTTACATAACTTCACTTTAATTTATATATAATTAGATTATTATCCACCCAATGCATTGAATCATTTTTTATTAACATCATTATCTATTATTTCTTTTCCAAGTAATGCGCCACTCTCCAAGATATCCAAAATCTTGTAAATGTAATCTTTATAGATTTCGATTACTAATGATCTGAAATATGTTTTATATATTCTCTATGATTGGAATTTATTTCTACTGAAAATTGGAATTCCCTTATTTTTCGTGAACACTTCCATTAATTGAGAGAGAGATAGAGGGAAATCGCCAAAAAAAATGTTGCCACTAATACCACTTGTAGGTATCTAAAGAGGATAATATTGTTATAGGAGGTTGAGTGAATTAGGTTTAGTATTTTTTCAATCAACTCATACCAATTATATTTGTATATAAATATTAAAAAACTTCTTCTCACACAAATCATGTAAGTTTTTAATGTATTAAACAAAAGGGAGATGGGAACTTTACTCGCTTCACCCGGACTATGCTAATCCATGGACATGTAACAAAAAATTATTGATTCACTAGAAACACTAAATGAATAAATTTTCTATTACCAAAAAAAGTGTTCATACTAACCCTATTGGGATATAACCTTCAAATAATTATAACTAACTCAATGATATTAATACAATATGGAAATCACTTCTCCTTCTATAAACCATTTTCTTCTACCTTGAACAATAAAATATCAATTGCCACCTCTTATATCCACTTAATGAAATCTAACAATATTCCATGAGGAACCCCCTAGAATACATTATTCTGTTTCATTGAGTTTCTATTATAAGTCATGTACTCTTCTTCCACTTCCCATTTTTCAATTTCCATTAAAATTCAAAACTTATGCTTTATTTTTTTTCAAAATGATGGTCTAAATGATCTTCTTTTTTATGATCTTATATTGAATGGAAATATATTTATCTTACATTGATCATGTTTCCATATTATTTTCGTTGTATTCCAATTTTAATATTTTATTCATTAAATATTTTCATGAAAATATTTTCAAAATTTTAAAATGGAAACTCCAAACTCAGTTATATGAATTTCTCCAGGATTGTATGAAAACCAAACCACCTATTATTTTGAAAATAATTATTTTCAAAATATGAATCCAAAAACACTATTAAAATCCAATCAAAATCATGGGTAACATAATAATAAATGGGATCTGTATTCATTATGTAATGCTTGGTCAACTAAAAGATCCACAAAATCTGCACCAGTCTTGAATTTAAATCATTATCTAATCCTAAAATAACCCATTAATTTTTAATATATTTTCTCTATTATTAGATGGATAAAACATTAATCATAAATTATTATTATTAATAATTATTTTGATATTAGTGTAGGATTACCATCTCTAAAATTGAAAAATATAATGTATCTTATGCCTTTCCCGTCTACTCTGAGATGACCCTTTTGATTTTTCTAAAATGACTCTAATGTGTATAATTGGGTCACAAAGGAAAATTTTATTGAATATAGAGATGAAACATATTATTTTCTTGATGATTTTTATATTTTCGAGAATAAACCCCATGATTTTCATAATATATCATTGAAATTTATAAATATTATTATGATTTATGAAGATAATCATAAAAATTTACCCCTTTTATATTTTCCACAATCATAAGACTATGAATCTTCTAGAATATAATTACACATATTAAATGAGATTTATGAAACTTATAAGGAACAAAATTTACTCTTTTTGTAGAGTAAATGAACCTTATTAAATATACCTTTGTGATTTTCACATTCAACTCATCTCGAGTTACTTTTACACATATAAGGAAACACTATGACTTATCCATTTTTCTCTACCTCCTATAAAACATACACTTATAGAAATGATTTAAGTAAATTCAATGAATAATGTAAAAAACATATTATTTTAAATTAACTAATAATACATTTATCTTTAAAAATACAAACTCAATATTACTTTTTAAGATGTTTTTAATGTTACTTCAATAGCCTTGTCAACAAAGAAGACTCATAAAGTATTCCAATGAGATTTTATCTGATACCTATTTTTATATTTTTTTCTTCATCAACGAGACTATAAAATTAATATCATAAAACAATAGATTTATTATAATATATTACAATATGGTTTTAGATAATTATTGTTTAATTTCTCTTAAGATATTAATTAAAAAAAATACTGTACTTGGTGAGAATTTTTGAAATAGTACCCCTGCATCCTTCACTATGGTATGTAATTCCATTTTGATAAATTTTTTCCATCATCATAGTAATAAAAATATTCCATTACATTATTGAAAAAGTTATAAATATGTTCACTATTTCCATAATAAAATCCAAGGACTCTATATATTTTACTTATAAATCTTAACTCAATATCTAATCTATTGTTCTTTACATACTTCACATGTTTTCATAACACCCAATATTTTATTATTGCATCCTTGGGAATGGTATTTCCCTCTTAATATGACCTTTTAAGGTATTATTCATATCAATATATAGTGACTTTACATCATAAAGTTCACTGAGTTTACTTATAGAATATGGACTTTGTGTCGTCAAACATTTACCAATACTCACCCATTAGTTATCATAGATTTTCATTATATCAATATCACTTATAGAAGGATAATATAGAAATAAAAGTATTAAATTTTTAAAAATAGTCTTACCCCAATATTTTTGTTAATAAATATGTTTTTTGACCAAGATCAATTCCTTTTCACGTGGTTATATTATTTGATTATTTCTTTATGTTGATAATTTATATATACTTTAAGAATAATTCCAATATAAAATTTATCCTTTAGATATTTTAAAATCTCATTGATTGTTTCAGATTGTTCCTTAATCATGTTTTTTATTTGAAAAATAGAATACATTATGCTCAAAATCTATTTTATTCTATCCATTTATTTTCCTCAACCTATTCCACTCTGTATAAAGAAAACTCATCTCTCTAATCCATAATATTTGAATCTTTTTTGTCAAGGACCTTCTCCATGGAACTAATTTTTTATTTCAAGATATCATATGATGTTTCAAATAATTCATTTAATTTTCCTTCTCCCTAAGATGAATGACCACTTTAAAAAAATATTTTTTTTCTATAAATTTTTAACTTTGTTATCCAAATCAGTATCCCTATAATATAAAATCCAAGAGTCTCGCCCTATTTTCCGAACAACAATTTTTATACCTATAGATTCTGAACAAGTTACTCTAATCATGGGAAAATATACACATTCGGAATTATTAATTTCTCATGATTATACAGAGATGCATATATGTGTAGGAAATCCAGTTCCATTAATTATCTTATAGTATCCTTAAATAAATAAATTTAATCTAAATTTAAATAATTCAAACACTAATTTTTGAGAGATATTATAAAATTTACATGAATCCAAATTTCAACATAAACATTTAAAGTATATTAAATATCTTTAGATATTTTCATACATCATAGAATGATTCAATTTTTCAGGACAACCAATGAATGTTTAGCCATGAATATTGATTAATATAAACTTCACTCTGGGAAACAATAAGATACATTTAGGGTATGAAATTAAAAAGGATAGACCTATGAATTGGTATAACTTGTTTGATCTAAAAGTTAATTAATTGAAATATAACTTGGGAGGGGTGGGGTGAGGATTCATGGTATTAAATCTCATTCTAAATTAATCCACTTATACGCCCACCATCTTATATCCTTAAAAATGTTTTCCAAATAACTTGCAGGTTATATTTTAATCCCTTATAATATTACTAATCAAAATGATGTACTATTTAAATATTCCATGATCCATTTAATTAGGTATTAATTAAACTATTTAAAAATATATTTACATTAAAAAATTATATATGGAATGTGGAATATTCATAAGATTTTACATGGATCACATGCATTGGGCTATGCCAAATGGGTATACAAAAACAATTTTATATTGTACCAATATCCATTAAATAAATTTAAATTTTGGGTTTATAAAATATCACTTTATGAAATGGTCCAATCCCATTAAAATTATTTAGGTCCATTTCACTTCCTCCCAGGGTTCACTCCCTAAATCCTTTGTCTACATCCACTTTTTGAGAAACAAAATCATCTTGGAATATAGGTTAATAAAAGAACAATATCACTATTATTGTTGGTGCACCAAGTACAGACATTTGTTCCTTTATATATTTCTGATTATACACAATCATAATCATATTATAAACATCAATAGGAATGAAGTGAAATATTACATTGTAATATCAACAAATTTAACCCCATTGGAAAACTCTTTATTTTCATATTTTGGAATGATCATTAATATATTCCAATTATATTATGACTTTCATTATATCTATCTCTATATATTAATGAAATCATATATATTTTTCTATTTTCTTACAGAACAAAAATCCCTTATAATTATATAATTACATAACATCATTATAAATTTAAAATTTTTATTATCTAATTCAATAGAAATTACCCAACAGTCATTGGAAAATTTTTACCTCTATCCACTTAAAATTTGAGTCAAATACATCCATATAAATATCATATATACCTTTTTAATGATATGAAATTTAATTTTTAAAATCTACATGAATTTTACACATTATTCAATAACCAAAAAGTGTTATGGAATAAAGAAATAAACATCCTTAAACCAGTCAGGCTCAAAAAAATCACAGGGTTCTTCTTAGGGTATAGTGTTTCTACTAAAGATAAACAATTATTCCTTTAGTTATCATATGAAATTACTATTTAGGTCTACTTATTCCATTTTCATATCATTATTATATCTTTATTTTAATATATTGATAAATATGGAATTAATATTTCTATAAAATAATGTCATATTTTATATTTGAAACCTCACCACAAATATCTAATTTTAAAGAATGAAGTACGAAAAAAAATATTCCATTTAATCCACTAAATATATATTCTCAAACTCCCTTGAAATATTTCACATTTTTCTTCATATAAATAAATATAAATGTGGTTGTATTATTCTTTATAATTCTAAAAATTTTATTCCAATAATTTTTTATGGGAAAACCCAAATGTATCATAGACATAAAGTTTTGGAAATTTGGTTTAATATCGCGTTTCTAGCTTAGAGTTCTTGGTATTCATACATGAGATTAGATCATTCTAATTTAATATGACATCACATACTATTTAATCATATATATCATGATGAGTATATAATTTATTATTTTAAGATATTCGATTATTATTACATGGGTTATGGAATATTGAATTTCACATTACATGAGATATGGTTTATTATTACAAGGCCCTAGTCACTTTAGTGTAATTTATATGCACGTATATGAAAAATAATATTACTCTTATGTATCCATTTAAATCTTTTTTCATCCTCTTGTAACAAATTATAGCAGTTCTTGATTACTCATATGTGGTTCATCGATTCTATAAGTTATTATTACATGGAACTTGAGGGATTTATGTTCATATTATAGAGATATATACTTACCTCAAATTTTATATTATTCCAAAAACTCCATATAGGATTCACTAAACTCTTTTATATTAAATATAATCCTCACATATGAAGTTTTTTCAAAATTTTCTCACCTTCTCAGAAGAAACATTTCATTAAATAACTATTTATGTACTCTATTATAAAGTAGCACCATTAATATTATATCTTCACCTTAATTAATTGCTAATGCATTAACAATAATAATTCCATATTGTATTCACTCTAGCTTTGACATCATGAAACCAAATATATTATCTTTATTTGGAATTGATTTATTATTTTATGTAACACTAAAATTTTTCCATATTTTAATCATGGAATCAATATCACTCAACTAACTCACCAATAATTAATCATTCCTAAGGATTAATTAATTTCCATCATCACAGAGCTATGAAACACTAAGTTAATGGTGGATTAAATCAAAAAAAAATTATACATTAATTTCATCATTATATACCAAAAATAACATTGAACAAAAACCTTTTATCATGATAGATACATCATTTAAAAATATAAAGAAACCATGTTTTCACTTATCAAGACTCATTAAAATCTTCATATCACTTTTCATGTGGGATAAACAACTATTTTCTAGTATCCAAGGTAATTTATTTTATGAATTTGTTAGTATGATATTAATAAAAATGATTTTCATTTTCACCGTTATTATTTAGAAAAACATTAGAGACTTTTTCAACATTCAGTAGTACTAGTAAAAATTTTAAACAATCCTTCAAACAATTCCTTCATTTGTAAAACCATCTAAAAATCTCATTGAAATATTTAAATTAATTCTCAACTTTCATGTGAGATGATTTAGTTTTCTTCTAAAATTAATTTATCATATCATGTAATGTCACCATTAAATCTCAACATTCATACCCTACAAAATCCCTTAACAATTTTCCATTGAATAAGAAAATGTTCATCCTAAAAATAAAACCACAATAGTAATAATAGCTATAAAATTAAACATTTCTTCTATAATATACTCTTTACAGGTTTTGAAATTCTTTTTTATCAACAGTTTATTAGAAATTATTATTGAATGAAATATTTAAATAAGATTTAAGTTATGATATAAACATATAAAATTACTATTAAAATATTTTTTACACAACATTCTCTCCACTGCTAATATAATATTTTGAATCAAAATTATATTGGGAGAAGAATAATTTTTTTGTCTTTTAATGCAACACAATTCATCCAAATTTAATTTTATTGATATTAATACTTCTAATTATTAACTTTGTGTACTTTTAAATCTATATAATGATTTTATTTTTTATTATAATGGATAAAAAAATATTTTAAAGCTTCATAATATTTCCCATTGTCCTCTAAAATTTCATTAACATCTTATTGGGATTTTTCAAAATAAAACCTGATGATTTTTAGATTATTTTTAGTTAATGGAACTTTATATTATGTATTATTAAGTAACGTTACATTTTCACTGATTTTCCTCTTTAGTGAATCATTCGTCATATTCTCCATAGCTCACGAGACTTTCATTTTTTTAACTTCCATTACCAATAAAAACACTTTTTTTGGATTTCTAAAAATTATATAATACTTGAGGACACTTCACTAACCACTTATTCAACTTATCTAATATATATATACTAAATAAATATTACATCAATTGAAATTTAAACAAGATTTATATTTCAGTTTTTCAATCCTCTATATAGTTTGAGAATAATTCTTCACTCACTTTGGAAATCAATAATTATTAATCATGATCACCATGTGTTCAAAAAAATTTGAATCTACTATCATCAATATTAAATTCATTTATTTTAGGTATGTATATCATTTATTTTGTTATTTATTAATACATTATATATAATATTTAATACAACTTTACTGTTTTATAATTTGTTTTTTTATACCCTATAATACTTTATGATGACTCAACATCACCATTATATTCATATTCTTATAGTTTTACTTAATTAGTGGTAAGTTGAAATCGGCCACAATGGAAACATTTCAATGTCCATTTTAGGATAATTTCCCTTTTCCTTCTAATACTCATTAAGATACATGGCCTTATTTTCTAAAAAAATGAACTAAATATATTTATTGAAAATATAAATTTCTTCATCTTCCATGACCTCATTTTGAGTAATTTCATTATTTGTAGTATTTAAATAAATTTATTTCTCATCTTTAAGTCCATTAATTAAATAAGAATATTTTCTCTTTTAATATGTGATCATTTAAATATATAATTCTTATATTTGAAATGAATTTAAATCTTTATTTTTATTTTATTAAACATTTTCAACAATCCATCATTATAAGAAAAAAATATCTTCGTTAAAAACATGTAATATTCTAGTGTTTCACTAAAATTTCACATGGAACTCAAAACATAATTAGATCTAGTGAAGAAATCATCCATTTTTTCTCCTTTAGTAATTTGAATATGTTTGAATTAGGAGTACCATATTTTATGTTTTATTTACATTAATCAAAAAAAATTCATAAATATTTTTTAATTTATCTCAGTTAAATATAGTTCTATTGATATAAAAACTTCTATTAATTTCTTTTTTAAAATTTAGGATAATATATTACTTCATATATTACTATCATTCTCAAAGGATATTCTAATAAACCTATATCATTACAAAAACTTCCAAAATATATTTAAAACCATTAATTTTAATATGAAACATATCCATACAATATATCATTAAGATTGGAAGTCTTCTATCCTTGTAGAAATTGATTCTTTCATATTTATTTTGGATATGATTTTTGTAATTGATTTGACATGATCTATTATAAAAAAAAATAGAACACAAAATCCCTTTAACCACAAAAAACACCAAAAATGTAGTAAAGAGACATACAAATATAACCTTGAAAGCACTAATACTTATCTAGGATAACCAATTTAAAAAGATCACGTAAATATTCATCAATAGGTTGGGGTTAATTATTTAATGTTTTTTTTATTATATTCAATTCAAAAATAGTTCAGCATTTATTAATCAATTAAACATCATTTGTAAATTGTTAAAATTGTTTAAAAATCAATTAAAAGTAGTAATAAATTTATAATAGAACCATTTATAGTGTCTAATAATAAAATATGAATATATAAATCATTTGAATAACCAAGAAAATCCAACAGAAACCCTGTTTAATCATAAAAACTATTTAATGAATATGAAAAAATCATGATCATTCAACTATTTAAATTGAATTATATAGACTTTTAAAGGTACACCATAAATATAAGAGGGTAATATAAAGTATACCATCATGTATGATCTTCTTCAATAAATTATTTTGACATCAACATTTCCGGATTTCAATGATTCTTTACTTCTTTTTAAGTTATATCTAAGAGAACCCTTTATTAACTTCACACAATAACACCATACTAATAACATTTTAAAATAATGACACCATAAATATATTCATTCTTTAGTATATAATTTTAATAATTAATTTTATGTTTTCATCCATTAATAATAGATATAATGGTGCTAAATTCTTTAAAAATTATCCTTTAGTCCCTATTATCTTACCTGAGTAAAGACACCTCTCTCTTAGTCTTATACAACCTCTAGGACTCTTTTATATATACATTTCAAAAAAAATTGGTAAATTTAAAATTTTATATTGATATTCCCAATGTTAAGGGATAATAATTGTCATGAACCAACCCAGGTCGACCCTGAACTGATCACCCAATATGGTCTGTGAAATGGCCCGAGAGGTGTTCCCGATCCTCCCAGGATGGCAACATGTGCTAGGGCATCAATAGAGTACAAATGGGAAAGATTTTACCCAATGAAAATTAATAAAGCAGTGGAAAGAAAATAGAACAACAAAAAGTAAATAAATGATCCGGTAAATAAATAACAATCAACAACAACACACTAACCTGAATAAAACCAAAAACATATCTTGACCTTGAGTGTCACTCTCTAAACAAAAACCAAGTCTCCCATGGCGAACAAACTCGAGTCAGACCTGTAATAAAACTAAAAATATGAAAACACTATAGGCGTGAGTATTAAAACATAGATGGTGTGCCCAAAAAACTATCCCCAAAGCACAAATTTTAAATAAATAATTTACTAATTCTATTATTGAACTAAATTATATAAAATATGGGATTCCACACACACTTTTATTTCTAAAACAAGTAACTGCCCATTTCCCCTTTTTAATTTAAGAACAAGTTTAATGTTTAAAAGGAGAAGGTTCATTTCATTATTAAGAAACATTTTCTCAAACAATATAAAACCTAAATTTTAGTTATTATCCAAAAGGAAAACCACAGATAACACACTACTCTCAATAATGGAAATGGGAAAAGTGGAACACAGGGTACAAAAACCAAACTAAACATCTTAATCATCCATCACAAACAAATAAGCACTAAAGGGAACACGGGTTGAACCTAAGAGATCGTGAACAACCCATAATGTACTATACGTGTGACTCATCCTAAAGGCATTCCATACTTAATGACATCATAAATTTATAATTCCCGATCATTGACCTACCTAGCCTGATTGAGGGGACCAATCCCATAGCAATAATAACAAAACATCTCTCTGTTATGGGCCACTAGCCAGTTCATAATCTATACTAGTGTAGCAATTGTTCTTAGAAGATTCACTTAATTTGTTAAGTTCCCGTGTCAACACGTGTAATAAAAAGGGAGTTGAGTCAACAATGTAAATCAAGTAACCAGTCACGATGCCCAAACATCACACAAAACTCTCACAAAATCTACATGCACAATATGTTCAACCCCGAGTCACTCCAAAGAGGGTTCTCAAAATATTTTATTTTATTAAAGTGCCAAACGGGACTTAACCAACTTTAAAGAAAAACCTCATTTCTCAAGAGAACCAAAATACTTTCTCACGCATGAGATGAAAACATTTATCATTAAACTAGAAATACACTTGAAATTCCATGAATTATGTTCAAAGGCCAAATGAGAATTATTTCACTATTATGCGTCAATTCACCAAGAAAATATTTCAAGTGTCATGTATAAAATAAAAAACTCTTTTTACGTTGAGTAATTATTCCAAAAATAATTATCTAATATTATTTCTCATTTATGGAAAATTGATAAAATATAAAGTAGTTAATAAATTATAAATTTAAAGGAGAGTGGAGTGGGGGACCTACCTCAACACACAGTCCAAGCATGATGGCGCGACATGCTTCGAGCGGGCGCACTAGCATGTGCAAGCTGATGATCGCAGAATTGAAGAATTACCTTGCTAATGCGCTCCAAACGTAAACATAACTAAAAACCTGTAACCTATAATTTAAAATAATAAAATACAAATGAAACATCACCTAAACCTTAGTATGGGTGAAATGAAATGAACCCACACCGCTCTCCTTCGGCAGTGGGTGTTTGCCGCGAGCTCGGTTTCGAACTAAGAACACAACTGGTCACATGAATGAACGAGGCAGGAGTTGGTGCAACAACAAAAAAGTGGTGACCAGATAGGAGGAGGATGCGATCTGGTCATATGGGCATCGATGGTGGAGGTCCATCCAAGGATAGGGGCTGTAAATAAGGGGCCGGACAGGGGGTTTGCGGTGGTCATGCTCAAGCTGCGGTAAGGGAGAAGCAGGAGGTTGTGGGTGCATGGGAGCTGCTCGGATGGGTGCCTTACCTGACAGTTGAAGGGAGGAGGGTGCTCAGCCGAACTGAATAGGGGTGCACTGGTCGGGCATCCTAAGCATGGATCTAGTCAGAGGGGGAATCACACACTGAGCAGGAGGTGCTCCAGGTGCATTGCATCTAGAAGGGGGTTGGCCAATGGGTGTGTGGTTAGGGAAGTACATGGTTGGGGATCGCAAACAATAGTTGAAGGGGGGCATAGAACCATAGATATTTGAAGAGAGGGGGAACACTGGATCGAGAAAGAAGGGAGTGGCGGCGCATAGGGTTCGGGTTGGTGGGTGTGCATCTGGAGGTAGAGGTGGCAAGGCGGGTGATCGGCTTGGTTGGTAGCTGTTGTGAGGCGGCCTGAAGGTGGCAGGTAGAAGCGAGGCAGGTCAGATGGAACTTCTAGGCAGGAGGGGCATAGCAGGAAGGTGCATAAAGAGGAGGATTCGCATCCAGGGTAGAGGGATCTGGTTGGGAAGGCGATTCAAGGGAGGCCAGTGACTCCACCTTGCGAGCTGGGTTGGGCAGAACGACAAGATCTAGAGGGGGGGCCTGGCCAGTAGGAAAGGAGAGAATCATGTTGGGGGAAACTGTAGAAGGTAGGGGCACTACAATAGGGAGAAGGAGGGTGGATGTGTGCCGTGATGGGGAGAGGACAAAGGGGACTACCGCGTGGAAAAATAAAAAGTAAAAAGTAAACGAAATATGAAAGAAGATAGAATAAATAAAATGTAAAAAAAATAAAAAAAATATTAATACAAATAATAATAATAAATTTAATATATATTAATAATATTAATATTAATATCAATAATAAAAATAATATCAATATTAATAACAATAATACTATTTTAACAATAAACTAAAAATTATAAAAATAATAATTTTAAATAATTAAAATTCTTTAATAAAAATTTGATATTATTGTTCGTGAAAAAATAATATTATTATATAAATAAGTTATTTATTTAACTAAATTTTAATTTATTTGTTAACTCATTTAATTTATTTCACCAGACCTACTCAAATGCCGCAATTACACAGGTGCCCATGCTAACCGCACGGCTTCCACTAGCCGTTCTGTGACCGCACACCGGCACAGATCTCCCTAGCAGTAATAATAATAATAATAATAATAATAATAATAATAATAATAATAATTCATTAATTAGAACAATAATAATAATCATATAAATAAAAATGTAAATAATAAAAATACTCATTTTGTTTTATTAATAATAATTAAAAAATTTAGCAACCATGAAAATTTTAACTAACATAATAAATTACAAAATTTATTCATTTTAATTTTTCCAAAGACAGGAGGATTGTGTCTTTGCATGGACGAAGCCACATAGGGTTTCCAAAACACGCTTTGTCCAGGCACTTAGTGACGTCACCTAAAAAACATGCACTTTTTGACAAAACTCAAAAATCTTGGTCGGGATTCAGCCGGAACCTCGAAAAAAAAATTCAAAACAAAAAAAATTATAAAATAAAAATAATAGATAGGTTGGGGTGTGATAATAATTTTAATTAAAAAATAGTGACAGCTATTTCAGTATAGTCAAACATAACTTCTTTTAATATCTATCCACTTTCTAAATATAATATCATAATAAAATTAATTATGAAATGATTTTTTTCATCTCATTTATTATAAATTATAAATCAATAAGTAATGATATCCATTTGTTAAAAAATAAAACACATCTTTTTATATTGATATAAATTTATTTATTAATATCAAAAAATATTCTGGCAATTTAAATTTGCACTAAATCATAGCTTTAAAAACATGGTATAATCACCTTGTATTATTAATTGGGACAACATCATTCAAACCAATAATATATCATTAAAACATGATCTACATGTCATTATATTAAATATATTACCACCATATCTATCCATAAAATCATGAAATAATGATAAATAAAATGGTTTAGTGATTAACTTTAAAATTTATATCGAATATCCTATGAAAAATTATGGACTAATATATATTACAATGACATGTTTTCTTCCAAAACATACAAACTTACCTATTACATAATTATCTAATATAAATTTATCCCAAACCATCATATTATTTCTCTAACATGCTTATCTACCAATATAAAAAATTCAAATGAATTATTAAGCTAAAAAATAATATAATTTGGGACTATGTTTCTAATAAAAACTAAAATTTCTTCAATATATACTTATTATTATAATTCAAAATTCATTAAAAATGATAATACATTTTCTTAAACTCCAAGAAGATGATGTATGAGTTAAAGGAAACTATTCCCTCTATATATAATTAAATAACATTAAATTATTATTTATTTTAATCTATATCACTTGTATTCTAATCAAGTATTAAAAATTTGTATAGTTTCAAATATATAATTCATTTATAAATTGGGGATCATAAACATGTTATTTTATATTAAACAACAGTATTAGAGTCCTATAAAAAATATTATTTTAGAAAAAAAAATTAATTTGTATTCATGTTGGTATCATGAAACTTGTTTTTCATCAAATAAGATTAAGTATAATATTGAAAGAATTTTAATATTGATTGGTTACTCTTTTTTGTATATTGAATTCTTTTTTGTTCGATTAAAATTGATTGATTATTTTCTTATATATTATAATTAAAGTAATCCACTAAAAGTTTGGTTTGGAGATAGTCATATTTTTCATCATAGAAGGTTAAAAGTTTAAACGATAATGTAAGTTCAATTCAAAAATATGGATATATTAACCCATAAAATAGACATAATTTTATGATTTGATAAAACACAAGTCTCATTCCACTATATTATTTATATATCATATTTTCAACAGTTAAGGAAGGACTAGAACTAAATTATAAGTGGGGACAATTATTCAATAATAAAAATAGGGAGATCAAAATAAAGGGGGAGCTATGATATTACAATTACTATAATATTTTTATATTATTTAAATCTATATTGACAAGTTTAAAAGATTTTCTGGTGATAAGTGATTTTCTCACGAGTAATATGGGTTATATTATAGTTGAATAGAAATATAAAATGGGATATTTAAGTAAGAATGGATATTTGATATTGTATTTATTTGAAAATGTATAAATAATAATATATTAGATTTTTTTAAGAATCACACATGAGTTAACGATTAGTTGAAGATTAGTGAAATGTACAAAAATGTGGATAATATTGAAGAAGATATGTAAGAGTGGCTTGGACTAGATAAAATATATTACATTATGGTTATATGATTTATATATAGAGTAAATCTATAAAATGAATCTATGTAAGGTTAAAAATATGATTAATGTTTTTTAAAACAATAAAAGCTTAGTAAATTGTATTTTTAACACTGAAACCATTTGATTTAAAGTTGAATCAAGGTTGTTCCATCTGTGTATCATTAAAATACATCGACCAAATCTATTTTAATATAAATAATTTTGGTATATACATTAAATGAGGATGTTCTATAATTAATATAATATTTGTGACCACAAAAAAACTGATTGAAGTATATATGAAATTGATCTAATTTTACCATATCCTGTTTATGATTTATCCAAATTGTTTCAAAGGTTGTAGGGATAATCCATCAAAGAATGTTTGTTATGGTGACACTAAATGTTAGGGACTAAAGTATATTTAATATTAATAAGATTAATTTTTGAATGTTTTGAATAATATTTGAGTCAAATTTTGAACTAGAATGAAGATAAAATCATAAGATATATTTTTTAAATTTTTTAGAATAGGAAATACCTTGATTTACATGTATATTTTTTTTAATTTTTTATGATTTAAATTATAATTGAATTCATATTAATAGTAAAAACCATGAAAATATGGTTATTGAAAAAATATTTACATATTTTTTTTCAATGGATTCAAATAAATAATATATGTTTAAAAGGTTATAAAACCTTAATTAAATTAAATAAAACCTTATAGGATTAAAAGAGATTTGGTCTGTATTGTTGTGTAACAATAAAGATATCAAAATAAAAATATTTATAGAAAAAATATAATAAAAAAATTAAGTGAAACTTAAATAATAGGTTATAACATAATAAATAATTATTATTAGAAACTCAAGAGAGTCAAATACCAATAATTATGACAAGATATAAGAGTTCCAATAAGCTAACAATAACAATAATAATTATTATTATAATGGAAAAAATAATAATAATACCTTAAATTATAATAAGAGTTATAAGGTTGATCATGAGCTCTAAAAACCACTATATGGTTTGTGATTTCATGAATGGATATAATAATAGAAGGATGATATATTTTTAGTGGTTGTGGACTAGTGTAATCCATTGGTATTAAGTAGTGATATATGATTTTGTTGGTTTTGGGAACTCATGAACACCGCCAGATGCATAGTGTTGTGGTGGAGTGTCTAAAGAGAGTTGTGTTATGGTTCCTGGGTCGATTAGGTTTTTATGGGTAGAGATGGTTTGGTTTGGTTTGGTTAATAAATAACTATCGAGGTCTAGTAAATTAGTTTTCTTAAAAAAATAACCTCATGCGAGAGAATTCTAAGCATGTAATGTTGATCATAAAATGCTTGATGACTTCTCTAAGCATCGGAGGACATATGTGGTTTTATTTTCTAACCACATGAATTCATGGTTACTGGATGAATGTATTGATATTGTAAAAAAAGTGTGACATCATCATGTGAGGGGGGAATCATGTGCTCTTAATGATGTGGCTATTTATTTTATGGGTAGAATCAATGAAGAATCTCAAGGAAACTCATAGGTATAGATTGAGGATGAGAATTTTGAAGGTGGGTATATTAAAAAACATCATGTTATATAAGTGTTAGGATTCAAGAGAAATTCCGTATTTTATTTTAGTAGGATGGTTGGGTTTTGAACTAGAATTTTGAATGGAATTATAAGTCCTTGAACACCTAGAATATTTATTTTGAGACATAGAATGATAGTTTTGGTTTGTCATAGAAGCATTTAGATAAATTTTGAGGTTGTGAGGCCTATAAATTTCTAATATAGTTCCACTATCTAGATTATTAATATCCAAAAACCTAATTTTGGAATGTGTCGTATCACAATGTGGGTTTTTTGGAACACCATATAGATGGTTGGGGCAAGTGGCTAACTGGTTTCCCACATGCCTATTTTTACTTCTTATAATTCTGATAATTTTACTAGGCACGCCGCCATAAATACCACATTCTTTTTTTTTGGTTCCCCACTCATCTAATAGTATATCATCCACCCATTTTCTCAATTATCCTTTAACTTGGTGGATCTCCTTCATCTGCGAGATGAATATACTTCTATTTGTGTTTTGGGTGAGCTTGATGTAAGGCTATGAATTTATATTTTTATTTTATTTATTCTCTTTATAGTTACATAAGGCATCCTTATTTGTTTATAATATTCCCTATTTTATATATTTCTTCTTATTATTTAAATTCCTATATGGAAACAAAGTTTGGTATTATACATGTGGATCTATAAATGTTAAGGTAGGTTTTTTATAATTCATTCCATTATAAACTCTTAATTTTAAAAGTACATGGGATGTTGTTCATTCCAAAATGTCATTAATTGACCATAAAATTAAAATTAAATCCTTAAATTTGAATCTACCTAAACATTTTACCTTATATGTAATGATAAGAAGTTACCATTTTTTTATTCCCATATGATTCCACAATTAAGAAATAAACCCTATAAAATGGTTAAGTGAAAGTTGATAAAAAAATGGTTTTTAATTATGATAAAATGATGAATTTAGAAATGATAGAGAGTATTTAGTTTTAAACCTTGTTTGTATCATGTTTTTTAGTAGTAAAGGGGAAATGGTAAGAATATTTATTTTTGGTTTAGATAAAATAGGAAATGGACCATATAGAGTAGTTCAAAGATAATATTTACTTTTAGGTTGATATGCCTTCTGTGTTAATGAAAAATGTAAACGGTGGTTAAAATAATTAACCATGTTTTAGTAGTTGAACATAATATGGATAAATGGGTAATGGGTAAAAGGAATTATACTTTCATGAAATGAATGGTGATGTTATTTTTTTTATCGACATGATTAATGGGTAGATCATGTCTTTTGGAATGGTAAATAAATTCAGTATTATGACTTGTGGGATTATAAAATTAATTTGAATTATAAAATGAATTAATTAATGTTAAAGTGGGAAATGTTATAAATATGGTAAATATATCATTAAGTGTTAAATTTCATTATAATTGGGAAATTAAGATGTCCCTTTATGAAATTATATGATATGAATGTGGATCACTTGGGGTGATCCTGGTACTTAATGACTGTGAATGTCAATATAAGATACTTGGATTCTGTTTGACATATAATGTAGAATTTATGGGGGTGTCATGATGAGATTCATGGATTCAAAATTTTGCATGCCTTATGAATTACAATATGATGTCCATAGTTTCAACATGATACAAGATTATTGGGAATATCATGATTAATACCAGGTTTTTTGCATAATACATGATATTTTGGAATGCCTGCATGGGATTCAGATTCTATAGGAATTACAGGATGAGAACATTGATTTTTTGTGATACTTTATGATACTGGGGAATTCATGGATGAGATATTGGATTCTATGAGATCAATTAGAATGGAAACAATCATCATCATGTGCTAAGAGTCACCCTGAGACTATCTGAACCAGGAAGGACCAACCCCAGGAATCACCATGTAGTCTAGGAATCAGTGATGTTTATTTATTTATTTCCAATAATTGAATTTTTTAATTATATCTCACATAAACATGATTATTAGAATGAATATTTTGGTACACCATAGATGGTGGACTACTGAGTTAAAATCACACCCTACTCAGGCCACCATGGAACTTCAGTACTTGAGTAGCTATCATTATCACATTATATGTTCATGTATGGGTGAGCACCGATATTATTGGTTTTTTTTTGTTTTTGGCATAGATAACTGGATCTGTGACTACTCTCAAACTCAGTATCATTTTTTGGGGCTCTACCAATTTTTTATTATATATATATTTTATGGTTGTTGTATGTGTGAGCTAATATTTAAATATAGATTCCAAATTCCTTGTATTTTTCTATTTCGTCATAACTTATATTATTTAATGATTTTTGAAATATGAATTAATATTTATCTATTGTGACATATATATATATTTATCTGATTTTTATATTATTTCTGATGTTGGTTTCACTATTTTATACTAGTATGGTCTCTCTACTATCTCACGTTAGACCTGTGATGCTATTTGGTATCCTATGGAATTTTAGGATTTGTTTTTATGGTCTTGTGTTGCACTAGCTAAGAGCACCAATTCAGTTGATTTTAGGTCATGGTGTTGCATTTTCTCATCATAGATTCTCATGTACATAACCCTTACAAGTAATATAATCTAAATATTTATGTTATTTTCCTTTACCCTGGATATGAAGAAGGAATATTTGAATGATTTTCAATAATTCAAGAATTTTTCTTATGATATGTTTGATATTTCCAATTGAATACGGAGATCATGTATATATATAATCCTCCAAGACTACAAATTTTATTAATACAAAGTAATATGAACCCTTATTTATAGTACTAATGTAATGAAGTAAATATTGACTCTAGGTTGGGAGATTCATATTTTTTACAGGTATTGTTTTTATTTTTATTATAAAAATAAAAAACATTTCTTCCTATTAATTTAATAAATATTTTCATCTTTTTTATACCGTATAATAATTAATCTATATTGTCAATTGAGTACAGTATGTTTTATAGTAATTTTAACAACATTATAGATGTCACATAGTTTTATCGCACAAAATAAAATTTTCTATAGACTTTCTACCATTAACACATTTAACATGGCAATATTTGCGCATTTGATTCAATTTTTTTATTTGTTTTTTTTCATATTATTCCATATTTTAAAATTTTTTGAAAACCTAATTTTTTAAACATTATAAATTTTATCAAGTACATATTTTTAATCAAATGGGAGTAACAACCAAGATTATGTAACAAATTTTATTTTATATTGTTCTCTTAAATTGATACTTCATCTAAATTGGATCTATCTTGATTTCAATTTCCTTATAAATATCTCTAATTTAATTATGATTTCATATCATACATAAAAAATATTTTATTATCTTTATATATGTAACGATATTAATTTATAAACACAAAAAACAAATATTTCAAAAAAAAAATATTTATTGTTTTCAATTTTCTAGACTTTATGTGATGGTACTATCCTTTATAAAAAATATTATAGTCATACCACTTTATGTAATTAATAACATTATAAACATATCATAAGAATAAAAAATAATAACTTTTAAAAATATAATTATTTTAATACAAAATATTTCTATATGAAACAAAATTCTATGATTTTATTTCATCCATACACACTCCTATGTTAATTTTAATCATTATATAGTAAATATACTACTTCAAAATGATAGTGGTCAACCTTATTGAAATTTTTGTAAATAGCCTAAAGATTTTATTCCCTTCTAAACATGATTTACCTATTATTTATAAGAATACTTATCATTATTTGGGAATTAATTATTCTAGAACTAATCTTACCAAGCACTTATTAGGATTATCACATGACACATCATTTCATATTTTTAGAATAATCGCATTGGTTTTTTTATCTTTTGTCAAACACATCCATTAATTTTATGATCCCTTTATCAACGTGATCTTTAACTTTAGCTTCAATTTTTCTATTTCAATCTACTACTTAGAAATCAATGATTTCAATTATTTGGATTCTTTTTACGTAATTTCGTTTAGATTATTTATGATCTGTGATTTTAATTCAATATTTAACATTAATTTTACTAAAAATTCATTATATTTATTGGATCTTTGGCATTGTAATTCTTCACAATGTTTCATACAATATTAATCTATCATTATGTATTCATTTTACCCCAATATATAATTTTGATCCATTTTCACTATTTCATGTTGATTTTCATGTTTTGTTATAGCACATTATTGTTATTATTCATCTATAATAATTTATTCAACCGACTCTATATCATTAATAATAACTTTTTATTATTGATTTATCAATTATAAAATTTTATTTTTATTATTATCTATTAATTTTTCATTTCTTCATATCTATATATACCCTCTTCATAATAAACCATTTTTTACCTTACATTTCATTTTAATAAAATTTGTTAGTTTTTCAGTTTTTTCCTCTGGTTTATATTCTAAAATGTTTTATTATGAGTATTTTCCACTCTAGAATTTCCTATAACCCTTATAATTAAATTTAAAATGAAAAAATATTCTAATTTATTATCATAAGATTTAGGTTCTTGTTCTATTATGATTTTTTCAATGGATTTAATGGTCATAAACATAGGTTCCTTCTCTATACTTTCAGATTCCTTTATCTCCCACATAACCGTCAAAACCGTCTTTCTTTATAAATCATCCAAAGAGAATGTTTTCAAGAATTTTTTATCAATAACAAATATTTTATGGATAAATTCTCTATAAATCCCCCTAATGTTGATTTAAGTTAAATAACTTCCAAAAAACATTACTTTTTCCTCTCATCAACCCCAAATATTCAATATCCTTATTCATAAATTCACTCATAATATCTTTATAAGATATATTAAAATCCTAAAAATTGATTATTGAATATTTTTAGGTATTTTATTTTACTGTAGAATAAACCACATTTATATTTAATAGTTTTATAGACAGTCAATTTGATGTTTTCCAGTGTAAAACATTCATGTTGATGTCTTCAATGATGGTATCACATAATGAATTTAATGCATTTGAAGAAATTATAATTATATATATTTTTTATAGGATGAAATAATTCGTATTGTATTAAAAAAATTAGTTATATAAATAAATATGATACAAATCATTTTCTATTTATATGAGATTGTGTATTATCTCACATTTACAGAATTGAAAAAAAAAATCCATTAAAGAAGAATATTCTACTACTTATCTTGATACACACTATATTGACGATAAAAATAAAAGGATTACACTCTTATAAATGATTTTATTGGGAAAACTGAGTCATGTGGTCATGGAATGCTCTTTGAGTGGTGGTGGTGGCAATTTTAGTTAAATATTTTATATTATTAACCATTTTCTTTAATTCATTCCATTTATTTATTCTTCTCCCTGTGATCCCATAAATATAAATATTTTAATATGATAAATTAATGTTTTAAAAATGAAGGCATTGAAATATAATTGCATTATTTTCTTTTTTCCCCTCCAATGTAGAACATAATTTCTGGATTATGGTGACTCTATTATTATTATACCCCTATAACATGGAATCATGATTCATTAAAATGATTAATAAAAAAATAAAGAATAAGACCTACCTCAATGACTCCTGATAAACATAAAAACAAACAAAATTAATGACTCTCAATAAACAATATATTCTTCTATAATTGTTAGGAATTTTTGTGTAATTTTATTAGCTCAATAAATTGGAATAGTTATTGAGCTAAACCACCACAAGACTTCATGTTTTTATCCATGTAAGCTATTTTATTATATCAATTTGAAATGAATTAATAAATATGTATATAGTAGGAATAATATAACCCTATTTAAAGAACAATCCTAATAATGAAAAAAATAGAATATGTATAAAGAAAACCACAACACATTATATAGAATAATAATAATTATAATATCATTTAAAATAATATAACATATTATTAAAAACATAATAGCTCATGTAATTTCATACACCAGTAGTTAAAAATATTTATTTCTATATGGGTCCAACAATATTCATTATAGTATAAAAATGGTAAAATAAAAAGAAACAAAATCCATAAAAGTCTAAGGGAAAGCCTTGATACAGGATTCATCTCTTAGTATTGTCACCAAAAAACAACATTCAAACACAAGGGCCTTCTAATTACATATTTAAAATATTATTCTATTAAGTCTTCTAAATTTCACTTACATGGTGTGAATATATGACTTTATAAAATTGTACCAAAATGACCCTAACAACAAACCCCAAATATTTTTGAGTCATAGATAGGCTGATATTTATAATGTATCATTAAAATAAAAAAATTATTCAATATCATACGGTACTTACCATGTGTCCATGAAGTCTAACCATTCATGATTAAACAAATACCATTGAATATTCCTATAATAATGAAATCATATCTAGAAAATATGAATGAACTATTAGATGATGCAGTAAACACAGGGCTAGTATCTGGGTCATGGTAAAAATCATATCCTTTCTAATCTTTTTGTAAGTGTTATGATCATGATGTAACATAGTTATAACCTAATAAAAATGACACCCTAGATCCCTAATGAAATATCTGTATACTCAGACACCGATCAAGGTGTGATCCATCTAGAAATTAACCCCTGATATGATAATGAATTAATTAAAAACAATTTTAATTTTATTACAAGGATTCTTATCTCCCACCATAACCCTTAAAAATCATTCCCATCATACCAAAACCCTATAATTTATCTATAGTAAATTTTTTTTTACTTTATCCTATTTACAAATATCCCAAATATCATGAAGTATAAATACATTCTAAAACTTTTTGATGAATAATAAGGACCATATACCTATGTCTATTAAAAATTATTCATCAAAAATCACCATTTGAATCATCTCTAATTAAATCTAATCCAATTATCTATTTCCCCTTAGAAAAAATTTATTTACATTGAAGAGAAATAAATAATAGAACAACTAAGATTAAAGGAATCAAGGGGTTTTAAATACTAAGTGAGTATTAATATAATATAAAACACTTGATTCTGAAGTTATATGAGAGGTTAAGAGCTCAAAACCTAGAGGTAACCAAAGGGTAAAGATGCATAACATCAGAAAAATCAATAGAGAGTGAAGTAGGTATACATAAATAGAATTTAAATAAAATCCAATTAATTTATTTATAGTATAAGGGATAAGAGACCACCCGGTCCCTAGTGGGTACTTATTGGGTACCTAGTGGACCATTATACACCATGTTCAAATCCGACGGTTATTTAGTGGATAATCTAGTCTATTTCACCAAATATTGAATGACCACTATGTTTATAATAAACATAAAAAAGTACCCTATGGAATTTTTTACTAACTTCTATAGTACCATCCCATTCACATCATTAATTAATTATTAAAAATCAAAAAATATTTATGAAAATAAACTACAATTAAACAATATGGTTTGAACAAACAACATTAAAATGAAATTCAAAATTTTTTGGTCTTAATAAACACTAAAATTAGGGATTATCATCCTAAAGAAGCTTCACCAAATATTCTTATGTGAAAAAACCAACCATGTGACTAAAATATAATCCACACACTTCAATATCTCTTCCTAGATGTTCATATTCGATATAAAGGAACCATCTTTCTATGAATTAGATTCTCAATCAAATCCACAATTTTCACTAGTCACTTCTTAAAAGATGTGTGTGCCTCTATCATAATCTCATCATAATTAGTAACTTATATGGGGTCTTAACGAGACCTTATAAGTTTTGAAATGTTCGACATATAATGCATAACACTTTGAGTTAATGGGAGAAAATTTTGTTACATTTCTATATGAATCCTACCTAAAATCATGAATTCCCCCACTAACCATGACGCAAGTTAACCCTACATCCCCTCCTAATGATGAAGTAACCATGGTAACACATTTATTTGAACCTGATCAGTAATATTATATTCAAATGACCATTAAATTTTCATAGAATATAATTCTTTCTAACTCTGAGTGGTTTTCAACTACATCTAGATTAGTTATACCCTCATAAAAGTCTTCTATGTGAGGTTCAATCCAATAATTATAAAATCTCCCAACTCCAGCAAGAATAAGGGATAAAAATATAGTATATTATAAAAAGAACCAATTAGAACTATCTTTTCTTATTCTTAGTTAATATTTTTGTATAGAAAATATTTAAAAGATAAATGGTCCTATAATACAAAACTGATGTTCAAGATATAAAATTAGAGTATGAGGTTCAATAAACCCCAAATCCCAGTTATAGTGCTAAAATGACATTCTTTTAACATTGCTTTTGATATAGAGTGCTATTGGAAAATATAAATATGTCTTTTTTTATATATTTTCCATAATTTAAACATTTTAACTGAAAAATAAACACAAAATCCCAGGAACCAAAGGTTTACTGTCTTTTTGGATCAATAACATAAGTAACTTATTTTATGATACTTCTGAGAATTTATCTATAAATGATTTATAACAAACATCCTTCTATAAATTTCATAAGTTATACTGATATTTATAACCTCGGAAAGGGTATCATATGGAAAAGGGGAGATCAAACACTCAATAAGGGAAATCATATCAATATTTCATTAAGGGATAGATCATAAACATTGTATGAAACATTAGAATGGTATAGATATACATACAAAAATTTACAGGAAAATGGGAGTTTTCAATATGAAGTGATAGTATAATATTTAATCTTAAATTAATAAACATGTAATATGATATAAGATTGTATGATAATAAAAATGATCTTTGGTGCATAATAATAGGTTTATAATAATGGAATATGGAATAATCAAATGAAAAAATTCATAACATAGTGAACATAACATATCTGCAATTATGTGATTACATAATCATGTGAGTATAAATTAACCATAATTATACCCACTCATAATCTATCATAACCCAAATTACACTGATGCACAAACATTTCAAAATAGCTTAACCATAATTACACCCAAGTACAATTTTGTGAGAAAAGCATAACCAAAATTACACTCACACACAATATTATGATAATATCTTAACAAAAAATATTCTACACAAAATCTTGTGAGAGTATCTTAAGTCCAATTACACACACACACAATATTGTAAGCATAGGATAACTACAATTACACCTAGGAAAAAAAATTACCCCATGAGATATCCATCGTGATCAATTCATTGGAGGGATATATAGGACCCAATAATCACATAATAATCATCTATACATATATTATCCATTATAATATGAAAACATTCATAAATTAAATCAACCCATGAAAAATGGGCAGGTTTCACTACGGCAAAAAAGGCATTTAGCGGCGGTTTGGTTTTACGTTTCGCGGTAGTTTAAACCGCCGCTAAATTGATTGGCGTCGGTTTTGAAAAACCACCGCGAAATCATGTGTCGGGAAACTATTCGAAGCGGTTTTTAAAACCGTCGCAGAACTTTTCGCGGTGGTTTTTAGCCACGGTTTAAACCGCCTCTAAATGATTTAGCGGCGGGTTTTTAATTTTTTTTAATTTTTTTAATTTTTTTTAATATTTTATACTTAATTAATTAAATAATTTGTTTATTTGTTTATTTTATTTTATTTATTTTATTTATTTTATTTTATTTATTTATTTATTTTATTTAATTATTTATTTATTTCGTATTTATTTATTTATTTCGTATTTATTTATTTATTTCATATTTAATTTATTTATTTTATTTATTTTATTTATTTTATTTATATTTATTTATTTATTTTATTTATTTTATTTATTTATTTTATTTATTTCGTATTTATTTTATTTATTTCATATTTATTTTATTTATTTCTTATTTATTTTATTTATTTTATTTATTTTATTTATTTATTATTTATTTTATTTATTTTATTTATTTTATTTATTTCATATTTATTTGATTTATTTTATTTATTTTATTTATTTCATATTTATTTTATTTATTTTATTTATTTAGTATTTATTTTATTTATTTCATATTTATTTTATTTATTCTATTTATTTATTTATTTCATTTTTAATTTATTTATTTTATTTATTTATTTATTTCATATTTTATTTATTTATTTTGTATTACTTTATTTACTTTATTTATCCATGCGTGCACATCCCATGAACATGCCCAAGCAATATAAAGGAATACTGCGTTTGCTGAGATTTGAACCCCTAACCTCTTGCATATTTTCCAAAGACATTACCACTCCAGCAAGCTCGTCATGTGGTTAATAAACAGAATTTAATATACATATATATATTAATTGAAAAAATAAATAATACATAAATAATAGATATAAACTCAATAATAATAAATAATAAATAATAAATAATAAATAATAAATAATAAATAATAAACAATAAGTAATAATTAATAAATAATAACTAATAAATAAAAAATAATAAATAATAAATAATAAATAATAAATAATAAATAATAAATAATAACTCATAAGTAATAAATAATAAATAATAAATAATAAATAATAAATAATAAACAATAAATAATAAAAAATAAATAATAAAAAATAAATAATAAACAATAAATAATTTTAAATAAATTAAAATAAATATTAAATATTAAATATTAAATATTAAATAATATTATATAATAATAAATAATAATAAACAAAGAATAAAGAATAAATAATAAATAATAAATAATAATAAATAATAAATAAGAATAAATAATAAATAAGAATAAATAATAAATAAGAATAAATAATAAATAATAAATAATAATAAATAATAAATAATAATAAAGAATAAATAAAATAAAAAAATTATAAATAATAAATAATAAATAATATTAAATATTAAATAATAATAAACAATAAATAATAATAAACAAATAATAAATTATAAATTATAAATTATAAATTATAAATAATAAATAACAAATACCAAATAATAAAAATAAACAATAAACAATAAATAACAAGTAATAAATAATAAATAATAAATAATATATAATATATAATATATAATATATAATATATAATAATAAATAAAAATAAATAATAAATATGAAATAAAAAAAATTTAATAATAAATATTCAATAATAAATAACACATAATAAATAAAATATTATTATTAATAAATAATAAATAATAAATAATAAATAATAAATAATAAATAATAAATAATAAATAATAAATAATAAATAATAAATATAAATAATATATAATATATAATATATAATAAATAATATATAATATATAATATATAATATATAATATATAATATATATTATATAATATATAATATATAATAAATAATAAATAATAAATAATAAATAAATAATAATAATAAAAAATAAATAATAAACAACCAGTAACAAATATTATTATTATTATTATTTTATTATGAGTAATAATAAATAATATATAATATATAATATATAATAAATAATAAATAAATATAAATAATAAATAAATATAAATAATTGATAATAATTAAATATAAATAATAAATAATAAATAAATACTAAATACTAAATAATAAATAATAAATAACCTGTAACAAATATTATTATTAATAATAATATTTTATTATTAGTAATAATAAATAATCAATAATCAATAATAAATAATAAATACTAGAAATTAAATAAATATAAATAATAAATAAATATAAATAATAAATAATTATAAATAATAAATAATAAATAATAAATAACCAGTAACAAATAATAGATAATAAACAAATTGAAGTATATTATAAATAATAAATAATAAATAATAAAGTAAACACATGAAAAAGTATGAAAAGACGTGATAAAGGATGAAAAATCATGAAAACACTTGAAAACGGATGGAGAAGCATATGAAGAATGAGGCATTAGAAAGAATGAGAATGCATGAAAACACAAGACAACTCTAGAAAACCCCTAATAATTCAACATAATCATCATAATAACCCACAAAAAAAATCATTGATAAAGATAACAAGTCATGGAATCCCAAATAAACAGTAATAAATGGAGAAACCGTTAAAACCCACCAAAAAGGTAATAAAATGACAAAAACATTGGAATCACATTAACGGAGATAACTTATGATCCAAGAGTCCATTTCAGATCCGCGACCTATCAAATCAAAGATCCTGAAACGATCTTCGACCTGATTGGTGAAAGAGTCGGAATAGATAGGCGGATCAGAAGTTATGACTATTTAAAAAAATTGACGGGGAACGGGTGCTAGAAACGAGGCATTGAAAAACATAACAAACCCGATACCCACTAAAAAGGCCCTAACTTATGATCCAGAAGTGCATGTGGGTTCCATGACCTGTCAAACTGAAGCTCATGGAACGAGCTATGATCTGAAAGTTAGAGGAGTGTGAACTGACACACGGATTGAAAGTTAGGTCCGTTTGAAGACAAGTTTGACGGGACACCGGTGACGGAAACTGGGTTTCGGAGGCCTTTAGAGTGGTTTTTGGGGTCGAAAAACATGACAGAAGATTTCTTGTGTTAAACTAGTGCGTAGGTCTCTTTGCTGGATTTGATTTGATATGTGGTAGAGCCCAAACGGACACCCAGAGAGAAAGTTATGGCCGTTTGAAGTTGGAGAACTTTTTTCAACTTTCTTATAAGTCTCATATATTCCGTACCTTAATCTTTCTCATGGTTTTGATTATATGTTCCTCTAGATCTCTTCATGATCTTCGATTTGACTGGTCGTGGTGCTCCAACGGATGCCTGAATCAATAGTTATGGTCGTTTTAGTGATTTTGGGGTTTCTCGTGTTTTTTTATTTTTCCTTTCATTTCGCAGCTGTTTTACCCAAACCGCCGCTATTTCGCAGCGGTTTTTTGAAAAAAAGTCGCTAATCCTCAAAAAAAATTCAAAAAAATTAAAAAAAATATAAAAAAAATTAAGGCACTTAGAGGCGGTTTTTTCGCGGCAGTTTAAAAACCGCCGTGAAATGGCGGCCAGAAACACGTTTAGCTGCGGTTTTTAAAATAGCCGCGAAAAAACCGCCGCTAAATAGCTGTTTCCTGTAGTGTTTTATCAACATCATTACTTGAAGATTTTATAATCCATAGAGAAAAGTAATAATTATGGTGAAAAATAACATATTCTTAGTATAACATAAGGAACACAAAAGTATGTTAACATAAGTAGAAATTACCATGTGGATTTTATTTTATTAAATACATTAAAAACAATAATAAACAACTCTTTTGAAATACTTTAAACCTTCATTAATTTTTTTTTAAAAAAAAATATTAATGTTTGAAAAAAAAATTTAAATGTTATAAAAAATTACTGAACAAAAAAAATTATAAGAAAAATATTTTTTAAAATAATTTCATTGAGTTCATATAAAAATATTAAATAAATACTTAAAAACAAAAGCCTCTAAAACCCCTTTTAAAATCATAATTTCTTTTTAAAATAAAATATTTTCATTTGAATAATATAAACATATAAATTTAAAAAATGAATAAGTATTAAATCCTTGGTAAAATAATTTCAAAAAATTCAAATGAATATTCATAAGGAATAATCTTCATAATTTTTCAAGAAATAGTAAAAAATTATAAAAAAACACATGTTTACTATAACTGAAAAATATGAAGATACAGGTCCAATTCAAAAAAAAATCTTTAAAATACGAAGTGAATAATTTTTAAAAAATTACATTAAAAATTATATTAAATAATGGAAACTTGTAAAAGACATAAAATTTATCAATATAAAATTTATATTTAAATATAAAAAACATGTACACAAATGGGAAAGCATTTTTAATATCAGTAAAATTACAATATTGAACCCCTCATCAGAATGGGAGTGATGGATATATCATTTGAAAATAGATAAAGAGAAATATTAATATTATAAAAAATAATACTAATTTATATTTCAAAAATATTAAAAGAGAACATTAGTGGAAAAGGTGAAAATGGTTATGGTAGTGCAAGAGCTCGTTTAGAGAGAATAAGAATGATTCATAATGTCGTATAATTTGATGAAGAAATAGTTCCATTAATATAATACAACAAAAAATAAGTACAAAAGGATTTATAAGATATTCATTGAATATAATATATCAATATTGTAAAATTATTGTTAGAGAGGAATAATTATGAGATAAGAAAAGAAGGTGTGTCTATAAAAAAAACTTGAAGACTAAGAAACATTTTAATAGAAACCCCTCAAATGATAACATGCAATTAAACATAGAATACCATGAATAAAATATAATTTTTAATATTATATATACATTATTCAACAAAAAGAACATTTAATTTAAATTGTGTGTATAAAAAACATATCTCAAGGAAAAGTAATTGAGATAAAACACCCTTTTGGAATATCTTAATCATTCAAGTAATAGTCATCCAAAAAGGAGTTTAAGAGAAATAATTATAAATAAAAAAATAATGTTGGATAATTTTTTTCACTACATTATGATAAAAAAAGAAACATAGAATAATGGTTTAATTAATAAAAATTAAAAATCAAATATCATAAATTTAGTTATGAAAAACCCTTATTTCAATCTTGCTTAGTTGAATGTGAACTAACCTCACTTTTAATTTGAACTTACTTATGATGTGTATCTTTCAAATGGTGGAATAATTTTTTTTAATGTATCAATGGGTTGAAAAATGTTTTATAAGTATCTAGGGAAGTAAAAAAGTGGATAGGATTAATAGTGAATCAAAAATGGAGTGTCTTTTAATGTTTGGTGGAATTCCCCTTTTATAGGTTAGGATACTGGCATTTTTAAAATAATATAAAAGTTATTATCAGAGGTTTAAATGGATCCGATAATGAAAAATAACACAGAGTATGAGTAGTGTATGAATATTGAAGGTATATTATCCTCTCAACTATTCATTTTGGATACTACCTTTGAGTGTTTTTAAGATTTTTCTTTAATTCTAACTCTTACCCCAATTAACATTCCCTATGTAAACAAATTATTGGTCTTGATAATTAATTTTAATGACACAAGTTAGCATTTTAAGAAATACACAGTTTGAAAATTCAGAATAATTTTAAAAAAAACAATTAAATAAAATTTCAATGGATGATAAAAGTTAAATTTTATGCACATAACGTGTAAATTCATTTTTTTAGAAAAAAAATTAAGAAAAATTCTATATGTGGGATAAAATTATCATTTTTTTTATTATATGAAATAAATGGGTTCATGAAAAAACAAATAAATGTTATTTTGATTTAAAATAAATCAAACAACTTATTTTACTAAATTAATATTTAAATAAAAGAAAAGATAAAAATAGTTTTTTATTGGAAATTTAAAATTATGTTCATTAAATATTTAATATATTTATTATAAAAAATATTATATTAATCTATATATTATTGCTTCTAAAATGAATGTTGGATCAATTATTATGTTTTATAAACTTTTATCATTAGATTATTTAATAAAAAATTCATAAAAGATAACATATTAGTAAAAATTAGATTTTTCAATATTCACCAATAAATAAATTATTTCAAAACAATATATAAAAATCCATAGTAAGTTAATTTAAAATGTTTTAATTATATGATGAAATTAATTTTGTATCATTAAAATTTTGGTATTTAGGATTTTAACTTTTAAATGGAACTATAAAATAGAATGAAAAACTTTTTTTAATAGGAAATTTAATTTTTAGATATTAATTATTCTATTTATAATTTACTATAAATTAATAATTAAATTAGTGTTAATATATTATTCAAATAAAAAATATATTTTATCCCTGTTACACCATAATATATTTTTTAATAAAATACCCATCACCATTAAAATAAATATTTAGGAAAATACATTTTTAGTCAAAAATTATCTTGTTAGATATTTTTATATACTAACTGAATATTTTTAATGAATTATTAATAAAAATGAAGCATTAATTTTAAATTACACATAGATTCCAATACACATTTTCATTTATTTATATCCACTTATTCAATTACTACAATTTGACAATTATACTTACTACATATAATTTTAGTTTAATAAAATATAATCATTATTCTATTTTTGTTCAATGTTTCATGTAAATAAATATATTGAAAATATTAGACTTATTTAAAGGAAATATATATGGTATAATAAATGTGTTTTATATTCTACCCCTTAAATAAATTCTATCCAAGTATTTTTTATTATTATTCACCAATGAAAGAAGCAAAGGGATATATAACAAATTCAAGATATATTTTTACCGAGATATCAAACTCGCAATATTTTATATTTAGAGATTCATTATTTATCTCATAGTAGTAATGTATTTTTATTTTCATTTATCTCAATAATTTTAACTAAATATACTTCCTTTGTTGTTTAATGATGTTTCAAGGGATATACCATTACAAAAATGATTTTCATGATCCATTTCCAACAAAAATCTAAAGTTGTTTTGATAATATCAAATAAAATCATATTAAATAATCATATGAATATAAAAACATAATACTAGTATGATTTATTTAATAAAAAAATCAATTAAAACTATGATAAATTTTATTTTACTATGATATAATTGTATTAACCTATAACTCATTCAGTTTAACCTGTGTTTTCTATAGTTACATTCCTACAATATTGTATAACCTAAAAAGTTATATATTTCTTCCTCAAATTTCATTTAAATCCTTCATAATGGTTTAGGAGGAGTCTGTTAATTAACTAAAGAATATCCTCAAGGAGTGTTTATTCTAACGTATAGTTCTAGGCCCCCTCATCTCACATTGATGGAAGATAAAGTTAATACTCAACCAAGCGATTTAAGGGTGATTACCCCTAAGTTGATCTATGATACAACCTCATCCCATTATGAGTTTCTATTAAAGAATATAATTACTATGAAAACCACATATTAAAAACATCAAAACAAAATCTAGGATTTTATCCGATACATAGACTTATACCAATTGTGCCACAATAGGCATGAACTCTCAGGTCTAATGCTAAAAAACATTGTTTAAACACTAACTTCGATAAAAATAGATAGGATAAAATATAAACCTATATTTGTCTTATATAATTTTTATAATCTATGTATTAATTCTCACAAAGAAACACATAATTCCAAGAATAGATGGTTTAATGTATTTTAAAATCAGTTATATAAGAAAATTATATTATGATTATTTCAAACATTTTTCCATAATAGAGATACACTAGACTCCCCACAATACATATCATAAGTTATACTCATATTCATAACTTGGGTGAGGAAATCATAAGAAAGGGGTGTTCTCAAATACTCATTAAGGGGTAACTTATCAACATGTCATAAAGGTTTAGAGAAAAATAATATGAGATAACAAGAGTAAGGGAGAGGTATTTTATTAAAAAGGAACATAGAAAAATAATTATTTCAATAGAACTTGATTTTAGAAAATATAATATAAAATGAATAAAAATTTACTATGGTATAATACTATAAGATAATAAACATTATGCATGCATAAAAATAATTTTCATTTAATAATGGACTATAGTATAATCATAAGCATAAGAAATCAAAACATTTAGAAAATTATATAACCACAATTATGTCCATTCATAATCTTTTGAGCATAGAAAAATAGAAATTAAACCCTAACAGAATCTTGTAAGCACAGCTTAACCGTAACTATACCCATGCTCAATCGGGTGAGAAAATCTTAACCACAATTACACCCAAACACACTCTAGTTTAAATATCTTAACCGAAATTACACCCCTAAAAATATATTGATCATATATTAACTAAAATTATACCCATACACAATATTGTGAGTAAAACATCACTATAATAAAACCCCCACACAATATCATGAGAATAACTTAATTGAAATAACAATTTTTAGAAAAAAGAATTATCACATGAGATATCCATATTTACCAGTTCATGGGAAGGATATATCAGACCCACCCATAACATAATTATCATCCATAAATATATGTTTCCTTATAAAATTTAAAAATTCATACTTTAAATTAACCCTTGTATAACAGATAGGTTTCATGAAAAAAATTCTTCGAACATTCAATAAGTTATCCAAATAATGAAAATGTATTTTTGGCATAAAAACATATCCCCAATGTGGCATAAGTAACATCAATGTATATTGACATAGGTAAAGAATACCCTTTTAGATTATTGGATAAACCTCTTTGAAAAATAATAAGACATAACCCTTTTATAAATTATTGAAAACTATTTAAAATTTTATATTTAAAACAAAATAAATAAATCATGATTAAAATTTTAAATGATAGAAAAAAAATTTCCAAAAAAAATTATAAAATAATAACGGTTTTAAAAACATTATTTGAGAATACATCAAAACATTGAAGTGTTATTTAAAAAAATTCTTTAAAAACAATTTCAAATTAATTAATTTTATTTTGAAATAAAAATCTTTATTTTGAAAAATATAAAAATATTAATTTCTTTCATAATTTTTATGAATTAAAATCATTTATAAAACCATTTTATACCATGGGAAGAATATTTGAAAAGAATAATTTTTATAATAGAAAAATAAATCATGAAATACTTATTTAAAAAAACATTTTTACCAGAGATGGAAAAAATAACATTAGGGGTCACAATCAAAAGTCATTTTCAAATGGTAGAGTATAAAACGTTTTTAAACATTTAATTTTAAAAATAATATTCAATAATGGATCCAATAAAAATAAAAAAGGATATCCATTTTCAAAGTGGAGTTAATGATAAAAAGATGAACTTGAGTGGGAAATATTATTTAATGTTTTGAAAATTCTTTCATTTAAATGCAAATTGAAAAAAAAAGTGATAAATCATTCAATGTAAAAGAGGTAATGAAAATTTTAACATTAAAATAAATAAAAAATATTTGGATTTAAAAGATAATAAATAGGAACATTAGTTGGAAGATTTAATGTTGAGATGAATGGAAATAGCTTATTTACAAAAAAATATAGAATTTCTATTTACATCATGAAATTTTATAATGAAATATATATATTATTGTTATTGCCAACAAAATAAGATGGAATGGAATTATAACATCATCATAGAACATAATAGAACCATATTTTAAAATAATTTTTAAAGAGGAATAATTTTATCTCTGGAAAGGACGTTGAGTCAAGAAACATCCATTACAGCATAAAAAACACTTTGATTGAAACCACATGAAAGATATAATTTGAAACTGAACTTCAAATACCATGAATAAACGAAAATTAATTTTACTAAATATATAATATGCGGGATAAATATAATTTAAATGAAATAAGATGAATAAAAAACATGTATCAATGAAATTAAATTGAGAAAAGACACCCTTTACAAATATAATAATAATTAAAGTAAAAATCCTTCGAAAAAGAGTTCATGAGAAATAATTATAAATTCATAGAAAAAAATATTAATTAAATTTTTTTTCAATATTAAGATGAAATAAGTCAACATATAATAATGGTGTTTAGGAATAATCTTTATAAATAAAATAAATAGAATCCAGTTTTGAAAACCCCATATCATTAATGCCACTTAACAAACATTCTATAACTTCATTGAGAATTTGAAAATTCTCTTGAAGTTCATCATGGAGATGGTTGAATAAAGGATTTTATTTGGATTAAGGGGTTTCCAAATTGATGATAGGGAACTAGGGAAATTAAAAATTTATGAGTTTCATGAGGAAATCAAAATTGGAGTGGCCTTGAAGGGGCAATGGATGCCCCATTTTTTATGTGAGGAGTGTGGATTTTTCTACTAAAATAAAATATAAATTCACTATTTAAGGATAAAATAGATAGAATAATGGAAAATAAGAGATAGGGGGAAGCTTGTGGGATGAATCCAGGAAGATGCTATTCTTGAACATTCATTTTGAATACAACCTTTTGGGTTTTTAGGTATTTCTGATTACGTTTAACTTAAACCAAAAAATTACTTTTTCTACAATTACAGATTCTTAACCATGGTAATTAGTGTTAATTGAAAAATTTATTTTAATAATTACTTAATTTGGAAATTATGGTGTAAATAATTATTATAAATTTATAAAATATTATTTCAAAGGGTTATAAATGTTAATTTTGAAATTAACACACAAAACACATAAACATGGGTTTTTAGGAAAATGTTATTTTTAACACAAAATTTAGGTATATGATAATATTATCATTATATTTTATTTTCAGGGGAAAGTGATTTTTTATAAAAAATATTTATTTTTCATTAAGATAAATCAAAAACTGAATTAAAAAAAATAATATTTAATTAAATGAAAATAGAAAATAATTTTTTATTGGAATATGTTACATAAGTTCTTAAAATATAAATCATAAGGTTTATAGAATAAATATAAAATTTTAAGATATATATTATTAATCCTAATATTCATATCTAATAAATTATATGGTTTTATAATATTTATTTCTTTCTTATATTAATATATTTTCATAAAAGGTATAGTTCCAAAAAAACTGCATTCTTAATCATTACACATTAAATAATCTATTTTCTAGAAATATCAAAGAAAAATCATAATAATGTAATTTTAAAATTTTCAATTAATAATATAAACTAAATATTTAAAATAAAATTCTAAATTACATGAATTTAATTTTAAAATGAAAATATAAAATATAATGAAAAACTATTTTTAATAGGAAAATGAATTTTTATATATAAACTATTGATAATCTTATTTACTCTCTGTTACTAATTAAATTTGTCTTGTTATTTTTTTATATCATAAAATATATATTATACTCATTAATCCATAATATATTTAGTTTCTTAATATAAAAATACATAGAACCTAAATTAGAGAAGCTTAGGAAAATACATTTTTATTCATAAAATGATATTATTAGTTATTTAGATATAGTAATTGAATCTTATCTGTGAATTAGAAATAAAAATGACTCTTTTATTTTCCATTATACATAGAATTCAAAAAAAAATATTTTATTTGTACCTCCCAATTCAATGGTGACATTATAATGGTAATATTTACTACTCATTCATTGATTTTAATAAATTATAATCATGGTTTGGTTTTAGTTCAGTATTGTGTGTTAAGAAAGCTACTGAATATATAAAATTAATTTAAAAGAAATACATATAGTAAAATATTGGGGTGTTACAATATATATAATCATGTATCTTAATGTTCCTCCCTTATTTATTATTTGTTTTCATGTGTAAATTTAAATTTATATTTAACTACGTTTTAATTTCATATTATAATCCATTAGAATATTGGGACTAAAATAATACATATTTGTTTCATATTATACCTATAGGGACTTAATAATTGTGTACTCTTCCAATAACAAAATTTCTAACAAGTTAATCCTCAAAAAAAGTATATTTGATAGAAAATCTATTAGACCTTAGTGATTCAATGAATTTCATGATCTCTAGGTTTTCTCAAATGCCTTTTGATAATGTATATTGTGCCCTTGTCCCACATCCACATGTGATTATAATTCAAAAATAATAATCTAATCTATATATAGTGATCAAAGATCTCTTATTATAGATGAGACACTTTGAAACATAATATGAAATGGAATTTAAAAAGAATGAAAAATGCTATAATACATATTTATCAACCCAGGATTCATTAATTATCATGATCTATGGAAATCCACCATCAATTATTCCATAGTATAATTTAATTTCACCATCTAAAACTAGACATATGGAATTGAATCCTTATCTTGAGTCCATAAAGAGAAATGGCCCCCAAAATATAACATTTTTTAATTATCAAAGTATTATTTATCTAGTTATTGGATATCCTAAAACCAATAAAGTGATTTGGATGTGATAATAAGTGGATTTACGGTTACTATTCTTGATCATTGGCTATATATAGATGAAATTATAATAAGAGTATTATTATTCTCCACTTCTTTCTCAATTCTCACACCGCCTTCTCTTATATATTTGTACTGATTTCATCTTATATAACTTTTCCCTTCTCTAGAGTTGAGTAAAATACAATATTTTCATTTAAGGGGTACTCGATGAAACCTCCCCAGTTTATATTCAGATATCTCTATTAAAATATGTACCTAAAACACTTTTGGTATGTATAACCCAAAATTATATTATCAACGAAATAGTGGAACCAAAATTTAAATTACTATACCATAATGTATTACAATAAGTTATGGGTTGGATAATTTCACTAATGTTACCTCAACTGATGAGAGCCATAAGTAACTTCCTTAAACTCCTACATCAATAATTACTCCAATATAATAACAAAATCATCATTTTAAAAATTATATACTTTTCTTTAGATTGGTATAATTATGATTGTTAAAGATATGAGTCTCCCCTTTATCTCATAGAGTACAATCATATATAGATTATTCCATTAAACACATTTGGATTTTTTGGTCAGTTCCGTCATTGGAGTTGGAAACCAGTATAAATATTGAATATACAATATTTTGTAACATACCAATGTAAGAAAAATATTTTTCACTAAATAATTTTCTGGGATCCAAAATAAATTCATTGAATCCATATTTTATTGATCTATTGAGACCCAAACTTCTAATATCAGATATCCAAAAAATAAAACCTTTTGAATTGAAAAGTATCATTTTTGAAAGATTTACATAAGGATAAATTCTCCTAATATATTCTTTAGGCAGTCTCTATATTCCTTCTATGTAGATCCATTGTCTAAGTGTATATGAAAATATCATCCACAGACACCATAATTAAGGAGTCCAAGTAGGGTTATGAAGTTTTTTCATGGGATATATGAAAACCATCAATGAATTCATCAAGATAAATAGACAAAAAAGAAATCATAAAACTCATAATTACAGCTAAATTTTTTTAGTAGAATGAATTCATAAATCACTTCACGATGATATGATATCAAAAATAAAACTATCATAAGGAACTAACAGACACTTCAAAAATAATAAAATTTTTCATATACCCTTATATAAGGACAAATATCATTTACAATCACATGATTTAAATTCAGGTAATCTATACATAATTTAATACTATTATTTACATTTATGGAAAATAGTACTGGAGAATCACATGTATATGTAATCAGATAAATGAATCCATTCTATTCTGGTTCTTTTAATTAAATCTTGAACTACCTTAACCTATTATGTTCCATACAATTAGAGTGTATCGAAAGAGGCTCTTCCCTTAACTTGAGAATATTGGTGAACCTAAGAAACCTCTTAGTAGGAAATTCAAAATATATTTTCAGAATAAATCCTTGAAACATTCTACAAATAGATTTATGAATGGCATAAATTATCCATATTTTACACCAAACCCCATTTTATACATCGATATTATAATTGGATACAACTATCAGAGGTCACACCCAATATGACCTACTTATAAGTATCACCCTTATATGAAGGTATAATCATCACTTACATGAGATAAAAAGTAAACCTTCCTATTTTTTCATAAATGCAAGAATAGAAGTTATTCATCTAGTCCATATGAAAAAAACATCCAAATTGGACATATTCGGTTTAGGAAAATCCCACAAGTACCTATAACCACTTACCACAACACCACACTTAAGGAACATAGTGACTTGATCTAACCACAATTTAGATATTATTCCCCATTGTAAGTATGTAAGTTTATTAATTGGTATATATATACATATATATATATAGTGAGATAAAGAGTGATATTTAAGAGGTTTAAGGGTTAAAGAATAGTGTTCTAGTAGATTTTGGATTAAGGTGTAGGTAAGTACATTACTGGTGGATTGAAAATTATTCATAGGGGTTATATAGGGTGTTTTATGTGGAAGAATGGTTAAATGGTTGGATGAATGGATAATAACACCAGATCAATCATATCAATCATACATGATAAAAAATCATCTTGTGATAATTGCATGGTCAATGTCACAGTCTCTCGACCCTATTGTTGGGTCTGACACTCACTTGAAAGGGTCTGTTTGAAAAAACTTTTTATAAAAACTTTTAGTAATTCATGGGCCATTATCTCCATATCATGCATTTTATTATGTATTTGGGTGATTCCTAAGTGGTTTTAGTGTATCTACTCCCTCCATATGTTATTCCCCATGGATCTTTGGGTATTGGGTGAAAGATCCAACATAAATTGTTGTAGATCTTTATCTTTTCTCGTATTTCTTATTTTTTCATTGTTAGTTCTTTGTCTTGTATATTGTTGGTGAAAATATATATTTATTATTGAATTTTTGGGGTATTTTTTCATTATTATATGAAGAGGTTATGGAAAGTATGGATCTTGAGTCTGCTGGTGTTATTTAACACTATGACTCCATTATTTTATATGACTCTCATATGTGATTTATCAGGCCACTTCTCTTGGGATCACATTTAGGTTTTTAGTTAAATTACTTTTACATCAAAATTATTTAGTTTTCATTATGAATTTATTTTGAAAAGTGAAACTTTCATTGGTGCATTTTGATAAAATGGGAAATAGTGGATTTATATGTGCATGTGTTATTTCTTAAAATATTAGAGGGGAATTATATAAATGAGTTTTAATGATGGGTATGTAATTGGAATGGTAAATTTTGATTTTTATGATATATATATATATATATATTATGTGGTCTTAAACATGATATTATAATTTGTGATTATATTTCGATGTCCTATCGAGTATGATGAGGATGGAAGAAATTCTAAATTCACTGCAGACAATGTTAGTAATATAAATATAGTTATTTCAATGAGTCCCCTCATCAATAGACGTTCCCAAATGTATGTAAATAATGTTGTAAGGGATCCCAATTTTTTTTAATGGAATGAGTCTCTATGTGATTAGAATTGGAATTGATCGATTATATGGTTTATTTGGCTTTAATTTATATTAAAACATAAAATTGATTTCATTATCTAATTATTAAAATATATCTATAAATTTTCATAGTATTAAGCAAAAAAAATTTAAATTAATTTAAATATTACATTATTTTAAAATTATTTTGGTGCATGGGAAGTCATGGTGATATCCTATGAGGTTTTTTACATACTTCCTACATGCCAAAATTAATAGATATATAGATTTTATATGACATTATATATGTAGAAAATATATAGTTATTTATTATTTATGGTTTGTATGCATGAATGTAGCTACATAATAAATGTGAAAATTTTCTAGTGGGTGGTATCTTAGAGTTTTGGGTTGATGTGGAGGAGATTATTCGATGACCCATTTTGGGATTGTGAATTTTTTTAATTATATGCCTTGGCCTTTCCATTTTGGAACTAGATTCACTTTGTAAGGGTTTTAATAATAGTGTTAAATATTTTAAAAGTTTTATATCATAATAAATATGTTGGTTTTCTATTGTGATTTTTTTATTTTCTATATAGGATTGTTATGAATGACATACATAAAATGTATAATTAAATTTTGATAGAATTTCATCATGAAGAGTTTCATTTTTTGAGAAAAAAACCAACCAATATGTTTATTTCTTTATTATATATAATTTATTTCAATCTTCTGGGATTTTTAGGATGCACCTAATTCCATAAATTATTTCATTATAAGTTGAATAAGGTTTTTGGGTCACAGGTGGGGTTAAGAAGTTATGAAAAGGAGGAGATTTGTATTTTTTTGTTGTGGGTGTGGATATAATATTAACTGGGACTCATGATGTTGTTTTAAATTGTTTAAGTAAGTTATTCATTTCAAATAATTATTTTTCGAGATGTATAGGTAAACCAAGATGTTTTATAAGTCCATGTAGATTTTATTTCGGGTCTTTTAAATTGTTTATTTGTGATTAAGGATAAAGGATTTCCTTATTCGTTATCTAATAATTCATGGATATGAAATATATCATGGTTTCATGGCACTGAGAAAAATTTTGGTTTTGATTACGAATTTTTATTTAACCTGTGTAATTTGAAAATTTTTGAATTTAAAATTGTATTACGTTGAATTTCTTCTAATAAATTACTTAATATACTAAATCTTCAGTTTTATTTTAGGTGGATTCTTGAATTGGTAGTACACCCTACAAAGAGTTTCTTGGTAATTATATTTGAAAATTAGAATATTTAGTTACTTATATAAAGTGAAAAATAATTATATATATTATTCTGGTCGTATATGTCTATTTCATGGATTAGGTTAATAGTTTTTTAGGTCATTGTAGAATATTACCACCATGGATCTATATTGTGAACTATTGTGAGGAATCCACTTAGAACACGTTGTCTACTAATCTGCCATTGAATTTTTTATAATTAAAAAATATGGTACAATATTACCAGATTGTTGGTGTGGTTTTCACCACATCAACAAACTCAATTGGATGGGATTTGGGTCATTCAAAGGTAGAAACCTTTAATATTTCATTGGAATTATGAATATAAAGCTATAAATAATCAGCTGGAAATAATTAATTGAGAATTTGAGTTCAAGAAAAATAGAAATACATTTCAATATAATAAAATTAAATATAATTTAGAAACTAATAAAATAAAAAAATTAAATAAAAATACTATAATATTTAAATATTCCTCATTCAGATCATCCAGGAAGATTATATATCCAAGGATAACTATAGAAAAAATTTAACACATTAGAAACATGACTAAAAAATTTCATATTTAAATGACTGGATAAGGTGAATGATTCATGATAATTATTTAAGTCAATATATAGAAGTGGGAAAATGGAGTTTTGGTTCTTTGGGATATATGTCTCTTGGGTATAATACTAGGAAATATAATATTTGTTTTGAAATTTATTTTTTAGTCAATATATGTAATGTTTATTTAGATTTAAAATATATATATATATATATTTATATATTTATTTACATTATAAATAATTTATTTGATATAAAAAATAATATAATATAATAATAAGTTAATAATTAATTTATGAAAATAACATTTATTTTAAAAAAATTCCATTTTTATTAATTTAATTACATTTAATGAATAATTTTAATAAAATGTAGTTTTTTAAAATACAAAGAATTATTTTTATACTAAATTAACATAATTAATATAATAATTAATGGTTTATATGAAATAAAAATTAATTATTCCTTTTAAAATAAATATTTTTTATAAAAATTATTAGTTTTATTATGCATTATATGTTTTTTATAATTTAAATACATAATTTATTTAGTATAAAATTTATTAAAATAAATTTTATATATATATATTCGAATTAATAATCATTCTAGGAATTATTATTAGATTTTATAAAATAAGGGGGAAAACAATTGATGTTAAAATGCGATATTTTTTAGAACATTGTTTTTTTCTATGTTGTGCATTTTCATATTCATAAGTTAATCTAATCAATATTTAAAATTTATTTTTAAATATTTATATAATTTATATTGGAAAATAATTTAACATTCATTTAATATTTATTACATGATAAGAAATATGAATAAATCCCTTTAATTATATAAAAGATATTTGTTTTCAGAAAATGGTTTTAGGTGAACTGATTTTTATAGTAAAAATTATTTATATCACCTTTAGAGTTTCAATTTGATAAAAAATATTACAAATAATAAATCCTTAAAAATATATTTGAATAGAAATTATATATTATATTTTTTTCAAAAAATAATTACAATATTTAATAATTGAATCAATTGAAATGATGGAAAAATAGTGAAATGAAATTGATAGAATTATAATTAATTAACTTGATATTAACACATTATAAAGATATTTTTTATATGTGGGAGTCAATAAAACTATTCCAAAAATTATTTCATCACTTAACTCACCTAACTTCCTTGGGAGTTTATGTTTATCCTTCACCAAACCCATGTTTCCAAATAAATATCCCTCATTTTTATTTATAAAAGGACCCTTAATTTATCCATTCAAAACCAATCCTATCCTTTGGTGTATTCTATAGTCGCTTCCCAAATTTCCAATTATGGTAACTTTTTTCACATTAAGGAGGCTTAAATCATCCACCACAAATGAAGTCGTTTTGGGAAGGGGTGATACCATCAAGGTGTATAACCATTTCTTATTCTTATATTTCATTTATCATAAAATCTCCACCTTTCTATCAAATACTATAATAATTTAATATATTTATCATTCTCTTATAACAAAAATTATATTAGGACCATATAAATTGGCATTCTTACTCATTAATTACTTTAACAATTGTTTGTTTTGACAGATTTGACAACTAAAATGAGTGATTTTATTCTGTCTGTATCACTTTTATAAAGAGTTAATAAGGAAAAATAAATAAGACAAATATAAATTTATAATTTTGAATTTATAATATGAGATAAATATATAATGGTAGTATATATAGGTATATTCATTAATAAAATTAATTATTTTTGTTGATTCAATTTTATCACAATGGTTAATTTCATAACATTAATTATAAATCATTGACAAAAATCCATGAAAATACATGGAAGAAAATAACTCTATCAGACAAATCTATATTATCACCATAAAAAATCAAGAAATAATGAACACATGGGGAAAGAGTAATAATAGAAACTCCTATACAAAAGAGAGAATGATTAAAAGATAAAAATTATCAGATAAAGATTTACTTTAACTTTAAATGATTAATAAGTTGGTTATAAGAAACTATAAATTAAATATGTTAAGAAAAAATATATAAAATAATTTTATGATGTATATTAATACAATACTAAATTTTTTAAACATCGAATTAAACCATATTCAAAAAATCTGGAATTAAAGGTAAGTGGTTTTCCTTTAATCTACCCATTTATTTTATGTCCATTATATCAAATATAATTTAAATTATTTATATTTAAACTATATATAAAGTCCTTATTTAATAAACCCTCTAATTATTTATATCAATTACATACCAATCTATTTTTTATTTAAATATTTTTTATTAATTTATAATTGATTGTTTGGACAATAATTTTTTGTCTCAATGTCATTTTGTGGAGATAAGTTTTAATTTATGCCCCTACATTCAATTATATCATTTTAAATCAATCCATTTACTTATCTAATTATAATTTACTTTTTATGAAATGTAAATAACATTCAATTTCATGTTCAATTTTTCATTTTTTGGATTTATACATTACAAATGTGATAAGTGTTTTTCTTGACTCAATATCATTTCATTAAGTTGGAATCAATATTCTTTGACCATGTCATTATATGTCAATTCCCTATATCATGTGGTATTTTTTCTTACTTTCTTTGAAAATCACTTTCCAATATCAAATTATTTTTTTTGATTCATACTTCCTAACATTACATTATAATGGAAAAATTCCACTCTCTATTTTAGGAATTTTTCTTCCATTCCCGTATTAATTCATAATACTAATCTATATTTTCATTATTTTTAGTGTGGAATATGTATTATAATTTATACAATTATTATTTATAATTTATTATTTCTGAATAGAAAATTTATAGCTATTTTTTTCTATGTTGGTTAAATTAAATTTTATATAATTTTAATAAAATCTCTTATTACAACTTTCACGTTATTTTATATCTTTAAATCCACAATTATTCTAATATATATTTATCTATATTCAAGGTACCATTATTATTATTTTATTTTTTTAAATATATACTTAAAATTCTTTTTGAAATTAATACTGAATGTGACATATATAATATTTTTACAAAAAAATTGTTTAATTGTTTAAAAAAACTCTTTCTAATGATTCATTTCGAGATTCCTCTATTTCTTATAAATATTATATTTAAATTATATTATTATAAATTTGAAAAATATTAGAGACATATATTTTAAAAAAAACATTCTTTTCATTAGTACAATGATCCTAAATAGTGTTTGATACCTTATTTTCATTATTAATGATTGTTATAATTTTGTGTGAAAAATAAGGAAACATTTTCATAAATCCTTTATATTTTTTATCATTAACTAGAATATTTTTCATCTTTGTGAATACCCATTTACAATTTTATTCATTTAATTTTTTATGATATATTTCCTCTCATTTTATTATTTTTCAAAAATTCATACTATTCCCAAATAACTATTTGAATCACTATAAAATTTCTATATATTTTTTTTGTTTTGAAATATAATATATTCAAATAAATTTATCCATACATACATTTTCATTTAATTATAAAAAATATGCATAAAAATAACCTTTCTCTGAATTTATTTATATTTTGAGAACACTATACTTCCTTCTTCTAATTGACTCGTGTTTACCAAAATATCCATACCTTTCAATTACCTAAGAATAAAACTAATATGAAAAGATATCCTTTTATTATACCAAAGAAAATTTATAATCTAATCATTTATAGTTAAACTCTTTTTAATATTTTTAAGATTAACATCCAATTTCATTATATGAATATTTTATTCCTTTAAAAGGTTTTTATGTAACCAATTTTATTTATATGGTTTTCTATGTTATTATATATTATTTATTTATTATGAAACACATGTGTATGATTTATTACGATGTGAAATGTCATCTAAGAAGTATTTATCCCTCCAATTATTTCTATAAAACAATATATCTCATGATATGACGAATTTATAGGATATAAGTAATTATATTAGTCAATTATTTTGTGGTACATTACCAATTTTCTTAGTCCAATTTTTTATGGGAAGTAGGATGTAATTTCCAATCCATTATATTTATGGTATATTGGTGTGACTTCTTAGGAATTTTAGTGGGGTAATTAGGAAATGATAGTGGACTCACATTATGTATTTAGGATTATTTGAGGTCTCAAAGTTGCTGGAGAAGGATCGAATGTCAGTTTGGAGAGGTTGCCCTAGGTGTTAGGATCATTTTTTGAAAACATAGGGAATTGGTTTCCCAATGTACTTGTACCAAGTATTAATGGTTTATGATGGCGAGTAGGTAGGTTTCATGGGCCACATGGTGGTTGATGTCCCTTGGGGTGTACCAATTGGATAGTCGGAACCCAGTGTTTAGGGATTGGGTAATATGTTACCTTCCCCCATGTTTTTTAAAAATGTATATTGGTTAAATTTATTTCTATAATTATTTAAAAGTGTCCGCGGCTCTCATTTATACATATTCACATAGGGTAATGATCTATCTCAATCTCCCTCGATTATTTTTTCTAAAGGAATGGTCACAATAATTTTATTTCACTTTGTGTTTTCTTTTAATAAAATAGGACCCAATGATTATGGTTATCCCTATTTTAGTGTTATTCATTTTCTATTCTGCATTGTTTCACTAGTATGGTGATTTTTAACCAAAATATATATATTAGTTCCATTTCTCAATTTACACTATCTCTTCCTCCTTGATTTGAATCAGGCTATTATACTCAAATTATAATCATTATAAATTTTAGTTATTTGACACCTATATTCTTCTAATACTAGTAATGTGAATATTTTTTATGTGGTTTATATGGATGAGTTGGGTCATGTGTGCACCCAAGAACAAAATAAATTTTGGTTTCCATTTTTCATGAGGGTTCTAAGGGATCATTTCATGTGGGTAATAGATAACTTTACCATAAATGGAATGATATAGCATGGATGATGGATTAGATCATTCTTGTAATGTTTCTACATGATGTAACATGTTTAATCATGTAATTATTTACTTGCTATGGTAACCTAGTAAAGTAGTGGCTATGGATTCTGTTTCAATATTGTGACCTAGTTTTCTGGTGTGACATTGATGGAATTGAACCCTCTATTTGTATTGATTTAGGTTCACCAAATGTGTGGTGGATATATTTTATTATTAATTCCCTCTAACCTTTGACTTGATTCCATTGAGGTCTTGTGCACAACTTATGGGTCTTGATAGGTGTTTTCAACCATTGGTTTTTAAATGATATCATTCATAAATGAGAGGATTATTTTGGATCGTGTTGAACATCAATTAAATGAAGGGAAACACCATACTGATAGAAACACGATATGGGTCATAATTGAGATAAATGGATGGGAGTAGGGTATCTTTGTGATTTGGTTTCAATTAGGCATTTCTAATGATCTCATAATGGATATTTTTTACCATGAAATGTTTGTTTCGAGGTGTGTTTATTCCTTTGAATCATTGTCACTAATCAATTGGAATAACCATTTGGTTTATGTTTGGGGAAGTATCATTGGGTTTTATAGAGTTGGTTACAATTCTATAGGTGCTTCTAATGTGATGGACCATTGCTAACATATCCAACATCTACACTATATGAAGTATGTAAAGTTCTCATTGTAGATTGAGAAGCATAGATTGAGTAAATTATTCTTATTATACTAATTTCAATTTAAAAAACTTTTTATACAGTCTTATATGTATGGATAATATCTACACACATCATAGGTGGTTTATTTCAAGTCCATATCCACACATAGTGTTTCCCACTATGATGTGTGTAGAATTCATGATTTTTTACATAATAAAATAAAAGTTCCCTCAGAATAGTGTGTTGAATGATAGAGGTGTAGTATGTGTAAAAGAAAGATTTTGATAGATTTTAGGTCTAGATTAGGTGGATCCTTTATGATAATTCCAGTTGACTTTTTCTAATATTTATTAAAGTCTATACTAAATTAATCGATGAGATATCTTGATAGACTTTTTATGGCCGACATTATATTATTCATATTATTTTTATATTGAATTATCTATATACCAAATTTTGTTCTCAAGTTTTTATTTATGTATGGTTGGTTGACCCACATGGTTCATTCAATGTTGGTTATAATTATTTATATAATAAGGTATAGTCTATCCACTATCATCCTTACGAACCTTTCAATAATTTTATACGCTCCAGTGTACGGGGAGGCATTACTAAGGTTAGTGAAACTCTCATATAGTGAATATATTTATTAATTTGGATGGGGTGAGTTATAAATTTGTATTTGATAAGTTTATTCCAATTGGAACATGGAGGTTTCTTATTTTTTATTTATGATGTGATAGATAGTGTTTTATAGATGTGTCAAGACTTGGGGTGGAATTTGTTACCATGACCCAACCCACAGGAGTCCACATGTCCAGTGGAAGGTCGAGTGTGACAACCCCAATCTATACACTAATAAGATAGGGGAAACTAACAATCACCAAGAATGGATAACTGAAATGGAAGACCGTATCATAATGTACATGTACAAACACTAAGCACTATATCTATAAAATTGTAAAGAGGTATAATAAAGATAGTAAAAAAATAGAGTAAAACCATGCTTGAAATAACCTCTAGGGAATAGATCTGAGTACATAGAAAATGTAAAATTTTAAAGTGGAAAAATACATGCCCAATGAGAAGTGAAGCCCCAACCTATCCACAATGGGAATAAATGAAAAATTAAAAGATCCAGGCACCTGATCTCCATGTCTAACCATCGTACATGGTCAATGCACCCTTGTACCGATGTGATAAAATAAAGTAATTTTCAATCATCCTATCATCTTTGTTAGACATGACATGTGAATGAAATGCAACTGTAGGATGAGTTTATATATACCCAAAATGATATCCAAAAAATACAAAATGGGGTAATATAAAGGTATAATGAAATTCAACTCAACCCAAAGAAAGAGGGGAATGAAACCCATGATATAAGCTCATAACAGAACCCATACAAGTGATAAAGGGGATATCATCCCCATAACCCATCCAAGGATGATTATTCTATTGTACCTTTAATGGTGTATTAATGATTCCAGCCTATCATGTGTCCATACAAAAAAACATATAAAGGAACCACACATCTCCATTATTTCATATAGTATAGGGGATAAATATCTAAAAGAGTACTTACACCCCAGTGAGATAGGGGTTCCACTCAGTAGATATATTACTTGTGCCCTAGTGTGTCAGGGGATACCACTAAGTAGATAGAGGACCCATGCCCTGGTTTATCATGCTGTTTCCACTCAATAGATGGAGGACCAACACCATCATGCTTTAGGGGGATCCATTCTATAGGTAGAGGGCACATGCCCTAGTGGACCAGTGGGCGTCACATAGTAGGTAGAGGACCCATGACCAAGTGTGTCAAAGGTGTTCCAATTGGTCAGTAAAGGACGCGTACCTCAGTGCATCAGGGGGTTCCCCTAAACCTGAATAGATTGTATGGGGGACCAACACCCTGGGGTAATAGAGGGTTTCTAACCCCATGCATCTATCTGATGATCTTTGTTGATCACCATTATTAGTCAAGAATCACCTAAAGAATTTTCTCACTTGAAACACCTAATTTCATATCTCAAAATCAACTACATTGTGTGACATCATGTTCTAAATAGAAAACAACTCAATATAGGCTGCTCATCGAAAACAAAATAAGTAATGAAAAAAGAGATATAGAAGGTAGAAGTTCCTAGGAATTTACTCGGTGTGTATGTGGGGTCCCACAACATATAACCACACCCAAACTCTTTGTTTTTGTCTCCCTTGACCATGGATTTGTGAATCCACATCTTATTATATTGCATGTACTAGTGGTAAAAAGTGTGTCTCGACCACCCAATTCCTACCCATGTCCATCTGGTCGGTCCCAGTGTACACTGCCCATGCTCGTGTATACTAGCCATGTTTGGGTACCTAGTTTTTTATGTGTACTATGGTCGTGTAAGTGTACCAATCCATGATCATTCCAATGTAATCCAATATTGCTTGTTGAGTAGCTATCACTAGGTCAAATAGAATTTATGATCCATACATGGTGTGAGATATTTATAGCTTCATGTAAACCTATTCACTCTATCTAGGGGACTACATAATGTGTGTTCTTCCGGACTACATGTAATGTATTTGGGTTTTTTATAGGTAGTAAATCCTACTATTAAATTGGTTTCAAGATCTATATATTCTTCCTCAAAACTCACTATTTGGAAACTCAAAATAAAATGGGTCTTCTTTGTCCATCGATATCAATCCTCTAATGCTTAAAAAAAATTCTGTTCTCACACTGATGAGCCATCGCCCCTCTCATCACCAAAGCAGATCCCAAATCCTTAAAGACATCAACCAATACCCACAATATATCCTGATCTATCTGAAATCAGTATCCCATACATAGTTAACAAATACACCAAAAATCTGGGGGTCCAATCATGCATGAACCCACATGGAAATGTAGAACCATGATATCATAGTCTAATAGTCAATAACATGAAGAATTTTGGGGAGAAAATAACAAGAATGAAGTGAAAATTGTCATTGAACAGTGTGATACAAACCAAGGACCTTGAGAATGTGATAACAAGGGGTGGGATTATGTGCAATAATCACAAGTAACAAGATCAAGAATTATTTATAACAAAATTAGTTCTCATCCCGGAAATTCAAATTCTAGAAATCAACGAAGATAAATAATTCATTCTTAATCAAATAAAAATTGGTGAAAATCCATAAATAATGTTCCCTTCCATATTTAACTATTGATCATTGGTGAAGAGAATGCTCGCTGGGGATGAAGAAGATCGGTTTCATTCCTCTTGATCCACCTTGATCAAATCATAATCATCTATTAATCTCAATCCACTAATAAAGAACAATCCCCCTCTAATATATTACTATATTTATATGGATAACCAAAGTGATTTTCAATATTGTGGTATTTAAAGATGTAATTATGTTTTTAATTTAAAATATAATAAATTATAGAATTTAGTAAGTACATATGTCTATAGTCACCTCCTAGGGAATTTTCGACGCCAACCAACCATAGGTACCACCTTGGGTAAACCATTCATTTTCAAATCAACTATGGTATCAGATTTTTCATCCATGTTCTTAAAGAATGGGAAAATATAAATATTAAAATTATTCCATTATATTCATTAAAATAATTTAATATTTTTAATATATTGACTTTGGGGGTCTTTAGACACCCAAACACCATTCCAACCCTGAATAATAATCAATATATTTATATATACATATTTCAAGGTATAATCCAAAAAAATAGAGTCATTACATTTTACCCTACATCCGGAATTCTCACCTTGAAAAGTATACGATATACCAAAAGTTGGGGGTGCTAAGCATGCATCTAACTGTCATGATCCCTGTATATCACCTTCATACTCAGATACTACCAAATCACATGAACCCAATTGATGGAACATCTATGAAAGATCCTCTCCTTTTGATCCTTGATCACCACTAGGTACTATATGAAGGTGGCTCCATACTTGATGTCTCACTCACACCAGTAAACAATGTGCACAGATTCATTCATATACCTCCTCGTCTAGGACACATGAAAGTTTTCATCCACTCGGTCCAACTATGGGGGAATGTCTAAGTGGTTTGAAACCTCACCAACCCTCTTTAAGATATAAAAAATCTTAATGAACCTCATTGATATCATTCCCCCCCTGACCAAATCTCAACAATCCTCTTCATGGGGATCCCCTTGAGAAAACATGGACCCCATAATAAAACTCCAACGGCCTATGATATTTATATTTATATGATTTATTTCTCCTCTAGGATATCCTCAAACATTCCCAGTTCACCTGCAACTTTTCCGTTATCGACTACACTATCTCTCTCTTGAAAAGTGATGCATCTCCAATCTCAATCTAGCATACGGTAGGAATGAATGGTCTCTTGTAAAAATACAAGAAAGGATCTATGTAGATAATTGAGTGATATATACTGTTATAAGAAAACTCCACCAATGGAAATTCATCCTCCCAACTTTGGTTTAAATATAACACATAGGATCTAAACAAGTCCTCCAACACCAGGATCTTCTACTCAAATTTCCCTACTATATGGTAGTGAAAATCCATGTATATTCTCCACTGGGTCCCAATGGCCTCCTATGGTCCCCTCCAAAATCCTGATGTGAACTAAGAATTATGGAAAATGATGATATTTGAGGGTACCCCATGAATTTAGATTATCTACAATGTGTACAAATGCCCCAAAATCTCAACCAAAGCCTACTCCTTGATGGAAATAAAGTCCATATTCTTCATAATTCGATCAAACATTACCTATAAAGTGTCATAGAATATCACTATTTGGGAATACACATTAATCATTCCATGGATATTCCCACCAAAAGTGTCATTGAAATTTCCTATACATCTTTTCCACACTGTTATGTACAACCATAAGGGATGTGTGAAAATCACTAATCATCTCCTCCTACATCACCTCCAGAACCCTTGTCTTTCCTTAAAAAGGGATGATGTTATCCCCTACATCATAAAATCCATATGGTGTGTCTCTTGAGGATACCTAGTCACGTTAAAACTCACATTTGATTTATCCCAACTAATCATCTCTCACACATTGTGTAAGTGAAGTATTAAACACCATTAACTAATGATAATTTTTACCCCTCCCCTCCACTATGGTCAACTATAATGAATCAAGCTGGTCATATGACACCTCTACCAAGGGATAATGTGTCTTCTTTATGAGGTCATATTCAACCACACCTCCCATCCCAGTAGTATAGAATATCATGAATTCCTAGTACTTTAGGAACTCTAACAAATTACACTATCTCAGGTTATGATCTCTCTTTGTGAATATGTACCTAAGAACCTATTATTTTAGGTAAAAAACAAAATTATCACCCATAAGATAGTGTATCCACATCATTAATGATAATAATACAACAAAAAATCTAGTTTGTGAGTTTTGTACTTCTTATCATGGGGTATCAAATGCCTCAACCCATATATGATCACTACCCACCTCTACATCAGTACATAATAGAGGCTATCTCTAAAAGAATCAAAAAACACTAAGTACTACATGCCATTTAATAGAGTATCAACAGGGGATCTTTGGTCACCAGATCCCTAGCTCCGTGAAGGATACATGACACCATTTAGTCCAATTAAAAAACTTCCCTTTCTATGTCAAGGAATTCGTTAGAGATATAATCATTAATATGTCTATAAGTAACCTCTTATAGTACCCCTCCTAAACAAGAAAATTGTGTACCTATGACATGCTCTTGGGTAGCTTCCAACCAAGCACTACATATATCATCACTGGGTCTACATCTAAACCATTCTAAGAAATGACATGACACAAAAATTGATCCTCATGAATTAAAAAAATCACTTTAATAGAATACCATATTGTTGGTTCTACTTGAGTAAGTCTAGGACCGTCCTCAAATTCTATATTTTTTACTCCTATGACTTAGAGTAAATTTGTATGTCACCATTGAAGAAAATCACAAAAGAGTCTAAATACTGATAGAAGATCCTAATAATAAGGGAAATGGACACAAAAGGGGAATTCATCAGACAAAAAGACATTACTATTAACTCATAGTTTTTATAGAAACATCAGGATGCCATCTTTGACATTTTATCATCCCAAAACCTCAAATAAAGGAAGCCAGATTTGGGATTGAACTTTGAGAACCAAATCATGACTCTCAACTAGTCAAAGTGTTCCTCAATCCTTATTATGTGTTATATGTAATTTATCATTACATGATTCATGTGATGATAATAAATTCATGTCCTCAAGCTTCTATCTACCTTTTTATGAAAATTACAGTGGAGTCCTAGTGGGATACACTAGGTCTAATAAAACCCATCACCTGAATGTCCTGAAATTGTACCCTCGTCTTTTATAGCATGGGACTCAATATCAAATATTCTAAAGAAGATATCATTATGGTATTAGGGTGAAATTAAATGCAGAATTGCATCTCCTACCTCAGATGCAGTCTTGGAACATCCTCAGGGAATACATATAGGTAATCCTCAACTAATAATAAAACATAGAAATAAGAAAATCTGACTGAACAAAGGGATAATATCGCCAATTAATGGGTAATGGGTTTCAAATAAATTATCACAAGGTACAATTTCTTAGTAATGAGAAATATCTCACCCACAATGCAGAATATGGCCCCACCTTTCCAAAGGTATCTAACTCGTTTACCATAACAGTCAATCTAAGACTTAACTGTGGATAGATAGTCTATAGCCATGATGAAATCATAAGGTCTCATCATGATGACCAAACTATTCCATGAAAAAACTCCAACTACTAAGTTCCAACTCCAACTACTAGATGATATGTGATATCGAGGATTCACGCCCTATAAGAACATAGAAAGCGTAGCCGATTATCTCCTATCGACTGTTCAAGGTTCTGGTGCTCTGCTAATGTGTATAGCAGCACTCGGGTCAAATCCTCGGTGATGATATTTTTTAATAGTAGATTTTTTTTAGTTGATTGTATTTTGATAGGGGGTGATTGAAGAGATTAAATGAATTGATTAATATTGCGTTTTGAATTAAACGATTTGATAAATATTGGAGTGATTTCATCATTAGTTTGTTATAATTGTGATATCCTTGAGCCTTGATTTATATTTATTTAAATGAACACCCATGTCGCATGTTGATGTTGATTGTAATTCCCAAATGTTGTGGATTTAGTCCATGCCTTAACATAAATTAGTCCTCTAATCTTAATAATATCTTGTTTATGGTAATGTATTTATTGTTCCAACCATCCATGGACACCACTTTTTAAACAAACCAAGTCATTAATCCATGCTTTGTTAAGTTCAACATACACAATGTTAATTCAAAGAATATTCATCGAGAAAAAGTTATCAACCTCTTGACATACCTAAATTATAACTCAACCCAATGAGATATTTACTCATCCATTAATATGATTAGTAATCTGGTTTATTATATTTATGATGATTAATTATAAAAATAAATAAAATAATGGGATAAGAAAAGAGTTGTGTGTTGAAAACACATACATTAAAGGTGTTGAGATTTAAACACGGACTTTCGATTGAATGGGAAAGAAAAAGAGAAAAAAAAATTACTAGATTTAAACTTTTTTAAGACATTTAAAATTTAATAACAATGGTTGGATGATTAAAAGATAATATGAAGAAGAAACATTCATTAAAAGAGAATTATAAAAACAAACACATACATGATTACAAATGAAAAACAACAAAAATGTAAATGATAGGAAGCAAGGAGGAATGTTTTCTCAGTATAAAACATAAGTGTGGAAGATTATCCCAAGACTTCGGCAGAGACATGGTTGTTCTAACCTATCCTCCATTGATTTGAAATTCCAACCACAAAAAAGGAGAAGTGTTGGTTGTACTTATATCCCAGAGAGGTGGATTGTTTTCAATCCGAATATTTCCTTCCACTTGCATCACCAATTTGGCCATCCATATAGCTGAATCTAGAGACATTATATTCTTAAAAGTTGTATATATTAATTTTTATGATCATCTCTCAAATTTTGGCGGCCATTTGACCTTTGGAACTAAATATATTGCTATTTTACTAAACACTTCACAGCTGTCCATTTTTTTCAACATTTTTTTGATGGCTAAAAAGTGAATAGGTTTTTGAATATTAATATTCCCTAAAATAAAATCAATTTTATTCTGAAAAGTTGTTCGTCCAAATATTATATTTGAAACTGAAAAAATACAGCTTTATTTGATGAGTATAGCTGGAGAAAATTTTGGAATAGTGCCTTGATTTTAATACCCGTTTAGAATGGTGGGATGGACATCAAAGCATCTATTGGGACCCTTCTTGTTGGATTTGGGACATAAAATATTTAAAAATGACTCATTGAATTGTTCCTAAAATTTTTGAGGAGAATAAATGAATTGGGACATCTGGATTGATCCAAGTAATTCAATCTTCATGGATGGTCTAGTTTCATCATAGATTCTGTGGGCCTTCTTGTGTGGTTCATGTGACCCTTCGAATGATAGAATTTACCAATAATTACTTCTAATGATATTTATGAAATTGGATAAGGAATCCTAAAAAATAATAACCACACAATTTGGATCAGTAGGGTATATTTATTATTAAAACATTAAACAGAAATGAATCTGGATAAATTCAAAAAGTGCTCGATAATTATATTTAATATTTAAACATTAATATTTCACAAAAATTATGCACATTTAATATAATATGAGTAAAATTAGTATATAATAAGTTATGAAAATGTTATTAACATCAACTCCCACACACACAGTCTTGTGAAAGTACCTGTGTTCAATAAATATAAAAACATTCCAAAATCATTTTCAATCACCAAAAAATATCAAAAAAAAATTCCCCACTCAGGGGATGTTTAGAATATTTCAATCATCCATATTGAATTCCACCAAAAAAAATTTATGGAAAGAATGATCTAAAAACAACTTCTTTGTCATGCTCAAGTTTAGAAATGGAAAATGTGGTCACTCGAAACTTAATTAAGATGGTAAAAATTTATTTCTGTATGTTCACTAATTAACCAACCAAAAGTGAAAATAATAGATATTTAAGGAGTTCTTAGCTTCAATTACCTATCATAAAGTGAACAAGATTCAGGATATATTTTTAAGGGGATTTTCTATGGCTATGGGATGGTAGGAATTTAATGTCTAAGAGAGAGAAGAAGAGGGGTAAAACCCCAACATGAAAAAAGAAATGAAAAATTGTTTTTAGAAATGAGGCATGAAAGTAAATGGAAACACTTGTTTATATGGGAATTATTGTGGGAATAAATACACAAAATAGGAAGGAAATTTTAAGGGAATGAGAAGATGGAACATTTAAAAAACACAAAACTTCTCCCAATGACAAAAGTGTTCTTTTTTCCATTTTTAGAAAGTTTTAATTGAAACAGATCCCACATCCGTCTCCCAACCCATGATTGATCTCCTCACGACACTAATTGTAATAGTTATATCAAAATCAATGGTTGAGGAATAGTGATTTTTAACCCACCCAAGACCCAACCCATTCTTTTTTTCAATTTTTTTTTATTTTTTTATCATTTTTAACACTTTTCAATAACATTTTAAGAAGCTAAAAATATATACATTCCAAAACCCCGCTAAATAAAAACCTCTCCCCCACAATAAAATTGATGCTTTCCCTCAAGAATATGATAACATGGTGAAATTAACAAAGGGTACATAAAATGAAATTCTTTCCCCCTACACATAAATTTCAAAAAATTATGTAATTAAAATCTATGTAGATATTGTTTGGGTTAAGGTATTGGTCTTGTAATGTGTCTATCAAAGAAAATATTTTCATAGGCTTGAAGGGGATTTCCAAAGGGGGATTAACATATGGTAAATGGGAGGATATTTGGATATTGTGATTATCATGTGGTTCAAAAAATACCACTATCATATTAGTGCACACTAAAGTATGAAATTCATCATGAAGGTCCACAAAGTAAAGACTCAAAAATGGGGGTAAAAAAACATTTTTAAAAGATGTACATAGATGGCCTTGGAATGAAATATAATATTGTTCCTCATGGATGGTAAAATCTTTTTCTAAATAAACAATTGAGCATTAAAAATTTATTATCCTTGACAAAAACTTTTTTATTCAAATTCATGATGAAAATTAAAAAAATAGACAGAATTGTGACTTTTTAACACAACAAATTTGTTAAAAAAATTAAAAAGTCGAAGGTGAGTAATTATGACTATGGATTTTCTATATATTTTATGTGATTTTTATTATTATTTTTCAGTTTTTTTATATTTTTGTTTATACTTTTAATATAATTACACACTCAAACATAAAAGATAGAGTAAATAAAAAGTGTGATGAGGAAATTGGTAAAAAAGAAAGGAAGAAGAAGAAAAAAAAGGGGATATAGAGAAGGAGGAAAAAAATAGAAATAGGGAGTTAAAGGGATAGAGGTGCCCCTAGTTTAGATTTGGTGGGTCGCCATCTCCATCCATTGGTGTGTCTAATATGGATCTGATGGAAGTCAAGTTTGTTCTAGAAATGTGTTTCCTCTCATGGTGATGCTTCAACCGATGTCCATTTACAGTGAATTTCCATTTAAAAGATGGGTCTTGGACTTGCACTGCACCAAATGGGTAAACATGGGATACAATAAAAGGGCCTTCCCAATGAGAAAAAGCTTACCTGGGTTAATCTGAATTCGATGGATTAAGAGAAGTACCTTTTAGCCTTCATGGAATACCTTTCTCAGGATGTGTTTGTCATGGATTACCTTAGACTTTTATTTGTATAGATTAGAATTCTCATAGGAATCAAGTCCAATCTCCTCCAATCCAGTCAACTACTACAATATTTATTCACTTGATTTTTCACAATCCAAATTACAAGTTTTCACAGCCCAAAATAACATATGTTGGATTTCAATGGGTAAGTGACATGATTTACCAAAAACTACCCTAAAAGGAGACATCCCAATGAGAGTTGTAAAGGAAGGTCTATAATCCCAAAGTGGTTTATCAAGTCTCTTAGGATAGCCTTTCCTTGTGGGCTTAACAATTATCTAAAGCACTCTTTTGACTTCTCTATTAGAATGTTCATCCAGGCCATTTGTTTAGGGGTGATATGTAGTTGATGTTTTATGTACAACACCATTATTTTCTAAAATATATTCCATGGTTCTATTACAAAAATGTGTTCCTAAGTCACTTATCAAGGAACCTAGTGTGCCAAATCGGTGGAATATGTGTGACTTTAGGAGCTCACTAACAGTATATGAACCATACATTATCTAGGTTTGTCTTTGACCCACCAAGAAACAAAATCAACCGCAATAAGAATGTATGAGAATTCATTGGAAGGGGGAATGGTCCCATGAAATCGATGCCCCAAACATCAAATATCTCATAGAAAATTAAATCCTTTTGGGGAATATCATTTCTCGTGGAAATTGTGACAAAATTTTGGCATTTGGGACATGATTGATAGATCACAAGTTAATCCTTGAAGAGTGAAGGCCAGAAAAATATAGAGTCTAGGACCTTTCGGTAGGTCCTTTGTGTTCTAAAGTGGCCACCTCTATAAAGTGAGTGACATAATTCTAAGATGGAGGAATGTTCATCTTCATCAAAAAATCTCTTGATTACTATATCAACCCCATTTTTCCAAATTTATTATCTACCCAAAATATTATTTTTAATCAATTTTCATCTTTATTTTTTTTTTCTTTTGAAACAATTTCAGGAAAAACACCAGAAACCAAGTGATTTTTAATTGGGGAATACCATGGTATTTTTGGAGTGAGAGATGAATGGTGATATATAGGGAATTATGGATTAATGATTTCTAAATTAGAATAATTAGAAATTATACTCAGGTGATCAGCCACAGGGTTTTGATTTCCTGTTCATCCTTTTATTTCAAGGTCAAACTCTTGGAGTATTAGGATCCATTTTATTATCCTCAGTTTGGAATAACATTTCTTGAGTATGTACTTTATAGTAGAATGGTCTGTGAAGATGATGATTTTGGCACCTAAGATATCAGGACGAAATTTATCTAAGGAAAAACTACTAAATGTTCCTTTTTAGTGACAGTTTAGTGAGATTGAGGTTCACCTTATGTTTTTGAGGCATAATAGATGATATGGGGATTATTTTCTCTTATTTAACCAAGTACAGCCCCAATGGATTTATTAGAATCATTGCACATCTACTCAAATGGTAATGACCAATTTGGGGGTTTGGATTATTGGGGTAGATATAAGAGTAATTTTGAGTTCAACCAAGGATCTCCTGCAAACCTCATCAAAATAGAAAGTGAAATCATTTTGGAGAAATCGAGTGAGTGGGGGGGAAATCCTACTGAATTTATTGATGAATCGATGATAGAAACCAACATGACATAGGATGGAACAAATATCTTGAACAGATGTGGGTTCTAGAAGTGATTGGATCACATTGATATTGGAAGGATCGACTTCAATAACCTCTTGTGAAACTATGTGCCCTAGAACCATCCCATTTGCAACTATGAAGTGACCTTTTTTGAAATTTAACATAAGGTTACACTTGACATACATTTTAAGGACAATAGAGATTGAATTCTAGTGTGATTCAAATGAATCAGCATAAATGGTAAAGTTATCCATGAATACCTCCATGAAATGATCAATAAATTCAGAAATGATACTCATCATACAACTTTAGAATGTTGTAGGAGCGTTGTAGAGGCCAAAAGGCATTCTCCTATACGCATATGTTCCAAAGGGGCATGCGAATGATGTCTTCTCTTGGTCCTAAGGTGAAATTGGGATTTGGATGTAGCTGTTATATCCATAAAGTAAGCAATAATGTGACTTTACAGCTAATCATTCTATCATTTGATCAAGGAATGGGAGAGGGTAGTGATATTTTCTTATTTTGACATTCTGTTTCTAGTAGTTGATGCACACACGCTATTTTTTTCACTTGATTTGTGACCACCTCACCATTTTAATTTGTGAAAATAGTTATCCCACCCTTTTTAGGTAAAAATTGAGTTGTACTAACCCATTCTCTGTTACAAATAGGGTAGATAATACCAGATTGAAGAATATAGGTGATCTCTTCCCTAACAACCTCAAGGATGAGTGGATTGAGTCTTCTTCGTGGTTGATTAATTGTTTTGGATGATTCCACAAGATGAATGTGATGTATGAAAAGAGCAGGGTTGATTCCTAGTATTTCATCTAGGGTCTAACCTAAGGACTTTTTGTTTTCCTATAACACCTAAATATGTTAGGACTCCTTAGTTTCTATAAGTGAAGTTTAGATAATGACATTATAAGAGTGATCATGGAAAAGGAATGCATATTTTAGGTGTTCAGGAAGAGGTTTCAAATTAGTCACATATTTCATTTGTGGATTATACAACTCAAGAATGGAGGATGGGATTTTAGTTTCTTTCGATTCATTTTCCATAATATTGTCCAAGGTGGAGAAGTAGAGATCAGAGTTGATGTGGGATTTAAGAGTGTTTTCAAGATCCTCTAGATTGATGGAGTCTATGAATGATTAGTCTACACCTACTTCACCATTTATGACTTGGTTAATCATAGTGAGGATTTCACAATATCCTCTCTCATTAGAACATGATGAACATGATGGAATGGGGTTCAATTGACTCTTATAAGTTTCCTCAAAAGCATGTATTGAGAATACAGATTGATCCTTATATGGGTATTGCATTTCTTGGAAAATGTTGAACTTGACTATTTGGTCACCAAATTCCATGGATAAGATGCTTGAATAGACATCAATTTTGGTTCTCTCTTTCATTAGGAGTGGTATTCCTATAATTAAGGAAGATGGAGAAGAGTTCATCTCACCTTCCATGTAAAGGACATGGAAATCAGTTGGGAAGATAAGATTATTAACATGAATGAGGACATCCTCTATTATACCCTCAGGACTAGCAGTGCTTTAATTTTCCAATTGAATGAAAACACTCATTGGATGTAAGGAAACTAGACCGAGGTTGGAGAATAAGGATTTAAGAATGACATTAATTGAGGATCCTAGTTCTATGAGTGCATCTTCAAAGTTGTAACTTCCAATTTGGAATGGAACTGTAAAGGTCCTTAGATCTATTCATTTTATGGTAATAGACTGCTGGGTGTAACCATTTTTGAAGGTCCTAAGTTTCCTCTTCTGGGTGTATAGTTACTTAAGAAAATTTTCATACTTAGGAATTTCTTTTATGTAATCTAAGAGGGTTATGTTGACTTCAACACGTCTAAACTTATTGAGAATTTTAGGATCATGTCCAAAGGACTTCATTGCCTTATAAATGGCTTGAGGAAAAGGAATTTTGTTCTTAAGTGGAATGGATGGAGGTGTGGGAATGGATTCAGATTACTTTTCAAGCTTCATTTTCTATTCATTTTCTAGGTCAACATTTAAATGTGGGTTTGAGTACTTCTCTTGAGTCGTAACAATCTTATTTCCCGATCTAAGTGAAATTTCCCTTACATTACCCTTGGGTAGGGAAATTGTCGATTTGGGAGTTGGACAGAATTTGAGTGTTGTTGCTGGATTAGGTGGGATGCAATTTGATCAATTTTGGTTTCAATGTTTTTGAGTCTGGAATGGGTGAAGGTGGAAAGATCTTCCACTGCAAATTCCCATGGTTTCTTGGAAGAAGAGGCTTGTCGTGGATAGGGATTACATTCATTTTGGTTCTTGATAATGTGATTGTATTGGTTTGGGAATTTGGAAGGCTCACTAGGATAGTGGAATCTAGGAGGAGGAAGAGGAGGATTGATCCTTTGAGGTTGCGGAACAAAAGTGTAAGGTTGTTGGAAGATACCAATAATTTGACCATATTGGATTTGGTTTTGGTTTTTAAGAGGGAATTGAGGGGGATGAAAAATGGTATTATAATACCTAAAACCTTGGTTGAAGGTAAAAGAGAAGGGCTCGGGTGGGTTTGGTTGAAGTTTTTAATGAAATAACCTAACTGTTGAGTTTTGGCGTTCTTCTAAGAATATGCCGCATTGAGCTCCATTGGTCCAAATGAATCAGATGGATCCTCTTGAAGTTGTGGACATGTGTCAGTTGTGTAGGACCCCGGGACACCCTGAGAGGGGAGGGGTGAATCAGGGTGACACCTTTTTCTTTTAAAACCAAGGATCCTGTTCCCATGTTGGTAGGAACTGATGAAACCTGTATGATGGATATGATCAGTAATGAAACATTCGCATGCAAAGAGATGACACAACAATTTTTACTTGGTTCACCACTAAGGGCTACATCCAAGGAGCATACACCGAAATGTTTTCGGTCATACCAAATTCCACTATTCTTCACTAGTTGTGGATTATAATGGTTCAGGCATAGTCACTTTGTCCCAGGCTCACTGCCTTTACAAAGGTTCATGGATAGCTCACTGCGTCCCTCGAGTCACTCCCGTTGACTCCCCCTGGCTCACTGCCTTTGGTAAAGTCTCACTCAGTTTATAGACGTGAAGGTCTCTTCAATATATTTTCATTGAAGTCTTTTGTCTCCTATTCAGCATGATAAAATGCTTGCATCAGAGTACTGAGTTGATGCTCTTTTGTATTCAATATTCTTCTTCAGTTCAATAATTGAATGCAGTAAATCTTCTTCTTCTCTTCCTTTGATTCTCAATACCAACACCTGAGTGTATTGATGTATTCCCCTTTTTCTGTGCAGATCTAAGCTTAGTTGCACGAACTGTTCTTCTTCTCTTCGCAAAGCACAACGAGGGTGTTAAACACTAGTCATGTGTGTGCGGTGCCACTTCTCTTCATAAAAACAAATTGTTCTATGTTCTTCTGTCTTTGAGAATGAATACATCATCCATTGCACCGAAGGTATCGGACAATCTTCCAGCTTTCGTACATCTCCAAAAATATGGGTGTGCTTCAACAACACCTGGCGCTCTTCTCCAAGATAGGCGTGAAAGTCCCAATACGGCGCGCAAGTCCTCGGTGTGCAAGTCTAAACTGGTCTGCATGAATCACCAAACCACCAGCACGACACTGCCTTCCTCAACTTCTAACCTGGGCGACTCACTTCCTTTCTCACCCAAACTACCTTGGGCGCGCAGCCAACAACCAGCGCGCAACTTCAAACTCTGGCGTGCAAGTCCACATGTGTGACCACACACTACTTGCGCGACTTCCACACCTGTGCGACAGGAGATCTGATTTTTTTAAGTGATGAACTCCATGATAAATGAGGAAGGGTGGTCCTATATTTATAGGAATTTGGTAAACCTTCGCGGCGGCGCGCAAGTCTCCCCTCGGTGCGCAAGTTTCTGCCCTTGTCACTACCGTGCTACTCACCTGCATGACCACACCAAAACTTGTGTGACCCTCTTTCCTTGGCCATATTTTGATGTTCTGTTGTTGAAAAACAATAGGCACGCAAGTTCCAATCCTACTAGGCACCAGCGCGCAGGTCCCCTCTCGGCGCGCAAGTCACTTGCACGTCCAACCCAATACTTGCGCGACCCTTATCACTTTGTCATAAATTGATGTTCTGATCTTGAAAATCATATTCCACGCAAGTTTCATCTCCTTCAGATACACAGCGCACAAGTCTCTTTGCCAAAATCACTTTTCTCCATTTGTCGATTTTCAGGCCCAAAAATTTTGCAAACACTGGAAAATGGCGCCACCTTGTATCTGTTCTTTGTGTACTACCTCTAGATCATTTATTCCTTTGTCGACGTTATTGAATAAAACATGGATCGTTAACCACAACCCTTGAACTCGACATGACACCATGAAAGCCCCTTTTTCAACAAAGTTGTAGGTCATTGTTTCCATTGTCAATAATCACAACACTTCAAAAATGCTTCTTTTCTGTGATTTGGCTTCTTCAACAACTCTTCTTCTTTCATCACAAACTCCACTATCGTGATATATATGCTTTTTAAGAACAGATTTATCATTATCATATTTTGAGGCAATGTGAAGTGCATTTCTATCTCAAAATTCCAATCCCTTCCACACTCTCTTCTTCATCAATCATCATTCTCTACTTCATTCAAATCATACAATTCTATTCTTTAGGAAGTATGTTTCATGGTTCTCATGAAATCATGGAGAATTTCATGGTCTTCATAAAAAACCATTTTCTTTAATCATACTCAGATGGATTATACCTCACCATTCTTCATGGTTGCAAAAAATGTGTCACCTTTGATACATGTTCTCTGATCTTAAGATCAGTACAATAGTCATCTGAATTTCCATTCCTCCATTTCATTGGAGTACTTCTTGATCTCCTTCATTTTGATCTTCATTGACAACTATTGACAACAAATAAAACCTTAGACACAAAGTGGTCCCAACAATCTTCCCCTTTGTATTTTTTTGTCAATACCTTACATATCTGAAATGAATTCGTCAATGTAAAAATGAGAATCTTCTCTTCAATCAACTTTTACTTTCAAATTCATTTCACTTTCTCTCCCCCTTATTGACAAGAAATAAAAAGCTCATGGTAGGGAGGGTATCAATATATACTTAAGAAATGTTTCAATAATCATTTATCTCTAAGTCTACTTGATCAATGCTCGATGTAGAAAACAAGAGGATTTGATTTAGACAACAAGGATGTCCGTTATTCATAGATTATGATACCACATGAGATGAGAACTGATGAATTATGTCTTCAAGGGTGTACCACTTTCATTTCAGGATAAAGAAAACAAATATGATAGGGAATAATAAACCTGAAACTCCTGCACTTACATCAGCAAATAGCTCAAAAACATTCAAGTGCAATTTGTAGGATAAGTGGCTTTGGGGCACTTCCATTCTTCTTATGTCACTGATCAATTCATTTACCCCCCCTTTGTAGAATTATCTGAGTAACCAAGGTTGAGAGATTGAAAAATGAAATACCTTCTCCAATGACATGTTCTTCAAGAAATTTATAGATAAATTTCATTTAATACCAACTGGAGTTGATACTGATTGAAACAATGATTTTGGAAGCTTATTCATTTTTTTTATCCCCCACAAGGGAAACACTCCTCTTCATCTTCATCAAGAGTGATCATCATCTTAATCATTGAATATCAATTGAAGAATCTATAAAGGATGGAAACTTCTTCAGCTTGGCTATCAAGAGTTGACAGCATTCACTACTTCTCGGGTTCTCTCCCTAAGAGCATGCTTCACCTTCAATTCCCTACATTATTAGCACAAATACAATACACAAAAGATTAGGGGAATAAGGTGGTTCCTCCTTGATTTATCAAAATGAGCTGAATGGTTGAGGTTCTTTTCTCAACCACGTTCCTCTGTTCACTCCAGTCTTCATGCCTACACATTTGAACATATGTTCTGATGTGTGTTGATGTGGCATGGCTCTCATCACATTATCTTCTTATTTGTGTGGAGAATTGATCTGCTTAATATCCATTTTGAATGATACATTCTTACTCCTCTTAAGGACTGCTTCTTGATCTGGTATTAAGGATAGAAAACCTTTTTCAATGTGACCAGATTTCTTACATCTCTCACACAGAACTTCTTTGACACACGTGTTTCTCTTGGTTTTCAATATCACCTGCACTCTGTCTTCATCATGTGAATGTTTTTCTTTTCCTTTCTCACCAGCCATTTCCTTTTCATCTTCATGTTTCCTCATTCTTTTCAAATCTTCTGGCTAGAGGACCAATATGACATTTGGAACTGTTGCAGCTAGTTTGGATATTCCACATGGGTTCATCTGTGTTTCATCCCACTTAGTTCTTCTTTCGGATGAATGACCCTTCGGTTTCATGGATCTAAAATCATGGTTCTTCTCAGCTTCCCTGGTGGAGATCTTCTTGGGGAATTGTGTGTTCACAACATTCTTCTGATTTCTTCCCAAGGTATCTACTTTTTACTCAGTCGGTATTTGAGGTCTTCCATTCTTATCAACATAGAATGCATGTTTAGATGGGAATTTACCAACCATGTGACCACTGCAGTTGCATACATCACAGATGTTATCAAGTATTCCAAATCTGTTTGTTGTAAATAGATGCTTCTGAACCTGCAGATGTTTCTTCTTCTTCACTATATTTCTTCCCATTGATACATGCTTTATTTGTGCTTTTTCATGAAAAGGATTGTACCAACAATCCAGTGCACAGTTCCCAAATCTATTACAGCACCAACATTGGCCCACAAATCTTTTCTTCTTTGTACCTTCTGTATAAGGTTGTTGGGCCTTCTTCTCAATATTTTGTGCTCTATTTTAGGAACTGACTTCCTCCTTTTTCATCCCCTCCAACCTAGCCATAGTGGTAGGTTTCTTATCCTTCTCTTTCCTCATCCATAACTTTTTAGAGTTTTTCTTCCAACCTGCACTTTTTGAAGAAATATTTTTAGAAACAATGGTACGGGTTTGCATGGATGGTAACTTCACATTCATAGTTTCTTGTGATAGATCAATGAGTGAAGTCATGATCTTCTTATCACATGTTTGATGTCCTTTGATAGTAGAATCCTCCAGTGAGCATTGAGTACTAGAAGCAACTGATTCCTGAGATGGATAACCAAGGGTTACCATAATATTTTTTTCACATGTTGAAGGTATTTCAGCATTAAAGTCTTTCATTGAACATTGAGTACAAGTGTCACATGTTTCATTCTTTTGTGAAGTCTCAATATGTGTCTTCTAGAGATTTTTAAATTGGGCTTCAAATTATAGACCTTCAATATTGAGGATAATCTTTTGATCTTCAATCATGATCATCTTCTCTTCAAAAGTCTTCTTTAATATTTCAACCTTATATCAATTCTTATTAAATTTTTTTGTAACAAAGAGTCAAGTTCTATTAATCTCTTGGAAGTTTCTTCCAAACAAAAACACTTGACTTCAATGCTCTTCTTCAGCTCAGCTTCAAGTGCATGGATCTTTTCTTTTAGTGTCTTATTGACTCCCTATTTTTCTTCAAAGACATTAATATGTTTTGTGAGCTTTAATAATTCAATAATTTTTCCTTCCATGCACTTTTCCAAATTTTCATCCTCTCTTTCTAATCGATTGATCTCAGTCTGCATGCATTGTACTATTCTATAAACAGGAGAAACTCGTTCTTCAGGAATATCACGCAGATAGCTTATTAATTTTTCCTAATCACTTGATATAGAAGTGTCTTCTTTTCCTATTGTAGGAACCTGAGCCACATGCTCGATACATTCCAAGCCTTATATTTATTCATTATTGGAAGGGCATGGAGAACCATACACTACATCTTCTTTGAATAAGAGGTACTTCTTCAATTGCTTCTTCTCTTTCTTTTTCCTATTTGTCATAGTCTTGCTGGATGTAGACTTCTGCTCAGAAATGACTGAATCTTTGTCAACAATGCACTTCATTGTTGAATCTAGGAAACAAAATCAAATCCCTTCTGAAAAGAATTACTTTAGAGTATCCAACCTACGTGAACCTTTCCCTCTGATACCACTTGTAGGACCCCGGGACACCCTGAGAGGGGAGGGGTGAATCAGGGTGACACCTTTTTCCTTTAAAACCAAGGATCTTGTTCCCAAGTTGGTTGGAACTGATAAAACCTGTATGACGGATATGATCAGTAATGAAACATTAACATGCAAAGAGATGACACAGCAATTTTTACTTGGTTCACCACTAAGGGCTACATCCAAGGAGTATACGCTGACAGGTTGTCGGTCATACCAAATTCCAATATTCTTCACTAGTTGTGGATTGCATTGGTTCGGGCACAGTCACTCTGTCCCAGGCTCACTGCCTTTACAAAGGTTCAGGGATAACTCACTGCGTCCCTCGGGTCACTCCCGTTGACTCCCCTGGGCTCACTGCCTTTGGTGAAGTCTCACTCAGTTTATAGACATGAAGGTCTCTTAAATACATTTGCATTGAAGGCTTTTTCCTCCTATTCAGCATTAGACAATGCTTTCATCAAAGTACTGATTTCATGCTCTTTTGTATTCAATCTTCTACTTTAGTTCAATAATTGAATGCACTAAATCTTCTTCTTCTCTTCCATTGATTCTCAATACCAACACCTGAGTGTATTGATATATTCCCCTTTTTCTGTGCTGATCTGAGCTTAGTTGCACGAACTGTTCTTCTTCTCTTCACAAAGCACAATGAGGGTGTTAAACACCAGTCATGTGTGTGCGGTACCACTTCTCTTAATAAAACCAAATTGTTCATTGTTCTTCCATATTTGCAAATGAATACATCATCCATTTCACCGAAGGTATCGAACAATCTTCCAACTTTCGTGCAGCTCCAAAAAGATGGGCGTGCTCCAACAACAACTGGCGCTCTTCTCCAAGCCTGGAGCGCAAGTCCCAATACAGCACGCAATTCCTCAGTGCGCAAGTCTAAACCGGTCCTCATGTATCACAAAACCACCTGCACGACACTTCCTTCCTCAACTTCTAACTTGTGCGACTCAATTCCTTTCTCTCCCAAACTGCCTTGGGTGCGCAGCCAACAACGGGCGCACAACTTCAAACTCTAGCGTGCAAGTCCACCTGCGTGACCACACACAACTTGCGCAACTTCCACACCTTCATGACGAGAGATCTGATTTTTCTAAGTGTTAACTCCGTGAGAAATGAGGAGGGGTGGTCCTTTATATATAGGTATTTGGTGATCCTACGCGGCGGCACGCAAGTATCCCCTTGGTGCGCAAGTTTTTCCCCTTATCACTGATGCGGTACTCGCCAGTGCGACCACACCAAAAATTACGCGACCCTCTTTTCTTTTCCATATTTTGAAGTTCTATTCTTGAAAAACAATAGGCGCACAAGTTCCAATCCTCCTAGGCACCAGCGTGAAAGTCCTCTCTCGGCGAGCAATTCACTTGCGCGATGAACCCAATATTTGTGTGACCCATATCCCTTTGTCATAAATTGATGTTCTGATCTTGAAAATTATATGTCGCGCATGTTTCATCTTTTTCAGATACACAGTGCGCAAGTCTTTTTGCCAAAATCACTTTTCTCCATTTGTCGATTTTTAGGCCCACAAATTTGGAAAACACTGGAAAATGGCGCCACCTTGTATCTATTCTTTTTGTACTGCCTCCAGATCATCCATTCATTTGTCGATGTTATTGAATAAAACATGGATCTTTAACCACAGCCCTCGAACTCAATATTCCACCATGAAATCCCCTTTTTCAACAAATATGTATTTCATTGCTTCCATTGTCAACAATCACGACACTTCAAAAATGCTTCTTTTCTGTGATTTGGCTTCTTCAACACCTCTTCTTCTTTCATCACAAACTCCACTATTGTGATATATATCATCTTCAAGAACACCTTTATCATCGTCATATTTTGAGACAATGTGAAGTTCATGTCTATCTCAAAATTTCAATCCCTTACACACTGTCTTCTTCTTCAATCGACATTCTATACTTCATGAAAATCATACAATTATATTCTTCAAGAAGTCTCTTACATGGTTATCATGCAATCATGGAGAATTGAATGGTCTTCATCAAAAACCCATTCTTCATTAATCATACTCAGATGGATTATACCTCACCATTCTTCACTGTTTCAAACAATGTGTCACCTTTGACACTTGTTCTTTGAACTTATGATCAGTACAACAGTCATCTGAATTTCTATTCCTCCATTTCATTGGAGAACTTCTTTATCTCCTTCATTTTGATCTTCATTGACAAGTATTGAAAACAAATACAACCTTAGACTCAAAGTGGTCCCAAAAAGTTGGATGAGATGGGGAGATACATATTCCACATTTCTTGAAAGGTCCTAGGAAAAAATATTATGTAGAAGATGTGGTTGTGGCTTTGGTAGCCATAGCTAGTTGTCACACAAGACCTATAAGATCACTAATCCACTCTGTAATAATGTTTGGCTCTATATATTGATTATCTTGAGCTTGTTTGACTTGATCATGTGCTCAATAATGGAATTGTTGTGTGTTTTCAGCCATGTTGCTTATGAGATCTCTAGCGACTGCATTGGTTTTATCAACAAGAGAACCACCCCATGAGGCATCAATGAGAGTTATCCCAATATACAATAAGCCCTCATAGAAGTATTTCATCAAGAGTTGGTCATAGATTTTGTGGTTTTGGAACCTCTCCTAGTAATCATGGAGCTATTCATTTGGGAATTGATATATACCGCTTATTTACTTTCGGATAGAAGTAGTACGGGAAGCAGGAAATAATTTCTCTAAGAAGAGTCACTTCATTTCAGTCCATGAGTTTATAGAACCCAGAGGGAGGTGGTAAAAACTTGACTTGGCAGAGTCATCTATGGAAAAAATGGAATTCTCAAAGTTTTATTTGTTCCTCAGAAACCCCTTGAGGCTTCATCGTAGAGCACACCACTTGAAACTCTTTAAGGTGGAGATGTGGATCCTCACCGGCTAGCCCATGGAAATGAGGTAGAAGATGAATCAAACCAAATTTGAGTTTGAAGTAAGACTATATGTATGGATATTGAATACCAAGGGGTTGGTAATTCATATCAGGGGAAGTATGTCTATTAAGGTTTCATTCCCTAGGATTATCCATATCTAATTCAATTCGTTGCACAATTTTTTTAATATCTCTAATGGTCCTTCTAAGATGGAAACTTGCTCACTCAATTTCAGTGTCAAAAAAATATGAGGGATTTTTTGGGAGGAAAAAGGGAATTCAGAGAGATTTTGGAAGAAAGTGGAAGATGGGTTTTTCTTTGTATATTTTTTGTTTGTGATTTTTATCAGAATGTGGGTTTTTCTTTGTGTTTTTTTCAATTTTTTTTAAATTTTTTTTTGGTTTATTTACAATTACTAGACACTAATGACTACTAAATTTCACCATACCCTACAACAGAACCATTTGAAAGCATTAATTTCTTTCTCCTACTGACTGTTAAATGTTATGCTGCTCACATAATGTGTATAGCAGCACTCGGGTCGAATCCTCAGTGATGATATTTTTTTATAGTGGACTGTTTTTAGTTGATTGTATTCTGATTGTGGTGGTTTGTTTTTAGTGGTTAAATATAGTGGTTAATGGTGGGTTTTTTATTTAAAAATTTGATAAATATTGGAGTGAGATTATCATTAGGTATTTGATCTTGTGATATCCATGGGCCTTGCTTTATATTTAATTAAATTAACACCCATGTCACAAGTTGACGTTAAATGGAATTACCAAGTGTTAAAGATCTAATCCACTCCTTAAAAAAAATTAAGGTTCTAATATTAATCATATATTTTTTTATAGTAGTTTATTTATTATTCCAATAATCCAACTAAACCACTCTTTAATCAAAACAAGTCCTTAATCCATGACATGTTAAATCCAGCATATAGAATGTTAATTCAATGAATACTCATCGAGAAAAAGTTCTCAGTCACATAAAATAACAAAATTATAACTCAACCCAATGAGAGATAACCCCAGAAATTAATTTTATTAGTAATTTGTTCTATTATATTTATTATTATTAATTATAAAAATAAGGAAAATAAAGGGATAAGAAAATAGTTGTGCGTTGAAAATACACACATGAACAGTGATGCGATTTAAACATGGACATTCAATTGAATGATAAAGAAAAATAGGAAACTAATTTTTACTAGATTAAAAATATTTTAAGACCATTACTATTTAATAATATAGGTTGGATGATTCAAATAGAATATGAAGAAGAAACATTAATTAAATGAGAATTAAAAAAACAAACACTTACATGATTATAAATGAAGAAAAACACAAAAGTAAATGAAAGGAAAAAGGAGGAATGGGTTATCAAGTTAAAACGTGAGAATGGAAGATCCTCCCATGACTTTGTAAGATATTTATTCATGCCAACCTATCCTTGTTTTCTCAGAAATTCCAACCACATGCATGGAGAAGAGGGGGTTGTATTTATTTCTCAAAGAGGTGGAGTGTTTTCATTCAAAATATTTCCCTCTACTTGGATTGAAAATTTGGCCATTCATATAGCTTAATATCTAGATATCCTCTTCTTACATGTTTTATATATCTTGTTTACTACCATCCCTAAAACTTTGGTGGCCAGTGGAATTTTGGAACCAAAGATATGGAAGTTTTACTAAACAGTTTGCACCTGCCCATTTTTATCAACACATTTTATAAGGAAGAAATGTGAACGGGTTTTTGAAAAGGAATATGCCCTAAAATAAAAATACTTTCTTCTAAAAAAATTTCCATATATATATTAGATTTCACACTGAAAAATCATCTTGATTTTATTGGTAAAGCTGGAGAAAACTCAGGAATATTTTCTGGATTTTAATTCCCGGCTAGAATGGTGGGCTGAAATTCCAAGCATCAGTTGGGCACCTTGTTTTTGTATTTGGGTATTGAAATTTTTATAAATTACTACTTGAATGTTTCCCATAATTTGGAGGATAATAGTGTAATTTTTACTTTTGGATAGAGCCCAGTAATTCAATATTCATGGATGATCTAGTTTCTTCACAGATTTTGTGGGTCTTCTTGTGTGGTCCGTATGGCCCTTAAAATGGAAGAATTTGACAACATTTCCTTCTAATTATATTTGATAAATTGAATAAGTAATCCTAAAAAACAAGAAACACATAATTTGGATAATTAGGGTTATAGTTATCATTAAAATATTAAACATACTTTAATCTGGATGAATTCAAATAGTGCTCAAAAATTATATTTAATATTTAAAAATTATTATTTCAAAAAAATTATGAACATTTCATATAAAATGATTAAATAGAGTATATAATAAGTTATGAAAATATTAATAACTTAAATCATATATCCATAATTGCTCAGTAAAAGGCTCAACTGGAAGCTCCACCTCTCACACAAAAGGATAAGATGATGAAGGAATGGATCATTCTCATGTCTACTATATAGGGGAAATAGTATAAAAGACACTAATTATACCTCAAAACATCTCATTTTCAGCCTGATCATATATTTCCATAGATGGAAGCTTCTCGCAACCCCAACCACCAGGTCCTTGAACCTGGCATGGGCCACCTGGTTGTGGTGGTGGGAGTTTCATGTAGAATCATCCCCTAAATGTAGCTCATCCCTCCAAATCACCACTGAATCCCCTATGAGAACCACCTCTATGTGGCCCATCATGACCAAGCCTGGGAGATCCCTAGTCAGGGTGTTTCATCTTCCATGGTATTTCATCCACTGCCTATATACCCTCCTCAGTTGGTAGTGTCAAGAAATAATGTGTCAAGTGACCTCGCTTATCATAATAAAACCACCTCCCTCTCCTGGTATACTGGATCATCTTCAATAACCCTATGTTGTAGATCCAGATGCTTGTGTTCATCTATGGGATGGTCTTCATGTCCATGATCCTGGTGGATGACACCTACTTGATAATACATATGAATCATTACCATGATGTCCACTATTGGAACATGATTCTCAACACCCTTTTCTTGTAAGGTCTCCATTACCGTATCCTTCTCTACAACTCTATTATAAGTCGGAATGAAAATGGAGACTTTACTGGAAAGGATATCCCTATCAAGACCCTAACTGAACTTTTGAGCCAAGAAGAAACTATCTCATACCATGTCAAGGGAGAAACACATGAGGTATGTGGACCTCGAGGAGTACAATGAAACTATCATACCACCATATTGTATCTTAAGAAGATCCGAAATACACACTAATCACAACTATAAATTGATTACTTATCATGAAAAAACTTCTGGATGTTTGACCATGAGAGCTATTAGAGTTCGTTCCATATAACTAACTTATGTGTAAGTTATGATAACCTTTATTCACTGTTATTAATATTAATAAACATCATGTCACATCATGTTTTTCTTATACATAACATGTGATAATGTCCTAATAGTAGTAGTTTCGCTGAAGGTTCATAGAAATTCTCCGCTTTTATGAGAAACCAAATGTTCCATGAAAATAATCTTAAATAAATGGTATATGGTCGTATCAAGTCATTTTAATGACACAAATGATTTGGTCTATCAAGATTAGATACTCATAATAAATTGGGGAATCGTATCATGTTGTAAACCCTTGGTAATATCTAATGTAAGAAATTATTAGAACTAGACACATCAGTAGGAAATAAACATTTATATGGGCAATTAGATTCTCTTATATATGATTGTGCGAATTGATACTTTGAATTTAAGATTATTATTAATTGGTTTTAAAATAAATATACCTTTATGTACTTATGAAAACTATGATGACATATGTTCATGGTGAGGTAGGATATGTTGGGTGTGACATGAGTAATATTGCATTAAGGAATAATGTGAGTAAGAATTTACCCCTTATGTTCTTTAACATTAGTTCATGTCTCTGTCCTTTTGATGAAATTGATATAGATGAAATAAATCCATGGTCATGGTGTTCTATAGGAAAGTTTGATATCCCTAAATTCAAAGAAAGAGACATCGAGCACATAGGTTCATGACACCATCATGCCACCTATTTAATTAGAGATATCACAACAAAGAGATTACACTACACGATAAGCATCTCTATGTGGTATTATTTAATTTTAGTATTAAATTATTTCTCTATAGGTGGTTTGGCATGTTTCTAGACCCTAAACTTGGATTTTATGTCAATTCACCTAAAGCCATTGAGAAATAGGCCTAGATCATCACATACTAAGTTTATCAAAAATCATAGTTAAATAATATATTATTATTTATTATTTAAAAAATGGAATAAAAATTATTCCCACGTGTGGTTTAATAGTAATTCATATTTTCTTGATCGCATATATTATGTCACCAATTATCAGATAGAATATTGTATGAGAAGAATATTTAATAAATATTTATTTTGTATTTAGTGAATAAAATATTTATTTATATATTGGATAATAATGTGTTGATATTTATTTATTACATAAATTGTCATTATTAAAGGCTCGATAAATATTTTGGTTGAATGGAATACTAATTTTATAGGTCTAGTGAGAAATAATATATATTGAATATTATTTTAATAAATAATATTAAATATTAGTTAGTGAGTTTAGTGCATGTCAAGAAATAATAATAATATTATTATTATTATTATTATAGGCATGGGTTTCTGTAGAAATTAAATAAATATTAAAGGTCACTTGTGTAATTATTTATTTCGACCCCTTGTAGTATATAAACCCTATTATATTATTTTTCTAGAGGGAAAATTCACTTATTTTGTTATAAAAAATGAATATATTGAATCCTATATAATCCCTAGAGAGATCACATATCCATGAACTCTACAAAGAACAGATAGTGATCTTCATCCACATTACACTCTTAAGTTAATAGAGATCAAATAGAATCCTTCAGAAACAATGATTAAGGAAATCAGAGGTGAAGGATGAAAGTAATAGGATCTATCGTTCTACAACCTAGAGACTCCCATGGTTATGTTTGGATATTTTTAGAACATGTGTGGATCACCTCTAGATGGAATCATCCCTTAATTCATACAACACAACGATGTTATGATGTAGATCCATTTTCATAACCATCAATAAAGAAATAATTTATCATGAGGTAATTCTCTAATTTCATAAATGAATTATAAATAATTGGTGATGATCACATTCTTTGGTTCCAAAATTTATCCATCGTTTGTATAACTTCATTAAAATATATTGATCATGGTTTTTATCATCATGTAAATCTCATATTGATCATCAATCATGAAAAAAACAAATGTTAGACAAGACCCATCACACGGTTCCACTGAACTTGAAACCAACAAGTGGCATCAAAGGGGGTCACATAATTATTTATAATTATTTAAAGATCTTTGATTGATTTAAGCAATTGTAATTTTTTTTAAATTATATTTTAATTAATATTGAATATTAATTGTGATATCTTCTTCTTACTCTTATATTATTGAAACTATAATCAAATAGATTAATTTTATGAATGAAATAAATTTAAAGATCACATCTGGAGGGGATGAGTAATCATTCTAGATAACACAAGTGCATACACCATGTAACCTGATGGTACAGGCCATGTACTAGTTTTAATGCACAATGAATTAATTTATAATTAATTCAAGACATGTTCATTTGTTACACATGGTTGATTTATTTATACACTACGTGTTAACCTGGCTTACCTAGTGCACATCCAGCAGAAGTAAAATCCATGTAACTAATATTCAAGATGTGTATTCTTTTAGTCACACAAATGATGTCTATCATCTTGCATGGTATACCTAACTGGTGACCATGTATCTCAGAGAGCACACAACATGTATCCCATGTACACACCATTTACTCCAACTTTTTCCCAAGGCATGGTTACATGTTCAGTCCCTAGGTGTGCTACTCAAATAGATTTTGAGGAATGTACATGCCATGTATGTGGATTATACATGTTGTGCGCTTATAAAAAATTTCATAGAATTAAAATTAATTTACTATACTATGTAAAAATTATCAATATATGCTTCTATTTTGTCATTATGTTTATAGCACTAACCCTGTTATAGGTTTTAATATACATAATTTTTTTAATTTATACATAATGTTTGAATCAGTATGTCATGTACGAGTCGTATCACAATTTTCACTCTACATGCATTAAATCATAACACATGACAGAGAAATCATGCAATCTACGTAATCATTATGTTCATATTACATGTCATGAAATTATGTGATAATTCATGTATGCCACACATCCAAAGTGTAAATTGGGTATGAGTATAATACATATTAGGTAGTTCAGATGGGTACTCATTGTTTTTCCTCTATGGTACATTTATGTACAAAGATTATTTTAAATAAATTTATTTAATTTTTCTAAAAATTATTATTGATGATAATATAAAGTAAATATTTATGATAAATAAGATAAAATAATTTATTAATTAAAGAAGATAATTAATTGATTTGAGTTAGACTTAACATAAATAATAATGACTATAATTGAATGCTAATTTTATTAAATGCATAATTTTTTTCATGTGGTTGATCATGAGAATAGACTGCAGCATTTTATGTGATTGGTTTTTTTAATTATTTAATATTTTAAATTATTATTCCTTGTGACTATAATGGCCTGAAATTTTTCAATAATAATTTTTCATGATAAAATGTGTATTATATTATATAATACACAAAAAAACTATATATATTTAATAATGAAGTAATTATAAGTGGAAATGTGACCATCTTGATTGGAACATTATATGATCATTGGTCAATATGATTGTTGGGAACTATATTCTTCATAATAATTTTAATGTTATAATTAGTGTTTATAAGTAAAATTTAAAAAATGGAAATTGATACAAAAATAAGATTCAATGGCCTCAACTTGTAAAATCATTTCGTTTGAATCCCATCTATCAGAACTTTGGAAGGAGGTATCATTACTAGGGTTCCCCTATACGAAGCCCAAGTTGGTCTTTAACAAGTGAAACTTGAATGAAATTGCTTATGGAAGAAGTTCAAGTAATAGAGATTTCCACTTGTTCAATGATAGCTGAGGCACCCCAGGAAACTACCACCCTAACACAGCTTACATTTAGAGAAGAAATGGATATAATAAGGGTTTACATGACCCGAACTTATTTTTAAATTCATTTTCTAAATAAAATTGTTATTCCATCAATTAAATTTTAATAATTATTTTGCTTAATAAAATTGAGATGGAATTTGACAAATTGATTTTTCGAACATAAATTGTAATCTCCAAAAAAGATATAAATATTTATAATAAACTAATATATTATTAATGATACATATTTTAATGAAATATCATGATAGAAACACTCTTATTTTAATATAAAAGATAAAATATTTTTTTCAAGTGCCTTATCTTTTACTATTGCTTTTCAATCCACAATTATTTTTAATAAATAAGGATTTTTATATTTAAAATTAAAAAATCTCATATTTTAATGATTATTATTTAAAAATTAATATCATTTTTGATATCAGATCATCGTAATTAATTTAATATGAATTTATGATAATTATCTAAAATACATTAAATTGTTTGTAATAATAAAAAATACAGTTTGAGTTTTTTTGTATGTATAATGAATTAATAATTTTGTCATAATAATGTTGTGACTAATGAAATATAGTACATGAACAAAAATATGAAATTTTATTAATATCATGTTTTTTAATATTTTTAAATCAATTTAAAAATCTCTAATTAACTTTCTAAATTCTAAAATAGAAACATTAAAATTAAAAATTTATTTTGAGTAAATTTTTCTTTTATATAAAATATAAGTAATACAAAATGATAGACATATATTTTGGATTAAAAAACATAAAAGTTACCCAATTGTCCAAAAAAAAGGATAAATACCATGGTAAATCCCATGGTTTTTCATTTTCCATAACCTAGATTTCCAAGGCCTCTATTTGGAAATTAATAAAAAAATACCCCTATTTAGATATAAATACCCACCAATTTCTCCATTCCCATTCCCTACTAATTCATCCTCCATCAAAATATGATATTTCAAAATCATAAGGAGTCCTCCCATAGTTTCCTAAATTCCCCAAGGTCCCAATCTGCATGTTTTAGTAGTTACATTTCAAGGCAAGGGAAATATCCTTCGTTTCACTTCCTTTCTAGAACCTATTTTTTATATGTATTTGTGAATGATTTTGTGACTCTATATTATTTTATTTTTATTCAATACCTTACTTATAAATTATTATTCTCAATAGTATATCCATGACCACCCTCTTTTTACCCTTTTCTAAAACCACATTTTTTCACTTATTGTGCTACCGAATTTACTTCTCGAAAGTTCTCACTTCTCTAAATAAAATTATATTTTATTTTAATTTATTGAATACCCAAACAAATTTATTTTATAGTGTTATACACCAAGATGTAAAAATTATTTATTTTATTTTTTTTATTAACATTAATGAAACCCTCATTCATTTTATGTGGTCTGAAAAGGACATAATAACCATGTTTTAAAGCACTTTCAAAATTCCATGAATTTGATATGAACCCATTTTCATTTATTCTACATAGGTTATCTATGAAATTATTTATTATTATGTCTGTGGTTAAAATGGAAATTAATAAATACAAAGGGTGGATCCTAAGATTTATTTATTTCATTGGGTAAAGAATTTAATCTCTATAGATGAAATGTTATTTGATACCTTGGTGTATAACCTGCTAATTTTTACAACACCTTGGGGATTAAACTTAGTGATATTCTTTTGAATGTATAAATTAAATGATGTAGCCCAATTTCTATGTTATGATTCATGTTATTTTATTTATGATATTACTCATGTTCTCTTTTTCATTCTATAATGATATTCTTCATGTTATTGTTGATATTCCTCATGATCAAATGTAAAATTTTTACCCTCTCTTTACCTTACCAAGCCTTATTCTCACCCTTTCCGTTGATAAATGTCCTGAGGATAAGAGATGTAGTAAATGTAATTAGGATTAACCTTTTAAAATATCTTCAATTTTACACGAAGAATATTTTTAATTTTCTTGTATTATATACCTTGGTTCCGAGAAACTGAACATAAAAATATTACCTTTTTTTACAATGTAATAAAAATTTATGTAATAACAATGAAGGACTCCATATTTGGTTTAAAAGAATGGTGTAGTTATTTGTGGAAATTAATATTATAAAATATTAATAATAACCCTAGGGTTAAGTTAAAATATATGAAAACATCTTGGTATTTTGGTGTAGTATTAAGTAAGTGGATTCTAAGAAACAAAATCTATGTCCGGATATGAACAAGTAGATGAGGATCTGGCACAAATGTATTTATAGGTAAAAACCAAAAATACCAATTTTATCTTGACTCATTCTGGAATGGGTGAGCTACAATGGTCCTTTTTGTACTCATGGTTTGACACTCCGAGGGGATATGTTTGGTTAATCACAAGATTTTCATGAACCATTATGAAGGATATATAGAAAATGTAATTATTGTTAATGAATAACCTATTTAAGAATAATGTTTTACGTAATAAAATTCCTTTATATATTATAATATTTTTAAAAGAATCATTTTTCTCAATAATATTTTTATTATTTTATAAAATTATGGGAAATAGGAGAAATAACATAAATTGTCAGTGCCAATGACCATGCCATGATGTCCCTCTAATGGAATTCATAATGGAAAACATCATGTGAATGATAAATCAACTAAATCAAGTTATGAATAATAACTTGAACTAAGAAGATAGACCAGATTCACCTTGAAGGGAACACATTTCTATTGAGTCCTTCATGTTTCAACAACATGCTTCTTTAAGTGGATCTATTTACCCATTGATTACTAAAAAATAGATAAGGTCCATAGAAAAGATCATTTCTATACTCCATTGTTCAGAACAAGATAAAGTCTCCCTTGCTATGTACTTCTTAGATGGGGAAGCTAATCAGTGGTGATAACTCGTTAAAAACACAAAGATAAAAAGTCATATTGATTTAATAGAGTAATAACTATTCAGGGGATCCTTTTTCAATAAATATTCCCCCCGTTTGAGGAAAATGAAAATGGAGAAGGAATTCCTAGAGCTGAAGTATAAGGAAAAAAAGAATCTATGGGAAGATATTATAAGAACATTACATGACCTTCTCGTTACACCTCTATATTTTTCTTGGATACTAATAGAATTGTTGACAGATTCTTTAGTGTACTATGACCACCTCTATGGAAGAATCTATCAAATCAAGACTATGATAGCTTTGAGGATATTGTGAAAATTTCAATGAAGGTTGAACTGGAGTTCGGAGAGATGCATTGGTCACATGGATCAAATAAAAATAAAAGATAAAATGAGCCATGCTTAGGGAGGAACATTGATCACAGAAGTGGAGGAAAGAAAGTGAAACATCCCAGATACAACAAATGTGTTAAGAAGAAATCATGGAACTTCTTTATCGGGAGTGGTAAATGTTACATGTATGGAAAAAAAATGTCCATATAACTTGAAACTGCCATAATGAGGGGAAGCCTCAAATTCTCAACACTAATGATATAGGAAAGATAGTGCAAGCCTTACCTTAAATTATTTTTTTATTATTTCCAAAACACTTTTAACGGGAAAGTGAGAAACCAAGAGTTCATGAACCATTACATATCATAGTAGACATACACATCACCACATCAGCCATACGGTTCTTCCCCCGTAGTGGTCGATTCCCACTTAGAAGTCGGGTTATAATTCCACCATAGATTAGCATGATTATTGTTAAGATGCATTCCGTTATTTCATTATAGTTTTCAAAGATTATAGAATAAATATTTGAACTAATAGAATAATATTTATCATTCGTGACTCCTATAGTAATATTCTAAGTATAAATAGTTTATATAAACTCTAGTATTCAGTTTGGAAAGCACAAACTCATCATAAATCTAGTAGTCATTCCTATTCCAGAATTCGACACTATACAAGGGATGGACTGGATCTCAAAGTATAATACTAATATCAACTGAAATAGCACGGAAATGTTAGTAGTATTAAAATTAAAATTTATAGTTTCTTTTCAGGGAGAGATATCTCGATCTAATATTTCCCTAAAATCGCATACCATAGAATTATTTATAAAGATTATCAGTGAATACGAATAAGGAAATGAATGTAAATGATTAGAAAATTTCCGCATAATGTTGGAATATATTGATGTATTTCCTAATGAGTTACCAAGACCCCCAGAAAGAGAGGTATATTTCTCCATTTAACTCATACCTAGATCCAAGCCGATATGAATGATCCTATATAGAATAGAAAATTTGGAGTTGGGGGAATTTATAAAACAACTCCAAGATCTTTTGGAGAAGGGATTTATCAGACCAAGTGTGTTTATTAGGGAAGAACCTATTCTCTTTGAAAATAAGAACGATGTATCAATGCAACTATTCATTGATTATAAAGAACTTAATAGGGTCAGAGTGAAGAACAAGTACCATATTCTAAGGATTGGTGGTTTATTTGACCAGTTGTGTGGGGCTCAATTATTATCTAAGATTAATCTTTGATTTGGTTATCATCAATTGAGGGTGAAAAAATAATATATTCTAAATAATACCTTTCGATCAAGATTAGGGAATTAGGAGTTTTTTTTATTCTCCTCAGCATGACTAATTCACCTGCTATATTTATGGATTCTTGGAATAATGTATTAAAGTAATACCTTGGTAAATTTATGGTAGTTTTTACTGATGATATTTTGATATACTCTAAATGATTCAAGGATAATAAGTATAATATAATGGTTATATTAAAAACTATGTGGAAGGAGAGGATATTTGGAAAGTTCAAAAAATGTGAATTTTGTTTACAAAAAGTTTATTTCTTGGGGAAAATTGTAACCAATGAAGGAACCTCAGTTCAACCTGCCAAGACAAAGATTGTGGAGGATTGGCCTCATCCGATAATAGTAAATCGGATTCATATTTTACTTGGATTCATGGGATATTATAGGAGGTTTTTGAAAACAATTCTCATGAAATTCAAATCCACTAACCAAGTTTACTCAAAAAGGGGTAATTTTTATCTATACAAAAGAGTGTGAGGAATTTTTTAAATTGCTGATGAAGAGATTGGTTACTACACCTGGGTTAACAGTTCCCTCTATTAGAGGAGGATACCTTATTTTTACTGATACACATCTAAAAGGGATTTCATGTGTCCTTATAAAAAATGAAAACATAATTTCTTATGCATCTCTACAGTTAAATCCTCATGAGAAGAATTATCAAAATCATGACATGGAGATAGCGTTGGTTATTCTTTCATTAAAGATTTGGAGGCACTATATTTAAGGGGAGAAATGTGATATATATACAGACCACTAAATTTTGAAGTATATTTTCATTAAAAATGAATTGAACATGAGATGGAGGAGATGGTTGAATCTTCTTAGTGACAAAGATTTTTTAATTCATTAACATCCCAAAAAATTAAAAAACACTAATGCATTATGTAGGAAAGAACTTGTTGTGCTGGAAATGATGAGGATTCAAGGAGATCATTTAATTAGAGACCTAGTAATACTGGACATGAGAATCATAATGGAAGGTAAATCATAAACCCTATCCCAAATAAATTCTTAACCATCATTACTAGAGGATATTAATATATCTCAAAGAGAAGATCATTTTTTACAGAAGATGATAGAGGCAGGGAAGAATGGGAACTTTTCTGACTTCAATATTGATCAAGAAGGTGAACTAAAATTTTGTAAAAGGATATGTGTTCCATATATTCTAGAAATAATTAATTAGTTGATATATGAATCTAGATCTACTTTAACAATAAATTACGGAGGAACGATTATGTATAGGGGCCTTAGTGATCCTTATTGGTGGGATAAAATGAAAAGGGAGATTTATAACTACACTATAATGTGCATTTTTTTCAATAGGTTAATGAAGAGAGACAAATTTCTAAAGGGGTATCACAAACACTGCCCATAAAAACATGGAAGTGGGACAATATCACTAGAGACATTATTACTAGTCCTTAGGAATATCCAAATTAAATAGTGTGATATGGGTTATAGTTGTTCATCTCACCAATATTTCTCATTTCATCGCTATTCAGAAATATTTATCCCATGTCCAACTTGGAGTTTGATGTTGGTGACAAATTTTTCCATCTAATATCAACATCGAATAGTGTTATGTGGTTTAGGAGGAAAGGTAAGCTTAGCCCCAAATATGTTGGCCCTGATGAAATCCATGATCTCATAGAAGTAGTGGCCTATCAGCTTTCACTTCCACCAAATATATATTAATTTCTTGATGTATTCCATGTATCATTATTGAGTACGTTCATACTTTGCCCTTCACATGTACTAAATCCAGTGGTGGTATCACTAAAACATGAACTCTCTTATGAGGAGTAGATGGTGGAGATCATGGACCATAGAAACAAGGTTCTACACCACAAGACTACCCACCTGATCAATGTGTTGTAGAGGAACCATAAATATGAAGTATAAACATGGGAACTGGAGGATAAAATGAGTCATAAGTACCCAAAACTCATATCAAATAAGAGAACACTTAGAAATTTTTTGGGGGGAATTCATTAAGGGGGTAGAATTAACAGCCCAATTTTTTTTAATAATAATTTTTCCTTGAGAAAATTGTGTGTGGTATTATACTATAAAGAAAAATATCATAACTATTTAATAATTAAGTAAATATAAAAAGAAATTTGGCCCTATAGATTCAACTATTATATGATAATTGGTTAATATGTTCATTAGTAACTATACTCTTTATAATAATTTTAACGTTACAATTAGTGTTTATAAGTAAAAAAATAAAAAATGGTAATTGATACCGAAAGAGGATTCAGTGGCCTCAACCAATAGAGACATGGTGTTTGAAGACCATATTTTAGAACTTGGGAGAGAGGTATCATCACTAGGGTTAACCCTTGACTAAGCCCAAGAAGATCTTCAACAAGTGAAGTGTGGATGAAATTTTTTGCGGGAGAAGTTCAAGTTAGTGCAGATTACCTCTCGTTCGATGTTAGCCGAGGAAACCCACGAAACTACCAAGATCACACACCATACTCTTAGGGAGTACATGGGAGTAATAAAGGGTTATGTTTCCTGGTGATAGTGTTTAATTACTTTGTTTAAATACAATTTGTATTCAATCAATTCTTTTTTAAGAATTGCTTTTATTAAAAACATTGTGATGGAATTTGATAAATTTATTTTTTCGAACAGTAATTGTATTTCATAAAAAGATACAAATATTTATAAAAAAATAATATATTATGAAGAAAATAAACTTTAATTAAATAATATTATAGAAACGCTATTATTTTAATAAAATTGATAAAATTATTTTTTTAAGTGTCATGAATTTTACTATGCTCTTTCAACCCACTATTATATTAAATAAATAAGGATATTTATATTAAAAGATAAAATTACCATATTTATTGGATTATTATGATTAAATAAATATAATATTTTAAATTATAACATCAAAATTAGGTTAGGGTGAATTTATGATGATTTTCTAAAATACATTATTTTTTAATGAATAGTAAATAACTACTATTTGAGATTTTTTGGTATGTTTAATGAATTCATAATTATTTTATATCGATGTAATAACTAATTTACCACAATAAAAAAACAAAATATTTTTATTTTATTAACATAAAAAATTTTAAAATATATAAATAAATTTCCAAATCTATAATTTACTTCCCAAATTCTAAAGTACAATCTTCAACTTCTAAAAATGTAATTTTGACTAAAATTTACTTTTAATTTACAAAATATGTAGTATAAAATGATGGTATAATCCTATAGATTAAAATAAAATTATATGTGACCCATGTGTCCAAAAAACCTGGCAAATATCATGGTAAATCTGATGGTATTTCATTTTCCTCATGCTAGATTTCCAAGGCCTATATTTAGAAATTAATAAATAAATATTCCACCTTTTCTATAAATACCCACCCATTTCTCCAATTACATTCACTAAAAATCTATCCTACATGAATATATTATATTTTTACTCCCAATTATTCCTCCCAATGTTTCCTTTGTCCTCCATGTTCCCAATCCTCGTGTTTTAGGAGTTACATTTCAAGGTAAGGAAAATGTCCTTCTTTTCTCCTCTTTTCAAGAACATTATTTGTATATGTCTTATCAATATTATGGTAACGATCTATTATTTATTTTTTTTCAATCCATTACTGATAAATTATGATTTATCAATGGTATTCCCTCATACACTCTCTATTAAAACTTTTCTAAATCAATTTTTTATACTGTTATGCTACCGAATTTACTTCTCAAATTTTCTCTCTTCTCCTCAAGAAAATATCTTTTATTTTATTTTTGTGAATACTTGAACCTATTAATTTCCTATGGGTATTCAAAATGATTTAAAAAAGATTTATTTTATTTTTTGATTAGAATAAATGAAACCCAATGTCCGTTTATGTGGGACTAAAATTAGATAATGATCATGTTTTTAAGCACTTTTGAAACACCATGATTTTCATATTAACCCACTTTAATTTATTCTCCATAGGTTATTTATGAAATTATTTATTGTGATATATGAGGATCACATGAAAAATAAGACATTTAAAGGGTTTTACCTAATATAATACAATGAATTGGGTGAAAATTTTAATCTCTAGAGGTGAAATGTTATATGATACCACAGTGAATAGCCCTGTTAATTTTTACGACACCTTTCTGATTAACCTTGGTGATATGTTTATGAATGTATAAATTAAATTTTTTAGCCACATTTATAATTTATGATTCATGTTATCATATTTATTATATTCCACATGTTATCTTGTTCATTCCATAATAATATTCCTCATGTTCTGATTGGTATTCCTCAAGGCCACTTATAAACAGTTTCCCCTTGATTTCCTATACTAGGCCTTATTCTCACCCTTTCCTTTGATGAATGTCCGTAGGTTATGAGATTTAGTAAATGTACTTAGGATAAACCTTTCAGTTATCCTTTCAAGTTGATTTAATGAATTTTTTATGTTTTCATGTATTATGTACCTTGTGTCTAAGAAACTAATCTTTATAATATCCTATGTTTTGTACTATGTAATGAAAAGTTATATAATAAAAAAGAAGGATTCCATAGTGAAATATCTCCCCATATTATTTAAGGTTCTATTTCCCCGACATTTTTTATATAAGACCATTCCCCTAACCTGTGTCTGATTAAAAGAATATGTAAAGGATGGATCTCCCATGTTAATGGAGGTGGTTCAAGTTTCGAGTCAGGGAGAAACCAATCCAAGATAGATACTTAGGTGGACATGTGGAAATCTTCAACATGAACCATAAATGGTTGAAGGTGTTTTTAACTAGGTTGATGGTCAGTTTATCATAAACTAGATAAACTAACCATTCCTAAAACCTCATGATCATACCACATTAATATTTTATTTCTATCAAGTTGCATGGCTATTGCAATATGGATGTTTTGTCATTATCATATAAATTAATTAATTAAAAAACATGCAAGAGAGAACTAAAATAAATTGGATTACGAATAAATATTATATAAGGCATGGTTAGTAAATTTTTTAATGTAACACAACAAGATTTTATGGTAGGTCTCTTTTAAAATTTATCATCTTCGATAGTTTATTCTTTAAGAAACACCGACTTTAAAACCTTAATTATTATAAAATATGATCATTCAAATAGTTATGTGACCCTTTGAAATAGCAATCTGAATAATAGAAAATAAACATCACCTATTAAATTATAAATAAAATTTATATTTATTATAAATGAAAATATGATATATTAATATATAGAAAAATGTAGATAAATGTTTTAAAAAGGATACATTAAGTGTTGGTATTTTTATGAAAAAATTTATATTTACAATTTTATAATTAATATACTAATTTAAAAGACAATTTATTTTCATAAAAAATATTATTTAATTAATATTTTTTTGTCTTATGATTATAATACAATTTTATGAGACCTAAATTATTTTTTTTCACAATGATTTAAAATGAGTTATAATTTTAAAAACGATATTTTTTTAATAAATGATGATTTTAATTAAATGTTAAAATTAACATATTTAGAAAAAAAAATCATTAAATAGATTATATTTTTATTTATACATTTCAAAAAATATTTAGGGTTATTTTTTGGTATGTTTTTAAAATAAGTGAAATTTTGTTGAATAGTGAAATAAGGTAATTTATGGTATTTAACGTTATAAGAAAATAAATGAATTTTTGAGTCATGTATGATGCATGGATGAGTTAATCACCCATTTTTTTAACTAAAATTTACTAGTTACAATATTTAGTCATAATAATAAATACTATTGATAGTCTTGATACAAAATAACAAACTAATGAATAAAATGTTCAATAAACACCCTTCTCCAACACTATAAATACTACCCTCATCACCCCTTATCCTCACATCTCCAAAGCCTTTAAGATTTATTATATTCTAACCATTTACTCTTCCAAACAACTCCATCATGTTATTATCTTTTTGGTCTCCACAAAATACCAATTTCTTGTCCCTTAAGGAGGTTCTCAAGGGGGGACACTCAAGAGGTAAAACCTTCTCCCTCTCTCTTTCAATTTATTTTCTTTTCTTATCCTTACCTCACCTCCCCTATAAAAAATGAAATGATTCTATAGTATCTTTTATATAATTTAATTTTATTATTTTATTGTTATTTAAACCATAAATTCTATTCTATTCCCACTTTTTATTCTAAAAATGACGATATCGTTCATAAAGTACCGATTTACTGACTTCATAGACGTTGAGTTTTCATTTTTCAATTCTATATTAAAGGCTAGTCATAAAACAATTTTAGGGATAAATAATAATTTAATATATGTAATAAAAAATATTTAAGGTTTTCTAACCTGTATATGTACATAATATTATTTCATAAGGCAAGTCTAGTTTTTGATGATTGAAAAAATGCCAAAATAATATAAATGGTTATCATTAATGCTTTATCTTACTAATCATCCTCATATATGGAAAAAAATATAATACCATTAAATATCCTATAATTTAATTATTACCATGTAATTTTAACTATATATAACTATTTATATTTTATAGGATCTTTCATACATGTATACAAGTGAACCAATCCTGAAAACCAAGGAAATGAACACTTTTGAACGACGAAATTAGCTCATATAACTCATCAAAAAGACCATAAATTAACTTAATAAAATTATAATATATCAAATAAAATTATATAAGGTTATTAATGAATTAATTAATGTATTTAATTTTATTATTGAAGATATTAAGATAAATTGCATAACAGTTTCAAACATAAGGTATGCCCCCCCACATCCCAATTTTTCATTCTGGTTATGGTTTCTCTCCCTTTACACCAATGTTCTTCCAATTTATTTTTCTATAATTCTTAAAAAAATTATTGATATGTTAAAAAATCATGTATCCATATTAGTTATACTTTCATTAATAGAGAAATACATGTTTTATGAGGATCCCTTTTCAATTTCTCCTGATAAGAAAGCGCACTTTAAGGGAACTTTCCAATTTCTTATCCATTTTCAAGTACACTACATTATATATTTTAAGACAACAATATTTTTTTAAAATAAATATTATTATCATAAAAATGTTTATTTTTTCATTTCAAGTTTTATGAAAACAATTTAGACTTTTTCTTCTTTAAGGACTCTTATATATTTTCACATAAACCGCACTGAAGTGGCCTATTTCAAAAGATACTTAAAAACTATTTTTACATTTTTTCAATTCAATTGGACATAATTTATGCATCAAAAAAAATTCATAATTTTTATTATTGGGATATAAATGGTTAAGAACTGTTTTTATGAAAAATAAAAAATACTTTTCAAAAAGAACTCATCTTTGCAAACAAAAAGTGTATTTCTCCAAAGAATTACTCAATGATTTTTTTGAGTATTTTCATCTATTTCAATACCATATATTGAATCTTATGATTAATTAGGATTGATAATTTATTATAACATCTACCATATTTAATTAAATTTCTTATAATTAGTTTGTCTATGGATGTGCTATCTTGATACCATTAACCATATTACTCATAATGATTATTGATTATATTTAATGGTTTGGGAAATTTATTTATGTTTCATATTTATATATTTTTTATGTTTGACCTCATTTATATGAAGAATTTTTTGGACTTAGTAAGTGAATGGAAGGGCATGATATTTCCCCTTGATGCATCAGTAGGTCTAATGAGTCCAAGCATATGTGAATTTGGACGAGGCCATAACCATTTGTTTTCATATATGGATTTGGCCAAGTCCTGACCCATTTATGTTCACATTTCTTTGTCAAGGCCTCAATGGTATGTTTCATACGCCTATAATTTTGCATTACACCATTATTATATTAGTAATTTATAATCCATGTGATAAATTTACAAATATAATATCCATGGTTTTGTTTCATTCTCATATTATTATTTATATGGAATTATTAAACCGCATTTTAGTCCAACCATATAATTCTCAAGATTATGTTCTAATGGAATGTGTTTTTATTTAGTCACATTTAGTTTTTCTATATGTTTTTTATATCTTCTTTTTTATTTCTTACCCATATTGAGTATTTAAGATCACCCCTTTCGTATGTTTTATTGTTCACGAGGATAAAAAAGATGTATATTGTGAATTACTTGTATGGATAATATAGGATTTTATAGATGTTTCCAATGGATTTTATATGTATTAGACATTAAAGTTATAATTTAAATGTTATTTTTCTATCTGGTTTTCTAAATCTACTAAAATATTCAATCCTTTGGGATGAGATTACTTTTTCATAGTACCAATGTAAAACAATTAAGGCACCTACTTTGGGATACTGGAGTCGAGGTCTTTATGATTGGTATCAAAAGATGTTTGGCATAAAACATTGAAACTAGATTAATAAAACATAAATTAGAGAACACAACCCAATTTTAAACTTTAAAAATAAATATAGAAGAACATCCTAGAATTTTGATAAGGTATCGATTTTGTGTTTATTCCAAGAAATGCATCCATGTCAAGATAATACAAGTAGAAATGGTCATGGAATAGATCTTCCTAGGGGTAACAACTCCTATATGGTGCATCATGCCATACTTGGCATAACCAAGTACATGAAAATAGGCCTTAATATGAACCTAGTTTGAAAATCCTAGAGGATATTATTTGTATAATTCATATTTTTTACAAACTGTTATAAAGGATTTAAAATTAAACATGTACCCAAAGAAATCATGTTTATGATAATGAGATTAACTATGCATAAACATCTAATTTATGTATAGTTTTTTGATAGTTTGAAATTATGAATTATGATTCATAACCAAATTTAGTGTATTCCATTTTATATAAATGGTTCTTAATAAAAGTAATGAAAAATATATAAATGCATGTATTATGTGTAGGGATTTACATCACTATGATAAATAGTGGTGTTTGAGTAGAAGGTGCAACTAGAGCTAAGAAACTGATAACTATACTAAGATAACTAAATCTGGTAATGAGTAATAAACATACTCACATGGAGCAGCCTGATCCCAAATTCAGTGCAACAATGTTATATTTATTTATGCGACAACAACCTCTATTATTCAATGGGACTAAAAACCATTTATAGGTAAGAAATGGATAAGTCCCTTAGAAAAGAAATTTCTAACTTATGGAAGTAAGGAAAGGGATAAGGTTTTCAGGGTAGTTTATAATCTCTCAAGATATGATGATCAATGGTGGTCATTGATTCAAAACAAAAAAGAGGATGATTAACTTGATAATATGGGATGGAAGGATTTTAAGGAAATTTTCTTTGAAATATATTTTTCTCAGGAAAATAGAACAGATATAGAGGGCCAATTCTTGAGTCTAATAGAAAACGAGGATGACAACATTTCCAAGAATGAAGCCTACTTCACATGGTTAGAAAGGTATGAAATGGATTATTTATGTTATCCAAATATAAATATTTTTTTATTCTTTAATGGCTTAAAAACATTCCTCTGAAGGGAATTAGTCTCCCAAACCATCTCTTCATACAAATATATAATCTCGCGCATTATCATGATAAAGAAGTAATTATCTATGTTTTATGACATTAATGGAAATAAGAAAAAAATAGTTTAGAGTATAAAATAATGGATAAAGGGAATAATAATAAAATTTAATTCTCCAACGTGTGCTATTTGTTGAAGGAAACACCCTGGTGTCTACCAAAAAGTAAAAGGGGTTTGTTTCAAGTGTGGTGATAAATTCCTTCATGATCTCAATTATAAGGGAAAGAAATAATCTACCAATGTTCCATGATAAAATTTAAGGGACATGTTAAAATATGAAAATTATTGTCTAAAGCATCAAGGAAACTTGCCTAAGAAAATTCCATGGGAGCAAGGAAAAGTTTAGTTTATCAAAACATTTGAGGTTGAAATTCCAAATGATGTGGTCGAATGTAATTTAATTATCTCAGAAAATATAGTTAAAGATTTATTTGATTCTAGATCATCTAATTCCTTTATATCTTCCTAGGATTATTTATAAATTAGATATTTCCAATTCACCTTAATAAGGGAGTTATCTGTAAGGAATACTAGTGGAAACCTTATTCCAACAAAATTTGTGTCGAACTGTTCTAATTATGACACATAAACATTCTCTAATTGATAATTTTATCATCATACATGTGATTTATTTTGATATAATCTTTGGAATGTACTATATTTTGAAATATAATGAAAAAATTGTTTCAAATAGAAGGAAATTATTATTAATGATGAAGATATGGATTTTATTATACTTAAAGGGTAGACTTAATCATCTAACTTTTGTCTAGATCCACCCCTAGTTGCTCTGCTGAATGAAATTATTAAGGTGTAAGATAAAACATAATCTATGGGTGAGGAAATAAATCTTCAAATTGAGGATGTACCTATTGCATATGAAAACTTTTATTTATTTTCAAAGGGTCTATCTATAAATCCTCTTGAGAAAGAAGTTGAGTTTTCTATGGATTTAATCTCTGATGAAAATCCAATATCAAAGACTCCCTATATAATAGCCATTGTGGAATTAGTGGATCTGGAAAAAAATAGATGAGTTAAGTAATAAGGGATGTTTCTCCCTAGTGTTTTTCCATGGGGAGCTATTGTTCTCTTTGTTAAGAAGAATGATAGATCTGAGAGGTTGTGCATTGACTATAGAAAGATCAATGATATTATAAAAAAGAACTAGTATCTTATTCCATGCATTCATGATTTATTTTGAAAACTTCATGAATCATAATAATTTTCAAATATTGACCTTTGATTTGGATATCATCAATTCCTTGTAAATGAGGAAGATATTCCAAAGATGGCATTTTGAACCAGGTATACACATTATGAGTTTATAGTAATTCCATTTGGACTAACTTATGCACCCTATGTTTTTATGTATCAAATGAATATAGTGTTCATGGAATATCTTGATGATTATATTATAGTATTTATTTATGATATCTTGATATATTCTAAAATATATGAGGACCATGAGAACTAATTTTTGGATTATTCTAAAGACTCTTTTGAGAAAATAGTTATATAATAATTTTATGAAGTATGAATTATAGATTCAAATAGGTTCTTATCTTGGTCATATTTTCTACAAGGATGGAATCTCATTTGATCCTCTAAATAAAATCGTAGTTAAGTAACATAATACACCAAAAAACATAACTGAGGTACGTAGTTTCATTAGTTTTGAAGGTTACTAATGGTGTTTTGTTCAAAATATTTCCTGATTAGCTAACCCATTAACTCAACATACTTGTAACGGGGTTAAGTTTATTTTGATAGGGAATGTGAAAAATTATTTACAGAATTTAATATGAAATTAATGAATGATATGATCTTGACTATACCATTGACAAATGGTGGATTTTTTATTTATATTGGTGCATAAAAGAAATGAATTGGTTTTTTCCTTATGCATAATGACAGATTTATTGCTTATGCATCAAGGTAGTTAAAAAACTCATTAATAGAACTATCCATCTCATGATCTTGAGTTAGTGTCCATAATATTTTCTCTGAAGATATGGAGATACTACCTCTATGGAGAAAGATGGGAGATATATATAGATCACAATTGATTGAAATATATGTTCTCAAATAAAGAACTCAACAAGAGCCAAATTTGATGGATCAAGCTACTCAAAGATTATTATTGTTCAGTACACTACCACCTGAGGAAGGTGAATAAGTAAGAATATTATTTGAGTAGGAAGTATTGTGGATTTTGTAAAAAATGAGGATTCAAAATAATCATGTGAACACGGATCTAAATAAGATGTATATGATAATTATCCAAAAGGTGAAACATCATTACTTTTGCAATTGTTTTCTCAACCATATTTATTAGAAAGGATTAAAAGTTCTCAGTCTGATGATGAGGATTTCCAAAAGAGAATTAAATTTGTGAATGATGGGAAATTGGTAGATGTCAAATATGAAGATGGAATTTTGAAATTTTGGGAATAGATTTTTTGTTTCTCTATACGTGAGCTAAAAACGGGATTATTAGATGATGCACATAGTTCAAAATTCATTATACTCCCTGATAGAAATAATAGGAATAGAGATTTGATGGAACATTTTTTGTGGGATTATATGAAGTGTGAAATTGTGGATTATATATCAAGATGTTTTTTATGTTAATAGGTGAAGGGTAAAATACAACATCCAAGAGGAGTAATGCAACCTCTACCTATTTCTACTTGGAAAATGGAAAAAATTACTATATATTTTTTCACTAGATTACCACAGACCCCAATAAATAAAGATTCTATATGGCTAATTGTTGATTGACTATACAAATATGCACATTTCCTCACTAAAAGGGAGTATTTTACACCAGATCACCTTGCATGACTCAAAATTGCAGAATTTGAAAGACTTCATGGAGAACTTATTTCAATTGTGTCAGATTGTGAGCCACTATATGCATCCAAATTCTGAAAAAGTATTTAGAAATATTTTAAATTGAGATTCATTTGAATATATCTTATCACCCTCAAACTTATGGATAGTCCAAACACTATAGTACATGTTGAGATCTTTATCACTTGACTATAAAGGTATTTGAGATAAATATTTACCTTTTTTAGAGTTCTCCTACAAAATAGTTTCTATTCAAGAATTCCAATGGAATCGTATTAAGCATTATATGTAAAGATTTTTCATACACAAACTTGTTGGGATTAATATTGGTAAAGGGAGCTTATATGTTTATAACATTTGGAGGAAACCATGGAAAAGGTAAAGACTATTCCAATAGATATCAAAGGAGCTCAATGTTGGAAAAAGAGTTTTGCCAACAACTCTAGGAAGGATTTGGAGTTTCAAGTTAGAGATCATGTATTCCTAAAGGTAACTTTATGGAAGGGTGTTATAATATTTTTAAATAAATGGAAACTTATCCCTAGGTACATTAGACCTATTAAAATCCTAGATTTAATTGGAGTTGTTGCTTATTGTTTGGTTATTCCACCTATCCTTTCTAAATTACACAATATGTTCCACATGTCATTGTTAAGGAACTACATGCCTGACCCAATGCATGTCCTCACTTTTGAAGGAATTGAATTGGAACCTAATTTATCTTACTGTGAAGATCCTATGTATATTTTGGATTCTAAATAACAGGTTTTTGAGGAATTGGACGACTCAACTTCTACAGGTACATTGGAAAAATCATACAATTGAAGTGGTGATGTGGGAACCAAAGAATATTATGATGAAGATCTATCCAAATATTTATATGAGGAGACATTATTGAAATTTAAAGGTTGAAATTTTTTGATGTAGGGGATAAAGTGACAACCTCAGATTTTATTATATGTCCCTTTTAAAATTTAACATCTTTGATAGTTTATTCTCCACGGAACACTGAATTTACAACCATAATATACTACTAAATATAATTGTTGCAATATTAATATGATCCTTAAGAATAGTAATCCATCCAATGGAATAGTAAACTCACCAATTAAATTTCAAATGAACTTTAGGTTTTTTATAAATGAAAATATGATATATTTATATCTTCAGAAAAGTAGATAAATTTTTTAAAAACCATAAATTAAGTGCTAGTTTTTTTTTAAAATGTTCATTTACAATTTTTTATTTAATATAATGTTTTAAAAGAAATTTTATATTCATAAAATATATTCATGAATTAATATTTTCTTTCTTATGATTATAAGATGATTTTATTAGACCCTAATTAATTTTTCAATGTGTAATAAAAACTTATTAATTTTGAAATTGATATTTTTTGAATAAAGGATTATTTTAACTAAAAAATAATTTTACCATATTTAGAAAACTATTTTCATAAAATTGATTATATTTTGGAATTATACATATCAATAAATGGTTGGGGTTATTTTTTTTAATTTTTAGGGATTTTTCTAAAATAGTATAAATTTTGGCGAATAGTGAAATGTGGTAATTTAAGGTATTTAACGTTATAGGTAAATTATTGAATTATTGAGTAATGTATGATTTATGGATGTGTTGATCCCTCATATTTAAAAAATAAAATGCACTATTTATTTTATTTATTCACAATAATCAATTCAATTGATAGTCTTGAGCCAAAATAATAAAGTAATGAATATAATAATAAAAAAACACCCTTCTCCACCACTATAAATACCACCATAACGACCCCTTATCCTCACACCTAAAAACCTTCAAGATTTATTATATTCAACCCATTTTCTTTTCTAAACCTATCCACCTTGTTCTGGTCATTCTTTTCTCACCAAAATACAATTTCCAAGTCCCTTAAAAAGGTTCTTAAGCTGGTGACACTCAAGAGGCAAAACCTTCTCTCCCCCCTATCTCTTTTAATTTCGTTTATTGTCTTATCCTTCTCTCACCTCCCCTTTCAAAAGTGACATTATAAGGCCCCAACCTTAAACCATACTTATTATTGATTTAAATTAATAATTTACATTGAGGATCTTTTCAGGTTTAGAGTTTTAGAGAATTAGGTCATAACTATTACATCTCAAAAGATTACAAAGTATACACTTCTACTAATATTCCATAAAATAAAAAATCATTAAAAGAAACATGTCTAGTTCCATGTTTTAGATAGCATAACTTTCCCTTGATCCCATCCTTGATCCTATTCCACATTAAGTCCTGTGAAAAACATTTCAAAAAAAACTTGGGGTGAGCATAAAAAGCTCCGCAAGGGATACACAAAGAATGAAAACTGTTAGTTTTTCAAAAAAACAAGTAAACCATGTATACTTTATCCAAGTAATACCTTTCACCTTTTGGAAGCAGTAAAAAAAACTCTTCAATGAAAAAAAATCATTACTTACCCTTTTGTAACCAGAAGATTACCATAAAACCCATATAAAGAACACATAACATAAAAAGGTAACTTGGAACATAAACATACTTAAATGGAATAACCATACGGTCGACTTCCACACATACTTAATGGAATAGACATACGGCCGACTTCCACACATACTTAATGGAATAGCCATATGACTGACTTCCATACCCAATGCATTGGAGGTTATAACGTAACCACCCGTCTCGGTATTCACAGCACCACCCGTCATATGGTTTATCATGTAACCACCCGTAAAATGTCCAAGTACCATAATTACACATAAAATATTGAAAATATAAACATTTCAATAACAACATTTCATTTTCAATCACAATAAGTAATTCCAAGATATTGAATTGATCAATCTACTTTCAAAACCCATTTAAAAGAGATTTTTGAATCAAAGTGTCCCATACCACTTTGAAGATTTTAATGGAATTATAATATTAAAACATTAATGTCCATATAAATAAATATTGAAAACCATTTTGAAAACATGTACATTAAAGATAAATATTTAGAATAATGAATCTTTAAAACATTTAAAATGATATTTTTGTTAAAGAGTTTTTAACAAAATGAGAGACTCTTGAATACAAATAATCGTGGAATGACATTTAATCTGAGCATTATAATATCATGAGAATAAAGGGATTCATGATATAATATGTCAAAGGAATGTATACACACCAAATAAGAGTGAATTGGTGCATAACAACAATGAAATCTCAATGGAAATGTAAATTGAGATGAAATCCATTATAAAGAGGGTATCCTTAAACAAAGGATAAATCTATCACATAATTATGTGTGAGAAATACAAATACACCCAATATAAGTCGATATTAAGTGTGAAAAAATCTAAGGTCATTCACACATATTCATAGGATTACATTTTCAAGAAGTACAAGTTGAACCCAAAGAAATCGAAATTGGGTTAAGATGTTCCCTTGTAAAAATTCGACAGCCTAACGGCGTCACTTCAAAATTTAGAAAATTACTCGATGAGAGAGTGAATGGTATCTCATCACTTGGACATAAAATTTACATCAATAAGGATATATAATAACATATCCCAACATAATAATATGTAAATTAAAAGACTTAAAAAAAGAAGTCTTTTAAAAAGAGGAGGGTGAAAGGTCCCCTTACCGAGTAGGGTAACTTTCGAAACATACACCCCATGGAAGAAGGGTCATACAATGAAGATGTAAATACCCATAAATGAAATTATACTACACAAAGTGTATAATAATGGGCATTACATACACCACTCAAAGGAAATAGTGGCAAATGTAGCATAAATGTCACGAGAATAAAAGTGGGATGAAAAATCCCTTATGAAAACTCGGCAGCCTAACGGCGCCACATAAATCTTCAAAAAATTGATTGATGAGATAAAATAGGGTCTCTCATTATATGAACATAAAAATTAAAGAATGATAAATATAAAATAAAATCCCCAAACATATGAAATATGACCTTAAAAAATGACATAAAAGAGAGTACTTAAAAAGAAAGATAGAGGTTGGATCTCTTACGAAAATTCGGCACCCTAACGGCGCCACTCAAAACATCCAAAATGGATTGATGGGAGAGAATAGGGTCTCTCATCATATGAACATAAAAATTACAGTAAGATTAATATAAAAGAACATCCCAATAACAAGAAATATGAGCTTTAAAAGGAGCGACATAAAAGAGTGTACTTAAAAAGAAAGAGAGGTGTAGGATCCCTTACCTCAAGTCCAACTTGTCTTGTTCATTTATTTATATTCCTGAATAAAAAACTTTGTTCAATTTATAATTTCTTGAGGCCCTCCTATAAAGATTTATGTTCATTTCATATCACACATTTTAATGTTATAATAATTGGTTAATAATATGAGTTCATATCAGACGTTTTTGTCGATGTTTGGTACATGAGTCAAAAATGAACTTGTTTGAAAAATGATTGTCCATGTAGTTATAAGTAAATAATTTCCAGAATAGTATTAATGATTATAATATCATATATATTCATTACATATTAATTTTATTCTATTCCATATCATTTGGAGATAAAAAACGAAAAGCACCGTTCATGGAGACGGTAGGCTGTACATACGCATGAACGCTACTTTCATTTTTTCTTTGTCATATTAATGGAATTAAAACAAAATGAGATACATATATAAATGTTATAATTACATAATTATATCAATAATTTATATGTAATATATTACATATATATCCATTATATATATGCACTTATAATAGTACATAACAGTTTGAGATAGGAAATGAAATGTACCCTTCATAGAGATGGTAAGCCGTACGTACGCATGAACACTACTTCCATTTCTATTTCATATTTAATGGAATTAAAACATAATGATAATAATAGTATTTTAATTCTAGTATGGTATCATATATAATATCATTAAATATATCCTTTACACGTACCACATATGGTATTAACGAATCAAATCACTTTGAGGGGGTGGTAGTCCGCACTTCCTTAAATGAAGATATCGCGTTTACCCATAATGGAAACCATAAAGGTATTCCATAAATAAAAAATACAGAATATTAAGTAAAAAATAAACATATTATATATCATATATAAATATAGTGTCATCTTAAGGTCCACCTTTGAAGGTGTTAGAACAAGATTGAACTATAATCCTTTCGTGAGGCAGAAATTTTCCAACCACAGAAACAGTATGTTCTTTAACCATTAGATGTAGATGTGTGTAAGTGTAGCTCGAAATATTTTTATAAAAACACCCTAGTATATTTAAGATACTATAGTTGTTACAAAAGATATGAATAAAAAGAGTTTAGGGGGTTGGAGAAGAAAAATAAAACAAAAGAACACAAGTGAAGATATCACCTTAAAATCGGGTACCTCTCTTAGATTTGAGCTCAAAGGATTCCTTGGGAAGACTTCTTCCCAAAGTGAGGCTTAAAGGAGTAAGGTAGGGATGTGGAGAGACAAAATGGTCAGGGGTTTGCCGAGCCAAAGGCTTTGGAAGTGTGGGTAAGGTGGTAGAGGTGGGGGCCTTTATTAAGAGGAGAGGAGGGGCACTCTTGGAAAGTAAAAAATGTTACTTTATTTTAGAATGTGTTTCGGATTTTAATGGTCCCACATTTATTTGTATCGAGGATAAGGTGATAAGGGTTCGAAAGCCACCCATACAATAGGTTTTGGACATGTTTAGGTCTTATATTTTACATTATCTTTCCATTTTATTTAAATCGTTAAATAATGAGGTCATCGCTGCATCATCATGATGTCATAAATGATTTAATTTATTTAATGTATAAATATTATAAAACAAATACTATGATTTATGAAATCTTTTTATCTTTACAATGAATATTTATAGTAAAAAACCTGACTTGTATAACCCCATATAAAAATTGTTTTAGTAAAACATCTCATGTTTGTGTCATTTTTACTTTCACATTAAATAAAAAGGTATTTATGTCATTTTCCAACCAGTGTGGCTCCATGGGGTCCCCAAGTTGACCCATGGATTTTCTTGGTCGGCCATGACACATAAAATGAGGGTAGGACATGTGTCTAGGTCATTTCATTTTATTAAAACATTATTTTTACCTTAAACTACACTAATTACCTCTAATCGCGATTAAAAACTTAAAAAGTTACTATTCACCAAAACATTATTTCAATTCCATTGAACCACATTTTACTTCTTAATGACAACCATGTATGTCGGATTTTTGAAATTCAAAACATAGAGGTGGTAAAATTTCATTTAAACGGAAAATCAGTTTTATTATAAGTACCACTTAGTGGTTTCACTATTCATCAAAAATTGAAGTTTTTCAGAAAAATACCAAAACATCACCGTAAGCTATATTTGATATTCCGAATTCAAAAATGAAGTCTATTTTACAAAATGCAAAACATATAAGTTGCATTAATTAATTTAATAATTAATTCCCGTTGTCAGAGCAAATAGCGTGTTTTTATGAAACAATAAGTATCAAAAGATTGACACTACTTTAAGTCCGATTTCAAAGTGAAACTAATTCCAATGACCACTATTAGATTAAATGGTAAAAATATATTATAATTTTACTTTAAAAACAATTCAAAAGATAATCTAATCATATAAATAAATTATATTAAAAAGAGTTTTTGAATTAAAATACAACATTTTTCACTATTCATTAAAAAAATGAACTTTATCGGAATGATACCAAAAAATATACAAAAAGTAAATTTTGATGTCTCGATTCTAAAGAATAATTTTATTTTGTCAAATATAACACATAAAATTGTTAAAAAGTGGATTTAAAAGAGTTTCACCATCCAAAGGCGGTTAATAGACCTTTTAATGAATATTAGAATGTTTATGCTTAAAAATTGGATTCATTCGCATTTTTAATCCTTTAACATTTATTGTAAAGAGTACAAATAATTGAAAAACATATATAATCATTTTGTAGTTAGTTCTGTTCAATCCCGCCATTACAACGGCCAGGTGTTAACTACTATTTAAAATAATATTATTTTATTATTAGAGTGCAACGTAAGATTCCCAAGAAACTCGTTGTTGCGTGTTGGGTACGCCATCGAGCATAGCGTCCCCTTTAAAGTCATATTAATATTTTATTCACAAATATGGATAAATGTGAAAATTTCATACTCTTTATTTACCTGGGGTGTTACATCCTTCCCCCCTTTTGGGAATTGTGTCCTCGCAATTTTAAAATTGGGCTTGGAAACATCCTTGAATGTCCCACATCGGAACAAGAGTCAGTAAAAAAATCACTTTAAAATAAAGAAAGAGAAGTACAGAGGTCACCCGAGTTAACCCATACTAGGATTCCAAGTATGAAAATATGGACATGGAGGAAAAAAAAGGGTCATGTTCTGATGGAGAGTGATAGTAAACATGTCTAGGAGAAAGTTAACCATAAGAAAATCAAAAACTTGTGATGGGTTAAACGGTATTTGATTCCCCAGTAGGAAAAGTTAATAGACAACATTTTTGTTTTAAGTTACTTTTTATTGAGGAATTTATTCATAAGGAAACATAATCACTTATCATGTTGACTTTCAACTTTTATTATATTCCTTACAAAGCTCATATTTTCTCCAAAAGATGAGTATTTAGGAAGACTTGTTCACATTAAGAGTACTATAATCAACTTCTAGAGAATCCCATAATCCACAAAAGAGAACTATATACTTCCCATATCTTTAGACTTTAACCAAAACCAAAACCAAAAAGGTTAGTACAAGGTCAGATAATCCAGAAAAGGATAACCCTTTATAAAAAGAATATCTATTCTTAATCTCTAAAATTTGTTCAACAAAACCCAAAGTTCAACGAGGACCATTTGATAAAAAAAAATTTCCATAAAATTCTTCAAAGTAAACAAAACAAAGATTGAAACCCAAATATTTGAAGGACCTAGTCACATAGTCTTCCAAGGTACAAATTAACTTTTATCTCCAAATAACATCAGTTGCTCTTAAATTCTCATATTGAAAAGTAATTAACCTAATCACATATCCTCGATGATAGGTTAATCATTTCCATAGATAACCCAAAATAAACTTACTCTTGATTCCTAAAATCATCTAACTAAAAATAATCATTCAAACTAACCAGGGACTTCATGTAGTCTAGTGGTAGGCGATAAATACCAGTCTCACTTTGGTTGTGGGTTCGATTCCCACAGCTTTGTCCGACGCGATGGGTTTTCACACGGTCTGTGTGTTGTCCTTTTTCCAAAACTAAATAATTCTTAAAAAACTCCCCAAAACGAGATAAAATCTTCAAAAATAATCATAACATATTTTAACCTCAATTTTATCTCATGCCTTTCATTTTCCATCATAACATATAATAACCCATAATTACCTCAAAAGTAAGGATGATACAAACTCTAATGGTTACCTTTATAATTATTACCTGAACTTCTACATCGATTGGTCATCTTGTACATGATGCATTACAGATCATACCAAGGTTCAAGTGGTTGATCATGACTCCTTGATAGTTGGTTTAGAACAACCACGAGTTTCCTCCTTGAATCCCCCATTTTGTCTAGTATCTTAATCAGAGAACCACCACAGTTTCCTTCAAACCTGTTGTCTCTTTGGTGCCTGCTAGATCCATCCATTCACTAAAAACATAAATTTCCGTGTGAGTATATCAACAAAACCATCATGTACTAATGAGGAAGGTACACACTAAGATATACTTACTCATTCACTTTATCTAAAACCAGGACTCTTTCTGAAATCCTAACCATTATGGTAATGTCACTTATGCTTAGAGGATACCCTAACCTCTAAAGTTATCTAAACTGACCTTTGACACCAACTATAAGGCCCCAGCCTTAAACCTTACTTATTATTGAATTAAATGAATAATTCACATTGAGGATCTTTTCAGGTTTAGAGTTTTAGAGAATTAGGTCATAACTATTACATATCAAAAGATTAAAAAGTAGACACTTCTACTAAGTTTCCATAAAATAAAAATTCTTTAAAATAAACATGTCTAGATCCATGTTTTAGATAGCATGACTTTCCCTTGATCCCATCCATGACCCTATTCCACATTAAGTCCTGTGAAAAACATTTCAAAAAAAACTTGTGGTGAGCATAAGAAGCTCAGAAAAGGATACACAAAGAATGAAATCTGTTAGTTTTTCAAAACAACAAGTAAACCATGCAAACATTATCAAAGTAATACCTTTCACCTTTTCGAAGTAGTAAAAAAAACTCTTCAATGAAAAAAAATCATTACTTACCCTTTTGTAACCAAAATATTACCATAAAACCCATATAAAGAACACATAACATAAAAAGTTAACTTGGGACATAGACATACTTAAATGGAATAACCATACGGTCAACTTCCACACATACTTAATGGAATAGCCATACGGCTGACTTCCATACCCAATGCATTGGAGGTTATAACATAACCACCCGTCCTGGTATTCACGACACCACCCGTCATATGGTTTATCACGTAGCCACCCGTAAAATGTCCAAGTACCATCATTACACATAAAATATTGAAAATATAAACATTTCAATAACAACATTTCATTTTCAATCACAATAAGTAATTCCAAGATATTTAATTAATCAATCTACTTTCCAAACCCATTTAAAAGAGATTTTTAAATCAAAGTGTCCCATACCACATTGAAGCTTTTAATGGAATTATAATTTTAAAACAATAATGTCCATATAAATAAATACTGAAAACCATTTTGAAAACATGGACATTAAAGATAAAGATTTAGATTAATGAATCTTTAAAACATTTAAAACAATATTTTTTCTAAATATTTTTTAACAAAATGAGAGACTCTTGAATACAAATAATTGCGGAATAAAATTTAATCCGAGATTTATAATATCATGAGAATAAAGGGATTCGTGATATTATATGTCAAAGGACAGTATACACACCAAATAAGAGTGAATTGGTGCATAACAACAATGAAGTCTCAATGTAAATGTAAATTGAGATGAAATCCATTATAAACATGGTATCCTAAAACTAAGGATAAATCTATCACATAATTATGTGTGAGAAATACAAATAAACCCAATATAAGTGGATATTAAGTTTGAAACAATCTAAGGTCATTCACACATATTCATAGGATTACATGTTCAAGAAGTACAAGTTGAACCCAAACAAATCGAAATTGGGTTAAGATGTTCCCTTATAAAAATTCGACAGCCTAACTGCGTCAATTCAAAATTCAAAAAATTAGTCTATGAGAGAGTGAATGGTATATCATCAATTGGACATAAACTTTACATCAATAAGGATATATAATAACATATCCCAACATAATAATATGTAAATTAAAAGACTTAACCAAAGAAGTCTTTTCAAAAGAGGAGGGTGAAAGGTCCCCTTACCGAGTTGGGTAACTTTCGAAACGTACACCCCATGGAAGAAGGGTCATACAATGAATATGTAAATAACCACAAATGAAATTATACTACACAAAGTGTATAATAATGGGAAGTACATACACCACTCAAAGGAAATAGTGGAAAACATAGCATAAATGTCACGAGAATAAAAGTGGCATGAAAAATCCCTTACGAAAACTCGGCAGCCTAACAGCGCCACATAAATCTTCCAAAAATGGATAGATGAGATCAAATAGGGTCTCTCATTATATGAACATAAAAAGTAAAGAATGAGGAATATAAAATAACATCCCCAAACATATGAAATATTAGCTTAAAAGAAATGACATAAAAGAGAGTACTTAAAAAGAAAGAGAGAGGTTGGATCTCTTATGAAAATTCGGCAGCCTAACGGCGCCACTCAAAACTTACAAGAAGGATTGATGAGAGAGAATAGGGTCTCTCATCATATGAACATAAAAATTACAGTAAGATTAATATAAAAGAACATCCCAATAACAAGAAATATAATCTTTAAAAGGAGCGACATAAAAGAGTGTACTTAAAAAGAAAGAGAGGAGTAGGATCCCTTACCTCAAGTCCAACTTGTCTTATTCATTTCTTTATATTCCTGAATAAAAAACTATGGTCAATTTATAATTTCTTAAGGACCTCCTATAAAGATTATTTTTCAGTTCATATCACATATTTGAATGTTATAATAATTGGTTTATAATATGAGTTCATATCAGACGTTTTTGTCGATGTTTGGTACATGAGTCAAAAATGAACTTGTTTGAAAATTGATTGTCCGTGTAGTTATAAGTAAATAATTTCCAGAATAGTATTAATGATTAAACTATCATATATATCCAGTAAATATTCATTTTATACAATTCCATGTCATTTGGAGAAAAAAAATGAAAAGCACCGTTCGTGGAGACGGTAGGCCGTACGTACGCATGAACGCTACTTTCATTTTTTCTTTGTCATATTAATTGTATTAAAAAAAATTAGATATATATATATATATATATTTTATAATTATAGAATGATATCCATAATTTATATGTAATATATTACAAATATATCCATTATATATATGTACTTATAATAGTACATAACATTTTGAGATAAGAAATGAAATGTACCGTTCATGGAGACGGTAAGCCGTACATACGCATGAACGCTACTTCCATTTCTATTCCATATTTAAGGGAATTAAAACATAATGATAATAATATTATTTTAATTACAGTATGGTATCATATATAATATCATTAAATATATCCTTTACACGTACCACATATGGTATTAACGAATCAAATCACTTTGAGAGGGCGGTAGTCCACACTTCCTTAAATGAAGATATCGCGTTTACCCATAACGGAAACCATAAAGGTATGCCATAAATGAAAAATAAAGAAGCTTAAGTAAAACATAAACATATTATATATCGTATATAAATATATTTTCATCTTAAGTGCCACCTTTGAAGGTGTTAGAAGAAGATTGAACAATCATCGTTTCGTGAGGCAGAAATTCGCCAACCACAGAAACAGTATGTTCTTTAACCATTAGATGTAGATGTGTGTAAGTGTAGCTCGAAGTATTATTATAAAAACATCCTAGTATATTGAATATACTGGAGTTGTTACAAAAGAATTTAATAAAAAGAGTTTAGGGGGTTGGAGAAGCAAAATAAAACAAAAGAACACAAGTGAAGATATCACCTTAAAATCGGGTAACTCTCTTAGATTTGAGCTCAAAGGCTCGCTTGGAAAGACTTCTGCCCAAAGTGAGGCTTCAAAGAGTATGGGAGGGATTTTTAGAGAAAACATGGGCAGGGTTTGGCCGAGGCAAAGGCTTTGGAAGTGTGGGTAAGGTGGTATAGGTGGGGGCCTTTTATAAGAGGAGAGGAGGGGCACTCTTGGAATGTAAAGAAATGTTACTTTATTTTAGAATGAGTTTCGGATTTTAATGGTCCCACATTGATGTGTTTCGAGTATAAGGTGATAAGGGTTCTAAATCCACCCATCCAATAGGTTTTTGACATGTTTAGGTCTTAGATTTTACATTATCTTTCCATTTTATTTAAATCGTTAAATAATGAGGTCATCGCTGCATCATCATGATGTCATAAATAATTTAGTTTATTTAATGTCTAAAAATTATAAAAAATAATAATATGATTTATTAAATCTTTTTAGATTTACAATGACTATTTATAGTCAAAAATCGGACTTGTATAACCCCATATAAAAATTATATTAGTAAAACATCTCATGTTTGTGTCATTTTTACTTTAACATTAAATAAAAAGGTATTTATGTCATTTTCCAACCAAAGTGGCTCCATGGGGTCCCGAAGTTGACCCATGGATTGTATTGGTCGGCCATGACACATCCAATGAGGGTAGGACATGTTTCTAGGTCATTTCATTTTATTGAAACATTATTTTTACCATAAACTACACTAATTACCTCTAATCGCGATTAAAAACTTAATAAGTTACTATTCACCAAAAAATTATTTTAATTCCATTGAACCACATTTTACTTATTAATGAAAACCATATATGTCGGATTTTTGAAATTCAAAACACAGAGGTGGTAAAATTTCATTTAAACGGAAAATCAGTTTTTTATAAGTACCACTTAGTGGTTTCACTATTCATCAAAAATTGAAGTTTTTCAGAAAAATACCAAAACTTCACCCTAAGCTATATTTGATATTCCGAATTCAAAAATGAAGTCTATTTTACAAAATTCAAAACATATAAGTTGCATTAATTAATTTAATAATTAATTCCCGTTTTCAGAGCAAATAGCGTGTTTTTATGAAACAATAAGTATCAAACGATTGACACTAGTTTAAGTCCGATTTCAAAGTAAAATTAATTCCAATGACCACTATTAGATTAAATGGTAAAAATATATACTAATTTTAATTTAAAAACAATTAAAAATATAATATAATCATATAAATAAATTAGATTAAAAAGAGGTTTTGAATTAAAATACAACATTTTTCACTATTCATTAAAAAAATGAACTTTATCAGAATGATACCAAAAATTTACACAAAGTAAATTTTGATGTCTCGATTCGAAAGAATAATTTTATTTTGTCAAATATAATACATAAAATTTTTAAAAAGTGGATTTAAAAGAGGTTCTCCATCCAAAGGCGGTTAATCGACCTTTTAATGAATATTAGAATGTTTATGCTTAAAAATTGGATTCATTCGCATTTTAATCCATTAACATTTATTGTAAAGAGTAAAAATATTTGACAAACATATATAATCATTTTGTTGTTAGTTCTGTTCATTCACATCATTCCAGCGTCCAGGCGTTAACTACTATTTAAAATAATATTATTTCATTATTAGAGTGAAACGTAAGATTCCCCAGAAACTCGTAGTTGCGTGTTGGGTACGCCATCGAGCATAGCGTCCCCTTTAAAGTCATATTAATATTTTATTCACAAATATGGATAAATGTGAAAATTTCATACTCTTTATTTACCTGGGGTGTTACTTACATGATAACTCCATTATATTTTATGAAATTTAATTTTATTATGTAAATTCAATTTTAACCATCAATGTCTTTTCTTCCACTTTATATTCTAAAAATGAAAACATCAACTGTGAGGTGCTGATTTACCGCCTCGTGGAAGATGATTTTTCGTTTTTCAACACCTCCTTCAATTATTGTCATGAAAATTTTATGGTTATACCATAATTTTATATATTTAATAAACTTATTTAATTTTTTATATCAGGTATATATAAATTATATTAATTCACAAGACAAAACTAGTTTGTGATGATTGAAAAAATGCAAAATAATCTAAATGGTTACCATTAATGATTTATCTAATGAATCATCCCCATATATAGAATAAAAATTGTATATAAGACCATTAAATATCTTATAATTTCATTAATAAAATATAACTTCTATTATGGATAACTATTTCCATTTTAAAATGATCTTTCATACATCTATACAAGTGAACCAATCAGGAAAATAAAGGAAATGAACATTCCCATTGATGAAATTATATCTTATAACTCATCCAAAATTCCATGAATAAACGTAATAAAATTATAATAAAAAAATAAATGTATAGATATTAGGAATTAATTAATTAATGGATTTAATATGATTATCAGGTATATTAAGATCATGTGAAGAACGGTTTCAGACATAAGGTAAGGTATTCTCCAGGAATCTCTATATTTCATTCGGGTTACGGTTTCTCCCCCTTTACCCTAATGTAATGATTATTTCATTTTATATAATTATTAAAAATTCTTTGTATCAGTTCCAAATCATATATCCATATCAATTTATATTTCCTTTTTGGGGAAATAAATTTTTTATAAGGTTCCTTTTTCAATACCTCTAGATAATTAATCCCAATTTTAGGGAACTTCCTAATTTTATACCCATTTTAAAGTGTACATCATATTTAGTTTTAAGACACCAATATTTTTATAAAATAAATATCATTATCCTTAAAATTGTCTTTTTCATTTTTGGTTTTATGGAAATAATTAAGTATTTTCCACTTAAAAGACTATTATTTTCCCTTAAACCACACTAAAGTGGCCCATTTATAGTGTTTCTTAAAAATCATTTTCTTTTTTCACTTAATTTGGACATAATTTATACGTGAAAAATAATTTCATTATCATTCCCTTTTATTTTTGGGACATGCATGGTTAAAATATTATTTTATTTCAAATTAAAATTATTTTTTCCAAAAGAACTCTTCTTTGAAAAGTAAAAAGTGTATTTCTCTCAGGAATTATACAATAATTTTATGAGTGTATTTTCATCTATTCCAACACCCTTTCATGATTATTATTCTTAATTAGGATTTTTATTTTATTAAATAATATACCATATTTAATTAAATGGTTTATGATCAGTTTGACTATGGATGTGTTATCTTGAAACCCTTTATCATAATACTCAGTACGATTAGTTATTATATTTACTAATTGTGGAAATTTTTTTACATTTCATATATATATATAAATATATATTAGATTTCACCCCATTCATATGGAGAATTAATTGTAATTAGTAAGTGATGGGTGGGGCCCACTATATCCCCTTGATACATTAGTTGGTATTATGAGACAAAGCATATATGGATATATTCTAGGCCTTACCTATTTATTTTCAGATATGGATTTAGATGAGGCCTTACACATTTAATTTTTGAAGTCTTGGTCGAGGCCTCAATGGTTTGTCCTAGATGTCCTGCATTATAAACTCCCTAATTATTATATTAGTAATTTATAATCTATGTGATTATTATACTAGTAGAAAATCCATGGATAAGTTTCAGTTCCATGTTATTATTTATATATAATTATTCAATCATCATTTATTCCTGCCATATTATACTAAATATTTTTTTAGTGACATTTGTTTTTAGTTAATCACCTTGGATTATTATTTATGTTTCTGATATCTAATATTTTATTTATTACCCTTACTGATCATATGATCTCACCGCATTATTATGTTTCAATTTTCCAAGGATTAATATATGTATATTATTAATGACTTGTAGGGATAATCTATGAGTTTGTGGATGTTTCCAATGGAGTTTCTAGGTTGTTTCTTCTTTTAAGTTGTATTGTAAAATTTATATTTTTCTCTGATTTTTAAAATCTATTAAAATACTCAATCCTTTGAGATGTGAATGTTTGTTCAAAGTATTGTTGTAAGAAAGTAATGCACCGACTCTAGGTTACTGGGGTCGGGGTGTTTATACGTAATCCACTTAATATTAACAAGAATTTAATAGAAATAATGATTGTAAATTTATGCATAAAAGTTAAAATACCTCAACTAAATATTATTTTGTTATATCCATCCACTTCTTTAGTGAAAATCATTTCATAGCTCAAAGTTCTTGACCATCCAAAGTTTGGGTGCTTTCAATTATAACGGAATTCTAACATGAAGTTTTGGGTTGACTTAACTTAGTTCACATCAAGGGTTGACTACCAAAGTAGGACTTGGTATAACTGAGTGGAAATAGTTTAGGAAATATAATTTATGTATTTTGGGATGGGGTAGTCCACTAAATATTTCAACTATTGTGATTTAAGTCATTTGGAATTTGAAATACGCACCTAAAAACCTTCAAATATCTTGACCAGCCAACGTTGGAGAGTTGATTAGGGGAATATAGATCATCACAACTATAATTTCTAAAAAATAGGATATTTTGAATCTAATGGTGAGGTATACTGGGTTTTGATAAAATAGTGGGCGATTAATAAATATAATATTTATTTATTTTTCTAATTTTATTAGATAGAGTACTAAATTTATGATCAACTTTTTTATAGAAACATTGATAAAAATGATTTCAAAAATATCATTTTGATCCATACTTTAGAAGTATGACCTTATCACCTAAAAATTTTCCATGAATTGAAAAGGATATTATGAAATTTCCTACACCATGAAAGAAAATTATATGTGTTGGAATAACCTATTACTAATGTGGATGGTGATGATTCTAGTGAGAAAGAGTTATCTCTCGATGAGAAACATTGTAATGATGCTATATATTTTAAATGTTTTATTAAATGATTCATGACCAATGATATTTTAAAATAATATTATAACATGGATGAATATAGAATGATGTCTCACATTTGGTATATCTATAAGAAAAGGTAATATGAGAGAGATATGAGACCACAAATACACTATATACAATTAAGGTTTGAGATTCAGCACCAGTCGGGCCTCATGTAATCAAGATTATTGGCTCCATTGAAGTCCTAGACATCTTGGAGATTAAATTTCTAGATGAGTTATACACAAATATCATACATTACTCAGTACCCAAGATCTTATCCAGTTTTATTTTTAAATATTATATGGGTTATAATGAGAATATTATTTCAAAAAGTCTTACTTTAATTCACCAAATGGATATAAACGAGGGTCATGATAAACATATAGTCCTTATAGTGAATATGAAATGGAAGAATAAGTAAAATTGGAATAATACTCATAAAAACTATAAATCTCTTGAGAACCATCCCTCCAAGAAGTTTAAGATACATAGGGGGTCATATAAAAGGAGACATTATGTTTTTCATATGCAATGTAATGACACTCGAAGAAGAACTACACCCAAAAGTATGAGTATGCTAAAGGTGTGTTCATTATCAAGTGTAATATTTCAATATCTACACATTGGGTGTTTGATATAACTTTTGGTACTTAAAAATGTATTCAAATGACAGAACCAATTATTTTATGAAATATTTCTAGTTGAGAGGTGGATTTTTTAGCTACCAATGGTTAAAGGATAGAAACTATATCCATTGGTGACTACAACCTTTAACTTCCAATAGTATGGATATTGGTTTTAAGGTATTGTTATTATGTACCAATTGTTTCCAAGAAAATAATTTTTTTCATACCTAGATACATATGGTTATATTTTGAAGTTTGGAAATAAATTTTTTTTTATTTTACAAAGACAATATATGTAATGGTATCGAGAATTTAAATAATGGTCTCTTATATTAAATTACAAAAACAATGTATTGTAAATAGATAACGAATCATGTTCACATGACTCATATAACACCCAACTATAGAATCACCGTTTTGGTTATGTAAATGTGAAGTGTTTGTTAAATATCTATCAAGATGGTTTTTAAGACTCTTCTGAGCTAAAACCACTTGAAAGATTCCATGATTGTTTACAATGAAAAATAAACAAACTGTTATTCAGTGGGATGGGTGAAAGTCCCAAAGTGCTTCTAGGACTGGTACACACTAATGTATGTAGACAATTTCCAATTGAAGGTAGAGGTTGGTATTCTTACTTCAAAACATTTACTGAATACTTGAGTAGATATTACTATGTCTACTTAATGAGGTATAAGTCTGAGTCCTTTGAGAATGTCAAAGAATTCAATAATAAAGTGGAGAATCAACTTTAAAAGAAGATAAAGAAGCTTTAATCAGATAAAGGTGGTGAATATCTTGACCAAGAATTCAATTAATTTTTATAGGATTTTGGGATTATATCCCAACTCACTCCACCTTACACAGCATAGTAGAATGGTGTTTGTGAAAGGAGGAACTATACCTTTTAGACATGGTATGTTCAATGATGATTCATAGAGATCTTCCATTATCCATTTTGGGATATTCATTACAAAGTATGGAATACACACTAAACAGAGTACCAACTAAAGAGGAAAATAAAATTCCCTTTGATTTATGTATTTTAAACAAATTAATTTTTTCTCATACATTAGTATGTGGTTTCTAGGAAATTGTTATGGATTAATCAGGAAAAAAACTATCATCATGGGGCACAACATGTATCTTTTTTGGGTATCATAAAGCAAAAAAAGGATACTACCAACATAACCCATTACATAATAATATGATTGCCTCCATAAAAGATTTATTTATTGATAGGGATCATGTACTCAAAAAGGATGTTGGGAGAAAGATTGACATTGATGAATTTGATTCTTAAGATGTATAAGAGTTTATTATAGGTATAGGTTCTACAGGTCCCCATGGAATAATTATTTCCTGAAACACAAGTACTGCATGGTATAACTAGATTGGTAAGAGAACCAGAGAGATATGGGTCTCTAGTTACCAAATATGGTGACCCATTATTGGTTGACAATGATGAACCTATCTCCTACAAAGAGTCAGGTGATATCTCAGAAGTGGTAAAATGGATGGGATCCCTAAATTCTAAAATTTATTCAATGTATAATAACCAATTTTGGGTTTTTGGTGATGAACCAGTTGATATAAATCCCATAGGGTGAAAATGTGTATTCAATAGAAAAATGGACATGGTAAGTAAAGCAAATTCCTATAAAGAAACGATAGTGGATAAAGGGTTTAAACAATGATAAGGAATTGACTACTATGAAACTTTTACCCAATTTCCATGTTTAAATCCATAATAATTCTAATTGTTATAGTATCCTTCCATAAAAATGTAATTTGGAATAAGGATGTCAAAATAGAATTCCTTAATGTGAACCTTCGTGAAGATGTCAACATTACACAACTAGAAGGGTTTGTGAATCCAGGTGATGCCAAAAAGATTTTCAAGTTGTATATATCCATTTATAGATTGAAGAAAGTATATAGGACATGAAATATTTGATTCAATGATGAAATTAAGGAATTTGGATTCATTAAGAATAAATGTGAACCATGTATTTATAATAGATTTAGGTAAAATGCAGTCATTATCATAATAGTATATGTTTATGACATATTATTTATTGTAAATGACATACATATCCTATAGTACGGTAAGGAATAGTTATTCAAGTGATTCTTCAAGAAGGACCTAAGTGAAGTCTCATATATTATAGGGATCAAGATATTTCATGATATATCCAATATTATTCTTGGACTAAGTAAAATTACATACATTCACCCGTTAATAAAGAGATTTAGTATGGAAAGATACAAGAGGGGATTGGTTCCGTGTCCCGTGGTATACTTCTTTCTAAGAAAATTTGTGATTAGACACAATAGGAGAAATAGATATTTAGTAATATCCCATATGTTTTAGTTATAGGATCAATCATGTACGACATGTAATGTACTATACTTGATTTTTCCTTGGCATTGACCATGGTAGGAAGATATAAATAATATATAAGAGAACAAAATTGTTATTTTTGTAAGACTATCCTCAAGTATCTAAAAAGAACAAAGAATATGTTCACAATATATAGATTAGAAAAGTTGTTAGTAATTAAAGAATTTACTAATTCTAGTTTTCAAACATACTAGAATGATCTGAAGCTATAGTAAAGATATGTTTTTTATCCTAATAGAGGATTTGTGAACTGGAAATGTTCAAATAAGGTGGTATTCACTGATTCTACAACATAGTCTATGTATATAACGACTTATAATATATACAAGGAATCCATTTTGTTATGGATATTTTTCTAGAATCCTGATTTGGTACTTATAAGAAGCTACTCTATCACATTTTTAAGTGATAATACTACAGCAGTGGATCTGAAAAAATAGCCAAGGTTACACCAACAGATAAGGAAAATAATATGTCAGTATCACCTCACAATGGATTTTTATCAAAGGGATGAAGTTTGAAAAATCATAGTTCCCATTGAAGAAAAATTGGAGGACCCACTGACTAAAGTTCTATCTCAGCAGAAGCATGAGTATCATGGGATAGATAACAGACTGAAGGTTGTTAGTAGTTGGATCAAGTGAAAGTTGGAGTCTATTAGAGTTGGTTCCTTAGACCCAAATTTTGTGTACTTTATGATAACATGTATTAACTTTTCTAAAAGTTCCCTTGGCCCAGAAATGGGTTCTTAGGCTCATTTTATGTTTCCTTTTGGAATCTTATCAACTCCAAACTAACAAATATAATTTTTGAATTATTATGAGGGGGAATATTTCCTCGAGTTTTTAGTGCAACCACTCTCATTATTATCCCCAAGGTTAGGTAATCATTCTAGATTCATAAATTTAACCTTATATGTATTGTAACATTTCGTATAAGGTTATTGAAAGTGATCTCAATAGAATAATCCCTAGAAACCTTCATGAGTGGATTTCAAAGGAATAACATGGCTTCCTAAAAGGTAGATCCCACTAGGTAGCCATTTCCCTAGCCCATGAGATGATCACAAACATTAACCGGAAGTCTTTTAGCACTAACATTACTATCAAACTTGTCCTTGATAATGAATATAAAATAATTGAATCATGATTCATATTTAAGGCCATGACACACATGGAGTTCTCAATTATGGTGTTTAACCTTCTCTTTTGGTGTTTCATCTCACCCTGGATGGCTATTTATTTCATGGGTAAAAGGAAAGGTTTCCTCAAATCGTTGTGAGGACTATGATAGGGTCAACCTCTCTCCTCGAACCTCTTTATTATGGATCAAGACTCCTTTAGTAGTAATTTATTCAACTGCATCTAGAATAGAAAGATTCTCCCCTTCAGATGTAGGGGAAACTTATAATTCATTTCACACCTTCCTTTCTATGATGATATCCTCATCATCATTAATTTTAGCTGGAGGTCCATTTTGGGGATCAACAATACTGTGGATGATTTTTTTAATTGGTGCATTCAATACATCATTCATGAGAAGAGTGGAATGTACATATCTCTCTCTTGTTCTGATATGAGGGATAAGATTATTGAAGACATTCTGAGAATTAAGAGGAAATAATTCCCCGTGGACAACCTGGGAGAACTAGTATCTCTAATAGGGATAAACATCCATCATTTTGACCCTATTATTTCTAAACTCATAGGGAAATTCCCAATTGGAGGAGTCTCTTCCTATTCTTCGGAGGTCATATTACACTTATAAATTATTTCCTCACTTTCATCCTGATTCACAACCTATCTATCATGAGAGTCGCCAAATATATGGACCAAATAATTGAGAAAATCATGAATTCATTTATTTGGTATGTTCACTTAGAGGGCAACTACCACTGGGCCCCTGGGAAAATTTTGGCTAGGCCTCTTGGGTTTGGAGGTATAGGGCTCTAGAATGTTTCATCTACCATCCATAACCTCTATGAAAAGTTGGCATTTGAGGCCATGGAAGTGATATTGTTGTTTGGAATCTTCATCATGCTCAAGAATGGTAGTGACATATCCAATCCAAGAGGAAGCATCTCATTCCTGTAGCAGTCCCTAAGGGATCACATACCATTTCATTTAAGACGCCGTAGATGGATCAATGTCTTTTGGGAAATTATCTACTTGAATGAAAATTGGGTGGGCTATTCTTTGGATTCCCAAGCTGCCCCAATCCTTATAACACCTTCTCCAAAGCGAGTAATTATCCTTCATTCCTTCTGGTCAACTTGAATGATACACGAAGTGACATCTTTAAAGGTATCCAACCCTCATCTTAACTATATCACATTATTTTCATGGGTAGTGTGCTAGGGAACTTCTTAGTCAAATACTATTGGAGGCTACTCCATACAGATTATTCCAATGAAATTATTCACCTTCTCTAGTGTAAGGATGTCCTACTTAAATACTACATTATCTTATGGTGCATCTGGAACCATGATATCCCAATTAAAGGGGAGATCAGAAACAAGGGGGTCTATATTGTGTCCAAATGACTATGATCAAATAGTCCTGATGAGGAAACAAAAAACCATATGTTCTTTTATAGTAACTAGGCATGAGATGTATGGAGTAGATTCAGAAACCTTATCAGTATCTCTATTTTAGTGGGAAATGAAAGCTCATTCTTTCAGTCATCGTTTTAGGGTGCTGACTCAAAGGTACCAAAGTAAAAGGTGATATCCACCCTTTATTCCAAGGGATTCTTGTCCATATAGAACACCATGTACTTGCCTGAGTGGAAGGAATTCACATCTCATTCCTAGCCATTAGTACCCAATTCAAGTGTCTTTATATTGACGTGGTCTCTCTTATCAAGCACTGGGTTTCTTCTATCACCCTAATAATGGTCTTTTGTAGTAGGAAAGTCACTCCTCCTTCAAATTATGGCCTACCCTAGGAGATGGGTCTGTTAGAGCCCTACGAGAAATGGTTTCAAACTAAATATTGATGCCTCATGTAGTTTATATATCATGAAAGGAGTTGGTGTTATTCATTCCATGAATAATGGCCTTATGATTTTATTTTCCAACAATATCATGCTAACTCTTTTTTCCCCTACAACTCTCTTAAATGAAGATGTGACCACAATTGAACCATCATCTACCTTATTTGTAGATGCAAAATCCTCATTGGTCATGAAATGGTTACTCATACATGGTGTGAAGGAAACTTTTAGGCTAACTCTCTTCCCTCTAAGGGAAATCTGGATTCCCCCACTATCATTTTTTCTAATTTGGGCTCACTTCCCATGGAATGCATCAACTTTTTAAAGGGTATTCACTTGTAACATATTAATTTTGTCCTTCTTAACCTTGATTCCTTTATATATGTTTTTTTCTTATTTATTGATAAAATATTCCTACTTTTTGGAGAATATTAATAAACTCATTATCACATCCTTATTGTTCTTTTGAATAAAATATAATTTTATAATGTCCTATGAGTGCATGTCACACTGAAAGATCATAGCAGTTACCCACTATGATGAGAACCCAGATGTTCAATAAAAATATTATTGAATATATGTTTTCTATGTATAGATCAAATCATTTTAAGGACACCAACGATTTAGGATTTCAAAGGTGGATACACATATAAATTTGAGGCACCTTCTCATGGTGTACACCCATGGAAATATCTAGTATATGATATATTGATTATGAGACCTACCAGTAATAAATCCACATTTATATGTGTCATTGGGTGCTCCTATTTGTGGAAATGTTTATTAAACCCTATAATTTAATACATTTATTCATTAGTATTACATTTCACATAATTTTATGTATTGATTGAAACCATGATGACATATGTTCACGATAAGGTAGGATATGTTGGGTTTTTCTTGAGTAATATTACATTAATTAATAATGAAAGGAAAGTTTTGTCCCTTTATGTTATTTAACAGATGTTTATATCTTAGACTATTTCATGGAAATGATATAACCTAAACAAATACATGGGTGGGGTGTTCTATTGGAAAGTTTGATTTTCAAAAATTCAAAGAAAGAGACATCGATCACATCAGTTGATGGAACCATCTTGCAAACTACTAGATTAAATGTATCATGATAAAGGAATTATATTACATTGTAATTCTTCATATGAGGTATTATGTCATAGTGGAATTATCTTATTTCCCTATAGATTCCTTCACGTGTTTCTAGATTCTAACCTTGTAATTTTTCCTATTTCACCGAATTCCATTAAGAAAGAGGCCTAGAGGGCCAGACACTAAGTGTATCCAAAATCTCAATTAAATAATGTTCCATTATTTATTATTTAAAATATGAATAAATATTATTCCGACATTTGGAATAATAAATATGCATGTTTTTTTAATTACATATATTCTATCATCAGTTATTCGAGAGAATATTATGTGAGTGGAATATTTCATAAATATTTATTTTCTGTTTAATGGACATAATATTAATTTATTTACTGGTGAATAATGAAGTGATATTTATTTATTAAATAACTAATCATTATTTGAGGCCCAATAAATATTATCTATTAATGGTGAATCAATTTTATACATCTGTTGAGAAATATTATATATTGAATATTATTTAATAAATAATATTTAATTTTAATTTGTGTGTTTAACACTTGTCGAGAAATAAAATTATTTTTATTATTATAGATATTGGCTTTTGTAGGGATTAAATATATATTTAGGGGAACTTGTTCAATTATTTATTTATATACCTAGAGTTAAATAAACCCAATTATATAATTTTTCAAGAGAAATGATTCATTTTTTTCTAAAAAATATAGAGAATAATCTCGAATCCCTTGAGAGATCCCTTATCTAAGAACACTCCAAAGAATGGAGAGAAATATTCCTCCACCTTCAAATCTCAATTCAAGATACATTAAATATAATCCTTCAAAATATATTCTTGGGGTGATTAAAGGTGAACAAATCAAGTGATATGATATGTTGTGCTTGCACTCGTAGATTCCTATGATGATGTTCATAGATTTGTGGAACATGTGTTGATCACTTCTAGAGGTATTATATCCTTGATTAATATAATGAAATAATAGTACAACATAGATATATTTACAAATCCATCAATGGAGAAGGAATTTATCACTGGGTTATTCTCGAATTGCTTAAATTAATTAGAAATAATATGTTATGATCATGCGCTTTGGTTCTGGTATTTATCTATTATATGTATTTTTTAATCGAAATCTATTGATCATATCATTTATCATCAGGTAAATATATAATGGATCATCGATCATAATAAAAATCAATGTTGTTAATGACCCATAACATGCTTCTATTATTCACAGAACCTATAAAAGAATTATCTCATCATGGTTTTGCATCATTAGACTCCACTAGAACCCTACTATTCTATTGAAAAGACTGGCTACTATCCCAACTATATGATCTATAAAAGTCTGAACAGGCCTAAATATTTGGATCATCAAATCAATCCAATCCTCTTCTTACTGAGGATTTGGCTCACTACGGTCCCTCAACAACCTCTGACTTTGGAAATCGTGTAAAAAATTAAGACTGTGTTCATCATCATCCTACCCTTATGCTACTATGTAACATCCTTCCCCTCCTCATTGGATTTTTAAGGTGCTCATGAATTACTTTTCCATAAGTGATATCCTCAAGATTATAATGTATTGAAATAAATGAAATGGGATTCAATACAATTGGGGGGATGGTTTTCCATTTGAATATAAAACAAACTCAACCAAGAATACCATAACCAGAAAAATAGTGCACGATGCATGAGGAAAATGTATAAAAATCAAAAGTAACCAAACCAACCATAGACTATACCAGACTACAATGTGAAAAAAAAACCAATATTAGAGTACAAAGTGTAAGATAATCCATGAAAAATATAAGACTCCAAATTCCTCAACTCTACAGCTCCCAAAAAGCTCCGAGATAAAACTCTACATGTTGTGATTAATGTATCATGATGTATCAATAAAGAAATGAGACAATTCTTCTTTACCCGTGTCTCAATAAAAAATATCTACAATCTCACCAAAATTCCTAAATAGGGGTGACTATAAAACTCAGTAAGTTTTCCCAAAATGACTAACTTACTAATGCCACTAGGATAGAAGATGTTATCAAATTTATTTAAAATTATTTATATAAAATAATTAAAATATTTTATATCAAATCCACACCATTTATATAAAAAAATAGTCTTCATACCCAAATATTTTTACAAACCAAAAAACATTTACAAGGAAATAAACCAAACAATTCATTCTATCCATTCCATGAATTCATTTGAAATTTCTGATTTCATTTCACAAAATCACACAAAAACTCACTCAATATTGGGGTTTCCATTAATGGGGTAACTTCACATCCATAACCTATCCCATTAATGGTGGTATTTTACAACCATTATCCATCCAATTCAATTCATGTTCAACCATTAATTCCAAAAACCCTTCCAAAACAATCTATTCCAAACCAATATTTTCCAAACAATTTTAATTAAACTATCCTTCTATAGGGAAAACTTTTTCAAATATAAAAAAAACATCCATTTTAAAATTATCATTTCAGAATCATGTTACCACTTTCACTATCGACCCAAACACCCAATTTCTCACAATTCATTAAACTATCACTAAAGAGTATTTCAATCAAGTATTACAAAAAAAATTCACAATAACATTAAATAAAAATAATCATTTTTAAAATAAATCCTTCATGTTCTAATAACAGGAGTCAATAGTGAATCCACATTCCTCGAAAACTATGGTAGAAACAAATAATGACACATATTCTTCAAAATAATTGGGTTGAAGATCTAAGAAACCCACCGTAGATCTTGTTCCCTAACATTGAAACAACCATATCTCATCAATATTGGAATAAAAAAACCTAGATCTATCCTTAAAATATTTTATCTATCATTCCATGGGAGTTAATAAGATGAATCTAGGGGAAAAATAAAGAAGGGAGACTTAACAATGACATCACGCCTCCAACGCACAAGGAATCACCAATGGATATCTCTCGGATCAAGGTGAAGGGTCTCCACATCCTTATAGAATATAGGAAATCAAGTTATGGTAAAAATAGGTAAAAAATTATACATTAAAGAACAAAAATTAATTAGATGAATAATTTTTTAATCTAATTTTTTTCATGCACAATTATGGCATGCAGTTAAAAAAACTGTTTGCTAAACATAAAAATGAATCAGTAACCAAATGAATGGTTCATACTAGCTGGACACATGATTTGGGAAAACCATTCACCTACCTAGATCCCACTTCCACGTTTTTCATGATTTTCTATAGGATTTTCAGTTGTTTTATCGACCGTGCTGAAACCATGCACACCCAGAAACGCCACCAAAAAATTCAAAATTCATCAAAACATTCCCAAAATTCACCCAAAAACATTACATAATTAAAGAACTAAACAAATTTTACATAATTGAAACTAGAGGTGCTGTATATTATATATTTCTTGATAGGAAATGGTATTGATCCCATCCCACTAGGAACAAACACCTCAAGAGATATCCCCTGAGTTGAGGCCTCCTCACTCAATAGATTTTCATATTGATCTTTTATCGCTAACCTGTATGGATGTCTTCATTGAGGCTTCCTAAAAAAATTTAGGATGTACCATAGTTATATGAGGAAATATAAATTGATCTGACTTAATAAGGTTATCCAAAGGATTCAATCCTTTATGATTCATGTATTAATGGTTCCCCATAACTAATGTATCGGTATTACTAGTCGACAAGAAGGTAGTGAGAGTCCTATTGAATGGATAAATCAATCATCACACAAACACTATATTACCTGATATAAAGGTCGCTATGGAGACACTCTGATACCATTTCCCTATTTCATAAACTAATCCTAACCATGGGTCCCACTCTTAGACTGACCCGAGGAGGAATTTCTCTGATATCACTCTTTCATTACCCAACTCATCAGGTCCCACCTAGATAAAGGAAGGCTGAGTGTGACAGCCCAAGGTGCACCTCTAATATGCTAGGGGATAGCAACGATCACATAGAAGGAATAACTGTATTGGGAGGCCTTATACTTATGTACTTATACGAATACACACCACTATAATAATGAAACTTTATAGTGGAATAATAAAGATAGCAACATGAAGAGTAAAACCATACATGTAATAACCTCCAAGGAATAAATCAATGTAAGAAATATAAAACCAAAGTCTAATGGAAAAAACACATGCCCAACCATAAATGAAGTCGTGTCCTAACCCCAACTGTAATAAAGGAAAATTGAAGAGAGATTTTCCCCTAATAACCATGTATGTCCACCATTTGCAGTCAATTCACTAGGGTACCACTATTGTCCAATGAAGTCATTATCAATTTTTTTTTTGTATTCGTAACAAATGGAATGTTTTGGAAAATCTCATGTATGTCTGAGTATATACATAACCATTAGGATTCTGAAAAACCCATAAACAGAGAAATAGAATCGTATAATGAATGTCAGCTCAACCTAAATAAATATGGAAATAAATCCTAAGATACATGCTCATAAATAAACTAAAACAATAGAGAAAGGGGATCTATATATCCAAAACCCATATGAGGATGATGTGTCTTCCTATAGGTCTAAAGTACCATCTCGGATGCCCATCATCTTGATTTTAAATTCAAAAAACTATGTGGAGGACCTGGACCATGCCACTATGAGGCACAATCCAGGGAGAATAATATTCAACAGAGGACCTGATCCCGGATGTGATAGGGGGTTCTACTTAGAAGATAGATTTACCATTACTAGGTGCATTTATGGGGCTTCCAAATAGTAGAGTTATGGACCACACTATAGTGCTTTAGGGGGTTGTCACTTAATAGATAGAGGACCCACACCCTAATGCATTAGGGGGTACCACTCGGTAGTTTATGGAATCATGCCCTCGTTCATCAGGGTGGTTCCACTCAAAGGAATAATACCAACACCCTAGTGCATCTTGGGGTTCCACTCAACATGAATAGAGTGTATTGGGGACCCTCTCCAAAGTGTGATAGGGGGTACCGACCCCAAGAATCTCTTTGATGAACCTTCCGGATCACCACTATTTATCAAACACCACTTAAGGAAGATTCCCACACACAAAAACTCATGTTCTATATCAAAATACAATACATAGGATTCCATCACATTATACATGGAAAACAACTCAAGATAATCTGATCACAAGCTGAAATCCATGTCCTAAATAAGGATGTACAAAAGGTAGAAGTTCCTAGGAGATGTACATGGCATATAGGTGGGGTCACGCATCATGTGACCTCACCCCATCACCCAGTCATGTTCTCCTTTAGAAATGGATTTATGAATAAATTCCACAATACAAGATGTGTACTGGTGGTACAAGGAGTGTCTCAGCCACACATAGCATTCTTGTTTCCATCCTTCCCCTCCTCTTGTACACTTCACGTTACAATGTACATTGGTCATGTCTAGGTATATGACCATGCATGAGTACATGTTCATGCTCATGTACTCTGGTCATGCCCATGTGCCTATCTATGTCCATGTACTTGTACTCCCAGAGTACACACTAAGAATCCCACATCAGGTCACATGGTGTGTATGATCCATACATGGTCTGTGATATTTCTCTCTTCCTACAGCCCTAGCCCTATAGAAATGGGACTAAATGACGTGTGTAATACCTCAAGAGTTTACAATATTTTCTTTTTTGATTAAATTTATGTTTTTTGGTGATTTATTTTTCCACAACACCAATTTAATCTTACGCTACACACAACATTGAGATTTTTGGCACACGGAACACTAAGTTGTCTTTTCTTATGCACAATACTGAGCTCCTTCAATATCTTGTTATACATTCAAGATACAGTTCTCTCCAATACTATTAATATTATTATTTAATATAATAGATATAACCTAGACATTAAATTAGATGTTGAGATTAGTATTAAAGAAATTATGAAAATATATGGTTGAATTCAATGGTTACTATTTAATTGTAAATGAAATAAAAATTAATTGAATATAAATTAAATGTTTTTATAAAAACTATTTTTATGCACCCAAAAAGGATTTTTCTTAATAAATTAAATTAATTACTATAAGTGAATGATATTAATGAAATATATATTTTATATATTTAATCATATATTTTTAACATTCATGGAAAATATATTTTAGTCATAATATAATAACAAATCGAATTTTATTCATAAAAATATATATTTTGTTAAAGTAAATTTCACTGCCTTTTAATGGAGAACATATTTTAAAAATAAATTTTAGAACATTATTATGTTTTAAAAATAAAAATAAACTCTATTTTTGAAATTTTAGTTTTAAAATTATCTTAGGGTGAATTTTTGGTATTTTTCTATGTTGTTTTATTTTTTAATGAATATTGAGAAAATACTAAATTTTAACTAAAAACTAAATTTCATCTAACTAATTTATATTGATAAAATATATTTTTAATTAGTTTAAAAGTATAATTATATAAAATTTATATCATTTAATCCAATTTAGGTCATGATAAACAATTTAAAATTGAAATTGGATGTAAAAACGTTTCAAACATGTGGACATGTTAACTTTAAAAACCAACTTTGTCGACCCATCTCCAGGATTAATTTTAAATTAATTTCTAACAATTCTGTGAATTGAATTTTTAAAAAACGATTATATTTTTTAATCATAATAATTTCTAGTTTTTATTAAGTTTTTTTACTAAAAAGTTATGTGAATTCAATTACAATTAATTACATCGATTATGGTAAAATTAAGATTAAAAAGGGACTAAACCTTAATCTTATGGGCTAAAATTACCTAGAAACTAGTTTAAAACGCACATTGTAGAAATATTTCAACCATATAGTTCATTTAATAAAACTTTATCATTATTTTAGGGATATTACATATGTAATACATCTCACTAGTGTTTACCTATTTATATTTATAAGAAATTCATTCCTCCTCCACTATAAAAAAGAACTCACACCTCCAATTTATTCACACCTCTCAAGACATCTGGATTATAAAACCTCTATCCAAATAACCTCAAAAATTCCCTAAAATCCTCCTTGAAGCCTAAATTTTGGCAAAAATTCTACCAAGTAAGTATTTTGGTATAAATAAAAAGGTGTTACCTGAAAAAGAGGTAACATTTTTCAACTATAACTTTTGTTTATTTATTTTTAAAACCAACAAATTATTATTATTCAATGATTATATAAAATTAAAAAATATACTCAGTATAATGATATTTTATTATGTTAATAGTTATACCTACACTTACACACACTACCATCAAATGGGAACAAAATTTCTTTTTTTTGTACGTTAAACTACCGACTCGTTAAACGATATCATTCATTTTCCTTTACCACCTACATGGTAGGAAATTATGATGGACACCCGATTTTTATTTTATATATATGATATTTATGTTATATAAATACTTATGTAATTTTTATACAATACATACCTTCATTCTTTCCATTTGGTGAAAATACAATGACATCGTCTGTGGATGTGTAGACTACCACCTTCTCAAAGTTATGTTATACGTTCACACATTACATGGAATGTACTAAGTATGGGTTTAATTTAAATTGTGTGAAATAAATGAAAGATATATTATATTAATGAAATAATTAAATTCCTATAAATATAATATATTGTTTTCTTTAATACCCCATTTTCACACACTAAAACAAAGTGACAACTTCGTTCGTGGATGTGTGGACCACCGCCTCCTCGTCTTGATGTGATTCCTTTAATATAAAAAGAAATATATAAATATATATATAAGATTAAATAAAATTTTATTTATGACATAAATTTAATTATATATGCTAAAATATCACATACCTTATTTCCATAATGATTTTTAAAAAATGGGAATGTTACTCATGCGTACGTACAACCAACCATCTCTTTGATTATAACGTTGGTTCATTTTTCATAACCATATTTCATGATTTATTTTAAAAGTATAATTTAAATTTAAATATTATAACTATTTCATGATAATTATTCTTTATATATTTATATAATTGACCCTTTGTCCATTTTCTACCTACCAAATTTGATTTTGACACGTGAAATGAATTTGGTCAAAACACTCAACGTAAAAATAGTTGTTTTATTAGATGCATACAACATTGTAATAAGTGAAATAATAGTAATAATAAAATTTAAAATGTTCATCAAGAATTAAATAATTAACCTAAGTTTATTATTTAGGAATATAAATACCCATGTGACAATTCTGGCTCAAGGATCGAGATTTTCATCTCACTTTTTTGCATCTAAGAGATAAGTTTCATATTCACTAATTATTTATTTTTTGTGTTGTATATACTACCACTTTTCATTTAAAATACTAATCCACTCATACATAATGTTATTTTATGTTTCAATTTGAATTATCTAATCCAAGGTGTCATGACATGGAAATTACCAAGTTGTAAAACTTATCTTTGTAACCTCACTTTCTTTTGTGATTTTTAACTTTCCATTGAAAAAATCACTTCCTTATGATAATATTTATTACTATATATTAATGTTATATCAAATTTCCATATTATTGTGTAATTGATATTATTATTACCTAAATTTTATTCTATTTTTACAAAAAATGATTACTTTTAAAGTTATGGTATTAACTGGGGAAATTTTTAAAAATCTATATATTCTAATAAATATGGATATTTAATGATACAACCCATTTTTTATTAATTTAATTAATTATTAGATATATATTTAATTCTTTATAATAGTATAAAATGTGTTAGTTACCATTTAATTTATTCCCCTTGATGCATTAGTAGTCTCATGAGATGAATCAGTTGGCCAAATCAGATGGGTCTCTACCCGATATACTAAACCATCCTGAGAATTTTCCTGAAAAAAATATACCATGTACCTTGGAATCATGGAATACAATAATTAATAAATTAATTTATTGAAAATTCAGTTATTATTGTTTTTATTATCCACGATATTTTTTCTTTAAATTTATCTATAGACGCATTTCATTCTCTATTTATTATTAAATGGAATGTGTCATTAGTTATTTACCTTACCTATTGATTGTGCCATTTCTAGTAGTTTAAATAGAAATTATGTTCAGTTATTTATCATTCCAAGTTATTTATTCTAATTGATTCTTGATTAATTCCTTCGTACACTGACCCTTACTGAGCATTTGATCTCACACCTATTTTGTTTCCTTTCTGCATGATATGAAGATAAATTCTTTGAATGAGTTTCAATGGTGTAGTTTATTAGTATTTTTAAAATATTATGTTTTATTTATTATTTAACTATGTAATATAGGTATCATGTATGTAATATGATTTTCCAAAACTATTAAACTGGTCGGTCCTTTGGGATTTGATTCCTTATAATAATGACAATGTAATAATGTAAGGCACCAGTACTAGGCTTATAGGGTAGGGCATCATATTTGATATCAAAACAATTTTAGTAGAATCCTTGAAAACTATATTTAAAAAAACATTGATTAGAGAACATAACCTGAATTTATACATTGGTAATATGTATAGAAAAACATCCTTTTAATTTTAGTAATGTATATATTTTGTGGGTCTTATTAGAAATACATCTCTATCTGGATACTACAAGTGGATGTGGTTCTAAAACAAATGTACCAAGGGTTAACAACTTTGAAAAGGAGCATCGGGTCTATCTTAAGTAAAACCTCTTACATGAAAATGGTCCTCACGGTGCACCTATTTTGACACTCATATGGGATATTATTAAAATAATTCACGATTTATTTATAAACCATTATGAAGGATTTGAAAGTAAAGAGAACCCCAAAGAAACCATGTTTCTTATTATGATATTACTTGTGGAAAATTTATTCAATTTATGATAATTTTTTCACTGGTTTTGGGATTATACATTATTTTATGATCTAATCCTATATATTTAATTATTTAGAAATTACACCTGGAAGGAAGAATGGTATAAATACTCATGGACAATGTAGAGGTTTCTATATTGAGAAAGCTGATATATCTGGTTTTGGAACTGAGAAAATTATGTATATTTTAGGGTATCTTGATTAGGTTATGAAACATAATATTTCCCAATTGGAGAAACCTATTCGATAATGTGATTCCCCAATGATGGATTTCTTTATACAATAGAGTACATCATCATTTAGTGGGATTAATGATCTAATGTAATTTGATCAAAGGACTATGTGTTTATAGAAGATATTTATGGAATTGGGATGTGGTGAAAATGAAAAGGTTAAACATATAGTGTATTGTCTCAATGGTGATGTTGATAAATGGTGGTCATTTATCTTGAATTATAGAGAGGAATTTGAAATATAACTCATGGAATGGAATGATTTAATGGAAACATTATTTGAAAAAAATCCCTCGTGAGCAATAAACTAAGATGAAGATAAAGTTCCTTAGTTTAAACAAAAAGGATGTAGAAACTGTTTTGGAGTATGAATATACCTTTTAATGGTTATCAAGTTATTCTAAAAATTTCTTAAGAAAAATGGAGTCTAATATTTATAACTTCTTATAGGGGCTTAAGCCAATACTTTCAAGGGTGTTGGTGCCTTAAAACCTGTCTTCCTACAATGAAATAGTTTTATGTTCTAATAAGACAGAGACAAAATTATCCAAGTCTTATAGAATAAAAGGGATATAAGATAATAAGTGTAAGAGATAGAAAATAATAGATAATGTTAAGAATAGAAAGATGTATTTTCCAACATGTGATAACTGGGGGAAGAATCACTCTCGGAAACACATGAATGGACTGGGATTTTCTAATAAGTATAATGAAAGGGGTCACCATGAAATATAATACAATGGTAAGAAGTAAAATAACGTTACTCAGTGTTACAACTGAAATAATATGGGGTACTGTACAAATTATTACCCCAAGATTCAAGGGAATATACCTCAAAAGAAGTTAAGGGATCCAGGTAAAGCATATGTTATTGACACAACTGAAGTGGAACGATTAATTTGATTCTATATTTGGATATATGAAATATGTTTTAAAATTATTTTATTGAAGATGTTATCATAACATTATTTATGAAATATTTAATGGTTGTATTGTAGTATTATTTCATTAAGGATTTAAGATCAAATTTTAAATGGTATCAAGAAAATTGAACCAGTAGCCAATAAAATTTTATTGAAAATACATGGTTTAGGGAATGATAATCCATATTATTTTCCTAAGGTGAGATAATGATGTTTGATAAATTGATGTTTGATATCAATAAATTAAATTGGATACCACTAAATAACATGTAAATGATTCTAAAGTTCTGGATCATAATCATTTTAAAAGGTTAACCATTTATGAAATGAACATTGGATGTCATTTTAGATATTGATGTTTTACTTCACCCTATGATGCAACTTGTGCGGAAAAATTAAGTATAAATTGTTTAAGGTAAAACCAAAGGATAATATTGTGTTTATATAATTTTATATTTACATATATTCATAAAGAATGAAATAATTCCCCAACTATAGGAATAGTGTCTTCAAACAAAAAAATTGATTATCAATATTTTTTATGTTATCAATGAATTTTTTTGAACCTCCAGTTTATGGATTTGTGTTAAAAAACATTATCATAAACATTTTCTATATCACTCTCTATCATAAAGTGATATTTATATTTTAATTACATGTTAATGTTTTCACTAATGTTATACTATTCTAAATCCTAGTTTTTTGGTAGCATTCACATTTCATATTTCCTATTATTAAGGTGTTGTGTTTTTAACCATATATATGATGTTAGTTTTTTCAACAATATTATTTTCCAATATAAAACCCTTGATTACCATGGTCATGTTATAATTTTTTGGATGCAATTTATTGAATGTGGGGAGAATTCCCCAACTCAATACTTTACAATATTTTCATTTTTTAATAAATTTAAATTTTTTTCTTGATTTATTTATACGTAGTACTGTGTAAATATTACACTATAAACAACACTAACATTAGCATTAATTATACAAAACACTAATGTTTTTCTTATTTCACATAAAACAAAGTTCCATCAATAGATTTTATTACATGCAAGAACATGTTTAACTGAATACTATAAATATTATAATTTAATATAATAGCTATAAACTATCCATTAAATTAGAGGTTAATATTAAGATTAAATAAATTTTGGAAATATATTATCTAATGCATTGGTTACCAATTAATTTTAAAAGATATAAAAACCAATGGAATATAATGGAAATGTTTTTATTAAAAAAATATTTGAATGCTCCCAAAGGTGTTTTGTCCTAAAAAATTAAATAAATTATTATTTGAGAATGATATTAATGAAATTTATATTTTATATATTTAAAAATATATTCTTGAAATTCATGAAATATATTCATTAGGAATAAGATAAGAACAAGTCTAATTTTATGCGTAAAAAGATATATTTTTGTAAAGGTAGTTTTTTCACCTTTTAATAGCCAAAATATTTTAAACCAAAATATTGGAAATTTTATAAGTCAAAAAAACACCATTTTTGAACTATTAATGTAAAAATTATCCTAGGCTGGTATTTTTGTATTTTTATATGAAGTTTCATTGTTTAATGAAAAGTAAAAAAATACTGAATTTTAATTCAAAACAAATTTTTCATCTAATTAATTTGTAATGATAAACTACATTTTGAATTATTATTAAAATATAATTTATCAATTTTTTATATTTTAATCTAATTTAGTTCATCGGAACTAATTTTACATTGAGATTGGATATTAAAACATTTCAAACATTTGGACATTTTAACTTAAAAACTTTACTTCATAATCACGTCTTTGGGATGAATTTTAAATTAATTTCTAATACTTGTATGATTTTAATTTGAAAAAAACTGGATTCCAAATTTTGAATAATCATAATTTATGATTGTTAGTAATTTTAAATTAGTTTTTTACTGAGAAAAATTAGTGAATGTGGTTAAAATTAATTAGAGCAATTTAGGTAGAATTAATTTTAATAAAGGGATAAACCTTAAACATATGTGACATAATGACGTATAAAAATGTTCAAAACCTATTTTATGGACATATTTAGACAAAATACTTCATTGGGTATAATTTGGATCATTATTGGAGGCACATGATGTAATAGAGACCTCTCAATAGTGTTTACCTTTTTAAATTTACAAGAATGCCACTCCTCCTCCACTCAAAAAATGGAACTCTCAACTCCCAATAATTCTCACATATAAATCCATTTGTCTCCTAAAAAATAATTATAAATAAGTTCCAAAAATTCCTCTACTCCTCCTACTATCCTCACTTTGTTCATAAATCAAACCAAGGAAGTCTTTTGGTATAAACTAAAAGGAGTTTCCTAAAAAGAGGTAACATTATTCAATGATCACTTTTATTTTATTTATTTTTCAAACCCACAAATTATTATTATTACATATTATATAATAAAATAAGTATCCTAAATATAATAATATGTTTATATGTTAAGGTATATACCTACACATACACACGCATCCATCAAATGGGTAACAAAATTACTTTTTCATTTTTACAGCAGACTACCGCCTCGCGAAATGATGTCATTCATTTTTCCTTTACCACATCTTAGGTCAAGGAATTATAATGTAAAAACATTTTTTATATGATATATATTAGTTTTATATTGTCTTAATACTTCTTTAATTTTTAAAAATTCATACCTTCATGCTTTCAAATTTTGTGGTATATGATAACATTGTTTGTGGATGTGTGGACTACAGACTTCTCAAAGTGATGTGATATATTCACACATTACATGAAATGTATTAATGATGGTTTAAATTAAATATATGTTAAATAAATTAATTAAATTTTATATTCATGAGATAATTCACTTTCTGGAAATATAATATATCATTTCCTTTATTACCCATTTTCACACATAAAAAAAGTGATAATGTCGTTCGTGGATGTGGACTACCACCTCATGAAAATGATTTGATTTCATTTTCATCGCAATAATTATATATATAAGTATATGTTATTAATAAAATGGTATTTATGAAATTATTATAATTATTTAAATATAAAATGTTTCTTACCTTCTTTCCAAAATGATCATTGAAAAATGGGAATGATACTTTTGCATACATATGAAAAAATGTCTCCTTGAATGTAATGATGGATCATTTTTCATAATCATATCTCATGATATGTTTTGAAAGTATAATTTATGAATTAATATGATAATATTTTAATTATTATTATTCCTAATATTTTTACATAATGACCCATTTGACCATGGTCGACTAGCCAAAGTCGTTTTAGACAAATGAAACAAAGACGGTCAGAACACCTGATATAAAGTTATTTTTTTCATTAGTTGTATAAAACATTGTAATAAGTGAAATAAAATTTAAAAATGTTATCAATAATTAAAATAATTAACATTAGTTTATTATTCTAGAATATAATGACAAATGTTACAATTCAAAATCAAGGTAATGGATTTTCATATCACTTTTTACAACAATGAGATAAATGTCATATTTACCACTTAATTATTATTTTTTGTGTATATAATGTCCATTTTTTATTTAATACCATGATTAAATCATACCTAATGGTATTTTAAGATTCAATTTTAATTATCTCATCCAAGGGGTTTTTCCTATAAAATTACGTACTGGTAAAAGTTGTCTTTGCGGTCTCACTTTCTTTTATGATTGTTAACTTTCTATTGAAACAATAACTTCCTTATGATAATTTATCTTATTATAAATTAAATTTATATAAAATATCTATATTGTTATTTAATGGATATTATTATTTCCTAAAATATATTCTATTTTTATAAATGGTGTTTAATTTTAATGTTATTTGATTAACCGAGGACATTTTTATAATTCTATATCTTTTATTCAATATGGATATTTGATGATAATGAACATTTTTTATTAATTAAATTGGTTATTTTGTATATATTTAATTAGTTGAATTGGTATGAAATGGGTTGGGGACCATTTAATGTAATCCCCCAATGCATTGGAAGTCTCATGAGATGAATCAATTGGCCAAATTAGATGGGTTTATACTTGATATGCTAATCCATCTTGTGAAAGGTCTTGATTGTAAAAGTACCATGTACTTTGGAGAAATGACATCCAATAATTAATAATTTTATTTATTAATAATTCCATTAATATTATCATTTTCCATGAGAATTTTTTGAATTTATCTAAATATGCTTTTCATTCTCAATTTATTTATTAAATGGAATGTGTCTTCAGTTATTTGCCTTTCTATATTGATTATGTTGTATCTTGTTGTTTAAATGGAAAGGGTGTTCCATTATTTTTCTTTTTTTATTATTAATTATTATTTATTCATAATTAATTACTCTATAAGCTTACCTTTATTTATTATTTGAGATCACATATATTTTGTTCCCTTTTCCTATGATGTGAATTAGAATTTTTTCAATGAATTTCTAGGATGAAATTTATTATTATTTTTTATGTATTATATTTTTTCCAATTTCCCATTGTAATATGGGTATCATGTATGTAATATAGTTTTCCAAAACTGCTAAACTATTCGGTCCTTCTTGATTTGATTCCTTGTAATCCAGTTAATGTAAAAAATAAGGCACTACCTCTAGGATTCTAGGGTTGGGTGTTCAACATGTGTTATTATAGACTAAAAACCGTGTAGTCAGGGTTTTCATATGAAATAAAATAAATTATTTGAGTAGTTTCTATATTTTGTTATTCAACCACAAAACTCCCCATTTAACCCCCCCCCCCCAAATCATAGGGGGTCATGTCTATCCACGTAACTCTAGCATCATGTGGCTAGAAATCATAAATCCATTCACCAACTGCTGAGATGTCACACCTCCCTTCAATGAAATGGAACCCAAATTAACAAAGGCATTAACCTCTACCCACAATCCATCCTGATATGTCTAAAAATCACCATCACAAACATTGTTCTTACAACCACCATGAATTTGGGGGTTTGATCTTTCTTTAACCCATCCCAGTAGTGTTGAATCATGACCCCATAGTCCAATAGTAAAAAAAGAAGTGTGGGTACAGATACACAAGAAAAAAGTAAAAAATAGTCATTCTTATATTTGATATTTTCCAATTATTGTGATTTTGAGAAAAAATGGGAAAAATATGTGCATCAATCACACGTAACTAGATCCAGAATCATTTTTCATATTATATTTCACTCATGTAATAATATAAAATTCTGTAAATAAAATCTAATAAGTAATAAATAATTTATTAAATAAAAAATGGTCGAAATATATATGTAATGTGACCTAACTCAGTTAAGTATCTATCATTGGTAAATTAAACATTCACTAGAGATAAAGAAAATATGCTACGATCAATACATTCCTCTTGATCCTCCCTAATCTGATCATCGTTATCCTCAAATCTTGATCGTCCAGAAAAGAAATATCCTCCTCCTCTCATAGCCTCCTAGGGTTATGCGGTTAACCCTGGATATTTTCCATAACTATGTATTTAAATATGGACTTTGGTTTGGAATTTTTAATAAAATTTAAAAAATAAATTATTTATTTTATTAAACACACCTTCAAACCATCACCTCCCAGGGAACATTTGACACCAACAAACCATATGTCATGTCAAGGGTAAAATCTATGTTCCAAAATTAACCATGGTCTCAAATTTATCATTTAAAGTCTTCAATAATGGGATAAAAATCGCTGAAATGATGAACATTTTTTTATTAATGTTTATTAATATTTTTAATATATTAATTCCAAGGGTCCTGATACAGTTAAACCCCATTCCTACCCTAATGGATAATCCATATATATACATAGATACATTCAATGGACTGATCCTACAATACCAGAGTCATTACATTTGTGTTGTGTGACTATCTAGAACAAGTATAGTAAAACCCAAATATTTTAAAGTAAATTTAAAAAATTTACTCTCTATTAAATATTTCAATACATGATAACCTAATATTTTAAATTGAGAACATTATGTTTGATAGCTTATATGACACACAACACTGAGCTTAAATGACTTGTGAAAGATACTATTTAAATATAACTGTTATTACTTATCCATTGGATTAGAAGCTATAAATACGAATAATTAAATTATGAAATATATATAAACTTCCAAATCAGAAAAAATTTATTGATAATAATCACTTAATTTTTATTAATATCAATTTATTCTTCAAAAAAATATTATATTGTTAAAAATGGTTTTTTCTACTCATTATGAAAAAATAATATAATTAAATATTTTCCATTTTAAGAAATTTAATTTTATAAAATGAAATTAACTTTTTAAATTGTAATATTAAAATTATATTACTGTGAAATTTTGACATTTTTCTAAGAATGTTGATTTTTTAGTGAATAGTGAAAATACTGATTTTTCAAGTACTGTTATTAAGTAATTTAAAAGTAATTTTTTTATTTGTAATTGATTTAAAATAAAAATAAGAATTATTTACTTATATTTAAAATAATTATTTACATTTTAATTATATTTATACCCAATTTTGGAATATGTTTTTTTAGGCACAAAATCGCATTTTTTATCAAAACTATTTTTAAATGCATAATGTTCCTCCAATTTAATAAATTAAAATAACCAATAAAAACGGAATATTTTGAATTAAATTTATATATAATATATACAAAAATATGAATTTAAATATATATATTATTATCAATATTTTGACATGATTAGTGTGTTTATTTTTAAATTTTATTTTTCCAAATATATGAATTTAATTTAATTTAGTGGATTAAATATTTTTAATTACCATATGTAACATTATATAATAATTTAAAATTAATCCTTGGTCACAATGATTAGTAAAGATAGTAAAATTTATCTTATGTGATTAAGGTTAAAATGGGGTTTTGAGAATTACAAGTGCTTATGTAAAAATTCATTTTTCACACATATAGATTTTTTATTTTAAATATTTTATTTAATATTAATAATAATTAGGTATAAAATTTCTAATAAGTATCAATTTATTTTATTCTTGTTGAATTGATTAACTAGGTTATAAAACTAGTTACCATGGTGAAAACTAAAGTGGTAAAAGTAAGTAAACATACAGTGTATGGGATAAAAATGTTTTAAAAAAGTTTAATTTTATGTTTTTAGGTGTTCTTAGACCTTAAACTCTCAACAATTCATTAATTTTCAATATTTTAGGCCTTTTAGGTGAGAGTTACTTCCTGTTATTTAGTAGTTTTTTATTTTTACAAAAATATTTCTCCTCCACAATTATAAAATGGAAATCCATCATCACACTTATTCAAACCTTTTGAATCCAAAATGATATAAAAAAATCTAAAAAACCACTCCCAAATATATTTATAAAAATTATAGAGTTTATGATCTTCCCAAAATTCTGACTATTTGTCCCTTAAGAAGAGATCCAGAGATGGTTTCTTTAAGAGAAGGTAGTCATTTTAACAAGGCTCTTTCTTTTTCTTTCTTCTTGAAAAATCCTCAATTATGTATTAACACTTACAATATAATAACATAGTATATTACATATAACTATATTTTATTATGTTAATTTAATAACATATCTCCATTTACACTTCAATTAATTGGAAAATGAAATTTTTGATCGTGTGTACGGCAGACTACCACATCATTGACCATTGTAACTCAGTCCCATTAAAACTTATCATGGTTGGATATTATTATAGATTTAATGTATATATATTTATATAATAAACTGAAATTTTTTAATTATTTAATTATACAATTATATATACCTTCTTAATTTCTATTCAGTTTAATATTTGATAGCATCGCTTGTGTGTACGACAGATTTCCCCCTCGCGAAGCGATGCGATTCATTTTTGACTTATGATTTAAATGGTATGTGATAAGGATAAATTTAATGAATATATTTTATATATATGATATTATATTTATTCTATAAAATTAATTTATCATCCACTTCTTTACCCTTTCACCCATTAAGGGAATGATATCATCACTCGTGCATGTATATAGCATATCGTCCCCATGAATTGATACAATTCATTTTCCCTGTTAAACATTCAAAAAAATTAAAAAAATATATTTAATGATTAAATATTATATTTTTAATGTTAATATAATTATTTACATGATTTTTCTATATTGTATATGTAATAATTATAACCTTCATTGCAAAACTTGCATCAGAAATCAAGGAAATTAACTTTCAAAAAAATAAAAATAAAAATGTTAAAAAATAGATGCTAAGATATTATAATAAGATCATATATTTCATTATAAAAATTAATATTATTATTTTAAAAATTAATAACAAGTTTTAAACCATTATATAGGAGGATAAATCATTATTAACTAATTGAAAACGTGAAGAAATGGATTTTGTCTCAATTTCTTTTCATTGAGACATATTGCAATGTTTTACATCTAATTTATTTTATATAGTGTATGTAATATTCTATAAATACCATATAATTTTTTTTATTTATATGTAATTATTTCGAAACCGCGAAATTTGACGGCGCATGATTCCGAGGCTCAGAGTGCTCAGAATGGTCTGTCGAAGTTTTGTTAAACATTAAATAGCATGTGTCAGCAGTTTTTCTAAAATAGTTTAATAACTATTAAATGGTTACTCGGATCCCAAATCTAAGTGCACCGTTGCATTCAGGATGTCAGGTTTACCCTAGGCGAGACTTAATTTTAGTCGACACAGGCCTCCTGTAAGAATACCCAAAATGGGATAACTATAAATAAAATAATTAAATAAATTACTTTATTTTTCAAATACATATAACCCATGAATGGTGGATCATATTGAAAATTTTAGACCACCTATAAACTTGTGACAGAATGCTCTATTTAAGTAGATACTAACTTTGGTCAGTGCTGGCCACCAATGAATGTTAGTTTTTTGCTGTAAATAAAATAAAATAATTAAGTCACAATTTTTTTATTGTAAAATTTGTAACTTTTAAATGGTAACTCGGATTGGAAATCTGAGAGTATCATTGGGTTTATTCGGGTGTTTTTCACTTAGGAAGAGTCCAACCTCGACCGGTGCAGGTCGAGGGTGACTTTTAGTAATTTTCCGAACCTTTTTTTAGGTACATTCAGTAAACGCACTAGCGGCGTTTTGTAACTTTTGACCATGTGCTCGGAATTGAAATCTGAGGACACAGATGAACTCGCAGCACCGTTATTTACTTAAAGATACATTCACCTTGACGGTAGTTGGTCGAGGGTGAAAGTTAGTTTTGTACTTTTTTGTGGGAATAAAAATAAAATAAACTTTTATTTTGATCCTCCCAACTGAATGTTAAAGAGGTGGGGACCACCTGAACTAAAACCTCCCAGTTGTTGTTAAAGATTTGGGGACCACCTGAACTAAAACCCCCTTTTTGTGAATTCATGGTGGTGGGTACCATCCGAACCCCTCTTAAATGTGGGGATGTCCCTTGGAATCCTCCCAATTAATTGCGCCAATGTAAATTAATTGGCCTGACCATTTTTAAGTACTAAGTAAATGCATCATTGGAATTTTGGAAGTTTCCTAATAAATGAACCGTCAAAAATTCCACGATCATTACTTACCTCACCCCTATTTTATTTATATGGATCTTTGGAGGAGGATTTTGGATGGCTTCACCAAACGAGGAAGTGCTGGTAAAGTTTCGTGATGCCCAACACATAGAGAAACATTACGCTTCTCCAACGAAGAACTACTTCAATGAAAAACGCACTATGGAATTTTGGAATGAGGATGAAGTTTGAACTGACTTTGGAAGCGTGATTTCAGAAGTGAAGATCGTGGGCATCCTCTTCGCCTTCCTGGTTTCCATCTCACGACCTCTATCAACAAAAATTTCCGGTAGGGGTTTAATTATGTGTGATTATAGATTCTCATGTTCTTTCCTTCTAAACAAAGAACGAGGATCAAGCCTCTAACTAGTTGATCCATGGATGATTTCTTTTTGATGTTTTGGGAATAATAATTAATAGATGTTGTGGGGTGTAATGTTTTTAATATCTTCCATATGCGTTCTTGATTCAAAATTTTTGAACTACTTGCTACCTCTCTAACACGGAGAGTGCGGGCCAAACAAACATGGCCTGACATCTCCAGATTTTTTTGGTGATTATTTGTTGTGTTCTTTGCGATGAAGGCAACGGTGAAAACGCATTGCCCGATGGAAGATAATCGTGGCTTGTTGCTGCAGCGATGAGACGGTCGACCGAACCGGCAGCCGGTGAAGGCACGACATGCGACCACGCCACGCGGAGAGGAAGGCTAGCTAACTAGCCAACCGTGGTGAACTGCCGTATCGCGACCGCCCCGTGCCACCCTGCTCCGCCTTACAGCCATCTCACACCATCTATTGCGTTGAGACCCCTATGACTTGGTGGACCTTTAATATACTTCTTCATGGGACTTCGTGGTAGTTGGAGTATTGACCAGTAGCTTGAGGAGCGGACCCTCCCGGAGACAAGTGATCCTAGTGAGGGAACCATTTAGCTGGCTATTACGCTGCACTAGGATCCTATGTGGGTAATACGATGTACAAGAGATATACTAGGATCTTGTTTGGGTCTGACAACGTACTGGAGATGTACTAGGAACTTGTGTGGGTCTGAGGATGTACTGGAGATGTAATAGGATCCTGTGTGGGTCAGATGATATACCGGAGATGTACTAGTGATCCTGTGTGGGTCTGCCCCTAGTGATTCTGTCTGGGTCAGCACCTAGCTATCCTTTGTGGGTCAGTATGGAGTGATCCTATGTGGGTCATCCCCCAGTAATCCTGTGTGGGTCAAGACCGAGCAATCTTGTGTGGGTCAGCACCAAGAGATCCTGTGTGGGTCAGCACTGAGCGATCCTGTGTGGGTCATCACGGAGTGATCCTATCTGGGTCAGCACCAAGCGATCCTCTATGGGTCAGCACTGAGCGATTCAGTTTGGGTCAGCACCCAGAGATCCTATGTGGGTCTGACGATATACTTACGAGGTACTAGGATCTTATGTGGATCTGACGACGTACTATAATCCTCCGTGGGTCTGATGATGATTAGTGATCCTTCATGGGTCTACCTCTTAATAGAGTATGATGATTCAGTACTTACATTTAATCATCTCTACTACTGTACCTAAGAAATACCTAGTGTGAGATGATTTTGTACTTTTGTGGTACTTTTCTTCGTGGTAATACCTTGGTGGTATTCTTCTGTGTGGCGTACCTGTGTGGTAATTACCTTTGTGGTATTTCTTCCTTTGTCTAATAGTTGAGCTTTGGGCTTTTGGGTTGGACCCTGTGTTTCCTCATGATTTAGATGGGTATACTTGATAACTTAGGTATATGTATGGGCCTATACCTAAGTAGGGTTGTCAGTTGATTTCATGCCTTGTGGTTTATCCTTGGTGGATTTTGTGAGACCTTGAGGGTCTTGAGGTCGCAATTGAGTATCGTTATACTCACCCCTACATAAGCTATGCCCACACCTTGTTGTGTTTAGTGAGACAACGGACAACGCTGATCGAGGATGAGGGTACCAGGGCTATACGGGGCCCGGTGGTGGACCATACGGAATGATGGTATGCAGAAGAGATGGGTGGACGTGGAGTGTTGAGGAGGTGATCTGTACCTACCCTTCAGGTAGGAACCTCATAGGATGACTCGGTAGCTGCCTTTCTTTTTCATTAGTTGAATTGTATTTCATTTGTACTTGTACTATTACTGTTGGGCATGTATTTCGGCCCCTTTTTACTTTCAACACTCTTTTTTCTATACAGTTGACTTGTGTTTGTATCTTTTTGTGTGCTTGGTTGCATGTGTTTACAGGTTTTAAAGGAAATGCCTTCCTGAATATATGGAATATGACTTTCTGTGCTAGTCGCTAACCCATGTCCTATGGAAGGTGGGCTTGGGGTAGTCACGGCATGTGCCCCGGGGGACGGGTCGTGACAAATTTGTATCAAAGGAGTTCAGTTCTATCGAATAACTAGGACTCTGATATTTTCTATGAAGTAATAGTATTAAGTGTTATGAGTGTGGTTTTTAGTGCGGGGAGCCCTGTGTTGGTGCGGCGGCCAACGTATCCACACACCAGGACCCTGAATTCTTATTTCTAACTCAGCGCACAAAAACACTGATTGCCTGTGTTTTTTGAAAAGTATTTCTTATGTTTTCTTAAGTCAGCTCATCAGGTACAACTTAATGACTATGGCGCACCAGTTCCTTTTCAGGATGCTGCCGCGTAGTCACCCAGCTAGGATTCCTGAGAGTACACGATGACAGCCCACTGAGCAATGAGGCTTTGGTGCATGGTCCTCTTACTATGTTGACACCTTCGGGCGGTGTACCAGTAGCACCACCACCCATTGGGCAGTAGTTACCACCATCCACACTGGTGGAAAGTTCATGCTGACTGAGCACATTTCATGAGTTCCAGCAGTAGAGGCCTATGAAGTTTCGAGGTGAGACAGATTCCCACGCAGGTGAGGGCTGGTTGGAGGCTTTGGCCAGAGTTATACACCTATTTGAGACACCAGTAGAGCAGACGATGATCTTAGATACTAGTCTTTTTCAGTTAGTGGCCATGAGGATGGTTTGTATATTGATGAGGCTTTGGTACGTGGATTAGTGCCCGAGATAGTACCTTCGGGTAGTGTGTCAGCTATATCATTTTCCGTTGGTCAGAAGTTACAACTGGCGGTATGGTGGAGGAAACTTATAGGCTTAGTGCCTTATGCATGATTTAGCATCAGATACCCCTCAGGTTCCAAGGCACGCCTGACTCACAGGTGGCTGAGAACTGGCTTGAGGAGGGGGTTGAGAGTTCTCTAAAGCTTCTACAGCTTCGGAAGGACAACATGTCGGTAGCTGAGCATTCATCTAGGTGTACCGATCATTCCTGGTACTCAATGAATATGATACGATCAATGCTTCAGGGCCTGGACTTTCGAGTGCAGTGTGTTTAATGAGTTCTGAGCCAGCACTATTCCTTTATGAATTCCTACTTATGTTAGTGTTATAGAGAGTACACTTGTGTTTGAATGTTCTTTGGATGAACGGATATAGCCTGTGAATGTTAGTAGTCAGAAATAAAGAAACTAGCCCCAATCTCAGAGACATGGGTGTGTAAAATGTTTTGGGGAAAAGAAGTGGTAGGGACAGATGAATCTGCAGTGCATTAGACGTGGAAGTAGAGCTTGGAGAGAAACATGAGGTTGTGTACTTTTTGACATGTCACAACCACCCTCCCTTTTTGTAGACCCTGCCAAGCTCTAAGAGTTGGAGGACAGGGGAAGAGAGTAGTTGCATGTGATCAAGGAGTGCGACCAAAGGGCTCTAGGAATGATTTGTGGTACGGTCTGTGTCTACTACTAGCTGTAGTATCAATAAACATAGGTACCAATCATTCCTTCCTTCCAAGAATATTGTCCAAGACCTAGAGTTTCTAGTTAAACCATTGACTTCACCCTCACGTCTGGAGATACCTTTGGTAGGTGACTTGATAATCACACTTACGCTGATGGTGGGATATAACCCTTGAGGAAAGAGTTTCATTAGGAACCTCTTGGTGGCAGTGTCGAGGCCTTATGATGTTAGTTTGGGTATAGAATAGACATATAAAATTCATACTCAGATGGACTGTATTAGGAAAAAATGATGTTTTTATCTACATGGTTGGGATGAGGTTTTCCTTAGTCGGCGAAAATTGAAACCCAGACAGCACAGGATAAACTCCTACAAAGGAGGTTGCAACTGATCACTCTTGAGTCGGCCATTCATACCCTCATGGCAGTTGAAGTTTTGAATTTATAGTTCCCATCATGAGTGGATAGATTTCCTCCAGTACTATGACTTTGAGATAATATATAAACTTGGGAAGGGGGAAGTGCTAGCAGATGCACTCAGAAGGAGGTCTGGCCTCCATCTACTGAGTGAGACGTCTGAGCAGCTTTTCATGATAAAGATATACTTCCTGGATAGAGATGTAGGTGTTTACCGCCAGTCTGTGACTGTCACTCCCCAACTCCTTCAGCAAGATGGGGAGGCGCAACATGGGGGCATTGACTGCAAGGATCAATGTGCTCATATATCCACAGGACAGGCACCTGAGGTATTTTCTAATGGTGGGGAGCATGACGTCCTCTTTAGAGGATGTACCATGGTACCAGTGGATCTTCCGGAGTAGGTGTTGGGGAGTTCCATACGTCCCCTATGGTGGTACATCCTTATGTGGTGAAGATGTACCATGACCTCTGGCGCTAGTACCGGTGGCCAGTGATGAAGAAAGTAGGGGCAGAATTTGTATCATGATGTCTCACTTGTCAGCAAGTGAAGACAACACAGAGTTGGAAGAAGTCTCATGCCAATAAAATATGGAGACCCTTGGAGTTCCAGGAGGGGGAACATGTATTCTTGTGAATCTCTACTTGATGGGGACTAAGGAGATTTGGACCAGGTAGCATGTTATCACCAAGGTTTATTAGACGTTTTCTAATAATTTGGAGGATAAGTGAGGTAGCATACCGCTTGGCTCTTCCACCGCAGTTGGAGAGGGTGAATGTTGTCTTCCACATATCTCAGCTGAGGAGATATGTTTACGAACCATCTCACATCATCGACCATGGTGAGATAGACTTTGATGATGGGGTGGTATTTTCGGAGGTTCCAATAGAGATTGAGGATCGATAGGAGCGGGATCTTCATGGGCGGTTGATACCTCTAGTGCACATACACTGGTAGCATGAGATCCTCTAAGATATCACATGGGAGAAGGAGGCTCATATTCATGCTCAGTACCCTCTTTTGGTTATTTTTCCTTTGTTTTGGTTTTCGAGGACGTAAATCCCTAAGGTGGGGAGAATGTAATGTCCTAGAAATTCCGTATATTTTTTTTAATTATATGGAATTATTTAGAGACCTTGAAATCTGAGGGCGCATGATTCCGAGGCCCAGAGTTCCTAGAATGGTTCGTCAAAGTTTTGTTAAACTTTAAATAGTGCGCATAAGCAGTTTTCCTAAAAAATGGAATTAATCTTAAATGGTTACTCAGATCAGAAATTTGAGTGCATAGTTGCATTCAGGATGACGGTTTTACCCTATGCACGACTTAATTTTAGTTGGCATGGACCTCCTGTGAGAAACCCCAAAAATGGCATAAATGTAAATAAAATAATTAAATAAATTATTTTATTTTTAAAATGCTTACAACTCACAAACAGTTGCTTGGATTGAAAATCTGAGACCACCGCTGACCTTGTGAGGGAATTTTCTATTTAAGAAAATACTAACATTGGTCGGCACGGGCCACCAATGAAAGTTAGTTTTTGGCGGTAAATAAAATAATTAAGTGTCAATTATTTTTTGTAAAATTCATAACTTTTAAATAGTAACTATAATTGTATATATGAGAGTACCATTGGGTTTGTTGGGGCGTTTTTCACTTGGGAAGAGCCTAACCTCAACCGACGCGGGTCAAGGGTGATTGTTAACAATTTTACGAAATTTTTTTTGGGTACATTAATTATACACGCAAGCGGTGTTTTGTAACATTTGACCCAGTGATCGGAATCGAAATCTGAGGACATCGTTGAAGTCGCAGCGCTGATATTCTCTTAAAGAGACTACCACCTCGATGTCAGTTGGTCAAGGGTGAAAGTTAGTTTTGTACTTTTCTAAGGGAATAAAAATAAAATAAACTTTTATTTTTATCCTCCAAAATGAATGTTAAAGAGGTGGGGACCACCTAAACTAAAATCTCCCACTTGTTGTTAAAGATGTGGGGACCACCTGAACTAAAACCTCCATTTTGTGAATTCATGGTGGTGGGGACCACCAGAACCCCTTTTAAATGTGGAAAACTCCCTCAGAATCCTCCCAATTAAATGTTCCAATTTAAATTAATTGGAATGACCCTTTTTAAATACTAAGTAACAGCGTCGTTGGAATTTAGGAAGGTTCCTAATAAATGACCTGTCATAAATTCCACAATCTTTACTTACATCCCCCCTTTCCTATTTATATGGAGCTTAGGGGGGTATTTGGGATGGCTTCACCAAGTGATGAAGCGCTGGTAAAGTGTCGTGATGCCCAACACTTTGAGAAACATTATGCTTCTCCAACAAAGAACTTCTTCAACGAAGAATGCACTCTAGAATTGAGGAATGAGGATGAAGTTCGAACTGACTTCAGAAGCATGATTGCTGAAGTGAAAATCGTGTGCATTCTCTTCACCTTCGTCATTTCCATCTCAGGACCTCTATCAACAATCCTTCAATGTAGGGGTTTAATTATGTGTGATTATGGATTCCTATGTTCTTCCCTTCTAAACAAGGAATACAAATCAACTCTCTAACTAGTTAATCCATAGATTATTCCTTTTTCTGGGTTTGGGAATAATCATTGACAGAGGTTGTAGATTTTATGTTTTAAATATCTTCATACACATTCTTGATTCAAAATTTGTGAACCACTTCCTACCAATCTAATGCATAGAGTGCGGCCCAAAAAACATGGTCCGACCTCTCCGAATTGTTCTAATGATTATTTGTTGTTTTCTTCATGATGTCGGTGATGGAGCGATCGTGCTGCCCAATGGAAGAGAACCGCGGCTTGTTGCAGCAGCGGTGAAGGATGGACGGCCGACCGAACTGACCACCGGTGAAGGCGCGGCGCACGACCACACCACGCGGAATGGAAGGCTGGAAAAATGGCCAGCTGTGGTAGACTACTGCACTGTGGCCGCCCCACGCTACCCCACGACCCTCACACCGCCCTGTGACCCCACGTAGCCCCATGCCCCACTGCGGCCCTCTCGCCACCTCACGGCCCCGCACCGCCCCGCAGCCCCGTGTCGCCCCATGGCCTTCGCACCTCCCAGCAGCAGATCCCCGACCCACAGCCCTCGCACCGCCCCGCGACCCCCGCGCCCCCAGCGCCGCCATGCGGCCCCCGCGCCGCCCCACGGCCCACGCGCCGCCCCACGGACCCCACACCGCCCCTTGGCCCCTGCGCCGCCCCTCAGCCCCGACGCCGCCCATCATCCCCCGTGTTGCCCCTCGGCCCCTGCGCCGCACTGTGGCCACCCCGCAACCGCTCCAGCCTCAGGCCGGGCTGCCAGGTTGGGCCGACCAGTGTGGGCTTGGCCGGACCTAGCATGTTGGGTCAGACCCAGTGGTCCAGGTCGACCCGAACTAGGTCGGCCCCGGCCGGGTCAGACTGAACCCATACCAGTTTCGACCAATACACTCTTTTAGCCCTAACTTTGGCATCGTGCATCCATTAGACGAACCATCTTTGGCACCAGAAACCTTGGATCGAGATAGTCCCTTTGGTATACCCCACTAGTGGTTTGGATAATGTTGAGGAACGGTTGGGTTTGATCGAGCATGAATCCAACCGGGCCCTCAAGACTAAAAGGCTAGTCACTCACAGACCGGCCATCCGTTTGACGCACTGTCTGTTCTTTTGAGACCCTTATGATTTAGCGAACCATTGAGATACTTTTTCATTGGACTTCATTGTAGTTGAAGTATCAACCAGTTTCTTGAGGAGTGGAGCCTCCCAGAGACAAGTGAGCCTAATGCGGGAACCCTGTAGCCGGATATGACAATGTATTAGGATATTTTGCGGCTCTGACGACATACAGGAGATGTACTAAGATCCTATGTGGGTCTGAAGACATACTAGAGATATACTAGGATCATGTGTGGGTCTGACGATGTACTGGAGATGTACTAGAATCCTATGTGGGTCTAATGACGTACTAGAGATGTACTAGGATCATTTGTGGGTCTAATGATGTACTGGAGATGTACTTGGATCCTGTGTGGGTCTGATGACATACTAGATATGTACTAGCGATCCTGTGTGGGTCATCACCTAGCGATCCTGTGGGGTCAGCACCTAGCGATCATGTGTGGGTCAGCACCGAGTGGTCCCCTGTGGGTCAGCACCTAGTGATCCTATGTGGGTCAACACCAAGCGATCCTGTGTGGGTCAGCACCGAGCTGTCCTGTGTGGGTCAGCACTGAGCGATCTTGTGTGGGTCAGCAAGGAGTGATCCTGTGTTGCTCAGCACCGATCGATCATGTGCGGGTCAACACCGAGCGATCCTGTGTGTGTCAGCACCAAGAATTCCTATGTGGTTCTGATGACGTACTGAGGAGGTACTAGGATCCTTTGTGCGTCTGATTATGTACTGCGATCCACCATGGGTCTAATGATGATTAGTGATCCTTCGTGGGTCTTCCTCTTAATAGAGTAATATGATTTAGTACTTCCATCTAATTATATCTACTACTATACAAAAGAAATACCTTGTGTGAGCTGAGTTCGTACCTGTGTGGTACTTTTCCTTGTGGTAATTCCTTGGTGGTATTATTCTATGTGGTGTACATGTGTGGTACTTACCTTTTTGGTATTCCTTCCTTTGTGGAATAGTTGAGCTGTGGGATTTTGGTTTGGACCATGTGTTTCATCAAGATTGATATGGGTATACTTGATAACTTTGGTATATGTATGGGAATATACCTAAGTAGGGTTTTCAGTTGATTTCATGACTTGTGGTTTATCCTTGGTGGTTTTTCTGTGACCTTGAGGGTCTCGGGGTCCCTATTGAGTATCGTTATACTGACCCCTGCACAGGCTATGCCCACACCTTGTTTCTTTTTGGTGCAGACAACGAACAGTGTTGATTGAGGCTAAGGGTACCAGGGCTAGAAGGGGGCCAGAGGTAGACCATATGACGTAACGATATGCAGAGGATATAGAAAGATGTGGAGTGCTAATGAGGTTATCTATACTTACCCTTTAGGTAGGAACCTTGGAGGACGATGCGGTAGCTGCCTTTATTTTTCTTCAGTCTCATTTTATTTCAGTTGTACTTGTACTATTACTGTTGGGATTTTATTCCGACCCCTTTTTACTTTCAACACACTTTTTTCTATATAGTTTACTTGTGTTCTGTCTTGTTGTATGCTTGGTTGCGCGTGTTTATAGGTTATAAAGGCAATGCCTTCCCGGATATAGGGAATACACCTTTTGGTGCTAGTCTTCTGCCCCTGGCCTATAGAAGGTGGGAATGGGGGATCCACGGCCTGTGCCCTAGGGGACGGGTCATGACAGTGTATGTAAATATGATTCGATATAAAATATCTTGAATCCTTCATAGTTATTTTTATTTTAATTTTAATTTTAAATTATTTCGTCCAAGGGTATTTTCCTGAATGTTCATTGATAAATATCACTTCTTCAATGTTTTTGATATTCTATGATTGTGTTTGTAATGACCTTGGTTTATTTTAAGTTGTATTTACAATAGTTTTATATAGATTTACATTTTTTAAACATAATCACTTTCTTTATTAATTCTCATGAAAATGCATTTTAATCTTTTTAATGATTTATTTCTCACTCTCATTTTAATAGAGATTTTTTATGCCTAAACTTTCATTAAAAGAAACCATTTTATCATTGTCTAAAAAACCCCTTTAATTTTCTTATCCACTGGTTATTCATTATTTTTTTCATGTAATAGTACCATTTTCTTATCTTTTTTACTTAATTATATTGAGAAATGTTTTTTTATTAAAATATAACTTTATTTCTATCTTTGGTCCAAAATCCATTTCTACCAAATCACTGTTTTCTAAAAATGTTTTAGAATGATTTTTTAAATTCCTTTTTTCCCATAATTGTACTTTGAAAAAATAATTTAAATAAAATATTTACATCATTTAAAAACATGTTAATTTTTACATTTCATATAATAATGCGAAAAGAGTATTTGTTTGTAATGTACTTATATTGAATGGATACTTTCCAACATCATGACCACAAATTTATTTTAAGGTTACATTACATGCTTATAAGGTTATTTTGATATACTTTTCCTATTATTTTGGATTTTTTTTTCTAAAATTGATTTTGAAATTCTGAAGGGTATTTGACTCAAAAACAAATTACTAATCTTTTCATGGTATTTCTATTCATCAACGAAAAAAAATTTATTTTACATATAATTCATTATTTATATGTTTTAATGATAATATTATTATTCTTTATATGGTTGGTTTATGAATACATTTGTTAGGGAATTAATTAATGTCTTATTCTTGATTAATCTTGGTAATCATTAACTTTCCCCTTGAAATATTCTCTTTATTTTAATCATTGTATATTCACTTCCAAAAAATATCCATATTATTTATCATGGATATAATTATTGTGTAAGCAATATATCATATCTATATATGGTGTCTTGAATTGAAATTTATTTAATTGATTAGTGAAATATTGATATTTCATATTTTTTACTCAATAAAAATATATGTTGGTAAGGAATATCTATTTATGAATTAAATTGATCAATCGATATATGAGTTATGAATTTGACATGCAGTGAATGGTGGGCCCAAGAATTATGTAGCCCCATGATGCATTGATAAGTTTCATGAGTCAAATCAGTAAGCTTGCATTAAATGGGTTTTTACCCATAGTTTTAAACCATAAAGTGAATGGTCTGGATAGTATAGATAGAAATATTTCTAAGATCATGGAATCCAATATTAACAATATCCTTCATTAATAATTCAGTTATTATTATTATAAATGAGATCATTAGACTAATATTATCCATGGTTTCATTTCATTGTCAATTGATTTGTTAAATTGAATGTGTGTTTAATTATTTACCTTCTTATATTGCTTATGCCTTTTCTCAGCTTGATAGTCATGTTTTTGATTAAATGGAACATGTATTCAGATATTTTTCCATTTATATTGTTTATCCATAGTTAAATATGATTCATTTATTCACGATACCTTCCACTTTTTGTAACTCTTACTAAGCATCTGGGATCACCCTTAATTTCTTTCCTTTCCCTAGGATGTGAAGAAGGGATCTTTTTATGAGTATAAGGGTATAAAATTTTTTTACCTTAATTATGTTTTATTTCATCTTTTCAAATGTAATTTGGTGTTAGTTATCTATTTAGTTTATCTAGACCATTAAACTATTTAATCCATTGGGATGAAATTATTTGTATCTTATGTCAACGTAGTAAAACAACCACCATATTTGGGGAAATGGGGTAGGGTTTTTATAGATGGTATCATAGGAATACTAATCATAACCTTGGGGCCTAATTTTATAAAATATAGATTAGATAACATAAGGCTAAGATTAATTTAAGGATAATACTAGAAAAATAATCTAATGTCTTGTCAGGAATGAGATTAAATGGGTTTCCCTAGCAATAATTCCTTGTCTAGGAACTACAGGTGGACATGGTTTTTGAATAGATGTAACTAGGGGTAATAAATCCAAAAAAGGTGCATTAGGCATCACTCTAGTGTTACCTGGTACATGAAAATGGGCCTTACTGTGCACCTAATTTGACACTCTTGGGGGAATGCTTTATATAATTCACATTTTCTTTACAAACCATTTTAAGGATTTGAAAATAAAGATATCCCCATAAAACCTTCATTTATGATTTATATGAGGATAGTTTATGACTTTTAGGTACCATCATGGGTTAATAATTTAAATGACTATTATAAGTTTAAAGTAAAAGATACCCATTATAATATTTATTTGATGGATGTTCCATAGAGATATTTATTATGTTTTAATAGATGTTTTATATTTAAGCCTTATCTATAAGTCGTTTTCTATTGAGAATGTTATTTCATGAATAATTATTTTATATTTTTTAGACATAATTTTAAATCTATTTATAACCTTAAGAGTTAATATGATCATTAATGATAATGTAATAATATTTAATTATGATTAATTGATTTTGAGAAAAAAATAAGTTGTATTGAAGGCCTGAGTGGTTAAAAATTTATTTAATAATTAATATTATTTCAACGATGTTCATCATATTTTATGGAACATTATAATAATTATATAAATATAGTTTCAAGTAAAAAAGGACAACTTACATGCCAAGAGACAACACATTGAATCTAACATGTTTGTGGGGCTTGAACCCATAACCGATGTGTGATAAGTGTCTTGCACATACCACTGGAATATGTGATGTACGAGTTAGTGAAAAATTGTTTTTAAATAAATGGTATGATGAAAAAATATTAAGTTGATTTTTTGAAATATATTATACACTGACATATTTTTTATTTTTACAAGATTAATAAAATATCGAGAGACATTTTGTTGGGTTGAGGTATATATTACCATCAGGCTTAATGTAAAGGATTATTTGGGAAGAATGAAATTAAATTTTTATATATGTAAGTTAAAAGGTTTGAAATCAACTTTAAGGTGAAATCATACTTTAATGTTGAGAATATTATGGATAATTACAACGTAGGGTTACTGAATTGTGTAATAATTTAAGTTAATACTTTGGTGAAAATGTTATTGTAAAATGTACCATTTCTTTATCTAGATGTTTATACATTTTTGTTATCATCTTACCTTGTGGTAACCATTTAATTTTTTTAATATTTTAAGATAGGGTGAATAAATTATTATTATTTTAGGGATCGTATGATCGAGTAAAATTTAATTTTATTACTTCAAGAATAAAAAATTCATACTTGATATTCATTCCTTGAAGTTGAAATTTTTTAAAGAACAACTAATGGATGAAATCTTCCTTGTGAAATAAAAATATGTCAAGTAAGTATATTTCTTTATATTTAAATATTTAAAAATAATTCCTTAATATTAGGAAAGGTATTTTAGATGAAAAATGTTTTATTTTTATTTTAATGTCTTATGAAAAAATTGACATTTATCTTATCATAGATGTATGGTTTTTTGGTTATTGACATTCTCTTATCCATACACTTTCTTATGATGAATGTCTTTTATAACACTCTATAATTATTTATAACTTTCATCTATGTACACAATTTCAAATTCCACTATTTTTCCCATTCTTGGAAACCTAGTTATGTTTTATTCTATAATAACTTCATAGTTCACTTTCACTCTTTTAAGATGAATTTTTTTAAACCTTTTAATAATGTGGGTTTTGAAAAAAGGAATTTTCAAATATAAAACCCTTGATTTCTGAGTGTAAGTTCAAATTGAAATGATGACATTTATTAATGGAGGGGAAAATGTAACAAACTAATATTTAAAATTATATTAAATAAATTTAACCACTTTTATACCTTATGGTATACAAAACCCCAATATTTTAAAAGGAGAACATTATGTTAGATAGTTTATATGACATGCGACACCGGGCTTTCACAGATTAGGAAATATATTATTTTAAGATGATTATTATGACCAAGTCATCAAAGTGGAAGTTATAAATAGAATTAAATAAATAATAAAATATATATTAAGGTTCTAATAAATAAAAATTTATTGATAATAATCACTCAATTTATATTAAATTCCATTTATTCTTTAAAAAATTGTGTTTTTTTCAAAGATGGTTTATAGAGCTCATTGTGAGAAAATAATATAATTATATTTTTTCAATTGTTAGAAAATTATTTTTATAATATAAACTTAATTTTCGAAATCATAATATCAAAATTATCTTGTGGTGAAATTTTTATATTTTTCTTAAAAGGTTGATTTTTATGGAATAGTGAGAAATACCGATTTTTCAAATATTGTTATCACGTAGTTTTAATGTACCATTGTGAATTTAAATATATTTAAAAATAAAATATGTTTTATTTAGTTATATTTAAAATAATCAATTACATTGTAATCAAATTTCACCATAATTTTTTTATAAGTTTATTTTAGGCTCAAAAAATCATTTTTTTATACAACAGTTTTAAAAATGCAAGACCTTCCAAAATTTTAATTAATTAAAATTTCTAATAATAATGAAATATTTTAATTATATTTAAGGATTATATATATAAATATATGAATTTAATTCCATATAATTATGGTCACGGGGGCTATAGTTAGTGTAAGCTCATCTTATGCTTGAAAGCATATTTCTTGAAAAACATTTCTTCAACATGATTTGTGAGTTTATTTTTATATTAAAATTATCACCTTTTATGGATTAAATTTAACAAAATGGATTCAATATTTGGAACTGTAATAATTAATATTATATAATATGTCTAACATAATTTTTTCATAGTTATTAGTAAATATAGTTAATTTAGTTAACATGGTTATGGTTAAAACAGGGTTTTTCACGTTACATGCACTTGTGTTAAAATTTATTTTTCACACATATAGAATTTTTATTTGATAATTTTTTTTAATATTTATAATAATTAGTTATAAATTATCTAATAAGGGTCATTTTATGTTAGGCTTAATGAATTAGTAACCTAAGTTAAAAAACATGTTACCATGGTGAAAACTAAAATGATAAAAGTAAGAAAACGTAGAGGATAATGGGGTAACATGTTTCTAAAAATCATTATTTTCATGTTTTATAGGTGTTAATAAACCTTAATATCTATCCACTCAAATATTTTTCAATTATTCATGACCTTGAGGTGACACTAACTTCCTATTATTTAATAGATTTTAGTATTCTCAAAAATTCCAATTCTCCTCAATTATATAAAGAAACTCCCTCCCCTAAATTATTCACAACAATAAAGACATTTGGATTTAAAAAACACCAAAAAATATATCCCCAACATACTTATCAAAATTATATAGATTCTTTTCATCCAAAAATACCAACCCTAGGGTCCTTAAGAAAATATCCAAATGTAGTTCCTCTAATAGAAAGTAATCATCTTAACAAATATATTTAATTTTCTTTCTTATTTTAGAAAATTAAATTATGTATTAAAACATAAAATATAATTTAACATATATATAACATATAACTATATTTTATTATGTTAAATTAATGAAATATATCATTTTCATCAGCCATAAAATGGGAAATGAAATTGTTGATCGTGTGTACGATGGAATATCATCTCTTGAATCGATGTAAATCGTTTTCAATCAAAAAATCTTATGGTTAAATATAATTATGTATTAATAAATAAATATATATATATATATGTATAATATTTATGATAAAATAATACTTCTATAATTATAATATGATAATTAACTTCATACTTTCCATTCCGTTTAAAATACGATAACATCTCTCGTGTATAGGTAAACTAACACCTCACGAAGAAATGTGATTCATTTTTCAATTATGATTTAAATAGAAGGTAATAAGGATAAATTTAATGAATATATGTGACATATATGACATGATATTGATTCTATAAAATTAATGTATCATCCAATTCCTTACCCTTTCACCCATTATAGGAATTATATCATCGCTCATGCATGTTTATGACATACCATCTCCAAGAAGCGATGTGATTCATTTTCCATGTCAAACATTAAATAATTGTAATAAAAATGTATATAACAATTAAATATTATATTAATAACATTAATATAATTATTTAAATGACTTATATATGTCCTATACTCAATAAGAATAACTTTAATGATAAAACACGCATGAGAAAACAAGGAACATAACACCCGAAACAACAACAACAATAATAATATATTATTAATGAAATGGTTATAAGCTGTTATAATAGGATAAAATATGATATTATAAACATTAATACGATTCTATTATAAATTTATAACATTTTTAAATCATTATACATTATTTTAAATCTTAATCAACTAATGGGAAACATGAGGTCAGAGATTTCACCACAATTTCTTTTAGTTGAGGCATATAGAAATATTATAAACCTAATTTATTTTAAATGGTCCATGGACTGACCATTTTCATGAAATATCATGAATAATTCATAATTCATGATATTTTAAGTCTCTATTTAAATTATTTCATTCCTTGTGATTTGGCTTGAATGTTACCAAGTGTATGGATATTCATAAATCAATTTCTTTTCAATGGGTTATATCGCCTCTTCAATGTATTTGATTTTATATGATAATGAGTGAAATTAAATTTAATTATTTTAATTTTTTAATGAAAAAATTATTATGTTTATTTATATTTTACACGTATAATTATTTCATTGATTAATTCCCGCTTCAATTTATTATGATCTTTGTAAGGATTTATTTCACAATTTCAATTATATTGAGATTTTTTATGCTTAAATTTTTATTGAGAGAAATCATTTAGTAATTTTATAAGAAAATACATTCATTTTTTAATCCACTAGTTATTCATGAAATTTTCAATTAATAGTACCATTTTCCCCTATTTGGTACTTAATACGACTAAGAAATCCTTTTTAATAAAATTTGACTTCATTTATCTCTTGGGTTGAAAATCCATTTCATCCAAATAAATGTTTTCTAAAAATGTTAAAAAATATTTTAAGATGATTTTTTAAATTAATTTATACAATATTTATATTTAAAAAAATAAAGGAATCTTCCTTTCATATTCTAGACAATTTACTTTTAATTTTCTTACAAAAATGTGAAATAAATCTTTGTTTTCAATGTACATGGCATGAATGAACCTTAATTAATACATAAAAATAATTTATGTGATGCTTCCATTATATATTTATATGGTTCTTTTAAAAAAATTCCTAGTATTTTGGAAATTTCATGTTTTAAAACATTATTTACAACATGAAAATATTATTTACCTCAAAAATGTTTTTAATTGTCTTTTTATCGTATTTCTATTCAATGATGATAAAAAACAATTATTTTACATATAATACTATAGGTATAAATTTTAATTTATCACCCTTATCCTTTCTCTAGATGTTTTATGATCAGTTTTTCCAAGGAAAGTATTAAAAATCTCTTTTTTGATTAATTTTAGTAATCATTAACTTTCCCCTTGAAATATTCACTTTCGTGTGATCATTGGGCATAAATTTCCCCATAAGTTTCATATTAATTATCATGGATGTGCTTATTTTTTCATCTTTATATCATTTTTACATATGTCGTTTTAGTTTTAATTTTATTTTATTAGTTGGGGAAAATATTTATATTTTGTATTCTTTACGCAATACAAATATTTTTTGATAAGACATATTGATTCCAAAATTTAATTGATCATTTGATATATAAGGAATGTGTTATAAATGCAGTGATGGGTGGGGCCCAAAATTATATAACCCCTTCAAGTGTCGACAGGTATCATAAGGTAAATTAGTAAGCTACCATTGAAGGGGTTTTCATCCCTGGGTTAAAATCATCTTGTAAAAGTTCTTGAAGGTATATAAACCAGGATGACTCATATCATGATTTCTAATATTAATCATTTCTTTCAATAATAATTTATTTACTACTATTATCCATAGGATTATGGAATTGATATTATCCATGGATACATTTCATTCTAATTTTATTGACTAAATGGAATGTGTGTTTAGTTTTTTACATTTTCATATTGATTATGCCTTGTCTAATCATGATAGTTGAGTTATTGATTAAATGGAATTAGTATTTAGATATTTTACCTTGCCATTTTTTTTATTCCTTATTAATTATAATTCATTTATTCATGATAGATTCTATATTACATAACACTTATGAAGCATCTGATCTCACCCTTATTTTGTTTCCATTTATTAGTATGTGAAATGGGATCTTTGAATAAGTTCAAGTATGTGGAATTTTTTTACCTTTAATATGTTCTATTTCATGTTTTCAAATGTAATTTGATATCATGTATGTATCTAGTTTTCCAATAATACTAAATTATTCAGTCCTTTGTCATGTTATAACTTATATCTTATGCCAAATCAGTAAAGTAACCACTTTCTCTAGGTTGATGTGGTTAGGGCCTCTACACGTACAAGCTAATTGTTGAATCACCAGGTGAGATTATATTCCTATTTTTGGTTATCATGATTGAAATTCAGTTATTTATAAAGGGAAACATCATTTTTTGATGTATTTTATTTATGGTTTTCTACTATTTTACTTGAGTGGAAGGATGTGGAATATATATATCATTGTAGGAATGTATGAATTTTATTACTTACATGTGTCTTCTTTTCATTGAATTTTATTTCTATAAATATTTTTTGATAATTAAAATTTCAAAAAAAACCTATATAGTGCTTACAAATATGGAATTTGTTTTTCATTATACTTTGAAAAAATGATTTCTTGACTCTTAGTGTTATCAAATATGTGGATCATGTAGGTGTAGTGTATGTGGTACTTGACCCTAGAAAGGAATAGATAAAGCTTTAAAACTGGATGATATGGTTCTTGAGTTTTGATAGGGAAGGGAAATGATTAGTGATATGCACTACCTATTATATATTTTTCTATTTTTTATACTTCAGTAATTATAAATGTATATAGTTGGTAGTATTTCATTCTCAGTGATATGAAACCATGACTACCTCTTTTGGATCATTATAAGGTAAGCTATGTAATTTCCCTGAGGCATAAGCAAAATGTGGCCCCTGAGGCTAGAGATCAAAATGAGCTATATGTGGAGGTTTCAAGGTAGATTCATCAACTACATTATATAGAGAATTTGGGGAAATGGTTTGATAATCAGCTTAGGGATAGTATGATGTAGGTTATATATAGTATTGATTAAGGTTTTATGGGAGCTTTTCCACTCCAAGAATATCAAATGATGGAGTTCCATTCATAGTATCCTACCTTGTTTGAGGGAGAGGGTAGACCCCCATTATCTGATCATTGGTTCAAATTAGTCAAAATTAATTTCAATTATATTGAGATATCACTTAGAATGAATGTAACGCTAGCCAAATATATTCTTAGGGGACCAATGAAGCACTTTTGGGATGCTTAGGGAAATACTTACACATATGATGGGATGACTTATATGGTTTTCAAGGAGTTGTTCTTAATGTAATTATTTATAGACACTAGGGTGTATCAATCCCATAATATTATACACCTCATACTTTGGGAGGAATTAATTTTTTAATTTCCTACTGGTTTCATAGATTTGATATTATTTACACTTACATTGGATAGAGATGATAGCACCAAGGTAATATGACTTTAGTATAGACTTTGACATGCAGTCATGGTATATGTAAATAATAGGTTTTTTTGATGTATTAACGTATACGCTAATAGTGGATCTCAACCTAGATGATGGGAGTGTTCCAAATTAGGTGATTGTATCTAGTAAGATGAGCAGTAAAGCTTTGAGTAGTTATAAGCAGGTGTATAGAATGACTTTCCAGAATATACTTGGTAGATGATCAAAAATTTTAACTATGGTTTTATTCAATAGTGAAGTGTGATCACTTTTGATAAATATGGAATGTTTAGGCTCAATTTGATCAACCACCTATGGATTTTTTGAAAGGAGGTCAGATGAGACATATGGAGTATATTTTGGATAATTTCATTGTCAATAAAATTTCAACAATTTTTTTATACATATGAATTTATGCTTATATATGGATTTTTGAAGGGATGTTGTAGCTAGTAATAATTTTCATTCTCAAGTTGTAGATGTGGACATAATACCTAATAGTGAGGGTAGAGGTCAACACCATATTTTACTCCACATGGATGACTTGAATCAGGTAGTTAGTATTCCTTCCATCTAAACATGATCAATAAGAATTTCATAGAGGATTTTATAGATCCATTATTGGTTAAATAGACCCGTCTAAAATTTTTAAGAGTTAAATTAAATCTTAAATGAGAATAAAGTTTATATTCATTTATTAACGTAATATATGTAATAAATTAAGAAGTGATAATAAAAATAGATATCATAAATAATTTTTATATTTGTTTTGATCTAATTGAACCTGTACTTATGATTCAAACTACATTACTCCAAAATATGTATGGTATTAACTAAACAAATAACTTTTGAAGGGTAGTAATAACCCAAATACAACCTACCTTTTCTAGTGCAGGCAAAACCACACAAAAAACATAGCTTATAAGGGGAGTAATAACCCCTTATAATATGATTCTTATCATAAATTTATAACTTTACCTGAATTCTTAATCATAGAGCCAAAATAAAATGATCTTGAATTTACAATCTAGGAATAAAAACCCGAAAATGAAGATTGATTTTTTATGGGAAAAGTAAAAAACAAATGTTAAATCTCAAAAGAGTATATGGAAATAATTATCTTAAAAATTATAAGAATATGTTAATGATTCTTATAAAGAAATGTTTTTAATATCTTGAACAATCCCTTAAAATTGTGTCATCACATCTCTCCAATTTGGCAGTAAGTGTTCAATTTAAATTCTTCCTTGACAATTCAACTAATTGATTGAATGTATTTCTCACAATGATAAGAAAATTATTCAATTAGTTCATATTAGTGCAGTAATGTATATTTTTTTGTCAAATTTTGTTATTCTCTTATTTTATTACTTTAGTTATTGTTTAAAAAGGAACTATAATAACTATTAATCATTCTATAAATGTTACAATAATTCAAAATAATAGGAAGTATAATACCAAAATTATCACCATGATTATTGTTCAATATTGGTTGAAAACAAATTACTTATGAACATTGAATCAGAAAAATTATATTCTAAAATAATCATTCAAAGAGATCCAATAAATATCACATTAATGTTCCATTATGAAATATTCAAAATTTGGATGTAATTTTGTATATATACATGAAAATAAATAAAAATATATCATGAATTGAAAAACATTAATATAATTTTGAATTACTATATATTGATTTTTTAGATATAAATAATAATTTAGAAACATATAAAATAAATATTTCAAATAATAATAAATAAATTTTAATTTTGAAACACTTTTTCTATATTTAGAACATGAAAGAATAACATCCTAATATATAGAACAATAAATTACCATTACCACTTCCATGGTGTGGTGTCCTCCCTCAAGACGTTTTTACAATATTTTATTTGATTTAATTCATAATGGGTTCTCAAAAATCATAGGTTTGGAATCTCATTTATTATAAGTATTTATTCAAATTAAATATCCAAGTATTATAACATTTTCAAAAATCACTGACCATTTTGACATGAATTTCATAAATAATAATTTAATTTTTGTTAATGAAATTCTAAGTAAAGTTATATTCCTCTTGATGTATAAAGGTAATTTTAAATTCCTATATTTAATGTATATATAAGAAGAGAAATGTATATCCATGGGTGTTATATGTTAATGAATTATAAAAAATTAAATTTTTTGTAAAGGTCAAAATAAGATTTCATAAGAATCGTAAAAGAAGGAAGAATATTTCATGAGATGTAAAATCATAAGTACCATATTTAAACGAAACATAATGGTAATTCAATATTTACATAAAGATAAATAAAAATTCATATATTGTGTAAGAGTAAAATAAAATATTAAAAAAGGTAAAATAATGCATCTATAAAATCATAATGGAATAAAAGAAAAACTGTGTAAGGGTAAATTACTTGAAATTTTTCAAAACATTTAGAAAAACATAATTTTACAGAGAATACGAAAAAGAATAATAGTGATAATAAAATGAATAAAATAATGAATAAACAATTAAATAGTAATTAATTAATTACTTGATATTTAAAAATAAAAAAATTTGAGGTATTTATAATATTTAAAACATAAAACATAGAAAAATCAACACATAAGATATTCCAAACCACAAACTATATTCTTAAACTAATAATATCCCCCTTTTCAAAAGTTACAAAACTGAAACATGATTTTAAAAAATTCACTCCTTTTTTAAATTTATCTAAACATTAGAAAAAATGAACATAAGTACCCTCATATTATTATAAGTTTAAAAAAATTAAGTTAAATCATGTTTAATATCAATAATGAAAATTTAATGAAAACCCCATTAATAAAAGAATATTAATTCAAATACATAAACATAAGCATAAAAACATCTCAAAATAAATATCCCTCCAATAATGTTCAAATTTAATAAAGGTAAGTCCAAAATTTTCAAGAAAAAAATGGTAATTAATTATTTACGTAATGGTAAGATTATATTTTTATATATTTTGTATGGGTAAACTAAAACATGCATAAAGGTAAAATAGAACTTATCTAATGGTAAAACAAAGTATCCAAAATTTCAAGATGGTTTACATGAAAACTATCATAAGTGTAAACTATTTTTTAAAATATAATAAATTTTATAAACAAAATTACACTAAATAACAAAAATAAGATTAATGAAAATAAAATGGATACAATAAATACAACACAATTAAAGATAAATTAATCAATGACTAAATAATTAAAAAGAAAATAATTTTTGGTATTTTTAAAATTTAAAACAAAAAACATAAATAAATTTCATCACTAAAAATATTCAAAACTACATAATATATCCCAGAACTAACAATCTCCCATGTTTTGAAAATCAAAAATCTAAAACAATATTTCACAATATTCTCCCCCTTTTTAAAATTTATCAAAAAGTTAGAAAAAAATTAATTTAATTTCACACATATTATGATAAAATAAATTATATTTTTTAAAGAATATTTTTTGATATAATTAATGAGGATTTAAAATAAAATGTAACACCCCGACTACAGTTACTGAGAGTCGGTTCATTGTTCATAACATTGGATTGATTACTTGGAATCATGTCCCAAAAGACTGATCAGTTTAGTAGCCTTGGAAAATAGATTACATACATTAATGTTACATTACAATTTATAACATACAACACAACATAAACAATCATTTAAGAACACCATTATTCTGTTAGCTTAACCCTGCATATCAATCATAACTAACTTCTCTATATCCTGGTAAAATGAAACATAAGAAAGGGGTGAGCTCAAACGCTCAGTAAGATTAAGAAATACAGTATAAGATAACATAAATATTAGGCATGGTGAATAATTGAAAACACATGCCATTACAAATAATAAACATGAACACTTTATGGAAGGAATATGAGCTGAGGAAGTAATTCCAAAATAAAACATAGTAATGGGTATTCTACTAGTTGAATAACCACATGATCCATCAATACTATTTTCATAATGAGGGAATGTATAATGTGGGACATTTTGAAACATTTTTTCAAGGCGTCTTCCAAGACGTTAAAAATGATTAAGGCCTCGGCCAAAACCATATATCAAATTTGGAAAGGCCTCGGCCAATTCCATGTCTAATTGTCTCATGAGACATACTGATTCACCGAGGAGCTATAGTGGTCTCTACCCATCACTTACTAAGTCCAATACATTCCTCATATGAAATGGTTGAAACATACCATAATCATTCATTTTAAAACTAGCATACAAAATGTAAATACATTAACAATAAACCATGAATATTATAAAAATAACACATCCACAGACAAACATATCTCAAAACCATAAATAAAATGTGGAAGATTTTTATCATAATAAATCAACTTCAAACAAGTGTTAAATTTATCAAAGGATGTTGACATTGATGAAATAAAAACTATTTTAGAGAAATATCTCTTTCTATTTTGAAGTCATTTAAGAGTCACATAAATATAAAATAAAACATTTATTTCAAAAATATTCTTATAAACTTGTAAGAGAAGCTTTTAAAGTGTTATAACGGTGGAAAATATCCTCACCCACCGTATATGTTAAAAAACATTCTTACCTCAATTTTTTCGAAAAGGACATAAAGTACCTTGTTTGGAAAACAACGGAAAGATTCATTTTAAAAAATATAAGGTAAAATAAGGGTATAAATTAATTTAATGCATATTATAGTAAATAGTAAAAATGATTTGAAATTTGTTTTAAAAAAACACAGATGTGGATGATAAAGAGGTCCTAGTAGATACTTACATATTAACAACCTCAGATAAGTAATGATATTGTAAAATTAACCCCTACCTAGTACTTTTCCTTATTTGATGGTATGTTAACATCCAATATAATAGTTAAAACATTTTTACTAAATTATACAATAACTATATACATAAATATGATATCATATATGATCCTATAATATTTATTTGTTGATAATATTTCAGTAGTATCATCATTTTGGGTGTTAACAGATTCATTTTCCTTTATATGCTTGGTTACGTAAGCCTTGTTTTTTATTGATATGATATATTTTATTCATATAAATAATTATATTAGTTTCTTAAACATTATTTTTATTCATAAAATGAATATTATTCTTGAATGATTATGATGGGGAATTAATCTCATCGAGTTTGTGGAGACCATAATTCGTACGTACGTATGAGAAACAATATCATTATATTGATGGTGAAATTTTATATAATATGATGTTATATCATATATAAAGAATCATTAACATGTTATTTTTATTATTTACATCAGTTTTACTCATTATTATACCCATCCAAATAATGATGTGATTGAATAACAAACCCCACAACGTGGAGATGGTAAGTCATACTTACGCACGTATGGTGACTTTGTCATTTATAGGATGGATAGAATAACGAATATTGTTGTACCATATTTATAATAACATAAAATTATTTATAAGGTACTGGAGTTATTATTTTGATATGGAAACAACAAAGAAAGTGGAAATAGAAGAAGAAAATAACATGAAAGATAGTGGTGAAATTATTACCTCTTCTTCGGGTGTTTCCTTTTGAGTTGATGAAAATGGATCTTTGGGTTGTCTTTATGATAAAATAAAGGCCTCTAGGTAGAATTTATGGAAGTTTTTAGGAGATTTGGGTCGGTTTTGGCCGAGCCAAATGGCTTGGGGGTGTGATTTTGAGAGAAGGGGAAGTATCATTTTATAAGAGAGGTGAGGGTCACTTTTGGAAAGATTGAAATATTATTTTATTATACTGTCATATTCTTTTTAAAATGGCCACAAAATGATTTATTTTTTATATAATGTGTGTATGGGTCGAAGCAATCTCACCCAATATGTTCTAGACAGGTTTAGGTCACCATATTAACCTTATCTTTTAGATTTAACTCTTTGTTAAATAGTTTAACATTTACCATGTCTCCTTGTATTTTTATATTATATGGTTAATAAACATACTATAAAATACCAAGAGAACCCCCAATGGTTAATTAATGAAATATATATATTTTTATATAAGTATTTTGGATGAACCTTATATTTTTATGACTATTAAATCATTTAATAATATAGTATTTGTTTGAAAAACTAATTTATGTCAATTTTGACACTAATTAGTATTTGATTTTTTTAATTCTCAAAAAACTTTATTACTTCGAAATAAATTCATTTAATCAACCCTATCATATCATATTAATATATAAAATTATTTTAATTCATTAAAAGTTTTAATTCACATTTGTTTGCATATTTATAATATGAATTATTTTAATTTTTCCTTACTAAGGTAATTACTACATCATCAATTTGTCATAAATAAAATAAATTTTTTAATGAATAAAAATTATAAATAAAATAGAATTATTTAATAAATATTTCTATATTTATAATGAATATTTATAGTAGAATTTATCTTATGTTTAACCCTATATTTGAAAATGGTTTATTTATTAAACTTTGAATTTAACACTTTTAACTCTTCTTTAAATAAAATAATAATAAATGTCCTAATCTAATCCAAGTGGACCAAATGGATCATATTTTATTCCTAAGGTAATTTTTGGTTGAATTACACTTATCCAATAGAATTATTTCATGTGTTATGGAAATTATAATATCATTTTTACCTTCAATTACCTATTTACTTTTAACTGTGGTAAATAAAAGTCAAAAGTTACTATTCACCAAAAAAAATATTTTCATCTTATTCAACCACATTTTACATACTAATGTTTATTTTGTCTCTCATATTTTTTAAATTCAAATCATAGAAGTGGTAAATTTAAGTTTCATGTAAATTTGAAAATGCTCCTAGAAGGTGGGTAAAAGGCGGTAAAAAGTTCAATAAAATTTTATATATCTAAACTTATTATAAAAGGACTCCAAGGAATTACATTGAACAGATATAGGTATTATGTATCTATTTTAACATAATATAAATTTAAATAAAATCACTAATTATTTAATTAAAAGGTCGGTTTTAAAAAATAACGCAGTGTTTTTCACTATTCATCAAAAATTGATATTTTTTAGAAAAATACCAAAAATTCACCCTAAGCTAATTTGGATATTTTGAATCCAAAAATGTAGTCCATTTTGAACATTAAAATTTATAAAATTTCAAAAGGGGGTATTACTATTCATAACATTTGGTTTTATTGGACATGTTGGTTAAAACTCCATGTTGCGTATAACACAAACTATTGCATTATTCAAAGGGAAACATACTGTTGAAGTTTGGGGTGTTACATTCTCCCCTACTTCAAATAATTTAGTCCAAAAAATTTCTAGAATATTACTTCATCAAAAGATTCATGTGTTTATTCATCAAAAGTTCCTCGGGTTCTCACGTTTCCCCTTCCATCTTATGGTTTCTCCATAGAACTTTTACCAGATGAGTTGTTCAGTTTTCTCAGCACTTGTTATTTGGTATCAAGAATTCTAATCAGGTCATGGCAATAAGATAGGTCAGGTTCCAGTTCTATTTCTTCATAGGTGAGTACATGTATTGGTTCAAGCATTTATTTTCTCTATAGTGATACGTGGAACACATCAAGAACTTTGTAGAGACTTGGAGGCATTGTGAAACGGTAAGCTACAACTCCAATTCATTCAGGAATTTTTAAAGGTCTGATGTACCAAGGAATTAACTTACCCTTCCTACCGAAATGTATAACACCCTTCCATGGATATACCTTCATGAAAACATGATCACATACTTGAAATTACAAATCATTTCTTTGATTATCGGTGTAGCTATTTTTCCTACTATGAGCTTCGTTGATGTGGGTTTGGATAATCTTCACCAATTCCATTGTTTTCTCAACATGTTTTGGGCCTATGAGTTTTCTTTCACCAACATCATCCCAACAAGTTGGTGTGTGATATATCTTGCCATATAATTATTTAGATGGTGATATATGAATACCTGAATGGAAGGTATTATTATAGAAAAATTCTACCATAGGTAAATAATGATCCCACATACCTTGAAAGGCAAGTGAGCGAGATCTCAACATGTCTTCTAAGTTTTGAATAGTACGTTCTAATTGTCCATCAGTTTGAGGGTGGTAGGTAGTGCTCAAACAAAGTTCAATATTTAGGGATTTCAGAATACTTTTCCAGAACCTTGATCCAATATGAGGACCACAATCAGATACAATCGATAGGGGTACACCATGAATTATTATAAATTCATTAATATATTGTCCTACTAAATGTTCAAGTCGTAAATTTACTCTTATAGTACGAAACTTTTTAGGCATGTACGAGGATCAACAATGACCCATATTGCATCATTCCTTCTAGGAGCCTTTGGTAACCCCCTGAAAAATTCCATTTTATAATCATCCCATTTCCACATAGGTATGGGAAGAGGTTGCATGACTCCTCTAGGATGTTTCCTTCCAGCTTTCACTTGTTGACAAACCACACATCCTGACACATATTCAGAAATCCCCCTGTTAATTTTGTCCAAACAAAAATGTTCCTTCAAATCTCATTACATTTTAGTTCTACCAGGGGGTATAGAGAAATTGGATCTATGAGCATTAACCAACAATTCCCTTTTTAGATCAGGAATGTTAGGAACACAAAATATCCTCCCAAATTTCAAAATCCTATCTTCATATATGAAGTTGATCAATCTCCCATCATTCACTACTTTAATTTTCTTTTCAAACTCCCCATCATCAGTCTTAGACCTTTTATCCTTTCTAGTAAAGATGGTTTGGCAACCATTTGAAAAGGTATTGATGTTTCACCTTCCATGATTATTCTCATATCCATCTTTACTAGATTCATGAACACAGGATGCCTTTAAACTATCATCTTGTTCAGAACTCTATGATCCTTTTTTCTCAAAGCATCTTCCACCTTATTTTCCTTCCCTAGTTGGTAGTGTATATGGAAATCATAATCTTTGAGTAGTTAAAGCCATTGCCTTTTCCTCATGTGGAGTTCTTTCTGTGAGAAAATATACTTCAAACACTTTTGATCAGTATATATCTCAAATTTTCACCATAGATATAATGTCTACATATCATCAAAGAAAATATTACAGCTGCTAACTCCATATCATGAGTGGGATAGTTTTTTTCATGAATTTTATCTACCGTGATGAATACGCAATAACCATATCATTATGCATAAGGACACAACCAAGTCCTTTCTGTGAAGCATCACTATAAATAAAAAACTCATCATTCCCCGATGGTAGAGTAAATATTGGATAATTGACTAATATTCTCTTTAGTTCTTCAAAATATTATTCACACTCTTTCTCCCAAAAAAAAATTACCCCTTTAGGTGTTAGCTTGGTTAATGAGTTAGCCAGTCAGGAAAAATATTGGATGAAATGCTGATAATAACCCGATAAACCAATAAAACTAGGTACCTCATTTATACTTGTCAGTGCTGGCCATTCTTGGATTTCCATGGTCTTTGAAGGATTAATAGAGATTCCATACATAAAGATAATATGTACAAGAAATGAAATCTCCTAAAGCAAGAATTCACACTTGCGAAACTTCCCATATAATTCATTTCTTCTATGAGTATTTAGAATAGTGTGAATGTGATTTTCATGATCTTCATATCTTTTGGAGTATACCAAGTTATCATCAATAAATACCACTACAAAGTCATCAAGATATTCCATGAAAACTCTGTTACTTAGATCCATGAAGACTGAGGGTGCATTAGTCAGTCCCAGAGGCATTACAGTAGACTCATAATGCCCATACCTGGATCGAAATGATGTCTTTGGAATGTCTTCTTTCTCCACACACAACTGATGGTTTCTAGATTAAAGGTCAATCTTTGAAAAATATTGATCTCCGTAAAGTTGATCAATTAAATCATCAATCTGAGGTAGGGGATACTTGTTCTTTATTGTTATAGCATTGATCTTCCTATAGTCAATGCACAACCTCATAGATCCATCTTTCTTCATAACAAAAAGTACAGGGGCTCCCCATGGAGAAACACTAGGGATAATAAATCCCTTATTACTCAATTCCTCTAGTTGTTTCTTTCGTTCCACTAATTCCACAGTGGTCATTCTATAATGTGTCTTTGATATGGGCCTTGAACCAGGAATTAAATTAATGGAAAACTCAATTTCTCATTCTAGAGGATGTCCTGTAAAATACACTAAATATACATCAACATATTCTTGTACAATAGGTACATCCTCTATTTTTACATTCCATTCCTCACCCATAGTTATTTCACTCTCTTCCTCCCCAAAAATTAAATTTAGTAGAGATATAGGGGGTGGATATGGATAAGAATCAAATAGTGACGTTTTTTCTCTAAAGATAAGGTGTTCTTTATCATCATCAAAAATCATAACCTCCTTCTTCTTACAATAAATATTCACATCATGGTCTGAAATCCAATACCTAAATAAGATTGTATCAAATTCAATCATGGTTATGATGATGAGATCAGCAGATAAAGAACATTCAAATGCCTTAATGGGGACAGATTCACAAAACATTGTTGCAATGATACTTCCCTTAGGATTTTTGATTGATAACTCCCTTGTTAAATCAAATTATAAATATCTAATTTTCTTAGAAAAAAGGGAAGATATGAAACAATGTGATGATCTAGAATAAAATAAAGAATTGGCTAAACTTTAGGAAACCATTAAATTACCTGCCACCACATCTTTAGAAGCTTCAACCTTAGCAGTAGTGATCGCATAAGCTTGGCCTTTCTCCATTGGCCTTTTCTGAGGTAAGTTTCCTAGGTTCTTAAGAAATTCATGTGCATAATGTCTCATCTCCTTGAAATTGTAGCATTGAACATTGGTAGCTTTTTTCTTCCCCTTACAATCACTAGAAATATGGACTTTCTAACCACATTTGTAGCATACTCATTTTACTTATAGATAGGCACCAGGGTGATTCCTTCCATAATTAACCCAGGGTAAAAATTCAACACTTCCCGTCTTCCCTATTTCTTTATTTACTTTCCCAGAGTGTTCAACAGATCTCTTATTCTCTTTCTTTTCTTTAAAGTTTTAATACTTAGAGAATTATTTTTCTGTCTTGATAACACATGAGACAATATCTTTGTACGTTGATAAGGATTGTGAGACTAATGCTCGATGTAGGAGTTTTAACACATAGAATAATTGATCAATCAAACTCCTTAGGTTACGTATATAATCTGTTTCATGAATTGCTAACCTTATAAAGTTAACCTCATAATTTATGACATTCTCATCCACCTTTTGCCTCAGACTCAGAAATTGTCTTTCCATATCCACTCGATGGTCATGAAGAAAGTATTTTTCTAATAAAGTCTCTTCATAATCACTCCATTCCATATTTTATACTTCTTCATCTTCCTTTGGGTTTTGAATTAATGACCACTATTGATCTGCATCTCTCGTGAGGCGATAAACTATCATAACAACTTTTTTCCTTTTTCTACTTCCCAAAGCATGAAATATTTTCTCTAGGAAACATATCCATTTCTCACCTACAAATGGATTTGTAGAACCATTAAATTTTTGTGGTTATTTCCTCATGAAGCGGTCTAACATTGATCCTATGCATTGTAGATCAGGGTGCTCCATACGGGTAAGGTTATTATTCATAACTTAAGTGAGTTGTCCTAGTATGTTGATAAGCTGATCAGTACCAATATCATCACTATCTCCACAATAATTATCTTGAGTAGGAGGGAAGTCTCTACATGGATTATGTGTGTTGATACAGTTTTCATTCCTACCACTAGGAGCCATTTATAAACCATGGCTATACTAGATTAGTTTGTGAATCGAAATACATAATTCAAAACTTGTAAAAAACATAACATAAATTAAATAGTTTATGGATATAATCCATAATCATAAAAAAAATCTTTGATAAAGTATATACTCATAAATCCTTCATAATGGTTTGTAAAGAAAATGTGAATTATCTTAAGCATATATCCTAGGATTTTCGTAACCAATAGTGCTTCAAGTCCTCCTGTCGTGTACCAGGATACCCTGGGTCAAGCCTGAAACTCCTTGTTGGATTTTTCACTCCTAGGTACATCTATTCCAGAGCCGCATCTACCTAATCATATCTAGACAGGGATGTATTTATTGTAAAACTCACAAAATCTCTACATTAACAAAATTCTAGGAAGTTATTCTATACTAATCCTCAAAGTATATCTTAGGGTTGTGTTATCTAATAAGATTTTTTCTAAATCTATTTTCTAAGGTTTGTACTAAACTTCCTCTGATACCAATTATAACACCCTGATCCAAGTTAACCAGAGTCGGGTCATTATTACATAAAATTTCCATGATTACAAAGAATCATGTCTTGAAGGACCAATTGGTTTACCAGTCTTTAAAAATAGATTACATACATGAAAGTTACATTACACTTTATGAAATACAGCACAACATAAAAATTCTTTTAAGAGCATTATTATTACCTTATCTAAACCCTACATATCACTCATAACTAACTTATTCATATCTTGTGAAAATGAAATATATGTAAGGGGTGATCACAAATGCTCAGTAAGAGTAAGCAATACTGCAGAAGATAACATAAACATTTGGCATGGTGAATAATTTAAAACACTTGCCTTTACAAATAATAAACATGAACACTTTATGGAAGGAATATGAGATTAGTAAATAATTCCATAATAAAACATAGTAATGGGTATTCTTCCAGTTGAATAACCACATGAACCATCAATATTATTTTCATAATGAGGGAATGTATAATGCGGGACATTCTGAAACATTTTTTCAAGGCCTCGACCAAGAAATCTAAAAATGACTAAGGCCTTGACCAAAAAAATATATCAAATTGGGAAATGACTCCACCAATTCCATGTATAATTGTCTCATGAGACCAACTGATTCCCCAAGGAGTTAAATTGGGCTTCACCTGTCACTTATTAAGTCCAATAAATTCCTCATATGAAAAGGTTTAAATATAAATTAAACATTCATATTAAAACTAGCATACGAAATTTCAATACTTTTACCATAAACCATGAATGGTATAAAAATAACACATACACATTAAAGAATATCACAAAACCTTAAAAAAAATTCTTACCTTAATTTTTTCAAAAGTGTTATACTGGCAGAAAATAGTCGCCCCCCTCTGTATAAGTTAAAAAAACATTCTTATATTAATTTTGTCGAAAGGTCATAAAGTACCTTGCTTGGGAAATGACGGAAAGATTCCTTTAAAACATATAAGGTAAAATAAGGTTATAAATGAATTTAATCCATAATCTAGTAAATAGTAAAATTTTTTGAAATTCTTTTTTAAGAAAATAGGGATGTTGATGATTAAGAGGTCCCAGTTGATACTTAGGTATTAATAACCTCAGATAAGTAACAAGATTGTAAAATTAACCCTCATCTTGTAATTTTCATTAGTCAAGGGTATGTAAACCTACTGTATAATAGTTAAAAAATTGTTATTAAATTATAAAATAACTATATACATAAATATTATATAATATTTGATCTTATAATATTTATTTTTTAATAATATTTCATTAGTATCATTGTTTCAGGTGATAACTGATTCATTTTCCTTTATATGCTTAGTTACGTAATCCATTTTTTTATGTATATGATGTATTTGATTCATATAAAAAATAATATTAAGTTCATAAACATTATTTTTAATCATAAATTGAAAATTATTCTTTAATTATTTTGATGGGGAATGAATCTCATCACGTTTATGGAGATGGTAATATGTACGTACACACGAGCAACAATATCATTATATGGATGGTAAAATCATATGTAATAGGATGTTATATCATATATAAATAATAAGTAACATGTTATATTTATTATTTACATCATTTATAAACATTATTATACCCATCCAAATAATGAAGTGTTTGAATAAAAAACTACACCACAGCGTATAAATGGTAAGCCTTACGTACACACGTATGGTGACATTGAAATTTATAGGATGGATAGAATAAAAAATATAGTTCCCATATTTATAATATCTTCAAAGAATTTATATTTTACTGGAGTTATTATTTTGGTATGGAAACAGCAAATAAAGAAGAAGTGGAAGAAGAAAAGAACATGAAAGAGGGTGGTGAAATTATTACCTCTTCTTCAAGTGTTTCCTTTTGAATTGATCAAAAGGGGTCCATAGGTTGGCTTTCTGATCAATTTAAGGCCTGTATGTCGAAGGGAGAGTAGTTTTGAGGATATTTTGGTAGTTTTTGGCAGAACCAAATGGCTTTAGAGGTATGGTTTTGATAGAAGGGGAAGTGTCCTTTAATAAGAGAGGTGTGGGTCACTTTTATAATGTTTGAAATATTATTTTATTATACAATAATATTCGGTTTATAATGGCTTAAATATGATTTATTTAGAGGATAATGTTGTTATGGTTTGAAAACCTCTCAACCAATAGGTTTTAGACAGGTTTAGGTCACCATATTAACCTTTTTTTAGATTTAACTCCTGGTTAAATACTTTAACATTTACCATTTCTCCTTGTATTTTTATATTATATGGTTAATAAACATACTATAAAATTTCAAGAGAACCAAAATTGGTTCAGTAATGACATGTATATTATTATATAAGTCCTTTGGATGAACTTTATATTTTTAGGACTATTATATCATTCAATAATATAGTATTTGTCTTCAGAACTCATTTATGTCAATTTTGACACTATTTAGAATATGATTTTTGTTAAAGTATTAAAAAATTTATTACATATAAAAAAATTCATTTAATCAACCCTAACATGTAATATTAACCTATAAAATTCTTGTAATTATTAAAAAGTCTCAATTTACATTTATTTTGATATTTATAATATCAATTATTTTAATTTTTTATTAATTAGGTAATTACTACATCATCATTGTATCACAAATAAATTAAACTATTTAATGTATAAAAATTATAAATAAAATTAAAATAAGTAGGAAATATTTTATATTTATAATGAATATTTATAGTCGAATTTATCTTTTGTGTAACCCTATATTAAAATGGTTTAGTCATTAAACTTTGAATTTAACACTTTTAACTCTTCTTTAAATAAAATAAAAATAAATTTCCTAATATAATCCAAGTGGACCAAAAAGAACATATATTATTTATAAGGATTTTTTGGTTGAATTAAACTTATCCAATTTAATTAGTCCATGTGTTTGGGTAATTATAATATTATTTTTACCTTTAATTACCCTATTTACTTTTAAACGTGGTAAATAAAAGTCAAAAGTTACTATTCCAAAAAAATTACTTTCATTTTATTGAACCACATTTTACTTACTGATGTCAATCGTGTCTCTAGGATTTTGGAAATTCAACTCATAGAAGTAATAAAATTATGTTTTATGCCAATTCTCAAATGCTCCTAAAAGGTGGGTAAAAGACGTTAAAAAGTTCAATAAAATTTTATATATCTAAAATTACTATAAAATGACTCCAACGAATTACATTGAACTTGTATCTATATTATGTATCTAATTTCACATAATATAAATTTAAATAATGTAACTAATTACTTAAATAATAGGTTGGTTTTAAAAAATAACGTAGTATTTTTCACTATTCATCAAAAATAGAAATTTTTCAGAAAAATACCAAAAATTCACTCTATGCTAATTTCGATATTATTAATCAAAAAATGAAGTCCATTTTGAAAAATAAAAATTATAAAATTTCAAAAGGGGGGGTATTATTTTTAATAACGGCTAATTTGATTGGTCTTGGTGTGTTAAAACTCCAAGTTGAGTACAACGCAAGGTACTGCCTTATTCAAAGGGAAATGTATCATGGAAGCTTGAGGTGTTACATTCTCCCCTCCTTCAAATAATTTCTTCCTCAAAATTTCTATAATATTACTACATAAAAATATTTGTGTGGTTCTTCATCATAAGTTCCTCGGGTTCCCACATTGCCTCTTCCATCTTATAGTTTCTCCATAAAACTTTTACCAGACTAGTTGTCCAGTTTCTCAACACTTTTTCTCTCGTATCAAGAATTCTAATAGGCTCTATGCAATAATACAAGTCGGGTTCATGTTATATTTCTTCATAGGTGAGTACATGCATTGGGTTAGGCATGTATTTTCTCAACAGTGATAGGTGGAACACATCATGAACTTTGTAGAGACTTGGAGGCATTGCCAAACGATAAGCTATAACTCCAATTCGTTCTAGAATTTCAAAATTTCCAATTTACGTGCAACTTAACTTACACTTATTATCGATACATATAACACCCTTTCATGGAGATACCTTCAATAGAACATGATCACATACTTGAAATTCCAAATCATTCCTTCAATTATTAGTGTAGATCTTTTTCCTACATTGAGCTGCTTTGATGTGGGTTTGGATAATCTTCAACTTTTCCATTTTTTACTCAACAAGTTTTGGTCCTACAAGTTTTCTTCCACCAAAATCATCTCAACAAGTTGGTGTGAAACATCTCTTCCCATATAACTCTTCATATGTTCCATATGAATACTTTAATGGAAGCTATTGTTGTTGGAAAATTCTATCATTGGTAAATATTTATCCCACATACCTTGAAAGTCATGTGAGAAAGATCTCAACATATCTTCTATGGTTTGAATAGTATGTTCTGATTGTCCATTAGTTTGAGGGTGGTTGGTAGTGCTCAAATTAAGTTCAGTATCTAGGGATTTCAGATGTGTTTTCATGATCCTTTAGGTAAAACGGAGACCACGGTCAGAAGCAATCGATAGGGGTACACCATGAAGTCTTACAACTTCATTAATATATAGTCTTGCTAAACGTTCAACTGGTAAATCTTCTCTTATAACAAGAAAATGTGTTGAATTACTAAGATGATCAATAATGACCCATATTTTTTCATTCCTTCTAGGAGTCTTTGGTAGCCTCATGAAAAAGTAAATTATAATATCATCCCATTTCCACTCAGGTATGGGATAAGGTTGTAGGTTCCGGTCACAATGGAAGTGTGTTGGTGGGTGTACCCAACATTAATTTTAGCGTTGACAACAATCAATCTGAGATCTATCATGATAATAAAACGTCTGATCTTCATAATAGAATGATGACCGAAAAAGAAATAGGGGATTCCTTAATCCATATAGAGGATAATCATATGTTGGTTATAATTAATTTAATTAATTGACAATAATTACCTTGATGGAATTCTTTCTTCATTTATGTCTTCGGTCATGATCTGATGTGATTCATCATTGCATTGTATAATCCAAGTGTAGGATTCCTCTAGCGGTGATCCACACATGCTCCACGTATCTCTAGACATTATTGGAGGGATATCCATGTGCTAGCGTAGAAGATCATTCACTTGCGATGTCCGCCTTCGATCGCCTTGATTCGGTGGAGGTGGATCTCTCTCTCATAGCTTGAGAGCGTTCTTGGTGGAAAAATAATTCTCTCTTGTCTTGAGAGTTTTTCCAAATCTTTTGTGAACAACCACAGAAAAAATGACTAGGTTAATGGGAAAAATATAATTGGGATTTTTTAATTAAATATAATAATAAAATGAATTAATTACTCGAAATAATTTATTCATTTCTTTTAATTATTAGTAACACCCTGTGTCTAATAATAACAGTTGACTATTATTATTACATTACATGCACCCAGAGAATTACACCTAATATTATTTAATTAAATAAATAATATTATTTCACATAAATTCCAAGAAAAGACTACACGATGTGTATATATTAATATACATGGTGTGTACTTTTATTTTCCATTTTTCATAATTTCCTCCACCACATTTGTTAGACCTTGAATAATGACTATTTATTTCTCAAATAAATATCATTTCGTTACACTCTAATTAAAATATTATTTCACCCACAATATATTCTCTCGAATAACCAATGTCGATATAATTACCATCAGACATCCTTGAATAATTTTTAAACCACAGTCGGGAATAATCTTAATTCAACTTTTTAAATTAATATTTAACTGACATACTTGGACACACTTAGTGTGGGAACCTCTACGCCTCTTTCTCTGTGGTATTAGGTTGAGCATGCCTAAATTCCAAGGTTAGCATCTAGAAAAATGCCAAAAAACCATAGAGAAAGATGTTAACGCCGCAACGGTGTGTCACCACAAATGAAAGCTTACAGTGTAATCTAATCCCATTGTCTCGATATCTTGAATACAGTAGGTTTCATGCTAGTTCCATCAACCCATGTACGCGATTATTCATTCATGGACATTCTAGAATTGAAATTTCCCATTCCCCACCATGGACATGGATTTATTTATACTATATCAATTACATCAAAGGGCCTGAGATATCTAATTCTATTATGGAATAGATGCTACAAATAATTTATTTCATTATCTATTAATGCAATATCACTCGTGACACACCCAACATATCCAAACTCACTCTGAACAGTGTGTCATCACAGTTTTCATCAATACATCTAATGCGTTAGTTGTAATACCCATTAAAAATAATCTCAAGATCTAAGGACCAATACACCCATCCATAGATAGTAACATCCAATGACACTATGAAATGTGGATTTCCTATTGGTGGTTCTCATTCTCATAATATCCACCTGTATATTACCAAGGGTGCACACCATTAGAAGGTGCCTCAATGTTTTATGAGTCCTCACCCCTAAATGCGTGTATTATTTGTGTCCATTAAATAACATCATCCATCCACAAAACATATATTAAAGAATAGTATTATGGCACTTCCGGTTTCTCATCATAGCAGGGATCCGCTGTGACCCTTTAATGCAACAACGATACTTAGAACATTATCACATGTAATAGCCTGGGTTTTTGGGGTCCATTACTTTGTGAAAATACCTTGTTGGGTTTTCTGGTCTAGGAATATCGGTGAAGTTTGGAAACGGTAGGCCTACCGGTAGCCTTAGCCTACCGGTAGCAGGCCTACCGGTAGCTCGGTCTACCGGTGGCCGCAGCCTACCGGTAGCTCTGTCTACTGGTAGCTTGGTCAACCGGTAGCTCGGACTACTGGTAGCTTAGTCTACCGGTCGCTCCAGCCTACCGGTAGATCTCGGCTACCGGTCGTTGTCACCCACCGGTAGTTGTCAGCTACTGGTGGCTCTCGCCTACCCCCCATGAGGTCTTTCCAGTAGCGCTCCTTTTTGCGGGAATTTGGGTTTTAAACCCTATTTTGACCCCTTTAAGCGTGTTTCAAAGCCCAGTAACACCCATAAATGTTATAATTAAATATTTAATGAATTAACCTGGTGTGTGAATCAGTTTAAACCACCTGAACATTTAATAACGTGTGGGGCCGCGTGGTCAACCCACGACCCCCCGCTCCTTACGTGGTTCCACATTATTATCTCAACCGTCTGTGGCCCTTATAACTAAAGGGTTCCCCGTGGGTTTCTTCTTTTTAGGATCACCCTCTGCGATGAGTACCCTTCGTTCAGACGAGCCGATTTTCATTCAGGAAAGCCGCATCGCTATCCGTGAAGTTCCACTCCCGGCCTTGCATCGATCGTTGATCAACAAGTAGGGAATTTATCCTTAGTCTCTCTTTTTTTGTGTATCATGCGGGGTGGGCATGGTTTTGATTTTTTAGAATTTAATGGACCGAACGTTAATGAAATAATAAATCGATTCTAAAGAATGGAGGGGAAGGGGTGTGATCGATGATGCTTTGTTTTATGATCTTCTTTCTGAATTTTACGGGCTCACGCCTACTGAAAATCATGGTCGTTGGTGGTCTTTCTATGTGCACTAATGAACCCTTACCTATGGTGGTGTTCAAATGGATTGTATTGTGGTTGTGAACCCTTGCTGTGTAAAGGAAATTGGTTAAATACGTACATTTGGATAAGTAAATTGAAAGCACTAGGATCAGCCCTTTTCTGTGATAACCCCGGTTAAAGTACAGCGGAATTGAAATCATGGAGTGTATAAAATCTTTTAAATCTGAAAATACGTGCATCGGCCTGCTTTGCTTGGTGGTAGTGGTTTGTTTGTTCTTCTTTCACGGGCCGGTTGCTGGGCGATGTGGGAGGGGATGGGATCCCCTATTATTATAATCTAGGTGGTTGTGAAATTGGGGATGGGATCCCCTGTGTTATGCTTCCAGTGGTTGTGAATTTTAAGATCAGGTGGTTACTTGGTTATATCACGAATTGGGGTGGGATCCTCTATTGTTGAGAAACCTTTTGGCTCTTGGACGTTGGACATGGGGCTGTATCTTGGGGTTGTCTTTGGTTGTTGTGGTTTTACGAGAGAAACAAGTGTGGATGTTGTAGTTGATGATTGATTGTTCGTTTTCCTTGTCTTGTGCTTATGCTTGCTAGTTTCCCAAGTAGGTGCAGAACTTAGTTAAACATCATTACTGAACATGAAAACAAATGGGACAAATGGGTTTTGTTGGCGAGAGTTGTGACTCGGACTTGAGTTCTGTTTGTGTTATTTAGACTGGATAAAGAAAAACATAAACTTTGGGGAGTGATTCCAATATATATACTTGTAGTTTTTTTGTTTCTTATTTACGCCCCACCCAAGTTGAGCACATAGTACTGAAAACTTCCATTTCATGGGGGAGGATGTTTTTCCCAACACTTCTATTAGTGGATGTTTATTAGCTCTTTTCTGCTCCCTTTCCTGGATATCCCAAGTATCTTCGGGCAGGCTATGATGGCCTGAGGCCCATTATTAGCCCAAGAACCTTCGGGTGGGGTAGTGTGGTGGTAATGGCTCAGGTGTGTGTGGGCAGGTAGTTTCCCATGTATCTTCGGGATGAGGCCCAGGTGTCTTCGGGCGTAGCGGTGGTTGTTCTGGCCTAGGTGTTTGCAGGCGTGGTTACATGTGACAGTTGTGGCCTAGGTGTGTGCGGGTGGGGTTTGAAAGTGGGACCTCGTGAGGTTGTGGCCCAGGTATGTGCGGGCGGGGTGTGGCAGTGGGACTGCGATGATAATGACAGGATTGGTTCGATGCATAGGATGTATTCAATAACCAATGGGAAAGTGGCGTAGGGTAACCAAACATCAATGTGCTCTGATTATATATATTACATGACTTGCATTATTTGGGAGTGTTCCTTGGTGAGTCTTGGGTGGATAATTTACCTTGTTAGGTGTTTGGTTTACTCTATTCTCACGGGACATTAGTACGTTCCTCCACTTGTGCATGAGAGTCTTTGGTTTTCCCTACTGAGTATAATTGTATGATCACCCTACATATATAAAACTGCTTTCAGGTTTCCAGGAGGACTTCGGGGATCCCACGAGACCATACTAGCTCAGACCTTTGGGGAAGTTTCAGTTGTTGTTTTTCTTTCTTTGGTACATTACCTTTGTAGTCACTTTTACCTTGTGGTTTTTACTTTTGGAACATGCATATGGGAATGGTTTACTTTTGGCTTTAATTTTCTCTTAGTTTTGGTGTTGTTGGGTTTTCATTATCTTATCTCTCGATCCTATAAAACAAAAAGGGTAATGCCTTCCATTTTGCATGTGTTTTTTTATACCCTTAGTGCTAGTCGCCACTCTGGGACCTATTGAGGGCTGGTTTCGGGGGTCATTATCTCTCCTTCAACTTAAAGAAGGAAGTGCCTGGCAATCTACTGACCATTCCCTCCTTTTGGTGAAGGCGGGTCATGACAGAATGGTATCAGAGGCTAGGTTGAGAGGTAGGATGACGTCTGGAGTTCGGCATAGTGAGGATTGCATGGGATGGTAGGGAAACAGTGTTGGGTGACCTTGGTGTGTGAATTAGGCCAGGGAATACCGGCTAGGACACGGGATATTAGGGCCCCCCGTGATCCGACGTAAGGACTTTGGACCTACTGAACGATAAAGTGAGGCCACGCTGATTTCAGGGTAGAGACCCTAGGAAAGGTACATGCATCATAATGACTTGTGTTCTCGTGTTTCTGGGGTGTTTTGGGAATTAAAAATAAATAAAAAGTTTAATAAGTTTTAAGCAATATTCTGCTCTACTTAGGCTTAGGCATTCCTTGTTTACCTTGTAGCTATGGCACCTGGAAGGCGACCACGAGTGGTACAGGCGATCGAGGCCCTGGAGACTACCTTGGTCAATCAGTAGAGAGCTGATCAATAGGAGGAGGATGACCGGTGTCAGAAGACACTTCGGGCCTTCTAGTGATAGACCCTCGAGAAGTATGAGGGTAACACCTCTGATGTGAAGACGGAGGGATGGCTAGAGGAACTAGTGATAGTCTCCGGCTTGATCTAGGCTCCGACCGAGTACTGGGTTCCTCTGGCCATCATCCAGATGCGGGGAACGGCGCGTCAGTGGTGGACACTTTTCCTCGGGGAGAGGAGAGAGGCCAAGGTGGCATGGGCTGATTTCAAGAGGGAGTTCAAGGCGGAATTCCTCTCTTCGATGATGAAGGCGGAAAAGTGACAGGAGATACTCTCCCTCCAGTAGGGGATTATGTCAGTGAGGGAGCTTGGAATCAAGTTCAAGGACCTCCTACATTTTTCTCTGGACCTCTTTCCCGACGAGTAGTCTCGGGAAAGCAGTTTAGAGGAGGCGCTCCGACCCTCCCTCCAGTATTTTGTTACCCCCTTTACCCTGCCGAAGTACTTAGAGGTCCAGAAGAAGGCTGAAGTAGTGGAGAGGATGCACGCTCTTGGAGGTGTTTCATGAGAGGGGATCTAGCTGGGACAATCGACGGGGAAGGCCGTCAGCACCAGGCCTCCAGCGTTAGGACCCTCCAGGTTCCGACCAGCAGGGAGTAGGCCACCGCAGTTTCAGTTTTGATCCCCTAGTCCTCGCCCTTTTCCTTCGGGCCCGGGACCTCGGTGCTTCGTCTGTGGGAGCCATGGACATCTCCAGAGTCAGTTCCCGGACCAGGTACAGTACGGCGGTGGCGGACAGCCCCAGCACCCGCCCCAGCAGCAGCTTCCAGCCAGGCCTTTCCAGCAGCAGCAGCAGGGACAGCGAGCTCTCGTTCCTCCGAGGGTAGACGTAGGAGGAGGAGGCCGACCTCAGGGCGCTCCTTAGGGACCTCGACTGGGGCGTGGTTAGGGAGGTGTCCGATAGCCGAGGGGCAGAGGAGCTGGGCGTGGACAGTTACATACCATGAAGGCAGTAGTTTCAGCAGGACCAGATGTTGTTCGAGGTACGATCAGTTTGTTCAGTACCCTTGCTTATTCCTTATTCGATACCGGAGCATCACACTCCTTTGTTGCAACCAGTATAGCATATACCTTGGGTCTAGATGTCGAAATAATTACAGTGCCCCTGGTGCTGAGCACACAAGTCGGAGGTTAGTCCAAATTGTTATTTGTTTGTCGGGGATGCAGACTGATGGTAGGGCCACATCAGTCGGTCAGGAATCTTCTTCTGCTACAGATACAGCCATATGATGTCATCCTAGGCATCGACTGGCTATTCTCTGTGTGTGTCGTCATTTACTGCTTCCGAGGAAGGGTTGTGTTCTCAGACTTGGGAGGCCGGCGTGTTACCTTCTCCGGTGAGCAGAGCATTCATAAGGGTATCAGGCGAGAGGAACCCCTCCTCTCTTTGTTAGTCGAGCTGTCAGTGGAGTCAGTAGATGCTGAGATGGCGGAGGTGACAGAGATCGTCCGTGAGTTTATGGATGTATTCCCTGAGGAGGTGATGAATCTACCCCCTCGATGTGATATCGAGTTTGGGATAGACCTACAGCCCGACACTCATCCGATCTCGATGGCTCCTTACCGGATGGCACCTTCAGTGCTACAGGAGTTGCGGATTTAGATTGACGATCTAATGAAGAGGGGTTATGTTCGACCGAGTGCGTCACTGTGGGGTGCTCCAGTCTTGTTCGCAAAGAAGGTAGATGGTGGTCTTAGGTTGTGCATAGACTACAGGAGGCTGAATCATGTGACGATTAAGAATTGCTACCCTCTTTCGATGATAGACGATCTGTTCGACCATCTGAAAGGGGCAGGATGGTTCTCGAAGATCGACCTGCGGTATGGATGCCACTAGTTGAGAGTGAAGGAGAGTGACATCCCGAAGACGGCGTTCAGGTGCAGATATGGACACTTCGAGTTCGTGGTCATGCCCTTCAGTGTTACGAACTCCCCAGCTGTGTTCATGGGGCTTATGAACTCCATCTTCCAGGAGTACTTGGATCGGTTCGTGGTTGTGTTCATCAACAATATCCTTGTCTATTCAAGATCAGAGGAGGGCCACGCGGAACACCTGAGGACGGTTTTGGAGGTCCTCCAATATCACCAGATCTATGGGAAGTTGTCAAAATGAAAGTTCTGGACATGAGAAGTGCACTTCCTTGGGCATGTGGTGTCCGAGCGGGGGGTAGCGGTGGACCCATCAAAGGTTGAGGTAGTTGTTTCTTGGGCATCACCCATGAATGTGGAAGAGGTCCCTAGTTTCCTCGGGCTAGCGGGTTACTATCGGAGGTTCGCACCCAAATTCTCACGATTTTCAGCCCATTTGACAGCCTTGACCAAGAAGGATCCGGTTTTCATGTGGAGTGAGTAGTGCAAGGCAGCCTTCTTCTATCTAAAGGAGAAGTTGGTTAGTGCCCCAGTTCTGAGGCTACCAAAAAAAGGGGCGACGTACGAATTGTTATGTGATGCTTTAGGACAAGGCCTGGGATTTTTGTTGATGCAGCGATAAGGGGTGATCTCTTATGGGTCTAGGCAGCTATGCCCTCATGAGCGTAATTATGCCACCCACGACCTAGAGCTTACAGCGGTCATTTTTTCACTAAAGTTATGGCGGCATAACCTCATCGGAGAATTCTTCATGGTCTTCACAGATCACAAAATTTTGAGGTATATCTTCTACCAAAGGGACCTAAACTTGTGGCAGCAGAGATGGGTTGAGTTCCTCCAGGATTACGACTTCGAGATCTATTATACTCAGGGAAAGGGAAATGTAGTGGACCGGTTAATGAAATCGGATCACTTTCTGGCGATCAGGGAGTCGAGTGCAGTGGATGCTTTGGCGCAAAAGTACGTGGATGAGGTGGTGTGCTTTCATGGAGTTACGAGGTATATAGTCTTGGATAGGGATGCACGGTTTACCTTGCGAGTCTGGAGAGGATTTCAGCATGCTTTTGGAACCCATCTGCGCCTTAGCACTACTTTCCATCCCCAGACGGATGGATAGATAGAGCTCACCATTCAGACATTGGAGGATATGATGCGGGCATGTGTTCTGGACTCAAGAGGATCATGGGTGCGATACATGCCTCTGGTAGAGTTTTCCTACAATAATATCTATCACTCTACCATTGGTATGGCCTCGTTTGAAGCCTTGTACGGGAGGCCATGTCGTTCACCTGTGTGTTGGACCAAAGTAGGAGGGGAAAGAATCCTTGGCCCGGAGGTGGTTCAGAGCACGATAGAGAATGTTCAACTCATACGGGAAAGGATAAAGGCATCCTAGGAAAGACAGAAGTCGTATGCTGATACCAGGAGGAGGCCCTGGGAGTTTGAGGTTGGAGACCACATGTTCTTGAAGGTCTCCCCTCAGCATGGACAATGGAGGTTTGGCAAAGGGAGTAAGATTTCTCCGAGGTTCATCGGACCCTTCGAAGTGTTGCGGAGGGTTGGCGAAGTGGATTATCAGCTAGCATTACCACCGCCGCTACTGAGGATACATGATGTATTCCATGTGTCCCAGTTCCGTTGGTATCTGCACGATGATTCACACGTCCTCAGCTGCGGAGAACTGGACATCAAGGATGACGTGACTTTTGTGGAGAGACCAGTGATGATCGAGGATCGCAAAGAGAAGGTGCTTCATGGGTGAACCATTCCCTTGGTTCATGTGTTGTAGAGACATGGTGGGCTTGAGGAGAGTACATGGGAGAAGGAAGCAAAGATGCGCACCCAGTACCCAGAGTCGTTTTGAGTTTTGTACTATTCGGTTTATAACTGTTGTGGTGGAAAGTTTTACCTTGTTGGCTATGAAATACTAGTTTTTTTTCCTCTGAATGTGTGTGAAAAGACCTGGGTATGGTAGGGGAGGATCCGACCCTTAATCAAGACGCATTAAGGTGGATGTTATTAAACACGTGTGGGTGAGTCAGTGCCGCCCAAAGTGGATAGTATCTTGACATGGGGAAGGAGACTCCCCAACCCACATGGTTGGGCAGTTTGACATGGTATGTTGCTTGGTTCATAGTTAACGATGAGGTTCACTCCTGAGAGGTATACTTCAAGGCGGTTGTTCAGACTCTCTCTCTTTCCTTTTGGGTTATTTTGATTCTCGAGGACGAGAATCATTTATGAGGTGTCTGATGTAATGGCCCGGGATTCTGGGGTCCATTACATTGTGAAAATCCCATGTTGGGTTTTCTGGTCTGGGAATCTCGGTGATGATTGGCAATAGTAGGCCTACCGGTAGCCTTAGCCTACCGGTAGCAGGCCAACTGGTATCTCGGTCTACTAGTAGCTGCAGCCTACCGGTAGCTCTGTCTAGCAGTAGCTGCAGCCTACCGGTAGCTCTGTCTACCGGTATCTCGGTCTACCGGTAGCTGCAGCTACCGGTAGCTCTGTCTACTGGTAGCTCGGTCTACCGGTAGCCGTAGCTACCGGTAGCCCTGACTACCGGTAGCTCGGTCTACCGGTCGTTCCAGCCTACCGATAGCTGTCAGCTACCAGTGGCTCTCGCCTACCCCCATGGGGTATTTCTAGTAGTGCTCCCTTTTGCACAAATTTGGGTTTTAAACCCTATTTTGACCCCTTTAAGTGTTTTTTAAATCTCGGTAATGCCCATAAATGTTATAATTAAATATTTAATGAATTAACCTGGTGTGTGCATCTGTTTAAACTGCCCGACCCTTTAATAATGTGTGGGGCTACGTGGTCAACCCATGACCCCCACTCCTTATGCGGTTCCACATTATTATCTCAACCGTCTGCGGCACTTATAACTAAAGGGTTCCTCATGGGATTCTTCTTTTCCCGATCACCCTCTACGAGGATTACCCTTCATTCATATGAGCCTATTTTCGTTCATGCGAGCTGCATCATTATTCGTGAAGTTTCGCACCCGGCCTTGCATCGATCGTTGATCAACAAGTAGGGAATTTCTCCTTCATCTCTCCCTTTCAATGTATCATGCGGGGTGGGCATGCTTTTGATTCTTTAGAATTGGAAGGACCGAAACTTAATGAAATAATAAACCGATTCTAAAGAATGGAGGGGAAGGGGTGTGATAGATGATGCTTTGTTTTATGATCTTCTTTCTGAATTGTAAGGGATTACGCCTACTGAAAATCATGGCTGTTGGTGGTCTTTATCTGCGCACTAATGAACCCTTACCTCTGGTGATGTTCAAATGGATTGTATTGTGGTTGTGAACCCTTGCTGTGTAAAGTAAATTGGTTGATTACGTACATTCGGCTAAGTAAAATAAAAACACCAGGATCAACCGTTTTCTGTGATAACCCCTATTAAATTACAGCGGAATTGAAATCATGGAGTGTGTAAAATCTTTTAAATCTGAAAATACATGTATGGGCCTACTTTTCTTGGTGGTAGTGGTTTTTTTGTTCTTCTTTCACGGGCCGGTTGCTGGGTGATGTGGGAGGGGATGGGATCCCATTTTTTTATACTCTTAGTGGTTGTGAAATTGGGGATGGGATCCCTTGTGTTATGCTTCTAGTGGTTGTGAATTTTAAGGCCGGGTGGTTACATGGTTATATCACGAATTGGGATGGGATCCTCTATTGTTGAGAAACCTTTTGGCTCTTGGACGTTGGACATGGGGCTATATCTTGGGGTTTTCTTTGGTTTTTGTGGTTTTACGAGAGAAGCAGGTGTGGATGTTGTAGTTGATGATTGACTCTTCGTTTTCCTTGGCTTGTGCTTATGCTTGCTAGTTTCCCAAGTAGGTGCAGAACTTAGTTAAACATCATTACTAAACATGAAAACAATTGTGAAAAATGGGTTTTGTTAGCGAGAGTTGTGACTCGGACTTGAGTGATGTTTGTGTTCTTTAGACTGGCTGAAGAAAAACCTAAACTTGGGAGAGTGCTTCCTATATATATACTTTTAGTTTTTGTGTTTCTTATTCATTCCCCACCCAAGTTGATAACTTAGTTTCGAACACCCCCATTTAATGGGGGAGGGTGTTTTTCCAAACACTTCTATTAGTGGATGGTTATTAGCTCCTTTCTGCTCCCTTTCCCGGATATCCCAAGTATCTTATGGTAGGATGTGATGTCCTGAGGTCCATTATTAGCCAAAGAACCTTTGGGCGGGGTAGTGTGGTGGTTATGGCCCAGGTGTGTGCGCGCAGGTAGTTTCCCAAGTATCTTCGGGATGAAGCCCAGGTGTCTTCGGGCGTGGCAGTGGATCTTCTAGACCAGGTGTCTTCGGGCGTGGCGGTGGTTGTTCTGACCTAGGTGTATGCAGGCATGGTTACGTGTGACAGTTTTGGCCTAGGTGTTTTCGGGAGAGGTTTGGCAGTGGGACTGCGTGAGGTTGTGGCCCAGGTGTGTGTGTGCGGGGTGTGGCAGTGGGACTGCGGCGAGAATGGAGGGATTGGTTCGATGTGTAGGATGTCGTCAATAACCAGTGGTAAATTGGTGTGGGGTACCCAAAAATCGATGTTCTCTGATTATATATATTACTTGACTTGCGTTATCAGGGATTGTTCCTTGGTGAGGCTTGGGTGGATAATTTACCTTGTTAGGTGTTTGGTTTACTCTTTTCTCACGGGACATTAGTACGTTCCCCCACTTGTACACGAGATTCTTTGGTTTTCCCTACTGAGTATACTTGTATGCTCACCCTACGTATATAAAACTGCTTTCAGGTTTCCAGGAGGACTTCGGGGATCGCGCAGGACCATACTAGCTCGAACCTTTAGGGCAGTTGCAGTTGCTGTTTTTCATTCTTTGGTATATTACCTTTGTATTCACTTGTACCTTTTGGTTTTTACTTTTGGAACATGCATATGGGAATGGTTTAATTTTGGCTATACTTTTCTCTTAGTTTTGGTGTTTTTGTGTTTTCATCATCTTATCTCCCGATCCTATAAAACAAAAAGGGTAATGCCTTCCATTTAGTGTGTTTTTTTATACCCTTGGTGCTAGTCGCCACTCCAGGACCTATTGAGGGCGGGTTTCTGGGGTCATCATCTCTCCTTCAACTTAAATAAGGAAGGGCCTGGCAATCTGCTGACCCTTCCCTTTTTTGGTGAAGGCGGGTCGTGACATCACATGCATTATCATGCATAAGAAGAATCAAGATGTGATAAGGTATTTATTAATGAATAAAGTACAGGTTAGTTGGTTCTAGGCCACCAACTCTAACAAAATCCCACTTGGACTAGAGCTAACTGATAACAACCTTTAACCTACTAGCACTCACATGATATTCTTTCTTCTGCTAAGATAGGCCTTTAGTCATGGGGTCAACCACATTATCTTCCATGGACACTCTTCTCACTGCAACTTCACCCCTTTGATATAAATCCCTCAATAGGTGATACTTCTAGAGTATGTGATTTTTCCATTTATGTTACCTTGTTTCTTTTGAAATATCCACCACTGTAGTTATATCACAATACAGTGTGATACTATCTTTACTGCTAGGAACCACATAAAGTTCTTGGACAAATTTTTGAATCAAGACGGCTTCCTTGGCTGCATTAGAATCTGCTATATATTCAGACTCCACTATAGAATTGGCTATAACTGACTGCTTTTAACTCTTCTAGCTCACAGATCCTCCGTTGAGATAGAAAACATATCCAGATTGGGACTTCAAATCATTCTGACCTTTCTAAAAACTAGCATCAGCATACCCTCTGATGAAAATCTAGTCATCTCCTCCATTCACCAGGAACATATCCTTTTTTCTTCTCAGATACTTAAGGATAGTCTTAACAGCAGTCCAATGTTGTTCTCCTGGATCTTCTTGATATCTTCCTACCATGCTCAGTGCATAGGAAACATCAATCCTGGTACATAACATGGCATACATGATAGATCCTATAGACAAAGTGTATGGGATCGTACTCATTATATCTTTCTCTTGTTGTGTCTGAGGACACGTTTTCCTAGAAATATATAGGCCATGTGACACTGGAACCGATCCCCTCTTGGATTGTTCCATGTTAAATCTCTTTAGTATCTGGTCAATGTATGTACCCTAACATTGTCCAAGAAGCCTCTTGGATCTATCATAAATTATCTTGATCCCTAGAATGTAGGCTACTTCACCCAAGTCCTTCCTGAAGAAATACTTGCTCAAACAGTCCTTAACTGACTGTAAGACGGGTACATCATTTCCAATAAGCAATAAGTCTTCAGCATATACTACTAGGTTAATGATCACATTCCCATTAAACTACTTATAAACACATGGATCCCATTCTTTCTTAATGAAACCAAATTCTTTTATGGCTTCATCGAAACAAATGTTCCATGACCTGGATGATTTCTTTAATCCATAAATGGATTTCTGCAACTTGAAAACCCATTTGGCTTCTCCTGGTGTAACAAATACTTCTGGTTGTGTCATATAGACATCTTCCTGAAGGTTCCCATTAAGAAATTCCATTTGGACATCCATCATTAAAATCTTGTAGTCATGGTAAGCTGCTATGGAATGTATGATTCTTATGGAATTAAACATGGAAACTGGAAAGAAGGTTTCATCATAGTCAATTCCATGATGTTATCTGAATCCTTTAGCCACTATCCTTGCTTTATAGGTGTTAACTTTACCTTATATGTTCAAATATCTCTTGAATACCCATTTTCATCTAACAGTATTTACATCAATTGGATCACCGACTAGATCCTGAACTTCATTCTGATACATGGAATCCATCTCAGAATTCCTAGCTTCTAGCCATCTGGAATCTTCTAAGCTTTATACTTCTTCCTTGTAGGAGAGAGGTTCATCATTGTCCCAAAATAATGATTCACCATCCTCAGTGACTAGGAAACAAAATCTCTCTAGTTCCCTTACATCTCTTGAGCTCCTACGCAGTACTTGTGTTTCTGGAACCACTTCCACGAGGACTTGTAGAACTTCTTCCTATACCAACTCCTTTATATCTTGAGAATCAACTTTTTTTGAAGTCAATCTTTCTCCCACTATCCTTTCTGATGATTTTCTCCCTCTCGAGAAGGACAGGTTGTCTGGCGACATTCACTTTCATGTTTAAAGGCTTATATAGGTAATATCATTTTGTTTCCTTAGGATATCCTATAAAGATACACTTCATGCCTTGGGCTGCTAGTTTGTTACCTGATAAGGCCTTAACAAATTCCATGCATCCCCATACACATGTGTTTGACAAAATGGGTTTCTTTCCATTACAAAACATGGAGGGAATTCCATTTTCCACCTTAGTTGGTACTCAGTTTAATGTGTATGTTGTAGTCTATAATGCATATCCCCAAAAGGATAATGGAAGATCTACATGAATCATCATCAAACTCACCATGTCCAACAAGGTGTGGTTCCCCCATTCACTAACACCATTCCATTGTGGTGTATAAGGAGGAGTGTGCTGAGATAGAATCCCAGACTCCCATAGAAGATCGATGAACTCTTGGTTCAGATATTCTCCACCTCAATCTGATCGAAGCTTCTTTATCTTCTTACTAAGCTGATTCTCTAATTCATTATTGAATTCCTTAAATTTCTCTAAGGATTCTGATTTATACCTCATTAATTAGACATATACATCTCTACTTAAATCATCAGTAAAAGTAATGAAGTAAGAATATCTACCTCTAACTTCTACTACAAATGGTCTACACACATCCGTGTGCACCAACCCTAGAAGCTCTGTGGCCCTTTAACCCTGTCCACAAAAAGAAGGCTTGCTGATTTTACCTTGTAAACAAGTGTGACATATATCAAGTGGTTTTAGCTCATTAGAGTCTAAATAGCCATATTGGAAGATCTTTTCTATAGATTCTCATTTAAATGATCAAGACAGCGATGACGCAACTGGGTGATGTATGAGTCATGTGATTTTGTTTCATTTTCAATTTCCAACACTTGGTTTTTGTAATTTAATACATACAAACCATTATTTAAATGTGCCATACCATAACATAAGATGTTCTTATAATACCAGTAACCCTTATTTCCAGACATGAAAATAAATCCATCCATATCCATACATGATACAGAAATTATGTTTTTGGTAACACTAGGCACATAATAATAGTTTCGTAAAACCAAAATCATCCCAGTTAGCAATGAGAGGTGGTAATCGCCAATGGATAATGCAATCATCCTTGTGTCGTTGGAAGCTTGAAGATCCACATCTCCTCTGTAAATCTTTATAAATCTACATGGTTCTGCATTTGAAAACAGATGTGATCCCCACAAGCTATACCTAATAACCAATGTGTAGAAATGGTAAGATTACACTTGATAACGAATTCACATTTAGTGTCCCCATACTTTTGGGTGCAGTTCCTCTTCCAGTGGCCTTTCATGCCACATGAAAAACATACCTCCTCCTATTCCTTTACATACCTCTGGATCTTTCCCTTTATGGAGGGACAGTGCTCGGGGGATTTAGATTGTTTATAATTCCTTAGCCCATTTTCCTTGTCCTTCCTTTTCTTATTCAACGTAAGGACTATGGGTTTTCCATTCCCCATGTACTTATCTACCTGGTGAATTAAGGTCATAAGTTTTGATAGACTCTTCTCATTGCTTCTCATGTTATAGTTGATAATAAAGCTAGAGAAGGTCTTGGGCAGTGATGATAGGATGAGATATGTACGCAACTCATCCGGGAACATAATCCCTAAGATGTCCAGGAATTCAATGTAGCTAATAAGCATGAATACATGAGGCACAGCTGGCGTAGACTCTCCAAGATTAGATGTAAACAAAGCGTTGGATATCTCATATCTCTCAGGTCTCTCATTCTCTTGGTAGAGAGCCTTCAGGTGAGACAACATGCTATACACATCGATGTTTTCATGTTGCATAAAGATCTCATTAGACATGGATGATAGCATGAAACATTGGAAATATGTGGCATCATCTATATGTTTCATGTAGTGAGATAGTTCCTCATCACTGGCCTCTTTCCTAAGTGGTACTGGAACATGCTCTTCCCGCATATACAATTTCCTCTCGTGGTGAAGGATGACACATAAACGCCTCTACCACTCTTGGAAATTGGTGCTGGTGAGAAGGTTTTCCTTGTTGAGTATGGTTCTAAATGATATGTTTGAAGTAATTTTCTTTCTATTTCTACAAATTAAGATGATAAATGGTTTAGTACTTTATTGTGATAAAATTGAGACAAATAAATAAACTAATACTTATTAGTCTCCCACTATTTTATCGAAATCCAATAGCCCTCACCATTTGACTTCAGAATATTTTGTTTCCAGGATATTCTAGTGGAAAGGATCCATATTTCCCTTCACATTAACCCAACTAGGGTTGGTCAATCTACAAGAAGGGTTTTAGGTAGGAATTCCAAATACCAACTGTATTAACTCGCAGCTCCTTGATCTGTTTAGTGGAATCCCCACTCCTAAAATCATTTTATTTTGGATTTCCTCAACCTTTACCTCTTGGTCACACCAATCCCTGTTGTGGCGGTCAACCCTTGATGGGAACCAATTCAAGTCAACCCAAAACCTTGAATTAGAATTCCCTGATAATTGAAATCACCCCAACTAGGTTTGGTCAAGCACTTTAAACTATGGTTCGATTCTAACTAAGATTATGGAAGGTTATACCAAATCAATATTTATTTGAGGGATTTTATCCTTATACACTAATTTCCATTTTATTATCTTTGATTACATTCTTGTTAATATTAAGTGGGAGTTACATTAGTGATTAACCATGTCTAGGATAATATTTTTCTCATAAGCCGGTCTTATTTTAGTTTCATCTTGCATTCTTGTTTAATTCATTAATAGTGTGATCGTGACAACACACCCACAATAAATAAACCATACAACTAACATAAATAAAATAAATGGTATGATCATGATCTTGTTCTATTGGTTAGTTTATCTGGTGGTTGATAATCTAACCCAATACCTAGGGGAGAAACACCTTGAACCTTTCAGGTTCGTGGTTACAGCTTTCCACCTATCCACCATTGTATCTCCTTGGATTGGTTCACCTTCGCTCCTAACATGAGCCGCCTCCACTAGCGTGGGGGCTCCATCCATTACATATGCATTTAGCTCACACGTAGGTGACGGGTAAAAGGGGTTTTTACATAAATGAAACATTGGGCATGGAGTCCCTATATATTAATGAGGAGAGGGTTCGCATACCAAAAAATTTAATTTCAATAAATAAATTAAAAGAAACCATTCACATACAAAGGTCTTGTTCTATCTCATGATCATCTATACATGAAACGATATTTACATATAAATAAAACTAGCATTTAGTTCTTTAATCATGTATGTTTAATATAAATCACACTCGAATCAATTAATTATATTTAATTAATCAATTCTTTAATCTGAACCCCTTTTTCTAATTTTCATTGATATTCTCATCCATCATAATTTTAAACAAATAAATTAATTTAAAATTATCTTTGTATGTAACTTGTACCTTGGAGGAAACTTGGTGAATTTCCATTTATAACTACCCAATGAGTATAAATGAACATTATGCAGATATTAAATTAAACACACATATATATAACACCTATCACGTGTTGTGCCTCATATTTATGCCTACACTATGATACACGTCTCAATGGTTTGAATAAAATAATTATAAATTTTAATAAATCTGGGTAATTTGGATGAGTACACGACATGTAGTTCCAACTACATGGTGTGTACTTTTGTTCCCCATCCATATGAAGCACAGGCCTGGGGACAAGGCGTGTAGATGTACTTTAGAAATTTTTAGAGTACACAGCATGTTCAGTGGGACACACGCCATGTAGTATCCGTGTTTCACGGTTTCTAACCAGGAAAGCCATGTATGGGGTACACGGTCCAACCCTAAACTGAAGGGACTACAGGTCATGTTCCATGGGCCACACGGCGTGTAATCTGAAAACCATGTGACAACTATTCTTGGTCGACACACGAAGTCTTAAAGACTTAGATAGGATCCATTTACATGGCCTCATTTGGTGGATCATTCCAATGCATTGAACCTAGACTACATGAAGTGTACTTCTTAATACACACCATGTATTCTGGTGTTGTACAGCCAGAAATTTTTTTCACCTCTAGATGTGATCCTCTATTTTATTTTAATCAAAAATAAAACAAAAAATTGTTTCTGTATGGTGAATGAGAAACAATAGAGGAGGAATAAATCTCGAGATTTTGATTTAAAGAATGATTAACTTGAATTGAAACAAAAAAACTATTATATGCGTAAATCACCAAAGTAAAACTAAATAATTATAATCCATGATATGACCCCTCTGATACCACTTGTAGGTTCTGGGTGCAGCGGAAGCACGTTGGTGGGTGTACCCAACTTTAATTCTAGCGTTAACAATGATCAATCTGAGATCTGTCACGATAATTAAACACCAGATCTTCGGAATAGAACAGAGACCGAAAAAGAAATAGTGGAGTCCCAGAACCATATAGAGGATCTTCATATGTTGTATATAATTAATTTAATTATTTGACAATAATTACATTGATGTAATTCTTTCTTCATTTATATCTTCAGTCACGATCTGATTTGATCTGTCGTTGTGTCATACAATCCCAGTGTAGGATTCTTCTAGCTGTGATCCACATGTGTTATACATATCATTGGATGTAACTGAAGGGATCTCTAGGTGCTAGCGTAGAAGAGCCATCACTTACGATGTCTGTCTTGGATCTCCTTGATCCGGTGGAGATGGATCTCTCTCTCATATCTTGAGAGCGTTCTTGGTGAAAAATTTCTCTCTTGGCTTGAGTGCTTTTCCAAATCCATTGTGCAAAACCACACAAAAAATGGCTAGGATAATGGGAAATATATAATTGCGATTTTTAATTACATAGAATAATAAAATGAATTAATTACCTGAAATAATTTATTCATTTCATTTAATTCTTAGTAATACCCCATGTCTAATAATAATAGTTGACTATTATTATTACTTGATATGAACCCAATGAATTACACCTAATATTATTTAATTAAATAAATAATATTATTTCTCATAAATTCCCAAAAAAAAACTACACAGCATGTCACCTACTAAGAACTCTTACCGTGTAATGTAATCTATTTGTCTCGATATCTCGAATCAAGCAGGTTGCATGATAGTGCCATCAACCCTTGTGCTCGATTATTCTTTCTTTGAATTTTCATGATTGAACTTCTAATTCCTCAACATGTCCATGGATTTATTTAGGCAATATCAATTCCATCAAAGGTCCTGAGATATCTACTTCTGTTATGGAATATAAGGGACAAATATTTTCTTGCATTATCTATTAATGCAATATCACTCATAACGCACCCAGCGTATCCTACCTCACTGTGAACATTGTGGAATCACAATTTTTTTCAATACATCTAGTTGCGTGAGTTATAATACCCATTAATAATAATCTTAAATTATAAGGACCGATACACATGTCTGCGGATAGAAACATCCAATGAAACTATGAAATTGGATTTCCTACTGGAAGTCTCGTTCTCATTATATCCTCCAGAACATTACCAAGGGTGCACACCATGAGAAGGTGCCTCAATTTTTTTTGACTACTCACCCCAAATGGCCTGAATTATTTGTGTCCCTCAAATAACATCATCTGGCCATAGAACATATATACAAGAATAGTGTTATGGCACTTCTGGGTTCTCATCAAAATAGGGATCTACTATGACCCTTTAATGCAACAGCTATCCATAGAACATTATCACAAGAATTTCCACGCAGAAAAACAATCAAGATGTGATAAGGTACTTATTAATGAATAAATTAAAAAGTAGTTGGTTCTAGGCCACCAACTCCAATAGAGGTTGTGTGACTCCTCTAGGATATTTCCTTCTAGACTTCACTAGTTCAAAAACCATACATCTTTCTAAATATTCAGCAATATCCCCCTTCATTTTTTCCAACCAAAAATGTTCCTTCAAATATCTTTAAATTTTAGTGCTACTAGGGTGTATAGAGAAATTGGGGCTATTATCATTATCCAACAATTCCCTTTTTAGAATAGAAATGTCAGGAACACAAAGCCTCTTCCCAAATTTCAAAATCCCATCTTTATATACAATGTCAATCAATCTCCCCTTATTCACAGCTTTAATTTTATTTTGAAACTCCTCACAATTAATTTGAGAACATTTTATCCTTTCTAGTAGAGATGGTTTCGAAACCAATTGAAAAGGTATTGATGTTTCACCTTCCATGATTATTCACATATCCATATTTACTAAATCCATGAACATAGGATCCCTTTCAACTCTAATCTTGTTCAGAACTCTATGATACTCTCTGCTCAATGAATCTACCACCTTATTTTCCTTCCCTGGGCGGTAGTGTATAGGGAAATCATATTCTTTGAGTTGTTCAAGCCATCGCCTTTGCCTCATGTTGAGTTCTTTCTGTGATAATATATACTTCAAGCTATTATGATCGATATATATCAACAAAAATTCACCATAGAGAGAGTGTCTCCATATATTCAAAGAAAATATTACAGCTGCTAACTCAAGATCATGAGTGGGATTGTTTTTTTCATGAATTTTTAGTTGTCGTGGTCCATCGGCATTAACCCTATTATTCTACATAAGGACACAACCAAGTCCTTCCATTAAAGTATCACTATAAATAACAAACTCATAATTCCTTGATGGTAGATTCAATATAGGAGCATTGAATAATCTTCTCTTCAGTTCTTCAAAACATTATTCACACTCTTGTTTTCCAATAAAATTTAACCGCTTTACGTGTGAGCTTGGTTAATGGGTCAGCTAATCGGGAGAAATTTTGGATGAAACACCGATAATAACCTACTAAACCAATAAAACTACATACCTCAGTTATACTTATCGGTGTTGGCCATTATTTTATTTCATTGGTCTTTGAAGGATCAATAGAGATTCTATCTTTAGACACAATAAGGGAAAGAAATGAAATCTCCTGAATCCAAAATTCCTGCTTGCTGAACTTCCCATATAATTCATTTCTTCTATGAGTCTTTAGAATAGTTCTCAAGTGATTTCTATGTTCTTAGTATCTTTTGGAGTATAAAAAGATATCTTCAATAAATATCACTAAAAATTCATCAAGATATTCATTGAAAACTCTTTTCATTAGATCTATGAAGAGAGAGGGTGAATTAGTCAATCCAAAAGGAATTACTGTAAACTCATAATGCATGTACATGGTTCAAAATGTTGTCTTTGGAATGTCTTCCTTTTGGAATGTCCAAAAGGATTTATTGTAAACTAATGGTATCCAGATCGAAGTAAAATCTTTGAAAAATATTGAGCTCCATGAAGTTGATCAAATAAATCTTCAATGTCAGGTAGTGGATACTTGTTCTTTATTGTTACAGCATTGATCTCCTTGTAGTCAATGCACAACCTGACTAAACATTAATTTTTTATTAAAGAGAGAACAAGTCCCACCAAAACACAAAAATCCTCAAGGAGGTCTAAAATTGTGAAGTCCCAGGGCATCCCCTCGGACATAACTTTTACATTCCAAAGGCAGAAAACCCAAACTATCAAAAATAATAAGTGTTTCATTCGGATTTCCCGCACGAGAAAGAGAATCTGCTAAGAAATTCCTTTCCTCACCCATAGTTATTTCTCTCTCTTCCTCCCCAATAATTGAATTTAGTAGAGCTATATGGGGTGGATATAGATAAGAATCAGATGGTGATGTTTTTGATCTAAAGATAAGTTCTTCCTTATAATCATCAAAAATTGAAACCTTCATCTTCTCATAATAAATTTTGGTATCATTTTCTGAAATCCAATCCATACCGAGGATTATATCAAATACAATCATGGGTATGACGATGGGATCAGCAGATAAAAAAATTCATATGCCCTAATGGGGACTGATTCAAAAAACATTATTGCAATGATAATTGTAATGTCCCTAATTTTTTCATGTATTATTTTAATATTATATAGGAATTATTTTTATACCATTCTATGAGACGGCGTGCAGTTTTGAGGCCCGGTGAACCCGGAATAAATGTTTGAATTTAACATAACAATTAAATTACGCATGCATGTGGTTTTGCTAAAAAAGTTGAATAACTCCTAAACGGGTTCTTGGATCATAAATCTGAGGGCACCATTGCGTTCGGAACAATGATTTTACCTTGGGAAAGGCCTAACATCGGTTGGTGCAGGTCGGTGGTGAAATATGGGTTTCGTACATAACCGTAATAAAATATTTTATTTATATCTTTGTTGCAGCGAAATATCTCATTCAATTTTAAAAAAAATATTTCGCAGGGGATCAGGGTTACTTTTCTCATAACCCTGAATCTCTCGGGAGAGCTCTGGAGGAATCCGCCCAACGCAGAGAAGGGGTTCTTGATGAGCTTCACCGGTGACGACGACTCAGCAACCAGATCTTCTCCAACGAACGTCGTGGAATCCAAGTACGATGTTTGTTTTTGATTTCCTTCCCCGTTTTTGATTTCTACGATGAACGCAGACTAATCCACGAATAGATTATCCCGTGGATCAAGCCGCAACTCCCCAAGCCCGCCTCCAATAGGCCAGGGAGAGGTGACTTGCAGCGAGTAGGCATGCTACTAACATGGGAGGCATTGCCTAAAAACCTATACACATGCACACAAATCTCCTATCCCAAAAATCTAAAAAGTAAATACTTAAAAAAGGAAAAGATGCATGCATACACTAAAATCCAACCAACAGAGTACGATAGGAAAGTAAAGTACAAGAATGTAAAAACCTGGCCCAAAAGTACAAGCCCACCAAAAGAAAGTCTGTAACAAAGTCCAACCTGTAAAGAAAAGTGTTGGGACTGCAGTCTGTATCTGTCGGAACACACCTCGGCCTTTATGATCTCGCTGAGTACCGTCTAGTCCTGGTCCTCCTAGAATCATGTCAAAGGCTCACCCATCTGCACAAGACATGACACGTGCGGGCAAAGCCCGTGCAGGGGTGAGTATAAAAATACCCAGTAGGACACCCCGAAACCACAAAGGAAAAACAACAAGGGAAAAACCACGAAGGAAAGATAAAGTCAGATCTACACAGTATATGTCTACTGAAAATATAACAAGAATATCTAGATAAACTCATACATGATCGACTATCGTGAAACCACTACTAAGATCCAGCTCAAAGATATGACAAAGCACGTAATAAGGAGAACATACCCCTAGGTCTCGGGAGAGAGATAAGAAGTACTCGTTCTGGGAGAACACACCCCACAAGTACATTGAGAACATGATGCTCAGATGAGGATCACAGCCATGTCATGGGGTGATTCCGACAACTCAGTCTAATATAATCCACTAAGCAGAGGATCGGTGCTAGGGTAAAGTTGGTCACGTCGATACCAAGAACTCTACTTAGGGTTCCAGGAATGAATAGAGGATCCGGATCTAAGTCTAATAGAGCGGATTCCAACAAATCTATTCAGGAAGTCCTGTGGAAGGGATCATACTCTTGTGTAAAGGAAATGATACGAGAACCTTCAGGGAAAAGACCAAGGGTACAAACCCTACGAAAACTAGTCCAAGTCACAGAAGACAAGTGGATCAAGACATTTAATATAGGTTACATGGCGTGTAGTATGGTTACATGTCGGGTTCCTTGACCCCGGGTAATGCCCATGTAAACATCTTGTGTCATCCATTCAAGTTGTGTAAAACCAAACTACACGACGTGTAGAAAAAGTACACGTTGTGTTCCGTGACCCCGAGTACTTCCCGTGTTACCGACCCATGTCATTCGGCTTGTAGGATAGAAAGTAACTACATGGTGTGTAGAAGAAACACACGTCGTGTCCGAGCACCTGGGGCTCGCTCCGTGTACGCTGGCCACGTGCCCGTACACGGTCTCTGCCCGTGTCGCCTGCCCGTGTGCAAGTACACGGGGTATCCCATGTATCTAGTCGGGTCTGTTCGGGGTGGGGTATACACGGCATGTCCTTGGTCGTGTACCCTTCTCGTGTCTGTGTATTCTCGGAGTACATGCCATGTAATCCCGCCAACGAACACACGCCATGTATCCCAAACTACACGGCGTGTAGTTGGGAAATTTCCAGAAGCGCCGTCTTCTTCCTCACGCTTCGGCTGAACTTCTGCATCACGTTTCTCGGGTCCGTTTGCTGCGAAACTCAAGATCAAGGGCCGCCTCGACGTCGTGATTCCGAATTCATGGGTTTCAGGCCTTCGTTCAGCTCCAAATTCTGATCCCGGTCATTTGAGCGGAAATCGTTCGATGAACAATATCTTCTGATCGGCTTCGATCCGTTCTTCGCCACCGTAGTCGCACCTCCGTGGGGTTGAACTGACACCAGATCTTCAATTTGGGATCGTTGCATCGCACAATGGGTGCGCAACTATCCTTCATTCATATCCCCGTGAAAAACGCGTAGAACGCAATAGAGAACGCGAGAATTTTGGGGAAGAAGAACACAAAAATATTGAGAGGGAAGAACCTCAATAGATGTTCATGTACATCTTGGTTCGTCACCATTAGGAGGTTGAACGAAACCAAAATAATTCCAAGCATCAAAACCCCAAAATCCCTGCAAGAATCCCATCCCGCAAGAACGATCGATCCACGGGCTAATATGTTCATGGATTACTCCGCGTTTATTATAGAAATCAAAAACAAACATCCTACCTGGATTCCACGACGTTCATTGGTGAAGATCCGGTCGCCGCGTCATCATAGCCGGAGAAGCTCGTCAAGAACCTCGTCGCCGCGTTGGGAGGTTTCCTCCAGATCTCTCTAGGGAGATTCAGGGTTATGATAAAAGTAACCCTGATCCCCTACAAAATCTTTTTTTAAAGGGAATGATATATTTCGCTGCAACAAATATTTAAATAAAATATTTTAAATGAAATATTTTATTACGGTTATGTCTGAAACCCTTATTTCACCACCGACCTGCGCCAGCCGATGTTAGGCCTCGCCCAAGGTAAAATTGTTGTTCTGAATTCAAAGGTGCCCTTAGATTTTTGATTTGAGCACCCGTTCCGGAGTTATTCCACATTTTCAGGAAAACCACACACGTGCGTAATTTAATTTTTAAATTAAATTCAAACATTTGTTCCGGGCTCACCGGGCCTCGGAACTGCATGTCGTCTCGTAGACTGGTCTCGAAATAATTCCCATATAATATTAAAATAATACATGTAAAAATTCAGGACATTTCATCACACCCACCTTAGTTCTTTTACGTCCCCGAAATTACAAAATAAGGGCTACTCAAAAAGATGTCGGTACTATACACGAATCTGAGCCTCCTGCTCCCACGTGATCTCCCGGAGATTCACGTGCTGCCACCAGACACACACCAAGGGAAATAGCTCACCCACGAAGGATATTCTCCTCCCGATCCTTGATCTCCACTGGGTACTTTGCAACGGTTGCTCCATCATCGATGTCCAGCTCACCCCAGTCGATAATGTGTGATGGATCATGCATGTACCTTCGTACCTGCGACACCTAGAATACGTTGTGTACCCGATCCATCTGAGGAGGTAGAGCCAAGCGATATTCCACCTCATCAACTCTACTCAAAATCTCAAAAGGGCCAAAGAACCTCAGATATATCTTGCCGCCTCAGCCAAATCTCTGCAATCCCCGTCGAGGTGAGACCTGAAGGAACACATGGTCTCCTTCCTAGAACTCCAAGGGCCTCCGCCTCCTGTCGGAATATGACTTCTTCCAACTCTGTGTGGTCTTAATCCACTCCTGGATGACTAGCATCTTCTCTATAGTATCTCTCACCATCTCTGGGACCATGAGTGCTGACTCTCCTGGGTCATTCCAGCAAACTGGGGACCTGCAAGGTCGCCCGTACAGAGCCTCGAATGGTGCCATACCAATAGTGGAATGATAACTATTGTTATAAGAAAATTCCACCAGTGGTAGGTGATCCTCCCATCTACGACCGAAGTCAAGTATGCAAGCTTGAAGCATATCCTACAGGACCTAGATGGTCTGCTCTATCTGACCATCAGTCTGGGAATAAAATTCTGTGCTCAAGAGTAACTGAGTCCCAAAAGCTTCCTGCAATCCCTTCCACAACCGGGAGGTGAAACGAGCATCATGATCTAAGACGATTGTGGATGGTACTCCATGAATTCTAACTATCTCTTGCACATATAGGCGTCCCAATCTCTCTACAGAACTCTGCTCTCGTATGGCTAGGAAGTGGGCCGACATGGTGAGTCGATCAACAATCTCCCAGATGTCATCGTGTCCCCTGGATGTACGTGGTTAACCCATCACGAAGTCCATGGATATCATGTTCCACTTCCACTCTGGAACCTCAAGGGGCTGAGTCAAACCCGCTGGAACCTGGTGCTCAGCCTTTACCTGCTGACAAGTAAGGAACCAAGAAACAAACTCTTCCACACTCTTCTTCATTCTTGGCCACCAGAACTGACGTCGGAGGTCCTGATACATCATTTCCACGCCTGGATGTACCGCCAAAGTGTAACACCCCGAGCTTCCACGATACTCTTCTCATTCAATAATGCAATAGCTTTCATTGTACGCAACTTCGAGTTCTAAAACACCGCGACTAATCAAAGTAGCTGTTATGAATAGAAATAACCACTTTTTAAAATTATAGAAATTTTATATTTCAAAATGGACTTCATTTTTGTATTTGTAATATCAAAATTATCCAAAGTTGAATTTTTTGTAATTTTCTGAGAACTTCCAATTTTTTATGAATAATGAAAAATACTTAAAAACAACTTTTTTTAATCAAAATAATTTATAGTGATAAATTATACTATTGAGTGGTTTTAGAGTATAATTAGAATATATTTTTACCATTTTATCCAATGGTGGTCATTAGAATTAATTTAACATTGAAATTGGACACAAACAATTGCCAATCTTTTGATATAAATTGTTTCTTAAAAACACGCTATTTGTTGTAACAGCGGGAATTAATTATAAAATTAATTAATGCAACTTATATGTTTGGAATTTTGTAAAATATACATAATTTTTGAATTCGGAATACCAATTATAGCTTAGGGTGAAATTTTGGCATTATTCTGAAAAACTTCAATTTTTGATGAATAGTGAAACCACTAAGTGGTAGTTAAATAACTGATTTTTCGTTTAAATGAAATATTACCACTTCTGTGATTTTATTTTCGAAAATCCGACATACATGGTTGTCATTAAGAAGTAAAATTTGGTTCAATGAGATTAAAATAATTTTTTGGTGAATAGTAACTTTTAAGTTCATAATCGCGATTAGAGGTAATTAGTGTAGTTTAAGGTACAAATAATGTTTTAATAATATGAGATGAGCATGAAACTTGTCCTACTCCTATTGTATGAGTCATGGCAGACCAAGAAAACCCATGGGTCAACTTGGGGACCCCATGGAGCCACTTTAGTTGGAAAATGACATTAATATATATTTATTTAATGTTAAAATTAAATTGACACAAACATGAGTTGTTTTACTAAAACAGTTTTTAAGTGGGGTTACACAAGTCCAAATTTTGACTATAAATATTCATTAGAAAGCTAAAAAGATTTCCTACATCATAGTATTTTATTTTATAATTTTTAGACATTAAATAAATTAAATTATTTATGACATCATTATGATGCAGCGATGACCTCATTATTTAACAATTTAAATAAAATGAGAAGATAATGAAAAATACAAGGCTTAAACTTGTCTAAAGACTATTGGATGAGGATATTTAGAACCCGTATCACCTTATCCACTAATTATATAACTGTGGGACCTTTAGAATCCGAAAATCATTGTATAATAATGTAAAATTTCAATCTTTCCAAAAGAGCCCCTCCTCTCCACTTATAAAAGGCCCCCACCTCTCCCACCTCATTTACACTTTCAAGACATTTGGATCGGCAAACCTCTGACCAAATACTCTCCCAACTTCCCCCTATTACTCCTAGAAGCCTCACTTTGGGCATAAATCTTCCCAAGGAAGCCTTTGGCTCAAATCAAAAAGAGTTACCCGATTTTGAGGTAATGTCTTCTCTAATGTTGTTTTGTTTTATTTTTCTTCTCCAACCCCCTAAAATCTTTTTATTAATTTCTTTTGTAACAACAACAGTATACTCAATATACTAGGATTTTGTTATAAGAATTATTCGAGCTAAAATTACACACACCTACATCTAACGGTTAAAGAACATACGGTTTCTGTGGATGGCGAATTTCTACCTCACAAAACAATGATTGTTCAACACTCATATAACACCTTCAAAGGTGGCCATTAAGATGTCACTATATTTATATATGATATATAATATGTTTATGTTTTACTTATTATTCTTTATTTCTCATTTATGTCATACTTTATGATTTCCATTATGGGTAAACGCGATAATTTCATTTTAGGAAGTGCGGACTACCGCCCCCTCAAAGTGATTTGAATCGTTAATGCCATATGTGGGATGTATAAAGGATGGAGTAAATGGTATTATAGACTATATTATACTGGAATTATATTATACATTTATATCACTATGATTTCATTCCATTAAATACGAAATAGAAATGAAAGTAGTGTGCATGCGTACGTACGGCTTACCGTCTCCATGAACGGTGCATTTCATTTCGTACCTCTAAATGTTACGTAATATTATAAATGAATGTATATACTGGATATATATGATATATATGACATCTAAATCATGAATATAATTCTGGAGATAATGGATATTCTACCACATAAACAACTTGTAATTATAAGAAGTTTATTGTTGACTCAAGTACCAAAGATCGACAAAACGACCATTATTAACTTAAATAATTACATAATGTTCATATCATTGTAATAAGTGATATAAAAAGGATAATGAAATTGAAAATGGTTCTTAATAAGGTATATATTAACTCTAGTTTATTATTCAGGAGGTTAAAGAATGGTTGAGTCAAGTCAGACATGAGGTAAGGGAATTTCTTAACCCAACTTCCATTCTTTGGGTTAATCTCCTACTTTCATATTATGTCATGATATTATTATGTCCTATTTTGTATTTTTACGTTCTTTATGTGTACCTATAGTGAATACACATAACAGATCTATTTTATTTTCAAAATGATCTTTTTAAGGGCATCATCTCAATCTCCTTTCATTGAGGCATATTTGGTTTTATACACAATTTTCTTTTATACGGTGTATAAACCCCTTTGACTTTTACGTTTATTCAAAAGGAATCTTTTTATACGAAGAGTTTTGCTAAACGACAAAAGGGAATGTTTTTCTTTCCGTACTTATGTGGCGACAACGACTTCTCTGCCGCCGTGACCATTATTTGAGTTTCGGCTTCCTCTACAAGCCATTTTTTTAATGAAAAATAAATACAAAGTTTTAACTTTCTTTTATTTTGGTATTGAAAATGGTTTTGAAAGCGTTTTTATCAATGTGTTGTATTGATATCTTGTGATTGAAATGTGGAAATGTTATGTTTCCTTTATGCATGATTTATGTGATACGATTATGTTATGGTTTATGATATGTTTAAACCTATTCATATGAGGAATGTATTGGACTTAATAAGTGATGGGTGGAGCCCGCTATAGCTCCTCGATGCATCGGTAGGTCTCATGAGACAACTAGACGTGGAATTGGCCGAGGCCCTTTCCCAATTTGATTTATGGTTTTGGCCGAGGCCTTAATCATTTTAGACGTCTTGGCCGAGGCCTTGACAAAATGTTTCAGGATGTCTGGCATTATGCATTACATCATTATGAAAGTGGTTATTGATATTGCATGTGATTATTCGACCAGTAGAATATCCATGTGAATAAGTAAATGGCATTATCTCATTTTACTTTTGCCATATTATGTTGACGTTCATGTTTAAAAGGCTTTTGTTTTAGTTATACATTTCTTTAAATGTTAATGTTTATTTATGAAAGATTCTGTAATACTGTTATCCTTACTGAGCATCTAAGCTCACCCTTTTCAATGTTTTAATATTTTCCAGGATGTGAAGAAGTATTTTATGAATGACCTGCAGGGATAGTCAAAAGAGGATATGAGTGTGGACTATGAAGACCATGTTATTGTAGTTTGTTTACTTTTTGATGTAATGAATGACTTATGAATGTATCTAGTGTTTTCAAGGCTACTAAACTAATAGGTCTTTTGAGAATTGATCTTTTGTGATCATTCCAATGTTACGAAGTAATGCACTGACTCTGGGTAGCTGGGGTCGGGGCGTTATAGTTGGTATCAGAGGCAGTTTAGTACTAACCTTGGAAGCTAGATTTAGATAAACTCTGATTAGAGCACATATCCCAAAGATAGACTTTGAGGATTAGTATAGAAGAACTTCCTAGAATTTTGGTATTATAGAATGTTATGAGTTTCCGAGAAATACATCCCTATCTGGATACGATCAGGTAGAGGTGGCTCTGGCACAGATGTACCTAGGGTTAAAACCCGAAAACACCGCATTGAACTAGACTCGAACGGGAAATGGTGCATGAAATCAGGCCTTGCTGCACTCTTGGTTATGACACTCCTGGGGGATATGCTTTGGATAATTCTCATTTTCTTTACAAACCACTATGAAGGGTTATGAGTATATACTTCCTCAAAGAAAACATTTTATAGATTATATCCATAAATAGTTCAATTTATGTTAAGTATCTTACAAGTATGTAATTATGTATTTTGATTCATAAACTAATATATTTTATGCCATTTATTAGAAATGGCGCCTAGAGGGAGGAAAGGAAACCGTATCAATGCACGCACTCCGTGTAGGGATTTCCCTCCTACTCAAGATAATTATTGTGGATCTGGAGATACAACTGGTGCTGATCAACTTACTACCATACTGGGACAACTCACTCAGGTTATGAATAATAACCTTACTCGTATGGAGCACCCTATTCCGCAACGTGGAGGATCAATATTAGACCGCTTCATGAGGCAACAACCACCAACATTTAATGGGGGTACAAATCCATTAGTAGCTGAGAAATGGATAAACTCCTTAGAGAAAATATTCCACGCCTTGGGGAGTAGCGAAAGGGAGAATGTTATCATGGCAGTTTACCGCCTCACTGGAGATGCCGATCAATGGTGGTCATTGATTCAAAACACAAAGGAAGACGATGATGTATCAAATATGGAATGGAGGGAGTTCAAAGAGGTTTTCTTAGAAAAATACTTTCCTCGTGACCATAGAGCAGATATGGAAAGGCAATTTCTGAGTCTGAGACAAAAGGAGGATGAGAATGTCGCAAAGTATGAGGCCAACTTTACAAGATTAGCAAGGTATGCTACAGATTATATACGTAACCCAAGAGGTAAGATTGATCGTTTCTTTGATGGGTTAAAACCATTTCTCCGTCGAGCTTTAGTATCACAATCTTTCTCAACATACGAAGATATTGTCTCATGTGCTATCAAGACATAAAAGGAATTCTCTAAGTCTTATGACAACAAAGTAAATCAAGAGAATAAGAGAATGGTGGAACAAGAGACAGATAAAGGGAAAAAGGGAAAGAAGGATTTTACATTATGTGATAATTGTGGGAAGAATCACCCTGGTACTTGCCTAAAAAGAATGGGAGTTTGTTATAAATGTGGGGGAAAAGGTCATCAGGCGCGTGATTGCAAGGGAAAGAAAGAGGCTATCAATGTTGAATGCTACAATTGTAGGGAAATGGGGCATTATGCAAATGAATGTCCTAAGCGTCAGAGAAACTTACCTCAGAAAAGGAAAAGGGATCAAGGACAATCTTATGCTGTTACTACAGTTGAAGCAGAATAACTAATGTATTGGTGCTTTTGGACTCATGGATTGTATTCTAGTTACTAGAATAATGTGATATATATATAAGGATTGTAATGCAGTACTTGTTTATTTCAGTAAGGTTTTGATATGATTAAGTTAATCATATTTTTAGTATGTGACAAAAATAGAATCTTTAATTTGTTTGGGGAATCTGATGTTACAATTGATTTTGGAATTTAGATACCTTTTAGAGAAAGTCTGGACGGAGGTATTTTGGATAACTATAAAGGTTGGAATGGATTATGTTGATCTTTGGATAGTATTTTTTTAAGGTTAAAACATTTCTGAAGATTATTTTTGGAATATTATAATACTATAGTTTTAGGAAAAGGACAACCTGCAGGGTGGGGAATAACCTGTTGCATCGGACAAAGCTGTAGGAATCGAACCCACAACTATAGTGCGACATGCCTTTATCACCTACCACTAGCCTACATGAAGTCCCTGGTTATTAAAAAATAATTTTACTAATCTAAATGGTATGTGTTAACATTTGGAACCATATACAATTAGGATAAGTATAATATTTTTGAGTTATATTATCTTTTTGAGTGAAAGATGAGTTGAAGGTTGAAACTCTAATTGTCAAGAATAAATATATATATACCTATCTCTTATTCAAAGAATCAATTAATTATTAAACTTTAGTAAATGGATATTAAAACAAAAAAAAAGTGTTATCCTAATACCTTATGTCTTGTTGAACTGATGATATTTTAAATCAACTTAGATTGAAGGCTTTGAGGCCATCAATTTGACAGTTGATTGTGATTGATGACCTCAATCACTCCCTACAAATATTTAAGTTTTTTCTCCAATTATATGTCTCTAATTGCCACCAATGTTCTCCTAATCGAGATCATAATTGGGTGGTGACTTTTTCATTTCCCTTTCCCTCTTATTAAGGCTAAAATTTATTAACCTTATTTCCGATGTGGGTTTTCCTCAAAGGTATTTTCTCTTTTCAACCTTTTATTTTCAAAGAAAAATTTCAAATTGCGAGGACGTAATTTATTGAAGGAGGGGATAATGTAACACCCCGAGCTTCCACGATACGCTTCTCATTCAATAATGCAATAGCTTTCATTGTACGCAACTTCGAGTTCTAAAACACCGTGACTAATCAAAGTAGCTGTTATGAATAGTAATAACCACTTTTTAAAATTATAGCAATTTTATATTTCAAAATGGACTTCATTTTTGTATTTGTAATATCGAAATTATCCAAAGTTGAATTTTTTGTAATTTTCTGAGAACTTCCAATTTTTTATGAATAATGAAAAATACTTAAAAACAACTTTTTTTAATCAAAATAATTTATAGTGATAAATTATACTATTGAGTGGTTTTAGAGTATAATTAGAATATATTTTTACCATTTTATCCAATGGTGGTCATTAGAATTAATTTAACATTGAAATTGGACACAAACAATTGCCAATCTTTTGATATAAATTGTTTCTTAAAAACACGCTATTTGTTGTAACAGCTGGAATTAATTATAAAATTAATTAATGCAACTTATATGTTTGGAATTTTTTAAAATAGACATCATTTTTGAATTTGGAATATCAATTATACCTTAGGGTGAAATTTTGGCATTATTCTGAAAAACTTCAATTTTTGATGAATAGTGAAACCACTAAGTGGTAGTTAAATAACTGATTTTTCGTTTAAATGAAATATTACCAGTTCTGTGATTTTATTTTAAAAAATCCGACATACATGGTTGTCATTAAGATGTAAAATGTGGTTCAATGAGATTAAAATAATTTTTTGGTGAATAGTAACTTTTAAGTTCTTAATCGCGATTAGAGGTAATTAGTGTAGTTTAAGGTACAAATAATGTTTTAATAATATGAGATGAGCATGACACTTGTCCTACTCCTATTGGATGAGTCATGGCCGACCAAGACAACCCATGGGTCAACTTGGGGACCCCATGGAGCCACTTTAGTTGGAAAATGACATTAATATATATTTATTTAATGTCAAAATTAAATTGACACAAACATGAGTTGTTTTACTAAAACAGTTTTTAAGTGGGGTTACACAAGTCCAAATTTTTACTATAAATATTCATTAGAAATCTAAAAAGATTTACTACATCATAGTATTTTTTTTATAATTTTTAGACATTAAATAAATTAAATTATTTATGACATCATTATGATGCAGCGATGACCTCATTATTTAACGATTTAAATAAAATGAGAAGATAATGCAAAATCTAAGGCTTACACTTGTCCAAAGCCTATTGGATGAGGAGATGTATAACCCTTATCACCTTAGACACGAATTATATAAGTGTGTGACCTTTAGAATCCGAAAAGCATTGTATAATAATGTAACATTTCAATCTTTCCAAAAGAGCCCCTCCTCTCCACTTATAAAAGGCCCCCACCTCTCCCACCTCATTTACACTATCAAGCCATTTGGATCGGCCAAACTCTGCCCAAATACTCTCCCAACTTCCCCCTATTACTCCTAGAAGCCTCACTTTGGGCAGAACTCTTCCCAAGGAAGCCTTTGGCTCAAATCAAAAAGAGTTACCCGATTTTGAGGTAATGTCTTCTCTAATGTTGTTTTGTTTTATTTTTCTTCTCCAACCCACTAAACTCTTTTTATTCATTTCTTTTGTAACAACACCAGTATCATCAATATACTAGGATGTTGTTATAAGAATTATTCGAGCTACAATTACACACACCTACATCTAATGGTTAAAGAACATACGGTTTCTGTGGATGGCGAATTTCTGCCTCACGAAACGATGATTGTTCAACACTCATATAACACCTTCAAAGGTGGCCATTAAGATGTAACTATATTTATATATGATATATAATTTGTTTATGTTTTACTTATGCTTCTGTATTTCTCATTTATGGCATACTTTATGATTTACATTATGGGTAAACGCGATAATTTCATTTTAGGAAGTGCGGACTACCGCCCCCTCAAAGTGATTTGAATCGTTAATGCCATATGTGGGATGTATAAAGGATGGAGTAAATGGTATTATACACTATATTATACCGGAATTATATTATACATTTATATCACTATGATTTCATTCCATTAAATATGAAATAGAAATGAAAGTAGCGTTCATGCGTACGTACGGCTTACCGTCTCCATGAACGGTGCATTTCATTTCTTACCTCTAAATGTTACGTAATATTATAAATGAATGTATATACTGGATATATATGATATATATGACATCTAAATCATGAATATAATTCTGGAGATAATGTATATTCTACCACATAAACAACTTGTAATTATAAGAAGTTTATTGTTGACTCAAGTACCAAATATCGACAAAACGACCGTTATTAACTTAAATAATTACATAATGTTCATATAATTGTAATAAGTGATATAAAAAGGATAATGAAATTGAAAATGGTTCTTAATAAGGTATATATTAACTCTATTTTATTATTCATGAGGTTAAAGAACGGTTGAGTCAAGTCAGACACGAGGTAAGGGAATTTCTTAACCCAACTTCCATTCTTTGGGTTAATCTCCTACTTTCAAATTATGTCATGATATTATTATGTCCTATTTTGTATTTTTACATTCTTTATGTGTACCTATAGTGAATACACATAACAGATCTATTTTATTTTCAAAATGATCTTTTTAAGGACATCGTCTCAATCTCCTTTCATTGAGGCATATTTGGTTTTATACACAATTTTCTTTTATACGGTGTATAAACCCCTTTGACTTTTACGTTTATTCAAAAGGAATCTTTTTATACGAAGCGTTTTGCTAAAAGACAAAAGGGAATGTTTTTCTTTCTGTAATTATGCGGCGACAACGACTTCTCCGCCGCCATGACCATTATTTGAGTTTCGGCTTCCTCTACAAGCCATTTTTTTAATGACAAATAAATACAATGTTTTAACTTTATTTTATTTTGGTATTGAAAATGGTTTTGAAAGTGTTTTTATCAATGTGTTGTATTCATATCTTGTGATTGAAATGTGGAAATGTTATGTTTCCTTTATGCATGATTTATGTGATACGATTATGTTATGGTTTATGATATGTTTAAACCTATTCATATGAGGAATGTATTGGACTTAATAAGTGACGGGTGGAGCCCGCTATAGCTCCTCGATGCATCGGTAGGTCTCATGAGACAACTAGACGTGGAATTGGCCGAGGCCCTTTCCCAATTTGATTTATGGTTTTGGCCGAGGCCTTAATCATTTTAGACGTCTTGGCCGAGGCCTTGACAAAATGTTTCAGGATGTTTGGCATTATGCATTACATCATTATGAAAGTGGTTATTGATATTGCATGTGATTATTCGACCAGTAGAATATCCATGTGAATAAGTAAATGGAATTATCTCATTTTACTTTTGCCATATTATGTTGACGTTCATGTTTAAAAGGCTTTTGTTTTAGTTATACATTAACTTAAATGTTAATGTTTATTTATGAAAGATTCCGCATTATTGTTATCCTTACTGAGCATCTAAGCTCACCCCTTTCAATGTTTTAATATTTTCCAGGATGTGAAGAAGTATTTTATGAATGACCTGCAGGGATAGTCAAAAGAGGATATGAGTGTGGACTATGAAGACCATGTTATTGTAGTTTGTTTACTTTTTTATGTAATGAAAGACTTATGAATGTATCTAGTGTTTCCAAGGCTACTAAACTAATCAGTCTTTCGAGACTTGATCTTTTGTGATCATGTCAATGTTACGAAGTAATGCACCGACTCTGGGTAGCTCGGGTCGGGGCGTTACACAAAGGATACATGTAACTCCCTTAGAACCTCATCCCGCAACTTCACTGGTACTACTGTGCACCCTCGGAAAAGAACAATGTTCTCCCCACCTTCGGAATATCCATCAGCAGCATCTCCTTTGAATATCTTAGCATGTAGAGTCTCACATCTAGCATCCTCATATTGTGCTTCCCTGACTCGCTGAAAGAGTGGAGGGGTAACAACCATAGACTGAAGGTAAGCTCTCTCATCTCCATCCATGAAGGATAACTGTAAGGAGGCCAACTGCCTTATCGCCTCATCCAGTAACTACGAACTGGATTTCCTACTGAGAGAATTTGATACCACGTTCCCCTTCCCAGGAGTATAAATGATCTCAAAGTCTTAATCTTGGAGGAACACAAGCAATCATCTTTATCTCAATTTCAAATCCTTCTGAGAAAAGATATATCTGAGAATCTTGTGATCAGAGTAGATGATAAACCACCCACCCATCAAGTAGTGCCGCCACATATTCAACACAAAGACTACCACTGCCAACTCAAGATCATGGGTCGTGTAGTTCTGCTCGTGTGGCCTCAACTGACGTGATCCATAGGCAATCACTACTTGCCTCTCCATCAGGACACAACCATGCCCGGTTCCTGATGCGTCGCAGAACACTACGTACTCTACACCCTCCTCCGGTAATCTCAAGATCAGGGCGCTCGTCAAACTTTGTCTCAACTGCTGTAAAGCCTGCTAGCATCTCTCAGTCCACACGAAAGGCTGCCCCTTTTGGGTTAAAGCTTTCATGGGTGCTGCAATCCTGGAGAAATCAAGGATGAATCTCCGATAGTACCCTGCCAACCAAAGGAAACTCCGCACCTCCATCACGCTCCGGGGTGGCTCCCATGCTATCACTGCCTCCACCTTGGCTGGGTCCACTACTACACCATCTTTCGAGATAACGTGTCCCAGAAAGTGGACCTCCTGTAACCAGAACTGACACTTCAAGAGCTTCCCATACAACTGGTGCTCTCGGAGTGTGTCCAGAACCATCCTTAGGTGTCTCGTGTGCTCCTCCTCAGATGCAGAGTACACAAGGATATCGTCGATGAAGACCACTACAAACCAGTCTAGATAAAGCTGAAATATCAGGTTCATGAGTCCCATGAACACTTCTGGGGCGTTCTTCATGCCGAAGAGCATCACCAAGTACTCATAGTGACCGTAGCGACATCTGAAAGACGTCTTTTGGTTATCCTCATCCCGTAAACGCAACTGGTGAATGCTTGATCATAGATCAACCTTCGAGAACCATCATGCCCCTCTCAACTAGTTGAAGAGGTCATCAATCCTCAGTAGTGGATATAGGTTCTTCATGGTCACCGGATTCAAGCATCGTTAATCCTCACATAACCTCAAGCTCCCATCTGCCTTCTTGGAAAACAATACTGGGGCTGCCTAGGGTGAAACACTGGGTCTCACAAAGCCCTTCTTTTGCAAGTTGTCCAGCTGCACCCTCAGCTCACGAAGCTCTGCAGGAGCCATCCGATATGCTTATGCTGATATCGGTGTCGTCTCGGGTTTCAACTCAGTGCAGAAATCTATCTCCCGACGGGGAGGTAGCCCGGGGACATCCTCCGGAAAGACGTCCTTGTACTCATCCTCTACTGCTAGAAACTGGAAACTCGTTACATCTGCTGTGCCAAGGGCTAGGCTCGCCAACTGATGTGAAATCAGTTGCGCCATCCTACGGACGAGTCCATCCTGCGCTGCCTGGGTCTCTCTTTCACTGAAAAAAGAGAACCTCGTTCCATCACTGCGGACACACCGCACCCTTCGCCTAAAACAATCGATCTGGGCATGAACTGTGGATAGCCAATCCATACAAAGAATGACATCATAAGGCCGCGACACTACCACCAAGAGGTTCTAACTGAAAGTCTCACCTCCAAGTGTCAAGTAACATTGTCTACATAGGTGTGTGATCTCTGAATCTTCTCCAGCCAATTTTCTAAGAATAAGGGTCGACTCAACAGCTCAACTGGAATCTCAAGGTCTCGAACAAGATAAGCAGCTAGAAAAGAATGACTAGCACTTGTGTCTGTCAATATGGTAGCCAAAGTAGAAAAGACACAGATAGTACCTCTAATCATTCCAGGGGTACCTGGGTCAAAAGCCTCTACCACCAGCAGCTGTCACTACCTCTGTCCACTAGCTCCCTGAGCCTAGGGTGGACCTCCTGGGGGTGGTGGTGGTAAAAGGTCAAAATGTCGACCACCTCCAGCTGCTCTCCCAGCTCCCCTACCACATCCGCCACCCCTCAGATCTGTCTCCTCCACACGTTGCTTCTGCCTCAGTGGTCCATCCACTGCTCTCATGTCAGTAGCACGGCAGGTAAGACAATCTCGAGCGAGATGTCCCCTGCTATCACATGACTAGCATCGCCTCTCTCGAGGCTGGTTGGATGTGCCCTGCGAACCCTATACAGCAGATCCCCTGTCCTAGGATCTCCTCTGAAAATGTCTCCCACACCTGTGTCCCTGAAGTCAGCTCCCTGCTACTGAGGTCTCTGCTCTAGCTCGCCCACTACTGACAATTTTCGGCTGTCTCTACTCTACCAAGAAGCTCTCAACCACCAAAGCCCACTCAAGCACCCCAGCATAAGTAGGAATTCTCATAGGCATGATGCTAGCTCGAATATCTCTATGCAAGCCCCGCTCAAATTTCTAAGCTCTGAAGCACTGATCTCTGACCATATCCATCGAGTACCGTGAGAGGTCGGTAAACCTCGATGAATAGTCAGCCACCGTCATAGTTCCCTGCTGGAGCTGAAGAAGCTCCTGTATAAGTACTGCTCTTAGGGTAGCTAGTGAAAAATCCTCTCTAAAGAGACGCTCAATATCCGACCATGCACGTCTCGCCTCTTCGTGAGTCTGGATAACAAAACTCCATCATCGTTCTACCGAGCCCTGCAGAAGGCTCACTCCCAGGATCACCATCTGGTCTGCTGGTGTCCTGACCAAACGTAAGACTCTGACCACTACCTCAAGCCAATCCTCTACTGCCTGAGGGTCAGGCTCACCTCAAAACCCAAGGGGTCTCTGTCTCTGAAACTCGTGGAGTGCGCTTAGCCTGCAATCCTCCTCTACTGGTACAGCAGGCACTAAACACTGCTCCACAAGTGTCAGGATAACTGGCACACCACCTGATGGTAAAACTGGGGGATCTGGTCCCTGTATCGAAGCTTCATCACTGAGGGGGTCATCCTTGTTATCAATCTGCTGGATCCTAGAGGGTGTGCGTCGCAGAGGCATCCTATTAAAGAAACAAGATATATCTCAGTCAGTGGGTATATCTAGATAGCTGACTCCAGAAGGACATGGAAACCACAACCCATTCTTATATGATGCATGTACCATTATTTTTCCCCTGCAACTAGTGTTATCATGGTCTGAGTCAAAAATATAGTTATCAGAGTCTGGGTGTATGCACACGTCGGTCACCCGCACCAACACTGGGGTCCCTGGCCTGAAATCCGAACTCGAAACACTTAACTCTGTTGCCCCAAATCAACTCACAGACTCTCGGTCCTAAGGTAGAACCGACCACCTCTGATACCGCTATGCCACGACCCATCCTAGTGGGGCCCGAGCCACAACTCCCCAAGCCCACCTCCAATAGGACAGGGGCTGGTGACTAGCACCGAGTAGGCATGCTACTAACATGGGAGTCATTGCCTAACAACCTATACACACACTTGCACATCTCCAAGCCCACAAAGCTAAAAAGTAAAAACTACAAAATGGAAAAGATGCATGCATACACTAAAACCCAACCAACAGAGTACGACAGGAAAGTAAAGTACAAGAAAGTAAAACCATGGACCAAAAGTACAAGCCCACCAAAAGAAGGTCTGTAACAAAGTCTAACCTGTAATAAAAAGTGTTGGGATTGCAGTCTGTAGCCATAGGAACACACCTCGTCCTGTCTGATCTCACTGAGTACTGTCCGGTCCTGGTCCGCCTAGAATCCTGTCAAAGGCTCGCTCTTCTGCACAAGACACGACACGTGCGGCCAAAGCCCATGCAGGTGTGAGTATAACAATACCCAGTAGGACACCTTGAAACCACAAAGTAAAAACAACTAGGGAAAAATACCACTAAGGAAAGATACAATCAGCTCTACACAATATATGTCTACCGAACATATAACAAGAATATCCAGATATACTCATACACGATCGACTATCGCGAAACCACCACTAATATCCAGCTCGAAGATTCCACTAATCATGTAACAAGGAGAGAATACCCCTAGGTATAGGGAGAGAGATACGAAGTACTCGTTCTGGGGGAACACACCCCACAAGTACCTTGAGAACATGATGCTCAGATGAGGATCATATCCATGTCATGGGGTGATTCCGACAACTCAGTCTTAGCAAATCCGCTAAGTAGAGGATCGACGACCGGGTAAAGTTGGTCACGTCGATACCAAGAACTCTACCTAGGGTTCCATGAATGAATAGAGGATTTGTCTCTAAGTCTCACAGATGGGATTCCAATAACTCTATTCAGGAATTCCTACTGAAGTGATCATACTTTTGTGTAAAGAAAATGATACCAGAACCTTCAGGGAAAAGACCAAGGGTACGAACCCTTAGAAAACTAGTCCAAGTCATAGAAGACAAGTGGCTCAATCCATTTAAGATAGGTTACATAGTGTGTAGTATGGTTACATACCATTTTCCTTGACCTCGAGTACTGCCCGTGTAAATGGTCCGCGTCATCTGTTCAAGTTGTGTAAAACCAAACTACATGGCCTGTAGAAAAAGTACACGCCCTGTTCCTTGACCATGGGTACTACCCATGTAACCGGGCCATGTCATTCGGCTTGTCGGATAGAAAGTAACTACATGGTGTGTAGAAGAAACACAAGCCGTGTCCAAGCACCTGGGGCTCGCTCCGTGTACGATGGCCATGTGCCCGTACACAGTCTCTGCCCATGTCACCTGCCCGTGTGCCAGTACACGGGGTATCCCATGTATCTGGCCGGGTCTGGCCGAGGAGGGGTATACACAGCGTGTCCTTGGCCATGTACCATGCTCGTGTCTGTGTACTCCCGGATTACATGCCATGTAATCCCGCCGACGAACACATTTCATGTATCTCATACTACACGGCATGTAGTCGGGAAATTTCCAGAAGCGTCGTCTTCTTCCTCACGCTTCGTCTGAACATCCGGATTTTGTTTCTCTAGTCCATTTTCCACAAAACTCAAGATCAAGGGTCGCCTCGATGTCGTGATGCTGAATTTGTGTGTTTTGAGCCTTTGTTCGGCTCCAAATTCCGATCCCGGTCATCCGAGCAGAAATCGTTCGAAGAATGATATCTTCTGATCTGCTTTGGTCCATCCGTCGCCACTATAGCCGCACCTCCGTGGGTTTGTACTGACACCATATCATCAATTTGGGATCGTTTCATCGCACAACGGGTGCGCAATGATCCATCGTTCATATCCCCCGAAGAATGCGTAGAACGCAACGAAGAACGTGAGAATTTTGGGGAAGAAGAACACAACAAAATCGAGAGGTACGAACCTCTATCGATGTTCGTGTTGATCTTGGTCCATCACCGTTAGGAGATTGAACTAAACCAAAATAATTCCAATCATAAAAACCCCAAAATCCCCGCAAGAATCCCATCCAACAAGAATGATCGATCCGCGGGCTAATCAGTTCTTGGATTAGTCCGTGTTTGTCATAGAAATCAAGAACGGGGAAGGAAATCAAAAACAAACATCCTACCTGGATTCCACGACGTTTGTTGGTGAAGATCTGGTCACCGAGTCGTCGTCGCTGGTGAAGCTCGTCATGAACCCCGTCGTCATGTTGGGAGGTTTCCTCCAGAGATCTCCAGGGAGATTCAAGGTTATGAGAAAATTAACCCTAATCCCCAACGAAATATTTTTTTTAACAAGGGAAAGATATATTTCACTGCAAAAAATAATTAAATAAAATATTTTAAATTAAATATTTTATTACGGTTACGTCCAAAACCCAGATTTTGCCACCGACCTGCGCCAGCTGATATTAGGCCTCGCCCAATGTAAAATCGTTGTTCTGAACGCAACGGTGCCCTCAGATTTCTGATCCGAGCACCCGCTCATGATTTATTCCACTTTTTTAGGAAAACCGCACGTGTGCGTAATTTAATTATTAAATTAAATTCAAAATTTTGTTCCGGGCCTCGGAACAGCACGTTGTCTCGTAGACTGGTCTCGAAATAATTCCCATATAATATTAAAATAATACATGGGAAAATATGTGACATTACAATAATTTCATTGGGAGTTTTGACTGATAAATCCCTTGTTAAATCAAATTGGAAATATATAAATTTTTTAGCAGACTGGGAAGATATGAAACAATTCATTGATCCAGAATCAAATAAATCATTGGCTAAACATGATGAAACCATTAAATTGCCTTACACTATGTCTTTATAAGCTTCAACCTCAGTAGTAGTGATCACATAAGCTTGGGCTTTCTCCCTTGGCCTTTTCTGAGGTATGTTGCCTTGGTGCTTAGGACATTATTGTGCATAATGTTCCATCCCCCTGTAATTTTAGCATTCAATATTGGTAGCTTATTTCTTTCCATTACAATCACTGGAAATATGGCATTTCTTTCCACATTGGTTGCATTCTCCTTTTTCTTTTAGATTGGCCCCAGGGTGCTTCCTTCCACAATTATCCCAGTGTGGAAATTAAACTCTTCCATTCTTCCATTTTTCCTTATTTCCTTTCCAAGAGTGTTTAGAAGATCTCTTCTTCTCTTTCTTTTCTTTAATGTCATAAGACTTAGAGAATTATTTTTCTGTCTTGATAGTATATGAGATAGTATCTTCGTATGATGATGAGGATTGTGAGACTCATGACCGATGGATAAATGGTTTTATCCCATAAAAGAATAAATCAATCTTACTCCTTGGGTTACGTATATAATATGTTACATGCCTTGCTATCCTTGTAATTTTTCCTCATACTTTGCAACATTCACATTCTCCTTTAACCTCATACTCAAAAATTGTCTTTCCATATCCGCTCGATGGCCAAGAGGAAGGATTTTTTCTAAAAAAATCATGTTAAACTCCCTCCATTTTATATTTGATACTTATTTATATTCATTTTTGTTGTGAATTAATGACCACCATTGATCAGTATCTCCCATGAGGTGATAAACTGCCCTGACAACTTTTTCCCTTTCACTACTCCCCAAATCCTGAAATATTTTCTCTAAGGAACATATCCATTGCTCAACAAAAAATGGATTTGTAGTCCAATTGAATTTTGGTGTTTGTTTAATAATGAACCATTCTAAAATTGATCCTCTATATTCCAGATCAGGGTGCTCTATACAGGTATGTTTACTATTCATAACCTGAGTGAGTTTTCCCAGTATGGTGATAAGATGATCAGCACCAATTGCATCACAAGCTCCACTATAATTATCTTGAGTTAGAGGGAAGTACATATATGGATTACTTGTGTTGATAAGGTTTCCATTCCTTCCACTTAGAGGCATTTCTAAACTATGGCTATACTAGATTAGTTTATGAATCGGAAAACATAATTCCAAACCTGTAAAACACTGAACATAATTTGAACAGTTTATGGATATAATTCGTAATCATAAAATTATTTTCAATGACTAATTATATACTCACAAATCCTTCATAGTGGTTTTTAAAGAAAATGTGAATTATCATAAGCATATCCCCCTGGAGTGTCATAACCAAGAGTGTTTCAAGGCCCATTGTCGTGTACCAGGATACCCTGGGTCAAGCCTAAAACTCCTTGTTGGAGTTTTCACTCCTAGGTATATCTGTGCTAGAGCCACCACTACGTGCTCGTATTTAGATAGGTATGTCTTTCTTAGGAATCTCACAAAATCTCTACATTACCAAAATTCTAAGAAGTTCTTCTATACTAATCCTCGAAGTCTATCTTAGGGTAGTGTTCTCTAATCAGAGTTTTTCAAAATCTAGTTTCCAAGGTTTGTACTAATATCTCTTTGATACGAACTGTAACACCCTAACCCCAGTTACCTAGAGCCGGTGCATTATTACATAACATTGGCAAGATTACAGGGAATCATGTCCTGAAGGACCGATCATTTTAGCAGTCTTGGAAAATAGATTACATACATTAATGTTACATTAAACTTTATAACATACAACAAATAAAAAAAATACTTTCATAACATCATTATTACCTTATCTTAACCCTGCATATCACTCATAACTAACTTCTTTATATACTAGGAAAATGAAACATAAGAAAGGGGTGATCTCAAACACTCAATAAGAGTAATAAATACAACATAAGATAACATAAACATTAGTAATGGTGAATAATTAAAATCACATGCCTTTACAAATAATAAACACCAACACTTTATGATAGGAATATGATCTGAGTAAATAATTACCTAATAAAACACAGTAATGGGTATTCTACTAGTCTAATAACCACCAAAACCATCAATATTATTTTCATAATGAGGGAATGTATAATGCGGGACATTCTGAAACATTTTTTCAAGGCCTTGAACAAGACGTCTAAAAATGATTAAGGCCTCGGCCAAAACCATATATCAAATTGGGAAAGGCCTCAGAGAATTACACATCTAATTGTCTCATGAGACCTAATGTGGCACTGAAGACTTATAGCGGGCTTTACCCGTCACTTACTAAGTCCAATACATTCCTCATATGAAAAGTTTGAAACATAACATAAACATTCATATTAAAACTAGCATATGAAATGTCAATACTTTAACCATAAACCATGAATGGTATAAAAATAACACATTCATAGTAAAACATATCACCAAACCTTAAATAAAATATGGAATATTTTTATCATAATAAATCAACTTCAAACAAGTGTAAAATTTATCAAATGATGTTGACATAGATGAAATCAAAACTATTTGAGAGAAATGTCTCTTTTCATTTTGAAATCAATTGAGAGCCACATAATTATAAAAGAAAACATTTATTTTGAAAATATTATTATAATATTGTAAGGGAAGCTTTGAAAGTGTTATAACGGTGGAAACTTTTTGCACATTCCATATAAGTTATAAAAATATTCTTACCTTAATTTTGTTCAATGGTCATAAAGTACCTTTCTTGGCAAATGACAGAAAGATTCCTTTTAAAACCTATAAGGTCAAATAAGTGTATAAATGAATTTAACCCATAGATTAGTAAATATTAAAAATGTTTTCAAATAATTTTTTAAGAAAACACGGATGTGGATGATAAAGAGGTCACAATATATACTTACGTATTAACAACCACAGATAAGTAAAGAGATTGTAAAATTAACCCCTACCTTGTACTTTTACTTAGTCGAGGGTATGTTAACATCATGTATAATAGTTAAAACATTTTTATTAAATTATACTCGAACAATATGCATAAATGTTATATCATATATGATCCTATGATATTGCATTGTTAATAACATTTTAGTAGTATCATCTTTTTGGGTGTTAACTGATTCGTTTTCCTTTATATACATAGTCAAGTAAGCCATGTTTTTTATGGATTTGATTTATTTTATTCATATCCAGAATTTTATTATGTTCTTAAACATTATTTTCAATCATAAAATGAAATTTATTCTTGAATAATTACGATGGGTAATGAATCTCATCGTGTTCGTGGAGAGGGTAATCCATACGTACGCAAGAGCGACAATATCAATATATTGATGGTGAAATCGTATGTAATTGGATGGTATATCATATATACATAATAATTAACATGTTATATATATTATTTACTTTATTTATACTCATTATTATTCCCGTCCAAATAATGAAGTGTTTGAATAACAAACTACACCGCGATGTGGAGACGGTAAGCCTTACGTACGCACGTATGGTTACTTTGTCATTTATAGGATGGATAGAATAAAGAATATTGTTTAAACATATTTCTAATAACATTAAATTATTTAGAAGGTACTGTAATTATTATTTTGGTATGGAAAAAACAAATAAAGAGGATGTGGAAGAAGAAAAGAACTTGAAAGAGGGTGGTGAAATTATTACCTCTTCTACGTGTGTTTCCTTTTGAGATGATCAAAAGGGATCCTTAGGTTGGATTTATGATCAAAGTAAGGACTCTAGGTCAAATTTAGGGTAGTTGAGAGGATATTTGGGAAGGGTTTGGCCGAGCCAAATGTCTTTGGATGTCTGATTTGAAGAGAAGGGGAAGTATCCTTTTATAAGAGAGGTGAGGGTCACTATTGGAAAGCTTGAAATATTATTTGATTACATAATCATATTAGGTTTATAATGGATCCAAAATGATTTATATTAAGAATAAGGTGGTTATGGGTAGAAAACCTCTCAACTAATATGTTTTAGACAGGTTTAGGTCATTGTATTAACCATATCTTTTAGCTTTAACTCTTGGTTAAATAGTTTAACATTTACCATGTCTCCTTGTATTTTTATATTATATAGTTAATAAACATACAATAAAATTTTAAGATAACCCCAAGTGGTTCATTAATGACATATATATTATTATATAAGTCCTTTGGCTGAACTTTATATTTTTAATACTGTTATATCATTCAATAATATAGTATTTTTTTTAAAAACTCATTTATGTCAATTTTGACACTATTTAGTATCTGATTTTTGTTAAAGTCCTAACAATTTTTTTTCATAGAAAAATTCATTTTATCAACACTAAAATGTCATATTAACCTATAAAATTCTGGTAATACATCAAAAGTCTCAATTTACATTTATTTGGATATTTATAATATCAATTATTTTAATTATTCATTAATAAGGTAATTACTACATCATTATTGGGTCATAAATAAATTAAATTATTTAATGTATAAAAATTATAAATAAAATACCATTACGTAGGAAATAATTTTATCTTTCTAATAAATATTTATAATCGAATTTATCTTATGTGTAACCCAATATTGAAAATGTTTTAGTTATTAGACATTGAATTTAACACTTTTAACTCTTCTTTAAATAAAATAATAAGAAATGTCCTAATCTAATCCAACTGGACCAAAAGGATCATATATTTTTCCTAAGGTTGTTTATGTTTGAATTAAATGTATCCAATAGAATTAGTACGTGTGTTAGGGTAATTATAATATAATTTTTACTTTTAATTACCCTATTTATTTTTAACCATGGTAAATAAAAGTCAAAAGTTACTATTCACCAAAAATTATTTTCATCTTATTGAACCACATTTTACATACTGATTTCAACCGAGTCTCTCAGATTTTTTAAATTCCACTCACTAAAGTGGTAAAATTATGTTTTATGCAAATTTGTAAATGCTCCTAGAAGGTGGGTAAAAGATGGTAAAAAGTTCAATAAAATTTCATATATCTATACTATTTATAAAATGACAATAATGAATTACATCGATCTTATATAGGTATTATGTATATATTTTGACCTAATATAAATTTAAATAAAATAACTAATTATTTAAATAAAATTTCATTTTTAAACAATATCGTAGTGTTTTTCACTATTCATAAAAAATTGAAAGTTTTCAATAAAATACCAAAAATTCACCAAATGATAATTTTTATATTCTGAATCCAAAAATGAAGTACATTTTGAAAAATAAAATTTATAAAATTTTAAAAAGGGGGTATTACTATTTATAACAACTAGTTTGATTGGTCGTGGTGTGTTAAAACTCCAAGTTGTATACAACGCAATCTATTGCATTATTCAAAGGGAAACGTACCATGGAAGCTTGGGGTGTTATAGAGAATCCCATCCTTACTAAATTAATGTAAATTTAAATATGTATACATCAGTATAAAACCATTTAAAACTAAACCTCCATTATACAATGTTTAAATTTAATTTTCTTGAACATCACGACATCTATTAGTTTTATAAATATTTCAACAATTTTATTTTATATTGAAAAACATTCTAGAATAATATCTACTTTTATAACATAATCTATAATAATATGAAATTTCATGTCAATATGTTCTGTTCTTTAATACCATAAATGATTATTTTTTATTGAAATTATAGAATAAATATCAATATAAATACTAATATTTTCAAAATTAAAACCAATAGAAGATAATGTTCATTTATTCCATTATTATTGAAAACAACATGATACATAAATATTTTTTTCACTTTCATAAGTAGACAAAGAATCTAAATTTTTTTATTTAAACACCAATACATTATATTTTTACTATAAAAAATGACACATACTTGATGAAATTTTTCTATCATGTCTATATCCTCCAAAATAAAAATTTAAAAAACTAACCAAATAAAATAGAATGTATCTAAAATAAAATAATCAAAAATTTATAATATATTTAGATTCATTTAATGGATTTTAAGTGATATTCCTTAAGAGTAGATTTAAATATATCGCATAAAAACACTATAAAAAATATTTACCCTAGAAGAAGGAAAATATAGTAAACTAAAAATAATAACACTAAAAAATTTAGAATATATAGATTTTATAAATTAATCTATGTCAAATTTATAATTAGTATTCATGGGGGATCTAGACGTTCTACATGAATAAGTTATATATTTTTTAAATAAGCCTTTAATATATTTATATTTATTAAAAATATTACATCCTTAATTTTAATAATATAATGTTTCAAAAGGAATATTAATTTACCTAAAATAATCGTATAAAATTTATTTTCCATTACGTTATAAAATTTCTCAAAAATTAATTCACTTGATGACCAAAATAGTATTATCAATATAAATTTGAATAATTAAAATATCATTTTAAATCCTTTTAATAAAAATAATACGATCTAATTTACATTTAACAAAATAATTTCTCTATACAAATAATTTAATTCAATCATAAAAATAAAATGGTTCTTTATATAGGTTCCAGGCGTAGTGGAAGCACATTGGTGGGTTTTCCCAACTTTAATTTTAGCATTAAACAACGTTCAATCCAATATCCGTCACGAGATAAAACGTCATATCTTCAGAATGGAACGAAGAACGAAAAAGAAAATAAGAGTCCTAGAACCATTGAGATAGGATCATCATATGTCGGTTATAATTAATTTAATTAATTCACAAGAATTACGTCGGTGGAATTATTTCTTTGTCGATGTCTCCGGTCATGATCATGTGATCCATCATTGCATCTTAGAATCCAAGTATAGGATTCCTCTAGCGGTGATCCACACGTGCTCCAAGTATCTCTGGATGTCGCCGAAGGGATCTCCGGGTGCTAGCATGGAAGAACCTTCCCTTGCAATGTCCTCCTTCGATCACCTTGATCCGGTGGAGGATCTCGCTCTTGTAACTTGAGGGTGTTCTTGGTGAAAAGGGAATTCTCTCTTGGCATGAGAGTATTTCCAAATCTGTTGTGCACAATAATGGCTCTTGAAAAGTGTTGGGGTTGTGAGGATATTTATAATCGGGTTTGAGATTAATAGAGTTATGACAATAAATAAATGTGTTACGCATTTTATTTATTTCATTAATTCTTATTGAAACCCGATGTCGAATTATTAATTCCTTGGCATGCACCCACGCTGATTATAATTAATATCATTTAATAAAAAAATATTATATTGTCAAAATCCTGACTGGAAAACTACATGGCCTGTAATAATTAATACACTCTGTGTACTTGTTTTCCATAATACTACACGGTGTGTATATTTAATATACACGGCGTGTACTTTTATATTCCATTTTTCACCACTATATTTATTATACCTTGAGTAATGGATATTTATTTCGTAAATAAATGTAACTGTATCACTCTCTAATAAATATATTATTTCGCCCACAATATATTCTCTCGAATAACTAGTGTCAAAATAAATGCGATCAGGCATCCTTAAATAATTATTAAAACACAGTTGGGAATAATATTTATTTAATTTTTAAAATTAATATTTAACTGAGATACATGGACACACATAGTGTGTGACCCTCTAGGCCTCTTTCTTATTGGCATTAGGTGGAGCCTGTCTAAAGTCCAAGGTTAGCCTCTAGCAGCATACCAAGGAACCCATACAGAAATAAGTTAACACCGCAATGACGTGTCACCTTCTACGAATTCTTACCGTGTAATATAATCTCATTGTCTCGATATCTCTAATCAAGCGGGTTTCATGCTAGTTCCATCAACCCATGTGCTCGATTATTATTTCTTTGACTTCTCGGAATTGAACTCGCCCATACCTTACCATGGACATGGATTTATTTAGGCTATATCAATTCCATCAAAGGGCCTGAGATATCTACTTCTTTTATGGAACAGAAGGGACAAATCCTTTCTCTAATTACCTATTAATGCAGTATTACTCATGACGCACCCAACGTATCCTACCTCACTGTGAACAATGTATCGTCATAGTTTTCATCAATACATCTAAGTGCGCGAGTTTTAATACCTATTAATAATAATATTAAAGTCTAAGGACCAATACACACGTCCGCAGATAGGAACATCCAATTACACTGTGAAATGTGGATTTCCTACTGGAGGGTCTCGTTCTCATAATATCCTTTTGGATATTACCAAGGGCGCACACCATGAGAAGGTTCCTCAAAGTTTTATGAGTCTTCACCCCTAATGACCTGTATTATTAGTGTCCCTAAAATAATATCATCCGTCCATAGAACATATATTCAAGAACAGTGTTATGGCACTTATGGTTTCTCATCATAGCTGGTATCTGCTATGACCCTTTAATGCAACAGCTGTCCTTAGGAAATTATCATATGCATTGTCACGCAGAAGAACAATCAAGATGTGATAAGGCTTTTATTAATGAATAAATTACAATGTAGTTGGTTCTAGACCACCAACTCCAACAGACTCCCACTTAGACTAGAGCCAACTACTAACAACCTTTAACCCGCTAGCTCTCACATGATATTCATGCTTCTACTGAGATAGGACTTTAGTCATGGGGTCCACCACATTCTCTTCTGTGGACACTCAACTTACAGCAACTTCACCCCTCTGATAGAAATCCCACAAGAGGTGATACTTCCAGAGTATGTGCTTTGTCCGTTGATGTGACCTTGGTTCTTTTGCAAGAGCCACCGCTACAGTATTATCACAATACAATGTAAAGTGATCCTTACTGTTAGGAACCACATCAAGCTCTTGGAAAATGTTTTGAATCCATACGGCTTCCTTGGCTGCATTAGAATCCACTATGTATTCAGAATCTGCTGTATAATCAGCGACAACTGGCTACTTTGAACTCTTCCAGCTCATAGATCCTTCATTGAGACAAAAAACATATCCAGATTGCGACTTCAAATCGTTCTTATTTGTCTGAAAACCAGCATCAACATACCCTCTGATGACAAGATCCTTGTCTCCTCTATACACGAGGAACGTATCCTTGGTTCTTCTTAGATAATTAAGGATAGTCTTAACAGCAGTCCAATGATGTTCTCATGGATCTACTTGATATCTTCCTACCATGATCAGTTCATAGGAAACATCAAGCCTGGTACATAACATGGTATACATGATGGAACCTATAGCCGAAGCGTATGGGATCTTACTCATTCTATCTTTCTCTTGTTGTGTCTGAGGACACGTTTTCTTAGAAAGATGTAGGCCATGTGACACTGGAACCAATCACCTCTTGGATTGTTCCATACTAAATCTCTTTAGTATCTGGTCAATGTATGTACCCTGACTTAGTCCAAGTAGCCTCTTGGATCTATCACAAATGATCTTGATCCCTAGAATGTAGGCTGCTTCTCCAAAGACCTTCATGGAGAAACACTTGTTCAACCAGTCCTTAACTGACTGTAAGACTGGTACATCATTTCCAATAAGTAATATCTCGTCAACATATACTACTAGGATAATGATCGCATTATTATTAAACCACTTATAAACACATGGCTCAGATTCGTTCTTAATGAAACAAAATTCTGTTATGGATTCATCAAATAGAATATTCCATGACCTGGATGCTTTCTTCAATCCATAAATGGATTTCTGCAACATGAAAACCCGTTTGGCTTCACCTGGTGTCGCAAACCCTTCTATTTGTGTCATATAGACATCTTACTAAAGGTTCCTATTAAGGAATGTTGTTTTGTTATCCATTTTCCAAATCTCGTAGTCATGGTAAGCTGCTATGGAAAGTATGATTCTTATGGATTTAAACATGCAAACTGGCGAAAAGGTTTCATCATAGTCAATTACTTGATTCTGTCTAAATACTTTATCCACTAGACTTGCTTTATAGGTGTTAACTTGACCTTCCATGTCCAGTTTTCTCTTGAATACCCATTTGCATCCAATAGGCTTTACCTCAACTGGCACATTGACCAGAACCCAGACTTAGTTCTGATACATGGAATCCATCTCATAATTCATAGCTTCTAGCCATCTTTCAGCTTCTAATATTTTTACTACTTCCTTGTATGATATAAGTTCATAATTTTCCAACAATAATGATTCACCATCCTCGGTTACTAGGAAACCAAATCTATTTGGTTCCCTTACCTCTCTTGAGCTCCTACGCAGTACTTGGGTTTCTGTAACCTCTTCCATGGGGACCTGTGGAATTTTTTCCTGTACCAACTCCTGTGTATCTTGAGCATCAACTTCGTCGAAGTCAATCTTTCTCCCACTATCCTTTTTTAGGATGTGCTCCCTCTCAAGAAAGATGTCTTGTCTGGTGACATTAAATTTATGGTCTTGAGGGTTATATAGGTAATATCCTTTCGTTTTCATAGGATATCCTATAAAGATACACTTCGTGCCCTAGGGTTCTAGTTTGTTGCCTGAGAAGGCCTTAACATATACCTCGCATCCCCATACACGTGTATGCGACAAAATGGGTTTCTTTCCATTCCATGACTCAGAGGTAATTCCATTTTTCGCCTTAGTTGGTGCTCAGTTTAATGTGTATGTTGTAGTTTGTAATGCATATCCCCAAAAGGATAATGAAAGATCCACATGACTCATCATCGACCTCACCATGTCCAAAAAGGTGTGGTTCCTCCTTTCACTAACATCGTTCCACTGTGGTGTATAAGGAGGAGTGAGCTGAGATAGAATCCCAGACTCTCATAGAAGATCGATGAATTCTTGGTTCAGATATTCTCCACCTCGATCTGATCGAAGTTTCTTTATCTTCTTACCAAGCTAATTCTCTACTTCATTCTTGAATTCCTTAAATTTCTCTAAGGATTCTTACTTATACATCATTAAGTAGACAAATCTTTATCTACTCAAATCATTAGTAAAAGTAATGAAGTAAGAATATCTACCTCTAGCTTTTATTGGAAATGTTCCACATACATCTGTGTGTACCAATCATAGAAGCTCTGTGGCCCTTTCACCCTTTCCACCAAAAGGCAGCTTGGTCATTTTACCTTGTAAACAAGCGTGACATATATCAAGTGGTTTTATCTCAGTAGAGTCTAAATAGCCATCTTGGCAGAGCTTTGTCAAGCACTTCTCATTTACATGATCGAGATGGTGATTCCACAACTGGGTGATGTATGAGTCATGTGAGTTTGTTTCGTTATCGATTGCCAACACTTGGTTTTCGTAATTTAATACATACAACCATTATTTAAATTTTCCATACCATAACATTCGTTGTTCTTATAAAAGAGAAAACCCTTATTTCAAAACATGAAAATAAATCCATCCTTATACAAACAAGATACATAAATTATGTTCTTGGTAACACTAGGCACATAATAACAGTTATGTAAAACCAAAATCATGCCAGTCAGTATTGAGAGGTTGTAGTCACCAATAGGAAACGCAGCCAGCCTTGCGCCATTGGAAGCCTAAAGATCCACCTCTCCTTTGTAAATCTTTCTAAATATACTTGGTTTCTTCATTTTAATACATATCTGAGCCCCACAAGCTTTATCTAATACCCAATGTGTAGAAATGGAAAGATTACACTCGATAACAAATGCACCTTTATCATCCCCAAGAATCTAGGTTCATTTCCTCTTCCAGTGGCCCTGCTTGCCACATGCAAAACACACCGCCTCCCATTCCTTGCCCTACCTCTGGATCATCACCTTCTTGTAGGTACGGTGCTCGGGGTCTTCAGACCGTTTATAAGTCTTTGGCCCCTTTGCCTTGTCCTTCCTTTTATTGTTCACCATAAGAACTGTGGGTTTTTCACGCCCCATGTCATTGTCTACCTGGCGAATCAAGGTCAGAAGCTCCGATAAACTCTTCTCATTTCTGCTCATGTTATAATTGACAATGAAGCTAGAGAAGGTCTTTGGAAGTGATGATAGGATGAGATCTGTACGCAACTCATCCGGGAATTTAATCCCTAAGATGTCCAAGCGTTCAATGTAGCCAATAAGATTGACTACATGAGGCCCAGATGGCTAAGACTCTCCAAGATTAGTTTTAAACAAAGCATTGGAGATCTCATACCTCTCCTATCTCGCCTTCTCTTAATAGAGATCTTTAAGGTGAGACATCATGTTATATGCATCCATGTTTTCAAGTTGCTTCGAGAGCTCATTGGACATGGCCGATAGCATGAAACACTGGGCATCTGTGGGATCGTCCATGTGTTTCATATAGATAAATAATTCCTCATCATTGTCCTCTTTCCCAGGTGCAACTAGAATAGGATCTTCCAGCACATACAATTTCCTTTCGTGGTGAAGGATGACGTGTAAACTCCTCTTCCACTCATGGAAATTGGTGCCGGTGAGAAGGCTATCCTTATTGAGTATGGTTCAAAATGATATTTTTGAAGTCATTTTCTTGTCGTTTCTACAAATTAAGATGATCAATGGTTTAGTAATTTATTACAAAACTTATACAAATAAATAAATTAATACTTATTAGTCTCCCACTATTTTACGGAAATCCAATAGCCCTCACCATTGATTTCGTAATATTCTGTTGCCTGAATATTCTAGTGGAAAGGATCCATATTGTCCTTCGCATTACCCCAACTAGTTTTGGTCATGTAACTTGAAGGGTTTTAGGTAGGCATTCCAAATTCCAAATTCATTAACTCACATCTCCTTGATCCACTGAGTGGACTCCCCAATCCTGAAATCATTTTATTTTTGATTTCCTCAACCTTTGCTTCTTGGTCACACCAAGTCCTGCTGTGGCTGTCAACCCTTGATGCGAACCAATTCAAGTCAACCCAAAACCATGAATTATAATTCCCCGATAATTGAAAGCACCCCAACTAGGGTTGGCTAGGCACTTTGAACTGTGGATCGATTCTAACCAAGATTATGGAAGGCTATACCAACATAATATTTCTTTTGAGGGATTTTATCCTTATACGTAAATTTCCATTTTATTATCTTTTATTACATTCTTGTTAATATTAATTGGGATATATTTAAGTGATTACCCATGTCTAAGATAATATTTATGAATAAGATGATTTTATTTTAGTTCTATCTTGCATGCTCATTTAATTCATTAATTGTGTGATCGTGAAAACACACCCACAATATATAAACCATGAAACTGACAGAAATAAAATAAATGGTATGATCATGAGATTTTTCTACTGGTTAGTTTATCTAGCGGTTGATAAAATAACCCAAGACCTAGGGGATAAACACCATGAACCTTTCGGGTTCGTGTTTACAGCTTTCCACCTGTCCACCTTTGTATCTTCATGGATTGGTTTCACCATGGCTCCTAACTTGAGCCGCCTCCACTAGCTTGGGATCTCCATCCATTACATATGAATTTATCTCACATGAAGGTGTGGGGTAAAAGGGGTTTTCACATAAAAGAATCCTTGGGAGCGCAGACCCTATATATTAATGAGGAGATGGCTCGCAAGCCAAATTTTTTAATTTAAATAAATAAATTAAAAGAAACCATTCACATAAAAAGTTCTCGGTCTAGCTCATGATCATCCATACATGCAACGATATTTACGCATAAATAAAACTAGCATTCAATTCTTTAATAGTTCTTGTTTAAGATAAATCACGCTTGAATTAATTAATTATCTTTAATTAATCAGTATTTTTATCTTAAACCCTTTTCTGAACTTCCTTGAGATTCTCATCCATAATAATTTTAAACAAATAAATTCATTTAAAATTATCCTTGTACGTATCTTGTACCTTGGAGGCAACCTGTTGAATTCCCGTTCATTATGCAGATGTTAAATTAAACACATATATATAAAACACCAATCACGTGTTGTGCCTCAGCTTTACGCCTGAACCATGGTACACGTCTCACGAGTTTGTATAATATAATAATAAATTTTAATAAATCTGTGTAATTTGGGTGAGTACACGGCGAGTAGTTCCGACTACATGGTATGTACTTTTCTTCATCGTCCATCTGAAGTACACGCCCGGGGACAAGGTGTGTTAATGTACTTCAGAAATTTTTGGAGTACACGGCGTGTTATGTGGGACACATGCCTTGTAGTTTCCGCGTTAGATGGTTTCTAGACTGGAAAGTCATGCACGGGGTACACGGCCCATCCCTAACCCGAAGAGACTACATTCCATGTTCATTGGACCACACGGTGTGTAATTTGGAAACCGTGTGCCACCTATTTCTGGTCAACACACAGTGTCTTAAATTCTTAGAAGGAATCCAATGCACGGCCTGATTTGGCAGTTCAGTCAATGCATTGAACCTAGACTACACGGCGTGTACTTCCGAATGCACACCCTGTATTCTGGTGTTGTATAGACAGAAATGTTTGGCTCCTCCGGATGAGTTCTTCTATTTTATTTTAATCAAAATTAAAAGAAAAATTAGTTTCTGTGAGCTGAACGAGAAACGAGGGAGGAGGAACAGATCTTGAGATTCAGATTTCCAGAACGATTAAACAAGAATTGAAATAACTAAATTATTAAATGCGTAAATCACCAATGAAAAACTAAATAATTATAATCAATGATATGACCCCTCTGATACCACTTGTAGGTTCTGAGCACAGCAGAAGCGTGTTGGTGGGTTTACCCAACTTTAATTTTAGCGTTAAACAACGTTCAATCTGAGATCCATCACGATATAAAATTCCGGATCTCCGGAATGGAACTAGGAATGAAAAAGAAAAGAAGAGTCCCGAAACCATTGAGATAGGATCATCATATGTTGGTTATAATAAATTTAATTAATTCACAAGAATTACCTCGGTGTAATTCTTTCTTCGTCGATGTCTCCGGTCATGATCTGGTGATCTATCATTGCGTCATAGAATCCAAGTATAGGATTCCTCTAGCGGTGATCCACACGTGCTCCACGTATCTCTGGACGTTTCCGAAGGGATCTCCGGGTGCTAGGGCGGAAGAACCTTCGCTTGCGATGTCTGCCTTCGATCGCCTTGATCCGGTGGAGGATCTTGCTCTTGTAACTTGAGGGCGTTCTTGGGGGAAAAGGAATTCTCTCTTGTCTTGAGAGTATTTCCAAATCCGTTGTACACAATAATGGCTCTAGAAAAGTGTTTGGGTTGGGAGGATATTTATAACCGGGTTTGAGGTTAATAGAGTTATGATAATAAATAGACATGTTACGCGTTTTATTTATTTCATTAATTCTTATTAAAACCCAAAGTCGAATTATTAATTCCTTATCATGTGCCCACGCTGATTATAATTAATATTATTTAATAAAAAAATATTATATCCTCAAAATCCCAACTGGAAAACTACACGGTGTGTAATCATTAATACACGGCGTGTACTTGTTTTCCATAAAACTACACGGCGTGTATATTTAATATACACGATGTGTACTTTTATTTTCCATTTTCTCCACCATATTTATTAGACCTTGAGTATTGTCTATTTATTTATTAAATAAATTTAACTGCATCACTCGCTAATAAATATATTATTTCACCCACAATATATTCTCTCGAATAACTAATGTCGAAATAAATGCGATCAGGCATTCTTAAATAATTATTAAACCACAATCGGGAATAATAGTTATATAATTTGTTAAATTAATATTTAACTAAGATTCATGAACACACTTAGTGTGTGACCCTCTTGGCCTCTTTCTCAGTGGAATTAGGCAGAGCCTGCCTAAAGTCCAAGGTTAGCGTCTAGAAACACGCCAAGGAACCCATAGAGAAAGAAGTTAACACCACAATGATGTGTCACCTCCTACGAATGCTTACTATGTAATATAATCCCATTGTCTCGATATCTCTAATCAAGCGGGTTCCATGCTAGTGACATCAACCCATGTGCTCGATTATTCATTTTTTGACTTCCTGGAATTGAACTCGCCCATACCTTACCATGGCCATGGATTTATTTAGGCTATATCAATTCCATCAAAGGGCCTGAGATATCTACTTCTGTTATGGAACACAAGGGACAAATCCTTTCTCGCATTATCTATTAATGCAGTATTACACATGACACACCCAACGTATCCTACCTCACTACGAACAATGTTTCTTCACAATTTTCATCAATACATCTAATTGTGCGAGTTGTAATATCCATTAATAATAATCTTAAATTCTAAGGACCAATACACGCGTCCGCAGATAGGAACATCCATTGACACTATGAAATGTGTATTTCTACTGGCGGGTCTCGTTCTCATTATATTCTCCTGGATATTACCATGGTCACATACCATTATAAGGTGCTGAAAAGTTTTATGAGTCCTCACCCCTAATGACCTGTATTATTTGTGTCCCTCAAATAATTTCATTCGGCCATAGAACATATATTCAAAAAATGTTTTATGGAACTTATGGGTTCTCATCACAGCAGGGATCTGATATGACCCTTTAATGCAACAGCTGTCCTTAGGAAATTATCACATGCATTGTCATGCAAAAGAATAATCAAGATGTGATAAGGATTTTATTAATGAATAAAGTACAAAGTAGTTGGTTCTAAACTACCAACTCCAACACTTTCTTAATACCATATATTGCTTTTTGATTACACAAAAACATTATTAGGAAAATTTTCATTTTCAAATCTAGTTGGTTGATTAAAATAAACTTCTTTAACACTAAAAACATTAGGAAAATAACTCTGAACATCCACTTTGAAAAGTAAAAAAAACTAAAAAAAAATCTAATAGATTTAATCCTAGAAATATGTACAAAAGATTTATAAAAATATTACCATCATCATGGAAATAGTATTCTTCTAAATATCTAGCTTTATTCTTAATAATTTATATAGATTCATATATTTTATTCTAAAAATCCATTTACTTCCAATATTTTTTTATCTTTTGTTTTTTTGTCTAATTTCCAAACATTATTTGCAATTAATTTATTATGTCCATATTTCATAGTAATAATACAATGGGAATTTTCAATTTCCTCATTAATATTATTAAGAAAAAAACCAGAAACAAAAGAATAATTTTCCAAACAAATATCATATATTTTTGTTTTTTAATTCTAGAATCAATGTTCCTCATCACATTATCAATAAAGTTATATTTATGTATTTTCAATTATTTGGGATTATATTGAGAAGGAGTATGTTATCCCCAATAGTTTTATGTCATTCTTCATAAAAATTAAATTCTATAAATTCTTCTTGAACATTCTGTATATCGAAATTCTCTTTCAAACAATCTTCATCAAATTTGACACTCACTCAATCATCAAATAGTTATGAAATAATATTCATGTTAGGTTTTAATGATTAAATATATCATAATTTATAAATTATAACTATGATAGATATTCAAACTTTACCAAACCCATAACCTTTCCTTTTGAGTTTTCTCTAAAAGATGAAAAGATTCCATCACATTGATTATAAGAAAAAAGTTTGATGGGTCACCAATCATATTCCTCGAACAACCACTTTCCATTTACCATATATCCTTGAGACTCTTAAGGTAATTTCTTTTAAATATCATCATATAAAAAGTAGTTTTGTTACTCATTCTATATTTGTTCCAATCGAGTTATAATATTAATTCATTGATACCGAAACATATTTTTATCATTTATCCATGGGTAATCTGGAAGATAGATTCCTTTGAATAAATGTTTTAAAGTAACCTAATGATTGATGAAATATTCATGAACATTCATTAGTGTCATGTAATTTCATTCCAAATATAAATAATATAGAAATATATATACTTTAGAATGTTTAAAAATAATTCCTTGTGTAAATTAAGTAATTCTTTATTATATCCAAATATATACTTTTTTATTGGGTTTCATTACTGTCATATTTTTATCATACATTACTTAATCATTGGAAAGAATATTTTTTCCCAACTTACAAATTCATTCATCAAATTTCCATTAAATTATTTATAAAATATCTAAATCATTATATTTTTTTATAATCATAATAATAATTTATATATATATATGAACTTGGTTTTTCTGAGTCATTTTCTCTTTTTTTTTAAATCTATTTATCCCTTAAATTATTTATATTAATCATCAGTACCTAAAAAACCTTGTATAATTTTTAATTATTTTCAATTAATTCATTCATATCATGTTTTTTAAATTCAAAATCAGAATAAGAACTATGATAAGAATATATTTTAACTTCATTCATACTTGTGGCCATTAATAATAGTTTAACAATTTATTTTTCACTCTTATATTGATCAATTGATTCTGATTCTTCTGTGTAACTCCAACATTCCATCAAATCACTTTTCACCTTTTCTATTGTACTTCTCATCTTTCAGGATTACTTCAATTTTGGATAATAATAACTTATTTTTCCTTTAATTATTCACTCATATCAATTTACTGAATAAATATAGTTATAATCGGGTTTACCTTACCTATTTATATCATTATTATGATTAACTTTTCTAGATCACTTCTTAACCCCTATTTTTCTTTTCATGATTTTGAAAAATAAATAGTGAAGTGAGATACTTCATTCTAACTTTACTATGATTCATAATTAGAAGAGTTATTAAAAATAATTATATTTCTTTTAAGGGAAACACCTTTCTTAATTGAATTCTCTTATCCAACTATGTTCTTTATCTCCATATTGAATTAAATAACCAGCATGTTCATATAAAAAAATTACATTGAAATTATTTCTCTCATCAATTTCAATTTTTTTCATTCCACTTATTTGGTAGATCTATTAGTAATCTTTTTACAAGAACATGATTATATAAATTCTCTATAAGGAAAGTCATTACATTCACAACATTGGTGAATCTATGGAATGTATTATTTAGAAATTATCATCACTCATATTGAAATCATAGTACTCATCCCAAATAATTCCAATAGTAGTTCTAATAAACTTATCATAACCATAGAGAGTAACTGAAAAAATTCATATATTTTATGAGATGTATTAAAATTATTTACATAACTATACATTTTGGTTAATAAAAAAGTATAAAATATTAATAACTTTTAAATTTAAGATATATTTTACGACATCATTACCTACAAGAGTACCCAAGTATATATCTGTAATTTTGTATAGTTTCTCCATGAAATTCTAGTGATGAATTCTTAATTTCATGAGAGTGATTCAATTCTATATTTATAGTAACCATGGTCATTTCCATCAAAATATGGAAAATTATATAGAATCCAACCATCATTTTAGTTCATTACTACCATATTACAATGATATTTTCCTTATACATAGAGATCTAGAATATTTTGGATAACATAATAAAATATAAGTAAATTGAACCTATATCCATGACTAATAATATTTGATACCAAGTTTCACGTCTCAATTAAGATGATCGATGTTCTAGAGGGGGTGAATAGTCTAGTTTATAATTTTAACAAGTTGAATTAAATATATTTACTAATTAAAGTTATTGTTAATTTATGAGAGTGATATTTGTAAGAAATTATATAGTGGAACAAAAAAGATATAGCATAAAAAATTATAGTAGTTCATACCGAATTGATCCTAAATTTGTACTTAAGATCCCTTTACTCCTTTAGAGGTATGGTATTCACTAAGGACCTAACTATTAAAGGGGATTAATAACCCAAATAAACCCTAGGTATTCTAGTTTATGAATAACCAAATATACAATTGTATATTTATAGAAGAGTCGAAGGTACCAAAATCCTCACCCCAAATGTACCCCTACGAGGATATAAATGAGATAAGAGAGATATTGACTCTTGAATCTCACCTCTAATAGGTCATAGGTTGGAGAAAATAATTTGGGGTATATCATACACATAGATGGGATGAATTACCCACCAAAAGAGCATTTGGAAAGAGATATAAGATTAAAAAAACCCATCAACACCAACTTATGAAAAAAATTGAAGATCCAAAATTTTAGTGTATAATTCCATAAAAACAAGGCATACTACAAGTACCAAAAAACAATCCTTGGAAGTAACCATAAAATCCCAAATGGATCCTAAACAACCCATGAGGTAGTAATATCTAACCCAACCACTAACCTACCCCTAAAGACCTAAAAATAGTTTATATATTCATAATGTGATCATATTATGTATACTTATAAGAATCATCATGGAATCTATCTTAAAAAAGACACACAAATCATTCTAAGTCCTAGTGAAGATGAGCTCTTCTCCCCCCTCCCATTCGAAGGGGTGAGTTATACGTCCACTTGATAATGATTTCACTCATCTTTGCTCGGATTTCCAATTCCCAAGGATCCATCTCTCCCCGAATGTCCCAGATCTATTTTAGGTGGCACTACAGCTTCCTCTTCTTCCAACTGAGATCAATAGATCTGCGGATTTATGCAATATAACCATAATTGATCGGTTTAATCCACAGCTCCCTTCAGTTGATGAGTACGAGAGATTTGTCTCAGATTCTTGGGAGTTACAGGAGCACACAGTTGTGGGTCTTCTTGATCGGAATCATATCATGGTTCGTTTTGTCTCAAAGGTGGATTTGATTGTGGCTTGGGCTCGAGCTCCCTAGAGATGCAATGGTTCCACCTCTTTCATGTTTCGTTGGAGCTTCAACTTCCACATGCGATGAGATCCTGCGACAATTGAAATGTGGGTGACTCTTCCTGGATTACCTATATCTTTTCAAAATCACTCGATTTTATGCACTATTGGAAATATGATTGGTCTTTAACATTGTTCTGATCGTCGGACTAAGGCTATGAGTCACCCAATTGGTCCCCGAATCTACGTGGAGGTTGATGTATCAAGACCACCGGTGGACTGTGTCTGGATCACGGATATCAAGGAGTTCTGATGGAGGCAGAGTGTCATATGTGAGTCTTGGATGCGATATTGCATTGCCTATTCTCGATTTGGTCATCTAGAAATGGTTTGTTTCCATGGATAGATGATTGGTTCTTCAAAGATGGTTGAAATGGGAAGCTCTGATGGTGGTATGGCTTTTGTCTTGGACCTAGTACTGGGCATGTCCAATTCTGTTGATACTATGATCGTGCTAGGGAGTGTGAATAAAGGCATGGGTGGACCTGTGGAGTGAAGTGGGATTGCGGTTCTACTGGGCGTGATGAACAGTCGAGAAGCCCCTACCTTGGAAAGGAACTGCTGGGCACAGGTTTGGAGCAGGAGGTTCGGAAAGCCTTTCATGTAGAGGTGTGCACACATGATTGTGCTGTGAAATAGGTGTGAGACTCATTCAATCCATCAGTGTAGCAGGTATTTAAACGGATTAGATGTGGGATTTGAGATGAGGACATCAATGTGTTGGAGGGTGCTGCTGGATTGGGTGGCAGCCTAAACAGAGAAAAAGGAGTGGCTCCCGTACAGGGTAGACCTGTCCTCTCAGGTAAAATATTTGAGGTCCTGGAGCTGCAGGAGTCACCCAATATGGGTGTTTATCCACAGGTAATTGAAGACTTGAATCTTCATATTGGTTCCAATCTTCAGGAAAAGGATGTATTTGATGTTGCAATGGGACTGTTAAGGACTCTGGAAAAGAGGTGAATCTGCAATGTGTAGCTCTGATTGATCATAATATGCTCTCTCCAATGATTTGAGGTGAGTATCTGATAAACTCAGAAGGTTTTTTGGTGAGGAAAGATGGTGGGGATGCAGGTTTCATCCCGGTGAATCTCACAGGTAAATGGGGAAAAGTTTCTGACAGTGACAAAGAGAACGACTGAGGGGCTGCAAGACCTTCATACAGTGATATCATTCAAGGTGGCCAGAAGAAGTTAGCTGGCAATGAAGGTGCGGTTACTGCTCCCCCAAAGAGGAGCCCACGAAATGACTATTCTTACTTACCGAAGCCAGTATCCACCATGTCCTCGTACAAGAAGGAAAAAGGGGATGTGCCAAATTCTAAAAAGAGTCATGTGAGAAAGCAAGCAAATAAAGAGAAACTCACCATGGAGCAACTGGAGCACAGACGGAAGTATGCCAAGGTTCTGAAGTCATATGATACTAACTCTGAATGGGAGTTGGCTACTGCGGAGTATGTGCCTTATTATGGATGTGGGGAGGATTTTTACTACTATGATATGTAGCTGATATTTTCTGGTTGTACTGATATCTGGATGTGGATGCACGGTATGCCTATACTCTTGATCTTTTTCCTCTGTACTTTTATTTTATTTTAATAAATGGTCATAGGCCTCCCTCTGACAGAGTGTTCTGGTAAATAGATATACAAGGTTCCCAACCTCATAATGGATATCTCTCACCATGTATCGTATAAAATAGATCATAAGATATAATATCAAAAAATTTACCTTGATACCACTTTCCTACTAGTTTTTCACTCTTCTCAAACATCACATGTCCTGATCCATCTCTCTATAAATGTAATATATCCCAAAGAAACCTAGGCTAAATTATCATACCATAAACCCTATAGATCTAATCACCTCATCATATACCATGAACCTTGTGCATCGCATCATTACATCATCCCAGTCCACATCTCATGATAGTAACCAAGTAGTTTCTACGATACACCACAACCTATATATTGTCTATTATAACTCAAACCATCATAACCCATACATGTCATGCCTATAATAATCCATAGGATATTATATCTAGAGATACATGTGTTTTAAATAACCAAAATTTTTTATATCCTTAGAAACACATATAGGGGAAAGATAAGAAATGTGAATACCATGGAATAATATGAGAAGGAGAAGAGAGTTAGTTCAGAGGGGGTTGTCATCCATCCATTCCTCACCAACCAAGATATTTGTGAAAACACCCTCTCGATTTCCAATGGGTTTCAATAACACTACAAACATGATTGGGTATTATAAGAAATTGCAAATCATATAGGATATAATATATATCACATCCAAATTAAGGGAATTTCCCTAATCTTAGGCTCAACTATAGCTATAATTTCACAAAAACATAACTATTACTACTAAAAAGTAGAAGTCTCATGAGAAAAAAAAGCTTCATTAGTTAATTATTTCATTTTGAAAGTTCACATTACATTAATTAATTCATTATACATTAATTAAAAATATTACATTACACATTTCATAAACCACCAAGTAAATTCCATGCCCTTTAGGGACAATCCATCCAATTTCATAGTTCCTAAACATTAGCATCATTTGAATTAGATTCAAGAACCAACCACATTACTTAAAAAAATTCATTAATCATTATATTTCTATAGTTACAGATTCTCTAGGAAAAATCCTTGGATACTATAAGTGAGTTTCATAAAATAAGAAAAACCATTTTCCTTAGGTAGTGGGTAATGGAATTTAGAAACAATAAACATATCCAACCAACCATTATTAAGAAATAATTCATATTTTAAAACAAAAATGGGCAATCATAACTTCACCATGTTTGATCAATCCTGGTGTGATTTATGTCACCCTCATTCATATCACTATGCATCTCATAGTCATGGGATCCAATTTTTTACACAAACCAGGGCATCCTCACCCATATCACATAAACTGAAATCCATTCTAAGATCAAATCACATTAAATAAAAAGGCTCACATTCTTTGAAAACTTTTAAGGAAAAAAAATAAACAATGTTAATTGGAAATATAGGCCCTAGAAACAAGGCATCCAACATTCGCCAAAAAACGAGCTCGATCGACCCTAAACATTTATCTTTATCAAACAACTAATTTAATTACCATATTAGATTAACAAATTCTTTAATCACTTGTTATATGTATGGGAAACCTAATTCATTGGCTATTAAAAGATATAAATTATTAAAAAAATATCTAAATAATATATTATAGTTTCAAGAATCATAAAGGGTGAAAAATTCCATTATCATCCCTCTTTATTATTATTAATAACAAGTTTTTCAAGATTCATATTCTTTATCCAATTCGATCAAAATATGGAATAATAATATCAATTAAACATGCCTCAAGTATCATTTTATTTCCACCAAATTATAATAATCAACATATTCAATAAATAGGACTTCAAAATTCATTATCCCAAAATATTACTTTCTTTACATTATTAACAATTTCCATCAAATTAACATTATAATAAATGACTAAAACTTAGATAACACACAATCTAGAAAAACAAGATGGAAAATATTATCATTTGGGAAACATATATTGTTGTTACAACCATAAAATATAACATTCATTAATAATGTCTAAACATTATTGGGGTTAATATCAATATCACCCAAAGAGATAAAAATTATTAATTTATGGTCTCATATAACAATGAGGAGAAGAAATGAATCCCATAACCCAACTCTAGTAAGGAATCTACATACCCAAATGAACATTGTTCCAAAAAAATGCCAAAAAACCTCAAAAAATGTATATGTACAAAAATATCATCCTCTATAGCATGTAAAGATATAATTGGTGGAAAAAATCAAGATGAGAATAAACCACAAAATAAAGAGGGAAAACAGACCTAAAATTACCACAAATAAAACTTGATAATCTATGGATCAAACCCTATAAAAAAGGATTCCAAACACCCAAAAATTATCTTTTCCCTCCTAGATTTGGGAGAGAATGTAAGGGTTAATCATAAAATAGGGGGTGTGATTAGATTTATAGGCACACAACTAGATGTAAATTCATTGATTGAATAGGTAATTAACCTTGTGAGTGTCCCTTGTTTAAAGACTCATAAAAAAAATACATCAGCTAGATCCAATAATCCTGGATCAATTCAAATAATTTAATTCATGTTCATTTAATGATTTTTTTGGGATATAATTATAAGAGGATCCACTACCCATTCATTTTTAGAATTGATGGTTCACATCCAAAATCACATTCTGTCAATTTCCCCTCTCTTCCCATGAATTATTATTCATTTCACTAATGAAACTCTCACATTGTAAACTACAGTTGACATCATGAACTTATTCTACTTATAAATTCAAGATCCCAACTCCCTTGGGATTTCTCCAAGAACCACAGACCTCAGAAACATGTAAAAAAGGATAAAAGGATCTAAGCACATACATCATAACTCATTAGAACATATAACTTTTGATGAAGGTATAACCTACCCTGAATTTAAAATCTAATAGTCACAACGCAAACATACTAACTTTATAATTCATGAGTCATTACTTGAAAAGAGAGAATGATTTTGGATGGGAAAAGAATAAACCAGATTTTTAATCACAAGAAAGAGGATAAAAATAATTAAGTACAAAAGACACTAATAACTAGTCGAGGTAGCTGGTGAAGCACAGTTTATTGAAAATTAACCAATACATGAATAATGAGTTACCACATCTCTCTATGGTGATGGTAAATTTATTTTTTGAGGTCATACTTAATAATTCATCTAGTGTTTTGAAATAAGTTCCCAGTGTGATGAAAAATTATTTTAGTTATTCATCAAAGTGTAATAGTGTGTGATCATTCATAAAGTGATTCTCTTCTCTCTCATTTCTAATAACTTTCATTATTCTTTAAATAAGAATATTAATATCCATAAAACATTCAAAAATGGTTAGAATAACTAAAACCATCCATAATAATAATAAAATAATAATCTCCATGAATATAATTCAAGTTTCAATATAAAAAACTACTTAATAACTTTGAAAAACTCTAATTATGTTCCAAAGTAATTAGTCATTGAGATCCCATAATTCTAATATAATAGTTTTATAAAATAATATTTTAAATTTTAATATCATCGAATATAAATGGAAGTGGATATGTTAAAATCTATCATGAATCTATATATGTTAAAATAACATTGAATAGATATAAATGGGTTCATTAAATATAAAAAATATTTTAAAAACATATAAAATAATAAAATGAATCGACAATAAATTTTAATTTTGAAATGTTAAATGTAAGTTTACAATGTGAAGGAGGAACATCCACATATATAGAAATAAAATACTATCCACGAACACAACCATGATGTGGGATCCTCACTCAATATTTTTTGATAACCTTAGATATATGGTATGTAACCAAGGGTTCTTAAAATTCCCAAGTCAGATGTCATATTTCTTATAGGAATTTATCTAAATAAAAATGACATATACTATGAAATGGCCAAAAATCACTATCATATTTAACACAAATTCTAGAAAAATCTATTGTTAAGGAAGTTCATTTTTCATAAAAGATAGTTTCACATAATATATTAAGGTAATTTTCAGTTTCAATATTCCCTATATAGGTAAACAATTAATGGTATATCCATAAATGTTATATAATATGTAAATGTAACAAATTATGTTATGGGTAATGGTTAAAAAAATATATCATAAGTTTAATAATGGTAAGAAGAAAATTTCAAAAGATTTTTAAAGGTAATATCCATATTGAAATACTACATAAAGGTAATTCAAAAAATTTCAAATGTAACATGACATTTTTATTCACCACATAATTGTAAAACAAGCATTTATAGAGGTAAAACAAAACATAAATTAAGGTAAAATAATGCTTCCATAACTGTATACGTTAATACATAAAAACTATAATATGGGATAACAATTTATAAAAGTTTCATAAACTATAGAAAAAAATAGTTTTCCACAGAATAAGAAAAATAATAAGAATGATAACAAAATTAATAAAATGAAGAATAAAAAAATAAAAATTAATCAATGACTAAATAATTAACAATAAAAATTTTTTTGGTATTTTTAATATCAAAAAATATATATAAAAATTTGACATAAAAAATATCCTCAATTACAAGCTCAATCCCAAAAATAACATAATGTTAGATGATTATGTGTGATGGATGGTACATATGAGATTTAGAATAATGGTTGTGAGACTGGATCAATGATTTTTGTGGTGGAGAGTACCTATTGATTAAATTAGTTTCTTTTAGATTGTTATCTCTAGTAATAAAAAAACAAAAAGATAAGTTCAATACCATCCAAATTATTTAAGAGTTTGGTGAGTAGGACACTCGAGTGTTAGTAGATATCATTCAATTACATGGATAATGAAATCTCTATGATGGGAAATCATATGGTAGGGAGGTTGTGATGACCTAGATGTTTGTGTGAGGATATTCAAGTCTGATAGTACGTAAACCTTTTGTATTTATCTATGTTTGTGGTATTAGTGGGGTCATAGGAGGCCCGAAGGATTGATTTAGGAATTTGAATTTGGTTTCGTGCTCTATATTTTCATGAAATATGGTACTGAGTATCCAATTTACAAGTTATAAATACCTATTATTATTGGCCGATGAGAATATATGATCTAAAGGGATATTGGGTGGCTAGTGACCCTATGGCTAGTACCCTGTGGATAGTGATTTCTCTATGGTACGGGATTGTGTAACCAGTGTCCTACCATGTTGTTTTATTTTTCTTAGTTAAATAATTTTTAAAATTCATTATATGGAGAGGATTTTCTCATTTCATAAGAGAGTACCCTAACTAAATCTCCCTCATTCCTCTCTTCCCAAGGTGGTATATTTTCCATTGTGTATTGGTTCATGGTTCTATATTTCTGAGGAGGTCACTACAAATGAATCTGATATTACATTAGTTCTATATACTGTATATTACTTATTATATCTCAATTGTGGTGAGTTTTAACTCAAATCTCTATTTAGGGAATTTTTTTTTAGTTTCAAATTCTATTCATTCTTAGGTCAAATTAGTCAATGAAATTTTATGTTAAGGGTGTAATGTATCATAAATTCCGTGAAAATCTTTTTAATTATATCGAATTATTCTGAGACTGCACACTCTAACAGCACATGATTCTGAGACCCTAGGAGCCCATAATGAAAATTTGAATATTTTTTAAAGTACATTCAGTAAGCATGTGAGTGGGATTTTATATCTTTTAAACCGGTGCTCAGATCAAAAATCTAAGGGCACCGTTGAACTCAGAAATCCAGGATTCACCTAGAAATGACTTAACATTGGCTAGATGGGGCTGAGAAAAAAAATTATTTTTCGGAATTTTAGAGAAAATTAATAAAAAAACTTAAAAGAATTATTTTATTTATTTTCTAGTCATTGGGTGGCAGATGACGATGTTGTGGTGCATCGACCAGGTGGCGACGTGGCCTATTAATGAATCTCATTAATGGCATGTATCACGCAGCGTAACAATGCAATAAAGTAAGTGTAACAGCGATGTTGCCTCATAAATGAATCAGCATACCAAAAATTTTATGACATGATTCTTTTTATTAAACCAACACGTGTGAGAATGGGGAAATAAAACTGCATTGATTCTCTGATGAACCGTCGGCAGTTTTCCTCTCTAACAAATAACGACGAACACCGGTGAGACTTCATCATCTTCGACGTGCCTCATAGAACAAAGCCAAAAGAGAATTAGACATCTTGAAACCTCAAGGACGAATGATTTTGAATTGGACATCAATGAGGTAGGGTTTTGTGGGTTTTTTTATTTGATATGTTCTTCCTTGTTCTTGAAAATTAATGATGAATGCGGACCAACTGACTAACAGGTTGATCCGCAAATCGCTTGTTCTTGCAGATAAATATTTGTGTGGGGTTTTGAATTGGGGTTTCACTTTTTCAGTGTGGTCAATAATTTCCCTCATTCTTAAACTCTATAGTAGAGGGCACGGGATGACATGAACAAGGCCCAGACCCTCCGCTATAGTTGTTTATTGTGCATTCTTTGTGGATATTTTATCAAGGCAATGGAAAAGAAAGTATGAGATCATCTGTAACATCCCAGGTAAACAAAGAAATAATTCATTTTCATAATTATTCATATTTGTGAATTAAATATTAATTTTACTTTAAAGGGGTTTATATGCTCGATGGTGTACCCGATACGTAACATTGAGTTTCTTTGAAATCTTACGTTGTACACTAATAATATAATAATATTATTTTAAATGTAGTTAACGTCTAGTCGTTGTATTGCCGAAAATGAATGGAACTAACAAAAATATGATTATACAAATTTTCTAAATGTTTTTACATTTATCCAATGAAGTTTAGAGGCTTAAAATTTGAATTAATCTAATTTTAAGCATAAATACTCTAATATTCTTTAAAAGGTCGATTTACCGCCTATTGATGATGAACCCTCATTAAATATAGTTTTGGTCACATTTATATGTTATTTTTAACAAAATAAAATTTTTCTTTAGAATGGGGTCATCAATATTTACTTGGGGTAAAATTTTGGTATTTTTCGGATAAAATTCATTTTTTGATGAATAGTAAAAAATACTGTATTTTAATTCAAAACTGCCTTTTAACATAATTTATTTATATGGTATGATTATCTTTTTAATTGGTTTTAAAGTGTAATTATATTATATTTTTACCGTTTAATCCAATGTTGGTCATTTAATTAATTTCACTTTGAAATTGGACATAAACAAGAGTCAATCTTTTGATAGTTAATATTTCATAAAAACGTGCTTTTTTGACAACGGGAATTAATTTTAAATTAATTAATCCAACTTCAATGTTTTGAATTTGGTAAAATAGACATGATTTTTGATTTCAAAATATCAAATATATCTTAGGCTTAATTTTTGGTAGTTTTCTGAGAAACATCAATTTTTGATGAATAGTGAAACCACTAAGTAGTAGTTAAAAACTGACTTTTTCATTTAAATTAAATTTTACCACTTCTATGAATTGAATTTAGAAAATCTGACATAGATGGTTGTTATTAGTAAGTAAAATTTGGTTCAATAAGATTAAAGTAATTTTTGGTGAATAGTAACATTTGACTTTTATTTACCACGGTTAAAGGTAAATAGGGTAATTCAAGGTAAAAAAATATCATAATAATAAAAAATTACCTTAACACTTGTCCTAAACTTATTGAATGAGTCATGTATGACCATGGGAATCCTTGGGTCTATTTAGGGACCCCATGTAGCCACTTAAGAGTGATAATGACACTTTATTTAAATTAACTTAAAGTAAAGACAAAAATGACATAAACAAATATCTTTTAGTAAATTAATTTATACAAGGGGTTATATAAGTTATCCTTTCAACTATAAATATTCATTGGAAATATAAAATTATTTCCTACATCAGGGAAATTTTTTTATTATTTTTAGACCACAAATAAATAAAATTATTTATCATACAATAATGATCCAGTGTTTACCTCATTAATAAACGATTTAAATAAATAATATTATAATGATTACAATAATATCCAAAACCTGTCCATTTCTTATTGAATGATTTTATTTAGACCATGAGTTATATTATCATCAACTTTAATAAGTTTTTGACCTTTAGAAAATAAAAATCATTATATAATAAAACAATATTTTCACACTTTCCTAAAGGGCCCCTCCTCCCCCTTATAAAAGGAAACCACTTCTAACCCATTCCTCACACCTCTGAAGCCACTTGGCTCATCCCACCCCTACCAAAATAAGCTCTAAAGATCCCACTTTTCCCCCTATATGCCTTAACATATGCAGAAGGCACTTCAATAAGTCTTTTTTATTCAAACCAAAGGGAGTAACCCGAATTAAAGGTAACAGTTTCTCTTAAATTCGTTTCTTTTATTTTATTTATCCAAACCCTAAACACTCTTTATTATTTTCTTTTATAAAAACACCAGTATACTCAATATAATAGTATGTTGTTATGAAAGGATTTGAAATACACTTACACACACCTCCATCTAATGGCTAAAGAACATACTATTTCTGTGGATGGAAAACTAATGCCTCACGAAATGATGATTGTTCAATTATCTCCTACCACCTCTAATGGTGTCCATTAATATGGAACTGTATTTATATATGATATATGTTATGTTTATTTTTTCTTTATGCTTCTATATTTTTCATTTATAGCATGCCTTTATGGTTTCCATTATGGGTAAACGTGATAATTTCATTTGAGGAAGTGCGGACTACCGCCCCCTCAAGGTGATATGACTCGTTAATGCCATATGTGGGATGTATAAAGGATAGAGTTAATGATATTATACTAGAATTATAATATACATATGTATCATTATGTTTTAATTCCATTAAAATAATATATAGAAATGAAAGTAGTGTTCATGCGTACGTACGGCTTACCGTCTCCATGAACGGTGCATTTCATTTCTTATCTTCAAATGTTATGTACTATTATAAATACATGTATATACTGGATATATACGATATATATGATATCTAAATCATGAATTTCATTCTTGATATAATGAACTTTTGACCACTTGAACAACTTGTAATTATAAGATGTCCATTTTTGAATCAAGTACCAAATATCGACAAAACGACCATTATTAACTTAAGTGATTACATAATGTTTATAACATGGTAATAAGTGATATAAAAAGAATAATAAACTTGAAAAAGGTTCTTAAGCAAGTAGAAATAAACATTAGTTTATTATTTATGATATTAAATAACAAACGGGTCAAGTCAGACATGAGGTAATGGAATTCATATCAATCTCCTTTCATTGAGGAATATATTGTTTTATACATTAATTTCTATTATACATTGTTTAAAAACCTTTTAATTTTCCTTTCATTGAAAGAGAATCTTTTTCTATGAATTTTTTTACTAAAAGACAAAAAAAAGGAATGGTTTTTTTAACGTAAGTGGTGATAACGAAATTTTCCACCACCACGAGTATTATTTGATATATGGATTCCTTAATAACTCATAATGTATTTAAAAGGAAAATAAATACCATATAATCTTTTACATATTGTATTATTGAAATTTTTTTTGATAATGGATTTTTTATGTCTATATATTTAAATGATATATTGTTATTGAAATGTGAAAATGTTATATTTCCTTTGTGTTTATTTTATTTGTTATGAATATGTTATGGTTCTTGGGCATTGTTACGTATACGGGTGGTTACGAGATAAACCTCGGGCGGGTGAGCCTGATAAAGCTCTCCAATTCATTGGGTAATGTGAAGGAGGTAAACGTGAATGTTCCTCCTAAGAGATTTAGGGAATATACTGTGATGGGTATTCTAAATGTAACTCCCTACATAGCTATGATAGTTATAGTGTAAGTATGATATGGATGCCACAAGTTTCCTTTATGATTTATGTTTTCTATGTGTTATTCATAAATCTTATTATTTCATGAGGTATGTTAAAGAGCTTATGTTATGTATGCAATGATGGACTAATGTTTTATTTCTTGGTTTTATAACCCATATTGAGGTTTTTATGCTCATCCCAAGTTTTGAAATGTTTTTCGCAGGACCTAAAGATTAATAGGGTCAATGATGGGATCTAGGAAAAGTCATGATGTCTAAAACATGGGACTTGATATGACTCTTTTTTTCGAAAGTTTTATTTTATGAAAAACGTTGAAACTGAGTATAAGTGTCTACCTTCTAATTTTTGCGATGTAATGTAATAGTTATGGCCTAATTCTCTAAAACTCTAAACCTGAAAAGATCCTCAATGCGAATTATTCATTTAATTTTGGATTATGTGATGTTTAAGGATGAGTCCTTATAGTTGGTATTAAAGGCCGGTTTAGATAAATTTAGGATTTAGGGTATTGTTAAATTAATATCCATAAATTACGTTATGTTAATATATAAATGATATAGAATTTACAGAAAACCATGTTTATTTTCCTAAGATATTTCTGTGTTCAGAATGGTTTTCCACAGAGGAAACAGGGCAGCTATGTTGGGACGACATCAGGAGGAAGACAACCTTCCAAATCAAAAACCTGAGATGGTTGGAATCGGAACTGAACAGTTTGTCATACTGATGGAACAATTTACTGAGGCTATAAATTGTGGTGGTATCCATGCACAAGATCAGCTAGATCAAGCACAATGGAACATGTCATTAGTGGAGCATTTCATGAAAAAACATCCCCCATCATTCAGAGGATCATCTGACCCTGTGCTAGCTGAACGGTGGATTAAAGCACTGGAGAAAATTTTTCATGTCATGGGGTGTTCAGAACATCAAATGGTTAGTCTCACTGTTTACCATTTTTAATTTGAAGCTGGTCAATGGTGGTTGATGGTGAAAAATATCAGGGATAGTGAGGATATTGATGCTCTTGATTGGGATGAATTCAAAGTTTTGTTTCTTGAGAAATATTTTCCGAAGGTGGTTCATCTTAGGATGGAAAAAAAATTCATAGAATTGAGGCAGGGGGATGACTCAGTGTCTGCTTATGAATAAAAATTCACTCAACTGGAAAGGTATGATCAAAATTTCATATGAAATATTAACATTAAACTTAACCATTTTTACTCAGTAATAAAGACAAATTATCGATGGTTTTTAGCTCCTCATGAGTTCAAAAGTTATGAAAAACTTGTTCGATTTGCAGAGAAGGTGCAAATGGAGTTTGTTGATGATCAGGTGTTCTTTGACAAACAGCATAATAATAGGTCAAGGTGACAGGTGAAAGGGAAGAATGCTTCAAAAAAGTAGTATGGTAAGAAACGTAAGTTTACAATTGGAAAAAATTGTGGTAAATTCATGCTGGGTAATGTCTTTTGAATTCAGGTAACTGCTACTGATGTGGTAAAATGGGACATAAGGATCGTAATTGCACTAAAAAAGATCAGGGTAATGGTAAGACGAAATCTGATTTACAATCAGTAAAATGTTTTAAGAGTAATTAAATGGGTCATTATGAAAATGGGTGTCCAATGAATAACTCAACTGATGGAACTCAACCAGACTACAATCAGAAATTGGTGGTGAAGTCCTTTGCAACTACTTCAATAGATGTTGGTCCATCAAATGAAATATTATCAGGTATACTGTTTGTTTTTTCATATTATAACAACGTGTTTTTTGATTTTGGGTCTACCCATTCGTTCAATTCTGGGATGTTTTCTACTAAATTGGAAATTACATATCAAGATATGCATCATGAACATATGGTAAAAACACTGGGAGGAAACGTTGAAACAAAAAATAAATTATAAGAACCTTCATCTCCTTGTGTGTGGAAAGAGTCTACCAGCAAACATTAATGTTTTTCCTCTAGTAGAGTTTGATGTTATTTTGGGTATGTATTGGCTTTCTATTTATCATGATAAGATTGACTGTAGATCTCAAGAGTTTGGTTTTCAAGATTATTTTCATTTTTTTACAAGAATGAACCCTTACTTTTGATAACATATCAGGAAGCATAGAAACTTGTAAAAGATGGAAATTAATAATACCTAGCACATATTGTTGAAAACAAAGGAAATGTTCAGATTAAGGATGTGCTAGTGGTAAATGAGTACCTTGAAGTTTTTCCTGATGACTTTTCTGGTATTATACCTGATCGAGACGTTGAATTTACTCTTGACTTCGTTCCTAATGCTAAGATAATTTCAAAAACCCCATATGGAATGGATCAAATTAGGCATGTAAAGTTAATTAACCAATTATAGGACTTATTAGATAAATGTTTCATTTGACCTAGCACACCACCATGTGGTTCTCCTATCTTTTTTGTTAAAAAGAAAGATGGTTCAATGAGGATTTACATTGATTATAGAGAATTGAATAACATCATTGTCAAGAACAAGTATCCCTTGCCTCATATCGATGATTTGTTTGATCATCTCCAGGTAGCTTAGTATTTTTCGATGATTGACTTGTGGTTGGGGTACCATCACTTGAAAGTAAAGGAAGTAGACATTCTGAAGACTGTGTTTTGCACTAGATATGGCCATTATGAATTTGTAGTTATGCCTTTTGATTTAACCAATTCACCTTCTATATTGATGGATCTTATAAATAGAATTTTCTGTGAGTTCATGGATAAGTGTGTGGTTGTGCTCATTGATGATATTTTGGTGTATTATAAAAGTAAAGAGGAGCATGAATGAAATTTAAGGGTTTTCTTGCAAACCTTAAAAGAAAAGAAACTATTTTGGAAATTTATAAAGTGTCGGTTTTGGTTACAAAAAATTTCTTTCCTTGGTCACATTGTTTCAAAAAATGGCATAACTGTTGATCCTACTAAAACAATAGTTGTTGAATAATGGAAAAGACCCACAAATATAACCGAGATTCATAGTTTTCTAGGTTTGGCAGGTTATTACAGGAGGTTTGTTGAGAATTTTTCACCATTATCTAGTCCAATTACTAAGTTAACTCAAAAATGTGTTATGTTCATTTGTAGAAAAGAATGTGGTGATTGTTTTCATGAATTGAAAAGATGATTGGTGAATTCTTTAGTTTTTTTACTACCTTCCAAAAATGGTGATTTTTTTATTTATAGTGATGCTTCGTTGAAAGGACTTGGTTGTGTCATTATGCAGAATGATTAGGTAATTGATTATGCTTCATTTAGGTTGAATCCTCATGAGTTAAATTACCCTACACAAGATTTGGAATTAGCTGTTGTTGTTTTTGCTTTAAAAAATTTGAGGCATCATTTTATGGATTAAAATGTGAAATATATACTGACCATAAAATTTTGAATTATATATTCACTCATAATGAATATAACATGAGATAGAGGAGATGGTTGGAATTAATCCAGGATTATGATTGCATGATTCATTATCACCGAGGAAAGGAAAATAATGTGGCTAATGCTTTGAGTTGAAAAAGTAATTCTTCATTGACAATGATACATTTGAAATGAGTAAATTTGGTTTTTGAATTGTTGAACTTTAGAATAGAAGTTTTTGGTGTAATAAATTCTTTTGTTTTGTTTCAAGTGTCAGGGAAATCATCTCTATTAGACAGAATAAAGCAAGTGCAGAAGGAAGATAGTAAGTTGAATAAAAAGGTTGAGTGAGTTCAGAAGGGTATGTTGCCTGAATCTAACATTGATAATGATTGTGTTTTTTGGTTTGGGAAGAGATTATGTTTGCCTTGTGATTCACAGTTGAAGAATGAGTTGTTATGTGAAGCTCATAGTTCTCCGTTTTCAGTTCATCCTAGTAGTACTAAGATGTACAGAGATCTTCAGGAGTATTACTAGAGGGATAGAATGAAAAGATATATATCTGACTTTACTATGAAGTGTTTGACTTGTCAGCAGGTTAAAGTGGAGTGGAAGTTACCGAAAGGGATGCTTCATCATTTACCAGTGCTCAAGTGGAAATGGTAAAATATATCTTGGGACTTTTTTGTGGGATTACTAAAAAAATCTGAAGGTAATAATGCAATCTGGATTATTCTAGATCGGTTGACTAAATCTGCTCATTTCCTTTATATTTGATATATTTAGTCTCAAGATCAACTTTCTCGATTGTATGTTAATGAGATAGTCAGGTTTCATGGAGTTCACTCTCCATTTTATGTTATTATGACCCCAGGTTTACTTCTAACTTTTGGAAAGTCCTTCAGAAATCGTTGGGTATTAAATTAAATTTTTGTATAGTTCTTCATCTGTAATCAGATGGGAAGTCAGAACGAAAAATTAAGACCATGGAGGATATGTTACGTGCTTTCTCGATGGATTACCAGGGATTTTGGGAGCAACATATTTCTTTGGATGAATTTTCTTATAATAACAGTTTTCATTCCAGTACACAGATGGATCCATTTGAGGCATTATATGGGAAGCAGTGTCCAACCCTAACATTTTGTGATGAAGTAGGAGAAAGGAAGTTGATGGGACAAGAATTGGTAGAAGAGATGGTAGAAAAAGTTCAGTTGATTCATAAGCACATGAGAATATCTCAGAGCAGGAAGAAACGTTATGCAGATAATTAGAGGAAGGATCATTTTTTTGGGGTTGGTGGTCATGTATTTCTCAAAGTTTCACTATAGAAATGTGTGATGGGTTTTGGTAAGAAAGGAATGTTTAGTCTGAGATTCATTGGACCCTATGAAATCCTGGAGAATGTTGGATCGGTTACTTAAAGAGTGGATTTACCACTAATTTTATCATAGGTAAACAATGTTTTTCATGTTTCGATTTTGAGAAAGTATATGCCAGATCCAACTCATGTTTTGAGTCCAAAGGTAGTTCAGTTAGAAGAGAATCTCCCCTATGAGGAACAACCAGTCCAGATTCTGGACCAAAAAGAGCAACTGTTGTGGAATAAGGTAATTCACCAAATAATGGTTTTGTGAAAAAACCATATGGTTGAAGATACAATGTGGGAATTTGTAAATTATATAAGGGATAAATATCCACATTTATTTTAAAAGTGAATAAAATTATGAGGATGAAATTTCCAAAAGGGGGAAGGATGAAACATCCTAGGTAAATAAAGAATTAATACATTTTCATAATTATTCATATTATTTAATTAAATATTAATTTTACTTTAATGATGTTGATATGCTCGATTGGGTACTCGATATGCAACAACGGGTTTCTTTAAAATCTTACGTTGCACACTAATAATATTATAATATTATTTTAAATTTAATTAACGCTTAGCCGTAGTATTGGTGGGAATGAATAGAACTAACTAAAATATGATTACAAATGTTTGTTAAATGATTTTACATTTATCCAATAAATTTTCGATGCTTAAAATGTGAATTATTCTAATTTTAAGCATAAATACTCTAATATTCTTTAAAAGGTCGATTTACCGCCTTTTGATGAAGAACCCTCTTTAAATCTAGTTTTGGTCACATTTATATGTTCTTTTTGACAAAATAAAATTATTCTTCAGAATCGGGACATCAAGATTTACTTTGGGTAAATGTTTGGTATTTTTCAGATAAAAATCATTTTGTGGTGAATAGTGAAATGTATTGTATTTTAATTCAAAACTACATTTTAATATAATTTATTTATATTGGTTGATTATATTTTTAATTGGTTTTAAAGTGTAAATATATTATATTTTCACAATTTAATCCAATTTTGGACATTGGAATTAATTTCACTTTGAAATTGGACATAAAAAAGAGTCAATCGTTTGATAGTTAATATTTCTTAAAAACACGCTATTGGTTTTGGCAACGGGAATTATTTTTAAATTAATTAATCCAACTTCTATGTTTGAATTTGTTAAAATAGAAATCATTTTTGAATTCGGAGTATCAAATATATCTTAGGCTGAATGTTTGGTAGTTTTTTAGAAAAACTTCAATTTTTGATGAATAGTGAATCCATTAAGAAGTAGTTAAAAACTGACTCTTTCATTTGAATAAATATTTTTTGCTTTTGTGAATTGAATTTTAAAAATCCGACATGAATGGTTGTTATTATTAAGTAAAATATTGTTCAATAAGATGAAAATAATTTTTTGTGAATAGTAACTGTTGACTTTTACTTACCATAGTTAAAGATAAATAGGGTAATTCAAGGTAAAAAGAATATCATAATAACACAAAATTACCTTAACACTTGTCCGAACCTTATTGTATGAGTCATGGCAGACCATGGGCATCCTTGGGACTATTTTGGGACCCCATGGAGCCACTTATGAGTGATAATGACAGTTTATTTTAATTAACTTAAAGTAAAGACAAAAATGACATAAACAAATATATTTTAGTAAATTAATTTTTACAGGGGGTTATATAAGTTATATATTCGACTATAAATATTCATTGGAAATATAAAATTATTTTCTACATCATAGTTTTTTTTTATAATTTTTAAAAATCAAATAAATAAAATTATTTATTACACAGTAATGATGCAGTGTTTTCCTCATTAATAAATGATTTAAATAAATAATATTATAAAGATTAAAATAAAATAAAAAACTTGTCCAATTCTTATTGGATTATTTTATTTCGACCATGATTCATATTATCTTTTTCTTTAATAAGTTTTGGACCTTTAGAAACTGAAAATCATTATATAATAAAATAATATTTTCACACTTCCCTAGAGCCCATCCTCCCCATTATAAAAGGATAACACTTCTAACACATTCCTCACACCTCTCAGGCCCCTTGTCTAGTCCAAACCCTACCCAAATAATCTCTCAAGATCCCTCTATTCCACCTAGAAGCCTTAACAATGGAATAAGTCGCATCAAGAAGTCCATTTGATTCAATCCAAAGGGAGTTACCTGAATTAAAGGTAATAGTTTCTCTTAAATTAATTTCTTTTATTTTACTTCTCCAACCACTAAACACTATTTATTCTTTTTTTATAACAACACTTGTATCCTCAATAAACTAGAATGTTTTTATTAAAAGTATTCGAAATACACTTACACACACCTCCATCTAATGGGTAAAGAACATATTTTTTCTGTGGATGGAAAACTAATGCCTCACGAAATGATGATTGTTCAATTATCCCCTACCTCCTCTCATATTGGCTATTAATATGGAACTGTATTTATATATGATATATATTTTTATTATTTTCTTCTTTATTATTCTATATTATTCATTTTAATCATGACTTTATGGTTTCCATTTTGGGTAAAAGCGATAATTTCATTTGAGGAAGTGTGGACTACCGCCCCCTCAAAGTGATATGACTCGTTAATGCCATATGTGGGACATATAAAGGATGGAGTTAATGATATTATATATGATATTATACTGGAATTATAATTTACCTATGTATCATTATGTTTTAATTCCATTAAAATAATAAATAGAAATGAAAGTAGCGTTCATGCATACATACGACCTACCATCTGTATGAATGGTGCATTTCATTTATTATCACCAAATGCTATGTACTATAATAAATACATGTATATACTAGATATATATGATATATATGATATCTAAATCATTAATATCATTCTGGATATAATTAACTTTTGACCACATGAACAACTTGTAATTATAAGATGTCCATTTTTGACTCAAGTACCAAATATCGACAAAACGACCATTATTAACATAAATGATTACATAATGTTTATAACATGGTAATAAGTGATATAAAAGGAATAATAATCTTGATAAAGGTTCTTAATCAAGTATAAATTAACTTTAGTTTATTATTCAGTAGATTAAAGAACGAAAATTTCAAGTCATACATGAGTTAAGGGACTTAATCTCAATGTCCTTTCATTGAGGCATATATTGTTTTATACACAACTTTATTTTATACATTGTATAAACTCTATTTAAATTTCATTTCATTCAAAGAGTATCTTTTTCTACAAAGAGTTTTTCTAAATTAAAAAAAAATTCTTTTAAACGTAAGCGGTGACAATGACCTTTTCAGTCGCTGCGTGTATTATTTTATCTATGGATTCCTTAACAAGCTGTAATGTTTTTAAAAGAAAAATAAATACCATATACTCTTTTACATATATTAGTATTAAAAATAGTTTTGATAATGGATTTGTTATGTCCATATATTTAAATTATATATTGTGATCTAAATATGGAAATTTTATCTTTCCTTTGTGTTTATTTTATGAGTTATGTATATGTTATGGTTCTTGGAAATTGTTACATATAAGGGTGGTTCCATGATAAACCTCGGGAAGGTGAGCTTGAGATAGCTCTCCAATGCATTGGGTAATGTGACAGAGGTAAACGTTAATGTTCCTCGTATAAGATTAAGGGAATATACTCTGATGGGTATTCCGAATGTAACTCCCTATGTAGTAGTGATAGCTATAATGTAAGTATGATATGGATGCAAAAAATTTCCTTTATGATTTATGTTGTTTATGTGTTATTCATAAATCTAATCATTTCATGAGGTATGTTAAAGTACTTATGTTATGTACGCAATGAAGGACTAATGTTTTCTTTCCTTGTTTTATAACCCTTACTGATCTTTTTATGCGCATCCCAAGTTTTGAAATGTTTTTCAAAGGACCTAAAGATGAATAGGGTCAACGATGGGATCATGGAAAAGTTACGATGTCTAAAACATTGGACTAGAAATGAATCTTTTTTTAAATAGTTTTTATTTTATGAAAAAAATTGAAACTGAGTTGAAGTGTATACCTTGTAATTTTTGAGATGTAATGTAATTGTTATGGCCTAATTCTATAAAAATATAAACCTAAAAATATCCTTAATGTGAATTATTAATTTAATTCCAGATTATGTAATGTTTAATGTCAAGTCCTTATAGTTGGTATCAGAGGTCAGTTTAGATAACTTTAGGAGTTAGGGTATTGTCAAATTAATATCCCTAAATTATATTATGTTGATATTGAAATTATATAGCATTTACAGATTACCATGTTGCTTTGCCTAAGATATTTCTATGTTCAGAATGGTTTTCTGTAGAGAAAATAGGGAAGATAAGTTGGGATGACATCAAGAGGAAGACAACCTTCCAAATTAGCAACCTGAGATGGTCAGAATCGAAACTGAATAGTTTTTTTGCAGTGATGGAACAATTGAATCCGGGTATAAATGGAGGTGGTATCCGTGCAAGAGATCAGTTAGATCAACCACATAGGAACATGTCATTAATGGAGCATTTCATGAGGCAACATCCCCCATCATTTAAAGGATCATCTGACCCTATGCTAGCTGAAGGGTGTATTAAATCACTAGGGAAAATTTTTGATGTCATTGGGTGTTCAGAACATCAAAAGGTTAGTCTCGTTATCTACCTTTTTAAAGGTGAATATGATCAGTGGCGGTCGATGGTGAAAAATATCAGGGATAGGAAGGAGATTTATGCTCCTGATGGGATGAATTAAAAGGTTTGTTTCTTCAAAAATATTTTCTAAAGGTGGTTCATCTTAGGATAGAAAAACAATTCCTAGAATTTAGGCAGGAGGATGACTTAGTGGCTACTTATGAAGAAAAATTCACTCAACTGGAAAGGTTTGCTCCAAATTTCGTACGAGATCTTAACAGTAAAATCAACCATTTTTACTCAGGATTAAATCCAAATTATTGAGGGGCTTTATCTTATCATGAGTTAAAAAGTTATGAAAAACATGTTCGATGTGAGGGGAAGGTAAAAATGGAGTTTTTTGATGATAATGTGTTCTTTAAAAAAACATAATAAGAGGTCAAGGTGGCGAGTGAAAGGTAAGAAATCTTCAAAAAAGTCTTATGGTATGAAACATAAGTTTACAGTTTGCGAAAATTGGGGAAAAAAGAATTCTGGGGAATACCTTCTGAATTCTGGTAAGTTCTACTGATGTGGTAAAATGGGACATAAGGCTCATAATTGTACTGAAATAGAGTAGGGTAATGTAAAGACAAAATCTTATTTACAATCAGTAAAATGTTTTAATTGCAATGAAATGGGTCATTATGCAAATGAGTGTCCAATGAAGAACTCAACTGAGGGAAATCAACTATACTACAAGAAGAAAGGGGTGGTGAAGTCTTTTGCAAATACTTCAGCAGATGTTGGGCCATCAAATGAAGTAGTATCAAGTAAAATGTTTTTTTGTTCAGATTAAGCCAATGTGTTGTTTGATTCGGGGTCTACCCATTCATTCATTTATGAGAAGTTTTCTAGTAAATTGGGAATTCCATATCTAGATATGAATCCTGAAATTATGGTAAAAACACCGGGAGGAAACATTAAAACAAAAATAAATTATAAGAACCTTTCTATCCTTCTGTGCAGAAAGAGTCTACCTGAAAACCTTATTGTTTTTCCTCTATTAGAGTTTGATGTTATTTTGAGTATGGATTGTCTTTTTGTTTATCATGCTAAGATTTAATGCAGAGATAATGAGGTTTCATTTCAAGATGATTTTTAGATTGTGTACAAGAATGAACCATTACTTTTCATAACATATTAGAAAGATTAAAAACTAGTAAAAGATGGAAATGAATGTTACCTTGCACATATTGTTGAAAATAAAGGAACAGTTCAAATTAAGGATGTGCCAGTTGTAAATGAGTACCTTGATGTTCTTCCTGATGAGTTTACTGGTATTATACCTGATTGAGAAGTTGAATTTAATGTTGACTTAGTTCTTGATGCTAAGACAATTTCAAAACCCCCTTATTGAATGGCACAAATTAAACTTTTAGAGCTAAAGAAACAATTACAGGAGTTATTAGATAAAGGATTCATTTTACCTAGCACATCACCATGGGGTGATCCTCTCTTTGTTAAAATGAAAGATAGTTCAATGGGACTTTGCATTGATTATAGAGCATTGAATAACATCACTATTAAGAACAAGTATCCTTTGCCTCATATCGATGATTTTTTTTATCATCTCCAGGGAGATCTGTATTTTTTGAAGATTGAATTGAGGTCAGGGTACTATATGTTGAAATTGAAGGAATTAGACATTCTGAAGACTGTGTTTTGTACTAGATATGGCCATTATGAATTTGTAGTTATGCCTTTTGGTTTAACCAATGCACCTACTATATTCAAGGATCTTATGAATAGAATTTTCCATGAATTGTTGGATAAGTTTTTGGTTGTGTTCATTGATGATATTTTGGTTTATTCTTAATGTAAAGAGGAGCATGAAACCCATTTAAGGGTTGTCTTGCAAAACATAAATGAAAAGAAACTATTTGGGAAATTTTTCAAGTTTGAGTTCTGGTTACAAAAAAAATTCTTTCCTTGGTCACATTGTTTCCAAAAATGGCATTCCTATTGATCCTGCAAAAACAGAAGTTGTTGAAGAATGGCGAAGACCCACAAATAAAACCGAGATTCCAAGTTTTTTGGGTTTAGCAGGTTATTACCAGAGGTTTTTTGAGAATTTTTCACGGTTGTCTAGTCCAATGACTAAGTTAACTCGAAAAGGTGTTAAGTTCATTTGGAAGAAATAATGTGATGATTATTTTTAGAAATTGAAAAGAAGATTGGTGAATGCTCCAGTTTTGGCACTACCTTCTATAAATAGTGAGTTTTTTATTTACAGTGATGCTTTTTTGAAAGGACATGCTTGTGTACTTATGCAGAATGATCAAGTAATTGCTCATGCTTCACGTCATTTGAAACCTCATGAGTTAAATTACCCTACACGTGATTTGGAATTAGCTGATGTTGTTTTTTCTTTAAAAAATTGGAGTCATCATTTGTATGGAGTAAAATATGAAATATATATTGACCAAAAAAGTTGATATATATATTCACTTAGAAATAATTGAACATGAGACAGAGGAGAAGGTTGGAATTCATCAAGGATTATTATTTCACGATTCATTATCACCCTGGAAAGGTAAATAAGTTGGTTGATGCATTGAGTCGAAAAAAGTAATGATTCATTGACCATGCTACTTTTGGAATGAGATCCTTTGGTTTTGGATTTGTTGAACATTGGCATAGAATTTGTTGGTGTAGGAAATTCTTCTGTTTTGTTTCAGGTGTCAGTGAAATCATCTCTATCAGACAGAATAAAGAAAGCACAGAAGGAAGACAGTGAGTCGCACAAAAAGGTAGAGTTGGTTCAGAATGGAAATTTGGCTGAATTTAACATTGATAATGATTGTGTTTCGAGGTTTGGGAAGAGATTATTTGTGTCTTGTGATTCACAGTTGAAGAATGAGCTATTATGTGAAGCTCATAGCTCTCTGTTTTCGGTTTATCTTGGCAGTACTAAGATGTACCGAGATCTTCAGGAGTATTACTAGAGGGATGGAATGAAAAAAGATATTGCTGATTTTACTGTGAAGTGTTTGACTTTTAAGCATGTTAAAGTAGAGTGGTGGATACCAAAAGGGATGCTTCAGTCTTTACCAGTTCTAGAGTGGAAATGGGTAAATATATCCATGGACTTCATTGTGGGATTACCAAAGACATCTTGAGGTAATAATGCAATTTGGCTTATTCATGATCGGTTGAATAAATCTACTCATTTCCATCCTATTCAAGATATGTTGTCTCTAGATCAACATTATATTTTGTATGTTAAAAAGATAGTCTGGTTGCATGGAGTTCCCCTCTCCATTGTATCTGATCGTGATCCTAGGATTACTTCTAACTTTTGGAATGTCCTTCAGAATTAGTTGGGTACTAAATTAAATTTTAGTATAGCTTTTCATTTGAAATAAGATGGGAAGTCAGAACTAACAATTCAGACCTTGGAGGATATGTTACGTGCTTTCTTGATTGATTACCATCGAGTTTGGGACCAATATATTTATTTGGATGAATTTTCTTATAATAACAGTTTTCATTCCTTTATACAGATTGCTCCATTTGAGGCATTATATTGGAAGTGGTTTTGAACTCCAGAATGTTGGGATGAAGTAGTTGAAAGGAAGTTAATGGGACCAGAATTGGTAGAAGAGATGGCAGAAAAATTTCCGTTGATTCAAAAGCACATGAGAACATCTTAGAGTAGGCAGAAAAGGTATGTAGATAATCAGAGGAGGGATCTTTCTTTTGAGGCAGGTGATCATGTCTTTCTCAATGTTTCTCCATGTAAAAGTGTGATGATTTTTGGTATGAAAGGAAAGTTGAGTCTGAGGTTCATTGGACCCTATGAAATCCTTGAGAAATTTGGATCAATTTCTTTCCGAGTGGCTTTACCTCCATGTTTATCCCAGGTACACAATTTTTTTCATGTTTCAATTTTTAGAAATTATATTACAGATCCATCTCATGTTTTAAGTCGAGAGGTAGTTCAGTTGGAAGAGAATCTCTCTTATGAGGAAAAACCAGTCCAGATTCTTGACCAAAGAGAGAAAGTCTTGCGAAATAATGTAATTCACCAGGTAAAGGTTTTGTGGAAAAACCATATGGTTAAAGAGGCAACATGTTAATCTGAAAATGCTTTGAGGGGAAAATACCCCCATTTTTTGATAAGTGAATAAAATTGGGAGTATGAAATTTCCAAAAGGGGGAAGGATGTAACATCCCAGGTAAATAAAGAAATAATAAATTTTCATAATTATTCATATTTGTGAATTAAATATTATTTTTACTTTAAAGTGGTTGATATGCTCGATGGCGTACCTGATACGCAACAACAGGTTTCTTTGAAATCTTAAGTTGCACAATAATAATATAATATTATTATTTTAAATGTAGTTAATGCCTAGTCATTGTATTGGAATGAATGAATAGAACTAAATACAATATGATTATACAGGTTTTTCAAATGTTTTTACATTTATCCAATAAATTTTATAGGATTAAAATGTGAATTAATTTGATTTTAAGCATAAATACTCTAAAATTCTTTAAAAGGTCGATGTACCACCTTTTGATGATGAACCCTCTTTGAATATAGTTTTGGTTGCATTTATATGTTATTTTTGAAAAAATAAAATTCATCTTATGAATTGGGACATCAAAATTTACATTGGTTAAATTTATGGTATTTTTCTGATAAAATTCATTTTTTGATGAATAGTGAAAATACTGTATTTTAATTCAAAACTAACTTTTAATCTAATTTATTTATATGGTTTTATTATATTTATAATTGTTTATAAATTTTAATTAGATTATATTTTTACCATTTAATCCAATTTTGATCATTGGAATTAATTTCACTTTGAAATTGGACATAAACAAGAGTTAATCTTTTAATAGTTAATATTTCTTAAAAACACGCTTTTTGTTTTGACAACGGGAATTAATTTTAAGTTAATTAATCCAACTTCTATGTTTTTAATTTGGTAAAATATACCACATTTTTTAATTCGTAGTATCAAATATATCTTAGGATGAAGTTTTTGAAGTATTCTGAAAAACATAAATTTTTGATGAATAGTAAAACGCCTAAGTAGTAGTTAAAAAAATGAATTTTTCATATAAATTAAATTTACCACTTCAGTGAATTGAATTTAAAAAATCCAACATATATGGTTGTTATTAGTAAATAAAATTTGGTTCAATAATATGAAAATAATTTTTAGTGAATAGCAACTTTTGACTTTTATTTACCGCCGTTAAAATTAAATTGGGTAATTCAAGGTAAAAAGAATATCATAATAATAAATGATTACCTTAAAACTTGTCCTACCCTTATTAAATAAGTCATGTACGACCATTTTCATCCTTGGGTATATTTGGGGACCCCATGAAGCCACTTAAGAGTGATAATGACACTTTATTTTAATTAACATAAAGTTAAGACAAAAATGAAAAAAACAAATATCTTTTAGTAAATTAATTTTTACAAGGGGTTATATAAGTTATCTATTTGACTATAAATATTAATTTTAAAGATAAGAATATTTCCTACATTATGGTGGTTTTTTTTATAATTTTTAGAAACGAAATAATTAAAAGTATTTGTGACACAATAATGATGTAGTGTTTACCTCATTAATAAATGATTTAAATAAATAATATTATAAAGATTAAAATAATATCTAAAACTTGTTCAATTATTATTATATGATTTTATTTAGACCATGAGTCATATTATCTTAGACTTTAATAAGTTTATGACCTTTATAAACTGAAAATCATTATATAATAAAGTAATATTTTCACACATTCATAAAGAGCCCCTCCTCCCCCTTATAAAATGACACCACTTCTAACCCATTCCCCACACCTCTCAAGCCACTTGGATCGTCCAAACCCTAAAACTATAAGATCTCAAGATCCCTATCATCCACCTAGAAGACTTAAATTTTGTATAAGGCACTTCAATGATTACTTTTTATTCAAACCAAAGGGAGTTACTCGAATTAAAGGTAACAGTTTCTCTTAAATTCATTTCTTTTATTTTATTTATCCAACCCCTAAACACTATTTATTATTTTATTTTATAAAAACACCAGTATACTCAATATAATAGTATGTTGTTATTAAAGTATTTTAACTACACTTACACACACCTTCATCTAATGGCTAAAGAACATACTGTTTCTGTGGATGGAAAACTAACGCCTCACAAAATGATGATTGTTCAATTATCTCCTACCACCTCTCATGGTGTCCATTAAGATGGAACTGTATTTATGTATGATTTATATTATGATTATATTTTCTTTATGCTTCTATAGTTTTCATTCATAGCATGACTTTATGGTTTCCATTAAGGGTAATCGTGATAATTTTATTTGAAGAAGTGCGGACTACCGCCCCCTCAAAGTGATATGACTCGTTAATGCCATATGAGGGACATATAAAGGATGGAGTTAATTATATTATATATTATATTATACTATAAGTATAATATACCTATGTATAATTATGTTTTAATTCAATTAAAATAAGAAATAGAAAAGAAAGTAGCGTTCATGCGTACGTACGGCTTACCGTCACCATGAACGGTGCATTTCATTTCTTATCTCCAAATGTTATGTACTATTATAAATACATGTATATACTTGATATATATGATATATATGATATCTAAATCATGAATATAATTCTGGATATAATTAACTTTTGACCACGTGAACAACATGTAATTATAAGAAGCCCATTTTTCACTCAAGTACCAAATATCGACAAAACGACCATTATTAACTTAAATGATTACATAATGTTTATAACATGGTAAGAAGTGATATAAAAGGAATAATAAACTTGAAAAAGGTTCTTAAGAAATTATAAATTAACATTAGTTTATTATTCAAGATATTAAATAACAAACGGGTCAAGTCGGACATGAGGTAAGGGACTTCATCTCAATCTCCTTTCATTGAGGAATATATTTTTTTATACATGAATTTATTTTATACATTGTATAAACACCTTTGACTTTTTATTTCATTAAATTATAATCTTTTTCTATAAATAATTTTACTAAATGAAAAAAAAATGTTTCTTTTTAACGTAGGCGGTGACATCGACCTTTTCTGCCACCATGAGTGTTATTTGATCTATGGATTCCTTAACAATCTGTAATGTTTTTAAAAGGAAAATAAATACAATATAATCTTTTACATATATCAATATTGAAAATGGTTTTTATAATGGATTTGTTATGACTATATATTTAAATGATATATTTTTATTGAAATGTGGAAATTCTGTCTTTTTTTTGTGTTTATTTTATGTGTTTTGAATATGTTATGGTTCTTGGGAATTGTATCGTATATAGGTGGTTGTGTGGTAAACCTAGGGCTGGTGAGCCCTATATAGATCTCCAATGAATTGGTTAATGTGACGGAGGTAAACATGAATGTTCCTCCTAAGAGATTTAGGTAATATATTGTGATGGGTATTCCAAATGTAACTCCCTATGTAGTTGTGATAGCTAATATGTATGTATGATATAGTTTCTACAAGTTTACATTATGACTTATGTTTTCTATGTGTTATTCATAAATATTGGGATTTAAGGAGGTATGTTAAAGAGATTATGATATGTATGCAATGATGGACTAATGTTATTTTCCTTGTTTTATAACCCTTACTAAACTTTTTATGCTCATCCCATGTTTTGAAATGTTTTTCCAAGGACCTAAAGATGAATAGGGTCAAGGATGGGATAAATGAAAAGTCATGTTGTATAAAACATGGGAATATACATGAATCTTTTTTTCAACAGTTTTATTTTATGAAAAAATTGATACTGAGTAGAAGTGTCTACCTTGTAATTTTTTAGATGTAATGTAATAGTTATGGCATAATTCTCTAAAACTCTAAACCTGAAAAGATCCTCAATGAGAATTATTCATTTAATTCAAGATTATATAATTTTTAAGGCCGAGTCCTTATATCATCGAAGTGAAGGTGACAACCTAATTATTTCGAGGATGCAAGCAGTTTGAGAAATGGACCACCGAAGCAACCCAGTGGCCCATCAAAGGAACTACCGGCATGCCGGCACTGGTGGCAGGCAGCCGCAGGCAGAGGGTGGAGACATGCTCGTCAGCGCGCCCTGGAGGTTGGACGGTTGTGGCGACGAGGAGACGCAGTTCCCATAAACACCACTTAGAGGGGATTTTCCACATCCCAGCCTCCCAAATATGCTGAGTCGCGGTCTGTCAACCATGGCAGGGAGAGGCCCCATGTCCGCGGGGCTAGCGGGGGAGCCGGATGTAGCATGGCTGCCGTGTTGCTATCGGACGGAACCACACAATCCGCACCGTGCAGCCTATCTTCAACTGGTGGGTCATACCCTAGCCAGTGGTCGAGCCGGAAGCATGCCCTTCAGGTCAGGCTGGACGTGACCGGGTCATCGGGTGACCCGGTGGGCTAGTCCCTCAGCCAAACTGGGCCGGGTCCCGCGAGGCCCATTGGGCATGGCCCACTGGCTAGGCCAGACAAGACCGACCCCGATCTGAACCAGGTCAGGTCGAGTTTGTCTAATTGAACCCAGGGTATCCCCCCTGGTCAGGTTGGTCAGGTCGGACCGACCAGGTGGGACCGGGCCCAGACACAATCAGCCCCTTGTTTACTAAAATGCTCATATCTTGCAAACCGCGTGTCCGATTGATGCACTGTCTATGGCGTTGGGACCCTTGTGACAAGGTGGTACTTATGTTATACTCTTATTGGGTTTTTTTATAATTTGGATTAGACTCAAATACAACCAGGACTTCGTGGCGGTTGAGGTACGGTCGATGGCCTTAGGAGAGGATACATCAGAAATCAAGTGTGCTAAGTGCAGTAATCTAGTGTCTAGATATGAGGTGAACAAATAATAGATATACTATGTGGTTTATCACCTAGATATCCTCTCTGGGATATCACTATGTGATCCTCTATGGGTTAGCACCCAGTGATCCTCTATTGGTCTGCACCTGGTGATCCTCAGTGTGTCAACACCTAGTGATCCTCCCTGGGTCAGTACCTAGCAATCCTCTATGGTTTAGCTCCTAGTGACCCTATGTGGGTTAGAAGAAGAGCCTCTAGACCGAATAAGATGATCTGGATTTATGACTAATCATCTTTACTTCTATACATAATTTATACTTGGTGTGAGATGTGTCTTTTACTTTGTGCTATGTGTTTAGAATATTGATTTGTGGTGTTTTCCTTCATGGATTACTGAGAGACCATCTAAGGTCTCTGAGTACCTACTAAGTATTGTTATAATCATCTCTACATAGTATTTTCCCACAGTTGTTGTGTCTTGTGCAGAAAACAAACATTATTGACTATATCCTTCGAGAGCCAGGACATGATGGTACTTTGAGGTGGATCGATAGACATGGTGTACTGCAGTGATCATCTGACAGGGAGCTATACCGACCCTTTAGGTAGGATCCATGGTGGAGAACCTCTGGATTTTTTATTTCTTTTGTTTTACCTTCCATTCAATTGGGATTGTATTTAGGCCGCTTTACTTTCAGTTTACACATGTTCCTCTCAGTAGTGTTACTTTGTGGTGGTTGTACGACTTTATATCCTCTGTGGTTTTCTTTGGGTGGTATGCCTGGTCTATGTGTGTACTGGTGTAAATTAAATTACCTCCCTTTTAGGATATTCCTTTCTGATGTTATTCACTAGCCCCTGGCTTATGGAAGGCGGGTTTGGGGTAGTCATGGCATAGTCCCTAGGGGAAGGGTCATGGAAAATGAATTTTATAGTGACTAGTATATGGTTCCTAAGTTCATTAATTATTATTCACTTTTTATATATCATTTGGTTTACATTGATTGTTTGGGGAATTTTTGTGTCCAAGTATCAAATATCTTGTTGTCTCTGTTGTCTATGTGGGGGCGCGTAGGGCTAGTTTTATATAGGCAATAAAGGGATATTCCATGAATTTATTGATCATTCATGGTTGATGAATTGGATATTGTTTGGATACTTTATGATAAAATATGATGGAATATAGAATTTTTTTTCTTGGTATGGTGCCTTGGAAATGAATTTGGTATGGATCGTGCGGTTGTTGGGAGATTTGGGTTCACTTGTGTGACATAGGTAGTGATGACCACTAATGTGGGTGGAGAGTGATTTCTACCCTATTTTTTATGGCCATAGGTTAGTTTTTATATCTACACAACATTGGGATTATTCCATTTAGTTCATGTGTACACATTTTAAAGACCAATAAGTTTTGTTGGCCACTGGTTATTTAACGATATCCTATGAATATGAGTAACTTAAGTTGGATGGTGTTAACCATAAATTTAAAGGATGGATATAACATATGAATGACCATGAAATATTTTTAGTGATTAAGAAACCAAATTTTAGTGAGATCTCATTGTTCTTGGGATTCATTGGGGTGTTGAGTCAATGGTTTGAAAGGAAGTTGGCTAACCATGGCATATGTTGTGATAGATCTAGATGTGTCTTCATGACATTGTAACTAATATATTAGGATAATTTTTTGTTTTATGATTGTTCTAGTATCACTATGTTGTATTGAATTAGTTGTAAATAAAAGATCTATTTATATCTATTAGACCATTGGTACCGCTTACCATGCTAATATTAACCAATGTAGGTAAAGTTCCCATCGTGGCTTAATAAGAATTAATGGATTCAGTTTTTCTAAATGTATTGGTTCTCATTTATTTCATTTTTCTTAAAATAATATGTGTTTCTGTGTGTGTGAACACAGTCTTGGGAAACTAGTAGTGGTATCATATTGATTTAATACTCTCACCCTTCATGGCCCATCAAGGATGCATGCAGACTTCTAGTTCATGAAGTAGGCAATGGTGAAGACCCAGCGACGTGTTTGTATCTGGACATAGGGGTAGTAGTGTCATATTTTTATATCACTGGATTTGGGATCTAGAATGGGTAGATCCTCCGTGAGGAGTAGGGTTGGATGTTTTCTAATTCTGGTTAACCCTTTTAACTATTAACATACAAGATATCTTATGAGTTGTTATATGGTTAGTATGATGTTGTAGAGAGTCTTATTGTATAGATTTTGTTATATAACTAATGTTCTCATTATTTCAATGATATATAGATTCTTACCATTCATATTTATTTTTTATTGGTTATAGTTATTAATATACATAGGGTATAGTATATCAATTATCACATGTTATACCCTCGCTATTGGTTGGTAGCCTCTAGTGTCTGGGGAGGTATGTCAATGTTTAGTAGAACCCCTCAGTATTTATTATTCATTTGAATCAAGTTGGGGTATGATACATGGGGAGGGGACCCAATCCACTATATTATTATGATCTATGCGGTTAACTTTGACTAATGGTTATAAAATATTATAACCTTCTACATTCCCATACCATTCAATATTATTTGTTTAGGCCACATTTCCAAGTTATGTTTCCATGAAGAGTGATTATTTTATTATGATTTCACATTTTAATTACTTGATATATGCTATGTTTTTTGGATCATAATTATGAATTCTATTCTATAATCTAGATGTTGGCGCCAAAATATTGGACGAAAAGGGACGGAGAAAAAGAAGCATGTGCGCTGCCTCGCGAAGCTCAGACGCGGAGGGCTCCCGAGCAATGCGCCCGCCACAAAGCCCCAGAGGCGGTAACACTCCAATAATGCCCTGATGTTTCTGAGCCCACCGTGAAGCCCCAGAGGTGGTAACTCTCCACGAACACCCTGACGTTTGTGAGCTCACCCCGAAGAAGAGGAGGCGGTAACCCTCTGCGAACTGGTTGACGTTCGTGACCCGCCGCGAAGAAACCGAATCCCCCTTCGCACCGCGTGAGCCCTGATTCGTGGCGCCCCTTGCCTATAAATACTGGGCTCCCCCTGAGCTCAAGATATGGAAAATCTGACCCTTCAGCTTCTCAGCGCCCGAATCGCGAAGCACCCTTCACCCCAGGAATCATGATCTCCACGAGGTATTTTTTCTTCACGAGATGCCTTCACCTTGTCTTGTTTTGAGCCCCTCTTCTGAGAGGGATTCCCTTCGCGAAGCCTAAGGGCCTTCATGAAGGAAGGTGATCCCCAAGGGGACCCGGGCAGCCATGGAGCGTTCATGCTTCGTGAAACACCCATCATGTACATGCGATCCATATGCCAAGGCAGGATCACTGTACTTCGTGAAGCACATTATTGAGCAGCACCATGCTTCGCGAGGCACCTCTGCTTCACGAGGCAGTGCTCCGCGAATTCTATTCCACTTCGTGAATCACCTCCCATTCGCACCCCTGCCCCATTTTAAGGCCAAGTCACTCCACTTCGTGAAGCACATCCCTTTTCAAGTTCTCTCCACTATGCAAAGCAGCCGAGATCTGCAAGGTCCCTACCTGTGGACCCTTTTGCTAGTAAATTCCTCTTCTCGTGCGGCCCTCCGGGCTTGCACGATGTGATTTCAAAGTCCCCTAGACGATACCATCCGTAGCGTTGTTTCGCCTAATGCTTCTCCACATAAGCATGCTAATGGTTATTTCTTTTCCGCATAGCCATGCTAACGTGGACCCCTCGATGGTTCGCTTTGCGACCCCCTTCTATACGGCCTTGCTGATGCCTTCCCTCCCACAAGGAGCAGAGGGTACCGGTTATGTAATTCCTAGGGGTGCGGAGTAAACCCACATCGTCTGAGCTGCAGGATGTTAAACTTCCAAGCACCTCGTCCTCAACAAATGATGTTAAACTGTGATCCGACCCCATGCTTCAAATGCAGGGTCCCCCAGTCTCAGACATTCTTTACACCGCTCGTCTCCACGGGAATGGAATCTTACACACATGGAATGAGATCCTCCCTTTTGGAGTGGCGTTTTTCGACAGGGGAAGGGCTGCCTCAGATTGTAATCCCCTAGCCTCTCCTACGGAAGGTTGCACCTATGCACCTCCATACTTCCCCACCACCAAGGCCAGGGGAGGGTGTGATAGGGAACGAGGCATCTCTATTGTTAGGTCCCAAATCCCTCTCCCTCTTCGCTTTGTCACACCTCGGGCCTCCATCTTGGAGTAAGTCCCAGCACCATGGGCTGCCTAACACGTAAAACCCTCTTCATTTCCCAGGGACGCACCCTTCGCGGCGTGATCATCAGGTCCCTGCAACCTCTTGTTTCTTACACCGAGAATTACTCACGTGTGCTTAGAGTGAGCACCGACACTAACCCCCACCTCAATGGAACTACAGGGTCTTTGATTTGTGTTAAGGCATGGTATGTAGGAAGCCTCCATGAGGTTCAAGCCCACCACTTGGTCGTTTCTTCAAGTGGAGTTCCACCATCGTCCAACATGACGTTAAACTGTATGCCCCCGTCCAACATGACATTAAACTGTACACCCGAACTACGAGGACTTTGATCTGTGTCAAGACATGGTACGTAGGAACCCTCCACGAGGTTCAAGACCACCACCAGTGGACCCCCCGGGTTCACCTTCACGTCGGTTCGCCGACGAAACCCTACCGGAACTATGTGGTATTTGATCTGTGCTAAGGCATGGTATGTAGGTATCCACCATGAGGTTCAAGCCCACCACCACCTGGACCACTGGTCCTCCTTCACGTCGGCCTTCTGGCATCCAAACTGAACTACATGGTCATTGATATATGTTACGGCATGGTATGTAGGAAGCCTCCACAAGGTTCAATCCCACCACCACCTGGAATAATGTCCTCTTTCAAGTCAGTTCACCGACCCCACATCCATGGGCCACCTCAGAGTGTAAGCTCCCTTCCATACCGACCTACAAAGACTTTGATTCCCCTCCACGGGGATACGTAGGAAGCCTCCCTGAGGCTCAAGCTCATCACCCATGTCTCATCTTGATCTCTCCCTCGAGCCTATGTGTCCCGGGAAGTTCATGCCAGAACCCGTAGGTTCCACTTCCTATGGGTCCCATCCATGTTTCCATTCTCACGGGATGCATCCTCAAGTGTCCCACCGCATCGTCGAACTACGTAGACTTTGATTCCCTTCCCCGGGGATACGTAGGAAGCCTCTATGAGGCTCAATCCCATCACCAAAGTCAGCTCCATGATGACCCCATTTCATCCCCCCTCCACTCCATTCCATTATCCATCACCCACCCTGAATCTTACCCGGGCCACCACATCCCGGTGAGATCATGCCACCCCACTCCCCTCCACAGCATTCGGGAAGCCACCCACGGAATGGCCCCGATATCGGTGTTCCCTCAAGAAGGGTCCTCAGTCTGATCCACTCTAGTTAGTGTTTTGATCAGCTAGATCCGTCTCCGCCAGAAGTTAAACTTACGGCATACCCTGTGTTAATCATTGTAAGCTGAGGAAAACCTCAGATATATTCCTATGGCATAAAATTCCCCGCATTCGAGGTGGTATGCCTCGGGCTTCTGCGCCCTCAAGAAGCCCTATAATAAGGTAACAACAACAGACATGCCAATTCCCCAGCACTCAAACATGTTAATGATGCCTCGACATGACTATTTACCCAGCTGGAGTTTGCTTCCCTGACCGGACCCTTTGGAATGTCCTGATAGAAGCGGTGTAATTAACCGGCGTCCATGAAAATATGGAACTGGGAAGAGTTTCATGAACAACGTATTAAATCTATGAGGGAGACCCAGATTAGGTGACGTGTTCCAATGAGGAATCCACGGAAGGAAGAACCGACATACCATCATCCCGGTTTCGATCAAGGAGAAGACGTCCCTGAATAAGGATTGAATGTCGCCGGCCTTTGGAAAGTGGGAATCCGGGGTAATAACAAATCTGTGCCTATCGCGCCCAAGCAGACGGACGTGTGCGCCCTGGACAAATCATCAGAAATAGAAATGGTGAACCCAAAGTGAAATTATTCTCCTCAATGTGGATATTATTAGCCCTCAAGACATCAGTAGATTGACATGTCACTGGATCCAGATATCCGGCTCCGGGCCCCGCTATGCAAACAGCGGGCCTGGCGTGAAACTCACCAGAAGTTGGGGAAGTAGAACTTGGGGCATTCCATTATACAATGTTGTCGGTGTGGATCCCTATTAATGTCCATGGAAGATGGAATGGCTGGGGGAACTGGTTGTCGATTCTTTTCCTCACAGTGCTGACGAGTTAATCTCCCTGCTTCCCAGGAACAAGATTGCTACTATGGAGACACGATCACCGCCCGATCGCCTACGCAGGGGTGGGGGTGATACCAGAAGAGCTACTCCATGTGGCTCCATAGCCACCATAACAACATCTACGTCCATGAATGCGGGACTCCCACATCCCCTCTCTCCATCAGAGATTATCCAACAAAGGGTGATCAACAACCTTGTGCGTAGGTACGAGGAGGAAGGGGTCATCCCAACCCGGAATATGGCCCACCCGGACCTGGAGGCATCCAGGCCCCGCCGTCGACGCCACCCTCAAGGGCCGCGCAGGGAGACCCTGCTCCCCACCCCAATGTTCAATCATTTCAGGAGCCTATCCCTAGAACGCCTCGATAGCTCCATGCCTTACGCTGATGAGGTGGGTGATGTTCAGTTCAGCCCTGCCAGGGCCCCGGTCCAAGGACTCCAAGAAAGGGCCCCCACCTGGCCGTGTCAGCGCCGCCGTCCGGCTTTGCCAGAGGAGTAGGGAGGCTATGCCCCTACACTTCCTGCACCGGCTCGTCTGACCCTGATGCCAGCGTCGGGCCCGAGCTGAGGATGCCCATCAAGGGGTGTTAACGTAAACAGCTACAGTGGCCTGAGCCATCGTCGACGTGCACCGTGAAGCCCCTGCATGCACTGAACAGGGGAACCCCTACGACTGATCGAGATCGAGGCCCCAACCACCCCATGGGAAGAATGGGTTGACTCTCCGGGTCGCAGGCCTGAGTGGTGATCGCCGCGAACCAATTCGCGGTGATATCACCCCGTACGGAGCCCCTCCCCGTACCACCACTCAACAGAGCGTGGGCCTTCCCCGCTCTGAAGCTCATCAAGGAGGTATACCTCGTTCTACCCCCATCCAGAATGAAGACCGGCCCCATGGCAGTGTTACTCGGCGTGGAAGCCTCTCCCGCGCCCACCACACTGGTTATGGAGTTCCTCCTCCTTCCCCCAACTGTCGATGTGAAGGTATTGCCCATCCGGTCCCTCTATAGCATGAGGATCCTCCCTACGTTCTCTCCACAGCTGGAGAAGGTTCCCCTTGCCTTGGTAACCAGAGGGGTGAAGGTCAACCTCGCTCCACCCGCATCGAGCATGAAGGTCCTCCCCATGCTCATGCCGGTTCCAATAGAGGTTCCTCCCATACGACTTTTGTTCATAGAGTTCCTCCCCATGTACCCTTCGACATCTACCCTGGTTCCCCTCGCACCCCAGCTATCTCAAATGGAAGTCCTATCCGCCCTGGCACCAGCGCGGCCCCATGACTACATGTAAGGAATCAGCCCTATCCCGAAGAGCCATCTAGGGGAAGGATAGAGGGTCGTTGCTGCCACAAGAAGAATCCTGGAAAGGCTTGGGTGGAGATAAAACCGGCCCTCTTCTCAGATTCTGAAGCGGAATGCGACTCACCGATGGAACCTTCTCCTCGGTCCACCGTGTCAAGGACCGGGGCAGGAACAAGGTGTGTCAGCCTCATTCTCCCATAATGTGAAGTCCATCGGATTCCCGCCTCTCTTCGCAGGTACATTCAAGAGGTGAAAATCGTGGGAATCCAACAGGTTCCGACCATGCAGTCACCACCGTCGTCACCTGAAGCGCCCTCTACCACTACCAGAGATCACATAGAGATATTTTGGGGACCAACGGTAGTTGAGCAACGGAGTGACCTACCGCCAGTGAATGAAATCCCTACTCCAGAAGCCGTGATGGTCAGCCTGTCATATCGCGACATTTTGGTAAGGTCACCTAACTCTTCGGAGGATGGACCGGAGTCCGGCGGTCAGTCGGCTCGTTCACCATATTCTCTGCCGCCTAGCTTACTATCCCAGCGGTCCGCCTCAGTACCGCTACCGGTTCCTCAGCCGCCCCCGGTTGACGAGTGAGGAAATATGGGTCCAGACCCTGAATACGAGACCAGGAGCTTCTGGAACATTCTCGCGGCTGACCACTTCCCAGAGAAGTTATGGCCGGCGGCACTGTCAAACCTTTGCGCGCCGGAATCCCTCACCCCGTAGGAAGTAGAGTGCTTCCTACAAACCCTATGGGCGATGCACTTCCGCCTTCGTTATGAGCGGGTGGCGTACCCTGGGAGCCGAGAGCACTTTGATGAAATCGGAGAGCAATGACTCTTGGTCGATTTGGATGCACTCCACGTGGCCCAGCACCTTGAGGAAGCAGGTCGCAAGAGTTCCCTCCAACACAAATGTGTTTAGAGTTTCAAATTACTCCGCAAAATCATCATGGAAGCTACCCCCCATGTGAAAGTCTGTGGTTGGGGACAGTATGCCACCCTCCCCTTCAGTCCTATCTAGCGGCAGCCTGATTCGTTATGCGACATTGAAAACATGCCTCCAAGAGGGGACGCGGTCCACATTACTGACATAGTGGACAAGGAGGATGAGATGGAGTTTCTCGATAGAGACTTAACCCCTAAGGGTGTACCACCACTACTGGACCCATCAGGGAGGATTACCCGTCAGCAGAGGAACCTTCTAGGCTACCCTGTACCAACCGAGTCGCTGGTACTCAATCGAATTTCCGGTAAGGGTAAGGAGCACGCCAGAACTGTCAAGCACTCTGATCCATCCACCTTAGTGAAGAAGACAGACGAAGACCCCGAGAAGGCTGTGTTGCGCCAACAGCTTGCTGAGAAGAAGAGGCTGGTCGACGAACTCTTGGATAAGCACACTATAGAGAGGCGACCCGACTATGGTGATCCTAAGCCGGGGCAGTAGGGGCAGGAACAATTTCCCCCCGTCGAGATGCCTCTGGGAATCCCTGATCATGCTACTCCCACAGACAGGGTAGAAGCCGGAACACACGGCAAGAGGGTGCGATATATCTCGCAAAACCCTCCTGAATGGCGAGGCAATCTAAGGAATCCAGTCCGGGTTCCCTCAGCCGCCCCACAGGACGTTCCGCAAGTCGCTCCACGAGCCGTCGGAGCCGTCTACCATGTCGAAGAGCCCGGAAATGCACTCGTGATTAGGGATCCCCGTCAAGACAGGGACCCCCATCAGGATGATCTTATAGCGGTACTTATCGCCCGTCTCGAGGCATTGGAAACGCGGCAGGTGGCAGTCCCACCAGATGGCAAGCCATATCCCGCGGGGGTGGATGATATGCATGCACCTCCGGGTTTGGGGAACCCCACTTTTCACCCTTTAACGGGACAGGGGACCCGCCGAAACATTTGGTCCACTATTCTTCCAGTTGTGGCCCCATGTTGGGAACCCCGACACAGCAAGAGGCCTCCAAACTCCGATGTTTTGTACAGACATTAGAGGGCCCTGCGTTCGTCTGGTACAACCAGCTCCCCATTGGATCGGTGACTGACTGGGAGGATCTCTATCGGTAGTTCCTATATCTGTTCAACTCCACCACACGAAAGACCAACATCACAGACCTCATTAAGTGAAAACAAAGGCCTGATTAGCGAGTCACAGACTTCATCACCCGGTAGAAGGGGCTTACATACTCCCTCAACATGCCGCTGACTTAGGAGAAATTATTGACGATGTGAGTAGAGAATGTTAAAACAGAACTGGTTCCTTCCCTGATCACCCAGAACTACATCGGAGGGTTCCGAGACTTCTCAGATAAGGCCCAGCACCTCGAGGAAGCTCTGCAACAGGCTAGTCAAGCGCGTCTGCTACCCCCTGTGATCCCAGCCAGGAGGGCTTCCAGACCCGAGCCCGCTGTGGTGGCCCAGATAGAATCCCCCAAGCAACTAGAATTGCTGCCGGTGGCACCAGCCCTGTAACATTGCAGAGGCCCTCCACCTCAGGCATAGGCTCCTACCCAGCATCGACTGCCTCAGAACCGACAGGTTCCCCCGTGCGATGCGCTACCACCGCCTAGGTGGGACAATCAGGATCTGCCTCCTCGGCAGGCCCCTAAAGCCCCTCTCCAGGGCTAGGCCCCCAGAGCTCCCTTTCCGGAAAGAAGGCACCACACTTACTCTTTCAATGAGAATCAGGTCCCCTGTTACTTCTGAAGTGCCCTAGAGCAGGGGATTGTGTGCCTGCCTGAGTGTAGAAGGCCGACAGAGGCGAATCTTACCGATCACCCCAATTACTGCCCCAATCATTGGTTCCTGGGGCATACCCTCAAGATGTTCTTTGTGTTTAAAGACTGGATCCAAGACCAGGTCAACAACAACATAGTCAGGCTAGGCCCAACTCTAATACAAGTAGTGGGTGTTTTTGTCAGATCACAAAGTGGTAGTGACGACGAAGGCGAGTGGCACTAGGTTCCTAGCCGCGGGTCCCAGAAGTACGATGGATGGATGGCTTGTAAAACAGTCACTCGTGCCCATGGTATCCTTTGGGAACACATGAATCAACCAGAACCTTTGGAGGAAGCAACCATTACCTCTGTGTCGTCATCTCAGTCGGCCTCTTCCAAAAAGGGCAAGCAGCGGCGGCATAAGAAGATGCATCGCGCTCCCCCACTGTCATAATCATCCTGCACTCTTGGCGACTTTATGCCCCCTGAGATGGGGATCCCTCCCAGAATCTGCCTAGTGGTGGATGATTCATCAAGTGACAGTCAGGGGTATGCTTCTGTTAATACCGTGGAGCTGGTAAATTCCTACATGACTCCCGACGAGGGGGAACGCCAGGCGAGCCTCCCTAACATCCCCATCCAACATCAACGTTAGCGAAACCGTGGCCACGTAGGTTTTCAAGGCACATCAGTAGGTACTCTTAGCCAAGTCGTGCATGCCACTAAAACCAGACAGCAAGCCCAGTGCAGAGCTCGACATGCACAACCTCATCTGGTGCTCTCAGATCTACCTCCACCACCATTCGTGCTACTAGATTAGGCAGAGCTGTCTTATTCGTACCGCGGCCAACCTCACCCTACTACAGGTCAATCTCAGTTGTTCGGTCCTCATCTGACAGCCGCCCTCCAGGCCTCAACTAGTAGGCAGTGGGATGTACCCAGTACCATCCAGCCACAGGTTCAACCGGCAGGGCCCGCCATGCCTCCATCAACAGAAAGACCTCCTGTAAGAAGAGGCTCACATTTGGCATGGAAGTATGATGTTATGAAGCACCTTGTCAGCATTCCATCAAGGCTATCTATCCTTGAGGCTCTTCGCCTATCATTTTAAATGTGTGAAGAACTTTTGGAGTCCCTAAGGAGCCCCCTCCAGTTTGAGACGGAGGTAGAAGATGCAGAATCCTTCCATGATGAGGTAATTGAGAGTGCTGAATGCTATGAAGTTATCTTGTTCTCTGGTAAAGATGAAGACTCTCCCATACAGGGGCACATTCACCCACTTTACATCATTGGTCAGTTCAATGGAATGGAATTCTGCCACTGCCTCGTTGACACGGGTTCTGGGATTAACCTAATCCTGACTCGGACACTGCAGAAGAAGGGTTTGTTAGAGGATGACCTAACTCCCTCCGACCTCAGAATTCAGGGATATGATAGGACCGAACAGACTTCGGTCGGCAAGATCCGCTTGAAGACCCAGTTGGGTGGCCTAATTTCCAGCACCGAATTCATGGTTTTCTGCGAGGACAGCGCATAAAACGCATTGATGGGCAGGCCATGGCTCCATCTGCATATGGTGGTCCCTTCGTCGTATCACCAATGCCTCAAATACTCCCTTAACGGTCGAGTAGGCATGCTCCAAGGAGATGCATCTCCTTTTTCTTCTTGTGAAACCTGTTATTTACATGCTGACTATTACATGAGCAAGGACATGCAAATACTCGAAAGCGAGGTTGAACCGACCCTGACCACAAGTGATCCTTAGGCAGGTCTGGATAATGCCTAAATTTTCCCAATCCATCAGTTGGAGGCCAAGACCCATGACATGGGGCATTGTTTTGTTGTTTTGGGTGCAAGGGGAAGGCATATTCCCAAGTCCAAGCGACATCGGGAAATCACCTCGTACTCCTACACTAACCAGGATCAGGTAATCTCAGAAACTCCTACCCCTGTGCAATACCGAAATGTCAGGCACATGGCAACGACATTATGTTATACATGTATCTTCCATCGGTCTGGAATCAATCGGCTCAAGCCGACGCGCCACCACTGCTTTGATGTCATCAAGCGTGGCCCATTGGGCCGAAGGCTAGATGGAATTGGATCAACCGCTTTCATTGCCATGGTCTCAGTAGCGCATGAGTCTCTTGATGTGATGACCACTACCGCTCAGGACGTCACTAGCCTCCCATCAGAGCCTGGTGGTTTGGAAACAACTCACTCCGTGGAGGATCCCTCCACGAATAGAGAAGAAGATCTAGAGGATTCTCCCCCAACCTTTGAAGAATGCGTTTCTACCACGGTAGATGAACTGGTAAAGGTGAACCTTGGTAGCGAGGTAGATCTGAGACCCCATTGATCAGTGCCGCCATGTCCCCCGAGGAGCAGTAGCGGTATGTGGAATTTCTCAAGAAGCACCGTGACGTGTTTTCCTGGAGTTACAACGAGATGCTAGGACTAGATCCTTAAATATCTGTTCATCGCCTTGGTCTCGTGAAAAACCATCGTGGATTCAAGAAGCCTCCCAGAAAGATGCACCCTTCTCACGGTGCCATGGTTGAGGCCGAGGTTGACAAGCTTATCAAAGCCAACTTCGTCAAGGAGGTCCAGTACCCCAAGTGGATGTCCAACATCGTTCCAGTCAGGAAAAAGAATGGACATATTAGAGTCTGCATCGACTTCCGTGATCTCAACCGCCACTGTCCGAAGGATGATTTTCCCCTCCCAGTGACAGAGTTGTTGATTGACGCCACGGCCCGGTTCCAAGCCCTCTCCTTCATGGATGGGTATTCCAGGTACAACCAGATCCAGATGTCCCCCGAAGATGAGGAGTCAACATCCTTTAGGGCTCCCCAAGGTACTTTCTATTACCAAGTCATGTCGTTCGGCCTGAAAAATACAGGTTCCACCTTTCAGCGGACCATGCACCACATATTCAAGCTGATTCTCGGGACACTGGTGGAGTTCTACGTGGATGACCTGGTGGTCAAATCTCATCAGCGCCAGGATCATCTCAAGGACCTTGAAAAGGTGTTCAGCTTCCTTCGTTCCCACCACCTGAATATGAACCCGCTGAAGTGTGCCTTCAGGGTCACCTCCAGGAAGTTTTTTGTCTTTTTTGTCACATACTGAGGCATTTAGATTGACCCAGGGAAAATAAAAGCCATCAGCCAGATGCCTCCCCCGAGAAATATTCGCGAGCTTCGAGGTCTTCAAGGCCACTTAGCCTACATACGCCGGTTCATTGAGAATCTGGTTGGCAAGTGTAAGCCCTTTTCCCGGCACATGAAGAAAGGCTCCGCCTATGAGTGGGATGAAGAGTGTCAGTCTGCCTTTGAGGAAATCACACAGTATCTACTCCAACCTCTCTTCTTGATGCCACCTGTCTCCGGAAAGCTGTTGGTCCTTTACGTGACTTCCCAGGAACGGTATCTCAGTGCACTTCTCTCCCAGAAGAACAATGAGGGTACATAGAACAGCCTTTACTACCTCAGCCAAATGCTCCTCGACACGGAGACCAGATACTCCTCCGTCGAGAAGAGCTGCCTTGCGCTCGTATTCGTCATCCAGAAATTGCGGCATTACCTGTAACACCATGAGATAAAATTGGTCTCTCGGTTAGACCCACTGATGTACATTATGAACCACCCCATGTTGACTGTCCGACTACCACGGTGGGTGGTGATCCTCCAGCAGTTTGACATCAGGTTCGTGCCCTAGAAGGCTATCAAGGGACGGGAATTGGAAGACTTCCTAGCTGCCCATCCAACCTCCGCGGATCAATCCATGGACCTGGATTTTCCTGACGAGGAAATCCTCTCAGTCGATCATTTCGTCTCATGCTAGAAAATGCACTTCGATGGTGCCTCTCGGATCCCCACCGGTAGGAGGCTCAACGATCCTAAGCTCAATAGAGTGGGTCTGGGTGTCGTGTTCATCACCCCGGCGCAAGCCGTTCTGCCATACTTATTCCTGTTGTCAGAAGGCTACACCAACAATGAGGCAGAGTATCAGGCTCTTATCACTGGCCTCGAGCTGGCCCTTGAGATCTATGTGCCCCATTTTCTCGTAAAAGGGGATTCCGAACTGGTCATTAAGCTGGTCAATGGCGATTATGTCGTCAGGAAGCCAGAGATCATGCCATTGTTGGAGTGCACCCTCCAGCTAAGGGCCCAGTTTCCTTCTCGATCATAGGTTACCCATATCCCTCGATCACAGAACGGTCGAGCAGACGCTTTGGCCGGCTTAGCTGCGTCACTTGCGGAACCCGAACAGGATGATTTGATCATACATGTGGCACATCGGAAGGTCATTTCCCCCGTCACCCCGTAGGATGATGACGGCCCGTAGGTAAGCCATCTTACTGCCGGATCCTCCATGCCATGAGCCTCAGGTTCTTCAGATGCAGTGGTCGAGGCCACTCTCGACTGGAGGGAAACCTTTGTCGATTATCTCCAAAATGGTTGCCTCCCTGGTGATTGGGCCGAGCGCGAGCGAATCCAATGCCACGCATTGTAGTTTACCCTTCAGAGTGGTCCCAATCTTGAGCAGATCCTCTATAAGTGGAGCTTTGATGGTTTTCTCCTCCGTTTCATTCAAGGAGTCAAGATTTCTCAGGTCATGCAAGAGGTTCACGTTGGTTCCTGCGGTGCCCACCAGGCTGGGCCAAAGCTGTCCCATCAGATTCGGAGACTACGGTACTTCTGGCCCTCTATGATCCATGATTGTATTGAGTTTGCCAAGAGATTCCACAAATGCCAAGTTCATGCAAACTTCCTGCATCGGCCGCCAGATCCTCTCCACTCCACTAAGTACTCTTGTCCATTTGTTGTGTGGGGACTCGATGTCGTGGGGCCATACCCACTGGCGACAGCTCGCCAGTGCAGGTTCATCCTGACTGCTTTGTATTTCTTCTCCAAGTGGGCGGAGGCAATCCCACTCAAAGAGTTTAAGGCCCGTTCCATCATCAACTTTGTGAGCTCCAATATCATCCACTGGTTTGCACTCCCTCACGCTATCCTCACCGATAATGACACTAACTTCCAAGCAGCTGAGCTGAAAAATTATATTCCAAGTACAACATCTGTTCGAACCATACCTCTCGCTATCATGCGCAGGAAAATGGATAGATCGAGCCATTCAACAAAACCCTCTCTAACATTCTGCAAAAGATGGTTGGTCAGAACAAGAAAGGTTGGTCGGACAAGCTCCCCAACGCCCTCTAGGATTATCGAACGACGACTCGTAACTCCACCTAGGTGACCCCGTACTCCCTGGTGTACGGATCTGAGGGCGTCCTTCCCATCGAGATTCAGTTTCCCTCATTGTGAACGGCGGTCTACGACCAAAAAGCACCAGATAGTGTTGCTGAAATCTATCTAGTGGAATTATAAGCGCTAGACGATAATAGTCTTCGTGCCCTGCACAATCTAGAAAGGCATCAGAATAAGATAGCCAGAGCCTTCAACAAGAAGGTTCGCCTCTACTCTTTTCTGCAAGGTGACCTGGTGTTGGCCCTCTGAGCGCCAATGATCCCCGGTAGGAAACCACCCAAGCTGGAGCCCAAATGGGAAGGACCCTACGTAATTCATAAGGTTTACCCCAATGGATCATAATCATTGGGGACCATGTATGGTGAGCGTATAACTCCTCCCACCAACGCCAAGTTTCTCAAGCAATACTTTTCCTGATCCCCGTGGTCCTGGACGACCATAAACTGCACGGTCCTTCATGACCCTAAATTGCGTGTTACCGTCCCGCATGACGCTAAACTGCATCTCGTCCCGTATGACATTAAACTGCGCTTCTAGAACTATATATGGATTGATTCCCATCCTCATGGGATACGTAGGAACGCTTAGACGTCCTGTCTTGAACCCAGCCCCAAGCTTTTCTCTTTGACTGTCCCCCCTGGGTATAGTTTTCTTGGAGTGTCCTCGCATGGTGTGGAATAGGCTTCCTTAGACCCACTCAGACGAGGATTATAATGGTCACACCATGTGCCCACTCCCATTCTTATATTCTCCCACATCTTTACCGCACGACGTTAAATTGCTTGGCCTTCAAGAACTATGTGTGGCTTGATTCCCATCCTCATGGGATATGTAGGAACCCCAGGAAATTTTGTCCGTTGGCCTATCCCAAAAGCCAAAATGTTCTCCTCGGGTCAAGACATATGGCAGGGTGCACGCTTTTGCCCCAATTTACGACGAGTAAGCCTCAACCCAGCTGTATGTCCCCCTCCCTAGAGATGTTCGCCTCTTTCGTATATGGGTACATCTAGGCCTCACCCACTCCTTGACTGGGATTCCATCACATTCCTCACCCGGAGGGACCCCAAGAAAGGCTTGGATACTACGCCTAAGGGCTCTCCTACTGATACTGGCCAACGCTTTGAAGGGTTTCTGAGCAACAGGCCAATACAAGTCCCGCATTTTGAATTTGGTCAGCAGTCGATGCTCATTTGTTGCTCCCATATCAGGTCTCCATAGGGATGATGTGTTTCGAACATGGTCAACAGTGTCCTGGATCTTTAGGTCCACCCCAATATGTCCCAAACATCAAGTGCAGTGATTCATTCTGCCCCATCCCGAAGAGACAAACTTCCCTTCGAGTGGTACCAATAGTTGGGCCCATGGCCCAGATTCTCCTATTAGGGATGTATGGCGTGGTGTAGGAGTACGTCCTCATTCACGTCGGGTTTCTTTCCATGTCGTATGCACCCCCTCATCGAGGCCCAGCCTCAGGCCCCTTGGCCTTTTCGGGCCCATGGCCCCTGTCCATTCTACAAGACGTTAAACTGCAAGTTAGTTAGGCCATCCTGACCGAGGCCTAGCCTCAAGCCCCTTGGCCTTTTCGGGCCCCTAGCCCCGTCCTCCCTACAAGACATTAAATTGAAAACCGGTCTGGCGTTCCTGACCCAAGCATCAATTATCAGGCCCCTCGGCCTTTTGGGCCCCTGGCCCAGGTTCTTATGAGGGGATTATACTGTGTGGTGTGAGATTACATCCTCATTCATGTCAGGTTACATGCCATGTCGTACACATCCACAGATGACATACAATTATCTCTTCCCCTGTTCTCATTGCAGGACGTTAAACTGCAAACTGGTCAGGCCTTCCTGAGTGAGGCCTAGCCTTAGGCCCCTTGGCCTTCTCGGGCCCCTTCACCCAACTTCTTACCTAGAGTGTACAGTTTGGTGTGGGGAAATGGCCTCATTCACGTCGGGCTACTCGCAGCGTCGTACACCTCCTCTATCTAGGGAGTCCTACTCCCCTCCTTGTCCTTACTACAAGACATCAAACTGCAAGCCGGTCAGGCCTTCCTGACCAAACCACTGACTAGCAGGCCCCTTAACCCTTTTTGGGCCCCCACCCAGGTCCTCTCTCATGGGGGTGTGCGGCATGGTGTAGGGTTACATCCTCATTCTCATCAGGTTTCTTTCCATGCCATACGAACCCTCTCACCGAGGCCCAACCTCAGGACCCTTGGCCTTTTCGGGCCCACCTCCACCATCCTTGCTGCAAGACGTTAAACTACAAGTTAGTCAGGTCGTCCTGACCAAGGCCCAGCCTTAGGCCCCTTGGCATTTTCAGGCCCCTGGCCCCGTCCTCCCTGCAAGACGTTAAACTGCAAACCGGTCATGCCTTCCTGACCCAATCACCAATTATCAGGCCCCTCGGCCTTTTGGGCCCCTGGCCCAGGTTCTAATGAGGGGATTATACGGTGTGGTGTAGTATTACATCCTCATTCACGTCGGGTTGGTTTCCATTCCGTACACACTCCCCTCACCGGGGCCTAGCCTCAGGCCTCTAGGCCTTTCCGGGACCACGACCCCCATCCTTGCTACAAGACATTAAACTGCAAGCAACATCAGGCCTCCCTCACCAAGGCCTAGACATAGGCCCCTTGGCCTTCTCGGGCCCCTTATCCCCAGTTTATACCTGGTATGTATTGTGTGGTATGGGATTATGTCTTAATTCACGTCGGTTTGTTCGCCGTATTATACACATCCCATGCTTGGGGGTATCTTACCCCCCTCCTTGTCATGCATGACATTAAACTGCATATTGAGAACTACATGTGGCTTGATTATCATCCTTATGGGATACGTAGGACCACCAGAATGTCTAGGCTTCGAGTCCAGCCCCATATCTTGGGAATCTCTATCCCACCTTGGCCCCTTGTCCTACCCTTCCTCCACGAGGGGATTATATGGTGTGGTGTGGGATTATGTCCTCATTCACGTCGGTCTTGTAATGACCACGCCATGTACCTCTCCCTCCCGAGTTGTTTCGTCGACCCTTTTTGGTAGTTCACCAATGTGTCTAAGGGTACTTTGGTTTATTACCTGGAATGTCGGACTTTACGTGGACACATCTGCACCCTCTTTTTAGGCTTTGTGTATCCCTTCATCAGGGATTCGATTACCTTTCACACCCAGAGGGACCCCCAAGAATGGCCTGGATACCACGCCTAAGGGCTCTCCTACCGATACGGGCCAACATCCCAAGGGTTTTGGACAAAAAATCGATACAAATTCAACGTTGCAATTATGGTCAGTAGTCGATGCTCGTTTGTTGATCCCACTTCAGGCTAATGTGATATAGAGACTGTTTTTCCTCCCCGGTTAACAGTTATCCTCCATCTCCATGCCAAACCCCATTAAGCCCAAAGTGTTGGGTAAACGATTCACATACTTCCCCACTTCATCATGTCTGAGTAGAGTTTCGAAACTCTATACACTATCCCTTAGTGCGCATCTGCACGTTACGGGGACAAATCCGCATTAAAGGTGTCGTTCGGGGCTCTCTGTCGACCCCCCTTTTGATGGACATTCCGAGTATTACAATAAAGATCTTCCCCCCACTTGTTTCCCACACCGATTTTATCTCACGTGGGCTTAGGGATTGGGTTGAGGTCCGCACTTACTCAAAATGTTGTCATCCATCCACAGTCTGAGCTCTAATACCATAAACTAAGATCTTCTCAGAACTACGTCTGGCTTGATTCCCATCTTAATGGGATACGTAGGAATACCCAGACCTCTTGTCTTTGGGTCCAGCTTGAGTTCAGCTAATTTGTCTCTTCTATCCTCCCTTCGGGAACCCGACTATGGGACTACGTGGTGTAGTGCGGGATCATGTCCTCATTCACATCGGGTTTTCAATATCTGCACTGCACGCACCCCATTCTAAGAATTAGCCATCCTATTTCATGTCTCACATGACATTAAAAGGTGCCCTCCAGAACTACGTGTGGCTTGATTCCCATCATCATGGGATACGTAGGACCACCCAAATTTCCAGACTTCAGGTCCAGCCCCACCTCATAGAGATCTCCCGATCTCCCGGTCACCTAGGCCCCTTGGCCTTCCCCTCTCTAGGAGGGGGATATATAGGTGAGATACAGGGTTTTTGGCACCATTCCCCCCTTCTCCCAGGAATATTCCATCTCTTAGTTACCCTTAAGATGAGTCTCTTGAACCCTTGCAGTGGTTTTCTCATGTGTTAAGAGTACTCTTGTTTATTACCAAGAGTGTCAGATTCAACTTGGTCAAGTTCCTTCCACTTGTCAAGCTTCATGTTCCCCTTCATTCAGGCTTCCATTGCCTTTCACACCTAGAGGGACCCCCAAGAATGGCCTGGATACCACGCCTAAGGGCTCTACTACCGATACGGGTCAACTCCCCTGAGTGTTTTAGACAAAAAATCGATAAAACTCCCGCATTGCGAATATGGTCAGCATTCGATGCTCGTTTTTTGTCCCCATTTCAGGCTAATGCGATATGGTTGCTGCTTTTCTGCCACGGTCAGTAGTAATCCCATTTCGTCATGCCAGCTCCTTTAGTCCTTGATTTTTGGTTGCATGATTCACCTTATACTCCACCCCATCGTGTTCAGGTGGAATATCGACACTTTTGGCGCTATCCCTCAGTGCACCTTTGCATGTCAGGGGGAAGAAGCTGCAATAAGGCGTCCTTCGGGGCTCCCACGGTCCGAGTTCTAAGACCATAAAATAAGATCTCCATCTAGAACTACGTAAAACTTGATTCCTGTCCTAATGGGATACGTAGGACCACCCGGATGCCTCGTCTTCGGGTCCATCCCATTTAGGGAGCTAGTCTCTCCCCTCGCCCTGTTTCACCTCTTACCACTATATAGGCCCCGCGGCATGAGGACTCCCTCTCGGAGTGGCATACGGTGTGATGCGGGATCATGTCCCTATTCATGTTGGTTGTGTTTCATGACACCGTACACATTCCCCACCTAGCATCCCCTTTACTATGTATGCGCTGCATGACGTTAAAATGCATGCTTGTCCCATCACATGACCCTAAACTGTGACATTATCGTCCAGGCCACACGACGAAAAACGGCACTGCATTGTGATAACCTCATCATGGAGGAAATCACATTGGGTATTGATCATGCACCATACCATTTTTCAATGCCTACTACGGCGTGATTCCTGTGGTGACACCAGGACTTCCTACCCTAGGTCTGTCGCTTCACAAAAAAAACACTCACCTTTAAGGACAAACAAGATTTATCCAATAACGCTTCTCTTGGTGTGAGGGATAGACCCACGCGCCCCTTTCATCCTTCACACTGGTACCTTACCATACCATGCCACCTTCTAGAACTATGTGCCGCTTGATTCTCATCCTCATGAGATACGTAGGAACTCTCGGGTACTCCCCGCGGGCCCAGCCTAATTTTCACGTTCGGTCCCTCGACTCGAGAACTTCCCCCAAAGAATGCATGGTAAGTAGAGTTCATATCCTCATTCATGTCGGGATTTGTAACCACATTACCGTGTGTCCCCCACTCTCCTTACCCATACATGTTCCGAGTTCTAAGACCTTAAACTATGACCCTTTCAATAACTACGTGTAGCTTGATCCCCATCCCCGTGGGGTACGTAGGAATGCCTTTTCACTTTTCTCAGGCCCAGTTAAACTCTCGTTTTCGGTCCCTTGACCTAAAACCTCTCTCAAGGGGGTCATGTTGTGTGGTATGGGATTATGTCCTCATCCACGTCGGGATTTTCCCTAATTACCCGCCGCGTGCCTTCCGTGTTTCCTCCCATCCATGGTCCGAATTCTACGACCTTAAACTAAGATCTCCCTATGGGGAGGGACTCAACTCCCTCTGTCTAATACTCTCATTAACATTTCCAGATGTGTTTTGAAGAAGATCCCGAAGTGTGGAATTTTCATGGGGACGTCCCCTCGTTCCATGTCCAAGCTTAGTGTGCTCGCTGTTTGGATCCTCATCCTCATTCATGTCTAAAGGGACCCCCTAACGGCCCGGTCCCATGCCACATCGTCTCACCTACCATCCTGGGCCAACGCCCCAGAAGACATCCGACAACATTTGTGACATGGTCCCATGTTTCGAACATGGTCAATGGTCGACCCTCATTTGTATGTCCCTATTCTAGGCTAGTGCGATTTGGACGATGTGTTTCCACCATGGTTAACTGTTATCATCCATCATCACACCGCCATCATTGTGATCCAAATTCCGAGCATCATGATTCACACATTTCCACTTCCTCATGTTCATGTGGAATTCTGACATACTCGGCTCTATCTCTTCATGCGTCTAGTTGTACCATATGGACTTGTTAGCATAATTGGGCCGGTATTCACCGAGTGTCCCTTCGCCCTAACCTACCCCTTCTTGTGTTGGGAAGTTCTCCATTACTTCTTGTTTCCCACATCGAGCATTACTCACATGGGATTAGTAGTTTTGGTGGGATATGTACTGACGCAACCAGGCTTCTTATCGTCCTACATGATGTTAAATTGTGCCTTCCAGAACTACATACAGCTTGATTCTCATCCTTATGGGATATGTAGAGACACTCCGGAATTTTTCCTAGGGCCCATCCCCCAGAAGTTATAAATCTTGTTCTTCCCCTTTCCGGATCTCTGGTCGGACCCCTCGTAGGGAACCGAACGACCACAACACTGCCCTGAATAGGTTCAGGATGCCCCAAGATGATATTGGGAAGCGATATACCCCCTCACCAGAGAGGCCCTGTCTAAAAGAAGGAATGATTCATGATCAAACCAATACGCCCATCTAGCGTACTCCAACCCTGGTGGTATATTTTCACGAGTGTTGGATTCTGTTTGAACAAACCATCACTCCACTTCCCACACTTCGTGTGCCCCTTATTTGGATCCCCATCCTCTTTCATGTATAAAGGGACCCCCTAACGGCCTGGTCCCATGCCGCATCGGCTCACCTACTGTCCTGGGCCAACGTTCCGGAAGACTGGTCATGTTTGGAAGGACCCCCTAACAGTATGGATGCTTGACCTAGGGTCATCCTACTGTCTTGGGCCAACGTCCCGAAGGATTGATCAACAACATTTGTGTATGGTCTCGTACTTCGAACATGGTTAATGGTCGACCCTCATTTGTTGTCCCCAATTCATGATAAAGTAGTAAGGATACCGTTTCTTCTCCACGGTTAACGGTTGTCCTTTATTGTCAGTCCACCCCCACACTGTTCCGAATCTTGGGTATCGTGATTCAAAATTCCCATTTCCATCTGTTCGGACTGATTTCAGCGCCCCTAGTGCTGCACCGTTTGTGCATAAGAGCACGCTGAAAAAATGGTAATTTGGATGTTCTGAGAACTTCCTTCTCCAGCCAGGTCTCCCCTACTTCCCGAAAATCTGGACCGGTTATCCAAACCCCGGATGCCTGAGGTCTGGTTTACACTTCTATGTTGGGTGGGACGATGAGGCAACTATCTCTTGTTTCTCACATAGGGCCTGACCCACGTGAGCTTAGGGAATTGTCGTTGGACGTTCCGCAAACATTGTAAGGATGCAATGAACCCGTGAAAAACGTGAAAATCATGCATGCTACGGAATTCAATAAAAGAATAAAATAGAAGCACGAGAGTACCATTAAAGGGTTTTTAATTGTTACAGTACCCGAGGGTCGACTCCCCCATGGACGGATTGACCTCGTCGAAAGGGAATTGCAGCTCTGCCACCCTTCGACTGGTGGCGTCCAAGAATTTTTGTCATCGACTTAGCTCATGCTCTTCCTCAGCAGCGATGGGGCGCAATCCATTAGCCTTAGTTCGGGCCCGCTCTACACCAGCCTGGATGATGGCCATCTCTTCAGAAGCCTGTCTCATGCACTCTTCCGCCTCTGCCAGCTGGGCCTTCAATCGCAAGATCAGCTCAGATTGTGCATTGAGAGAGGCTTAATGCTTGTCTTCCCGGATCTGCAACTGGTGGACCTCGATTTCAGCCTCCTGGAGCTTCTTGATGTTTGTAGCTTTCCTCCGCTACCAGCCCACGCTAAGCCCGCAATCATACTCCCGGATCTTCTCCGCCATGAGATCTCGGATGAGCGCATGAGGACGTTGGGCATCCACTCCCCCAGCGTATAGTTCGCACAACCGAAAGCGAAGTCTATCCATCACATCCAGCCATTGTTCTTGGGGGTGTCATTGATGAAGCGCGTGATTAAATTCCAAGATCGACGGAAGACTATTTTGATTTACTCCTCATCGGAGGTCGTTTCATCCCAGTCTGCACGATTGGATGGTTCGTATGCGGGGTATGCCCGCAGGAAATTGTCAATAGGATCTGCGTCTGGCGTTGAATCTGGCGCGACATCTGGTGCTAGGGCAGGCGCGACGGTACTTGGGTTAGTCGGTTGATCCTCATCATCGGACTCCACCTCAATAACCTCGAGCACGACCCTTCTGGTGGTCTCTCCAATGATAGTGTGTACTGCAGCTTGGGTAGGTGGGGGAACTATCTCCACAATCACCGGCATTCCCCTAGGAGGGATGCCACCAGACATCCTGATTAGCCTCGCCACAGTAGGCTAGGCCATTCATAGAACTGTACACGATAGAGAAGGGCATGAAAGTCAGTTGGAACGATCTACATATGTCTGCCATGAATCCAGTGGAGAAAGCTTATGGAGATCGAACTCCTGGTGCTGCTCCTGAGTCGATGTTGATGCGACCCTGAGGCATGGCACTCCGTATACTGTTGGAAGGTCTGGAGATTCTGGAGGAGCCACCTCGGGTGCTCTGGCCCCGCCAAACCCAGAATTGGATGTTGCCGTAGGCATGGGTTCTGAAGGTCCTACGTCATCACCCGCCAAAGGGTGAGAGTGAGGCCTACGTACAAGTTCCTCCTGCATGGTTCAAATATTCGTATGAAATTCATGATGTCCTGAGAGAGGACCGTGAGGAAAGAATCTCGGAATGCTACCTTGAGAGCCTCTACGAAATCATCGAAATATGGGTCTTGATCTTCGAATTCTCCCTCCTCCAACGGGCTCCTTCCGCTGGCCTCGTCGTCCCCAAAGGATTCGTCTGATTCTTCTGGCAGAGTGAAGTGCTCCCTCAATTCGGAGACCGACAGTTGTGGGGGAATCGTCCGATCCAGCAGTACCCTCACCTGGTCTGTCATTGGGCGTGGGACACCACTGGAGTGAACGTAGTCCTCCATCTCATCCAATTATTGCTCCGCCTCCACCTAGGACGCCGTGAAACCAGCCCGAACAAGGTCTATGCCAGGTAACTCCATCCCGAGATGATTTAAGTGTGCCTACATCTTAGGTGGACTGAGGAATTTCCAGTTGACATCCCAAATGTCTCAGGCCTCTAGGAAAACGGCATCCTCTGGCATGTCGATGTGGCACAACCGCTTCCATGGATCCTGAGTGGATATCCTGCGAAATCCCCTCGGTGGCCACCCCTCCGGAAGGATCTTCTCTTCCGGGACCACCAGGTCCACTACCACTGCTAGATCTACCGTTACTGCCACACCCTCATCCGGTGCAGGTCTCACCGCCACGGCAGCCCCGCCACCACGAGAGGCCCTTGTCACTCTTCAACCCCGACCTCGGGATAGGGGAGGCCCTCCATCACTAGTTCGAATGGTTGGCTCCCTCAGCATCTCCCCCGGATAAGCTGCCTCCCAGCTGATGGCATACTCCTTCACCAATCCGAAAGCAGCGGTGGATGGAGGCAATGAAATTCGCATCTTCCCATCTTCTCGTGTGAACATGAGCCACAGATACCCCATTACACACATGTTCTCCTCATGGCGCACCTCCCAGTAGACCTGTGGGGGCAGCTTCTACAGGCACCATAATTGCCTTGCGAATCGATGCGGGGTGTACGGTTCGCAGAGCGGCTCACGGTCCACCCGTGCCACCAAGACTCCACCTCGAATGTCCAGGAGATAGGCCTGGTGATCTTCAGTTCCCTGACTTTCGTTAGTGATCACTCACGTCAGCAATGTAAATGGGTGGAAGTTGAACTCGTTCGCCTTCCATACCCGGTTCAACCCCATCGGTACAGTTAGTTTGAATGGGAAGCTCCTGGACGCACACCGAATGGAGGGGCAGAAGTTCAACCCTAGCGGCGAGATGGGGTTTGGATACTCCTAAACCCCCCTGATGTGCGTTGTGATCCACCCATACAGAAGGTGGAAGGGTCCGCATATCCTCGGCAGCTTCTTGACCTCACGGACATGCCGCAGCATCTTGTATAGCCTGGAAAGCATCGGGATCCCCAGATTAACCCGCCATCCCGTGGCCAGCATGGATTCCATGATGAACGAGCTGGGCCGCACCCCCATGTTGGTATCCCTCAACGGCAGGATCCATCCTTAGATAAGGGTTGTGATGAATACCGCTAGCCTGACTATCGGCTATTGTTCAGTGATGACACTGAAGCCCCAGGTCTTCCATTGGCTGTCCTCCATGATCTGCCTATACAAGTGATCCTTTCCCCATTGAGCCCCCTTCGGACAAGTTCGAGGCCTCTGAGGGAACTCTCGATCCTCCGAGAATTTCAGGAACCTCTTGAACCACTTCTTAAAGTGGACATCTCTCACCGCCTCATTTTTCTCTCCAGGAACTAGTGCTATCAGTGCCAACGCCAGCCGCGGCATTTTCTCTGGATCCTCCCATGCACTCAGGATGGGGAGGAACTCATCATACATGGCCCCTAGGATCGGGACCCCCGAAATCTGATGGACATCCCACAGACTGATGCCCACCTCCCCATGGTGTAGGTGAAAAGTGTTGGTCCTAGATGACCATATGCTCAACAGCTCTGGCATCAGCTGTTTCAGTTGATAAATGTGGAATTGGTAGGCCCATGCCACCTCGTACAAGCCCACCCTCCTCAGCTCGGCCCCTAACTATTCTCATGAGGCACCTAACAAGTAGTCCAATGCCCAGTAATTGGTGATGTTTCCGCCCTAGCGCAGGTCCCACTCATCGGAACACACCTTCTTCAGATCCTGCAAAGCCGCCTTCAGTATGGTGTGGTAAAAAGGAAGGACATCTCCGGTTTCAAGGGATTCCCATCGATGTTATTCACATGGTTGTATAGATTGTAGGAGGTGACAGGCATGAAGTCCTCCTGCGCATGACCACTAGCTGCCCTGAACCATTGGTGCTGACATGGCGTGGTTCTGAACCAGCAAGCTGGTTCATCCCTGCTCGCCTCAGGGATGAAGACGTCATCCCTTAGCCCGAAGCCATACAAGGGAAGTTTCTTTCATAGCGGATAGTTCTTTTGGGTCTCTGATAGCAGTTCTGTTAAAGAATTATGGTCTGAGGGGCTTTAGACCAGCTCCCTAAGTCCCATACAGTTGGCCATCTCATCCCTCTGGGCGGCATCTGCAAGCACCCCCAACACAGCTTCTTGATTGGCCATTACGGTTTCGAAACTCGAAAAACTTTCAGGTCGGGTCACGAAGGTTGATCGCAGATATTGCTTGCGAATCTCGTTCGTGAAACCAAGACACGGAGCCTGGCCTCAACTTTCAAGAAGACGTTCTCTTGGCGCAGTCGCGGAGTCAGAGACTCGCAGTTCACCGTGAAGCTCGATTCACGGTGAGTATATGCGGAGTACGCGGAGCTTCACAAAGTCGAGAGCGCAGAAGGAAAAAAGTCACGAGAGGAAAAAAGAGAGGTTAGCCCCCCTATTTATAGGCGGTGACCCCGGAGATTTGTGGCACGTCCATCCCATGCGGTGCATTGCGGCGCGTCCGGACAGTGCTGCCGCTGCCCACCCCGCACGCCCTCTTCGCGAGTCAGCACTGCGAACTGCCGATAATTTTGGAGATTTTCCCTCAGACTTCGACCCTTGATCCCTCCGTGGCTCCAAGTCTGAGGGGGGGGGGAATTTTTTAGTGCCAAAATATTGGACCAAAAAAGAAGGGGAAAACGAAGCTTGTGTGCTGCCTCGCGAAGCTCAGACACGGAGGGCTCCTGAGCAACGCGCCGGCCGCGAAGCCCAAGAGGCGGTAACGCTCCGAGAACGCCCTGACGTTCGTGAGCTCACCGCAAAGCCCCATAGGTGGTAACGCTTCGCGAATGACCTATCATTTGTGAGCCCGTCGTGAAGCAGAGGAGGCGGTAACCCTCTGCGAACAGGTGGATGTTCGCAAACCGCCGTGAAGCAACTGAATCCTTCTTCGCACCGTGTGATCCCTACTTCGTGGTGCCCCTTGCCTATAAATACCGGGCTCCCCCTGAGCTCAAGAGACGTACAATCAGACCTTTCGGCTTCTCAGCTCCCGAATCGCGAAGCACCCTTCACCCCGGGAATCATGAGCTCCGCAAGGTATTTTTTTCTTCGCGAGATGCCTTCACCTTGTCTCGTTTTGAGCCCCTCTTCCGAGAGGTATGCCCTTCGCGAAGCTTAAGGGCCTTCACGAAGGGGATCCCCAAGGGGACCTGGGTAGCCACGGAGCTTTCATGCTCCGCGAAACACCCATCCTGTACATGTGATCCATATGCCAAGGCAGGATCACTGTACTTCGCGAAGCACATTGCGGAGCAGCATGATGCTTCGCGAGGCACCTCCGCTTTGTGAGGCAGTGCTCCGCGAATTCTATTCCACTTCGTGAAGCACCTTCCATTCGCACCCCTGCCCCATGATAAGGCCAAGGCACTCCACTTCACGAAGCATACCCCTTTGCATGTGCTCTCCACTGGGCAAAGCATCCGAGCTCCACAAGGTCCCTGCCTGTAGACCCCTTTGCTTGGAAATTCCTCTTCCCATGCGGCCATCCAGGCCTGCACGATGTGATTTCAAAGTCCCCTAGAGGATACCACCCATAGCGCTGCATCACCTAATGCCTCTCCTCATAGTCACACTAATAGCTATTGCTTCTTCGCATATCCACGCTAACGTGGACCCCTTGATGGTTCACTCTGCGACCCCCCTTCTATACAGCCTTACCGATGCCTTCCCTCTCACAAGGAGCAGAGCGTACCGGTTATGTAAGTCCTAGGGGTGTGGAGTAAACCCACATCATCTGAGCTGCATGACATTAAACTACCAAGCACCTCGTCCTCAACACATGACATTAAACTGTGATCTGACCCCGTGCTTCGCATGTAGGGTCCCCCCATCTTGGGCATTCTTTACGTCGTTCATCTCCATGGGAATGGAATCTTCATCACATGGAATGAGATCCTCCCTTTTGGAGTGGTTTTTGTCCACGGGGGAAGGGCTGACTTAGAGCGTAAGACCCTAACCTCTCCTGCGGAAGGTTGCACCCATGCACCTCCGTAATTCCCCACCACTAAGGCCAGGGGAGGGTGTGATAGGGAATGAGGTATCTCCTTTGTTCAGTCCCAAATCCTTCTCCATCTGTGCTTTGTCTCACCTCGGGCCTCCATCCTGGAGTAAGTCCCAGCACCATGGGCTGCCTAACACGTAAGACCCACTTCATTTCCCATGGACGCACCCTTCGCGACATGATCATTAGGTCCCTTCAACATCTTGTTTCTCAAACCGAGCATGACTCACGTGATCTTAGAGTGATCAACAACCCTGACCCCCACCTCAAGCGAACTACTGGGACTTTGATCCATGTTAAGGCATGGTACGTAGGAAACCTCCACGAGGTTCAAGCCCACCACTCAGGTCATTTCTTCACATCGAGTTCCACCCTCATCCAGTATGACGTCAAACTGTATGCCCCCATCCAACATGACATTAAACTGCACACCCGAACTAGGAGGACTTTGATCTGTGACAAGGCATGGTAAGTAGGAAGCCTCCACAAGGTTCAAGCCCACCACCAGTGGACCCCCCGGGTTCATCTTTACGTGGGTTCACCGACGAAACCCTACCTGAACTATGTGGTCTTTTATCTGTACTAAGGCATGGTATGTAGGAAGCCTCTACGAGGTTCAAGATCACCTCCACCTGGACCCCTGGTCCTCCTTCACATCGGCCTTCCAGCGTCCAACATGAACTATGTGGTCTTTGATCTGTGCTAAGGCATGGTCCGTAGGAAGCTTCCACGAGGTTCAATCCCACCACCACCTGGACTAAGGTCCTCCTTCATGTCAGTTCACCGACCCCACATCCAAGGGCCACCTCAGAGTGTAATCCCCATTCCACAGCGACCTACGCAGACTTTGATTCCCCTACCCGGGGATACGTAGGAAGCCGCCCTGAGGTTCATGCTCATCATCCATGTATCATCTTGATCTCTCCCTTGAGTCTATGTGTCACGGGAAGTTCATCTCACAACCTGGAGGTTCCACTTCTTCTGGGTCCCATCCAGGCATCTATTCTCACGGGCCACCTCCTCAGGTGTCCCACCGCATCATCGAACTATGCAGACTTTGATTCCTTGCCATGGGGATACGTAGGAAGCCTCCCTGAGGCTCAATCCCATCACCACCATCACCTCTATGACGACCCCATTTCATCCCCCCTCCACTCCATGACATTCTCCATCACCCACCCTGACTCTTACCCAGGCCACCACATCCCGGTGAGATCATGCCACCCCACTCCCCTCCATAGCATTCGGGAAGCCACCCATGGGATGGCCCCAATATCGGTGTTCCCTAAAGAAGGGTCCTCAGTCTGATCCACTCTAGTTACTGTTCTGATCAGCCTGATCCGTCTCTGCCGGACATTAAACTTGCGGCATACCTCGTGTTAAACATGGTAATCTGAGGAAAACCTCAGATATATTCCTATGGAAAACAATTCAATGCGTTTTATGTGGGATTCCTCGGGCTTCTGCGCCCTCGAGAAGCTCTATAATAAGGGACCAACAACAGACACGCCAGTTCCCCAGCGTTCAGACGCGTTAATGATGCCTGGACATGACTACTCCCCCAACTGAAGGTTGCTGCCCTGACCAGACCCTTTGGAATTTCCTGACAGAAGTAGTTTAATTAACCGGCGTCTTTGAAAATATGGCACTGGGAAGAGTTTCACGAACAACGTATGAAATCTATGAGGGAGACATGGACTAGGTGACGAGTTCTGAGGAGGAATCCATGGAAGGAAGAACCGACATCCCATCATCTCTGTTTCGATCAGGGAGTATACATCCTTGAATAAGGAGCGAATGTTTCCCGCCTTTGGAAAGTGGGAAAGTGGGAATGCGGGGTAACAAGGAAGCCACGCCTGTCGCGCCCAAGCGGACGGACGTGCACGCCCTGGCTAAATATATGTTAAAGTGTTATAGGTTTATCTAAAAGAATCATAGGTTTAAATAAAGGATTCATAAGACATAAAATTAATATATTAGATATAAAATACATATTATTGTTTTCTATAATATTACCTTTATTTATACTAACCCTTTTAGTTTTAGTAAATCGATGAAATTAGGAGGAACATCTCATCATTCAAACATTGATACAAGGATGGAAACTATCATTTAGTGGATATTTTAGACCATAAATGATTAAAACATCATTAACATGACAAAAAATATTTTTTTCTCATGATTAATTCATGAAAAAATCATCTTGACCATTCGTAATTTCTAATTTTATTAGAATCATATATAGAAACTAATTAAAATAAAAAAAAAGGATGAAATGGTGTATCAAAATAAGGTGAGAAATATTCTTGAGTTCAACCTTAAAAAAAATAGAGCAAGTGCGCATTTTGATCATCACATTAATTTTATTAATTAAAACATATTTTTCAAGTAAATATATGATAAAATTACAATGATACAATTTATTTAATGTAGGAAGATTTCAACACCATAAATTTTCAGTATTAAATTCCTTATGATAATTTAAATATTTAATATAGTGTAACTTACAAACAAAATAAAATTATAATTAACAGTTACATTTTCCATTATGGCATAATTTTACAAAATTAATTATATTACATTACAATATTTATAAATGAAACATAATAGGGAAAATTATAGAAGAAATAAAACTATAAGCATATAAATTACTATAAAATTGAAATATTCTTAAGCAAGATGTTCATGAGGATCATACATCCAATGATTACTATATGAACAATGAAAAACATTAATAATATTGTGAAGATATTTAGAAAATTAAATATGGAATGTGATGAATTTTTTTACAGCGGTATGTAGGAAATATATTGACATATAAAAAGGGGAAATGTAATTGTTGAGAATATGTGGACATTGGGTATAATTCATGTAAACAAATTACCATTTTTAAATTATAGGTTTATATTTAATATAAGGAATTTTTATTTATATTATATATAAATATGCATAAAAAATATTTTTTTGAAAGAAAATACATAATTTTACACTAAAATAAAAAGTAACAAATTTATTGATGAAAATATACGTATTTCCTATATAATTTTATTTTATGTATTTTTATTAAATTTTCTAATTTTATATAATTATTTTAATAAAAAAAATTAATATATAAGGAATAATTAGTAAATTAAATAAAAAAATGAAAAAATAATGAATTGAAATGAATTCATTTAATTATTCAGGCAAAAATAAATATTATTTACATAAAAACATTTTTTTATTATATATTATAAGTTTTTTGAAAGGAAAAATCTTTAAACATAGAGAATAAAAATTATATAAATGTATTTTTTACACATACATACACATTTAAATTAATTAAAATTCATGTAATGATTATTATATTGTAATAAATTGGAATAAACTCATTTAATGTTAAAATGAGATATTTTTCAAATAATATTTTTTTCCCTGTTTTGTGTATTATATATCATAATAAATTAAATTTATCATTACAAAAAGATTTATTTTTATTGAAATGTATCATTTATAAAGTGAAAAATAAATTTACCTAGATCTAATAATTATTACATGGTTTTAATAAGAATAAAATAATTTAATAAATTAATAGATATGTTTTTCTAGAAATATTTTATTTTTCGTTATGAATTTTTCTTCTAAAAGTAATTTTTATTATTTTTGTAATTTTTATTTGATAAAATGGTTTCCAAATTTTTAATCATCATAAAAAAAATAGACAATTGGGTATGTATTATATTTTCGTTAAAAAAATAATCAATCCGCTAAATAATTAAATCTTGTAAAATGAGGTAAAAGGGGTAAATTTATTTGGAATGAATTTTAAATAATTAAATTTATATTAACTCACTATATAAAACCATTTTTAGATTTGGGAATCCATTATAATTTTTTGACAAACATTTTCTTCCATAACTCACCTTATTCCCATGTGATTCCAGGTTTATCCTTCACCATAATTCGGTTTCTAAAGAAATATCCCCCCATTTTCACTTATAAAATGAACCCAAATTGGCTGATTCTAAAAACCTTGATCCATCGTTGTTATCTTTAATACATATTAAAATTTCCTCTAAATTTTTTTGGACTAATAATGTTGTTTTATCCCTTGTTATTTAGGTTTTAATGACCTCAAAACCCCTTCATATGTTACTGATTATTTTATTTTTTTAAGTGTTTTCATTTGATTTTGTTATTATTTAATCCATTATATTTTTAGTTCTGAAAATTATATATATTTACTAAAATTTTATAAATTATGTAAATTATTCTATATGAGGAGTTTATCTACGTGAAGATTCAGCTATGAAAAGGAATTATTTATTCCAATATGCTATGTCAATAAATAACTTATTAAAAATGGATATGATATTTCGATATGTGGTGTAATTAGATTGTTGTTTCTAAAATTCTATGTAGTTCATTCAGCTATTTAAAATTTTTCTACACGAGAAACAAGTATACATGAATAATTTGTCTACATAAAAAAACCTGAGTAATTCAGTTATGTGAGAAAATAATATATGTAAAGAATAACAATGTGAATAAATTAGGCTATATGAATTCAAATTAGTGTAATTAGTCTATGTGTTGATCTAGAATAAACTTTTTCATTGTACAACCTTCTATTTATTATCGTTAGTATACTTTTAGTAGAAATTAATGTTGTTATGAATGCATTAAATATTTTATTACCTATTTATGGTGAAATAAATTATTAAAAAGGTTTTATGTACTAAATGAATAAAAGAGAAGAAGGATAATTTAATACTCAGTACTATTTACAATGTATATATAAGAAAAATGCATCTATAAGTTAATTCAGATCCCATATTTTATGGATATTAGGATATATAATTACAATATAATCTTTTTCATGTATTTTAGAGAGTGTGAAAAAATATAGGCACTTGCATAATAATATCATAGCTACCTCTTTAGGATCTATAAGTTATTATATATTTTAAATAAAAATAATAATAAGATTAATGTTCTACTTTGGAACTATCAAGATCCTTATTATTGTGTTTTATAAGACTCTCCTCGAGTTGTATTTTCTTCTTACCATATCTCCAACAGATTTCTTTTTTTCTATCAATTAAATCATGAAATTGTGAGCTTTATATGTAATTATTTGATATTCTTCTCTTATTTTAGAAGTTTGAAGGTTCTTGGTAAAAGATACTATAAAGATAGTGTTTATAAATCCTTTTTATATCATGGTAAAGGCTCATGATATTATGTCATGTTTTGACTGCCTACACTCAATTGTGGAGTCCCATGGAAAATTAATGTAAATATCTAGAAAAAGAACTGGTTTAGTGAAAATAACCAAGACCTAGGATTTTCTAAAATGAATGGATGAAAATATATTTTAAGTGCCATTGTCTAAGTTTTATTTAAAATATATGAAGACTTATGAAATTACAAAAAACTAAACCTAAAACATGGGATTCCAACACTGAATTGAGCTATAACATGAACTCCAAATTCAAGGAAGATATCATATGTGGACTAAATCCTGATGAGTTAAATAGAATTTCACAATATGTAATATCATATGAGATGTGGACTACCACATCCATTACTTGTGAAGAAACATACAATATTAGATCTCTTCTATATAATACTTCCAAGAGTATGATTAATAATTTTAGAATGGTGGAAGGAAAAAGCATCCCCCATTTGAATGGAATAATTACATAGGCAGTAAATAATTTTAATGTTTTTGGAAGATCTATTTCCGAATAATATCAATCTCTAAAAATTCTTAAAATTATACCTCCTAGATAGAGTCAAATATCAGCTAACATTAAAATATCAACAGTTTTCAATGATTTTAAAATAAAAGATCTTATTGGTAAACTTATGATTTATGAAGCTAAAATGGAAGTAGATTTAGGTGAGAATAACATTTATATAAAGTAAAATGATTAATTTAAGGTATATACTTATAAATATTATAATAATAAAAATAATATAAAAATTTATAAATCACATATAGAGGAACACACTTCATGAAAGTTGGAATCAAATGATGAACTTTTTGATTTTACAATAAAGTTCAAAATTGTATACAAAAAGACAAGTGGTTTCAAAAAATCAATAAATATAAAAATCATGATAAAACTATACATAATTTATATTTTATGAGTCTAATAATCTATAGCACATTAATCCATATTTTCCTCAATTTTAATAAAATATTATGTATGAGAAAAAAATTCAATAAATTTTATTATAAGAATAAATATCATAAATACATGAATGTAACATAGAGTGATTCTAAAGATTCTAGTGATGATTAATTGTTAGATTCAAAATTTTAAATTTCTAATCAAAGGGATATTTTTTCTCTATGTAACACACCATTTGATTATACTCCTGTTATTCTTATGAGCATGAATCTGATTTAGAAAATGAAAACTATTATTTTAAAGAATTAATAGAATTTTTTATAATTACTGAAAAAAAATTGAAAGAATAAAAAATAAAAAAAATCCTAAAAAATTCTTACAATGTTTATTTAATGAAAAAGTGGAATTAAATAAACAATTTTTCTATTTTAAAACTAAGTTAAAAAATTCTATTGCTTCCTATGTTGAACATAATGAAAAAATATAATGTTTATGAAAAGCGGTCCAATAATTTAAATATACTTCTAGTGTATTTTAAAAAGGTAAAAATTATTTGAATTAAATTCTTATAAATAATAAATCCCATAAAAAAAATTGAATATGAATCTATGATTAAAATACAAGGATTTATACATACTATTTTATGATTAGTTTAATGAATAAAATCTTTTCCAATGTTACTTTTTCAATAAGTAGAATTAAAAAACTATTCTAAAAATGGTAGTTTAATAAATCCTCAATTTCTTTAATGTAAAACATGATTTTATTTCAAAAGGTTTTTAAAAATCCATTGATGTATTTTTTGGATAGAACAAACAGATTTGGGTTCCCAAATCATTAGTTTATAGCATTACTGGAAGAAAGAAAATAGGGGTGGAAAAGCAATCTCTTATTAAATTTTCTATATTGGAAAAAAATGTCCTATATCATCAATGATAAATGGTATATGGACATCAAATTCTCTTGAAATATGAGTAGAGATTTATCTAATCTTCACTCCTAATAAAAAATTTATAGAGGCTATGTCACATTTGGTGATAATTCTAAAGGAAATATTTTTGAGTGATGAATCAGTTTGAAATCCAAGATCAGTCCTTAACTAAAAAGATCTATATTTGTAATGATTGAAAAAAAAATTGATAGGTTTTTAAAAACTTTTTGATAAAGGTAATTTATTATATTTTTCTAAAATTTCATTTTTTGTTTTTCAAAGATTAAATTCTTAAATTTATGGCACCTATAATGTAAAATTTATTTAATTTATATGTCAATTAATTATGTATAAAAAAGTGAACTATTTAAATTCTAAAAAAATATCTTGGATTTGGAATAAAATTAAAGTACATTACAATGCCTGTTATTTTAAAAAATTATCTAAAAGAAATTTCATTTTAGATTTATCTCAAATTCACTTTGAAAAAAATAAACTATATGATGCATTCCAAATGTGAAAGAAACACAAGTAATCTATCAGAATAATTATAGTTATTGCTACTTCTAGACCCTAAGAACATATTCAGATGGATTTTTTTGGTCTATCTAGAACTTCAAGCCTAAGAAGAAAATAATTTTTATATATTATTTTATGATTTTATTTATTTATATGGGTTTTATTTTTTAGTGTTAATAGTGAATATTTTTCTCTATTTATATTTTTTTAAATTTGTTAAAAATATAAAGTTTCAAAAACTATGTATTTTAGAACTGGAAAATGTGGAGAATTTTAAAACCAAGATTTCAATTCTTGTTGTTCAAATCATGTAATCAAACATACATTTTCTTCCCCTAGAAACGTCAACAGAATGGTGTTCTGGAAGGTAGGAATAAGAAGATGCTATAAATTTTTAGGGAAATGTTTTTTGAATAAAACTTACCCACTCATTTTTTAGGATGATTCTTTAAATAAAACTTTTTATGCCATAAATATAGTTCTATTAAGGCCGATTTTTTAACAAAACAACTTATGAGCTATAGAATAATATAAATACAAAAGTTAAATACTTCATATTTTTTCAATGAAAATAATACAATCTATATAGTAAGAATAATATTGGAAAATTTAATCTGATGACTTATTATGGAATCATCCTTAGCTATTCTACTACTTCCAATGCATATTGGGTTTTAAATAATAGGTCAATGATCTTTTAAGAATCAAATCATGTCAAATTTATTGAAAGTAAAACTTTTAATCATAAAATTACTCACATTAATGTGCTAGGAGGTTCTTTTGAAAACATGATACTTGAACCCTTATTTGATGATGAAATGTTTGATGATTTGGAACATTATTTTTTAAAAACCAAATCCTGAAATGATGGATACTAGTGAACCATAAAGTTTGATTCCAAGATAGCCTATAATCATTAAGAATCATCCCTTATAGACTATTATCATAAGTATATATAAAGGTATTCGGACTAGAAGTATTATAGTAATTCTTGTACAATTTTCTACATTTTTATATCACTTATAACATAAAAATATAGAATAATCCTTATTATATAAGTGTTGTGTTTATCTTTGATAGAAGGGTTAAACTAGTTCATGAAGAATAAGGTAAATTAATTAGTTAATAAACCCTTTAACTATCCTTTAATTTGAAAAAAAATTGGGTTTTAGGAATAAACAGGATGATCATGGAGTGATCATTAAGAATAAGGATTGACATGTAGAAAAAGGATATAACCAAGAGGAAGGAATATATTATGAAGAGACCTTTGCACCCATAGTTAGAATAAAATCCATTAAGATTTTCCTAGACTTATAATACCACATGACTTTTAAATTATATCATAGGGATGTAAAATATTCTTTTCTTAAATGGTTTTCTTATTAATAAAGTTTATGTTAAACAAAATCCTTGTTTTTAAAATCATCATTTTCAAAATTTATTTTCCAAACCCACTGAATATCTCTATGGCCACAAACAAGAACCTAGATCATGGTATGAATATTTATGTTATTTTCTATTATCAAATGGATTTTCAATATTATCATAAGATCCACCTATTTCTAAGAAAACTTTATCTTTAGATATTTTTTCGTTCATATATATGTTGATGATGTAATTTTTTATTCTACAAAGAAAAAATTATGTAATGAATTTCCAAAACTCATGCAAAAAATATTTGAAAATGAACATGATGGGTGAGTTAAATTTTTTATAGGTTTTTAGAATTATCAAAAAGAGTTTGGGAATTTCATAAATCAATGTAAATACATACTTCACTTATATAAATAGTTTATACTTGAAAGTGGTAAATTACAAACAATTCCTATGAGTTCTAATGAAAATATTGACTTGGAAGAAATTGAGAAACCAGTTGAAAAGATATATAGAGTGGAATAATTGAGAGTCTATTGTATATAAATGATAGTATATTAGACATTATATTTGAAGTATGTTTATGTGCTAGATTTCAAGAAAATTTCAAGGAATATCATTTGAAATCGTCCAAAATAATTTTAAGTTATTTAAATGGAATAGTTTCTATTTCCATACATTTTTGAAAAGTCTTCCAATTTTAATTTTAATTCTTATTTAGATGTCAAATTTTCTGGTAGTAGACTAGATGGGAAGAAAAATTCTAGAACTTTCTACATTCAATGAAAATCATTAATGTCCTAGTCTAGTAAGAAAAAACACTTTGTTGTGTTATCCAATATACAATTAGATCAAAAATCTACTACTAGTTTCTGTTAATAGGTATTATGGATGACACACACCTCATTGGATTTCAAATTCAATTATAATCAATTCTCAATCAAATTTTATAACACTAGTGATATGAAAGAATAAATTAATATAATAAATCTTTCATGAACAAATAATATAGATCAATGGAATTATTTATTTAGTGAAAAAGCTCAAAAAGGTGATGTCACTCTCAAATTTATTAATACTAAAAACATGTTAGTTGATATTTTTACTAAGGTCCTTATGTGTGAACATTTTTATTTTATTAAAAGTTAATTGGGGTTATTTGAATTTATATGAGTTTATATTATCTTATTAACTTGAATTTAAATTCCTGTATTAATTATTATATAATTAGTATTTTAATTTTTTATGAAGATTAATTTATTCTGAATTTATTTTTAATCTTGTAATTATTTATGATTGATTCATTTTTAGAACATCATTTTAGAACCCTTTATTTTTTGGAAATTTTAGTTATGTTTTGTTATTTATTTATTTGTTTGTTTATTTTATATTGGAATTGACCCAAAATTACCAATCGGAACTATAACCCTTTTTTAAATTGTTTCTGTTAATAAAAAAAATTAATCCATTCCTTACACTTTCACCCTTGACCTATATCACCTCTCTCAGAATTTGAACTGTCACCCTTTGCCTCTTTTTACTCTTGTGATCACATATGAATCTATTTTCAACCTTCTATAACAGGAATGTAGAAATTAGTATATTATTGATGTTCTTATTCTTTCAAGAAATATAATTTGAGCAATGTGGCATGAATAGAACTAGATGAGAAAGATATAGATATGGTGTGGATAATAGGAACAAAATGTTTAATGATGAAGATATTTTAGTTTCAGAAAAGGGTTTCACATTTTATCAGAATAATTCAGGTTTCTTTTTTGAGGAAGAAGTGAATGAGTTAATGAAGAATGCATAGTCCTAGTTCTGTGAAGTAGAGGATTTGATATCATCAAATGTTTTTGGAAATGATGTGATTTTTTATTAGTGGAAATAACCAAAGTCTTTAATTATCCTCATGATGGTGATTTTAGCTATATCCATACTATAGTTGATAAAATTTCATTTGGATTAACTGATGTTTTCATGTTCGTGTTTAGAACATCTTCTCTCAAGAAGAAAGCATTGAAATATATCGAGGCTGAATGGAAAGTTCTCAATAAGATCATTCAGACTGGGATTTTTGAAAGAGTTATAGAAATGGGAAAGGTGTTATTTTAAGACATGTAGCTCTTATATTTCCTTATTATCAATGTTAGGTTTAACATGACCTTTTTTATGATGCAGTTTATGAATCACTACCATCAAGGGACAGGGTTGTGAAACTATTACCCTTATAGAAGGTTAAACTCCCTAATTTTAAAGAAGAAGTATATTGATGTCAATGAGGGAGAGGTTGTGAATTTCCATAAATATAATACCCTTTATACAGCCCTCTTGAATACTACTAAGTATAAATGAAATGTTACTTTAAAATATTCAATTCATGTTGGACAAGAAGGTGAAGCTCAGTGGGAGCCATCCCAAACATCACCACCTAGGGATGTGACACCTAACAAGACAATTATTTTTAAGGAGGTATTGGTGTTATTAATATTCTGACTAGAGTTGCAACTAAAATAAATCACACCTACTTATGAAGATCTAGTCTACATCCAGGAAGCATAATTTGTTGGATCTACTAAATTTTTACAACATGTTGAGTGAGTTTTTTATACAACAAATTTTTCTTAGGTGTAGAGGCTAGTTGAATTTGTTTCTTATTTTCAATCTAGTGAAGGAATGTAGAAGCTGAGGAAATAAAGGAACCTCAGGGTGAGAACATTAGATATGTGCATATGTAGTCGGAGGATATTTCTCAAAATCCAAACCCCATATCATCACCTCCTTGTGTGAAAGAGGTTGCAACATATGTTAGTAAGAGTTATAACAGTTATTATATGAAAAAAATTTCTTCTAATATAGTAACCTAATTTTATAATCTAGGAGGATACTATAGTGTCATGAAGAAGATGTGATATCCTATTTGGATTAGATCATAAATCTAAATGAATTTTTAGTTTCTATAGCTAATTTTGATATGAAAATTCTGATAATGGCTCCCCAAACGGACATAATCAAAAATCAAAAACATATACGATAATTAAAATTAGATATGAATGTTAAAAATCTCAAGGATATGAAATCTTAAGTAGATGGAATTAGATAAATCTAGGCTAACTTGTCAAATACAAATGATATTAGTGTTCTAGTAATATCTAAAAGGGAAAATATTCATAGTATTTCTATGGTTCAATCTGAAATATCCCAGTATTTAGTTGATTAGATTTAGATATTTAAGTATGAAATGAAGGAGATATTTCAAACATTAATAAGTTTTGTTATAATTATGTATGAATTAATTAAGATATTTTAACCAACTGCCACTTCAACTTCTGCACCATCAGTGACTCCTGAATTTTAGAATTAGTTTGATATGTTTTATTCTAAGTTCAATTTTTTATCTTCTTATATATAATATCTTTATTGTGAATTATTCACACCTATTCTAATGTTTTATTTTTAGGAAAGATCTTTTGACTTAGTTCAAGGACACCAGATAAGCTATTAGAAGGCTTGCTATTGGGAGAAACATGTCTTTGAATAACATGGTATGATACATTGGGGAACCTATTGGTGTAAAGTAAAAATATATTATATGAGTTTCTTATAATGATAAATGTATTATTTTTGGTTAGATAGGTTTAATTATCAAGAATAACTAACATTTTACATATATTATACTGAATATTTATGAGGAAGTTGAAGGCTTTTACAGAGACTCTTCATATAAAGATTCCAGTTCCTCAGAGTCTAAGTAAACTCCAATTATACCAATTTATACTATTTAAAGAGAGCTTTTTTTTATATACCTACTTGGATTATTCCATATGTGCAACAAGCTTCTGTTACTCTAGTTAAAAAATTTCATAACAAAATATAACCTACTTCTTATATTCCAGATCCTTATTATAGAAACCCAGGATTAATATACATTGATATTATATAATATTTTATTAATAATCAGCACATTAAAAAATTACATGACTGAGGACTATAATATTTTACTGTCTTTGGAAACATGGAAAAAATATTCCACCTTGGTGAAAGATCTTCAATGTTTCCTGAAAGGATTATCTCCTTTAATACTTCAACTTAATAACGTTATTCATAACTTGTGGAAAGAAAACATAATAAAGGGTGATCTCATATGCTCAGTAAGGGTAAATAAAGGAGATACATAAGCATAATATAATTATAATTGTATTTTAATACGCACAAAAAATTTTAAAATCAGACATTGCATATAAAATATCATAATCAATAGTTATGGAATAAATATTGGAAATTCATAAGATATGAATAATAAGGTAGTCAAATATAATAAGTCATGATAGCTTAACATATGCATAAGACATATACTTATGGAAAAAACATCAACTTAAAACATTTTAAACATGTGTAAATAGAAACAAGTTGACTCATATAGTTAAGGACATGAAATCAGGCCCTTGCATAAACTTGTGGACATACAACTAGGTCTATGCATAACATTGTGAATATGAGATCAGGTCCACGCAAAACATTGTAAACATTCATTTGGGTTCACACATAAAACTAATTCCCTATAAGTCAAGGCTCATTGGAAAGATATATTAGGAACTTCATGGGGACTACATCAACTGGGTGGGATACACCGCCATCCCCAGTCACAGTCCTTTCCTTATAAGGGATCGGGTTTCCTCATCACCCCCTAGTTGATTAGGTTTCCCCATCTACTAATAGTGGATCAGGATTCCCCATCTTCCCATAGTGGATTTATTATCCCCATATTCCACAGTAGATCTAGTTTCCCCATCTTTCATAGTAGATCAAGCTCGTCGACTTTATTGCCATCATTATCTCATGATATATAAATCTTTACCCAATGAATTGGAGGAAGATATAGGTCCCACCCTTCATATGATAAATTCATAAATACATGTTATATAAGATAATAAAACATGCATCATATCATGACCCATAAAAAGATAACGGTTTCATGATCATCATATCATAACCCATTTAATTAAATGGGTATCAAAAACATTTATTTACATCATTAACTATAGAAATGAGATAACTATTATAATCATTTCATCAAATCATAAACCATGAAACAATTAGGATTCAAAATCATATAACCCTTATAAGATAAATAGTTTTCATAAACATCATTCCATCATTCCATCAAATCAAAAATCATTCATGAAATAATATGAATAGAATTATGGGATCATATCCCTGATAAAACAAAAACTATAAAAATTTATTTCATATTAGATAGATAAGGATTTTGAAAGATCACATGATACATTTTTTGGTGAAAATAGAATTTCATTATAATCATTTTTCATAAACCCATTTCCCAAATAATTTTATTATAAATAATTCTTTACAATTTAATTTAAAACATTTCTTGAAGAAAAAATATTTTCTTCTTTAAAAAAATATTTTTAAAATATTATTCATTTCCAAAACATTTTTATTTTAAAATATATTTTAATTATTATAAAAAAAGATTCAAAATGTTTTCAAAACTTTTTTATTTGAAAACACCTTGAAAAATCATAAAGAAATCTTGAAATTTTTTTAAAAAAATTCTTCTTTGAAAATACATTTCAAACATAAAAAGATGGCTTGAAATCATTCTGAAAACACATTTTCTAAAAAATGGCTTTAAAAAATATAAATAAATATTTCAATTATCTAAATATTTATATTTTAAAGTAACCTTTAGAAAACCATTAAAGGAATCATTGAAAATCGTTTAAAAAACTTTTTAAACATAAAACATTTTTGAAATATTTTTTTATTTGAAAAGCCTTTAAATTCAAAAAAATTATAGAATTTTATGGATTTTTTTTTAAAATAACATTGTAAACCTGCAAATAAAGATTCAATGAAATGATATTCATGATGGTGGGTAAGTTTATACCATTTGAAAATTCCGTTTTCCCCTTAAAAATATTAGAAAGATTCAAATATCAGAAAATGGAAAGAGGATTCATTTTAAAATTATTTTGTAGAAAGGTAAAGAATGGGTAAAATTTACCCTTAAAAATCATATTTTAATATTAAAACATTTTTTAATTTTTTTTAGAAAACATGGTTTTGAAGAAACCAAGATTTCTAACCGAAGGGGATATAAAGTTATCTTTTCATAAAAACATTTTCTTTGTTATCTTAAATTCTAAAGAGTGAAAAAAATGGTACCATTACAGGGATTTAACATGAATAAACATAAAGGAAGAAGAATCATGGTATTTCTTGATATGTGTATCATAATATTTCATCAATGAGAGCATAATCATAAAAAATCTCAATACATGATGAGATTGTAGCAATAAATTGTTACCACTTTGGTAACATGAAATCATAATACCCCATTAAAGAACAATATTACATGAATCCTAAAATATAATTAAAATAATTATATTCATGATATAAAATTTCAAAGGTAATTATATAAACCCCATAGAAAAATATACATTCATAGCATGGCATGTATCTCAAAGAAGGAAAATTAAGACAAAATTACATTGGCAATTTTGTAACTTTTAAACCATTAACCACATGAAAAATATATCATAAAATGGATATGTAAATATCCATAAATTTTTTATAATAATCATATAATACATTCATGGTCATTATATACATTGATCAATGGAAATGAGTAGTTAATAAGGCATAAGTCTCATGGAAATAAAAGTGAGACTTGAAATTCCCTAACCTTAAGTCTTAACCTTCTTTGTGCACATTAAAACCGCCTGTATAGTAAATATAAGTTTATTATAATTATAAAATAGAAAAATATTACAATATATCATACCATATATGATTCAATTATGACATTATATTACACGTTTATTAACAATTCCATGTTAAATCAATGTTTTAGGTAATAACTGATTTGTTTTTCATATGTGTCTTAATTTGTTATATTTTTTGTCCTAAAGATTATATCATGATTTACAGAATATGAAAAATGATATAAATATCATATATATTCTTTATATATTTATTTATAATAATAAATTAATGATATATATAAAAAATTAAATTCATACTTCATGCAGATGGTAGGCCATATATACGCCTGAATGATGTTTTTGTTTACTTATCGTATTGAATGAAATAAATTTAATTACATATATGTATATATAAATAGAATATAATTCCATTAGAACTAGTATTTAATATAAATAATATATGTTTAATAAACTCAATCTTAATTCATATCATGTAAAGTTTAAACGAATCATATCCCTTTGAGGAGGCTGTAGTCCACACATCCACAAACAAAGTTATCCTATTTAAAAAAATGGAAATCATGATTGTATGTTTTATATAATAATTAAAAAAGAATAAATATATAACAAATATCATAAATATCATATAAAAATAGAAAAATATATTTTCCATCATAATTCCTATCCATGATAGTTGGTAAAGGAAAAAACAAACAACATCATTTCGTGAGGTGGTAGTTTGTCATACAAAAGAACGGTATGTTTTTCACTCGTTTGATGGAAGTGTGTGTAGTTTTAGGTATAACTCTTAGAATAATAAAATATTTGTATATTTAGGATATGGTTTTTATTATATAATAATTTAATAATAATAGTTTAGGGGTTGGATAATGAAAATAAAACAAAATATATTATGGAAGAATTTTACCTCTTCTTTGGTTAACTCCTTTGAGTTTGCACTAAAGGGCTTCCTTGGATGGATTTCTGACCAAATTTTATGATTCTATGATGAGGGTAGGGATGTTTAGATAATATTTGGTCAGGGTTAATATGATCCAAATGTCTTGATATGTGTGAATAAGTGAGGGGTGAGAGCCCTTTTATAGTGCGGGAGGAGTGACATTCTTGTAAATATAAAAAGGTAAACACTATTGAGAGGTCTCCCCTGCATCATGGGAATCCATTATTTTTAAAAATTATATAAAAGAGTGAAATGGTTTGAAATATTTCAAAAATATTTCTTTTGGAAATTTTTCTAGGTCATATGCCCCCTAAAATTAAAGTTTAACCATTAAGTAAACTAATTTTTACCGTAATTGGTATAATTAATTTCAATTACCCTAACTAATATTTTTTGTCAAAAAAATAAAATACACTTAACATAAATTATGATTATTCCAAATATGGAATCCATTTTAGCAAATTATAATCACATAATTTGCAGAAATTAATTTAAAATTAATCTCGAAGACATTTTGCGACAACGGGTTTTTAAGCGTAACTGTTTTAAAAGTTTGAAATATTTTTATATCTAATTTCAATGTGAAATTGGTTCAAATGACCTAAATTGTATTAATTTAAGTAAAATATATATTATTAAACTTTAAAACCAAATTAGAATATAATTTAAATATATAAATAAATTATACTAAAAATTGGTTTTGATTTAAAATTCAGTGTTTTCACTATTCATCAAAAAATGAAACTTCTCAGAAAAATACCAAAACCAACAAAAATAAATTTTGATAAAATTATTTAAAAATTAAGTTTATTTTTTCTAATAAAAATTATAAAAGTTTCAAAAAACATATTTAAAATGGGCTCACTATTAAATGGTTGTAAAATTACCTCTTAGAAAAATATCTCTTTTTATTCATAAAATTGGATTTATTCTCATATCATATCAAGAAAAAACATAAGAAGAACATTAAATAGTTGATTAAATATAATATATATATATATCATTAAAATAATTTAAAAATAATTTTTTAATTATTTTATTAAATTAACTCTTATTTGATTTCAACAATATAGATTTCCAGTAAAATATTTCTTATATTTTACAAATTATTTTATTTTCATTTATTGTTATTTGGAAAAAAAAAATTTCTTATTTTATAAATTTTTAAACCATATTTTCATAATTTAATTAATCATATTCATAACCCCTGTCACGACCCGACCTCGGGGCCCGTGCCGTGACTACCCCAAGCCCGCCTTCCATAGGCCAGGGGCTGGCGACTAGCACCAAGGCGTAAAATCCCAATAACAGGGAAGGCATTGCCTTTATAAGTAACAACCACCACAGAGTCAGCAAGCGGAAAGTAACTACAAGTGCAGAAAAGTAAAGGGGGCCGGAAATACAAGCCCAACTGTAAAGTACAACTCGAAAGGGAAAAAAAACAGCAGCTGGAAGAACGAAGCGGCTCCTGGGTCGTCCGCCTCGATTCCTACCTGAAGGGTAGGTACAGATGGCTCAGCTCCTGGATCGTCCACCACGGATCCTACCTGAAGGGTAGGTACAGATAGCTCCTCTACTCCACAGGTCCTGTCGTCTACTCTGGGTACGTCCGCCCAGTGGTCCACCTCCGGGTACCGACCTGCTCCGCAAGTCTCAACTGCGATCTGCGCTGTCCGTCGTCTGCAACCAACACAACGAAGTGCGGGCATAGCCCGTGCAGGGGTGAGTATAAGCTACTCAGTAGGGACCCCGAGACCCTTAAGGTCTCACTAAATCCAACATGGATATCCACAAAGTAAAGGCAGCAATCACGAAGTAACGTCAGACTCTACTTAGGTATACGCCCATACATATACCTAAGTCATCAAGTAACTCATCCAATCTCAAGGATACACAAAAAATCATGAAATCAACGGATAACCATCACCCAGGTATATGCCCATACATATACCTAAGTTATCAAGTGACCCATCTCAATCATGAGGAAACGCAAAGATTCATTGACTCAGCTCAAACCAGGATTTTCATTATCGAAACCGTAACTGCTGAAGAGCTCCGTCTCTAGAGTGTACAGTGGTCCTGTCACGACTCCGAGGCTGCCGCTCACTAACCTAGGACTGCTGAAGTACTCCTCCTGCCGAGTACTGCGGGTCTGCTGCCAACTACCAGGCGCTCCGTCCGCTGAGGGTCTGCTGCCAAATACCGGGCGCTACCCAGATAGCCTACTGAGGTACTCCTCCTGTCGAGTACCGCGGGTCTGCCGCCAACTACCAGGCGCTCCGTCCGCCGTGGGTCTGCCGCCAAATACCGGGCGCTCCGTCCACTGGGCTAGTCGACTCACTCCAAGTCGAGTCAGTCAAGCAGTCGTCAGGTCTCAGCCGGCTACACGGTCTCCGTACTCTGCACGCTCGTCTCCACCGTCGCGGGTCTGTTGCTACAACCAAACGCACACACTCCGTAGAGTATCGCGGGTCTGCCGCTACAACCAAGCGCTCCACCGCCAAGGGTCTGCTGCTGCATCCAAGCGCACCACCACTGTCAAGTACCACGGGTCCGCCGCTACACCCAAGCGCTCCCCCGCCCGCTCGTCTCCGGAAGGGTCCACTCCACGAGCTACTGGTCGATACTCCAAGTATCTCAAAGTCTCACGAAGAAGTGTCTCAAAGATCCGTCTCGTCACAGGGGTCTCAACGCTACAGACGGCGCGTCGATCGGATGCCCGGTCTGTGAGTTATTAGCCTTTTCGTCCCAGGGGCCCGGTTGGTTTCGTGAGCGAAACCAATCCCGGCCGTATCTCAACTGCACCCCGAACTCCCATAGGGTATACCCAAAGGGACCGTTACTCAACGTAACCACCAACGCCGCTGACGGCTCGTCAAGCGGACGTCCTGTCTGAAAGATATCAGCTTTCCCGTTCCAGGGGCCTGGTTGGATTTCGGGAACAATCCAACCCGGCCATACTCCGACTGCATCCAAAACTCGGGCGGAGTATGTCAAAAGTTCCGTCTCATCAAGAGGAAGTCAACGAAACAGACGGCGCGTCAATCGGACGCCCGGTCTGTGAGTTATTGGCATTTTCGTCTCCGGGGCCCGGTTGATTTTTAAGGAAAAACCAACCCGACCGTACTCCACCTGCGTCCAAACCTCGGGCGGAGTATGCCAAAAGACCCGATTCACTAAGAGGAACACAACGCGACTGACGGCGCGTCAATCGGACGTTCGTGGCTCAAGATATGAGCGTTTCCGCTCCGAAGGCCCGGTTGGTTTCGTGAACGAACCAACCCGGCCGAACTCAAAGTAACCCGAAACCTTGAGTGCGATATATCGAAACGACCGTTTCGATCCAAGGATCGCGTTGCCACAGACGGTTCGTCATTCGGAGGTCCGAGGCTCATGTTATGAGCCAAAAACCGAATCTGGTTCGAAACGGGGGGGTCCGGGTCCGGGCCGACCCGGCCCGACCCCCCCCCCCCACCCCCCCGGGGGCGGCGCGGCGGCGGCGACGGCGGCGCGGCGGTGGCGGCGCGGCGGCGGGCCGCGGGGCGGCGGCGGCGGCGTACCGCGTGGCGGCGGCGGCGGGCCGCGTGGCGGCGGCGGCGGCGTGCCGCGTGGCGGCGGCGGCGGGCCGCGTGGCGGCGGCGGCGGGCCGCGTGGCGGCGGCGGGCCGCGGCGCTCGCGGGAGGCACGCGGGGGCTAAGCCCCGCGTTCTTGACAAGGTGGCACGGCCTTGTGCCGTGCCTTTGCAAAAGAAACGCCCCCCCCCCCCACCAATGGGGGCCGGCTGGAACGAACCGGGGGGGCTTTGCCCCCCCTCCTTTAATTGAACCGCCCCCCCTCATTAAGAGGGGGGTTTGAAGAACCGGCCGGGGGTTTAATCCCCCGGTTTTATGACATCCGGCCGGCCCGCTGGCCGGCCGGTTTTTACCAACGGGACCGGAAATTCCGGTCCCGCCCTCGACTTCCGACGCCGGCGGCCCGGCCGCCGGTCTTTCCTTCCGCCGCGGCCCGGAACCGGCCGCGGTCTCCTCGTCCCGCCGCGGCCCGGAACCGGCCGCGGTGTTTGTCGTCCGGCGCGGTGCGACGGCACCGCGCCCCTTTCGCCGTGCCATGAATCCTTCCAACGCGGCGCGGCGGCGTCGCGTTCTTGAAGACTCTCCTCGGCGAAGCGCGACGGCGTTGCATAAAAATAAATGAACGATCATCCGCGTGGTGCGACGGCACCACGCTACTTGCTTCCACCCGCATAAACAAACATGAACGATGGAGGGGGGAATTCGGCCGTGTTCGTGCGGTCCGGCCCCCCTCACGTTAAATTAAAAACGCAACTTAAAATAAATCAAGTTACACGTTAGTCTTGATAGATTCACGATCAAGAATAAATTAAGCAAACCAAAAGAAAACGACAACCCCTACCTTGTCGTCGTCGTCGGACGAGAGGTCGTCGCGGGATTGCTCGTCGCGGAAGAAGGGGGATCGTCGCGTCGACGCGGTATCTGGCGTCGCGTCGCCAATCTCCGGATCAAGATCAAACAGATTTAATTAGTTTAAATCCGTTGATATTGAAATTAAAAAGGGAGAAGAAGAGATCCGATTCTCACCTTAGTTGCCGAACGAGGATCGGCCGCGGAAGAAGAGGCGTCGCCGAAGAACGTCGCGGGTAAGGCTCGTTGACGTCGCAGATCACGGTGTGCGTCGTCAAAATCCGGTCGCCGGCGTTCTTCGCGTTCTTCGCGTTCTTCGCGTTCTTTGCGGGGAGATGAAGAAACAAGGATCCTCTCAAATCCTTTCAAAGGATTTTTAGGTTGGTCTTATTTTATAAACATGCCAACAAACGTAAAAGCGTAAGTAACGAACCATTTAATTCGTTGAATTAATTCAACGAATGAAACAGCCCATTTAATTCACGAAATAAACCGCCCAATTAAATGGTCTGTTAAGAATTAAAGAAAACGCGTCGGTTGACTTTTCAGTTACTTTGACGGGTTTTCGCGGGTGCGTTACTTAGCGAAAGAAACGGCGGGGCTCGTGCGGGCCCCACCTCACAAATATCCTACCAAGGGGTAGGATATTTCTGGATAGCATCCTATCCAGTTCAACTCAGTTCAAGCCGCCTTTAAGTGGCTTCAAGTGGCTTCCAAGTGGCTTAAGCGAAATAAAATAAAGTTGTCGCAAAATTATTTTATTTCTTAACTTTAAGCCCGAAAATTAAAAACCACACCCGAGCAAACGCAACTCCGGAAGAGGCGTTTCTAAGCGAATACCGGCGCTGCGATTTCATCGGTGCCCTCAGAATTCGATTCCGGACACCGGTTCAAAAGATAGAAAAACCCGCTCGTCCGTTCACTGAACGTACCCGAGCCAAAACTTCAGAAAATGATTCCGGGCACACCGGGCCTCGGAATCAGGTGCCGTCAGAAACTGCATTCTTGTAAAATTCCAAAGAAAATTAATTCAAAAAAATTTCCTTGGAATTTACGGGTCTTTACAACCCCCATTCCAACAGTGAGTTTGTGACTATAATAAAATTTTAATATTACTATTAATATCACATTTAGTTTGGTAAAACTAGTTCTTGCATGTATCGAAATCCATCGAAGGAATGTAGCATTGTGTGAAACAAAATCCAAACATAGTGGTGTGTGTATAAGAATATAGACATGGTGTTACATAAAAATCTAGATAAACTTTGTTATTTCATATAACACGATCTATATTCAGTGTTGCATGAAATGAAAAATATCGAATAGTTTCTATTAAATTAAATATATATATATATATATTTCAAAAAAAATATCATGGTGTTACATTCTCCCCACCATAAAATGAATTTTACCCTAAAAACATTTCTAGTTCATTAAAGGTTTAATACTTAAAATTTCTTTTCATAAAAACCCACATCATAAAAATGAATACTAAAACAACCTTTAAAAATGTAAAGTTTGAATAATAATTATTACCCAAAGTAACTCATACATAAGAGAACATCAGTGGAAAGTGAAAACATAGACATGGAATAAAATCATAATTTTTTATAGGGATTTATAAATATCACTAATCATAGAAAAGTGGGTGATCCATGGAATTTTGAGAACCACAAAGACATAAACTAACGAAGCATTAAATAGTTCATTGATATCATTAAAAATGATGATAATAGGACAAAATTTTATTGGAATAACCTTTTCCTTAAGAAGATATATTTACCTGATTTAATTCCTTACCTTATGCACAATATCATCTTTTAATTATGATTTATCAGTTCTCGCTTCATCTAATACTATAGGGAATGATAGAGAATTTTTATTCCTAAATAATTAAAACATCATTATATACATAAATAGAATGATGAGGTTTTTTATCTATCTTTTGTTAACATCAAAATAAAATAGTTAGCACGTGTTTTTCAATATTATTAAATACTCATGTGGTGAGATAATAATTTAATATCTAACACCTCATAGGAATTTTAACATAAACAGTTCCATAATTGTTAACCTTGTAACCCTTACAAAAGATGAAAATCCAAAACATTAGAATGAACATCATTGAATTAGCTTAATGTTGATCCCATATGTATCATAAATTATATATTGGTTTTCACATTCCAAACATGTGAATACCCTCCTCATATATTCTCTTAAAATATTTTAATTACATGAATTACCATAAATCCTTTTGGAAAACATGAATTTTTCCTTATTCTAAAGATTACTGGATTTATTCCTTAAATCCAAGAAGTTATAAACCTCATCCATGATAAAATAGCTCAATTTTTCAACAAATAATTTATCTATTATGAGTCCATAAATAGTATTCAACTTATTTTATCCATATCATCATCTCTTTATCCATATAAAATATCATTTTCTCATCCTTGAGAACATGTTAAGTGTTACCTACCCAAAATGTAAGCTTTCTATTAAATCAATTTCCTAAGTCATCAATATCATTTTACACATTATTTAAAATACTTAAATAAAAAATATACCAACATTCTTTATGTAATACATGATTTATATAAAATTTTCTTTGAAATCTAAAACATATACACTCCAATCATCAAACTTTATTCTTAAACCATTTCTCATGATTCATCATTTTATTCCTTATAACCTATTTCCTAGAATATGAAATATGAATCATGTCTTAAGGTTCCTCAACCTAAATCTAATCATTCATATTATGATTAATGTAAACAATATTATAAGAACCTATCAAACCTTTCATATGACATTTGTGGACTCTTTATCTTCAGCAGCATAACCAATACTCATACAACCTTCCTGATTCTATTAAAATATTTCCACATAGGAAAATGATTATATAATTCCCATTATTTCAAAATCTAAAATATTCAATGTTAACATATTTCCTTCTACTTCCATCCATCAACTAAAATGATAATTAATATTGTGAACAACAATTATCATGGTGAAAAAACACATAGTCTTCAAAATTTACATATATAATGTCTAAATCATGACACCTTATTTAATCTAAGAAAAATTATTTTTATCCAAGGTTATTCATAGTCATATTTTATTTAAATCTGTCATGATGTTTCATAAAGAGTTTTTTAATTTCAAAAGAATTTCCCTTGGGGTGTCAAACCAAGTGTTCAGTAAGGCTCGTTCTTGTGTTGCAGTTCCCAAAAAAATCTTTCTCAACACAGTTTTTTGGGGGTTTTACTCATATGTATATATGTTCTAGATCCACATCCAGTTGTTGTATCTAGATAGGGGTGTAATTTCTTGGAAAAAACTCTCTCAATATATTACCAAAATTCTAGGACATTTTCTTATAATTTAAGTTATCCTTAAACATAACCTTATAAATATCCCTAGACATATCTTCAGAAATATCCTTAGGGATGTCATTAAAAAAATTCATCTTTTTTATAAAGGGTGAAAAAACCATTCCTTTGATACAAAATATATAGACTCTGACTTAACATACATGGATATTATATCATTTTTTATGAATATTCAACACATTACAAAAGTACATGCCTAAGGATCGTAATAGTTAGTGTATCTAGAAACATGGAACAAAATATTCTAAATTGGTGAAAGATCTTACATTTTTTTCAAAAATATTTTCACCATTAGTTTTTCTACTTAAAACCTATCTTAATAACTTGCGTAATGGAAACATAAGAAATAGTGATCACAGATGCTGAGTAAGGGTAAATAAAAGAGATACATGAGAATAAAATGAGCATAATGGTATGAGATCATGAGAATAACATTTGAATATCATACCCTTCATATGAAAGAAAATAATCAAGATTCAAAGAATAAATATTTCAATTTCATAAGATGTGAATCATAAGGATGTCAAATAGAATAATCCATGATAGCTTAACATAGGAATAAGACATATACTTGTGGCATAAAAAACTACTTATAATATTGTGAACATGTTTAAATAGAAATAGGTTCACTCATTTAGTTAAGGAAATGAAATCATATCCTCACATAAACTTATGGACATGCAACCATGTTCATGCATAACATGTGATATGTAATTAGGTTCACGTATATCAATGTGAAAATGTAATTAGGTTCATATATAAAATAATTACCTAGAACTTTAGGCTCACTGATAAGAATTATTAGTGAACTTCATGGGGAATACACCAACTGGGTAGGACAAACCACCATCCCCAGTTACATTTCTTTCCTTTGAATGGATCTGGCTTCCCCTTCATTCCATATTGGATCATTTTTCCTCATCTTTTCCATAGAGTATCTGGTTTCCTTATTTTCACATAGTAGGTCAATTTTACCCATCTTCCATAGTGGATCTGGTTTCCCCATATTTTATAGTGGATCAAGCCTGTCGACATTATTCCCATCATTACCTCGTGATTTATAAATGTTTACCCAATTCATTAGAGGGAGATATAGGTACAACCCTTAACATGATAAATTTATACATAAATTTTCCTTAAGTTAATAAAAAATTCATCATATTATAACCCATAAAAATATATGGGTTTCAAAAACATTATATCATAACCCATGGAATGAAATTGGTATCATAAACATTTGGTTACATCATTACATATGGAAATGTGATAGTTCTAAAAATCATTTCAACAATGTATAACTCGTGAAAAGAAGAGGGTTTTGAAATCATATAACCAGTGGAAGAGAAATAGGTTTCATAAACATCATTAGATCAAAATATAGACCATTCATGAATGAATATGAATTGTATTCTTGGATCATATCCCCAATAATGAATAAACTATTACAAATAATTTCATCTTAAATAGATAAGGATTTTGAAAGATCGCATGAAATATTTCTTAATGAAAATATATTTTCTTTGTAAATAATTTTAGTAAAACCATTTCAATAATAATTTTCTTATAAATAATTATTTATAATTTAATTTAGAAAATCTCTTTAAGAAAATATATTTTTCACTTTGAAATTTTCTTTTTTTAATTCATTTTTAAAACCATATTATTTTAAAATATCATTTAAAACATATAAAGTAATCTTGAAAATATTTTGAAAACATTTTTCTTTGAAAACACCATAAAAACTCATAAAGAAATCTTAAAAACATTTGAAAAACTTATTTCTTTGAAAATACATTGAAAAAATAAAAAGAATCTTGAAATCATTTTGAAAACCCTTTTTCTAGAAAATTGAATTGAAAATTTATAATGATATCTTGAAATCATTGAAATCATTTTCTTTAAAATCATCCTTTTGGAAGCACATAATGAAATCTTTAAAATTCATTTGAAATACTTATAAAACATAAAAAAAATTGAAAGAATGTTTCATTGAAACCAACTTTAAAGTCAAAAAAATTCCAGAATATTATGAAAAAACATTCTTTAAAAAAAAAATTGTAAACATAAAAAGGAATATTCATGAAGATTATGATCATGATTATAATTAATTTTATACATGTTGAACATTTCTTTTACATATTAAAAAGTTTATAAAAGTGACTTTATCAGAAAACAAAAAGAATATTCATTTTAAACACATTTTTTAAAAATGGGAAAATGGGTAAAAATTGCATTCAAATATTATATGGTAATATTAAAACTTCATGATTTTTTTTTTTGAAAACACGGTTTTGAAATAACACGGATTTTTACCAAAAGGGGAAATAAATTCATATTTTCATAAAAATATTTTCTTAGTTATATTACATACTAAAGAGTAGATAATGGTACCATTAGTCGGATGTAACATAGATAACCAGATTATAATAAAATTAATTAGAGTTATTGAGAGATGAATAATACTATTTGATCAATACAATCATAATCATAAACAATCTAAATAAGTGAAGAGATCATAGCAATAAACTATTACCACTTTGGAAACATTGAATCATAAAATCCCTTGAAAAAATAACATTAAATGAAGAAAAAATATCATTAAAAGAACTATATTCATGATATAACTTGTAAAAGGTTATTATATACACCCCATATAAAATATAGGTTCATAACTTGTCATATATCTCAAGGAATGAAAATTAATGGAAAATTACTTTTCTAATTTGGTAACTATTAAACCATTAACCCCATGAAATAGATATCATAAAATGGATATTTATATACACTATACATTAATTATAATAATAATATAATAAATTTATGGAAATTATATTCCCCTCACAAAATAAATGAGTTGTGAATAAGGTGTAAGTCTAACGAAAATAAAAGTGAGACTAAAAATACCCTTACCTCAAGTCGTTACTTTCTTTATACATGTTCAAAACTCATGTATAAAAAAATATAATTTTATTAAAAATATAAAAAAGAAACATATTCTATTATATCATACCATATATGATTCACTTGTGAATTTATATTACCCATTTGTTAACCATTATATGTTAAAGTTGTGTTTTAGGTAATACCTTCTTGGTTTCACCCATGTGTTTTAATTTGTTATTTTTTCCTCATACTTATATATTGATTTACAGAATGTAAAAAATGATATAAATATACTATATATTAATTATATATTTAGTTGTAATAAAATATGAAATATATAAATTTAAAATGAAATACACTGTTCATGGAGACAGTAGGTTGTACGTACACATGAACGTTGATCTATTTCCTTATTGTATTGAAAGAAAGAAAATAAATTACATGAATATATATAATAATTATAAGATAATTATTATTTCATATATATAATATATTTTTTCTTAAATCATCCTTAACACATCCCATGTAAAGTGTGAACGAATCACATCGCTTTGAGGAGGCAGTAGTCCACAAGTCCACAAATGATGTGATTGTATTTAAAAATAATAATAATAAAGGTGTGTTTTGTATAATAATTACATAATAATAAATAAATAATAAATATCATATATATCATTTAAAAATATAGTATCTATAATAATTCCAAACCATGAGAGGTGGTAAAAGAAAAACAAACAACCCTGTTCTGTGAGGTGGTAGTTCGCCCTTCCCAAGATTATTAATTTTGTTACAAATTTGATGGAATTAAATGTATTTGAAAGAATAAAACATATAATAACAACATATAGTTATATTTAGGATACTTATTTTATTATATAATAATGTAATAATAATATTTTATGGGGATGGAAATGAGAATAAAACAAAAGATCTTGAGGAAGGATGTTACCTCTTCTTTGGGAAACTCCTTTTGGTTTGCACCAAAGGGATACCTTGGATGGATTTATGTAAAAATTTAGGATTATAGGATGAAGTTACAGAATTTTTTATAACATTTTTTCCAGTTTTGGATGAGTAAAAGGTTCTGAGAGGTGTGAATAAGTGAGGGGGTGAGTACCATTTTACTGTGGCGGAGTAGTGGCATTATTGTAAATATAAAAAGGTAAACACTTTTGAGAGTTCCCCCTTACATAATGGGCGTACAATAATTGTAAAAATTATAAAAAAAAATAGGGTAATTGGTATAAATTTGTGCATAAAATGGCTTCTGGACATGTTCATAGGTCATTTCTTCACATAAGATTAAAGTTTAACCATTAAGTAAACGAAATTTTACTATCATCATGGAAATTAATTTTAATTAGTTTCATTGATATTTTTGGTAAAAACTAAATTTTTTTGATATTACATTATAAATTATTATTATTAAAAATATTTAATCCATTTTTTCAAATTATATTCACATAATTTTTATAAATTAATTTAAAATTAATCTCATAGACCTATCGTAACAATGGGTTTTTTAATCCAAAATTTTTAAAAGTTTGAAATGTTTTTATATCCAGTTTCAATTTTAAATTGGTTAAAATGGCTTAGATTGTATTAATTGATGTGAAATTTATCTATTTAAATTTTAAATTAAAATTAAATTATAATTTAACTAGAAAAATAATTTAGATGAAAAATCAATTTTGAATTAAAATTCAGTGTTTTTCATTATTCATCAAAAAATGAAACTTCTCATAAAAATAACAAAAATAAACCAAAAGTAAATTTTGATATTATACTTTCAAAAATTAATTTTATTTTTTCAAGAAAAATTATAAAAGTATAAAAAATTATATTTAAAATGGGTTCTCTATTAAAAGGATGTAAAGTTTCCTCTTAAAAAAATACCTCTTTTTATTCATAAAATTGGATTTATTCTCATCTCTTATCTAGGAAATACATAATATGAATTTTAAAAAAATTACTTAATATAATATATATATATATATACATATCATTATAATTATTTATCAAAATAATTTTAATTTATTTATTAATGAAAAACATATTTTAATGCATAAATATAATTTCCAGTAAAAGATTTCATATATTTTCAAATGGGGTTTTTCATTTATAGTTAATTGGTCACCAAATAATTCATATTATATAAATATTTAAATCATATTTTCATAATTTATTTAATCCTATTCATAAATAACATTCTAATGGTTAGGTGGTAACTATAATACTATTTTAATAACATAATTAATAACACATTGTAGTTTTGTAAGACATTGTTTTGTCTATAGAAAAATCTATCGATGGAACTCAGTATTGTGTATAAAATAAGCCAAACAAAGTATTTTGTGTACCAAAAAATCAACAAGGTGTTGTGTACAAAGTAAGAAAAAGTTTTTTCATTCATATAACATGAGCTATATTCAGTGTTGTGTGAAATGAAAAATATCAAATAATTTAAATTAATTCGAAAAAAATAAAAACATCTCAAGGTTTTACAGTCAGGATTCTTCCAGTGTTGTTCAATAAGATGCTCAAGTCCTGGTAGGAAATCTAGAAAATATGTATCAAAATATGACATATTGGGAATTTAGGCTAATCCAATTTCAAGTATTAGATAACAAAATTTAAAAATGGTTATATGAAAAAACTCCTACAACTCCCTCCAATTTTCAATTATCAACCTTTGTCACTACTCCTCGTAGTTTTTCTTCTGGTGAGATTGAATCCTTCAAAGGGATTCTGAAAAAATTTCTCTTAGTAGTTTCTCAGATGTATAGATCGTAATATATTACTATTAAATAGTTCAACAAGTCAAACATCATAAATAGTATTTATATGTAAATATTATGACCCCAGTATCCCATATGTTGTGGTTGTTTAATTATATTATCACTAGATAAAAGAATTCACATCCTAATCAACAAAATTCTCTACTATTCATGGTAAACTAGATACATACTTGATACTCACATTATATTCGTAAATATAAAATACATAACCTAGTGAATGTAAATATTATTCATCATTAAACTCATTAAAAGATACTTTCTTTATATCCTAGAGAAAGGAAACAAAATAATGGTGAATTGATATGCTCAGTAAGGGTTATGTACAAAGGAATATATCATGAGTAAATAAGAAATATTCAATATGGAGAGGTAAATAACTAAAATCAAATTCCATTTAATCAATAAATTGAGCACAAGGGATAATATAGAAGGAATTAATAATGATAAAATAACTCAATATAACTAATCAAAAGAGATACAAACATATCCATGGATATCGTAACCCTTTAAATAATCACAAGGTCATCAACAAATAATTTCATAATGATGGAATACATACTGTTAGGAATCTAAAACATACCATCAATTTGTTTCCATTGGTACTGGGCCCATGAAATCGTGCATTGTGATTGCTTGCTGAGATGCCTTGTAGGTTGGTCACTATAGCAAAAACAATTGTATCATCCAGGTAGGGATTGTAGTTGGGTGTTTAGTCTTTGGTACCAATATGGTCATTTTTGGTCTTCATGACTAATAAGATCATGTATTCAAGCTTAGTGCCTTTGGGTCTACATACTATGTAATGGTTAACCCTCAACCTGTAAAAGGGGATTCTCAAAAATTAATTAAAAAAATTGAATCCTTTAGTCATTTAGGAAGGAAAATATCTCGATCAATTCTTTAAAGAAAATTTTCAGTATATTTAGTTCATAAATAGAGGGAAATTAAATTAAAACATTTACTTTATAGAAATAAATAGAGTAGATTTAAATACATTGAGTTTAATATAGAATGATCAAATAATTCTCCCATAGGAGAATTATTCATAAAAAAATAACCAATAATGATGACATTGAAAAATAAAAACATGAAAATATCATATCGATGAAGTGAGAATTAATCAAGTAGGTGATTATGTGTGAAAAATTTAAATCCAAAAAAAACATTTGTATATTATATATAATAAAATTATAGTCCATTTCACACATAATCATGGAATGACATAGTTAATGAAACATTCATGTCCAATATCATTGTATGAAATAATTGAAACTCAAAATATCAGTAATTGTAATAGATTCAAAATATAACATGTAAACTGGTCAATATATACAACATATAAATAAATTATATGCATCAAAATAAAACATGACTTAATAAAAGGAAATTGAGACGAAATCCCTTACCTTGGGACCGATATCCTTCGCATGAGTGTGAAATTAAAATATTATGAATATATATTTATTACATCACAATTATAATATATATCATAAAATATATAATTCATTTTTATCATTTTATAAACCCTTTATTTATAAATATTTATTTAAATCATTGTTCTGAGTGATAAGGTGCTCATCAAACATGTATGTTTTGATATGGTGGTTTTGGTCTATATACTTTGATCAAGGTTCCATCATCTCTAGAATGATATTCATAACATAAATAATATATATATATATATATATATTCATTATATTTATATTTATAATCTTCTATAAAATATAGGGGGAGAAAAATTAATTACATACTTCAAGAAGATGGTAGCTCATACATACACATGAACACTGTTTTTACCTTTTGATAAGTGGAATGAGAGAATGGTAAATAATAATTCATATTTAATGAATATTTATTTTATCAAATACATATATATTCATGAAATTCATCCTTATTACCATCTATGTAAAATGTAACTAAAAAAATAATCGCATTACTTCGTGGAGGTGGTAGTCCACACATACGCATGAGTGGTGTTATGGTTTTCCAATAGATGGGAAGGTAAGAAGGAATATATAATATTGTAATTATAGAATCATAATTATTTCATGAATATAAATATTAACCCCATTATAATAACCATTTATAAATTATGGTGATTAAAAATTAATTGCGTCTTTACATTGATTTGGTAAACTCTATTTATGCATAAGTGATACATTCACTTTCCATTTGATGGAAAACATGGTGAATGATTTTGGTTACATAATCCTAATAAAATTTTAGTATATTAAAGATTCTAAATTTATCATTTTATGATAAATACGACATATTTATCATAGGTAACTAAGAAATATATTTAAAGAGGCTAGGCAAGGTGGATTACCTATTCTTTAAGAGAAAACCTTTAGATATTTTTTTATGGAACCTAGGGTTAGTATTTTGAGAAGAAAATAACCTCTATAATTTTCATCAAGATTTTTATAAGATAATTTTTTATGGTTTTATTGAGCTATGAATCTCAAATAGGATTAAATAAGATAGGTGTTTGGTTCCCTTTTATAAGTGAGGGGATGGGTATTCTAGGAATTTCATAAATTATTAAATTAATATGCATTATTTTTAATGTCAAAATTTCTTTGAATTGACAAAATTAGAATTTAAGATTATTATTATTCAAAATATTCTAATAAAATAAAATTTTAACAAGTTTAATTTATGTAGTAACCAATATATTTAAGTTTTAACCCATATTAACCCTTTCATAAATTACCATAAAATTAAACTTTTCTACCATTTAAGAGTAATGAATGATACAATAAAAGTAAAAAATCCAATAAATGGGCCATTATTTATTTTTTTAAACCATATACCATTAATGTTTCTGAATTTAATAATTTTATAAATTTTAAATCATTTAATAAAATGTTATTTATTATAAAATGTTATTAACATCATTTTTGACACTATTAATTTAATATGACTTTAAAAACATTATGACGAAGGGGTAATTAGAATACAATACATTAAAACATCCCTAAATTTTAATATAGATCTGATTATCCACTGAATGAGGATAATATTAATTGTTAATATATATAATATTCATGTGATTTATTACTCATAAACACAATTTTAGTTCATTTTACACTTTGAACATCATTTCACATTATGATGGTAATTCCTTCTTAAAATGCACTATTATATGGTACACTTTTTAACATCATTTAAAGTACCTGGTCACCTTTATTTTATTTTAATATTTAATTTTCAGGTTTCTCATTATATTGGGAACAATTTATACCTGTGGAGTATTGGGAGATTCACATTGGAAGACCACCAAAATGGGATTTCATGCAAACAATTCTGGATAAGGTAGATTGGACACCAGCCCACTGATGAGAATTTGGGGCCCAAAATATAGTCCCAATGAAGCCATAATTTAGTGGGATTATAGAAGAAATATATAGGAACATATAATTTTACAGGATCTAGTGCTAATTCTGCCTCCATTGTGGTTATTCAGGTGGCCCAAGTTAGAGATAAAATTCAAGGCCAGATTCTGGGGCCCAGAAAAACAGCCCACCAATTTAATCATATCTCAGCAACCAAAAATTAATTTCGGATGAAATGTTACAGAGATCTCAGAGACATCAAGGGATTCAATTTTTTCTCCTATGGACCACTCTAATTCGGCCATCTAGAAGGCCATATAGGCACATCTGTTTGGTGGATTCAAGATGGTTGCCACTTCGAGTCAAGGAAAAATAATTCCACTCTCCCTTACTTTCCACCACCCTAAACCTCCCATAATATAGTGGGATGCTTTGTAAAATTGGAGTCTCTACCCAAGGATCCCAAAATTCCTATTTTAGGTATACTAGAGGAGGATTTTATCATCTTTTGAGCATCCTTTCATTGTAATGTTAGTTTGCGATTTTGTTGTCTCAATTTTGTCTTTCACATGTAAGTTGTTCAATTCACTTTAGTTTCTTAAAAAAAGTTCTTCTTATCCACTTTTTATGTTGTTATTAATATCACTTTGATACCATTGGTTCAATGTGTGACCTTTTTCACACTAACCCTTGTGAGATTATGACACAACGGAGGAGTGTGTGTTATTTCATTTTTTTTACTTCTCCAATTCTTCCCTCATGAGTCTACTTACCGCTTCCATTGAAAACATAGCATCAATGGAGGGCTAACCCACTTATTGGTTGATCCAAGGGAGTAGAAATGGGATGTATTTTATGTTATTTATCACCCCATTAATATCTAATCACTTCTTTTAATTGATATTTTTATTTGATTATTTTATAACTTCTTTGTCCTTGTTGAATTTTACGGCCACAAACTTCACGTACTAATACGAACCATTACTTTGGAGTGATCATAAATGTTATCCTCCAAGTTTATATGTGATTATTATTATGTTTTTTTAGTATTAAATAAGTAAGTTATGTAGTTTTTTGATCTTATTTAATAAACCCATCTCGAATATAAGATGTTTAAACTGTTAAAAAAAGAATTTCATCCAATCCACCCCAAGCTATAACCTAGGATCAACTCAGTCTTTCAAATTGAATTAACTTAAGCCTGTTAGTTATATCTTAAAACCCATAAAATTTCATCTCAATGTTGGAAACTTCATTTCAAAAACAATCCATTGAATTTACATGTCTGTAGGTTTCTTTAAGTCTCTGAGGATTCGAAAACCTAAGCTACACTACAGGCGACCTCTTTACCCTAAAATCTTGAGTAAATTTGGCGAGACCAGATTTTGGTGTTGTTTCTGGGGACCTAATTAAGTAATCCATACACCCATTATATTCTCCCACATTTCTTCTTTTCTCATTAAAATTCTCTTATCTTTTACCTTTCTCATTTTTTTTTCTCTTGGCTCATGTCCACCTATACCCGTGATCAATCAAACCGTCTAGTTAGGGTGGATAGTCCTGGTGTTGGGGAGTCAAGTACACCAATCAAACTCTTTCCATTATATCCTAATATTACTAATATCCCAAGTAAAAAATTGAGCCCATTTCAATGGAAGGTCTTCAAAGAAACCAACTCATAAACCTGGGTGGGAACCAAAACAGAAATCCAAATGAGGGGGCCCCAAACATGGGGAATGCAGTTGATCGAACCATGAATGACTACCTCACACTTTCCTGGACCAATTCCCCCTCAATAATTAGACACAACTCCCTAGAAGATTCCAACTACATATTTAAACCCCATGTCCTAAACCATATTCCCACATTCCATGGAATGGAGTCTGAGATTCCCTACCTTTACCTTAAGGAGTTCAATGACATTGTAGAAACCATCTGTCCCCCACATAAACTAGAATCCGCTAAGATGAGGCTATTTTTTTCTTTAAAATATTGAGCTAAAAATTGGCTAAAAAATTTGTGACTATCATTCATCAAATCCTGGGACCAATTAAAAATAGAAATCTACAAAAAATACTTTCCCCACCACAAAACAATGGCACTTAAAAAGAGAATCAAAAACTTTTTTGAAAAAGAGGGAGATTCATTATATGAAACGTGGGAGAGGTTCAAAGGCACCCTAAACATGGTTCCACATCTGAACAAGTGAGAATTTTATTTGAAGGGTTGGGTCTGGGGAAAAAAATTCATTGACATGATGTCTAATGGAACTTTCAAAAACAAAGCCCCAGATGATGCTTACGAGTATCTGGAAAGCCTTATTGAACAAAACCAAACATGGGGAACTTAACCTTATTATGAAAATCCACAAAAAAACTACTGTAATTCATACACTTGGAGAAGAGGAAAGCCTTAGGGTTAAACTCATTGTTCTCTCTAGGAAGGTTGAACAGATAAACCTTAGGAAAGTCCATGAAATCAAAATTGTAGGCCATGTTTGCACAATTTTTGACAAACATGACCATAAGATAGATAACTGCCCAACCATTCCATCCATCAAGGATGTTCTTTTAGGAGGACCCATAGAGTATGTAAATTCTTTGAACTTTCAAAAGCCTCAATACCAAAACAACTTTAACCAAAGGTATAATGACCACCCAGGATTCTGCTGGAAAGATAACCAATAACCTATCCAACCATAGGGACAAAATCCTTACCCCCATCAGAACTACCAAACCCATAACCAATTCCAAACCCAACCTATTCAATACCAACAACCATTGGTCCATTTTAAACAAACAATCCCACCTCCAAAATATCCACTGGGATAAACCAATATTCTCAAGCGCCAACCCAAACAGTTCCACAAATCCTACAAGAACAACTGTGAAAACAAATGGAAAGGATGAACTCATAAGTCTCTTCCCTTAAACAAGAAAATCAAACCATCAAAACTGGAAAGGCACCCATTCCTACTCAGGTGGTACCATACTAAAATTTAAGCGGAGAGTCAAGTTTCACTCCAAAAACTCATGAAAAACTAAAGGTTGTGACAGTTTTAAGAAGTGGGAAATCAATTGAGAAACTTGAACAAATAAGTAAGAAACCATTTGAATCTTTAAAATCTAACGAAAATTCAAATGAACCAAAAGATCAAACTATGGAAACTGGTGACAATGTGAAAGAAACAACTCTTCAACAAAAAACCCCACAACCTGCACCATTTACTCAACACATGAAGGGGAAAACCAATCCTGAATTGAGTGAAACATTTAGGTAAATCTTCTCACAAGTCAAGTTAAACATTCCCCTTATCAATGCAATCCAAACCAACCTACCAACTCAAAGTACCTTAAGGACTTTTGCACTTTTAAAAGAAATTTTTCACATAAAAACCAAGTCCTTTTGGATGCTAATGTGAGTACCACCATTCAAGGGACCATTCCTCCTAAGATGAAAGACCTGGGATGCCCTTATATCAATGTTCAACTAGGAGAGAGAAAAGTTTTCAAGGCCTTGTGTGACCTAGGTGATAGTGTTAATCTCATCCCTTATACTATGTACGGCCAGTTAGGCCTAGAAGAGCTCCAACCCACATCTATCACACTTCAACTTTTTGATCATAGCATTAGGGTTCCAAGGGGATTTTAAAGGATGTTCTGGTAAAGTTTGAAAACTTCATCTACCATACTGACTTCATTGTCCTTGACAACCATCCAAACATAGAAAATAAGGAACAAACCCCAATAATACTTGGTCATCCTTTCCTTGCAACAATAAACTCTGTTAACTGAGTTTGAAATGATAACATGATCATCACCTTTGGAAACATGAGTCTAGACATGAACATATATAATGCAAGATCACAAATAGGAGATGACAAGGACATTCATGAAGTAAACATGATAGAAAGAATTGATAATGAATCCATAGAACATCAAGGAACATTTTATGGAGGTTTAAGTTGGGATGAGATGGAATTCTTTTGTTCACATGAAGGCATTTTATCTCCTAGGCTTGAATAATTTTCAAATTTCTCTTATAATGATATCTTAGGTCCAACAATCAGTGAAACCTTTCAGGAAACCACATTCATGGAGACCACTCTAACTTCCTTCCCTAAATCTGATCAATCCAATCTAGTAGCTGAAACTTCTACATGTGGGGAATCAATCCTATCTAAAACTCTAGGGAAAAAAATGTTCTTGATTCAATGTCCTAATCTTCAGCTGAAATTCTGAACCAATCTAATATTGAATTGAAGGAACTTTTCACTGTACTCAAGTATGCCTTCCTAGGGGACAATAAAACACATCCTATTGTCATGTGTCTTCAATTGAAGTCAATCATGAGAGGATGCTTCTAAATTTCCTTAGGAATCATAAGAAATACATTGGTTGGACCTTGTCTAATATTCCTGGGATTAGCCCACTATTCGGGACTCATAGGATTGTCCTAGAATCTGATTCAAATACATGTATTCAACCTTAATGGCGACTAAATACTAATCTAATGGAAGTAGTGAGAAAAGAACTTCTAAAATTGTTAAAACCTGGTATCATATATCCCCTATCTAAGAGTGAGTGGGTGAGCCCAATCCAAATGGTTCCCAAGAAGGTATGAATCACAGTGATAACCAATAAGGATGGAGAGATTCTTCCAACTAGGGTGAGTAGTGGCTGGAGAGTCTGCATTGACTATAGGAAGCTAAACTCATTCACCAAGAAGGACCATTTCCCCTTACCATTCATTGACCAAGTCCTTGAGAGAGTGGAAGGTTATGAGTTCAATTGTTTCTTATATGGGTACTCGGGGTACAATCAGATTGAGGTCTCCCTATAAAATCAAGGGAACACTACATTCATCTGTCCATTCGATACCTTTTCCTTCAAACTCATGCCATTCAGGTAAAAAAATTCCCCTAGAACATTCCAGTAGTGCATGATGGGAATTTTCTCAGACATGGTAGGGGATTTTCTTGAGGTCCTTATGGATGAATTCTTTGTCTTTGGGGATCCATTTGATGGATTCCTTAGGAATGTGGAGAGAGTTTTGTCCAGATGTGAAGAAATGAATCTAGTACTAAACTGGGAAAAAAATCCATTTCATGGTTAAAAAAGGATTAGTCCTTGACCATATAGTCTCGGATAGGAGGATTGAAGTTGATAAAGCAGAGGTTGACATCATTAGTCACCTTCCATCACCCAGAAATATTATGTAAGTGAGGTATTTCTTAGGACATGCTAGTTTATATAGAAGATTCATCAAGGACTTTAGTTCAATCTCTCGTCCCCTTTGTGCTTTTCTAGTAAAGGATGCTCCATTTGTTTGGAATGAAAGTTGTGAGGGTTCATTCTCAACCCTCAAATCCTCTCTCGCCTATCCTCCCATTATGAAATCTCCAAATTAGAATCTTACTTTCGAAATTATGTGTGATTCTATTGACTTTTCGGTAGGGGATGTGTTAGGAAAACGTTGTGATAAAACTCTTTATGTCGTTTATTATGCAAGAAAATCCTTAAATGATGCCCAAATAAACTACACTACCACTGAAAATAAGTTACTTGCTATTGTTTTTTTCCTTAGATAATTGTAGGTCCTACCTCTTAGGATCCCCCATCACTGTGTTCACTGACAATTCTACACTGAAATTCCTCTTCAAAAAAACAAGATGCCAAGGCTAGACTGATTAGGTGGGTTCTTCTCTTAAAAGAATTTGACCTCACAGGCAAGGACAAAGAGGGTGTTGAAAATTTTGTAGTTGATCACCTCTCTAGGATCGAATTCAAAGACAAATCAAATCACCTTTCTGTGTCTGATTCATTCCCTAATGAACACCTATACTCTGTGAGTGACTTCCCTTGGTATGTCAGGATAACCAACTTCTTAGTTACAGGAGCCATTCCAGAATTCTTAGGGAATAAAACATGAAGTAAATTCCTTTATGATGTTAGGAACTATGTGTTTGATGATCCATACCTCTATAAGTTCTGCCCTGACAAAGTCCTTAAGAGTTGTGTCCCAGAATCTGAACAAGATTCTATCCTTAAATTTTGTCATAGTGAGGCATGTGGTGGTCACTTTTCCTCTAAGAAAACTTCTGTTGAGGTTATTCAGTTTTCTCTCTTCTATCCCACCCTCTCTAGGGACTCCTACACATTTTTTCAAAGTTATCAAGTGTTAACAAGTAGGGTCCATCACCAAAAGGAATCAAATTTCACTCACTTACATCTTAGTAATTGAAATCGTTGACTGCTAGGGAATCAATTTCATGGGTCCCTTCCCAAACTCTAGAGGATATCTGTACATCCTCTTAGCTATTGATTATGTCTCAAAATGGTTTGAGGCCATTCCCACTAAGTCTAATGATCCTCATGTTTTGATTCGATTTTTTAAAGAGTATATATTTTCTAGATTTGGAATTTCTAGAGCTATAATTAGTGATCCTGGAACCCATTTCTGCAACCGACCATTCTCTTCGCTCATGTCTAAGTATGGGATTTCCCACAAGTATTTCACTACCTACCATCCTCAAACCAATGGTCATGCTAAGTTAGTGAATAGAGAGATTAAGCAAATTCTTGAAAAAACCATCAATGCCTCTAGGAAATGTTGGTCTGAGAAACTCTTGGATGATCTTTGGGCATATCGTAAAACATACAAAACCATCCCAGGAATGTCACCATATAGGTTGGTTTGTGTCAAATCATGTCATTTACCTATTGAAATTGAGCATAAGGATTTTTGGGCAATTAAGAAAATAAATAATGACCTCTCATTGTCCAGAACAAAAAGGAAATTATATCTCAATGAACTTGAGGATCTAAGGATGGATGCTTATGAAAATTCATGGATCAATAAAGTTAGAGTTAAAGCCTACCAATCTTGGAATATCAAAGTCAAATATTTTGAACCAGGAAAATTTGTGCTCTTGTATAGTTAAAAACATCATTTACACCTGAGAAAGTTAAGGTCTAGATGGTCAGGGCCTTTCATAGTGCATCATGTGTACCCCCATGGGGTAGTAGAGATTATGGATCCCACAAGTGGTCACATTTTCAAGGCCAATGGCCATAGGTTAAAACCATTCATTGAATAATTCAATAAATAGGAAATAGAGGTTGTGTTAACTAAGCTAACCTATGAACCAGGAAAAAATTGAAAGATTTAGCATCTATGTCAGGCTAATAACGTTAACAAAAGCATTGCATGGGAGGAAACCTGTGTTTTTCATATTTCTAATCTTTTTGAATCATATTTATTTTTAAAATATGATTAATGAATCATTTTTGATATATTTTAAAAAAATATTATAATTTTTTTTACTATGGACATGTTCTTCTATTATGAGTAGGTATGGGTATGAAAGGGGAGCGCCATATTCATCTGTGTTATGTGGTGTGATCCTCGAGTAATACCTTACCCAGAAATTTAAAAAGAAGACAATGTATCATCAGTTCATTTTATTTTTATAAGTTTTTAGGTTAAAATAAAAAAAAATTAAAAGGACACATTGTTGGTTGTGGGGAAAACCATGTCACCACCGGTGAAGCTGCGGGGACTCGAACCTGGGACCAAAGGGAGATAGGTGTGCGTGCTTACCACTGACCTATGACTTATAGTGTTATCTTATTCTATAATTTTTGTATATATACTTATACTTTAATTTCATTATTATATAAATATATATATGTAGTTTTGTTTTCTTTGTTTGTTTTTTTTTTCCTTATTCCACTATGGAATTCTAAGAGTGACATGGAGATCAAGAGATTAAAAGGAAGCAGCAAGAATTTCAACTTCAACCACCAGGTGAATTCATTACATGATCCTACTTTTCAATTTCCCTTTTGAACTCCCATTCTCTACCTCTACCCCCTTCTAAATTTTCTTTTCTTTAAACACTGGGGATAGTGTTATATTATGTTGGGGGGAGATAAAATAAAAAAAATTGCTTTTGTGTCAAAAAATTGAATGATTTGAAAAAAAATGTCTACCTTAATGGAAGGAAAAATTTCTTTAACCTTGAACATGATAATAGACATTGTACACTTTGAAACTGAATATAAAATAATTTCTCATGGCCTGATTTTGATTTTAATCCATGTATATTTCATGAGCATAGATTTTTCAAAGTGTGGCTTCCTAAAGTGATATTTCATTGTTAATATTTTCATCAAAATAAAAAAAAGAATCAAAATGCACATCCTTAGGATAGTGGGGTATTAGTTTGAGTTCACGGGGTCACCCAAATAAATAGCATAGGTTTGGTGATCATTTTAGTTTTAATATTAGTATTCAAAAAACAATAAATGTGTGAGTAGAGAAATGAAATGAATTAATGTGTGGCTTTCAGCACTTGGGGATCGTGACTCCATATTTTTCTAGCCCAGAGTTATTAATTGTATCTCTATTTATGGTAATTTGACTTTGTTTTTTACAAAGTTAACTCAAGATAATGGCCGAGTATGTGGGATTCACTTGGTTCCCTGTGGTCTTTGATCCTGGGAGTAATCAGTAATGTCTCCCTACATAGGTTGAATCTATTGAGTGAAATTTCAATTACCATGGAAAAATTGAAAAAAAAACAAAAAAATAAAATATATATATATATATAAATACAATAAAAAAACTGAATACTCATCTTAATATTGAAATGTGAATCCACATAGTGAACTAGTACAAAAACCTTTTTTACGTTTGGTTTTTTTGTTTTTAACGTTGGTTTTTACGTGACATTATTGCAAGCGACGTTATAAATATGATTTTTTACGTCAGTTATTAAATAACTGACGTAAAAAATAGGGTTCTATGGTTTTTAATGGCATTTTTTTTTAAAAATGACGTGAAATACATTCTAGAAATGACGTTAAGAATCCATTTTTAAAATCATTTTTTGAAAAAACCAACGTTGAAAGTCATTTTTTTACATCGGTTATTTTATAACCAAGGTTAAAAGTTATTTTTAACATCAGTTATTAAATAATAGATGTAAAAATTGTTTACCATATTATATAAAATTTCCTAATCTTTCATCCGACAAGTCATAGAGCTCAAATAGAGTTATGGATCAAAAGTTATGACCATCTGAAGTTTGATATTTTTTTGAGGAAAGATTGAATGAGCCAACTGTAGCATCATCTTAGAAGGGATTTTTGAATCGATATGGGGATTTGTAGTTTTACCGTGATATAAATAATCATCCATCATTATAATAAATTAATAATCATTAAATGGTATATCAATTAAGAAAATTACTCATAGAAAATATAAATCATGGGAAAATAATTACAAATACCTTGACGAGGTCATGGAAATAAGAAATCATTTATTCATTTTGAAGATCAAACAAGTTGAGTCAAAGGAATAATGAAGGTTGAATGAAATGATAGTAAAATGGTGTATCAATTAAGAAAACAAATCATAAAAACCTTAAATCATGGATATATGATTAAATATACCTTCACGAGATCACTGAAAGAAGACATAATTGATTCACGTAGAAGATCAAAAGATTCGATTTGGGGGAATGATAATGGCTGAAAAAAAGATCGTTAAATTAGGATATGTGTATAATAGAAACATATAATTTAGATTCTAATAGAAAACATGGTATTAAAAATTTTAGTTGGAAATTCAAAATTTCTATGTCGCGATGTAAAAAAATTGAAATTTTGCGTTTGTGGGATATTAAAAATATCTTTCACATCAGTTTTATGATAACTGACGTGAAAAATATTGAAATTTTCACTTGTTCTTCACATTGGTTATTATAAAACCGACATGAAAAATCAACTTTCATCACTTTTTCCCATCGGTAATTAAATAACTGACGTGAAAAATCTATTTTCATGACTTTTTTACCTTAGTTATTTAACAACCAATGTTAAATGTTATTTTTCACATCGGTTATTTAATAACCAACATGATAAAATTTTACAAAAATTTATTTCATTTCCCAAGATTTAATTTTACAGGTCACAGAGCTCAAATGGAGTTACATATTAAAATTTATTGCCTTCGTAAGTTGGTCTTCCCTAAGACATCATTTAGATATGATCAACTTCTGAACTCCATAACATTTAATTCGTAACTCTGTTTGAGCTCCGTGACCTGTCAAATTAAAACTTGGAAAATTAAATACATGTTTTTGAACTTTTTTCATGTCAGTTATTAATTAACTAACTTGAAAATACCTTTTTAACATCGGTTATTAAATAAACGACGTAAAAAAGTCATGAAAATCGATTTTTCATGTTAGTTTAATAACAACTGACCTGAAAAATAAGTGAAAATTTTAATATATTTTCATGGAAATGGATTTTTCACGTCAGTTATTTAATAAAAGATGTGGGAAAGTGATGTACATTTATTTTTCATGCCAGTTATATAATAACCGATGTGAAAAATCAGAAAAAATTTATTTTTACATCTGTCATATAATAACCAATGTGAAAAATTGATTTTCATATATTTTCACATCGGTTCTAAAAAACAAACGTGAAAAAGGGTGATATAAAAAAGGCTTTTTGTGCTAGTGGCGCTTCCATCATTTCCCCCTTGAATAAAGATAAACCCCCATGTCTATTGTGATTCACAACATATCATCATGCTTAATTGATATTGGATGAAATATGGTGATGAATTTTAAAAAACGAATGGGCTTGAGATTGGGATCTTGTTATGAAAAAATATTTTATTAAAATATATTTATGGGTTACATAGTTGTTTTTTATAATGTTTTTTGGTCAACATTTTTTATTAAAATGTTCTTGGATTAGGGAATTTGAATTTCACATTTTTTGAGATATATTTTTCTAAGGACTAGAAAAACTCAAGTTATGGGGTGTGATTAGACACTGAATGAGGATAATATTCATTTTTAATGTATATAATATTCATGTTATTTATTATTTATAAACACCGTTTTAGTGCATTATACACTTTGAACATTATTTCACATTATGATTGTAATTCCTTCTAAAAATGAACTATTATATGGTACATTTTTTAACATCATTTAAAGTAACCAATGATCTTGATTTTATTTTCATATTTAATTTTTAGGTTTCTCATTATATTGGGAACAATTAATAATTGTGGAGTGTTGGAAGATTCTCATTGTAAGACCACCAAAATGGGATTTCATGCAAACCATTCTGGAGAAGGTAGATTGGACACCAGCCCACTAATGAGAATATGGGTCCCAAAATACAGGCCCAATGAATCCAAAATTTCGTGGTATGATATAATCCATATAGAGAAACGTATAATTATTCATTATATAAAGCTAATTAGGCCTCCATTTTGGTTATTCAGGCGGCCCAAGTTAGAGATACAATTATGGGCCAGATTCTGCAGCCCAGAAAAACAGCCCACAAATTTAATCATATTTCGGCAACCACAACTTCATTTGGGATTAAATCTTAAATAGATCTAGGATACATCCTAATATTCACTTTTTTGTTCTATGGACCGCTCTAATTCATCCATCTAGAAGGCCATCTATGTGAGTCTGTTCGGCGGATGCAAGTTAGCTGCCACTTCGAGTCAAGGATAATGAAGTCCACTCTCCCTTACTTTCCACCACCCTAGGCCAACCATAATCATGTGAGATGATTTTTAATGTTAGAGGCTCCACCCAAGTCACCCAAAATTTCTATTTAAGGTAGTTTTTGTGGAGTATTTTATCATCTTTTGAGCTTCCTTTCATTGTAGTGTTATGTTGTGATTTTGTTGTCTCAAGTTTGTCTTTCACATGTAAATTGTTCAATTCAATTTAGTTTCTTAATAAAATTTCTTTATCTCCAATTAATCTATTTTTCTTAATATAACTTTTATACCATTGGTTCAAGGTGTGAACTTTTTCATACCAACCCTTGTGAGATTATCACACAACGGTGGAGTGATCATTATTTCATTGTTTGTTTTACTTCTCCAATTCCTCCCACATGAGTCTACTTCCAGCTTCAATTTAAACCATAGAATCAATGCAGGTATAACCCACTTATGGGTTGATCCAAGGGAGTATATAGGGTCTATATTGAATGTTATTTATCACCCCATTAATGTCTAATCACTTCTTTTAATTGATATTTTTATTTGATGATTTTAAAACTTCTTTGTCCTTGTTGAATTTGAAGGCCACATACTTCAAGTACTAATACGAACCTTTACCTTGGAGTGCTTATAAATTTGATCCTCTAAGTGTATAGGAGAGTAGTATTATGTTTTGTTGGTAATAAATCAGTAAGTGATGAAGTTTTTTGATCTTCTTGAATAAACCCATCTCGAATATAAGAAGTTGAAACTGTTAAAAAAAATTCATCCAATCTACCCCAAAGCAATAACCTAGTATCAACTAATTCATTAAAATTTAATTCACTTAATCCTATTAGTTATATCTTAAAACCCATCAAATTTCAACTCAAAGTTTTAAACTTTATAGCCAAAACAATCCATAGAATGTAGGTGTCTGTAGGTTTCTTCGTAGGTCTCTGAGGATTCGACAACCCAAGCTACACTACAAGTGACCGCATAACCCTAAAATCTGGGGTAAATTTAGGCAAGACCAAGATCTATAAATTTTTTGGACGTATAAATTCATTAAAATTAGATCACATTTAAAATTTTTGAATTCATAAATTTCATTTTTCTAATTATTGAATAAATATTGTGTCAATGTTGTGTAATCATTTAAGGTAATTATTTCATCAACAAAAATATAAATAAATTTACATGATATAAAAAATTATTTATATTTAAAATTAATATTTATATCTAAAAATTTATGTGGTTTATCCTTATGTAAAAAATTTAAACATAATAAAACAAATAAAACGACATTTTTGACTTTTCTTTAAATAAAATAATATATAGGTCAAAATCATAGCTAAATAGTAAAAAAAACTTATATATTTGAAAATTGTAATATTATGGATGAAATAGTTTCATCTAATGAAATTAATTCAAGTGTTAGGGTCATTTTATAGTCCTTATCATATTATTTTTAATCTTAATTACCCAATTTAACCTTACCATGGTGATAATTATTTACTATGTTTACTCTTCATAATGACCAAAAATAAAAGGGAATATTTCCCAAATTTATAACTCCTTATTCAAAATATATTATCCATTTTTCAAGATTCAAATTTTATAATTTTCAGTAACTAATTGAAAATAAAAATGTAAAACGCAACGAAAAATAGTTTTTCAGAAAAATGTCTTTTATGTATAATTGTTTTTTCAAATTTAGACTTTAAACTTATTAAAATGAAAATGATTTTATTATTAATAATACAATAGAACTAAATTTTATTGAAATCATTTTAAAACATAATGTATCTTTGTAAATTCTTGAAATAAAAATACACTTTTCAATAAAAATTGGTATTTTCACCATTCCTCGGAAAAGAATTATTTTTAGAAAAATCCAAAAATTTCACCATAAACTAATATTAATATTACATTTTAAAATTTTATATTTTTAAAAAAAATTATACAAGTTTCCAAAATTAATTATCAATAAAAAAAATTTGATGAAATTATATTACATAAAAAACATTAATGAAAATTGAGTACTTATTTCCTAAGAATTAATAAATTAATTTATATTATATAAGACCTTTATTTATATTTCATAATTTGGTTAATTAAATTGATACCTACCAACTCAATGACTGGTTTCTAAAATTCATATTTAAACAATATTTTTTTGTGGTTTATTTTGGCTTAGTGTTGTTTTTGTTATACACTATTAAACATTGTATTCTTTTAAAATCAAGCTATATTAAATCATCCCTCCTTAAATAAATTTAATTATTTCAATTTGAAATTGTGATTTGTAATCAGGTTCTTGACATTTGAAAATTCATTTGTGTAAAACCCACATCCTAAAATGGTTTAATAAAATATCCACTTGAAAAGAGGAATATGGAAACACAATGGTCATTAGGAATTGAAAATAACAATGTTTATAAAAAGAATAACATTAGTAGAAATTGAAAATATAGACATGAAGGAGAAAAATAATTTCCAATGATGAAAATAGAGTGATAGATAACATGGTAAAAATAAAATTAATGACAAATACACCATAAATATGTGAGGTTTAAAATAACTATTAATTCATCAAAATTGATGGTAAAATGAAAAAAAATAAGATAAATTTTCATATCATTGAATAATTCCATTATCAACTATACTACTAACATAAAGAAATATAAATAATTTATAAATATAATTAATTGCCACTATAATATAATATTTCTTTCAAAATGATGAGTATTCATGATGAATTTTTTTTCTTAAACCACTAAAATGAACTTTTAAGAAATCACATAATCCAAAAATGTATAACAAGATATTAATACTACTAATTTAAATTAAAAAAAACAAAACTGGTTTTCACAATATAAAATAATTCCCAAAATTAATAAACCTTAATATAAAGAAATAATACAATAATCTCCAAAAGTCAACACTGTTACACAAATTTAAAAATAAATAATTATATAAATAACTATTTTTTCAATTTATTAAAAATATTTATAACTATGATTGAAATGAAAATATTAGAATGATTCGACCAAATATTCTTCCAAAATAAATTTCAAATTTATCTATAATCAATATTAGTTACTCGAAAATTCATATACCCAAAAATGTATATGGCCTGGTCATATAATCTCTAAGATGTGATAATAATTTAAAAAAATAACCTAGATCACAATAAAGAGACATCATATATTCTTCCAAAATATAATTCCTGAAATAAAATACCACTATGTCATATAATGTTCAACAAAATTATAGTGTTCTTATTCCAAAATAACATTACTCACTTAATCACCAAATAAATTTTCAATCCAATTTTTATCTATAAGATAAAACATATGGTCCCAAAATAAACTTAATAATTATATATTGAATCATTTAATTGAAAATATTACTATACTAACCAAGATATCACTTAGTCCATGTGTATCCACTACACCCTTTTTTCCCTTCGGTTGTGGGTTCAAGCCCCATGACCTTGCTGAATGTGACAGGTTGTCACCTGAACTATTGGTTTTCCATTTAATATAACTATACTAATATAATTCCCATAATTTGTTCAAAAAATATAATGAACATACTAAAAATTAACTTTAATATATTCTATATTAAATAATGTTTTAAACTAAAATATTATTTCATACCTTTCAGCTTGCATCCTCAGAAATGTAATTGTATTCTTCTAAAATAACCCTTCATGTTAAACCTAAGGGTAACCTATACCTCAACCCAATAATATGTCTACCAAAATATCATTAATCACTTTAAAATCACATAACTTAAATCCTAAAAAAATTATCTATTAATTTAAATAAATGGTCAGAATTATACTTATCATCTAAACACACATTAGGTTTACCCCATGTCAATATGATATATCATGGATTTTTATAGGTTCTTATTTTATAATTCATAACAATGGTTCATATATAAAATTTGAATTATCCCAATCATATCCCTAGGGAGTGTCAAACCATGAGATTAGTAAGGGAAAACTCACAATGTATTATAATTATGTATGATATATAATTGAGCAATGTTTTTTGGGGTTTTTACTATTAGATATATTTGATCTAGAAATACATCAACTTGTAGTATTTAGATAGATATGTATTTATAGGAAAATAGCACAATATCTCATTACACAAAATTTATGATATTATCTTATCCTCAAATTAATCCATATGGTTTCATTTTATAATCTATGATTTCCAAAATCAAGTTCCCAAGGTTTCTATAAAAAAATACCAAATACCAACTATAATGACCCCAACCCAAGTAGCCCAAAACTAGTGGTAACTTGATTACATTACAACTAGATATAATCATTCACATCTAAAAAATATTAATATTTTAGTAGTATTTGTAAATTATATACATACTTTGATCTGATGTTAATTTTGTAATGATAAAATACATAACATAGTGAAAGTAAATATTTTTCATCATTTAACTCATTCAAATATTCCTTGTTCATATAATGGGTGAAGGATATAAAATAAGGGTGAGATAAGATCATCATTAAGGGTTACATACCATAGAATATATCATGAGTAAATAAGGAATAATAAATATGAAATGTTAATTGACTAGAAAAAAAAATCCATTTAATTAATAATATGATCACATGGAATAATATGGAAAGAATAAATGATGGTCAAATAATTCATTATAACTAACCAAATGTGATAGAAACCTATCCATGTATATAATAACTATTAAAATAACAACATGGTCATACATAACTTATTTCATAATGTTATATTGCATAATTTTGAACATATAAAACATACCTTCAAGGCTTTATGACAAGACATCTGAAAATACAATCAAGGCCTTGTTCTAAGTCATCTACATAAATGGGTAATACCTCAAACAAAACCCAATAAATTATTTCTCATGAGACATTTTTTTAATCTAGGGGAAATATAAATTCCATTTTATCACATACTAGGTCCAATTCATTCATCATATTAATAAACAGTACAACTTAATTAATATGCCTTAAAATGAATAATATTATGTATTAGAAGAACAATAATACGGAATATTGATAATTTTTCTAATAAAAATTTTCATAAAACATCAATATAAATAATAATTATGGTATCATTACATATTATACCTAATGTATTATATGTTAAATAAAGGGATGTTATCATTGTTTAATATAAATACCATAAAAATATCATTAAAAACATTTATGAGGAAAATATACTTTTCACTTTTAAAATCACTTTAAAAACTAAAAATTTCCTGAAATTAGAAATAAAAAATATTTAAAAAATACATCAAAATTTATAAATAAAACTTCAAAAAAGTTAGGGATCCTTATAGTGACATATTTCGTTTATTTAGATGTTTGAAAACATTCATTTAACACGTCTGTAAGAAAAATCAAAAAGTACAACAACTGAAAAATGAAAAAATGGATCCTTTTAAACCATTTTTCAAATATAAAAAATGGGTACAAATTTCCATAATAAATAATTAGTTAATATTAAAAAATATTCTTTAAACATTTTTTAAATAAAATGTGGATATAGAAGGAAAATATTCCCAATCGAGTAGAAAAAAAAAGTCTATTTTTCTTAAAAAAAATCAGGAATATTGAGTACTTAAATACTAAGAAATTAAAGGAAAAATTTTAATTTATTTAAATAAATTAATTAATATTAAATATATTTGGTTCAATATATAATGATCAAATAATTCCTCCATTTGTGATTTATTCTTAAAAAAACTTGAATAACGATTAGATTGTGAAATAGGACCTTACAAATATCATATCAATAAAGTGATAATTAATAAATGAATTTATTGAGTGTAAAAAATGTAAATCCATAAAAATAAGTTTAAATTATACATAATACAATTATAGATCATTTTACACATAATACCGGCATAACATAGTCAATTAAGAGGAAGTATAACCTAATAAATCAAAATTGAGTTAAGAAGCCCATTGCCACTAAGTAACATTCAAGTCAAATCAACTTAGATGAAATAATTTAAAATTAAAATACCTTGAATCATTAAGGATTTAATATATGAAATGTAAAAGGGGAATTATATACACCATATAAAAAAATTATGTGCATAAATATAAAATATACCATAATGAAAAGAAATTCAGATGAAATCCATTACCTTCGATCTGAATTCCTTCATACATGTTTGAACATCCTTTAAAGTAAATATATATTTATTAAAATTCTATTACAGAACCATAATCATAAATATCATAGAATATATAATTTATTTATATCCTTTTATCCACAATTAATTAATAATTCTTTTTTAAGATCACTATTGTGGGTGATAACTACTTCATCTCCCATGTATATTTCAGTTTGATAGATTTGGTCCCTGTACTTTGATCATGCTAAAATTATCACTATAATGTTATTAATTATATTCATATAATATATATTTCAAACATATTGATATTTAGAGTCATATTTAAAAGATAGTTATAGAAAAATTAATTACAGTGTTCATGGAGATTGTAGGTTGTACGTATATATAAATGTTATTTTCACATTTTGATCCATAGAAAGAGATAAAGGTAAGTACTAATTATAATTTCCAAAATCAATATCTTAAAATATAAATAATATATATTAATAAAATCCATCCTTATTACCATCCAAGTACAAAGGAAATGAAAGTTAATGATATCGCTTTGAGGAGGTGGTAGTCCACATGTACATAAGAGTGATGTTATCATTTTCCAGTAGATCGGTATGTAAGAAGGTAGATTTGATATTATAATTCCATAAAATAATAATTTAATAAATAAAAATATTAAAACCATCATAATATCCATTCATAAAATATGGTGATGAAAAATTAATTTTATCACTACGTGTAGATGGTAATTTGTACATACGCACGGGTGATACTTTCACATTCCATTTGATGGAAAATAAGGGGTTAATTAACATTTTAGAACATTAAGGATACTAAAGTTATTATTTTAAGATAAATACAATATATTTAGAGTAGGTAATGAATAAATAAATTGAAATATTTTATGTAAGATGTGTATCTCTTATTTAGAAAACCGCCTTTAGATCCTTTATTATAGAACCTAGAGTCGGTATTTTGAGAAAATAATAAACTATTGGATTTGGATAAGGATTCCTAGAATATTATTTTGTTGGTTTTATTCTAGATATAGTGCTAAAATTGGTTTGGATAAGAGAGGAAATGGGTGTCCATTTATAAGTGATGGGAGTGGTAATCTTGGAATTTCGTAAATTATTAAATTAGTATAAATTAATTTTCATTTTTAAATGACTCTAAATTGAATGATAAGATGAGGATTGTTAAAAATCCTCCCATAAAATAAAAATTTAACATGTTTTGGTTATGATTTCATGCTTATATTTTAGTTTAACCACCCCTCCCCCCCAATTAACACTTTACAACCCATAAATGGACAATTTATCATTTTATCAACCATATCCCATTAATTTTTATGAATCTAAGGTTTTTATGAATTTTAATTCATTAAATAAGATATTATGTATTAAAAATATTATTAATGTCATTTTTAACAATATTAATTTTATATGACTTAAATTACATTTATAAAAAGGTGTTATTCAAGTATATTACTTTAAAAGTTAAATAAGATGTCATATAGATCTATAAAATTCATGGTATTCCTTAATTCGTCGTAATTATATCACTTTGAATTTTTTTAAATGATCTATTTTATATTTATATTCATTGAATAAATATTGTGTCTTTGTCACATAAGAATTTAAGATTATTATATCATCACTAAAAATTTGAAATAAATTATGATGATAAAAAAATTATTTATATTTTAAATAAGTTTTTTGAACTGAATATATCCTTTGTTTATACTTATGTAAAAAATTAAAATGAAATAAAACAAAAAGACAATTAGATTTAGACTTTTCCATAAATAAAATAATATAAAGTTAAAAATAATACATAAATGGAAAAAAACTCATATATTTGAATAATGTATGAGTATGGAAAAAATAGTTTCAACCATTGAAATTAACTCAAGTTTTAGTGTCATTTTCTAGTCATTATCATATTATTTTTGAACTTAACTGCCTGATTTACCCTTAGTATTATGATAATTATTTACATTGGTTAATATTTATAAGGACTAAAAATAAAATGTGACTATTTAAAAAATGTGGAATTTTTTATTCCAAATAGGGAATAAATTTTTCAAGATTCAATTTATATACATATAAGTAGTTAATTTAAAATCAAAATGCAAAACACAATGAAAAATAGTTTTTTTAGAAAAATTTCCTTTATCTATAAAAATATTTGTATTCCAAATTCAATAATGAAAATGATATTTAAAAAAGTAATTTTATTACTAATAATATAAGAGAACTAATTTTAGTTTTAAATAATTTTAAAACAAAATAAAAGATTTTAAATTTTTGAAACAAAAATACAGTTTTCAATAAAAATTGATATTTTTCACAATTTATTGGAAAATAAATCTTTTCGTAATAATCTGTAAATTTCACCTTAATATAATTTGGATATGATAATTTTAAAAATTAAATTATTTTTGTGAAATATAATTTATTTAATTTAAATAAATTAATTAAATTATTTTCTCATAAAAATTATTAAAAATCATTTTTTGATTGAATCTTATTTCATAAAATACATTACTAAAATTTGGGAGCTTATTTCAAAAGAATTAATCATTATATTTTTATTAAGTAGATCGATTTAATATATTTCATAATTGTGTTAATAATATTCATACCCACTAATTCAATGGTTTGGCTATAAGAGTCATGTTTAATTAATAATATTTTGTGTTTTGTTTTCACTCGACATTGTGTGTCGTATACACCATCAAACATAATGTTATTTTAGAATCATAGTGTGTTATATGATATATGTACATATGATATTCTTTATATTAGAAAAATAATAATTCTCAAAATATCACCTCTAGATACCTTTAGATATACCAGGAAAAGAGTAGACACTATTTATGATCCAGTAATGATCTATCAGAAAGAAAAATCCAAGGTGGATGTTGCCTTTACTGTTTAACAATCTAGATAAGAAGCTACACCTTTAAAGCCTCCAAAGTATTTGGAATTTTTCATAGAAAGTTCCTATGATTTATTTATTACTTTGGTAAATCTTGAAGGAGTTCTTATCGTGCATGCTCACAATCTAAGGGAAGGATCAGTCATTAGATCTAAAAACTATACTACCTAAGATATTAAGAAATAAGTGTTTCATCGGGGGATGTATCCACCTCATACCTCAAAAATCACTCCAATATTCAATTAATATACACCCAAACCTCTATCTATACTTGACCCAATCCATAAGCTTTGTTATTCTGAATAGTGTTTTTTCTATTTATTTTATCTTTCATTTTGAAGGTATGTATATTCATACTAATGTTGATAATTAGTAGGATCCTCCTTTATCCATTGATTCGTTTTTCCATAGATTTTTTTATTTAATTTACTTTACCTCAATATTTTGTTTCTTAACATTTATTTTCATTTAATTTTTTATATCTTTATTTTGTATCTTGAATTTGTTCCTTGCATTTTTAAACATTTCTATATTTTTCCTTTTTTCAAATTCAGTTTCATCATTTAATATCAATTGTTCACACATCCAAGTTCTAAATTAATATTATTTTTCCTATCCCTACCATTCTTTTGAAATGTCACAAAAGGGGGATAAATTTACCCAAGGGGGATAATTAACCTAATGGGTAGAAGTGACTAATTAAGGGAGATAAGAAAGGATAAACACAACATTTTAAATTCAATATATATATTAAATATATTTTATTCCAAAGTTATTAAATTATTTAAAATTTCATATTTAATTTTTAATGGTTTTTTTATCATCAAAAATAGGGTGACTATTGCCATACTTATTTTGTTACATCATATCCCATGTACATTAGGTTTTAATGATAAAAAAACCATTATATGTTACTAATGATTTTATATTTTATGTGTGTTCACCAGGTTTTATCATTTTGTAATCCATTCTTCCGTTAGTTCTACAAATTCTAAGATTTTTCTAAAATTATTCTATGTATGTAATTTTTGTTATGTGAGGCATTCAACTATATGTAGATTTAGATACATAAAGAAATTAACTATACTAATCGGTCAGGTTAAGGAATAACTTATATGAAATGAATACATCACAAAATTCTCTACGTGATTTGGATAGATGGTGGAATCAGTAATACGGTTCCAAATGTCTATTTGATTTATTTGACTACCTCAAATTTGAATATGTGATGAAGAAGGCTACATAAATAATAAAGATATTTTAAAATTCCTTTGTAATTTGTTTTTTCATGAAAATTGGCTATGTAATAATTCATACATGGACCAATTTGTCTACATGAATTAAAATTAGTGGAATTCACCTACATAGTGATCGGGAATTAGCTACATCATTCTAAAAATTGATATTTTTTTTGTGTACATTCAGTGCAGATTAATTATACCTTGCGTGAATAAAATCTTATATTACCTATTTATGTTTAAAAAACTATAAAAAGGTTCCATCTTCTAAGAGAATAAAATATTACAAGGATAATTTAATCATCAGTATTATTTCCAAAGTATTTTCATGAAAAAAATACATATTGAAGATAATTCAGTGACATGATTTAATAGATCTCATGCTATGTAATTAAAAGAGAGGATTTTTAATTTGAATTTTTGAGTTTGAAAAATAAGAGAATCACATGCACCAAAATCTCATAAATCTCTCTCAAAACTATTTGTGTGTTTCTCTATTTTACATGAAAAGAAGAAGAATAATATATGTTCTATTGTTGTGGAATCAGGATAATCTTTTCTATGTTTTAGGGGACTCTTCTTAAACTATATTTTCTACTTATCATCACTCCATGATATTTATTCTCTTCTTTTATTTTCATCTTGGAATTTTTATCTTGACATATAAAAATTCTATACTAACCATGTAAATTCCAACTCATATTTTTTCATTAGTACAACATATTCTTGTACTGGTCAGTTCTACCACAAAAATTAATGGTGTTTTACTAAATTCAAAATTTTCTAGATGAATTAATTATAAAACATAAATACATGTAATAATGGTTATAATGAGGAAATTAAGATATTATTAAAAATAATTAATGATAATACATATAATAATGTTTATTAAATTAATCAATTATTTTTATTGATTCAATTTTCATAATGAAAAATAATTTAAATTTTTTTGTTAATCGTCCTTATAACATCAATAAAATAATCATGAAGCTATATAAAACTATCAAACACACACACAGACACATATATATATATATACATAATCTCCATAACCATTATATATGTGATGAAAATTTTAGATAAGAGATATAACTGAAACCACTATCCTGAAAAAATCTTGTAAATTCCAATAACTAACAACCAAAGATTAATTCAAATAATGAGTGGTTAATAAATTTGTAATAAGAAATAAATTTAAATAAACCGAAATAATTTTCTAATTTTGATGTATACTAAACCATAATTGAATATAAAATGATTTCAAGCATGTTCAATATTGTATGGATCCGATTTCAGTGGTTTTATTTTAATCTCCCCTTTTATTGATGTTATTTACATAAAATCATCATTTTAATGATTTATATATACATTAAATTTAAAAGACCCTATTTTTATTTCTTAGTACCATTTATTATAATTTACATACCAATCCATTTTTATCATAATTAATTTATTATTTGTTAAAATCATACAATATTTAAAAATAATCATCTTAATTTCCTTTCTTTGAGACATTGTTTTTATTATGCACTTATTTTATTTTATATAGTGTATATAATATAAATTTAATTATCTTATAATATTTTTTTAATTCATGATATTAATAATTCCATTTCATGTTCCCTCATTTAATTTATTTCGATATTTATTTTACCAAATCTATAAGGGTTCTTCAAGACTCGATCTTCTTTCACTGAATCATAACCATTCCTCTTTGACTATAACTTTATATGCTTGATATACCCCACACCATTACATTCACATATGATATTTTATATTTATTTATATTAAAATAAAATTTCATAATTAAAATATTATTTTTGAATGATTTTTATTATTCCAATGTTATGTAAAAATTCATGAACCATTTTTATAAAATCATTTAAAATTTTATATACTTTTCTTAATGATTTTTCATCTATTTCAATAATATTTTAAATTTCAAAAAATTGAAAATTCATTTTGATATAATTCCTCCCATTTTTTATTTTTTATAATTATATATAATTCATAAATAATATTTTAATTAATTATTAAAATCCAATATATATGTGGTGTTGTGGAAATGAAATCCATTTGAAATGACTGATTCATCACTACTATTTTTTCTTTATAAACAAATATGAATAATGATATCCTTTCTAGAAATTAATTTCCATTATAAATATCATGTAATTCCTTCTTTCTCATTGCTAATGTGTATCCTTTTAATATATACATGAAACATAGAATTCTAATAATATTTAGTTAATATACATATTTATATATTGAAGGTATCATCCACTTTCATTCATTAAATTTTTTATACCTTATGTAATATTTTACATGGCCTCTTTAATTTCTATTGGTTAATCAAGTCATGGTATATTCTTTTTTTCATGTTTCAAAAATATCCAAATACAATCACCTTTTGGTGTTATTATTTTTTTATAATATTAAGAGGATATTTTGAATTATTAAAAAAATTGGTCATATCAGTTGGTATCATAATATTTTTTTAAATCGAGTTTTTATAGAACTGGATTCTAAATTGTGGGTTTATGGTGCATCAATGTGAAGGTGAGTTTAGCTATGATTTTTTTGATGGAATCATAACTGAGTTGTAGGATGTGGTCATGCAAGATAATATTCATGAGGGGATAAAATTTTATGCATTTGATATGATTTTTAATAGAAAATCATATCCATATAAGATTCAAGTAACAAAAACTATAGAAATTTGATACCACTAATAAGGGAATATAACAATTGTGGAGTATAATGCCCATTTTATGAGTTAAGATTGTATTTCACTGGTTTTATCTTGAAGATACTCATTAAAGATTCATAAGTTTGAGTTAATATTTTAATTCAAAATAAAATCATAGTTAGTTCTTTTTTTTAATAATCATATATATAGATGATAATCAAGTAAGTGGACACTAAAAAGGATTTTATTGGACACCATTCTGTAGGAAGAACCTTAATTTATCCTTATTTAGGTGGTGGTTCAAGTAGTAGGAAGAAACAAAGTGATATGATTCTTCTAATAAACTAAAAAATTTAATGGATATGATATAATGGTATGATATTTATATCTTAGAAAGAGATATAGGCCATGTTTTTTAAGGTGGGTAATTTAGTCAATTGAAACTGATTTGTTCCTCATAACATAAAGCTTTTATTTTGTGTTTCTATATAGAAAACATAATGTTTTATTACTATAATACATTAAGTGAATATATACTATATAATTCAAATAAAACTGAAGTATTATAAGACCAGCTGGAAGGTCCTTGAAAGGATCGATTAAGCTAGTAGTGCTTCTTTCTAAGAATAGTCTCTATGATAATATAATTATTGTAATAGTTACACTATTGGTAAGAGGGATTAATCCAACCTAAGAAGATGCAATATCACTTATTTATTATTTAGAAGAACCTATTAAAGAAAAATATGGGAATTAAATATTAAAATGTGTTTGGACTAAGTTGGAAAGAAGTTGTTTTTTATACCGGGTGATGTTTTTATTGTATTTTATTATCAAGGAGGTTTTTGAGGAAAAATAAATCACATCACTTTGAATTTTTTTAGTGATCAGATTGACCATGGTATTTAGGAAATAGGATTCACAATTTCTAAGAAATTCCATTGTATTTAGAATAATATTTCTAGAAGATATTGTTTACTGGACTCCTCTTAGGTCCAAAATAACGGGAAGATCATTATAATGAGGGGCATTAGATTTTGGATTGATCTAAAGGGAAAATAATGATGACATTATGATCTTGGAGTTCTCATAAATTTTATGTATTCTATAAAACTTGTGATTCAGGCCTTATAAAGGAAAGGGGAGAGATGCTGATTCCAATCATATTGAGGTCTGGTTGGAAAAAAAGATGTTCCTGGAGGAATGGGAAGTTATAGTACATTCCATTATAAGTCAGATGATGATAAATTAGATATTCATTGTATTCAAATTCATAAGTATTTCATGATACAAGATTAATTTTGTAGGAGAATATAGTTTTTGAATTCTATGATTTATGGTCTTAGTTCATCGGTATGAGAACACCAGACGTAGAAATGATTTTTAGCTGAGCAGGTTGGTTGGAATGTGAAATTATGAAGATCATGGTTTTCAGTCAGACCAAAAATATATGAGATACAAATATTTTGATTAATAATATGAGTACTAAAATTTTATTTGTATTGTATTTAGAGAAGAAGAAAAGTTGTTGAATTCGAATCTACTAGAGCCAATCCAATAGACACAGTTTTCCATTGATACATCATAATGGATTTGGACATCGGTTCATATTTTTTTGTATATATTGTAAATTGGATAAAGAGTTTGATCGGAAGAGTAATTTTTTTAAGAATTTATTAGGACATATGAAAGAATATAAATTATGAACCAATAAATATAGAGGAGACAAGTTTGTGGTGACATCTATGAAGAAGAAAAACCAAGATCAATCAGCAATGTTGCCGACCATTTCTCACCAAAATGAATTATAATTATTTTTAAATAAAACTTTTTTTAAGAGTTTTGGTATCATGTGGGTTAAGAGAAAGGAAATACTTTTATTTGTTTTCAATTGGGTCAAGAGGAATAATAACTCTGATATATTTATATCAAGTGGTTTAAGACTATTAGACTGTATCTGATACCGATAAACATCATCAGAACCAAGATCATTAGTCTGGAAAAAGGGAAAAAGGAGAATTTCTGGAAGTGTTATCAGGTAATTGGTTGAAGAAGTTTGAATAATATTTTTCATATGTTATAGAGAAAACTATTGTCTCTATCATAATGATGATATCAGAATAAGAAGTTGACTCCAAGGATCGTAATGATAAGAAAAATTATTCTGATATGATCGATGAAGTGTGTTTAAATTTTTGGAGATTTTTTGGGGCAGAACAATCTAAAAATGAATCTTTAATATTTATCATAAGGAAGAAATCCAAATTTGGTGGATTTGTTATTTTAACTGGTATGTATCATCATAATGATAAAATCATAATGAGAAATCAAAATCAGACTGAATAATGTAAAAAAGTATAAACTGAGATAAAGTTTTAAGAAGTTTCAAGAAGAAGTGAGAAGTATGGGGAATCACTGTAGAATCCAAAGATGTATCCAAAAATCAAGGTAAATTAATTTTTTAGGAAAACATTTTGAGTGGGAAAAAATTTGATAATACCTCCAAAAATATATTCAACTTAGCTATAAAAGGAATAAGTACATTTTACATTCCTGACATGAGTACTAATCATACTAAATAGATAGAATCTCTAAATTTATAGGTAGAATAAATTTCTATATTGAGTATTCCTTTAGGAAGGTTTTATATATAGAAGTGAAAAGAATAAGAAACAATATTGTAATCTGAGTTTTTGGAATTAGATTGAGAAATTGGATAGGGGTTTTTAGACTGAGAAATAATAAGTTTATATTTATTAAAACAATATTATAATAGAATTATATTTCCATATTGAGAAATTAGATAGGTAAATCAAACTAAGAGTCATTACGACATCCAAAATATGTTCTTTCTTACTGCTAGGTAAGGAAGTGAATAATTGTTTTTAAGAACATATTTTTGAAAGTTAACAATGAATCATAGTAACATGTTTCTTAATGTTTTATAAAACCTTTTATAACATAATTTGTTCTAGAAGGAGTATATATAATGTCGTATTGAACATAGTGATACATGATTATAAAGGGAATTTCCCACTCACTGTATTCCACACAAAAGTATTTTTTTATTTTTGGTTTTTGGTTTTAAATTGATTTAATACCATACCAAATAATTTTCCACTATTTTTTAGTAGTAAACCTTGTAAATTATTATGTTTCTATTGATTTTTTTTTGGTTTTATTTTCATAAAGTTAATTACTCTTTAATGGGAGGTGATGTTTTTTTCATAAGAAAGGAAACCTAAAAGAAAAAGATATCATTAATTCACCCTATACCCTTCTCAATGATACATTGATCCAACTAGGCATTATCAATTTCTATCATATAAAAGGATCTCTTTGTTTACTCTTTGATAAAGTTCTCCTGAAGAAGTTGTGATGCAGAATCTTCATTGTTCCAATAGTATGGTGATTCTGTACTTCGATGGTAAGAACTATCATATCTAGAAATATAGAATGGTTCCTTGTCTTATGTTTATTGGGTGTGATGTTATTAAATCTACAATATATGGATTTCATCTTATTTATGAAAAATTTTCGCTTATATCTTTTGAGAAGATGAATATTGAGAATTATTGATGGGCCAAAAATTATTTACTCTAATCACTTTCTAAAAGTTATATTTTAATATTTAAGGGTGTTTCTACCTCCAAAGGTATATACGATCAGTTTAAAAGAATATATGAAGAAAATTAAAAATTGAAGAAGGAAAAAATTAAAAATGTGGATGTTGAAGAATTAATATCTAAAGAAAAGTTAGTATGAATCTATTGGGGACTTCTTTGTCATGTTAAATGACTTTTTCAGTACTATAATAATTCTTGGTAAAAATTTAGAGGATTCTACGATTGTTGAAATGATCTTAAGAAATCTTTCCGACATTTTGGATGTCAACGTCTCCTCATTGGAATTTAAAGATCCTGAAACTCTATCTTTGTATGATTTTCATAGTAATCTCATTACATATGAAATGGTAAGGTAGAATGTTATGAAGGGAAAAAATATGATAGAGAAATATCTTTCAAGGCACCAAAGAATAAAAATTTTAAGAGGGTGATTGACGAATAGGATGTTGTTGAAGATGAAAAGTGAAGACTCTTTAAAAAACAATAAAGAAATGTTTTATGATTATAAATTCAAGTTGTTGAAAGATATGGATAATTTAAATAAATCTCTTGAGAAAGAAGATAATTTTAATGAGAATCTGTAAATAAAGTTTCAGAAAAAAATAACAAGAGTTGGAACTTATCCAATAAAAAACATTCTAAAGCATAATATATGGTTATGAGTTTCTATATTTCTATCTCTGAATTTATTAAAAGTTTAAAATTTTATATTTCTTATAGTTCGAATAAGTATTAAAAGAAACAGATATGAAAAAGAATATTATAGTTGATAACAAAAAGATTTTTGTTCAATAATGTTCTGATAAGATGGTTACAGAGAAACATGCTCACAACTCTAGTCAATATGGAAGTTTTAGAGTTAAATATTATTTCTATAGATATTATTGGTATTGTGGTGGATTTAGGAATAAATTTAATATGTGTTGGTTTAACCAACAACATTACTTCTATTACAAAAATTACATAAGGCAAAGATTAAGGGGGATTCAATCCTCTCAAAGGAAGAAGTTTGAGAATGATGTTTTGAAGAAACCTACGAAGGTTGTTGTGAAAACTAAAAATAGGTTTTAACCCTAAGAAAATATTTGTGAAATATGTGTACAAAATGGACACCTTGTAAAAGGATGTCTTGTTTTTCTACCAGTACAACAAAAGTTTGTTAACAAAACTCATAATCTAGAAGTTATGAAATATAAAGGGAATGAAAAGGCTCTTATCATGGAAACCACTCTCAAAGAAACAAAATGATAATGAACATTGATTATGGATAGTGGGTGATCTTATCATGTTATAGAAGATTTGAGATTTTTAAAGAATGTGAAATATTTCTAAGAAGGAACAATGGAATTTGGAAATGATTCACTCAAAAATAAAGTTATTATATCAACCATTATTTTGGAAGAAATGTTGAAATATAAGATATATTTATTTGTTTATAGGTTAAAACAAAACATTCTAGGTGTTTCATAACTTTCTGATGAAGGTAAAAAAAATTACTTTTAGGAAATATGGATTTTTTTTTGAAAAGTGATAAGGATAGAAAAATAGTTACAAGATCCCGACGTTCAAAAGGAAACTTATTCCACATTGGTGAAATATAGAACTCTTTTCACTTAGGCATTGTAGATGAGAATCAGTCATATATGGTATAAAAGTCTAAGACACATGTGTTAGAGAAATATATTCTTGTTATCAAAGCAATATAGTGTAAGGGGTATTCCAGATATGTTAATAAGAAGATATTGGTGTTTCAAGATTTATCAGAAGGGAAATATAAAAAATATATATAAACAAGAAATTTGACATTTTTTCAACATGACCCTTGGAACATATTTATTCTAATATCTATGGGTCAATGAGAAAAAAATACACTCATGTAGAAAATTACTTCAGTAATTTCATTGATGACATTACTCACATCACTTGTGTTATTTATATGAAACAGAAGTTGGATTCTATAAAAAGGTTTAAAAGTTATAGGATGAAAACTAAGAAGGAATTTGAGTATTCTGGGAAGAAGTTAAGAATATAAAATGGTGGTAAATAAAAATAATAATAATTTTAAACTTATCTTGAGAAGCATGGAATTCTTGATGAGTTTGTTAAACCATATGATCCTCAAAAAAATGGTGTTTCCAAGAGGAAGAATAGAATTTTGGTGGAAATGAGAAGAATTATGTTAGTGGAACATGGTCTATATCATTACTTTTGGAGGAAATCCATGAGAATTGTTGTGTATATTCAAAACCGATGTTTCTATAGACAAAGTTTAAACTTGAATCCATATGAAAATTTTTATGGAAAAACACCATATTTGAAACACTTAAATGTTTTTAGAGTCTATTCGTCATAAAGAAAAAAGTTGGAAACCATGGAAAGTTTGGTAAGATAGTTGATGATAGAATTTTTATTATATATGCTTCGGATGGAAGAGGATATAGATGCTTCAAAAAAGATTCAGGAAGATTAGTTGACTCTGTTGATGACTTTTGTTTTGAAAAATATGAGGAAGGTAAACATACATAGGAAGATATGGAAGATAAATAGGTTGAAATAATTTATGATATGGATGAATAAAATAGTAGTATTACTCAAGAAGAATAATAAAACACGATTATTTCCAGTGACGATAAATAGTCTCAAAAATATCATCCCGGGGGGAGTACGAAATCTGAATATCATAATACTACTTGGGAATAAAATCAGAAGGTTTAAATAATAAGATCATAAAATGTTATTACTCATACTTCCTTGTCTTAAAACGTTGAGATAAAATATTATAATTATTCTTTTGAGAATCTAGAATAGGTTCAGGCTATGAATGAAGAGCTTGATCATATTAAAAATAAGGATACAGGGGATCTTGTACCTAAGCCCAATAAAAAAATTTCAATCTGGGAAATATTTTTTCTAGAACAATATGAATGAATATGGTTATGTAATAAGGAACAAATCGTGATTCGTATGCAAAGGTTACTCAAAAATTGAAGGCATCAACTTTGATTAAATTTTTTCTCTAACGGTAATGTTAGAAACTATCGGAATTTTTCTTATTATTATTTCATTTTCAAGTTAAAAAATAGATTGATTTGAAATCGGTAATCTTGAATGGGGATCTGGATGAGGATGTTATATTGAAAAACCTTATGGATTTTTTGTTGTGAAATATGAAAGTTATGTGTTGATGTTGAATAAAGTCGTGTATGGGATAAAACAATCTCCAAGATCATGGTATTCCAAATCAGATACATTCATTATGAAGATGGATTTTAATAAAGGAAGAGTGGATATAAATCATTATATTAAATAAATTCTGTAGTTTTCCATTATTGTAATTGTTTATGTTGATGAAAGAACATATGAAATATTATCTAAATATATAAAAAAATTTATATTTCCATGCTAGAAGAAATTACATAATTTATTGGGTAGAAAATTTTACAATAGAAGGAACATATTTTTCATTCCCAATAAAATAATGTTAAGGAAATTATTAATAAGTTTGACATGGAAAATTTAAAAGCATATTCAACATTGATTTCAAGGTTAACCAAGTTGAAAAAATATGGATAAGTCAGAGAAGTTGATTAGAAATAGTTTGAAAAGATAATAGGTATTTTGTTGTATTTAACTTCCTCAATTCCCAATATTGTTTATGTTATCACCTTATTTGAAGAATTTTAGAGTTCTACAAAAGAATCACATTTTTTGGCTGTAAAAATAGTTCTCAGATATATCAAAGGAACGTCAAATTTCAGAATCGTGTATGATAGCTCAGAAAGTATTGACTTTTTTGGATATTCAGATACTAATTGGGAAGGAAATTTTGATTATAGAAGATCCACATATAGTGGAGTTTTCTTTATAGGAAAACATTGTGTTAGTAGGAATACAAATAAAAATAATTCAGTAACTCTTATAATTGTTGTAGATGAGTATTTTTTTTATCACTCAAGATTCTACCCAACTTATATTGATGAAAACTCGGTTGGAATATTTACACGTTTAATTGGAGTTACCCTTGCTCTTGGGTTGTGATAATCCAAGTGAAATCAACCTTTCCAGAAATTTGGTACAACATTATCATTCAAAACTTATTGACATCAAATATCATTTCATCAAAGATCATGTGGAGAAGATGGAATTGAAGCTGGAATATCTTCCTACATCAGAACAAGTTGTTGAAATTTTCAAAAAACCATTACAAAAGGAACCATCTTCTAAACTGAGGTTAAACATGGGCATCCAATCTTATTCTCATCAAGGTTTAGGTACATGATTTTATCCCCACTCTCATCTTTTCTTTCGATAGTTTTTCCATGGGGGATAATTATTTCATAAATCTATCCATTTTTATGTGCAAAACCATTTAAGGAATCATGTTAAAATTTGGATTTGAGGATAATATTTGATTTCAACATTGTAAATGTGTGAAATATTCTAACTATTTATTGGAGTTTATTTAGGAAACTAATATTTTATAAAAAAAATTGAAGATATAAAGAAAATATTAGTAGGTTTTCATGAGTCGCTACTTTTTGACAACAAAGATTTATTATCAATAATTCTTATTTCCTATCATTAGTTAGCTCATGTAGGGTTAGATTTTTTGATATGTAATCCACTAATTGAGGATACAATGTTCAGTGACTTATGATGCTTGGTTTAAAAAAATACAAAGACAGAGATTGTTAGGAAAAAAATAACCAGAAATTATTTTTGATGCTAAAAGATGTTTTTTTATATTTTGTTTTCAAGTAATTTTTCAAAGAAAAAGAAATCACCTCACTTTTTATTTTTTTGGTAATAAGACTGACCATTTTATTTAGGAAATTAGATTCACAATTATTAAGAAATTTCATTGGATTGAGAAGATTATTTTTGTAATAAAAGTTTCATTAGACTCAACTTGGGTCAAGAATGAAGGGAAAATCATTATGAGTAAGAGAATGAGATTATGCATGGATTCGATGGAAATCTAACGATGCTTGGATGATCTTAGAGTTATCATAAATCATAAGTATTTATGTAAAATTTGTGATGAAATACTTATGAAGCAAAGGGGGAGAGTTTTTTTCCAATCATATTGAGTTATGGTTGGAAAGAAAGATATTGTGGAAGGAATGGAAAGTTACAATACTTTACATTATAATCTAGACAATAATGAAGCTGATCTTAAACATATTCCTTGGTTAGTATGGAATTTTATTTTTTGATAAATGAGTTGATAAAATAAATATAAGTTTATTTTGGGAACTTTATTTTTATCAAATGGATATCCTTGGTATTGGAAAATTATTTAAGTATTAAGTGATAAATGTTATATTGGAAGACATTCACTATTTTGGGAACATTAAATGATTAAGATAAATAGAATAATGTGGTATATAATTGAGGGGAAAGGGTTGAATTATATTTTAGAAGAATATATGACATTAATTGTAGACTTAGGTGCAATTAGGTTATTTTGGGAAATGTTAAACCTAAGTTGGAGAATATTTGATTAGGGTAATTAATTTTTGGTATGAGACATTAAGAGTGGCTGATGTTATTTGGAGATATATGTTAACATTTATCTTGCAAGACTATGTAATCAAACTCATTTGATTTTTGGGTTTCAAACATGGTATGTATTATTTTGAGGAATTTTAAGGACAATTATTTATCAAATGGTCTATGTTGGACTTTGGGTATTACTTTTGAATTTTGGAAATTAATAGTAGACATTATTCTTTTAAGGTTATTATATTTGGGTGATTATTTAATTTTATACTATCCTTTTTAGTTTTGGATAATGTTTCAAGACCATATGAACTTATAGTTAATCTTTTGTGAGTTATGTGATTATCTAGAAGTATAGTCTTGTGTTTTAGTCATGCAAACAAAATCCTTTTAAATACACATTATTTGGAGAAAAAAGATGATCTTGTGGTGAAATGTGATTAAAGGATGAAACTATACTTTTTAGGTGAGTATATTTCCTTGTGATCTTAGTCTATGATGTAAATTAATTCCACAACTCTATAAAAAGGATCTTAAAACAAAAAAAAATCCATTTACATTTCCTACTACAAAATCAAAGACAGTTTAACACATTTTAAATTTCTAGTTTTGTGATTGTTAACTTTCTCCTAAAAATGTTTTTTATTACTCTCCCTCCGTACTTGATCATTAATTTTCTCTTCCATATCTATTTTTCTACATGGAACCATAGTATGTGTTATCTCAGGTGACTTCTGTACTTTCCATTCTTTCTTTTAAAGTGGAAGTTTTGTTAATCCTTTTTCTAATGTGGGATTGCAATAAAGGTGTTTTGAAAAGTCATACTTGAGTTACCAACCCCAAATTCAAATTATGAGGACATAATTTCCAAAGGGGGGGAGAATGTAACATTCTATATTTTTAGGAAACACTGTGTTTGATAGCATACATGATACGCCATATTTAGCTTAAATGAACAACTTAATATTATTATTTAATATGATAATTATCACATATCCATTATAATGGTTGGAATAAAAAGGATTAAATTAATTATAAAAATATGGTTTACAGATGTTTATATGGTTTACACATTTTTTTATAATTATTCATTGGTTTCCAAATAAATTAGGAAATTATATAAAATCAAATTGAATATAAGCGATGTGTTTTTATGAAAAACTATTTAAATGCAAATAATTGTGTTTATGAAATAATCAAATCACACTTTTTGAATTATATTAATTAATTATAATCAATATAATATTTAAAATTAATCATTTTTATTTTATAGACCTAATATAATAACAAATTCAATTTAACTCATAAATGGATTATTTTTAAAAAAAGGCATTTTAACCACCTTTTGATGGGGACCCCATTTTAAATCTTGTTTTTTCAATTTTATAATGTAAATTTATAAAAATAAACTTTTTATTTAAAAAAAATATGTAAAATTTTAAATAGGATAATTTTTTTTGTTTTTTGATAATATTAATTTTTCAATGAATAGTGAAAAATATTGCATTTTAATTCAAAACTGATTTTTTCTGATTTATATATATATTTATATTATCCTTTTACTTCGTTTTAATGTATAATTAGATTAATTTTTTATCATTTAATCAAACTTAGGTCATTTTTTTCAATTTTATATTGAAATTGGATATAAAAACAATGTGAAATTTTAAATGTTTTACTTTAAAAACCTATTTTCTCATTATTAATTTTTAATTAATTTCTTCCAATTATGGGTTTTGAAGTTGGAAAAATATATTCCATATGTATAATCATAAGGTTTAAATTATTTAAAATAGTTCCTTTTTTGACATTATGAATAGTAACTTTAGTAATTATTTTTATACCACGGTTAAGAGTAAATTCGGTAATTAAATGTTAAAATAATATTATAAATATTATAAAACATCCCTAACACTTTTCCTAATATTATTAGAATATTTTTTTCTACCAAGGCAATCCTTGTTCCAAAAATTTTCCCTTTGTAATAAACTTGTGTTTGATTATCACACTTATAACATTTTATTTAAAGTTAAGAGAAACATGTCATAATCATGTCTCTTATTAGTAAAAAAAATTTAATATGGAATTATATATGTTATATCTTCTATTATAAATATTATTTAGGAAGATAAAATTATTACCAATATCATGGTAATTTATTTATAATTTTTAGGAAATAAATAATTAAATTAAATGGTTACACAATGAGGATGAAGTAATTGCTTAATTAATGAATGGATCAAATAAATGGTTTTATAAATTATAAAATAAATATAATTTTAGATAATTGATGTCATACAATAATTTATGGAATAATTTTAAATGTTTTTTATTATTTAATGGAGTTTGTTCAAAATTATCTTACTATTATGATGTTTTTAAAAGTCAACTAATGAATAATGTTAAAAGATGAAACTATTGGTATTTTAAAATATAAAATATTTTATTAAATGATATAAAAATCATAAAAATATAATATTAATTTAAATTTTTATTATAAGTCTAAATATGTTATTAATGACTCATTTATTTGTTTTTTGGTATGTTATGGTAAATAATTTAACACTAAAAGTGTAAATTATTTGATAAAATGGTAAGAGTTAAAATGGGTTAAAACAAAAATATAAGGTTTAAAATAAAATAAATGTATGTTTAAAAAATATTATTTTATATTATTTAGAACCATAATCAACCTATCCTATAAATAACATAATTTGGAGTCTTTTTGAGTTATAAATTAATTTATATTAATTTAATATTTTAAGGGTTTCCAATGGTACCCCTCCACTACCCTATAAAAATGAACACATTCCTCTATATTAATTAAACTTAAAAATCATTTTTGTTCAGACACACCCCACCCAAAACTATTCATATAATACCTCCCCACATTCTTGAATCCTAACTTTAGGCATTAAACCCTCCATAGATGTTTTAAGGTGTTAAGAAAGGTGATCAACTGAAGGAAATGTAACATTTTTAATTATGTATTTCTATTTTGTTTCTTTTTCCTCTTCCATAAAATATTATTCTACCATGATGAAATAATAACTACATTATAATAAATATACTAAGATTTTATTATGTTAATATCATCACCTATGTTCATCCCCAATTTCATCAAATGGGAAATTAACATTTCATTCGTGTACAGCGGACTACCGTCTTGCGAACCGATATAGTTTGTTTTCCATAATCATCTCTCCTAGCAGGTTATAATGATGGAATTAATGTTCATATTTTATATTCATGATTTATTAATCATTATAATATAATAATATATCAATTACATTATTAGTTTTTGTGGACATAAAAATAATAACATCGTTCGTGCATACGTGTGAACTATCACCTCCACGAAGCGATGGGATTCATTTTTATTCACTACATCACTTCTATGATATATATATATAAGTATATTTAAATTATTAATATGATATTAAGGATTTTATGATAATTATTTAAAGTTAAAATAATACTTACCTTCTTTTTGTGATGATCAATGAAAAATGGAAAACGTTACTCATGCGTACATACGGCATACCATCTAAATGATTATAATGTTGTTAATGTTTCATAATAATAATTAATAGTTAGATTTAAAAGTATAACTTATGAATAAAAATGTTAATAATTTCATAAATATTACGCTTTATAGGATGGAATTATGACCACATGTACTATTGGCATCATACCATGTTTATTTTCAACTCAAGTACCGAATATTGAAAAAACGTCTCATATGAATTTAAATGATTATGTAATTATTATAAAATAGAAATAAGTGATATAAAAAGAATAATAAACATGAAAATTTTCTCAAGAAATTATAAATTAAACTAATTTTATTATTCAAGAATATAAATATTGTATGTGATGAGTCAGACTCGAGGTAAGGGACTTCATCTCAATCTCCTTTCATTGACGCATATTTTGATGTTATACACCACATTATTTTATAAGGTGTATAATCAACCCCTTTTACTTTTAATTTCATTAAAATGTATAAAAAAGGAATCTTTTTATATGAATCATTTTACTAAATGACAAAAAGAATGATTTTTGAATGTATATGGTGACAATAAATTTTCTGCCACCATAACCAGTATTTGGTATTTGGATTCCTATACAAGTCATAATGTTTTTAAAAGAAAAATAAATACCATTTTCCTTTTTTAGTTATTTTGGTATTGAAAATGGTTTTTATAATGGATTTATTATATCAATATCTTGAAATTATTTTTGTGATTGCAAAGTGGAAATGTTATTTTTCTTTTATGCATATTTATTTGTAATGATTATGTTATGGTCATTGGGAATTATTTATATATAATAGTGGTTCTGTGATAAAATGAGGGCGAGTGATCCCATGATAGCTCTATAATGCATTCGGTAATGCGATAGGGTTAACTAGATGGGTTTATTCTAAGTATTTAGGGAATATACTATGATGGGTATTCCAAACGTAACCATGAAGGTTACTCCCATGTAGCTATGAAAGATACAATGTAAGTATGATATGGATGCTACAAGTAATCCTTTAGGATTTATGATTTCTATGAGTTTTATAGTAACCTTATGAATTTATGATTTAATCTAAAGGGTTTTTTATTTATGGGTGAAAATTTTTACTTTTGTGGAAATGTTTTAATGAGTATAAAATATTCATGGACTAACAGTTTCTTTCCTTCTTTTATACCCCTTAATGATCTTTTTGTGCTCATCCAAATTTATAAAATGTTTTTCATAGGTCATAAGATTTTTAATGGAAAAGTGGATGTTGTTATGAAATTATAAAATATTTGTCTTGAAAATAAATCATGTTTCTTTTTAAAAAGGTTTTCTTTCGGTGAAAAAAGTTGATACTATTTGGAAGTGTCCACATTATATTCTTATGGTTTTGTAATATATGATTTATGGACTAATTCTCTAAATATCTAAACATGAAAAGATCTAAAATTTGTATTAAATAAAATTTCTTGACTTGCCTAAAAAATATTTAATGTTTGAGGTCAGGGCGTTATAATATATATGTCAATGTAAAACCCCATGGATGAATAATAACTAAAATATTTAATAAGTAAATGCTTAATTATTAGACGCCATTTATAAGGAACATGAATACCAATACTGTCATGACCTTTCAAAAAATGGTTTAAAACTATGGATAGAAACCCATTTAATTTGTCAAACTTCTTCATCTAATGATAACTTATTGATGCATTGAGAGGCTATATAAAATCTGGGCCCCACCCGTAATTACCAATCCAAATAATTCCTCATACCAATTAATAAAAATTGATAATATTACATATCAAATATCCATATTGAATAATGAATACGACTTAATAAATAATCCCAGAGTTTATAATAATTAATAAAAATGATTTTTTATGTTTATTAGTGGAAACACCCTTGAAATACCATTAAAATATTCTTGAAGAAAATAATCATTAAACATTCCAAAGTGTCCCTTACCACTTTGAAAAATTTTAAATCATACAAATCATAAAGTAATAAAATCAATTTAAACTTATAATATAATGATATTAATTATATTCATGATATTACATGTCAAATGGTAGTATATACACCATCTAAAAGTGAATTGGTTCATAATAACAAATAAGTCTCAATGGAATTTAAATTGAGATAAAAATCTCTTACTTTAACCTTCCTTTTAATTCTGTGGTCTTTATCATCCTATATAGTGGTTTAAAATAAGTTAATAACTTATAACCAAACCATAATCATGTTTATAATATCATATATTTACTTAATATAATATCTTCGTATCTATTTGTTAATAATATTTCATTATTTTCACTATTTTGGGTATTAATTGCCTATTTTTCTCAAGTATGTTTTGACATGTTACTTGTTATTACTATTCATTATATCATGGTTTAATCATCTGAAAAATTTAAATCATGACTTTATTATCTTATATATTCAGTACATATGTATTTATAATAGTCCATAATATTTGGAGATAAGAAATGAAGTGGATTGTTCATTGAGACGGTAGGTCGTACGTATGCATGAACGCTACATTCATTTATTTTTTGTATTAAAAAAATGAAAAAAAATGATATTAATGTATATTATAATTATAGTATCATATATATTTTATATATTTTATATATTTTAAATTGGTTTGTGAAACAGATATTTTATATATTCCATGTATAGCATGAACGAGCCACATCGCTTTGAGGAGGCAGAAGCCCACACTTCACAAACGATGTTATCATATTTACACGAAATGGAAAGTATAATGGTATGTGTTATAAAAAAATAAAAAAGAATAAATAAATAATAAATATCATATATATCATATATAAATATATTTTACATCATAATTTCCACCATGATAGGGGTAAGGGAAAAATGAATAATCATCTTTTTGTAGGCAGTAGTTCTCTGTACTCCAAAAAAATATGTTAATTACATATTAGATAGAATTTTATGTTATTTTAGGTCTAAATATTGTTATAAAAAACATAATAGCAAATTTATGATACATTTTTTGTAATATAATCATGGAATAATTAGAGTTTATGGGGTGGAGAATGGAAATAAAACTAAAGAGATTAAGGAAATATGTTACCTTTTAATCAAGTAACTCCTTTTGTTTTGAACCAAATGGATTCCTCAGATGGATTTATAAACTATTTTATACTTTTAGGTTTTGGTTAGGGGTTTTTATGAGAAATTTTGGTATAGTTTTGACGATCTGAAGTGTCTTGAGAGGTGTGAGGAAGTGGGAGAAGAGGAGGCCTTTTATAGTGGAGGGGGAGTGACAGTCTTGTAAATACCAAAAGGTATTCATTAATCAGAGGTCTACATTACCTAATGTGTCTCCAAAATATAAAAATAATGTATTAAAGGGGAATAATGTTCTATAAAAACCTCCACCATAGAAAAAATATGTTCATTTTAAAAATTTGGTTCCTTAACTTCTATGATTCCCCAATTTTATGGTTTCGGTTTTTATAAAAATATCTAGTTTTCTGACCTAAGTAATATGATAATTTAGACTAAAATAAAGAAATAATTATTATAAAATATAGAAAAAATGAATTATTAATATAATATCTAATTTATAAAATAAAAATACCAAGGGTTTTGGAAATTAATTTTAAAACCAGTGCATGTAAATCACTAACACATTGCTTAAACCCGGATCATGTTAACAATGTTTCTACAATATATGGGTCAATATATTAATTATAAAAGATCAATTTGTACATTAATATAAAACATTTAATATTTTTTAACAATTAAAAATAACTTGGAAAAATATATTATTTTTATTAATTCTAACACATTTAATGAAATATCATTTATTATAAAATAACAATAATTTCCACTTTCATATTATTTAAATAATTTTAATTTTAAAATATAAAAAAAAATATTGGAATTAAAATATATTAAGTTTAAATAAATGTAAAAAGATATATTCATTTAAAAAAATAATTAAATATAGTATTTTAGTCAATATACTTCACTGTTAATATTTATTATATCATTTAGTTTAGTTATTTATTAACTAAATAATCATTATATTTGCATTTATTAATCATTTTAAGTAACTATATCATCTTTAAAAATTAATGATAAATTATTATGATAACATTGTTCCATTTATATTTCATAAGGATATGTACAACCTAAAATGTGTTTTTTACGTATCTCAAAGTTTTATAAAGGTTAAAGGTAAGGAAAGATCTTGTTGCCTCTTTCCTTATTTATCATTTTATATAGGGAAATTCCATTTAATAATATCTCAATAACCCATAAAATTTGAACCAAGAGAGTACTTGGTCTAACTATTTGTATCCGATTTTTATTGGAAAATTTTACAGGTCATTTTGGCCCTTAAAATTAAGGTCCGGCCCCTTGTTAAGTTTATTTTTACCTTAATCATCATAATTAATTTTTATCACTTCCACTAATATTTTTGGTCAAAAGTTAATTTGATATTATTAGAAAAAAAAAATATTATACGTTTTATAATGTTTCATTTACATTTTTAAAAATTAAAATCATATAAGTGGGAAAATTAAGATTAACGCTAATCTAATATACATGGTAAGAAATCTGGTTTTTAAAGTAAAAACGTTCAAACGTTTGGTAATTTTCTGTAACCAATTATAATTTATAAATGATTAAAACGACCTAAATTGTGTTAATATATATAATTGATATATTTTTACATCAAAAAACTATTTAAAATATAATTTTACATTAATAATTGTTTAAATGAAAAGCCAGTTTTTAACTAAAATGAAATATTTTCCATTATTCATCAAAAAATGAAACTTCCTAGAAAATTACAAAAAAAATAATCCTAAGATTATTTTGACATTATTAATCCAAAAATGATTTTATTTCACAAATAAAATTTCTAATAGTGTCAAATGTTTGTTATTCAACAAATTTTCTCTACTAAAAGGTGGTAAAACTAAATCTTGCATGCAAGATAATAGTGCGTTTTGTATAGCATAAACATAACATGGTGTTGTATATAAATAAAAATAGAAAAGAAATTAATTTTATTCTAAAATAAAAAAAATTTATTGACTTGGTTTGTTACATTATCGCCACCTTATTTAAATCATGTCCTCATAATTTAAACATAATCTAAGTAATCAAGGGATTGATATTTGAAAATTAACTATTGTTGAAAACCCCACATCGTAAATACGGTTAATAACACATCATAATAATAATATATAATGGAAAGTATAATTGTCACATAACTAAGTTACCAAGTAGGATAAAATATATGTGAAGGAAAAATATGGCTAGAGAATAAAAATATAACAATCATGTTCTGATGGAGAGTTCTAGAGAACATGGTTTGGAGAAGGTTAAAAATCACAAGTCCATAAATACATAATGATCTAAGGGGCCATTTTATTCATCTAAAATTATGGTACTTGGAAAAAATTATTTTTGGTTTCAAAATTATTTTTCCAGAAGTTGATTAATTCAATAACTCTCAAATAATATAAGTAAATATACTTACTAGCTACATTTATAAAATCAAAATCTTACCCTTTGGTCTTACCTTGATCTATTTATACTTCTTCTCCTTGAATAGGATTAGTTGTATTGTGATCTAATATATCAATTTCTAATAACACGTTCAAATTTCCACTTAATCCACTTCATAAATAGTAAAATTTTCCATAATATTATGATCCAACACTTTAAAAAAAAGGTCACTAAATTTCCAAGATGAACTTATCATTAGCCTTTAATCAACATGAAGCAACTCTAAATTTTCACATTCCAAAAATGTGAATAACTTCATAATGTATCTTCTTGAAATATAATAATAACTATAATTTCCATAAAACATTATTTGAAACATGAATTCTTCCTTATTCCTACAGTAAAACATGTGTTATTGGATATATTCCATAAATCCAAAAGTGTTTTAAACTTCATCAATGAAAGTATAGACCACTTATCGAAAAGTTATTAATCAGGTCCAAGGTAGTCATCACTTGTCCAAATAAATAATTTCTTCATCATTATCTCTAGATTAAGGACATATTCAGTATTTTCTTTCCCTCACTCATGTGTTTTTCTAAAATATTATATTTTTACTGAATATATTTTCTTGGTACCATTCAGTATATGATCTCAAATCCTAAATGATAAAGTTTTGTAGTAAAATCCTTGTATATTTCATAAAACATATAATGGGAAAATAAAAAAAATACTTTGACAACATATTTTTTATCTATAATATATAGAATCACAATGATCATTCCACATAGTTTATGAAAATAACATATGTTTTACCTTGACCCCTTAGATTATTTTGAGGTATATTATCTTGACTCTTGGGGAATTTGGGTGCATAGTGCACCATCTCATTGTATTTATAGAACATAATATCATCATTTTAATTCTTTACATTGCATTATTTTACCTTTTTACCCTTTTCTCTTGACTTATAAAAAATATCAATCCTTTCAATCATTTACCCGGGTGATTCTTTCCATAGTTATCACATGTGGTAAAATAATTCTTTCCCTTCCTCCCTTTATCTATTATTTTATATTCCTTTCTCTTATTCACTTTCTTCCCTTTTAATACATATTACTTGGAGAATTATTTATCTATCTTGATAACACATAAATCTATTTCATCATATGAGTAAAGTTTTTGAGACACTTGTGCCCATCTAAGACTTGGCTTAATTCCTTAAAAAAAGCGATCAATCTTACATTATGTGTTGCATATAATGTTTTTATCATACCTTTATAACCTAGTAAACATAGATTCATATTCTAAAACACTTTCTTCCATGTTTTTCTTTAAACTAAGGAACATTATTTTCATCTTAGTTTGTTGCTCATTAAGGTAGTATTTAATGAATATTTACACCTTAAAAGTCTTTCATTCCATGAGTTCAATTTCTTCTTCATCTCTTGTATTCCTGATCAGAGACCACCACTGATCAGCATCACCTTGGAAACAATATATCTAAATTTTATCATTTCCATTTCTCTATATTCCAAGTTTGTAAATATCTTCTCTAGAGACTTAATCCATTTATTGGCTACCATTAGAAAAGTAGTCTTATTAAATTATGGGGACCTTTGTTGCATAAAGTGATCCATGATTAGATATTCCCTCAGTGTAACGGGTTTCTCCATTTAGTAAATTTCATTTTTCATAACCTTACTAATATTCCCTAATATATCCATAACTTTCTCGGTTATAATACTAGCTACATTGACATTCTCCGCAGGTAAACCTCTACATTGGTCATGAGTATTGATACCATTCTTAATCTTAGGAGTTATTTCTAAACAATATAATATACTAGATTATCCCCTAAAAATATGAATTTTTTATAACTCTAAATATGGTATAGAACATGACATAATTTTATTCATCATAAATCCTAAAATCATAAACTTTGGTTACTTTGGGGAAATCATTACATTAAAATCCTTTATAATTATGGGTAATTAAAATATGAACTATCCTCAGCATATCCCCTAGAAGTGTCAAAATATGTGTGTAGTAAGTCTTGTGTTTCATGTACTAGGTTTCACCGAGTCAAACTCAACACACCTTGTTAGAGTTATTAGTCCTATGTACTTTCGTTCTAGAACCACGCCCACTTACAGTATTCGTACAGGGATTTATTTCTTGGAATACCCATATAATCTTTATATTACCCAAATTATAGGATGTTCTTCTATTTTTATACATAATTTATATCTTATAGTCATGATCCATATTCTATGTTTTCTAAATCTGGTTTCCAAGTTTGATTATAAACATCCTTTGATATTAAATGTAATGCCCTAACCCCAGAATCTCAAAGAAAGTGCATTATTTTATTACATTGGTATGATTACAAGGAATTAAATCCTGAAAAACCAATTAGTTTAGTAGTCTTGGAAATCCATATTACATACATGATACCCATAATACATTAATAAATAAAAAATACAGACATGATACACAATAAAATTAAATAAATATCATCCTTGAATTCTTATTCAAATATTTATTCTTCATAACCTAGGTAAATGAAACATAATAATGGTTAGAAAAAATGATGAGTAAGGGTATGTAAATAGAAACCAATAATTGATCAATGAGAATAAATCAACATGGAAAGTTCAATAACTAATAACACATTCTATTTATATAACTAGACAAGGAAGATTCAATATGGCAAGGTAAGAAACTCAAACACATTCCATTTAATCAATGAACTGAATATTAAATGTATCCATATATATTTCGATCAAAAATATCATGGATGAATAATAACTGAAATATATAAGAATGAAATACTTAATTATTAGATATCATGTCTAAGGAAAATGAAAACATATACCATCAATACCTTTCACAAGATGGTTTAAAACTATGGATAGAAACCCATTTATTTGGCCAAATTATTCATTTTATAAGAACTTGTCAATGTATCGAGGGGGTATGTAAAGTTTGGGTCCCACCCATCATTACCAATCCAAATCATTCCTTATATCAATTAATCAAAATAAATATTATTCCTTATCAAATAACCTTATTAAATAATTAAAATTATTTCATCAATAATTCCTCCGTGGAGGATAAGTAATAACAAGGTTTGTTGATGTTTATGAATGAAAATACCCTTGAAATATCATTAAAATATTCTTGTGTAAAATAATATTTAAACATTCCAAAGTTTCCCATACCTATTTGAAACATTTTAAATCATAATCCTCATTAATTAATAATATAAAATTAAACTTATAACATCATGAGAATAAGTAGATCCATGATATTCCATGTAAAAGGGTAGTATATACACCATCTAAAATTGAATTGGTGCATAACAACTAATAAGTATCAAAGGAATTTTAATTGAGAAAAAAATACATTACCTTAACCTTAATTTTTTTTGAGCCTCCCCAATATTCAACCACCATAGCACACCTTACACTTAGGTCCTATGCAGGTGTTATATGGGGCTATGTAATGTGACCTTAGTTACTTGTGTAAACCTTTTATATAAATAAATTTTTTATTTCTTATTATGGAAAAGTAGGTGATTTTTAAATATTTGGATAAATGTAGAATGAATTTATAGTTCCATATTATTGATGAATTTTAGAAAAAGGTGATTTTAAAATATTTTTTGTATACATTAAATAATTAATAATGTAAAATGATTTTCAAAAAATGGTCTTTTATAGTTGTGACTAGTAAGAAATTTAGATTTTAATATGATCAACATAATTTTTAGTGAATAGTAAAGTATGAATAGTAATATACCTTTATAGATAGTATTGATTAATAATGAATAGTAAATTGGCCAAAAAAATAGAAACTTCACCAATGAATGTATAAATACAATTTAGATATCTTAAAAGTGAAAAAAATGATCATTGTATATGTTTTTGTATTTTTGTATGTCATAAATATTTTATATTAAATTTTATAATTAATTTAATAATTTAAAATGGAAATTTATTTTCATAAAATGTAATCATAAATTTTTACTTTTTTGTCTAACGGTTATATGATAATTTTATGGGACCTTGATTACTTTTTCAAGGTGTTACAAAATGAGTTATCAATTTAAAGTTTTTTATTTGGAATAAATGATGATTTTATTTAAAAATTAAATTAACAATATATAGAAAATTATTTTCATATAATGGAGTTTATTTTTTAATTCAGAACATCAATATTAGGTTACGGTGAATTTATGAGATTTTTATAAAATGTTTTGTTATTCGGTGAATAGTAAAAAATAGTTTTGAGTTTCAATGTGATTAATGACATCATTAATGATGTAATAATGATGTAATTTTTTTGGTCAACTTTAAAATAGTAATATATGTTATGAGGTGTCCTAAGTGTCCAATACCATGGGAAAATTACATGGGTAAGCCTTTGGTTTTGCAAATACCATTGATGAGGTGTCCCTTGGAAATTAATTAAATATTCTCTCACTTTTCCTATAAATACCAAGCCATTACCTCAATCATTTCATTCCAAAATCCACCTCAACGAAGTTATGGTCTTTTTACCTCCCAAGGAGTCCTCCCTAGGTGCCCTAAATCCCCCCAAGGTCCCAACCTTCAATCTTTCAAAGTTACTCTTCAAGGTAAGGGAACCTTTCACCCTCCTCTTTTAAGTCATGATTTCCTTTAAGTTATGTAATCTAGTTTCCATATTCTTATGTGAGGGTATGTTACTATTTATTATTATTACTATCAACTTCATGTCCAAAGGATGAGATACCCTTTCTTCTCTCATCAATTTATTTTCTGAATTTTTAAGTGACGTTGTTAGGCTACCGAATTTTCATAAAACAAATCACATCTTCTCTTTTATTTCATGTTTTCTTTTCATGTGGTATGTAATTCCACACTATGATCTTATTTATATTTTATTTTGTCCCTATACTGTAAAACAATTCACTTATGTATGGTAAACCCCTGTCCCCTCTCTTTTTATTCTTTTCAAAAACCATGTTATATAGTCGTTATGCTGCAGAATTTTCGTCTCAAAATCACTCCCTTTTTTCTCAAGAAATTATATTGTATTATTTATGTGGATGCCCAAATATATTTTCATTTTCAGGGTTTTTCATCAATACCTGAAATTTATCTATTTTATTCTATAATTGACATACATATAAATCTCACTCCCTTTACATGGGTTATAAATGAAATAACGATCAAGTTTTTAGGAACTTTTGAAACGTCACGATTTTGAAATGAAACCCATTATTATATTCTCTATGGTTTATTTATGAAATGTTTGATTATGATATATGTGGATCACATGAAAATAAATACATATTAATGGTGAACCCTGATAGTGCTCCAATGCATTGGTTAAAGAATTTAATCTCTAGAGATGACAAGTTTCACAATACCTTGGTGATTAAACGTGGAAATTTGTATGACACCTTGAGGATGAAACTTGGTGACATATTCATGAATGTATAAATTAAATGTTTTAGCCATATATTCATTATATGGTTTAGGTTTTTTTCATTATGAAATTCTTCTACTTCCATTTCTCATGTATTTATGTTTTTCATCACATTCTTATTGATATCACAAGTAATCTGATTCCCTTGCTTTCTTTACTAGGATTTCTACTCACCCTTTCCTTTAATGTATGTCTCCAGGTTATGAGATGCAGTATTTGTACATAGTATGAACTTTTAAAGTGGATTTTCAAGGTGATTTAAAATAGTGTGTTATGCTTTCATGTATTTTGTTCCTGATTTCCAAGACACTAGACTTTCAAGGTCCTCTATTTATAAAATGTAATGAAAATTTATGTTAAAAAGGCAGGATGCAATATTTGGTATCAATGGAAAGTTTAGTTATTTATGGAAATTAGGATATAAAAAATTAAGGAATAACCCTATAGAAAAGTTTAAATATAGGAATACTTACTAGTTTTTGGTGAGTATTTAGTAAGTATTATATCATGAAAATACATCCATGTCTGGATACGAGTAGGTAGAGGCGGCTCTGGCCCAGATGTACCTAGGACTGAAAACTCTAACAAGGAGTTTTGGGATTGACTCGGGGTATCCTGGTACAAAAAAATATGCCTTGCTACACTATTGGTTACGACACTTCTGGGGGATATGTTTGGTTAATCATAATCTCTTTATGAATCATTATGTAGTATTTATAGAGAAATGTAATTGTTTAAAGCAATAATTTTTAAGAAATCAAATCACTTATAGTTAAAAGATTCAAAAATGAAATAATCTTCTCACTAAGTTTTTATTATTTTAGAAAATGGTGGGAAATATGAGGAATTTTATAAATGGTGACCACAATGGACCATGCGCTGACAGCCCTCCAATGGAAGCTGGAATGTAAATTTTCATGCTATTAATGAACCAACTGACTCAAGTTATGGGAAATAACTTGAATAAAAATGAGAGTTTGATTTCACCATGAAGTTAAAAACATTTTTTGAGTCCTTTATGCACCAATGACCACTAAACTTCAGTGGATCAACTGACCCATTGATTGCTAAATAGTGGATCATCTTTATAGAGAAGATCTTTTTTGTGCTCCACTGTTCAGAGAAATAGAAGGTCACCCTAGATATATATCGCTTAGAGGTAGAAGCTGATTAGTGGTGGTAACTGATTAAAAACATGAGGCCAAGAGTGGAGGTTAAATCTATGGAGTAGGAAGAGTTCATAGGGATCTTCTTCGGTATGTATTTCCCTTGTTCCATGAGAACAAGAATGGACAAGGAGTTTCTTGAGCTGAAGCAGAAGGAGAATGAATTTGTGGGAATCTACAAGATGAAATTCACAAGGCTTTCACAATACACCTCTAGATTTGTCATATATCCAAATAGTAAGGTTAATAGATTCTTCGGTGGACTAAGACCTTATCTATGGAAGAATCTAGCCAACTGATATTATGATAGTTATGAGGAGATCATGCGAAGTGAGATGAAAGTCAAAATATATTTTGGTGAGACACAATGGTCTCAAAAATTCAATGACATGAAAAGATATATGGATCCAAGATTAGGGAGGAGATTCGATCAGGGGAGAGGAGGCAAGCAATTACAACGTACCACATGTAATAAATGTGGGAAGAAGCATTTGGGGAACTGCCTGCTCAAGAGTGGGAAGTGCAACAAGTGTGGAAGAGATTTACATATCGCACAGAATTGTCATAGTGAGGTGAAGCCACAACTTCCCAACAATAACAACAGAGGGAAGATGGTCCAGGCCCTACTTGATTTCCAATGCTATAAGTGTGGAAAAATTGGGCATTTTCCAATCTCTATCCAAATATGAGGGCAGTGGAAGGGAATCACCATCAGCCTCAACAACATCCAAGGGAACAAGGTCATACTTTTGAAATCAATATGTATGAAGTTTGAGCACCAAATGATGTGTTTGCGGTTACTCTGGTTGTTCTCTCAAAGTTAGAAAGTACTTTGTTTGATTCTGGTTCTATGCATTCCTTTATTTCCTCCATGTTTTCAAAGAATTTAGAATCAACACCTGATTTTATAAAACTAGAGTTATCAATCAAGACTGCTAGTGGTATTATCCAAGAATCATCATTGATTAGAAACTCTAGTATTTACTTTAGTGGGAATAATCTTATCACAAATCTAGTATTCATTCCCATGCTGGAATTAGACATTATACTAGGGATAGACTGCCTCTTAAAGTAAAATTCTATGATCAAATGAAAAAGCAAGGAAATCTTAGTAGTCTTGAATGGGAAACCTACAGTTCTATTCTAAGGAGAGATGTCTCAACCAGATATTTGTTTAGAAGAACCTCTTATATCCTTCTTTATGGAGTTGATTGGTGAAGAAGGAGGAGGAGATGAGAGTTTAAGGATATAAAATGTCCCCATCGTCCAGGAATACATTGATGTATTTCTTAAGGAGTTACCCGGACCTCCCCTAGAAAGAGAGGTAGAGTTCTCCACTGAACTCATACCTGGATCTCAACCAATATCAAAGAACCCCTATTGGATGGAAAATGTGGAGCTAGAGGAATTAAAGAAACAACTCCAAGATCTTTTGGAGAAGGGGTTTATCCGACCGAGTGTGTCTCCTTGGGGAGAAATTGTTCTCTTTATGAAGAAGAAGGATGGATCAATGTGGTTATGTATTTATTATAGAGAATTGAACGGGATCATAGTGAAGAATAAATACCCTTGTCCAAGAATTGATGACTTATTTGATGAACTTTTTGGGGCTCAATTATTCTCTATGATTAACCTTCAATCTAGTTATCATCAATTGAGGGTGAAGAAAGAAGATATTCCAAAAACTGTCTTCTAATCAAGATATGAGTATTATGAGTTTGTTGTTATGCCTTTAGTGCTGACTAATGCACCTACTATTTTTATCGATTTGATGAATAGGGTCATTAAGGAATACGTTGATAACTTTTTGGTAGTTTTTATTGATGATATTTTGATATATTCCAAAATTTGTAAGGAGCATGAGGATCATATAAGGGTTATTTTGAAAACTCTACAGAATAAGAGGATTTTTGGGAAGTTCGGAAAATGTGAATTCTGGTACAACAAGTTTCTTTCTTGGGGAACATTATTACCAATGAAGGATTCCTAGTTAACCCTAAAAAGACAAAAGTTGTATAGGAGTGGCCTCAGCCTATAATAATAACTGAGATTCATAGTTTCCTTGGATTAACGGGATATTATTAGAGGTTTGTGAAAAACTTTTCATGAATTTCTAATCCATTAACCAAGTTAACTCGAAAAGGGGTCAAGTTAATCTGGAAAAATGAGTGTGAGGAAAGCTTGCAAGTGCTAAATAAGAGATTGGTTACTGCACCCGTGTTAACTTTTCCCTCAAGTAGAGAAGGATTTGTTATTTTTAGTGATGCGTCTCTGAAAGAGATTGGGTGTGTCCTCAAGCAAAACAAAAAGTTCATTGCTTATGCATCTCGACATTTGAAGACTCATGAGAAAAACTATCCTACACATGATCTGGAGCTAGCTGTGATCATTTTTTTTTCTAAAGATATGGAGGCACTATCTTTATGTGAATAAATTTGATATATACATAGACTATCAAAGTTTGACGTATATTTTAACCCAAAATAAATTGAACATGAGACAAAGTAGATGATTTGAACTTCATAAAGACTATGATTTTTCAATTCAATATCATCCTAGAAGAGAAAACAATGTTTTTGATGCATTAAGCAGGAAAAACCAAGTTGTTCTTTCTATTATGAGGATTCGAAGAGATCCTTTGATCAATGACCTAGTAATTCTAGAAATGGGAATTATAAGGGAAGGGAAATCATCAACCCTAAACCAAATGATTTCTCAACTATCATTACTAGAGAAGATCAAGAAAGCTCATAAAGAAGATACTTTGTTACAGAAGAAGTTTGTGGTAGTGAAAGATAGGAAGTTTCTTGAGATCAATATTGATCAAGAAGGTGTACTGAAATTTCGTACAAGACTCTATGTTCCATCTATTATGGAAATAAAGAAGGAGCTGATGGATGAATCTCATAGCTCTACTTCCTCTATACATCCTAGAAGCACAAAAATGTGTAGGGAACTTTTTGGTCATTATTTGTGGGATAATATGAAAATGGAGATTTCTGACTACACATAAAGGTGCCTAGTATGTCCTCAAGTGAAGGAAGAGTGAAAACTTCCTAAAGGGGTATTGGAACCACTACCCATACCAGCATGGAAGTGGGACAATATCACTATGGACTTCGTCACTAGTCTCCTGAGAAATTCCAAAGGAAAGAATGCGATATGGGTTATTGTAGACTGTCTCAATAAGACTGCTCATTTTATCTCTATTATTGAATATTTCTCTCTTGATCAACTTGAAATTATTTAGATGAAGGAAGTGGTAAGGCTGCATGGAGTTCCACTTTCTATCATATCTGGTTATGACCAAGGTTTACATCAAAATTCTGAAAAATTATTTATCATTCTCTGAGCACTGAATTGAATTTCAATAAGGCATATCATGCCCAAAATGATGGCCAATCTGAAAGGACTAATCAAAAACTTGAGGACATGTTGAGAACAAGCTCAATTTAATTTAAAACGGGGTGGGATCAACATCTCCCTTTAGTTGAGTTCTCTTACAAAAATAGCTTCCACTCAAGCATTCAAATGGAACCCTATGAAGCTCTATATGGTAAGCGATGTAAAACTCTTACTTGTTCGCATGATGTTGGTGAGATAAATATTCTTTGACCTGATCATGTGAAAGATATGACAGAAAAATTCCATTCCATCCAACAATACATTAAGGCTGCTCAGATTTAGCAAAAGAGTTATGCCGACAACCATCAAAGGGACTTGGAGTTTGATGTTGGTGACAAATTCTTTCTTCAAATTTCACCTTGGAAGATATTCATGAGGTTTGGGAAGAAAGGGAAGCTAAGCCCTAGGTACATTAGCCCCTATGAAATATTTGATCGCATAGGAGCAGTGGCTTATTAGCTTGCACTTCCTCCAAATCTTGCACAAGTTCATGATGTTTTCCACGTATCCCTCTTGAGGAAGTACATACCTGACCCTTCACATTTACTAAATCCATAGGTGGTACAACTGGAACATGACCTCTCTTATGAGGAGCAGTCGGTGTAGATCTTGGATCGTATAGACAAGGTTCTACACAACATGACTACCCACCATGTTAAGGTGTTGTGGAGGAACCAGAAATGTGAAGAAGCCACATGGGAACCAGAGTAGTCTATGAGGTAGAAGTACCCACGCCTTTTCTCTTCTGAGGGTACGAGTTAAAATTTCGGGGACAAAATTTTATTAAGGGGGGAAGAATATAATGACCTATAATTTTGAATAATATTTGTTTCCAAAATTTGGGTGTTATTTTATACTCAACAAAACTATATCCTTTAATTGAAGAAGTGAGCATAATTAGAATGATACCATTGGGTTTCGACTGTTATATGACCATTGGTCAATATGACCCCTGGAAACTAAACTCTTAATGTTATGATTATTGTATATAAATACAAGTGATATTGGTTAATTAATATAGAAAGAAGAGTTGATGGCCTCATATAGTAGATTCAGGTCGTACGAAGCCCATCTGTCAGAGCATGGGAAGGAGGTAGCATCACTGGGCTTTTCTATGGACCAAGCCCAAGCCAAACTTCAACATGTGAAGCTTGAACTGAATTGCCTATGGGAGAAGGTCAAGCTTATAGAAATCACCACTCAGGCAATGTTGTCTGAGTCACCCTAATATAATATCATCATAGAACACCTTACACTTAGGTCCTATATAGGTGTTATAAGGGGCTATGTAATGCGACCTAAGTTACTTGTGTAAACAGTTTTTATAAACAAAATTTTTATTTCTTATTAGGGAAAAGTTAGTGAATTTAAAATATCTATATAAATGTAGGATGAATTTATAGTTCCATATTATTGATGAATTTTGGAAAAAGGTTTATTTTAAAATATTTTTTGTATACATTAAATAATTAATAATGTAAAATGATTTTCAAAAAATGGTCTTCTACAGTTGTGACCAGTAAGAAAGTTAGAGTCTAATAAGATCAACTTAATTTTTAGTTAATACTACAGTGTTAATAGTAATATACCCTTAGGAATAGTAATGAGTAGTAATGAATTACAAATTAGCCAAAAAAATAGAATCTCCACCTATGAATGTATAAATACAATTTAGACATCTTAAAAGTGAAAATAATTGTCATAGTATAATATTTGGTATTTATGTATGTCATAAATAAATTATTTAATATTTTATAATTAATTTAATAATTTAAAATGGAAATTTATTATCATAATGGTGTCATAAATTTTTACTATATTTTCTTAGGGTTATACGATAATTTTATTGGACCTTGATTACTTTTTCATGGTGTTACAAAACGAGTTATAGATTTAAAGTTGTTTATTTGGAATAAATAATGATTTTATTTAAAAATTAAATTAAAAATATATATAAAATTATTTTCATAGAATGGAGTTCATTTTTGAATTTAGAATTTCAAAATTAGGTTATGTTGAATTTATTATATGTTATAATATGTTTTGTTTTTTTGTGAATAGTAAAAATACAGTTTTAAGTTTTGGTATGATTAATGACATCATTAATGATGTAATTGTTTTGGTCAACTTTTGAATAGTAAGATATGTTATGAGGTGTCCTATGTGACCAATACCATGGGCAAGCCCATGGTTTTTCCAGTACCACCGATGAGTTGTCTCTTGAAAATTAATTAAATATTCCCTCATTTTCCTTTAAATACCAAGACATTCCCTCATTCATTTCATTCAAAAATCCACCTCAATGAATTTATAGTATTTTTACCTCCCATGGATTCCCCCCAAGGTTCCCTCAATCCCCCCAAGGTCCCAACCTTCAAGATTTTGAAGTAACTCTTCAAGGTAAGAGAATCGTTCACCCTCCTCTTTTAAGTCATGATTTCCTTTAAGTTATGTCTTCAATTTTCCATCTTCTTGTGTGGGGGTATATTATTTTATATTATTATTACTGTTAATTTCATTTCCAAATGATGATAGACCCTTTATTCTCTCATAAATTTATTTTTTGAATTTTTAAGTGACGTTTTTTGGCTGCCGAATTTTCGTAAAAGAAATCGCTTTTTCTCTTTTTCTTTGATGTTTTTTTTCATGTGGTATGTCATTCCACACCATGATCTTATTTCTATTTTATTATGTCCCTATAATGTAAAATTATTCTTTTATCGATGGTATACCCTTTTCCCCTATCTTTTTATTGTTTTCTAAAAACATGTCATATATTCGTTATCCAGTATAATTTTTGTCTCAAAATCTCTCTCTTTTTTTCTCAAGAAATTATCTTGTATTATTTATGTGAATACCCAAATCTATTTTCATTTCCAGAGGTTTTCATCAAGACATAAAATTTATCTATTTTATTCTATAATTGACATACATATAAACCTCACTCCCTTTCCATGGGTTGTAAATATCATAATGAAATAGTTTTTAAGAACTTTTAAAACATCGCAGTTTTGAAATGAACCCCATTTATTTTCTTCTCTATAGGTAATTTATGAAATGTTTGATTATGATCTATGTGAATCACATGAAAATAAATACATATTAATGGTGTTAACTGATATCACTCCAATTCATTGGGTACAAAATTTAATCTCAAAAGATGACAGGTTTCAAGATACCTTGGTGAATAACCTTGGTAATTTTTATGACACCTTGGGGATGAACCTTGGTGATATGTTCATGAATGTATAAATTAAATGTTTTATCCACATATTCCTATTATGGTTAAATTTATTTTCATTATAAAATTCCTATACTTACATTCCTCATGTCTTTATGTTTTTCATCATGTTCTTATTCATATCACAAGTAAACTAATTCCCTTACTTTCCTTGCTGGGATTTCTTCTCACCATTTCCTTTGATGTATGTCTCTAGGTTATGAGATGAAGTATTTGTACATAGGATGAACTTCTCAAAAGGATTTTCAATGGTATTTAATAGATTGTATTAATTTTTCATGTATTTTTCTATTGATTTCCAAGACACTAGACTTTAAAGGACCTATTTTTATAAAATGTAAAGAAAAGTTATGTTAAAAAGGTGGGATGCCATACTTTTTATGAGTCAAAGTTTCTTGATAGGTGTGAGGAAGTCGGAGGAGAGGAGGCCTTTTATAGTGGAGGGGGAGTGGTACTCTTTTAAATACCAAAAGTTATTCATTAATGGGATGTCTATATTACCTAATGTATCTCTATAATGGAAAAATAATTGATTAAATTAAAATAATGGTTGAAAAAACCTTTACCAAAAAAAATATGTGTATTTTAATATCGTGGTTCCTTAACTTCTAAGATTCCACAATTTTATCATTTTATTTTTTATTAAATTATATAGTTTTATAACCTAAGTAATTTAACTATTAAGACTAAAATAAAGTGTGATTTATTATAAAATATATAGAAAATAAATTATTAATATTATATCTAATTTATAAATTAAAAAACCCATGTTTTTTTTAAATTAATATTAAAACAAGTTCATGTGACGCGCTAAAACACTACTTAAACTCGGACAGTGTTAATAATGTTTTTACAATATCTAGGATAATATGTTGATTAAAAAAGATAAATTGATCTATTAATATATAATATTTAATATTATTGAAACTTAAAAATAAATTTTAATAATATATTATTTTTATTAATTTTAAATCATTTAATAAAATATCATTTATTGTAAAATAATTTTTTTTTAATTTTGATATAATTTATTTTTTTTAATTTTAAAATATCAAAACAATATTCTAATTAAAATATATTTATTTTAAAGTTGTCTAAAATGATATATCCATCAAAAAAAATAATTAAAGACAATGATTCAATCAATATACTTCACTTTTAATATTTGTAATATTGTATATTTTAAATAATTATTAACAAAATAATCACCATGTTGGTGTTTCTTAAGGATTTTATGTAACTAGATCATCATTAAAAATTAATTATAAATTATTTTTATAAAATTAAGCCATTTATCTTTCCAATGGATATGTATAAACTAAAATATTTTATATTTTACATATCTCAAACTTTTATAAATTTTAAAAGTAAGGATAGTTCCCTTTTTCACTCTTTCCTTACTTAACCTTTTATATAGGGAACTTCAATTTAATAATACCACAATAGCCCATAAAATTAGAAAAACGATGTTATATGGTAGAACTATTGTCAAATGATGGTTTTTGGATAAGCTTCCATTTTATTTTTTCCATTAAGATTAAGGTTGAGTCCCTTATTAAGCTTAATTTTACTTTAACCATCATAATTAATTTTAATCACTTTCACTAGTATTTTCGTTCAAAATTTAAGTTTATCTTATTATAAAAATATATATTCTGATTAACACTATATATTTCAATTTTTAAAATTTAAATCAAATATTTGGGAATATTAATATAAACATTAATCTCGTAGACGTTGTGAGAAAGCGAGGTTTTAAACTAAAAATGTTCAAAATTTCAATAATTTTTTATAACCAATGTTAATATAAACATGATTCAAATGACCTAAATTGGGTTAATATTTGTATAATTTATCTATTTTCAATTAAAAAACCAATTTAAAATATAATTTAACATTAATAATTATTTAAATGAAAATGAAGTTTTTACATAAAATGAAGTATTTTTTACTATTCATCAAAAAATGAATCTTCTCAAAAAAATAAAAAAAAAATTAACCCTAAGCTAATTTGGATATTAAAAATCCAAAAATGAAGTTTAATTTGACGAATAAAATTTATAAATGTGTCAAAATTTCAATTCAAAAAGGTGAACCATTAAAAGGAAGTAAAACTCAGTCTTGTATACAAGCTAGTCATATGTTTTATATAGCATATGCATAACATGGTTTGTGTAAAAAGAAAGATAGAAATAAAATTAATTTTATTCTAAAATTATAAAATTTTATGGTCTTCGTGTGTCACAAGAAAGTTTTTGAAGATAAAGATTTCCAGTTTTTTTTTCATCAGTATGAGAACACCGACCGCAAAAATGTTTGTTTGCTGAGAAGGTTGATCAAATCATAAAATTATGAAGATTATAGTTTTCATCCAGAAAAAAAATCCATGAGATATAAATCTTTAGAGTAAGAAGATGATTAATTAGAGTTCCTTGATATCATATTTATAGAAGAAAATATGTTGTTAAAGTCAAAGCTACTAGGACTGTTCCATTGGAAACAGTGTGCCACTAATCCATCATAATATATTCTGACACCTATTCATATTTTTGGTATCTATTATATATCATATGTAGAATTTTATTGTAGGTGTGATTTTTTGTGAGAATATTTTAGGAATTATAAAATAAAATAAATTAGGAATCAATACATACAATGAAGAAGAACTATTTTTGGTAACCATTGTGAAGAATAAAATTAGAGATCAATCAACAATGAGGTCAATCATTCCTAATCAAGATGAATTTTTGATTGATTTTTTGATGAAAACTTTTTAAAAAAAATTGGTATCAAGTGGGCCAAGAGAAAATAAATGATCTGATTTTTTTTATTGGGTCAAGAGGAAGAATAAATATTATATATTTTTATCGAATGGGTCAAGACAATCATACTGGAGATAATACAGATAAACCACATTAGGCCAAAGATCATCAGTCTAGGAGAATAAAAAAAATTCATAAAGTGTTATCAAGGAAGTGGTTGAAGAAGTTTGAAGAATAGTTTTCATATGTTGCATAGCAACATTTTGTCTCTATTGTAACAAAGATATCAAAATGATCAGTTGACTTTAAGGATCCTAATGGGAAGAAATTTTATTCTCATTAGATCAATATAATTTCTAAAAATTTTGTGGAGTTTTTTGTGTTGAGTAATATAAATAATAATTTTTCATTTCCATTGTAAATAATAAATTGGAATAAGGAAGATTTGTTCTTATAATTGGTATATAGAATCATAATGAGAAAATTGGAATCAGATAGAATAATGTAAGAAATTATTGAGTGAGCTAAAGTTTCAAGAAGTTTCAACAATAAGTGATAATATTGGAGAATTGTTGAAGAAATAAAATATATATCTGAAATTTAAGGTAAATTAATGATTTGTGAAATTGGTTTGAGTGGGAAAACTTTCCAAAATCCCACCCAAACCAGATTTGGCTCACCAATGAAATGAATAATTAATTTGTAATTTATTAACATGAGTAAACTTCAGAAATAAAAGATAGAATATCTAAATTTCAAGGAAGAAAAGGCTTTCATATTGAGTATTCCTGAGGAAGTTTTTCCAAACATAAGAAGAAATAATAAGAGGCAAGATTGTAATCAGAGTTTCTAGAATCAAACTAAGAAATTGGACTGGGGTTTCTAGACTGAGCAAGAATAATTTAATATTAGTTTTAGCTATATTATGATAGAATTATATTTCTGTATTATGTAATTAAACTAGTGAATCAGACTAGGAAATCAAAAAGAGTGTCATTGTGAACTAAAAAAAATTTATTTCCTGATACTGGGTAAGGAAGTATATAAATTAAATAGATTTGTGAAAGTTTAAAATTAAACATAGTAACATGTTTCTTAACATGTTACAAAAAATTATATTACATAATTTTTTCTATAAGGATCTTATGGAATATTGTATTTAACATTTTTTTTCATGAGTGAAAGGGCATATCCAACTCATTTTATTCCACAAAAAGGATTGTTTTCCAGTAAATTATGTGGTATCCAAATATTTCTATACAATACTAAGGATATAGCTACTCTTGTTGATTATTGAACCTTATAAATTATTTTGTTTCTAAGTATGTGTGTTTGGATTTTTTTTTTCATCAAGGATATAACTCTTTAACATGAGGTGAATGTTCTTTTGGAAGAAAGGAAACATAAAATAAAAAGATATAACTAATTCACCCCTCCCCCTCTCAGTGACACATGGATCCTTCTGGGAAATATCAAAAGTTAAATTCTTACATGATTTTATTATAATTTCTATATTATTTGAAAATAAGTCTACTCATTCATTTATTACATCATGAGTAGTAAATGAGTTAGGTTTTTAGGAAGCAATGATGCCACATGTCATGTGAATAAAAAGAAAAATAGTAAATAAAATAAAATTTCATTTAAATTCATATCATGAACTATTATAATAGGATATGTTCAATTGTTATGGTACTTAACCATCCATGACATAAAAATGTTTGATAAAATCATAGGAATTGATTGGATGATTTTACAGGATTCACACATAAACTAATATATCCAAACTATGATGTTTTTTAATCAATAGGGAGTGATGAATTTATTCATGGGGGATGATATATGAATGATAGTGGACCTATACATATAATATCAGATATTAGGAGTATATAATACCTATAAGAAGTGATTTTATTGGGGTAATATAAATAGTGGGGAAGGATAGATCTATAGAGAATGTCAACTACTCAACTAATGTGTTTCTAGATTATTTAAAAAATATATTTTGAGTAGATAAATTAACTAATTTGTTTCCAAGTATGATTCTAATAGTTCTGAATTCATATCATATGACACTGGAAAAACTATGAGAGTTAATGTTTTTGATAGAGTATTTGTAAAATAAAGGCTTTATTAAATCTAATACCCCACCATGGGTTACTCATCTGTCACTTTTAAGAAATTTTTTAAAAAAATAATTTATTTTTTAACTATAGAAATCTAAATCATATTAATATAAAAAAAACAAAAACAAAATAATTTTTAATTTTTTTAATCATTTAAATAATGTTAGATGTTTTTACTTGACAAAATTGTGGCAACGATATGATTAACATAGGATTAAGAAAGAGGATATCCAAAAAAACTTTTCAATGTAGATAAGTCTATTATGACTATTTCATTAATCTTTTTTATCTTACTAACATAATATCTATTTTCATGGAATTGATGTATAACATATTTTATCAATATGTTGACTATGTCTTCAAAGTACTTATTGATGATATATTTATTTGTTCATGACCATTCACTATCCATGAGAAAAAAATAAGACTATTATTGGAACACAAAGGGATAATTACCATTGTGGTATGTTCTCAAAATATACATTTGGGATTAAATAGGATCAAATTAATAGACATGTGGTCTAAAAGAACATATTATTGTCTGATCCTAAGAAGATAAATGTGGGTTTTTTGTGGAATAAAATGAAATCTTTATTTTAATTTAAATGAATTTAGGAATACTTTGAAATTATAGATACATTATTTGAGATTTATCGTAATTAAATTCACTAATTTTGGATTTAATTGGAAATAATTATCCATTTTTTAGTATCCTAAATATTATATATATTTTGAGGAGTTGAATAGTGGTCTTACATCACTACCCATTCGCAATTTTCTGAGTCAGGTGATAGATTTGTTGGATTTGGGGGCCTAGAACCAACTAATTTGTACTTTATTCACTAATAAAGACCTTATCACATCTTGATTATTATTCTGCATGACGGTGCATGAGATAGTGTCCTAAGGATATTTGTTTCATTAAAGGGTCCTAGCAGAACCTTGCTCTGATGAGAACCCGGAAGTGTTATAACACTGTTCTTGAATATATGTTCTCTGGTCGGATGATGTTATTTGAGGGACACAAATAATATAGGCCATTAGGGATTAGGACTCATAAAACCTTGAAGAAACTTCTCATAGTGTGCGCCCTTGTTAATATCTAGGAGGATATTATGAGAACGAGACCTGCCAGCAGGAAATCAACATTTCATAGTGTCATTTGATGTTCCCATATGCGGACGTGTGTATTGGTCCTTAGACTTTAATATTATTATTAATGGGTATTACAACTCACGCACTTAGATGTATTGATGAAAACTGTGATGACACACTGTTTTCATTGAGGTAGGATATGTTGGGTACATCATAATTAATACTGCATTAATTGATAATGTGAGAAAGGATTTGTCCTTTCTGTTCCATAACGGAAGTAGATATCTCTGGCCCTTTGATAGAATTGATATAGCCTAAGTAAATCCATGTCCATGGTAAGGAATGGGAGATTTCAATTCTACGAAGTCAAATAAAGAATAATCGAGCACATGGGTTAATGGCGTTAGCATGCAACCCCCTTGATTCGAGATATCGAGACAAATAGATTACATTACACGGTAAGCGTTCATAAGAGGTGACACGTCATTGCGGCGTTAACATCTTACTCTATGGGTGAAATGGCATGTTTCTAGACACTAACCTTGGACTTTATATAGTATTTGACTAATACCACTATTAAAGAGGCCTAGAAGGTCACACACTAAGTGCGTCCAAGTATCTTAGTTAAATATTAATTAAATAAGTTGAATAAATATTATTCTCGATTGTGGTTTAATAATTATTCAAGGATGCATGATCACATTTATTTCGAAACTAGTTATTCAAAAGAATATATTGTGAGAAAAATAATATATTTTTTAGTGAGTAATGTAGTGATATTTATTTGATAAATTAACATCCATTATTCAAGTTCTAATAAATGTGGTGGAGGAAATAAATAAAATGGAAAAAAATACATGATGTGTATATTAATATACTTGCCAGGTAATTTTTTAGGGTTTTGTGAGAAATAATATTATTTATTTAATTAAATAATATTATGTGTAATTCACTAGGTGCATGTAAAATAATAATAATAATAATCAACTGTTATTATTATACATGGGGTCTTACTAAGAATTAAATGAAATGAATAAATGCTTTTGGGTAATTAATTAATTTTATTATTCTAAGTAATTAAAATCCCAATTATATAATTATCATTAGCCAAGCAATTTTTGTGGTTTGTGTACAACAAATCTAAAGAAATCTCTCAATCCAAGTAAGAATTGTTTTCTTCCAAGAATTCTCTCAAGCTATGAGAGAGATCCTCCCCCACCGAATCAAGGAGAGCACTTTGCAAGTGGCTCTCAAAGAAATCAAAGGCGGACATTGCAAGAAAAGGCTCTTCCACGCTAGAACCTGGAGATCCCTTTGGTGACATCCAAAGATATTTGGATCAAGTGTGGATCACCATTATAGTAATCCTACTCTTGGATTCTACGACGCAACAACGGATCACATCAGATCGTGACCGGAAACATCAACGGAGAGAGAATTCCAACAAGGTAATTATTCTCTTTTAATTAAACTAATTATAACCAACATATGATGATCTTATCTATGGTTCTAGGACTCCCGTTATTTCTTTCATTCTTCATTCTATTCTGAAGATCCATCATTTTATTATCATAATGGATATCATATTGATCGTTTTTACTAGAAAAATTAAAGTTGGGTACACCCACCAATGTGCCTCCACTTTGCTCGGAACCTACACGTTGTATCATAGGGGTCATATCGTTGATTATAATTATTTATATTTTCATTGGTGATTTACACATTTAATAATTTAGTTGTTTCAATTCATGTTAATTGTTCTATAAATCTGAATCTCGAGATCTATTCTCCCTCTTTCGTTTCTCATCAACCTTACAAAAATGATTTTTTTCTTTTAATTTCGATTAAAATAAAGGATATCATCCAAAGGTGCTAAAGATTCATGTCCATACAAAACTAGAATACACAACATGTATTCGGTAGTAAACGTCGTGTAGTATAGGTTCCATGCACCGAGAGGGTCCGTCAACCCAGGCCATGTCATTGGATTCTATCTAAGTCTTTAAGACTCCGTGTGTTAAATAGGAATAGGTGGCACACCTTTTCTAGATTACAGTTCATGTGGCCCACTAAACGTGGAGTGTAGTACCTTGGGTTTAGGTTTGGACCATGTACCTCATACATGGATTTCCCAGCCGGAAACCATGTAACGCGGATACTACACAGTGTGTTTCACACTGAACATGTCATGTACTCTTAAGATTTCCAATGTATATCTACATACCATGTCCTCGGGCCTGTACTTTGGATGGACTATGAACAAAAGTATATGCCCTGTAGTCATAACTACACACCATGTACTCATCCAAATTATGCAGATTTATTAAAATTTATTATTATATTATACAAACCTTTGAGACGTGTACTATATTGCAAGAGTAAAGCTGACGCACAACACGTGATAGGTGTTTTATATGTATGTGATTAATTTAACATATGTGTAATGTTTATTTCTACTCATTGGGTAGTTATGAACGGGAATTCACTAGGGTGACTCCAAGGTACAAGTTTCGTACAAAGATAATTTTAAATGAATTTATTTGTTTAAAATTATGACAGTTGAGAATCTCAAGGAAATTCAAATAAAGGGTTCAAGATAAAACGATTGATTAATTAAAGATAATTAATTGATTCAAGCGTGATTTGTCTTAAACAATAATGATTAAAGAATTGAATTCTAGTTTTATTTATGCATAAATATCATTGCATGTATGGGTGATCATGAGCTAGACCAAGTCCTTTATATTTGATTGGTTTCTTTTAATTTGTTTATTTAAATTAAATTTGTTGGTATGTGAGCCTTCTCCTCATTTACATGTAGGGCATGTGTACCCAAGGTATATTTTATGTAAAACCCCATTTTACCCCTCACCTACAAGTGATATAAAATAATATGTAATGTATGGATCTCCCAAGCTAGTGGAGATGACTCAAGTTAGGAGAGAAGGTGAAACCAATCCAAGGAGATACAAAGGTGGACAGGTCGAAATTTTTAAACACACACCCAAAAGGTTCAAGTTGTTTCTCCCCTAGGTCTGGGGTTAGTTTATCAACTGATAGATAAACTAACCAATAAAACAAGCTCATGATCATACCGTTTATTTTATTTTTGTTAGTTGCATATTGTGGGTGTGTTGTCATGATCACATAATTAATGAATTAAATAATCATTCAAGATGGAACTAAAATAAGACCAGCTTATTTGTAAATATTATCTTAGACTTTGTTAATCACTTATGTATATCCCACATATTATTTAAAAGCATGTAATCAAATATTATAAAATTTAAATTTACATATAAGGATAAAATCACTCAAATAAATATTAAGTCAGTATAGCCTCCCATAATCTTGGTTAGAATCGAACTATAGTTCAAACTGCTTCACCAACCCAAGTTGGGGTTCTTTCAATTATCGGGGAATTATAATTCAAGGTTTTGGGTTGACTTGACTTTGTTCGCATCAAGGTTTGACTTCCATAATAGGACTTTGTGTGACCAAGAGGCAAAGGTTGTGGAAATCCCAAATAAAAGGAATTCAGGATTGGGGAGTCCACTTAGCGGATCAATGAGCTATGAGTTAATGCAGTTGGAATTTGGAATGCCTATCTAAAAGCCTTAAATTTTCATTACCAACCCTTGTTGGGATAATTCCAAGGGAAATATATATCCTTTCCACTAGAATATTCAGGTAACAAAATATTCTGAAGTCAATGGTGAGGGATATTGGATTTCAATAAAATAGTTGGAGACTAATAAGTATTAATTTATTTATTTTTCTCAATTTTATCATGATAAATTACGAAACATTTTATCATAATATTTTATAGAAATGGAAAGAAAAATTACTTCAAAAATATCATTGAGAAGCAAACTCGAGAAGGAAAACCTTCTCATCAGGACCAATTTCTAGGAATGGCAGAGGCGTTTGCGCATTATCCTTCACCATGAGAAGAAATTGTATGTACTTGAAGACTGTGTTCTAGTTGTGCCTATAATGGAGGCTAGTTATGAGGAACTATCTCACTATATGAAACATATGGATGATTCCATATATGTCCAATGTTTCATGCTATTTTCCATGTACAATGAGCTATTGAAGCAACATGAAAACATGGAAACGTATAACATGTTGTCTCACCTTAAGGATATCTATCAAGAGAAGGCGAGACATGAGAGATATGAGATCTCCAATTCTCTATTCACAACTAATATTGGAGAGTCTTCACCAATTAGGCCTCATGTAGTCAAGCTTATTGGCTACATTGAATGTCGGGACATCTTAGGGATTAAGTTTTCGAATGAGTTGCGTACAGATATCATCCTATCATCACCATCCAAGACCTTTTCTAGATTTATTGTCAACTAAAACATGTTAAAAATTTACAATATTCTATCAAAACTTTTGACCTTAATTTGAAAGGTAGATAAGGACATGGGACGTGACAAACCCATTGTTCTTATGGTGAATAAGAAAAGGAAGGACAAGGAAAAGGGGCCAGGGATTCATAAATGGTACGAAGCCCCTGAGCATTTTCCCCCAAATAAGATGAAGATATAGAGGTAGGGAAAGGACTGAGAGGCGGTATGTTTTTCATGTGGCAAGCAAGGCCACTAGAAGAGGAATTGCACCCAGAAGCATGGGGACACTAAAAGTGTGTTCATTATAGAGTGTAAACTTTCCATTTCTACACATTGGGTATTAGATACAGCTTTGGGGGATCACATCAGTATTCAAATGTAAGAACCAAGTATATTTAGAAATATTTCCAGGGGAGAGGTGGATCATCGAGCTGCCAATAGCGCAAGGATGGTTTCATTGGCCATTGGAAATTACCATCTCTCATTTCCAACTAGGATGCTTTAAGTTTTACATAACTGTTATTATGTTCCTAGTGTTACCAAGAACATAATTTATGTATCATTCTTGGATATGGATGGATTTATTTTCAAATTTTTAAATAAGGGTTGTTTATTTTATAAGAACAACATATGTTATGTTATAAATCATTTAAATAATGGTTTGTACGTATTAAATTACAAAAACCAAGTGTAGGAAATTGATAACGAAACAAACTCACATGACTCATACATCACCCAGTTGTGGCATCACCATCACGGTCATGTAAACGAGAATCAATTTACAAAGCTCTACCATGATGGTTATTTATAATCTACTGATCTAAAACCACTTTATATATGTCTTTCTTGTTTATAATGTAAAATGACCAAGCCGCCTTTTGGTGGATAGAGTGAAAGGGCCACAAAGATTCTAGGATTGGTGCACACAGATGTGTGTGGACCATTTATAGTAAAATCAATAGGTGTATATTCTTACTTCATTTATTTTACTAATGATTGAGTAGATGTGGGTATGTCTACTTAATAATGTATAAATTATATTCCTTAGAGAAATTTAAGGAATTCAAGAATGAAGTAGAGAATCAGCTTGGTAATAAGATAAAAGAACTTTGATTGGATCGAGGGGGGGAATATCTGAACCAAGAGTTTATCGATCTTCTAAGGGAGTTTGGGATTCTATCTTAGCTCACTCCTCCTTATACACCACAGTGGAATGGTGTTAGTGAAAGGAGGAACCACACCTTGTTGGACATAGGGAGGTTGATGATGAGTCATGATGATCTTCCATTATCCTTTTGGGGATATTCATTACAAACTACAGAATACACATTAAACTGAGTACTAACTAAGGTGGAAATGGAATTCCCTCTGAGTTATAGAATATAAAGAACCCCATTTTTTCACAAACTTGTGTATGGGGATGAAAGGAATTTTTTAAGGCCTTCTCAGGAAACAAACTAGCACCCTGGGGAATAAGGTGTATCTTTATAGGATATCCCAAGGAAACAAAAGGATATTACATATATAACCCTTCAGATGAGAAAGTTATTTTCGTCAGACAAGACATCCTTCTTAGGAGGGCGAACATCCTCAAAAATGATAGTGGGAGAAATATATACTTCAACTAAGTGGATTCTCTAGATACACAAGATTTGGTATTGTAACAAGTTCCATAGGTCCTCATGGAAGAGGTCCTATAAACACTAGTACTACGTAGGATCTCAGTAGAGGTAAGGAAAATAGAGAGATATGGTTTCCAAGTCACCGAGGAAGGTGAATAATTAATGTTGGACAATGATGAACCTCTCTCCTACAAGGAATCTATAAAAATATCAGAAGCTACAAGATGTCTAGAAGAAATGAATTCTGATATGGATTCCATGTATAAAAACCATGTCTGGGTTTTGGTCGAAGAGCTAGTTGATGTAATGTCTGTTGGATGAAAATGGATATTCAAGAGAAAACTAGACATGTAAGGTAAAGTTAGAACCTATGAAGCAAGGCTAGAGGCTAAAGGATTCAGACAGCATCAAGGAATTGACTATGATGAAACTTTATTGCCAGTTTCCATGTTTTAATCCATAATAATCTTACTTTCCATAGAATCTTTCCATAACTATGAGATTTGGCAGATGGATTTCAAAACAGCATTCCTTAACCAGAACCTTTAGAAAGATGTATATATGACACAGTCAGAAGGGTTTGTGACACTAGGTAAATCCAAATGAGTTTTAAAGTGGTAGAAATCCATTTATGGATTAAATCAAGCATCTAATTCATGGAACATTCGATTTGATGAAGCCATAAAGGAATTTGGTTTCATTAAGAATGAATGTGAGCCTTATTTTTATAAGTGGTTTAATGGGAATGTGGTCATTATCCTAGTAGTAAATGTTGAAGGAATATTACTTATTATAAACGATGTACCAATCTTACAGTCAGTTAAGGACTGGTTGAACAAGTGTTTCTCCATGAAGGACTTAGGAGAAGTAGCTTACATTCTGGGGATCACGATCATTCATGATAGATCTAAGAGGTTTCTTGGACTAAATCAGGGTACATACATTGATCAGATACTAAAGATATTTAGTATGGAACAATCCAAGAGGGGATTGGTTCCAGAGTCACATGGCTTATATATTTCTAATAAAATGTTCCCTCATGAAAAATAGGAGAAATATAGATTAAGTAAGATCCCATATGCTTTAGCTATAGGATCCATCATGTATTCCATGTTATCTTCCAGGATTGATATTGCCTATGCACTAAGCATGGTAGGAAGATATCATGAAAATACAGGAGAATAGCATTGGACTACTATTAAGACTATACTTAAGTATCTGATAAGAACTAAGGATATTTTTCTGGTGTATTGAAGAGACAAGTAGCTTGTCATTAGTGGGTATGTTGGTACGGTTTTTTAGACAAATCAGAACGATCTGAAGTCGCAATTGGGATATTTTTTCTTTCACAACGGAGGAGCTGTGAGTTGGAAGAGTTCATAGAATCCAGTTGCACTGATTCTACATCGGATTCTTAATATATAGTAGCTTCTAATGCATCCAAGGATGTTGTCTCAATTTGTAACTTTTTCTAGTAGCTTTATGTGGTGCCTAGCTGTAAAGATCCTATCATATTGTATTGTGAAAATACTATAGCGGTGTATCATTCAAAATAACCAAGGATACATCAACGAACAAAGAACATTCTCCAAAATTATCACCTCTTGAGTTATTTCTATCAAATGATTGAAGTTTCAGTGATCACAATGTCCACATAATAGAACATGGTGGATCCCATTACTAAAGGCCTATCTTAGAAGAAGCATGAATATCTTATGAGAGCTAGCAGGTTAAAGGTTGTTAGTAATAATCTATATTCCAACTGGGAGTCTATTGTAGTTGGTGGCCTAGAAACAACTACTTTGTAATTTATTCATTAATAAATACCTTATCAGATCTTGATTGTTCTCCTACATGATAGTGCATGAGATAATGTCCTAAGGATAGTTGTTTCATTAAAGGGTCCTAGAGAAACCTTTATCTAATGAGAACCCATAAGTTCTATAACACTGTTCTTGAATATATTTTCTATGGTTAGATGATGTTATTTGAGGGAAACAAATAATATAGGCCATTACGGATGAGTACTCATAAAACTTTGAGGCACCTTCTCATGGTGTGCACCCTTGGAAATATCCCGGAGGATATTATGAGAATGAGACCCGCCAGTAGGAAATCCACATTTCATTGTGTCATTGGATGTTCCTATCTGCAGATGTGTGTATTGGTCCTTAGAATTTAATATTATTATTAATGGGTATTACAACTCACTCACTTAGATGTATTGATGAAAACTATGACGACAAATAGTTCGTAGTGAGGTAGGATATGTTGGGTGCATCACAAGTAATACTACATTAAAAGAAAATGTGAGAAATGATCTATAGCATCTATTCTATAATGGAAGTAGATATCTCAGGTCCTTCTATGGAATTGATATAGCCTAAATAAATCCATGTACATCGTAAGGAATGGGTGATTTCAATTCCAGAAAGTAAAAGAAAGAATAATCAAACATAAGGGTTGATGGCACTAGCATGAAACCCACTGGATTCGAGATATCGAGACAAAGGTATTACGTTAAATGGTAATCGTTCATAAGAGGTTACACATCATTACAGCATTAACTTATTTCTCTATGGGTGCCTTGGTGTGTTTCTAGATGTTAACCTTGGACTTTAGGCAGACTCCGCCTAATGCCACTGAGAAAGAGTCCTAGAGGGTCACACATAATATGTGTCCAAGTATCTCAGTTAATTATTAATTTAACAAGTTGAATAAAGATTATTTCTTACTGTGGTTTAATAATTATTCAAGGATAACTGGTTTCATTTTTTCAACACTAGTTATTCGAGATAATATATTGTGGGTGAAATAAAATGTTTTTTTGTAATTAATGCAGTGATATTTATTTGATAAATAAATATCCATTATTCAAGGTATAATAAATGTGGTGGAGGAAATAAAGAAAATGGGAAAATAAAAGTATACACCGTGTATATTAATATACACATCGTCTAATTTTTTAAGGTATTTATGAGAAATAATATTATTTATTTCATTAAATAATATTTGGTGTAATTCGTTTGGTGCATGTCAAGTAATAATAATATTCAACGGTTATTTTTAGACATGGGGTCTTACTAAGAATTAAATGAAATGAATAAATTCTTTTGGGTAATTAATTCATTTTATTATTCTAAGTAATTAAAATCCCAATTATATAATTCTCATTAGGCTAGAAATTTTTGTGGGTTGTTCAAAATAGATCTAAATAAATTTCTCAATCCAAGAGAGAATCCATTTGATCGAATAATGATCTCAAGATACAAGAGAGATCCTATTACACCAGATCAAAGAGAGTGATTTGCAAGCAGCTCTCAAGGCGATCGAAGGTGGACATCGCTAGTGAAGGATCTTTTGTGATTACACCTAGAGATCCCTTCGGTGATATCTATAGATGCGTGGAGCACATATGGATCACTGCTATAGTAATCCTACACTTGTATTCTATGACACGATGATGGATCACATCAGATCGTGAATGAAAACATACATAGAGAGATAATTCCATCAAAATTATTTTCTTTTAATTAAATTAATTATAACCAACATATGATGATCCTATATATGGTTCCGGGACTCCATTCCTTTCTTTCGTTCTTCATTCTATTCCAAAGAACCGGTGTTTTATTATCTTGACGGATCACAGATTGATCGTTGTTAACTGAAAAATTAAAGTTGATTAAACCCACTAATGCGCTTCCACTGCACCTGAAACCTATGGGATTTATAATATTTTTCAATTTCATAGGAACTGGACTTGGATGTTTACTAATATAGGTCGGTAAATTTTGTTTAACCAAATAATATGTTCCACACACTTTTCCATGAAATACGTGATACAATCCTCATCCAAATGAAAAATTATAGATTTTTCAAAATTATTTCTTAGTAAAATAAAAAGATATAAATGATATTTTCTTTTTTTATTAATTGATCATACACTGGGGGATAGATATCATTAAAAAAAATTAACCAATTCATTATTTTTGGGGTGAGAAATTCAAATCAAGAATATACCATGTATTTCATTAAAAAAAATTCATCTCCTTTTAATGAAATTAGGGAAATAGATTTTATAGGAAAAAAAATATTAGCGTATGTGTACTATCCAAGGGGGGGAATTGTTCTATTAGGTTTTATTTTATAGTTCGTTGAGCTAAAAAAACACTTAGATCAATTGTTATAGACAATATAAATTATGATTACTTAATGTATAAATTTATAAATATTTTGAGTCTTAGGGAACTCTGATAAGAAGGGTGAGTATATGAACCTTATAAATTCTAACCATCTACTTTTCTTTCTCAAGGTCAAAAAATTCCTTATTTATGTTCATGTTCATGGTCTTCTAGTGTTCCTTACACCCTACCCTACCTATACTTCAGAAACCTTCTAAAATATTCATGAACACCTTACTAAAATCCTTATGTGTTCCCTAATGATCTTTAACCATGTTCCCTAATAAACACTACTTGTAAACACAACATAAATCTATATACACACCTTGTTGAACTATAGGAATTCACTCAAACAAGGCTATAATGTTCACCCTAGTAACCCCCCCCCCCCCTAGTGTTCCTAACTTAACACCCTCACACATTAATACATAAATACCTAGTCTCTTAAATTGATAATGGGTGGTTATTATTTAATTTTGGGTTACTTATATAGAATTATGTTAAAAAGGCCCCCTAGCCTCTGATTTTAAGACCCAAACCATTCTGTGACATAGATGGAGACTATAATCACTATAGTGCATGAAGTTCCTTCCCATGTGTCCAAACCCTACAATATTATCCCTTATATGATTTTGAAAATAAAATTTTAAGATAAGTTATGTAAAGAAGTAAAAATGAAAAAGAAAATAAAATTTTAAGATAAGTTATGTAAAGAAGTAAAAATGAAAAATTCACCCAATACTACATCTAGGTAAGATAAAATAAACTCTTATGAAGAATATCCAAATGCATGAAGGTATAATTATAAAAGTACCATAAACCCTTCTATTTAGAGACACATCCAACCATCATGGGTTATCTAGGGAACTCAATTCACATATTTTCTGATATAATTATAGCTACATAGTGGCTTTCCAAATTAGAAATGCACTCATTCCTTTAAAACTAAATTCAGGCCTTCGTTTTAAGAGCTCAAAATGTAATCCTCTGTCTTAGGTCACTTACATGGGAGAATATATATCCTTTTCCCTTAATTAATTTAATAAATTTTATGTAACCCCTTTACCAAGTGTAAAATCCTAGAATTTATATTTCACTTAGCACTCATGGTACACCTAATCCTTAACCCTCTCACAGGTCATCTACATAGGATAAACCAATGCTTTTTTTAAAACTATCATTTATGACCATAATGGGAATACATTACATAGGTCCTTATCCAATGGGAATATTTTCATGCAATTTTCAAACATATGAAAAACATTATTTGACCAGATAACCTTATTTTGGTTCCTAAAATACCTATAGTTGAGATCCTCCTCTTAGTACCAAAAAAAATACTAGATTTGAGAACTTCATCTAGTTCTATAAAAACCCTTAAATAAATATCCTCTTATTAGTTATTAAAATTCCATGAGTCAATTTTCTCCCCTTAATTCAAAAAAACACATCATGTTGAGATTTCCCTCTGGGTTCCAAAAAGTTACCTAACCTAAATCATTTTTAAGGGAAACCATGGATGGTTACTCATGTATAAGCCCCATTCCAAAAAACTTTTAGCTTCACCTAGATATCCTAGGTGTGTGACCATAAACTACAAGACACCATCAGTTATGGGAATTCACCCTTAATAGGAACCATTATGGTCCTCACTATATGATATTAAAAGGTCTAGTGTGCCTTTTTATATAGCACCAAGCAATGTGGGTTTTCAATTAATTAATATGGATACAAATAAATCACCTATTATGTTCATAATCATTCAATCATAACACCTTCCAATTTATATTATAGAGATAAACTATATATTACCTTCCTATGAAGCTTCAAATTATTGAGTAATTAAGGTTTTTATTCAATGAAATATAGAATAATAAAAATGTCTCGTATTATTTTTAGATACACTATTTTTTATCAATCGATCATTCCAAAAAGGGAATCATGTACTAACGTTGTCAAGGATTTCACCTTAATGACTTAAATATATATATAAGAGTAAAAATGAAAAGAAACTCTATTATGGGATGATTGAACCTATAATCCTATTGAATTCAGTGAATATAAACCAAGGTAAATATACAATTGTTATATTATGAAAACATAAGAAATATTGTTTTTGTATATATATATCATATACATTAAAGGAAACACACAAATTCAATCTTATACTAGTGTTATATGAATTCAAAATATTACACCATTTTTAATTTTTTGAAATATTTATATTCTATATGATATACAATAATCTAATGTACGTCTTCAACAAAATCTTTAAATTTTAGGTAGCATCGATTAATGAGGAACATATATACATTTAATATAGTTTTTGAATATATTCATGGAAATAGAAATATAGTAGTGGATGTATTAATCTATAAATGACACATGGATTTGGTTAAAGAGGAAAATGATGAGTGTAAAATCATTATTAGGATTGTATAAATGTGGTTAAATGTTTCCAAATAGGTTGATTGGGAGGTGTTATAAATAATTTTTGTTACAAAAACATTGGTAGATTATGTGTGGGAGGATAAATTGTCATATTTGGTGTATATTTATATTAGGTATTACATAAATATTTTGGATAACATAGTAAAATTATTAGAAGTGTCTAATTTGATATTTTTTATCTAGAAGTGTTTAGTCATTCCCACCTCAATATAGGAGGAAGTATTGAAATGATTTTATCATTCATAGTGTCAACTTCTTGAACTTTGTGTGGGAGTGAGGAATTTCAAATTTATTTTAAGGGAGATCATAGTAAAAGAAATTGTGACCATATAAATACTATGTATCAAATTATTAAAATAATAAATGAGGTTCCTAGAAAAAGAATCATGAATAAAATCACTAAATATATATTGGTTTTTTGTGGAGTGGACTAGGGGTAGTACATTGTATCCATGAACCACTAAAAAAATATCTTTATTATGATCTTTATCAACTTTAAATTTTTAATATATATATTATTAAAATATATGGAAAAACCTAAATAATTTTAAACAATGAAGTTTTAAAAATTTTATGATCTAATAAATATGAAATTCTTATAACTCAACCCACACCCTCTTGAATCTTTGACATCAAAAAAACTGGGACAAAATTTAGGTATTAAATCTATGCTATTGAGATCTCTATACTCATCAGTTGAAAATTAAAGTTAAATTGTAAATATTCATCATTATTTTTAACACCAACATTTTAGTATAATATCTATACCTTTTATGATATTTGAGATTTATTTATACCCTAACATTTGTATATGAGAAAAATCTCTTAAAATATATTATATCCTTTTTCCCCTAACAAGATACATAGAAAAATATCCAATTGAAAAAAATCATCTTTGGAACTACAATGATTAATCCAATATATGGTATGTTAATTATAATATAATTTTATTTCAGTTGAGATAATAATGGTTATTAGAAAACTAGAATGATTATATATTTAAAGAATATTTTCATAAATGTATATATTAAAGTGGTTAAATGATACAAATTCTAGTTGTTGAACCAAAATTATAGAATGTTTATCAAGAGGTGGATTATAATATAGATTAAAAAATTAATTCTATCATCAATGGATAATGTCCTAATTAGTTCAATGAAGTTTTTATACATGTTATATATTATGATATGTGAGAAATAATTGTTATTTCTTATAATGATACTCACAATGAAAGAACATTTATATAAAATACAATAAAATTAAAACTTTATGCTTTATAGTTATTCAAGGGAAAAAATATAACAAAAATTAATATAAAAATATCAAGGATGGTAAAAAATGTTTTTTGTTTGAGAACTATTATACAATAATTAGATCAAGATTTAAAATTACTTAGACTTCTACCTTCTAGATTTAGTGGAATCATTAATTCTATTAGATAATCCACACATATCAAAGATATATAAATGAAAAATTTGATTGTCCCACTCATGATATATTAAGTTTATATTAAATATTAAGATAATTAACACAAATTTTTCATGACGAAAAATGTTTCTTTGAAAGTAAATACTTCAAATTATTATAAAAAATCCAATGAATGGAAGAAATATAGAAATAAATCAGAATATTTGAAAACATGAAGGAAATAAAATTAGATATGAAGTATACTTGGAGTGATAATAAGTATTATAGGGATTATTATAATTTTTAAATTAAGGATGTTAAATTAAATTGAATAAAAGTTATTTATTTTATGGATGAAACTGAAGAGGTGTGATCAATCTTCTCTCCAACTTCTGAATCTAAAAAATATTATTTTGATGGGATTAATGAGTTTTTTATATATTTGGGAATTAATATGATGTTTTAAATAAAATATATGTCCCTATAGATATATTATAATTCTATTGTTTCTTTAAATGATACTTTTTATTACAGGTTATAATAATTAAAATCTAAACATAATAAATCGTAAATAGTTTATTCTATGCATGATAGTATAATTGACTATTTTTTGTTATATTTAATATGTTGAAATTATCTAATAGTAATTTAACTAAAGGGGGAATACCTAAATAATATTCTTTCTAGTCAATGGAAATCTACATTTAAACATGGTATAATAAGTAATAGATAAAACCCCATGATATACAGAAATTAATTGGTTTATGGATCTAATAGATATACATGTCTAATATTAATTTTTCACTATGTTAATGTAGAAAATTGTGTAAATTATTCTCTAATATTACAAAAAGTTGTGGTGTTAATCATTCCATTATTTTTAGAAATTTGTCAAAATTAAAGGATGGGATTCCAACATAAAATAATCAAATTTTCTCACAAAAATATATTCTTACAAAAATTGATGGAACTAAAATTATATGAATAAAAAAACATACATTATTAATAATTTTAATAAGGAAGGAGACACCAAAACATCATTGAAAATGGTATCTGGATTAAATCTAATCAAGACATATGAGTAATGACTTCTCAAATTTCTATTCCTAATAAAAAATTTATGGAGTGCACATAATATTTGGTGAAAATGGTACATAAACTATTATTGAATTTAGTTCTATTATAAATAAAGAATAATTCCTCATTATAGTGTTCTATATATGTTAGAGGCTTAAATAACTACCTGATAAGTATTTATAAATTTTTTTATAAAGGTTACTTAGGTTATTTTTCTAAAAATACACGTTTTATTTATAAATATATATTACTAAAGAATAAATTACCCTGAACTAAAAATGAAAATTCTTGAGATCATGATGAGTTTTTTATAAAAAAATATAAATTGTTTGAATTATGAAATTAATGAGACATTTGAAAACACTTATATATTCTATATTTTGAAGCTCTCATCCAAAGGAATTCTTTTCATTTCCTATACTTTTAGAAACCTGAATATCTAAAAAATATATTTCATTTCTATTTTACATTTTATTATTTTATTTTTATTAGTGAAACTAAAATCTAATCAATAATTTATCTTGTTTCAACATTTTTCATATCACCATGGTCCATGTTATCAAATATTCATTAATCATTTTCACTTGATGCATAATTTTTTATAGTCATGAATACCACTTTTTATTTCATTCAATAGATTTTTTCTTGATTAATTCTATTATCTTATGGTTATATAGTTTTTTTCCATAATTATTTATAATAAATTCAATCTTATAAATATTTTCATAAATAATTAATTTAATATATTATATTCAATTCGGTGAATATTTTTTATTTAATTATGTGAAAATAAACTATATATTATATAGAATAAAATTATTACGTTAAAAATGGTTTTTATTAAAAGTTTATCATGTTATATTTTTTACATGTTTCTTAGTTATTTTGTGGAAGAAGATATTTTTTTCTATAAGGTTTAACATAATTAATTTCTAAATTCTCATTCATTTCATAATTACATTTATACTGTTATATTTTATTGAGAAATATTAACCATGTTATACCCTCTCTTCAATATCCATTTTTGATATTATAAATAGGTTAAGAATTAGAGAATAAGGGGGAAAACATATAAATTTATTATTATATTATATTGTTTTTATTTGGTACTTTCTTTGTCTATAAAATTTCATGTTTTAATTTTATTATAATTTTGATCATAAAGAAGAGGAAGATTTTGGGATTTATTATTGTGCCCTATTTATAATCCAACATACTATCATACACATTTTTCTATGTGGATCACCAAATCCATTATTTTTTTATAATGATTTTACATGATATTTATTTTATGTTTTCTAATTATCTATTAGTGTTTATTAATGTTTAAAAACTTTGCTTAAATTTTAAGAATGTTTTTGAGTTGATGTTATCGGTTGTACATTTTCAAAATCCAACACATGAAAATTATATATTTGGAATTGGTTATGAAGATGACCATTGAAACCTAGGTGTTAAATGTTTGAATATTTTACTAAATATTTACTATGATACCTGAAGGTTATATGTACTCATGTTTTTCTAAAGATGAAATGTGTTACTAGAAAGATAAATTCCTATAAGATAAACTTTGATACCTAGAAGTTTTATGAATAAAAGATAATTTATGAATTGATGATAAAATGACTATCTATAATGAATATATAGTTATTTTAGAAACATCATATTATAAAAGTAATTATAGAGGAATATTGAGAATATTATGATGTTTAAAATTCCTCAAACCAAAGTTTTAATATTTCGGTGCATTATAAGAAAATGTAGGTAAGATATCAAAAGAAAAGTTAGAACTCTGGATGAAATCATTCAGAACTGTTTTTATACAAATATAATATTTAAAAAATATATATTACATTATTTTTAAATTATATATATATAGTATATAAGAATCATTAAGAACCTTGTTGGGATAAAATTGGGTGCAAGACTATGATTCATTCCCCACATAAGAATATGTTTTCTCTCGCATTAGAGTATCTGATTCAAGTTTATTTCCACATAAAAATAATTCACACAATATAAATATTGCATAAGAATTAGTGGAATGATAAATAAACTATATCATATTAAATAAATGGAACTAAAACTCACATATGAATGAATGAGGGATATAATTTCTCATGTAATATTAAATCATAATCATCGAAGCTCATGCATAAATTATAAACTACTCAGGTGAGATTAACCTAGGACTACTTAAATAAACATAATATTAACTTTATATTTTTTAATTTAATTTGTTATTAAAAAATAATGAGTAATACTCTTTTAATATTAAATTCATACATCACAAATTATTTTAATTTAAGATGAAGGTAAGTCGTGCTACATATTATTAACTAAATTGTTTTAAAAGTCATGTTTTTTGAATTTAAAGCTTTTAAGTTGCATGATGGTTATTTCAAAAATTATTCAAAAGTTTAAAAATGTGATTTAAATAGAAGATTAAAATGTTAGTTTTATAGGTAAATTAAAAAGTTGTTTTAATGTTCAATTTATTAGAGATGATTTGAATAAAATCTAAAATAATCCTTCCAACGACTATGAAAAGATAATAATTCAACTATGAAACTATTAGTTATCAATGATATTATTTTAGTAATAATATAACTTAGTACTTAAGAATTATTATTTATATAAATAAATTTTTTATTCAACTATAATAGTTTGATTTTATCCACATAATTTAAGGGTAATTCTAGGGGAGTGGTGAATATTTGAAATTAATTTGAGAATTATTATGCATATTACAAATCTGGAGGGGGAGAATATTATACCCATGAGGATTTTGTTGTTCCCAAGTCAAACGGGATGATATTTTTGTTTATAATAGGTCACTTATCCCAACACTACTTCATGACAAGAATTCTTAACTATGGAGTTTTAATTAGTTAGGATATAAGAATGAATCATGCACCATGTATCCAAATCTAACATCAATCTACCCACTAGGGCCCCTATTGGGCTAGAGGTAAGCTAAGAGTACCACCCCAATCCCACCCTCCAGTAGTCCAAGGGATATTAAATATAAATGAGTCATCATATGTAACAATATAGGTGTATTTATCCCATTTAAACCTAAAAAAACTCACATATATCTAATACATAAGATAACCAAAAACACCAATAGGATATATATATATATATATACATATACTTGTGTGTGTGTGTGTGTGTGTGTTCAAATTAATTGTACATAATAGATTCATGAGACAATAAATTTAACTCGTAAGGGAAAAAGATAGAAGCGGCACACTCGATATTCCTATGAGAGAAAAAGACCCCAGAAACCTCCTCAAACTGCAAGTACTTCTAAATCATACTCCATCTATGGTGATTAGATCCACCATCATGAAACACCATGATTTAAACACGTTTCACAAATCATGAACAGTCATCTACCTCGAACATGACATGGAAACTCAATGAAACCCAGAACATCTATGAATTTTTATGCCATTTATAAAGACAAAACCCATGTGGGTATAAGTCCCACGAAGGGGTGACTATAAACATACTCAGATGGATTCCCAAAAAATTATAAACAAAGAACAAGGAAACATATCATATCAACTCCTTGTTTCTATGGTGACCAAGAAGATGATTCCAAACAAAACACCAAGTCATCTCATAGATCATGGTACTTATGAGAGCCCAAGAGAGAGAAAGAACCAATCTAGATATGATCAACAAATTAAATACTCAGGGTAATAGAGAACACATGATCATCTCTACTCCAATCCTCAAAATACGCCTTGGATGAGAAAATAGTGGTTCTTAGAACACTGAAGATTCCATGAATCATGGATTCAATAGCTAACCAAAATATCATATAAAAAATTCCTACCATGGAGTGTTAAGAAATAAAATGTATAATATTAATCTATAAATCCTATACTTGAAATATAATTTTCATAAATAGAAACCACAATAAGAATCCTACTCATCTTCAAATGATACTCACTAGTAGAGGGAAAATACTCATCCTACTATCAAAATTGTATGATCAACCAAATACTGAAACTATCAAAATATAGTAACTCATATAGTCTCTCTTTGATGAAATAGGATCCCTATCTCATGAGAGATGATGAAATTCTGACTCTAGTGAAGGATCCATGTACCATATGATTTCTTTAAGTGGGAAAAATGAAATCATCAAAGATATAGTATCCCTATACCATCTAAGTGATAAAAATATAAATTATATCTAATATATCATGTATAGGATCCTAACCCTATTCTTATATAGTAGAAAGGATAATTATATGAGAGGATCCTTGTCTCAATGATGATATACCAATCCTAACTGAAGATAGTGAGAGGGGAACATATTTCTAGGAATAAAATCACCATTGGTTGGGTTTCCGGCTACAAGTAAATCCCTAAATATTGTACCTAATTCATTCCATAAACTACCGTAAAGATGAAGGTAAAAACCTACTCCCACTATCTCACTCTGCATCCTAAATATGAAAGAAAAATCCACCATCATGTTCTACTTGGTAAAATACTAATTGTAGACTACATGTCTGTCCAAATATATGTCATGATAAGTAGGCACAACCAAAATGTTATCTCAGAAAAAGACAATGGAATGTGACATGATGTACACTATGTGTGGGGATATAAGGAGAATATGGAATTTTCTACATTAATTAAGGCATTTTACACAAAGGACACATAACAAATGGACTTCATGCACATATAATGTATGGAACCTTGGGTTATTGGGTATGTATGGCCTCTACATTATGAACTGATCATTTAAGGGTCACAAGACTTATTTTCTAGGATGCCTGAATTTTGATAATTGACTCAATCTTGAAACCATAACATTACCTTTCAATAGGTACATTATGTGTGTTCTTCTAAACTATATGTTGCGTAATTAGACTATCCCTATAAAAATCATCATTTTCTATAAGCTTCATCACATATTCCATTTATAACATAACTCATGTTGGGATATCTACTAAACACATCATCTATGGATCCTCTACACATAGATATTGGTCTCCAAAAAATGATCATCAAGATTTTTATCTTCAATTGAATCATAATTTTCTCACACATCTCCTCCAAATATGAAGCAACATGTTTCCATCATCTCATTTTCATCATCATCAACTAAATTATATAATAACATTACCATCCCCAACATTGATTGAATACAGATGAATATTGTACTAATATTCAAACATAAATAGAATCAAATCATGTAATATTTAAATCACCATCCAATTTAAAGGTTGATGGTGAAATCATAAATAATGGAAGGGGAAACTGTAAAACTATAAAATTAAAAAATCTATGCTTTCCATATGTGATTATAAAATGAATCACATATTGAAAAAAAAATAAAGAGATAATCAAAAGTTCAAAAATAAAATTACTTAAATCTTATCCTTAACAAAAGTAGAAAATCTAAAATGTTAAGTGATGTTCGAACATGGATAAAATTTAATATATAGTCATCCATGTACAAATAATCATAAAAAATGGTAAAAAGATATAAAAAACAATTCCCAACCAGAATTAGGATAGATCGTTGGTGTAGAATGAATCTAAATCAAAGATGTTGTTGATCCCCAAAGAATTTATTAAGTGTGGATGAATTTATCCTTAATCTCCAAACCAAGAGTTCTACTCTTGCAGTTCCCCACTAATACAAAATATATGTTGATACGCCTTGGTATTTTAACAAGATATTCTTAAATAGAGTTCATTTATGTCTAACCAATAATTAAAAACTTTAATAAATTATTTAATTTATATTATTTTAAATTCTACCATGATTAAAAACAACTAAAAACCTAATGTGAATGAAAATAAAATTACAAAAAGGTTAAACCCCACACTATGGAAAAAACCACAACATGTTTTTTCTCATCCAAGGATGTATTCAAGAGATATATTCATTTATAAAAAAATCATGATTTTGGACAATCAATAATATTATTTTTTCTTATATTATTTTCATGGATCGGTAACACTTTCTCTTTTCCATTGTCTCAAAAAAGGTATAAACACCATATTTAAAATCCAAACATCTCTTTAGAAATTTTTTATAAAATCATATTCTAGATACCATTTTTTATTTTACCCCTGGGGAGGTTTTGATAATTTAAAAGATCAAAATTGAGCTAAGTCTCACTCGATAAAATCTAGGTCACTATATCCTATCAATGATAAAAAAAATCCCCTTAAAGAGGAATAAAATTATGATCCACAAAAATGAATCTCACATGGAAAACTAAAGTGGAGGAACCTTGTTATTTCAGAAACTTCCATTGTCTATTAAGGAATATGATCTATGTGAACTCATTAAAAAAACTACCAAGGATGGAAACATCCCCCTTCACTCATGAAGATAATGTCTTTATCTATGTCAAATTAATAGTTAAGAAGAAACATAAAAATTCTATGAACAATCCTACCATGAATTAACATCCAAAACCAAACTCATTTGATGTTTGTTCTCTACATGGAATGTAATGAAATAATCAAAAAATTACACATGTACCAATAAGGGTTCATTAGAAACTCTTCCACTGGTGGAATAACTCCACTCCACACCTTTTTGAAGAATTATATATGGTTTTAATATGATATAAACACATCCATGGAACTCTCCAATGATAAGTTATTTTCAAAATCCCAAAAATGTCACCTAAATTGTTATTAAGTGGTATGTTTAACAAAACTCATTACAGTTACTCTATTATCTTTTACCTACAAGGAAACAAAGAACACTTTAACTATATTATGATATGATAGGAACACTAATCTTCCTACCAAAAATATTTCAAAAAAACAATGGGAAACTCCTATCTTCACAATGTCCTAAAATAGTATCACACCCACTATTGAAGATAAACTAGTTCAATTGTCATTACTCTTTCAAAAATTCTACCGACAACAATAAATAGAAAAAAACTATCAACCAATCGATTCCACATCACTTCCCACTAGGTGGCCCCATTTTCCACAATCTAAAGAGAACAGTCATAACCATTAAGATGAACCTACTTTTTTTACCCCAGACACCAAGATAACACCTGATTGAGAAACTAAAACATACAAAATCTTGAGAAAAATATCCTCCAACATCGTATAAAAATATTTTACATAAGATGGGAACACCAAAATAGATCCATTAGATTCTCTTAATAGGGCACCATGCTTCAAAATGGTGGTATCCACTTAGTATATCCATCAAAATACATAGAAACCCCAATAAGTTATAGAACATACTTATTCTCCAGGAATGTGTCATCATGCTCACAACCTTCTAAAAAACCCATCATGAAAATAAATTTATAATTATCTAGTATCACTGGTTCACTAAGTCAACATCATTACGGTGATCCTTTCTCATAGATGGGAATAGTGTAGGTCCGCCAGCATTGATCAAAATATGAGAAATGTTTCCCTATTCACACTAAAAACAACATCCCCAAAACTAGCTACTCATGATCCTCCACTGATATCCAGACATTGAGAACTTCACTACAAGAACTTATCACCATGACCCTACTTCACTACACAGATATCAATATTTTCCATCTGTTCAATATCACATGGTATGACTTTAACTCATAAATAGGTATGATACACCATAAGAGTTTATCGTACAACTAGTACTCGATCATTGAGGATGGTGTAAATCCCATAATTTCCTAATTTTATCCTCCACAAATCAATACAATAAAAGTCTCAGTTTGTCTATTACAACACTACTTCATAAGGATTATCATCCCACATTATAAATATTCAAACCTATTAAGAAAGTTTATGCATACATAAAACTTTTATAGGGATCTATCATAGTTTACCCTTTCAATGTACCCAAATGCATTTCAATATACTTGTAAAGTGAATTATTACCCAATCAGGTAGTACACCAAGCCACACTAACCACCAGTAAGGTAGTCGACCATAATTACTAGCGGGTTGATCTTTCTCGCCCCTTCTGGAGGGGGTATCACTCATCACTAAGGAGAGGTCCCACCTCATCAACCCAAATTCCACGACTAAGAAAATATCAGTATAAAAAATCAAATCCTAAGGTGGGTACCAGTAAACCTACCCTATGACAGGGGATCTCTAAAAATATCTCTTTCATTAACTAGGATATACCCAATACACTTGAAGATATGAGTGAATGAAACTATCTGTTAGGGGAGAATTTTCTAACTAGAAAAATTATAACTGTAGATTTCTACGTAAATCTCAATATATTAATCGAAAATTGATGTTTCAATAGCTTCATCTTTCATAAACCTCTTTGATGTTTCATGAATAAAAACATGTATTATACAGTAATATGAATAATATAATGCTTGAATGGATCTATTCATCACACACATCATCCCATAGTTTTGACTATCAATTATACCTACCTAACAAGAACTATCCCAATTTGGTGTTCAAGGAAATGGATTGTTGCTTCATCCAACTCAAAATACTCTCTCACCACTTAGTATCCACCAACGACTTCTCTGTTATTAATTGAATATAAAAAAAGGGAGAGTATGATCATATCAACAACCATAATCACATATGTCCATCATTAACACTTTTCCAACTTACTATGGAAGAAAATATTAATTTTTCCTATAACCAGGGTGTAATATTTCTAATATACACTCTGGAAACATCATCCTAGGTAGTGTTTCATAGGGAAAAATAGCCAAAACTTGATTAATCCTCTGAAGTCTCCATCTAGAGTGTTGGGATAATATATACCAGACTTTATCATATATTAGAAACACCATATGGGGTTTGGGGTCTTGGACTTGTACTTGATCGTGATTATGCCACCAAGAAATTGGATCAATATTTTATAAAAACAATCATTCCCATAAAATGTGTCAAACTCCATCAATGTTAGATTTATCCCTTGATGAGTTTTAGAAATAATTCATCCATTAATGACTCATATTTTTTGTATGGATCTTGATTCCATATTAAACATCTGGTACATTTGTATTTGAACCAAATGGAATCGTGAGTCTTAAACTCTATCCAACCCTCTATTAATCAAGGATCAGGTTGCCATAAAAATTTATAAAGCCCATATTTATCAAATAAAATAAATATATCAGGTTTATGGGTAGTCTCTAAAAACATAGTGGGTGATCCCATATGCTTAATTAGAAATATTCACACCCATAGAATAAGAGTGGGATAAACTGCCACAGATCACTGGGAATGTGCATCTCCCAATTGAGTCTTAGAAAACAATGCTTCATCACTCACTAATTTTTGGATTTTTCCTTAACTTCATGCATGGTCTTGTTATAACCCTTCCTTCACTTATAAGTTGGATATTAGTGGGTAGTACCATTCCTTCAATAGGGTAAACCCCTAAGGATTTTTTCATATATGAATGATCTTACTTAGGTATAAAAAGATATGTCACAACTGACCACTATATGATGCATTTACCAATCTTAGTTGTACCCCATAATTATTTCATAGAGATATGGGTTCTCTAGAAGATTATCCATGTTTTGGAGAATGGATAGGTATGCCTATTCACCTATGTTGGTCTTCCTAGTATTGTGAACAAACTAAAAAACCCCTTAAAATAATTTTCCTAATATTCCCAAACCAATCCTAACATGAAAAATAACTCTAAAAAACATCATTAGGATATACCCACTTTGATACTACTATTAAATAACTCAACCCACTAGGTCTCTGATTGGGTCAGTGATAAGCTAAGAGGTCCATAGTAATCCCACCTCCAATAGGATAGGGCTACGTGACCAGTACTGAGATGGAATATCATATAATTTGTGAGTCTTTGGCCTATATCAACCCATAACTTACACATATCTATAATATATATGATAACTAAAAATACATGTAGGATATATATATATATATATCCAACTAAAATGTATAATCCACATGCATGATACAACAAGTACAATTTCATACCATATAGAAATAATAAGGGAAACATTAAAGCTGGCTAGCCTCTGAAAATAAAGCATTGAGAATCTACTCTATGATGCAAGTACTACTAGATCATACTATATTTATAGAATTATCCACCACTATTATGGAACAATGTGCCCCTAAAAAGCCTCAAAAAGAATCACAATCATCATCCAAGAAAATACATGCCAACTCAATTCCACCCAGACTATCTCTTAACTTGTGCTCCATATATATAGAAACAACACATTTTGGGAAAAGGATCTTGTATGGGTGAGTTTAAACAAACATAGTAGGATGATCTAAAAAACATAATGAACAAAAAAGGAAAAAAATTCATCTCAAATTCTAGTTCTAGATGTTCTCAAGAGGAAGATAAAAAAGGGAACACCAAGTCATCTCATAGGTCCTAGTACTAAAGAGGGTCTTAGAGGCAATATGGATCAATCTAAATATTCCCAGCCCTAAGAAATTTCATGGATACAATGATGTCCCTTTAATATTATCTCCAATCCTCAAAATTCACATCGCATGAGAAAATAGGGTTATCAGAACAAAAAAGGGTCCTGAAATCCTAAAGTATATTGTTAGTTTTAGTATCTCATCTTGAAGGTAACCATAAGGGTTCCAAGGAATCACAGGTCTCACAAAATTCTATATTACCGAGACACCTAAAACATTTTTATTGCTAGAAACCATAATAGGGATCCTTATAGTCTATCAATTATTCTTTCTACCAGAGAAAAAATCCAAATAATCACATCAAAACTATATTATCATCCAAACACCCGAACAACTAAAATTCAGTATCTCATATATTCCATCTCTCTAATGATGGAGGATCCCTAACCTATAAAATTGGGTAAATTACTATCTCCCATTGAGGATCCCTATCTCGCCAAATCTCTTTAGAATGATAAAATTCCAACTCTAAATATAGAAGAACCCAGTACCATGTAAGTGGTTGAAATACTGACTACATATAATCCATTAGGTAGAGGATCTTGATCCATATGTTTCACGAAACAACCTGGGTCGACCCTGAACCGATCACCCGAGCTGGTCCATGAGATGACCAGAGAGGCATTCCCAATCCTCTCGGGCTGGCGACAAGCGCCAGGGCATCAATAGAGGACTAGTGGGGATGATTTTTCTCAATAAAAATAAATAAAATAGTGGAAAAGTAGAATAACACAAATTAAATAAATGTCCCTGAAAAGAAATAACGACCAACAAGACAAGTGATGGACAAAGGGAGGGCGGTCGGTCCCCATAGGGCTTCGCGCCGGCCAACAAGGGTTGCACCGGGGAGATTTACACTGGACAGCAGGGGGTCGGTTGGACAGGGGCGCGCCGGCAATGGAAAGAGGGTTGCGGGTTTCTGGCGAGGGGATAGCTACACCGAGGAGACAAGTGTCAGACAAAGGGGGGTTTGATCAGGAGGATTCGTGGATACCACTAGGAGCAGGAGGGGGCAGGTCGGGTGGGAGGCCAGGGTGATGTCGAGGGAACACCGAGAGTACGGCTAAACGAGGAGGGCATCGGGTGTGAGGCGAAAAACCGGATGAGCTGGGCGGATGGTGGTGCAGCGCTGCTGCGCGTGGTGGTGGAGCAGGCGATGGCCAGAGGCAGGGGCTGTAGGTGCCGGGAGAGACGAATGTAAACTGGGGCTGGGAGCGTCGGGCAGCGAAGAAGGAGGGCCGGAGGTCACAGAGGTTGGAGTAGGGTTGGTGGTGTGGGAAGTACGGGGGGGGCTATGCTGGTAGTGGAGGGGTAGAGGCAGAAGGCGGGTTGTGTGAGAGAGGAGGGCAGGCAGCGACCTGCTGGTACGGGGTGGCGGAGCAGGCTGCTGGGCGCACGGGAGCGGCAGGAGGGTCGGCAGGGGGAGGCACCGTGCAGGAGGCATGGTTGGTGCTTTGCAAGGCGATGGGAATGAAAGGGGAGTCCGGCCGAGGTGGATGGGAGAACCGAGGGAGGCGATGGGGAGAGATAGAGTAGGGGGTGTGGCGGCACAAGAACAGGGCTGGCGGAGTCTGTGGGTAGGGTTAGGAAATAAGGTGAAAAAAATAAAAAAAATAATAATTAAATAAAAAGGTAACAAATAAAAAAAATAAAAACAAAATAAGATTAAAATAAAACAAATTAAAAAACCTAACGATGATAATTAAAACAATAATAGTAAAAATAAAACCTTAATAATAATAATAAATCTTTCATAACAACAAAGGTAATTTATTATAAGACATTATTAATATTTATAACAATCAAACATTAATACTAATAAAAATAACAATAAGAGAAAAATTCTAGTTGACAATATCCTTCATATAATAATTGACATAACATTAAGATTAATAATAATCTTTGTTTCCTTTTTAATGATTATGATAATGTTAATGAAACTTTTTAATAATATTATTAATAATCATAAGGATAAAAATAAAAATGAGACAAATATTCATCTCACTTTAAAAATAATAATAAAATTTTTAACAATAAAAATTTTAAATAACACAACACTTCAATTATCTGAAGGCAGGTGAATCGTGAAAATGCCTAATCGGAGCCGCGGGGGGTTTCCAACACGCGCCTTTCCCGTGCGTCCAGCGTCGTCATCTGAAAAACACACACCTTTTAACATAATTCAAAACATTTTCATTTGGGACTCAACCCGAACCCCAACAAAATTTTAAAAAGTCAAATAAAATTATAAAATAAAATAAAAAATGGAGCGGGGTGTGAAAATTCTCCCCACCATAATGGTTTCCTCTCTCGGAAATCCAAAACAAGATCAAGACCCAAAGATGAAACTCCTTAAGCGACACACACCCCCAAAATTTTAAGCACCTCCAGTTGATCGATCCAAACAGACACTAAAAACATCTGACACACAACTCATCCTTAAAACAAGATCACCTTAATCGTCTCCAAGCAGAACCCAAATCATTTGTTTCAACCAAGGAACGAACGAACTTAAATCACCTCCAAGACTAATCCTTATAATCTTTGTCCAATGAAACTGTTGGGTGTACTCCAATCTCAACTTTTACTCGAGAGGAAGAACTAAAGATTAGGTGGTTCTGCATGAGACCACCTTCCACCCAATGATACATGAAAAGAAACTCCGATACTGACATGGGGAGGCCAGAACGGACTCCCCACCATAAGGATTGGGCTAACTCTAAATTAATTCAGGTGTAACATTGCGAGACCTGATGTGGGTCTCCCTACCTAAGAACTGATGAGATTAACCGAACCTGAAAACTTTCCGAATAGACCAAAACCCCCACCACAAGGGTATGGGAGGGAGAGGAAGGGCCAAACAGATAGAGCATCAAAACTATCATCGTCTCCCCATCAAAAATGTCGCATCCTTGGAAGAACACAAATCCTGCCACATTAAGGACAAAGGTTAAAACAATGCCCTTTTTCACCGTCGGGGTTCTTCTGACTACATGTCATCTTCACTCCAGGGCCTATGGCTGGAGCACCAATGATTGAAGAATCTCTTGCCTCACAGTCAGGCTTCAAAAATCCCCAAACATAACACACAAACCATAATTTCACCAAACACATTTCCAATAAAATAAAAGTTTTAAAGAGGTTCAACCAAAACAATTCTTACAACTGAAAGAAAATAAACACTGAAAAACGCTACATGAGATGATTACTACACCCAAGAAACACTACAAAAAAAGACCACAACCCGATCCCCAGACATCACCCTACTCCTGCTAACATGCTGAGGTGACCTTCGATGAGCTAGGTTTGGCTTCAGCGCGCTTCTTGGAAACACCTCGACAGAATCGCTGCAAGTGACCCAGACGTCCACAGGTGTGGCAGGGTCTTGGAGCACTCAGGCATGTTGGCCTCTTATGACCCTACCTACCACACTAGTGACAGATCACAGCATTGCGCTGTGAAGAAGAAGACTGAATGTCTGGAGGCCTCTTGATTCCTCTACCAGCACCACTAGCATCAGGCTGCTTCTCATTTTCTTATCACCATCCTCTGCACTGCTTACCAAAGATGGAGGATTCACCACCTCAAGTCCTCCTGTTAACCCAACTTCAGCCAAAAAGGCTTTCCCCACAACATCCGAGAAGTTGGTTAGGTTGAGCTCTTCCACTTTTGATCACAATTCAGGTCGGAGTCCAGAATCAAATTGTCGAGCCTTCCCGGGATCATTCGCAACAAACCACTGGTCATACAATACTAGTTCTGTGAAATGTCGATATAATTCCAGTACCGATTCAACCCCCTACTAAAGACAACACAACTCCATCCTCTTCCTCAGCTTCGTCAGCTCATAGAATTGTTTTTGGATGAACGATGTCTTGAAAAACTCACATGTTATATCTTCCCGGAGCTTAGTCTGAGACACGGACTTCCACCATTTCCAAGTTGGGACTCCAAGCATAAAGGTAGACAACTTCACCTTTAACGACTCAGGAAGACCAATGAAATTGAACTTCCTCTCAATATTCTGCAACCACTCCTCCACCTTAAGAGGCTCTTCTTGTCCATAAAATAGAGGAGGGTATCACTTCCAGAACTCCAGGACATAGTCTATAGGTTGATCAACTGGAGGATTTGCTAAGGATGCACCACCCGAAGCTGCACCTTGGGCATCCATCGAACCTTCGTGGGGGTGAACACTAAGGAACAATAAAACAAAGAGAGATATCAAAACATGGTCATTTCCATTTTAAATTAAACTTTTCAAAATCTCCAAAATAAAACGTTTCAAAACAATTTTCAGAATGAATGAAAACTCAAAGAATTCACTAGAGGGAAACTAGTGATGATGGGTGACTCAGCCACCTGGTTGGCGGCCATACGCCAGTCACACCACTATCACTGAGAGCATTCTAGGATAAATTCTCTGGCTCCACATGGCTTTCCAGACCATGCAAGCTCACAGAGGTCACTTTCCCGAATCTCATTTAATTTCCCGGTACCAAACAAACCATAAAAATCAAAAGACATCAACAACCCAAACATCTCATGGTAACCTGAGGTTGAGAACGATCAAGGGTTCATAACTTCCTTATCATCTATACGCCTGGAGTCCTGAAAATCCTACTCCTTCTACCCGGAAAATCTCAAATAACAATTGGCGCACTGAAAATCAAGGTCCGATCAAGAGTCGGCCTGCTCTGATACCATTTTGTCACAAACCAACTTGGTTCGACCCTGAACCTTTCACCCGAGCTGGTCTGTGACATGACCCGAGATGGGTTCCCAATCCTCCCAGGCTAGCGACAAGTGCCTGGGCATCAATAGAGGACAAGTGGGAATGATTTTTCCCAATAAAAATAAATAAAACAGTGGAAAATTAGAAGAACACAAAGTAAATAAATGACCCTAAAAAGAAAGAACGACCAACAAGACACACTAACCTGGTCTCGACCAAAACTCCTCCCAACTCCGAGAGTCTCCCACCAGTCCACAACCAACTCTCGCCCATGGCGAGTAATCTCGAACCAAACCTACTGCAAAACTAAAAATAGGAAAACACTATATGCGTGAGTATTAATTCTTAGTAGGTAGGCCTGAATAATTCTATTCCCAATGCACGTACCATTAAATAAATAATTTATCATTCCAGGTTTGAACTAAATTTTATAAAATATTGGTTTCCACACACACTTTCATTTCTAAAACAAGTAACAGACCATTTCCCTTTTTAATATAAAAACAAGTTCAGTGTTTGAAAGAAACAGGTGCATTTCATTTTAAAACCTTTTTGCGAACAATTTAGAAATCCAAATTTTAGTTGTAAGTCAAAAGGAAATCTACACACAACACACACTAAGGGAAATGTAAAAACAAAGTGGCACACATGGGCTTACAACTGAACTAGACCTCTCAACCATCCTCCACATACAAATAAACACTCAATAAAAACATGGTTCGAACCTAGGATCTCATGAACAATCCAGAACATACTATACATGTGTCCCATCTTGAAGGCATGCCTACTCTCGATGATGTCATAACAACCTAACACCCGATGTTTCCCTACATGGCCTAACCGAGGGACTCAATCCCCTAGCAGAGTGTCATCCGTACTATGGGCCACTAGCCAGTGGGTAATCTAAACTAGTGCAGCAATCTTTCTCCAAAGATTCACTTACTATTCCATTCCCATGTCAACACATATAATAAACAGGAAAGGGGTGAGTCAACAAAGTCAATAAATTAGTACAAACATCACACACAAATCATACAGTCAATGTACACCAAATATCACATCTGAGTCACCCCAAATAGAGTTTTCCAAAATAAATTATTTTATTAAAGTGCCAAACGGGCCTTCACTAATTTTCAGGAAAATCTTCATTTCTCAAATGAACCAAAACACTTGTTCATGCTTAAAAATAAATCATTTATCAATAAAGCATAACTATATTTAAAATTCTGTGAATTATTTTTAAAGGAAAAACATGAATTCTTTCACTATCGGGTGTCCGCTCATCAAGAAAATGTTTAATGTGTCATGTATAAAATAAACGGCTATTTTTACACCAAATAATCATTTAAAATTTTATTATCTTAAATTATTTCTCATTTATTAAAATTAATAAAATATAAAGCAATCAGTAAATTATAAATTTAAAGGCGAGTGCATTGGGGTACCTACCTCAAATCAAAGTCGAAACATGATGACACGACACGCCTCGAGCGGGTGCACAAGCTCGTGCAGGATGACGACCATAATTTCGCGGAATTACCTCGCCAATGTGCTGCAACAAACACACAACAACCAAAATACATAAACACTAACTTAAAACCACCCAACCTAATAAAAAACACATAATAACCACCTTGACATATTTTCAAAACACAACTCACACCATCTACATAATTTACTAAACCACTTTAAAAATTTATAAATAAATTCCAAAGAGACACCCATAACTTCACATAAACAAAACGGATTCAATGAACATTTTTTTATCAAATTCACCACTATGACCTACTAAAACAGAATATGCACCAATTTCATAGATAAAAAAACTAATATTACAATTTATAAAAAGTGCTTAAACAACTCAGGAATGGTTTTCATAAAAACACACCTTAATTCACATGAACATGCTATAGGGTATACAGTGCAAACTAAGTTCATAAAAAAACTAAACATTGCACTGACCTCATTAATCACAAAACATGCCAAAATAATTATCAAAGTGAAGAAATAGAACTAACCTCACTATAGTGCGCAGGCGCTCTCGAATAGAGGGGTCGCGCTAAAAGGGAAACGGTCGGCACGATGTGGTGGTGCACAGGGAAAAACCACCAACACTGTCAGCGGCAGCATGAAGACCGGTGTGGTTGTCGAAAGAGTTGGTAAAAGTAGTGGGGGTGTCCATGATGTGTGGAGAAATGACTAGAAGATGAAAAGGGGGGTGTTTGAGTACTACGCGGCCGAGCGGAAGGTTCTCGGGGCAATTCACTGCTGATTCGGTGGCTCGTCGGGCCAGATATGACCGCGGCAACCAGAAAGGAGGGTGTGCGGTTGAATGGATACTAATTGGCTTAGTAGGGGCGTCTCGTAGGGATTCGTGTCGGCCAAAAATGGTTTCACCGGGGAGATTTACGTCGGACAGCAGGGGCGGTCAGACAGGGGTGCGCTGGCGTTGGAAAGAGGGTTGCGGGTTGCCGGTGAGGGGATAGTTGCACCGAGGAGACAAGTTTTGGACAAAGGGGAGTTTGAGAAGGAGGATTTGTGGCTACCGCTTGGAGCAGGAGGGGGATGGTTGTGAGGTAGGCTGAGGTGCTGCCGAGGGAACACCGAGAGTGCGGCTGGATGAGGAGGACATCGGGCAAGAGTTGGAAAACCGAACGAGCTGGGCGGATGGTGGTGTGGCGCTGCTGCATGGGGTGGCGGAGCGGGTGATGGCCGGAGGCAGGGGCTGTAGGTGCCGGGAGAGGCGAACGGGAACCAGGGTTGAGAGTACCGGGCAGCAAATCAGGAGGGCCGGAGGTCGTGGAGGTTGGAGGAGGGCAGGTGGCGCGGGAGGTCCGGGGGGGGCTACCCCGGCAGTGGAGGGGGAGAGGCAGAAGGCGGGTTGTCTAAGAGAGGAGGGCAGGCAACGACCTGCTGGTACGGGGTGGCGGAGCAGGCTACTGGGTGCACGGGAGCGGCAGGAGGGTCGGAAGTGGGAGGAGCCATGCTGGAGGCACGGCCGGTGCTGTGTGGGGCAATGGGAAGGAGAGGGGAGTTCGGTCGAGGTGGATGGGAGAACCCAGGGAGGCGATGGGGAGAGGGAGAGCAGGGGGTGTGGCGGTACAAGAATCGGGATGGGGGAGTCCGCGGGGAGGGTTAGTAAATAAGGTGAAAAAAATAAAATAAATAATAAATAGATAAAAATGTAACAAATAAAAATAAAGATAATAACAAAATAAGATTAAAATAAATCAAATTTAAGAAAAAACTAATGATAATAATTAAAAAAATAATAGTAAAAAAACCATAATAATAATAATAATAAAACATTGATAACAATAAAGGTAATTTATTATAAGACATTATTAATATTTATAATAATAAATATTTAATACTAATAAAAATAACAATAAGAGAAAAATTATAGTTGATAATATGCTTCATATAATAATTGAAATAACGTTAAGATTAATAAAAATCTTTATTTCCTTTTTAATGAGTATGATACCATTAATGAAACTTTTTAATAATAATATTAATAATCATAATGATAAAAATAAAAATGATAAAAATATTCATCTCACTTTAATAAAAATAATAAAATTATTAACAATAAAAATTTTAAATAACACAATAAATCAACATCATTACTCATTTCAATTCTCTGAAGGCAGGCGAATCGTACCAATGCCTACGCGGAGCCGCTGGGGGTTTCCAACACGTGCCCCGCTCGTGCATCCAGCGATGTCAGCTAAAAAACGCACACCTTTTAACATAATTCAAAAAAATTTCGTCCGTGACTCAACCCGCACCCCAAAAAAAATTAAAAAGTCTAAGAAAATTATAAAATAAAATAAAACATGGAGCCGGGGGTAACAATATGTATTTTAAAAAAATGTTGATCCTAGTTGAGGATCGCTTTCCCAAATATGAAATACCAACCCTATTTAAAGGTATTTAAGGAGGAACCCATGTCAATTCATAATTATTCCACCATTTAGGTTAATAACTACTATTAAAGACCTGAAAGCTATCCCTAATTATAGACATCAACTACCCAAATTCTGATGGTATAAACCATCTTTCACTATCTCTTTCCATGTCTTAGATATTGAAGAAAAGGCCACCATTATGTTTTATGTGGAACAACACAATAGATAAAATACATGTGAATCCAAATCTGATTTTATACTAGGAGACATGACTTAGTGGTTTTCCTTGAAAATGTATATGGATTGTGAGATGAGGCACAAGACATGTGGGACCAAAATAGGCACATGGTGTGTCCTAGGTTTCCTAATTCATATTCCATAAAGGACGTATGGTTTTTGGAATTAATTCACACTATGTGTATATCCTCTTGGGTTATGGGGTGGGTACTCACTATACACACTAATATGGCTGGATAAGGGTTGAAAAATGTGTTAGATGGGGCCCATGGCATGTGATATTTAATTCAAACCTCTAACCTTAGTGTTAACTCTCCAAGGATACATGACATGTGTTCTTCTGAACTACATGCCGTGTAGTGGAGTTTTCCCAAAAAACATTATATTCTACCTCAATATTAATTTTATACTCTATTTATTCCACAACACTCAATGTGGTTCCCACCAAGTATATTATTTATGGATACTTCACTATCAAAAATTAGTTTTCTAACTATGATATCTAGAATCTTGGTCTTTCATCGAAGCACCATAATCTGAAATGTGTCTACAAACCATAAAGAAACAAGTTATTGTCATCTCATTATGTTTCTTTGTTTTTTTGAGTTCATACTCGCATTACCACCCACAACTTTAATTAAAAGATAATGACAATAGTTACAATATTCAAATCCAATGTAACTCACACTGCATAATAGTCAAACTGCCGAACAAATTAAAGGTTAGTGGAGAATGTACCAAGAATGGTGGGGGAAAATATAAAATCATAAAACTAATTAATCCATGGATTCTTTATGAGATTTGGTTATTGATCACATGATTAAAAATGAAGAAATAATGTATAATCTCATTTTCTAATATCAAATTCCTCAAATCAGAACTTTAAAAAAAGTAAAAAATGAATAAGTCCATGTGGTTTCCGAACATTGATTCAATTTATAGAGATGAATCTATGATTAATAAAATCATCAATAAGAGGGAAAATATGTAAATAAAATTTCATACCTTGATTAGGATCAATTATTGGTGAATAAACCATCTATGTCAATATAGATAGATATCCCTAAAGAATTTTTTTTGATGATGATAGATTTCCCTAAATCTCCAGACAACGAGTTCACATGTGGGAGATCCTCTCTAATACCAAGGTTCAGAGGCTAACCCTAGTGAATTTTGTAATATATGACTAAATTGAGGGGATTTAGGAATAAAAATTAATTGAAATGTTTAATAAATAATTTAATAAATATTTCTATAAATCTTCCCATTATTGTGAAGTATTTTAGAACTTTATGTGAATGAAAATATCATAATGTATAGGGAAAACTCTATATTTTCAAATCAATCATGGTCGCAGTTTTACCATCTGAGACCTCACTTAGTATATGTAAGTATTCATAAAAAAACTCATGTGTGAGAACTATAAATAAAATAATATTTTTATTATATTTTTTCTTAGGATCCATGACACTAGCTTTTCTAGGATGGATCAGCGTGAGGGTAGGCACTATATTTTTAAACCAACAAAACCTTCATTTTTTGAAGATATATTCTAAGGTAAAATTACCATTTTACACCTTATTAGATCCCAAGTCTTTAAAATATAAAAATTGATCTAATTTTCAGTCAAGTAATATCCATGAAACTATAAATTTAATGTTAATAGATGAATATCTTCATTAACTAGTTAGTTGTTTTCAGTAAATTTATATCACTAAGAATTATTTTTATTTTTATTAAGCTAGTTTGGAAAATAGTGATCTATGATGAGATAGTCAATTGATGTTCCATAAATAAATGGTCAAAATAATATTATATTTGAATGTTTGTTATAAAACATTAGGGTTAAAAAATATTTTGGAGGAACTAATAATATATTTGAAAAATGTAAATTCATTTTTGGGGATGACTATAATAAATTAAAAAAAAATAAGACTCATATAACAATAATGGAAAATAAAAAATTCACTTTTTAAATTATTTGTAAGAAAGAATAATATATATATATATATAATGGTATAAATTATATTAGGTATAGCGAAAAATTGTTTATACAAGATAGAAAATGAAATTAAATTTACTAAACATAAAAAGGCATAAATTTAGATAAGTATAGTCTAAGTAATAAACAAGTACAATATATTTATTTTATTTTTTATGTTTATTTGATATAAAATAACATATGTAAGTCTATAATATGTGTAAATTTTTAATTATTTATGACACAAATTATGTGAAGCCTCTAGATACAATATGGAATTTGAACACTGGAGACAATGCATCAAAATGAGGGTACCTATCAAGGCATGGAAGAGCAGTACCAAAGTTATGTTTTCTAAAATGATATTAATAAATATATGTATGAATACATGAATTTATTTTACAATGATTAAAATAATAATTCTATAGGTGACAATATGAAAAAAACTATTATATAAAATAACCACACTGTTATATTAGACACAACATGAAAGAAATGATTCTATCTAATTAAAATAACACATATATATTATTAGAAAAAGGATACCATCATATGTTATGTATGAAACAAGTTTCTTAATATGTATAATGTCTTTTTTGACAGAAAGGGTATTTTATTAAATATTCCTAAAAAATTATATATATTTTTAAATGATTAATGAAGATTAATTTTGATAATTAACAATCAATAATATAAAATATTAAATAACAATTTATTAATAAATACTTCGGAAAATTGGTGAATCCGTTTAAAAAATAAATTAATATAATAGTAATTTCTCTTTATGAAAAATTAGGATTAATAAATTATGATAAATGGTACAAATTCCATGATATATATCTGATAAAATGAGAATATTTTTTAAAGGGGAGAAAAATAATGATAATTTTATGAGACAGATCATTCCAGTAAATAGATCTAATATTTCATTTAGAAATCATTCTTGATTCTAATAAAAATTATAATAAAGAAAATAACACTAAAATGAAATAAAAATTTCGAGTGTTGATATTCTTCAGTTTAATGATATGTTATGTTTTTAATTGTTGAGAAATATGTTGATTGATCGAGAATAAAATTTTAATGTTTAAAATATGAAACCATGACTATTTTAAATATTCAATAACATATTATTAAATTTAATTTTATTTCAGCGCTACCAATTACACCAATGTTGTAGTTACCCATATTGGGGATAGAAATTCTAAAAATTTATGTTTATTTTATCCCTTTTACATTCTAGAAATTTCAAATTCAATATAAAGGATAAAAAAATATAGAATTTAATTATATTCAAACATTAATCAAAATACAATTATAAATGAAATGAATCACTTTTTAAACCTAAACTTTAATGATTAAAATATATTGTGTTCATTGTATAATGTTTGGGAAGAGTAAATTTTTTTCAATATCATCCTAGTTTTTTGGAATATAAAGATGTAGTGTGTTTTGTGAAAATTAAATAATGTTTTTTATAAAACCCCTTACTAGGACTGCCTGAATAGCACCCAAGCTAGTGATCCCCTAACCTCAGTCTTATTTATAATACTCTAAAGTTATTTAAATAATATTAAGGTTTAATGAGGTGATATAGGGTTTAATATAGATTTTATATAAAATATAAAAAGAAATAGTTGAAATAAAAATAAATAAACATTACATAAAATAAAATCTCAAATTAAAATAGGAAATATAAAAAATTTTATGAAATTAAAATATATACAATTAAATATAAACCATAAAAAATAACTTATATAACCCATAGACTAGTCACATACAAATAGGAATAAAACATGAAAATCAAAACTAGCATAACACTAAGGATCCACCTAAATTAACTCTAAAATCCATCTATGTCCCACCCATGTATCCCCTAAAACATTTGACTACAATGATTTGGATAATACTGAAGTGTGATGATGCATCCATAGTCTATACACACCTAGATGGAGAATAATGAAAAACACCTCATCTCATAACCAAGAAAAAATTTATCACAATTCCCATGGAAACCTGGTGAATGAGGCATCTTATAACCATATTCCTTGATCATCCTACAAATATTAAAACTCAAAAACCCCAAAAAATTTCAAACATAATGAGTATTGAGATTAAAATAAGTGATCGCAATTACCCATTAATTACCATGTCCAAAAATGTATTATACCTTTGATGGTTTGATGGTCAACACCATCACCCTAATCCACTCAACTATAGTGGATACCACTAAACATCAAGTGTTCAATACCACCTTATGGGACATTCTCTATGTACGCATAACCACAATACCCTCTACCACATGGCGAGTGGATTCACCAATATTCTATAACCACACATAAGAAAACCACATCACCCCATAATCCGTGAAATAGATATCAATATCATACTATGATGAAAAATCATATCACCCCATTTCATTTCGAGTTACACCATTCAGGATCCCAATGAACCACATCAAACAAATCATATAATATCACCCCTATAATATCACCCATATATATCACCCCTGTATTTCTCTCAAAATTAATGGAAACTACAAGTGATTACATTATTAGTTTTACACATGACCAAACCAATGTCCATAATCACATAATGCATAAACACACGTATAAAAATAGAAATATATTGTTATAAACTAATTGGTACTTCCTAGAGACCACATATTGAATATCATTGGTTGATTCATCTTAAATTAAATGAAAATAAAAACACAAGTATGAAACCAATAAACATATATTTTTCTAGAATATTTTCATAAAAAAATTAAATAATAAATTAATGGCATCAATCAAAAACTTCACTGAATCCATGTCAAAGAATACTCAATAAACCTATTTGAAATTGGAAAGATCTCATAAGGGAAGATTTGAAATGAGAAAGGGTATGGCCATGCTGAGAACCCATTATTGATTTCTCAAAAATTATGATGACTCTAATTTTAAATTAAAATCAAATTAATTTATTTATTTATATTTCTTAAAAATGGCCCATGTTACCCACTAGCTACCTAGTCACTTTTCCACGGGTATGTATTACCCACAAATACCCACTCCATGTCTAACCTATTAACATTTGAACTCAATGAGACACACTATTTCTATTGGTATCACCTCATACCAAGTACAGGTCCATTTGGTACTCAGTGGCTTCTATCACAAAGAAAAAATTTATGACACTAGAACCATCTTCTAAAATATTACCATTATAAATTCACCAAAACCTCTAAAATTTAATCATGATTAATTACACATTATTATGAAAACTTTATAATCAAATGAGATCACTTGAATACCCAAGTTATTGGATTTTTTAATAATTTCATTATAGATAAGTTGGGTCATTAAATTACAGAATTCTAGGTTCTCTTTAAGAAATAATAAGTATATACTTAGAATTTAATATGGGATTAGATATATGATTTCATTATTCTAAAATATGCTTACTTATTCTACGAATATATTCTATATGTGGGTCGGATATGTTCCAACATCAATTTTGGTAATTATACAATATATTAAATAAATTACCCCTCTCTGAGTCTATGGATTAGATAAAATCAATTTATCTATGGTCCTTGGTCCTGGTATCCCTTACATTGGCATTTCTATTCGGGGACTTCTTATAATGATTCTTATTAATTTAAAAATATAAATTTATATAAATTCATTTTTATTAGTTGAGATAAGATGAAATTATCAATGTATAACTTGATATGAACTGAAATTTGGATATTTATGTAATCCTTTATAATTTATGCTAAGTTGTTTAGATTTCTCTAAACTCTATATTAATAATGAACACTTCCATTAGTATTTTATAGGATATATCTCATATTTTTTAATGACTATATAGATAAATATTAGTCACTCCATCGTTAAAACCTATGAATTTTATGCTTTTTGGTTTATAATACTCAATATGTGTAGCTAATGAATGAGCTGGGATACTTGAGACTTATGGGAGATATGATATTCAATGGATTAATGCCTTTATAAGGGTGACCTCATTGATTTCATCCATATTCAAAATTATCTTTCATTACATATGTTGGGTTGTGTAATTTATATATGGAAATTTGTTTAATTGCATTATAATGTGTTATAGATATATTTAAATATATAAGTGAATGATTAATATTTCCTTTAATTTTATTCATATATTTACCATGATTGATGTTATTTTATATTCTTAGGTGATAATTAATATTTATAGGTAATTCCTCCTATTATTTGAGTAGATAAATTTGCATTGTCCACTTGACCATAACCCAATAGAGGTGGGCCTTGGTAGATGACCTACCAATTTATTAGGTGGTTATAGTTTTGTATCAAATAGTTTTGTATCAAATTATTTTGTTAGATTTTAGAATTAAGAATATTTTTTGGTTTTTTTAAGATAAATATATATAATTTTTTCAAATGAACTATCATTTATTAAGTTTAAATGAGAGGTAATTTTAAAGGTTTTTTTCAAAAAACAATACTACAACATGAAACATATTGATGGATAGTGAATATGATCACATATTATATTAAAAATTGGGTCAAAATGGGGAAGTGGTTTATTAAATAGATCCACATTTTCTTTTTATTTGAGTTCATGATTTTATTGAATTTATTTATAATCTATGTAGGGTAGATCAATGAGTGATCCTTAAATATCCTCATCATATTTTATAAACCTGATATAAAATATTTTTTAGAAGCCTTTATTTATCATAAAAATATATATTATTGATAAGATAATTGGTAGTGTTCATATAAACTGATATGTGACTATGATTATGATACAACATGTTAAGACTAAGATATTAGATAAGATGTCACTATCACTTGATTTTAAAGATAGATATTTATCCGAGAAGTGACTGAAATAGTGATATTACTATGTATTATTTATTATATTCTTGATGATAGATATAGATCTTATTTTATAACTTTTTATTTTTTTCAATTAATGACAATAAATTATTTTATCCCAAATTTTACTATTTTGATATTTAAAATTTGATGGAATTATATGAGATGTGAAGAATTTTTACCAATGAGTTCGACATGATTAAGGTTCTATATATGTTAAATCTTGATATGAATATTTGTTTTGGGATTAGATTGTTAGTGACTCATATATGAAACTACTCTGAAATATTTTTCATTAAAATAGGTTTAAAAGGGTCATGTTGATGAAACATTTTTTTTAGTTTTGGTATTTGATTTTATCAGGGTGAATGAGTTTGCTTAATATTTTTTGGTGGAATTTAGCTAAATTATAATGAATTGGATGTTTTCCCTATAATGAAATTCTTAATTACCTGATTTATTTTATTCATAACATTACCTTATAGATAACATAAATGTGAAGTATTTTAAAGGAATAATTAATCAAAAAAACTTTTCTTAGATTTTAATATAGTGGGAAACCCCATAAGGTTTGATGTGATGCATCTTTCTCAAGACCTATTTATCTATTGATGTAGGGTCATATTATAAATGAGATAGTAATTTAAGAAATATTTTAATATTCATGACACGATGAGTGATAAACCTTTGTATGACTCATCAGTATAGATATTATTTCGCTATAAGGGTATTGTACGATTATTTTACAGTTTGTTTTGTATAGGAATCAAAATTAAAGATCTAAATAAGACAAATTCTTTAGATTATGGATTGATATAAATGTAATGGATTTTTTATCATGATTAAAATATTTAATTTTATATACCATATATCAAACTAAACTCTAACATAGGATTCCAATAACTAAAATTATATAATATATTTGTAGGAACATTGATTATTAGATACAGGTTATCTTTTTTCATTATTGAGGCTACTAGGATGTAGTGGTGTATCATTATAAGTTTTTAGGATTTTCTTTTTCTTTTATTTATTTTAGAGTGGATATGGATTTTTTATGGATTATTCTATGTTCTATACATAATCGATCATGGTTAACTATTTGTATATATGAACATCACCTTCAGTTGAGGAGGTATAGGTCCTTGATATATTTTTAACCATGTCTAATTTGGTTAATGTGCTATAGAATATTCTTGTTAGATACAAGAAATCCTTAATAATTTATTTCATAATAGAGTGATGATTAATTTATTCAATAAATTTCAATTTATTGATAAAATGTGGACTTAGTAATTTAATATGGGTTATAATGGATGATGTTGTGGTGAAATCATTGGTCTTATATATGTGTGTGATGAAAGTTTTGTGGAATAAATAGTTTTTTATTATTAATTAATGTTTATGCTTGTAATGTGTATATGATCTCTTGGTTATAAAATATAAGTGACTCTAAGTATATTGGATTAGAGTATCTCTTATTATATGATGTGATTATGTTGATAACATATTCATTTTTATTTCAGGTAAATTTTTATTATATTGATGATAACCTATAAATTATTTGAGTGTACAAAAAGTTTTAGTTATGTATTTTTAAAATGAATGCATGTGAGTATATATTTGAAACTAGGTTTAGGATAATCCACGCAATGAATTTTTCATCAAATTAGGTAAATAATTAATATAAAATTAGATGATGTAACTATTTAAAATTATCTATCATAAAATTTAATTAAGTTAATAAATAATATCATGTTTCAAAAATTTTGGTTGGAAGAATAATTTAACCAACTTTCTTATTCATCTATGTTAATTAGTTTTGTTTCAAATACATTAAATATCTCTTACCTCTTCAACGAATTTTTTTTTCAAGTGGAAAATAATGGATATGATCACGGTTTTATTTATTGTTTAAAAAATATTTAATTTGATATTGAACCATTGTTTCAATATTATGGAATTTTTATTAGTTTCCAATTTAATTATATAGAATTATGCTTTTTTATGTGGTGTTGTTTTATTTAGTCAAATTGGTGAGTATTCGTGGTGAAAATTTAGTGAATATATACACGTTTCAGTTAATGGTTGAGATTTTTTTATTCTACTAAACAGAATTAAAAAATAAAAAAAGTCATTAACATAGGATTCATTAGTGAAACATAGTTGTTACATCTTAGAGGTGAGGATTTAAAGATATTTTCCCAGAGATGAATGGAGGAAATTATTAGCCAATTATAGAAATTATTAAGAAGGACTCGCCTTTTTAGAAAGTAATTTTTTAAAGATTGGGAATGTGTATACTCAATTTTGATGATATTATAATTTTGAGCATGGTATTTGGTTAGGAAATAATTAATTATTCTATTATCAATATTAAGTAAGGTATAGATATGATATTATTTATTATTTTTAAGTCAACCATTTTGTTGTTGGATATATAAGAGAAGAGTTGTGTTGAAAATTATGTCTCTTATCCTCTATTTGGTAGGGATGATTCATTTCTATTTGAGGATTGACTGAATATCCATTCATTTATATATCATTACTGTTGTAGATTATTTGAAATGTAAGATAAATAATAATTCATATATCTTTATTTTTTCCTATGCATTAAAGTTAATTTTCATTAAAATTAGGTAATAGTGGTTACATGGGGTTTGAAAAATATATAACTATATATAAGTTTTCTCTATTGTATTTCATGATTATTCATTTTGAAAAGTTCATGTGAGTGTTTATATATTTTAAAATGATGTTGCAAGGATATGAAAATTAGTGTATGTTTTTTTTGTATTTTATTGTGTGGAAGAACCAATGTGTTTTAGTTTTGTAGAAAGTGGGAATTTTTCTATAATCATTATTATTAGGAACATTAAAATTTATTTATAATACATATTATGAAGCTAATATTGATTTCCCAGAAAATTAATTATAATTTTCTATTTAAATTTATAGTGTATCCTAATATACATTTTTCTTTGAGATAATGTAATGGATTTTAGTAGACTTCTACATATTACTTTTCTTGATGGTAATTCTATTGAAATTAGTTGGAAGATAGACTAAGATCATTTCCTTTCTTTAAATAAAATTTTTAGATGAAAAAAGTTTATATAATGATCAAAATATTTATGTATTGTTTTATTTTGAAGGATAAAAAAATTAAATTCGAGGTAAATGTAGTATTATAGGTTCATTTATAGAATTTATTAGCGTGTACTTTGAATTTGTGTTGAATTTAGAACATATTGAGTTTATTATAACTCATATTTAATTAATGAAGTATTCTGGTGGTTTTTTGGAATACCATGGGTTGTTTGGTAAAAAAATACTAATTTGAGAATTAAAAGGGTAAAATTATAATTTCATTCTTAGTATAGTATTTAAATGATAAAAAAACTTCATCATTTAGTTTAAAATTATGTATTTCTATTTAGGTGGTGGTTTTATGTCGGTGTGACACTGTTATAATTTACAGTGTCAGTGGAAATTATTTGAATAAATAATATATTTTTTAAATGGTAATATTTTGACCTAATTTTCAATATATATTTATAATTTGTATGAGGCTCCCAAAGACACACCCTATATTCAATGTTAAAACACATACTTTTAAAAATTATCTTTCATACCATGTCAGATTATCCAAAATAAACTTTGAAAATTATTATATTATTATTAAATATAACAAAAATATTACACAAATCAAAGATCATATTGGTTTAGTTTCATTAAGGACAAGTGATATAAGTCACTTATTTTTTAAAACATAATAACACTTCTCCATAATTGATCCACATTAGACTCCATTATTGACTTATTATATGTTATACTCATGATCATAACCTATGGAATAGAGATAGAAAAAAGGGGTGAACTAAAATTCTTAGTAATGGAAAACTTATCAGCATGTATTAAAGTTCTAGATCATAAGAATATGTGAAATAATGTTAAAGGGAAATTTTATTATTAAAAACAACATGAAATAATAATATTTATCCATAAATTATGTTATAAGGACATTTAATCTCAAATTCTCTAACCTATACCCTAGAAAACGAGAGTGAAATAATAAGATAATTATCATCACCCATGAAGCATAATCATTAGCACATGACATGGAAATACAAAAATAACTTGAAAAAAATCATAATAGATAACTTTGGAATAAACATTATCATATGGAAATTATAACATTGTGAATAAAAAAATGTGCACATTTCATATTGTGAACAAACCAAATGTACATAATTCATGATGTAAAAAAAATACATTCTTAACATCCCCATCTCATAACATGTAAAAAACCAATTTTTTAGAGGGATTTTATGGATCAAAACCATCTCAGGAATTTTTAACACCTAAACCATATTAAGGATTTATCAAACCAAAACTATCTCGAGGCTTTATCAGTCTCAAACCATCATAGGGATTTATCATACCCAAATAATGTCAGGTTGTTATTAAACATAAACCATTTTAGGGATTTATCATACATAAAAAATATCTAGTCTCTATCATACCCAAACTATCCCTGGGGATTATCATGCACAAAATGTCTCAATATTTTATTAGATGCAAACTATCTCATGGATTTATTATACCCAAACCATCTTAGGGTTTTAACCAAACTAAATTTTCTTAGGTATTTATCATTCCAATCATCATAGGGATTTTTCAAACCCAAAAAATTTCAAGGATTTATTAGAACCAAACCATATCATAATAAAAATCCATACACATGTGCCCCATAAAAAATCAAGCATATATCATAACATTAATAACCCATACAAAGAAAATGGGTTTTATATCATTTCTAAAAGGTATCACCCAAATTGTCCTCAATAATGTAAATTGTTTATGCAAAAAATTAAATCACATAGAAATGGTATTTTATAAGAAACTTTAGAAGTTTATTCATTAAAATAATTTAAAAGGAAATAAATACTTTATATATAGATTTAATTATAGTGAATTCATTAAAAAAAATTAAAAATGATTTTATATTTGGAATAAAAGACAATGTTACTTTAAGGACCTAACCATAAATATTACATTATCTAGTGTCTTTATGCACTAATTAGTTTATTAAATTCTAAAATATTTTTTACGTTTGGTGTTTCATAGAGTAACTTCATAACTTTTACTCAGAAACTCATATATTACAAGGTGGAAACTTCTATTCATATCCATTTTCCCATGAAACAATACTTTTAAAATGAAACATGTTTTATTTTCATGAAAAAACATTATTAATTTCAACTTAACACCTCCATTTCCATTAACCATCCTTAAACCTTATTAAAAAAATTAAAAACATTGGATGAGCACAAAAATATCTATATGGTATATAAAAATAAATAAATCCATTATTCCTATGAAAAACATGAAACCCCATAAAATACTTACCATTATCTCATTATTCTTAGATATTTTAAAATAAATCATTTCCACATAAAAAAACACACTTTTTTCTCAACGTAAAATTTAAAAATCTATAAAAAGAAGAGATAAAACATGTAGGAAACTTGGAAATCATTTTCATATAACTCTTATATATGGAGTAACCCTCATAGTTACACATGGGATAACCATCATAGTTATACTTGGAGTAACCATCGTAATTACCCTTGAAATAACCATTGTAGATATACTTGTAATAAAAATTATAGTATATTCTCATAATCCATTAGGAGAAACCTAATTAGTTAACTTAATCCCATACTTGGAATAACTATATCAGTATATTACCATATTCTCTTAAGATAAACCTAATTGGTTAATATTTTCCCTTTACCTAATTCATTAGAGATATATAACAAGCTCACCAATAAAGTTTTTATAAAAAAAAACTATTCTCTAAAAAATGACCCATAACTATAATAGATTATATAAAATCTTGCATCATAATACATTCTTTTCACCCATAATAAAACATTTTGGTATATTGATATATCACTTTCCTTTGAAACCCATTTTTCAAAACTGAAATTCCAAAAACAAAGGAAACTAGGGTATTCCTTTAAATAAAACATAAAATCATATAAAGTAATATAAACATAATATAATGGTTATATAATCGTGAAAAATAATTATCACTATTTACATAAAAATAAAACATTCCTTTTGTCTTTTTGTGAAGAATGTTAAAATATTATGTAAAAATATTAATTTAAAAAAATGAAAGAAGGTAAAAAGTAAGATAAATTTTCATTTATAATTCACTTTTTTTCATATAAATACATCCATAATAGAATTTTTGAAAAATATGTATATGTAATAAAATGATAATTTTAGGGGAAACTTTAAAAGATGATTTTTAAATAGAAAATACATTACCCTGAGTATGACTCATCATACCCATTATTTATCTTCAAAAATACTAAACCTATATTAATTATTTGATTTCTTGATAAAAAAATTTATGTTTATTATTCCTTTTATCTCACTTATTAATATGCTAAAAAAATTACTTAATCATGTTAGTTCACGTTAGATGTTTTGATGATATTCGGTTCGTAAGTCCAAAATAACTTTGATCGGTTGACTATATTCAAGGATTTCATTATTAAATAATATAAATCATGACAATAATGAAATAATTAACATTTTTATTCATTAATTATACTTTTCAAACCAATCATGAAAGATTATTATGTAAAATTGACAATGTTACAATCATAGAGATGGTAGGTCATACATACATATGGGTAACATTTCCATTATTCAATGATCAATATGGAAACAAGATAAGTATAATTTTATCCTTAAATAATTATAATAATATCATAAATATCATATTATTTATTTAAATATACATATATATATATATATCATCCATGTGATGTGGTGATGAAAAATGAATCACAACACTTCATTGAGGGGGCAGTCCACACGTGCACACGGATAGCAATAACATTTTTCATTGAATGGAATGGAAATAAATTAAATGATATACTCTCTTTTTAGAATGATAAATATGTCTTAAATATAATATTTAAACATTAATTCCATCATTATAACCATCTTTGATAGGTGGTGATGGAAAATGTATTACGTAGGTCCGTGAGGCGGTAGTTCGCCTAACACATGAATGATGAATTACATTCCAATTTGATGGATGATGAATATGGATATAGGTTATTCCATTAAAATAATAATAAATAAGTATATAGAGGATATATTTTTTATTATTTTAGAATGTTTTAAGAAGATTTTAAGGAAAAGGGAGAAGAAACAAAACTAAAACATACAATTAAAAACTATATATATTCTTTGGAAAGTCTCATTTTCTTAATACCTTAAAACATATAATATTGATATTCTGATCAAACTAGGACCTCTAGAACATTTATAGGCATTAATAAAATTAATTTGGGCATGGATTGGTGAAAAAAGTATTTTATTTATGAAGAAATGAGAATATGTGGAGCCCTTTTATAAGAGTGGGGAGGGGCACTCTTGGAATTTATTAAAATATTAATAAAATGTAAATTAATTTTGATTCCCAAATGGATAAAAATTGATATTATTATATTATAAGATGTCTATGAGACTAAATAATCTCATAAAATAATTTATTTACAATTTTAGATCACATTTGTAACCTTATCATTTTGTTTTAACCTTTCATTAACCCTTTTTTATCATTATCGTAATATTAAAGTTTTCTACCATTCAAGGGTTAATAATGTTACTAAAAAATGAAAAACATCAAATAAGTGGACCATGGTTTATTTAATTAATAATAAAAAAATTATTTGGTTGAATAGAATATTTTTATTAATTTTAAATCATTAAATAAAGTATTATTTATTATAAAATATCATTAATGTCAGTTTTAGAACTATTCATTCAATTTGACTTTAATAACATAAATATTACAAAGGAATTCAAATAAAATTAATCCAAACTTATATAATATTTCATGTTTATCTATAATTTTTTTTTTAATATTTACTATTTAATGTTATATTACTTTTTATTTTTTTAATATAATTTTTTTATTTTTATGTTAATTGAATAATTATTGTTTAAGCGTTGAGTAAGAATTTAAGGTAATTATTTATTTAATAATAACTGAAAATAATTTAACATGATGAATATAAATCATTTATATTTAATATTAATATTTATAAATGAACATATCCTCTGATTATACCCTTGTTAAAAATGTTATACTTATTAAAAACAAGAGTGTTACAATTTTTAGTTTCCTTTCCACAAAACATTATAAAGGTCATAATCACATACAAATGGAGAAAAAGGAAACATATTTGACTTTAGATGATTATGGAAAATATATACTCTGTAAATAAAATTAATTAAATTTTTATGGTCATTATTTATTCCTTATCATTTTATTTTTAACCATAATTATCTGATTTACCCATTATAGTGGTAACAAAAATTACTAAGGTTACTATTCATATTGACCAAAAATGGTAATACATAAAACAATTGAACTCAATGATTTAAAATATGGGAAAAATAAAAATATAAAATATATAAGTTTGAAAAGTTAATTTAAAATGAAATCGGAAAAATGCAATGAAAAGGAGTTTCTTTTAAATTACCTTTTAAGAATAAAATGGTTTTATACTAATTTCATGTATAAAATTAATTTAAAACCCCACAATTAGATTATTTTATATCAAAATGACCTAATTAAATTTCAACACTAAACTAAAATATAATTTTAATTTACAAATACTTTAAAAGAAAATATTTTTTTTATGAAAATCAGTATTTTTAATTATTTATTGAAACAACAAACATGTCGTAAAATTTTAAAAAATTAATATTAAGATAATTTTGACATATGGAATTAAAAAATTAAGTTAAATTTATAAAATTAAAATTCTGTAATTTAGAAAATCAAGATTTTGAATAAAACCATATAATGCCTAAAAATATAATTTTTTTAGAAATAAATCTTTTTCCATTTGACAAAACAAATATCTAATATTATATAATTAACTATAAAATATTTGAAAAAAAATTATATCAATATTAACTAGGATTTTACATTCTTACCCTATTTTGAAAATTATATCCTTACAATTTTATTCACTTATTAAACAAGTGAGGATACCTTTTCCTCATAGGATTATCAGACTCCCATGTTGCATTTTCAACTATATAGTTTTTTCAAAAAACCTTAACCTGGTAAATTACCTATTATATAAATACATTATCACTAGATTAAATAATATGAAAAATATATTCCTCATAATAATTTTTATATTTCAACAAAACTACCTTAGGGATCAAAACATGAGATGTATCTTCCATATACTTTTCTAATATAAAAAACATAAAAACATCATCTACTAAATATAAACTCTGAGGAAAAGACACTCAATAGGAAAATTATTCATATTTATCTAGGATTTCATATGATCCAATGAATCATGGACTTAACTTACCCTTTTTACCAAAAAATCATAACACATTTACAAGTAAATACTTTAAGAAAAACATGATCACCTACCTTGAATGAAAGATCATTTTTTCAATTATCAGCAAAACTTTTTCCTCATATTAATCATTATCTAATTTTTCTGAATCATGCTTACATTTTTAAAGATTTACTCAACCAAATATGGTCCAATAAACATCCATTATCCTACTTTATCCTAAAAATCTATAGTTTTACACCTCTTTCTATATAATCTCTCAAAAGGTTCCATCTGTATACTGAAATAAAAAAAATTATTATAAAAAACAACAAAATAATGATGTTGATACCAAATTTCCTGGTAATCTAATTAAAAAACATGAAAAAAATATTTCAATGTTTTAATTGTTCATTAAGACTATCTGTTAGACTAAGAGTGGAAGGCTATACTAAAATTTAATTTGGCTCTTAGTGACTTTTGAAGTCCTTTAAAAAAAATTGAAGTAAACCTCTGATCATGGTAAAATACAATAGAGAAAGGGGATCCATAAAAAATAAATATATCCTTAAGATATAGTAATGAAATTTTATCTCAATACATATTATCTTTAATGTAATGAATTGTTCATATTTATTTAATAGATCAATAATTACCCAAATAACATAATTACCTTGAGATTTATTTGTAAATCCCAATACAAAATCCATGGATTAATTTTCCCATTTCCACTCAAATACTGAAAAAGGATGAAGCATCCATTTCATCAATTGTTATTCTTCCATAACCAATTGACAACTAAAACATTTAATTGTAAAATTAGTGATATATCTTTTCATTACATCCCACCTATAATACACCCAAAGGTCTAGAGGCTTCTCTCTCCCTTCCAACCCACTCTAGGGTTTCCATTGGAAGTGATTCATGAGGGGTAGGATTTTGCACCACTTCCAACATCATCTTCCCTCCCCCCTTCCCTCCTTCTTATCTCCTCTCTCCCCTCTTTCCTTTTTCCTCCTTACTCTCCTTTGTCTGTTCTCTTTTTTCCCATTTTCCCCACTCCAACATTCTAGTTCATCTTTTCCTATGGACTTGGCTCCCTATTGAAACCCCCTTATCTCCTCATCTACTATTTCCACCAAGTTTCCAAATTTATAACATCATTTTGTTTTGGTGAATTGGTCTTCTCATGTAGTTTTGGAAGGTGATGGTTGAGTCATGTCAGTATCCCAAGAACTCATCTTGTGTTTGGTCCTTTTCATAATTCTCTCTTTCTGGAATTTTTTTCTTCATTGGTGTGATGTTGGTGTGTCTTATGTCGGTGGTTTCTTCAATTTGGTGTGGTAATTGGTGATATTGGTTATTATAGAAGTTCTAGAATCATTGGATGTGTCATGTGGGTCCTCTATTTTCTCAACTCTTCCGAGGATCCATGGTCCATCACCCTTTCTAGGTCGGTTTGGTGTGATGGATCATTCAAAGTTTTGGGAGGTGGGGTTCAAGTGGTCATTGGCATCTGGGAAGTGCTTTTGGAATTGTATTCTTCTCATTCATCCCCCTGTTTCACTTTTCTATTTCATTATTGAGGTTCTTTTGATGTTTGGTTGAGTCTATCTCAATGGTGAAGATGGCAGTTGTTATAGTTTCTAATTGCTGGTGAGCAGGATCATTGATGATGTTTTTGGTTCATTACTCATGGTACTAGTGTTTCAACGGTGCAAAATCAATATCGATGATGGGTTATGGTTCATGCATCTTAGGGAGTAGATTAAGGCTTGGGGTTATGGTTTTTATGGACCAAGGTTTTTTTACTATAGTTATCAAATCACATTTTAGTTTGTTTTTGAAATTTTATTGTTCAAATTGTGGCTGGATTTGGAAAATGGAAATGCGTCAGGTAGAAATATTTTTTTATGTTTTTGAATTTTTAATCTTATTTTGCATTGTTAATCAGTGATTGTTTAGGTTTTGGGGGTATTTTCAGTTTGAAATTTTTCTACTCAGTCTAGCTCTTGGTTTGAATTTTGTTAAGGTTCACACATAACCTTTAAAAGTGTTTACATAAAATAGAAAAATATGGATTTTTATGAATGATCTTAACGGTCTTTATACATCTTAGTACATCCAAGATGAATGTAAAATAGTGAGCTATGAGCTTCAATAAACAATTCTATCTTCAACTGGGAATTTTTAGGAAAATTTAATCTCTTTACAAATCTCAAAACACGATCTCTATCAAAATTAAATTCAGAAAACCAACCCTTATTAACCAACTCTGCATTTTCCTAACACTCATGGTCATCCTTATGAGCTTCCTTAATTATATCTAATAAATTATACTACACTAAAACCTAAAACAAATAAATAAAGTTCCCCGATATATAACTTATAGAACAAAATTCATCAAATCGTTAACCAGAAGGTCATGTTCCAAATGAAACTTAGTTAATAAATTATTATTTTTCTAACTCAAAGAATCAACTATTTTTTTACTTTTCTACTATGATAATGAATTGTGCATTCATAATCCTTTATCAATTCCATCCATCTCTTCTATCTCATGTTTATCTATTTTAGTGTGAAAATATACTTTAAAATTTTATGATCAGTATATATTTCACACTTAGATCCATTTAAATGATGTCTTAAAATTTTTACATAAAACACTATAGTTTCTAGATTGAATTCATGTGTACAATAATTTTTATCATATAGTTTTAATTTATGTGAAATATAAGATATTACCCGATTATTCTATACTTGTATACAACCATGTCCTTTTAATAAACCATCACTGTATATAAAAAAGTCACCATTTTTTAGGGTAGATCTAAAACTAGAGAATTATACAATCTTATGTTTATTTCATAGAAATAGTCCTTGTATTCCTTTAACCATATGAACCTAACTCCATTTTGAGTAAACTAAGTTCCTGGACAAGATAATTGTGAAATGTTTTCAACAAACCACTATTAATAGAATGATAATTCAAGAGAAATATGAAACTCAGTAACATTTTTAGGTCTTGTCCATTTAATAATTACTTTAGTTTTAGTAGTAAAAACTATTATAACGTCTTTTTTAATGATGGATACATGGAATGAAATCATCTGCAACCAAAAATAACATTTTTTAAAAATTTTGTATAACTTATTTTATTTTAGGGGTTGTAGAACAATACTTAACTTATTTTTGTGATAATAATAAATTTTTGAATAAATCAAGATATCATAAATAAAAAAACAAAAAACCTATCAAAATATTCCTAGAAGACTCTATTTATTAGATCCATAAATATAGTTGGGGAATTTTTCAACCCAAAGGACATAACCACAAACTCATAATGCATGTATCTAGTCTGAAATGAAATTTTTTGAATTCCAACCTCCTTAACTATTATCTAATAGTACTCAAAACATATTTCAATATCCTAAAAATTATGATCTCTTTAGTGTTGATCAAGAAAATCATCAATATGGAGAAAATGATACTTATTGTTAATTTCAATGTTATTTAAAGCTATATAATCAATCCAAATCATCATGGAAACGTATTTATTTTTAAGAAAAAATATGATAAACCTATAATGAAGTTCTAGCATGAATGAAACCTTTTTCAAGTAAATCATGCAACTATTATTTTAATTCCATAATTTCTAATTTATCCATTTGATAAGGGATTTTGAAATTGGCTTAGACTAAGGAACTAAGTCAATAATAAATTCAACTTCCTAATCGGGTATCACACCGGACAAATCATCAGGAAAAATATCTTGTTATTCTTTTAATATAGGTATATCATTAGTCAGAATAGTTATATTATTTTCAAAAATATGTGCAAGATATTATTAATTTCATTCTTTTTATAGTTTTTCAGCTTCTTGTTATGTTATCAAAGGTATTGGTTCATTCTGGTATAAAAATTGAAAATCTTTCTAAAAAATAACTTCTTTATATATACATTCTATCTAATCACATAGATATAATTCATAAAAATAATAAAATCAAACTATACTAGGGGAAAGGAAGCAAGGTTTTCTATTGAAATCCACAAAAAATTAGTTGAGGATTTTTATAATATCTTTTTTCTTTAATACTTCCCCTATGTTTTTTTGTAATAAGTTTTGGATTCATTTCTGGAGGAGGAAATTTTAATTAATTATAAAATTTCATAGAAATAAAAGAATTTATAGACCTCAAATCAAGAAAAACATTATCATAATCTTAATAAATATGAAATGTACCAAATACCACTTAATTATATGAAAAAAATCTAATAAATTCATTTCAAATGACTTCACCGCACCTTTCTACTTTTAGTTTGGTTTCTTACCATCATTCGAGTTCTTATTCGGAAATTCATGTGAATAATGACCCATATTGTTACATTTAAAACACTTTACTATCTTTATATTATAATTTTCCATACCATTTCCAATATCATTTTCATTGCAATTACTAGAAATATTCCAAAACTTACAACATCAGAATCACTTACCATACATCATAAGGAATTCCCAGTGTGCTTTTTACCAAAACTATCACAAACTAGAAACATTATTTTCATACCATCATATTTATCTGATAGATTATTTCCATTTTCCTACCACATAGAGTTATTTTTCTATGTGTTCTCAATGTACACATGATCATTTATAAACTCCATATAGAAATTCTCAGCACATTACATAAGTTTCTCACAAATTTTGAATTAGAACTAAGCTAATTCTCATTTATGTATTGTCTCTAATCCTATGTAAAACTGATTAATTTTGTTAGCAAGATCCTAGATAAAATTTCGTATGTACCTTTTTAATCGGGTGAAATTTTCTTTATATAGGGCCACTAAAAATTTATAATTTTATTTCAATTCAAAGAATTACTTTTCTTACCCAAGTCAAAATTCCTTAGGAAAATATTTATCAAAGAATATATTCTTAAATTCATCATATTCTAAGGATTAATTTCAACTCTTTCCCCGATATTATTAACCATTTTCGAGAACTATTTAGATTCACCTTCAAAATGGTGAATAGAAATACTTACCTTTTACAGGTATTAACATCCCGTGACATCAAATATATTTTCTAGTTCTTTAATCCATTCTCCAACTATCACTAGTTCAGATGATACACTTAATACTAGAAGATAATGTCTAATAAAATGCTCCACTGTCATCATGTTCCATTTTGAAATAAATTAATTCTCTATCACATGTATACCACCAACATTTACAGTCTATATCAACTGATCCATCACTTTATTAAACTACTCAGTTCCAATTCTAACCATTTTGGGTTTCTAATTCCAAAGTATGCCACACCTGTGGTGCCTTCCTATTTCAGTTTCCATATTCCCTCTTTGGAAAATCATTCTGAAAAAAACATAGTTGAGATGAATCAATATGTTAATAAAAAAATTACATATCATTTTAACTTGAAAATTATGTAAACTATTTTAGGGTTATTCTATTAACATTATCTTAACCTCTAATGTTATATAAACATTTCTCTAATACCAAATGTATGGAAATAGCCTCAAAATTTTTATTATTTAGTGTCTTTATACTAGGATTCATTTATTTCCATACCAAATATATTTTCAGTTTATTGTTTTAGAGAGTTAGTTTGTAACCCTTAAATAACAAACTAATATATTTCAAAGTGGATACTTCTATTCAGTATCCTTTTTTTCCCACCAAACAAAACTTTTAAGAAGAAATATGTTTTATTTTCATGAAAAATATTTATTTATTTCAACTTGACTTCTTATTTTCCCATGCCCATCTAAAACCCTATGAAAAAATTTTAAAATGTGGGATGAGAAAAAACCCACTAAGTGACATAAAAAGAAAAATATATATATTATTCCAATTAAAAACATCAAAAACACAAAAAATACATACATTTATCATATTATTCTATGAGAGTATGAGATAAATTATTTAAAAATGAAAAAAAACACACTTTTTTTCCAAAGTATACTTTTAAAACCCATATCAAGAATAGACAAAAACAAGTAGGTAACTTGGAAATTGTTTTCATATCACTCTTATATATGGAATAAACCTCATGGTTACACATATAATAACCATCATCGTTATACATAGAGTAACCATCATAGTTATACTTAAAATAACTATAAAATTATACTTGTAATAACCATATAGTATATTTATATAATCTCTTAAGATAAACCTAATCTTTTAAATCCACCCCATATTTGGAATACCTATCTTAGTATATACCCATTTATCTTAAGAGGAACATACTAGGTTAACTCCTCCCCTTTACTATATAAATAAGATATCTATAGCGTTATCACCCACCCATACTTTATAATATAACCACCCATCATCTTATACAATTCCCATGAATTGTAATTTTATACATAAAATCTTTCATCATAAAATATTCTTTAAACCCAAAAGAAAACATTTTTTGATATTGATATATCTCTTTCCTTTAAAACCAATTTTTCAAAACAAAAATTCCAAAAATAAATATAAATAAGGATTTTATTTGAATAAAATATGAAATATTATAAATTAATCCAAACATAAAATAATGGTTATGGAGGTGTTAAAATTCATTATCGTTGTATATGTTAAAATAAAATATTCTTTTTCTCTTTTTGTGATGAACTTTAAAACATTCCATAAAATGTTTCATTTTAAAAACCTTTGAAATAAATTCAAAATAAACATAAAGTTTCATTTATAAATAACTTATATCTAGATAAATAGATCCATAAAATAAATTTCAAATAATATGGATATGTAAGAAAAAGAGAGTTATAAGGGAAGCTTCAAAAGAATATTTTATAAAAGAAATCCCCTCAACTTGAGTTTGACTCATCATGTAAATTATTTATCTTAATGAATAATAAAATTATGTTAATTATTTAATTTATCTAGAACATTATTCATGTTTATTATTCCTTTTATGACCATTTTATAACAATTACTTAGTCATTTATGTTCATGTCGTATGTTTTGACGATATTCAGTTCAAAAGTCCAAAAATTACTTTGATAAGTTGACTATGGTTAAAAAGGTCATCATTCCATCATATTAGGTATAATAATAATGATATAATTATCATTATTATATATGAATTATACTTTTTATATCAATAACTAATTATTATTATGAAAACTGAACAATGTTGCAATCATAGAGACGGTAGGTCGTACGTACACATGAGTAACATTTCCATTATTCAACGATCAGTATAGAAAGAAGGAAAGTTTAATTTTATATTTAAATAATGATAATAATATCATAAATAAAATATTATTTATTTAATTATATTTATATATATCATCTATTGTATGTGGTGATGAAAAATAAATCGCATCACTTCGTGGAGGTGGTCGTCCACATGTACACACGAATGTAGTAATCATTTTTCAGTGAATGGAATGGTAAAAAAGTAAATGATATATTATAATTTTTAATTATAAATATGTCATTAATATTATATACAACCATTAATTCCATAATTATAACCATTCATTAGAGTTGGTGATGGAAACAAAATTAGATCAGTCTGCGAGACACTAGTCCGCCATACACATGAACAGTGAATTCTATTTCCATTTGATGGAGGTTGGAGATGGATATAGGTTATGAAAACAAAATAATAACATATATGTATATAAAGGATAGTATTATTATTATTTTATCAGGTATTAATAATATTTTAAAGATGTTTATAAAGAAATAAAACAAAAACACGCGGTTAAAAACTATACTTCTTCTTAAGAAAGTATCCTTTTCTTAATATCTTAATAACTCTACGATTGGTATTATGACCAATATAAGGCCTATAGAAAAAGTTTAGGGATTAAATAAATGTATTTGGGTAGTAATTTGTTGAAAAAATATATTTTATGTGTGATGTAATTATAATAAGTAGTTCCCTTTTATAAGAGAGGTGAGGGGTACTCTAGGAATTTCTTAAAATATTATTTTAATATAAATTAATATTAAATTCCAACTGACTAAAATTTTATAATATTCAAATATAATAAAATAATGAGTTAAAATAATCTTATCCATTAATTGTTTTATAATTTTAGATCATGTTTTATCCTTATCATTTTGTTTTAACCCTTTATTACCCCTTTTGACAATAATCATAAAATTAATGTTTTCTAAAAATTAAGGGTTAATAGTGTTTCTATAAAATAAAAAAAGACCCATAAATGGACCATGGTTTATGGAATTAACTTTATATCATTAATTTATACAAATAAAGTATTTTTATGAATTTTAAATCATTTAATAAAATATTACTTATTATAAAATATCATTAATTTCAATTTTAGAACAATTCATTTTCATTGACTTTAATAACATCAATAAAATAAATGAATTTGGATAAAATACATCAAAACCTCTATAATATTTCATTTTATCTTGAAAATTTATGGATCATGTTAATTATTCCAAATTATACTACTTTTAATATTTTTAACATCATTTAATTTGTTTTTTCATTAATTTTATAATTACAATATTAGCGTTGTGTAAGCATTTAAGATAATTATTTCTTAACTAAAAATGTAAAAAAAATAACATGATGTAGATAAATAATTTAAATTTAAAATAAATATTAATAATTTAACATATCCTCTAGTTTTCACCATGTTAAAAATACTGTAGTTATTACAAACATGAGTGTGACATTTTTTACTTTTCTTTAAATAAAATATTATAATGGTTATAATCACATAAAATGGAAAGAAAAGGTCATATATTCTACCTATAAATGATTATTGATGATATATAATCATCAAAAAAAATAAAATCAAGTGTTCGGTCCATTATTTAGTCATTATTATTTTATTTTTAACCTCAATTACATGATTTACCCTTTATCGTGGTAACAAAAATTACTAAGGATACTATTCTTATGGGACAAAAATAAATAGGGACTATTTCAAAAATTTGGACCCAATTATTCCAAATATAGAATAATGTTTTCAAAAATTCAAAATAAATAAGTGGATAATTTAAATTTGCAATTAAATCAACAAAACGTAATGAAAACAGTTTTTCAGAAGAAGAAAAATCCCTTTTATGTATAAAAAGTTTTTAACCTGAATTCCAATATAAAAATCATTTTAAAAACTATAATTGGATTAATATATAATAAATTTAACTAATAAAATTTTAAAACCAATCTAAAATATAATTTTACTTTACAAATTTTTTATAATAAAAACAATCTTTAATAAAAACCGGTATTTTCCACTATTCATTGAAAAATCAAAATTTTCAAAACATTCTCAAAATTTAATATTAAGATAGTTTTGAAATACTGAATTAAAAAATTAAGTTAATTTTTTCAAATTAAAATTATATAATTTGGAAATAAATATTTTGATTAAAACAACATAATGCATTGAAATCCAATTTATTTATAAGTAAAGTTTTTTTCTTTCTGACCGAAAAATTGTCTAATATTTTTTTAATTAACTACTAATAATATGAAAAAAATTTATATCAAAATTACTTTGGATATTATAGTTACAACCAATTTTAAATTCCTTTTCAAAATTATCAATTTAAAAACTTGAAAAATGTTTTACTTTTAAAATTATTTAAAATGACATAATGGTTTCAAAAAGGTGAAGTGAAAACACATTTAAAATATTTACTTTTAAAATGAATCATCAGTAATGGACACTTGAGTATTACAAAAAGTTTTAAAATTGTAAAGTTAAATAATTTTAAAAACACATACTTTTAAATATAACCTTTAATAATATATCTCTTAAAATATATAAAAGTTTTCAAAAAGGAATGTATAATGGAAGAGGAAAAATTTGTTTTTGAAGGTATGGAAAACCATTTGAATATTTTGAAATACTTTTGTTAAAAACCCACATTGTAAAAATTGAAACAAAAATTTATTTTTAAAATTTGATAAAGAAAGTAGGAAGGTCACATGAGATAATAAATAATTAGGCTTCTAATTAAAAAGTATTCCATTGGTGAGAAAGATAATTTGGAAAAGGAATAAAAGTCATCATTAAAGATAATACTAATTATCCTTTATAGTGTCATACTTTTATGAGTAATAAATTCATCGAGGTGTAATATTTGAATAAAAAAATTATTTTCCTTGAATTGGAATATAAATTACCATGGATTAAAATATTATGGAGGAAGATACCAATATTTTAAAAAATAAGTTCAAGAATATGAATTATAACTCAAAAACAGGATCTGAGTTTATAAGAACCCTTATGGTGATGGTAACATGAGAATCAAAGAATATATAAGGGATGCCATAAAATGGACATTAGAGTAACATGAAATGAGATATATTCATTATAAATGAAGTAAATAAGAAAGTGAATAAACCATATGAATTATATTATAATATTAAATATCAAACATCATGGATTTGAAAATGAGATAAAGAAACCCTTGCATTAATTTAGGACTTCCACTAAAGTGCTTAAAATCTAATGGTGCCCTAAACTTTCACTTGGAAATATCATTATAAATAAAATGGATTAGGCTAACAAATTAATACCATGTTCTTATAAACCTGATATATTTTTCTAGGATGAGAAAATTGTGGAGTTTAAGTAATAAATTTTAAGTAATTGGTGTGGCATGAAATGGTAGGAATGTTCCCCATTTAAAAGTGAGGAAAATGACACTATTGTGAATATCCATTATTTTTCATTAAGGGAATGATACAATTTAAGTGTAAAATGACCCAGAAATGAGAAATAATTGAGTGTGTGGTACTATAAGAATGATAAAACCTCTCCCTATAATTTCAATACATTTTTTAAACATATTTCAAATCATTTACCAACAGTTTTTTATATTTTGAATTTTTTTATTTTTACCTAGGAAACAATATCTAAACTATGTAATACTTTTCTGACTAAAAATATAAAATAACCACTCTTACCAAATTTTGGTTCTCTAAAACCAAATTTCGCCTCTATTTAATTTAAATAAATTTATAAATATGATAAAATTTACTTTTAAATTAAAATATTTAATATATAGAAAAATTATTCTGTAAAAAACATTTATTTTTAATATTAAGTGTTCTTAATCGTATTACTATTTATTACCAATTTAATTATTAATAATATATTTTTATATAGGTTTAAAAAATATATTAAAGGTGTCATTGAGAAGAGATTAATTAATTTGAATACATAAAAATTATAAAACATTAATAAAAAATTCATTTAAAATTAGAATTTAAGAATTATCATGGTCATTAACATTATTCTTAGTAATCATACTTTTATTCCCAAAAATGAAGTTGACCTTATTACATATTATGATTATGTTTATCTAAAATATTATATCCACTTGGATTTATTTAACTTCATCATTTTATGAAATCCTATTTTTAATATAAGTGAATAAAATAGTATTTAGAGTAATATATTAACTAAGATTCAAAAATGATACCCATTGGTTTAATAAATTCAACATAGTATTTTTTAAATGATTTATTTTAATTTATAAATATTTATTTTTATATATAAATTGTTTCAAAAATAATTATGTCATTCTTGTATTATGATAATTTCATAAAAGTAGTGGTATTAGCATAATCAATATTTTTTATTATTAACCAAGAAATAATTTATTTTATAAAAATTGAAAAAATTAAAATATAGTTTTTTATTTGAAATTCAAAAACGAAGTTCATTTTTTAAATTTAAAATTCTAAAAATTATAAATTTAAGCTTTAAATTAAAAAACATTATATATAAAGAATGTATTTTATTGAAATTTTACTTTTTAAAACATTAAGTGTTCCTAAACATATTTTTAATGCATTTTATAATTGATTTCAATCATTGTTTTTTAAATTTACTAGAGGTTTTATAATTCTTTAATTATTTTTAAATATTCATTTAATACGTCATGAGTCTTTTTAGTGTGGTGTTGAGTGTAGAGAAAGATATCAAATATAGTATTAATTTAGAGGCTTCAAAATATTATCTCATTACATTAGAGATAATTGGAAAATGAAACTAATGAAAAAGATATTCTCATGATGTAGATAGTCGCCATAGATGGGTGTGAACACCACAGATCATTGATATTTTTTGTAAACAATATGGGATTTTGATTCATTACCCATTTTTATAAATGTATGCATTCAAATTAAATTCATCTCCACCTATATTTAAAAAAAATACATTGACATGGAAATCACATATGATAAAGATAAAATATAAATAAAAATAAAGAAATTACAATGACATAAATATGGGTTATTGATTACAATTTTTTTGAGAGAAAATTTTTGTAACTCTAAATTTATCTCTCATATTTGAAGGATATAACATGAAATTCATGATGATTTAAAAATATACGATGAATAATTATATTTTATTAATTATAATGAAATATATTTTTTCAAAATTACATTTTCTAGAGTTATTTCATATGTTTTTAAAAAAAATTAACATAAGTGTGAATATTTTCAAACCATAAAGATTTATATTTGAAATGGTATATCATTAATAAGTCCAATAAAATGATAATTTGACATGTGGATTATCATGACCCGCCTTCACCAAGATGAGGGAAGGGACATCAAACTGTCGTACCCTTCCTTATTCAAGTTGATGGAGAGATAATGACCCCCGATTCTCACCTTTAATAGGCCACGGAGTGAAAATTAACACCAAGGGTATAGTATCACACGTAATATAGAAGGAATTCCCCTTTTTATAGAACAAGATAGGGAGATAAGATGGTAAATCCCAAACAACTCCAAAAACTGAAAGTAAAAGTAAAGCGAAAAATATACATTCCCATGTGCATGTTCAAAATTAACTGATAAAAATTACAAGAAAACTCTGATGAAAAGTACCAAAAGAAAGAAAAGAAGCAATGACCTCTCTCGAAGCCTGATCTAGTAAGGTCTGGCTCGGTCCTCAAAGTCCTCCTGGAAACCTTGAAGAAGTTTGATATAGATAGGGTGTGTATACATATATACTCAACAGGGAAAATGAAAAGCTCTCCTTCACAATTGGGGAGGCATTCTAATGACCCATGAGAAAAGAAGTAAACAAAAAACCTAGCAAGGAAACTATCCACCGAACATCACTAAGGCGCACACCCAAAATAATGCAATTCAGTTAAAGTAATTTTTAATAACACATCAATATTTGGGTACCTCGCACCACTTTCCAATTGGTTATTTAGAACATCCTACGCATCATAACTCCCCCATAGGTTTCATTGTAGTCCCACTACCACCCCAAAAACAACCTTATGGGTCATCACAACTACACGTCTATCCCACTCGCAATACCTGGGCCACCACAACCACACACAACCATGCTCACAAACACCTGGTCCACACCAACCACTATCACTCCCATAAACACCTAGGCTAGAACAATCACTTCCATGATCGAAGACACCAGGGCCTCATCCTGAACACACATAGGAAAAAAACTTGCCCACACACACCTGGCCCAACCACCACAACACACCCTACCCAAAGAGTCTTGGACTATAATAAATCTTAGGTTATCACAGCCTTCCCGAAGAGTCTTCGTCTAGCTAGGAGAGGGAGAATAAAGGAGATAATAACTATCCACTCATGGAATGTTGGGAAAAACACCCTCCCCCATGAAATAGGGGTGTTTGGAACGATGTTCACAATGTGGGTGGGGTGCATCTAAGAAAAAAAAGAACTAAATTTTATACATGTAGGTAAAAACGTTCTCATCCCAACTTATTTGTTCTGAATCCAAAAACCAGCTGATACTAAACCACTATTGATTTTATCCATACATTCACAAGTATACCACAGCCACAACCAGAGCACAATCCATTTTGGGAAAACAATTACCCCATTGTTCCCATTCTAGTTATCATTTTCAAGTGGTTCATTTTAAAAAATTCCTCCACTACCGGGAAACTAACAGGCATAACCAAAGGCCAAAATAACAACTAAAGGAGAAAAGACCAAGAATATATTTAAGAATTCACACTTTGTTCTCTTATAAAGTAACAACAATGAAAGGGATCAGTGAGATCCCTTGAAGTACTAGAACCAAACATGGCCCCCAACATACCGAATACATATATCCTTATATTCACAAACCAAAAAACTCTCAACCATATATTTCATTCCCTTCCACGTCTCCCCCTAAGTCATCAAATAGAGAAACCATACATATCACAAGAATATAGAAAAAAAGTTTTCAGATAAACCCAACACCATTCATTATATTTCTTCTTTCTATTTTGTTGACCGGGGTGATCACACAGGGGTTCTTATTCATCAATACTTCATTAAATCAACCAAAATTACATGATTAACTAGTTTCCATGTAATAGTAATTTAATCACAATATTATCTTGAAAAAAAGAGCTTCATTAGTGTGCAAGAAATTACCACCAATGGCCATTATTTTCAATAGACAGGAGCCCATTCAATTCACAACAAAAAAACAATGGTATAAAATATCAACATCATCAACTTTACCCACCACTTCATTTTTTTAAATTCCATTTATTATCTTTGATAAATCTGGTTTCATCTAAGTCCAAAGGTAACATCATCATTCCCTCCCCGCATGATGCACAGTAAAGAGAGATGAAGGAAGAACCCCTTCCTGGATAATCAAGGATGGAATTTTTATCTTTGCGCCAAGAATTAGGGCCGTGGGAAAGGAGATACAAGAAGAACCGGATATGTGGGATCTACTTTAGGCATGAATCATCTCTAGATTGGGGACTCTAAGTGAACCAAGAGTAAACAAAAAGATACTGACGAAGAAGATCACAGCGTCATAAAAAGGCCTGATTCTAGAGTTACAGGATGTGAAATCTCGAAGCACTTAAAAAGAAGATCATGGTTTGACCACACGGTTGGGTGGTTTCACATGTTGGAATTATTTAAGATTTAATAATTATCCTCAGATATGGTGGATATAATTGTTTTTATCTGATAGGTTTCCTTTAAATGGAGAAAAATGCATAAAAGGGGTGGGAGATTTGGAAAATGAAGAAAAAGGGTGTGAAACTGATTAAAATGCCACACGTTTTGGTAAGTCAATGTAGAGACCCAAGCTTGATGTGCATGGAAATTACATTACTTTTTCAGAATAATTAATACATAACAAGAACCAACACTCAAGGACCGTAATAGTTTAGTGTCTTTGGAAACTTGGAACATAATCTTCTAATCATGGTGAAAGATCTTCAACATCTCCCATAAGGATCTTACCATTTTTTTCTTACCTAAAACCTTTATTTAAATACTGGGGAAAAAACATATAAAGGGTGATCTCAAATTCTCAGTAAGGTTAATCATGGAGAAAATACATTTGAACTTAAAAAAACATGAACATAAAGTTTAAATATCAAAATCTTGAGAAATAAATCTTGGCAGTACATAAGACATAGATCATAAAGGAACATTAATCATGATAAAATATCATGGGAATAAAACATGTAATTGTGGAAACCATTAAGCATGTGTTATGATTTCCATAGTATCCAAGTCATTACTTCCAAGACGATCTTAGTGGACAAGGTCCCTTTCTGAATCGAGTTCACTCCTCGTTCGAATCTAGTATCACTGAACTGGATTAACTTACTGTTCCATCCATGTCTATCTCATGAGATATAAATCTTTACCCAATGCATTGGATGGAGATATAGGTCCCACCAATCTTATAATGAAATCATTCTTACTGGTGCCACAAAATAAACATAATACTTTCATCATAACCCAAAGAATAAAGTGGGTTTAATAAATATCATCCCATTATAACTTGATCCATACAAAACAAATGGATATCATTTCATCATAAGAATAATCAAACCATGTAAATAATAGATACATTATACTTGAAACATAATCATAATGTCATCTTATATGGAAAATAGTTTTGACAAAACACTTGAAATGAATTCTTGAGGAAAATAACCTTTTTTATTTAAAATCAATTTATTTTCACAAAATGCCATTAAATTTTAAAATAAAAGGATTTTTTTGAAAATAATCATGAAATATTTTAGATTAATCTTCGTGAAAATAAGGCATTATAAAACCGTAAAAATTCTTGTATAATGTATAAGTTAAAAAATATTCTTCTCGTACTTTTGCCGAAAAAGTCAAAAAGTACCTCATAAAAGAAATATTCCTTACATACCATGTAGTAAAAGTCAAAAATGGGTAAAAAGGACATTAAACATACATGAAACCATTTTTAGAAAACAGGTACATGGTTGATAAATATAACCCCAGTAAATACTTTCGTATAAACAATCACGGATAAAAACAAGATTGGAAAAGTTATCTCTTACCTTATGTCTGATATGCTTCGTATGTATCTGAACCTCCTGTATAATGATTAAAATAATTTTATTGACATATTAAAGAATCATATTCATTGTTATTATATCATATATGGTTCAATTAGGTATTTATATTACCCGTTCATTTGTCAATTCCATGTTAAAGTAGTGTTTTTGGTAAAATCGTTTCATTTATCGTACGTGTTTGGACATGTTGTTCTTGATATTATTATAACTTATATCATGATTTACATACTTCCAGAATGTAAAACATGATTTATATATCATAAATATTCAGTATATATATATATATAATAGATAGACAAATGAAATTAAACACACCGTTCATGGAGACGGTAGGCCGTACGTACGCATGAACGTTGTTTTCCTTTCCTTATTGACTTGAATGGATGTAAGTAGATGACATATATATATATACAAACATAAATAAAGTAGCTTTATCATGTCATATATTTCATTATTATTCATTATATATGCTTTATAATTATTCTTGAATGGTTAACATGGATAATGAATCTCATCATGTCGTGGAGACGGTAATCCGTACGTACGCACGAGCGATGATATCGTTCCCATAATTATTGAATTCAATTGGAGTGGATGATATAATATCTCAAAATCAGTATGATTTTATAATAACTATATATAGTTATTCTTTACACCATTATACTTATCCAAGTAAGTTGGTGTTGGACAAACTGATTACACCACGGCGTGGAGACGGTATTTTGTACGTACGCACACGCGGTGATTTCGTTTTCCATAGGATGGATAGAAGGTGAAATGGGGTTGTTTCATATTTATAATAACATATCAGTATATTAGTGATACTTATGTTATTACTTTATAATTAAACAAATAAAGAAGAATAATTTTAAGAAGAAAGAAACTTGAAAGAATCGGTAGAAGAGATTACCTCTTCTTCGACGCACCTCTTTTAAGCTTCCTCTTAAGGGACTAGAGTTGGTATTTTTAGGAGACCCGAACCTCTATAATGTTTATATAGAATTTTATAAGGGAATTTGGAAGGTTTTGGCCGAGCTTGAAGGCTCAAAATTGTGTAAAGAGAAGAGGGAGGCGGTGCCCTTTTATAAGAGGGGTGAGGGGCACCTTAGGAAAAACTTAAAATACTATTTTATAATAAGGTCATATTCGGTTTAAAATAGCTCCAAATTGATTTATTTATAATCTAAAGTGATTATGGGTAGAAATAATCTCAACCAATAGGTTTTAGAAAAGTTTAGGTTACTATTTTAACCTTATCATTTAGATTTAACTCCAAGTTAAATAATTTAACTTTTAACGTGTCTTCTTGTTTTCTTACACTATATGGTTAATAAACTTACTATAACAAGCCAAACGAACCCCAAGTGGTTCATTATTAATATATATAACCTTATCTAAGTCATTTGGCCTAACCTTAGATTTTTAGGAATAGAATATCAATTAATAATATAATATTTGTTTTAAAAACTATTTTATGTCATTTTTGACACTATTTGGTAATTGATTTTTGTGAAAATAATAACAGTGTGATTAGTTCTAAAAAAGTTAATTTAATCAACACTAACATGTCATATTAACCTATAAAATTAGTTTAATTCATAAAAAGTCTAAAATTACATTTATTTGGGTATTTATAACATCAATTATGTTAATATTTCATTAATAAGGTAATTACTGTATCATCATTGTGTCATAAATAAATAAAATTAAGTAATGTATAAAAATTATAAATAAAATTCCATTATGTAATAAATCTTTTTATATTTCTAATGAATATTTATAGTCTAATTGTTCTTATTTATAACACTATATTAAAAATTTTATAGTTATTAAACTTTTATTTTAACTCTTTTAACTCTTCTTTGAATTAAATAATAATAAATGTCCTAATCTAATCCAAGTGGACCTAAATGATAATATTATAATAATAAGGTTGTTTTGGTCGAATTACACTTGTAAAATAAAATTAGTACATGTGTTAAGGTAATAATAATATCATTTTTACCCTTAATTACCCTATTTACTTTTAACCGTGGTAAATAAAAGTAAAAAGTTACTATTCACCAACAGTTATTTTCATCTCATTGAACCACATTTTACTTACTTATATCAACTATGTCTTTCGGATTTTTGAAATTACACTCACAGAAGAGGTAAAATTAAGTTTTATGTAAATTTACAAAATCTCCTAGGAGGTGGGTAAAAGACGGTGAAAAGTTCAATAAAATTTTTATATATCTAAAATTATTATAAAATGACTCCAATGAATTACATTGAACTTATATAGGTATTATGTATCTATTTTTACCTAAAATAAATTAAATAAAATAAATAATTATTTAAATAAAAAAGTCGGTTTTTAAATAGTAACCCACTGTTTTCACTATTCATCAAAAATTGACAGTTTTCAGAAAAAATACCAAAAATTCACCCTAGGCTAATTTCGATATACCGAATCCAAAAATGAAGTAAATTTTGAAAGATAAAATTTATAAAATTTCAAAAATTGGTTATTACTATTCATAACGGCTAGTTTATATTTTAATAATATATCGTTGTTTAGTGAAACCCAGTATTGCGTACTACACACGCTATCAAGGAAGGTCGTGATCGCATGTAATGCAATCCAAGTCAGGGCTGCATGTAGTGCAAGCTCCCTTTGGTGTTGCGTATAACATAATCAAAACTTGTTTCATTTATGCATTAAACAAAATCTATACTTAATGTTGTGTAGAATAATTTCTACAAAATAAACTTGAAATTGTGTGTAACACTTGCCAAGAATAGTGTTGTATATACTGCAAGCTAATACGGTGTTGCTTATAGTACAAACTAATCTTGGTGTACAATAGAAGACATCAAAGAAATTAAAAATAATATATCTCATAAAATATTAGGGTGTTACATTCTACCCTCCTTAAAATGAATTTCTCCCTCGAAATTCGTCAGGGTTATAAATGGTTTACTACTTGAAAGTTTCTTTCATAGAAACCCACACTGTAAAAAGGGATACTAAAACATAATTTTAAAAACTAAAGTATAAAACATAATGATTACCCAATGTAACTCATCACTGGGTTTCCACATAGGAGAACATAGGTGAAAATATGGATATGCAAGAAAAATCTAACCATCAAGTTCTGATGGAGAGTGGTAGAGAACATGGCTATGAAAAAGCCAACAATCACAAAGCCATAAATTTGTGTTGATCTAAGGTACCATCTGATTCATCATATATAAGAGCACAAGGATAAGATTTTTGGTTTTTAAGATCATTTCCCTAATGTTGAAGAGTTTTTTAATTAAAAGGAATTCTTATTTAATTTTGGTACAATATCACTGTTGTTTGTGCCTTGAACAATTTCCACTTCATATCTTAAAGAAATGAAGTTGAATTTGTCTTACGTGAAGTGTTAGTAGATCATGCAATAGAATGATAGGTCATTCCATCTATCTCAAACATAAGGTTAGAAAAAGTTATATACATAAGTCCATCTATGGTGAGATTAATCGTATATGGTTCCTAAAATGGACTTATACATCTTATATCATACCACATAATAAATTGAAACAAATTTATACTAACCAGGGACTTCCTATAGGCCAGTGGTAGGCGATAAAGGCCTGTCACACTTTGGTTGTGGGTTCAATTCCCGCAACCTTGTCTGACATGATGGGTTGTCATCCATCCTGCAGGTTGTCCCTTTTTCTAAAACTACATTATTAAAACATTCCTGCAATAATATCAAAAAAAAGATCTATCCTTAAACAATACTATCTGATATCCAACATAATGCATTCCAATATTTAGACTTATCTAAAATACATCTGTCCAATATCATAGTATAAAGAAAACAAATACTGGAAAGGTCACATAACAAGCATGTGAATACCATCATTTATCCCCCATATATCATAACATATATCTTGTTGATCGCATTCCAAATATGTGTATACCTTAATCATGTATTCTCTTAAAAAATGAATACCCATTGAACCTTAGGGAAACATGAATGCTGTCAAAAGTTAACTCTTTCCACATACCAAAATCCCAAAATTTCTATATACTCAAACCATGATATAACTTTGTCCTTATATCAGTCATGAGCTCATTAATACTATCAAACATCTCATTATCTCCTTATCTCTTCATTATTCACATATCATCTGCTTTCCAAAAATATTTCAATCACTTTTCATGGTTACCGGTACCTTATAATTATTGAAAATCACTATGGACCAATACATAGATATTCCAAAATTCCATAAAAGTACCTCAACAACATTATTCTTGAATACCAATACATAAACACTTCAATCCATCCTCTTCAATGTTTGTCATGGAATAATTCCTTCCTTGATTTAGAAGTAACCTCTTAGGTTGGGGAATTGACCTGGGTAATGCCCATGTTCTCCACAGATAAGACATTGAACTCCATAGCAGTCTGTCACTCTATGACCCTTCTCTCCACATAGATAACATCTTCCCCTCCATTTGATGTATTCATCAAGGTTCTTCTTCCCTTCGTTAGAAATCTCGATATTCCATTCTCTATGCTCTTGACCATACGAACATGCATAAAAGTCCATCTTCCTCTTATTTGATGAATTAGGAATACCACTAAAGTTGACCTTGTTAATCATATATCGCGATGACTGATTCGGCATAATCACAAAATCTTTCTTTCTAAGAATTATGCAATTTCGTTGCTCATAGTCACCAATTTGTCCATTGGATTCAATGTTGACCCAATTCCTTCTTGTTCCCTCCATTGACTAAAACCAAAAACCATGGTGTAAGAAACAGTTAAAATAACAAGGAACCACATAATCATAAAAAGTCTAACTTATCACACATTCTTTAATCCATGACACCTTAGGTTCACCATAAGTTATTCATGATCGTCAAAATAATTCTAGGACTGTATCATATAGTTATACTAAACCTTAGGGACATCCCTAGACATACCTTAGAAATATCTCTAGGGATATCGCTAAAGTTTTCACGTCATAGTTTCCAATGCTTAACTAAACCTTTCCTCTGATACCAACTGTAGCAGTCTGGAATTACTTCCAGTGGACTATAATTGATACCTATCAGGGTACTCCATGGGCAGCTACACCCCCTGGGTGGGACACACCATCATTCCCAGTGGCAGCCATTTTCTCATTAAGCCCTTGGGCGGAGAGTCGTGCTTCATCCAATGCTCACACGTGAGAGTTACCAAGGATCAGATTCATTCCTACCTCCTTTTCCTCTGATACCAACTATAGAGACCCAAATCTTGATGTACATGGAAATTACATTACTTTTTCATAATAATTAAAACATAACAATAACCAACACTCAAGGACCGTAATAGTTTAGTGTCTTTGGAAACTCGGAACATAATATTCTAATAATGGTGAAATATTTTCAACATCTCCCATAAATAGCTTCCCCTTTGTTTTCTTACCTAAAACCTTTCTTTAAATCCTAGGGAAAATAAAAAAATATAAAGGGTGAGCTCAAATTCTCATTAAGGGTAAGCATGGAGAAAATACATTTGAACATAAAAAAACTTGAACATGAAGTTTAAATATAAAAATCTTGAGAAATAAATATTGGCGGTACATAAAGAATAGATCATAAAGGAACATTAATCATGATAAAATAGCATGTGATTAAAACATGTAATTGTGGCAACCATTAAGCATGTGTTATGATTTCCATAGTAGCCAAGGCATTGCTTCCAAGACGATCTTAGTGGACAAAGTCCCTTTCTGAATCGAGTTCACTCCTCGTTCCAGTCATGTATCACTGAACCGGATTAACTTACCATTCCATCCATTTCTATCTCATGAGATATAAATCTTTACCCAATGCATTTGAGGGAGATATAGCTCCCACCCATCTCATAATGAAATCTTTCTTACTTGTTCCACAAAATAAACGTAATTCTTTCATCATAACCAAAAGAATAAAGTGGGTTTCATAAACATCATCCCATTATAACTTAATCCATACAAAACAAATGGATATCATTTAATCATAATAAGAATCAAACCATGTAAATAATAGATACATTATACTTGAAACATAATCATAATGTCATCTTATATGGAAAATAGTTTTGACAAAACACTTGAAATGAATTCTTGAGGAAAATATCCTTTTTTCTTCAAAATAATTTTATTTTCACAAAATGCCATTCAATTTTAAAAGAAAAGTATTTTTTTGAAAATAATCATGAAATCTTGTAGAGTAATCTTCATGAAAATAAGGCATTATAAAACCGTAAAAATTCGTTCCTGTCATATAAGTTAAAAAAACATTGTTCTCGTACTTTTGCAAGAAAAGTAAAAAAGTACCTCATAAAAGAAAGATCTCTTACATACCATGTAGTAAAAGTCAAAAATGGGTAAAAAGGACTGTAAACATACATGAAAAAATCTTTTGAAAATAGGGATATTGATGATAAATATAACCCCAGTAAATACTTACGAATAAACAATCACGGATAAAAACGATATTAGAAAAGTTATCCCTTACCTGATGTCCGATATACTTTGTATGCATCTGAACCTCATGTATAATGATTTAAATAATGTCATTGACTTATTACATAATCATATTCATTGTTATTATATCATATATGGTTCACTAAGGTATTTATATTACCCGTTCATTTGTCAATTCCATGTTAAAGTAGCGTTTTGGGTAAAATCGTTTCATTTATCGTACGTGTTTGGACTTGTTGTTATTGATATTATTATTACTTATATCATGATTTACTTACTTCCATAATGAAAAACATGATTTATATATCATATATATTCAGTATATATATATATAATAGATAGATAAATGAAATGAAACCCACCGTTCATGAAGACGGTAGGCCGTAAGTACACATGAACATTGTTTTCATTTCCTTATTTACTTGAATGGATGTAAGTAGATGACATATATATATATATATATATATATATAAATCCAGTAGATTTATCATGTCATATATTTCATTATTATTCATTATATATACTTTATAATTATTCTTGAATGGTTAACATGAAGAATGAATCTCATCACGTCGTGGAGACGGTAATCCGTACGTACGCACGAGCGATGATATCATTCCCATAATTATTTAATTGAATTATAGTGGATGATATAATATCTCAGAATTAGTATGATGTTATAATAACTATATATAGTTATTCTTTACACCAATATACCCATCCAAGTAAGGTGGTGTTGGAAAAACTGATTACACCACGACCTGGAGACGGTATTCCGTACGTACGCACGCGCGGTGATTTCGTTTTCCGTAGGATAGATAGAAGGTGAAATGGGGTTGTTTCATATTTATAATAAAATATCAATATATTAGTGATACTTATGTTATTAATTTATAATTAAACAACTAAATAAGAAGAAGTTGAAGAAGAAAGAAACTTGAATGAATCGGTAGAAGATATTACCTCTTCTTCAACGCACCTCTTTTAAGCTTCCTCTTAAGGGACTAGAGTTGGTCATTTTAGGAGACTAGAACCTCTATAATGTTTCTAGGGAAGTTTATAAGGGAAATGGAAGGGTTTGTCCGAGCTTGAAGGCTCAAAATTGTGTAAAGAGAAGAGGGAGGAGGTGCCCTTTCATAAGAGGGGTGAGGGGAACCTTAGGAAAAACATAAAATATTATTTTATAAGAAAGGTCATATTGGGTTTATAATAGCTCCGAATTGATTTATTTACAAGATAAAGTGAGTATGGGTCTAAATAATCTCAAAAAATAGGTTTTAGACAAGTTTAGGTTACTATGTTAACCTTATCATTTAGATTTAACTCTATGTTAAATAATTTAACTTTTACCATGTCTTCTTGTTTTCATACACTATATAGTTAATAAACTTACTATAACAAGCCAAACGAACCCAAAGTGGTTCATTATTAATATATATAACCTTATCTAAGTCATTTGGACAAACCTTAGATTTTTAGGAATAGAATATCAATTAATAATATAATATTTGTTTTAAAAACTATTTTATGTCAATTTTGACACTATTTGGTAATTGATTTTTGTGGAAATCATAACAGTATGATTAGTTCGAAAAAGTTAATTTAATCAATACTAACATGTCATATTAACCTAGAAAATTATTTTAATTCATAAAAAGTCTCAAATTACATTTATTTGGGTATTTATAACATCAATTATGTTAATATTTCATTAATAAGGTAATTACTGCATCATCATTGTGTCATAAATAAATCAAATTATTTAATGTCTAAAAATTATAAATAAAATACCATTATTTAATAAATCTTTTTATTTTTATAATGAATATTTATAGTCTAATTGTTCTTATGTATAACCCTATATTCAAAATGTTTTAGTTATTAAACTTTGATTTTAACTCTTTTAACTCTTCTTTGAATTAAATAATAATAAATATCCAAATCTAATCCAAGTGGTCCTAAATGATAATATTATAATCCTAAGGTTTTTTTTGGTCGAATTACACTTGTCCAATAGAATTATCACATGTGTTAAGGTAATAATAATATCATTTTTACCCTTAATTACCCTATTTACTTTTAACCGTGGTAAATAAAAGTAAAAAGTTACTATTCACCAAAAATTATTTTCATCTCATTGAACCACATTTTACTTACTGATATCAACCGTGTCTCTCGGATTTTTGAAATTCCACTCACAGAAGCGGTAAAATTAAGTTTTATGTAAATTTTCAAATTCTCCTTGGAGGTGGGTAAAAGACGGTGAAAAGTTCAATAAAATTTTTATATATCTAAAATTATTATAAAATGACTCCAATGAATTGCATTGAACTTATATAGGTATTATGTATCTCTTTTGACCTAAAATAAATTTAAATAAAATAAATAATTATTTAAATAAAAAGTCGGTTTTTAAATAGTAACCCAGTATTTTCACTATTCATCAAAAATTGAAAGTTTTCAAAAAAATACCAAAAATTAACCCTAGGATAATTTCGATATACCGAATCCAAAAATGAAGTACATTTTGAAAGATAAAATTTATAAAATTTCAAAAAGTGGTTATTACTATTCATAACGGCTAGTTTATATTTTAATAATATATCGTTGTTTAGTGAAACCCGGTATTGCGTACTACACACGCTATCAAGGAAGGTTTTGATAGCGTGTAATGCAAGACAATTTAGGGTTGCGTGTAGTGAAATATCCCTTTGGTGTTTCATATAACATAATCAAAACTTATTTCATTTATTCATTAAACAAAATCTATACTTAATGTTGCGTAGAATAATTTCTACAAACAAAGTTGAAATTGTGTGTAGCACTTGCCAAGAATAGTGTTGTGTATACTACAAGCTAATACGGTCTTGTGTATTGTACAAACTAATCTTTGTGTACAATAGAAGACATCAAAGAATTAAAAAAGAATATATCTCATAAAATCTTTGGGTGTTACAGTCAAGGGTCTCCCCACTCTTAGGGGATTTAAAACATCATATATGGGATTAAAAAAATCTTTAAACCACATTAAAAGGGTTATAAGACTTAAAAGTGGAGTTAAAGGAGAACTAGGGAAATAACCCCGACATCCCACTATGGCATTGATCGGTGAGACACCGATTGGTGGCACCGATAGGTGACACCATAGTGACACCCTGCCACCGACACTAATACCCTCATGACTCACAGATGGTGTCCAGGACACCCCAAATACTAGTATTTGGAAAAGTAATGGACCAAGAGGGTCTGGTCCATTACATAAGATACCTATCAAACTATTCTCGTACTCAAGAATCAAGATTAAACTCAACAAAAAGAGAGGGGTCTAAAGAACCACCTCATAAGATAACTCTTGGGGAAAACCCACCCTAGAGTTTTTCAAAGGCTGTAATAAAATCTAGACATTCAGAAACACATCTATCACATCTATCTCCTGAGAAACCATGGAAATACAACCACTCATATCCCTTAAGTAACCACACAAACACAAAAATATAACACCATCCAAACACATGGATTAGGGAGATCCTTCCTCCTAGTCAAGATACTATCAACTTTGGGCAGCACTAACTTTCCCGCACATGTTTAATCACATCCACATTAATGAATCATACTTATGGATCATGTTCTACCCTCCCCATAGTCAGTACTTTTCACACACATTAAGATAGAAAGGGACACATCCCATCTTATTATAAACAAGTCCAAGCATTACATCATAGCCAGGAACAAGGAAAACACAAGATCAAAACTCATAAAAGCTCTGGGTAATGGCCACACATCTATGCCTCTTATTCCCATGTACTCTCCTTGAGGCCACCATGCCTCCACAACACACGAACTAAGGGAATGGTCTGTCCACGAAGCACCTTCTCTTTACTATACTAGATTCTCACTAGTTTCTCCATGAATGTCACATCGTCCTCAATATCAGACTCTCTCCAGTCAAGGACAAGGGAGTCATCGCGTAGATACCAATGAAGATGGGATACATAGAAGACATTGTGAATCCACTCTAGTGGTGGTGGTAGCTCCAGCTAATACGCCACCTCGCCAACTCGTCCCAACACCTCGAAGGGTCCGATAAACCTGGGACAAATCTTACCCCCTCCCAAAACTCTATTGTCCACACTGAGGAGAGACCTTCAAGAACATGTGGTCCCCAACCCCAAACTCCAAGGGTATCCTATTATGATCATCATACGACTTATTCTAGTCTTGAGCTTCTTTCATCCTTTTACACACAAGTTAAACCTTCTCCATCGTGCTTTACACTACCTCTGGACAAGAACACCTGCCTCCATAACCTCTGTCCAACACACAGGGGAATGAAACAGTTTTCCATACAAGGCTTCAAATAGTTCCATGCCAATGGTATAGTGATATCTATTGTTTTAGGGAAACTCTACCATAGGAAAGTGTCATACCCATGATCCCCCAAAGTCCAAAACACATGCTCGCAGCATATATTCTAACGTATGGATGGTCCTATCTGTCTGCCCATTCGTAGAGGGTGGAAAGCAGTGCTAAGGCATATTTGGGTTCCAAAATAAAATTGTAATACCTTCCAGACAAGTGAAGTAAATCATGTATCCTAATCCTAAATGATGATTCTCAAAACTCCATGCAGCTTTACAACTTCACCCACATACTTTTGTGTAAAGGTATCTACTATGCTCAACTCCCTAACGGCTAATAAGTGAGCTGATTTCATCAATGGGTCCACCAATACCCAGATGGAATCATAGAGTCCCTCATCCCTAGGTAGTCCTGTGATGAAATTAATCAAGACGTCATCCCACTTCCACTCAAGAATTTATAAGTGCTGAAACAGACCGTCGGGAACACTGTGTTCAACCTCCACCTGCTGACACACAAGGCACGTTTCCATAAACTCTACCATTGTATGATTCACTCCGGGCGACCAAAACTGACCACTCAAGCCCCAGTACATCTTGGATACTTCTGGATGTACCACAAGGGGTGATTTATGGAACTCACTGAGAACTACCTCATGCATTTCCATCAAGAAAAACATCTTACCATGGAACAACATCAGATTCTGACTATCCAATAACTATCCTTCCAGAGCATCAACCTAGTCAATGCGATCATGCATCACTTAATCCTCTATGTCTCCCCACGAGACTCCTCAACCTTCCTTACCAAGCAAGAATACACTATCATCTGAAACAGATAGCCTCTACCATCCTCTACTCTCATTCCCAGATGTAACGCAGCCAAATCTACCATTTATTTCCCATAATCTACTAACTCTTGAACCATGTCCTTATATGAAATCTAGCTCAAGGAATCGTCCACCACATTCCCCGTTCCTGAGGTGTGGGAGATCATGATGTCATTGTCCTGAAGAAACTCTATCCACCTATACTACTGGAAGTTTAGGTTTGACTGGGAAAAGACATACCTCAAGCTCTTGTGATCTGTGAGGACCAAGAAGTGTTCCTCGATGAGGTAATGCTGCCACAACTTGAGTGTGAACACAATAAATATAATCTCCTGGTCATGTGTGTGGTAGTTAATTTTGTGAGGGTGTAACAACCTAGACACATAATAGATCACTCCCCATTGTTTCATTAGCTCACACCCTGTGACTAGACCGGAATCATCATAGAACACTTCACACATTACCCCCTCCTTTGGAAACCTCATCACTGGGGAACTGACCTTCTTCCCCTTTAGATAACCGAAATCTACCTTGTAGTTCTTACTCCATATGAAAGCCTAGTCTTTCCTGGTCAAGGTCTTCAAAAGCACTACAACTTGAGAGAAGTCAGGTACAAACCTTTGATAGTAACCTACCAGTCCCAGGAAACCATGGACCTCTGCCACATTCTTGGGTGATTCCAAAGAAAACACAACTTCATCCTTCGATGGTTTCACTGCTATTCCTTGTTGGGACACCATGTGTCCAAGGAATTTCACCTCTCGCATCCAGAACTTGCACATAGACAACTTCTCTTAGAGTTTTTAGTGTCGTAGGACCTCCAAAAATGTCCTTACATTATCGTCCTAATCCTCCTATGATCTTGACTATATTAGGATTTCCTCGATGAACACGACTACGAACTGGTCCATATACTCATGGAAAATATAGTTCATGAGCCCTATAAACATAGTTGATGCCTTCGTAATGCCGAATGGAATGACCATGAACTACAAGTGACCATATCTACACCTGAAATAAGTCTTTGATATTTCACCCTCCTTCACCCTCTACTGGTGATATCCAGACTTCAATTCAATTTTAGAGAACCATCCAACCCCCTTCAACTGGTCAAAAAGGTCATCGATCCTTGGGAGGGGGTAATGGTTCTTGACTATCACCTGATTCAGTCTTCGGTAGTCTATGAACATCCTGAGACCACCATTTTCCTTCTTTGCGAACAAGATTGGAGTAACCCATGGTGATGCGCTTGGTTAGATAAAACCCTTCTTCATCAAGTTATCAACCTGAATATGCAACTCCCGTAACTCAAAAGGCGCCATCTGATAGGGATCCATCAAAATTGGATGGGCACCGGGTTTTAGGTCTATCCTGAACTCAACATCATGTCGAGTGGGTAGAGTCACAACCTCTTCGGGGAATATGTCCATGAACTCACTGACAATCCCTAGAAATTCCACCATCTCGGAGTCTACCGATTCCACTGACATCTCATCTAACAAGGAAAGAAGGGGCTACACATGCCAGCTTCCCTCTTGGAAACCCCACTCGCTAACAAAACCTATGTGTTGGCCACTCATATTGAAGAACATGACCCTTCTCCGGAATAAGTTGATAATGGTATGCAAGGAAAATATGCATTTGATGCCCTAGATGACATCGTGTGGATGCATTTGTAGTAGAAATAGATACCCATTGGACTGATGCGGCCCAAACATCTTCTTACATCCTCGACTGACATAAAAAAGGTCGGTCTAACCTTCAACTGTCATACTTAGAACCAGAGGCATGGAGAGTCTCTCAACGTATAGACCCAAGGCATGGGCTAGAATGGGTGCAAAAAACGGAGTACGGAGCTCCTAAATCAAACAATGCATAGTAAAGAGTGATAAACAAACTGACCGTACCTTGACTGACCTCCAGCCCTTCTAGAACTATTGTCTCTACTGGATGCAACTTCCCATGCCCAACTCCTCGGTTCCTCGGTTTTCTTAGACCTCCCCAACCATGCCCTAGTCATGGTCCCAAAGGAGTTCCCTGAGGTTGGCCTCCTTTGGCAATGTCCACCCTCAGTGGATCAGGAGCTCACTATCCCTACTGATACTACTGCTGAAAAGGTCTTATCGGCAACTGGTGCTGCTGAGGTGGGCACTGGACCTGCCCACCCCCATTGTACTACACTCGGTCTGGGAACTGATTCAAGATATTCTCATGGATACCACCAGTAAATCACCTCAGTCCTAGGCTCATTGTGAAAGGGAAAGGACCATGATATCAGAACTGGAACTATTGAGGCCTGCTCCCCGCTGACAGAAACCTAAAAGGCCCTGCAGCTGATGACCTTCCCCATTCATGAACTCAACTAGATCCCCTCATGCGGTACTCCTCCCAAAATTGTAATCCTCTATTCCACTTAATCCTTCTTCTAAACCTCTATGTACATTGGTAGAGTGAAGGGAGTAATAGCGTACTAGAGAGAAGGTCGGAGCACCTCCTCTAAGTGTCTTGCTCGTGACTCCTCATCCGGGAAGAGGTCTAGAGAGAAAGGAAGGAGATCCTTGAACTTGATCCCAAAATCCCTTACCATCATACTCCCTTACTAAAGGGATATCATCTCTTGCTTCTTTTCAACCTTCATCCAGGAATAAAGGAATTCTTCCGGTAACTCCTTCTCAAAGTCATTCCACAAAACCTCAGCTTCCCCCTTCCCCCTGATAAAGAGTGTCCCCTACTGATGCACCACCCCTCACATCTGGCTCATGGACAGAGGAACCCATTACTATATCAGATCCTGGATCAATCTGTAATCTATCACCAGCTTCTTGATCCAGCTCTCTATCTCCATTTCTAAGATGTTTCCCTCATACATTCCTAAAGCCTACCACTAGAAGGTACGAAGCGTCTTCTACCACTGGTAGTCCTCCTACTCTTGGTCATCCCTATTCTAATCTACCAGATCAAACTACTAGGCCTTGACCTCCCTTACTAATCATGGATGTCATCCTGGTTCCATAGCTTCAAGGTAAACATGGAATTATTATGCCCGAGTAGTGTAGAAGATCCCTTTTTAAATTTTTCTTAAAATTTTCATTTAGTTTAAATTCCCAAAACACCAAAAACACTCAATAACACAAGTTATAATGATGCATGTAACATTCCTAGGGTCTCTACCCTACAATTAGTGTATCCTTACTTGGTCATTCGGTAGGTTTAGAGTCATTTCATTGGATCACAGGGGTCCTGAAAATCCTATGTCCTAGCCGGTATTCCCTAGCCTATTTCACAAACAAATATTTCCTAAAATTTTTTCCCTACCATCCCATGCAATCATCACTATTCCTAACCCCAAACTTCATCCAATCTCTAAATCATCACCTCTGATACCATTCTGTCATGACCTTCCTTCACCAAGATGAGGGAAGGGGCAGAAAACTCCCAGACCCTTCCTTTTTCAAGTTGAAGGGGAGATAAGGACCCCCCAAGTCCCACCTTTAATGGGCCCCGGAGTGGAGACTAGAACCAAGGGTAAATAATATCATCTAATATAGGATTCATTCCCTATTTTATAGAATAATATAGGGATATAATATGGTAAATCCCAAACAAATTCAAAAACTATAAGTAAAAGTAACGCCAAAAAAATTCATTCCCATATGTATGTTCAAAATAAGTAGATACAAAGTAGAAGAAAACTCTGATGAAAAGTACAGAAAGACAGAAAAGCAGCAATGACAACTCTTTAAGCCATATCTATTAAGGTCTAGCATAGTCCTCAAAGAACTCCTAAAAACCTATAATAAGTTTTATATATGTAGGGTGAGTATATAGATATACTCAGTAGGGAAAACCAAAATCTCTTATGCACAAGTGGGGAGGCATTCTAATTCCCCATGAGAAAAGAGGTAACCAAAACACATGGCAAGGAAACTATCCACCCATCATCACCAAGGAACACTCCCCAAATAATAAAATTCAGGTAAAGTAATAGTAATAACACATCGATATTTGGGTACCTCGCATTGTTTTCCCACTGGCTATTTAGGACATCTTATGCGTCAGACTTCCCCACAAGTTCCACTGTAGTCCCACTGTCGCCCCAACAACAACCTTATGGGCTATCCCAACCACACATCTATCCTTCCCGCAACACCTGTTCCACCACAACCACGCCTGCAGACACCTGGGCCACAACAACCACTACCACGCCCATAGAAACATGGGCCAGAACAACCACTACCATGCCCAAAGACGCAAGGGCCTCATTCCCAAGACACTTGGGAAACAAACCTACCCACGCACACCTGGTCTAACCACCACAACACACCCTACCCGAAGAGTCTTGGGATATAATAAACCTTAATCTGTCATATCCTGCCCGAAGAGTCTTGTGCTACCTTGGAGAGGGAGTAGAAAAGAGCTAATAACCATCCACTCAGGGAATATTGGAAGAAACACCCTCCCCCATTAAATGGGGGTGTTTGACATGAAGTGATTAGTGTGGGTGAGGTTCATATAAGAAACACAAGAACTAACTTTTATACGTATAGTTAAACAAGAACTCATCCCAACCTGAGGGTTCTGAAGTCAATAACTAGACCATACACAACCACTCATGTTGTTATCCCTACATGCACAAGTACACCACAACTCCAACCAAAGCACAACCCATTTTTGGAAAACAATCCCCCCATTGTACCCTCTCTCATTATCATTTTCAAGTGGTTCCATTAAAAACATTCCTCTAATACTGGGTAACAAACAGGAATAACCATAGGCCAAAACAACAAATGAAGGAAAAATGGCCAAGCATACTTTTAATCATTAACACCTGGTTCTCTGGTAAAGTAACAAAAACAAAAGGGATCCATGAGATCCCTCAAAGTACTAGAAACAAACCAATCCCAAAACATACCAGCTACACATGGCCTCAGATTCACAAACCAACAAACTCTCAACCAAATATTCCATTCCTTTCCACATCACCCCACAAGGCATTAAACAGAGCAACCATACTTATCACCAGAATAGAGAAAATAAGTTTTTAGATTTTTCCAACATTATTAATTAAGTTATTTATTTCCATTTGGTGAACTAGGGTGATCACACATGGTTTCTTATTCATTGTTCATCCATTAAATCAGCCAAGTTTATATGATTAACTAGTTTTCATGTTATGGTCATTTAATCATGATATTATCTAGAAAAAAATAGCTTCATTAGTGTGCAATAAAGGACCACCAATGGCCATGATTTTTAGTGGAAATTAGGCGATGAATTTCACAACATAAAAACAATGGTATAACACAGCAACATCATAAATTTTCCCCACCCATTATTTTTTTTAAATTCCATTAATTATCATCGTTAAAGTTGGTTTCATATAATTCATGAGGGAACATCATCATACCCACCCTACCTGATGCACAATAAAGAGAGACGAAGGAATAACCCCTACCTGAATGATCACAGATGGAATTTTTCCCCTTACACCAAGAACTGGGGTTATGTGACATGAACTCCCAGAAGAATAGGACAGGAGGGCTCTCATCCAGGCATTACTCATCTCTAGATGGGGGACTCCAAGAGCACCAAGAGGAAACAAAAAGAGACCAAGGAGGAAGGTCTTGGTGTGATAAAAAGGCTCGATCCTAGAGTTACAAGATGTGAAATATCGAAGCACTTAGAAAGTGAATCTTGGTTTTACCACATAGTTGGGCGGTTTCACATGTTGGAATTATTTAAGATTTAATAATTCTCCTCGAAGATGTTGTAGATAATGGCTATGAGTTGATAGGTTTCCTATAAATGGAGAAAAATGCTTAACAAGGGTAGGAGATTTGGAAAACATGGAAAAAGGGTGTGAAACAAATTAAAATGACACACATTTTGGTAATTCAAGGGTCTCTACACTCTTAAGGGATTTAAAACATCATCTATGGGCTTAAAATAGCCTTAAACCACTTTAAAAGGGTGATAATACTTAAAAGAGGAATTATGATAAAACTGGGGAACGAACCCCGACATCCCATGGTGGCACCGATCGGTGAGACTAATTGGTGAAACCGATCAGTGAGAAGCAGGTCAGTAGCACTGATTGGTGACACCCGACCCCTAACACTAATGCCCTCTTAACTCATCGATGGTGTCTATGACACCCCAAATACTAGTATTTGTCAAATTAATAGGCTAAGAGGGTTTGGGCCATTACATGGATTGAAAGATATCATCGAGATAAACTACCTTGATTTCAAATTTTTTATATAACCTTCTATGTATTTATTATTTAATTAATTCTTTAAAACATACATATATTTTATTCACATTATAAAAAATAATCACTATGATAATTAGGAAGAAAATGGGAAATTTATATATATATATATAGGTATTAGGATACATGAAATGATAAATAGATGTGGAGTATTTCATTATGGAATTGGTCAGCGGGTATAAGTAGGGATCTCTAGGTCATATGATCAATGGTAAAATTATTGATGAATTTCAATGTAGCCTATCTATTTTGATGTAGTGTGGGGGAGTGTGAGATAAATGTCACAAGATTAATTACTATGCATTTATCTTATCAGACTATTATAGATAAAGATGGTCGATTAGGGAAGTGGTGTAATGAGATAAAATTATGGCTATTCAATCAGATGATAAAGTAGCTAAGTTATTATAAGTATATGATTTAGCACAGTGTGACTAACTACATTCTTGGTGTCACTTGGGGGTTCCACCTAACAACTTTTATTTTTAAATATGCCTCTAGGGTGTGTAGGGGCATATGAATAGTCTTAATTGGTCATAAAAAATCACATTGTACTCCGTTCTACTAGTCAAACCATATATAACATTTTTAATATCATTTTAGTTATGTTTGGTTATCTAATTTGACAAATTTTCCTTAAAAATATTCCTCATATTGTATTGACAATTATTACTTCACATCTATGATGCAATATATTCATTGATTAAGTAGACATGCTAGGGTGATTTTTTCAATCATTATATTGGAAAGATAGAAAATTTAAGATAACGATATTTATTATTTAGGGATATTAAAGGATTTATTCACAAAATAAATAATGACATCATGTGTAATGCTTTGATGGTTAGACAACTTAGAGATATTATGAATTTATCCAAAGGGTTATGAGTGTCCTTTGATGGAAAAAAATTCAGGGAAATTTTATTATTATATATTTGATGATAATAAATTATAAATATAATGTGGTTAATAAAAATGTGTTATTTTAGTGATATTCTAGATATGAGATTTGGTATTTATCTGAATGTCATATAGTTATTTATTTAAATAAAATGATGTAATAGGATAAATAATATTATAATTATATTATTATAATTAGTACTAAAAGAGGATATATAATTTTTATGGGTAATGTAAATAGTTTCAATTATATATGTTTTATACAAGTTTACCCTCAATTACATAAGAAATGGGGGATTCTTATAAATTATGTATAATGTAACATCTTGACCTGAACCATAAAGTCCGAGATAGAATGTTTCACAAACTTATATGGGCCTCCCCATACACAAGAGTATATTTACTAGTGGAAATGGCCAAAAGAGCATCATGAGGAGACCATGCCCTCTAAATTAAGTAAACATCAGAGTATAAAAATTGAATGATAAAAAATAACTAAACACATAATGAATAAATTAATAATCATCAGAGTATTGGCATAAAAAAATACATACCCATGTTATGTCAATATGGAATGTCATAAATATAAACCAAAATCAATAAAATAGATACCTATAAGCGGTGTATCAAATTAGAAGGTAAGATAATAAATAGAAACAAAAACAAAAATCATTCCCAAGTTCCATCATACAACACTTTCATACTTTGCTAAACCCATTCAACCATCCATTATAAGTCCTTTTCCCTTCACTATATCCCTAACCAATAAATATACATGTGTACCAAAATGCATAGGTAGGTTGTGTGTACAAGATATAGTAATACGTCACCATTGACCCTTAATATAAATACATAAAATAGACTGGTGAATTCCATGAAAGTAAACATAATAGATATAAGAAAAAATATATCACACAAGAAAAAATATACAATTTGGGCCCTTGGAGACTAGATCTAACTTATTTGGATCTATTCCAGAAGGAACATCAACCAGATGCCTATTAAATCCCCATCAATGGAAGAGTACCAAACATATCTGACACACCTCCCTTAATGGGATAATCTATTTAATGTCGACCTCTCATCTGACACATACCTCTTGGTGGGTAGTCTATTAGGATCAATCTACATAATCAAATATATAAGATAGAATAACAAAACATATGATAATAGATACAAATTATAGATCAAACATCACATCAATTAACAAAAGTATCATAATCATCACAAACCACATGCAATAAATAGAAGAACATGTTCCAATGATACAAACACATGCCATATGATCAAACATAAAACATTGGTATCATGGGAATACACATGCATGACAACAATATTGTAATGACCTATTATAAAACATTCACTATATTCAAGGGCTTCCTACCTCAAGTACAACGATGATCAATATAAAGGGTCATGTCAGATTCCAAAAGCACCATCAATTCCTAGAACCAAACCAAACAGTCATATTTTAAAATCCTATAATCAAAGGTGAGATGAAACCACTCCCTGAATGTAGTTAAAGTCAAAAATATATAAGAATATTCATTGTTAATAAAGATCTAGGTATGATTATTACATGGACTCTAAATCCCTGAATCTGAGTACCGATTATATCAATGATTAACAATACCTTGTTATATAAATCCAAAAACCCTAGATCTAATCAATACATCGATGATCTAACAATTTTTAAATAAAGAGAAGATTTGAAGATTGATAAATAAAGAATAAAAACTCATTAGATCGAGGATGTAGGATCAATACAATATTCGAGGGTCAAACGAAGGAGTTAGAAGGGAGGGAGAGATAAAATAATCTCTAGTTTAGAGCTCCAAGGTTTTTGGGGTTGAGAGAGATTAAGAGAATGAGATAAATTGAGTAGAATATGGGTTTAAAAAATTCATATAAACCTGGCATACCTATTGGGACTTGAAGGATGCCACCTATTATTTAGTTGTCTCCATCGACTGGTCGATGGCTTCTTGGTAGAATTATCTCTTCATAGAAACCACACCAAGGAGCTGGTGACTTCCCTCCAACTAGCCGATGGGACTACTATGGCTTCAAAATCTATAACAAGTCCACCAGCCTCACTAACTTCATGTTCGGCTTCTTAAACACCATTATCCTATCTCAAATCACATTAAAACATGCTCAAAAATCTATGTAGAAGCAAAAGGAGTCATATATGAAATATGTGTGTCACAATTATACCCCTCCTATGAATTCTCAGCATAGATAATTATCCCCAAATCTTTGCTTGAACAACTCGGGCCACTATGTCTGAATGTCTGTTTCTTAGTCACATGTCCCTTTCTGAACATGCATGTACTTCCACTAAACCTGTTCAATTTGAAAAAAATTCCCCTGTATAACCATTTAAAATTTTTCCACTATATAAATAGGTCACTCTATAAATGATATTTTCAGCTCCAAATCAGTATCATCACAGTCGAGCAAATGCATAGGACCATGATCATACTTCTAAAGTTGAGACACATGGAACACATTGTGGATACCTATATACTATAGAATAATATTCAACTGGTAGGATACTACCCTAATGTATTTGATGAACTGGAATTGACAATATATTGTTACACCAACTTTCCTTTCCTCCTCAAACATATAATCACTATCCTAGGGGACACCCATAAGAAAACCTTGTCACCCATGAAAAATCCAAGGGTTTTCTCCCTTGGTTAGCATTAGATTGCTAAATGTTATATGCCATAACCATCTATTTATAAATCAATTACACCCTATATGAGGTTGATTATACCATACTCATTCTAGTAATTAAAGACTCACCAGCCTCAATGCAGTATAGTGGTGAATGACAGAAACTCCCATACCGAGCCTCAAATGAAGCCATCTGAATTGAGAATTAGAAGAAGTTATTTTAGGAGAACTCTACAAGAGATAAGTGATTATCCAAATAACTTTTGAAATATAAAATACATGCTCAAATAATACCCTCTAAATTTTGGTTCATTCTCTCTAACTTCCAATAATTTTGAGGATGAAAGGTCATACTCAACTTCAATTGAGTCCCCATTATCTTTTTCAATCCTTTCTAAAACCATAATAAGAACCATGAATCTATATCAAATATCATACTCAATGTTAATACATGAAACTATATGATTTATTAAACATGGTGGTTTCCTATCCCATCAACTAAGTAAGCCTCTTTGATCAATATTAAATAATCCACCTTTGTCAACTAATCAACTACAACCAAAATATTATCTTGACCTCTCAGGGTCCTTAATAAACCTTTCATGAAGTATCTTGAGACCTCATCACACTTCCACAAAATAACTATAAGTTGATGGATTCACCCTCCTATCATCTTATTCTTGTAATTTATTCTCTTGCAATTCATAAAATGGGAGACAAAGCATACAATGTCTCTCTTAATGTCAGGATACCATAACTACAGTCTGATATCAAGATGCATCTTGGTTGATCTTGGGTTCACATCCCACTAAGAAACATGAGATCCACTCATAAAATCATCTCTCATGTAATAAGGAACCATCACCCTACCATGAAATAGAATCACACAATGTTTTTTCAAATCCCAACCTAAAATGAAACCATTTTCTTCCAACCTATTGTGCATCACCGAATATTATAGATCAAGTTCCCAACTAGACTTCACCCCTAACAATGAGGATGTAAACACTAATGGTTCATAATACACTTCCCCACAATCCTCATCTATGCCCAATTTCTATCCATCCAGCAATGTTATGATATTCCATTACACATCTGATGTTTTTCCCCACTTTGGGTGTCTTCCTAGTCAATGCATCTATAATTACATTTCCTTTCCTAAGATAACACACTATCTCAAAGTCAAATTTCTATAGGTACTCTACCCAAAACTTCTTATGGATTTTCAAGTTAAACTAGGAATATATATACCATTGACTCTTTTTTTTATATATATGACACATTTCTCACCAAAGATTTATTTTCACTAATATTTCAACTCATGAACCCTAGACACCAACTCTATGTAATGAGTAGGGTAGTTCCACTCATGGGGTCATATTTTATGAGACTTTTAAGAAACTAAATTGTCACCGTTCCTTAGAAAAACTCCCAATATAATTCCAAATGCATCGCAAAACACTACATACCAAACTCCAGGCTCATGAATAATTTGGATCAAAGCGGATGTCAACATATTCATTAGTTCTAAGAATAATTTTTAACACTATTCTATCCATTCAAAATTGGTCCCCCTTCTTGGTTAGCATTTTTAAGTGTTTTTGTATGAAATAAATGTCTTTAATGAACCTCCTATAGTACCTAAAAACCCTTATAAAACTTTAAATATAAAACACATTCATCAAACATTACCAATACAAGACTACATCATCCTTCTCCAGATAGATTGATATTCCTGTTAGAGAAACCATGTGCCCAAGAAATACCACCACTCATATAAAAAAGTGACTCTTAGAGTACTTTGGGTTATGAATATGTACTCAAAGTGTACATAATACAATTTAAAAGGGTATAACAAGTGATTTTGATATCTTGAAATATATTAGGATGTCATTGATGAAAACAGTGACGAAGGGATCAAAGTATGCGTAGAATAACTTGTTTATGAGATCCATGAACACTTAAAAAGAATTATTCAGTCCAAATGGAATAAAAAGATGCTCATACAAACCATACATGATCCTAAATGATGTCATCGGTATTCCTTCCTATATGTCCTAAAGCTGATTTTATCTAGAATGTATATCAATCTTATAAAACCATTAGGATCTATTAAATTGATCATACAAGTCATAAATTCATTTAAATGGGTACCTTTTTTCATAGTGATATAATTAAACTTTTGGTAGTCCACACAATGTTGAAGTCTAACATCTGCCTTCTTGGTGAAAAAGACCTGATCACTATAAGTAGAAGTGATCTATCTGATAAATATTATATCTTCAATATCTTCCAAATGAACATTGAGCACTTTTAACTTAGAAAGTTCCATGTGTTATGGTGGAATCGATATGGATTTTCACTATACATGAGATAAATCTCAATATTAACTCCCATATGTAGAGGTAACCCAGAGAAATCATTTGGGAATATATATCAGTATAGGTCTACTAGTGGAAGAAAATATGGGGAAACAAACACATGATCGACTATAAGGATCATACTACCCACTTATACTGAGAAGTATTATCTCTACTTAGGGTATGGTCCCACTCTATTTTCATTGATTTCCCATTCACCAGTGGACATAAAATTATACGCTTTAGGCGACAATAAAATCACTCATCTCTGATAAAAATCAATGTATGCATGGTAGTTAGTCAACCATATCATGCCAAGGATCACGTCAAAACATGTCATCTCTAGAATTTTGAATCTCTAAACATGTGTGACACTAAAAACCACCATATTTTAGTCTTTAAAGATGTGAATATGATCTAATTTCCTTCATGGGGGTGCATTAATAGAAAAAAGCTCAAAAGAGAAATTAATCAGTAAATCATACCACTAAACCACATGAGATGATATGAATGAATGGGATGATATTGTATCAAAGAGGGAAACACATAGTGTATAATAAATTAAAATTATAACTTAAACATTACAAAGTCCCTATCCACAATCAGCTTAATCATGATCAACCATTTAATCCTTTCCATCCACCACTCCATGACGCCCAAGAGGCTCATGAGCCACCAGATTCATCATCCCTTGTGGGGTTTATGCATACTGTTAAGGTATTATATCTATTATTTTTTTCCACATCCATAAATCTCTATCACATAACCAATCTATATATCCAATTTTTCCTTACATGTGAAAACTATTGAGAAAAAAGGTACAATCATTGAGAAATTGGCCCTTCATCCATAGTTATAACATTTAGTAAAGTTATCTCCTACAGAGGGAGTCAAGTAACCTCTACTCTGCTTGGAATGATGATCACTAACCTATTGTCCATCCTATAACTTCCACTTCTTAGTCCTATAATAAGAAATTATAACTACATTAGATAAAGTACATGTCAATCCACTGATATCTATAAGGAAACCTACAACTCAGTCTTCCTCAATTCCCAAGTCTATAGTCAACACCCTATTAATTTCTATATCATAGGTCATCAGATCGAAGTTCTTGGCATGTTGATTCAGTTTTGGAAGAACAACGATCTTGAACTCTTTGGACTTATCCACCTTGTTCTACTTCAGAAGAGAATAAAATAAAATCAACTCAAGGAATTTTTCTGGATAGGTATAAATATTCATTATCCCCTACTAGAGCTCCATGAACTCATAAGAATGATCCATATTTAGTGCATCTAAAAATAAATCCTCAAAGAAGAGTTATTTCAATGCCTCCTACATTATCCCTTCACATATACCATCCTAAAACAGGACATCCCACCTTCATCCAACTACACCTTGAAGCATAAAGGTTAAAATCTTAACCATCATGTCATATGTGGTATCTACCTAGTTGAAAATATTCTCAGGGAACTATATCCATTCTTTAACATCCCAAGGGCCTAAAATTACTTAGAAGGATAGTAGATGATGGAGATGGAATTTTAAATAACTCGCCTTAATCATTATATAATATAGTTAATTTAGACTATAATACACTTTATTTCATTCCAAATGATCTTTTTGGTTTACAGTTTTAGAGAAATACGTCATAACATTTACATAAAAAATCATACATTACAAATTTGAAACATCCACTCGCTATGAATTTTTTACACAATATAAAACTATAAAATGAGTTTCATTTTTTCATGAAAAATCATCATGAATGTTAATTTGAATTCTTCTTTATTTTTACTCATCCTTAAACCCTGTGAAAAAAAATTTAAAAATGTGGGATGACCATAAAAATATCAGTACAGGATATAAAATTAATAAATCTTTTTATTTAAAAGTTAATAAAATGCTTACCTTCATTATAATATACTTTGATCATAAGAAATAAATCTTAAAAATATAAAAAACGCACACTTTTTTCTCCAATAAAACCATTAAAACCCATAATAAGAAATAGGTTCCATTTTTAGAATCTTAGAGCATAGGCATCCTAGATTATTATATTCATAACCCTTGTTAAACTACTATTAGAAATAATTGGATATTATTTAAATCCATAAGATAATCCTCTCTGATTTACTCCCTCCTTTCTTATGAACATAATGAATATTACACAATTCATTGGAGAGTTATATTGAGATCACTCATCCAATAATCTCTATCAGAATCACTCATTATATAATTTATATCAATATCACCCATTATCATATATAATTATATGGTACTATATAATGAATTAAATAGTTTATTTATATACCTTTTTAGTATAAAACCCTTTAAAAACTCTTTTCAACCCATATAAAAAACATTTTCTTATAATGATATATCCCTTTCCATTAAAATCCAATTTTCAAAACTATAATTACTAGAAAAAGTGGAAGTATGGGTTTTCATTGAAAAAAATTTTAATTTTATAAAATAATCCAAAATATCAAATAATATCTATATTGGTAATAAATACCATTTATTCCATATATATTAAAATAGAATATTCATTTTTTATTTTGTAAATAAAGTCAAATGGTTCCATTAAAATCATCTGTTTTAAAACATTTGACATAATGTTGAAAGATACATAATAAGTAATTTTTAATTAATTTTTGTATATGTAAATACATCCATAAAATAATTTCATGAATATTTAAATGGAAAAAAATTATTTATAAAATAAATCTATAAAACATATAAAATAAGGTTTTATGTTAAATTGTCCATTAAATAGAGTTTGAATCGTCACATATGTTCTTTGTCTTTATGAATAATAAAATTATGTTACCTTTTTTACGTTCTTAAGAACCTTTTTAAAGTTTTTTATTACTTATATTTTCTCTATTACCACGTCATCTTTAATTACATAATCAATTAAGTTATCATCGGATGTTTTGATGGTATTCAACTCATATGGCCAAAATGATTTCGGTAGGTTGATTGTGGTCAAAGAGGTCATTATTCCATAAATTATAGAGTAGTAATAATGAAATAAATATAATTTATATACATAAATTATACGTAAAAAACAAACCATGAAATATAGTTATGAGAAATGAAATGTGTTACAATCATTGAGAAGGAAGTTCATAAGTACGCATGAGTAACATTTCCATTTTCCAAATAACATCATAGGAAAAGGGTATTTATTATTTAATGTTTAATAAACTATTACCATATAATAAATATCATATCAAATCATTAAATAAACTTATATATAGTATCCATGTGATTTTTTTTCAAAATAACAAATCAAATCGATTTTTTTAGGTGGTAATCCACACACACACACAAGAATGACATAATTATTTTTGAATTGATAGAATGGTAAGAAAATAGATGATATTATATCATTAAAAAATTACAATTAATATCATATATATAAATTAAATATATAATTATAAACATATATGAGAGGTAGTGATGGAAAATTAATTACATCAGTTTGTGATGAGGTAGTCTATCGTACACACGAACGACAATTTCATTTCACATTTGATGGAATAAGAGATGGATATAGGTTATGCGATTAAAAAAACAGCAACTTTTTGAATGTAATATATTTGTGTTATTTTTTCATAATTTCTGATTAATATTTTAAGTAGGTATAAGAATAAATAAAACTAAAAAATTTATTTAAACTCTATACATCTTCTTCGAACAACATCATTTTCATTACACCTTAAACCCTATAAGGTTGGTATTCTTCCCAAAATAAGACCTTTAGAATGTGGGGAGTGATGTTGGCAAGGAATTTGGGAATTGAATGGCTAAAATGGAGGGTTAAAAAGGTGCTATGAAGATAGGAGAGGAGGTACCCTTTTATAAGTTATGGTATGGGACACTTTTAGAATTACATAATGTACTAAATTATTAAAAATTAATTTTCATTGAAAATTGCCTTGAAATTATCTAATTCATGTATATTATGAGTATTTTTTTTATACCCTCATCCAATAAAATTTATACAATTTTATATTACTCTTTTACCCAAATCTCTTTGTTTTATCCGTCGTTAACCCTTTTTATATTTACGGTGATATCAGGTTTTTTACAATTTAGGGTTTAAGAAAGTTACTATAAAATTAAATAATAATTAAAAATGAAAAATTGTTGATATTTATGACCATATCTGATTTACTTAGGTGAATAAATAATTTTTTGTATTTTTAGTTATTTAATAAAATATTTTTTTATTATAAAATATCATTAATTTCATTTTTTGAACTATTTATTTAATTTGACTTTGAAAACAACATGACAAAAAAGTAATTAGAATAAAATACATTCACATGTCCCTAATATATTATTTTTAATATTTAAATTATTAGGAAACAAAAAATCCATAGAGTAATATTACTTTTATAGTTTTTATAATTATTTACTGGGTATTTCTACAAGATGCACAAGCAGTGTGTTGGCATTGTATAAGAATTTTTTGTAATTATATCATTAATAAAAATTTAAATATATTACCATAATAAATATAATTTTTATTTAAAATAATAATTTATAGGTAAAAATAAGTTATTTTTATACCTGTCAACAAATATTATAATTATTATAATCAAGAGATTGAAATTTTTTAATTTATATTTACTTAAAATAATATACAAGTCATTTTCATTGAAAAATGGAACAAAACTTCCATAAATTTTAATATTTGATGAGTATGGTATTAAAAACTCATGAAATAGATTAAAGGTAAGTGTTATGTTTATTTTAGTTTCTATCGTATTATTTTTAACATTAATTACCTAATATACTCTTACTGGGGTGATGAATATTTAATATAGTTACAATTCATGGGGACCAAAAAGAAGAGGGACCAATTCGAAAATTTTGGACCTACTGATTCAAAATATATAATCCATTTTTCATGTTTTAATTTATATTAGGGACATAAATTAATTTATCATTAAATAGAAAAGCCTAATGAAAAACATTTTGTAGAAAAAATAATTTTTAAACATAAAAATGAACTTATATAAAGATAAGGTATAATACTGATTCAAATGTAATTAATTATATTATATCTAACTAAATACTAATTTTTATACATTTAGATAAAATAAAAATCATAATTTTAGTTTTTAATGAAAATAAATGACTGTTTTACAAAAACCAATATTTCCACTATTCACTAAAAGATAAATATTTTTAGAAAAATACCAAAATATCAACCTAAGATAATTTTTATATGAAGAATTCAAAAATAAAATCCTTTTTATAAAAAATATTCCAAAAATTTACATAAATTGATTATAATATTCACTCACAAAAATCTATAAAACTTGTTTTTGATGAAAACTTATTTTTGAATCATAAAATGAATTTACTAAAAAATGAGTGTATATTTTTTAATAATTAATCAATAAATTTTTATTAAATAGGAACATTATATATTTTTTATAATTTGGGTAATACTATTCATACCATCCAATTTAAAAGCTTTTTTGTAATTGTATCACTTAAATATTAATATTTCATGGTTTCTTAAAGCTCTATGTTGTCTGTTGTATATTCTATAGAATATAATATTCTTTGAAAATATTTAGTTTTTTAATTATCCCCCATTTAATAAATTTCATCCTTAAAATTTCAACTAGATCTTAGTAATAAATATTTTACATTTGAAAATGCATTTGTTGAAATATCACATCATAAAAAGGGTTAATAAAACATCCTTTTGAAAAGAAAGAAAAAGAAATAGGATTGCCATGTTGAATAACACTTACTAGGTATCCTAATAGGATAAAATTAGTCATATGTGAAAATATGGACATGTGGTAAAGGGTAATTTCTAAATAATGATGGATAGTGATATATAACATTGATCATAGGAAATAGAATTCTTATAAGACAGTTAATGACCACAAAGTTGTAAACTAGTGAGGTGTGTAAAAGAACATTGATTCATTAAAAATGAAGTTAATGGGGTAAATTTTTTATTTCAATATATTTTTCCTGTAGTTTATGAATTTATTTATCATCTAGACTAATAGATTATGGAAATATACTTACTTGAAAATTATAATTTCATTCTTCAATCAATTTCCACCACATTCTCATATTTTCCTCCAATTGATGATTATTAAAGATGAATTTTTCAGTCATGTAGCACTAAAATTATATTCTAAGGGATCATATAATCCAAAAATAGAAAAAAAATCCTTCTATATTTAAACATTAACAAAAACAAAAAATGTTATCACAAAGTAAGATAATTCCCAAAAAAACTTTATTTAATTAAATAGAATATTAATCTCTAAAGTCTCAATAATGACACCCAAAGTTCAACTTAAATCATTCAATAAATAACTATCCTTAAAACTCATCAAAATATTCCCAACTATGTTTCGAAACCCCAAATAAATTAGAAGGATTTGATCTCACATTCATATAAGATTAATTTAACACTGATCTCCAAATAACATTAATCATTATTAAAGTCTCATACCAAAAAAGTAAACGGCCTAATCATATAATCTCCAAGATATTCCTATAATTTACATAAATATCCTAAATCTCCATAAAGTCACATTAAAATCATATATACTTAGAAAATATAATTCAACCTTTATTACGTAAATAAAATCCCATATTATCAAAAAAAATGAAATACCTTAATCATATATTGTTCCCAAAATAGTGATCTTATTCTAAAATAATATTAGCAACTTAATCACTAAATCACTTTCCAATCCCATGGTTGTCTATATGATAAAACATATGCTCTAAAAATAATCTTAATCTTTATATGTAAAATCAATTAATTAAAAAATGTGTCATAATCACCAGGACATCACATAAGCCAGTGGTAGGAACTACACCCTTTTCACCCTTCAGTTGGGGGTTCAAGACCCATATCCTTACCAGATGCTATTATTTATCTCATATTATTTGGGTTATTGTTTTACATTATAAACAGAATAAATTATGTGATAACCATATTCAAAATTCACCGAGATCCTATAAAGTTCCCAAAAATATGTTAAACATCCTAAAAAAATTAATCATAAAATCAATTTTTAACCTCTACGGTTTTCTATATATCTTATTTTTTTTCATTAAAATCTATTATTATCAATTTACTATTATTATAAATCACATATTAACCAATATATTTATTTATCCATCAATTGTTTCATCTTAAAATATCACATTTCCACTGAATCACCATTCAAATTTATCAATTCCATCCAAAATATGTTTCCAAATTTTGAAAAAAAACCTAAAACAAAATAATCCTTTAGTGTTTCATGATCCTCATAACATTGATAATAAAATATAATATCATTGAAAAAATAATAGTATATAATAATTATGAAAACTCATTACATAAACACATCCTTTATTCAAATTCCTTCTTAAACCATTAACCATGTTTTGTAATCTCATTCCTTAAGACTTAACATCTATAATATTAAATATGAATCAATTTAATCATGATTCTAAATTAAAATTTATGAAAAACTATTAAAATAATTCATAACTTTGAAATATTGATCACCATTTATTATAATCCCAATTTTAAAGTATGAGGTCTCATGATATTCCAGGTGGAGTCCCTTTGTTATCTGAATACCTCAAAAAATTTCCTAGTTCTTCTTCTTCTTTAATCAATGCACATTTGTTACATCTTGGTCAAATGGTTATTTATTTATATCAAAATTAGTAACTAATCTTTGTGTTTGAACATAAATTTTTGAATCATCCCCTAACTATTTTTTCATAATACATTAAGATATGGTTTGACATAAATTATTTGAATAAGGTATGAAACCTATGATAAAAAATCAGATAACAACAAAAATTATATTCTCCTCAAAGATCACCCTCTTTTGAAGATGAATATAGGGATAAAATATCTTTTTTAGGATCATCCATTATAAAAACATGATAAATCCCTATATGGTATTTCTTAAAATGAGTAAGATGGGAAGTTTTAATTTTTTTTATAACATATTCAAATGTATCCCATGGTCTATCATGATATCAAATAATAGATGAGGATTTAGATATATTATATAGTTTTTTTCTTTAAAGTTGAATGATAGAAATATGTTATGGGTGACTTGATATATTTTTTCAATTATCATTGAATTTTAATCCTCTAGTAGATAAATGATGTTTGTGATTAATTTCCATCCTTCCATCTTATAGAAGATCTTTTACCCTAATGAAATCAATTTGTGAGTCAATAATGAATAATTTCATTAATGAAACTATAGTTAACATCTAAATAAATTTTAAAATTCATATTCTATATAACCCTTCCTTTCTATCTATAACACATTAGGTTTAACCTAGGTTATCCCTGAACATAATTAAATTATATAACCTTATGTTCAAATATTTCATATTGGTTCATAGAAAACAAAATTTAATTAATTGAAGCATATATCCCAAGAGTGTTTATATAGGTGGGAAGTTTTATTCCCACTCATTGTAAACCAATTTATGATCGTTTTAATATCCAATCATCCATTTTGAGAGTTATTACCCCTAGGTGCATCTTTGTTACAGATGCATCTACATGCTAGTACCCAAACAGGGATTCAATTTCTAGTAAAACCACACAATCTTTGTTTTTACCTAACAGTAGGATATTATCCTATATATAGACTTATTAATCCATAATGGTATCCAAAAATCCTAAATTATACTCGTCTAAATCATCCTAACTTTGAAATTTTTCTAAAAAGTTTCTCTGATAACAACTATAAGGAAATAGTCTTAAACATTATATAATATGGATTCTTTAGACTATAATTCACTTTGTTTGATTCCCAAAGATCTTTTAGGTTTATATTTTTAGATAATTGGTTTAAAACACTTATATAACTGAGCCATATATTTACAATTGGTCACATCTACTCAGTATCCATTTTTATAACAATATAAAAACTTTTAAAATTATTTGCATTTTCTTTTTAAAAAAAAATATTCATGTATTTAAACATGAAATATTATTTTTTATTACTCATCCTTAAACCATTTAAAAAAATTAAAAACATAGTATGATTACAAAAATATTAGTAATAAAATTCAAAGATAGAAATCTATTATTCTAGTGAAAAACAAAAATCCCTATAAAACTTTTATCTTTATCATGATATTATTTGAGAGTTTGAAATAAATATTAACCATATGAAAACACAAATTTTTTACTCAAAGAAAACCATAAAACCCCATAGTAATAAAATTTTAACTCTTTTAGGAAACATAGAGAATAGTAATATTAGAGAATTTTATTAATAACCCATGTTAAACTCATGTCATAAATGACTAGATTCCAATTAAATTCATAGTAAAAACCTTCCTTTTTAACTCTATCATTCATTGCAAGAAATACAAAGAATATTACCCAATGGATTACAGATATATAAAATCCTCACCCATCATATAAGATGTATTAGGCTCACCTTTTTTATAAGTTGTATCAATATCACCCTTAAACATCTAAAATTCTCAAGTATCATATTAGGAAGAAAACATTTTTCACCTTTTCATCGTAAAACCCTTCAAAAACTCTTTTTAACTTATATGCAAAACATTTTAGGATATTTTTATATCTTTTTATATTAAAATAAATTCAAAAAAAACTATAACAATGGGAAGGATTGTTTTTTTTTAAGAAAAATTATAAATTAATCATAAACTTCAAATAAATTTTATGGTAGTGGTAAATGTCATTTATTACATTAAAATAGATCATTCCTTTTTTCCATCTGTAAAGAAATTCAAAACATTCTGTAAAAAATATTTTTTTGGGAAAACATTGAAATAAAATAAAAAGTGACATAAAATAAATTTTTTAAATTTATTTATATCTATATAAATATATCCATAAATTTTTTATGAATATGAACTTGGAAGAAAAATATTATAAAAATAAATCTTTAAATCATTTAAAACTCTAGTTTTAAGTTAAAGTGTCCCTTACCTTGAATCCAACTCATCACCTACATTCTTATATTCTTGAATAATAAAAATATGAAATTATTTATTTTTTTAAAAACATTTTTAAATTTTATTATTCCTTTAACTTTATTTATTTTAATTTTTTATTCAATTACTTAATCAATTAAGTTCTCATCGGAAATTTCAAGCATATTCAACTCATATGTCCAAAATAAATTTGGTAGGATGAATGTAGTACCCTCAGTTTGATGTATGAAACCCATTTTTATTCCTTTGTATGTATATAAAGTTTTTGGGTAATGTTTGGGAGAGTTTGGGAAGGTTTTGGATTGGTTTTGGAGGCTTTTTAGAGGATAATGGTTTGAGCACGGTTAGGGGAAACCATGCAACAAACCCAGGTAATCATGCTGCATGAGATAGTGGTCCTTTTCATGGTTTGTGAATAGTTTTTCTAACCATTTGAGGATGTTGAAAAAAGTTCCCATTGAGTATGTAGAATGTGAAGGGTTAGCACATAGTTTTCTTAATAGTGCGAGTTGACCATGTGTGAAAACAAATTGGGTTTTTAATTACAAGACCACACGATATTTTCCCAAAAAACCTCCTCTATTCTTCTATATGAAACCTACTCTATATTTGGTGTTCTCAAGGGTTATAGGGGATCACCAACTCATTACAGAATCGATTTTAAGGTCTTTTAAGGTGTGGTGAAGGTGATTCATCTCCGGTAAGTTTACACTCTTGATTCTTTATTGTTTTTTCTTAGATCTAGTTCTTCCTCTATCCAAGTCTTTTATATCAACACCCATTTCATGTAGATATAGAATTTGTTTTGCATAAAATTATAATTTTTGGGCTTTTTGATGTTAGTAAAATGGATCTAATGAGGTTTTGTGGATTCCTTTCTCGGATTCAGTGTGCGGTTGTGTAGTGGGTTGATTTCACCAAAACCCTAAGGTAGGTGGATTCTCTCTTGACTACACTTTAATAGAACTTTATTCATTGTTTTCAATGAGTTGGTTCCACTTGTATTTGGTTGTGATTATGATTTGAAAATCTTTTTGGAAATTAAATTTGTGATGAATTGTGTATTTTGGGAGAGATGGGTTATTGTGGTGAAATGTTCTTTGATGTTGGGTTTTAATTTTTTTTTAAATTCTGATTTTAAAATGGGGATATTGGGTTATTTTATGGAAATTTATTGTGAAAAAGGGTTTTTTTTTTAAAATGGGTTGCTTTATTGAAAGTTAATGTGGCATGGATGATGTCCCAAGGGATTTTTTGGCTATGAAATTGTCTTTTAGATAATGATGTGGCCTTGTAATGCTATGTGCTTGTTTATTGGTTTGAGCATTTTATTCTTTTATTGGAATAATGAGAAGTGGTTGGGGAGTAACACTATAAAAATGGGATAGATAATGGATGGAAGATCCACCATCAAATATAAGTGTGTAGGAAATACCACTAGACTGGAAAAGTATTAAACGTTCTTGTATGGTTGTTTACCGGTTTGGGTGTGTACAACTCTATAGTTATACTTTATTTCTGTGTTTCTATGAAAGTTGGAAATTATTTTTCTATTATGTGATGGTAAAATGGATTATGGATTTTTTGGTGACTTTCCCTTGTGTTGTATGGTTTTGCGTTAAAAATGGCTTGGTAAGGGTGTGTTTGGCTTGTTGGTAATTGTTTCACTATTTTATGTTTTATATAAACTATTTATATAAACTGTTTTATTTAAATGTGATAATGGTTCTATCCTTTTGGAGTGTGTAGGGAATTCATTTGTGAAAAACCTACTAAGTATTTATACTCACCCACTGCTTTGGCACATTGGTGCTTTTGCAGATGTTGTTTTCCAGGACACAGGTATGGGTAAACCATCTCATTTTTCTAGAGGTTCATCATGATGCTTGGCAGTCTTGTGGTTCTTAAAGAAGGGATCTTGGTGTAGAGTTGTGGAGTCATGTCAGTGTTTCTTATGGTTACTATTTAGTCTTTCTCTTAGTACTCTGGTTTTGGTCAAATGTGTTTGGTTGTGTTGGTATTTTGGTTTTGTTAGTTTTGAATCATTATTAACATGCATTATTTATTTATCTTGGGGTATTTTCAAGTTTGGTTTTTTTTCTTTGTTTTTAAGGTAAAATCATTCCCCAATTATTTTTGAAGCCCTTGGCATTTACTACCACCCTTTGGTTTCTTGGGAACGTCTCCTAAGTCCAAGTAGCATCTCTCCTCCTTCTCAAGCTAATGAGGAAGGGGAGAGACATTAAATTTGGTATCTGTTTGTTTAGTCCCTATCTTTTAAGTGAAATTAGTTGTTCATTCCTTTAACATCAGTTATTGGTCTTAGCGTTGACATTTTTTCTTGGACAATTACTCAAGTTGGGATGGTTGCAAGGAGTAGGATTGTTGGAACATTAAATGTATAGCATAAAAGGATGTAGCTAACCCTTTTATGTTGAAATTCATGTTACATTAGATTTGGGTACATAAGTGTTTTGGAGACACTTATAGGCATTGGAAATCTCATTGTCAAGGGTGTAGCCAATGATATGATCATGGAATGCATGGTTGAAATTTCTTCCCACTAGGGTGCATATTTTATTAGAATAATGATTTATGTTTTACTATGGATATATGTATTTGTGAAAAGTATTAAAACTATTTTCAAATTTGCAGATTTGAAATGTGAACAGTTTTGGTATTTTGAAAATGGTTCAATTTTCAAAAAATGGTGGATTTTTCAAAAGTGGTGCAACATGGGAAATGTGAACTTGTGGAAAGCATGGTTGTGGTAGTTACAATGTAATTTAATTTAAAATTTTAAGCCTTTTCTTGCTAAGGGATTGAGACTTATAGTTGTTTTGGTTTTGATAGAAATGGAACTGGGTATATGCCGTAGAGACCAACCAGAGGATGATTCTAAAAATGTGGTTTAACCTAAGCCCCAGGTGAACTAGTAGCTGGTGCAGAGTATAGTGAAATATTTCCAAGCTATGTAAAGTTTGAATAAAGCGAATGATACAAAGCAGGTGGATCATGCGGTTCAGTTTAAAAAAGAAAAATCAACCCACCTTTAGGGGTGATTCAAAATCTAAAAGGGTAGAAGAGTGGTTGAATAGAATGAAGAGGATATTTGAATTCTTGAAAACACCATTAGAGATGAAATTGAAGATAGAAACTTACATGTTGGAAGATCTTTCCCTTAAGTGGTGGTATTTGGTGGTCCAAGCTAGAACAGACCAAGGTATATCGTTGGAGGGTTTTGAGGAATTGTTTAATAAACAATTCTACCCTCATATGTTTAGAATTCAGTGCACAATATATTTCTTTATGCTGAAGTAAGAGAACCTATCAGTAATAGAATATGTGTCTCATTTTATTAACTTAGTTCAGTTTGCACCTAAGGTGGTGAGTAGTACATTGTTTAAGGCACGTATATTTAAAGTGGTATTGAATTAGGGAATTCATTCTAAAATATCAGTACTATGTATAAGAAATTACACAAAATGGTGAATATAGAAATTGTGGATGAATGTGATATTTTGGGATATACTGGTGGGGGAAGTATATTGGTACCCACAGTAAATGTTGGGAACTCTAATGCTTGGTTCAAGTGGAAGAGAGACACTTATTTCTAGGGTGGGAGTACGGATCAGAATACAACAGCAGGATCAGTGAATCTTCCTCTGAAACCTCAGAGTAAGCCAAGATATTTTTAGTGTGGTTATACAAGCCACGTCAAGTTGAGATTGTACGGAACAACCTCAGGCATGTCATAACTATAAACATATGGGGAATCTTCAACGTTATTGTTGTAATGCACCAACTTTGGATGTTCGTGACACTCCTCAGGGGTCGTAGGTGTCCTTTTCCTCAATGGTATGGGGCAGATTAATACCCCCCATCAGTAGAGTAAAGTTAGTCATGGTGATTTAAGGAACACCATGACCCCTCAGTAGGGAAATAAAGAGCATAGTGTAGAAAGAAAGAAGTTTTTTAGATCTGAGTAGATTGTGTTGGATGATCAGTTGGGACCATCCATGGTGTGTGGTATGATTCTTTTAAATTCTACCTTGATGCAAGTGTAGTTTGATATAGGTGGTTTTCATTATTTTATTTCTTCTCGAGATATTAGTTTTCTAGGTTTAACTATGGAAATGATGACTTCAATTTTAAAACTTTAAACTCCTCAAGGTCAAATAGAGTGTCAATCCTTCATGTTTAGAACATGTTGTATAGTTGTTGATTATGGGGTTGAGTGGATATGGGATTTTTTAGTGCTTGAGATGGATGCTTATGATATAATACATGGAATGGATTGGTTGTTAATTTTTAAGGTCCACATCGATTGTTATGTGTGAATGGTTAGTTTCATAATGAATGATGGTGTCGAACATCTCTTTTGAGGATAGAAGACTAAAAAACCGAGTGAAAAAAGATTTTCGGCACCAGCTATTGGCATGATCTCATATAATTTAGTGGCTTTGTCATTTTCATTAGTGGAAGGAGTACATCATAGAATTTTTCCAACAATTTTTGATCAGTTTATGGATGTCTTTCCTAAAGAATTATAAGGGTTTCCACCCATGAGCGAAGTGGATTTTATGATTGATCTCCTTCCAAGGACTCATCCTATCTCACTTCCATTTTACCAAATGGGACCAATAGAATTGAGGGAATTGAAAGTGTAGTTAGAGGAGTTAGAAAAAAAAAGTTCCATCTAGCCTAGCACATCTCTATGGGTTGCTCAGGTTTTGTTTGTTAAAAAGGTGTATGAAACCTTGTGGATCTGTGTTAATTATTGTAGGCTTGATCAAATTATGATAAAGAACTAATATCCACTTCCACACATTGGTTATTTATTCTATCAGTTGAGGGGAGATCAGTGGATCTCCAGGATTTAATAGTGATTAAGATATCATCATTTGTGAGTACAGAAGGAGGATATTCCCAAAATAGATTTCATAAGTAGATATGTCCATTATGAGTATGTATTTATGCCCTTTGGTCTGACGAATACACCATCGGTTTTTATGTAATTGATGAATCATCTATGTTAGAAATATCTATATTATTTTTAGTGGTATTTATTGATGATATATTTGTGTATTCTAGGGAAAGGGAGGATCATGAGAAGCACTTGAAAATAGTGTTGGGTATCTTGAGAGATCATCAATTGTATTCCAAATTATTTAAGTGTGATTTCTGGATATAGGATTTTTTTTTCTTGGCCATGTGATTCCCAAGAAGGGTGTTTCAATTTATTTGAAAAAGATAGAGGCTGTTATTTCATGTAAATCTCCAAATAATTTTTTTGAGATACGGAGCTTCCTTTTTCTAACTGGATTTTATTGACATTTTGTTCATGATTTCTCATGATTGGCCTCACCAATGACAATAATGACGCTGAAGAATTTTCCATTTCAATAGAATGTGTAGTTCCAAAAATATTTTGAAGAGTTTAAGGATTTCCTTACATCAACACCAGTCTTGGTTTTCTAGAACTAGTAAAATGATATGTGGTGTATTGTGACACATCAGGATCAGGATTGCAGTGTGTTCTCATGAAAGGGGATCATGCGGTTTCATATGGCTCAAAGAAGTTGAGGTTTCATGAGAATAACTACCCAAAGCATTATTTGGAGTTGGCGGAGGTGGTTCATGCTTTGAAAATGTGGATTCATTATCTATTTGGTGAGAAATTCATGGTGTTTTTCAAGAATAAGATTTTAAAGAATATTTTCTCACAAAGAGATTTGAAATTGAGTCAAAGGAGATGGATGGAGTATCTACAGATGTTCGACTTTGACATTATGTACACACGGGGTATAAAATATTTTGTGTAAAATACATTAAGTAGGAAATCATATGATCAATTCATGAAATAGGAAACAAATTAGTGGTAGTTGATGTTGGTCATAGCTGACATGTAGTTGGAATGTGAGGAATGGGGCGATAGATTGGTTTTCATTCAAGTTTTTTTGGTTCCTGACTTGGTTGGTTTGGATAAAGAGGCATAAGTGGCTGATTCCAAGTGTATGGAGATGAGGTCAAAACTCAATGGTGGAGATACCATTGAGGTCTAGGAACTGAATGGCCATTCTGTTTTGTGTTTTCAAAATTGGATGGTTATACCAGTGTCTTTTCAAGAGAAAATTCTCATGTATTATCATCATTTCAGATGGGTTGTCCATCTGGGAATTCATAAAATTTATAAGGCATTGAAATAATAGTTTTGGTGGACCGGTATGAAAAATTAAGGTGGATGAGTTTGTATCGAGATGTTTGACTTGTCAGAAAGTAAAGGAAACCCATCAATGGCTAGTAGTAATGTTACAATCTATGCTAATCCCTATCTGTAAGTGGGAATAGATAATGAGGGATTTTGTTACAGGTCTCCAAAGAATGGTCTGAAAGCATGATGTCATATGGGTGATAGTGGATTTCCTCATAAAGTCTGCCCATTTCATCCCTATTAATGAATCCCATATGGTGTAGGATCTATCCAAGATATATATTCATGAGGTTATAAAGAGGCATGGTGTTCCAAATTATATTATATCAAATATAGACCTGATGTTCACATCTCACTTTTAGAAATCCTTACAGCAATCCCTTGGGACATAATTGACAATGAGCACAGTGTATCGTCCTCAAATGGATGAGAAATATGAAATAAAAATAAAAAAGTTATAAGATATTTTATGGGAATGTTTGATGCATTTTAGGGGATATTGGGAGGAAAACTTTCCATTGGTGGAGTCCTTGTATAATTACAGTTATCAGGCCATGATACATATGGCTCTGTTTAAATCATTGTATGATGTCCATGTCATTATCCACATTGTTGTGTGGGAAAATGTGAGACTTCAATTGTTGGGACGATCCTTATCTAAGATAAAATGGAGAATAATAAGTTAATCAAGAAGAGTATGGATATGGCACAGAGTCGTCAGAAATTTTATGTGGACCATCTTCGAACAACCATTGTCATTCAAGGTGGTTGATAATGTGTTCCTAATAATCTCTCTGAGGTTGGGACATCGTCAATTTGGGAATCAAGGTAAGTTATCTATGAGGTATATTTGGCCTTTTGAGATACTTTATTTGGTTATAGAGGTGGAATATCAATTGTATTTTCCAACATTTTTTAGTGTGGTTCACAATGTGGTCCATGTTTCTTAGTTGAAGAAGTATGAGTCAGATCCTAACCATGTGATTAGATAGGATCATATTGAGCAAGATTAGAATGCTTACTTTGTGCACATTCCATTATGGATCATGGATATGAAAGAGAAAGTCTTTCTTAGTAAAATAATCAATCTAGTTTGGGTTTTGTGGCATCATGGTCAGTTTTGTGAAGAGACTTAGGGGTGGGAGAAAGAGATGGCCAAGCAATTTCCCGAACTCTTTCAGCAAAGCGGTGGATCTATACTTTTTGGGGATGTAAATTCCAATTGTGGGGAGAATTTATTAGCCTAGTTTGTGTTATGTAACCCTTTTTATTCCTTTTTATGTATATAAAGGGTTTGGGTAAGGTTTGGGAGAGTTTGGGATGGTTTTGGAATGGTTTTGGAGGTTTCTTAGAGGAGTACGGTTTGATCACAGTTAAGGAATCCATGAAACAAATCCAAGTAACTGTATAGATTGAGAAAGTGGGACTTTTCATGGTTTTTCTAACCATACAAATTTCCCTTCTAGGTAGTATCATGTGTATGGATAGCACACAGTTTGAATAACCGTGCGAAATAACCATGCGCGGAAAAAAGAATTGGGTTTTTAATTATGGGACCACTCAAGATTTTCCCAAAACTCTTCCTCTTTTATCCCATACAAACCCTACTCAGGAATTATTATTCTCAATGGTTAAAAGGGATCACCCACTCATTCCAGAAGTGATTCGAAGGGTTTTCAAGGTGCAGTGAAGGTGATTCTTCTCCAGTAAGTCTCCACTCTTGATTATTTATTTATTTTCCTTAGATATAGTTCTTCCCCTCTCTCGATCTTCTATATCGACACTCTTTTCACGTATATCTAGAGGTTTTGTTTCCTAAAATGCTAAGGTATGTGATTTTTTATGTTATGAAATGGAATCTAAGGAGTTTTTGTGGATGTTTTACATGGATTAAATGTGTGATTGTGTTGTGGGTCGATTTTACGGAAACCCTAAGGTAGGTGGCTTCTCTCTCGACTCTAATTTTCTAGAAATAGATGTTTTGTTTTGAATGAGTTGTTTCCTCTTGGATTTAATTGTTATTATGATGTGAAAATATTTTTGAAATTTCATTTTGTGATGAATTGAATATTTTTGGGGAAATGGGTTATTGTGGTGAAATGTTCTTGGATGTTGGATTTTAAAATGTTGATTTTAAAATTGTGATCTTGGGTTGATTTGTGGAAATGGTTTGTGAAAAAGCTTTTCAATAAAAAGGGGTTTATTTATTAAATGGTAATGTGGAATGTATAATGTATTAAGGGATTGTTTGGATATGAAATATTTGTTTTCATAATGATGTAGACTTGGCGTGCTATGTGTTTGTTTATTAGTTTGAGCATTTTATGCTTGTGTTGGAATGATGAGAAGTGAGTGGGGAGTAACACTATAAAAAGGGGATGGATAGTGGATGGAAGATACACCATCAAATATAAGTGGGTGGGAAGTACCACTATATGGGAAAATTAGTAAACGGGATTGGACAGAAAGTTCCACCATGGTTGTTTACTGGTTTGGGTATGTGAAACTATATAGTTATGCTTTGTTTGTGTGTTTCTATGCAAGGTGGAAATTATTTTTCTATTATGCAATGGTAAAATGAATTATGGCTTGTTTGTTTACTTTCCCTTGTGTTGTATGGTTTTTGGTGAAAATGGCTTGGTAAGGTTGTGTTTGGATTCTTGGTAACTATTTCACTTTTTGATGTTTTATAAAAACTATTTTATATAAATTTTCTACTAGTTATATCCTAGTGGCATGTATAGGGAAGTGATTTGGGAAAAACCTACTGAGTATATGTACTCACCCCCTAATTTGGAACTTTGGTGCTTTTTCAATTATTGTTTTCTGAGAAATAGGTAAGGGTAAAGCATCTCATTTTTCTAGTGGTTCATCATGATGCTTGGAGGACTTTTGGTTCTTCGAGTAGGGATCTTAGAGTGGATCTATGTAGTTATGTCATGTTTTATTTGGGTTTTTGTTTATTCCTCTACTTAGTACTCTAATAGTGGTCTAATGTGTTTGGTTGTGTTGGTATTTTGGTTTTGTTTGTTGTGAAACATTGTTAACCTTTATTATTTAGTTATCTTGGGGTATTTGAAAGCATGGTTGTTTGCTTTATTTCAAAAGGAAAATCATTCCACAATTAATCTTGAAGCCATTGGAATTTATTTCCAACCTTTGGCATATTGGGAACATAACCTAAGGCCCAGTAGAATCTCTCCGCCTTCCCAAGCCAATGAGGAAGGGGTGGGATATTACATTGAATATGGTAAAATAGGTAATTATTACATATTATATAGAATATTAATCATGAAATAATTATAATTTTTATAAATAATTTATATTTTTAAAACCAAATGTGAAATATAGTTATGAAAAATGAACCATGTTATAATCATGGAGATGATAGGTCATAAGTACACATGAGTAACCACTATTGTAATTTCTACTATTTGCAATGGGTTATTTGCGATGGGATCCCATAGAAAAAAAATCTTTTGCGACGGGGTCCCATCGTAAATAGCCCATTGTAGAAAATGGTGTTGCAACTAGTATTTTTTGTGATGGGCCCGTCGCAAAAAAAATACTACTTGTGATGGGAAGTCATCCCGTCGCAAATAGGTCTCCAATTAAATACATTATATATATAAAAACATGTTGTGATGGGCCCATCACAAAAAAAGAGTACTTGAGACAGGTTTTCCGTCCTATTGCAAATAGTTCTCTGTTTATATATGTTATGTATACCTAAATCTTTTTCCACAGGCTCATAGAAAAAATTTATTTTCGACGGTACAAGAACCCATCGCAAAATAAGTTTTAAAATATATATATATATATATATATAATCTATTTTTGATGGGTTCTTGTCAAAAAATAACCTGTTGCAAATACATAATATTATAAAAAAATAATAAAATTATGATTCATGAAAAAAATAATAATATTATTATTAAAATATTAAAATTCTCAATATTCGTAAAAAAATATAAAATATCATAAAATATTATTATTATTAGTAAAATAAACAAAAATTAAAAAATATAATACTAATAATAAATAATAAAATAAATAAATACTTAAAATAAAAATTAATATATATATTATGCAATATTCTCACCAATATAAAAAAAATTGTAATAGTTCATATTACAAAAAATGTTGAGTTCAAATTTTTTTAACATAACAACAAAATCAGAGGGGGGATAGTCTTCTGGAGGAGCTTGAGGCGATGGAGGAGATTGTGGAGGATACTCTATCCCTAAACTACGAGTCAGATGGCGCATGTACTCCATCTTCTCATGTTGCTGCTGCTACCATCGATGCATATTCTCCTCGTACTACTGTTGCTGATGTTGCTGACATATCTTTTCCTCCATCTGCTGCTGCTGCTAACGCATCTATTTATGTTGCTTCTGCAAACTCTCTATAAGATTAGTCTGAGCTCGCAACTTCTTCTGATACTATGAGCCAGAAAATGATGTCTCTCCATGAGCTCCTCTTGAGATAGACGCTGACATTGCAACAGTACCATAAAAATTCCCAGGAGTCAAATGAGAGCTGATACTAACAACTCGGCCCTTCTCAAAGGCACACTAGTTCGCCTGCATCCATGTCGCCTCATTGAAATGTTGGGCACTAGTCTGATCATCCATCTCATCCTGACTCTCTGACCGTATCTGAGATTTTTCGGCCTCATATAACTCCTTTAATTTCAATTTGATATTAAAATAGTGAAAATATTATATGTAGTTAATTTTCAAACTGAAAAAGAAATAATACTGACCGCAATCTGACATTGGCGATCACCTCTAATCTCTCGAGTGGTTGGATCATTTTACATCCTCTGATAAACTTCATACTCTGTAATATCAAGATTCTCAAATTCCTATATGAATATAAAATAAAATATTTATATTTAAATTTATATAAAATATTTAAAAAAAGATACTTACCAGATGCTCTCTATGGGTACTGCGTGTACGGATACTAGCTCGATGTGTCACCTCCTGTATCCCCCAGGTTTTCCAGCCCAATAAAGATCTCCTTTTAAATCCACCACTCAACCAATGTGAACATAATCAATCCCAAACATGAGATTAAGTTTACTCTGGTCAGTGGGCTCTATACGACTCATCAAATACTTGTAGTCCTACTTTTTTAATGTCTTTCCTTCTCAAATTATGCAAAAACTAATGGAAACACTCACGCATAGACACCTCTCATTTCTCGTGGATAGCATCACGTATACTATCATCGATGGGATACCATAAACCCTAAAAATAATTTATAATATCAAGTCATTAATGAAATAAATTTCAAAATAAATATTTTTTATTTAAGTACCACCTAATGATTGAACATTCCAAGATGCACATCAGCAGGAATCTATTATCATGTGATCCTTGGATGAGAAAAATAATTGCACAAGAGAGTGCTCCCCTATCCAAAAGCTATATGTGAAAAACTATAAAAAAAGAATAAATAATCAAACAATTAGTATATAAATAAATTAATGAAATCTAACTAAAATACAGAGGTTACCATACATCCGTGTGCGTGGATCGAAGCCAAGACGTAGATGTTACTCAGGGATAGGATCAGGAATCATCAGTCACACAAGACCCCACCCCCTTCGTGTACCCCCTGAACTGCTTGTAGGATGAGGGTCAGATGATCCCAAGTCCTCCTCATCCAAATGTAGCTCAACCTCCTACAACTCACAAACTAGATCAGGGTCCATCTGAAACACAAAATTATTGTTGTTACCAGATAGTTTAAATTAACTATTACATATAGATATATATTAGTTATGATTATAACCAGCATTTAATTTTGTCAATGTTCACCTTCATCATCATCTTCATATCTAATTATGTCAATGTCTTCATATTCATTATCAACATCATCAATATCCATATGATTTTCAGTTTCATCAATCTCACCATTTCAAAGTCATTAGTAACATCATTAACATCATCATCATCATCGACCCTTAATTGTGGGGTGTCATCATTGATATTCATGTCTCTTTGTAAAAAAGATGGATTTTGAGTAGTCTCTTGAAAAAATTCAATTCCTTGTTGTTCATCAAAACCACATTTAGTTTGAGTAAACTGATTTTCCTGAGATTTAATTTTTATTATGCTCCACCAATCACTCAGGCATCTTGAAGTAGCACAGCACTTTTTGTAATATATTTGATGTGCCTTGAAAGGTGCAGTTGTGGGAACTTTAAAATGATATGTGATTGTTGGTTACTTAGGTGTTGTAGAGTGGATGACCAAGTTTGTCACTCAAAGGAGGAATTAAAATTAACAACATATTGAAGGTATTTTGAAAGTGAAATAAAATTAAATAAGAACATTAATTAAAAGTATGGGCTTGTTTATAGTTTATCAATCTAGAAGAATTTTTCTGGAAGAATGTTGTGTTTTTGGATCATTTTTAGTTTTTAAATGAAGTTTGATTAAAATGACACAACAAGAAGATGTTTCTTTTAGAAAATATTTACAAGGAATAATCGGTATAACTCTACCTCTCCACTAAATTATTTTTCATTATAATTTAAATTAACATCAAATTAATTATAATCCTCTAATTTGTTAACCCTCAAACCCTAAGGGAGTTAACTTAACCACAAATATGAAGTTACTTAAACCCTAGTCTAGCTTCGGAATATGAAATCGCAGCACCCTGATTTGATTGATTTTCTTAGGTTAGATTATGGTTATTGGTTAATTAGAGAACATATCCACTATGTAAATGAGGATTAATTGAGTTTAGGGACTATATTTGAACTCTAAAAATATATCTTGTGTGGTCTTTTATTACCGATTAAGATCGCACTCTCACAATTTACACAACTTCCGACCTCGCATGTTTTTGTGTCAATTGTTCAATTGCATTCTTAGTTTCATTTAAATTAAAAACTCAATTAATATATCATATTAAGTGAATTAAATAATCTCATTGATTCAAAATAAATGAATGAAGAAGTTTAGAGGTAGATTGATTACTAAAAATAACTACTCTTTCATGGGTTGTGTAGTCATCGTAGAAACGTTTTCCAAGTTCAAAGGTTTAGAAAGGGTAGAACCCAATCACATTTCTATTCTTGATTCCATCCCAATTAGGAAGATTAATAAAATAATAAATTTGATCAAAACAAAAGAAAATATAAGAAATAAAAGAATAACAAAGAATTTTAGTATGAAAACATAAACATTACAACATGAGGAAGAAGAAGAGGGCATTGATGAAGGGATCCTTGCTTAAAGAGCTAACCTTATTTAATTACATGGAAAATTGGAGTGTAAACTCTTCTTATCTACCCTAAACTTTCTAATTCACGTCTCAACTCTTCCAAATGATAAAAACACTAATTAATAGAGTGTAGGGGAGGCTAGGTTTAAAGATGTTTCAAGTGTGAATGGGGAATCTCGGCCAAATATTTTAATCCAACTTTCACCACCCATTTGACCTCCCAAAACGCGTGAACCAGCTGTTCTTCTAAGGAAATGGTTTGTGAAATATTTTTTTGGAGAGATTCTCTAAAAATTTGGGCCCAATACAAGCTATTATGAAGAATTTATGGACCAAATATTGAACCAATGTCCAATCTGGCAGGTCCAGTCCACCTTTGACTTCATGGTCCAATTAGTCTAACCAAATGCACTATTTAGCTCCAATGTCCTGAAAAAAATTTGTATCCCATTAATTCATAAAAACAATTACAAACTTTTAAGTTCAAATAATAAATATTAAAATATTTATCTTCGAAATACTACAGTGCACTATAAAGGGTAAAAGTGGAATTTCCATCAAATTTTAAAATGAATGATCTAATCCCAAATATTTTATAAATAAACATATTTAACACAATGTGAGGAAATTTTATCATTTATTATCAATAAAATATTCTATAAAAATGTGTTTTATCAACTCCCCCACACTTACCCTTTTTCACTCCTGGGAAAAACCTCATATCATGTATTCTAAAAAATTGTAACAAGTAAACATCAATATAAAATCAAAAAAAAATTAAAACACATATACTTAAGATCTAACAATTCCACACCAAGAAACAAAAGTTGTCATGGCTCATAAAAAACTATTATTTCAAGTTTTCCATTTATATCATTCAATATATTTCCACTTCATTTATCTTCCCATGCACAAAACACTTACTTCACTTGAATTTTCTCTTATCACACAAATGTCAATTTTTCAGCAATATCTTTCTCACCAAAACTCATTCATGGGTCACCATAGGATTGATAAATTCCTACATCACCACCTAATGTGATTCAAGGACATATGTTTATCATGAGGACTTTTCATGGTTTTTTTGTGGCTTTCAGTTGATAGGATTTAGATGAGAAAAACTCTGAGGCTGAATGAGGAGAGCTTGACTCTTTTTGAAGTAAAATTGCATTAATCTAATTTTCACTTTAATATGGTCTCCTCCTCAGTCCCCATATCATAGATTCATATTAATAATCATAAAAAATAATGTAATGTGCACACCATTAAAAATTTCAGCAGTAAAAATGTCAATCTTCTCTAACATTATTTCTTGAAAGCTCTAGATAGGTACAACTTTCTCTCTCTATTAGAAGCTCTAGAAAGGCACAGCTTCACTTATCATGAAATCTCTAGAAAAGTCACATCTTTCAATATAATTATTTTCTTCAATAGAAAACAAATCTCTTAAGAATTTAATTTTCCAGCCAAATTATCACAGAATGTGGTAGCACAACACAAGAGAGTTTCCCCCACACTTAAGTTCAACTAGATTATGAAATTTCACTTCAAGAGTCGGTTGGATAGGGAAAATTGGCTTGTAATGTAGAAAACCTAACAGGTTGTTCATGGACTCTAATGGATACAAGGATTAAATTTTCAAGGTAGGACATTATAGAAAAATATTCTTTGAAATAGGGGATTTAATACCAAATAATTGTCTCAATCATTTAAACATAAGTACCTCAAATCCTCAAGTTTTGACAGAAATAAATCAAATTCTGGTTAAATCAATCATGGTCTGGTTCTCTCAAGAAATTTGGTAAATATAAATAATATGAAAATAATGGTTCATAAGCCTCACAATAAAGTGATTTCAAATATAAAGATAGTGAGATGTGGCATGGGATTCAAAATTCAGAGTACTTTTCATGAAATTACAAAATATTTGAAATTGAAACAAAGTTATTTTTAGCATTCATTTAAGCTCAGTTTCATTGGATAAATTGTTTCACTTATTGAAATGAATTTCAAAATGGTGATGAGAATCATTTCAGCTCAAAATTTTCAAAAACACCCAAAAAAAATTGAAAAATAAACACAAAAATTTGAAAAACACACAATTTTTTTAGAAAATCATTGAAAAATAGGAAAATAATTGAAATTACTAAACTAAAAGGGTCCCTACCCCATACTTAAAATATTGCATTGTCCTCAATGTGAACCCATGAGATGATATATGCACATGAAATGTATAATTTTAAATAGGAAAAATAATAAAAAATTGAAAGCGTTAGGAACAGCCTGATATGATCAAGTGATGATGGGGTCATGTAGTGTGATGAAATCCAATGCATCGGTAGGAAGTCCCTCAATGTATCTCTTCAAGCATTGCCCATTGAATGTAAAGCTCCTTATTTTGTCCTCTTGTATGATCTCCACTTCACCATAAGGAGAAATATTAGTCCCAACATAAGGGCTTAACCATTTGGAACGCAACTTACCAGGCATCAGCTTCAATCGTGAACTATAGAAAAGGACTTTCTCTCCAACTTTAAATTCTCTTTTTTGGATCATTTTGTCATGATCTAATTTTGATATTTCCTTATAGAGCCTTTAGTTATCATATGAAGACAATTGAATCTCCTCATGCTCTTGAATTTGCAGCTTCTTTTGGATTCCATCTTGGGCCAAATCCATGTTGCATTTCTTTATAGCCCAATAAGCCTGATGCTCAACTTCCACGGGGAGATGACACACTATCCCAAAAAAAATCTGAAATGGGGAAATATCAATGGGTGTCTTTTATGTTTTCCAATAATCCCACAATGCATCATCTAATTGCTTGCTCCAATCCTTCCTATTTGGATGCACGGTTTTCTATAATATTTGTTTCAACTCAAGATTTGAAAACTCGGCCTAGCCATTTGTTTGGGGGTGGTATGGTGTTGATGTTTTTTGTGTCACCCCATACTTCCAAATAATGGAATAAAGATTCTGATTGTAGAAGTGTGTCCCTTGGTCCCTGATGATGACCTTCAATACTCCAAATATGCAAAACATCTGCGCTTTGAAAAAGTCCACAATAACATGAGAATCATCAGTCCTGGTGGCCTTCGCCTCCACCCATTTTCTCATATAATCAACATAAACCTAAATATACAAAAAACAAAAGGAACTAGGAAAAGGAGCCATACATTTGATGCCCCATACATCAAAAATCTCGCAGAATGATATGGGTTGTTAAGGTATCTCATGTCTCCAAGAAATATTTCTTATGTGTTAGCAATGTGATCACGTCATACAATACACATAACCATCATGGAATAATCTAGGAAAATATAATCTAGAGTTTAAAACTTTTCTAGCTGTTCATTGGGGTCCAAAGTGTCCACCGCATGCAAGTGTATGACAGAATTATAGAACAGACTCAAACTCATGATCAGGAACACACCACCTAATAAATTGGTCACTACAAATGTGCCATAGGTATGGATCATCCCAAACATAAAATCTTGACTCACTCTTTAATTTTTTGACTTGATGTTTCCTTAAATTTGTAGGTATTTCGTATGCATCAAGGTATTTAACTAAATCTATATAAGAAGGATGCATACCTAAGATGGAATAAAGATGCTTATCAGGTAAAGTGTCCTGAAGTGGTACATGGTCCAAGGTGTCATCCTCTAGTGTTTGAGTAAGCCTACTCATGTGGTCTGACACCAAGTTTTATGAACCCTTCTTTTCCTTGATCTCAATATCAAATTCCTGATGAAGGAGAATCCATTAGATAAGTTTGGGCTTTGCATCTAACTTCTTCAAGAGGTACCTCAGAGCTTCATGGTTAGAAAAAATAACTTCTTTAGAGCCCAATAAATATGAACGGAATTTATCAAAAGTGAATACGATAGCGAGAAACTCCATTTCCATTGTTGTGTAGTTTTATTGGGCTAAATCCAGTGTCCTCAATGCATATGAGATCAGATGTGAACGTCCCTCCACCCTCTGAGATAAGACAGCTCCAACTGTGAAGTTGGAGGTGTCACACATAAGCTCAAAAGGAAGATCCCACCGTGGGGGCTGTATGACCGGTGGAGTGTTTAGACACTTCTTTAGCTCATAAAAGGAAGTCATGCAATAATCATCAAACACAAAATCAGAATCCTTTTGAAGTAACCGTGACAAAGGAAGATAAATCTTACTAAAATCTTTGATGAAGCGCCGATAAAATCATGCACGCCCTAGGAAAGATCTAACAACATGCGCACATTAAGGATATGTTAAGGATTAAATGATATATAACATAGATCTATCAACCTCAATCCCATAATCATCATGAAAGTTTTTATTCAAAGGTAAGAAATGGGACACACAAGTAGCCGCACTAGATTCCCTAAGACAATTCCATGCTCTACCATGAAATGACACTTTTCAAAGTTCAAGACCAGATTCTTCTCAATACAATGATTCAAAACCTATCCCAAACTACTTAGACATTCATCAAATGAGGATCTATACACTGTAAAATCATCCATAAATACCTCCATGCAGGACTCAATAAAATCAGAAAAAAAAATACTCACTATGCATCTTTGGAAGGTATCTGGGGCATTGTAAAGTCCAAATGGTATCCTTTGGTTGGAAAACGTACCGAATGTACAAGTGAATATGGTCTTATACTGATCTTCTGGAGAAATAGGAACCTGAAAATATCCATAAAATCCATCCAAGAAACAATAATGTGTCTTCCCAGCTAGTCTCTCAAGAATTTGATCAATAAATGGGAGGGGAAAATGGTACTTATGGGTGGACTGATTTAGTTTCCTATAATCAATACAAACACACCAACTATTTTGTAACCTCATTTGAACTAACTCATAGTTCTCATCTTTAACAACTATAACACCACTTTTCTTAGGCACAACTTGAATTGGACTTACCCAATGAGAATATGAAATGGGAAAGATTATACCTTCCTCAAACAATTTTTCAACTTATTTTTTGACAACTTCAAAAAGAATTGGATTCAGTATCCGTTGTGGCTGCCTAACCGGTTTAGCCCCATCCTCCAAAAGAATCCTATGCATGAAAATGGAGGGGCTAATACCTGATATGTCATCCAAGGTCCACCCAATTTCACTGATGTTCTCCCTCAAAAGATTCAATTTTTTTCATCATGTTCAAAAGGAAGATTGTTAGCAATGATAACAAGTAATTTATCACCACTCAACAACTATGAATATTTGAGATTTGGTGGAAATGTCTTGAGTGCTAGTGTAGGGGGTGGTGTATGGATGGTGACATTGAAGGAACTGAATTATGTGCACAAAGAGCATCAGTATTAGAATAGAAATCATCACAATCAGAGAATGAAACATCTAATCTATCAGCATACTCAATATCCATGTCATAATCAGATTTCACTTAATCAAAATCAGAATATGAATCCAATTAAAAATCAATTCTAAGAAATACTTGGTCATTATAAACGATTTTGGAAGTGATCTTATACATCAATCTAGAACCAATACACATAATCTCCCTAAGCATAGGACAATCAAATTCCATGGGGATTTTATTTGGTGGTTCAAAATGGGAGATAAAAAATGAATAATGGTCCTCTAAGGGGTAATTAATGAAGTCCATAACATTAAATATCACAAATTCATCCCCAAACTCCATGGGAAGTGTACCCTCATTTAAATTTATGATATTTTTTGTAGTTTTGAGGAAGGTTATACCTAAGATAATGGGAGCATGAGAATTTACCTGATCGTCCTACAGGTTAATCACGTACAAATTTTCTAGAAAGATCATGTCTCTTACTCAGAAAAGTACATCCTCAAGGACTCCCGCTAGATATGTTATAGCAATATTCGCCAATTGCACCAATACTCTTGCTAGCTTCAACTCACTGACCTGTAAATAAGAGAATACAGAGTGAGGCATCACATATATGGAATCTCCCAAATCACAAAGAGCATTATAAAAGTGAAAATCCCTTATGGTTCATGGGATAGTGAATGTCCTAGGATCCTTTAACTTTGTTGGAATTACTTGATTTTGTGTAATGAGTGTTGAAACATTCCTTCCAAGATTGATCCTCTCATTCCCCTTTAGCCCTCTCCAATTGGTACAAATTTCTTTTAAAAAAATTTCATACCTTAGGATTTTCTTAATGGCTTCAAGTAAAGGGATGTTGATCTCCACACGCTTGAATGTATCCAAGACTTCTTTTTTCATCATTATTTTAGCCATCTTCTTGGTTTGTAAAAATCTGTTTGGAAATGGAAGGGGTTTAGGAGGAATGTCATCAATCTTTTTCTTACCTTTATCTTTCGCCTTGCATTTCTCATTAGTTGGTGTGGAATGGGGATTTTCTGGAGTTGAAGTGAATCCCAGTGGAATGTTAGGTATATATGTTTCACTCATTTGCTTCCCACTTCTCAATATGATGGCACTGATATTACCCTTGGGATTTGGAGTAGGTTAGGAAGGTATATTTCCATAATTCTTACTTACAAATTCATGGAGTGTGGTGGCAATTTGGATCATTTGAGTATTCAACTACCTCAGCTCTGAACCTTCACTCTTCAGCTCATTATGTTGATTAAGAACAATTTGATTCAAAAGATCATTAGTGTTAGAATCCACCTTTGGTTGAGAATTCTCTTGTTGTTGACTTGTTGATGATTGAGCTTCAAATCTCCTTTGGGGTTGTTGGAAACCATGTTGTTAATGTGGAGCCTGCTAGAAGTTTTGTTGAAAAGGGGGGCCTTTGTTGTTTTCCAAAGTCATACCTCATGTCTAATTGATCCTTACACCCTTATTTGTACGTTGGAGAAAAGGAATCAATCTTATTTTGGGGATATGGTTTTTGATGATGCTGATATGGTCTCGCAGGAAACACTACTGCACAATCTTCTATTTCTTGTAGTTGGGGGAAACGGTCAGTTGGGTGGCTTGTCTCAGTGAAAATGCTACAAGGCCTTGAAGTAAGGGGTTGGGATGTCTTTTGAGCCAAAGTAATCTTCCTCACCATAGTATTAAATTCTTCTATCTTGGTATCAATCAAATAACTCTCAATAGAAGAAGGACTAAACTGATGTACTCCCCTAACATGTTGTGTACCTCGATCGCCAAATTGTTGGGTTTTTTGGGACATATTGTCAATAAATTCATGTGCAGCTATTGGTGTCTTGTCTAACAATGCTCCTCCAGCCGTAGCATCTTCCATGCTCCTCTCCATAGGTGTGAGTCCTTCATAGAAGTACTGGATGAGAAGGTGCTCACTAATTTGGTGATGTGGGCAGCTTGCACACAACTTCTTGAATCACTCTCAGTACTCATACATTGACTCCCCTTGGGCTGGCTTGATCCTTGAGATATCCTTAAGAATGGAAGTGATCCTTGATGCTGGAAAAAATATCTATAAGAAAAGATGTCTCAAATCATTACAACAAGTTATATATTAAGGTTCTAAATAATACAACCAATCCTTTGAATCTCCATCAAGTGAGAATGGGAATGCTCTTAGTTTGATTTGATCTTCAAAAACATTTCTTAGTTTTAAGATTGAGTATACCACATTAAATTCTTTAAGGTTTTTATTGGGATCCTCACCATAGAGTCCATGAAACTTTGGAAGAAGGTGAATTAATCCAGATTTCAGTTCAAAGTCCAATTTGAGATTTGGGTATGCAATGCAATTTGGTTGATATTTAATATCAGGTGTAGCCAATTATCGAAAGGTTCTATTAAGTTAATTTCCATTATTTTTATCCATTAGTTCTTTTTTTATGGTTTGTTTTGAATTTATTCCAATTTCAATGTTTTGAGAGTGGAGGAATTCTCCAACTGGTTGAATGTTGAAACTTCTCGTAGACAGAGAATGACTAATTTGAGCCTGAATCCTGCGTACAATCTCAGGGTCAAGATATAAGAGATCTTTAGGAATATTTTGTGTCATAAATAAAATAAAAATTAAAAGAAGAAAAATGGACCATAATAAAATAAAATATAAGAAGTTTGAGTTGATGGTCCAAAAAGAAGAAAAAGAATAAAACAAAAGAAGAAGAAAAATTCAGATTGGGTAAAGAATGAAGAAAGAAGAGAAGAAGAGAATAAAATATAAAATAAAATAAATACCAATAATTAGTTGAAATAATTACTTTCCTCCCTAGAAATAGCTCCAACTTGAAAGGAAATGTCATGGGTGCTTTCAAATTATATGTGATTGTTGGTTACTTAGGTGCAGTAGAGTAGCTGACCAAGGTCATCTCTCAAAGGAGGAAGTAAATTTAACAACATATTAAAGGTATTTTGAAATTAAAACAAAATTAAATAATAACATTAATTAAAAGTATGGGTTTGTTTATATTTTATAAATCTAGAATAAGTTTTATGGAAGAATATTGTATTTTTGTTTTGTTTTTAGTTCTGAAATGAAGTTCGATTAAAATGAAACAATAAGAAGATATATTTTTAGAAAATATTTAAAATGAGTAATCAATATAACTGTACCTCTTCACTAAATTATTTTTAATTATCATTTAATATAACATCCACTTAATTATAATCCTCTAATTTTTTAACCCTCGAACACTACAGGAGTTAACTTAACCACAAAGATGAAATTACTTAAACCCTAGGCTAGCATCGGAACATGCAATCGTAGCACCCTGCTTTGATTGATGTTCTTAGGTTAGCTTATGGTCAGTGGTTAATTAGTGAATATATCCACTTTGGAAATGAGGATTAATTGTGTTTAGGTATTATATTGGAACTCTAAAAATTTATCATGTGTGGTCTTTTATTACCGATTAAGATCACACTCTCACAATTTACACAACTTCTGACCTTGCGTGTTTTGTGTCAATTGTTCAATTGCTTGCTTAGTTTCATTTAAATTGAAAACTCATTTAATAGATCATATTGATTTAATTACATTATCTCATTGATTCAAAATAAATAAATGAAGAAGTTTATAGGTAGATTGATTACTAAAAAGAACTACACTTTCATGGGCGGTCGAGTCATCGTAGAAACGTTTTGCATGTGCAAAGGTTTAGAAATGGTAGAACCAAATCACATTTCTATTATTGATTCCAAACCAATTAGGAAGATTAATAGAATAATAAATTTGAACAGAACAAAAGAAAATAGAATAAATAAAATAATAACAAATAATTTTATTTTGAAAACACAAACATTACAACATGAGGAAGAAGAAGAGGGATTTGACGAAGGGATCCTTGCTTCAAGAGCTACCCTTATTGAATTTCTTGGAGAATTGGATTGTAAACTCTTCTCCTATTCCATAAACTTCCTAATTCACATCCCAACCCATCCAAATGAGAAAAACACTAACTTACAGATTGGAGGAGAGGCTAGGTTTAAAGAGGTTTCAAGTGTGAATGGGGAATCTCATCCAAATATTTCAATCCAACTATCACTACCGATTTGACCTAACAAATGCGTGAACTAGCTATTTATCCAGAATAATTGTTTGTTCCAAATTTGGTTGGCGAGCGCCTCTCAAAATTTGGGCCCAATATAAGCTAGGATGAAGATTTTATGGCCCAAATATAGAACCAATGTCCAATCTAACAGGTTCAGCCCACCTTTGACTTCGTGGTCCAATTAGTCCAACCAAATGCACTATTTAACTCCAATGTCCTGAAAAAAAGTTGTATACCATTAAGTAATAAACAAAGTTACAAACGTTCAAGTTCAAATAATAAATATTAAAATATTTATCTTCGAAATACAACAGTGCACTATAAAGGGTAAAACTATCATTTCCATAAAATTTTAAAATGAATAATCTAATCCCAAATATTTTATAAATAAACATATTTAACACAATGTGAGGAAATTTTATAATTTATTATCAATAAAATAGTCAATAAAAATGTGTTTTATCATTCCTGTTGGGCCAGTAAAAATGGTTCAATTACTGAAAGATGACTTTTATATTTAATATTGACGATTCCATGAATCGGATGAACACGTAAGCCTCTCTCTGTATCCAACCACCAACATTTAAAGGTTGTTATGTAATCCTTCCCTAGATAACATAGTTCAACAATTTCATCCATCATGCCGTAAAATTCAACTTCATTTTCTCTATGATGCGACCCTCTCAAGAAAACTCCATTGTTCATTGTTTTTTTTATTCCCCATATGCACATGTATGAAATCAAAAACCATTCACCACATATGCATTATAAGATTTAACCATTTTGGATGGTGGGTTACTCAATATATACAGTCGCTTATCAATTTTATCAGCATGTTGAGACACCAGAAAATTTGTAAAACAATTATCAATATAATAAATAATAAACTGAATTGATATGTTAAACAATCAATAATTTATGTTACCGGTTTTTGAAACCATTGAGAAATATTTTTTGTCGGTGTTCTTCAAAATAAGCTACTATAATTTTTGGAAGTTATTTCTTGATATTATTATCATATAACCTACAAATAAAATAAGTTTACTTACTGTAACATAAATTATAGAATAAGTGATAGAAGCACTCATAGTACAAATGATGTCATTTCTTCACAGTTGAGCAGAACATATGTATGAGCTCTGTGATGTTCATCATTTGAAAGCCATTGTTCTGGAACTCCACCGAAGCCAAACAATGGATGACTAAAAACTAATAATTGATTATTTATTTCATTATCAAAATTCCCCTCATTCTTCCCATGCAGTTGTGTTTTTAGGGATATTCAGATTTAAAATAATGAGAGCATAAAAAAGCAATTTCCTCTTGATGATAAGCTTTAGTAATTGAGCCTTCAAATGATGCTTTATTATGTACTTTTTTCTTTAATTTCTACATGCATTTCTCAAATGGGTACATCCATAAAAACTATACTAGACCTCTATATTTATCTTTATGTGTCAAATGTAATATCAAATGTTCCATTGAGTCAGAGAATGTCAGCAGGAAGATTTTTTCTAGTTTACATATAATTACAACAACAACTTCTTCCAGTTTTCTTAGTGTATCGTAGTATATTTTTGCCACAAAAATGTCTCGAAAAAAATATTATATGTCTTCTATCAAATTCCAAATCATAGAATTCAACAAACCTATAAATCCAATCGGTATAAGTCTTTCCATTATAACATGACAATCATGACTTTTTAATCCGGTAATATGATCATTCTTAACAAATTTACCCAAATTGGAAGCATATCTGTCTAGAAGTCTCAAATCTGCAATCAACTGACAAAATAATAAGAGGCTCTCCTGGGATAGTGTATAAGCTACTTTTGGATTCATTAACCTCTATGATCTGACATTTTGAAATAGTTATAGTTCCGGTCATCTGAAAATTTGGGCAAGATCTAATCGTGATTTTAATTTATCTTTGGTCTTACCTGGGGTATCCAAAACTATATTAAATAAATTATCAAAACAATTCTTCTCAATATGCATGGAATCCAACATGTGGTAGACCAAAAAATCAGACCAATATGGAAGATCCCAAAAAATGCATCGCTTTATCCAATTATGTTCTTTCCCAAAGCCATGAATTTTCTAGTGGTTTAATGTTGGCCCATGTAAAGACGCGTAACATTCAAGGAAATTTTTTTATTAATTTTCTTTGGAATTTTACAAGAACGCAGTTTCTAACGGCGCCTGATTCTGAGGCCCGGTGTGCCCGGAATTAATTTCTGAAGTTTGGCTCGGGTACGTTCAGTGAACGAACGAGCAGGAATTCCTATCTTTTGAACCGGTGCTCGGAATCGAATTCTGAGGGCACCGATGGAATCGTAGTGCCGGTTTTTGCTTAGAAATTCCTCTTTCGGAGTTGCGTTTGGTCGGTTGTTCTTTTTAATTTTTGGGGTTTAAGTTAAGAAATAAAATAAAGTAGTATGACAATTTTATTTTATTTCATTTCAAGCCGCTTAAAGACCACTTTAAAGCTACTTAAGCTGGGTTGAAGCGGATAGGGTGAAATTCAAAATATCCTACCCACTTGGTATGATATTTGTGAGGTGGGGCCTGCACGAGCCCCACCGTTTCTTTTCTTCTTAAGTAAGGCACCTGCACCCCCCTATTAAAAGAAGTCAACCGTGCGTTTTTCTGGTTAAGAAACGCCCCAATTTGATTGGGAAGTTAAGTTTTACAATTAATTCTTCAAATTAATTGTTCGTTTCTTATCTTTTGTTTTTCAAATTCTTAAGTTGATAATAAAATAATTTGAGGACTTATTTTATTTTGTTGAGGGGGTTTGTGTTGTGTAAAACCTTTGGGAGAGCAGAATTCTTCGTTCTTCAATGAAGAACGCGAAGAACGCGAAGAACGCTCCGACCTCCGAAGAAGAACGCCAAACCCCCGGAGATCGACGACGCGATGCCGACGACTCTCCTTCTACGACGTTTCTTCCGCGACGAGAAAATCCGCGACGAACCCTCACTCAACAACTACGACAAGGTAGGGAATTGTTTTTGAAATATTAATGAACCACATGCTTTTCTCCTTCTAAATCAAAGAAGGCGGATCAAATAAACACTAATTTGATCCGCGAAGTTTATGTTGCGGGATGAGTTTTTATTTTGGTATTCTCTTATCTTCTGAGAAAAGAACGACGAGCGTGGACCAACCAATTCCGGGTTGATCTGCGGATCGTTCGTACATGTGGATCGATGTAGGGGATTTATTTATTTCATTCGTGAATACTATCTTGACGTTCTTCGTAAAAATACGAACAATTGTTAACGACTAACGAGAGGGGGTCGGACCGCACAAACACGGTCGAACCCCCTCTTATGTTCATGTTTGATTCTTGTGGATGGAACCGAATGGCGTGGTGTCGTCGCACCACGCTGGAATAACACGGAAAATATTACGCGACATCGTCGCACCACGCCGAGGAGTTGAACGAGAACGTGATGTCGTCGCGCCGCGTCGAAGAAAACCAAAGAACCACGGTCGGAGTCGGGCCGCGGCGAAGGGGCGCGGCGCCATCGGGTCGCGCTGGAAAACTACAAAGGCGACGCTTTTTGTTTTGACATGCGGATTGATGGGCGACGACGAAGCAGGCCGTTTTGGCATTCGAATCCCTTCGCAGTGAAGGTCGGGTCCTGGGAGGACCACTAGCGAAGACCGCACGCAAAACGGACCACCGGAGCGCGTCCGGTGGCCCGCGGAAACTCCCTCCGGCACGGCGGCGCTGGCGATCGGAGGCGGCGGCCGGCAGCGGCCAGCCGCCAGGCGGCGGTGACGCGGTTCCGCGGCCGCGCGGAACTGGTGGAGGGACGCGGCCCGGCCGCCGCATCCGGTTGACTCGGGCGGCCCCACGAGGGGCCGCGCTTCTCATCCGCGGGGGCAGCGCGCCCCCCACCCTCGGCACGGCCGTAGCCGCCGAGCCGACCTGCTGGTTCAGCCGGGTCGCGCCCAGGCCAGGCCGGGCCGTGCCGGCCGGGCCGGGTCCAGCCGGGTCGGACCCCGGGTCGGGCCGACCCGGTTCGGGTCGACCCAGGGGGGGTCGGGTCGGATCGACCCGGGCCCAGACCCCCCATTTTCGGACCGTTTTTTGTCAAACGCCCATATCTTGGGCTACGGACCTCCAATCGACGCACCGTCAGTTGCGTAGCGATCCTTGGAAAGAGACGGTCGTTTCGGTATATCGCACTCAAGGTTTCGGAGAACTTTGGGTTCGGCCGAGTTGGTTCGTACACGAAACCAACCGGGCCCTCGGAGCGGAAACGCTCGTATCTTTAGCACCGGACATCCGATTGACGTTCCGTCGACTTTGATGAATTCCTCTAAGTGAGATGGATATTTTGGCTTAATCCGCTCGAGGTTTGGATGCCATAGGAGTGCGGTCGGGTTGGTTCGCTCACGAAACCAACCGGGCCCCTGGAACAAAAAAGCCAAAAACTCACAGACCGGGCGTTCGATTGACGCGCCCTCTGTTTCTTTGAATTCCTCTTGATGAGACGGAACTTTTGGTATACTTCGTCCAAGTTTTGGATACAGTTGGATAGTGTCCGGGTTGGATCGTACCCGAAATCCAACCGGGCCCCTGGAACGGAAAAGCTGATATCTTTCAGACAGGATGTCTGTTTGACAAACCGTCAGCGGCGTTGTTGATCACGTTGAGAAACGGACCCTATGAGTATACCCTATGAGAGTTCGGGGTACAGTTGAGTTACGGCCGGATTTGGTTTGCTCAAGAAACCAACCGGGGCCCGGGGATGAAAAGGCTAATAACTCACAGACCGGGCATCTGATTGACGCACCGTCTATTGCGTTGAGACCCCTATTACGAGGCAGTCCTTTGAGATACTTCTTCATGGGACTTTGAGATACTTGCAGTATCGACCTTTAGCTCGTGGAGCAGACCCTCTCGGAGATGAGCGTGCAGAGTACAGAGACCGTGTAGCCGACTGAGACCTGACGACTGCTTGACCGACTCGACTTGGAGTGAGTCGACTAGCCCAGTGGACGGAGCACTACTTTGTTTGGGTGCAGACCCATGGCGGACGGAGCACTACTTGTGTGACAGTGAAGACCCGCGGTACTCGTCCGGAGAGTACCTCAGCAGGCTACTAGGGGGTGTGCACTAATGTGTTTGGGTGACATACCTCGGCGGGAATCACTACTGTGTCTGGGTGGCTGACCCGCGGTACTCGACAAGAGGAGTTTCTCAGCAGTCTTAGGTTAGTGAGCAGTACCTCGGAGTCGTGATAGGACCACTGTACACTCCAGAGACGGAGTTCTTCAGCAGTTACGGTTTCGATAATGAAAATCCTGGTTTGAGATGAGACTTTTGACCTTTGTGTTTACCTCATGATTGAGATGGGTCACTTGATAACTTAGTTATATGTATGGGCATATACCTGGGTAGTGGTTATCCATTGATTTCATAATCCTTGTGTTTCCTCATGATTGAGATGGGTTACTTGAAAACTTAGGCATATGTATGGGCATATACCTAAGTATAGGTTATCTGTTGAGATCGTATTTGTGGTTATCCTTGTTGGTTTAGTGAGACCTTGAGGGTCTCGGGGTCCCTACTGAGTATCGTTATACTCACCCCTGCACGGGCTATGCCCGCACCTCGTTGTGTTGGTTGCAGACGACAGGCAGTGCTGACGGAGGCCGAGTGTTCGAGGACTGGACGGTACCCGGAGGTGGACTACACGACGAGTCAGTACCCGGAGGTGGACTACACGACGAGTCAGTACCCAGAGGTGGACTACACGACGAGACAACACACGGAGGAGGTTGACGGACGAGAGCGTGGAGGAGGATATCTGTACCTACCCTTCAAGTAGGATCCGTGGTGGACGGCCAGGAGCTGCGCCATCTGTACCTACCCTTCAGGTAGTATCCGAGGAGGACGACCTAGGAGACACTTTCGACCTTCCAGCTGTTATCTTTTCTGTTTTACTTTTTTCAGTTGTAGTCATACTTTCTTTTGGGTTTGTATTCTGGCCCATTTACTTTCAGCACTTCTTTTTGTACTTAGTGTTTTACTTTTTTCCGCTTGCTTACTCTGTGGTGCTTGTTTTCTTTTATAAAGGCAATGTCTTCCCTGTTATCAGGATTTACGCCTTTGGTGCTAGTCGCCAGCCCCTGGCCTATGGAAGGCGGGCTTGGGGTAGTCATGGCACGGGCCCCAAGGACGGGTCGTGACAAATTGGTATCAGAGGAGTCGGTTCTACCGCAAAACTTATAACTCTGATATTTTCTTCCTGTGAAGCAAAAGTGTTAAGAGTACCGAGTGTGGTTTTCAGTTCAGGGAGTCCAGTGTTGGTGCGGGCGGCCGACGTATCCATACACCAGGACCCTGAAAACTGATTTCCGACTTTGTGCACGAAAACACTGATTGCGTGTGTGTTTCCCAAAATTTTTAAATGTCAGCTCAAACCAGGTCAGCTCACCAGGTATAATCGTTTGACCATGTCACGTTGTTTCTTTCAGAATGCCTTTTCTCGGACGACCAGCTACAGCCCAGAGGGATGTGCGTACTGACAGCCTGTCGAGCGACGAGGCTTCGGTACAGGGCCCTCTTACAGTTGAGGCACCAGCGGAGGCACCAGCGGTACTACTACCCTTTGGGCCACCGATGCCACCAGCCCCAGCAGCAGAGGGTGCACGTCGCTTGAGCGCACTGCACGAGTTCCAGCGCCAGAGGCCACCCAGGTTCCAGGGAGGGACGGACCCACATGCAGCTGAGGATTGGCTGGAGGTTGTGGTGAGAGTCTTCAGGCTAGTGGGGACTCCGGTAGACTTCATGGTGATCTTTTCTGCCAGCCTCCTTCAGGCAGCAGCAGGAAGGTGGTGGAGCCACTTGTTTCAGTTTTGTGACGGGATGGCCTTCGCATGGGAAGACTTCGAGACCTTCTTCAGGGTGGAGTTTGTGCCAGTATCTCTACACCCCTAGCATGTACCGGAGCTTCTGCCTTTTCCGCATGTTTTTCGATCAGTAGCTGAGTCATCTGTGGGCAGTAGACAGATGATGCAGAGGTCCAGGAGGACCAGACCAGTAGTTGGACGATCTCGGGTTTTAGGACCGGTGGTGCGGGGCACCCGGGGTGGGGTCAGAGCCAGGCGTGCCAGAAACAGGCTGTGTTACTCCTGCAGCGGAAAGGGTCACCTGGCACGTGACTATCTGACTCCTCGTACAGTTGATCCGCAGGTGTTGGAAGAGCCACCGAGGCAGAAACAGCGACGAGTGCTTGAGCAACAGCCGAGCAGTGGACAAGGTTGTAGAGCTCCGGGAGCAGGTGGAAAGGAGCGTAACTAGTGGATACGTCCTTTTTACTTCTAGTTCCATGTTGCTGTTGTATTTGTGTCCTTGTATTATGAGCTGCAATAATAAAAAGACACTTATCTTTGTGATGTTTGCTTCCCTGTCCTTTTTGTTTGGCTGATACTGAGTGGTCCTGGTTAAGACTGTTGACTTGACCCTCACTTTCGAGATTCCTACTGGAGGAGACCCAGTGACCTCACACTGATGCCGACAGTGTGACTCGACCCTTGGAGGGGAGAGTGGCAGTTGGATCTCTTAGTAGTTACGTCGAGGCCTTACGACGTCATCCATGGCATGAATGCATCCTTCATGTCAGGATTGACTGTATTAGGCAATGGGTGTGGTTCATCCAGGGGATGAGACCGAGTTTCTCTTTTCGGAAAAAGATAAATTTTAGCAGCTCTTCCAGATCATAGGAAAAGCAGGTGCAGATCATCCAGGAGCGGATGAAGACTGCACAGTGCAGTAAGAAACAGGAAACCGGCTCCAGTCTTAGAGACTCGAGTGTGTTAAATGTTAAAGAAGAGTAAGCTTCAAGGAGAGATGAGTCTACGAAGCATCAGACATGGAGGCAGAGCTAGGAGAGCAGCTTGTGGTGGTGTACATTTAAACATGTTACCATCACCCGCCCTTGTAGTCCCCGCTAGACTCAGGGAGTTTGAGAGCAGGGGAAGAGATTAGCTGCTTGCGGTCATGGAGTACGACCAAAAATGGATCTAAGTATGATTCGAAGTGCAGACATTGTCTTATACTAGCTGTCGTAGCCACAGACATCGAAATGAATCATCCCTTCCTTCCATGAATCTAGTCCCAGACCTATAGTTTCCGGTTAAGCCGTTGACTTGACCCTCACGTCTGGAGATACCTTTGGGAGGAGACTCGATAGTCACACTTACGCCGACGGTGTGATCTGACCCTTGAGGCGAGAGTCTCGGTTGGGACCTCTTGGTGGCAGTGTTGAGGCCTTACAGCATTAGTTTGAGTATGGACTTGGCAATCACTGTTCATACTCAAATTGACGGTATTAGGCAAACGTCGGGATGGGTTTTCCTTGGTCGGAAAATAGGAAACCCTGGGAAGCACAAGTTAAACTTGTGAATGGGAGGGTGTAGCCGATTATTCTTAGGTCGGCCAACCTTACCCTCATGGCAGTAGTTGTGTGAGTTCCTTTTCTAAATAGGAATTAGAGACCTTTATAGTTCGAGGATGACGATCATGTTCTTATACGGGTCTCACTTCGACAAGGTTTACAGAGATGTAGCCAAGGCGGCGAGATATCCCCGAGGTTCAACGAACCTTTCTAGGTCCCCAGCAGGGTAGACGAGGTGGTTTACCGCTTCACCATTCCACCTCAGTTGCATCGGGTGCATAAAATCTTCCACGTACCTCAGATGAGGAGATACGTGCATGATCCTTCACACATCATCGACCACGGGAAGCTGGACGATGACGGTAAGGTGTCTTTCACGAAGGTTCCAGTGGGGATTGAGGATCGATAGGAGCAGATCCTACAAGGACGATTGATTCCTTGGGTGCTTTTTCTTTGGCAGTACGGGAACCTCCAAGTGAGCACATGGGAGCGGAAGGCCCAGATGCGTGCTCTGTACCGATTTTGTGACCCTAGTTTTTGTTGAAGCTTTACGGGGACGTAAAGCCCTGAGGTGGGAGTAATGTAAAGACATGGAAATTTCAAGGAAATTTTTTTCTTAATTTTCTTTGGAATTTTACAATAACACAGTTTCTGACGGCGCCTGATTCCGAGGCCCGGTGTGCCCGAAATTAATTTCTGAAGTTTGGCTCGGGTACGTTCAGTGAACGAACGAGCGGGAATTCCTATCTTTTGAACCAGTGCTCTGAATCGAATTCTGAGGGCACCGATAGAATCGCAGCGCCGGTTTTTGCTTAGAAACGCCTCTTTCGGAGTTGATTTTTCTCGGTTGTGATTTTTAATTTTTGGGGTTTAAGTTAAGAAATAAAATAATGTTGTATGACAATTTTATTTTATTTCATTTAAAGCCGATTAAAGACCACTTTAAAGCTACTTAAGCTGGGTTGAAGCGGATAGGGTGAAATTAAAAATATCCTACCCACTTGGTAGGATATTTGTGAGGTGGGGCCCGCAAAATCCCCACCGTTTCTTTTCTTCTTAAGTAACGCACCCGCACCCCCCTATTAAACGAAGTCAACCGTGCGTTTTTCTGGTTAAGAAACGCCCCAATTTAATTGGGCAGTTATGTTTTACAATTAATTCTTCGAATTAATTGTTCGTTTCTTATCTTTTGTTTTTCAAATTCTTAATTTGATAATAAAATAAGTTGAGGACTTATTTTATTTTGTTGAGGGGGTTTTTGTTGTGTAAAACCTTTGGGAGAGCAGAATTCTTCGTTCTTCAACGAAGAACGCGAAGAACGCGAAGAACGCTCCGACCTCCGACGAAGAACGCCAAACCCCCGGAGATCGACGACGCGATGCCAACGACTCTCCTTCCACGACGTTTCTTCCACAACGAGAAAATCCGCGACGAACCCTCACTCGACGACTACGACGAGGTACGGAATTGTTTTTGAAATCTTAATGAACCACATGATTTTTTCCTTTTAAATCAAAGAAGGCGGATCAAATAAACACTAATTTGATCCGCGAAGTTTATGTTTCGGGATGAGTTTTTATATTGGTATTCTCTTATCTTTTGAGAAAAGAACGACGAGGGCGGACCAACCAATTCCAGGTCGATCCGCGGATCGTTCGTACATGTGGATCGATGTAGGGGATTTATTTATTTCATTCGTGAATACTATCTTGACGTTCTTCGTAAAAATAAGAACAATTGTTAACGACTAACGAGAGGGGTCTGGACAGCACAAACACGGCCAAACCCCATCCTATGTTCATGTTTGATTTTTGTGGATGGAACGGAATGGCGTGGTGTCGTCGCACCACGCTGGAATCACACGGCAAATATTACGCGACGTCGTCACGCCATGCCGAGGAGTTGAACGAGAACGCAACGCCGTCGCGCCGCATCGAAGAAAACCAAAGAACAACGGTCGGAGTCGAGCCGCGACGAAGGGGCACGGCGCCATCGGGTCGCGCTAGAAAACTACAAAGACGACGCTTTTCGTTTTGACATGCGGATTGACGGGCGATGACGAAGCATGCCGTTTTGGCGTTTGAATCCCTTCGTAGAGAAGGTCGGGTCCCAGGAGGACCACAAGCGAAGACCGCACGCAAAATGGACCACCGGAGCGCGTCCGGTGGCCCAAGGAAACTCCCGCCGGTGAGCCACGCCGACGCGGCACTGCTGGCGGTCGGAGGCGGCGGCCGGCAGCGGCCGGCCGCCAGGCGGCGGCGGCGCCCGGCCGCCAGGCGGCGGCGGCGCCCGGCGTGCCGCCGGAAAAACCCGCCACGGCTGAAGCCGCGGTGGCGACGTGGTTCCGTGGCCGCGCGGAACCGGTGGAGGGACGCAGCCCGGCCGCCGCGTCCGGTTGACTCGGGCAGCCCCACGAGGGGCCGCGCTTCTCATTCGCGGGGGCAGCGCATCCCCCGCCCTCGGCTCGGCCGTAGCCGCCGAGCCGACCTGCCGGTTCGGCCGGGTTGCACCCAGGCCGGGCCGGGCCGTGCCGTCCAGGCCGGATCCAGCTGGGTCGGACCCCGGGTCGGGCCGACCCAGGGGGGGTCGGGCCGGGTCGACCCGGGCCCACACCCCCTGTTTCCGGACCGTTTTCGGTCAAACGCCCATATCTTGGGCTACAGCCCTCCGATCGACGCACCGTCAGTTGCGTAGCGATCCTTGGAACGAGAAGGTTGTTTCGGTATATCGCACTCAAGGTTTCGGAGAACTTTGGGTTCGGCCGAGTTGGTTCGTACATGAAACCAACCGGGGCCTCGGAGAGGAAACGCTCGTATCTTTAGAATCAGACGTCCGATTGAAGTTTCATCGACTTTGATGAATTCCTCTAAGTGAGAGGGATATTTTGGCTTACTCCGCTCGAGGTTTGGATGCCGTCGGAGTGCGGTCGGGTTGGTTCGCTCACGAAACCAACCGGGCCCCTGGAACGAAAAAGCCAAAAACTCAAAGACCTCGTGTCCGATTGACGTGCCGTCTGTTTCCTTGAATTCCTCTTGATGAGACGGAACTTTCGGAATACTTCGCCCGAGTTTTGGATATAGTTGGATAGTGGCCGGGTTGGATCGTACCCGAAATCCAACCGGGCCCCTGGAACGGAAAAGCTGATATCCTTCAGACAGGACGTCCATTTGACGAACCGTCAGCGGCATTGTTGATCACGTTGAGAAACGGACCCTATGAGTATACCCTATGAGAGTTCGGGGTACAGTTGAGTTAAGGCCGGATTTAAACTAGAAACATTTGGATTTCTATACTGATTTATCTAAGCGCGATCATCTAATAATGACTATTGTCGACGTCCTTGTTCCATATATATTTACAAAATATAAAATCATTACTATTTTTAATAATTTGAAATTATAAAAACACTATCCAAAAATAAGATAAATGATTACAACTAATTCTTAATAATTACCATTAATTATTGGCAATAAAATTTCTAGTGGATTAACGAATACTCTTTTGTCCGACGGCTCATTTACTTGCACCTTTCTTACACTGAAATCACAATGAATAATCTGCTCAAAGGTACGCATATCCATTATTGTGTATACGAGAATGTATAATCATACCTCTGAGTAAATTATTTATTGTGATTTCAGGGTGAGAAAGATTCAAGTAAATGAGCCTTCGGACAAAAGAGCCCCATATTCGTCAATGAATCATCTTGTTACAACTATCACCGCCTGAACAAAATATGAAAAAAAGTGGTCCTACGAATTCATATTCAAACTTGTGCATACGAGATTGGATATGCATATGTAAATAAAAACTTTTCGTAATGTTTTGAGTTGGTGAGAGTTGAAAGGAGAAGAGTCATCGAGCAAAAGGAGTATCGCCAATCCACTGAAAATTGTTCCAAGTTATTACAATTTATTACAATTGATTTTATTCCTAATTAATCCTAATTAATCATAATTAATCCTAATTAATTTTAATTATTCCTAATTATTCCTAATTATTCCTAATTAATCCTAATTAACCCTAATTATTCCTAATTAATCCTAATTATTTCTAATTAATCCTATTTATTTCTAATTAATCCTAGTTTTTGCTAATTATTGCTAATTATTTCTAATTAATCCTAATTATTGATAATTATTACTAATTATTGCTAATTATTGCTAATTATTGCTAATTAATCATAATTAATCCTAATTATTGCTAATTATTGCTAATTATTGCAAAATATTGCTAATTATTGGTAATTATTTCTAATTATTTCTAATTATTGCTAATTATTTCCAATTAATCCTAATTAAGCCTAATTATTGCTAATTATTTCTAATTATTCTTAATTATTCCTAATTAGTGCTAAATAGTGCTAATTACTGCTAATTAGTGCTAATTATTCTTAATTACTGCTAATTATTCCTAATTACTACTAATTATTCCTAATTACTGCTAATTATTCCAAATTACTGGTAATTATTCCTAATTACGGCTAATTATTACTAATTACTTCTAATTATTTCTAATTACTACTAATTGTTGCTAATTACTGCTAATTACTGCTAATTATTGTTAATTACTGCTAATTACTGCTAATTACTGCTAATTATTATTATTTACTGCTATTTATTGCTATTTATTGCTATCTATTTCTATTTATTGCTATTTATTACTATTAATTAACATTAATTACTATTTATTACTATTTATTACTATTTATTACTAATTATTACTAATTATTACTAATTAATACTAATTATTACTAATTATTACTAATTATTACTAACTATTACTAATTACTACTAATTATAACTAATTATTACTATTTATTACTATTTATTACTATTTATTACTATTTATTACTAGTTATTACTATTTATTACTATTTATTACTATTTATTACTAATTATTACTATTTATTACTATTTATTACTATTTATTACTATTTATTGCTATTTATTACTATTTATTACTAATTATTAGTATTTATTAGTAATTATTAGTATTTAATACTAATTATTACTAATTATTACTATTAATTACTATTTATAACTAATTATTAGTATTTATTACTAATTATTACTAATTATTACTATTTATTACTATATTACTATTTATTACTAATTGTTGTTATTTATTACTATTTATTATTATTTATTACAATATTCTATTTATTACTATTTATTACTAATTATTACTAATTATTAGTTTTTATTACTAATTATTAGTATTTATTACTAATTCTTACTAATTATTAATGATTATTAGTATTTATTACTAATTATTATTAATTATTACTATTTATTACTATTTATTGCGCTTTATTACTATTTATTACTAATTATTACTTATTATTACTAATCATTACTAATTATTACTAATTATTAGTATTTATTACTAATTATTAGTATTTATTACTAATTATTAGTATTTATTACAAATTATTAGTATTTATTGCTAATTATTAGTATTTATTACTAATTATTAGTATTTATTACTAATTATTAGTATTTATTACTAATTATTAGTATTTATTACTAATTATTAATAATTATTAGTATTTATTACTAATTAATAGTATTTATTACTAATTGTTAGTATGTATTACTAATTATTAGTATTTATTACCAATTATTAGTATTTATTACTAATAATTGCTAATTATTTCTCATTATTAGTTTTTAGTAATAATTATTAGTATTTATTAATAATTATTAGTATTTATTACTAATTATTAGTATTTATTAATGATTATTAGTATTTATTTCTAATTTTTAGTATTTGTTACTAGTTATTAGTATTTATTACTAATTATTAGTATTTATTACTAATTGTAAATATTTAATACTATTTTTTCCTAATTATTACTATTTTTATAATTATTACTAATAAGCGTTAATTACTATTAATTACTGCAAAATACAACTACTAATTACAAATTACTGCTAATTATTTATATACATTACTAATTATCGTTAATAATTATTAATTATTACTAATTACTAAGAATTGGTACAAATAATTTCATTTTATTATTACAAATAAATACTGATGACAAAACAATTTAAATCTAACTTAATTACAACTAATCAACAATAATTAAAATTAATATAAAGAAATGAAATAAATACTAAATTAAATAAAACATAAATACCATTAAACTTGATCTCTTATAATTGTAGATGGCTTCACAACTTCTTTGTAAAAAAAACAAACTCGAAAAAAATTCACTCTAAAATTATAGTTTAGAGAAGCAGAGAAAGTATGAATTGAGAGGAAGGGAGGAAAAATAGATGGGGGTATATATAGGTTAGATTAGTTACAATGGGACTATTTACGACGGGATTCCCATCAAAAATACCTTCAGCCTCATTAATTACTGTCGGTGGTTAATCGGTTATTTGCAATGGCTCTCATCGCTAAAGGTAACCTGCCAACACACTATTTGCGACGGGACAACATCCCGTCGAAAATAGGTTTTTACCGCCGCCGGGTATTTGCGACGGGGGATCCCTGTCGTAACTAGTATTTACTGCCTCCTAGTATTTGCAACGGGGGGTGCCTACCCATCACAAATAACTAATTATTTTTGATGGGTTGATTGACCCGTCGCAAATAACCTCTTGGACGGACTATTTGTTACGGGATTTATTCCCGTCGTAAATAACCCGTCGCAAAAATTTGTTTTTTCCGCAGTGAACGTTTACATTTTTTAATGAACATGATGGAAATAAGGTAAGTATTATTATATATTTATGTAATCATTTTTATATCATAAATTTCATATCCATTAATTAAATACACTTATATATAGTGGTCATGTGATGTTGTTACGAAAAATGAATTACATCTCTCCCATGGAGGTGGTAATGAACACGTACGCATGAACGATGTTATCATTTTTCAATGGATGGAAAGGTATGACAATATATGATATATTTTATTTCAATAATTATAATGGAAATAATATATGTACATTAAATCCATCATTATAACCAGATTTTAAGGATGGTGTTGTAATGTATATTTGATTGATTCATGAGGCGGTAGTCCGCTATAAAAATTCATGATTTTTTAGTTTCTCATTTGATAGAAGAGGAGATTGATATAGGTTATGAAATTAACATAACCAAATATAAATATATGTAAGATATCATTGTTATTATTTCTTCTTGTTTTTAGAATATTTGAAGGATGTAAAAGAAGAAATAAAATAAAAATGTTTGTTTAAAATCTATACCTCATCTTTAGACAACCTCCATTTCTTTACACCATAAATCCTCTAAGTATGGTATTATGCCCAAAATAATACCTCCAGAATTTGGGGATGGATGTTATTAAGGTATTTCGGTAGTGATTGGCTGAATGAGAGTTCTCAAATGGTGTGAGGATGAGAGGAGATGAGGTGCCCTTTTATAAGTGAGGGGTGGGGCCCTTTTGAAACTACTGATACTATTAAATTAATGTAAATTAGTTTTCATCAAAAATTTATCTAAATTGATATAATTTTAATATAGGATTAGGATGGTTCAAAATTATCTCAACCAGTAAAATTATGAAAAGTTTAGATTATTTTTTTACATTTATCTTTTTGGTTTAACCCATTGTTAACCCTTTTTACAATTCCAACAACATCAATGTTTTTTTCTCTTTAGGGGTTAGGAAAGTTGATATAAAAGGAAAAAAGGACATATTAATTGAAAATAGATGATATTTTCAATCATATCCCATTAACATGGCAAACAATAGGATTATTAGGATCTTTAAATCATTTAATAAAATAATATTTATTATAAAATATCATTAATGTCCTTTTGGAGCTATTTAATTAATTTAACTTTGGAGGAAAGATGACAAAAGGGAATTAAAATATAATAAATTAAAACATCTATAATATGTTATTTTTATCTATAAAATTCATGGTACACTAAGACTCGCCCAAATAATATTACTATTAATGTTTTTAAAATTATTTACTTTATTTTTCTACAGTTTGTACAGACATTGTGACAGCATTGCATAAGAATTTACGATAATTATTTCATCAATAAAAAATTAAAAAAAATTACCATGATAAGAAAATAATTTGTCTTTAAAATAAACTTTTATAAAAATAAATAATTTCTATATGTCCCTATCACAAAATATTATAGATATTAAAAGAAAAAGAGTGACATTTTTTACTTTATACTTAAAATAATATATAATTCTTAATCGAATAAAAATAGAACAAAATTTCCATAAATTATAATCTTGTATGAGTATGGTATAAAACCGTGCATCTAATAGATTAAAGGAATATTTTAAAGTTATTTTTTACTTTAATAACTAGATTTACTCTAAATGAGGTGATGCATATTTACTACGATTACTATTCATAATAACCAAAAATAAAACTGGCATGTGTATCAAATTTAGTCCTAAGGATTCCAAATATTGAAACCAATTTTCATTATTAAATTTCTTTACGTTCATATATTAATTTAATATTAAAATGAAAAATTCAACGAAAAATAGTTTTTAGACAAATTCATTTTTAATCCCAAAAAATGGACTTATACCAAAATCAATTATAATACTGATTAAAATTAAATTAATTTTATTATATATAAATTAATAATAATTAGTTATTTTTAGATCAAATTAAAATCATATTGGGACTTTTATAGGAAAATAAATGGCAGTTTTACCAAAATCGATATTTTCCACTATTCACTGAAAAATCAATCGTTTCAGAAAAATACCAAAATTTCACCCTAATATAATTTTGATATAATTATTTAAAAATTATATCCTTTATATAAAATACCATTTCTAAAATTTCCAAAAATTAATTATACTATTTTCTCAAAAAATTAAATAAAAACCATTCTTGAAGAAAAAAATATTTTGGAAGCATAAAATGACTTTAAAAAATTGAGTTCTTATTTTATAATCATTAATAAAAAATTTGTATTTTGTATTGAAAAGAAACTTTATATATATATATATATATCATAATGTAGTTAGTAATCGTTATACTCACTTATTTAATGACTAGTTTATAACTATAAAATTTAAATTTAAATATTTTATTGTTCATTTAATCTTAGTGTTGTGTGTTGTATACGATATAGAACATTATCTTATTTTAAAATATCTAGATATTGAAAATTTTCATTTTTATAATCAACCATCATCAGCCCGACCCTATGGGATCCTCCACCCTAAATATGAACTAGGTGAATGAGTCTCAACTAGATTGGTTCTATAGCTTTAACCACTAGAGAAACCAAGGTAGTATGATCAGTTTCACCCTCTTACAAAACAAGGGGTGCAACTGGCTGCACAGTACATCTATGGGGTGGAATTTCCTGAAATACCAAAAACAAATTAGATAAATCCAAAAGCTTAAACAAAAATAAAATTTATAGAACACATTAACACATTAGGGTCCATAACTAGGTTAAAACTAAGAGGCTACCCACAAGAATAATGAATAATCCCCTAATCATTACCCATAACCCAAGGAAACCTTCTGATACCTACACATTAGTTACAACCACATATATGCTCTCAAACATAAATTCCATTATCTCAAAAAAAATATTCAAGAAATAATCCACCAAATATATATATCATAATTTCAAGAGGGATTTAATTATTTTGGCTTTATCTAATACAAGAAATATGTATATGTCATGTGATCATATGTACCTAAAAAAGATTCATGAACATGCACTAAATCCCATAAATCAGTATAAAAACATCATGTGAATCACCCAAGGTGAATTTTAAATAGAGGTAACATCAAATAGTATGAACACCAATTCCCACTTTATAGAAACTCGAAGGTCCACTATATAGTACTAGCTAGGTACTGACATAGTTCACTTATCTAGGTCCCAATTATCCTATCTCATGTCTACTGTATCCTAAATCCAAGAAAATAGAAGAATAAAGTTAGTGAACATGGTACTATGATACTATTTTGTAACACCCTAACCCAAAACCATTGGTTCTGATCTGAGATACCATACGACCTCATGCATGCCTCTCCATATGCAAGAGCTTTCCATCCAGTGGTGAGGGCCAAAGTAGCATCGTGAGGAGACTATTCCCTCATTATAAGGTAAATTTTAGAGTACAATAATAAAATTATAAATAAATCATCAAATAATGAATAAATAAATAAATATCATAGTAACAACATAAACAATATATTACGAACCCATGCAGTATCAAAATGGATTGTCAGACTTATCAACCAAAACCAATAAAAGTGTTCCCCACAGGTGGGGGGTTAAAGTGCATGGTAATCATCTAAAAAATAGTTGCAACTATCCAACCTAAGTTTCATCCTACAAATCATGTATCCTACTACAAAACCTACTTAACCATCCACCACAAGTATGTTTCCCTTCACCAGATCCATGTCTATGAAATCAATAAGAACATTGAAATTCCTGAGTCAATTGGGAGTAAAAGAATCTATAGCAATCCACTAATGACACCTAACACAAGTCTATAAGATATATTAATTCATTCCTTGAAATTAAACCATGTATAGATAAGAAAAAATATATCACACAAGACTATATATAAAATATAGGTCCTCAGAGACTGGATCGACCAACTTTAGTTCCATGCTAAAAGGAACATTGACCAACTACCTGATACAACCCCCTTAATTATTTTGTCCTAAACATATCTGACACATATCCCTTAACTAGATAGTCCATTTCATGTAAAACTCGCTTATGATACATCAATCTAGAGGGATAGTAAATAAGGTTAAACTAGCAAGCTCAAATATAGAATACATTAGAACAACACATGCGATACAAGATACCAATGATAGATCGAACATCATATCAAATCCAATAGGTATCATAATCATTACAGTCCACGTGTAAGAGACACAAAAGTTGGTATTAGGGCTGAACATGCATACCTCATGTGATAAAACACCAAACATTGGTCTCACAAGGCAACACACACATGCCAATAGTCATTCAAAGAATACATTTAAAACATTATCTAAAGTTAAGGGAATCCTACATCAAGTGCAATGATGATTGATGGAAAGGTTCATCATTTGAGTCCAAAAGAACCACTAAATCCTGTAAATAAACCTAAAATGACATGATTTGGAATTATAAGATCAATTTTGAGAGGAAACATAATAGTAAAGGTAGTTTAATGTAAAAACTACCTAATAATATTCATTGCCAACAATGATCTTGATCTGATTGATGCACAAACACAAAATCATTGAATCTGGGTGTCGATTCTATCAACGATCAATGATACCTTATTAGATCATTCCAAATACCATATATTGGATTAAGATATGATGAGATAATTGGTTTGGATCAAGAATAAGACAAGGATATTTTTTTAGAATATAGCAGAACTCACCAGATCAAGAATGTAGGATAAAACCGATATTCAGGATTCTAATGGAGGAGTTTGAAGGGATGGAGAGAGGATAAAATCACTAGTTAAGAGCTCCTAAGTTCTTAGGGTTCAAGTGAGATTGAGATAATGAGATAAATTAATATAAGGATGTATTTTTTTTAAAATTATTATAAACTTGGCATGTCTCCTAGGCTCTAAAGGATACCACCATCCAACTGATTGCCTCCATCAGCTAGTTAGTGGTCGTAGGGTAGAACCAGTTTTATTAAGTAACCCTACCGACTAGCCAATGGCTACTAGGAAAATTTTCCTCTACCTAGGAACATCACTAGCTGGCTGATGGTATGGATATAACTTTAAAATCTACAAAATGTCCACTAGCCTCACTTTCTTCCTTTTCTAACCTCCCAAACACCCCTATCCCATCTCAAATCACTTTAATAGAAGCTAAAAAATATTTAAATAAGTCAAAATTATGTTTAACTAAAATAGATATGTCACATATAAATATTTTGAAGATAATGATTAATGATAATATGAATATAATTATTAATGTGAGGGATTTATAGTGATTATTATTTAGATAAAATAATATATTATAATGTGGATAATTATATTTATACTATGGTAATTTTATAAAAAATAATATTATTATAAATGGAACCATACATTTATTGGATTTTTATATTAGAAAGATAATGAAATCTATGGGAATGATATGATATCTTATGGATTATTATATGATAAATACCATGATACCCATAGTTTAATAATTAATCAGGTTGTGTGGACACTTTTCTTACCCACCCAACACTTTTTTAATGATGTTTATTATTATTTAGTGGGTGTTGGTTTCCACTATACACTATAGTGAATACCTTCATACGAAATTTTTTCATGGATTAGAGTTAGAGGATGAAAAATATGGATTTATTCCCTTCTCACACAATACTCAAGTTTAGAGATATATAATTGTAATATCCTAAGATATTATGATTGATTTCTCATTAAATTAGACTAATTTCTATGTTAGCTTGATTTATACACAAAGTCGACTTTAAAAGAACCAACAAAAAATATTGATATATTTTTATGTTATAATTATATAATTTTATATAATATTATAGTCATTATTATCTTGGGTCAAACCTTTTTTATTTTTCTAAAAAGATTTATTTTTTATTAAATAATGAAAAATACCTATTTTGGAAAAACTATCATTTCTTTTACCTAAATCAAGTTATTTAAAAGTTCCATTTTATTTTTAATTTATTATTAAAGTTATATAAGATAAATTTTATTTAAAATAATATAATTAATTCCATTGTGATCTATATTTTATATGGTCAAGATAAAAAATAATTTTTAGGCTTAAAAACACATATTTTTTTAAAATCATTTTTCATCACATTTTATGGGTTTATTTTTAAATTAATTTCTAAAACTTAAATTAATTTAACTTTAAAAAATGGATTACATATTTGGAATTTGGAAATTTAAAATTTAAAATTTGGATCCTTTTATTGTTAGGCATCAAGAATAATTGCAGTAAAATTTATCACCATCGTAAAGGGTAAATCGAGTAATTAAGGTTAAAATTATTGTGAAAATGGATTAAAAATCAATAAAACACTTTAATTTATTTAATTAGATGATTTAAGTTCAAAAAATGACACTATAGATTCAAATATATGGCATTATGGTGCCATTTTTCATTGATAATGACATTTAAATTATTTTATGTAAAGAAAAATATGAAATTTCACACTCTTGATTTTAAATTTACCTTATAAACTGACATTGGTATAAAAATAAGTTGTGAGTAAATATTAAATGTTATTTTTAGAATAATGAAACTATTTTAAGGATGGTAATTTATTTCTAATTTATAGTGATTATATATTTATATTAAATTTTTATACAACATTGACAAGGTGTCTCAGTAACAAGTGGAAAAATAAAAGTAAATAATTTTAAAAACATTAACCTAATGTTTTTTTGTTTAATTATAGATATAAAATAATTTTTTGTTAATAATAATTTATTATTTATGTTTAAAACTATTATATTCTAATTTTTTATTTTTATTAATTTCGTTAAAAGTCTTATAAAATGAATAGTGTTAAAACGACATTAATGAAATTTTATGAAAAATAATATTTTATTATACTATTTAAAAATAATAAAAATATTGAAACAAGACAATTAGGATCATAATAGGTTTAAAACTGCATTTATTTTCCATTTATGAGAAAAATATTTACCTTATATTTAATATTATAACCCTTTAAGAATGAAAAGGTCATTACTACGCTTAAGGTTAAAATTATTTAACACTGGCGTTAAATGAAGAGATAATGTTTAAAATAGCAATTAAAACTATCAAAAAATTTATTGTTTAAATATATTTAAACTATATCATATCATATCTTTGAAATTTTTGGCACATGGTTCCACTTTCACATGAAAATGGATTTAATATATTTAAATATTTTTATTAATTCCATTTGTGTCATTCCATTCACTATAAAATGGCACCACATATCCTCTACTCTATAAACTGCCTATAGATACACAGAGATACCAAAACCCACCCAAAACTCTTTTAAACATAAATGTATAATTTCTATAGGTTTTATACACCCAATAATATCAACCCTAGTTCACTTAAGAGGATATCTAATGGAGCACTTTCAAAGAAGAGGTAATCATCTTCACCAATCACTTCCATTTTTTTCTTCTTTTACCACATTCAATTATTTAATAACCAATACTATATAATAACTCCAGTATATTAAATATACATATATTATATTATTTTAATTTTATAATATTTTTTCATCTCTTTTTCCATCAAATGGGAAACCAAACCATCACTCGTGCCAATGGTAGACTACCTACCTTGTGAACCAATGTAATTTTTTTTCATTACCGCCTCTAATAGTTTTTCATAATGATGGAAATAATGAATATATATGATTATTATGACCTAATTATTTTTCTATAAATATAATATATCATATAATTTCCTACCCTTTGACCTAGTAAAAATGATAATGTCGTTCATGCGTATGTATGACCTACCATCTCCACAAACCGATGATATTAATTTTTTCATGTCTGTTTCTCATTATTGATTTTAAATATGTATATATTGAATATATTTGTTTATTATATCATGTTTAACATTCTGTATATTACATAACCATAATCAATATACAAGGACTATAACTTCTGAATCAAAACATACATGAAAAAAGAAGCAGTTAATACCGAGAACAAATAATAATAATAATATATTATTAACAAATAGAGGATAAGATGTTATATATAGATCATATATGATATTATATATATATATATATAATCATTTTATATAATTTTAAAAAGTATAAATTTGTTATACATGAGGTTAAACGTAGTTACAAGGAATATCAATTTTTAGGTAAGAGATTTCATGAAAATTTCCTCTCTATTGAGACATATTTGGTATTATGCACCAATGTATTTTTATGTGGTGCATATATTAACCCATTTATGTATTAAACATTAATAATTATTTATTAATTATGAATAATTTATTAATTCATTTTTACTCTTTCATTTTTTCATAATTTAAAATTTAAAAAAGAGTTAAATATTTATTTTATAATCTCATTGTTTGAGGATTTATTATATTTTTTATTGAAGGAATTTTATAATCTACCCATCATAAAATCCATAAATTGTATTATCCTATCTATATTTAATGAGTTTCCAGGTTTTATTCCATCTTTTCCTCCTTTGGAACTTGAATCAAATAAATAAATTCTTAAAAGAGAAGTCGGACTTTTTTCTCTTTTTAATTGGGTATATATTTCTTACATGTCTATATTTTAAAAAATTGATTAATAAATTCCCATTTTTATTTACTCAAATGATTTATTAAGAAAATTATAATTCATCCTTTAATTTTTAAAAAAATTTAAACGAATATTTCTATTTTTTATAAAAGGTTCATTTTTAACTTTCCTTTCAAAAATTCAAAAGGATTGTTTCTTTTTAACGTATAGAAAGTTAAATTATTTTCCAACCACTATAAATGTTGCATACTATTTAGAATCTTCTATATGTTTTTAATAGTTTTTAAAATGAAATTATTTAATGAAAAATTATTTAAAAATTTTCACTACTATTTTTTTCTATTCTCTCAAAGAATTTATTTTATTACAAAATACACTCTTTTGATAAATTGATGGTCATATATCATCTATTGATTAATTTTGTGGTCATTAACTTTACCCTAAAATGTTAAATTTCTTATGTTTATTTTTTAATTTTCATTACATTTCTCTTAAATACCCATATTCTTTGTATCATGGATTTTATTTTTTCCTAAACCGTATACCATTTCAATGTGTGGTATTTTACTATAAAAACCATTTGATTGATTGGGGAAATATTAATAATTTATATTCTTAACTCAATATAAATATTTTTTTGATAAGTAATATTGTTTATTAATTAAATTAATCATTCTATATATGAGGAACTCATTTCACATGCAGTGATAGATGTGTCCCGATTATAGATGGACCCTCAATGCACTAATAGGTATTAAGAGACAAACTAGTTAGATAGAATTATTAAATGTGTTTTTTGTGTGTACCTGCCCATCAGTTAATTTTTTTTGACACAAGTACTTTATAGTAAATATATCATGATGTCTAAGATCATGATGTCTATCATTATGCATTTAATTTACTGATAATTAATTTATTATTATTTATAAGATTACTGTGTTAATATTATCCATGGATTAATTTCATTATCAAATTATTTATTAAATGGGTTTTTTTTCTTTTTTTACCTTTTTGGGTTGATTATGAATTATTTATTCATGATAGCTTCTGTGGTACAAACCCCTTACTCAGCGATTGAGCTCACCCTTAAATCTTTTCCACTCTCATGATATGAAGAATGATATTATGGATAATATCAATGATGTGATAATGTTTCTTATGCTATGTTTTTTATTTTCAATGTAATATAAGAATCATATGTGTATCTGGTTATCCAAGACTACTAAATTGATTTATCTATTTAGATGAGATCCCTTGTATCATGTGAAAATGTAAGGAAGTAGACATTGGATTTGGGTTACTAGATCTAGGTTTTTTACAGTTGGTGTCAGAGTAAATTTAGTAGAAGACTTTAGAAATATATTTTAAATAAACATACCTAGAATGAGAATTATGATAATTACTTATATAATTTTAGAACTTTTACCATTAGAGGGGTTATTGTTTTATGTCTCAATAATAATGATGATTTTGAGCTAACTTGGTGTATTCTATTATTTAGTGAGTGAACCTAAAAGAAGAAAGTGAATCAATACCCTTAGTAAATATAGGAATTTCCTTTATGAGAATGCCTTTATAGCTAGTGTAGGAATAGTGAAGGTCATAGACATATTGGGGAAGATGACTTAGGTTATGATGAATAACCATTCTTATATAAATAAACCTATTATTCCAAAGTGTGATCCGCATATATTAGATCACTTAAGGTGATAGAACCCTCCATATTATAATGGAACTACTAATATAATGGTAACTGAGTAATGTATTAAGTCCCTTGAAAATCAATTCATTTATTTAGAAATTAATATAAATTAAAATATTGTTTTGATAGTGTATTTTTTGAAAGGATATTTAAATCAGTGGTTTCCATTGATCTATAACACTAAAGAGTTTTATGAAATAGAAATAATGGAATAGAGAAATTTTAAAGTGGTATTATTTGAGAAACACTTCCCCTGATTACAACGAGCTAAAATTGAGAGGGAATTCATCAATTTAAAATATAAGGAATAAGAAGTTGTATTAGAGTACAATTATAAATTTACAATATTATAAAGGAATAATGCAGACTGTAAATTTAATATGGAAAGAAATATTGACCATTTCTTGGGTGAGTTAAGTTGAGTCTCAAAAGGGAAATAGTTTTTAAAACATTTTCATCGAATAATGATATAGTATCAAGTGTCATTAAAACATAGAAATAATTTTATAAATATTATATCTTCTTGGGAAATTAATATAATAATAGGTTAGTTTATAACCAAGAAAAAGAAAACACATCAATTAAAAAAAGGGAATGAATCAATTTACATTATTTAAATTTTTCTAAAATAAACGTCCTGTAAAATGCATGAAGGGCATAAGGTTTTTGTTAAAAGCATGGAGATAAGTTTCATATAGCTAATGAATATAAGTAAAATAAAGAAACAGCTAATATCAAGTTCTTCAAATGTAAATATATGGGGAATTATTCTAACTATTTCCCTAATTATTAAGGGAACTTACCACAAAAGAAGCTCTTAGGAGAAGGCCAATCATATGGAATTACTATATCCAAAGTGGATGTTCCATGCGATGTGGTTAAAGGTGCACTTATCACCCACTCTATAAGTGAAATTATTTTATTTGATTTAGATGATACCCACTATTTTATATCTAAATAATTTTATAAGTGTATCACATAACTGCCTCAATGATTATATGTTGAGTTAGTAGTGGAAACTTCTAATCGTATGACGATCACATCTCAAGTCTATATCTCCTCTCCAAAATAATTTTGTTGAAATTTTCTTCCTATTAGTATTATTATTCCTACTTTAGTTTAATTTGATTTAACTTTGTTCATGGAATGACTCTCAGTATAGATTACATATCAATTGTCAAATAAGAGAAATTATATTTAATATTCTGAATCAATCTACAATAGTATATCTATTTAAGGATGAACTTGAAAACCTAATTGAAATTACTTCTATAATATGGTTTTTACTACTTATTCATGAGGTATATTTATCTCTGATTTTTAGAGATAATATCAACATTTAAGATATGACTATTATACAGTATTGTTTTATGTATTTCCAGAAGTTATACCTTGTCATCCACCAAATCATGAAGTTTATTTTTCTATATAACTCATACCTGATGCTACACATATTTTAAAAACTATATATATAATTTACCCAATTGAGTTATGGAAATTGGAGAATAAACTCTATAAGAATTTTTAATTGTGATTCATTTGGCCATGTGCATCACCATGGGGTGTGCCTATTCTATTTTTAATAAGAAATATGGATCAATGAGACTCTACATTGATTATTGAGAATAAAAAATCATTATTAAGAAAATGTATCATATAGCCCATATCGATGATTTGTTTGATCAATTAAATTTATCTCAATATTTTTCTAAGATTAATCTTTGATATTGATGTCATCATATATGGGTTAAAAATGATGATATATGCATTAAAACATTTAATATGTGGTATACTCATTATGAATTTATACCAATACCATTTGAACTTAGAAACTATCTTGTTATATTCATGGATTTAATGGATGGAGTATTTAGAGATTACCTTAAATAGTTTTTTATAGTCTTTATAGATGATATTGTTATACATTCCAAAATCAAGGGTGATTGTGAATATTAGTTCAGAATTGTAATAAATACCCTAAGAAAAGAGAATTTGTTTTCAAAATTTACCAACTATGAATTTTGGCTACATACAGTTTCATTTTTGGGTCATATAACTTCATGTGAGGGTATATTAGTGGATATATAAAAGACTGGATTTATTGTGCAATGGAATATAACAACCAAGATAATTTAGATCCATAGTTTTCTTAGGCTGACTAGAAATTATTGATGCATTATAGTATATTTCTCATGACTATCTAATCCACTCATCAAGTTGACCCAGAATGGATCTAAATTCTTATAGATAGATAAATATGAGTAAAATGTCAATGTACTTAAGATATGGTTGGTGCACTTGTGATTACACTACTCTATAATAGACAAGGGATTGTGATATATAATGATGCATCAAAGAAGGAGTTGGGAAAAATCCTTATACATATTAATATGGTGATATCTTATGTCTCTTTTTAATTGTATATTCCTACTAAAATTTACCAAAATAGTTATTTGGAGTTGGTAGTGATAATTTTTTCATTTAATAAATGGAGGAAATATCTATATGGTTAATGGAGTGATATATATACTGATCATAAAATTTGTAAGTATATATTTATATAGAATTATTTGAATATGTTTTAGAGAATGTGGTTTGATTTGATAAAAAATTATGAATTCTCAATAACATTACCACTCTAATAAGGCAAACAAGGTGGTTGATTCTCTGAGTTGGAAAGTACATGATAATATTTCCATGACAAGGATTGAATGATATCCAATATTTATTTATTTATAGAAGTTGGATCCTAAAAATTTTATGAAAGGTGATAGATATTATCTTTCTTAGATAAATTTTCAACCATAAATCTATCAGAGGTTTGAGAAAGAATTGAAGGAATATTTGAAATTAAAAAATAAGGCGAGTAATGTTCCGGAGTTCAACCATGATCATGAGAGAATGATAATGTTCAAAAACTGAGTATGTGTTCTATCAATATCATACATGAAGGAGTTGTTGGGTGAAGTTAATAATTCATAATTCTCTATTCATCCTGGAATGATGAAGATTTATTGAGATCTAAAGGAGTATTTTCAATAGTATAACATGAAAATGGATATTACAGAGTATGTATCTTGATTCTTGGTGTGTTATAAAGTTAAGGTTAAGAGATAAAATTATAAGGGGATGTTACAACCATTACACATACTATAATGGGAATGGGAAATAATTACCATGGATTTCATCATCACACTCCCCCAAATATCTAAATGGAATAATAAAATTTTGGTTATAGTCAATCACCTTAAAAAATAACTGCATTTTATCCCTATTAGATATTATCTATCTCTTGATTAGCTTACTCAATTATATATTAAGTAAGTTGTGAGGTTTTACATAGTATCACTATTAATCATATCTGATCATGATCTAATGTTTACCTCAATGTTCAGTAGAATCCTTCATTAGGATTCAGATACATAATTGAGTAACATTTCTACATATCATCCTCAAATATATGGTTAATATTATAGGTCCATTAAAACACTAGAAAATATGTTAATATTTTTCTCTATGTATTTCAAAGGTTGTTGGTATTAGCAACTTCCTTTTGTAGAATCTTATTATAAAAATAGATTTCACTCAAGAATTCAGATGGATCCTTATGAAGCCCTTTATGGAAAGAAGTATATAACTCCAATGTGTTGGGATAAAGTTAGAGAAATAATGATATCGGGTCCTTATCTAGCTACTGCAATTAAATATAAGGTTAGATCTATTCAACATCATATAATGTTAGCTCAGAGTCGATAAAAAAGTTATACTGAAAACCATCAGTGATATATAGAGTTAAATTTTTATGATAAGGTATTCCTATGAATATATCATTTCATAAAGGTTGTGATATTTGGAATAAAGGTAAATATGATCCCTAGATATATCATTCCCTTTTAAATTCATGATCATATTGGGGCGGTAGATTATCATTTAGAGATTTGATCAAATCTCTCTCATATTCAAAATGCATTCCATGTATCTCTCCTAAGGAAGTACATAATAGATATTTCAAATGTACTAAACTTAGAGTTCATAATACTAGAGAAATATCTATCTTATGATGAAAGACTGGTGGATATTTTGGATCATAGAGAGAAACTTCTATGAACCAAAACCACTCATTTGGTCAATGTTTTGTGGAGAAACCATAAATTTGAGGAAGTAATGTGGGAACCTGAGGATGTGATGAGGCTGAATTATCCTCATTTTTTTGCATCATAATTATATAATTTAAAGGTAAAAATTCTTATAAGGGTGTAGAATATAACACAATGAAATGTTATGATATATTTCTCTTTAAGAAAATTTAATTTATTTTCTAGATTTCTTTACACGCAACACCAATTTTAAATGAACTAAAAAAACTATTGAAATATTATTATGTAAAAATTATTTGATTTTTTAATGTGATAATATCATTATTATCTTATGTTAAACTTTTGATATTTTTGTAAAAGAAATATTTTTTAGTGAACTGTGAAAAATATTGATTTTTGAAAAACTATCATTTCTTTTATTTAAATAAATTAATTTAAATTAACATTCAATTTTGGTATTTTTATTAAACTGATATAAGATCAATTTTATTTAAAATAATATAATTAATTCTATTAGTATCATCATTTTACATGATTTTGATATAAGCCAATTATTAGTTTTAAAAACACATTTTTCTAGAAGACCATTTTTCATCACATTTTATGGGTTTATTTTTAAATTAGTTTCTAAAACTAATTGGAATTTAATGTTAAAAAATGGGTTCTATATTTAGAATCAGGATATTCAAATTTTTAAAATAGTTTTCTTTTATATTTAGTTATTATGATGAGTAATCATGGTAAAATTTGTCACCTTGGTAAATGGTAAGTTGGGTAATTAAGGTAAAAAATAATGTGTTAAGGCATTAAAAATATATCCAACAATTTATTTTATTTTATTTTATTATATAAATTCTACCATATCCATCATAACTTCTAATATATGGAATTTTAGTTCCATTATACATTGATAATGACATTTAGATTATTTTAAGTAAAGAAAAAAATGAATTGTCACTCTCTTGCCATTAAAATTATTTTATATGGTCTCATATGGATAAAAATTAGTTTGGAATTAATATTAAAGGTTATTTTGAGAATAATGAAATTATTTTTATTATGGTATTTTATTTATAATTTTTTGGGATTATATAATTATATTAAATTCTTATACAACACTAACAGAGTACTCATGTAAGATTTAGAAAAATCAAACTGAACTATTTTAAAATCATTAAAACTAATATTTTTATGATGAATTATAGTCCCAAAAGAATTTTTTTATTAATAATATTTCATTATTTATAGTTAAAGGATTATATTTTAATTTTATATTTGTCTTGATGTATTTAAATGTCAAATTAAATGGATAGTGTTAAAAATGGAATTAATGGTATTTTAGGAAAAATAATATTGTATTGAATTATTTAAAAATCATTAATATATTGAAATAGTAAAATAATGATCACAAATTTTCTAAAATTTCATCCCTTGTACATTTATGAGAAATATTTTACCTTATATGTATAATTATTATGATTTAAGATTGAAAAGTTCATTACTACGGTTAATGTTAAAATTGTTTAACGAAGGGGTTAAACCAAAATATAAGGTTTAAAATACCACTTAAACATTTCTAAATTTTATTGGTTCAAGGTATATTGATCATATCCTAAATTATATTCAAAATTATATACACATGGTGTGTATTTCACATGAAAACGAATTTATTAAATATAATTATTTTCATTAATTCTATGTGTGTCCTTTCATTTAGTATAAAATGGAACCAAATATCCTCTCTTTTATACACAAATTATAGATATAATCTCTAAAAAATACATAAAAACACTTATAAATTAATTTTTACAATATTTAGAGTTTATGGTCTTCCCAGAATACCAACCCTTTGTCCTAAAAGAGGTGATCTAGATGATCTCTTTCAAATAAAAGGTAATCATCTTCATCAATAAATTTCATTTTTTTATTTTTCCACCTTTAATTGTGTCTTAAATTTTTTAATATAATAACACTATTATCTCCCATATATTTAGATATTATTATTATTATTTCATAATATTTATCCATCTTATTATCTATCAAATAGGAATCAACGCCATCGCTCGTGTCAACGTCAGACTACCACCTTACGAACCCATGTTATTTGTTTTTCTCTTCTGCCACAAATGGATTTTCATAATAATGTAACTATAAAATATATATAATTCTTATGACATATATATAATTATGTAAATAAAATATATCATTTACTACCTTACACTTCCACCGGTTAAAAAATTACAGCATCACTCCTGTATGTGTATGACCTACCATCTCCCTAAAGTGATGTGACTCATTTAGTCATGAATATTTTTCATTGTTGATTTTAAATATGTATATAATGAATAATAATGATTTTTATAATGTTACTAACATTATATATATTATATAACTATGTTAAATATGAGGTCCATAACTGTCAAATCAAACATATGTGAAAAATGTAGCAGTTAACACTCAAAACAACAATAATAATAAAATAATGTTAACAAATGGCTGATAAGATGTTATTAATGGATCATATATGTTATAAAAGAGGTTAAAATCGTTTATGATGAAATTATAACTTGATTTAAAGAACATCATCTCAATTTCTAATCCATTGAGATATATTTGGTATTATGAATCTATTTATTTTGATATAGTGTATATACCACACATTTGATGTGTTTAACATGAATATATATTTATTCATGATTATTAATGTTTAATTTTAGGTTTAATATTTCAAGGTTTAATAATTTTAAATTTACCAAAGTGGTAATAATTTATTTTATAATCTCTTTTTTCATGGATTGCTTATATTTTTTTAAAGGAATATTATAATATATCCTTCATAAAATATATATATTTTCTTATCATGTGGATATTTAAGGAGTTACTATGTTTTATTAAAACTTTTCCTTTCTTTGTAACATGGATCAAGAAAATAATTTTTTTAAAACACAATATTATTTTTCTTTTTGATCATGTTTATTTTTCTTCCATGTCCAAATTTTTCAAAAAAATATTACAATGGTACTTTTTATTTACTGAAATTATTTATTAAGTATTTTTTTTGTTATATTTTACATTATAAAATGTTTTAATAGAAAATTTTAAAACAAGCTCTCAAAGGTTGGTGTAAAACCAAGAGCTTACAAATGGATTCTGACATCACCTCTCTTGAAAATGATCTTAATCAAGTCCAAACTCGTAGTACCAACTCTGATTTTACCCTTGACCCTCAACTGGAGTTCAATACATCTCTTAAGCTAAACACTTTACTCACCCTCAAGGATAAAATTCAGGAGCAAATGTTTAAGACCAGATGGCTGGCTGATGGGGATAGAAATACTAAGTTTTATAACTCTCTCCAAAGAACCAGAAAATCCAATCGTCCACTTACTAAACTGATTCACAATGACTTGATCATTGACTCAGAAGAGTCCATCTCGGATCATGTTGTCTCTTACTTTAATGACATTTTCAATGGCCCTGAGATAAAAATTGATCTCGATCCCAATATTATTCCCTTAATGGTGGATGAGAAAGACAATGACTCTCTCTTAGATATTCCATTGGAGCATGAAATTAAAGACACTGTCTTTAGCTTAAAACCAGATAGTGCGCCCAGATCGGATGGCTTTAACAATGGTTTCTATCAAAATCACTGGGACACCCTTCGTTCAGATGTTTGTAAACTGGTAAGGTCCTTTTTCACTCACGGATCTCTTCCTCAGGGTATCAATGCTCAATTCCTCATCTTAATAACTAAGGTTGGTAATGCTTCTAAAATTAATCAATTTAGACTGATTGCTCTTATCAATACCCTATACAAGATCATTACCAAAATCATTTCCAACATATTGGTTCTGATTTGCAACAAAATTGTTTCATGGAATCAGTTTGGCTTCATCAAAAACAGATCCATCCAAGACTGCATTTGTCTTTCCTCAGAATGTACCAACATCCTCAATAAAAAAATAGAGGAGGTTGTGTTGCCATCAAGCTTGATATTAAAAAATCCTTTGATACCATTGATTGGGGATTTATATTTGGAGTCTTGAAAAACTTTGGTTTTCATGAGATTTTTATCAAGAGAATAAAGACCTTATTTCAATCTTCTATCATTTCAATATTAATAAATGGCACCCCTAGAAGTTTTTTCAAATGTTCTAAAGGTGTTAGATAGGGAGATCTTTTTTTGTCCATTCTGTTTGTTATTGCGGAAGACTAATTTAGCAGAATCATTCATAATCTGGTCGATCAAAATAAACTTAAACCCATTCAAGCCGCTAGAAACCTCAATGTCCCCAATCACCTCCTCTATGCTGATGATATTATTTTGTTTTTAAAGGGAGATCAAAGAAATATTAAATGTCTTAAGCAAGCTATATCTCATTATGAGAACATTTCTGTCCAAACTATTTCCTGGAAAAAATCTTATATTTTCTTTGGAAAAAATTTCCCTATTAGAAGGAAAACCACTATCACTAGTAACCTTGGAATTAAAGAAGGTTTCTTTCCCTTCACGTACTTAGGCGTCCCGATTTTCTAGGTATGTCCTAAATCATTTTATTTCTCTAATATCACTGATCAAACCATAAATCAACTCTCTAATTGGAGAGGGAAATCCCTTTCCATGGCTGGTCGAATTTGTCTTGTCAAATAAACCATTGTCTCTAAGTTGGTTTACTCGCTCATTATTTATAAATGGACCATAGGTACTTTCAATAAAATCAATACCTATATAAAAAATTTCATTTGGACAGGAAGTATCTTTGAAAGGAAACTCGTCACCATCCCATGGAAGACCTGTTTTAAACCTCTTGATAATGGAGGCATTGGCATCAAAAACATAAAATTGTTCAATGATGCCCTGTAAGCGAGATTCAATTGGCGTCTCATTAATAGCAACTCTAAAGCTTCTGAATTTTTAAATCATAGATTCCTAAATAAACTTTTAAAAGGAAATTTTAATTTCATTAACTCCTCGATCTGGCCCTCTATTAGAAACTCTTATCAGAAGATTATGGCTAACTCTAGATGGATGGTCAGTGCTGACTCCAACATTAAATTCTGGTGTGACAACTGGATGGGTAATCCTTTAATTTCTATGTTTCCTCCTAATAACACTCCTGTAGACACCAGCCATACTATTAAAGATGTTATGCAGCTTCATAGGCATGATCTCCCCAAAATCATTGCTCAAATCATTGAAAATTATACCTTCTCCATTTCTAGGGACTTCCTTGTTTGGGAACCTACTCCCAATGGCATACTTGACTCGAAACATTTCTACATGCACAAATTCTCTGGCAATGAACCTAATTATAAATGGGTGAGAACCTTCAGTAAGACTTGGATCAAACCCTCTAAGTTCATCCTTATTTGGCGTATTTCTCACAATAGATTGCCCACTGAAACTCGACTTCAATCCTTTGTCATTCAACTTTGCTCAAAATGTCATTTATGTAATCAGCACAGGGAGGATTCTGATCATCTTTTCTTGTCTTGTGCTACGGCCTCGGCTCTATGGAACTACATCTTTGAGTTTTTTAATTGTTCATGGTCCTCATATGACCCGATTTGTTTACTTTTGAAGAAATGTACTAAACATGAAGCCTCTCAGCAAGTCAAAAATTTGTTTCATGTGGTAGTGGCGGAACTACTACATGAAATCTGGTATGTAAGAAACGATCTTATCCATAATAATCACCCTTTCAGTCTCAATGTAGGAAAAGCTCGAATTCTCATTGCGATACATGAAGCTTCCTCAATTCAAAAAGATTGTTGCAGTAATTATATTGGAGACTTTGAGATCCTCAGACGTATCCATGTCCCGGGTATTTTCCCGAAGACCAAGCACCCCTTTTAAGTATTCTGGCAACCTCCGATGCCGGGTTGGATTAAAGTGAATGTTGACGGTGCCTCAAAAGGCAATCCTAGACCTGCCAGCTGTGGGGCCATTTTTAGAGATTCTGCTGACCATTGCCAAGGTTGCTTCTACAGTGGGTGTGGGATTGCCTAATCCATTGAATCGGAGATTCCAGGAGTCATCCATACTGTTGATTTTTCTCTCTAAAGAGGATGGATAAAACTGTGGATTGAAAGTGATTCTACCACAATTGTTCAAGCCATTTGGAATAGAGTTATTCATCTCTCCTGGCCGCCCACTACATGTTGGATGAATTTCTTGAATTCACTTCAAGAGATTGACTACATTTCCACACATGTCTTCCATGAAGCGAATACTGTTGTTGATGCCCTTGCCAACAAAGGTGTCCACCAGAGCATGATTTGGCTGGATGTGCTGCCAGCTGATTTACTTCACCTCTTTGAAAGAGATTTTAATAAAATCCCATTCTTTCGACTCATGTAAATTGTTGTTTCTTTAATTAATAAATGGTGATTCGGTCTTGGACCGAAGCATTACCCAAAAAAATGATGGTTACCTCCCATCTCTTGATTAATTTTTTATTCATTAAATTTTTCTTGAAACATTCAATTTATTATGATATTTTTTCATTAGATATTACATTTCTCTTAAAATATATATGTTCTTAAATCATGGATATGATAATTTCATAAACCATATACCATTCCTACACACAATGTTTTAATATGAAATCTATTTGATTAAATAGGTAAAACTTAATATTTTGAATACTTTTCTCAATACAGATATTTATTGATAAAGCATATTGTTTATTAATTAAATTGATCATTCAATATATGGGGAATGAATTATACATGTAGTGAAGGGTGGGACCCAGTTATAGATATCCCCTTGATTCATCGATAGGTCTCATGATAAAACCCAATTAGTTAACCATATTAAAAAAATTGTTTAAATTAATTTACTTTATCATATTGATTATTCCTTATAAACTCATGATAGATTCCACTATACATAACGTTTACTGATTGTTTGAGATCACCTTGATTTTCTTTTTATTTTACCAAGGATATAAATAAGGGTATTATGAATAATATCAATGATTTTAGAATGATTCTTATGTTATGTTTTTATATTTCCAATATAATATGGAAATCATCTGTATATATGGTTCTTCGACACTACTACACTAATCGATCCTTAGGGATGAGATCCCTTCTATCTTATGTCAATGTAATAAATTATATATCATATATGGGTTACTATAGTTGGGGTTATTAAAATAATTATATATATGTATATCAATTTTCAATAATACCCATAACCCTAGGTTAAAATTTTTTGACGATATAAATTTTAATTCATATTCTCACCTATTGTCCCATGATTGTGGTAAATGATGATTCCCTTAAATAATTATATACTTTTGACTCCCATATTTTTTTGATCTTGGTGGGTGATGATGTACTAAGTTCTTATATATTTATCACCCAAAAGATCATGTTTGAAAAAGATTTGATAAATAAATGATATTCTAGCATGAGATAGTGTTACATCTTAGGGGATTCATTAAATATGGAATTTATTATTGGTTTATAAAATGGTATAATATTTTTCAATATTTTATATCTACTATGAGACTACCAAATTTATATTATGTGTTTTAATTACAAAATACTTTAAGGGACGTTTATAGTAATTCTCTATATTCAAAGAATATTATGGTTATTACCCCTCTCGTAGTCTAAGTGATAAATCAATGAATTATTTTAATGTCTTGGATTCTTGGTAGCATGTAGTAGGATATGGTTAAAAAAATGTGGTCTCCCAAATGTATTACTATGTAATATGGTTAAATAAAATACATACACTTGGTTATATATTTGGATTTAAAAGACTATTAATAATATTACCGTTGTTAATATAACCGTTAAACCACTATAGGAAAATCACCACATAGCAACGGTTTTTTTATATGGTGGTGGTTTAAACCACCGCCATATGCTTTTGAAATGGTTTCCAAAAACCGATGCGAAATTGTGTGTCAGCATACAATGCGTGGCCGTTTCTTCAATTTTGTGGCGGTTTCTAGTAACCGTTGTAGAGATCACATTTTGCGGTGGTTAGTCGTGGGTTTAGCGGTGGTTTTACTGGACAATTTTTTTTCACGACAGTTTAAATAACCATGAAAACAAATACTTTTTTATGGTAAAACCACCACTAAAACCATGACCACCTTCCGGGAAATGGTAACAGGAAACAAAAACTATCTTGCGATGGTTTTAATCGCCACTAAATTATTGTATATAGCGGTGATTTTAACCACTGTCGGTAGTAAGATACCAAATTATAGCGGCGGTTAAAACTACTGCTAAAGATCATAAATTTACTTCGTGGTGGTTTAAACCCCCACAAAAGTTAGATTTATAAAAAATGAGCTGATTCTACAGGCCCAGTACCAGTTCCCTGAAAAACAAAATGTGCCAATTTTACATGCAAATACATCCTACATTCAAAAGAATACAAGGAAACCAATATTTTCATAAGAAAAAACATATTCAAATCCACAAACTTATTCATTTTGGAAACACATAATCGAGATAAAGAATATGGTAGGGTGAAGAAATATGATATTATTGGATACCACATTGTGGTCTAAATATTACACTATAAGAGTTCTAAAAGAAGAAACTAATCCCATGGAGGGAGTTACCATGCCATTTAAATTATAAATTCATAAGGGACATTTAATAATCCACCAGTATTCCATGGTGACAAGGAAACCTAGGAATCTGAGGAATAACATTATCAAATTGAGAGGATCCTCAATTTCTTGAATAATCATAAGGACTTTTAGGTGGGTTTCTTCATGTATATGCTCAAAGGACTAGGTAGGAGATGGTGGGACTCCATCGTGGAAGCTAATTTTCATGAGGAAATTACCTGTACTTAATTAAAGAAACTATTAAACCAATAGTATTACCCTAAGGAATTATGTTTGTAAATTATTAGTAGTTTCTAACCTTAGAGAAGGGGAAGTGTACCATTATGGATTATTCCCCCCATTTTACTGAGTTGGTGCATCTAGAACCAGAGCTAGTCAATAATGAGTAGCTAAAGGCTAAATTGTTTGAGTTAGGATTGAGTCCATATATTCAATAAATATTGACTATCATGTGTATTTTTACCTTCATAGAGGTAGTCTAAAAATAAGGTCTATATTAGGCAGATATATCTAGAAAGAAAAGTTTGGGTGGAGCTTCAGTTAGATGGGTTTTTACCCATGGTGTATTTTTTGGCCAGAAAAGAATACGCAAGGGGGGTCAGTTTCATTTAGGATTTTTTTAGGGGATTCATCAAGGTCGCACAAAGTTTTCTTATAACAGTGTAGAAGGTGTGTTTATACAAAGCCTAATTTTGTGAAGGATCCTAATACTTATCATCATTGTGGATAGTTTGGTCATCTAAAGTGTTTTTGTAAATGGATATCCCAGGGCAGTAAGGAAGGATCCACTTTCACCAAGGGCTCAAAAGTTTATAACGATGATTCCAAGGGTGGTGGGTTTAATCCTTAGGCCAAGGGGGATTTTTATTTGGCTAGTACTAGATGGATTTATTTAGAAGAGTATGTGATATATGAATATGAAGATGGTCTAATTACTGTTAGGGGTATAATGTTTATTTAATCTTTCATGGTTCTAGATTTTTTTGATACATGTGTTAATCATTCCTTTATATTTTCAAAGTTAGGTGACATGTTGGAATTAATTTTAGAACTTATGTCATTATTATTTTATCTTTCCACGCATTTGAAAAAGAGGTCTGAACTTGGTTTCAATTGTCCCACATGTCAGGTGATCATAGATGACTTCATGGTGGTGTGTGAATATTTAGTTCTTGATGTTGACATCTTCAAATTGATACTTGGGATAGATTAAATGATCAACATTAATTAAGGCCCACATAGACTTTTATCTTCATTTGGTATAGTTTTTATCTTCCAATGGGGTCACTCATGATTTTTAGTGTGAGTGGTATGATAGATCATGAAGGGTGGGACTTTTTGTTCCTTATAATTGGGTAATATCATGCTAGTTGTCAAACATGTTTCTTAATGTCAATAAACCTTGTTTGGGATGTTAACTTCCTGCTATTATGTGTCCATACCCCCAATGTCTTTTAGAATCATTTTTATGGTTTACCCCCATAGAGAGAGGTCAAATTTACTATTGATATTCTCCCTAATATGATGTCCATTTCTATTCCATCTTATCAAATGACACCTAATGTTTTGGTGTATTCTGATCATAAGAACATGAAATATATTTTTTCTTAAAGGGATGTGAACTTATGATAGAAAGTTGAAGTGGTGTATCTTCATAATTTTTATCCTAACATTTCATAGAACCTTATGAAAGTGAATGGGGTTTTTGATGCATTGAGTATAAAATTACTAACACAAGTCATAAAGGAATCAATTATGGAGTGGTATCTTATGAGTTTGTTTGATAAGATGATATTGGGAGTGGAAGAAATTGGTGGAATGGTGTTATTGGATTTGATGAATTCAGACTCATTCTTTGATGAGTATATAGCAATAATAGGTGAAAAACACTAAGTTCAAATGCTTTAGTAAAATATTTTATGGTGGTAAGACCTTGTGTGAGTGGTGTTGGTCTCCTAGTGGAGCTTTGTGCTTTTATAATAGGTTAGTTGTTCCATTTTTTTAGGTAAGAGTTAATGGAAAATGGGCATTGATCTTGTTGGTCCGTACACCCTAGAGCTACCTAGATTTGTCAAAATATGATATGTAAGCATTTCTGGACATGGATGAGGTAGAAAATTGTATATTTTGTCTCATGGTGTCTTAGTTTTCAGAAAATTAGGGAAGAACACTATAGACCCACTGGTTTGTTTCAACCTTTACCCATTCCAATATGTAAGTGGGATGATATTTCTATAGACTTCATTATTTTTTTCCCTTGAATCTTAGTGGGGAGGATGCGATTTGGGTGATCATTGATCAACTTAAAAAAATAGATGTTTTTCTTACCTATCAAGAAAATGATACATGTGGGGAACCTCAAAGACTTGTATGTCTGAGAGATTGTGAGACTTAATGGGTTTCCCTTTATGATTTTTTTAATAGGGACCCAAGGTTCATATCCAAGTTTTGTATAGGTTTATAGGAGGTGATGGGTTCATAGATAAAATTGGGTATGGATTATCATCCATAGATGGATGGATCGGTAGAGAGAGTTATCTAGGTTCTCAAGGATATGATCCAGGCTTGTGTGCTTGATTTTAGTGGATCTTGGGGAAATAATTTTCCACCGATAAGACTTTCCTATAATAATAGTTATTAGGTTTCAATATATATATCTCCCTTTGAATCATTATATATACATCCTTATATATCTCTCTTTTGATAGGTAGAGTTGGGAGAGTGGTCATTATTTGGGATAAGTCTCATTCAAGAGATAATGGAAAAGTTACAGTTGATCCGAAAGAGGTTGGTCACAACACGTATCTGTCAAAAATCTGAAATAGGTGGTCAAAGCTTTTCATCTGGTCTCAAGACAGTATTTAAGTCTCTAATAACTATCTAGTTTTGATCCATATATGATTCATAAATATAAATATTCATTAATAAAACATTAGGATCATAAATTCATATTGTCTTTGGAAAACTAGGTTCATATTACATAAAAGGAAACATGAGAAATCAAGAAAATGTTAGGTCATGAAAATGTTAAGTGACAAATATGTGCCACACATTCTACATATACAAACTGACTGTTACAATATTTTTCCAACATATAAACAATACCACTAATCACTATCTGATGATGAACACAACTCATCACCCTCTCCACCTCCATCTCTAATTCCTACTACCACCTATAAGAACATTATATTGAAAATTAAATATTGTTATATATTTATATTTAAACTTAAAACCAAGAAATGTTTGTAAACTAAATGATTTTGAATTTTTATGAGTTACCTACTCACTACCAATTGATGCAATACCACCACGGGCAGATTTGGTTGTCTTCTAATATAAATTGATCACTAATTTCTACAAAGCAGATATCTAAGTCCCATGTTCCTGAATTGTGTTTCATAGAGAAACAATATCTCTATGAGTATATTGGGGTATGGACTAAATACAACTAGGAGTAGATGAAAATGCAATCCATGTTGGCCTATTAAAGACCTCAGATGGTTCAGGTCCCAAACCCATCTTGTGCACTCGACTAGGATGCTCCTTCCCAATAACTTTAGCAACTGGGTCATCTTGGGAGACTGAGTAGGACTGTGCAGGGTTAAAATCCCATAGTTCTTTAATTTTTACCTATAAATCAAATATCATTCATATTAGAAGCAATATATATTAACATAGTGAAAACTGATAATAAGTTATTATAATGGAAAATGAGTTCATACCCCAGCTTCTTTGGGAGGCTCATTAACAAAACTTCCATTAGTTTTTTTTGTGAACATTGAACCACACTTCTGTTCGGGATGCTGGGTTTCCTAAACTTTGTGATTTCATTAAACAAATATAAATCAAAAATTAAATATATTAAATAGATAATATTGTCTTATAAATATTTAAACTAATTAAAATATTACCAGAGCCGATCAGCTTCTAGAAAAAAACCCGTTGACCCCATAGTGTGAGGGATGACTTTCTTAGCTCAGCTTGATGCATTCTTACTTGAAAGATCTAGAAATAAATAAAATTTAATTTAATAGAAATGTATTCAATTTAATTTCCTCTTCATATACATGTATAAATGTAAAATGAGATTAATATAATAATATATATTTAAATACCATCTTCTTATCTTCACGATATCTATCAACAAAAACTTTCCATTTCTCTTTGGGTACCCCATCAGGTAGCTTTCCATAAATCTATTGGGCATTCAATGAGGTATTGTTGACATCGCTCCACAATCTCCATTTAAATTCTTTTCATTTCCTACCCAGATTTTTCAATGTCCACTTTCGTGCTAGCACATCAGTAATCATAAAGTGGAAAAACATATGTATACATAAATTCATTTTGAAAATATTATAATTTAATAACATAATGACATTAAATTATACCATAATATATAAAAATTTCTTTTATTTAGGAATCAAAAACTTCATTTTTCTAATTTGAAGGCATATGCCTCTAATCATCATACGAAATATGAAGGGAAACTGGCTCTGCTTCCAGCTGACCAAGAATCTGGCCAAGTAATCCTACGGTCTCATCTGTAGGGACCCCATATAAATCAAATGGGACAATGATATTCTCTCCATTCAGATTCCATAAATCTGAAATTTTTATATTTTTCTCCACAGTTTCATTGTTTCCATATTTAATGAAAAAAATGTTAGTATAAAAAAATTTAAATAAATTTATTCGTATTAAAATTTGTACCTATGAAAGTCACCCTCCAGTATCCCCGGGAAGAACTAGAGGTGTCACACTACTCCCTCACTAATTAGGCTCCTCAAGGGGGAGGTTATGACTGAGATGCTGAAGGGATGATCATAAATGGTGTAAGAGATGGTGTAGGGGGATATGGTGCAGAGGGGAAAGCAGATGGTGGATCAGATGTCGTAGAGAGGGAGACAGATAGATCATCATCTCTCGGTGTGGTCAATGAAATAGTATGATGCTTCCTCCTAGGCATTCCTGTCATTTAATCAAATAAAATTAAGTTCAGAACATATATTTTAAAAAAAATATGTAGAAAAAAAATTAAAAATGATAACAGATGCATAGTACTAACAAACAAAATATACATAACAATGAGAATGAATGACTACACAAATTAAATAACTGGTTGATAAATGAATGCATAACTGTACATACAATCATTTTCCCCTTCAATAAAGCTAGTTTCCTACTCCATTACTTAATATAGTTCATCTATCCTTTCTAGACTAATATTTTCAATATCATGATAGAAAAATAAGTCTGCTTCTTGTTGTTGATGAGATTCAATGTTAGAGGTCAAATCTTCCACTTCATCACCCATATCATACAAATCTATTTGTTTTACATTAGAAACTAAACTCCGACCTTCATCCACAACATCATTCACATAATATACCATTTTCTCTTATGATGATAAGATATACAGATCGTGCGGTTTATGATCACCAACATCCATCAAGTGAGAGATATTCACAGAAGTAAATTGAAAGGAATATCTTTTAACACCTATGATAATATCAACCCAATTGAATTTGAATAAAACAACTAAAAAATGCCTATGGAAGTTTAATTAAATAATATTATTCAGCTTTACATAGTAGTCCACTTCATTAAATGTAAATATACCACTATTCTGTGTTTTCAAACCCTCTTCTCGATCAACTGTTTGAAATTTAAACTCATTCACGTTGTAAGCGTCAAACTTTCTAACTTGTTTTAGAGGACCTTGAGAAAGAAACTTCAAATATTCTGATAACCCTAATAGAGTATCAGTATTCATGATCTAAATACATAAAACATTATTATATTTACAAAATATATGTTTCAACCTGATATCCGTATTTATTGCAATATTTAAGAACTTACATGTCGTGCAAACCATTCTATAAGCTCTTTATTAACATATTTCATTATATCTTTCTCATTTTGTGTCTAACATCTCATTTGTCTATTTTTTTATATCTTCAACTCTTCAATAAATGGATTTACAATTTCACTATTCAGAAACACATAACTATGTGCCTATAATAATTCCATTTCTGTAAATATAATATTTGAGGTCCTCCCAACTGATCGGCCAATAGCAGGAAATATTTTTGATTTCCCATGTATTTGAGATTTAGTCAATGTGTCATAAACATTTCCAACTTGATTAAATATTTTCTCAACATCATCCAAGTATTTAGAAAAAAATGTAAGACACTCTTCTTCTAAATATCCTTCAGCAATAGAGCCTTCAGTTTGAGCTTTATTTCTCACGTATGACTTCAAATGCCCAAGATATATGTGAAATAAAATAAATAAAAATAATTATTCATTTAATTATGTGCTAATATATTTTTTACATAACTAAAAAACATATAAATATAGTACCACTCAATTGGATACATCCATCCATAATGTATGAGCCCTCCTAATTTAGCTTCTTCAACCAAATGCATAGCTGATTGTATCATGACAGTAAAAAATGATGGAGGAAAGATCACCTAAATTGCACAAAGTGTCAATAAAAACCCCTCCTGAAGGTTTTAAAGCTCAAATGGATATAGGTATTTATCACATAGTTGTCTAAAAAATGTGATGAATTAGAGTAAAACAGCAATAACTTTTTCAGGTAATAATGTACGCAATGTCAATGGTAGAAACAGCTGTAACAAAATATGTGAATCGTGACTTTTCAATCCATGTAACCTACAATTATTTAAGTAAACATACCTTAATATGTTACTTGAATTCCCATCAGATACCTTCACATGCTTTAAAATTCTAAGGAATGTATCTTTATCCATATTTTTCATTGAAAAAATTGTCAGAGCATACTTTTCATTCTCATATGGCCAGAGATCACATTTTATTTTCATTACTTGTACGTCTTTCCGAGCATTGAGATGATCCTTATATTTTACATGTTCATTAATTAATATGAAGATCAAATTTTCATAATCATTCTTCTCAATATTCATCGCATCAAGATTATTCCACAACAAATTAAATTCTCAATACAAAAGTTTGAAGAATATACTTTTCTTCTTCCATTTTTGTGTTCCTATTTCACTTGATGATGCACTTAGAACTCATTTCCCTCTATCATTCAAATGATTCACCTTCCCAAGTTCCATTTAAATATTTCCAAGTTGTGCTAATATTTCAGAATCAGTTAAAAACTTTGGATGTGGTCTACGATCAATGAAACCATTGAATTTTGATATGTTCATCTGAAATATATGAGATGCATCGAGAAATATTTAATGGAGCAATAAGCACCATTTTCAAATCCCGGTTGAATTCAGAGAGGTGCTAACAACAAGGTTTTGGGATGTGTTTTTCGGTGGCTGTCGGTTCGTCTGGTGTGTCCTAGATCGGTTTATCCTTTCGTTGGTGGTTGTTCTGTTGATGTCAATGAAGGGTTTATGGTTATCGGTGTTGGATCTTGAAGATGACGAGGGTTTTTAATGTCGATGATGTTGTTTTGGTTGATTGGGTCTTCTATGTTTCGTTTGTTCTGGCTGGTGATGATGGGTGGCGACGGCGATAATGGTGTTTCCAAAAGTGATAATGATTATAGGGATCTGTTAGAAGATTTGATGGTGATGATGGCAATGTGTTTTTGGTTTGTCAGATCTCGATGCAGGTTGGCGCACGGCACGCGGGTTCTCGGGTTTTGCGTTCCTATCCATCTTTTGAAATTTGAATTTTGAATTTTGGATGGCTTGATTTTGTATGGTTACTTCTCTCCTTAAAGCGGCTTTTTGAAAATGGAATTTTCAGTTAGGTAGCCGTTTGGGATCAAAATCAAAGTTACAAATAGTAAAATCCAAACCCGTGTAAGTGTTCCAACTAGATGAATTCCCCAGTCTAGGAAAGTCACTAATGGTCCACATTAAAGCAACATGCATTTTGAACATTTTTTTAAAATAAGCATCATATGTATCAATATTGTTGCTCCATAACTCCTCTAATTCTTCAATTAAAGGATTCAAGTATACATCTATATCATTTCTAGGCATTTTATTTCTTAGAATAATCATCAAAATGATGAAAGATGTTTTTTTCATACACATCCATGGAGGAAGAATGTAAGGGATCAAAAAAACTATCCAAATGCTATAACTGGTACTCAATGTCCCAAATGGGTTGAATCCATTAGCAGCCAATCCTAATCGAACATTTCTAGGATCAGCTGAGAAATATGTATGTAATGAATCAAATGCCTTCCCTGATTGTGAATCTTGTGGATTTCGCATTAACCCATCATTTTTATTATCTACAGAATGCCTGCGTTTTCTAGTTTTGGATGACATGAATAATCATTGCAATTGAGGATTTAAAGTAAAGTAACACAAAACCATTGCAGGTGTATTTCATTTCTTATTCTTAATTGTAGTATATTGATTTAGACTTCCAACATCACCCACTAAATTCCATCTAGAAGATGAACATTTTTTATAATCCTATCTACTTGAATCCTCTCACCAATAAAGCATAAAATCATCAGGACATTCTTGTGCATGCATGGGAAAGCCTAGCTGAACATCCATGCGAAGGGGGAGAGCTGATTTCACGATGAAGATGCTGGGGAGGAGTAGTTCCAAGTAGTTAGTCTGGGTTGTATGTAATGTTTGAATCCTACGGGCAATGAATTATTCTAAGGCCTATTGGCAATGTAATACTTACACCTACGGGCCATGTAAGGGTTCCACCTCACCCCTTGAAAGGTGGATTATCAAAATTCAATAAAAAATGACGGCCTTCGGGCCATTGGAGCATTGGGACATGCGTGTATTTTTGTATAATTCATACCAAGACTGTTAACAGCTTTTTTCATATCATAAAAATACTCGGGAAGGTTTTCTTCCTGAAATGCATCACGCAAAAATTCCAATATCATGGACATTTCCTTTTTTTAATTCCACATAGGCATTTGATATGATACAACTTCAGCATAAAAGAAAGTTTTGAATATTTCAAACATCCACTGTAAAACACTTGATTTCCATCATCAACTAAACCATGAAATGTATTTTCCTCAATGAAGTTTTCTATAACATTGGTATCCACATAATCAAGAGGAGTATCCAATAATATGTTACAATATTGATATGGTTGTCCTACAGTCTCAAAAACATCACTTGTCATGTTGGTATTTGTAGCACCCTTATCTGGTTGTTATAATATATGTTGATGTTGATGTTGGTTTCTTGAAATGCCGAATGCATCATTTATAAGGTTATTTATTTTATTTTCCATTATTGAAGAAGTTGGGAGCTCTTTCTGTGGATTGACATCAGTGCTCAACTTTTCTATAACGTTCGATTCTCCGTTCCAAATCCAAAAAAAATATTGAGCAGGGAATTGCTTCAACATTAAATGTTCATAAACTTCATCTCTCTTCAAACATCTTGTAAATTTACAATTATTACATTGACATATTATTCTCCCTTAAACGGATCAATTGGAAATTTAAAAATCTAAAAACTCTTCCAAACTCTTAGCATACTGAGGTTTGTTCCTCGGTAATGTGATCCAACTTTTATCCATGTATATCACAATGTTCCTACACAATATTAAAAAAATTAAAACACATAACTAATACTAAATAGTGAAAGAGATTCATATATAATAGTTGAAAAAATATAAATATGTTAAATAAGGTTTTCCTATATAAATACATATGGTAAATAATGAACCCACCCACTAGAAAACCAAAGAATGAAAATTAAAAAGATCCATAAAAGAAGATGAGAACAAGGATCCAATCCCTGTAGTTTTTTGTATGTCATTCTACAGCAAACAAATGGAAAAAATAATGATTCCATAACTTTGATATTAATAAGGTAAGGGCTTTATAAATCATATAGTAATTGAATAGAAGTTAGGAATATGAAATGGGAACAAACTCCTACCTTAAACATCACTCACTACTTTAGAAAATACATGGGGAAACAAGATGCAGAACATGACAAGAATCATCAGGTGAAAGGATTAATGGCTAGTGTAGATGAATCCAAGGCTTATGAGTAAGGTATTTGTTTTTCTAGACTCAAAGTAAACATGATATTTCTATGATAAATGAAATCATGTATATTAAATTTCCCAAAATATATCCTAGAATAACACTCAAAAATATTGTTGTCAATATACCTTTTCAATTTCCATTCAATTTTGTTTCAATTATATAAAGTTGTATAACATATTAAATCCATATTTTTATGGAATTAAAATAAAATATTCAATCCCAAAAACTTATCAATATACCATTAATGGTTAGATCATATAAGTATATGGTAAGCATGAGCATGGAATAAATAACTTATTAAAAATGTCATGGATTCATGAGCATTGATCGCATGTCATGATAGAAGGACATGTAATCTCAAATGACCAAACATATACCATAGTGTAAGATTATTAAAAAATAATATACTAAAGATTATCCATTGATCATAACATAGACATTAAAGAGTGTGACATAAAATTGTTACATAGAAATAATCATATTAAATCATAACATAGAGGATCAGATATCACTACATGTTTCCCCTAATATAGTGGAGTATGCATTGACCCTTGATTATCATAATGTAGTGGAGAAGACATCATTACCTAATATCATGATATAACCCAATATCATTTATTCAATACTAAATAATCCAACTATAATTACTCATATTTACACAATTCATGGAACACATTTAGAAATCATAAAAAAGAAGGCACGCATTAAACCTAACCAATTTCATTTTCAAAATAATCTTTCAATACATACGCACCTCAAAACCCATTGAAAACATATTATACTCCATTCAAAAAATTCATAAAACACAATTAAGAATAACATAAAACATACTAAATTTATTTAATAATGTTAAATTATGGAATCATATACCACAAGCTTGGAAACTTCTAGAATCTTGTGGAAAACCACAACCGTACCAAAAATGGAACCTATAAATACTAGATCATGCCACAACCATCAATATTTAAAATAAAGAATGAATACCATCCCCAATCCATACCATTTTAGCGTAAAAATGATAAAATGGCGCAGTGATTCTTCTCCAACTAGGAACCATTTCTAGTTCTATTTTGAAGTGAAACCACAGTAACACACTATATTTGACACACCCATATTCATGAAAAATCTACATTTCAAGATTTATCACCAAATATGGAACTGGTTGGAGCTCCTTCCAATTGTTGCATTATTTTAGAGTAATGGCTACTATAATTTAATGCCATGCATTGGAATTGATATAATATTCAACCAAACCAACCCAAAATCATACCACAGTCGCACCACAAAGGTATACAGACCTACGCAAAGGAGCGGGGAAGGTATTGACCGGCAGTGATGGGCGGTGAGGTGTGGTGAGAGGCAGTGAGACGCGTCGAGGGCTTCAGGGGGGGTCATGGGGTTGGTGGGGTCGCGGGGTCGGTGGGGTCACGGGGGCCACCAATGTTTAGGTATCCTAGGGATTCTGATAGTTTCCGGGGTTGCGATGGGGTCACAGGGTCGCCGGGGTCACACGGGTTGTCGGGGGTCGTCGGGGTCTCCGGGGTCATGGGGGTCGTCGGGGTCATGCCTAAGGTTTCTGGGGGTCGCAGGGGTCATGGGGATCGAGGGGTTAGGGGTGTCGAGGTGGAAAGGAGAGTCAGTGGGAGAAGGGTCATGACTATAGAAAAACAAGTTTAGTAGAATCTTTTAATAAACTATCACTAAAAAACTACTGCTAAAGGTTCATGATGTTGTAGTGAACAATGATCACATTATTAATATAAATATAGGGTTTTAACAAATCCAATTAACATAGAAAAAGTAAATGATGGACTCATACCATTAGATCATACCCTATGAATCTCATTTATTAGTGATTATGAGGTATATAACATCATTTGTATTTTCCCTTGAGAAAACCCAGGTTGTGATCCAACAACTTAAGCATGAGTGAAACAATTTATGGGAGAAGTTCAAGCTCATCAAGACCACGACCCAAACCATGTTTTTCGAACACCCCCATGAAAGTATCACCACTGTGCACCTTACTCTAGGGTATTATTCTAGTGTAATAAAGGTATATGTATAAAGACCTTAATAATATGAATATTTATATTATATAGAATAATTAATCTGTTATCATTTTAATTTTTACTTTATAAATGATTTTGATTTTGATTCACCTAAACAGAAATTCTATTTTTGGGTTATATTCAAAAAAAATTAAGGGATTTATTTTGATGAATTCATGTATTTTTAAAATAAATAGTATTTTAATAAAATTTTATTAATAAATAATCTTTGTTAATTATAAATGGTCATATAATTTTTATGAAGTGAAATGTACTTTTTATAAGGGTTCAAGAACGGTTATTGCCAAAAAACAAAAAAAATAAATAAATTTAGACACTTATTTTTAAAGTGAAAATGCACATATTTAAAAAATTATTTAGATAAAATGAATATTATTTTTGGAATCATAATTTCAAAACTATCCAATGGTGAATTTTTCATAATTTTCTGAGATAGTTGAATTTTCGGGTAAAAATTAAATACCGTATAAATATACGATGTATGTTATGACATCATAATGACCTAAATATGATTTAATAAATAATATAATGGGTATAATAGGGTAAATATATGTTTTACCCTTAAAATAATGTGATTTTATGTTTACTTTATTGTTTTTATTAAGCCTTAAAGAATCCTCCAAAACATTTAATATATTTTAGAGTTTTAAATTCATTTATTTAAAAGTGTGACTCACCTACACATAATCAAGGAAATTATTTTAATATTTTATTCCATTTTCCTAATAAAATAATGAAAACCTCCCCACTTTGGAAAAAACCATGGGAAAAATATGGGAAGGTTTGTGGTTTGAAATATTTTATTTTGTAGAGTCCAAAACCAAAATATTAAATAAATCCCTCTCTTTTCCTATATAAACCCACCCATTATCCCACTTAACTTCACTAAAAATCCTTTTATCACGAACTTACTCTGCCCTCCTATCTCTACAATCCTCCCAAGGTTCCCCCAAGCTATCAAGAATCCCCTTTCACGATTTTGATGTCAAACTCTTAAAGGTAATAGATCATCTCCTTCTCACTTTTATTCAATAATCTATTCTATGTTATGCCCTTTTATTTTTAATTTCATAATGATGGGATATGTTTTCAAACATCCCCCATACATACCTTATTATTTATAAATTATTAGATACCCCTTTGTCTCTCAGTAATCCCTCTTAAGAACACTTGTTACCCTACTGAAATTTCGTAAGTGTTCTTTCCTTTCTCATTTTTTATCAAAGATTCTTTATCATGTTATTCCCTTTTATTTTAAATTACTAATGATGGGGTATGATTTCACACCTCCCCCATAATTCCCTTATTATGTATAAATTATTATAGACCCATTTCTCTATGATTAATCCCTCCCATGTACACCCCTTACCATGCTAAAATTTTGTAATCATCCTTTCCTTTCCCTTTTTCTTCAAGAATATTTATTGTCATATACCTTATTTTTATAATTATACATTTGTGTAAATTTCCTTACATTCCCCTATTATTATTAAATTCATTTAAAAATGATGATATACCTATTTCTCTATCTTCATCCCATTTTATGAACTTTTTAGTGACGTCGTTGTGCTGTCAAATTTTCACCATGATTTTCCATGCCAAACCAAATGTGTAGTGAATACCATACCCATTTCCTATCAATGGTGTTCACTTTTATTCACATATATATATTTTTATTTGAGACTCTCATGTATGTATTCTACACTCCTTGAACGTGGAATAAATTATGATGATGAATGAATCCATGTTTTGTGATTTATGTGGCACACTTAAGCATGATAATGAAATGAAAGTGATGGGTGCGCTCAAAATTATATAGAACTCCAATGCATTGGGTAATGTTTAGTATCATGATATGTCATGTTGGTATAGGGTTTTACCTGATTCTTTTATAGGAATTTTTCCACCATGAATTATTGGTGGTTTATCCTTGACCTATGATGTAGTGTTTTAAGTTTGTTGCCACATTTCCCATGTTATGATTATCATGCTATATCATGTCTTATTATTCATGTTCCTTTATGCCTCATTGACATTACTTGTCTAAAATGTATTATTATATTCATTTAATTCCATGTTTATTCCCTTACTGGGCTTTATGTATCACCCCTTTCTTGTGTACTTCCCCAGGTTATCCAATGTAGTTTTAATCTCAAGCATGTTAAATACGTTTTCAATAATGATATTGTAATTCATGTTTAAATTTGTAATGAAATTTACCTAATTCCTAAATACACTAGACTTATAGATCTTTAGGTTTTTAATAAGTTTAATTTTATGAAATTAAATCATATATTAATGTGTAATAAATAGAAGGGTTTTTATAATACAGGCCGAGTATATTCACATTCTAGTATGTCGATACATGATTTAAATAGTTTATTGAGTAATGTTAAAGGAATTAGAATTATCATGATATTCATTATGGTTATATATATATGGATGTATTTTGATTAATGTTGAGTATAATAATAACCAAATTTTAAATGTGAATAGATAAATCTACATAGACGTGTAAATTAATTTAGCCATTTCATCACCTTAAGGGTGTTCATATATGCCAATATACCTTTAAGATATTTATAATTGTGGATAGGGATGGAATTTTATTTTTGATAGAGAATTAATGTTGGATTGGATCATTGTCAAGAAGTATCATGATATTACCATGAGTTTAATTCATATATAAATAGTAAATATTGATTTGGACAATTTCTTGAGTAAATATTGAGTGAAATAGTAAAAGCTAAATTCTTATGGCTGTCATTTATTTATTGAAATTAGATGTTATACCAATGTGGTGTTTTTTTAATGGGATGGGTAATTTTGGTTCTTTATGATTCTTATATAATATATTTTAGGATATAAATTTATTTCTTGAATATATATATATATATATATCATAGGGATTTTAAGTTCACCTAAAATCTTAGTGTAATGCTTTAAACTAAGACCACCCACCTAGTTTTTGGACTAGATCATCACAAGATCTCAGTCATGCCTCCATGTATGTCGGAGGCTTCTAACTTGAATCGTGGGTTAGAAGTGTTACTATGGGGAGACAATACCCTCATATTATAGTAATATAATAGTGTAAATTCAATAAAACAACACCCATAATAGTTATTAGGGTACACATTATCAATAACCAATAATTATACAAAAAAATAATGGTCAACTCATACCATCATACATTCCAAACTGATTACCCACTAGGATTATTTCATATATAGATTAACAAAATAAAAAACACACTAAGGCTCTAATACCATTCTTGATCCTAATAACATATCAGCCTCAACATATTCATCCAATTTATCTAGTTTAATGATCCTACAATAGTCCTCTACCTTACCTTAATTTTTTATAAATAAGATCTTCTCGGGTACCCAAATGCCATGGTCACCGAAGAAGGGTGTGAGTGAAACATAATAGGTCTCCACCAATGGAGTCCCAAGTATAACCAGTAATGTAGTACATGTATATGTAATATTCTTATAAAATAAATAAATTAACAATGAATAATAATAATATAATCATTATTGATACTCAAATACTAAGGTGATACCTAGGATTTATCATATCTGCTTTGGCCAATGTTGGTGTTTATCTAATAAAAATACAATCATTTTGTAACCAAGGTGAATATACACTCCCCACTAGGAAACAACAATCTCCTCCACTATAACTTAGGGCACAACCTCTCTCCACTAGGAATCATGTGACATGTCTTCTGGAACCTAGGGGTAGACTCTCTATTCTAGGAAAAATATCATATCTTTCAAAATATATGAATAAATTATTCATTATTGGAAACACATATCATAATATCTTGAAAAATGGGAATATTCTACTCAATGTGAAATAAGTAATCTCATCTTGAACCTGGGGGGATATCCACTTTTCCCTAGGAAATAAATTACCTCATCTTGAACCTGAGGGAAAATAATCCCCACCAGGAAATATGTAAAAAGTTATCCAAAACCTAGGGGAAAATTTTCCCTATTAGGGAACACATATAAGAACATTTGGAAAACTGTTCAGGTCCCACTCATGGTTAGGAGACATCAATTACAACACACATTTGGGGAATCCTATCTCCCAAGGTCCATCACACGACACATGCATATTGTCCATCATAGCCTATCACTAATCTCATAACAACCATAATTGTTTATCCCTATAAAACCTCATGTTCTAAGGTTTCACCTAAGATTTAAGATTCCTTATCCAATTAAATAACCCTCTCTAGGGACAAAATAACACTAGGGTACCTACTGAGGCACCCTAGGCCTTATCATAGTCAAAACCCCATATATGATTTCTCTAAACACATTCTAATCTCTCAAGAAAAATACATAACTTATAGGGGAAGAGTTTCTCATCATCAACCTTCTCATTTCATTGATTCATTGGCCTCAAATGTAGTTTCATACTAAAATCACATTTGGGAGATGACATAATTCCCATCTCAATTCCCATGTTTTCTTAAGTTGGTCCACTATAACAAAAAAACTTGGGTTAACCTACTACATCACTCTAGTTGTTCTATAACAATAATGTGGTTCATTACCAATCACCCCTAGTTGTAAGCTAGTGTCAGGGTATCAGAAGTGACCAATTGAAGTGATTTTACCCAGACAATCTAATAAAACAAAACTTGAATTAAATCTTGGAAACTAGTATTATCCATTCAGGATTTGACTTCCATTCATAGAAATAAATAATTTATAAATAATTAAAATAACCAAATATATTATACACAACATAAATAGTAACTAATATCCAATATTAATTGATGAGAATAAACTAAATTTCTAACAATATTATGATTATTGAAGAAATGAACAACTATAAAAAAGGTCATCATGGATTGTATATCCACTATACTTGATAAGAACCTTAATATCTCAAAAAAATCCATAATAACAAATATTTTGATGAACCACTATCACCAAATGATACAATTCTTAAAATAAATACATAAATCAAGGAGTTTTACCAAAGTAAGTTCTTCCTTTACAACCACTTGTACCCTAAAAAAACCAAGTCTACATGATTCCCATAGGTATATATATGGTGTGATGAAAATACTATCAGAATACCCCCCAAAAATCTATATAATACCTTTCATGTTGATAACTATAAGTTCTAGTTTGAAAAAAAATCTTTTGATACACCACCTTATTTCATAATAATATTTTTTTGTAAAACAATTTCCAAAAACCACTGTATTTTTTATTAAAACATGATAGGTCTCTTATCACATCAAAGATTCAAAAAAGAACATAACTAAGGATATGAAGAAAAATATAAATTGTAACACCCAAATAAATTAAATAATGGATCAACAAGCACAACATCCACACATGGGATTTAACCGTTGGCCTAAAGGTACATAAGACACTCTCAAGGATCACTAGCTGATGTTTGTAAACCTAGAAAGTTTTTTCGAGCTCTCATATTCTAAAAAAGTTCCTTGTATCCATACCTATCACACTTAGGATACTCATACCACAATTTTTAGTCACTATGTAATCTATGATAGGGAATATAACATCCATGTCACCCATTTTCACCCAAGGTCTCCCTTATGCTACACATTATATATGAAACTCAATAAAAAAAACTATTTAGTTATTCACATAATCGATAATCTCTATTCAAAAAGTGAAATTATTATCAAACCAAATACTATATATTTCTTAAATATCATTTTCAAAATTTATTTGGTGTCAAGAACTCTTTAAAACATTATATTCAATACCTGGTGTTCATAAAAGTAGTTTTCCATGTAAAACTCATGAAAATAGAACTTTACTCAAAAAAATTCAACACTCATAAGGAATAATTTTTAAAAAACCCTAAATAATTCATTTTAAACGTGATCATGAAAAAAACCAAAGTAAAATTCAATAACCAAAGGTATTCCATGGAAAGACATGCTATATAGGGACACGTACCTCAAATCCAGAAATAAACACAACATTATCACTTAAAACCAAAATTTATTAGATTGAGGGGTCCTAACAAAAATAAAAAACCAAGATACTCAACTTATAACCCATTCCTATCCATATATTAGTCCATTATGGCCGATTTGGCCAAGATAACTCAAATTGGTAGAATCAACATGAGAATATAAGAGGAAATCAGGAGAAATCCACAAAAATCATTAGTTTACCTTATGGAAACCACTTGATTTGAAGGAGGACCACAAAGGAGAAAGGAGGATGAAAAAACTACTATATATCCCTAGATCATGTGAATATAGAGAAAATAGGGGATAAAGGAATTATTATTTATAAGAGGAAAATAGGGGACTTCAATCATTTTTTTAAAAAACTAGCTAGGATTCACTATAGTGTGGTCTACATGGATCAAGATATGGTGTCATTCCATTGATCCCATACAACATGGGAAAACAATGAACAAAAGAGAGGGGACCCCTCACCATTCTATATATGGGCCTTACCTTTGGACCACAGAGGTCATAATATCCCAGACTTCTAATGAGGTACATTCTTCTTTAAGTTTTGGTTTAACACCTTTAAAATGGTTAATAAATTCTTTCCGATGTCTATGAATAGTCTTGGGGGTGTTCTAGGGGTTTAGGATGTAAAATAGAGAATAAATGTCCATCCAGTTTATGTTTCATGGTTGGTGCATGATTAGTAGTAAATGTCCTCCCTAATAATTCTTTCTTAGAGGTGGGGTGTATAGTTTAGAAAAATCGTGCAATGGGGGGAGGTGAAACCATGATGACTTTGATAGATCCAATATTTATAGTTATCACACTATTTTTCAAACTATTATGGCTACCCATAAAGTTGTGCAACCTAGCCCCTTCTTAGATAGAGGGTGGTGCAGGGTTGGCGTAGGGTTTGGCCAACCGTGTGGCCAAATCGTGCACCCCATTAAAAATATGGGTTTTGCCATTTTTTCCCTCGATATTTATGAAACCTCACCGTAATTTCTTCCCCTTTTTTCTTAAATTATCAAAGAGTGACGAACCAAATCTCCATAAAATTCCCAAGGATTTATCTCCCTCATTTCTAAGCCATTTAGAACATTGTTGGGTGTGGATCAAAGCTTCGAGTGAGTTTAACACTCATCTTCCTTCATTTTTATTCATTAGATATTGTGTAATTATTCTTCTTCTTTTAAATACCTAAAAATATATTTTTCTAGAGGATCTTAGGTTGAGGCTTCGAAGGTTGTTTTTTTCTGGATCAAAGGATGAGTTTAAGCAAATGTTCATCTTTGGAATCGAGGTAGGTGGTCTACAATGTATATCCCTTAGTCTTGATGTTTGGTTTATGTTTATATGGTGGTGTCATGGTTCCTTCATGTTCTACATTTTATTTCATTAAAAATAATTAATAAATTAGTTTATTTATTGATTAATCGAACCCCTAGAGATCCCTGTGGTATTCATTGAGGATGATTAGACTGAGTTAAGGGCCACCCTTGGAGTGTTCCACCTTCTTGAACATGAAAATTGAAATTTTAAGTGTATAATTGAATTGTTATGAAATATATCCCATGATATATATATATATATATATATTGACATATTATATTGAGTTATAAAATGACATTAATGGTAATTGTGTCTAGTTTTTGACATGGAATAAGGGTTGTTGGGTATAATGTGAATGGGTTAAATGAATTAAAGTGAATGCATTAAATGTATTATGGGATGTAGTGGAAATGTGTAAATGAATTAAGTCGTGTTAATGAGGAATATGTTAAATGGGTTAGTATATGAAAGATAAAATGGTTTAAAGGGCTATTTCGTGTAAATAGAAAATGTTCTAATGGGTTTAGTCATGAAGAAGGAAAATGTGTTAAATGAGTTATGGTTTGTATTGGTAAATAATTTATAGTTTGTGATGATAAATGTGTTATGGTTAAATAAGAATGTGTGCATGTATTAGTGGTATGTGTGGGGAATTTTAATTGAGGTTATATGCCCATGGGTCAGGTTAAACTAAGGCTCTATACCCCACCCCTATAATGTAGGGGTTAGGGATTCAGACTAAGGCTTTATGCCCATAACGATTCCATGTGATGAGAATTCCTGGACTGAGGCTCCAAGGTAATTGTTATGAATTGATTATGTAATTTATTTACCTAGTGATTTAGGGAACTTGATTCTTCCCCTTATAAATTTTTTGTATTACTAGCATAGGCTAAAGGGAAATTGATGAGAATGCTTAACCCATGGAAAAATGATGAAAATGGTTTAAGTGAACTTTGTTAACTAATGGTACTTGGTTTACCTTTTGTTTATCTTGTTTTTTATTTAGTGAATGCATACACTATCTATTTAGAATTTATATTTTTTAGACACTGTTGGTGGTGGCCTACTAATTTGTACTCATTCCCTACTTAGGTTGTCATTGGGTTCCTAAACAGACTTCATGCTTGCATGACAGGACAAGGGAAAGGGCCATATGCTAGATGGTTGATTTGGGATCGGGACGTGCATGGGTGAGGGATCCAGACCTAGAATCCGGACCCATTTTGTGGATTTTTCAACTTTTCTTTATTTTGGTTTTTTCTTAAACATGGAATTGTATGAAATAACATAGTATATTATTGGTTATTTGTGGTATTGTACCCAGTTTTGGTAAATAGATTGTGGTGCATGGTTATTTTTTATATTGTTTTCTATATTTATCTTTGTTATCTGATGTGGATTACTCTGATAAAAAGGGTATAGTATCCCCATTCATTACATTATACCCTTGTTTCTAGTTAGTATCCTCTGTCATATGGGTAGGTGCACCTGAGTTCATGTGGAAACCCAGATCATGTCACTCGATATAGTGGCTATCAGGTCAGGGACATTAAAAAGTAGAATCGGAGCCATTTTTCTTTCTTATGTATTACTATTTGGGAATTTTAAATGGTATAATATGAAGTTTTGGGACATTATAATGATCTTTTACATGATATTAGATAACCCATGTACGAGGGAAAATCCAAGTACCCAGGGTGGGAATGTTGTTCTTGATGTGTGTTGTTATGGTTTGATGATATTTCACCTTGGGTGATTCACTTTTTCTGTGATGTAACTATTTTATGGTATTTTTCTCATTTCTGAAATGGCTTGAGGTTGTGCATACATGAATCATTGTAGGAACCTAGGGATATATGTGAAATTCATAATGGTAGGAACACATGGGAAAGACTTGTGGGATTTGAGGGATTAAATAATTTTTATTTCTATTAAAATTGAAATAAGTGGTGTCTCATAATGATGATGAAAATGGATAAATGGAAATAACATGAAGTAATGTTTAAAGATTACTACCTAATGAAGATTCATAAATGGTTTAAATCTTATTTTGACAAGTGGGAAAGATAGAAAAGGTGACTAAATGAGTAATATTTATGTTTTGAAGGTAAAATGGTTTAAAAGGGTCTATAATGAATGGTTTGTGACTATATAAGTTGGTTACCACATGTTGACTATGGCCCATGGTAGGGATGATGGAGGGTATTGATAAATTTATGACTATATCCATTGGGATAGTGTATGCGAAATTGGTTGTTTATGGCTAGTATAGAGCCTTATTTGGCTAGTATAGATCCTCCTTTGGCATAAAATGTGGAAGATTTATGTTATGTGTTTTGAAACTTTTTTTTGGAATTATAGAGAGATTCCACCATGATTACATGTGTCTATTGGGTGACATGAGTATATCACTGATAAAGATCCACCAGTAGTTGAGCAAGAGACCTTTTTGGTCCAAGGAAATAGAGTGGAGGATCATTTATATGATAAATTTTCTCATTTCATGCAGATGATGGAACTGGAACAAGGTTAGGTCATCTCAAGTTTGTTTGACCTGACTAGAGAGTTTTAGTTGTAGCACCCTATGAAATTTTATGAGGTGTAGGATTAGGCCCTTATTTCATAAGGTAACTTAATGATGATTCTAGTGGTGGAAATGTGATTCTAGTTGGACAATCTAGTGGTGTGACTTCTGATGGTAAGAAGAATCATTTTAAGAGTCTCTACCAGGGTGGTGGTAGGAAAATATCCAAGGAAGAAGTTTGAATTTTCAGGGTAGTGACCTGGTGTTTTGATAACAGTGTTGTAGGCCAGGACACATGCATGGACAATGTCCTCGACCACTAGTTGAGTGTTGAGTGTTGAGAAGGATGGGGAATGTTTAGAGGTTATTTAAGAACCCTTTATAGGTAGGAAGTGATAGAAGATCAAGGATGATGTAGAGTGTAGGTAGGGGGTCTATTACCCCCATACTAGGTAGGTAATTGAATTTATACTGGTTGTACCAGTCAAGGTGGAGGATGTGGTACTTTGGAATGAGAGAATACATATTAGTTGGGTAGTGTAGTACTAGAAACTCAAGATAGGTCCCTATGTAAAGGGGAAGTTTAGCTTCATGTAGTTTAGACTCCACCTGGTGGTGGCGAGGCTGGGCTATTAACCATTCTAGTTATGATTCTTGTAGCTTCTGCACTTCCTAGTCTTTTATTTGATATAGGTACCTCTAATTATTTTATATATAATCAATTTTTGAATTTTTTGGGTCCAATAGTGGAATATATGTGTGAGGTTATATTGATTTATACACCATTAGGGTTATGAGTAGAAAATATCAAGAAATGTAAGGGGTGTGGTCTTGAGGTTGGCCGGTATTTTTTCCTGTGGGATTTGATTGTGCTTTAGATTCTAGGATTTGACCTAATAATGGGTATGGATTGGTTGGTGTTGTATCAATCCCATATTGACTATTACCATTGTAGGGTGATGTTCATGTCCCTTGAGGGTGACACTTATGTTCACTGTGGGGAATGGGATATCAGAGAAGGCTGTACAGGGTTAGTCTGTCCTCAGTTGGGTGAACTAACAGCCCATGTGCCTTTTATTATGCTTGATGATGGGGGATTAGAGTAGCTTTTCTTTCCTCCTATGGTGGATCAGTTTCAAAATGTGTTTCCTGAGGAATTATTGGGTCTTCCACCTAAGATAGTTGTTGATTACAAGATATAGTTTCTACTAAGAGAAGAACCAGTTCCTTTTCATCCATATAGGATGGTGCCAATAGAACTCTAGGAACTTAAAACTCATTTAGAGGAATTATAAAACAAGGGGTTTATTCATCCAAGTACATCACCTTGGGAATCCCCAGTTTTGTTTTCCATGAAGGATAATAGGACATTGTGGTTCTATTTTGATTATCGAAAGTTGAATCGGATGACAGTAAAGAATAAATATCATCTTCCTTGAATTGATGATATTTTTGACCGATTGATAGGTGCTTCAGTGTTATCCAAAATTTATTTGATATCAAGGTATCATCATCTAAGGTTGTGACCTTATGATATATTTCATACTAATTTTAGAAGTAGGTATGGTTTTTATGAATTTTTTTTATGTCTTTTGGGTTGACCAACATTCTAGTAGCATTTATGGCCCTAATAAACCAAATATTATACTCATATCTAGATTAGTTTGTAGTTTTTTTTGGGGGACGACATCTTAGTTTACTCCAAGACTCATGAAAATAATCCCAACCATCTTAACATCATCCATAGTATACTAAGATATCATAGGATATATGCCAATCTTTCCAAGTTTCATTTCTAGATTGACAAGGTACATTTCTTCGGTCACATCATCTATTAAGAAGGTGTTTCAGTGTACCCAAAAAAAGTACATGCAGTTGTGTCTTGGGATCAGCATAATAATGTTTTTGATATCTGAAATTTTTTGGGTTTTTTGGGCAATTATCGAAGGTTCATCAAATAATTTTCCCATTTGACAGCACCAATCTTGGGCTTGACCAATAATGGAATCAAGTTTGAATAGTTTGGGGAATGTGAGGATTCTTTCCAAGAGTTAAAGAATAAATTGACTACTGCACCGATTTTGGTCCTACATAAGCTAGGTAAGAAGTATACCTTATTTTTCAATGTGTCTGGTGTTGGGATCGGGTCAATGTTGATGTAGGATGATCAGGTTGTGGCATATGGGTCATGAAAATTGAGGCCTCATAAAAAAAATTACCCTATGCATGATTTGAATTGGTTTCGGTGTTTTATGATTTAAAATGTTGGTGGCATTACTTTTTGGGAGAGAGTTTTACATTATATACCAATCATAAAAGACTTAAGTACATACTCTCCCAACCTGTTTTGAATCATTGGCAGTGAAGATGGGTTGAGTACATGTAGTACTTTGATTTTTGAGATAGTCTACGTTCTAGGAAAATGAAACTATGTTGTAGATGCTTTTAGTTGAAAGACTCAAAATCAAGTAGTTAAGGAATCTAGTTCCATTTGAAGGATGATGGCGTTTTTTATTGAGATGAATCTAGAGGTTCAGTATGGATAAGGGACGATGACCCTTGTATCCTTGGAAATTGAGTCCTAGCTTCTGATCTAGGTCAAGGAAAGAAAGTATGAGGATCCATAGTGTTTGGAATTGAGGGAAAGTATTGAAGGTGGGGAGTCACCTTTTGGTTGTACTATTGATGATGGTGATATCATTTATGTTCATGGTCGTGTTGTTGTGTTAGCTGGTATGTGGAAAGAGTTGATGTGTGAGTTCAATTCTTTGAAGTGGGCAATGAATTCTGGTTTAACAAAAATGTATCATGAACATCGTAAACAATATTGGTGGTTGGAGATGAATAAAGTGGTTACAAGTTTTGTGATGTAATTCTACACCTATCAGCAGGTAAATGTAAATCATCGGTGATTGGGTAGTTTTTTATAGCCCTTTCCCATTCTATAATGAAAGTGTGATGGTGTCATGATGGATTTTTTGGTAGTTATACTAAGGAAACCTTGGTAGAATGATGCGATATGGGTATTTATTGATTGGTTGACCAAGGTATCACATTTCATGTTGATATGAGAGACATTCACCATTGACAAGTTAGGTGAGTTGTATATTCAAGTGATAGTACGGTTACATGGGGTTCTATGGACTATTGTTTCGGATCATGACACATGTTTTACTTCACTCTTCGAGTATTGGTTATAGAAGTTTCTTGGTACCTAGGTGTTTTTGAGTAAAACTTCCCACCTATAGATAGATAGAAAATAAAAGTATAATATTCGGGTTCTATAGTACATGTTGAGGGAATGTGTCTTAGATTTTATTGGATCTTGGTAGAAGCACTTGGAACTCATTGAGTTCACCTATAACAATACTTACCGAGAAACGATTCAGATGGAACAATATGATGTGCTCTATGGTAGTCCCTGTAGATCACTATTATATTGGATGGAGGCTGGGGAATCAGAGTTGTTGGGACTGAGTCTCAAGTAGGAGATGTCAAAATCTGTTTAGTTAATTCATAAATGAATGGATATAGCTTAGAGTAGTAATAAGTCATATGTTGATTGATGTCATTGACCCCTTGATTTTATGGTGGGTGATCATGTATTTCTTTTAATGTCACCAAGGTTGGGTCTCTATCGAATTAGAAAATAGTTTAAGTTGGCACCCAGGTATATGGGTTTGTTTGAGATTATGGAGAGGATTAGAGTAGTGGCATACCGATTGGATCTTCCATAGAGGTATAGTAGCATGAATAATTTTTTTTATGTGTCACAGATTAAGCAGTATCACCTCAACCTTGACCATGTGATTTATTTTGATTATGTTGAGATTAAGGATAATGCATTCTTCAAGGATCATCTTGTATGTGTCATTGATCATGGTGAAAAAGTTATATGGGGAATGATTGTGCCTTTGGTTTGAGTATTATAGAGGCATGGTAACATTCGGGAAGAGACTTTAGAGATAGAGAAGGATGTGTGGGCCCAGTGGCCTAATCTTTTAACCTTGGAATATTAGTGATTCTTAGGAGAGCAGCTCAAGGAAAATCTGTTATAAGGTGGGGAGGTTGTAAGATCCTATAATTCTAACGAGGTATGTGATTGTTTAATTTTTGGTTTAAATCCTTTAAAATGGTTAATGAATTTGTTTCCCAAGTCTATAAAGAGGATCAGGGGTGTTTTGGGGGATTGGTATGTGAAAGAGGGAATAAATGGCCATTCAGTGCATGTTTCATGGTTGGTGCATGATTATTAGTAATTGTTTTCCATAACCATGCTTTCCTAGAGGTGTGGTGTATGGTTTATAAAAAAACGTAATGGGGGAGGTTAAATAATTCAAACTTGGATAGAGACAATATACACATTTATTGTATGTTTTTTCAAACCGTGTGGGCTCCCTAGGAATTCGTGCAACCTATCTCCCTCTTGGTTAGAGGGTGGCACATGGTTGGTTCACGGTTTTCCCAACCATTCATAAAAATCAAGCCCCCTTATAAATGTATGTTTTTACCATTTTACCCATCAGGATTTATGAAACCTCACATAAATTTCCTCCCCATTTATCTTCCATTAGAAATAGTGAAGAACCAAATCATCCTAAACTTCTTAAGGATCGATCTCCCTCATTTATAATCGATTTTGGGTGTCGTTGGGTGTGGATCAAAGCTCTGGGTGAATACAATACTCCTCTTCCATACTTTTTATGAATTAGGGATTGTGGAATTGTTCTTCTTCTTTTAAATACCTAAAAACCTCTTTTTCCAAAGGATATTAGGTTAAGGCTTCTATGGGTGTTTTTTTTGTATCAAAGTCTAAGGTTAAGAGAGTTTTCATATTTATAATCTAGGTAGGTGGTCTAAAATTTATATCCCTTAGTCTTGATGTTTGTTTTAAGTGTATGTGGGGTGTTATAGTTCCTTCTTATTTTTTATTTGATTCCTTTAGAAATAATTGATAAATTAGTTGGAAAATTGATTAATTAAACCCCTTGTGATCCCTGTGGGATTCATTGAGGTTTAATAGACTGGGTTCGGGGACACCCATGGGGTGTTCCACCTTCTTGAACATGAAAATTAAAATTATAAGCATAGAATTTAATTGTTATGGAATTTATCCCATGATAGATATAATGACACATTTTCTTGTGTTACGAAATGACACTAATGGTAATTGTGTCTAGTTGTGGACATGGCATAAGGGGTGTTGGGTATAATGTGAATTGGTTAAATAAATTAAAGTGAACGGGTTAAATGGATTATGGGTTGTAATAGAAATGTGTAAATGAATTAAGGAATGTAAATGAGGAATGTGTTTAATGGTTTAGGATATGAAAGGCAAAATGGGTTAAAGGGATATGGCATGTAAATGGTAAATTTGAAAATGGTTTAAGGCATTAAGATGTGAAATTTTATGAATGAGTTATGGTTTGCATTGGTAAATGACTTATGGTTTGGGTTAGTAAATGTGTTATGGTTAAAGAATCATGTTCACATATACTAGTGGTATGTATAGGGTATTGTAATTGAGTATATATTCACATGGTTCAGGTTAGACTAAGTCTATAAATACCACCCCTATAATGAAGGTTTTATGAAGTTAAAATGAGACTATAAACCCCACCCCTATAATATAGGGGTTAGGGATTCGGACTGAGGCTCTATGCCCCTAATGTTTATATGTGATGAGACTACTTGGATTTAGGATACAAGGTAAGTGTTATGAATTTACTGTGTAATGTATTAACCTAATGATTTAGGGAACTTGATTCTTCCCCTTATGCATTATTTATATTATTGGCATAGGTCGAAGTGAAATTGATGAGAATTCCTAACCCATAGAATAAATGTTGAAAATGGTTTAAGTGAACTTTGATAACTAATGGTACCTAATTAACCTTTTTTTATCTTGTTGTTTATTTAGTAAATGTATACATTATCTGTTTATACTAGAAATTTTGTATACACCATTGGTGGTGGCCTGCTAAGTTATACTCGCACCCTGCTCAGGCCACACTTAGGTACCCGAGATGACTTCATTCTTGGAGGATAGGAAAAGTGAAAGGGCCCTATTCTAGATAGATGATTTGGAATTGGGATGTACATGCATGAGGGATCCAGACTTGGATTTAGGACCCATTTTAGGGATTTCAACTTTTATTTATTTTGGGTTTTTCTTACACTTGGAATTGTATGACATAACATAGTATATTACTAGTTGGTTGTGGGCATGTACCCAATTTTGAGAAATGGATTATGGTGTATGGTTATTTTTTATATTTTTTCTTTATTTATATTTTTATCTATTGTTTATTACTATGATAATGAGGGTATAGTCTCCTCATGCATTACATTATAACCTTGCTACTAGTTGGCAGCTTCTAGTGTATGGGGAGGCACACTTGAATTCATGTGCCAACCCAGCTTAGGGAAATGGATATAGTGTGTACTGGGTTGGGGACATTAGAGAGAGATCTATGGTGTGTATCCTTAATTTGTCTCATTAAAATGGCTAAGGCACTCCCATATGGTGCACCACGAGGAGGCACTCCATCATTTTTTCATATAGAGTTTCCCTCTCACCATCAATGACATGATCCATAGTGTAGATCATTCCATGGCCTTTCCAAAATGACCAAACTAGATAGACTACATCATAAAGGAGTTCGTGTCATTCTCATGGTGTCTTAGTTTCCCCTAATGAACAAGTAAAATAGAAGAGGAATAATAATAAAACACAATAAATAATAAATTCCATAACTAAAAGGACACCAATACTCCCCACAAAAAATATTTCTATAGCCAAAAATCCTTATTAGATATATTTAATCAATGAAAAAGAGTAATTTTTAACTATCTCATGATCATATCAACTCCAAAACCCAAGTAACACCATTTCAACCAATAAAAAAAGAATGATGAAAAAACTAGTTGAACTAAATGAACAAATTCAAATACATGTCCCAAAGAACCTCATAAGTTATATCTAAAAGCTTAAAAACTCCCTTATCCTCAAAAAAAAGTTAGGAATTCCATAGAATTAAACTTCTCCAAAATTGTGAATCAATAAAAGACTCTATACCAAAACACTAAAAATGACTCAAGAACTATAAAAGAAAAACTCATCTTATAGAATGGTGATTTTAGAAAATTATTGTCTTCATTTGGTAGTCTCACACTATTTCCACCAAAAGATAATGGGTAATGGATAAACAAAATGATACATCCATATTGGTCACCCCATTATTTAAAAATTACACTAAAATTCCACTTCTATAAAACATAATATTCCAAAAATTGATAGAGAAGGGAACATAATAACAATAGAAATCTATAAAAAGGACTAAATTCTACTAAAGGAGTTCACCAACACCCAACTCTCTAGAAACACATTTGTTAAGGTTGTGAAGATATCTCAAAATGAACTATTCCCAATTATATAGTAAAACATCTCATCAGTATAAAAATCATATGAGTTCTTGTCCCCTAAACAAAAATATAAAATTTATATTAATAAAAAAACAAGTTATATTTGAAGGTATCTCAATCATAAGGATTCATTAATAAGAAAAATATGAATCTAGTTTTGTGGTAGAATAAAGTGACTTGGAACCTCTCTTCTAGAGAACCAGCTCATAGTGAATCCTATAAAAATTTATAATTCCAACTATAGCATAATCAATGTTTTGAATAGAAATCATCATATTTACCCAAACTTATACCCAAGACATACCCAGATTAACCCTTCAAAGTCATAACCTAATCCCTAGGATAAGATAACACCAAAATCAAGAAGGTAACACCTGATCACTAAGGAATTAATATCCTCAAAATAATAAATATTCCATATGGAACAATCCATGGAATAACTATAGAGATACATCAAACATGATTTACCTCAAAATATTAGACTACTCAAAACCTGACACGTATAAACTTGAAAACTGATAATTGTTACTATAAAAGACTGGGTTACACTAAGGAATTATTTGTCTTAAATTAATCCAATTTATTGTACCTTTAAATACTCACACCTATATAATAGAAAGGAATACTCTAAGGATTATCCTAATAATTAGAGGTTCTACCTTTCACCAACTATTTTCTAGGGGAATACCTTAAATAATATAAAACATGAATCCATACAATTCATTTTTCCTTATTCAAATAAATAAGTAACAATATAAACCATGGTACAAATAAAATTTTATAAATCTACTAAAACTAATTCACTTTATAACATTTATTTATAAACCACATATATTTAATAAAAAACCATAAAACTCATTTTACATAATCAATCATCTTTGAAAACATTTCACCTTCCCAGTAATGGGTTTAAAATGTTCACATGGAACACACATTAATCTGTTAAACATTTTACTAGATTCAATATTGAAATTAATCACTTTAAAATAATTCTTGATGAAAGAAAATGTATTTGTAATATATCATTTAAAACATTATAGAACAATCATATACTCTTTGGAAAAAAAAATCCACCATTTATAAAATTGATCCAAAGCCATTTTAGAAATATACTATAATAAAAAATTCAGCATCCTCAATAGTTACCTTCAAAAAAATTATGAAAATTCACTTTATTTTTAGAATACTATACAATCAACATATTTAAATATTCTTATTTTTTAAAACACTTGAAAAAAATAAAAAAAAACCATCATCACTTAACCTTAAAATATGATTTTATGGATAAAAATATTTCATGAAATATACCATATCAAATAAGAAACCTTTAAAACATTTTACCCCATGAAACATCAAACAGTCAATCAAAATTTTAAAATGTATTATTTTATTTAAATCATTTACTACCAAATCCCTTTAATCAACTCTTTATCATTATTTTTTATATATATAAAAACGAAATTTTATTTATAAATAATTTCAAAATAACTCCCCAAGACCATTCATAAATTAAAACCACTTAATATAACTTGAGGGTTTTCATAAAACACCATATTAAATCCATTAATGTGTTCTAGTCATTAGAAATTTTATCATAACAAATATATCCTCATTTCACACTTCCATTTTAATTTCAAGACATTTGAAATTATTTTTTTAGGAAATTAAACTACTAATACATTTAATTAAATTTCAGGGATTATATCAAAATTTTATTTGAGGGCTCTTCAGAAATTTCACATTGTATTTTTTAAAATTTAAAATTCTTCAAATTTAAAACCATTTAATTATCACCCTCAAGAATTATAAAACATACCCATTCATTTTTTGTTGTCATGTCAACAATCCCTATCACAACCTATCAATTAAATCCAAAATAATAATCTTATAAAACAAATCAAATCACCAACAACTCTTTCTTTAAAACCATAAACATTTGATATAATATAAAAATAAATTTATAAAACCACATATGCTTTAAAAATAGTTCAATTATTTTTAAAAATGACCAAAATCCATATAAAAACATAAAATAAAAACTTCCATATCAATAACTTTTCAAAATATTCACATCTAATTTGAAATCCATCAATAATATTAACTTTCTCCTCTATTTCAAAAACATTCTATTTGTTCCTTTATAAAACCAATATTTTTCATGAAACTCACCTCTATTTGAAAATATTTCTATAAAATTCCATTTTTATTTTAAAATAACTTCACAATTATCATAATTAAATAAAACACCTTTGAAATTTTTTTACAAAATACAAGATCTTCTTTACATGTAAACCGTAACACCTGGTTTTGAGAACCAAAATATTCCATGAAACTTATTTTTTAAATTAACCACCAAAATGGTTTTATAACTGGAAAACATCATGAAATTCACCTTTACAGAAAAAAAACCTCTTAAGTATTCACATAAAAAATAATATGATATATCAAAACAATCTACTCAAGTCATCATTAAAAACCCACTAAAACCATATTTATTTCAACTCAAACAAGTGTAAAACGCTTTAGGATCCATTAGAAATCAAAATAGTTTCCAAAAAATATATCCAAGTGTGATGTAGTAGTGTTCCTAAATTTTTTATATGGTTTATCCAAATATGTTCTAATTATTTGGAAACCTATGAAATGTTTCTATAACCATGAAAATTATCTCCACAGGGATTTATATACCATATGATTTATCTAGGAAACTAGGGTTCCTTGTTACCTTGATCCCAAAACTAAAGGAAACTACCAAATGTGTTGGATATAACTCAATATGGATCAAACACTGTAAAAATAGTAATTAGTGAAATCCAAAGCCAAGAGTCAATTCCTAAATACTGATGGAAGCATTAGTCTCATCGTGAAAGGTGGTGACTAGCCACCAACTCATTAACTACCTCATGAGATCTGATGGTCCTAGTCTCTATACTACCATGATGCACCCAAATAACAATATGTAACTTTGATACCATTTTTTAATGAACCAAACTGTGATAACCAACCACAACACCTAGTTTGGGCCAACATAAGGTATAAGGCATGTTCCTGATCACCTTGGGCTGGAAAATAGTTACAGGGTATCACAAATGACCATGTGGGAATGATTTCACCCTCAGAATCCAATGAAAAATAAACCAGATTCCACCTATAAATACAATATTACCAATCTATAGATTGGAATTCCAAGAAAAAAACAGTTTATAAATAATATAATCCACTAAAGTGAGCACATGAAACATAAATAATAACCAGGAACTAACATTACTTGACAATAATAAAATAATCTGTTGACAAAATAATGAGTAATGGAAAAAATGAACAAAAATAAACAAGGTGTATGTTTCCTATCATCCTCTATCACTAAATATAACTTATCAATCCCAAAAATTCTCCACTCAAAATAATCTCCTTAGGTACCTCTTCCACCATGATTTACCATACAAGAAAGGATTAATAACTTCAATGGATGACACTATAAGAATCCATTCCTTTAGTTGCACTTGTATGCTACAAAACCAAGTCTACATATACCCAATGGGAATATATAGGGTGTGTGGAAAATCCTAGTAGGATACCCCCATGAATATGTATAAAATATTTCAAATTTCAAACCATTGGTCCGAGTTTGAAACCATTTCTTTAGAAACACTACTTTATTTCATAAAAATAATATTTTGGAAAAACATTTTCAAAATCCTTTATTTTTTAATTTTTTTTAAACATGACAAGTACCTTAAAATATCTATGATCCAAAAAGAATAAAACTAAGGGAATAATTCATAATAAAAATAATAATACCCAAATAAATTAAACATGTATATTAAACATAACATGGCTCAATAAGTACAACATCTACACATGGGGAACTAACATTAGGCCTAAAAGTATATATGACTATTTAAATGATCACTAGCCAGCTATTGTGAACCTAACAAGTTTTTTGTAGCTCTCACGGTCTCACTGGGTTCTATGTATCCATCCCATTCAACTTTAGGCTACTCAGGAAACAATACCTAGATGGTGCTCAATCTATTATAGGGAATCACCCATACACACCCAAGGTGTCCCAAATTCCACTCATCATGTGTGAAACTAAGAAATTAAATCCTTTTTTAGTCATATAATTGATAATCCCATTATAAAAAAATCATAATATTATAAAAAAATCACATTTCATTCCAATACATCTTTTGAAAAAAACCTATTTAGAGATAAAAACCTCTTTAAAATGATTTATTAAAATATTGGTGTTAAAACAACTAGTTTTCTAGGTAAAACACATTAAAATGTCACTTTATTCCAAAAAAAATTACAATCATAAGGAATAATTATAAAACAACCCACAATAATTCATTTCAAATATAATGTATTAACAAAACTAAAGAAACAATCAAGAACCCTAGGTTTGCCCAATGAATGACATGTGTTATAGATTCACTTACATATAATCCAAAAATAAACTCATCATCATTACTAAAAACCATAAGATATGATAATAAGGGGTTTCCATGAACATAGAAATCCAAAAAAATATAGCTTAGAGCCTAACCCTAGCCATAAATGTAGACACAGTAGTCAGCTTGGTCAAAAGAATTGAAAGTAAATAGAAGAACATGAGAGTATAATATTAAAGGAGCAGTTAACTTAAATGAATCAAGATTTTACCTGTATTAAAACATATTATTTTAAGGGGGTCACCAAGAGAGTAGGGAGGATGAAAATATTTCTAGAGATCACTAGGTTATACAAATTCAGAGAAAATAGTGGAGTAAGTGAATAAAATTTGATAGGGGGGAAAGGTAGTTTTTTACATTTTTTTAAACTAGGCAAGCTCTAAAAAATGTGGTCTATATGGACCATGACATGGTGCCACTTTATCGATCCCAACTAATTAGTGGACCAAGGTATGACTGACATGCCTATCATCGGGTGGTGAAAAATATACAAATTTTATCTCAAATTTCAACACAGTGACTGGCCAAGGTCATCTATCTTAAGGATATTTCACAAAAACTCACTATTTATAATTAAATTATTTTATTTTTAGGTTATTATACTTTATTAAATCATAAGAAATATGGATTTTGATAATTTGGAATATAAAAAAATTAAACATGTATATGTAGACCGAATGAATATAATTAGGAAGTAAGGTCTTAGTTCTAGCATTGGATACTTGAATTCATTCATTATACATTATTATTTCCAGTATTAATTATGATATCTCATCCCATTATACTTGAACTACTACAAATTATTTTTATTTTAAAGTTTTTCATGCCAAATAGACCTTTTTGGTGCACCAAATCCCACCACCTCTAGTATTCAATGTTGATGACACTCCTTAAACAAGAGTGTGACACCCTCCAAGACCCAATGACACTGTATGAATTTTTATCCCTCAAACACAATAAACTCCATGATATGAATATTTTTTTATGAGATAAGATAGGGAATGAATTTTTAATAAGGAATATAATGAGATTTAAAATCTCGCTGAAGAGTGATTGATGACTATCACAACAACATTTAGTGCTACTTCCTCCATCATTATAAGAAAAATAGAAACATAAAGAATTATAAAGAACGTATTTGAGAACACCAAGTAAAACTCCCCTAAGGCTAAGCCTCAAGTTAGTTACTGTTGGATAGTAGTATAATATATCATGGTAAATAAATAAATCTCGGTAGATATAATAATAAAGAAATAGAAGAACGCTTGAATTAAAATATGAGTATGCCATTACATAAACAGGAATTAAAATTTCCATAGAAAACTTGTGTAGCATCCCTAACCAGATTCCTCAATGAATAAACCAATATCCTATCTTATAAGAATTATCTCTATATTTATAGACATTTAATACTCTGTGTTCCACCCTTGAAATCATCCAAGCCTCTAATGATTATTATTCAAATCATACATTAAAATTATTTGAAGAATATCATGGTCAAACAAGCTTAAATTCACTTAAAATATCTTAGAGGAATTTTAATTCTCATGAATCGTGACTTTAAATCTTTATATCCAACATGGAATATTATCATGTGATATTTTTCTCCCCAGGTTTTTTAATTTTCACATTCATGTAGTGTGTGTGACATCCCTTATACATAGTGTTCTTTTCACCATGGAACTTATTTATAAATAACACCATTTTTTATCTCCATTTTTTCATTATAATGTGGAACACATGAATGGACTTCAAATTAGTACACCATTTGTTCATGGATGACATTTACCTTCATTTTTTATCTAGAATAAAAAAACATTTGATTGAGCTTCATTTATTACATGCATAATCTCAGATTCTATGTTCTTCATGTGGTCATACTAAAAACATTAAAGTGTGAAATTAGAGAATTATGAAGTGTAAAATAATTTTTGGAGAAATTGGGAAGGTCCATGATCATGGTTATAGTGGTATAATGGTTTTTAAATACTTTGTGATGAGTGTTTCAATAGTTCGAGTTAGATAAACAACTTGTGTTTCAATCATTACAAACTCATAGAAATTAATTTAGGAATAAACTAAGGCATTGTATTCTTTAATAATAACCTACACATAAATATAATTGAACCCATAGTGAATAATTCATCCTTTATCTTCATTTACCTTTGAACTAAAATTAAGTCTATAGAAGATGTCTTCTTTAACATTTAGTTATTTGGTATGTGCATCATTATTTAAAAATTGGTCGATGATCATCATCAACAAATTGTAATTCCCATTGACTTAATTATTAGGATCAACCATGAATGATTATTCATTACCATTAGTAGTTTAACTTCTTCATTTGGTCAAAGGAGTCTTTCTTGGAACCCCAGAATATTCATCTTGATTTCACTTCATTATTATCATCATCACTTAGGATCAGAATCTTTTGGTTTGAGTGGCATAGGCCCCATAGGGGCATCCACATTATATAAAACACATAAGAATATTTTCTTTCTTCCTATTAAGATATGTACAAGAATAAAACCTCTTGGTTCCCTCAATAGAGATCAAATTCACCCTGGTTTGAATTTTATTCACCTAAATCATGGAAATCTTTAACATCTATATCTAGTGAGTCTAGCTTAGTTCCCCTAATTCTACATGATCTAGTTATGTGGGAATATTTAGTTGGATCATCATAATCTTTAAAAAAAATTGAGAATTATAGAATTAGTTAGGGGGATATTTAATTGGGCTTCACATAGTCACATAGTGGTCGTATGAGCATGGATGAGGGTTTTTTGGATTCAATTGTCACTGAGGAAGGTTCAGTGAGGCATGATTGTTTCTTTACAGTCACAATATTTCCATGGCCACGTGCATATAGTGGCTTCCCATGGAAGAAATGTTACCAAATTCATGCTTGAATGCATGGTTTCAACACTTCCATGAATTAATATCATGTAATAATGTGGGATACTTCCCCTGGAAACAAACATCATGGTAGAAAACTCACAGTGTAAGGTCACTTCCCAGTAGTAGGATAGGTGAGTTGATGCACACATGGTCATAGAAATGGTCAAACATCTTCACAGAAGTGTAATCATGATATATTATTTCATGTTAGTTGGTGTGGTGGAATTCATGGTCACAACCCCACTGTAGTATACTTAGTGAAAGGTTGTTACGCAGTATCAAGATAAGGGAACAGATGCACTCTCATGGTCATATGATCTCTTGAACATATTTACGAAAAAATACTCTATTGGAGTTAGCTCCTTATAAAAAAACTTCTTTGTACATTATGATAATGTGTATTAATATTTTTAACTATTAATAAACTCCTTATCATATTGTGATTGTTATTTTCCATAACATAGTATGTTATAATGTCCTAAGAGTAGTTATCGCACTAAAAGGTCATTGTAGTTTCCTGCTATGATGAGAACCTAGAAGTGCTAGGACACTATTATTAAATATGTGTTCTATAGTCGGATGACATAATTTTAGGGACAAAAATTATACATGCTATCATGGGTGGAGACTCATAGGACTTTGAGGCACCTTATCGTGGTGTACACCATGGGAAATATCAATTGTAGAAAATTTTGAGAATGATACCCACCAGTAGGAAATCAAAATTTATATGTATTATTGGAATTTCCTATCTGAGGATGTGGGTATTGATCCTTAGAATTTAATATTATTATTAATGAGTTATAAGTTTCTTACTTTGATATATTGATGTAAACCATGATGACTTATATATGTGGTGATGTTGGATACGTTGGGTGCATCACGAATAATATTGCATTAATGAATAATGTGAGAAATGATTTTTCGCTTCTATTCTTTAATGGAAGTTGATATCTCAGGACATTTTATGTAAATGATATATCCTAAATAAATCCATGTCTATGGTTTTCTATAGGCAAGTTCTATTTTCTGAAATTGAATGAAAGATACATCGATCACATAGGTTGATGGAACCAGTGTGCAACCTTCTTGATTAGAGATATCATGATAAATGATTCATATTACATAGTACAAATCTATATTGGGTATTATGTTTGTAATATTACCACCTTTTATATATATGTCTTAGTCTTTTTTGCAGGTACTCTTTTTCCTAGTTTTCAGTACTCTTTTTTTAGATTGTATATTGGGGTGCGTTTTGGTGAAAATTGAGAATTTTGGAAGGAAGAGGGAAAGTGCATGGTTGGTGCATAGTTATTCTAAACCCTACACCCTCTTAGGATAAACTATGAACCCCCCTAGAAGAGTACCATGGTTAATGTTCATAGTTTGGGAAACCATACACCCTTTCCCAAGAAACCTTTTGTGGGTTTTTAATTACCTCAAAATTTATATTTAAATTTTCCAACCCCCCCCCCCATTTTAACCCCTAATCAAAACTAGCTCAACCCTAAGCCTTTGGTCTTGTTTTTGGAGGATTATATATGGATTATAATCCCTTTCAACATCTTTTTTTGGTGAATTTAAGGTAATATTGAAGATATGCACCCCTCCCAATAAGAGGATCTCATCTCGTGTGGTTTATTTCTTCTCTCCCATCTCTTACTAATATTTTATATGGATATTATCCTATGTTTTATTGGATCTATATCTAGGATTATTGGATCTAGATATAGTATTTTTGTATCTTAATTGTTTGATCTTGGATTTTAGGTTTCTATTCTAGATCTCATTCTTCACCATTGTTCTGTTACAAATTCGGGATTTTTGTTTGTGAGCATTTGTCAATGAATTGATATAGGTTATCTATAATTAAAATCTCAAAATATTGATTCCAATTTCATGTATGTAATTTTAGAATTATTATTGTGTTATTATAAATTTATTTTATTAAATTGAATTTATTAATTTTGTAAATTAATTATTTGAAGGATTGTGAAATTGGGGATATTGAATTGATTGAATTGAAATAATTAATTACTAAATTAATAGTGGGTATATTGGGTTTGTAGAATTTGATTAAATAATTGTTGAATTAATTAATGTAATTGATTTAATTAATTAATTGATGAATTGATAAGTTTAATTTATGTCATCAATTAATTTTTCAATTAATTAATGGATTTTATGTGATTAATTAATTCTTGAATTAATTAACAAAATGATAAGAATGTGAAATTGTTGAATTATATTAATTAATTAGTTAATTACTTAATTTTTCTATTGTGATATATGTGATATTATAATATATGTGATATTGTAATATATGTGATATTGTAATATTGTGATATATGTGAATTGAGATAATGAATGGTAAAAATGGTATTCATATGTGAATTGAGACGATGAATCGTAGTAATGGAATTCATTTGTGGATTGATACAATGAATGGAAAAAATGGAATTGATATGTGAATTGAGACAATGTATGTTAACAATGGAATTCATAAGTGAATTGAGATAATTAATGGTAATAATTCCATTCATATATGAATTGAGACAATGAATGATAATAATGGAATTCATATATGAATTGAGACAATGAATGGTAATAATGGCATTCATATGTGAATTAAGACAGTAAATGGTAACAATGGAATTCATATGTGAATTGATACAATGGATGGTAAAAATGTAATTCATATGTGAATTGAGATAATGAATGGTAACAATGGCATTCATATATGAATTGAGACAATGAATGGTAACAATGGAATTTATATGTGAATTGAGACAATGAATGGTAACAATGTAATTCAGATGTGAACTGAGATAATGAATGGTAAAAGTGGAATTCAGATATATGATATCCCTTGGGGATAGTTCAAACTCTGTCATGGGCCAAAGTAGGTATTGAGAGTCCAGGTGTCCTCTATAACCCAAGGGTTTATGTGGTTAAATAAAGAGTAATTGAATAAATGTAAATTGTTTACTTTATTATTATTATTTATTATTTATACAACTACATACACTCTTTTGATGGGATATTGTTTTAGACATCATTGGTGGTGGCCTATTGAATTGTACTCAAACTCAACCTAGGCTTCCTAATGGGTACCTGAATAGATTTCATGGTTGTAGGATAGGTTAAGGGTAAAGGATCTATATGGGATGGCTGAGTTGGGATGGAGATTTGATGAGGGAACTGGACTTTAATTTGGGACCCGCTTGGGATTTGTTGGTGTATTTATTTATTTTGGGTTTTTTATGTTGACACTTGACATGTATTGGAATGAAAAATATATTTTTTAGTTTTGGATATTGTATTTCCTATTTTGTTCATCATGTTTCTATGGTTTGGTTGGTAATTAGTTATATCTTTGATTATTATTATTTATTATATTATATTATGCTACTTTGATAAGGAGGTTATAGTCTCCACATGATCAATATTGACCATTGTTTCTAGTCTAAATCTTTTATCATATGGGGAGGCGCGCTTGATGTCATGTAGTGAACCAGCTCAGGGCATTGGTGTGTGACACTAGGGTCAGGATGTTACAAAGTGGTATCAAAGGAGTTTTCAATTATTTTATTTTTACTTACTATTTGGGAAAGGTAGATAGGAGAATAGGATGAGTCATGCCTTGTTTAATAGCTCGTTCATGGGAGTATTTAACCCATGTACGAGGGTAAAATCCAAGTACCCAAGGTGAGATTGTTGTTTTGAATGTGTGTTGTTACAGTTGATGTTATTTCACCTTGAGTGACACGCTTGTTGTGTGATGTGATTATTGTTTCTAATATTTTCTGATATTTAAATCATATAGTAGAATGGACTGAGGGTAGAGTATTCATGCATCATTCTAGGAACTTAGGATTATTTTTTTACATGCATCATTTTAGGAAGGCACGGGAAAACGGGTTTTGCATGTGTTTTTGAACTTGAAATGTTTTTCCTTGCTTGTGAAATTGAATAGAAAAATAGTTCCAAATGTGAAATTGAGAATTTTAAAATGATTAAAAGTGTTAATAAATTGGTGTATAATGAGAAACTTGAATTTTAGAATGTGTTTACCTTGTTAACCATGACCTAGACATTGGATTCTTAGGGGTAGTGATAGTGCCTCGATTTTGACCATGTGGAGAGCTTTGGCGAAAAGACTGGTTGTGTCTTGTTTTTATTTCTTCTTATGTAAATGGATTAAAGGTGTGTTATTTTTCATCATATGTGTGTTTGTAATTGTAGATATATGCATCCATGAAGACGCTTGTTGAGAGGATGATAGGAGGACATGGCTAGAGATACTCCTCTAGTAATGGAACCTAAGGCACTGGTAGTGTCAGTTGAGTAATACATAGAGAAGTTATAAGATATTTTTACTTGATTTATATGGTTTACAGAGAGATACCCAAAGCATGTGGTTAAGATTATGTCTGACCTTACATGGGATTTTCAGTTATAGAACCCTCTAACTTTCACTGGAGAGGGTAGACTTGAGGTAGCAGAGTTATGGATTGAGTCCATCCATACTATACTTGAGAATTTAGAGACTCATATTGATAATATGGTCAAGTTGGACACTTATATGTTGTGAGGATCAGTTAAGAAATAGTGGGATGATCAGACCCAAATAGGTTAGGTAGACAGGATAGATTGGAAGGAATTTCTAGAGAAGTTCTGGGAACAGTTTTATCTAGATATTCTAATAAAGGATATAGCAGCTGATTTCATGTGGTTTACTCAAGGAATTATATATGTAATGGACTATGTTGATCACTTTACAAACTTGTAGCACTTTTATCTAGTGCTGGTAGGGGATGACACAGCTAGAGAAATACATTTACAGGTGGGGATTAAATGTCATATTAAGTCCCAATTTAACCACTTTCAATTAAATAATTTTTCTAGGGTGGTGAATTAGGCTCTCATAGTTGATGGGAACCTGAAGGAGGATTTCAGTGTGGGATGGATGGTTACCTCTAGAAAATTAGAAGGTATGTATTCTAAGAGAAGAAAGGGTGGATATGAGAGTTTTATCCAAGGGGGTAGTAGGAAGAGTGTCTAGGGAACCAGTGCATTAGGTCAGGATACTATTGTAGGAATTTTCCTCGACCATTGGTAGAGTGTCAATATTGTGGTGGGATGGGACATTTACAGATATTCTGCAGGAATCCATGACAGACAGGTAGTGATAGAGGAGCTAGATGAAACCAGAGTGAGGGAAGGGGGTCTTTTGAACCATATCATTCTAGTAGTTAAAGTTCTACTGTTCATGGTGGTAGAGGTGGTGGACGAGATACTTATAGGTAAGATAACCCATATGAATAGAGTGGTACATCTCCAGGAGCTCAAAATACATCATGGGGAAGAGGGGTAGGACAATTGCATGTAGTTCATCCTACACCGGTGGATAGCTAGGCTAGACCATCTACAGTGAGAGGAACTATTCTTATAGCTTCTAAATTATTTATTGCCTTATTTGATACTAGTGACTCTCATTATTTTATATCTAAATAACTAGTAAATCATATGATCCTGGTGGTGGAGTTCATGAGCGGGGTGATGATGATAGATACACATTTAGGGGTATGTTTTAGGGACACCTTTTTAAGAAAAGGGTGTTCACTCAAGGTTGGGGAGTATCATTTTATATGTGATCCTTATATCCTTAACATGATAGGAATCTACCTAATTATGGTTATGGACTGGTTAGTGCCATACCGATCCCACATTGATTGTTGTCACAAGAGAGTGAATTTTATATCTCCTACAGGTGAAAAACATATTCACCAAGGAGAGTGGGATATCCAGGTGGGCTATGCAGGTCCAATTCATCAGTAACTGGGGGATCTCACCTCCCAGGTTGCTAGTATTTTACCGCATGATGGAGATTTAAAGTAGGATGTTTTTACTCCTATTGTGGACATATTTCAGGATGTTTTTTCTGAATACTTCTCAGGTCTTCCACCTGATAGAGTGATATAGAATTTATGATTGAGATCATGCCAAGGTATGAGTTAGTTTCTATTCCACTGTACGGAATGGCACAGAAATAGCTCCAAGATCTCATGACTCGGCTGGAAGAGTTGATATATCATGTTTTTATTTGTCTAGGTACATCTCCATGGGGTTCTCCAGTCTTGTTTTCTATGAAGGATAATGTAACTCTATGATTATGTGTGGATTACCAAAATTTGAACAAGATGACAGTAAAGAAACAGTATCATCTTCCGTGTATTGATGATCTATTTGACCATTTGAGATTAGCTTGTGTTTTCTCCAAGATTGACTTGAGATTAGGGTATCATTAGTTGAGAGTTCGAACTTCTAATATATTGAGGTCTACTTTTAAAAGAAATTATGGCCTTTATGAGTTTTTTGTATTGTTTCTTGGGTTGATGAATGATCTTATAGTGTTTATGGCCTTGATGAATATAATATTTCCTCTGTACTTAGATAAGTTTGTGGTAGTGTTTGTGGATGACATCTTTGTGTACTCCAAGACTCATGACGATCATACCCAACACCTTGACATCATCTTGAGTATACTCAAAGAGCATCAGTTATGCATCAAGATATCTAAGTGTCAGTTTTTGATTGATTAGGTAGACTTCTTGGGTCACATAATCTTGGAGGAAGGTGTATCCATGGACCCATATAATGTGCATGAATTTGTATTTTTGGTGTATCACAAGCATGTTTTTGATATCCATAGATTTATAAAGTAAGATGGATATTACCAGGGGTTCATCCAGGACTTTTCTTGGTTGGTAGAACTTCTTTTGGTCTTTCCCAAGAAGGGGATAAGGTTTGAATGGTTGAAATTATGAGATAATGTTTTCTTGGAGTTGAAGAAGTTCTTGATATTGGCGCCAATATTGATCCTAATCAAGCTTGGTGAGGAGTATATTGTGTTTTGTGATGCTTCTAGGATCAGACTTGGAGTAGTGTTGATGCAAATAGATTGAGTTGTAAAGTATGGGTTTTGGTAGTTGAGGCCACATGAATGGAACTAACCTATTCATGACCTCAAGTAAGGAGTTGTTGTTTTTTCTTTTAAGTGTTTGTGACATTATCTATTGGGTGAAAATTTTATTGTAATAAAGATCACAATAGATCAAAGTATATCTTTTCACAATGATATTTGAATCTATAGTAGCAGATATGGGATAAGTATATGAATTCATTCGATTTTGAGCTAGCATATACGCCTGAGAAGGGGAACAATGTTGATGACACTTTAAGTAGAAAAACTCAGAATTAGAAAGTTTAGGAGTCTAGTGCTGAGTAGAATATGATGACCTTGCTGACTGAGATACATTTTGTAGTTCAGGAGAGTCCATAGCAGGTGACTATCATATCAGTTTCGGTAGATTCTACACTATTGAGTGGATCATGGATATACTTTATGAGAATTCAGAATGTTTGGACTTGAGGGAAATACTTGAAGGTGAGAAGTCACCTTCTAATTAGACCATAGATAAGGATGAGATCATCTATGTCAGGAATCAAGTTGTTATGCCTATGAGTATGCATGAGGATATTATGTGGGAATTTTATGCCTCAAAGTTGGCGGTGAATCTAGGCATCACAAAAATTTACCATGGCCTGTGATGATAGTTTTTGTGGTTGGGCATAAAGAAGGAGATAGTAGGGTTTTTGACATGATGCTACACCTATAAATAGGTAAAGGCAGAGCATCAACTACCTAGTGGATTACTATAGCTATTTCCCATTATGTAATGGAAGTGGGATGATGTGACTATGGACTTTGTGTTGAGTATCTTGAATATGCCTAGGAAGAATGATGTTATATGGGTAATTGTGGATAGATTGAAAATGGTAGCGCATTTCCTACCGATATAGGAGACTTTATCAGTGGATTAGTTGAGAGAGTTATACATTCCGGAGATAGTACATCTGCATGGGGTGCCACAAACTTTTGTTTTAGACCAAGACTCACATTTTACTTTATGCTTCTAGAAAGGATTACAGAATTTTCTTTCTACACTGGTTTTACTGAGTACGATATTCCACACATAGACATATGGTGATTCAGAATGTACTATTTTGGTGGTTGAGGATATTCTATGAGAATGTGTAATAGAATTGGGTGGATCTTGGTAGAATCACCTAACTTTGGTGGATTTCACCTATAACAACAGTTGTACAGAAACTATACAGATGGAATGTCACGACCCGTCCTCAGGGCCCGTGTCGTGACTACCCCAAGCCCGCCTTCCATAGGCCAGGGGCTGGAGACTAGCACCAAGGCGTAAATCCCAGAAAAGGGAAGGCATTGCCTTTGTAAAGTAAACAAACACTACAGAGTAAGCAAGCGGAAAAAGTAAACACTACGTAAAAACTGGTACAACAGTAAGTGCAGAAAAGTAAAGGGGGCCGGAAATACAAGCCCAACTGTAAAGTACAACTGAAAGGGGAAAAACAGCAACTGAAAGGAAAAGCCACAGCGTCGAGCCGTCCTCTGGGAGTCCCACCTGAAGGGTGGGTACAGAAATCCTCCACTGCTCCTCAGGTCCAGCCGACCGCTTCGAGTACATCCCACCCAGTGGTCCACCTCCAGGTACCGTCCTGCTCCGCAAGCCTCCACCACGATCAGCACTGTCCGTCGTCTGCAACAAACACAACATAGTGCGGGCATAGCCCGTGCAGGGGTGAGTATAAGCTACTCAGTAGGGACCTTGAGACCCCCTAAGGTCTCCCAGAATCCACAAAGGATAATCCACAAAGGAAAGATACAATCACAAAGTAACATCTGACACGGATTAGGTATATGCACATACATATACCTAAGTCATCAATTCTCGCTCGGCTCCAACATCCGAGCTCAAGTACAACTCAGACCACAAAGGAAAGAAAAACGTAAATCCACACAGGATAGCACAACACAATCCACAAAGGAAAGTAAAACGTAAATCCACACAGGATAGCACATCATAATCCACAAAGGAAAGTAAAACAGGGTTTCATCTCACACAGGTATACTTCTTCAAATGACGATAAAGATGATCACTGAACCATCTAAGCCGTCGGACCCACAAAGGATCGATAGGTACTAACCCCCACAATGACCCACAAAGGATCAATAGGTAACTAACCCCCACAAAGACCCACACAAGATCGGGCCCACACAGGACTTGTAGGCGCTGGCCCACACAGGACCGCTGAGCGCTGACCCACATAGGATCGGACCCACACATGATCGGTAGCACTGACCCACAAAGGATCGCTGAGTGTGGTAGTCGTTGTCGTCGAATCCACTAAGGATCTCTGCACAGTCGTCGTCGTCACAGTAGCAGTCGCAGCCAGCTCTAGGGTTCCCGCACACAGCAAGCTCGTTTCGGAGGGTCCGCTCCACGAGCCGAGAGGCTGATACATCAACTGACACACAGTCCAGAACTGATGTATCCAAAAGTTCCGTATCGTCAACAGGAACTCAACGTCGCAGACGGCGCGTCAATCAGACGCCCGGTCTGAGAGTTATTGGCTTTTTCATCCTAGGGGCCCGGTTGGTTTTTAAGGCAAAACCAACCCGACCGTACTCCACCTGCGTCCAACCCTTGGGCGGAGTATGCAAAAAGATTTGTCTCACTTATAGGAAATCAAAAAAGTCGACAACACGTCAATCGGACGTCCGAAACTCAAGATATGAGCGTTTCCGCTCCGAGGGCCCGGTTGGTTTCATGCACGAACCAACCCGGCCAAACCCAATGTTTTCTAAAACCTTGAGTGCAATATAACAAAATGACCGTCTCGATCCAAGGATCGCATCTCCGCTGACGGCGCGTCTTTTGGAGGCTCATAGCTCAAGTTATGAGCAAAAGACCGAAAATGTCTGGAGACGGGGGGTCTGGGCTCGGACCACCCCCCCCCCCCCCCGGGTCGGCCCGAACCGGGTCGACCCGACCCGGGTCCGGGTCCGGCCCGGTTCGGCGCGGCCCGGGCGGCGTGGCGCGACCCGGCCGACGGGTCGGCTCGGCTCGGCCGAGCGGCCGAGCAAGGGAGCCGCGGGGCATGAAGTCCCCGCGGGAAGAGAAGCTGCGGCCCACGTGGGGCCGCGCTGGATCAGCGGATGCGGCTTTGACACATCCCGTGAGTCGCCGGACCCGTGCGGTCGAGGTTCTGGCTGGCCGCAGCCACCGCGGCTTTAGCCGCGGCGGCTCCATCCAGCGGCGCGCCGGGGCGCCGGCGACCCGCGCCGCCGGTGGATTCCACGGGCCACCGGAGTTGCTCCGGTGGTCCCATTCTGCTTCCATCTGCGCCATGGCTCCTCCCGGGTCCCATTCTTCACTGCCAGGCCCTCAAATCGCCATTGCAGCCCTGTTTTTCATCGTCCTCCGTTTCGCGCACCAAGAAAGAAAAGTGTGGTGGGTTCGGACTTGTTCGTTAGTCCGCACCCACCGCGTTAGCGGTTTTAAAGGAAAATACACAACAAAAGTTCAACAACTGTCACAGGTATAAATCACAAATATTTTTAAGAATCAAACCCCTACCTCGTCGTAGTCGTCGAGCAAGCGTTCTACGTGGAATTGATCGTCGTGGTAGGAGAGGATCGTCGCGTCGCGGAATGGCGTCGCGTCGTCGTGGTATACAGTGTTACGTCGACGAACTCCGAGGAGTGAAGAAAACACACGGATTTAATTTACACGAATTAAATCCATGTCAATTATAAAAACCACAAAGGAAATTTAAAAGATTTTAAATTTCCTACCTCAAGCAGATGTTCGATGATCTGTCGCGGAAGAAGGTACATAGCAGAAGAACGTCACAGGAGGAGAATCGTTGGCGTCGCGGAACACGGCGTCGCATCGTCGATCTCCGAGGGTTTTGTGTTCTTCGCGTTCTTCGCTTTCTTCGCGTTCTTCACGAAGGAGGTTGAAGGACTTAAGGTTCTGTCAAATCCTCTCAACGAACAACACACAAGAAGAAAAATGTTGGTCTTATTTTATTAACATGCCAACAAACGAAAAAAAGATAAGATAAGTAACGACCCATTAATTCATAGAATTAATTCAACGAATAAAAATACCCAATTAAAAGGAGCGTTTAATAGATTAAGAAACACCCCAGTTGGCTTTAAATTAATAGGGGTTTTCGCAGGTTCGTTACTTAGCGGAAAAGAAACTGTGGGCTCGTGCAGGCCCCACCTCACAAATATCCTACAAAGAGGGTAGGATATTTTTGGGTTCCACCCTATCCGCTTCAACTCCGCTTAAGCAGCTTTAAGTGGCTTTTAAGTGGATTTAAGTGAAATAAAAATAAAGTTGTCTCACCACTTTATTTTATTTCATAACTTAAATCCCAAAAATTAAAAACCACACCCAAGCAAACGCAACTCCGGAAGAGGAGTTTCTAAGAAAAAACCGGCACTATGATTTAATCGGTGCCCTCAGAATTCGATTCCGAGCACCGGTTCAAAAGTTAGAAAAACCCGCTCGTCCGTTCACTGAACGTACCCGAGCCGAACTTCGGAAAATGATTACGGGCACACCGGGCCTCGGAATCAGGTGCCGTTTGAAACTGCGCTCTTGTAAAATTCCAAAGAAATTTAGGAAAAAAATTTCATTGAAATTTATGGGTCTTTACATCACTCCCACCTCAGGGCTTTACGTCCCCATAAAGATACATCATAAGCTAGGGAAACAAATGTGGGTACTGAGCACGCATCTGAGCCTCCCGCTCCCAAGTGCTCTCCTGTAGGTTCCCATGCTGCCATCTGATGCGCACTAGAGGAATCGACCGTCCACGTAGGACCTGCTCCTGTCGATCCTCGATCTCCACTGGGACCTCCGCAAATGTCGCCCCATCATCAACGTCCAGCTCCCCATGGTCAATGATGTGTGTCGGGTCGTGCACGTATCTCCTCAGCTGAGATACGTGGAAGACGCCGTGCACCCGGTGCATCTGAGGTGGTAGATCCAGGCGATAAGCCACCTCACCATTCCTACTGAGGACCTGGAATGGTCCGATGAAGCATGGAGACAACTTTCTGCCCCGTACAAATCTCCGTAATACACGTCTAGGCGAGACACGCAAGAAGACGTGGTCGCCATCCTCGAACTCTAGTGGCCTCTGCCTCCTGTCAGCATAAGACTTATGCCGGCTCTGAGCTATCCTCATCTTCTCCTGGATGACCTGGACCTTCTCTGTCATGGCCCGAACCATCTCTGGTCCCACAAGTGCTGACTCCCCAGGGTCTGTCGAGCACAAAGGAGATCTGCAAGGTCTTCCGTACAACGCCTCGTATGGTGCCATCCCGATGGTGGAATGGTAGTTGTTGTATGCAAACTCCACCAAGGGTATGTGGTACTCCCAGCTGTGACCAAAGTCGAGGACACATGCGCGGAGCATGTCCTCGAGAGTCTGAATGGTCCTCTCTGTCTGACCATCCGTCTGAGGGTGAAAGGCGGTACTCAGACGTAGCTGGGTCCCAAACGCCTCCTGCAAACCCTTCCAAAGCCGGGAAGTAAAACGAGCATATCGATCAGAGAAGATAGATGATGGAACACCATGAATCCATACAATCTCCTAAACATAGAGACGCCCCAAGCTCTCCACTGATCCCTGCTCTCTGATAGGTAAGAAGTGAGCCGACTTGGTGAGTCGGTCGACAATCACCCAAATGGATTCGTGACCTCTGGAAGTGCGTGGAAGTCCAGTCACAAAGTCCAGAGATATCCTGTCCCACTTCCACTCTAGGACCTCCATGGGATGTACCAAGCCTGCTGGTACCTGATGCTCTGCCTTCACCTACTGGAAGGTGAGGCATCGAGAAACGAACTCTGCCACAGCCTTCTTCATGCCCGGCCACCAGTGCTGTTGTCTGAGGTCCTGGTACATCTTCGCCACTCCAGGATGTACCGCCAAAGGAGAAGTGTGAAACTCTCTTATCACCTCCTCTCGTAAAGAGACTGGTACTAAGGTACGTCCTCTGAAAAGGATGTCGTGGTCTGCTCCAAAGGAGAAACCATCAGGTGCCTGTCCTGAGGATATCTGTGCACGCCGCGTCTCACAGTCAGCGTCCCCACGCTGTGCCTCTCTGACTCGCTGCAGTAGTGGAGGGGTGACTGTGAGAGACTGAAGGAAGGCTGCTCCATATCTATCCATGAAGGATATCTGCAAAGATGTTAGCTGCTCTGTCGCCTCCTCAAGTAGCTGAATGCCCATCCTCCTACTGAGAGCATCGGCTACCATGTTCCCCTTCCCAGGAGTATAGACTATCTCAAAGTCATAGTCCTGGAGGAACTTGAGCCATCGCCGCTATCCAAGGTTCAGGTCCTTCTGCGAGAAGATGTACCTGAGACTCTGGTGGTCAGAAAAGACTGTAAAGCGCTCTCCCATCAGGTAGTGTCGCCATGTCTTCAGAGCGAAGACCACTGCTGCTAACTCCAGGTCATGGGTAGCATAGTTCTTCTCATGCGGCCTCAACTGACGTGATCCATAGGCGATCACTGCCCACTCCTGCATCAGGACACATTTGAGCCCGGTCCCTGATGCATCTCAGTAGACTATGTACCCTACCCCCTCCTCAGGCAACCTCAAGATAGGTGCGCTGGTCAATCTCTGTCTCAACTCCTGGAAGCTTTGCTGACATATGTCTGACCACACAAAGGGTTTCCCCTTCTTCGTCAAAGATTATAGTGGTGCCGAAACTCTGGAGAAGTCTATCACAAATCTCCGATAGTATCCAGCTAGTCCCAAGAAACTCCGCACCTCTGTCACGCTCCTGGGTGGCTCCCAAGCTAGCACCGCCTTGATCTTCGCAGGATCCAATGCAACTCCCGCCTCAGAGATGACGTGTCCCAAGAAGTGGAACTCACGTATCCCGAACTGACACTTCGAGAGCTTAGCTGGTGTCTCAGAGTGTGTCTAATACAACCCGTAAGTGGTAGGCGTGCTCCTCCTCAGTCGTCGAGTATATCAAAATGTCGTCGATGAAGACCACGACAAATCGATCAAGGTATGGCTGAAAGATTCTGTTCATGAGGCCCATGAACACAGTTGGAGCATTGGTTACGCCGAATGGCATAACCAAGAACTCATAGTGGCCATAACGACATCTGAAGGTCGTCTTCTGTACGTCCTCGTCTCGAACTCTGAGCTGATGATAGCCTGACCTGAGGTCTATCTTCGAGAACCATCGTGCCCCCTTAAGCTGATAGAAGAGTTCATCAATCCTCGGTAGTGGATACTTGTTCCTCACTGTCACCTGGTTCAGGCGACGATAGTCGACACACAGTCGCAAGCTCTCGTCTGCCTTCTTGACGAACAATATCGGGGAAGCCCAGGGTGAAACACTGGGTCGGATGAATCCTTTGCTCTGCAAGTCCTCCAACTGTACCCGTAGCTCTCGAAGCTCAGCGGGGGCCATCCGATATGCTGGAGTCGATATCGGGGTTTTCCCAAGGTATAGGAAAATATGAAAGTCTACCTCTCTACGAGGAGGTATCCCTGGAACGTCGTCAGGAAAGACGTCTGCGTACTGATCCACCACTACAGGAAAACTAGGACTCCGCACGTCAACTACTCCTAGAATGAGGATAGCCAACTGATGAGTGATGGGATGTCCTCTCCTCTGCAAAATTCCATCTTGTGCTGCGAAGGCTCCCTTCTCGTCGGTGAAGGTGAACCTGCTCCCGTCGGTGCGTACACATCGCACCTTGCGCCTAATATAGTCAATCTGTGCATGGACTGTAGATAACCAATCCATGCCCAAGATGACGTCGTAAGGCCTTGACGCCGCTACAAGAAGATCCCAGCCGAAGCTCTCGCCACCTAGAGTAAGCTCACACTACCGGCACCAGTGCGTAATCATCGAGTCTTCTCCCGTAGGAGTCTCTAGCCATAAGGATCGAGCCAACGGCTCTGTCAGAATCTCCGAGCTCCAAACAAGGGCAGCGGCTATAAAAGAGTGACTCGCTTCTGTGTCTATAAGAACTGCAGAAAGAGTATAATAGACACAGATCGTACCTCGAATCATCTCGGGCACGCTGTGGTCGTAGGCCTCCACTGCCTGGAGCTGTGCCTGTCTCTGCCCACCAGCTCCCTGTGGTTGGGGCGGACCTCCTGGTGGTGGTGGTGGTAGAGCCTCAAAGCATCTCCCATCACTTGCTGCTCAGCCAGCTCCTCTGCCTCGTCCGCCTCCTCCTTGAGGACTACCACGGTCAACCCTCTGCCTCTTCCTAGGTGGTCCCTCAACTGTCTACTGCTCCTCGGCATGGTGGTTCGGGTAGTCACGAGCCATGTGACCATGGTCGCCGCATGTGTAGCACTGCTTGCCTCTCGAAAGACTGGATCCACGTTGTGTGCCCCGCACTGCTGAGCCAGTGTCCTGAGGTCGTCTGCGTGAGGGTCTAGTCTGCCTGGACCCCTGAGTCATTCGTTGACTGCCTGCTGTGGAAGACTCTGCTACGTGCCACCCCGCGGTAGGTCTCGCCGCTGGAGAAGTCTCAGCAAGAAAGCTCTCGATCAAAAGGGCTTGCTCCAGTACTCCTTCCTGAGTCGGAATGCTGAGGGAGATCAGCGACGCCCTGATCTCGTGTCTCAATCCCTGCTCAAAGGTCTGGGCCCGGAAGAATGGGTCACATACCATGTCGGTCGAGTAGCGCAAGAGATTGGTAAATCTCGCCGAGTACTGGGCGACCGTCAAGCTGCCCTTCCGTAGCTGAAGAAGCTCCTGGATGCGCACCGCATGGAGGGTGTCCGGGACGAACTCTGAGCGGAAGAGGCCCTCAAAGTTTGTCTAGAGGAGTGATGCCTCATCGTGCACCTGGAGAATCAAGATCCACCATTGTCCTACTGCTTCGTGCAGTAGGCTCGCTGCGAGGATCACCATGAGGTCTGCTGGTGTCCTCACTAGCCTAAAAACTCACACCACTGCCTCCAGCCAGTCCTCGGCTACCTGGTGGTCCGTCTCCCCACGGAACCCGGGCGGTCGCTGGTGCTGGAACTCATGCAATGCACTGAGGCGACGTGCATTGTCAGCGGCTGGTGCTGGAAGCATCGGTGGCTTGGCGGGTAAAGGTACCGCCGGTGCCTCTACTGTCAAAGGGCCCTACACTGAGGCCTCGTCGCTCGGTGGGCTGTCATCACGTACGACTCAAGGAACCCTAGCTGGCTGCCATCGTGGGGCCATCATGAAAAGGAAACAGGTGTGCCACGGTCAGAACAGTATACCTGGTGAGCTGATACAAAGTAATCACAAAGAAAACTTGAAACACACATGCAATCAATGTTTTCGTGAATTAAGTTAGAAATAAGAAGTTAGGGTCCTGGTGTACGGATACGTCGGCCGCCGCACCAACATTGGACTGTCTGGACTGATAACCACACCCAATACGCTAAACACTATTGCTTCACATATAAAAAGATCTGAGTCTGCGGTAGAACCGAACTCCTCTGATACCAATTTGTCACGACCCGTCCTCGGGGCCCGTGCCGTGACTACCCCAAGCCCGCCTTCCATAGGCCAGGGGCTGGCGACTATCACCAAGGCGTAAATCCCGGTAAAGGGAAGGCATTACCTTTGTAAAGTAAACAAACACCACAGAGTAAGAAAGAGGAAAAAGTAAACACTAAGTAAAAACTGGTACAACAGTAAGTGAAGAAAAGTAAAGTGGGTCGGAAATACAAGCCCATCTGTAAAGTACAACTGAAAGGGGAAAAACAGCAACTGAAAGGAAAATCTGTAGCGTCGAGCCGTCCTTTGGGAGTCCCACTTGAAGGGTGGGTACAGAAAGCCTCCACTGCTCCTCGGGTCCAGCTGACCGCTCCGAGTACGTCCCACCCAGTGGTCCACCTCCAGGTACCGTCCTGCTCTACAAGCCTCCACCGTGATCAGCGCTGTCTGTCGTCTGCAACCAACACAACATAGTGCGGACATAGCCCATGCAGGGGTGAGTATAAGCTACTCAGTAGGGACCCTGATGCCCCCAAAGGTCTCCCAGAATCCACGAAGGATAATCCAAAAAGGAAAGATACAATCACGAAGTAACATCCGACACGGCTTAGGTATATTCCCATACATATACCTAAGTCATCAATTCTCGCTCGGCTCCAACATCTGAGCTCAAGTACAACCCAGTCCACACAGGAAAGAAAAACGTAAATCCACACAGAATAGCACAACACAATCCACAAAGGAAAGCAAAACGTAAATCCACACAGGATAGCACAACACAATCCACAAAAGAAAGAAAAACAGGGTTTCAGCTCACACAGGTATACTTCTTCAAATGACGATAAAGATGATCACTGATCCATCTAAGTCGTCGGACCCACAAAGGATCGATAGGTACTAACCCCCGCAATGACCCACAAAGGATCTGACCCACAAAGGATCGATAGGTAACTAACCCCCGCAAAGACCCACACAGGATCGGGCCCACACAGGACCTGTAGGCGCTGGCCCACACAGGACCGCTGAGCACTGACCCACATAGGATCGGACCCACATAGGATCGGTAGCACTGACCCACAAAGGATAGCTGAGTGTTGTAGTCGTCGCCGTCGAATCCACTAAGGATCTCTGCACAGTCGTCGTCGTCACAGTAGCAGTCGCAGCCAGCTCTAGGGTTCCCGCACACAGCAAGCTCGTTTCGGAGGGTCCGCTCCACGAGCCAAGAGGCTGATACATCAAATGACACACAGTCCAGAACTGATGTCTCCAAAAGTTCCATATCGTCAACAGGAACTCAACGTCGCAGATGGCGCGTCAATCGGACGCCCAGTCTGAGAGTTATTGGCTTTTTCGTCCCAGGGGCCCGGTTGGTTTTTAAGGAAAAACCAACCCGACCATACTCCACCTACGTCCAAAACCTCAGGCGGATTATTCCAAAAGATCTGTCTCAATTAGAGCAAAACAACAAAGTCGACGGCACGTCAATCGGACGTCCGAAGCTCAAGATATGAGGGTTTCCGCTCCGAGGGCCCGGTTGGTTTCGTGTACGAACCAACCCGGCCGAACCCAAAGTTTTCTGAAACCTTGAGTGTGATATACCTAAATGACCATCTCGATCCAAGGATCGCATCGCCGCTGACGGCGCGTCGTTTGGAGGCTCGTAGCTCAAGTTATGAGAAAAAGACCGAAAATGTCCGGAGACGGGGGGTCTGGGCCCGGACCGACCCGGCCCAACCCCCCTGGGTTGGCCCGAACCGGGTCGACCCGACCCGGGTCTAGGTCCGACATGGTTCAGCGCGGCCTGGCCCGGCCTGGGCGCAACCCGGCCAGCGGGTCGGCTCGGCTCGGCCGAGCGGGATCAGCGGACGCGGCTTTTCCGCGTCCTGTGAGTCGCTGGACCCACGCGGCCGTGGGTCTGGCTGGCCGCCAGTGGATTCCGCGGGCCACCGGAGTTGCTCCGGTGGTCCGATTCTACTTCCGTCTGCGCCATGGCTCCTCCTGGGTCCCATTCTTCACTTCCAGGCCCTCAAATCTCCATTGCAGCCCCGTTTGTCATCGTCCGCCGTTTCGTGCACCAAGAACGAAAAGTGCGGTGGGTTCGGACTTGTTCGTTAGTCCGCACCCACCGCGTTAGCGGTTTTAAAGGAAAATACACAACAAAATTTCAACAACCGTCACGGGTATAAATCACAAAGATTTTTAAGAATCAAACCCCTACCTTGCCGTAGTCTTCGAGCGAGCATTCTACGCGGAATTGATCGTCGCAGTAGGAGAGGATCGTCGCGTTGCGGAACGGTGTCGCGTCGTCGCGGTATACGGTGTTGCGTCGACGAACTCCGAGGAGTGAAGAAAACACACGGATTTAATTTACACAAATTAAATCCATGTCAAGTATAAAAACCACAAAGTAAATTTAAAATATTTTAAATTTCCTACCTCAAGCAGATGTTCGAAGATCTGTCGCGGAAGAAGGGACGTCGCATAAGAACGTCGTAGGAGGATAATAGTTGGTGTCGCGGAACACGGTGTCGCGTCGTCGATCTCCGAGGGTTCGACGTTCTTCGCATTCTTCGCGTTCTTCGCGTTCTTCGCGTTCTTCACGAAGGAGGTTGAAGGACTTAAGGTTCTTTCAAATCCTCTCAACGAACAACACACAAGAAGAAGAATGTTGGTCTTATTTTATTAACATGCCAACAAACGAAAAAAAGATAAGATAAGTAACGACCCATTAATTCATAGAATTAATTCAATGAATAAAACCACCCAATTAAAAGGAGCATTTAATAGATTAAGAAACACCCCAGTTGACTTTAAATTAATAGGGGTTTTCGCGGGTTCATTACTTAGCGGAAAAGAAACTGTGGGCTCGTGCGGGCCCCACCTCACAAATATCCTACCAAGAGGGTAGGATATTTTTGGGTTCCACCCTATCCACTTCAACTCAGCTTAAGCAGATTTAAGTGGCTTTTATGTGGCTTTAATTGAAATAAAAACAAATTTGTCGCACCACGTTATTTTATTTCTTAACTTAAAGCCCAAAAATTAAAAACCACACCCGAGTAAACGCAACTCTGGAAGAGGTGTTTCTAAGCAAAAATTGGCGCTGCGATTTCATCGGTGCCCTCAGAATTCGATTCCGAGCACCGGTTCAAAAGTTAGAAAAACCCGCTCGTTCGTTCATTGAACGTACCCAAGCCGAACTTTGGAAAATGATTCCGGGCACACCGGGCCTCAGAATCAGGTGTCGTCTGAAACTGCGCTCTTGTAAAATTCCAAATAAAATTAAAAAAAAAATCCTTGAAATTTATGGGTCTTTACATGGAACCATATGAGGCACTTTATGGTAGTACATGTAGATCACCTCAATACTGGATAGAGGCAAGTGAGTTAGAACTATTGGGACTAAGTCTCATGTAGGACAAATCGGAGTAGGTTCAACTGATTTGGAAAAATGTAGTTATAGCTCATAGTAAACATAATTTGTATGTTAATAGATGTCGAAGACCCATAGATTTTAAAAAGGTTGATCATGTATTCCTTCGGGTGTCAGCTAGATTAGGTCATCGCAGGATACAGGGGTAGGGAAAGTTAAAACCCAGGCTTGTTGGACCATTTGAGGTTGTAGATAAAATTGGGTCAATAGCATACCGATTGGATCTTCTGTAGAGATTCAATGCTATGAATGATATTTTTCATGTGTCAAAAATTCATCAGTATCACCCCAACCCTTATCATGTGATCGATGGGGATGATTTTGAGCTTGAGGATGATGAATCCTTTAATAATCATCTGATACATGTGTTGCATCGTAGTGAGAAAGTGTTGAGGGGAAAGATTGGGGTGTTAGTTCATGTATTGTGGCAGCATGGGAGTGTCTATGAGGATACATGGGAGAGATAAGTGGATATGCAGGCTTAGTGTCCTGATCTTTTTGACTCGGAATCTTAGAGGTGCTTGGGAGTATAGCTTGAGGATGAGCAATTATAAGGTGGGGAGATTATAATATCCAAACTTTTTCTAGAGAATTCTTAGGATTTTTTATAGGTACTCTTTTTCATTATTTTGAGTACTCTTGTTTTATATTGTATCTTGGGGTTCATTTAGGTGAAAATTGAGAATTTTGGAAGGAATAGGGAAAGTGCTAGGTTGGCACATGGTTTTCCCATACTGTGTGCCTCATCCCAGCAAACCATGTGAACCCAAACAGAGGGGATTCACATGGCTAGTGCACGGTTTGTCAAACCATGTGCCCTATTAAGAGAAATCATGCACCCCCCCCCCCAAAAAAAAGACACATAGTTAAGGCACACGGTTTGGAAAATCATGTACCCCTACCCAGGAAACTGTGTGTGGGTTTTAAATTACCCTAAAAATTAGATTTAAATTTCATGACCCCCCCCCCCCACCACCACCACCACCACCAATTTAACCCCTAATCATCTCAAGCATGACCCTAATATTTCTCTGTCATTTTTGGAGGCTCCCAGACAAATTCCAAGCCCGCCTGAGCTCTTTCTTTGGTGAATGAAAGGGAGGGTTGAATATTTGTACCCTCCCAGTAAGAGGAACTTATCCCGTTTGGTTTCCTTCTTCTCTATTATCTCTCCCTCATCTTTTAGAGGGATGTTATCCTTTATTTTATAGGATCTATATCTAGTATTATTGGATATAGTTTTAGGATTTTTGGATTTTGATTATTTGATCTTGGATTTTAGGTTTTCGTTTTAGATCTCGTTCTTCATCATTGTTTCATTTCAAATTGGGGTTTTCCATTGGTGAGTGTTTATCAACAAATTAGGGTAGGTGGTATATAATTAAAATCCCAAAGTATTGATTCTAATTTCATGTATGTAGTTATATAATTTCTATTGGATGATTTGAAATTGATTTTCTTAAATTTAATTAATCAATTTTTTAAATAAATTAATTGATGGATTGTGAAATTGGGGATATTGAATTGACTGAATTGAAATAATTAATTTTTGAATTAATTGTGGGTATATTGGGTTTGTTGAATTGAATTAAGTAATTATTGAATTAATTAATGGAATAAATGTGATTAATTAATTGATGAATTGATTAATGGAATTTATATGGTTCATTAATTATTGGATTAATTATTGGAGTTGATGTGATTAATTAATTGTTGAATTAATTAATGTAATGATATGAATAAGAATTTTTTGAATTGGATTAATTAATTTGTGAATTAATTAATTGTGCTATCATGATATATGTGATACTGTGATATTTTAATATATGTGATATTTTAATTTTGTGATATATATGAATTGAGATAATAAATGGTAATAATAACATTCATATGTGAATTGAGAAAATGAATGGTAACAATGCAATTCATATGTGAATTGAGACAATGAATATTGAAAATGGAATTCATATGTGAATTAATAAAATGAATGGTAATAATAGAATTCATATGTGAATTAAGAAAATGAATGGTAATAATGGTATTCATATGTTAATTGAAACAATGAATGGTAACAATGACATTCATATGTGAATTGAATAATGAATAGTAATAATTTCATTCACATGTGAATTGAGACAATAAATTGTAACAATGGAATTTATATGTGAATTGAGATAATGAATTGTAATAATGGAATTCATATGTTAATTGAGACAATGAATGGTAACAATGGAATTCATATGTGAATTGATAAAATGAATGGTAATAATGGAATTCATATGTGAATTGAGAAAATTAATGGTAATAATGGCATTTAGATGTGAATTGAGATGATGAATGGAAATAGTGGAAATCATATATAAGATATCCCTTTAGGATAGTTCAGACTCTAGTGCAGGCTGAAGTAGGTATTGAGAGTTTGGGTATCCTCAAGAACCTGGGGGTTTATGTGTTTAAATAAAGGTAATTGAATATTTGTAAACTATTTACTTTATTGCTAGTATTTATTCTTTACAAAACTTCATAAACTATTTTGAATGGATATTATTTTATATGTCCTTAATGGTGTTCTACTGAGTTGTACTCTCACCCTACTTGATTTGGCTGATCAGTACCCGAATATATTTCATGGTTGCAGGACATGTTCAGGGAAAAGGCCTTGTGTTGGATGGCTAAGTCAGGATGAAGCTTGGATGAGGGAATCCGACTTGGATTTGGGACCCACTTGAGAGTTGTCAGTGCCTTTATTTATTTTGGATTTTTAATATTGACACTTGAAACATATTTCCAAGACATTTCTATTGTTTAGTTTTTCATATTGTATTTCCTATTTAGGTCAACATGTGGTTCTGGTTTGGTTGGTTATTGGTTATATCTTTGGTTATTATTATTTATTTCCACTATTATGATACTTTGATAAAGAGGTTATAGTCTCTTCATAATTGATATTGACCCTCACTATTAGTCAATAGCCTCTAGCATATGGGGAGGTGCGCTTGAGGTCATATAGTGAATCGGCTCGGGGCACCGGTGTGTGGCACCCAGGTCGAGACGTTACAATGTTATTGTGACATTAACTTCTTTCTCTAATGCTTACTTGGAATAATTCTAGATTATAACCTTGGACTTTAGGCTACTTCACCTAATGCCACTAAGAAATATACGTAGAGGGTCACACACTAAGTATATCCAAAATCTCAATTAAATAATATATATTATTATTTATTATTTAATAGGTTGAATAAATATTATTCCCGCACGTAGTTTAATATATATTCATGTTTTCTTGATCACAAATACTTCATCATTAGTTATTCAAGAGAATATTATGTGAGTTGAATATTTAATATATAATTATTTACTATTTAGTGGATATAATATTTATTTATTTATTGGTGAATAATGCAGTGATATTTATTTAATGAATAAATAGACATTATTCAAGGTCTGATATATATTATGGAGGAATGGAGGATCGAGTTTTTAGGTCCTATGATAAATAATATAAATTGAATATTATTTTAATAAATAATATTTAATTTTAATTTTCATGTTAATTGAATGTTGAGAAATAATAATGATATTATTATTTTATAGATGGGGTTTCACATGAGATTAAATAAATAACAAAGGGAACTTGTGCAAATTTTTTATTTCTAACCCTAGTAATATATGAACCCAATTATATTATTTTTCAATAGAGCCAATTATTTTTTATTGTGCACAATGAATTCAAAGAATCCTATTGAAGCCCTAGAGAGCTCCCTTCTCCAAGAATTCTCCCATGAATGGAGATTGATCTTCCTCCACCTACCACTCTCAAGTCAAGAGAGATTAAGGATAACATTTTGGAAGTGATTCTCATGGTGGTCAATGGATAAAGACACAATTTATAGGATCTACCATGGCAGTGCCTAGAGATTCCTACTGCAACATTTGAAGATTTGTGTAACATGTGTGGATCACCACTAGAGGGAATCTGTTCTTGATTCCTACAATTAAATGATGGAACACTGTAGATCTATTTTCATATCCATCAATGAATAAATAATTCTTTCAAGGTAATTCTTTAATTGATTAAATTAATTATAAATAATGTGTGATGATTCTATGCTTGGTTATTTTGTTTTATCCCTTGTCTGTTTTCTTTTATTCAATTCTGTTGATCATGTTATTTATCATCATGTGAATCTCATATTGATCATCGATCATGATAAAAAAAATTCATGACCCCTCTCATGTTTCCGTTACACCCAGAACCTACAAGTTATATCAAAGGGATCACATAATTATCTATAATTATTTAAATATTGTTGATTGATTTATGAATTTTTCATTTAATTTTCAATTCAATTTTAATAATTCTTTAAGAAAAATTGTGAGATATATTTCGTATTATTTAATTTATCATAAATATAATCAAATCGATTAATTTTATGAATGAAATAAAATTGAAGATATCATATAGAGGTGTCTAAGAATTTGGTCAGATAACATAGGAGTACACGCCGTGTAACCTGAAGGTAGATGTTGTGTACTAGTTTTTAATTCACCAAGAATTAATTAAAAATTAATTCAAGTCATGTGCATTTATTACACATGATGTATCTAGTTATACACCATGTGTTGATCGGGCCATCCTGGTGCATGATTAGCTGGAGTACATGTCGTGCAGCCCACATACACAGCATGTAGTCCTGTATTCATAAATGGGTTTTTTGCCTTCTTACATGGCCTACCTAACTTGTGACCATCCTGGTTCATGATTACTCTTAGGCATGTGTGTGTGTGTGTGTTAATTAATTTTTTGTGTAATGTTCATATTTTCATATCATGTGTGAGTCATATTACAGTTATAACTCTACATTCATTGAAGCATAACATGTGACAAAAAAAATCATGTAATTTATGTAATCATTAATTTGATAATACACATCATGAAAGTATGTGATATGTTGTGTGTGCCATATGCCTAAGAGTAAACATTATATGAGTATAATACATGTTGGGTATATTAAAGTATTCACCCTGTTTCTTCCAAGGTATATTTATCTACATAGTTCATTTTAAATAAATTTATTTAATTTGTTTAAAATTAGTATGGATAATAATCTCAAGGAAATTTAGATCAGAATTAAGATAAAATAATTAATTAATTAAAGAAGATAATTAATTGATTTGAGCATTATTTATCTTAAATAATAATTATTATAATTTAATTATAATTTTATTAAATGCATAATTTATTGCATTTATATGGATGATCATGATCATAGACCATACTGTTTTATGTGATTGGTTTCATTTAATTTATTATTAATCTAAATTATTGGTCTGCATGTCATCTCTCATCTCATTATATAAGGGCATGTGTTCCCATGGTTTCTTTTATGTAAACCCTTTTTCCTCACAAGTAAAATAAAATGTAATGGATAGAGATCCCAAGCTAGTGGATGTAATTCAATTTTGGAGCTGAGGTAAAACCAATACAAGAGAGATACATAGATAGACAGGTGGAAAGTTGTAACATATACCTTAATGGGTTCAAAGTGTTTTTATCTGAGGTCGATGGTAATTTTATCATCCACTATATAAACTAAACATTAGTAAAAAATCGTGATCATACCATGTTATTATTTTATTTATGTGAAGTTGTAGGGTTATTTCATTGTGGATGTTTTGTCATGATCACATGAATTAATGAATTAACAAGCATGAAAGATAGAACTAAAATAAATTAGATTGTGTAAAAATATTATCTAAGACATGGTTAATCACTTAAGTAAATCCACTTAATATTAACAAGCATGAAATAAAAATAATAATTGGAAATTTACACATAAAACATAAAAACCCTCAAATATATATATTAAGTCGGTATAATCTTCCACTATTACAGTTAAAATAGAACCATAGTTTAAAGTTCTTGACCGACCAAATTTGGGGTGCTTTCAATTATAGGGGTATTCTAAAATGAAGTTTTGGTTTGACTTAACTTAGTTCACATAAAGGGTTGACTTCCAAAGTTGGACTTGGTGTAACTGAGAGGAAATGGTTAAGGAAATCCAATATAAGGATTTCAGGATTGGGGATTCCACTCAAAAAATCAAGGAACTGTGAGTTAATGCAATTGGTATTTTAAATTCCTACCTAAAACCATTCAAGTTGTTTTACAAAACAAAGTTTGGGTAATGAGAATAGTAATATGGATCATTTTCACTAGAATGTCCAAGAAATAGGATATTTTAAATCCAATGGTGAAGGATTTAGGGTTTTGACAAAATAGTGGGAGATATTTGTCAAAATTTTATCAGATAAAGTACTAAAATTAATCTCACTTTATTTTTAGAAATATAAATAAAATAACTTAAAACATATCACTATGATCCATACCTGAGAAGGATAACCTTCTCATCAGCACAAATTCCCAAGAGTGGAAAAGGCAATTATGTGTTATCCTTTACCATGAAAGAAAATTGAATGTGATGGAAGAACCTATTCATAATGTGCCTTGTAATGAGGATAGTGATGAAGAGTTATCTCTATATGAGAAACATAAAAATGGTGTTATATATGTTAATTGTTTAGTACTATCATCCATGAACAATGAGCTTTTGAAGAAACATGATAACATGGATGTGTATAGCATGATGTCTCACCTTCAGTATATCGATCAAGAGAAGGTGAGAAAAGAGAGATACAATATATTCAGTGCATTGTTTACAACTAAGCTTGGAGATTCTACACTATATGGGCCTCATGTAGTCAACCTTATTGACTACATTAAATTTATAGACATCTTATGAATTAAATTCCTAGAAGATTTTCACACATGTCTCATCCTTTCATCACTACCCAAGACCTTATCCATTTTTATAGTTAATTTTAACATGAAAAATAATAATAAGATTATTTTTAAAATTCTTACTTTATTTCAACAAGTGGATAAGGAAATGGGGCATGAAAAACTCATGGTCCTTATGGTGAATAATAAAAATAAGAACAAGGAAAAGTGGATCAAGACTCATAAAAATTTTAAATCTCTCAAGCATAATCCTTCCAAGAAGAGAAATATCTAGAGGTAGGTCAAGGAAAAGGAGTTAATATGTTTTTCATGTAGAAAACAAGGACACTATAAGAATAATTGCACCCAAAAGCAAGTGGAACCTAAAGGTGTGTTCATTATCGAGTGTAATCTTTCAATATCTAAACATTGGGTATTAGATACATCTTTTAGTGCTCAGATGTGTATCTAAATATATGAACCAAGTAGATTCCAAAATATTTCTATAGGAGAGGAGGATGTGTGAGTTTCCAATGGTGAAAGTTTGGCTATTATAGCCTTTGGTGACTACCAAATTTCATTTCCAATAGGAATGATTTTGGTTTTAAAGTAATTTTATTATGTACCAATGATTACCAAGAACATAATTTGTGTATCATGTCTGGATGCAGATGGTCTTATTTTCATGTTTTGAAGTAAAAGTTGTTTATTTTATAAGGAAAACATATTTTATGGTATGACAAATCTAAATAATGTTCTTAATGTATTAAATTATGAAAACCAAGTATTTGAAATAGATAATGAATCATGCTCACATGACTCATATAACACCCAGTTATGGAATCACTGTCTTGGTCATGAAAATGGGAAGTGTCTGAAAAAGCTCTATCCAAATGGTTATTTAGACTCTTCTAAGCTAAAACCACTTGAAATATGCCATGATTATTTACAATGAAAAATGACTAAATCACTATTTTTTGGATAAGGTGAAAGTGACAAAAATCTTCTAGGATTGGTACACACTAATGTTTGTGGACCATTTCTAGTAGAATCTAGAGGTGGTATTCTTACTTCATAACTGTTACTGATGACTTGAGTAGATATGGATATATATGCTTGGTGAGGTATAAGTCTAAGTACTTTGATAAATTCAAAGAATTCAAGAATTAAGTAGATAATCAAATTATAAAGAAGATAAAGAAACATTTATTGGATAGAGGTGGTGAATGTATTAACCAAGAGTTCATAGACTATTTATGGGAGTTTGGGTTTCTATCTCAACTCACTCCACCTTACACACCATAGTGTAATGGTGTTAATGAAAGGAGGAATTGTACATTTTTATATATGGTAAGATAAATGATGAGTCATGAAGATATTCCATTATACTTTTGGGGATATTCATTACAAACTATGGTATATACATTAAACCAAGTACCAACTAAATCATAAAATGGAATTATCTTTGAGTTATAGAGTGTAAAGAAACCCATTTTGTTGCACACGTATTTATGGGGTTGTAATAAATTTTTTAAGGATTTATCAGGCAACAAACTATCACCCCAAGGCATAAAGTGAATCTATATAGGGTATCCCAAGGAAAAAAATGGATACTGGTTATACATCCCCTCAGAAAATAAAGTGGTTGTCAACAGACAAGTTGTTTTTCTTGAGAGGGAGCACATCCACAAAAAGGATAGTGGGAGCAAGACTGGATTCAATTAAATTTATTCTCAAGATACACAATATTTGGTATATGAACATTTTACATATCTCCTCATGGAATAAGTGGTTCATGAAACACAAGTACTGCATAGGAGCACAAGAGATTTAAGAGAAATAGGGAGATATGGTTTTCTAGTCACTAAAGATGGTGGCTTGTTATTGGTTGATAAAGATGAAAATATCTCCTTAAAAAATGTATTATAGAACTCAGAGGCTATAATATAGAAAGAATACATGAGTTATAAAATGGATTCCATGTATAAGAACCAAGTTTGGGTCCGAGTTTATGTGCTAGTTAATGTAAAGCTTATTGGGTGAAAATGGGTATTCAAGAGAAAACTGTACATGGAATGTAAATTAAATACCTATAAAGAAAGGATGGTGGATAAAGGGTTTAAACATAATCAAGTAATTGACTATGATGAAACCTTTTCACCATTTTCCATGTTTAAATCCATTAAAATTATACTTGCTATCGTAGCTTACCATGACTATGAAATTTTTGAAAATATAAGTAAAAAACTACTTTTTTTAATGGTAACCTTAATAAAGATGTCTATATTACACAACCATAAGGGTTTGTGACTCTAGGTGATGCAAAAAATATTTACAAGTTACATGGATCCATTTATGGATTTAAGTAAGCATCTAGGTCATGGAACATTAAATTCGATGAAGATATAAAATAATTTGGTTTCATTAAGAAAGAATATGAGCCATGTGTTTACAAGAGGTTTAGTGGTAATGTGTTCATTATCCTAGTAGTATATTTTGATGACATATTACCTATTAGAAAGAACATACTAGTCTTAGAGTATGTCAATGACTAGTTAAATAAGTGTTTCTCCATGAAATAATTAGGTGAAGCAGCCTATGTTATAGGGATCAATATTATTCAAGATAGATCTAAGAGGATACTTATACTAGGCCAAAGTACATACATTGACCAGATACTAAAGAGTTTTGGTATGGAACAATCCAAGAGGGGATTGGAAGCAATGTTAATGGTATACATCTTTATAAGAAAATGTGTCCTTAGACACAATATGAGAAAGAGAGAATGAGTAATATCCCATACGCTTCAGTGATATGATCAATCATGTATTCCATGTTATGTAATAGAATTGATGTTACCTGTGCATTGATAATGGTAGGAATATATTAAGTAAATCTAGGAGAATATAATTGGTATGTTATTAAATCTATCCTCAAGTATCTGATAATAAATAAGGATATGTTCATGGTGTATAGAGGATATGGGGAGCTTACCATCAGGGGTTATACTGATTTTAGTTTTTAAATAGATTAGAATGATATGAAGTCGTAGTTTGGATATGTTTTCTATCTCAACATAGGAATTGTGAGCTGAAAGAGTTCAAAGAAACTAGTTTTTGCTGATTCTATAGTGGATTATAAGTATATAGCATCTTTCAATGTAGCCAAGTAATTTGTTTTTATATGAAACTTTGTTCAGGAGCTTGATGTGGTACAAAATAGTAAAGACCCTATCATATTATATTGTGATAATACTATACTAGTGACTCTTTCAAAAGAGCCAAGGTCACACCAATAGAGAAGGAATATACTCTATAAGTGTCACCTACTGAGGTATTATTATCAAAGGGGTGAATTTTCAGTAAGTAGGGTACCCACAGAAGAGAACATGGTGGACCCCTTGACTAAAGGCCTATATCAACAGAAGCATATGAGTAACATGTGAGGGCTAACGGATTGAAGGTTATTAGCATTTGGATCTAGTGAAAGAGAGAGTCTGTTAGAGTTGGTTCCCTATAACCAACTTCTTTATACATTATGATAACATGTATTCATAGTTTTTAATATTAACAAACTTCTTATTACACCATGATTGTTCTTCTGTAGAACATAGTATGTGATAATGTCTTAAGAGTAGTTATCTCACTAAAAGATTATAGCAGTTCCCCGCTATGATGAGAACCGAGAAGTTATATGAAACTATTTTTAAATATATATTCTATAGCTGAATGATATCATTTGAGGGACACAAATTATACATGCTATCAAGGGTGGAGACTCATTGGACTTTGAGGCACATTCCCATGGTGTATGCCCTTGGTACCAGTGTAAGATATTATCATAATGATACCCGTCAGTAGGAAATCCACATATATATGTGTCATTGGATGTTCCTATCGGTGGTTCTACATATTTATCCTTATACTATGATATTAATATAATTGAGTATTATAAGTTATATACTTTTATGTATGGATGAAAATTCTTATGACATATGTTAGCAGTGAGGTAGGATATGTTTTGTGCATCATGAGTAATATTGCATTAAAGAATAATGAGAGAAATGATTTTTCACTTATGTTATTTAACATAAGTTGATATCTCTATCCCTTTTATGGAAATAATGTATCCTAAATAAATCCATGGTTATGGTATTCTATAGGAATGTTCGACTTCTGGAAAGTCGAAGAAAGAGACATCGAGAACATTGGTTAATGGCACCAATGTGCAACCTACTTGATTAGAGATTTCATGATTAATGGATTATATTATATAGTAAGCATTATTATGAGGTATTATGTCATTTCAGCATTAACAAGTCAAATAAACATTATTCTCCCATTTGGTTTAATATCTTTTCATGTTTTCTTGATCTCGTATATTCGTTCACCAGTTATTCAAGGGAATATTATGTGAGTAGAATATTTAATAAATATTTATTTTCTATTTAGTGAATATAATATTTATTTATTTATTGGATAATAATGTAGTGATATTTATTTAATAAATAAATATACATTATTTAAGATCTGATAAATATTATATATGAATATCAGACCAAGTTTTTAGGTATGTGGGAAATAATATATATTGAATTTTATTTGAAAAATATATATTTAATTTTAATTCACAAGTTAAGTGCATGTCGATAAATAATAATGATATTATTATTTTAGATATGGGGTTCCCCAAGCGATTAAATAAATAATAAAGGTTGATTTTGAAATTATTTATTTCTGACCGAAGCGATATATAAACTCAATTATATTATTTTTCAATAGAGCTAATTACTTTTGTTGTGCACAAAAAATCTTGGTAATCCTCTTGAAGCCCTAGAGAGCTCCCTTCTCCAATAATTCTCCTAAGAATGTAGAAAAATCATCCTACACATCCCACTCTCAATCCAAGAGAGTTCAAGAATAATACTTTGGAAGTGATTCTCCTGGTGACTAAAGGATAATGATGCAAGTGATAGGATTTATCAAGCTAGCACCCAAAGAGTCCTATGGTGACGTTAGGATATTTATGGAACATGTGTGGATTATCGCTATATGGAAACTACACTTGATTCCTACAATGCAAAAATGGTACAATTTAGATCTATTTTTATATCTATCAATGAATAAATAATTCTCACATGGTAATTATTTAATTTATTAAATTAATTATAAATAATGTGTGATGATCCTGCGCTTGGTTTCAGAATTTTATCCCTCTTCTGTTTTCTTTGATTCAATTCCATTGATCATGAAATTTATTATCATGTAAATATAGAATTTATCATTGATCATAACAAAAAGAAAAGTTTGGAACAACACATCGCACGCTTCCACTGTGCCTGAAATCTACAAACTCTTGGTAGTAACCTTCATAGTTGCATCACATAATCAGTGTAACACCCCGATCTTCCACGATACGCTTCTCTTTCAATAATGTAATAGCTTGCGTTGTACGCAAGTTCAAGTTCTAAAACACCGCGACTAATCAAAGTAGTCATTATGAATAGTAATACCAACTTTTTAAAATTATATAAATTTTATATTTCAAAATGGACTTCATTTTTGTATTCGTAATATCGAAATTATCCTAAGTTGAATTTTTTGTAATTTTCTGAGAACTTCGATTTTTTATGAATAGTGAAAAATACTTAAAACAACTTTTTTAATAAAAATAATCTATAGTGATAAATTATACTATTGAGTGGTTTTAAAGTATAATTAGAATATATTTTTACCATTTTATCCAATTGTGTTCATTAAAATTAATTTCACTTTGAAATTGGACATAAACAATTGTCAATCTTTTGATATATATTGTTTCTTAAAAACACGCTATTTGTTGTGACAGCGGGAATTAGTTATAAAATTAATTAATGCAACTTATATGTTTGGAATTTTGTAAAATAGATATAATTTTTGAATTCGGAATATCAATTATAGCTTAGGGTGAAATTGTGGCGTTTTTCTGAAAAACATCAATTTTTGATGAATAGTGAAACCACTAAGTGGTAGTTAAAAAACTGATTTTTCGTTTAAAAAAAACATTACCACTTTTGTGATTTTATTTTCAAAAATCTTACATACATGGTTGTCATTAGGAAGTAAAATGTGGTTCAATGGGATTAAAATAATTTTTTGGTGAATAGTAACTTTTAAGTTTAATTAATCGCGATTAAAGGTAATTAGTGAAATTTAATTAAAAAAATGATATTATAAAAATATGAAAATACCTTTAAACTTGTCCTAACCCTATTGGATGAGTCATTTCTGACAAAGACAATCCATGGGTCAACTTGGGGACCCCATGGAGCCACTTTGGTAGGAAAATGACATTAAAAACTTTTTATTTAATGTTAAAATAAAAATGTCACAAACATGAGTTGTTTTACTAAAACAATTTTTAAATGAGTTTATACAAGTCATATTTTTTACTATAAATATTCATTATAAATCTAAAAAAAATTTCTACATCATGATATTTTTTTATAATTTTTAGACATTAAATAAATTAAATTTTTTATGACACCATGATGATGCAGCGATTACCTCATTAATTAACGATTTAAATAAAATGAAAATATAATGTAAAATCTAATACTTACACTTGTCAAAAACCTATTGTATGAGTATATTTTGAACCTTTATCACCTTATCCTCGAACTGTATAATTGTGGGACCTTTAAAATCCGAAACTCATTATATAATAAAGTAACATTTCATTACTTTCCAAGAGTGCCCCTCCTCTCCTCTTATAAAAGGCCCCCACCTCTACCACCTTATTCACTCCTTCAAAGCCTTTTGTCTTGGCCAACCTCTGCCCAAATACTCTCTCAACTTACCTCTCTTACTCCTATAATCCTCACTTTGGTCAGAATTCTTCCCAAGGGAGCCTTTGGCTCAAATCAAAAAGAGTTACCCGGTTTTAAGGTGATGTCTTCTTTTATGATCTTTTGTTTTATTTTGATTCTCCAACCCCCTAAACTATTTTATTCCTTTCCTTTATAAAAAAACCAGTATCTAAAATATACTAGTATTTTTTTTATAATTATTTCATTTACACTTACACACACCTTCTTCTAATGGTTAAAGAACATACTGTTTATGTGGGTGGCGAAATACTGCCTCACGAAACGATGATTGTTCAATATTCTTTTAACACCTCTAATGGTGGCCATTTTGATGACACTATTTTCATATATGATATATATATTATGGTTATGTTTTCCTTATGATTTTGTATTTCTCATTTATGGAATACCTTTAAGATTTCCATTATGGGTAAACACGATATTTTCATTTTAGGAAGTGTGGACTACCGCCCCCTCAAAGTGATTTGAATCGTTAATGCCATATGTGGGATGTATAAAGGATGGAGTAAATGGTATTATACATTATATTATACTGTAATTATATTATACCTTTATATAATTATAACTTCATTCCATTAAATACAAAATAGAAATAAAAGTAGCGTTCATGCGTACGTACGGCTTACCGTCTCCATGAACGGTGCATTTCATTTCTTACGTCTAAATGTTATGTAATATTATAAATGAATGTATATAATGGATATATATGATTTATATTATATCTACATCATGAATATAATTATGGATATAATGGATATTTTTTCACATGAACAAAGTGTAATTATAAGAAGTTTATTTTTGACTCAAGTACCTAGGATCGACAAAATGACCATTATTAACTTAAATAATTACATAATGTTCATAACATGGTAATAAGTGATATAAAAGGAATAATGAACTTTAAAAAGGTTCTTAAGCAGGTAGATATTAACTCTATTTTATTATTCATGAGGTTAAAGAGCGGTCGAGTCAAGTCGGACATGAGGTAAGGGAATTTCTTAACCCAATTTCCATTCTTTGGGTTAATCTCCTACTTTCAAATTACGTCATGATATTATTATGTCCTATCTTTTATTTTTACTTTCTTTATGTGTACTTATAGTAAATACACATAATAGATCTATTTTATTTTAAAAATGATCTTTGTAAGGACTTCGTCTCAATCTCCTTTCATTGAGGCATATTTGGTTTTATACACAACTTTCATTTATACGGTGTATAAACCCCTTTGACTTTTACTTTTATTCAAAATGAATCTTTTTATACAAAGCGTTTTTACTAAACGACAAAAGGAATGTTTTTTCTTACATATGCGACGACAATGACTTCTCCGCCGCCGTGACTATTATTTGAGTTTCGGCTTCCTCTATAAGCCATAACTTTTTTTAAAAGAAAAATAAATACCATGTTTTACTTGTCTTTTATTTTGGTATTTAAAATGGTTTTGATAAAGTTTTTATTATATCAATGTGTTGTATTGATATATTGTGATTGAAGTGTGGAAATCTTATGTTTCCTTTATGCATGTTTTATGTGATACAATTATCTCGTGGTTTATGATATGTTTAAACCTGTTCATATGAGGAATGCATTGGACTTAATAAGTGACGGGTGTAGCCCGCTATAGCTCCTCGATGCATTGGAAGGTCTCATGAGACAAACTAGTGTCTTGGAACGAGGCCTTGACAAAATATTATTTGTAGTCTTGGCACGAGGCCTTGGCTACGTGGTTATGATAGTCTGGCATTATGCATTCCATCATTATAAAAGTGGTTATTGATATTGCATGTGATTATTCGACCAGTAGAATATCCATGTGAATAAGTAAATGGCATTATCTCATTTTACTTTTGCCATATTATGTTGAAGTTCAAGTTTAAAAGGCTTTTGTTTTAGTCGTACATTGCCTTAAATGTTTATGTTTATTTATGAAAGTTTTTGTAATATTGTTATACTTACTGAGCATCTGAGCTCACCCCTTTCAATGTTTTAATATTTTCCAGGATGTGAAGAAGTATTTTATGAATGACCCGCAGGGATAGTCAGAAGGGGATATGAGTGTGGAAAATGGAGACTATGTTATTGTAGTTTTTCACTTTATGATTTAATGTAACATTTATGAATTTATCTAGTGTTTCCAAGGCTACTAAACTAATCGGTCTTTCAAGACTTGATCTTTTGTGATCATGCCAACGTTACACAGTAATGCACCGACTCTGGGTAACTGGGGTCAGGGCATTATAATCAGGCTCACATAAGAATGAAAATTTCCTCCTTTAATATGAAAAATTAAAAGTCATAATTAGTTTAGAAATTATTCAAAAATTAATTTCCAATTAATTTTAAAAACAAAAATCCAAAATTTTTGTTATCCCAATTAGGTTAAATACCCTAAGAGGGGGTGAATCAGTGTATGACATATTAAAACTTTTTCTCCTTCAGATCTTGTTTTTTCGTTAAAAAAAACATTTTTATATCTCTTTCTCATAGAAATGTATGAACAAAATTGAAATCATGCAAGAGACACATCAATTTTACTTTGTTCACCCTCACTGGGATACATCCAAGGAGCATACAATGGAAATGTGCCAATTGTACCAAATTCACTAAGAATAACTACCAAGAATGGTGGTTCGGGATAGATTTCTTCTATACCAAGGATAATTGTCTTTACAAGGTTTAGGGTCATCTCACTACTTTCCCAAGGTTTTCTCCCTATGTCTCCTTCTCTAGCTCACTGTCAGTGGAAAGGATCATCGTCTTACTCTTTCTTTTCCCACTACTCTTGGAAGGGATTCACCCACAGTTTATGGACTTATAGTTATCTTTATTATCTCTAATGAATATATACTCAATTATAGATAGATTCTATATTGAAGTTATACTTTAATCTAACTGATGAATACCAATTTACCACATATTTACTAGGTAATTCCTTCTGAACAACATTTTCAATGCTCATTACCTTCGTGAAGCTCCTCTTTCCCAAATCTTAAATAGCCTTCACAAATATGCTACCTTTCACAAATCTCACATAGCCTTCACGAAGCACACCTATTTTGAAAATCTCAACTAGCCTTCATGAATATCCTTACATTCATGAAGCTTAGATAGCCTCCATGAATTTCCTTACTTTCATAATGCTCAGAACATTCAGTTGGCTTTTATAGCCACTGCGAATTTCTTTACATGAAACTCATTCGTGAAGATCAGAACATTTGGTAGGATTTTATAGACTTCATGAACTTCTTCACATACCACCTTTGTGAACCACCTTCCTAAATCTAGAGCCTTAATATTTTTTCTAAGTCTCGCTACTTTTCTGAAGGGGGTAGAGGCCTATTTATAGGCATTTCCACTGATTCCAGAACCTTTCAGCCACATCATCACCATTTCGCAATGCTTCCTCTTTTCTGCTATGATGATACATTTTTTGTGAATCTCCATGGAAATTTTACATTCATGATTATTTTCATAATCACAGATATCACCATAAAACTATTCACGTCACCATGATTCTTCACTCGCGAAGCTCCTCACCTTCTTTTTTCGTGATGCTTGCTGTTATGACATAAATCATCGTCAACATTTTTTGATCCTTCAATAAACACCCTTCATGAAACCCATCTTCAAAAAACTCATTCCTTTTATATATTTTCATAAGGCCTTCAAGGAAATCCACTTTTCATGATGCTAGTCAAACTCAAAATTTTGGACCCCAAAAATTTGGAAAACACTGGGAAACTGCGTCACTTTGTGTGCATAATTTTTTGTATCACTTCCATAGAATACATTCCCATATCTAGGATCTTTGTCCATATTCTTAGTCAATAATATCTTTGGAACTACACAACATACCTTGTAAACTCTCTTTACTAACAAACATAATCATCCTAAAAATACTGGAATGTTACCTTGATAGATTTTTTCCCAACAATTATCAACCCCTTTTCTAGAGTGAATTTTTCCTTCAGCATTCACCTAATGAAAAATATCAATTTATTATTGTTGGTTTTGTGAAAAAAATTCTTGGAATATTGTTTTTCATTCAAACTCATAAATTAATTAATCATGTAAAAACTAATATTTGTGCCACATTATAATTAAATTCAATTTTACTAAAAGTAAAATAATATATGGATTTAACATGATTTATATTATTTGAGTGGTTATTTTTAATGAAAATATTCACAAAAAGATAAAAATTTCATTCTTCATCAACCCCAATATTTAGAATAATTCTTTTCCTCAACATGTATTTGAATATATGTCACAAAAGAACCTCACCCTATAAAAATTTAATCATTATAGTTCAATAAAATCAAATGATTTTCAATTATTTTTTTCAATTATCACTCAAGGAAACTCTTCTAACTTCTTATTTTATGAGGAAACAAAGCTAGTCATATATGTTACTTTACCTCTTTCAAAATAAAAATTCTCCTCCTTCCTTTAACTTAAATTTCTCAATTCATCATTATGGTGAATTCCACTTGCAATAAACCTCACCTTGAATTATTTTCACTCATCACTCAAGGTAATATGTATATATATAACTGGAGTTGTGCTCATACATTAAGTATATGTCAATTACCATTAGCGTTCAAGACATCTATCGTCCTCACAGTGTAAAGACAAAAATCACAGTTAATTATGAGGGATTGCATCAATTTTTAAATGAATCTAAGGATTCATGTTCATAGTAAATGATGTAAAAAATAGTAAGGTTCAAAAGGGATGGTTTCTCTTTAGTATACTACATGATATAAAAATCAAATTACATTGTATATCTCCTCTATATTTGAGAAATTAATATCCCTAATCACCTAAAGACTCAAATTATCCCGTTATATGACATGTAAAACTAGTGGAAAAAAGAAACTTTGACATAATGTTTTTATTTTTTAGTGTCGGTTTATAACTGAAATTAATAAAGGTGATGTTTAAAGTTGTAGTTTACACATCAATTTTCAAAAATTGACATTGAAAACCCTTCCAAATTGGAAATTATAGAGGGATTTTGATGTTGGGTTTTTATTAAACTGCCATCAAAAACGTCATAGGAGGGATTTGGATGTTGAGTTTTTACAAAAACAATATAGAAGGATTCTCAAGAATGATTTTGATGTTGATTTTATGAAAAATTGACATCTAATGAATAGTGATTTTCATAAGGTTTTTTATTTATGTTTTATAAAAAAATGACGTCAAAAGTCTCAAATCTATTCTTTGGATGTTGGTTTTTTTTAAAAATCGACGCTGAAAGATGATTTTTTTAAAATATGTATATTTTAAATTTAACAATATCAAACCTAAAATATTAAAAATACACAATTAAATCTAAATAAAATAAAAATACAACAGATATAGAACAAGACTAAAAAAACACATTGAGAACTTTTATAATAATTTTCATAATTATACAACTAAATTAAACTAAATATCAAAATTAATTACACTTAGAAAATATTGTGAAAATAAATTTTGAAGTTGGTTCAAGACATTTAATGTATATATAGAAACATCATCAAAAATCAACAAAATAAAGTGTTATAGATTTAAAAAAATGACATATTTTTTTTAAATTACAAGTGTTATAATGAAACTAACCTTTTTAAGATCTATTATTATTATGGTTGTGATTATCTCATAAATGAATCTTAAAAAATAATATCCACAATCAATATTCCCTTTTTTATGTTGAAACAACATTAATGAAATCATATTTTAAAAATAAAAACTTCAGATATGTAATAAAATTCAAGTACTCACTGATATAAAAGTTATTTACCCGAACTTTCAAATATTCAATATTTTATGGATCAACTATTGGATAACAGGACTTATTGAATTGAATACATTAATTTTTTTAATTTCAAATATTAATTAGAAAAACATATTTAAATTGAAAATAATTTGATTAAAGAACAAAATGCATTCAATAAAACTTACATATTTAACATTTTTCTAAATTTTCTTTGAACACCACTTAATAAAGAGCATAAGCAATATACATAACATTCTTTTGGGAAAAATATACATAAGATCCAATGTACACTAAAAAATAAAATAATCAACATTAGTTATAGTATAATGAATAGTGGTACATAATTATATATTTTTTCTTACCCATAAAGTAATGGAAAAAAAATATCATGATATGTCCATGTTTTTTAAAATTTATGATATATAATAAATTGTGGTTTCTTGTTTTAAATATCCCACATCTGTTCAAATGTATTTTGGTTCAATAAACCCATAAGCATAAGTGAAATCATATTGGGTGCAAGGATTTTGAAGATACATGATTAGAAAAGAAATAAATTAAGCTAATATAAAATATGTTTATTTAATGAAAAAAAATTAATAATTGAAATTTACTTACACAGAAAATAACTGCACCCCAACTACAGGGATCTTCTGACCCTTTACAACATCCATGATGTCAATTTTAAAAATATTTAATGCATAATTTATTCCACATATATCAATACTAATCATAAAAATATAATAATTAACTATTATTGTAAAAATATGTGATAACTTTGTTACCTAATGAGCTTCCTAGGGAATATTTTAAGTTAGTGGAATATGAAATTTTCCATTCCTTTACAATGATTCCATCAATATAAAATACCCATATATAAGGTAATTTAATAAAATATTATAAGTAATTTTGAATTTAATGAAAAATAAAATATAAAAAACAACTCATACCTCATATGTCAACTGACGACAATGATCAGCTAGACAATGTGAAAAATTTCTAATAATATGTCTAACTATGGATACCTCCTTAATAGGTAGTGAAATTAGATAAATTGGATCAATAATATCATGCACAACTACTATTACATGACCTAACTGTATAATATGATGATGTATGTAATCTCCCGAATTATGTACAATTCCATATGCTACAATACGCACATAGGTATCCCCAGAAAGAAACTCACAATGAAGGGTCTATTCTGAATTATTGGGTGGTATATATGGGTAGGAAGGATTTGTGAGTTGCACTGGATGTGCCAGCTTCACTGGATTTGCTGGCTGAGCTGGTTGTTCTTGTTGCATCTATATCATTTCTTCTTCAAGTATATCTAATATAGATGATTTAATATTATCCTCTATCGACTCATTCAAGTGTCACATATTAGATTCAAAGAATTTTATTTTCTCTATATTCCACCCCCATCAATATCGTACAAGGGGTATAGCCAAAAACATTTTTAAATCTTACACCCTCCTTATACCATGTGATACGACCAAGGTGTTCTGGATTTCCTAAAGAAACGGTAATAATATCTCTCCTAAACTCATGGATAAAGGTACCCATGTCATTTTCTCTTTAAGGGTGTCCTAAAATAATATTTTCAAATGTGATATTAGTAAGATAAATAAACTAAATAGTAATATCGATGAAAATTGACAATTAATTCATTATAATCTTATCAGTTACTTCCCTTATTGGATTAGTAATATAGTTTCCCTTTTAACATTCTCACTCATTTCCATTTTTCATGACAAGTAGGAGGAGATATATCATTGAGTGGAACCTCTTCTGAGCCACTACATGACATGGCTCTTAATTCACTATGTTTTTTTAGAAATCATTTGTTCCTATAATAAAGGATACCCTCCTCATGACAATGTGTAAGGGTATAAATTATGAGGATATATCTCTTGGTGAGTTTTCCTAGATGTATGTCACATAAGAAAAAATAAATAATTAATAAATTAATGGACATTAATTAAATAAATAAATTTTAAAAATTAAAAAAAACAAACCATAAAGGCTTATTCTTGCTAACTGGAAACAAACTTTTTCCATGTCTCTCTATCTATAAACTCATATATAATGCATGGATATTTATCCTTTTTACTCCCAAAAATATAATTTAAAGTCAAATTTGTCTTAAAATATCTCCATTTTATTTTTTCAAATGATAAAAAAATTCAACCCCTTTTATCTCTTGAAAGTAATATTCCATCTATAATTGAATAAATAAAATATTAAGAAATGTATAATATTTAAACCATTGGAAAACTAAATTAATAAGTTTAAATATTTTACCATTAGTAACTCCCATAAAATATATGTCACTTACTGGTCGTTGTTCCTCTAATTAGAGTATAAAATGCTAAACCTATAACAACTCTATATAGTCAGGTAAGTCTTAAACTATGTGGCATTTAGTCTAGTTGGAAAGTCATTCCCACCAAATTTAATTATCACTATTTTATCTCCATGTGTGAGTACAAGTTTTGGTAAACATGTAATCACATAGATATTATCTTAAGGTATCGTCCTCTATGGATAATAAGAAGATCTTAAAAAAATATTAAGAAATATAAATTTAATTTTATTAAATAATTTAATTACTATAGATAATTTTTAAATGAAAAAATGTATATACCCCGATCCCCCTACCTCAGTTCCTATGATTTTGAAAGATATATTCTAGCTCAAAAAATAATGTGTATATGTATTTGATTAAAAGTAAATATCTTTAATAAAATATAATTAGATTACCATAAAAAATAACTAAAAAATTAGTAAACAAAATTTCGATATAAATCGATCTTGAATGCTATTTAACTCACACAATGTCTATGGAAATAGGGATAATGCTATAATATTGAAAATAAACATATAATAACATATAAAAATAAGTAATTCAAACATGCATAAATTTTTAAAAAATAATTTATATCATAAAAATAGTTAAAAAATAAAAAACAAGTAATAAAAAAATTAATCAAAAGTCATTATAATGACAAAAAAATTATAAATGAAAAAAATGAAGAAATAAATCATAACTTACAAAATTTTGAGGTCGATAATGAAAAATATATTATCAATACTTACCTAAATAATTAGGATGATAATTATTTTCTTTATATTCCTTCAGCATGATCATTTATTACAACATGGACTATGTCTGCATTTTTATCATTTTTATCATCTAAGATTCATGTAATAGATGAATAAACCTCATATAAATCCATAACATCATCATCATCCCTATCTCCCAAATGAATTTTTTCCCTTGTAAAATTAAGGACCACTTATCATTTGATGGATCAATAACAAAAAAAATTCCTTCTTTTCATGTGACACCATGTTAAATAGATCCTTTTTTCAAATAAATCTTTTCAAATAAACCAATGTAAATCCATAATAATCATGTTTCACACCACAATTACTATCAACCCAGTTACACTTAAACACTGTTACTCTAAATTTATTATAATAAATTTCCCATATATCACCAAGAACTCCAAAACATGTTGTTACTACAGAAATTGGTTTTTTATCTTTTAGACTCAAAAAATGAAGTGCTTTAACAACAACTATTACCCCACTATTTTGAATAATACTCTTGTTATCCTGATTTTTGATGTAAAATGTGTACCCATTTATATCAAAACTAGACCATGTGATCACATTGAGAGAAATTTCACCTACCAACCATTTCAATGTTTCTAATGAAAATATATTTGTGTTGAATTTATCTTTAAACCATGAAACACATTTCTTTTTATACTCATTCATCAACAAATTTTCATTTATTTTTAGATATCATACCTTTAATATAGCAATATGTGATGATATATATATGGTTAAACCTCATTGGTGTTGTTCAAAATGTCTAAATGTGCCTACATCACTTCATCATGTGGAATTAACTTTATCTTTAATCCATGAATCCCTATAACTTCACTGTCAATTGTAAAATGTTGAGATATAGGGAGACCAGTATGCTCCACATCATGAAAATAATCAGTACATAACTCAATAACCTCTTCTAATACATATTTTTGAACAATATAGTCCTCTATTCAATAGGTATTTTTAACACATACCTTTAATATTTTTATATATATTTCAAAATTATACATCCAATATAAATAAATAAGCCCACATATTCTTATCTCATGCACTAAATGAATTATTGGATGAACCATTATATTAAAAAACATAGGTGGTAAATACATTTATAATTAACAAAGTATGAGTGTAGCTTTATTTTCTAACACATCTAAAAAATTGGATCAATGAATTCTCTATAAATGGATTTGAAAAAATAACATAACCTAATGATATTATTTCTAACAGGTATCAGTATATACCACATGGTGTGATCGAAAGTAGTTGTTTCCTAAATACATGCTAGTCATGTGATTCCATGCCTGTTAATTTAAAATCCTTAAATAACATAAAATTATTCACATTTGAATAATATCTACTAGGATCTTTAATACCATGTAGACATTGACAAAAAATCATATTCTCACTCTTGTATAATTTGTAAGAAGGTGGATAGAAATATGTTATGCTTCCTTTTATAGTAGGTGCTAACTTGAAGTGTATTCCCATGGATATCAATTTCAATCTTTCATGCAATCCATATTTTTTCTTTCTTTTTATGTCAAAAAAAGTATCAATAAAACCGTCACATATGTTTTTATACACATTAATAATGTGAATACTATGTTTTATCTCTAAAAATTTCCAATAAGGTAGTTTGAATAAGATAGATTGTTTCCTCCAGATATTTTTTTTGATGAACAGAACTTCGGTTCTTTCCAAATGTAAAATAAATATTTTTCACCTTGTCTTAATATTCTTCAAATGACAATGGTTGTGGGGGGAGATTATATTCTTATAATATGTGAAATTGTTTTTTGAATATATGATAAGGATGATCAATTTGAAAAAATATTTATTTCCCATGTATAATTTCTTTATTCCACTAAGAAATTGATAATATGAAGTCTCTTATTCACAAATTGGACATGCTTTATATCCCTTAACACTATATCCATATAAGTTCCCTTAAGTAGAAAAATCATTTATAGTGAACATTATCATTGCACACAAAAGAAAATACTCTTTCTTATATGCATAAAAAGTTATAACACATGTCTCCCATAGAAGTTTCAAATCGTTAATAAGTGGTGAAAGATACACATCAATATTATTTCCTAGTTTTTTTGGTTCAGAATTCATTAAAATAATCATAACATATTTTTTCTTTATACATATCTGTGGGGACAAGTTGTAAAATAGAAAAAAAATAATCCATGAACTATTTTGGATACTAAGGATCTAATATAGATTCTTTCTATCTATTCATAGTACTATTTTCATATTTTTAAATTCACTTACAAAATCAGGAAATTTTAAATCAAATCTCTTACATTATGTTCAATCAGTAGGGTGAAGTAAGTTACCATCATAGATGCGCTCATCTATATATCATATTAACCTTTTTACATCAATTGAATTTTCAAATAGATGATTCAAATGATTAATTATTAGAAGGTACCAAATTTTTTTATCAATAGGTTTTATGTCAGTACCTGAGAATGAATCATAGTTTTATTTTTCATCCATCTTATATCATGATATCCCACATTTAAGAAATTTTGATAAATATTCATATTATTTCCTATATAATACACAATAATTGGGGAAATCATGTATATTTTTATATCCCAATCGCATTGGGAACAATATTTTTTTGCCTCATAATTTGAATCTTGAAGCCTATTGTCTTTTAGAAGTATCTTTTTTAAAAGTTCAAGAAATTCAGAGAAACTTATATCAATCCACCTATTATTTTATTTCAAGTTAACTAATCTTAGAACAGCTGATAACACTATAAATTTATTGAAACCCAAGAATAATGGTTTCTAATAATCTCCATAAAATCATTCAATAATTGATGTTTTCTTGATGGTTCCAATGACTACATCATGAATTAATTCTTCAATATAACACTCTGTCTCATTCTAAATAGTTTCACAAACATGAGATGTTGAATTTTCTATTCTTTCCCCAGTACAGATCCAACTTGTATAATTATAGATAAAAACATATCATATGAGATGATACTTGATTTATATTGAATTTATATTTCTCATATTAAAACACTCCATGAATGGATAGAAAATAAAATATTTTTTTCAATATTCCATTAGAAAATTCCTAGTAATCATCAACTTCTTTTTCATATTCATTAATGTTTCATCATAAATTTATCAAATTATGATCCATTAATTACCCAAGATCACAATATAAAAGGAAAATATATTAAAGCACATAAAAATTTAAAAATATATAAAATAAATAAATTTTAACCATAAATACAAATAATAAAAATATAAATGAGTTAGTAAAATATATGTGGGGGGAGTTTAAACATATAATATTATGTTACCTTCTGTTATTTATGTTGAATTTAGTTTTTTGGAAAACTAATTTATATAACTATTTTTAATTGATTCCCTATATTTCTATACGTTGTGAATAATATTTTCATACTGGTTTTTTGAAATTCCTAATAAATTATTAGTGTTTATGAAATAATTTTGCGTTTTACATTCTAATATAAACCATAATTATGAAATTTCACATTTTTATTTTTGAAAGAAGTTTGCATGATCATATTTGATTCTTAAATGGGTGTTATACATGATTTATTAATTATTTTTTCAAAAATAATTGATGGAGTTACTATAGTCTATCATGATCACCCTTTAATTATTTTTTATTTTATATGAAATAGGGAAAACAAATTTCATTTTAATCATTATTGAGACCCTTTTTTCTTTAATTGGATAGTGAAATATTAAAAAAAAACTTTACATTAATTGTCAGTTTTAATCTTTTTCCTTATGATCAACATTTTGGATCATGTTGAAAATAAGTGTAGGGGGTATTTATTAATATGAGAAAAATATAATTCATTGAATATAAATCAAATTTTCCTTGAAACGTTATTAAATAGTGTATGTTTCATGTGATAGTTTACATGCTCATCTAAGTGGTAAGTTTTATCAAGAGTGAATTTTATTTTTCTGACATTGATGTGGTTGAATAATTACTTCTCTCCTAGTAATTAATATAATGAAGTTATGTATATTATACTCTTGAAAACTATTTTATGGTGATAATTCATAAGTTTATTTAACTTTTTTTAATTAAACTAGAAATAAATGATTTAGATTAAACTTTTTAATTCTACATTCAATTTAATTTGTAAAATAAAATCATAACCCATTATTTATATGTGTGAGTATGTGAGGTTTTTGGATGGTATTATTTTAATTATACTATGCTAAAATGAACTGGAAGACCATACACATCCATTATGCTTTTGGAAGAATATATGTAACATACCTCCTTCTCCTCATTGGCTTTATAAGGTGGGAGGAATGTTACTTGGCCTTCAGCGACATCCCTAAGATGCCAAAGGCTAGTAATAAATGTTGAAGGGTTTCAATACAATTGGGGATGATTTAACCTTTAATAATAAAATGATTGACCAAACAATCCAAACCAAACAAGCCACTATGATACACGAACAGTGACACACAACTCAATATTTCATTTATCAAAATCCTACTAAAACCCAAATACCATAGTGGAAGATAAATTGATAAAACTACAAGATTACCATAAGACTCCATTCTCCACAATATTTATTCTCTAACATCACCAAACATTCCAGGTATCATAAAGTAGTGCTAAACATGTGATACTTTACCTTTTCCCATGTCCCGGTAGATGACATCTACAAAATCACCAATGTGAAAAATTAGGGGCGAGTACTAAAACTCAGTAGGTTTTCCCCATTTACTTCTATAATCATGCTACTAGGATAGAAGAGTTAGAAAATTTTATATAAAACAATTTCTAAAATAGTTTATAACTAAATATAAATAACTTTTAAATAAGTTTATGTAAAACACTTAAAAAACAGTTTATAACAAAATATAAACAAGTTCTAAAAATAATTTAGAACTAAATATAAACTAATTATAAACTTGTACTCTAACCATGATAAATCCACTACTTCAAACTGCCCAAACCACATGGTTTTTTCCTAGGCTATTACATGATTTGGAAAAACTGTACACTGCTCGTGCACCTTCCCTTTATCCCTGAAAACACAAAAAAGATCTCCAAAATCTCTGAACATTCACCCTTATAATTTATAAACATCAAAATCATAAATAAACGTTTACATACCAAAAACTAGGGGTGCTTCATTCTCCCCACCATTGGCCTTTCCATCACCAGATAGTATAAAACGCCCATTTTCCTAAAAGAGTTCTGGCCATTTCTCTTTCATTTACTTCTCGTGTTCCCAAGTCTCTTCTTAAATCTGACCATGTTTCCATAAAACCCATACTTGACCGATGATTTTTTCATATAATACATTCTCTTTCTTATCCACAATATGCACTAGGATATGTACAAACTAAGAATCTAGTTCTAAGTCAATGTGATCCCATCTGATCACATGGTCAAGATCAAGTTGATACTTTTTCAACTATGATACATGGAACACATTATTCATCACACTAAACCGTAGTGGAAAATCCAAATGATACTCCACCTATATAACCCATTCCAATATCTCAAAAGGGCTTATGTATCGAGGAGATAATTTTCCCTACTTCCCAAAACATCAATGACCAAGCCTTGGAGAAATCCTTAAGAACACATGATCGCTCACTACGAATAGAAATGGTATTAGATGATGATACACATAAGATTTATGATGGCTTTGAGCCGTCTCCATCTGTTTTTTAATAAACTGGATCTTCCCCTTTGTTTCTTGGACAAGGCTCGGTCCAAATAGTGAAGTTTCACCTATTTCCACCCAATAAAGTGGAGAACAAGAAGTACACCCATACAATTCTTCAAAATGATCCATATATATTGAGGCCTGGTAGCTGTTATTATACGAAAACTCCACCAATGGAACATGCTCTTCCCATGAGCCACCAAAATCTATTACATAAGAATGCAGCATGTCTTCTAATGTTTGTATCATATTTTTACATTTCCTATCCGTATGAGGATGATACACCGTGCTCGTATTAAACTGAGATCAAATGTATTTCTATAAGGATTTCCAATAATGAGATGTGAACCTTAGATATTTGTCTGAAATTATCAAAACTGTTATGTCATGTCTCTTTACCTCTTCTGGGATATAGATTTTGGACAAATCCTTCGTCGTATGAGTTTTAAAAATAGGGATGAAATGAGATGACTTGGTGAGTCGATCCACTATCACCCATATGTCATAATTTTTAAGAACCATTCTTGGTAGACCTATAAAAAAATGTATAGTTATTTTCTACCACTTTAACATAGGGAAAGTTAATGACTGTAACATACCTATCAGTCACTGATTCTCTACCTTAACTTGATGACAAGTTAATAACTTTGAAACAAACTCATCCACCTTCTATTTCATATCGTTCTACTAGAACTATGATTTCAAATCTATATATATATTTTTGTATTCCTAGTTTGATGTCCCATCTCTAATGGTGGTATGCTTGAATAATTTATTCCTGACAAGCCATAGGCACAATCAACTGATTTTTGAACCACAACACTAAACTCAAATCTAGTTCCCATCCCTCAATGGTATCCCTACTATTGAGTTTTGAACTCATTAAAACACATTCAGAATCGGATGTATGTGCCTCCTTTATCATATTTATCAAATAAATAACTACAGAAATTGAAAATAAAATTTCAACATAACCTTTGTCTTCATATTCCACATGAATTTCGGTTAGGACCAACATTATCTACCACTCGTCTAAAGCTTCTTTTTCCAACTAAGCATATAAATTTCTGCTTAATGCATCTACCACCGTATTGCCTTTTCCCGATGTATACATCAAGTCAAAGTCAAAAATCTAGAGATACTTTATCCATCTCCTTTGTCTCAAATTCAAATATCATTGTGAGAAAATATGTTTCAAGCTCTTATGATATGTGAACACAATAAATTTATCACCAAATAGATAATGATTCCCAATCTTCAAGGCATGGAAAACTACAACTAACTCCAAATCATGTATCAGGTAATTCTTATCATGAACTCTCAACTTCCTTGATCCATAAGCAACAAAATGGTCTCCTATCATGAGAATGCATCCTAACCCAGATCCAGAAGCACCACAATACAACACATAATCCTATATAGATTCTGGAAATATCAAGATAGGTGATGATGTAAGATGAACATTCAACTCTTTGAAACATTTATGGCATTTCTCAATCCATTGGAATGGAATGTTATTATTTATCAAACATTTAATAGTTGATTATAGTCATGATAATTCATGAACAAAGCATTTATAATAACCAGTGAGGCCCATAAAGCTTTGTATCTCAAAGACATTCTTCGGTAGTTTCTAAGAGATAACAACTTCTATCTTTTCTGGATCAACATAAACACATTATTCAGAAATTACGTGGCCAAGAAATCATATATATTGTATCAAAAAAATTACACTTTGATAGTTTGGAATACAAGGAATGATCTCTCAAGATTCCCAACATTGTTTCCAAGTGTTGCTCATGCTTGGGCCTAGTCCTTGAATACACCAATATGTCATCCACAAACAACACAACAAAATAATCCATATATCTCTAAAATATCTAATTCATCAATTCCATAAATACTACTGGTGAATTTTTAAGAATAAAAGGCATTAACATATATTCATTATGGTCATATCTACTTTTGAATGTAGTTTTTGGAATATCCTCTTTATGAACTCGCAATTGGTGATATCCTGATCGCAAGTAAATTTTAGAGAACCATTGTGCTCCCCTCAATTGATTGAATAGATCATCAATGCATGGAAGTGGATATCTTTTCTTTATCTTAGATTGGTTAGGATTATGATAGTCCACACACATCCTTACAGTGGCATCTATAATATTCATGAACAAGACCAGTGCTACCCAAAGAGATGTGCTTGGCCAAATGAAACCTTTTCTTTCCATCTCTTCTAACTACACATTCAGCTCCCTTAATTCTATTGGTTTCATTCAATAAGAGGGAAGTGATATAGGACTAGTCCTTGGGAAGAGATCAATCATAAATTCCACTTCTCTTACAGGTGGAAAACCTAATAAAGTTTCAGTAAAAACTTCTAGAAATTGATCCACAACTACTGGGAAATTGTTACCTGCAATCTCTTATATTGATGCAAAAGTCAACACTAACAATTGGTAAGATATTATTCCCACTACTGGTGCCGGAAAGCCTATTGCACATGTCTTTACAACCCTTTATCCTCTAAAGATATACTCAACGCTATTCTCAGTTTTGAAACTAAAGGTTCTCCTATAACAGTCAATGTGATCCTTTAATGTTGTCAACCAATCCATACCTAGGATTACATAATAGAAATTCATCTCCAACACCGAGAAGTCCCATTTCAGTTCAACTCCATCAACAGATATAGAAAATTCTCTGCATAGAAAGGCTCGACATTCTCTTTGAAAAATAGTAGTTTAAAGTTTAATCATAGAAGGAATCATCTCAAGTTTTAAACATAGAAAATCAACAATAAGAGAAGAAATGAAGGAATTCAATGCACCAATATCAAACATCACTTGCACGAGGGTATAATTCAAAATAATCATACCTCTCATTGTGGATGGTCTATCCTAATCATCCATAATCATCTACTCAGGTCCATATAACTGCTTTTTCATTGCACTCTACTCCTTGTTTCCTTGCTGATATTTCCCTTGCTGAGGCATGGTATTCCTAGAATCACCATGGATAGCTCTATTCTACAGATGAGATTGATTATGTTTTCCTCGCCCTATTGAAACATATGACTATTGCGACACATAACAAGTGTCCCAAGCACCTAACCTTGGAGAACTACAACAATAGCACTTAAGATTTACTATCTTGTTGTAATTAGGCATGCTCTTGGTGGTGATGTACACTCTCGCTTCATGTGTTCTAAGGAACCATAATGGAAATGTTCTTTTTGGATATTTGGTCATGGAGGAAGGTTTATTGATCCAGTTATTTGATTCTAATTTCCGATCCCACCCTAGAAGTAGGTTTCCCTCTTCTACATGCTTCCATCATTTTAGTTCCCACCATTTCCCATGGGTATCATGATACTTTATCCTCCCATAACTCCTGAGATGTCACATTCTTCCATTGTCACTCTATTCACCATATCGGTATAGTCTGTAATACAGAGCATGTCTATCTTTGAGAAAATATCTGGTCTCATCCCTGATTCAAAGATGTGTGCATTCAAGGAGTCACTAGCAGAAACCTTGGGTAAAAAACACACTAAATTCATGAATTTAGTCGTATAATCGATGAAATAGATAGTTTCCTACTTTGGACTAAATAATTTTTTCTCCTTTGAATCTTGGATGTGTGAGGATAGAATTATTTGTTAAATAATTATTCAAAATCCTCCCAATTAAGGCCTTGATCTACTCAATCCTACACCACTATATCCCACCACTAGTGTATAAGATCCTCAATAATATACATTTCTAGCTTGACTTTTAGCTTCACGGGTGTGTCGATGAAATATAAGAAATGATTCATTCTATTTAGCCACATTTCATCCTTTTCTGGTTCAGAATCACCATAAAAGATGGGTGGATTCTATTTATGGAACTGGATGGAATGATCCACTTATCTTGGTGCATCCCTCCAGATCCCTGTGTCCACATCTTGGAATTCTTAGATGATACTTAGAACTATCCCTTGGTTCACATGTGGCTTAGTTGCAACCACATTCTCCGCATCTTCTTCTATATGGTTTCTACAGTGCCTACTGGGTTCTATTTTCTATACAAACAACAAATTCCATAAGTCTCACTCTCTAGAAACTAAAGGCTTGGCATTTAAAATTCTACCACATAAACTATCACAACATTACTTTCCAAAAATCAACTATTTTTCATTTTCAACCACTTTTTAAAACTTTCATCTTGCTTTTGAAAATCAAACCATTTTTTAATTACTCCAACTATGCTCTTTTCAAAGTTTTTCATTTTAAAACAAATGAAACATTTTTTAAAAATCAACATAGTGCATCAAATCATATATCATTACTCAAAATGAAATATGAAATCCTAGTGGTAAGTCATTCCTCTAATTAATTTCATGTTTGTGTCATTGGATAAACCCATGATAATGAGATTCCAATATCTTGTAAGTGTCTACGAAACACTTATGTAACCAACTCCCTTGTAACTTGATGTTCAGCATAAAAAGGTTAGCTACGTCTTTTTATGATCTACATTTCAAGTCCTGAAAATCATACTTCTTTTTAAGATTCCATCTAAAGGAATAGAAAAGAATGAATTGAACTTCTAAACCAAGAAAATTTATGAATACTTGTTTTACAAGGAAAAGAATAAGCTGATTCCATTTATCTCAAACAAGCTTTTGGACCAAACAAAACTGATACCATTTTAAACATCCCTCCTTCTCCTCATTGAATTGAGAAGGTGATAGGAATTATACTTGGCCTTAAACGACATCCCCAAGAATATAAAGGATGGAAATAAATTTTGAAGGGTTTCAATAAAAGTGGGGGATGATTTACCCTTTAAGAATAAAATGACTAACCAAACAATCCAAACCCAAAAACCCACTATGATTCATGAATAATGACATACAACTCAACATATCATTTATCAAAATCTAGCTAAAACCCAAATACCACAATGGAAGATAAACAAATAAAACTCCAAAACAACCACAAGACTCCATGATTCACAAGCTCTATTCTCCAACATCACCAAACAGACTAAGGATCAAAAATTACTACTAAATATGTGATATTTACCTTTTCATGTGTCCTAATAGATGACATCTGCAAAAGAACCAAAGTTCTAAAGTTGGGGTGAGTACTAAAACTCAGTAGGTTTTACCCATTGACTTCCCTACTCATGACACTATGATAGAATAGTTAAAAACATTTATATAAAACAATTTATATAAAACAATTTCCAAAAAAATTTAAAAATAAATATAAACAACTTCTAAAACAGTTTATGTAAACCACTTCCAAAATAGTTTATAACTAAACATAATCACGTTCTAAAAATAATTTATAACTAAATATAAACAAGTTCTAAAAACAGTTTATAACTAAATATAAACTAATTCCAATGTCACCCCATTTTCCAATAAAAGCTATTTTTCATTAAAACAACCAAACAATACTTTGAATCTATTTCTCAAGATCCCTTTTTGATAACCATTCCATTCCACATATCCAACTATGAATGCTTTGTTATGAATTTTCCATACTCATGAGAATTATCTCTTCTATATACCATGTCATCACATGATAATTATTTCCCATGTTCCATTACACCTTTATCACCAAGCACAAGGTCATATTTAGACCAATCCTCAAAAATGAAATATGAACACCCATAACAATTATACCCAAAAACTATTCCAATACCAATAAGATAGAACCATTTCAATAAAACAATATTTTTATTGAAAACCTTTCTCCAACAAACCATTTCAAAAATCCAGTAAATACATATTTTAAAATCACCATTTTAAAATCAAGAAACTAAATCACTTTTCACATTAAATCACAACAATTCCATAATTTCATTGAAAACCATAAATCATAACTAAAGAAGATTTATAACATGTTTTGAACCAAGATTTCATAATCAATTTCAATCAAATATATAAATTTGAAACTAATATAATAAATTCTATTAATAGGAGTCAATATTGAAGCCACCAACCTCAAGAGTTTTGGTGAAAATGATAAACGGACAAAGAATGTCACAAAAGTGGGTTGAAACTTCCACAAACTCACCTTATATCTCTTCCCCTACCATAAAAAAACCCAAATATAGACTTATTTTGGATCCAAAACCTTATATCTACCCCTAACGAGTGTAGATCTAATAAAATGAGAGAATGAGTGAAGTAGATCTAAGGAAATCATCAAAAATGATCAGGAACAATGACTTAATACTAGAAATCAGCTTCTAATCACCAAGAGAAGCCTTTGAATCACCTCTGGATCGATGGAAGAACCTTCTGTGACCTTTTGAGAAGAAAAATCCTGACTTAGGGCTGCATAAAAGGAAAAAATATTGAGTTAAAGGCAAAAAAAAGTGAGATACACATTTTAAGGAGGTGGTTTTGACCCGCGCACGGTTTTGTCACATGGTTAGACAAACTATATTCTAATTTTGTGTTAGTTACTACCTTAAAGATGAACCTTTACACGGTATCCTCACACGATATCTAAAAATGTTCTCTAACCATTCTGAAACCACCACCTCAAACTACCCAAACCATGCAGTTTCTCCTAAGTTGTCGCACGGTTTGGACAAACCATGGACCACCTGTGCACCTTCCCTTTAGCCCCAAAAACACAAAAAAAAAGATCTCAAAACTCTCTGAACATTCACCCTTGCAATTTATACACATAAAAAGTATAAAAAAATGGTTACATACCAGAAACCAGGGGTGATACAATATACCCATTGTTGATATGCATGAGTATGTGAAGACATATATGAACTATATTATTCTAAATGGTTTAAACATATAAAAAGATGAACAAAAACATAAATAAATTAAACAAAATATATTGGAAAACAATTTATAATAATAATAATAAAATTATAACATCAAAAAAATTAATATATATATAAATATATATATATATATTTGATAATAAAATTCATAAAAACAAATCAGGTGGTAAATCAAATTTATAATAAAAAATAATTAATTTATCTTCAAAAATAAAAAAAATAACTTACAAATTTTGGATATAGATAATGAAAAATATCTCTGGAATTCCAAAAAACTCAATCAAAGTCAGTGGAAATAAAATGAAGGCTATAATATTGAATAAAAATGAGTGAAAAATTTAATCTTAAAAAACCAATAAAAACCTTAAACCATGGTTAAGGATCAACCAAAATAGCTTGATGGTCATAAAAGAAGGATGAAGGATGGAATTTTTAGGAGAAACAACATGAAAATTGGAAGAAAATTTATTTTAAGGGATGATCAAATGTCATTTAGGGTCTTACAGTGTCGTCAGGTGTTGTTGTCACTTGAGAGAGAGGGTATCAAGAGAAAAACAGATGAGGGTTTCAAGCTACCGAAATATTTTTTTTAATAATTTTTAGCATCGATTTTATTAAAACTGACATTAAATATTTTTTTAAATAATTTTAATGTTGAATTTTATAAAACTGATGTTAAAAGAATAACCAAATATCTTTTGACGTTATCTTTTATAAAACTGACATTAAAAGCTTAACCAAAGTTCTTTTAATATCGGTTTTATAAAAAAATGATGTTAAAATATTCCCCATAACTTTCAACATTGTTTTTTTTTTAAAACCTACATTGAATCCCTGATGTCGAAGCCTATATTTCTACTAGTGTAAGTATAATGAATGATTCACCCACTTGTTTCATTCTTTCTTTTTATGTTTTTTTATTTTCACTTAATAATAATTTCACATCCACCACCTAACCACGTCTAATCGTAAGACTATCAATGTGGTAATGGTGATTTTTTACCTACCCAAGGAAGAACACAATTTTTTTCAATAGGGGTGAAAAATATAGTAGAGTGAATGATAAAACATAGATTCCCCCCCCATAAATAAAATTAAACAATCCTTATATCCTCCTTGGTGTGGAACATCCCATATCCACCACAAATAACCTCTTTCCTTCACTTTTCCTAATGAATATCATGAAAATATGCCAAGAATAATGGTAGGAAATGATAAAATATTATTGAACTATGGATATTTCCCTATCAAGTTCATTCATGGATTCTATGGTAATAATAGAATTAAATTAAAATTAAGGTCCAATTAATAAGGGTTAAATGATAAAATACAACAATCATACTAATATTGACTCTATGCAATCATTTATTTGATTAGATACCAAGAAAGTTCTAGAAGAAATCATACTCAAGTATCTCAAGAAAGAGTGGGAAATATTAGATTAGAAGTCCAATCAAGAATTTCATATTGGTTCAATCATTATTTGAAATATTCCAAAATGAAAAATATTTCTAATTTTTTTTGTAAATTCAAAACATGACAAATCTAAGAATAATTTCATTTATAGAAATCAACTCTTTCCCTTAAATCATGATTCGTAAAATTCATCCCCCTGTTATTTTTTTTAATAATTCATTTTTTATTTTACTTATACAATATTATTAACAATTCAATTTAAAAAATGAAATTATGAGTGTCCTGTGTAATATTGTGTCCCATAGTTTTTAAAATTAGTAATTAGTCCAAGGCAGGACATGAAATTTATATTTTAAGATCAAAATATATTTTTAAACAAAAATGTGAGAAACGAAAAAAGATAATGAGTTTAAATGTGAACTACCCTTTCCACATAAATCACTTTCCATTCCTCCACCACTCTCTATTGTTGGGATACCTTGTGCTACCTTATGCCATCATCATCATTGGCTAATAAAAGAAAACAATTTATTCAAAGCACAATGCCTAGTTCATTAAAGATAAAAAACAATAAAATTAAAATCTAAATCCTAATATATTACAAAACTAAAGAACTAGAAAGGAAAATTAAAGGGGATACATATAAATATTAGTTTAAACCCCCAAGTTGGTAATGGGATTTGGCTGACCCCATATGGGTAATACTAGTGTCCACCCATCATCTAACAATGGTTTGAGTTTCTTTGAGATGAATGACCACATAATTGTGATTCCAACTTTCAATCCTCTATTTTTGGTATTGGGGAATCCATTTATAGAGTATACCAAATCCATCCCTTTTGTAATCAGGTATAAATTATATTGTTTTGGTAGGATAAATATTGGGTCCTCTTACATTTTGGATACTATTTCTTTGGCCTCCCCTTCATTCATAATGTATTTCTCAAAATATGATATATAAAAAAATTATTTAAGGGAAATGTAATGGTATCTATCCTCTTAGTCTATTTATTTTCTGGTTTTAGGTGTTTTAGGTGTTTTAGGGGAGGCTTAAGGAGGTTTCTTGGTACTCATAGGAGTCCTAGAGCAAGGCTATAGGTGTTGGATATTAAAAATATAGAGGTTGGAGGAATACATGACCTTTAAATATTATATGACATGAAAATAAGGTTCATGGCTTGTGAAGTATGGTTTACATGGTGTTACGCAACATATAATAAATTCAGGATTTAAATGGTTGAGGTGATTCATTTTTCAATGGTACTTGAAACCTGACATTTACATGATGTGTAAAGGGTACACTTCATGTAAATTCCCTATGAATCGTATTTATAAAAGGTTGCAGTGCTTGGGTTTTCTCCAAACCCTATGACCAACGGCACTCCCTATCATTTCTAGGAGACCCAGCGGCTCTCCCTCCAACCACCTTGAGATTATTTCATCAAATATAAATCCTTGGAATCCCATCTTCGATCTATGGTGAGTTCTCCTCCCTTTCTCATGTGTTTCCTTTCATTATTCTTCAGAGATCTTTTACAATGGTGTGGTTTTGGTTAGAGGTTTTTTTGGACTGTGTTTTTATATTCCTTCAGTGTGGTGTAGGTTGATCTGTGATTTTTCTATGTGTGGTTATGGTTGTGATAATTTATTCTTCACCTTATGATATAAAATGATATTTATAAAACTTCTTTGAGTTAGGGGGTCTTTATTCTCAATATTTTATGTTCAATGTGTGGGATTTACATGTTTTTTCTTACCTTTGGGTGGATAGTAAGGGTCATAATAATCATATAATTAATTGGAATGTCTAAAATGTATGGGTATGGGGAGTTATCGCATTCTTTATTGCCTTGTTATATGTTTTTGAGGTTATTATGCATGCCTGTTGTAAATTCTAAGAATAATAGATTTTGGGAGCCTTATTTTTTCTATAGTTGTTTTGTTGTGATGACCCTTGTTTTGTTTTTGTGTGATATCACATGAATAGAAAGTTAAAGAATATATATTTGGATAATAATTGGTTTCCCATGTACATATGGTTTATGTTATAATACCCATGCTAATATAAAGAAGTAATGTGATAGAGCCCCTGAATAAATATGGAAGTCAAAATGTGTGTTGTGATGTGTATTTGTGCTTATTGTATTGCCCTGTGTGGATTGAGCTATTGTGTGATGAAAGATGTGACCGGTTGGGATTTGTGGTGTGTCGTGTAGTGATGTGATGGTTGGTTGGCATGGATGTGATGTGGCGCAATGGTTGCGGTGAAAAGGTTGTGGCGTAGTGGTTGTGGCAGAGTGGTTGTTTCTCAGAGGTTGTGGCACAATGATTGCAGAGCAGTGGTTGTGGAATAATGGTTGGGGTATGTGCAAGTACCAAGCACACAGAAAAATCCCCAAAATTGGGTTTTTTTTAAATTTTCACTGATTCTTGACATGAACTTGTCGACGTCGGAGAATCGCTGACTAGTTTAAGATGAGGATATCACATGAAGAGTTTAAGCCCTAAATTAAAACCATAAAATACTAGGTTTAGATTTGAAGTCGTTCATGACATCTACTCATTGTTGTTGATCACTTATTGAATAATTCAAATCTGAATTCTTCTAGATCGTCCACACACCCTTCAAAAAACTATGGGAGCACCGATCATCAAAATCTTGGTGCTAGCACAGAGATCTGACAACTCCTTCAATTCTCTGACGATCATCGCATCGCCCAGCTTGTGATGCCTGAGAGAGAGCTCAATCCAAGCCCTTTGGATCAAGATCCTCTCTCTCTAGGATGTGGGAGAGAGAATATAAGAAATATAGGCTATTAATAGTACATGTAAAACTCCTCTCCTCCTCTATTTATAGAGTGTTAAGAAAATATCTGGTATTTCCACCCGACCTCCTGAATAAATAACCCGCTATAAACGACTTGTTATGACTTCTAAACTGAGTCGTAAATATTATTATCACTTTCTTGTAATATAATAAATATATTAAATTATAATAAATGAGTCATTAACTCAACTCTTCATTCCCACAAATATTAATTGAACCTTGAATATATTAAACTAATATCCAATCAATTAATATTTTCATGAATTTACTTTAATACTTGAAAATAAATTTAATTTTCATTATTATTAACATGAATAATATTAATTTAATTATTGTATTGGTGATCGTATCTCCTTAGACAAATCCTGGACCCCAGTGGTGGGTCCCACCATGTCCAATTTACCTATTCAACTAAATAGGAAAGATTCTTGATTATGCTATTGTGTGTGACCCTATAGGACCTTATCTCAATAGAAGTGAATAATATTCATAGACTAAGAATGGGATCTAGCAACCCATCATGGCCCCTAAAGAGATAAGTATTATCAGATTAGTGAAAACCATCCTATGAAAACGTACTATGTAATATGATCTCTTTGTCTTTAATATCTCATAAAGTAGGACGCAGACTTGTGCCGTCATCCTTTTCTTGATTTATTGTTTGTTGATCCTACTAGATGGATTTACACTCAACTACCATAGACATAGTATTATGAAGGTACTAACATACTGATAAACATGGCCTAAGATATATTACTTCCATAACCTGGAAGCGAAAGATCCTTTCATGACCATTCAACCAATGACATGCCAAAAATGACGCACCCAACACAAACTACCTCACCACGATTTCAATATCATGGTTTTCATCTTGCATAAAAGTAAGCAATTAAATGGAATACATTGGAAATGATCTCAAGTCAGGAGACCATTACACATGATCGTAGATAAGAACATCCAATGTCACCCAAAATATGTGGTGTTTCTATTAGAAAGTATGTCCTCGTGATCTCACTACTAGAGATCACCAAGTTTTAACTTCATGAGTAGAAGTATCAATGCTTATGAGCCCCTATCACTTGATATTCAAACATCTACTATGTCCAATCAGTAAGATATATCTAGACCATAGGACCTTTTTTTAAGATTAATGTTATAGTATCTACAGGTTCTCATTATAGCTTGGGATCTACTATAACCTTTCGATGTGAAAATTAATCTATGGAAATTATCATTTCAATAGTGGGAACAGAATAGTATACACTATAATGGTAAGAAAAGACCATGTATATCTAACTGTATACATGATATGGAAATAATAATCACTACATAGTTGTTTTTAGGGAACCCACTATTTCAAAAGTATATAGCGGTTGTGGTTGTGTGATTGATAATATGGGTGGTTGTTGTGTAGATAGATGGCATGGGTGATGTGTCATAATGAAAATGGTGGATGTGTGGTGTCATGACTGTGGTTATGTGTGTTAAGATGGTTATATGATGTGGTTGTGTTAGTTTCCTGGGTAGTAGTGGAATAAATTAGGATGTTAAATGAAATGAACAAATGAATGGATTGGTAATTTAATATAATGGGATGGAAGTTTATGTGTGGTAAATGTATTAATGAATTAATGTGGTGAAACTTATAAGTTTAAAGTGGAAAATGTTGTGTGGATTATGCGGTGGTTGTGCGGTGTTGCATATAGTGGTGGCGGTAGTTAAAACGATTTATGTGTGGTACATGGTGGTGATGTGGTGTGTGCTAGTATTGTTGATGTGAACCTATAAGATGATTATTGTGTGCTATATTTATATCATGTTTGTTTATGTTATTTTATACACCACACCTGAGTTGGATAACCTTACCAATTATCAAAGGTGATGAGTTCCAAGAGTTTTCCCCAACATCTAGGATGGTAGTGATAAAAATTTATGGCTACCCCCTCTCTCGAACTCTTCCATCAGTAGTGATGTTGGGACCAAGTGTATTTGGGTGAGATTTGATGTGTTGGCCCAGGTTTCTTCGAGCGATATGTGATGTGTTGGAACAGGTGTCTTCAAGCAGGATGCGATGTGTTGGCCCAGGTGTCTACAGGAGAGATATGGTGTGGTGTGTTGTGATATATGGTCTAGGTCCTTCATGGTAGGATGTGGGCATAAGGTTGATTTCATACACGTTCATGACACTATACTGCTCCAGTTCTGGTTGTGGTGTGTTGGCCCAGGTGTATTGGGGTGGAATTGTGATGTGATGTGATGTGGTGTGATGTTTGGCCCAAGTGTTTATAGGTGGGATGTTATGTGACGTGATGTGATATGTGTGGAAGGTATGAGAGTATAGGATATTTGATGTTGGGGTGTGATAGCAGAAAATTAGTGGGGAAGAGGCAATGGGGCACCTTTCTTTATTATGATCTTGAAGCAATATTATTATATTCGATGTGTGATTTGGTGAGCAGACCATGGTAAGGCTGGGTTTAGTTATATGACATGTATAGGTGCTTGTTGGTTTTGTTGTTTGTTCTCTGAAACATTAACATGATCTTTTTACATGTGAACATAATTCCATGGTTATGTTCCTACTGATTATATCTATTATGCTCAGTCTATGTATATAAATTGTTTTTAGGTTTCTAGGAGGACCTTAGGGACCGAGATGGACATTTATATCTTGGTTAGAGTTTTTATTAGTTATTTTCATAGAATTTTATTTTTGGTATTAACTTTATATGATTTTATATGTATCAGTATTACTTTATCCATCCATTGTGGGATAGTTTTTTTTTACCTTGTATTGTCTGCTGGAGTTGTTTGGTGATTGTTCATCCTATCTCCAGATCATGTTTCATTTATAGGGGTAATGTCTCCCATACTGTGATATTTTTATACCATCAGTTCTAGTTGCCAACCCGGGGCCTACTAGAGGTGAGTCTCAGGGGTCATTATCTCTCTCCCTTCATTTTAGTATCTTTGGTGGGAGGGGTAATGACAGTAAAGGTAAAGAGTTTTTAAAATTTGATAGAATTAAATCATGGCCAATTGACATCAAAATATCCCCATTTAAAGTATGTTTCCTATGACCCAGGTTATTTAATTTAATCCATTTGAATATTCTCTGTTACTTACCCTAGTATATGTTAAATAGGTTAAGGGAGTTTCATGTATTCCACATTAGGTTCATCTCCATTTTTATTTTTATCCTCCAGGATAAAATAAGAGTTAGCTAAATCTGAAAAAATTAAACACGGGGAGTTAATGATCAATTTAGTTATAGAGAAATTAAATAGAATTTGATGCCGGAAAATATCATCTCCCATAGTTTCCCTAAAATTAATTTCTTCTTTAGTGGAAATTACATTTTAGAGTGTAGTTTTAATAAATTGAATCAGGTAGTTAGGATCTTCTAGTCTTTATCCAAGTTCTACCACTTGTGTAGTTTCTTATTCAATAGCTAGAGAGTGATATAGTAGTGATAAATTTTTTACTTTAAAGAGGTAAGGATTATTTTTTATTTCAATACTTTCATATTCACTCAAAATTTTATAAAAATATTTTTTATCTCCCATGAGTGTATTAGAAAGAAAATCTTCTATTTCAATACACTCTAACTGTGGGTGAATGAGGCCCAGTTATTGTATTTATTCATGAAACTCCTCTTTGGCCACCTTATATTCTTCGACTTAAAATGTTAATGAGGCTACACCTTCCACCATTATCTTTGATTCTTGTTGAGGTTTAGGTTTAGGTTTCTCCAACTACTACTCCTAGTAAACACAAATATATTTAGTTAACCATTCCATATTGCTCACCAGATTTTGTATGTCCTCTATAAGTCCTTTCCACCAGAAATCATCTAAAATATGAAATTCATGTTTTTGTTTCACATGTAGAATTTATTTAGAGAAATTGGGGTGAAATAAGAAAGATTATTTTGTGCCTCAACCACTTCTTGATAAAAATTTATAGAATTACTCCTTGAGTTAAGTTAACTATTAGGCCAATACTTTTAATATTGGTTAATCGAGGGACTATTTAAGGTCTTATATTATCTCCTATAATTCCTCCTTTATAATTATTGACCTTCAAGATCCCCTAATATATTTAGAAAAGTAATAAACGCCATTTATGTAGGCCAAGTTGAGTAATATTTTTTTAGATTTTTTATAAAAACAAATACAACAATTTAAAATATTTGAAAAGAAGTATGGAGTGAAAAAACTACTAATCTCCTTGATAATGGTTCCATATTTTGACACACAAGTTTTAGGGTGATGAAAAGGCTACAATTTATATGTCCTAGTAAAAAAATGGTTAAACAGGGTTATCTCTCTTGATGAGATTTCATAATAAAATGCTCACTATTCTTAATTCACTTATTGTATTTTTGGGTTTTTATATTTTATGAATGCATAGGAAATATGGGTTTTGAGAATGTGGAATGAAAAACAAAATATTATAAATGCATATGTAGATAGAATGAGTATAGTTACAAAGAAACATCTTGATCCTAGGGGTGGTTACTTGACATCCTTCATTATCCATTATTATTGTAAGTATTTGATTTGATATCTCATCCCACCATACATGAACTACTACCCCTTATTTTTAGTTGAAGTTTATCATTCCTAAGTGATGTTTCAGTGCACCAAACCCCACCTCCACCAGTAGTCAAGGTTGATTACACACATTAACAAAGATTGTGACGCCATCGAAGTATCAGCTCCACCATATTCCTTTTCATCACTCAAATGAACTCAAATCCACTGTATGAATACTTTTTTCCATGATAAGGGAAGAAATTAATATTTAATAAGGAATATAATGTGTTCAAAAGTCTATCCAAATAGTGATCCATGACCTATAAACCAATGTTAATCACTTCTTCCTCCTCTACTATAAATAGAATAAAAATATAAAGATTTATAAATTAAGGATTTAGGAACACTAATAAAACCTCCATCAAGGCATGTCCTTAGGTTATTTCCTCATGACCATGAGTATAAGAGATTAAATTGAAGAAATATAGTAGTAGAGAGAGAGAATGAAAAAGGAATGTAGGAACACTTGAGTTAAAATATGATAATGATATTATATTAAAAGGAATTAAAATTACTATAAAAACTAAAGAATAACCCCTAACCATATTTCTTAGTGAAGTAGTCGATATACTCTCTCAAAAGCATGGTCCCTATATTTATAGACATCAAATCCTCTAGGTTACACCCTTTAAATCATCCATTTCTCTGAATATTCTCATTCAAATAATACTTTAAAGTTATTTAAATATTCTCATGATCAAACATGATTAATTTCACTAAAAAGATCTTAGAGGATGTTTTAATTGTCATGACCTATGACTTTAAAATTTCCCACAAACATGTAATATTATCATGTGAAACTTTTCTCCCTACTATTTAAATTTTTTGCATGCATGTACTGTATGTGAATTATACTATGAAGAGTGTGTTTGTCATCATGGTACTTCCTTATGAAATGTTCCATTTAGAATCTTAAAATTCTCAATTTTGTGTGGAAACCTTATATGGGCTTCATATTAGTAGATAATAAGTTCATGGATGCCATTCCTTTCATTTATCACCTCACATAAGGACACCATTTGATTGAACTTTATTCATTGCATACAGTATCATAGATGCTCTATTTTTCATGTGGTCATACTACTAAAATTGAAGTGAGAAATTAGTGAATTATAGAGGGTCACCAGATGGTTAGAGTAATTGGGTAGGGCCAAGATTAGTGTGGTAGTGGGAGAAGGATGAGTGATACTGTGTGATGAAAGATTGAGGATTCAATCGGAATAGAGGTAGGTGGAGTGAGGCATAATTGTTTCTTCATGGTCACAACATTTATATGGTCACTAGAACATGGTGCCTTTCCATGGAAGTAATATGTTAGAATACACAGTCATATAACTTCCATTGATTCATTTCACAGCAGGCTGTAGAATTCCCACAAAAGCAATCATCATGGTAATAGACTCACGGTGATAGGTCACTACATGGTAGTAGGACATGTCGGAAAAATGCATTTTCAATGGATATTCACCACCCCATCCTTTGTCAAAGAGGGGAAGGTTGTGGTGGCTGGTGGTTGGTGGGTGGCCAAACCCCACCAAACTCGCCAGTGGAGAAAGAAGAGGCAGGGGAGAGGCATCCTATAAATGGGGCTCTCTCCCAGTGGTTTTCTCATCAATTTCACCCACATTTTTATCCTCTCATATCATTAGTTCAAGAAATATTTTGTGAGGTGTTTTCCCCACATATTGAAGAGAGATATTGTGAGTTTTTTATCCTTATAATATTGAGGGAGTGTGTACCCACTTTTACCCATAGTTACCCTTCTATTTGTTCATGGTTTTTTACCCCTTTCATTTTTGGTGTTTTCCCATGTTACATCTGTTGTCCATTTATTTACTCATTTTTTCACTTTATTTTATCTCATGATTATCACTATATCAGTGGGATAGTGATTTAAAGTCCTAATAAGTGGTATCATAGGAAGGTTTTGGCCCAGTATTGTTCACTTTTTTAGGTATTGCTAATTCTCATAATTTTGAGTATGCTCTGTGATTGTGACTCTGGTCGATATTTCACATCAGAAAAAAAAATTATTGAGATTATTAAATACACCATTGTGAAAAATATGAGGTTATGGACTAATATCATGTCTATATGGCTATGAAATTCGACATCAAAAAATTCAAAAGGTATAGTTTTTCATTGTGGAAAATGAATATGCAGGTAGCGTTGAGGAAGAATAATTGCCTACTGAAATTTGGTGAAAATATGGAGAGTGTGATAGAGGGAAAATGTAAGGACATGTATGGGAATACTATTTCCAACATACATTTGGCTTTAGTAGATGGTAACATATCAAGCATTTCAGAGAAAAAGATAGCACAGGAAATATGGGACACTATATCGAAGATATACAAGGCTAAGTCACTGCACAATTTTTTTTTCTAAATATAAAATGGAGGAGTCATCATCAATGACAAACCACATCAACAAACTCAATACCCTATTCACCTAGCTCACATAATTGGGCTATAAAATTGTGGATACTGAATGTGTAGAGATTCTATTCTAGAGTTTTCCAGATTCGTATGACCAACTCATCATCAACCTTATCGAAAATATATTAACAGATATGCTAACCTATAATCTTGTTGCAGTTGTGGTTCTTTAAGAAGAAAGTTAGAATAATAATAAGAAGGATAGACAGACAACTTAACACCAAGCAGAGGCACTATCAATGGAGAGAGTAAGGATGATCGAGCATGGTTCTAGTGTGAGATAAAAACATGGCAGGTCCAAATCAAGGAGTTAGAAGAAGAATGTAACATGTTTTAATTATGAAAAGAAGGGGAACATCAAAAAGGATTATTGGAATAGGAAGAGTAGTGACTAGATCTCCCAGGGTAATGTGTCAAGTACTTATAGAAATGAATACATTTTTATTAGTGAAGCAACGATGACTGCTGGAAGCAGGAAGCATCTCAATGATGCAAGGATAATCGACTTAGGAGAAACACGGAACATCCTATCTCGACGAGAATGGTTTGACCACTATGAAACTATCCCAAAAGAAATTTTGTGCATGGGTAATGACCACACCATGAATATCATTTGATTCAGTACCATCAAATTGAAGATGCATGATGGTGTTGTTAAAACTATACACGAATTAAGCCATGTGGAGGTTCTGAAGAAGAACATATTGTCTTTGGGAAAATTTGATGATATCGGATGCAAGAATCACACTGAGAATGGATTGATGAGAATTTTGAAGGGATTTTCTGTGGTGTTGAAGGTAGATAAGGTCTCAAAGGACCTATATATTCTTATGGGTGAAATGCATAAGGAGGAGGATATATTTTTCGCATCAACCACATCGATCAAATCATTGAAAATGTTATGGCATCAGAAGCTTGGCCAGATGTTAAATTGAGGTATGAATATTCTTGCGTATCAGAATTTGTTACCTGGGATTACAAATTTATCCTTACCATTTTTTGAGAATTGTGTTTTGGGAAATCAATATAGTTTAAAGTTCAAGACATCAACAATAAGAAGCAAGGAGATCTTAGATTTGATCCATTATGATGTTTGTCAAGCACCAATTATATCCCTAGGAGGAGAAAGGTACTTTGTATCCTTCATTGATGATTATTCCATGAGATTTTGTGTGTAACCAATCAATAGGAAAGTTGATATTTTTGAATTCTTCAAAACATTCAATGTGCAGAAGGAACTTGAATTTGGAAAGAAGATCTGGTGTCTAAGGACTGAAAATGGTGGAGAATATAAAAGAGAGGAGTTTGATACTTTTTTTCAATATGAAGGCATCAAGAGACAGTTCATGGTGGCATACAATCCTCAATGGATTGGAGTGGTAGAGTGAATGAATAGAACCTTATTCGATAGAACACGGTCAATGTTAAAGATTGTAGGAATTGCCAAAACATTTTGGGCAGAAATAGGTAATACTGCCTGTTATGTGATCAAATGATCTCCTTTAATGGAAATTAATTTAAAGACAGTTATGGAGATGTGGAATGGTAAACCTACTGACTATTCTCAGTTATATATTTTTTGAAGTCTTGTATATGCATTGTTTAATGACCAGGAAAGATCGAAGTTGGATTTGAGATCCATGAAATTTATCTTCTTGGGGTATGCTGGTGGTGTGAAGGGGTATCATTTGTAGGATCCCCTTCCCATAAACTTATCATCATAAGAGAGGTAATTTTTGTAGAAAACATAGTGCAAATGAAAATTTATCAAGACACTAAGAAAGAGAATACAGAAACTAAAATAGTCAAAGTAGACGATAAATCCAAGGAAGAACCAATTTCCTATGAGGCATTACCAGAGCACGAAGATCAAGTACCAGTTGATTTTGGACCATGGCAGTCAACTCAAGAGATAATAACACCAGTATGAAATTCAGACTATGTCACTAAGATAAATATAGTGTATTAATTATTGATGTAGGATAGAGATCCATATTATTTTGTGGAGGAAACCTAATGTTCATATGTATCCTCATGTATAATAGCAATTCATGAATAACTTAAAGCCCTGCATAAGAACAAGACTTGGGATTTTGTTCCATTACCTCATGAAAGGAAGGCTATCTGCAACAAATGGGTCTTTAAGATTAAGTGGGATTTAAAGGACTAGGTGGAAAGATATTGTGCAAGACTGGTGGTCAAAGGATATGCTCAGAAGGAAGGAATTTATTTCAATGATATATTTTCTCCTATTGTTAGACTAGCACTTGTTCGGATAGTTATGGTGATGTGTGAAACTTACTATTTACATCTAGAGAAGCTATATGTTAAGACTAATTTTCTCCATGGTGATCTTTATGAAGAGATATATATGCTCTAACAGGAAGGTTTTGAAAAATAAGGTAAAGAGAACTTGGTTTGTAGGTTGAATAAATCTCTCTATGGTCTCAAGCAGGCACCAAGGTGCTGGTTCAAGAGATTTGATTCCAATATCATGATCCTTGGATAAAACAAACTTCATTTAGATACTTGTGAATATTTCAAGAGTTCATATGGTAATTATTTCATCATTCATCCATTGTATGTGGATGACATGTTGGTTTTAGGCCCCAAAAATGATCAGATCTAGGAGATGAAGGAAAATTTGGAAAGGGAGTTAGATATGAAGTACTTGGGGCCAGAAAACAAGATTATTGGGATATATATTTACCGAGACAAAAATAAGGAGAATATTTTTCTATCATAGAATAATTACTTGAAAAAAATCATGAAATGCTTCAACAGGAAAGAATATAAGCTAATCTATAACCCACTACCTATTAATTTTAATTTATCCTCTACAATGAGACCTAGAAGTGAAGTAGAGAGGATGGAGATGTTTCGAGTACCATATACATCAATAATGGGTATTCTTATGTTCATTATGTTTTTTACTAGACCATACATTTCACATGTAGTGGGAGTATTTAGTCACTACATAGATAATCTAGTATATAAGGATTCACTACTAGAAACATATTCTATACCAACGGTTTTAAACCATTGTTAATGGCTGGACAACTATTGGTATAACCTATACTAATTATTTTCCAAACTATTGGATACTGAGGCATGGGGATAGACATATACCAACAATTATTGAATAATTGTTAGTATATGGCAGTGGAAATCACATTATACCAATGGTTTATAGTAACCATTGGTATAAATTTTTACCAACATTTTGAGACTGTTGCAATAGTAAAATAATAATGTCTACCCCAACAGTTTTCAAACCATTCAAATAGACTATTACCAATGTTTTGATTGAGACTATTGGTAAATATTTAGTTCACATGTCTATACCAATAATTTGTAAACCATTGGTATATAGGTTTCCCAACGGTTTACATGAAACTGTTGGTATAGAGTTTGTTTTCACATATATACCAATGGTTTTCAAATCATTGGCATAGACTTCCTACAATTCCAGCATCATCCAGCAGCCTAACTCCCCCTATACAATTACCTGCAAGTATAACAAATACATAATTCATAATTAAAAAGGTAATTACCTGCAATTACTTGTGCAATTGAAATACACTGTACATAATTTTTTGGTGCATGTTAGTGTTACTCATTTCCACTATGATAGGTGGGTTGATTTGATCAATGTCATGTTCTTGTACAAGAACAATTTATGGCATTGAGAACTAGTAAAATACATTAGGATTAGACTGGGATTCATGATTCTTAGTTTCCCAATAGCCTAGATTTTTCTCATTGAAATTCATTGGTATGAGATTATATACCTTTTTTAATCTCAATGGGATATGTGGAACTGTGTAAAAATGTGAATTAGGTAAGGTCTTACCCTCAAGAGAGGAATAGGAAATCAAGGTAATCACAAGACATCCTATGGGATGGTGTGGTTCTATAGTGGGAAGTGATATAGGGCCTGGGTGATGAACTTTTGATAGTATGGGGTAGAAGAAGCTTGGGATATCATGAAGTTCAGGCCCAATTATAGAGCTTGGGATGAATCTATGAGTATGAAATTATAATATCCAATCAGTGAAAATGATTGGGTGATAATATACATATATACTGGTTGGTGCTCAAGGATATTTGATGAGTGTAGTAAAATTGTGGGGATCACACCATAAACTGATAAATTGTATGAACCATGGTTTAGAATAGATGTGGTGAACATTTATTTATGAATTTTTGATAGATAAAACCAAATAATTATTATGATTTTATTTTATTTCCTAAGTCATAATAGGTTATTCATGCCAGGTTAATAAATTTAGAATCATACTAGATGAAAATTCTAGAAATTTGATAGGTATTATGAACCATACCAATGGGTAATATGATGAGTATGATCATATATTGATCTATGTTAGTAAATGAACAATTTTGTATTTATACCATAGAGTAAGGTTCTTGGGATAGTTATCATAGGATACTTCAGGAATGTATATGGAATGCTGATATTTATGTGTTATCAGATATTTGATTATTACCCTAATGTCAGATATGTGGTGATGAATGTGTATATTGACCTTTATAGATAACCCATCTAGTGAGTAATTGGAGTTTTTATGTTGGGGATGGATGTGGAAAGAATTCATTGAAAATACTAAATTTTATGATTCATCTATGGTAATTGGATACGATATGTGTTCTAGGGTGAATAGTGAGGTATAGATTTTAATGAATGGATCAAGTATGGATCAAGATTTAGATATACATGTTCCAAAAAAATAATATAAAAATAATGTCATTAATATAGGTATTATATATAAGTTAAAATGAATCATGATAACCCCTATATAAGGAAATCATGTTTTAGGTTTTGAATATGGAATTGTTGTTCATCGGCTAGGGTGATTGAAGATGAATTTAGTGTGATTGAAGATTGAATAATAATTTTCGCATGTAATTAGATATATAAATGGATAAATGGCTTCAGAATTTTCATTTTCAAAAATGGTGGATTCATAATGGGGATTGAATCTGGAATTTTCATTGAAAAATTAGTTTAATGGGATTGATGTTACTAATAGACCAATTATCCCTCATTTATAATCATGAGAAAATGATGATATTTGATTTTAGTAGATGGGATATATATTGAGATATTATTATACATGCTTCTTAAGGATTATATGTTATATGGTTAATATTTTTTTTACTACTCACATTGTTATAGATTAGTATTACTGAAGAAACATTATATTTTCTAGAGTCGTAAACATAGTGTGTTTTGAATTTCATATTCTAATGTAACCCATAATTATTTTACATGAAAAGGAGGATTATTTGTTCATAATAATGGGTTCAAGATGAGTTTTATAATCTTAACTAGGGTTTGGAGTAGGGTGGTGTTTCTTCCAAGTGTAATAGACACCACTGAGTACCTAGAGTTAATAGACCTAATACCTAGTGAGGTATAGGTGGTCCTAAATTTCCTTTATCATACATCTAGAATATAATGGTGGGGTATCAAGTAATTGATATTTTGGACCATTTTGTGACCTTCCATGGTTGTCCATTAGGTACTCAGGGGCAGTATACATGGTACCCAATGTGGTTTAAGAATTTTTTTATAAAGAGTGGCATGGAAAAAATTTCATATTTATCCCACAATTAATTTTATGAAGTTGTGGGACAATGCGGAAGTCCATTTGGATAGATCCTCATATCCCTATTTCTCCATTAAATCCTCCATGATTAGGGGTGATTTTAGTGGTGAGTATATGGAATTTTTAGGTATGATTTCTCCTCACCTCCCTCAATTTCAGTCTCCCCCAACTTCCCTTTGATTCAGTGATTGTGGATTTAGGAACTATATGAACATTCTACCAAAACATAGTTCAATCAATAAAAGAAGATGGGTATTTTTTGGAGATTGATAGTGGAAGCATGAATATGATGAATACTCAAGGTTTATTAATTATTTATATAGATTAAATACCTCAAGTGGCATATAGTGGGTTGATAGTGATGATATCATTACTCTATGGGTAGATTCAAAGGATTTTATAAGGTAATTTATAAACATATGGATCTATTTTCATGTGAATGGACTAGGGCCTAAGGGCATAGTGGTGAGTAAGGATCTTGGTGTGACCTTTTAGACCTTGGGAATATTTTACCATGAAGTAAGATATGGGATTATCTTAGTGGATGGGATTACTTGATTCCAATGTAAAACATTTATTTAAGAAAGCCTTTGGGTTATAGAATCTAACCTAAAGAGGTTATAATTATTGTGAGGTGAAATGATATATACTTCAATCTATTGATACAATCATGGGTGAGGTATTTTGGTGATGTGACCTACATGAAGGTGACATATAAAAAATATAATTGATGTATAAGGTATTAGGAGGAAAATATAGATTAATGTGGGATGGTTTTACTTGAGGTAAATGTTATAGTTAATAGGTTTAACTTTTATGATTGATAAATCAGTGGTGGGGTTTTGTAGATATTCACAAAGTGGTGTGCTAAGTGATGGGATTAATATTTTAATAGAAACTATTATGGTATCAATGATTAGATCTACTTACATGATATATTTGTCTACATCAAATTCCTATGTATTGGAAATTCTTACATAAATCTATAAAATTATATATTTCACTCAAATTCACTCATAGCCTCTCTAGATGACTACCATCTGACCTCAAAAACACCTTCTAGGATCATGAAACATTATATCATGATGTGTCCATACAAACCTGATCAAGAAGATTCATAATTTTTCAGAAAATCTTATTGTAACAAATACAACCACACAAAGTATCAAGTACAACATAATCTGTTAATGAGACTAGATCAAAATTGGTGTCCAATAATTTAAAGAATCAAAATAAAATGAATCAGATAATGATGAATAAGAAGTGGTATAATGAAAATGAATAAGATCAAGTTCTTAAGCCAAGAGTTTGAGTGTATTTAAAAAGAGAATTTTGAAATATCTTTGATACCATGTAAAAAAGAGAATTCATAGAATCCATACCTCCATATCAAGTCAAGTTTTATAATTTATAAATAAAGAAATAAAGATAATGTGACCTACCTAATCACACATATATTCAATCACAGAAAATCATCAAACATACAATGTTAGTAATATCATTAAAATAATAAAATAGATCAAATTTTCCCTCATCACCATCACTATCATCACTGTCATCATTAGCCTTATCCTCATCCTCATCCTTGTATCCATCATCGTCCCCACCCTCATCCCTATCACCATCCCCGTTGTTGGTCCATAGATACTATTGGCCACTATCTATGACTATAATGATTTTAATTATCAAAAATTATGTTATATAGTAACATATATCTTACCTTATGTCAAAGATTCTAAATTATGCCAAAACATTATATTGAATATCATATCATTTAAATCATATAACTATTTATGTGTGTTTAAGTCTAAACAAGCTTATAACTGATTATATATATCTGTGTGGATATTAACACTCTCTGACTTTGCTGAATTGTAAGAAAGACAGAACATATAAAAAATTATCTAAGTATGAGTAACGGACATCGACAGATATATGACTCACCGACATACAGTTCAAATAGGCATATATTCTAAGTATGTGAAGTTAACACCGTTGAAAGGACTCACCATTGCACATGACACCGATGCAGATGACTCACCATTTTCTTATGACTCACCAATGCAGATAACCTACCATTAGTACAAGTGACATACTATTGCATGATGCTACCGATGCAAGGACTCACCATTAGTTCAACTATCTCACTGACAAAAGGAAATACTCACTGTTGAAACAAGTCACTGATGTAAAAATTCACCGACATATGGCAAGACCAACAGAACAAACGACACACCGATGGACAAGTCACTGATGATTGGTCACACTGATAGTTCAAAGGACTCACTAATACTTATGACTCACTGATAGTCATAAATACAGTTTTATTTTATTAATTCAAAATTATATCTAATCGTAATATTTAGATAAATTAATGTTTCTGACATTAATTAATGTTGTTTGTAGGATATTCGGAGGATAGTATGAGGTATATGCACTTGGGGAGATCATTATGCCCGCTGGACCTTGAAGTATAAAAGGATAACAGGTTGGATCATTCAAAAAGACGCAAAAGAGTAAAAAAAAGAAAACCTAAGAACTCCTTCAACTGTGGATCATATTTCCAAAACCCAAGAACTCGAAGGAAGAACATAAGGGGGTATCAAGAAGTCAAGATTAACCTAATGAGATGACCTGAACATCTTTTGAACAAGAAGGTGAACATCTCACACTCCTGGAAGCCAGAACACAGAGGCTACGACACTCTATTTTTATGCCAACTTCTAGAAGAAGACTCGGACTTCAAATCCACTTCATCAAATGAGTCTAGATCTACACCGCATAATACACAGAGCCTTCTAAACCTAAATCTGAATCTTTAGATCTGTTGTGGTCATTTAGTTACATTTCTGAGCAGTGTGTGTATCTTCATGTTACACACACTAACTCATGTTTATAACTGGAGGATACTTTATATCCTCAATCTTGCACTCTTTTATCCATTTTTATCCCATGTAGAACTGTGGAAGAGTTCTTGTATGACCTGTTTGTTGATTTCCCAACAAAGAACTGTGATAGAGGTCAAGGGTGACCTGGATGTGCTTGTGTGTTGTTGTGAACCCTGATCCATGGTGTGGATCAAATTGCTTATTAATTTAAACTTCTTGGTGGAAGGTGATCACCAAGTGGAGAGGATTAAGTCTCTGGTTGAGACTAAACCTCCTGTTTTATTTTCACTGTGTTTTTACCTTTTAGTTTTACTCTGTTTTATCACATATTTCATAAAACTAAATTGAAATCTGATATTTAGTCTTAGAAAGTGTTTATAATAGTATTGAATTTTTAGGTTGGTTTCAAAAGTTGTATTAATTATCAAATTGATACAATTGATAACTATTCAATCTTTTGAGAAATTAACCGAACAATCAAGCTCTTATAAATTCACTACTGGCTAACTGGGAAATTGAATTTTAAATATTGGGGGAACTTAAAACAATAATTTTTAAATGGAAATTTTTATATATACTCAATTCACATCCCCCCACTCTTGATTACTCTACTCCGACCAACATTTTGTATCAGAGGATTTAGGAATTTTTAGTTTTCAAAGATTTTTCAAACATTTTCAACTGTGATTTTAGTTTTATTTAAAATATCTTAAAATTCATGTTATTACTAAATTTTTATCTCTTTAAAATATTGTTCTAAATTTTTTTATGGATAATATACTAGAAGGTTCTGCTACTAATAGACCTCCATTCTTCAATGGAACAAAATATGCATAATTGAAAATTAAAATGAAAATGCACTTAGAAAGTATGGGTTTTGAAATTTGGTCTTCAGTTGTAGATGAGTATAAGATTCCTATTAGTGCTAGAACTACTTGGGATGATCCAACTAATACTTCTTATAACAATAATTGCAATTCCATGAATTCCTTATACTGCTCTATAGGATCTGAGGAATTTAACATAATTACTACATGTAAAACAGCCCATGAAATTTGGGATACTTTGTCTGTTTCACATAAAGGAACTTCTAGTGTTAAGGAAATGAGACTAAAAATTTATAATATTAAATATGAAAATTTTAAGATGAATCTTGATGAGCCTATTTCTAACATGTATCTCAGGTTTAATGAAATTTTGAATACTATAATATCTCTGGGAAGAGATGTTACTGCCAAAGAACAAATTATGAGGATTCTTAGATTCTTACCTAATAGATAGAGAGAAAATTCTGTCTCAATTATAGAATCATGTGACATCAGAAAATTACCTATCAAAGAACTTATTGGAAAACTTATGATGTATGAGTAATAGATGAAAGTCAACAGAGAAGAATATGATGAACCTAAGAGAAAATATGTAGCCTTCAAGACTACTACCTCTAAGAATAAGGAAAATTAAAAGGTGTTATCCTCTATTGAAATCTCTAGTAATGATGAATCAACATCAGATAATGATGAAGAGATGGATTATCTATCCATAAGATTCAATAAATTTTATAGAAAGAAGAATTTTTTCAGGAAGCCCGGTTATAGAGGATGATATGATAAAAAGGGCAGCTGGAAAAAGGACTAGAAAAGAAATGGAAAATTATAGGAGATTTTCTACTATTAATGTAAGAGGAGAGGACATGTCAAATATGATTGTCAAAATATAAAATACAAAAAGAAGTATGAAAACAAAGACAAGAATTATAAGAAATAAATGAAGGTCATATGGAGTGCCTCTGAGGATATCTCCAGTGAATCAACATCATCTCATGATAAGAAAGATGACATGGAAAATATGTGTTTTATGAAAAACACATTTGAGGTAACCTTAGATTCACCTACACACAATTATTCTTATTCTTAAAATGAAAGTGAGTATGAAAATATGAAAAGTGATGAACTATTTGAATATTGTAACATGCTGGAGGAGAAATGTAATGAAATAAAAGATAAATATAAATCTTTAAATAAATAACATTCTCTTACTGTAACTATTAAGTATGAACTTACTAATTAAAAGGAAAATAATGCTCAACTTCTCAAGGAAAACAATGAGTTAAAAATTTCTAATGAGCAATTGAAGAAAGATCTAGAAAATTTTACCAATGGAAAAGATACTCTTACTCAAATTCTTGGTAAACAGATAGCTCTTAAGTACACTTCTGGTATTAGATATCAGCCTGGATAGAGGAACCTATCCAAATTATATTTTGTAACTAAATCTGGAAAATCTGTTCTTATACCTACAAATCAAAATTCGGATGCTAGTACGAGTTTTGGAAAATCTTTTACTACCTCTAGTTTTTATAAACTAAATTGAGTCTATTTTTCAAATATGCTGCATAATGTTTATAGGAAAACCATATGGCAATTTTGGGTACCTAAATCATTAATTACTAATGTCACTGGACCCAAACAAGTCTGGGTACCAAAATTTGTTTTTGTTTGATTATTCTGTAGGAAATATGTTTGAAGAGATCCTATAAGAGTCAACCGTACTTGGACAGTGGATGTTCAAGGCACATGATAGGATATTATTCAAGCTTCAAGAACCTAATCAAGATTGATGGTGGATATGTCACCTTGGGTGACAATACTAAAGGAAAAATAATTGGCTTATGCCAGATTGGTAACTCTAAATCAGTTTTAATTTCTAAAGTACTTTTTTGTTGATGGATTGAAATATAATTTTCATAGTATTTAACAATTATGTGATGATATATTTCATGTTAAATTTAAAAATGATGCTTTCAATGTATTTAATTCTAAAAATGAATTAGTGTTTTCTGTTTTTAGAAATGAAAATATATATTCTATTAATTTAGATTCTTTAGTTTCTCAAAATGTTTCTTGTTTAAGTGAATTTCATAAAGATTCTTGGATTTGGCATAGAACATTAGGACACTGTAATGTACACTCTCTTAGAAATCTTACCAAAAACTAACTAGTCAAGGATATACCCAAACTTGAGTTTCCAAATAACAAAGTATGTAATCCTTTTTAAAAGGGTAAACAGCACAAGATATCTTTCAAATAAAAGAAAAAAGTTTCAACTTCTCAACCTTTATAGTTAGTTTGCATGGATTTTTTTGGACCCACTCGAGTTTCTAGTTTAGATTGGAAGTACTGTGTTTATGATCTTATAGATGACTATTCTAGATATACTTGTACTTATTTCTTATCTCACAAAATTGAATCATGTACTTACTTCATCAAGTATGCTAAAAAAGTGGAAAATCCAAGTGGACATAGAATAAAATTCATAAGAAGTGATCATGGACCTGAGTTTGAAAATCAAGACTTTGAATCATTTTTCTCACACAATGGCTATAGTCATAACTTCTCTACCCCTAAGACACCTCAATAGAATGGTGTAGTAGAAATAAGAAATATAACCCTATAGGAAATTTCCTGAACTATGCTAAATGAATATGATTTACTTGTTTACTTTTGGGATGAAGCTGTTAGTACAGCTTGTTATATAATTAAAAGAGTCTTAATTATACCTATCCTTAAGAAGAATACTTATGATCTGTGGAACAATAGAAAACTCAAAGTTAGTTATTTCAAATTTTTTAGTTGCACAATCTATATCCTTAATACTATGGGTAATCTTAACAAATTCATATCCAAGAGTGGTAAAGGAATCTTCCTAGGTTAATCAAACTCTAATAAAGCTTATAGAGTCTTTAATAAAATAACTAAGTGTGTGGAAGAATTTGTGCATATCAAATTTGATGAAACAGATCCAAATGAAACTAAGATCTCCATAGACAACCTTAAAGATGATATGTCAAACCTGGACATAAATGAAAAATTATCTAATCCTCTTGTCAAGAATTTTTTTAAATCAAACAGTTCTAGAAATTATTCAGAATTTGAACATGATGAACCTGAACCTATAGATGAACCTGAAGTTACTATTCCCACCTTTTCTATACCAATTATAACTCTTAAGAACCATCCTTTATATGTTTTTGTTGGAGACTTATATAAAGGGACACAAACTAGAGCTTATATTAGAAATCTGGTTGAACATAAAGCCTTCTTGTCATAACTTGAACCTAAAAATATTAATGATTCTATTAAAGATGAATTTTGGGTGATGGTTGTATAGGAATAACTTAACCAATTTTAAAGAAATAAAGTTTGGAAACTTTTGGATAAACCCAAATACACCTTGACCATAGGCACTAAGTGGTGGTTTAGGAACAAAGTAGATGAATCTAGTAATATTGTCAGAAACAAAGATAGATTGGTTTCCCAAGGTTATAGTCAAGAAGAAGGAATTGAATATGAAAAAACTTTTTCACATGTTGCTAGAATTGAGGCCATCAGAATCCTGCTTACTTATGCTGCTCATCTTAATTTCAAACTTTATCAAATTATTGTTAAAAGCGCTTTCTTAAATGGGTAAATAGTTGAAGTTGTTTTTGTTGAAAAACCCCTAGTTTTACAAACTCTCACTTTCAAAATCATGTTTTCAAATTAATAAAATATTTATATGGTTTAAAACAGGATTCAAGATCTTGGTATGATAGATTAAGTAGTTTTCTTATTCCCAAAGGTTTTACAAAAGGAATTTATGATCCTACTCTTTTTATAAAATGAATTTGTAAAGATATTTTAGTAGTTAAAATTTAGTTTGATGATATTATTTTTGGATCTTAAAGAAATTCTTTATGTATTGATTTTTCAAATATGATGCAAAATAAATTTTAAATGAGTTTGATGGGTGAACTTAAATTATTTCTTGGATTTCAAATTTTTTAAAATAAAGATGGTATCATTTTAAATCAAAGTAAATACACAAAATATCTTTTAAAAATATTTGGCTTTGATAGAATTAAAAGTAGTGACACTCCAATGAGTACTACTTGTAAGTTGGATCTTGATAAAGATGGTAAATCTGTTGATCAAACCACTTACAGAGGAATGATTGGAAGTTTGATCTATTTGACTGCTAGTAGGACACATATAATTTTTAGTGTGTGTATGTGTGCCCATTTTCAATCTAATCCCAAAGAATCTCACTTAAATGTTTTTAAAATAATTTTCAAATACCTCAAACATACTATCAATTTATGTTTGTTTTACCCCAAAGGAAAATCATTTGATATTTATTATGATGCTGATTTTGGTGGATGCAAGTTAGATAGAAAAAGAACCTCTGGGGCATGCCACTTTTTGGGAAAGTCTTTGTTTTCATGGTGTAGTAAGAAACAAAATTATGTTTCATTATCTACAGTCGAAGATGAATACATAGCTACTGGTAGCTGTTGTGAACAAATTATATGGATGAAACACACTCTACTAGACTATGGATATCAATTTAGACATGTACCAATAAATTGTGACAATACAAGTGTTGTTAACATTTCTAAGAACCCAGTTTCTCACTCTAGAACAAAACATATTGATGTAAGACACCACTTTTTGAGAGATCATTATCAAAAGGGTGATATCACTTTAGAATTTATTGGAATTGAATATCAAATTACTAAAATATTCACAAAGCCAATGAACTCTAAAAGAATTAATTGCAATAGGCATGAGTTATGAATGATCAATCAGTAAGACTCTATGTTTTCCTTTCCTTTGATATTCTTCTGTGAATTTGTCATACTGACACCATTGTCACACTGACACCATTGTCACACCAACACTGTTGTCATAACGACACTGTTGTCATACCGACACTATTGTAACACCAACACAGTTGTCATGCTGACACCATTTTCATGCCGACACCATTTTCATGTCGACACTGATGCCTTGTCATACTGACACTATTAGTGTTATGAAAAATATGTCATACCGACACCGATGACTCATTGTTTTTATATGTTTTATGTTTTTATCAAAATGAAATTATTTCATTAATTCCAGTGAATCTAGTTCACAATTACATGATTGTATAATTTCAAATTCCCTAAATGATATAAATTTGAATCGATCCACTCTACTTCTTTACCGCTACTCTCTCTCGGTTGCCGCTCTCTCTCTTTACCCCTGACCTTTCACCTTCTGACCTCCAAACTGAACTAGTTTGAATGGCGCGTGTGAAGCGATCTCTTGAATAGGGTGATCCTATTGTATCTAAGAAACAAAAAGGTGAATCAAGCAAACCTTTAGGTCCTGTGAATCCTGGTTTGGAAAACCGTGTCGTAACCTCAGAGAAAGAATTCCTAGTGGAATGTATCTTAGAGAGAAAGTATTTGTTGTTGAAGGTGCTACAAGATCTAGGACATCTTGACTGGTTCGCAAACAATGACATAGTTTTCTACCCAAATCTAGTATATAAAGTGTACATGAATATGGGACTTCTGATGGAAGGAAGTGATTTTTCTTGGGTTAAGTCGATTGTGAAAGGGAATAGAATCTCTTTCTCTTCAAGACATTGTGATTAATGTCTAAAGGTTCCTCATGAAGGAATTTTTTATGATTATCAAGGTTCTCCTCCTCCGGAAAGTGAATTATTTTGTTATGAGACAACTCTAGAAGAGGTAACTGGAAATGAGGAACACAGGAGACCCATTTCCTCTGAATTGAATGGTGAATGCAGAATTTTATTTAAGTTTATTCAGCACAGGATTTTTTCCAAGAAAGGGGAATTTTTTTCTCTCAAGTATCTGGATGTATATTTGGTTTATTTTCTTCAGAAATAAGTCAAATGGAATCTATGCAGATATTTGATGATTCAAATTAATGAGATGATAAAATTTGGTTGTAATTCAAATTCCCTTTTCTACTCCAGAATGATTTCAGCAATGCTAAAGTAGAAAGGCTGTGTAAGTGAATTTTATGATGTTATAGTTAGTGACTGTAGTGGAATCTGTTTAAGTTCTGATATATGTAAGATAATGAAAATTAACTAGAACCCATGGAGGAAGGAATGGTTTAGTGATGAAGATAGACTGTATGATAATTTCAATCCTATAGATCATCTAGTTAGACCAAGGGATCTAGTGGATCTTGGCCTTGGTCCAGATGAACAAGTATCCTACTCTTCTGATGAGGAGGAGGAGTCTTCTACTCCTATTAGAGATGTGGGATCACCAGTGACTGGTAGAAGTGACCCAGACACAACTGGTCTAAAAAAATGGGTCTCTATTGGACCTTCAAGTCCACCTATGGACTTACCTTCTTATGAACCTATTCTCAAATCTACTGGAAGTGAAGAAACAGAAGTTGAAGGAAGTGTAAAATATGCCAGTGAATCCAGTGAAGAAGAATATAAAGAAGAGGAAGCTGGTAGTGGTGAAAGTGGTTCAGAATTATGTAGGGAAGAAAAATATGATCAATTTGATGATGAAATTGGAAATGAAAAGAATGAACATGGTGATGAATAAATTAGTTAAAGTGGTGGTGATAGTGAATCCGATCATCCTAATGAAAATCCAGATGCTGTTAGTATGGAGATTGTTAAATATAATGATGGTGAATCTACTGAGGGTGTTGTTCAAGATGAGAATTTTTCTCCAGCCAAACCTGTTTCTCAAGTTGTATACACTAGAAAAAGAACTCTACATCAGGAGAAGTAACCTAGACAGAAAATATTGAATGAGGGGGAGCAATTTGCTAAGAAGGCTGACACTGAGGGAGAGCCTCAAAAAAAGGTATCTCAAGATGATAAAGATCATAAAGTTTTAAGAGTAATGTTGGACACTCTCACTCCTCTAGATTCTGATATTATGGATGAATGGATGAGGAATCCTGGTTATGTGGCCCTAGGATTAGATTATGAAGAATCTGATGATGCAGTTTTTGACCTTGCTGCTAGGGAACCAGTGGTTGGGACCTCATATAGTGACTATTTCACTAATTCCGATTTTAAACAATTCAAGAAATACATTTGTTCATCCATAAGACTCTCATTACAATCTCAAATGAGATATGAGATTGATGAGTCCATAAGAGAGAACACTGAACTGACTGACAATTTGAAAGCTATTTGATCTATGGTTGATAGTGTAAAGAAAGATGGTTCTTCTAGTTCTACTCCTACCTCAACTAGTTTATCTCAAGCTGATGTTGCTTCAGTTTCAAAGATGATGATAAAGTAAATTCAGCAAAATCTGATTACAACTGCAGAAACAATTGTGACAAGAAACACCAATCTTGGGAATGAGATGAAGAAGTTAACCACCGACATTTATGCCTTGACCCCTGAGTATAGGAATAAAATGTAAATTGTTATGGAAGGTCTTGAGAATATTATTTCTCATTTTAAAGATCGTGATTTTTCCAAGCTAAGAAAAGAAGTTAAGGAACTTTCCTCTTCTGCGCTTGCTTCAACCTCTGCTCCACACATTCAATCTTCCTAATTTGTAGATCTTACTACTATTAGTTCAGTTTTTGAAAGAATATCTGCAAGATTTAATTTCAAGTATTTCCAAAGTTGAGGACACTTCGGATAAGGTGCATAATCATGTGAAGTATTATACAAGGAGTTCTTTACACACATAGAAATAACTGACTAGAAAGATCAATGAGTTTTTCTCCTAACTCATCACAAATCACCAAATAAACAGTCTCTTTAAGTATTTTTCCACCAATCTTACTCTTCCTCCAATGACAAAGGCTTTTAAGGATCATATTTAGAAGCTAATATAATTCACTCCCATGTTCAAAAATTTTATAGAAAGCAAATATTATTTTGAAAGGGAAATGAAATATGGTGGTGAGATTATTGAAGAGTTCATCAAACTATTAAAACCATATCTCCATGTCCAAAGTGAATCCATTATGGTACCTCATGTCGTACCACTTGGCCCTGCTAGTTCAGTGCCATCTCAAGATCAGATGTCAGTTTCTTAGGCTTTATCTCAGATCAGACCTTTCATTATAGAAACTATTCAGCCTCAGCTTATTTCTTAGCACATTCTTGTCCTAGCTTCTACAGTTCTTGAAGTAGTGCCTCTACCTCCTCTAGAAATCTATTCAGACCCTCCTTCTTCTTAGCCTACTCCTTCTACTTAACCCTCCATTGATCCTTCTGATAAGGGGATGGAACTCCTTGACCCTACCGAGTAGTGTGGATCATTTTTTGGTAGGGATGACTCTTTGTACTTTTGATAATTCAGTGTACCTTTATTATGAATGCAATTTACCTCTTTCTACTATTCTATTTTTACTTTTTCCTCTTTTTGATAATCCCAAAAGGGGGTAACTTTATTCAGCATTATTAAAAAGGGGAGAACTAAACGGAGGTGAATTTTTTATGCATTATCATCTCTGATACATTATTTTATCTTAATAATGCCATGATTTTTGATCATCAACAAGGGGGAAATTATTGGCCCATAGATACTATTGGCCACTATCTATGACTATAATAGTTTTAATTATCACAAATCATGTCATATATTAACATATATCTTACCTTATGTCAAATATTCTAAATTATGTCATAGAATTATCTTGAATATCATATCATTTCAATCATGTAACTATTTATGTGTGTTTAAGTCTAAACAAGTTTATAACTGATTATATATGCATGTGTGGATATTAACACTCTCTAAATTTTCTGAATTGTAAGAAAAACAGAACATCTAAAAAATTATCTAAGTATGAGTCACTCACACTGAAAGACATATGACTCACCTATAGACAGTTCAAACAGGAATATATTCTAAGTATGTGAAGCTGACACCATTGAAATGAATCACCGTTTCACATGACACCGACACAGATGACTCACTGTTTCATATGACTCACCGATGCAAACTACATACCGTTAGTGCAAGTGACCTACCATTGCATGATGAAACTGATGCAAGGACTCACCATCAGTTCAACTATCTCACCGACAGAAGGAAAGACTCATCGTTGAAACAATTCACCAATGTAACAAGTCACCAACGTATGGCAAGACTGACAGAACAAATGACACACCGATGGAAAAGTCACTGATGATCGGTCACACCAATAGTTCAAAGGACTCACTGATAGTCATAAATACTATTTTATTTTATTAATTCAAAATTATATCAAATGGTCATATTTAGACAAATTAATTTTTCTGAAATTAATTAATGTTGTTTGTAGGATATTCAGAGGACAGTACGAGGTACATGCACATAGGGAGATTATTATGCCTGCTGGACCTCAAAGTATAAAAGGATAACAAGTTGGATCATTCAAAAAGATGCAAAAGAGTATCAAGAAAATAAAACCTAATAACTCCTGCAACTCTCAAGCATATTTCCAAAACCCAAGAACTCAAAAGAAGAACATAAGGGGAGATCATGAAGTCAAGCTAAACCTACTGAGCTGACCTGAACATATTTTGAACAAGAATATGAACATATCACACTCCTAGAAGCTAGAACACAGAATCTAAGATGCTATGTTTTGTTTCAAATTCTAGAAGAAGACTCGTACTTCAAATCCACTTCATCAAATGATTCCAAAGCTGCACCACATAACACACAGAGCCTTCTAAACCTAACTCCACATATTTAGCTCTGTTGTGTTTATTTAGTTACATTTCTAAGAAGTGTGTGTATCCGTCTATTACACACACACTGACTCTTGTAAATAATTGGAGGATACTTGATATCCTCAATCTCACACTATTTTATCCATTTGTATCCCACATAAAACTATGGAAGAGTTCGTTTGTGGACTTTTTGTTTATTTTCCCATGAAGAACTGTGGTAGAGGTCAAGGGTGACCTGAACAGCCTTGTGTGCTATTATGAACCCTGATCTAGGGTGTTGATCAAACTATTTATTAATTTAAACTACTTGGTGGCAGGTGATCACCATGTTGAGAGGATTAAGTCTCTGCTTGAGACTGAACCTCTTTTTTTATTTCCGTTGTGTTTTTACCATTTCGTTTTACTCTATTTTATCACATATTTCAGAAAACTAAATTAAACTCTGATAGTTATTCTTAGAAAGTGATTATAATATTATTGACCTATTAAGTTGGTTTCAAAATTTGTATTAATTATAAAATTGATACAACTGAGAACTAATTAATCTTTTGAGAAATTAACCAAACAGTCAAGCTCTTATAAATTCACTATTAGCTAACTGGGCAGTTAAATTTTAAATATTGGGGGAACTTCAAACAATAATTTTTAAACATAAATTTTTATAGATACTCAATTCACCCATATCTTGAGTAATCTACTCTTACCAACACACTTCCTCATCCTCGTCATCATCCTCAACCTCCTCCTCTCCCCCCTCCTCACCCACAGCCTCCGCCTCGGCTTCCTCATCTTCCTCATCCTTGGCATCATCCTTATCCTCGGACTCTTCCTCGCCATCTTCATTTACAAGAACAACATTTTCCTGAACACCACTATAAATTATACCTAGTTCAATATATATTGAATGCATCGATGATATATATTCATCACAAGCTGTTCTAACCTCTGGTAGAAGTTCTGGACATAAAACATTCATCAGTTTCATAAATTCAGTGTTTTCCCTAGAAGACTGTTATTTCACCTGTGTGGCCATTTTTTCATCCTTTTCTACCCATTCCTTAACCTTTTTGAACTTAGAGGCACTACAATTGGCACCTAAAGAGGTCTAATACCTTGTCTAGATTATACTCTTCTCAGGTCAGTAGCATACTCTTCCAGGGTGCTCATCTTCCAACACCTGATGTAAGTGATCATTTGTCCCAAAATTGTCAGGTTCTTGGGCATCAAGGGCCACTAAATTAGCTTGTTACAAATTTTTAGGACCAAAATGGGATAAATACCCTGAGAGGGGTGTGATTTAGGGTATGGATATTTTATTGAAAAATTCTTCCAACCCCACTAGATCTTGACCTCAATATTATAAGGGTCACTTTATTTTCTCTTACGTGTTACTATTGATTTTATTCATACCTTATTTATCTAATGATGATGATTCTTTGAATTCAATGCAGGAATGAAAATAGGCAGACACATATATTTTTACTTGGTTCACCCCCACTATGCTACGTCCAAGGAGCATACAACGACAATGTGTCGATGTACCAAATCCACTAATGCTCACTGCCAATAATGTTCGGGCTAGATCACTTATATACCCAGGATCACTGACTTTACAATTTTTAGGGTCATCTCACTACTTTCTCAAGGGTTACTCCCTATATCTCTCTCCTTGGCTCACTACTGGTAGAAAGGATAACCTTATTCCTCTTCTTTTCTCACTGCACATGGAAGGGATCCACTCATAGTTTATAGACCTGTAGGTCTCTTCGTTTGCATGAATACTTGCATCCTCAACTATTGATAGATGCTCTATTAAAGTCTAAATTTCATCCATAGATGAATACCCCTTTTCCACTAATCACTGGGAAACACACTTTGCAAATACATTTGCAAAGCACCCTACTTTGCAAAGATCCCAATTTCATGAAGCTCAAATAAGCCTTCACAGAGTTCCTACCTCTTCGCGAATCACACACCTTTGCAGAGATCACTACCTCGCGGAGCTCAGAACTTCACAAAGATCAAGAATTCTCAAAGCTTAGTCCATCGCGAAGCTCAATTAATTGCAGAGCGACTTCCTTCATGAAGCTCACTAAGCCAACGCGGGACACACACCTCTTTCGCGGAGCGAGATTAGCCATCGCGAAGTTCCTAACTTTCGTGAAGCGAACTGCCTTCACAAACCTCCAGTGTGAATCTCCTTTTTAATTTGAGAGCAATAAGTTTTTCTTTTAAAACTCTCTACTTCTGTCGAGGGGTTCGAGGTATATTTATAGGCGATTCCACCAACCCTTGAACCTTCCACATGAAGTCAACGCTACATCATCTCAAATTGCGAAGCTCCGAAATTTCTACTGAAATCCTCTCTATATCATGAAGCACCACAAAAATTTTCAGACCATAGAGCTTATCATAATCATGAAGTGTTCCGTAAATTCCATTGCGCCTTCGCCGTGAAGCTCCACTCACAATTCCCTTCATTTCCATAATGTTATTCAATGCTTCTGTTTGTGAAGCTCGTCGTAATCGCGAAGAACACCATCAAATTTCTTCATGTCTTCACAAAATCCACATCAAGAATCCCATCTTTTTGAAACTCATGCATTTTCCATATTTTGATGAGATCTTCAAGGAAATCCATATTTCGCGATACTCACCAAACTCTAAATTTTGGACCCCAAAAATTTGGCAAACACTGGAAAACGGTGCCACCATGTATCTATTTTTTTATACCGCCTCCAGATATTCCATTCCTTTGTAATGGTTATTTGTCAACATAGATTTTCAACAACATATATAGACCTTGACAATTCACCATTGAAACCTGCTTTGTCAGCAAACACAATCAACCCAAAAATGCTGCAATGTTACTTTGAGAGATTTTTTCCCAACACAAATATAAATAAATTATTAAGTTGCAAAATGGATATTAAAATTTTAAATCAACAAAGTAAAACTTACAATCTAATATTGTGTCGGTTTGTTAATCGCACTTCCATCTTTTTTCCTTCTACTAGAGGAAAATAGTTTTTCTTAAGTCACACGTCCTTCAATATTCAATACTTGCCTCTACAATGAAATTGAATGTAGGAAACCATAATTATAAATAAGGTACCAATAATTAATTTCATAAATAAAATTATATGAAAACTTTAGAAATTGAATAAATTATAGAGGAAACAATAGAAAGTGAAACTCCTAAAGAAAAATTTATAAATAACTGTCATACTTTCTTTATCTCATATCTGACATCGTAGTATGTCTCAATGTGTGGAGGTATTTTTTAGCATCAATGTTTTTTTATTTTTTCTAGATGATTTATAAATAAAATTCAATAATAAAAAATATGGTATTAATGAAAAACATGAAAATTTTCATTTAAATACCTCAAATGTGATTAATACCTTAAACTTGATAGTCGTCCAATGAGTAGTCATTTTACAATAATGTTCTATTGAACAATAATCCACGATAGGTACCTCCTCTAACTCTATGCCAAATATAGCATGCTAGCCAATATATAACTCGTTCTTATAGGCTCTCCAAAGCTCACCTAACTCCTTTATATTTATTATTCGTGCACCCTTACCATCGGGGAAATTAAATTGAAGCTAAAACCAAAATATTAATTAATATAAATACAAAAATAATATATTACATTAAATACAATAGATTTTTTACCCATATCTATGCCCAAGCATTATCCTTGACTTTTTTCAGCAACTGTCTCCGTGAGATCGGGCTGAGAGGAATGATGTCAGAGTATTTGGCAAGCGTCGCTAAAAAACTATGACATTACTGCCCTATTTTTTAAATCATTTTATTATCTTTGCTGTATTCCACCATCAACTGTGTGCGACGGTTCCACACCGCACTCATGCATGTACACCCCCACCCCCGCCTCCTATCAGTAGATGTATCTGTTATGAAATAAAAACAAATATTTTATCAATACATGTTATAATGAAAATAAATAATGGTATAAAAATTTTTTAGGGTCCTATAAACATACTTACTACAGTCTAATCAATGGACGTCGTTGGATCTGTAGAAAATAAAGGAACACACTATACAGGTGGAATTGGTCCTAGTGTATGCTCCGCAGGCACAGACTATGGTGGAGCAGGAGTTGAAGAAGATGGAATGTAGAAGCTCAGAGAGAAATAAGTAGAAGTAAAATAAGATGTCATGGATATCTGGCCAAATGCGTGATATGGATGAGGAGTGGGAATCATCATCAGATATGGTAAATACGGGTGAGTAGGCTTATATGTAAAGGGTGGTGAAAACATGGGAGGCCTAAATATCATGTGTGTCCCTAACAATACATCAGGATTAGAATGTAGGATAGACGGTACGTTATTGGGAGGGGTAGGGTCTAATCGGGTATTCTGACTAGATCACCTAGCTCTCTACCACCCTCCCTCGTACCATCAGCCTTATTACTGAAACCACTACTAGGATTCTCGTAAAATAATTGTCACCTAAGTGGTGGATCCTGCAAAAATGTTTCAAAATAATAATCACATGACATTATATGTTATTTAAATATATATATATATATGTATGAAATAAAATACTCACTAGAAGCACTAGTAGAGGAATTCCCATCTCAACCATGCGGTGATTATTTTCCATCATCTTTTTTCATCACATCTATTCAATAGGTTTCATTTCCTACATTTGAAAACAAATATGGAAGTAATTAGAAAAGGACAACTAATGTGTAACCCAAAAAACAAAATATATAAGAGGGGATAGGGGGATTCATGGGTTTTGGGGTCAAGCAACCATGGTCAACAAATCATTGAAATGTTAAAGTGAGTCTTAGAGTTATACTAATTTTATACATGGTCAATAAATAATTAAAATGTTCAACAAGTTAGAAATAATGGTTTCGTAGGTTTGAATATAGTTCAATTCCAAATTAGAAAATGCAACTCAAATAAAATTACAACCAATAAACATTGAAAATTCACATTATGGTCAAGTCAGATACAACATATTTGTAATCAATATTAAATCAATTTTAATAGTACCAACCTTAACAACCTATGTCAAGCTAAACCAAAATAATTGAGAACATGGATGAATGATTCTATATATTTCCCACAATAACTTCGGGTTCACAATCAACTCTTACAATTGAGTTATTGGGGTCATCATATGTAATAAATAGATTGGTTCCAATGGAAGTATGGATGGTGTCAATTCCATCATCATCATCATCAAAAACATTTCTTGGAATTACTTCAATAATGATGCCAATTTTAGGTCAAAGATTATCTTTGACATAAAAAACTTGTTTCTTCATTGATGCCAATACATATGGTTCATCGGTGAAAGAGCGTGAGTCATGTCAATAACTCTAAATCCACAATCATCAATAAAGGTTCCCTGCCTCGTCATCAAATCAAACCACTTACATTTCATCATCATGAATCGACCATGAGAGTAATAATCCAATATTATTATTTTCTCAATAACTCCATAATAAGCTACATTTTCAAAACGAGGTCTAATATCTAATGCACTGGTATAACAGTCTGTTTTGTAAGTTAGCATAACACCATAATGTTGTGTTCTCATGTTATTTACTTGTTCAGTGATAATAAATATGTACCCATTGATCAAAATTGATTTACATTCACGAACCACGATATTGGGAGAAAACTAAAAAGCTCTTATTTCCTCAAAAACAGAGTCTGCAGAAAAACTCGATACCTAAAATATAAACAAATATTAAATTTAATTAAATATTGATTTTATTTATTTATTATAGAAATATATCTACCTTAAATTTCAACCAAGTAGAAAACTATTTTCTATGAAAAGTCTCTCTCCTTCTCAGGGATAAAGAACGATGCTTTATATTTATCATTTTTTATGTTCCCTGTAGATAAAAATAGAAATAGTTTAATAGATATGTAAAATTACAAGATAGGAGATAAGATATACATGTTCAATTTAATTATTTGATGTAGTCATTGAACAAATCATAGTTGAACAACACTATGCGATGTGTCATCTTTCGCTCTTCAAGGATTAATGTCATCAATGTATATGATCTGGTAATTCCTCCTATTTAAGGAAGTGATGGAAAACTGGGTTCAATTTTCTCATGCTATTCTTCTTCATTTATCATTGGTCAGTTCATTCTCGTGGTAAGATCAGACAAATACATTGAGCATAAATCCATACCTTCTTGAGCCAAGTAACCATTCAAGATAGAACCTTAGGGATGATTCCTATTCTAGACATAATATTTCAATGTGTATATATTTCTTTCAGTTGGATACATCCAATGGAAAGCAATAGGTCCTCCAATAAGTAATTTAGTTGGAAGATGGACAGTCAGATGCAACATGAATGTGAAAAATTTAGAAAATATTTTCTCTAACTCGCACAAAATTAATGGTGTCTCTGCCAACATTTTTTTTGAAAAAAAGACTTGGAAAAATTCTTAGTAAAAATATCTATAAATAAATGGAACAACCAAATAAATGAAATCCTTACATTATTAAAAAAATATGATGGATTTTTATTGGACTCAACTCATGCAGAAGGATGTCATAATCACGAGTCTTCAAAGATTTCAGCTTGAACTCTATTATATTGACCCATTTTGATATATTGCTTGAATATCCATCAAGAACTTTAATAGTCTCTAGTACATCCATAAATTGATATTTTTCTGTAGGTTTAATCACATAAGAAGCACATGGAACTTTCCATTTATTTTCACTGATACACACAAGATGAAATTCTGGTCGGATTCCCTAATCTGCCAAGTCACGCTGAGATCGTAAATCATCTATTTTATTTCCCTTAAAATTTAGAATAATAAAAATCAACATTTCAAAAATATTATTTTCAGTGTGCATTACGTCTAAGCAATGGCGTAACAAATTGGTTGACCAATACAGCAACTCAAATAAGATACTCCTCCTCTTCTAATTGTAATGAGTATCATTGAAAACATTATTTCTCTTTCTATATTTCATTTGACCCTTATCGAATGAAAAAATGAAATATTTCAACTCATTAAGAACCTCAGTTACAGACATACACTAAGGTGGATCGTCGGTCTCCATGGTATTGTTAAATCTTTGAAAATTGTTTCTATATGGATGGTCCATTGGGAGAATCATTGATGTCCCATAAAACTAAAACTACGGTGATATTTTAGTCTTCTGGGTCGAGTATTCCTCATACAAATAGGGCATGACAGTTTTCCCTTCATGCTCCATCCATACATCATTTCATAAGCAGGAAAATCATTGATCGTCCACATAAGCATAGCACACATCTAAAATATGTCTTTCAAACATGCATCATATGTGTGTACACCCACAACCCAAATAAGTTTCAACTCTTTTATTAAAGGTTTCATGTATACGTCTATATCATTTTCGGGATCAAAAGGGCCATATATAAGTATACTCATGAAAGTGAAAGGTTTTTTCATACACAACCATGGGGAAGGTTATAAATGTGTATGAAAACCATCCATGTGTTGTGAGAAGTAAGCATCTGCCCAAACTGATTAAAATTGTCACATGAAAGACCCATCCTCACATTACGCACGTCATCTACAAAATCAAGATATCGAGTATTAAATCTCTTCCATGAAAATCCATTTGTAGGGTGAACTAACTCTTCATTATTCTTTTCTCTCTCGATATCATTCTATCACATTTTTATTGATATTTCATCAGACATGAAAAGATTTTGGAGTCTACGGATCAATGGAAAGTGACACATTACTTTTTATGGCACACGGGATGGTGTTCCATCAGCTTTTGGCTTCCATCAGGATGTTCCACATTTGATAAAATCATTTATTTGAGCAGCTTTCTCCTAGAATAAGCTACAATCTTTCAAGGAAGCATGAAGTTTGTTTTTTGAAAATCCAAGTTCTTTAACTAACTTCCATTACATGTAGTGGTTTGAGAGAATATCTACATCATCTAGAAGTAAGTCATTCAAGAAGGTATGAATGTAATCGATGGAAGTATTAGAAATCCCATGCATGGTTTTCCTATGAAATAATTGAATTAAAAATTCCATCTTTTTCATTTTACTACATTGTTGATATACTGGAGTCGTCATAGAATCATTAAATTTTTTCACTCTATCAACATCATCATTTTCATTGGACACGTCATGTGTTTTTATATCAAAGTCTTCTTGGGTCGACATCTTTTCCTTCTCATGATGAAGAATAAACAAAAACCAATCATATATCAAATTCTCCAATCCAATCCTCTCATTTGGATCATCATCATTTTGATATTCCATTTTCTCCCCATTGTAATATCAAACATAATACTTGGTTTGAAACCCATATTTGGTTATATGGTAGCTAACTTCTTCATGGATCAACCAAGGTCTTCCAACACAATTATAACATGGGAAGTATATTTGACCACCATCTGAAGCATTATCAAATTCAAAATCTAAAAAGCTCTCCAATTTTTTTTGAAAATTTCTTGAGATCTGATCAGTATCATACATCCAACTTCTATCCATTCTATAAAAAACTTGTAATCAGTCATTTTTTGAAATCAATTAAATAATTTTGAATTTCAATCAAAAATATTTTTATGTGAACAAGAATTTTCCACTTTATATAAAACCATAATCGACACAATATGTAGATACATGTTGAAACATAGAATTGTAAATTATAGTATTGTATCAACGTCGATTTTAGACTATATAAGAGAAAACAAAATGATACATAGTGAAATTAAAAAAAAGGAGGTTTAGTTCTAATATAGAACATATTCCTCCCCACATGATAGTAACCCACTACTAAGCACATTTATTTAAAAAATAAAATGAACCATAACATGGATTAGGTTTTATATGCAATAACTACACACGAGGAAGTCCAAGATACAACCAGCCTATATTGTAGTTATTCATGTAAAAAATATGTAAAAAGAAGGAACAAGGAGTATTATAGTAAACCCTTTTAAATAATAATATAAGTGATAATTAAAAATGCATTAAACACAGGCACAACTCAAATGTAAAATGAAACATATAGGGTGAATAGTGTATTGAGTTTTTTTATGAAACATAGTATTAGATAAACTTTTGTTAATGAATTATCTTTAAATATATACCTCATATAAGATTAAATGATCTAATGAATCTTTCTATTAGGTGTGGTAATAAATCTCAAAAAACAATGTTTTATGTGGAGAAGTAAGTAAAATAGTACCCTCATATGTTCTATACACCCATTTCATTTGAGGATTTATCGAATTTATACTCAACTACTAAAAAATTATCCACTGAGGAACAATCATAATTAATTAATCATACTGATAATCTTTTTTGAAAGTATTAAATGGTAAGATATTCATTAAATGGTAAGATATTCATTAATCATATTGACAATCTTTTAGTGTTTCATGCAATGAAAGCCACCAATGAATTTGAATTTATTCAAAAATAATAATAATTCATTAAAACTCAAGGTGTTACAAACACAATGAGTGTACACTACCATATCACTCGATCACACCACCAGTCTCATTCTCCAATGGGTCACATGCCATAAAACCTAGGGTCATTCAACTAAAAAGTTTCCATGATTCTCATACATGTCAAGTTTATCTAGAAAAAACCACCCTTGGTGCTTCCTTCCCAACAATACTAAGGAATCACACTCATGACATGGATTACTAAATGATCACTTGTCACTCAGTCATTACTACAAAAACACAAAGAACATATGTATGCTTTATCCATCCTAGATCTAACCATATCAGATCATAATCAACTGTCTCATCAAAAACCACACCCAAGACCAATAGTTCTAGGAATCTAATAAATAATTCCCTCTTCATATAATCATGATTCCTGATTTACTTCAAGTAATTTAAATTAAAAATATAGAAATAATTATACATTTCTTCACTTTTACCATCACAAGGGTATAAAAATAATCAAGGTGAATCATTCCCATCATGAACCATATTTTTATGATTACCTTTAACACTTTAAACAATTAAAACTCCAAAAAATTAATAAATGAACCCCCAAGTGTTAAAATACATCCATTTAACCAATGGAATTTATTTACATCATCATAGAACATACCAAAATAAGATCCACATGTTCTTTCCTCAAAAAACACTATGGTTTGGGTGTGTATAATTCCACTAACAAGTTATATAAGAAACCCATATAAAACTCATTATGGACACTTTATACAACTAAAACCTATGTCATTATAAAATTCAGTCAAACATAAGAATCTAAATTTCATGTGAATTCTACATGCCACATATGATGAATGTACACAATCCTATTTCCTATGTGGTCCAAGTGCTAAAACCACAAATTAAAATATCAAATCAACACATCATACTTGAGTAAATATCTCAAATATAACATTGATAATCAAGAAGTTCAATTTCATAACCCTATTAACCTATAATTACCACTGGAGATGGGTTCATGACTCACCTATTTTAGGACTATCATAATTCCAACATATTCCTATCACCATATAATTATCCACAAATAGAAAGAAAAATAAAAATACTCTAATATTGATTTCTAATGCCCAGAATAAAAGAAAAACAATAGAATCCAAGTAGGTGCACAACAACACCTCAGGTGCACCTCTACAGACCTCAAATACAATCAACTAACAGTGAGATACTAAATCATACATTGGGTATACCATACCATCATTATTATAACCATTAATAACAACTTATTAAACAACATAATTAGTGATATATAATAAAAGTGTGCATAAATAAATAATAATATTGGATTTATCAAGTAAAATGAAGTCATACTATCTTATATCCCAAATGACCACCCACAAGGTTGATGAATGGCCACACAGAGCTCTTGTTTAGGCCAAATAAAAACCAAAAACCAAAAAAAAAGATGCAGAACATTAAACTAAGGTAGAACTTACAGATTTGAATTTTAGAACAAAAAAAATTCTTGATTGAAGATGGATCGATCAGTGGAAGAAGTTTCATAGGATGGGGAAGAGGGAGATTCGATTTAGGGAAGCAATCACACAGAGGGGGAACCGGAGGCCCGATTTGGATTTAGGGGAAACCTTTCCTAACGGTTTTAAAAACCATTGGGATATCTTTGTAAATCGGATACTATACTAAAGTTTTAATCAAACCATTAGGATAATTTGACTCTAAACATACTATATCAATGGTTTGGACAAACCATTGGTATAGTTTCCCTATACCAATGGTTTTTTCAAATTTTTGGTATAAAAGTGTTGGTATAGAGCATATTTCTAGCAGTGATTGGAGCATAGTTAATAGGATAATGGGATACATCAAGGAGACCTCAGATGTTTCATTATGTTATGAAGGATTAGATTTCACTATCAGATGATATATTAATTCTGATTTTGTAGGTGATTCTAACCAGAGGAAATCCACTACTGGTTATGTGTTTACTCTTGTAGGAGGAGATATGAGTTGGATTTTGAAGTTACATTTAGTTGTGGATATTTTCCATGATGGAGGTGGATTACATGGTAGCTACACAGGCTTGCAAAGAGGTGATTTGGATAAAAAATTTGTTGGAGGATCTCTGGTACAAACGGGAGCAGATTCTATTATTTTATGATAGTCATAGTTCCATGTGAATTTGAATGAATCCATATTTTCATTCTAGGAAAAAACAAATTGGGGTACAATATCACTTTGTTTGAGATGTGGTGGAGGAATAAAGTGTGGATATGCATAAAATTCACACTAAAGAAAATCTAGAAGATTTCCTGATGAAGGAAGTTGACTCTGATAAGTTCAGATGGTGAAGATCCTTGGGTGGCCTTATAGAGATGTGATCAGCATGGTTTTGCATATAGAAATGATGTGTGGAGATGTTATTAGTTCTCAATAAAATCTCCAAGTGGGAGATGTGTCGGCAGAATGCATTTTCAATGAACGGTCACCACCCCCCTCCTTTGTAAAAGAGGGGAAGGTGGTGGTAGGTGATGGGTGGCCAAACCATGCCAAACTCACTGATGGAGGATGAAAAGTCAAGGGGAGATGAAGCCTATAAATGGGGATCTCTCCTAGTGGTTTTTCTTATTAACTTCACCAACATTTTCATTCTCTCCTATCATCAGTTCGAGTGGTATTTTGTGAGGTGTTTTCCCTATATATTCAAGATAGATATTTTAAGGGTTTTTTCCCCGTAATAATGAGGTATTTTGTACCCACTTTTACCCATATTGATCCTTCTATTTATTCATGGTTTTTTAACACTTTCATTTTGGGGTTTTTCCACGTTACATCTTGTGTCCATTTATTTCCACATTTTTTGCACTTTATTTTTTCTCATGATTATCACTGTACCGATGAGACAATCATTTATAGTCCCAACAAGGTAAGGGAATGTATGTAATGTCATGATGTTTGAACATCATAATGAAAGCAGACTCATGGTAGCAAGCTTTATGGTGGCTTCATAGAAGCAGGCTCATGGAAGTAGACTCACATAAGTAGGAAAATTCCCTCCATTAATATGTGCAATGAAAATCCCTAATTTGATTTATAATTTATTCCTATATAATTTTCATTTAATTTAAATGATAATAATATATAATTATTAGCCAATTTTTAGTGCTAAATTTTCCTTCAACATTTTACACAATGAAGGATGTCAATTTATTAGTATAGTATTTCGTTAACAATTTCTTAAAATATGTATTTTAATTAAAAAAATAACGAAAATATATAGATTTCCCATGATTTAGATTATTTGAGGGGTTATTTTTAATTAATAAATTTGAAAAACTTCAAAATTTCATGCTTTATCAAGGATCACAGCAAGGTCCCCCCTCACTGATTTTCATAGGGTGGCTCACCCTTTTACCAAAAAAAGCTTCATGAAATAATCTCATCCAAAAGACCAAGGCACACCCCTAGGAAGAACCACAATGAGTTTCTCCATCACCATTTCAGATATAAATACCCTCTCACCCAAAATGACATGATCCATGGTGTGTAATTTCCCATATTTCTACCAAAACAACTAACATGGATAGGCCATGACATGGAGGTGGCCATTTTGGCCCCCATATGTCTCAATTTCACCCAAGTCACTACCCAGAATAATAATAAACATCCAAACAAGTGAAGGTGGATAGGAATAGGCATAAAGCATATAAAAATTTTAATTCTATAGTTTAAAATGACATAGAGGGTGTCACATCCATTTCCACAACCTGTCAAAAATCTACCAAGGGTATACACACCAGGGTACTCACGTACTAATGGATGAGGAACACTGAACACAATCTCATAATTAATTATACCATGTCTCAAAGGTATCTCAAGTCTAATAAAGTCCTAACGAGGACAATCACTCCTATTCCAATACTCTCCTCTATAACTAGGTGTCTAAGGGAACATATACCAAGGGCTATTATAGTCATTCACTTGGATTATACCCCTATAGGGTCCAGGTACCCCATGTCACATATTTATAATCAAGACCTCAACAATTGATGGAAAAGACATAAATATAGGACCCAAGAGTTCTTCGTATCCTTTGGAACATCTATTATATCTATAAGAATTTGAAAACAACTCATTTTAAATTTTAGGTCAATCGTTAATGTGTCGAGAGAACACATATATCATGATCATACAAAAAACACATTAAATTTTATGTATATTTTTCATGACCACCCACCAAATTAATGGAGTCATTCCATTAAAAAATCCCAAACTACTCTCTCCCAAGATTAACCATGCCTCATCTAAGATTATATCATCTCCTAAGTAACTATATCAATCTATAACACAAAAATAATTTAATTTTAACAATTTATAAATGAATTTTTAATTTAATTCGTTAAGGAATAATTTTAAAACAATCATTGGTCAACATTTTCTCACTAAAACCATGAGTAGTAGAGTGTGATCCACTCCTAAAACACAAATGATACAAATCCATAAAAACCCCAATTTACTCATTTGATTCACTGACCATTTCATATAATTTAGTGAAAAAAACCCAAAAAAACTAATAAGTTAACTTACCCACTACAACAAAACCGCTGTTTAGCGGCGGTTCTAGGAACCGCCGCGAAACGTTGGTTTTTTTTAACACCCGACCCTCCTTCCCCCGCGACCCCGGCCCCCCGCTTCCCCCGCGACCCCGGCCCCCCGCTTCCCCCGGCGACCCCGCGACCCCGACCCCGGCGACCCCGGCAGCCCTGCGACCCCTGGCCCCCCACGACCCCGGAAGCTACACCGTCTTCCCCTCTAGGTAGGGTTTTGTTTCTCCTTTAGGTTTTTTTGGTTTTCCAGTAGGTATAAGAATCAAATCCTCAAGAAGGGTTTGTGTGTAATTAATTCTATATAGGTTTATCCCCCAAGGCCTCATTTTTCTTCTTTCTTCCACAATTTATTTCTCCTCACCCGACTCTCACAATCTATATTTTAATGGATATCTAACCTATTCTTTGTCAAAGGGCGATGTTCATGTTTTCTGATTTCTATTTCTAATTTAATAATTTAATTTTGGTTCTTAGTGCGACAACATATTATTCAAGCATGGGGTGAAGGTATTTACCTTCATCTTTTCATTTTCATGAAAATTTCTCTAACCATAAAATTATTTCTACTCATTTATTTCACTTCGTTTAACAAGTGGATCATTTATGTATATAGGGAGAAGAATAACATTTGAGATTTAACTATGAGATTTCACGATGAAACACTGTTGAGAGAGGTATATTTCATGATTTCTTCATCAAGAGGGGGGGGAATTAATTCATTTAGAGAGGCACTCGATCACACTGATCACTCATACATTAAATAGTGGAAGTTGTTTGAATGAATGATATATAATCACGAGGATGAAAAAATAAAATTAATATTGTAAATGATGAATGAACCTTAGATCATTTTTTACACTTATTATTTTATCCTTTCTCTTATTTACTTAATTTACTTTTAATTTCATTGTCTCATTTGTTTTATTTTATTATATACACATACCAATTTTATTTTTATAATTCATTTAATTAATTTATTTTAAAAAAAAATAAACAATAAAAAACAATTTGTGAAGGATGATTAATTGGGTGCCCTCCTTGAGAGAAGACCCGTGGTTGGAAACTGTATTATACCATTGGAAAAAAATCATTATTGATGAGGACCTTATGATAGGATTCAATATCAATAAGTTTTAGCAACAAATCATTTTAATATTTGAGGGGACTACCTCTAATTAGGATATAGAGAGGTGGATAAAGGATCCTAAGTCTCCCTTTAAATTGATCTGTGTAAGGAAGGGGAAATAGATTTTATCGGCTATTAGTTCATTAAATTATGAAGCTCGTCTATAGTGGATTCTCTTTTAGGGTGATCATGAAGAGTTTATGGTGTATTGCGGAAAATTTTAAAGTTAATATTGAGATAATTTATTATCATTGACGTTGAAGTAAATTTAGTGCCAAGAGTTTATCAACCTTCGATATGAGAGTTTGAGTGTGAATGATATTAGAGTTAGGTTCATGAAACTTCTCTTATATGCTTGCAATATTCTTTATGATGTTACCCCATTATACTATTTATGTAAATTAATATTCTAGAAAATATTGAGCTGATAGATAATAAGTTATTAAAGTCTCATTCATCTTAATAAAGAAGTAACGATAACTTATTGAAGAGTGGATCTATGAATGCATATATTTTTTTAGCTAGATAGTTGATGTTTTGAATAATAGTTTTTTTGTATCAATATTTCTTTTTTTATTTCTCTAGGGATGAAAATTATTATGATTCATCTAGGATCCATTATGTACTTTGTTTTTTGTGTGTTAGCCATGGAAATTGAAATCTTTAGCACTCAACCATCCCTGGTGGTCAGTATGGAGGTCATGTAAACTTTTAAATACATCCTCAATAATAGTTTCCTCTAAACATTTCTTATTAATAACATAATCCTTAGGATTTTATTCTATAGAGGGGTGATAGAGTTAGTGGAAGAAAACCTTGAGGTATTCCTGGTTCAAAATGACTAAGGACTAAGAATGGTAGATGTGAAAGATGTCATTAGGGATAGTAAGGAAAAGGAGCAGGGTGTGATCAGTTTCATGCTATGTATTTTCTAGTGTTGGGTGGAACAAACATCATTTGTGTCATGACCCACCCAAACATCATTTGTGTCATGAACAAACATCAAAGATACTTATGTTGCCCCGCGGATGTCGCTGGACCGGGCCAACACGCTGCGGTCACGCCGCGGTCACGCCGCAGTCATGCCGCGGTCACGCCGCGGTCACGCCGCGGTCACGCCGCGGTAATGCCGTGATTTGGCCCTGCGGATGTCGCTGGACTGGGCCAACACGCTGCGGTCACACCGCGGTCACGCTGCGGTCACGCCGCGGTCACGCCGCGGTCACGCCGCGGTCACGCCGCGGTCATGCCACGGTAATGTCATGATTTGGCCCTGCTCCAGCCACATCCAGCCCACACCATCCCCCTATCTTGATATATAGTAAATTCTACATGACCTCAATCTGGTTGTTGTATAATAACTTTATTAGCTATAAATATGTACATGAGAGTCAGATAAATAAAATATCTCAATATAAACATGTTCCCCTACCCATGAATCCATGGTATGTTAATGATGTCCCCTATCATACATAGGATATATTTATACATGATATATTTCACCAGAGGCTTATTCATCAATGTAATTATATTTAAATTCAGTCCTTATATTTAAAATTCAGTCCTTTAACTTCATGAATGTATGAATTGGAATCTCATCAAGATTGATTTTTTAATTGTTATTTCCTAAGGGAATGAATGTAGAGAAATAGACTGAGGTCATGAGACTTTTTATTGGTGAGATATCAGTATGGGAGTATGTCAATAACCTTTCAAGGTTTGTTATATATTCTCCAAAGATAGGGGTTATCAATTATGAGAAAGATCATTTCTTTGGTGATGGTCTTCACCTAGACCTTGGTATATCTCTACTTTATTTGGGCATAACATCCATTTTGGAGGTTGTCACTAGGGACATGTGAATGGAAGCTAAATATTCTTGGAAATCGATGGTTGTTCATTCCTTAGTTTTATCAGGTATGCAAAAAATTAATAGTGGGAATGAAGAGAATCCAATGTGCAAGGAGTAGAGGCAGGATGAACCATAACATGATGAAAAGGCCCATTCTTATAGAAATAGTTCATCCATTTTGTGCTTCCAGTTTAGGGACATTGAGAAATTTTGAGACCCATTTCTTGATATATCATTGAATTTTTCTCTATTATGGAAATTTTGTTCATCATTATTTGTTTTTGATGATGGGGTTATAGAAGATGTCTCATGTTTGATTCCTTGTTTTTTGTATAGGCACATTGTGATATACATGGATAAAATCTGGATCACATTACCGAGGAACACACCTCAGTATGTTAAGGGTTTGAATGAGTTTTTAGATTTTGCAATTTCTAATCGATCCGTTGAAGGGAGAATAAAATGTCCATGTCCTAAATGTAAATTTAGAACATGGTTGAAGAGAGATGAGGTTTATGAACATTTAATACTGAAGCAATTCCCTTCTCAATATTTGTGTTGGATTTGGCATGGAGAATCAAACGTTACAGAAAGATTGAGTATTGATGTTAATCTGCATAATGAGGTCCCAAGTTCATCGACAATGGAAAATGAAATGAAAAACCTAATAAATGATGCATTCGGAACTGCAAGACACCACTATCAGCATCAAAACATATCAGAACAACCAGAAGAGGGTGCTATAAATTGCAACGTGACAAGTGATGTTTTTGAGACTGTAACACTGGAAGATCAAGATTGTCACATATCATTGGATCCTCCTCTTGATTATGAGGATCCAAATGTAAGAGAAAACTTCACTGAGGAAAATGTGTTTCATGATTTAGTTGATGATGGAAATCAAGAGTTGTATAGCAGGTGTTTGAAATATTCAAAGCTTTCATTTTTGCTGAAGTTGTACCATATCAAATGTCTATGTGGAATTACAAATAAGGAAATGTCCATGATATTGGAATTGATTCATGATGCATTTCCTAAAGCAAAAATCTCAGAATCTTTTTATGATATGAAAAAAGCTGTTAACAAGCTTGGTCTGAATTATACAAAAATACATGCGTGTCCCAATGATTGTATTCTTTATTAGGGAGAGGATTCAAGTAGACAGAATTACAAGAAATGTTCTTCTTCTAGATGGCAGGAAAAGGGTGATGTTAGAAGTCTGAATGAATACAATTTCATGGAGAAGAAGAAAAGGAGCACACCTACAAAGGTTTTTGCGTTAATTTCCTTTGAAGCCTCGATTGCAAAGATTATTCATGTCATCGAAAATTGTCGAATACATGAAGTGGCATTCTGTAGATAATAAAAATTATGGGTTAATGAGACATCCACGAGATTCCCAATCGTGGAAGACATTTGATTCATTACATCTCAATTTCTCAGCTGATCCTAGGAATGTTCAATTGGGATTGGCTGCCGATGGATTCAACCCATTTGGGACTTTGAGTACCAATTATAGCATTTGGCCAGTTGTTTTGATCCCTTATAATCTGCCTCTGTGGATGTGTATGAAACAAACATCTTTTATCCTTTTGATGATTATTCCTGGAAAACAAATTCCTGGAAATGATATTGATGTATACTTGCAGCCTTTAATTAAAGAATTGAAGGAGTTATGGAGCAACGGTGTTGAGATATTTGATGCTTCTTCTAAAACAATGTTCAAAATGCATGTTGCTTTAATGTGGACCATTAGTGACTTCCCTGGGCTTGGGAATTTATCTGGTTGGAACACTTACATGGGTTTGGCTTGTCCCATTTGTAACTTTGATTTTGAGCCCAAACGGCTACCTCATAGTAGAAAATGGTGCTTCTTGTGTCATCAAAGATTTCTCGATTCATCTCATAGATTTCGGCTGAACAGATCAAAATTTAATGGTTCCATTGATCGTAGACCACATCCAAAGTTGTTAAATGGTTTTAAAATATTGGCACAGCTTGAAAATGTTGAAACAAAATTTGGGATGGTTCATCATTTGAATGATAGCGGAAAAAGGGTCTGAAGTGTATCGTCAAGCGAAACCAGAACGCAACAATGGAAGAAAAAAAGTATATTCTTCAAACTTCTGTATTAAGAATTTAATTTGTTGCGGCATAATCTTGATGTGATGCATATTGAGAAGAATGTCTGTGATAATTTTATTTTCACATTTCTTAATGAGCATGGAAAGTCTAAGGATCATCTCAATGATCCCAAAGACTTACAAGAAATGAACATAAAACGTGATCTCTGGCCAGATGAGAATGAAAAGTATCCTCCGGCAATTTTTGCAATGAAAAATAGGGATAAAGATACATTATTTTGAATGTTAAATAATGGTAAGGTATCTGATGGGTATTCAAGTAACATCTCGAGGTGTGTTGACTTGATGAATCGTAAGTTACATGGATTAAAAATCCACGATTCACATATTTTGTTACAACAGTTACTACCATTGGCATTGCGTACATTATTACCTAAAAAAATTACTGCTGTTGTACTCCAGTTCTGCACATTTTTCAGAAAACTATGTGAGAAATCTCTACATCCATTTCAGCTTGACAACCTCCAGGAGAGGTTTGTATTGACCCTTTGCGCAATGTAGATGATCTTTCCTCCATCCTTTTTACTGTAATGATGCATTTAACTATGCATTTGGTTGAGGAAGCTAAATTAGGAGGCCCCGTTCATTATCGACGGATGTATCCAATTGAGAGGTACTTTATTTATATGTTTTACAGTTAGGTAAACAATTTTTGTCACTTAATTAAATGCATAATTATGTTTATTTTATTTCACAGATATCTTGGGCATTTGAAATCATACTTGAGAAATAAAGCTAAACCAGAAGGCTCAATTGTTGAAGGCTATGTGGCTGAAGAGTGTCTTACGTTTTTTTCTCAATACTTGGATGATATTGAGACAAGATTTAATCGATTTGGACATGTTGACGACACATCGACTCAATCTCAAATACATCAGAAATCCAAAATATTTCCTACTATTGGCCAATAAGTTGGGAGGACCTCAAATATGACACTGACTGAATTGGAATTATTACAGGCACATAGATATTTACTGCTGAATAGTGAAATTGCAGATCCATTTATTGAAGAGTTGAGGATAAAAACAAAGAGACGAATGAGAGGATGAACACAAAATGAGAAAGATATAACGAAATCTGATAATAAAGAGCTTGTAGAATGGTTTGCACGACGTTTAAGTCCATAAATATTACAATAAATACGAATATTAGTTTGACACATACATTTTGTAAATCTAATAAAGTATATTTCTTTTTTCAGATCACGAATACTGATACTCGAGCAGAGGTATCAGAATATTTGAAGTTTCTTGCTAGAGGTCCTTTAAAAGAAGTTAAAAATTTCGACGCTTATAATGTGAATGGATTTAGATTTCATACAGTCGATCGAGAAGTGGGTTTGAGAACATAGAATAGTGGTATATTTACATTTGATGAAGTGGAATACTATGGAAAGCTGCATGATATTATTGAATTAAACTACCACAAACATTTTTTGGTTGTTTTATTCAAATGCAAATGGGTCGATATTATCAGAGGTGTTAAAAGAGATTCCTTGCAATTTACTTTTGTGAACTTCTCTCGCTTGATGGATGTTGGTTATCGTGAACTGCATGATTCATATATCTTAGCATCACAAGCAAAAATGGTATATTATGTGAATGATGTTGCCGATGAAGGGTGGAGTGTAGTTTCTCACGTAATACTAAGAGATTTGTATGATATGGGTGATGAAGTGGAAAATTTGACCTCTGAAATTGAATTTAATCAGCAACAGGAAGCAGAATTATTTGTCCATCATGATATTGAAAATATTAGTCTAGCAAAGATGAATGAAGTGGATGAAGTAGTGGAGCAAGAAACCAACATGATTGAAGGGGAAAATGATTGTATGTACAATTATTTATTTATTCAGCAACCACTTGTTTCATTTCTGCAGTTATTCATTATCATTGTTATATATATTTTGTCTGTTAGTACTCCATATGTTATCATTTTTAATTTTTTTTCTGCATAACTTTTTTGAAATATATATTCTGAACTTTATTTTATTTTATTAAATGAAAGGAATGCCAAGGAAGAAGCGTTACATTATTTCATCCAGTTCTGCGACAGATGACTATCCATCTGGCTCCCTCCCCACAACATCTGATGCACCAGCTGCCGAAACCCCTGAACCATCTCCCCCTACACCATCTCTCACACCATCTGTGGATGTCCCAGTAGAGGCTGAGTCGTTGACTCCCCCTTCAGGAGCCTCAGTAGTGAGGTAGCGACGCGCCCCTTCCAGTTCATCCTGAACATAATGGAGTGTCACTATCATAGGTACAAATTTTAATTAAATAAATTTATTGAATTTTGTTTATACTAATTGTTTTCTCATTGAGGATGAAAAAAATGAAAATGTGGAGAAAAAAATAAAAATTTCAGATGTTTGGAATCTAAATGGCGAGAAGATTTTTGTGCCATTTAATTCTTACGGGGTCCCTACGGATGATGTCGCGGGGTTGCTTGGCCAGATTCTAGGCCAACTGGCAGCGGAGCCCATTTCCCTTCCCATTTCATATGACGATTGGAGAAATATGCCTCCAAGATGGAAAAATGAAGTGTTTGATTCTAAAATCAAGGTAAATTTATTACATTATGGTTTAATTTAATTTCATGTTACTAATATGTTCGAAATGAATTTCTGTATAAAGATGTTCTTCCACTTTACCGTTGCTGATGTGATAGCACGGAAGTGGACGTTGAAAAATCTAGGTAATAAGTGGAAAGATTTTAAATGGATATTGTGGTGTGATGTCAACGATGCTTCATTGACCACGCTGCAAATGTATGAGAAGCTACCCAGTGGGGTATCAAAAGAGTAGTGGAAAGTGTTTGTTGACAGGCATCGGGATCAGAAGCGGATGGTATTGAAATATATATATTATTATATTATCCACATTTTACATTTATACATGTATATGAAAAGGACATGACATTCAATACATTAGTACTAAATTGCATTTTATTTATTTCAGGATCTATCAAGACAGAATGCGTCAAACTGAGGGAAGCAAGTCATCCCCCACACTGCGGGCTCAAAAAGTTTTTCTAGAAATCGAAGTTCATTGGTAATATTTTAATTAGTTTAAATATTTATAAGACAATATTATCTGTTTAATATATTTAATTGTTGATTTATCTTTTATTAATGTAGTCACAAAGTTTAGGCCATGAAGCATCCAGAACTGAACTATGGTTGGATGTTCACAAGAAATCAGATGGATGTTTTGTTAATGAGCATGCTAAAGAAGTTGGGGTATGAAGTCAATTTTTTATCATAATAACTTCTTATAAATTTTTTATGTGTTAATATATATTGATATTTGATTTATAGGTCAAAATTAAAGAACTATGGGATGCCAATCCTGTGCATTCCTACTATGTCTCCCAGGATGACCCGGTTGCTAAAGTCCTTAGAAAGGAGCATCCTGGGAGAGTGCGCGGGATGGGTTTGGGACCCATGCCATCTGAGGTTTTTAGCAGGCCACCGGGGATAGCTGCTGTATCTATTCCTGACTTTAGTCAGCCCGTAGATGCTAAGAAAGAGATTGTTTCTTTACAAAACACAGTTCACCAGCAGGGGGATCAGATATCTGCATTGCAGAAAGAGTTTACTGAACTACGTCAGCAGATGAGCAGATATGCCCCCGGTGGGAGTGCATCGATTGTTGGTATGCAGGTAAATCACATAAAATCAGAATCATTTAGTTTTCTAACTTTCATTTGTTTTAAGTTTTAATATAAATATGTAACCGTATTTAATTTTCAATATAATGTTCTTACAGGTGACAGTACAAAGTGGAAATGAAGGTGGAGTGGGTGACGATGCATCATCGGACCCTGAGTAGTTGTATTGTTGATGTGTTGAACAAAAATGAAAACTGTTGGTTTGTATATGTAACATTTGTGGCACATAGTTGCCACCACACATTTTCATGTCCTAAAATTTCCTTTATTTCTCACGTTTCTTTTTATGCATTTTATTGATTTCTGATGTTTGTTTTTATGTCTTAATTTCTCAAGTGTGGTATACATCATTCCATTTAGGTCTTTGTTTGAATTGGTAGTCGAGATTTTGGATGACTAGGAGTTAAACCCATTGTTGATGTGTTGAACAAATTGGGTCATTTCATAGTGATCAAGGGGATAGTGTTGTGGACACTTTGGTGAGGCCCATTGTTGAAAATGTCTGATTTAAGCGTCAAAAGTATCTAAACATGCTCTAGCTCTTCTAAAATGTCATGAGAATGTTCTAAATCAAGGGTGGTTCACTAAGATATAGGTGTGACTGAGGGGTGATAAATTAGCATAAGTCCATGCATATAGGCAAGAATACTTTATAAATTAAAATATAATCTTGAAGATGGATGTCGACTTGACACACAATTGGTATGTCTTATAAAAACATGAATTTTAAGAAAATAACTTCTACCAAATACTTCAATATTAGGATGGTTACAATGGACCATTTCCAACCATAACTGTTTTGATCACTGAACTGTTACTGCATGACTTGAACTGCATTCCCAACACAATTTCCACTTAATCATGGTCTGTCTGGTAATTATTACCTATCATTATATCCCTAAATTATTTATATTATGATTCTTAATTCCATTTTTTGATTCATTACAAGCTATCTGGTCATGAAACTTTAATTAATGGAATTCCAGAACTTTCTTCTTTACCATTCATGACTATTCTTTCTACAACCACTCTCCCAAAGGTTACATTTTCCATGACCTGTGTGATTCTCCCCACCATAGGATTTTAATATTCATCATTTTTATAAAAATAGGAATCTAATTCCCATGAAAAACACTCTATCCACCACTAAACATGGTTTCTGGATGTGAGTCAACATAATTATACCATGTTCCATCACGACAATCCATCCTTGGCATACGCTGAAGCCTCATCTGGAACTAATATTCCATCCTTGAACAACCTGTGGTTCACTTCCTACCACATAGATTTACATCATCCACTTAATAATAAATATGAATGGTCTATTCATAATCACATGTATTATGCAATCATCATTCCATGTGCACACATTCAATCAACATCAATAACTACATCTTGAACTTTAACCAAGATTGATGATGTTATAAAACTCGATCCTCTTACATAGTCATCCATAGAACTAGGATAACATAGCCTTTATACTAAAAACTCTAGTCTACATCACTCACCACAACGTAGTTAATACCTAACCTATATTCCAACATAAAAATATGTCAACTAAGACTCACTGGAAATATCCACATTCCTATAAAAGTTATATCCCAATGTAACTCTAAAACTATTCCCACAATAGGATTTTTTATAAAAATATATTTCTAATGTGTTATTTAAGCTATTTCATTAGTTCAAATTTATTATAAGTATTAAGGATGGTTTCTAG